>OZ007587.1:319280427-321887427 GCA_963931845.1 Maratus michaelseni
TCTATGATAAATAGTACCTAAAACCACAACTGATAAAAGTAAAAAAAAAAAAGACTTCTCCAACATATCTTCATCCTCACCAATTCTTGAAGGAAAAAAAAAAATCCGTGTTCTATTTATAGAAAATTAAGGGTGCCTTATGATTTGTTCCTGCTTCTTTTCCTTTCCGGTCATGCTTTAATGTTGGCTTCTCCTTTTCATTTATTCTTCTTTCATTGATCAATCCCTCAATGACACGTAGCAAAAGTTTTGTCCAAACGAATGCCTTCTTTTTTTTTTAATTACGCTATAGAACTCTCTTTTTTTTTTTGTTAAAAAAAACTTTGTTCAGTAGAGATTAGTAATTATAGGATTAAGAAGAGACCATTAGTAATTGTGTTCAGCTGAATGTGATAATTAGAAGAAACTAGAAGAATAGCTTCCATGTACTTAAAACTTTTACACAAAAAATGAAGAAATTTTATGATTGTATTTTAAAGAATTTTTAACTATTGTGATTGAAACTAGATATAAAATACATGTTTCGTTTAGAGTAAGCTAAATTCTAGACAGATAAGTTTAGATTATAGAAATGACAGAAGTTTTTTTTTTTTTTTTTTTTTTTTTTTAATTTATCTATCCTTTATTGACCAATCAATTGGTGAAGCCCAACGGAAGAATTGTCAAAAAAGGCACACTTTTTCTCTTTTCTTTTTTTTAAACTACACTACAGAACTCTCTGTTTTTATACAACGAATCTGTTCAGTTCAAATGTGTAATTCCATGATGTAGAAGAAAGCAATTATGAAGAAGAAACTAATTATGTTCAGCTAAATATTCTAATTAGAAGAAATTAAATGAATACCTTCTATGTGCATACATTCCATACTTTAAAAAAGGTGAAAATTTATAATTGTATATTAAAGGATTTTTAATCACAATGATTAAAACTGAAAATAACATCCATGTCTTGATTGGAATTAATGAAATTTTTTTTTAATTCTGGACGACAATTTAGTGATTTGTTTTGGTTGTAAAGTTGGACGCTATTTCTATATTATTTTAAAAGGTTTTAAAAATTAACTCAAAGAAGAGGAACAACAAAAAATATTCAGGTTTTAATATTACTGTTACTGTTTACTATAATTATAGAAAATATGAGAAATTTTATTTTTTTAAATGCTGCAAATTAAGTAAGTGGTTTATATTACGTCAAGTATCGAAAGATAAGTATTTCTATAACTTGTAAGCTAAATACCGATTATAACCTATTATTATTTCTCATTGGAATAAATACATGTAATGAGCAGGATGAAAAGAATGAGATTTTTAGATTCAAAAATAAAGAAGCTTAAATCTTTATTAGATTGTGAATCAAACATTAAAAAAAAAGAACACGGCTTGACTGAGAGACTACCAACAATTAAATAATTTGAAAAGCTGCTTCATTGGTTAAGAAGAGAACAAAAAAGATTACTGCACATAAATGTACAATTTGTGTTAAAAAATAATAATAACTAAAAAATAAACCCTTATTAACAATGCCGCAAATCATCATACAAAGATGTGATAGGTTCCAATTGTTTCGTAATAACGTCGACTAATGGATGCTGTATTTAATCTGTATATAGAAATTATACCAAACTTCAAAAAATTCAAAACTTACACCTAATTTTGACATCTTATTTGGATTTTTCGGTAAATTTTACCTTCCTGTGCCAAACGGGAAGTCGTTCGGTCAAGTAGTTTAGGAATTATGCAGGCTTAACTCTTAGTTAAAATAATTTTTAATTAGTGCAAAACAGATTATAATGTGGGTAGTGTTTTAAGCATAAATCAAAAACTTTTGCATATTTGAAGATTTTAGAAATTGATTTCTGGTAAAAGATATCTAGGTTACGATTCATGTATTTTACAAAATATAATGTATATATATACACACATACATACATATATATATATATCTACATACACTGCTGTCCAAAAATTAAAAGGGAAGTGACCAGACGCTTTTACTTTTCACACGGTTTGTCGAATATCTACTGAAATTTTTGACAAATTGTTCTTCAAATTTCAGAATGTAAAGCACATGGTTTGACTTCAAGAACAGTAGAAATAGTATACTGCAATTAAAAAATTAATATATTAAATATTTGATGAGATATGGGCATTTGTATGAAATATTTTTTAATTGCGCATGCTCGAACCAAAGATTTTTTTTTCATAATTTGACAGTCAATTCTATAAAGTAACTCATGTAAAAATACCAGTCAAATATCGTTAAAAAAATAATTTTATACAAATGCACGTATCTCATCAATTATTTAATATATTAGTCTTTTAGTGGCAGTATACTGTTTCTACTATTCTGGAAGTCAAACATGAGCTTTACATCCTCAAATTTCAAGAACAATAAGTCAAGAATTTCAGTAAATATTCTTCAACCCGTGTAAATAGAGAAAGTGTCAGGTCACTGTCCCTTAATTTTTGGACAGCAGTGTATGTATATAACTTAATTTCCGAAAACAATACACATATTAACCTATGAATTTATCAACACAAATTGATTTATAGAAGTTTTAAACCTGCAAATCCAAAACTGCAGCTCATTCATCCTGAATAATTTGTAACGGAGGATGAAATCCGGTTACTCAAACTGAAACCAGGCATTTATTAATGATAATTCTTTTAATTTTTCTACAAAAGTTTACCTTTCTGGAGAACTTGTTTTTTTTGCAAATTACACCTTTTAAAATCTAAAAAAATAAAAATAATCAAGAGTTTGCTTTTATGGAATGAAATTTTTACTCTTTTATTAAGAGGCGTTTTGTGAAAGAGCCTGTTTTATAAAATGGATTTTCGTGAAGGGCCCCTAAATGAGCCCCAAATTTTGCATGGATCGATCCCTGAATTTACTGAAAAATATAAATATGATGTCAAAGTTAGGTGTTAGCAATGGAAATTTTAGTTTGGTACAAATTATATATGTAGACAACCCCCTAAGAGAAATTTAAATTTAGGATTGATTAGTAGAGATTATCCATTAATACAACATTTTTATACAACGATTTGTGGTATAATTATTAAGGGTTGTATCTATCTTTTTTTTTTCTCAACGACTGTGCAATTACAAATGATTAAAATTGGTTTAGCTAGTCAGACAAATTTACAATTAAAAATGATGAAAAATACCAGTTAGAAAAGTTTCAGTGCATTGTTATGTTTCTTTTATAAAATATTAATATTTAACTTTTTAATTTGCCTGTGTGTGTGTAATTTGCCTAAAATCATAACGGGAAGAAGAAAAAGTAAATATGTTAGTGATTCTTCACAGTTAAGCTAAAAGTCTGAAGCTGTTTTTTATACATGAAATACATGTTTGCTTTAAACTATAAAAGTACTTAAATATAAACAAAGGATTATATTACTCAAATGTTATGCAAAATGAAGACACCCTTTTGAAAAATAGTTAAGCCTTTCAGGATCTTAAAGTAAATATTTGAAGTATTTGAAACAACGAAACATAAACTCAAGTATTAACACAATTTTCTTTTTTAAAACGTGATTACCAGCTGCATTATTTGACAATCTTAAAAAAAAGAAAATAACCATTTTTGCTCGAAATGTATGTACAATTTTTTTATATCCATGTGATAAAAAAAATGAGAATCTATGAGAGTCCTCGTCAATTTTTAAAGAAAAAAGTATGATCTATTTATAGAAAGCAAATGGTGCTTTATGATTTGTTCGTAGTTTTTCTCTGTTTCCTTTGCGGTCTTACTTTAATGTTGGTATTTTTCTTTTTTTCTTCTTCATTAATTCAGTTTTTATCGATCTCTCTCTCTCTCGATGACGATTAGCGAAAGAATTGTCAAAATGAGCCTTCATTTTTAACTACGCTACAGAACTTTTCCTCTTTTCTCAGAAAAAAAGAAAAAAACAACCTTCGTTTAGTGGAGATGCGTAATTATATGGAAAAGAAAGCCCCTCTGTAATTATATTCATATAAATGTAAATAATTAGTAGGAAAGACCAAAGACTGTTTTCAAGATTCAAAGACCGAATTTATACACAAGAACGAAAAATCTTACGTCAAACATAGTTTCTGAAACACTTTTGAAGAAATCTTGAAAATTGTAACGGAACTTAACCGTTAATCAAGGTGTAAGTAGATATGTTAGCAAACCCTAGATAAATTTTGACACAATTATTCAAATTGGTAAAGAAATCATATGAGATATAATCTTCCCAATTGAGCGAAAACGTCCGGGCCAGGATTCGAACTCGGGATCCCTTGGCTGAAGCTAACAATACTCTACCAACTGAGCAATACTGGACGAATATGGCTGAACTAATTCACCCAGTTAACATTAATGATCATAGCATCTGATCTGGTATCTGAATCAGAATAACAGAATAAATCACAGGTAATGGGACCTCCAGTAAATGATGAGAATGTGATTACACTAGGTTAATTTTAACAGCCATATTCGTCCGGGTTTGCTCAGTTGATAGACGATTGGCAGCTTCAGCCATGGGATCCCGGGTTCGAATCCTGGACCAGACTTTTTTTCCCAGTTGGGAAGATTTCATCTTATATGTTAGTAAACAGTTTACAAAACACGTAACACATTTGAAAATTCAGTTTCATCAATTTCCACCCACAGTCAGAAAAGTTGTCGAATTATTTTGTGCAACACTGTATATCATCTATAGATTGCAGATATATTGCATAGCATGCTAAGTTTAGTTCATCAGAAAACACATAACATAATCGAAAATTCACTTTTGGAAATCTTTCCAAATAGACCAAATGTGCTTGAGTTCTTTGTACAGTCCTGTATATTATCTAGATAATTTTATACACATCACATATAAAGCTATAATTTAATTCTGTTAAAAAACGTATAATGCAACTGCAAATGCACTTCTAGAAAATACTTACAATAATCGGCAATGTATCCTGTTTTTTGCATATCCCTGTATATGAAATTATTTATGTTCCACAAATTTATCTTTGTACACTAACTATAGTTCAGCAGGAAAATGAGTAACACAATTAAAAACTATACTTAAGCAATTCCCGGCATAGGCAATAATACTTACGAATTATTTTGCGTAGTTCTGTAATATGATCAATAGAATTTATACCCACCACATAATAAGCACAAGTTTAGTTAAAAATGCATACCACAACTGAAAATGCACTTCAAGCAATTATCGCTTATAGACATTATTCTAATCGAATTCTTTTTTGTGTCTCTGTAAATGAATGTTAAATGCTATGCACACCAAGAATCGTTTACTGTAACTTAGTAATATATAACAATTTTATGTTAGAAATAGCGTAACATCAATAAAATGACCTGCAAACGATTTTTGCCTATTGAAATTAATGTAATAGAATATTTTTGTTTTCTAAAAATGACCTTACACATACTCAGAATACTTTTGAGTGTCCCTGTAAACGAACTATAAATGCTATACGATTCGTTTTCAATAGCGATCATGGTACAAGAAACCTCAATAACGTATATCAATTACATCAGAATCTGGGTTTAAAAGAATTACGGTAGTTAGAGGACGGCCAGAGTTCAATTTAAAAAAAATCTGTGTGCACTTAAGGTAAAACAAACAGTCTGTATAACAGCTTCAGCATAAAATGAATATTTGTAAATAAATTACAAAATAAGCAAACAGATCAGTAAATAAATAATTTCAACCGAAATATGATATTTAAGCGAAATAACAATCTTTTATTAATAAATTGCGAAAAATATTAACTAAAATTACGAGATTTATAAATAAAATTAAAATTAAAATAGCAAATATAAGAAAATTCTTATTGTCAGATTTTGATTAATGCACCAGAGTGGCTGAAATTAATACTTTTCAGTGATTATTTTACAAGATATAGTTTTTCTTCCCACTGACATATAGACAAGTAAATAAAATATACAAATATGAAGCAAATTTTTATTGTTTTTATCTGGCAATTTCTTTGTAAAGTTTCCTCTTCCTTTTCCCATAATCGGGATGTTCCTATTTCTCCTTATATATATATATATATAAACACACACACATATATATTTATATATATTTAAATATGAAATAATTGCAAAAATATATGAAACATTTTATTCGAATTTTTTTATTCAAAGCTGTTGAATTAATTTATATTTACACAAAATCGCGATTAATCAAATTTTCAGAAATATACAATTAAATGCAGAAATCTTTCATAATTGGGGTGTGCTATAATGTTCGATCAAAATATTCTTTTTAAGGAGCGAAAATAATTGCTATCCTGTCTCTTATAACTATATAAAATGAAAAAAAAAATACAGCTGTGAAAAAGATATTTTACTTTTGCATCAAGTGAAAAATTTTCATACTTTATAATTTATCTTTATTAAAAAAAGTGTAATAATGTGTGCCTCTCAATGTCACTTATACATGACAGATATTTAAAAGCGCAAAAAACAAATCTTAACATAAAAAATCGATTTAAGCGTTTATTGCACGAAACTGTTTCATTAAAATATTGTTTAATATATTTTCTTTTTAAATCAGTTTAAAGAGCATTTTACTTAAGTGTGATAATGTTTTGCTTCGAAATATTTCTTTTGAAAATGTCAAGTTAAAAAATATGGTAAAAAAAATTGTCTTTTATAAATAAACAAGATGGTAAACCGAGATAAAATTCAGCTGTTCTTGAGTTCTATTTTAAAGCGACATCAGTTGTAGTTTCAAAGAGGGACTGATTCGCGCATTATCTATTTTTGTTACGGTTGTCTGTATCTTAGCTTATTAAAGGGTGATTTTTTTATAAACTGTTCTTTGTGTGCGATTTCTTTATGAGTTATTTTAAAGCTGCGGCAAAAGCTAAAGTTAAAAGGAAGGAATAAACACGATTTCGCCTCATTTATATGCAATTGATATGTTTAAAGATTCATGTAAAGAAGAAATGCCAAATATCGAATATTTAGTAATATAAAAATGTAATTGTTTTGTACGGGATATTTTTTACAATTAGTTTAACATGTGACAAACTAGAAAAGGTAAAGAACATAGGTTTAAGGTTCTCAAATCAATGTTTTTTGTATTAATTCATCGTATCGGATATGTTTAATAATTCATTTTATTGCGGGAGCATTTATTTCTACTTCGATAAAATTTTAATAAAACTGTAGTAAATTCTAAGAAAAGATAAAACCTACATCAAGGGATTGTTTCTTATTTTATTGTATTGAGATTTACTTATTGCAAGTCAGTTGGCTGACTTTAGTCAGACTTATTTGGCACAACAGAATGTTTGTAGCAGCCCGGCATTATTATATTTATGCACTTAAAACCCCATTGTTGCGAATATCGCTCATTTTTATGCGAAATAGACGGTGATATATTACAATGTTTTGACAAGTCTGTAAAAATAGCCTACATACGATAGGATGACTAGTTTAACAAGAACGAAAAATCATGTACTAGACACAGATCCTGATACAATTTCGAACACTATCGATTTGTTAAGAAATTTCATTTTTTCCATACAATGAAATGAGGTATCTAAATAAACAATTTAAAAAACGCATAAAGCAACAAATATCCATTTCCCGCAATTGCTGTCTATATCTGGTAATGCGTGCAAATTTTTTCGTGCAGTCTGGCATATGATCTATAGAATTTATACACATCTCATAATACACTAAAATTAGTTAAGTTTAAAAATTCATATTGCAGTTGAAAACGCACTTCCAGCATGTATGGATCATAGTCAATCCTGTAACCTAGTGGTTCCCAACCTGGGGTACACGTAACCCTGGGGGTATGTGGTGGAATATTTGGATTTACGTGAAAATTACATTGGTAATGGCGATAACGCAAAAATTAAACTTAAAATGAAAACAGAAAACAAAACTGTAAACTTTTCGTTTAAATACAGACTTTTGTAAAAGTAAATAGGCTGTATGGATAAAATAAAGGAAAATGCCTAAACTTAGTAATTCGTTAACCATTTGTTGTCATCATCTCCGCCCACTACAAATAACATCTTGCGATTTCACATATGTCCCTCCTTTTCTTTTATTGTTCTTTTCTTTTCCGTAATTCTAGATATATTTAGAAAACACATGAATGGTATCGAGTGTTCTTGTTTCGATAATTTCATTTAAAACCATTTTGAAAGTACGTCATCATTTTAGTGTTAGACTGGTCAGCATAAGCATAATCTCATTAACGTGTATTAATAGGTGTAGCTTTATCCTTGCTACGCGAGTGCTTAATTTGAAAAATTTAGATAATATTTTCACGTTTTGAGTGACTAAGTTGATATTGTGTTGTAGTTCAAATTAGATAAATGGTTGAAAATTGGATTCTGAAGAGAACTTCATCTAACATTGGTAACTAGCATAAGAACATTACTAATGAACAAAACCAAAATATGTGGAAGGGGTTTATGGACGGAGGGATACGCATAATTAAAAAGTCTAATAAAGGGGTACGTGAGAGAAAAAAGATTGGGAACCGCTGCTGTAAACGAATAGTTTTGTGTGTCTTTGTAAATGAACGATATGTGCTATTCAGTCCATAATCATAGAAAACATGTTGTAGTACATCTCAGTGATCCTTTTTAATTTCATTAGGCTTGAAGTATCATAAAATTATTAAAATGCACTGCAAACGAAATTTCCTCATAGATCATAAATGTAACGGAATCCTTTTGCGCGTCCATATAAACGAACTATAAATGCTATTAATTCTGTACTCCTGAGAAAGCATGTTGTTGTACACCTTAGTGAAGCATATCCATTTCATCATGTTTGAAATACTTAACATCGTTAAAATGCACCTTAAGCGATTTTCCCCATAGACCATAATGTAACGGAATCCTTTTGCGTGGCCCTGTAAACGAGCTATAAATGTTACACATTTCATTTTCAACAGAGAACAGTCTATAGTAATCCTCAATAACATATAAAAACTTTTGACAATTTGCGTACATTTACGATATTTAAAACATGGAGAGGCAGACAAACAGAAGTCATAAATACTTTTTAACTATGTTGCGAACAGCAAACAGACTGAAAAAGTCATTTTATAGATCCTTATGCAATTAAAACGAACCCATCGCAGAAACAAGATATTTTCGGGAAAATAAGAAAGAAATTATTAGGGATATTGGATCATCCATTCAAAAGTTATACGTAGACATTAAAAAAATATATATATATACAAACAAATTTTATAATTTAGATTGCTGTAAGTCGGTTAATAATTTCATAGTCAATTAAGTGTTTTAATTTCATTTTGAAAATTCATAAACCGGAAATGCACATTGTCAGTACATATTTTTCGGTTTAAATGTGCAATAGTTTAAATGTGTGATTAGCAACCGTGCAATAGTTTTCAGGGTGTTCTGTGAATAAGAATGATAATTTGGGTAACTTTCTTCTCAAAAGTCCTCCCTGAAGGCATCTTTCCTGTAGCAACATGGCCAAAATTAGCCTATGCTTAACAAAAACCGATCTCATCTCTAAACAGATAGAAAACATTCACCTTCTCGGTAAAAATAGAAATGGAAGTTAATGAAATTTTTACATTTACTATATTAAAATTTTAAAAACAGCTTAATACAATTATTACCGATACTCTTACGGAACTTTCACGGCACGATTGAGTATGGAGACGCACCAGTTAAGAAACTCTGCTCTAGGGGCAAAAACAAAATTTTTTTAAGCTAAATATGTTTTTTGAGAATATTATTAAAATAAAAAAGCCAAATACCGACGCATACAAATGTATGGGAAACATACATTCACGTATCTAATCATACATTCTACTGATTTTGAGTTGAAACGTAAATCTAATTTGAACCTGAGTCTTTTTTTTTATCTGTATTCATCCAGTATATATAGTATACGAGAACGTGGAATATTCTTTGAAGAAGAACGAAGAAATTTTACTTAGAATCGATACTATCACTTTCAGTTGGAGATTTCCTTACATTCGTTATCCTTACACCCACGTTATTAAAGATTTTTATTGCCTATATATACGAGCGTGAGCGTATTGGATCAAATTATTCTGTTACTGAATCTAACGGAAACCAATACGTACTAGAGATAAAACATCAGGGACTGACGTAACATGTTTTGTAACTACATACATGAAACATAGAACAGTTTAAGTCGAAATAGTTTTTATCCTGAACTTTAAAAGAAATTCCGTTCTCTTTCGGTCATTAATAAGATCATAAAACATTTGAAATAGGGTATTTTTTATCTTACAAAAAATAATGCTTGTAAAGTTTATTTAGAAAGTTTATACACAAACAAAATTTGATTTTTTAATAGAAATGTTTTTAAGGCAGTTCTGAGAACTTTCATTCACTCGCTCGACAAAGCGGTTTCTTTTTATATATTTATAAAATCATTTTCATCACCATAAGCAGCAAAATTTCAGATTTTCTCATTTAAAATTCACAGGAATGTTTTTTTGTCTCCATTTAAAATAGTACATCTTAGTACATCTTCAATTTTATTCCACAGCTAACTGTGTACCTTCTTGAGTGATTGCCATGTTCCAAAATTCGTTTAAATAAAAATGAAACATGTTAATAATGATATGGAAGGGACCAAATGTAGAGTATTGTTTCGGATATGATGAAAAAGTCTTCATAGATTCAATATGCCTGTATTTTTTTATGAAAACCTTAATTAATAATTAATCTTAATTTAGTTATATATGTAATTTTAAGTTTTTTCACTTATTTAATAAATCCATTATGCATGTATAATTGAAAGAAAAATCCTATTCAAATATAGCAAGTATATTTTTATTGTAGACCCTAAATAATATACAAATGTAATAAGAAAATCAATCATTTTTAACAATTTTTTTCTGAAAATCTGTACTTTTTTAGAAAATGGGGAAAATTGTCGTTATTCAGTAAAATATTTTTTTTAAACTTTATTTTAAAATGTAAAGAGTCTATTTACCCCCGGTTGTCTCTACAAACGCAAAAGAAAATTGTGTTGAATAAGTACTACCTATTTTTATCTTGAACACAGCCTTGATACAGTGAAAAAAAAAACACTTTAATATAAACTTGGTTAGTATATTTAGCTGGCGTTAGCTGGTGTTATTGGCGTCAAAGAAAGATAAGTTTAAATTACCGTATCTAATTTTAACTTGAAATATGGTTGCCACATGAAAAAACATACAAAAATCCAATTTAAAATTTTAGTTATATAATTTTCCACCAGGGCACTACAAGCGTAAAAAAACCTATTATGTAAATATTATTTTCAAACCATAAAATTGACGAGATAGAAGCTAATTATGAAGATTTATTAAAAAGAAAAGTACACATAAAAATCGATTTTATTTAAATTGGGTTACCCCATTTCTTTCTATTTTCTTTTTGGGGATTCTCTAAACGCAAAAGAAAAATTTGTTGAATCTGTATTACACAATTTTAACTTGGAGTATTATTGCCATATCAGAAAACATTAAAAAAAATATTTTAAATTCTATGCAATTTTCCACCGGGGGTGCTACCACCATAACAAAAACAAAAACAAACAAACAAACAAAAATCTATCGTGAAAATTTTTATCTAAACATAAATTTAGCTGTGTCAGAAGCTTATCCTGAAGATTTCTAAAAAAAGTATATATCAAATTTATTTAAATTTAATTACTACCCTATTTACCACTAGGGAACACTAAAAACCAAAAAAGTATTGAATCTGTACTAAATATTTTTAAATAGGTGTCATACAGTAAAACATTAATAAATCCGTTTACGTAAATTTAGTGACCCCATTTAATCCCATAGGGTGCTATAAACGCAAAAGAAAATTTTGTTATCTGTATTACCTAATTTTACACTGGAGTACGGCCGTTAGAAAACATAAAAAACATGCAGTAGCTGACTCTAACAACATACTAAAATTACATTACCGTCAGCGTTCTACAAATTCTGATTTAACATAACATTTCATATATTCGTATTATTTTGTGCCGCTCTATAAAATAACTATAAATGCTATATTGCTGTGTATACGTTGTTGTAAATCTCATCAAGAACAAACATGTTACAGTTACCTGTAACAAAATTTACTTTAACATTTTACACCAACCACATTAGCACCAACAATTTACATCTCCCGCGTTTAACATATATTCGTTTAATCAATCGTTTCACAAAATCGTTTCATAAAATCATTATATTAGGATATTACATAGATAGGGTAGATTTATTTATTTATTGTTAAGTTTTTAGTGAAAAATCAACATACTTTCGAGTAACTAACATTTTTATTTAATTATAAAGTTTAAGCATTTAAATGTATTTTATACAATTGATTTTAGTATTATAAAGGTTGAAATAAATTTAAAAAGTATTCATGTGATTTATTTTATTTTTTATTTATTTCTTTTTTTTGTTAAATTACTTAAAAATTTTAAATAATAGTACAGAAGTACATCATATATTGATGGAATATCAGTTTCAATTCAGTTTGCAAATGTGATTATTTTACGCCTATATTACATTCTAAATATACAGGGGTTGGACAAAATAATGTAAACACTCGTGAAAAAATAGCACTCGAAAGAAACTTCTCGTATACTCCTGTTCTCTAGCGGTGAAAGATGCCACCTAGTGGATGAGAAAGTACACACATCAGTCTGTTACTAGCAGTGATAGAAGTCGGATGTGAAATATATTTCTGTGTTAAAATTGCGTTATGGCTGACCTCTCTGATTTCGCAAAAAGACATGATTGTTGAGGCTCGTCTTGCTGGAGCCTCAGTAACGATAACGACAACCGTTGTAGGTGTTGGGAGAAGTACAGTGTCGACTGTAATGTCATGATATTTGAAACACGGAAAAACATCATCTAAAAAGCACAACAGTGGTCGAAAGTCGAAGATGAATGGCCGAGACAGAAGGGTTTTGAAGCAGATTGTGACAAAAAAACGCAAGACAACAGCATCCCAGACAACATCTGAGATGAACACACATATACAGGAACAAGTTTCATCAAAAACTATCCGGCATATGACAAATATTCATAGTAGAGCGGCTATTTCGAAACCATTGATTACACCATGCAATGTCTCGAAGCGATAAATATGGTGTCACGAGCATAAAAGTTGGACACTAGAAGAATGGGAAAATATAATATGGTCAGACGAATCATCGTTCACATTATTCCCAACAAATAGACGTGTTTACGTTTGGAGAACGCCGAAAGAAGCCTATGAAGTTGACTGTCTTCAGCCTACGGTTAAACATGGCGGTGGTTCTGTGATGATCTGGGGTGCGATATCACACCGTGGTCTTGGCCCACTTGTTGTTCTGAATGATCGTGTTACAGGAGTGGATTATGTCAGTATTCTGGCCGACCATCTTCACCCAATGGTGCAAAATGTGTTTCCTGGTAAACAACCAGTCTTCCAAGAGGATAATGCCCCCATTCACACCTGTGAAATTGTCCGACACCAGTTTTATGAACACGAAGATGAATTAGAGCACTTCATGTGGCCCCCTCAGTCCCCTGATCTCAATATAATTGAACCTTTGTGGGGTATTTTGGAAAACAAGCTGCACAGTCGATTCCCTCCTCTAAGGACACTTTCTGAATTACGAACTTTTTTTGTAATTTGAGTGGGAACGTATCCCTCTGAATGTTGTATGTGACTTGTATTTGACAATTCCGTGTCGGATACAAGCTGCAATTCATGCAAAAGTAGGACCAATGACCTATTAATTAAAAAAATCTTTTTACAGGTGTTCACATTATTTTGTCCAACCCCTGTATATATATTACTATATATAAAAACTAAATATACTTTTGGGTAATCTGGATGACATCTTACATAATGAAAATCGTTTTGTCATCAATCTTCTTAAAAAAAGGGATTTATTCAATTAATTTGCAATTTCCTTCGAGAGTAACTTTTGTTAATTTCAAATAGAAAGCATACATATACACATTCACACATATAGTATATATAGAGGGTGTATCTGAATTGATGGTCAGAACTGTAAGGAGTGATAATACGTGTCAAGACAATCAAAGCAATATCTTCAACGTAGTTACTTTGCTTGCTATGAAACATGATACAAACACAAAAAGTGCTAGAAACAGGAATCCTCCATGTCCAAGTAACACTGAGCTAGACTCTTCAAAACATAGAAGGTAACTGACAATGCATATAAGGTCACTGATCTAATTACAATGAAATTCCAACAATTCCCTTAATGTCACGACTTATTGGAGAAAATACAGTTATCGTGTTGAAGATTTTGCGAAAATAATTAATAATTTTCACAGTTATGAACGAAAATGTGTATTTGGCGTGGTGTGAGACACACTGTAATTATTATTTAATAAGTGTATTGCGACCCTGGTTTACTGAAAAAAAAAATGCTTTCGTTGACACACATTATCACCCCTTATAGTGCTGACCCTCAATTCATATACACTGGTTATATTCGATAATAAAGTATATAAAGGTTTTTTAAAAATAAACTCCTTGAAGTAATGTCTCTTATAATTCATTTTAAATCATAAAGTAAAAAATAATGCTTTTCCACTTCAATTATATTTTCAGTCGATTAAATTTTTATGCAGAACAGTTTTAATTTTCTGAAACAAATTAACTATGCTGGTAAAATAAAAGTAATTGATTTTTTCCATCAAACCTGCTTTAAAAAACTTTTCCGTTTTTCTCCCAGCGTTCATTTCTGATGATTTATTTTAGTAACGTAATCATGCAAAATGAAATAATTAAAATCCACTTTTTAAATGAGATTCGTGCGGAAAATTTAGTAGAAGGATTGTATTTAATCTTGATGATTGCTATTATATAAATTCGATACCAAAAATTGTTAACATAATTTTTAAATATGTTTTTAGCAGTAAGATACTTTAAAGCACACTTAGAGTGAGACAAAAGTCAGCAGTAATTTTATTTTTAAGAAGATTAATGACTGAATTGTGCTGATTAAATGTGTACAGCTTGTCACATGTAAAATCATGTCCTTCACCTATATTATTGAATGTTTTAATTATGAAGCAGATTTAGATTAATTTATTTAATTATTTATTAATTTTTAGTTTTTATTTCATTTTCTCAAAATTCTGTCGGTTACCCATTTTTGTAAAATTATAAAATAATTATAAAAATTATAAAAATTTTAACAATGACATTTGGTTACTTTAAAACTTAACTAATGTATAGTTCACGGCGATCTACATATTGTTAAACTAAAAAGAAATAAAACACATCGTATACCTCATATCGCACTTATATATTTTTCTATTAAAGGGAGTGGTCACAAATTGTAACATATTGTTATATATTGCGTCCAAAAGGTTTGAACTGCTACGAAATCTGAATAGGCTGCCGGCATAGACTTTTATTCCCTTTTACTTACCCATCATACGTAGTATAGGGTATGTCTAGCAATCGTTTTGAAAATCGAAAAAAAAAATAAATTGACAGATTTACACGTTTCAGACACTGGAGATTCCGAGAAACATATTTTTAGAAAAAAAAAAATTGCCGTCCGTCTGTCTGTCTGTGTGTCTGTAAATGCTCTATCTCCCGAACAAATCGAGATAGATACTTGGAATTTGGTGTGAACTTAGTATGTAATAATGGGAAGAAGCTCAATGGAAATGAGGCGCTTAATCCGACGCAGTAAACCGTTATTTAATATGATTATCCATTTTGGAGTAATAGAGCATTTAAAGTTTATGACGTCATCAAGCCACGATTTTATTCGAATTGCAATGTATTTTATAAATAGTTTACACATGTTTTATTTTCATATTTTATATTATGCATATCCAGGAATGGTAAATATTACGGTGGCCCCCAACGACTAGTTTAAAATGGTTATCTTATCACACATGTATAAGTTACAAAGGCGCATAAAAACTCAAATGTATATATTTTGATTTACAGCTGTGGTTATTTAAATATTTTACGTACTATTTTATAAAATATGTGTATTCTAATGATACAATAAGTATGAAACATGTATTTAAATAATTAGTATAAAAATGTGTACAAAATTTATCTTAATCGTATGAAATAGTGAAGAAATATAAAGGTTGTGAAAAATATATAGGTATAATTATGAATAACCAAATGGTTGTCGAAATTAGAAGTTCCAGTGATTGTAATCTTTTCAATAGAAAGTTTAAATATTATATTCTAGTTATTGGAAAATTTAAATACTATTATGCATGCACATTATTGATTAACTGTAATAATCATCTTATCATGTTTTCGTTCTTATAAGAAAAATACTTTCACGAAAGTATATATTAATATACGAAATTCGCCATGTCAATATTTTTTTTCCGTTCCTTTTAAAATGTATTATTTGAAAATAAAACTTTAAACTTTAGCAATAGCAATGATTGTTTATGTATCTCTAAGCCTAATTTAAAAAAATGCTATTTAGGAGAGAACGAAATTTTTCTTTCATTTTTTTAATGCTACTTTAAGAAATTTTCGAAACATTTTAAAATATTTTAAGTACATGTTTTATATTATGTTTAAATAAAATGTTCTATGATTGTTTTGTTTAATTTTTTTTCAGTAAAGTACGAAATGTTAAGAATATATTAGTGCTTCAACATTTCTTTTTTAACTCTGTCTAATGCATTATTTAAAAAAAATTAAAAACATATCACTTTTTAACATATTTTTAGAAAATTACGTAATTTATTTATGTCACATGAAAAAAGTGTTAAAGTTTGCATGGAACAAATAAATTTACAAACAAGCCATTACCGAAAATATTGTGGAAATGAAAACAACGTTTTAGAAATTTTCTTAAAATAAGTATCGATTTATTTTTATAAATATTTTCGAATGTACAATTATTTGTTATTTAGCCTGTTTCCACGTTTTCCATCAATAATCTGCTTAACATTTTAATTACATGGCCTTAGACAGTAAGTTTGGTAATATTCTGCTGACATAAATTGATAGTTAATCTTCGGAGTTTATTTTATTTTAATTATGTTTCTGAACATTATTTTTTAATTGAAAAAATATATCGTGGGATAACAATTACAATTTGTTAATGAATTCAATTATTAAAATTAATTAATGGGCAGATGAATGTAACTTTATTTTTCGGTTAATTTATTTTGTTTATATTTAAATGTATTACCATTGTTATAAATATATCAGGGAAAAAAGTTACATTGTGCTAAATAATATTACATCATACCTAGCATGAAATATGTGCTTTTTTCCTGTTTCGCCTTTCTCTTTACAGTTCCCATAAATATACATGTTTAACAGTTTAATTATACAGCCTTGAAGAATAACTTTGGTAAATTTATGCTGACATTAAGTGGTAGTTAATCTCCAGAGTTTATTTTGTTATAATTAAATTTCAGATTATTATTTTCTTAATTGGAAAAATGTCTAAGAATTAGAATTACATTATGCTAATGAATTTAATTATTAATTAATGCTATGCAATTTAATGTTCCAATATAAATTCGTTTTATTTATATTTAATCGAATTTCCGTCAAGATAATCATTTAGGAAAGATCTTACATGGTAATAAATACATGATATTTTAAATAATTTTACATTTAGTATGAATGAGGTATTTATTCTTGAGCCTAATTTGAAATTGCGAACAACACTTCTCATTTCCATAGAAAAACTAAACTAGCATTTTGAGGTTATCACAAAAATCAAATTGTCTGCATCTGTAATTAAATTACAATCTATTAGTTCTTGAGATATAGCTACGGCGGAAATCATGAAAAACACAGCACAGAAGCGACATCTAATGAACGATATACACCTAAACCTAATAAGGATCTGTTTATGTCAAGGTCTAACAAAATATGAAGTTAGGTGATATTCCGTGCGTTAGTTCTTGAGATAAAGCTATCGAGGAATCGTAAAAAATTATGTATAGCACCCCCCCCCCAAAAAAAAAAAAAAAATTCAAATGAAATCAAAATTCAACAACTTAGACGAATTTACACCAAGACCTAATCAGCAACAAATTATCTCAGAATCTAACTGAATCTGAAGTTTGATTAAATTCCGTGAGTTAGTTCTTGAGATAGAGTGCCCACAAAATTTATGTCCCATACATACAGACACAAAGACAGATTAAACGGACAGACATTTTCTGAAAACAGTCAAATCGAATTCAAGACCTTTTAAAACGTATAAATCCGGTGAAAACCAGAAGCCGAAAAATTTCACAAATCTAACCCTTTCTTGTTGTAAAGATAGAAGAAAGTTAAAAAATGAAATACGTAAAGCACATTCATAACAAATCAGCATAATTCGCATCATTTATACATACAAAATTTTCTTTTATATTTACATAAAATGAAATATACGACTTATTTAAACTCTTAATTGTTATAGAATTATAGCAGAAAAAAACCTATTATCATTATATAAAATACATATATGCTAAAAGGGGTTACAGTACTCACAAAACTGTTGTAACGTGGGCCCTTCGAGACTTCCCGGACAGATCGTTTACCCGATCACAGAAGATATCACCGGAAAATTTTGAAATCAAAATTCAATAACTTTAAGATATCGACCCGGAGTGCCAGGGTGTTCAATACATCAAACCGTTGTGAACCGCCGCTCAACCGGCTTTGAGTAAGGCTAAATAGTAAGAGTATAATCTTGTAATTTAATTTAAATTGTTGATTTAATGATTTTCTAGTCCTTCATTGTTATTCATTCAATTTTTGAAGTGAAATGCAGCGGACGAATTTATGTTTATGTAAGATGTTTTTTCTTTTGTCAGCCATATCAAGACTATACTAAGAAAATGTGATGATGCCAATTTACAATACACAACTTAATAAGGTGTTATTCTATACTGAGCATCAGGCAGGGACAAATGTTACGGGTATGGGAATTTTTTGTGGATTATGAAGTCTGGCATGCAGAAAACCCCGATGTAAAATATATTTGTAATAATGTATATTAAAATATATTTAAGAATGTTAAAGTACATTTAAGTATATAAAGGAACTTCGGGTATTATGAAATACTATTTACATTCGGGGCAATACAACATATACCGATACTGTTTAAATCCCGAAAACTGAATACAATTACAAATTTCAGCTATGTCCGAATAGTTTTTATAGACAAAAATTATTTCACAAAATTTCATCACCTGCAAACAAGCAATAATAATAATAAAATTATTTTGAGGGTATTGTGAGATAGTCGGGAAATATAGAATAGGGGGTTAAAAATGATGAAACCAACAAAATTTGGCAAAAACAGATTTATTGATATCAAGTGAGCTTGATCAAAATATAGTGTCTAGATAGTCTATAGCCAATATACTTGGCTAATAGCCAATATACTTCAGTTCATACTTCAGATTTGTATAAATCACAAATATAAGGATCTGTCTTTGCGCCACCACAATCATGGAGTGTTATGAGATATTGGTATTCCATATAACCCGACACTTCCGGTTTGGGAAAAAATTACTCTATATTTATTGGTGTGAATTGCGAGCTAAAAAGCGAGTATTACATCATAAACTGTTAGCATTTTGGTGTATATTCATTTCAATGTAAAATATTACTTTTAAAAATGAATAAAAAATATTGAAAAATTATCTCCTGAAATATTCCAAACATGAAAAACAAATATTTGTTCACAAAACGCGCCTTGACGCTGACCGACAAACTCCGAGTTCTGTGGAGCATTCTGGAAACGTTCTTAATTAGTTTATGATAATGACCCTTGGTGGCAGCACGTTACCAAACAGAAACCTTGGTTCTTCCTATTACCCACCCAACCAGTGGCTGAGCGCCACTTTGAGCCACCATATATATATTCGCTCCTGAAATATTCCAAACACGAAAAACAAATATTTAATCACACAACGCGCCTTGATGTTGACCGACGAACTACGCGTTCTGGGAAGCATTATGGAAACGTTCTTAATTAGTTTATGATAATGACCCTTGGTGACAGCACTTTACCAAACAGAAACCTTGGTTCTCCTTATTATCCGCCCAACCAGTGGCTGAGGGCAACTTTGGACCACCATATATATATATATATTCCCTCTTGAAATATTCCAAACACGAAAAACAAATATTTAATCACACAGCGCGCCTTGATGCTGACCGACGAACTACGCGTTCTGGGAACCATTAAGGAAACGTTATTAATTAGTTTAATGACCCTTGGTGGCAGCACTTTACCAAACAGAAACCTTGGTTCTCCTTATTATCCGCCCAACCAGTGGCTGAGGGCAACTTTGGACCACCATATATATATATATATTCCCTCTTGAAATATTCCAAACACGAAAAACAAATATTTAATCACACAGCGCGCCTTGATGCTGACCGACGAACTACGCGTTCTGGGAACCATTAAGGAAACGTTATTAATTAGTTTAATGACCCTTGGTGACAGCACTTTACCAAACAGAAACCTTGGTTCTCCTTATTATCCGCCCAACCAGTGGCTGAGGGCAACTTTGGACCACCATATATATATATATATTCCCTCTTGAAATATTCCAAACACGAAAAACAAATATTTAATCACACAGCGCGCCTTGATGCTGACCGACGAACTACGCGTTCTGGGAACCATTAAGGAAACGTTATTAATTAGTTTAATGACCCTTGGTGGCAGCACTTTACCAAACAGAAACCTTGGTTCTCCATATTACCCGCTCAAGGAAGTGCTGGGTTCAAACCCCTGGCTCGCTCGTCGACATAACCGTTCGGAGTTTTCCGTGGTTTTCTTCGAATCTTGCCATAAATACGGGTTAGGATCCCTTAGAAAGACCCCCACGAAGGCCACATCCCCTTAGGGCCTATATTCCTCATGTAGATAATCGGCCGTCATAAAATCAACCAACCTCCATATTACCCGACTATTCCATAATAACCGGAGTTCCTCTACTTATATTAGACAAATAAAAGAAATATTTCTGAGACAATATTGTGCATATTTAATAGATTGGCGCTTTTTGAGTTATATAAATAAAATATTGTAAGAGAAATATTGTAAGATTTAAGTAACAAACCTGTTTCAATTCCTGTTATTTTTGCATTGAACGGTATTTTCAGTTATTCGATTTCGTTTAAGTCTAGTTTTTTGGAAATAAAAATTGACAATGTACCACAATATTAACCTGAAATGGCGAAAAAAAATCTTTCGTTTTTTTATTTGTGTCAGAGGGGAATTTATAATAGAAAAAAAATAACAACCATTTCTGAATTTGAAAAGTAAACTCCGAAGTTTAAAGAAATGAATATTTATTTAAGAGGTAACGCCAATTGGATGCATCGAAACTTAGGGCTATTTCGGGAATTTTTTTAATAAATACAAAGTGTTCTAAGGATGAGCAATGTAGTTTCTTTAGAGAAGATATTTCTTGCCATATTTTTTTCCCCAGTACATTGAACTAGTTCAAATGAACTAGATGTTTCTTTATTTTAAGAATTATGGTAATTTTTTGTGTAGGTTAAACCGGTCTTTTTAAAACAATAGTTTTTTTTTCAAACAATATGTATACAAAAGTCATGAATTGAGTCGGAAAGGTGGGGCAGGGGAGGGATAAAGGTCTAAAAGACGCTGAAATACGGATTTGTCTGGTGTTGTTAGGGGCATATTTTCAAAATAAATCCTTATATTATACTCCTATGTCCTTAAATATAAAATCCAGTAAAATTTTATCTGTAAAGGCTAAATAGAATATGAGATATAGAGTTGTTCCCTGGGAGTAAGAGTCTAAGTTGAAAAATTTCCGCATATTTTATACTGAGTGGAAAAATCTACGTTTATTTCCTCCTATATTTTAAAACTCCCCATCCTGGCAATTTTTACCTGTTTTTTTTACCCCGCCCCTCTGGGAGATCAATTCTTCAAAAGAAATCCTCCGCATTTTACACTTTATGTTCTGGAATTCATACTCCAGAAAAATTTCATCTATAACGCCCTGATAAATCATAAGCTATAGCTTTGTCCCAATAAGGGGGCATTGAAAATAAAAATGAAAAAATCCTTACACCACGCCTATATTTTGGGAATCACTATCCTGAACATTTCATCTGTAACACCTTGTCCTAAGATCCTAAGGTACGATTTTACTTCCTGGGATGTCAGAGGGCTGATTAAAAAAATAACATTCCGTATTCCACTCCGATCTTCTAATATTCACCAATCAGCAAAATTTCATCTGAGAGGCTTTGACAAATCATAAGATAGAATTTTGCTTCGGTAAAAGGGCGAGACCGTATTGAAATCTCTGTACACAAATACCAACAAGTTGAGGGCCACCATCCTTGAAATATTCAACGGCCTTGATAGATTCTGAAATATGGTTTCCTTTTGGGGAGTCAGGGGGATTAATTTTCAAAATAATATCCCGTATTTCGCTCCTATGTTATGAAGTTCCCCTATCAGCAAAAATCTCACCTGTAAGCTCTGATAAATCCTGAGATATAATGTTGCCCCCCCCCCCCGTCTCTCCATCCGGAAGGGCAGTGAACCGAATTAAAAAGAAAACTCCGTACCTCACGTTTATATTTTGAGAGTCATAATTCCTAAATATTTTCATCTGTCAGGTCTTGATAAATCCCGATGAATGTTTATTTTATTTATTTATTTGGGGGGGGGATGGATCAAGGGACGAATTTTGAAAAAAGTCACTCATATTCCGATTTTATATTCTAAAATTCGCTATTTAGTATTATTTATTTTGTGAAACCTGTGACAATCCAAGCTTTACAACTTTTTAGAAATTTTGATACGGTCCAAGTGGCGTTATCCCTTAATATCATTGTTATTTTTATGATAAAATAAAATAACTAGTCAATTTTTCTGTTACTTTCCAGAAATTAACCATACGACTAAGAGAGTTCATTGTATTATATCGCGTAAGAAATATTGAATTTTCAAGAAAATAATTTAACTTATTTTACAATTAAACAATATTCATTTACAGTAATTTATGTTTGCAAATACAAGATTCAAATACGTTAGTTAGGTAGACATTACATTCAACTCATGCAAATAGGAAACAATTTATTGATTTCATCGGTTTTATTGATTAATATTTGAAAAAAATTACTTTCTTGCTTGTATTTTAATTTTAAAAACTTGCATTATTTGTCTTTACAGCTCTGAAAAAACAAACTTACTGAAAATAAGTAATAGTTTTTGCTTTTTTTAGAAGAAGATAATTCTAAAATATTGAGATGATATGTGAATGGGATGAAAATAAGGTTTACTGAACAACATAGATTACCAAATTAAACACATAAAATGCGCGACCATAAAATTCACTCATAAATAAAAGTTTGGAAAGAACCATTTGCGATCATACTTTTGTAAGGCAAAACAACTTTATATTTTACATAATATGCTGAAGCAATAAAAACTGGAAAAATTTTAAATATTATGTTTACGAAATACCGACAGAATAAACCTTTGTAAAACTGTAAAAATATTTTTAAACAGAAAAACTATTTACCCTGTTTGCTGAATTTTTCTTGCACCAAAGAAATATTTAGTTACGAGAAAACAAAAATTACGGACAATTCTAAAGAGAAAACCGTTCCCATAAAATAAATATTTTAAAAAAGAAAATATGAAATAGTGAAAAGGTTGAAAATATATTTTGTTTCTAAAACAGAAATTTTTGATATGATGAAAGTTTAACGAAAAATGTTATTACTGATTTTTTACGAGGAGCCTTTAAATAAGTTTTATATTTTAAACTTATTCAGTTATAGTAAACATGTTTTTAAAAAAATTATTTTTACTTAGTAAAATAATAATAATAATAATAATTGTATTAAGCTTTTTCAGACTTCAGAAGTCCCAGTAACCAGCATTTGCTTATGAAGCACTTTGTGTCGTACCGTATTTTTAACTCTTTTTGCCCTTTTTATAGCCAAAATTTGAATTTTAAAAATTACAATACGCATAATACCACATTTGAATTCTATAAATTGCCCCACAATAGCGATCATTAGATAATTTAATCTTAATTTTCACAAATTCTACTTATCGCAAGAAAAAAATAAATTGTTTGTATTGTTTAAGAACAGTTGAATACAATCTAGCGTAAGATCACATGAGTGTTAAACGTGTATTCAAGTGTCAATTCAATTATTATCATTTTCGAATTTCATTGTAATAAGTTATAACATAATTTTATTTTTCTAAACTAATAATATGCTCATTAGTTTCAGGCTTGCGAGAATATCTTATGGAAATATTTCCGCATTCAGGAATAGAAAATTTTCATAAGTAATTAAATTACTTTGATTGTCTCATCTGTTTCCCTATATTGCTATAATTAACTGTTTTCGATAATCTTGGTTAATTAATTGATAGTATGGAATATTTAAACGCGAGATACTGCTTTCAGATAATTCTTTGACAATTATTTTATATCATTTTGTTCGTTCCATTGTTCGTTATTATAAAAGCGTTTTCCAATTCATTCAATAATATTGCCGCATTTTTATAAAAAATATTATTTATTTTCTAAAAACAAAATAAATAATTTATAAACCTTTTCTTTCTGTATAAAAATAAAAATGGATATTTTTTTTATGGAACATTGTAATTTCTCATAGATCGTAATGAACATAACACAGGAATAGCTAACAGTAATTGATTTCTTTTCTCTCAAACTTTCAGATCTGAAAAGAAAAGTTCAAGCTTATATCGAGAAGGTGTTTTTAATCTGAAATCAATATCAGTTTTTATTACGTAAAATACAAGATTATATCTTATTTACAAATTAGTTTATTGTCAACTACAGTTTTAATGTCTTGGCAAATTTTTAAATTGCTTTTAATATATTAGAAAGAGTTATTAGCCTTATATTGGAAGTTCTAACTAAAATTATTAAACGGTAAATAAGATATTCTTATCAGCAATGGAAATAGGTTAAATTCTACTTTTAATCTGTACACACCTCTCTTTTACATATTTATGAAGTAACCCATTTAATATATATATATATATATATATATATATATATATAATTATAATATCTTTGAATTTCAAAAAACATATCAAGTTCTTGTAACATTCTAATTAAATATCCAAAGAGATAATTAATATATATATATAATAAATAAAGTTTTTGAAACACCCAGTAAAAATTTCTTAACACATATTTCATATTTACATTGTTTATTTTCAGAAATAACAACATTATGAAAATTGTTGAAAACAATATACTCAATATAATTAATTCACTTATGTTTCAAACTGATTTTGAATTACTAAATAATTTTGTAACAGCTGTCGCAGACATACCGGGGTTGGCGCGAATTTTGTTTGTTTTGCGCCATTTTGGTGAGAAAACTCCGTTTTCAGATACCTGTTAGGGTGTTAGGCCTAGCTTGCTAAAACAGCATGTTAGTTTTATTTTATTATAAAACACACACATTTTTTATTATAAACACACACAAATTAATTTATTATAAAACATACACAATGATTAATTTATTACAATTATAAAACACACAATATTTAATTTAACATAAAACATATGGAATCTGCTCCACCGGGTTGCCCTACGAAGCAAAATCGCGTCAAAATTGCTGGGTTGTCCAGGCATAAAATCACCATTTTAAGGCCAAAAAATACAAAACCATTTTGGTGTCAAAAATGCCAAACCATTTTGGTGCCAACTATGAATACCACGGTGCGTCTGCGACAGTTGTATCATAATTGTACAATATTTTTTTATTTCATTCGTGTATGCTAGTGCCAGTGTACTCTTTGTGTCCCATGTGTTTAGCTCTCTTACAACTTATGGAGCACTTACAACATGAACCTTCCTTCTTGTATTTTATAAAATTTGTCAAATTGTTGTTTTACGCCGTTTTCCATGAACGAACTCAAATATAAATACTATGGAAAAATAGCATGTTGTGTCCATCACAAAATTTTCTTCTATATGAATCAAATCTTCTGCAAACAAAATTCAGGGGCCTCTCCCCTCGCGCGAAAACACACGCACGCTAATGTTAATCCTATGGGGCGTTATTTTTCTAATATCTCGTTTGGATTTCAATATTTTTAAACAATTCTTTTGCATTGGATAACTGAGTTCAATCTCTGTTTTCGCCGTTGATTGCTTTTTCGATTTACTTTGCAGATTTTTTTTTACTTTCACGTAAGACTTTCACTTTCGAAACCGGTTCCGAAAATGAAAGTATCTTCGTAAAAAAAATCCGCAAAGAAAATCGAAAAAGTAATCAACGGCGGAAATAGAGATAGATCTTAGCTATCCAATGCAAAAAAAAAATTGTTTTAAAATATTGAAATGCAAAAGAGATATTAGAAAATAATGTTCCATAGAATTAACATTTGCGAGCATGTGCTTCCGCGCGAGGGGAGAGGACCCTTAAATGACAAACTTCAGATATAGCTATCGTGGGAATCGTGAAAAACAGAGCTTAGAAGCAATATATGTTCGACGGTATACAACAAACCCTAATAAAGATCTACTTATGTCTAGGTCTAACAGAACACAAACGTTGGGGAAATTCCTTGGATTAGTTCTGGAGATATAGCTGTCGCAGAAATCGTGAAAAACAGAGCATAACCACGTGATCTGATAGGCGTTATACACCCAAACCTAATAAGAATCTACTTATGGTAAAAAGGCTATATGTCAAATTTTTTTCTGAAACAAAAAATACTTGCAGCAGAGTTCTGGAATACCCCCTGTGATTTGACGAAAATGCAGCTTCACTGGAAAATTTCAGATAAATTTTGAGCTGAGATTCTTGAAGTTTCTATAATTTCAAGTAAAATGGCCATATATTAAAATTCTTCTCAAAACAAAACAAGTGCCTTCAGCCGAGCTTCTGGAACATCCATTGATTTAACAAAAATGCAGCTTCATTGGCGGATTCCAGGTAATTTTCAGTTAGATTGGTGAAATTTCAGTGTTTTGAGGAAATACGGGCAAATGAAAGCGAAAATTTTCGTGAATTAATATAATTAACGGAAAAATTACACGTCAATCCATGTATTTGTTTAGAGTGAATCCCATGATTATTTTAAATTTAAATATTGAATAACTCAAGAAATGTTTATAAACCATTATAAAAAAATTAATTTAGGTTATTTTGAGAATATGGATATATTTTCTGGTTTTAAAAGTAGGCGTAAGAGTTGAATATTTCAAGTTTGTTACTATTTTTAGCATGGAAACTGCCTCTTAAACTTATTTTATTAACGTAGTTTCAAAGAAGACATAAAAAGAAAGCTATAATTCGCTTTTCGCTGCGATAATTTGGCTATAAATTAGTAGTTGGTAGTTCTTTATTTTCTGGCGGTATATTTATTCAGTCTCCGGAAGATTTTTCTTCTAGAAACATTTATAAACGTTTTATTCAAATTGTTATGTTCAAATATTTCTTTTACGACTAACAAATATATCAATAAAGTATTTTATAGACAAAACTAACAAAAGAAAGGTATGATTAATAAAAGTATGATTAGTTTCTTCTAGAAGATCCAATGAAATAAAAGTATTGACTAATTGCATCAACATGTCTTCTACCTAACTTGTTTTCTAGTGGCATATCTAACAAAAATAACTGTGTCCAATGAGAAAATTGTTTTATAGAGTAATAAGCAGGTAACTAAATTTATAAGATGCGAATTACACGCATTTTCGGTACATTAGGCTAAGTCAATAAAGATTATAATATACGAATTAAAAATTTTGATACAGAACACAAATTTGTTTTTTTTTTCATTATCAAAAGGCTTCCTGTAACTAATAATGTTTATTAGCATTTTGTTTTACTGCTTGACCAGTTTTTAAAAGATTGACCTTGGCATGCTGCCTATAAAATAGACTATTCCAAAGGGAAAGGAGCATTGGATTTGGAGGAAAAGTTCATGTTTCGCTTAACCCGTCTGACCGCATTTCTTCACTGGCTGTTCTTGTACTATTACACACTTTATTATTATGTACAAAACTATCGGAATACTATTCATCTTCTACAAAAGCAAAACTGGGAAGACTGCCTTTCATTACCTACTTCCCTATTATCAAGAATAGACTCGTCTTATTCAGACCAGTTACTCACATGACCAGTCTTTAAAGCTTGGCTCAGAAGTAATTTTCATTTTATTTTGTCAAACATACCACTGAAATGCATTTCCTCTCACTCAGAGTAACGAGAAATAAATTAGAAATGGCATATCCCTTAAAATTATTCACAATACGCAACCGATTATCGCTCAAATTTAAAAGTTCTCATTCGGCCCAAACAGGATAAGCTCGGGAGATGAGGGCTGAATTCTTTTGTAGGGGAGTTTCCTTGAACAGGCGTTTCAAAAAGGGAAGTCAAAAAGACCAGCAAGTGTTTGTGCTGAATCGTAACCTGTTACTCTAGGCTCCACGCAAAAGCTCCACGCTTCATCTCTGTTTATTCCTCGTTATTCTGAAGCATTTCTCATTATGGAGAATCTCCTATTATATCGAGGTATTCTTCTCTTTTCTATAATTTATCTCACAGAAAGTGAAAATTGTATTTTCGCTCAGTTATTTTGTAATGGAGCAACATTCGGGTGAGAAGTCATTCTGTTCACATATTTAACATGAACAGCTATATATAGTAGTATTCTAGTTGTATTCAACGACATTATTCTGCATTCGACTCACATTTTTATCATGAATTGTACGCTCGATTTATAAACAAAATAAAATGAAACTTTCTAATAAAAAATAGTTAATGCAATCATTGGAAATGAATTACCATGATGGATAAAAAAAAAATGAAATCAGAGAAAAATATTTATAGGATAAAAGAAAAATTCTTTAATTTTCTATCGTAATGTAACAAATATTTACTTTTTTTTTGGCACGACTAACACAACTATTGAATTTCTCTTAATTAACGTAACAATATTTTTGTTATTGCTATGTTAATTAAGTATTAATATTAAATAAAGACAAAGGCATCACATAGTTTAATTAGTATTATTTTTCATACACAGATATTAGCCATATATTTAATGCTAAAAATATAATAATAATATAACATTGCATAAATATTTTGGGGGAATTTTAAGTAGCTTTCAGTAACAATATTTAATTTTTTATGTAAAAATTGCATAATATGCTTGTAACGGAATTTAAAATGTTTTAAATAGAGGTTGAGATGTGTTTAGGCGAAATAAAGATTTATGTCTGTGTTAAAAAAAGTTGCCTAAATTTCTAGTTTCTTACTTTATTCAATACATCTTAAAGGTGAAAGAATTTGTTCCGAATTTTAATATAATCAAATTCAAATATTTATATACGTAACACACTACCTGCATATGAATTCTATAATGTCAATACCACAAATAAACATTAAAAGGTTATTTTCTTAAAAAGTAACTTTTTTAAGTAATGTATCGCGTGATCTCAAATCTTTATAAATTGACGATTTTTATATAGCGTGCTGAACATATTAAGAATGATAAAACTGAGTTTTATTACTGAAGAATGTTTGCATGTTTGGCGACGGTACATCACACTTTTTTGCTTTTCTCAGCTTTAATTAATCTGACAGTATATTTAAAAACAATAATATTTGAAGAATAAAAGTTGATATTTTATTTTAAATAGTTAATTATCTTTTTGAAAATAATGAGGTCTAACAGTATAGGGATATTTTATAAACACAAATCAATGTGTGAATTGACTGCAATATGCCAAAACGATATCCTGTGATAACAACAATATCAAATAATGATATTTTTACAATAAAAATGTTTATGATGTGTAAATGATGTTCGACATAGCTATTAAAACTATTTTTAGTTTTATGATTGATATAACTAGTGAAGAAGATAGCCATAATATATATATATTTCAAATTGCAATTTAAATTTCTTTGTTAACTCGTCTGTGACATGCTCAAAAGGGAAAATATTTTCGTAATTCCATTGGTTTATACTCACAATTCACAATTATGGGTATCTACATGTTCGGACAGCATTTTATAAAGACTCGGTGATTTATCCAGGTAAGGTGTTTTTAGACCTATGTAAATCGCCTGTGTATCATAGGGTGTATGCCTTTTCGAATTCTGCTACTCAAATTGGGCATGCTTTTTCAAACGGTTTTTACTGAACAATAATTTTTGACTTAATTAATCGTAAAAACGTACTAAGAAATCCAACGAAAATTATGTTTTGGAAATAGTAGTGGGGTAGAACATTCTCAATTTGAAAAGCACTAATTTCCCTGGGCATATGATATAACGATAAATTCAGAAGGCGGAAAACAGAAGTCAAATTGCGAATCAAACAATGATGGATAACAAACATAAAATTTTTCTTTCAATTTTGATCGCTAACGGAAGGGAGAATCTCCAGAAGCCGAAACCAAGGCTATAGTGGAGAATATTCGGTGGTGTACACCGTATACCTCCTGGATCCTTTTTAAGAAACTGTGTATATCCCTCATTCTCAAGTAAAACTATAGCTTATACTCTCTGGTGTATACCCTCTGCCAATAGTATATACTTTCTGGTGTATACTCAATGTTAATAGTGTATAATCTTTGTTATTTTACGTCCATTTCACTGACCGAAGCCCCTCTTCCACCTATTAGTAGGACTTGCCACATCATAGAATTTTCGTGAACATATGTGCTGTGCATGTATCTCTCCTGTTACAAACTTGTCACTTTAATCTTTGCTGCTGAATGCGTCTGAATGCGTTTAGCGCTGAATGCGTCTTGTAGAGATGGTTACGAGAATTTGAAATGTTCATACCTTTACGTAAAATGTGAAAATAAAGAGAAAGTAAAAGATCCTTAACCTCCTGCAAGCGTCGTTAGATTTCCCAACTTTCAAGCAAAATTATAATAAGAAAAAGAGCTTTATATATTTAAATATGTAAAATAACTACGCATATTGCGTCGGAATAAGAATTTTAAATTAAAAAGATATTTAAATAAGTCATTTAATAAAACTAAAAAAAACAACACATTAGTATCAAATAATAAAATAAATTACAGTAAACGTTTAAAACTTTATACAAGCTCCTTATTAGAACCAATATTAATAGAAAACTAAAACCGCTGTTCACACATGTGCGCATTCAAAAGTATGAAAAAAATTATATTTTTTCAAAACTTGAAATATTTACTGTAATTTATTTTATTATTTGATATTAAAGTGGTTTTTTTTTAGTTTTATTAAATTTCTGATTTTAAATATCTTTTTAATTTCAATACTTAAATATGTAATTGAAAGGAAAAGTAATTGCATTCAAATACAAATAATTAAATATTACACCGATTAAATTGCATTTGAATAGTCAAATATTGTACACAAGTTTGAATTGCCCGAACTGGATTTGAGAGATTTGTAACAAGCGAGGGCTTTTCGGAAGACTTTTCACAACTCTGTCGAATCTAAAGTGACTCTTGCCTAAACGTGAAGGCTTTTATTAACATTTGAGGTATTTTCGCTAATTAACCAGATATAATTTTTTTTATAAAAGTATTGTTTTAACAACTGATGTTTAAGTTATAAGCATATTCTGACACATAACATTCAGTTATATAAATATGATTTTAGCTTAGTTAATATAGTTTAGTTATATGATTTAGTTATATTTGTGATTATAATTCTGAAAACATTTTCTGAAAACTCTGTCAAATCTAACGTGACTCTTGCGTTATATGAAGGCTTTCATTAACATTTGAGGTCTTTTAACTAATTAACCATAAGAACTTTTCCATAACATTATTTTTTTTTCGAACATGTTCTTTAAAAAATAACACTAATAAAAGAAATGTTTTGCAAAATACGTTTGAATTCAATTAATATGAGCACGGCTGAAATGAGGACACGGTTAAAACAAGCATTTTCAATTTTAAGAATGATTCATCATTTAAACTACATTTAGATTTTCACGCTTTTTACGAGCTACAAAATCAGGATCACGGCAAATACGAGCGAAACATATTTTCATTTCTATGTGATTTTTGGCGAAAAGTAGTGCAGAATTAGGAACGAAATCATCGACCACTGTTCTCCCTCAGCGATTATATTTCTACATTATAACTGAGTGTCAAAATATTTCCATTTATCAGACCTTCAAAGTGATTCCCTTTTCCCAAGAAAATACAAGGGAATATCCAGTGTTCTTGAAAAAATGAAAGAAAGAATGGTGATATTAAAGCGTTTCAGATACCGCTTCTTTGTAAGATTTACAACTGATCCATAGAAATGAAGGAACATAGAAGGAACCTTCATTTGTTTCCTACTTTAAATCCGGACTCTGTACTATATTAGCTTGCCTTTTCACGTCAGTTATTGCACTATTAAAATGAAAAGAATGTGTTAAATCCATAGCTCGAAAAGTACAGTGATTATTGTTTGTCAAATTTTCCCAGAACCTTTATGATATTGAGTTAAATTTAGCATTGAGATATAATTAGTGAAATTAACCATGCGTGTTTTTTAAAAAGTTTATTATATTTACGGATATTACGAGTAATCGTTAATACAAAGACTTTTATAATTGATAGATTTTTATGATTGATAGACTATTATAATTATAATTACCTTGCTTCTCGTATTAAGCAATTTCGACTGTATAACTAAAATATTAAAATTGTTTTTCTAGCATACACAAATCAAATTATAATGCATCTGTCACATGCCGTTATCAAACTAAATTTATCTTATTACGTTTTATGCTGGATATGATAAACAAATGCGTAAATCATGTTCAGATATAGATAAAAATAATAAAACTAATTAGATATGCGTGGTGACCTTTCCGCAAGCGAGAGATGTGTGATTGGGGATTAATTGGAGAAAAGGAATCGTGTCTATCAAAGCTGAATTGTACACAGGAAATCGATAGAGCGAAGTGAGAAAATTTCTCTCACAACTCCACTATATATCCCAGTAGAATCATTTATAATATGAAATTGAGCTGTAAACAAATAACTAACATTAAACATTCAGTTCCTGTGCGTCAATTGTATGAAATTAAAAAGTTTGATCATGTGTAAGATTAGATTAAGTTATTTTATTTGCGAAGTTTGTCGTAGAATTTTGCGTTTCTTGACACCCGATTTGATTAGTACATGCTTTTCTCATCTCCATTATTATTCAAGACCTTATGGCCAACTCCCACGTGAAAGTAATATTTCGAAATGAGAACTTTTGTTTTAAAATTTTAACAGTTATACTGCGCAATTTAATTGAAAAATGGATTGAATAAGAATATCTGAATAAGAATGAGACAAATATATCAAAATTATATTCCTAAAAGTTTCATGAATTTTCATTTTCTCCAAGAAGTTAGAGAGAGCTTTATTGCACCGTCATATGTAAAATTAACGGCTGATAAGGATGTAAATATATGGCATGCATTAGTACAATACGGGCATTGTTCTATTTGCCGCTGTCAGATATATAAAATGACATCACTGTGAATAACTAGACGTCATTATTATGGTAAATATTGTAATTTGGTTTAGAAGACTTCCTTTATTTTCTTATAAAATATCTGGTTCATATAATTTTGGTTGGGCTTTGAGTTTAGAAGAGCCTTATTATTTTAAATTGGTGAATTTGTGCCATTTCTATCACAAATTATAAAATTTATAGATTTGGCCGGTTAATATTTAAGAAATAATATTTGTCGTTTTGTACACGCGTCAAATACTTGTTTTCGTAATATATATATATATATATATATATATATATATATATATGTGTGTATATATACTGCTGTCTAAAAATTAAGGGGCAGTGACCAGGACACGATTTGTCGATTTTTACACGATTTGTCGAATACCTACTGAAATTCTTGACGAATTGCCTTTGAACTTCGAGGAGGTAAAGCACATGTTTAACTTCAAAACAGTAGAAACAATATACTGCAATTAAAAGAGTAATATATTGAATATTTGTTGAGATATGTGCATTTGTATGAAATAATTTTTGACTGCACATGCGCGAACTACACAAAAGATTTCTTTTTCATGATTTCGTATTCAATTCGGTAGAGCATTTATATATAAAAAGACCAGTCAAATATCGCGAAAACTCAGAAGGATATCGGCAATGTAGTGAGCTAATCGACAAATTGGGGAGGGGGGGATCCTTTATCATCCAAATGGATTTTCCTCCAAATTTGTCAATTAGCTCACTATATTGCCGATATATTTCTGAGTTTTCACGATATTTCACTGGCTTTTTTATATGAGTTGCTCTATAGAATTGACTATCAAATTATGGAAAAAAAAATCTTTGGTATAGTTCACGCATTCGCAGTTAAAAATATTTCACACAAATGCCCATATCTCATCAAATATTAAATATATTAATCTTTTAATTGCAGTATACAATTTCTACTGTACTTAAAGTCAAACATGTGCTTTTCGTCTGCGAAGTTTACGAAGTTCTACAAACCGTGTAAAAAGGAAAAGCGTCTGGTCACTGCGTCTTAATTTATGGACAGCAATGTACATCCATACTAATATTATAAAGAAGTAACGTTTGTTTGTTTGTTTGTAGGGGGTAATCTCTGGAACTACCGAACCGATTTCAAAAGTAATGCCGGCGAATTGATGGTGACAATCCCTGCTCCAACATAGGCTATATTTTATGTCGGTGCCACTACCCCCAGAGGGTGCAAGAGCGAAAAACGTTCTAAAATCGCAATTTTTTTTATACTGTCGGAGCAAAATACTTGAAATTTGGTATGGTAATTACTTACAAGATGTAAATGCACTCTAAGAACAATTTCTAAAAAAATTCGAAATTGAAAAGGGGGAAATGAGCGAAAAGTGTTCTAAAAACTTTCTAAATTACAATTTCTATGGAATCTCTTGAACTACAGAAACGTTTTCAAAAGTGATTGTGGCAAATTGATGGTGACTGTCCCTGCTCCAACATAGGCTATATTTTATGTCGGTGCCATTACCCCCAGGGGGGTACAGGGGCGAAAAACGTTCTAAAATTGCGATTTTTGCGATACTGAAGGAGATAGACAATTGAAATTTAGCACGGTAGTTACTTACAAGATGTACATGTTCTATAAGAATAAATTCTAAAAAAAAATCGAAATTTAAAAGGGTGAAATGAGCGAAAAGTGTTCTAAAAACATTCTAAATTACAATTTCTATGGAATTTCTGGAACTACAGAACCCTTTTCAAAAGTGATGGTGGCAAATTAATAATGACAGTCTCTTCTGTAACATAGGCTATATTTTATGTCGGTGCCACTATCCTAGAAGGTTGAAGTAACGAAAAATGTTCTAAAATTGAAATTTTTGTAATACTGATGGGGCTATAAATTTGAAATTTGGCATTGTAGTTACTTATAAGATGTATATGCTCTGTAAGAGCAGTTTCTAAAAAAAAAAAAAATTTAAAAGGATGAAATGAGCTAAATGTCTTCTAAAAACATTCTGAATTACAATTTCTGTGGAATCTCTGAAACTCATTAACCGATTTGAAACGTAATGTTTGCAAATTTATGGTAACATTCTCTGCTCTAACATAGGCTATATATTGTATATCAGTGCCACTACCCTCAAGGCGTTTCAGGAGCGAAAAAGTTCTAAAATTGAAATTTTTATGACGTTGCTCAAAATGTGGCTTAATAAGCAATTTTTCAATTATCTGTAGCAGTAAAATTTGCTCTAATGAAAATAGAGCCACGAGTACCACTTGGCATTTTTCAACAATTACGTGAGCAAAGCCGCGGGTTTTGCTAGTATATAATATATAGAAAATTGTTCAATTAAATTAGTACCCACGTAAAAATTATTTTTTTTATATTACATGAACACAACTGTTAGAATTAAAAAAATATTTTAGAACAATGCATTGTACATGAAAACAACATAGTATACATCACAAGTTTTTATAAGATATGTTCAGAATTCTTCAATGATGACACATATGAGTCGAACGCACATTGCAAGTTGATTTGGATTTTATTATATAATTCACTATCGTCAGCAAACCTCTTGAATTGAAATCAGTCTTAAGACCCATTTTCAGCAATATTTTCCATAGGAGTTAAACATGAAGATCTCTCGTTAAAAATGTTCAGATACACTGACACGCAAGAACAACACATATCGTGAAACAAATCTGCGTTTATTTTAGTATATTAAACAGTAAAAGTTATTTCTCTAGAGGAAAAGCTCCAAATACCGACTATGGGCCAAATAATGGCTAAGTTGGTGTTCTGACAACTGAACGCAGTGCAGCCTAGCGGCGATAGGTGAGTTAGTACATTTAACACTGGAACGACCATGAGCGGTCATTTTGACCGCTACCAAATGAATATATTCCCATTCGAACAATAAATTTCTTCTTAAAATAAATTGAATATAAAACATGCAGGAATATGTTAAATTAGTAAGTGAAATAGTTTTATATAAAAATTCTGGTGTGAAATAGTTTTATAAAACTTAAGTAAAATTTCCGGTCGTTCTAGTGTTAATAGAGAGTAGAAAAGCACCAACGGTACATCGTTGAAGTCTGTCTAATTTACAAAAATGTCGATACGATGAAATCTCAGATATCAAAAGTTTTTCGAGTATGTGTTCCTCATTTAAAAAAAAATACTCATTGTATAATGACCTGAATTGACGACTAAATTGTTATTTATTTTAAATGCTAAAAGGTGTAAATTAATAACATAATAAATACACAGTAAAATAACTTTTATTAGATTGTTTGACATGTTTCGACTCTCTCCGAGTCATTTTCAAAAACAAATGAGAATATTCCATAATAGCACGGTCTTTGAAGTTATTATTTAAAATGCTATCATTTAATTTTCATGTAAGTTTTAAAAATTTTTGCACGTTATCTTTTATTTTTACATTCTTGTTTATTTTCATATCTGTAACCATGGAGTAACTGGAGGCACAATTGCGGTAAGTTAAAAGATTCCGCATCGTTACATATAACGACTAAATTGTTTTCTAGACATATCTAGTTCCTAAATGCAGCAAGCATGTTTATGGTATTTTACAATATGAATGAGTAATACCAGTTTTAACTTAAACATAGAAGTGGTCTAAATACAGGTTATCCGGCATTTAAACCTATCTGGGTTTGCTTCGCGTGAAGGGGAGGAAAATAAGTTAATTTATGTGATCACGAACGATTTATTACTTTGTTGCGTCATTTGATTGGCACAATGTATGGCTTGGTGACAATGTTGGCCAAAATCGTCCACAATAAATGCAAAAAGAAAATCAATGGAAGAAAATGTAAGAAAATACAGACGAAAAGTAAAGAAATTATACTTTAAAAATGTAAAAAAGGAAGCTATTTGACAGAGGAACATGATGCAATTTGTGTTTGCTGTGAGACGTCTCTGCGGACAAGAAGGGGGGATTCTGGGTTCAATGTTTAGAATACGATATATGGGCTCATAGCGACTTCACCGACGACGCAGCGATGTGATTAGTATATTTGCGATTTTTGTCGATAAAGTTATCTACATTTTGAAGCGGCAAGCTTTTTTTTTGTTTAATGCGTTATAAAACAAAATTAGGAACATAATAGAAAGAAAACTGTCACAGATAATGGTTAAGAATTTTATAAATTTGACAAAAATGCTTCTTTATTAAAAATTCCATTTTCTTTCTGTACATATTAAATGTTATTAATAAATAAAATGTATAAAAACAATGTTCTTCTCTTTTAATTAGTGAAATTAGTCCTACTTGTGTGATTATTTTTCAAAAAGTTGAAGTAGTCGGTATTTAGACATCATTTTCAAAACTTAAAATTTGCACACTTTCAGAATTTTTCCTTTTTTCTCTACTAATTTTCAAAATTGTAGGATCTAGATTGAAAACAAAATTGGTGGCCGGTATTTGATGTTTTCGTCTATTGCATATATACAATGAAAATACAATTATAACATAATTTGTTTATATATATATAAAATATGAAATTTCAAAAGTTTCTATTATACAAATATTTGCATAAACATTTTTTTATACTATCTTAGAAATTAAGTAAGATAAAATAGAATAAATTTTATGAAAATAATTTGCAGTTTTCCGTTTTATACAAAAAAATATATGATTTTTCAATAAATATAATTATAATATTATTAATATTAAAAATTATTCACTCATTATAAATTTTCTTACATAGTTCTGGGCTTTACACAATTTTGTAAAACGTTTTAACTGACAAATGTTTTCCAGATTAATAATTTTAAACTATTGAATTAAATTTTCCCTAAATCATAAACAAATAGCTCTTAATAAGAAAACAAAAATCTTTATTTTGTACGCCATTAAAATGTATAATAACTTCGTTTATTTTCGTATTCATTTGGAAGCATTTTTCTTTATAATATTTCAGACGTTTAACATAATATAGTAAAATTCCATGAAAAGAAATATTTTCTGATTAAATATAGAATCATAAGAATACTTATAACATAATGATCTAATGAATATAAAATATGATAATGTTGAGTTATATTAAATATTTAGGGTTTTTCGAAGTATTTTAAGATGTAAAAGGAATGTTTTGATACAAGATAAAAATAATGTTGGCTATTTTAAAAATGCTAGAGCATAAACCTGAAATTTTGTATATCAGAATATTTTTGAAATAGTTATTTTATTTGAAATTTAAGAAGGAATAATAAATGAAAAAAAATAATCAGATTATAAAATTGAACAATAAAATGTAAAATTTATCAGCGAATTTTCAATTTATTTTCAAAAAATAAAGAAATAACATATATCTTTGTAGCATAAATTGCTAAAAAGTATTTAAATGTTAGGATGTAATTTTACCTTAAATATGTATTTAAATGTCATGTCTAATGACCATTGAAGGAATTGGAGACATTAAATATAAATTTACGTAGAAATCTCACGAATCTTTGAAATTGATTCAGTTAAAATTAATTGGATTCCGTCCTGCAAATTTCCATTAGCTGAATTTTCAAGAAAGAGGTTAGGTAGACAGTGAAATTATTTCTGTCGGTATCATATCTACGGATTTTCGACATCCAAATGGAAAATCATTTTAATAAAGTTAAAATTTGAAATACGGAATGCTTAGCCTATGACAATAAATGATGATAAATTCCTTCTAGAAAAATAATTAAATCTTTTAAATTTGAATTTTTGACTTTATTCAAAACTATGCTTAGCTTAGATTATTATTCGAATACATTTTATTTACATCATGACTGGAAAATAAAAAGACAAAGATGTTTTAAAATGCACTTAAAATATGTTCTACTTAAAAAATAGCGGCAAAAATTCCGGACTTTTTTATAAGCGGTTTGAAATTATGTAAGATTATATATGGTGCCAGGAAAGGAATTTGTTTGTCCAATAATGTGTATCATATATTCTAATACCAGCAAATCTTGTGTGTGGTTATATATATATATATATATATATCAATTTTATCTCAAAAACGGCTCGAACGATTTTGACGAAATTTTGTATCCTACCGTTTTGGGGCACCAGAAAACCATTGGGGTAGGTCACGTGTTCGAGAAAATTCGATTAGTGGGTCATTTTGGGTCATCAAGGGTCAGGGTCAAGCTAATTCTATCTAAAAAACGGTTCAAACGATTTTGACTAAATTTTGTATCTTACCATTTTCAGGCACGAGAAAACTATTGGGCTGGGTCACATGTTCGAGAACTTTCGATTAGTGGGTCATTTTTGGGTCAACGCGGGTCAAATTAATTTTATCTAAAAAACGGCTCTAACGATTTTGATTAAATTTTGTGTCCTACGAGTTTTGAGCACGATAAAATCATTGGGCTAGGTCACATGTCCGAGAAAATTCAATTAGTGGGTCATTTCTGGGTCATTGTGGGTCAAGATCTAAAAAGCGGCTCAATTTACACTAAATTTTGCATCCAATGGTTTTCGGGCAGGAGAAGACTGTTGGGCTATGTCACATGCTCGAGAAAATTCAATTAGTGGGTCATTTTGGGTCAGTTTGGGTCATGGTCAAGCTAATTGTATCTAAAAAACGGTTCAAACGATTTTGACGAAATTTTGTATCCGACTATTTTCGGACACGAGAAGACTATTGGGCTGGGTCACATGTTCGAGAACTTTCGATTAGTGGGTCATTTTTGGGTCAAAGCGGTTCAAATTAATTTTATCTAAAAAAGGCTCTAACGATTTTGATTAAATTTTGTATCCTACGAGTTTCGGGCACGCGAAAATCATTGGGCTAGGTCACATGTTCGAGAAAATTCGATTAGTGGGTCATTTCTGGGTCATTGTGGATCAAGATCTAAAAAGCGGTTCAATTTACACTAAATTTTGCATCCAATGGTTTTCGAGCACGAGAAGACTATTGGGCTAGGTCACATGTTCGAGAAAATTCAATTAGTGGGTCATTTTGGTCATGGGTCATTATGGGGCAAGCTATTTTATCTTAAAAACGGTTCAGAGGATTTGAAATAAATTTAGCACCCTACAGGTTTAGGGACCAAGAAGACTATTAGGCTAGGTCACATGTTCGAGAAATTTCGATTAGTGGGTCATTTTGGTCAGGGGTCATTATGGGTCAAGCTATTTTATCTTAAAAACGGCTCAGACTATTTACATTAACTTTTGCATCCTATGGTTTTCGGGCACGAGAAGACTGTTGGGCTAAGTCACATGTTCGAGAAAATTCAATTAGTGGGTGATTTTGGTCATGGGTCATGATATTTGAACTCAAATTTAATTTTGACCGAGCATAGCTGGGTCTTTCCTGCTCGTATGTATAATATCAACACACTTTGTTAAGAAATGAAGTGAAATGAAACTAGTAGCACGCGCTGTGCGTGATATGAAAAGTGTAAATTTTGTTGTTAGAAGAATGTTTTAGAATATGTATGTGAGTTTTTTGTCTTATCTCGATGTAACATGTAAGATGTACTCGGGTAGATGGAATTAAATGTACTTTTATAATGCAAATGGATCCTTTTATGAATTCTGAAGTTGGACTCTTATTCATTAACGCCCAGCATCGTGTAGATGCAGCCCATGAAAAGTAACAAGAAGGTTAGTATTAATATTCTATGCTAAGCCTACTTTCGAATTCTAACATAAAAATTTGGTACCCTCGGCGGGACGGGTGTTTTTGAATTTGAATTGATTAATTTGAGAAGATGAATTTAAATATCTTAAAAACACAAAGAAAAGGATTAAGAACTACTTTTACTGTCACAGCTAATAAAATTGAGTCTGAATTGACTAAAGAAATAAGTGAATTCAAAGAGCTTTCCATTTTGAAATCTCAACTCATAGACAAATTCCAGCGATTGGATACTTGCCAAAGCCAAATTTCGGAAATTCTTTTGAAAGATGAAGATGAAAAATTATATACAGAGGATTTTGGAGGCGCGGAAGAATATAGAGAAAAATACGTAGAATTATTTTCACGTATTGACGAAAAGATGCAGTTTTCTAAATCTCCTAGTGAAAATGAAAGACGAAAGTTCAAGTTGCCGAAAATTGAGTTGAAGAGATTTAATGGTGAACCAAAGAATTTTTTATCCTTCTGGAGTCAGTTTAAGAAAATACATGAAGACGACTCTATTGCGGAAGAAGATAAAATGCAATATTTATCGCAATCCATGGAACCCGAGTCAAAGGCCGAGCGATTAATATCAAGTTATCCAGCGACCGCTGAAAATTATCCGAAAGCAATTGAGCAATTGAAAGAAAGATTTGGACGTGATGATCTACTTGTGCAGATATATGTAAGAGAGTTGTTAACCCTCGTAATGAGAAATGCGACTGCGGGAAAAACGAAAGTTGATTTGGCCTCTTTATATGACGAACTAGAAAGTAAACTCCGAGCCTTAGAAAGCCTGGGTCGAACTCAAGAAAAGTATGGAGACTTTTTGACGCCTTTGGTCGAAAGCTGCTTGCCGGAAGAAATTCTGTTAACTTGGGAAAGAAACAGAAATCATGATACATCTGCAAGTAAGAATTCACGAACTTTAGAGCAATTGATGAACTTTCTTCGCCAAGAAGTCCAAGGAGACGAAATAGTTTCTCTGGCGAGAAAAGGTTTTGGCTCGATTAATGTCAGAAAAAGAGACACTTTATGTGAAAATGCCGATAAATCTAAACTAGCCACCGCATCGGCACTGGTGAGTACGGAAAACCAAGGTAAGAAAAACAATTGTATTTTTTGTGAAAAATTTCACTCGAGTGAAAAGTGTTTTACTGCTAGAAAGATGTCAATGGCTGATAAACAAAAATTGTTGTTAAGAAAAGGTGCATGTTTTTCATGCTTACAAATAGTTGGTCATTTAAGTAAAAATTGTAATATTAAACGTAAGTTAAGATGTACCCATTGTAATAAACCTCATTTTGAGATAATGTGTCAACAACAAAATAGAAAATATGATGTAAATGATAAATTGAAATCAGAAAATTCTCTTTCTAATTGTAATAGAAATGAAGTTGTGTATATGCAAACGCTTGGCGTGCGCATTAGGTCGCAAGGTCGCCAAAAGATTGTACGCGCGCTTTTAGATACTGCTAGCCAAAGTAGCTATGTTAGTCAGAGAATAACGAGATTATTAAAAATGCGTCCTATAAGAAAAGAAACAATTATTCACGCATTGTTCGGGGGGGATGAAACGAAGCCCAAACAACATAATGTATTTTCTGTGGAACTAAGTGAATTAGAAGGAGATAATGCGTTTAGTTTTGAAGCATTTTCCGAAAGAAAAATTTGCGGATTTGTCCCTAGAATTAAAGATTATAGAATATTAAATGAGCTGAAAATAAATAAAACTAATCTAACTGATAATTTTTGTAAGGAAACTGAAATTGATCTTTTGATAGGGGCGGATATGATAGGGAAATTATTGACAGGTAATTTACTTCAATTAAACTGCGACTTGACTGCCATAGAAACCAAGCTCGGTTGGACAGTTATGGGAAAACAAAAGTGTAGCAAGAAACATAACATTTTGACATCGCTGTCTATGTATGTTAGAAATGTTCCTTTGAACGAATTGTGGGAACTTGAAACTATAGGAATTTCTGACCCCATTCAGAGTTTAGAAAAGGGGGGAGATTTTGATTTAAACGATTTTAAGGATAAAATGAAAATTCTTCCCGATGGCAGATATGAAATAGGGCTTCCATGGAAATGTGACTCTAAGAACTTAGGCGATAATAAAGTTTTAGCTTGGAAGAGACATGAAAAAATGATTAATAAATTGAAATGTGGGGGATTTCTCACTGAATATCAACAAGTATTCAGGGAATGGGAAAATTTGAATATTGTTGAACGTGTCCCGGAAAACGAATTGAGTAATAATTGTCATTATTTACCGCACAGGCCTGTAATCAGGTTAGATAAGGAAACCACAAAAATACGCCCTGTATTCGACGCGTCTGCCTCTGAGAAAGGAAAACCCTCCTTAAATGAATGCTTATATAAAGGCATTAATCTTATAGAATTAATACCTGATATTCTTGATCGCTTTAGAATGTATCCTATCGGTATAACTGCAGATATAGAAAAAGCTTATTTGATGTTATCTATCATGCCTAAAGATAGAGATTTTCTTAGATTCTTTTTTCCATGTAATGAAGGACAATTAGTTTATAGACATTGTAGAGTTGTATTTGGTGTCTCTTCTAGCTCTTATTTATTAAGTGCATCCATAATGCATCTTTTAGAAAACAGTCCTCCTGAATTTAAAGAAAGTGCTGAAAAATTGAAATGTTCATTTTATGTAGATAATTGTGTATCATGTGTTTCTAACATTGGTGAAGCTGAAATGTTTATTGAAAATGCGAAATCACTGATGTCTAAAGGATGTTTCAATTTGCGCTGTTTTGAAAGCAATGTAGCTTGCAAGAATATCGATAAGCATGTTGGGGATACTTCTGTTCTGGGGATCATTTGGAATTTAACTAATGATTATTTGAAATGTTGTTTAGATTTAGAAGCATTAACGTGCGAAAGGAAAATTACTAAGAGATTAATCTTAAGCATTGTACAAAAGATTTTTGATCCTATCGGCTTATTGTCTCCTGCTACATTGCTTCCAAAACTATTGCTACAAGATTCATGGAAACAAAAAATTCCATGGGATCATGAATTACCTGGTAATATTGTAAACGTGTTTTTGAAATGGTTGGAGAACATTGATGTTTTAAAAGAAGTAGCTTTACCTCGATATTTGGAGATTAATGCTTCATCTGAACTTCATGTTTTTGTTGATGCGAGTAAAGGGGCATATGCATCGTGCGTCTTCGTTAGATCAACAGTTGGTTCCGAAGTAAAGGTTACACTTGTTAGAGCGAAGTCTAGGGTTGCTCCTCTCAAAACTTTGAGTATACCGCGTTTAGAATTAATAGCTTGCTGTATAGGTGCTCGACTCGCGAATTCTGTCATCAAAGCAATCAATTTGCCAGATCTAAAAATCACATTTTGGTCAGATTCTACTACTGCACTTTGGTGGATAAAAGAACATGGGAATTGGTCAATTTTCGTGAGCAACAGGGTTAAAGAGATTCGGCAATTGACCAGAACAGAGTCATGGAAGCACGTTCCCGGAAATTTAAACATAGCTGATATACTATCACGCGGGTGTTATCCCCAACGAATGCTTGGTTCGCGATGGTGGGAAGGTCCTAAATGGTTAAAGGAAAATCCTGAGTGCTGGCCGATCGGCGCGATTGACTGTCAACCTAAAGAGGTAGATTTAGAAAGAAAGAAAGTTAAAATTATGAATGTTGATCTAGCTAGAGACGCACCCCCTTGGCTCTTAAATAACATATCTAATTATGATAAGATGATAAGAGTATTTGCTTGGATTTTGAGATTTGTAAATAACTGTCGGAAAATATCTAATAAATGTGAAGATTTCAATATTTCTCAAAATGAAATTGGAAATTCTGAAAAATATTTAATCCGTTTAGTTCAAATGTCTTATTTGTATGATAAAAGGTCTCTGAATGATATTGTTACGTTCAAAGATGATGATGGAATCTTAAGAGTAAGAACTAAAATAACTGAGAGAAATGATAAAGAATCGTTTTTATATCCAATATTGTTGCCCGATAAATGTGAATTCACTAAGCTATTGATTAGATCTGTACACCAAAGGAATTGTCATGCAGGAATAAGAATAATGCAATCTTTAATAAGAGAAAGATTTTGGGTTATTAGAGCTAGAAGAGCTATTAAGAATGTATTGTTTGACTGTATTGTATGCAAACGTTTCAAAGCAAAATCCTTGTCGAGCGAACCGACACCTTTGCCACCAGATCGCGTGACGGATTGTGCTGTCTTTGAAATTATTGGAGCAGACTTAGCGGGGCCTCTATTCCTAAAAAATGGCGAGAAAGTTTGGATAGCATTATTTACTTGTGCAGTTTATCGCGCACTTCACCTTGAATTAGTTAACTCACTATCTTCTGATGCTTTTCTGCTAGCACTTAGGCGTTTTATATCTAGACGTGGGAGGCCCAGCACTATTTATTGTGATAACGGAACGAATTTTAGGGGCGCTTCCAATGAACTTTCTAAATTGAATTGGGATAAAATCTTAAGAGAAACTATGACGCATAAAATTGTTTGGAAATTTATACCTCCCACCGCAGCTTGGTGGGGAGGCTGGTGGGAAAGGTTGGTTCGCATTGTAAAAGAATTGTTAATACGTACTCTAGGCAAATCAGTATTAACTTATGAAGAATTGAATACACTTGTATGTGACTGTGAATCTATAATTAATTGCAGACCTCTAACCTATATCTCGGAGGACCCACTGGAGCTAGTTCCTCTAACGCCCGCTATGTTTCTCACTGGAAATCGATGTTTTAGCAATTCGGATATTGTCGAATTAGATTCGCGAAGTTTAAGGAAAAGACTGAATTATAGAGCTAAACTTCTTACCGATTTTAGGCAACGTTTCAGGAAGGAATACCTCAGTGAATTAGTCCAAAAACATACTGAAAAACATACACGTGAGCCGCGAGTGGGAGAGGTAGTCTTGATTGGGGATGATAACAAAAGGCGTTTATTTTGGCCTTTAGCTAAAGTCATTCAGTTAATTCCTGGAAGGGATAGTAAGGTTCGCACGGTTAAGTTAAAAACTCAGCACAGCACTATTTTACGTCCAGTGCAGCGCATCTTCCCTTTGGAAGTATATTCAAATGAAACGAATGAAATTGCATTTAAGAGGTCGGGTGAAGAGAAATCTAGTTCCAGTGGATATTTCAATCATGAAAATGTATCTTCTCCTGATAGTGTCATAATCAAGAAATATACCTCTTCTGGAAGATGTGTAAAGGCTCCACAGAAGTTGGATCTTTTTAATAACAATTGTTATGTATTTGAAATTCTCCCCAAGTTTCAAAGGGGGGAGGATGTTAAGAAATGAAGTGAAATGAAACTAGTAGCACGCGCTGTGCGTGATATGAAAAGTGTAAGTTTTGTTGTTAGAAGAATGTTTTAGAATATGTATGTGAGTTTTTTGTCTTATCTCGATGTAACATGTAAGATGTACTCGGGTAGATGGAATTAAATGTACTTTTATAATGCAAATGGATCCTTTTATGAATTCTGAAGTTGGACTCTTATTCATTAACGCCCAGCATCGTGTAGATGCAGCCCATGAAAAGTAACAAGAAGGTTAGTATTAATATTCTATGCTAAGCCTACTTTCGAATTCTAACACACTTTGTCTAGCGCCACATAATTGGACCAATAAGATTTTCCGGAAATAAATAGATATTTTTTTCAGATAAATTTCTTTTTCCATTTTTATAAGGTTATTTTACATAATTTAGAAAAAAAAATATTCAGTTTAGTATAATGTAACAGTTATTGTATTATATATACAGCAGTTGCAATTATACAAAGTACGAAGAGGATAAAAAAAATCAGGCACAAATGAGTTAAAAAATATAATGAATCTTACTAAGCATTACAGTCAGAGTTGGTAATCATTTTAATATTATTTCTGTTGAAGTATTCCAGTTGGTTATAAAGGATCGTTAGATTTATGAAATTAAACAATGGGAGTGCGTCTTCCGTAAATGTTGTGATTTTCTTTAACAACAACTAGCGAACCGAACAGAGAATGTATATATAGCTTTCGAGTAAAAATTTGAGAAAAAAGATCATAAAAAAGTGAAATATTGACTTATCAAGGCTTGATGAAAAGTTTACCCTTTACAGTTGGAAGCAAAACTTTATATTTTATTGAGACGTGAAAATTTTATTTAATTTTCTAAATATACAAAATCCATGTAAATATTTATAGAATAAACAACTGAAATGTATTCAAATGTTAGGATGTAAATTTATATCAAATGCACACTTTAATGGCTTGCCTAATAATCATTGAAATACTTGGAAGTATTAAATATAAATTTGCATAGAAGTAAATCTGACGAATCTTCAAAACTAATTCAGTTAGAAGCAATTGAATTTTGCCCTGCAATTTTTCATTAACCCAATTGTCAAGAAATTAATTAATTTGATACTTGATAAATTGGTTCTGTCAATATCATATCTACGGACTTTGTTCATGTAACTAGAAAATAATTGGACTGAAATCTATACACTGAATACTCATGAAATATTAATTAATATGTATTTTTTATAGGACGATAATTAAACATTTCAAGTGTTGGCTATTTCAAGATTTTAGGCTTGTTTCAAGGCTTTGGTTAGTTTAGGCTGCTTATTGTGCATCTGGTATCTATATCATGTCCAAAAATAAAGAAAAAATAACGTTTATGATATGGTCCTACAGATATATGCGAATATTTACAAAATGCTTTCTTTATAGTCATATACGTAAGACACACATGGCTATAGAATATCTTTAAATCTTAATAAGCATTGGGCTCATAATTGATTTTTTTAAGCATGGCTGCCATAGATGCGAACTGATTGATCGTAAAGAATCACTAGATTTAAAAAGTCAAACAATCAGGGTGCATCTTAAGTAAGTAATCAGTAATCCCACTGTTCTCCTTGTTGAATGCCTGGAAAGTAATTTTCGTGGTGTATTGAATTGAAAATATTATAGAAACCCACCACGACGATTATTGTAATGAAATAATGGTGTTAAAAAACAGACCAGTAGAAGCTCTGAGTATTGCATCATCGTTAAGAATTGATAACAGCCGTGATAAGCACACGCAGAAGGGTTTACTGGATGTGTTATGAATAGTAAACATTTAGATAAATTAGAACCAACTTGAAAATCCATAATTTTTAGATTAAAATGCTTAAATAAAACAAGTAAAGAAAGAAGAAAGTTGCGTATACAAAAACTAATTTAAAAAGTACTGATACAAGTTAGGCAGAGTTAGGTTTGATAAAAATTAGGCGCAAAGATTAAAGAAAAGATTGTTAAAATAAATTATGTGCATAGTAAGATTTTAAAACCACTCTATAGCGAAAGTTTAATCAGATAAATTACATAATTTTTAGGTAGAAATTATGAAACATTTACTCTTAACCAGTTTTACAAAGAAGAAAAAAAACGGTGAAAATATATTTTACATATAATAATTAGTGAAGTGAAATAAAGCTCAAAAGATGCCTTTAATGATTAATATGAATATTATATCACGATGAAATGAACAAGGGGATTAGTGATACACCGCTGAAACACACAGATTTAAAACACAATTGATTTTCCCAAGCGTACAACAGGATTGAATACTCTCAAACTGACGGGTAAGCAGTTTTTATTCATCAACTGAATGTGCCAGAAACGCACGTTAGAATAAGTGAATAATGTTCAAGAAACTTCTAGAACATACATTTATGAAAAAAATTAATAAATTTGTAAGGTGTTGACTACTCTCGTACGTGAGTAGGCAATGTGTGAATGGGATCGTTTTGTCCATTAACCGACTATGTGCGTACAAGTTATAAAGGCTCTCTATCTTTCTTTAACTTTCGATGGACAGCTGAATCCCTGAAATTGTGAGTCGCCGTGTAATTTCAATTATGCAAATTTTCTGGAGCTGGTCGATTGACACTGAAGTATATAAGCAGCGAATTTTGACTTGAGTTGAGAGCTCAGGGGAGCTAGAGTATACTTGGCCTGGGAAGTTGAATATTGCGACTTAGACTTAGACTTAGATTTAGATTTAGCCTTGAGACCTCGCATCGAGTCTCAGGATGGATAATCGGCCTTAGTATTTTATACTGGAGTTTTATGCAGTTGTAAAGCTGATTTGAACCTGCATCAGTGCTTATTTAATTTGAAGGATAAGAGTGTTGGATCGTGCTTATATATTTTAAAGGTTAAGGTTCAATTATATTGTTTCAGTTTTGGTAAAGCTACAAATTGTTAGCAGGAACTCTTTAGTTAATTTAAACTTTTAGGAAAATTTCGTGGAGCTCGCTCAAACACCCTGCTAATTGTGTTAATAAGCCAGTTTTTGGTTTTAAAACAGCTGTACTTCTTTCCTCGTGCTCTACCACACCAGCGGACATTTTAATATGGCCGCTACAAATTCGCATAAGTTTTTTTTGTACAAATCACATTTATTTCTGAAACAGCTCGATTCGAAACCGATACCTTTCCAATCTGGAAACTGAAGCCACATAGGTTGGTTAATGTTACAGGAATATTATTACTCTAATATTTTTTATAGTTATGTAATGCCATAAAAATACTTTTCTATAAATTTATAAAAATAATGTTATAAGTTTTAATTAAAATAAATGAAAAAAAAATCTCCCATTAAAAAAAATATATATACGAGGGTTACTCTGAAATTATTGAGATACGCACAGACGAGAATTTACAAAATAAAAATAACGGTTTAATTTTAAAATACAAAGTATTTCAACTTAGCAGACGATTTTTTACTGACTTACTTCAACTTGTTTAGCGTAGAATAAATTTTAAACAGAAGAGAAAATGGAGTTGACGCGAGAACATTTTTGCGCTATGAATTTCTACGATTTTAAAGCAGGATTAAATCAAGAAGAATGCGTTCAACGGTTGAAATTAGCATTTGATGATGAGTCTCCAGTTCGTGCTACTGTATTCAGATGGTTTAAAGAATTTAGCAGAGGTCGCAATTTTCTTCAGGATGAAGAACACACAGGAAGGCCGCCGTCGACAGTAATCACGGATAATGTGTCTGCCATACGAAAAATGTTAATGGATGATAATCGCTGTACCTATCAAATGATACAGAAAGAACTTAACATTGGATCCGCAGCCATACACAAAATTATTCATGAAGAATTGCATAGAAAAAAGTAGTTTGCCGTTGGGTTCCCCATAATCTAACTGAGCACCAAAAAGAGGAGCGTGTCAGAATCAGTAAAGAAACTCTTAAATTGCTAAATGATGGTGGCCACCGCATCATTTCTAAAATTGTAACGGGTGATGAAACGTACATACCGTTTTTTGACGTTCCAACACGTCAAGAAAGCAAAGTATGGGTCTTTGAAGATGATCCCACGCCGACAATGGTGAAAAGACAACGCGCACTGAAAAAAGTGATGTATGCCGTTTTCTTCAGAAGTACGGGATTGGTCAAAGCCATCAAGTTGGAAGGACAGAAGACAGTAACAGCAAACTGCTATACCACTAAATGTCTTCCAGAAAATCTACAAGAATTGAATGTTAGGGGACTAATGCTTCACCATGACAATGCATCTTCACATACAACCGGATTAACAGTTCAGTTTCTTAAACAAAAACGAATTAAAATGATAGACCATCCGCCGTCTTCACCTGATCTAGCTATGTGTGACTTTTGGTTATTCTTTAATCTAAAAAAAAACTTTCGTGGACGTCGTTTTCATTCAGAAGAAGAGATTGATGTGGCTATAAATGCATTTTTTCATCTATTCCAAGAAATGAATGGCTTGAGGCATTTAACCTGTGGAAAATTCGTCTACAAAAGTGCATTGATGCTGGAGGAGACTACTTTGAACATACCTAAAATTTTGTAAGTATAACTTTAAAAACCTAGTTGTATCTCAAAAATTTCAGAGTAACCCTCGTATATATATATATATATATATATAATTTTCATTTTTGTAACACAATATATATAATTTTTAAATTTTTATTAATACTAATATTTGGTAACTAGCTGATCAGCCCGGCGTTTCCCGGTCCCGTAAAAAAAATAATACGAAATGCAAAATCACTCTAAAAATCGCTGCACGAAACCGTCCCTCTGGTACCTCCATGTTTTTCGGAAATAAAATAGAGAGATGGACTCCGAAGTGGAAGTAAATTCAGTACCACCCCATCAAATGTCTGGATCATTTGTTTCGAAACAAGTCAGTTTTTGGTCAAAAATTAAAAAAGAGGTTACCGTCGGATTTTCACAAAATTTGCATTTTCGGAATCAGAAAAATAAGCTACGTACAGATGGTGAGTTTCAAATCAATACCTCCAATTTCTTTTCTTAATACTCGAGGATGAGTGCAAATGAGAATGATGGAGTTTCAATAAAAATAGTCACTTTTGGTGCACGCGCAGGAAAATATTTTAGTTTCACCGCCAGGGGATGCATTCTGTTCTAAATAAATTTCCGACACGTGTCCCCACTGCCTACGGTACTGTGTATAGTGAACGTGCATCGCACGTGCTGCAAAATATTTTAGTTCCAGTTTCTACCACCCGGTGGAGCAGTCTGTTCTAAATAAACCTCCTTCCGAACGAAACTCCGGCACTCGTTCCAGCTGATTGCTTTCACCGTGTTGAAGGCGTGCGCTGTAAATGCGGAAAATCTGTTAGTTCAACTTTCCACTGCCAGTGGGTACGAAATATATGTTTTAATTGTTTAGCTATATCTTAATTAGTTCATGTTAAGTTGAATGAACCAACTCCCGTTGAAATCGGTCCCATAGAATCCGAGAAAATAAATCAACCCCCTGGAGATTAGTATTAATAAATGGTGGTAACTAAGGGCTGAAAAAATGATACCGAAGTTTATTTAGTACCTGGAAGACTTCGGAAGAATGTTAGAAATGATTTATTTTGAATCGACAAAGATTAAATGCAAAATCGTTTAGTTACATTTTCCACCGCCAGGAGGCACACTCTGTTCTAAACAAACTTCTTTCTGAACGAATCTCTGGTATGTGTTCCAGGTGATACCAAATCTATGTTTTAATTAGTTATATATATCTTAGTTAGTTCTTGTTAAGTTGAATTAATCAATTCTCGTTGAAATGGTGCCTTTTGTTTGAATTGGACCAATTTTGAATACAAAATCTTTTTTATTCCATTTCCCACCGCTAGAGGGTACACTCTGTTCTAAATAAAACTCTTTCCGATCGAAACTCTGGCACGTGCCCCTGTTGCCTAGAACACCGTATAGCAGGTGTGCTGCGCACGCGCGGCAAAATATTTTACCTATACTTTCTACCACCAGAGGTGCTAAAGCTTTATCTTAATTAGTTATCTATATCTTAATTAGTTCGTGTTAAGTTGAAAGAACTAAATCTCGTTGAAATTGTGCCCATAGATCCCGAGAAAATACCCCTCCCTGCTGATTAATATTCAAAAACAGTGGTAAGCAAGGGCTGAAAAAATGATACCGAAGGGGACCTGAGAAGAATGTTAGAAAAGGTTTCGTTTGAATCGGACTAATAATAAAAAAATTCTGATTTTGAAGCAGGGAGAAGGAGGGAGTTCGATCAGAGCATTAAAACGCGATATTTAAATTACAACCGGACACTCTCCTCCCCCGTCAGAATTAAACCAGCGACTTTAAAAAATTAGGAATTATCATTAACTTTTAAAACACAAATAAAATGGTTTTTTTTTTGTTTTGACATACAAACACAGTAAGTTATCGTTACCAATTTCTGAAATCAAACACATAAATGACGTCACGTACATGAAAAAAACTCTAAAAATCGCATAAAACAAATCGCGATAAATTCACAAATCGCTAATCGAATTGCAATCAGCCGATGACTTTTGCCCGGTTGATTTCCAGCTGTGCCTAAAATACTCTCATGTATCAATCACAACTGCCCTTCAACGGTTTTTGAGTTCCAGTGGGCGATTTGTGACGCCATTTGAAACACAAAACGCTGCAAAACTTGAAAAAAACGTTAAATAAACGCTTAAAAAATGAAATTAAAAAAAAATCTAATAAAAAAATCCAATCCGGGATAATAAATAATCCGCCCTTCTCTTTTAAAATCATGGATTTATTTTATCTGTAACAAATGATCAACTCTCTCCAAGCTAAAGAGAGAGAGAGAGAGAGAGAGAGAAAGACGATTCTGAGCTTAACTGAGGTCGAAATGGAAGCAACCAATGAACCATTCAAGCATTCTGGGCAACATTTCTTAGTGTCAAAAGAAAAAAATCGCCAAAAATTCAAAACTCGCTGTACGAATTCCGCATAAACTTTATTGAAAAGGGGCAAAATTCACTATATTGCGCTAAAAGATTGAAACCGGATTCCTATTACAAATGTGGAAAAATCGCAGCAAAACGTGAAAATACACTAAAAATCGCATAAAAAATTAAATTAAAAAAAATATATTAAAATTTCCAAAATCGGGCTTCGAGGTGCAAAACTACATAAATAGCCATCATAGCCTACACACATGTACCTTCGCTTCAAATTTTGTAGCGGTTTCTTCTGAACTCAGCCGACATTCATACATACACACAGATACACAAATACACAAACTTCTTTTTTTATTATAGTTGAAGATTAATACGTAAAACTAAGAAATGCCCACAAAAACAATGAAATTTCTATCTAAACTGTTTCCTCGGGGAAATCAAGATATTAAAAAGGCATTTATATCGATACAGCTATTTACCATTCGTAGAAGAATACTGTTTATAATTAGATATTTCAGTTCGTCAGCTTTAGGTTCCTTTGGGTAAGGTTTCCATTATTATCTATAATATATAGAATGAGTGCTTTGTAGTTGTAGCACGCCAAATGATTCATCACAATTCTTTCACCAAGCAATTTTCTTGTGGGATAAGCCTAAGCCCTAAGGGAAAAGTAGCATACATGAAGACTAATGAAGTTGTTTTGTTGGTATGTTTTCTCATTGAATAAAGATATGTAGTTTAAGAATGGATTCAATTAGTTTCCGAAACAGAGAATTAATGTAATTCCATATGATAAAGAAAAGAAAAGAGAAATGTGAATGCAGAAATAAATGCAAAATGTGGCAAATCTTGTGATTTTCTAACCTTTCTGAATTAAAGATATATAATATCTCTAAAAAGGCACTTTAATTTCAGCAATCAATAATTTATTACCTGCAATATATAAAGGTGAAATAAGTGGCATGCTTATGGAGTATTTCTTAAATTTTGTATACAACAGTTATAAAAATAGATAAAATTTAAACTATTACAAGGTAAATAGTGAATACATTGCAAAAATGCTTAAACTGGTGTCTTTAGATCAAATTTTACACAATTTTCACTCTTCATTCCATTTTATCATTACAATGAAAAAAACAAAGTTGAGGTTTGAAGTTTTTATGTCAGCTTGAACATTTTTACAGGTTAGATGAGTGCATCGTCATATATTGTTTAAAATTTGAACTGTTTTGCCACTTATTTCATCTTTATATATAGTTACTGAATTTTAAAGCTTAGCACTCTTTCCGTGGGGTGGAGGGGGTGGGGATCACTCTGTACTTAATATTTTAAATTATGTTTATTCATCGTGTGAAAAAAATCGTGACTTAAAAACTAGGATTAATTATTAAGAAATCGGGTTAAGCTATAAAATGATTTAAATAATTGAGTATAAGCATTTTTAAAGACATATTATTTTTTATGTGAATGATGATATGTAACAAAAATAATTTTACAAATATCAATAAATACCTTTTGTTCAAATTCTACCTTTTTATACTATATCTGGGAGTACGGTTGTGCACCCTCCTAGTTCGCACTGCTTTTACACAGCTACTTCGCACAAGTAGTTATTTTTTCTTGAAACATTTCGTCATATATTTACCCCCTCATTAACCCTACTTCAGTTTGGGAAGTGGTACAGAGTTTTCCTTTTCAACATATATTAGTACAATCAAAATTAACTAGGTTCCACGATTTAATGATAGTGTATTTAATATTTTTCAAAATATGGGACTCCGAAAAAGAGCTTTTCTGTCATTGACTCACAGGGGATCATCAAATAACTATATTAGTACAATCAAAATGAACTAGGTTCCACGATTTAATGATAGTGTATTTAATGTTTTTCGAAATATGGGACTCCGAAAAAGGGCTTTTCTGTCACTGACTCACAGGGGATTATCAAATAACTGAGATTGGTGTGATCATTAGATAACTAAGGTACTTCTAACAGTCATAGAATCACGAAATTTCACAAGTAAGCTGGTTTTGCAGCACAATTAACCAGAAAAATCATCTGATAATATAGAAATTCCGTTTTTAAATACTTCAAACAGGGGTTGCCAATTTGGCCATATACAGTTCGTAGTACATTCAATTGGCAAATTAAACTAATTACATTGTTACAATCATTTATTTGTTTTTGTTGTCCAATAAACATTTAAATAATAATAGTTCCCTTATTATCATTTACTCGCTCATATTTGACGCCAACGTTGGTCGCCAAAGCCCGATTACAAAAAATTAGCCTGAGTATGAAGATGTTACATGATTTCAAGTAGAATGAAATTTTTATATTCTTCTCCAAAAATGTTGGTAAGACAAATCTGTCAGTTTATCTGCCCATCTTCCTATCTTTTACTCTCTTAAAATAAATTTTATTATAAATGTCGGGATTCTAATCGCAATAGCAAGCTAGTCAATCTGGCAAAATTCCGGTACTATTAATGAGTTTTTATTTCTTTAAGTGCATTTTAATGATGTTGATATACTTTATACATTTGATTTTAGTTTATATATATGCATATGCTTCATACATATAATACATAAAATATTTGCATCATTATGACGTCAGCATAAACAGGGTATTTTTGTCGCCAAATTTTTGGCGATATTTCGTTAAGTGTCTTCAGACTTGGCGAGAATTTTTAGGGTGAGTAACAATCGATTAATATTTTTCAGAATATCATTTGATTAATAAAGTTTTAATTGTTTCGTCACTACACAAGACCTCTGCTATTCCTATTATATTGTACTGTTGTTTCTACTTACTGTTACTATATTGTTAGGCTCTAACAGAAACTTCTGATTTGGCGGTGAAGGATTGAGCAAGTACATTAGGAATAAAAGTAATATGATGAAATGCTGAACATACATTTAAGGAAGGCTAAATTGGTTGCCTGAGGCAGCTAGTATTTTAATACAAACTAGAAATAAAATATAAATTTGCAAAGCATATTAAAAGAATTTAATTTTTTTTATATTAATATCCTTTATAAAAATACATTTAATAAAAGCTACAAAATGAAGTGATATCCTACCGAAACGTTTTCTGTAAGAAAGCACCAAGTGCTCCTTAATGTTTTGGCCACAAAAATTACTGATATATGATGTTCGCCCAAGTTAAAAGTCAAACACCCCAAATCTTTCATTGAAAATAGCTTCTTGTGACTTGGTCGTAAATGCATTTTAGAAGATTTGTTTAAATTGTAAATAGTGTATAATGATATACATGACTACTATATTTTTTTAAACATTTTACACATTTTGTTGTACGAAGTATTGAAATATGAAACACATTTAAAGAAGCATAATTTCGAAATCAAAGCTGGCAAGGATGGTCCACTCTGGTTCTCAACGTATATAACGTAACACAATGTGAAATTCGATGAAAAAAATTATTCCTTGGAATTCGTGTTAATGACCATAGACAGTATAAAATGGCCATTAAACCATGGTAAAACTAAATGATGGTTAATCAAAACTAATGTTTGTTGAAAATTAATGGTATTTATCACAAAGCATTTAGTTACAATGTCTCCATACGAATTTTCCTATTTGCATTCTTGTACTACTTTTAACATTCAAATAATTTATAAATGCATAATTTCCAATCATGAATTTTGAAATGATTTATAAACGTAATTGTTTATTTCAAATGAATTATTAGCTTTGGGGGATTGCTTTGTTGAATGTACTTATAAAGACATATCAAATAAAAAGTAACTAAGAAAAAACATTCAGTTGTTAATTTTTTCTGGCCTTGGCCAAATATGGTTAACATAATCTTATTTCCTACCTTACTTTGTACATTTTTGAAATGTACATGGCCTACTTTCTTCCAACAGATAAAAAACTAAAGCGTGTTTCACTCTTTTTGGGACACTTCATAGTACATACCATTTTATCTATTTATTTTTATTCTACAAGCAAACACGAATATTTCATATATCAAAGATTAATATTATAGGTAAAATTAAAAAGTAATTCTACACAATCTGTACCCAGGAAAAGAAGCATGGTGTAATATATATATATATATATATATATATATATACACACCTGTCTGTGAGATAATTTTTGGTCCAACTCATTATTTGTAGTATAATAAATATAAGTAAGTATAATAATGCAAATTCTTAATTATTTGAAAATAACGTTAATAATATCTACACAAAAGAAATAAACTTTGAAGAAGACATTCTCTCTAGCAGAAAAAAATAATTATGCATCAGAAGCAAATTTCATTAAAACATCGCTTGCTAATTTATGTAAAAACAGAAAAGTATTTTAAAAAGATAAGGTGTGAGAGCAATTTTTGGATAAGATTTATTTGTTCTATTTTTCAATAAATTATAATATCGTAGATAAAAATAACCCTGAATGGGAAGTTAAATTTCCATAGAAAATTTGTAGACGGTAAAAGTAGTAGCTAATTCTAATAAGTGGAAGCTGTTGTCAGAGCTCTATTAGAAAACTATTTTCGACAATTGCCAGTTTTGAAAATCTAAACGATAGAATGTAAAAATAAATTATAGATAATTTTGATTTACAACATTAAAGAAGTGAGTATAAAACGTCACAAATTTACTGAATGATGTATACAAATTTAAAATTTTATACATACATTAATTTTAAAAATATCTACGTTTTGACCACCTTCTATGGTCATCTTCAGGAAAAAATTTCTGAAAAAAGTCCAAAATTTTTTCCTGAAGATGACCATAGAAGGTGATCGAAACGTAGATATTTTTAATATTAATGTCTGTATAAAATTTTAAATTTGTATACACCATTCAGTAAATTGGTGACATTTTATACTCACCTTTTTAATGTTGTAATGTTTCATGGTGTAGTCGTCCAGCTTTTATATTAATTTTGATTTGTTATATGATTTGACAAGATGATTATGGTGGAATAGTTATCCGGAATTTCGAACTTTAGAATGATGCTTATTTTTAAAAATTGCGATAAAACAAAAGCATAAATTAACTATTTAAACAAAAAAGATATAGATGCCAAAAAGTCTTTATAAAAGTGTAAACACCGTGAGACAAAAATTATATTCAAACATCCTCAATTGAAAAACTAATATCTGGAGTAGCACTTCTTTAACATTATTTTCTTGAGTCCTCATTTGTTTGATCATTCTATTTTATAACTAGAACATGTCACGCAATGCAACATTAATAAGTGAAATGAAAAATATTTCCCATAATTGCATCCAAAATTATCAAATACATGCAACTGAAATTCAAAATGTTATTGTTATTACACAAAATTCGCATAACATATCTTTCAGAGAAGGCAAATATTTTGTCTTCTCTGTCTATAATAAATATTCTATAATAACCTATCTCTTGTTGGATTTACTGTCGCATATTTAAGTTTATCGAAATGTGAAGTCATGTTAATTGAAACTTCTTTATTGCAATTTAGTTTAAAGTGCAATGTGAAAGTATTCTTAAACTAAATAATTTTATTTATTATACTTTATTATTTGCGATATCTAGGAATGTGTTTAGTAGTTTCTAAAAATGAATGTACTAATAAGCGTTCCAAAATATTTTTCTGCATTTAAAAAGACGTGATTAACAAAAATGAGTGAGATAAAATCCTCATTTATGCTTTATTACAAGCTGGGCACTTATCACTCCATGAATAGAAGTTATTCATGATATTAACAGAAAAAAATACTGAAGAGCATTAAAAGGATTACGAAACTAATTTGAATCATTCAGAAATTCTTGAAAATGCGTAAAAATATTTTACAAATTAAATCTTAACTACTTTAATCTTATTCTAAAATAAAAATCGGAACATCATTCACAGTTATAAATGATGCAAATGTGATTACTTTTAATATGTTTATTTCACAGCATTTAAATTAATGAATGAAATATAAATGAATGATAGAAATTAGCATAAATGATTTAATAATGTTATTTAAATTACGAAAACTGTCATCTGCATGAGTGCTTGTATTTAAATGGTATAAAGTTTAAATAGTGGATCTAAAAATGTTATAACACATAATCATCACGAGTTTAAAGTTACATGGATGGTATTTTCTTGAATTAGATGGCATTTACTTTATTTAAACGAAGAAGCTTAAAGCTACAAGAGTACTTTAATTTAAATGATACACAAGCTTAAATGGAGCATTTAAACGTTACATAGATAATGATCATTATTAAAGGAATGTGATGTTGCTATTTTGGATTTTAGGACTTTTATTTCATTCCAAAGTTGATTACAATTATAAACGTTCCGTTAAAATCTTTATGCAAATTTTAAATTTGATTTTTAAATCCAACACATGATGTATTTCTTTTAACTTTAAATCTTTATTTTTATATTTTATAAAGTCACATTCCACTCTCATATTGATTCAGGTACCATGGAAATTAATTTTATTTTCCTTAACAAATATATATATATATATATATATATATATATATAATTATAATATCTATGAATTTCAAAAAACATATCAAGTTCTATTATCATTCTACTAATATATATATATATATATATATATATTGCACATGTTAATTATTAGCTATGTGGTATTCTGTATACACAGTATCATTGATTATCTCTTTGGAGATTTAAGTAGAATAGAACTTGATATGTTTTTTGAAATTCATAGATATTATAATTATATATATATATATATATATATATATATATAACTATTTTAAACCATCATTAAGTATAAATTTCTAACTTAAACGTAACAAAATTATATTTTGATATATATAGAAAATGTTTATTATTTTTTTTAAACTTTCATACTTATTATGCTTTGATACATATTGGCTGTTACGGGAAAAATTAAACGTTACTAAGGTAACAGGTAAAAAAAAATCTTTATTTGCGTTTTAAAATTTTATTTCTAAGAAAATAGCAACAACAACAACAAAAACGAGCCTTTTGATTTTGTGATATGAATTTTCTCTATCTATATAGGTTTAAATAGAATACATAGATAAATAAATTCATATAATAATCTATACCTGAATAAAATTACACAAACCTGTTTCAATATTATTTTTTATGCAACCTATACCTAATGGTGACGAATAAAAAATTCTACGTGAAATATAGGCTGTAGGCTTTTAACTTTTGGTACTGATAATTTTGTTTGGATCTTTGTCCAAAAATTTCGAAGTCTATCTAGATTCGCAAGTTTCAGCTATAGTTAGCTTTGAAATAAAAATATTTAAAAAGGTCATTCCTACATAGATATGCTAATGATTCATTCTATATATCATTATGAAACCAATAAAATATTTGTTAATGAAGGTATGTATATTACAGTAAAATTTGCTCAAAGCGATAATCGCTAGGGACCGAAATATTTTACCGAAATTTCTGCATTATACAAAAGTATATATAAAGCTTAGTAAAAGTCTGAAGAATTTACTTTTTTCTTACTTTATAATATAAAATTATATTGCATTCTTGCAGTTGAAAAATCAGCATATTATAGTAATTTTAGCACATACAATATCTATGAGTGGAAATTCTCACTGATCACATCCTTGCAGTGATGTCCGTCTTAATATTTTGTATGTTTACCTATCATCAGTTTATTATTATTGCACTATAACATATTATATTGTTAGTCGAATTTTATTTTTTAGTGTATCGTAGATCTGCGTTTTACCGCACGTAACACTCGATTACTATCCTCAAAAAATTTACTTTATTTCTGTTGTTGCATATGTGAGATACAGGACGTAATACACTTTATACACAATGCTAGACTGACGTTCAGCACACTATGCATTAGGAAGTCAGGTAGGGAGACTGTTCCCGAACATCAAAGACATCTTTACAGTAAAAAAAAAAAATTAGGTCACTGTCTATCTTACAGATACAAGGTGGTAATCGAATGTTAAATCGCGTCATTATTTCTCGTACAGACAGTTTATAATTTTCGCCCGGTTCAATTAATTTCACTTTATCATTTAAATGTAGTATTTACTTCACTCTTAGAAAATCCGAAATAAAATAATTTATTAATAAGCTTCTCAAAAACAATTTCGGAAAATGTGTAAATTTTAACTCCATATAAAAAATGCATCCAATGAATATTGCACATCATTGTTTTATATCACTACGATTAATAATGGAAATAAAAAATCAAAATAAACAAAAATCCAGGTTATTATATTTAATTATTAAGAGTTTTGCTGTTGGTGCGACTGTATAGCTCTGCTTCAATATTGGGATATCGCAACATTAGTGTTTTTTGGATATTTATAAACAATTTAAAAACATTCTGAAAATATGGATTGTAAGCTAGTAATTTGGGCACAGTTAAGAATTTTTATTGATTTTAGAGGACAGCAGTATATTTCAGGATTTGAGTGCAAAATAAATGCGTCCGGGCTCAATTGTGCAGCGACATATTTGCTTCAAAATTAGTTGAGATACATCTTTATTTGCATTTTGCTAGCATTTATTATGTTAGCATTTATTTTCTAATAGATCCTGATTTTATTTTATTTTCAATTGAGTAACGAGTATCAGATTGGAGAATAGACGGTTTGTATAGTGAGTTCAATATTTCTGCATTGATATTTTATCACATTTCCGTATTATGCATGTGGTTTTTGATTAATTCTTTAATTATAGCTTTCTTCGTTATTTCGTTAGATAAATTCAGTTTCATGCAAAACAAATTAAAAATATATTGACTATTTACTAGGCCGAGACCCTGAAATTAGTTCAAATGGGACAAGGTTCAGTGACTTGTCCGTGTTTCAATTCATACAAGTTTTACTGTATTTTGTTATTTGTTATTCGAGATATCCATGAACACTTTTAGTTGTCACCAAATATTAAAATACTCAAAATTGGTAGAAAATATTTTTATGTTATTAAAATAACTCTCAAAAAGAAAAAAAAATCATCATTTGCATTTTACTAGAAACTCCACTCTGCATTAAATGAGGTTATTTTTTATATTAAACGAAATAAACAACAAAAAATAAATAAATAGCATTAATAGAATCGCTTAACTAATTTGAATCATTAAGAAATACCATTAAATGTGTAATGATCATTTACAAATTAAATATGTAACTACTTTAATCTTAGACTGAAATAAAAGTCTGAATATTATTCACAAATATAAATGATTCAAATGTATTTTATTTATGGGTATTTCTTAGGATTTGAAGTTAATGAATGAAACTGTAAATGAATGGTAAGAATTAGTAAAGATACTTTTATAATTTCCTTTAAATACTCAAAAATGCCTCATGAGTAGTTGTATTTAAATGATATAGAAGCTTAAATAGCGCGTTAAGCTTTATAGCAAGGAATGATCATTAAATGAAGCTCCAAAATGAAAATTACTGTCTGAGATTTTATGATTTTTCTTTATTTAAATGATGAAACATGTTTAATATAAGTATCGCTCAAATATCATTACCAAATGAAGTTTCTTTAAAAAATTTCTATCCCATGTTTCTCAGGATATGATATTTTTATTTTTCTGCTTAGTACCATTTTACTCTTATTTTCAGGAAAATGTAATGAAAATGGATTTATTAATTCAAAATTAATAAAAATTAATTTCATTAATCGTAATAAAAAGAGAAATATGTGAAATCGCCGTTAAACGTATATTGCTGTCTTAAACATTATAAAATCATATCCTATTTAATAATGAAAAGTTTACTACTTTTTTTGGTACTTTTCGGTTAGCCGGGCGCCAGTGAAATGTATATATCTATATATACATATATATGTATACATACACACATATATGTATGTGTATATATATGTATATATATATACATGCATATATAAATGTGTGTATGTATATATATATGTATATGTATACATAGATATATACATTTCACTGGCGCCCGGCTAACCGAAAAGTACCCTTTTTTTTAAATTTTGATACCAGAAATGCTTTGTTGAGTATTGATGATGTATGATCTATCATATGGTACTGCAGTAACTGCAATATCAAAATCGTTTTTTTTTTTTTTTTAAAGTAAGAAGTGAAATTTCAATACAAAAAGGACCCCCTCACAACCCCGAAAAAACTGGAAACTTGTTATAGACTATATATACGAAACAAACAGTTTTCAGAAAAATCTTCAACACGTTTATCTCATTTTTTTACAAGCTAATTCGGCTAAGGTATTGCATACCTATAATTATTTTTATAAATATTTTTTATTGATAAGACGTGTCTTAAATTATCTGGTAATTAAAATAAATGTTTCAGTTCTTTTTATGCCTAAATTACATTACAATTAAAAGAATTATCACCAACAATTTAAAACTTTCGATACAAAAGTCTACATGAATTGGAAGAACATAAATTCTATTAACCTGTAATTCAAAATTTGCAAATTTTTAAATACATTTCAATTTGTTCTAATTCAGTAACTTAACCTCTGGTGCTTCTATTATACCTTTAATTCCAAAATGTGAAACCTAATAATTATTTCTAAACGCGAAGTCCAAAAGCATTATCTTTGAAGTCCAAAAGCATTATCTTTGAAATCCAAAATCATTACCTTTAAAATAAAAATAAAAAGTAGAAAAACATGACAATGCTCTCGAAAACACTTTATATCTCAGTTTGTCAAAAAGTCAGAAATTAGATATTTCTAAAGTTCTTTACAAAGGTTTATACAAAAGATCTGTATATGTAATGCTTACGAATTTCAAGAATTGATGTTACTGCAAGTGTAAATTTAGAGAAGTTTTACGTATGTTATATGGAGTTTGTGAAAATGATGAAAAAATTCATTTTTAGCGTCTCTTATTATTTCGTTTGGGGAGTTTGGAAAGAAATGCTATTTGCTGTGTTTTACATATTAATGTGGAGTTGAATGTAAACATTTGACACACTAATAATAAAATTAAATCTACCAGGCGAGAATCAGTTTTCTGGTCGATGTAATATGCTGAAAATAAGTTTTATGTTTATTCTTAAATTAACAGAAAGTCATTTAGAAAGCAATCCCACATTGAAAATGTGTGAAATTTAATGAAAAGCAACGCATGTTTTTAATTATAATCCTCTTAATTTAATGAAAAGCAACGCATGTTTTTAATTATAATTCTCTTAATTTCTGTCCATTTACATATCCTTGTAAATCCCATTATAGTCACCGAAAAGGTTTCAAAATTATACTTAAACATGTAAAAATATCACTTTAATCGATTAAGTAAATTTTCAATTTTTTAAATATTTAATCTTTTTTTTTTAATCAAAATAAATTTACAAAATTAAAGTAGATCCAAGTTACGTTTGAAATGTAAAAGTTTACAGTGATGTACATTTGCATTTACAATTTTAAACTTGAAATGAAATTTGAATAAACAATGGATGAATTGTTTTTCATTTCTGATTTTACTTCTCCTAAACTCAGCCTTTGTTGTCTCTAAAACAAATATTAACAGTACTATTTAAAAAAAATGAGAATAATTAACAGACTATTTTACAACGATAAACAAACAAATAACAAATCTCTATTAAATGAAACATTTCTGAATAAACCCGCCAGTTTGGTTATGTCTCTACCAAGTAAATAATTGTTCACCCCAAAAATATCTTGCAGAAAAAGAGACAATAAGCAAAGAGAAATTTTTCATTAAATTCACTTATTAGGTTCCGTAAATTTTCCGATACCTTATATTGTAACATTAAAGAAAACCGTTTCTCAGATAAAAATTGTTAACACTTTCTCTTTTAGTTATGAAGTATGGATATACTTTCAGAAAAGAAATTTTATATATTTATTGAAATAACTCAGGTGCATAGTTATAGTTTTTAATCGTACATTTATTTTTCACTTAAGTAATGTAAAATGCTTACCTTGCATTTCACGAAATAAAACAATATTTTTTTTATCTCTTCTAAAACAAAATATTGAAAAAAATTCTGAAACAAATTTTGCAATGAACTAAAGACATAAATTTTGATCATAAAAACAGGAAAATTACTATTATTGTTTTATTATTATTATTATTATTATTATTATTTTTATTATTACTTTGCTGTTGTTGCAACAAATTTATAATATTCAATTCAATAAATATATTATACATTCATTGTTTTACAGTTATTACGTAACACACACTACATTATCTTACGTTGAGAAAATTTTCGAAAACTTGTTATGAAATGTCCTTTTTAGAATATCACATATTGATTAAGAACATTCGTTTTGTTTGAGTGCATTGTATTCAATATACTTATAAATACTTGTTATTGCTACCTTTAGTCTACTTTTAATCTTAAAATTTAAAATAATACAGAAAGGATAACGTTTACCAAGTGTTTACCAAAAAATGTACCATAAGGTATCATTCGTAACATGATACCTGAATTAAAATTTCTGAAATGTGAATTGAAGCAAACTGTAGGCTCTAAATCATTTTCTTTTACTTTATTTATCTCTTTGTTCCGATGGATAACTGCTGCAAAGAGCTCTAAATTTAATAGGCACACTGGGAGACAATTTCTAAGGTCGAGTGACAGTATCAATGATAACAGCCACAAAATCGAAGGCAACGGCATGTGGAAATTAGCATAAGTGAGGGATGCATAGTTAGAAATATTGTACGTATGCAAATTTTTGATGGTGTCATCAGCATTGCAAATTGTTTGAAAATGACTGGGCTCGTGGGTGCTTCTCACTTTTTCCTTTCATGGATATTTTTTGACGATAAGAACTACCACTCTCACGGCAGATGAATTCCCGTGTACGATCAGATGACTAACTGAACCTACGCTCTTCTGAGAAAAGTACACAAGCCCAGTCTTTCAAGATCTAATCGCGTTGCTGACGACACCAATGCTAAGAGCTGCTATTATGTTCTCGACAATGCCTCACACACAAAAAAATCTTCAAGCTTTTACTTTTCAATGATTCAAACGCCTGTTTACGATTTTTCAGGATATTTGCTTGCCTATGGCAGCAAAAAAGTGATTTGCATTTGACTGGTTGTGATGTGCCGCGTCGGTCAATTTTGGTTGTTTTGCACCTGTTGTTTTATATCTGTTTTATTGCATTTTTATGGCTGTTGTACTGCCAGGATGAAATCCCACGTAACGTCTACTACACATCTCAGTTCTTTGAAATGCCCTGCAAAGTCGCTACACAACAATGTGGACAATGTTGAATTTCTTGATAATATCTTTTATTTGTCCCCATTATTACCTTTCAAATAATACAATCAAATGTAAAATCTTTTAAGTAACATATTAAAAAGGTAAGACATATTAAAAATTTCAAAGTCGTCATTTGATTCTTTCTCGTTTAAATTTCATTTTCAACAACATCTGCCAAAGCGTACCAAATCCTTTAAATCCCTTATGAACGGTATCACATGTCAAACAGATGACTTCTTAGTGCATCCTTCACTTATGCTAATTTGCTACTGCCTTCGATTTTGTGGCTGTTATCTGTGATAGTGTTATCCATCCTTAGCAACTGTATATCGGTTTGTATTTATATCTACTTCGCGATAACCTGAAACGGTCTGTTTGGTCTTGTTCCCAAAATAATGATCTAAAAAAGCATCCTAGTCTGAAATTTTGTGAACAAGTTTGTGAACTATTTGAAATTAGCTTTATAACTTTTAATTTAATGTTGGATTTATTCGAAAAATACAGAATATGTTTATTTTATAACAAAATCTTTTCCTATAATTTTGTATAAATATTTTGCTTCTGTCTTATTCCATTTATTTCTATCATAAAACGTTATTCCTTTGTATTGCATACCATTTGTTATTGTTACCCAAAATTTATAATTTTACCTTTTAAAGATAAATGTATAATTTTCATAATGGTCATAAAATTTAAGATAAAATTCTTTAGAATATCTTCTCTCCATTAACAAAATCTGTTTAAAGAATCTCGTTGGCATTAGATTTCAGATAATATCAAAATGCCATCAGTTACTGAAAAATAAATAAATTACAAAACTTCTTATAAACGTTAAATTATAGAATGTGTGTTTTTTCAAAGAAATAAAGTGTATTTTTAAGTATTTACAGACAGACAGCAAAATTTTGAATGGGTGTAAATGTGCATGAGTTAAAAAGATTTTTTGCATAACTATAATAAAAATGTCATATGATGAAAAGCATCAATAAAAAGTATTGTTGCATACAAAATTTTAATTTTTAGTTTGTATTTATCTTATTAAATAGACTTTCTTTTTCGCAAAAGAAAGCATTTTATCAGTACGTTTTAATCGTTTTTATATTTTAATGAAGTTTGGTCTTTTGAATTTGTAATTTTAAAACAACAGGATGCATGCTGTCGAAAAATAAATGAAGATGAAGATATTTCACAGACTTCGCGGAATCTTACCTCCTCTGAGAAACATGCATTTAATGAACGAGTTGAAAATTAAGAGCATGTTAAATTCACGAAAGACACAATTAAAATACAGGGAAAATGGTGATTAAAATCTCGTCGTTAGACATAGTAAGTTTAAAATTTTAATAAACTTACAAATAGCAAAAAATAAAAGTAAAAAATATTAAAAAATATTTTGTATAGGGTTATTCTTTTGTGTAATTAAAATTTCGTATAAATAGTATATTTCTTTTAAATTTAATTATTTAGTAATCTATTTTACTCATAAATATATATGTAAGAAAAACTTTTTTTAAAATTTAGTTTCAGTTTGAGATATACTCCCGATAATTCGATACTCACAGGATTGGGGTGTGTCAGAAAATTGAAATCATTGGCTAATTGAAAGGACGCTATCAGGTGGATTTTCAAATTTAGAAACATTAAACTAGATTTAAAATTAATATAAATAAAACAAAGAAATAATAAAGCAAAATACTATATAGTATCACAAACGAGATATAAGTAAAAATAAGGAAATTCAAGGGGTGAATTCTGAAATTACTTACCATCTTATTTTTTGTTTAAGAATTTAAATAACTGACTGTCAAGAAAAAAAAAATCAATTATACATTTTTACTTTTTCTTTAACTATGACTTGCTGACAGTAAGATTTCGGACTTTACGTAATAAAATAAAGTGCACTACATTTGTTTCTTCCTCTTTTATACGCCACTGAATCAAATGGTAAATCACGTGTTGTGGACATGCATGATTTATATTGCATTCCAATTTATCACTATTTAAAAAAAATCTTCAGATACAGTTGAAATTGTCTAGATTTACCATATTTAAAGTTTTGTATTATTGATTATAAGTTAAAAATAATTTTCTTCTAGATTTTTGATATACTGCCACTAATATCCTATACGTCCAGCCAACTCGGATGATGCCACCATACACCGCGGAACAGACGAAATTCCCATCCTTTCAACATTGCCGGGAACGAACCCAAGTAGTACAAAATGGTTGGGCCAACGATGGCTAGTTGTTGGTTAACTGCTGTTGGTTAATTATTGGTTAATTCCACGTTGTCCAATAGTATAAAATGTACCATTACCCAACTATGCATTTGCCAACAAAGGACCAACGGTGGTATAACCATTTACTTCTCAGAATACTGCTCAGAAACGCTCGAAATTAGAGGGATCTATGCACCTATCACTTGCCTATCCTACCATTTCCGATCCCATCATTTCCTAACGGTTTCCAGAAATTGCAAACGATGGGCCAACAAACTGTGTTACTTGGGTAGCCAGACTACGGAAGATGCCACCAAAAAAATTTAAAAGCAAAATGCAATAACTAAAGCATATAGAATAGCCACGAGGATTGGGACGTTTAATACATCGACGACCGAGGCAGCTTCAAGCTTATTCATTGAGAGGTGTCAGAAAACTGATTATGTCATATAACCGATTGTCGGATTATACGGAGCATAGTGTATTTTAGCTTTCAACAGAAAAAGCCGGTTTCTTTAGTCGTTAAAAAGAAATTAAAATTTTCATTGAAATATCTTGTAGTTTTAAGTCATTATGAAATAATTTCAGAATACGAGCGCGTATAATAGGGGTGAAGCTGGCTCCAAATATTCTACAAAATTATACGTATTCTTCGAGGTTGGGTGTCAATAAGTAATGTAAGATTTCAAACATATTTGAACTACAGAAAGAAAATAATGTGATTAGAAAAGGAAAAGCATTATTTTAAATGTTGAAGATTGGTGTCAAAATTGAAATTCAACTTGCACAAAAAACATCGGAGCCCTAAACTGAATGTTCAATAATTATACAGAAAGATTTTCATCAAAAATCAGCTATATTAACATCTGCAGAAAAATACTGTAAATTAAAATAATCAGTGTTGATTGGATATAGTTATTAAAAAAATACTTTTGTTATCTATTCAAATAATGCAGAAATATATTTTAGTAGCTTTAAACTAAAGAAACGCAAACATCGGCAAAAAAAAAAACTTTATTAAATTTGAACTATAATCTTATGTCATCGGAAAACGATAATTTAATCCAACAATTTCCTTTTGAATTGATATTCTTTCAAAACATTTTCATATCTAAATACATTAGTCTATTTTATTTCTTACTCAAACTAAAAGTATTTGTAATAATAGAATAAAATTTCACGAACATTAAATAAAATGCAATGTAAATATTTGACTATGCCTCTCAGGTTTTGAACTATGTGATCAATTACATTTTCAAGAAAAAAGTAAAAACACCTTCACAGCCAGACATTTTTTCACTTCGAAAATGTCGATAGTTTTGTAAAAGCAAACTTCGTTTTACTTTCTTTTTGATAATGACGCAAGAAGTGACGTCATTCGAAACAACCGCATTTCTTCTAACAATCTCAAAATATAACTCACTTGGAAAGAATTCAGCGGCTGATTCAGAGAATCACAAAATGCTACTTCCGATGCTCCACTCGGATTGCGGTACCTTTGAATTTGAGCTTCAGGTGAACACGTGACCTTGTTTACTTAGTAGTGCTAAGGCCACACTGGGAATGTCATAAAAATATGAATTTATCATTTTAAAGAGTACTTTAAGATGTGGCCACATATTTCATTCATTTAAGTTGTGTATCAAATCATACATTTTTCGAGTAATAAAAAAATGGATTGATGATACTTACGGAATAATAAAAGAAGCAGTTTCTTCAGGAAAAGTATATTTTTTTCGAGCTGACTTTATATTTCTTCTTCTATCAAAATAGGTGCATTTTGTAGTGTACAAGATTAACTTCCTTTTCCTAATTTTAAGTTTAAAAAATCTGTGAAAATCATTTATAATTTCAGTTTTTTTGTCACATTATTAGTTCTCAGTTTTACAGCAATAATAATAGTTAAATTTGAAGATAATAAATGTATTGAATTTCGCTTGTGTTAATATTGCAAAAACTCAAACGTTACTCGCGGAAAATTTAATCTATGATAAATAAGTTTCTGGATGGAAAACATAAAAATAAATAAATAAATAAAATACTAGCTGAACCCCGCTCGGGTTGGCCAGGCCCGGGATAATAAATTAAAAAAAATAAATCAAGTTATTATTATTTTATATGTTTATCGCGATTTTGTATGAAATTATATTTTAAAATGAAAATTTCGCGAAAAAATATTGATATTTAGTGATAAAAGCGCTCCTTTTCTTGTTTTTTCACGTAGGGTCGTTTCATAGTTTAAAATAAAAAGTTATTTTTGTCCGAACTCTTTTAAATCTTTATTGATTATAAATAAAACGGTACAGTTCGTGTAAAAATTTCGTGAACAAATATTGTTATCTAGTTGCAAAAGAAATGCTTTCTTTTTTTTGTTTGTTTTCGCGTCGGCTCCTTTAACATAGCAATAAAAAAATAGTTCTTCCGAACTCTCTAACATTTCAATCGGTTATAAATATAACTGCATTCAAGCTCACTTTAAAATTTTGCTAAAACATATGCATATTTAGTAGTGAAAACATGAGTTCTTAAAAAAAAAAGCTTTAGCATTCAACCTCAGAGAAAAAACATATTAGAAAGTCCATGCTTTCAACGGCTTTATCCGTTTTCAATCAACTCTTTTCAATATCCTAGGCTAGGCTAAACAGGTGAGGGTTGGGTTAATCAATGAGGTTTCCAGTTTCTGAGGGTAGAAGCCTTAAAGAAAAAAAAAACGTTGACGCATGCGCAAAGAGATATTTTCATGTGGATTTGACAGAATGCGCTTTTCGTTTTAAATATGTAGATATTTGTGTCGATCTCATATCAAAATTTATTAATATTTTTATTAAAATTACACATCATATATTCATATTATCACTTTAAAATTATTACATACTACAGGGTTCGTACGGATCATGGAATTTTCCAGGAGTTTCACCAGTATTTTCTTTATAGAAAAAGAAATCTACGTTAGACTCGCGAAACTTCTTCTTCTTTTAAGGAGATATTTTCTGTAAGAAAATACTGGTACCGAAGAATTTTCTGGTCGCAAAATTCCAGGAGCCGTACGAACCCTGATAATATTACTTTTAAAAACAGGTGCAAGAATTTTAGGCAGTGAAACATTCCTTATTAAAAAAAATAGCAGTACATTCTAAAATTTTAAAGTAAATGTTAATACAATTCTTTAAGATGTATTCATTTGAATTGCTTTCCAGTATTGTTTATCATTGAACTTTAAAGAACGATAAGTATTATATTTATTTAAAAAAAGTAACTTGCAAAGCAAATTAAAATAATAAATTTATTTCTATATTGTTAAGCCCGAGAAGGGACAGATATTAAAATTATTTTATTTAATCAATGCTACAATAATGTTGCATTTTTATATTAAATCTTGTTCAGTCCATTTAATCTTAAAAAAAATAAATTTAAATTTGAAACATGATATTAAAGCAACTTTAAAACATTTCATTTAGTTTAAATGAAATCTAAATAAATCTTCAACTTTTTAAATTATTTGAACTTCTCATGTTTCTTGTCTGTTAGAATTTGCTACAATACAAATTTTGCATAATGCATGTAAAACTGAAAAAAAGTTGAAGATTTATTTAGATTTCATTTCAACTAAATGAAATGTTTTAATGTTGCTTTAATATCATGTTTCAAATTTAAATTTAATTTTTTAAGATTAAATGGACTGAACAAGATTTAATATAAAAATGCAACATTATTGTAGCATTGACTAAATAAAGTAATTTTAATATCTGTCCCTTCTCGGGCTTAACAATATAGAAATAAATTTATTTTTTTAATTTGCTTTGCAAGTTACTTTTTTTTAATATCTCAAGTTTTTTAATAAAAAATTAATATGAAGCAGATAAGATTTACACGAGGCAAGTATGTAAAAGACTGCACAGATCAAAATCAGTATTGGTAATATGAAATATACAGTTCAAACATTGATTATTCTTTAAACAATTAAAATAATAAAAGTAATTTTTTACAAAAAAAAAAAAAAAATATATATAACGTACTTCAACGGATTGTTTCTCATCTTCATAATGATAATAATAAACGAATCATGTTCATTTTTGCAAATAATTTTATTCCATTGTGCAAAATACGTTTGCAATACTTTTGGAAAGAGACACTAGTAAGTGGTGTGTGAAAGCTATCGATAAAATCTTATGTTGTTTTATCACATAATAACAAGTATAAAAATAATAACGAGTATATATGAGCAGAATGTTCTTGAATATAATTGTAAACAGGGAACGTGTCAAGAATTTTTGTTATATAATACAAATAATAAGAAAACTAGCTGGCTTCCCCAACTAGCGAGCCCTTAACTTACATCGGTACCTCGAATCTTGTAAAACCTTCGATCCGAACGAACCTCCGACTCGGGTCCCCGCTGCCTTCGGCACCGGATGATCCTTTAATTTGCACATCAAATAGTATAAACCTCTAACTGAACGAACCTCCGGCTCGGGTCCCCGCTGCCCGAGGCACCGTATAGCAATCATGCTGCGCACGTGCTGCATAATATAATTAAGCGGTCACAGACCTTTCCAACGATATATCACATGAGGGATGTGTGCAAAATTTAGAAAAGTACCCCCCTTGGGTAGGGGCAAAGTGGGGGGATGGACACCGGAGATGCATAATATGATTAAGCAGTCTCAGACCTTTCCAACGATATATCACATGAGGGGTATCGGCAAAATTTAGAAAAGTGCCCTCTTGGGGGGGGGCAAAGTGGGGGGGGATGGACACTGGAGATGCATAATATGATTAAGCGGTCACAGACATTTCCAACGATATATCACATGAGGGATGTGTGCAAAATTTAGAAAAGTTCCCCCCTTGGGAAGGGACAAAGTGGGGGGATGGATACCGGAGATGCATAATATGATTAAGCAGTCTCAGACCTTTCCAACGATATATCACATCAGGGGTATCGGCAAAATTTAGAAAAGTGCCCTCTTGGGGGGGGGGGCAAAGTGGGGGGGATGGACACTGGAGATGCATAATATGATTAAGCGGTCACAGACATTTTCAACGATATATCACATGAGGGATGTGTGCAAAATTTAGAAAAGTACCCCCCTTGGGGAGGGGCAAAGTGGGGGGATGGATACCGGAGATGCATAATGTGATTAAGTGGTCTCAGACTTTTCCAACGATATATCACATGAGGGGTATCGGCAAAGTTTAGAAAAGTGCCCCCTTGGGGGGGGCAAATTGGGCGGATGGACACCGGAGATGCATAATATGATTAAGCGGTCATAGACCTCTCCAACGATATATTACATGAGGGGTTTCGGAAAAATTTAGAAAAGTGCCCCCCTTGGGTGGGCAAAGTGGACGGATGGACCCCGGTGGTGTATAATATGAATAAGTGGTCACAGGCCTTTCGAACGATATATCACATGAGTGGTGTCGGCAAAATTTGGAAAATCCCCCCACCCCGTGTCGGCAGAACGCGCTCCCCCCCCCCCCCTTCCCATAATTTTTGACACGGCTTCATTAAAAAAAAAATATGTTATGTGTGGAATAAAATATCGTAAAGTTTAAAACAGATCGCTTTATTGTATTTCCTAATTGTGTTCGCGCCCTTCCCCTCCCCTCCCGAAAGGTCAAAACGCACCCCCCCTCCCCTCCTCCACATAATTTTTTACACGGCCTAATTCTTAAAATCATAATATCTCGCCTGCACTGTAATAGAAAGCTTTAATTTACCCATAATGTAATTTAAACAGATTGGATGAATAGTCGAAAATAATCTATCTTCCTGGTCGAAGCGCTAGTCGAAACCTGACAGGTCTCTAAAGAAAGTAACAACATCAGAATTTAGAGTTTTTTGATTGGAGGATTTGCTTTTTTGCAGAATTAGGTGTTTTGAAGAAAATTTGTGGAAGCGCATACAAAAAGTGGGAAAAATTCTAGTAAAATAACTCGCTCAACGGGATTTGCTGTGTTAGAATAGCATGGGGAAGTCGCGCTGGAAATAAATAAGCCTTGCGCTGCCGCGTACGGCTTAAATAAGAAATATAACAAGAAAGAAAAATCATGCGTCAAGCATAGATTATGTAACACTTTCCAACGCTTCCAAAATAATCTTACAAATCATACCGTTTAATAAGCTAAAAGATAACATCTAATTAAACAATTTGGAAAACGCATAAAATATTTAAAAACATAATTTTAGGAATTTCCAACATATACAATATTCGGAAAAATATCCAACTACTTTTATTCAGCCCTGTATATGATCTATAGATTTGTATATATACTACATAGGATGCTAAATTTTTGTTCAGTTAGGAAACGCGTAAGCGCAGTTTAAAATTCTCCGTCAGGAGTTTCTGTCAATAAACGGAAATGTGTTCGCGAACTTTTGTGCTTCCCTGTATAGGATCTACAGAATTTATACACACCACGTAATAGAAAAAAAGAGTTAAAATTAAAATTGCGTTCAGTAGCTTAAAACGCACTTCCAGGAATTATTGTTAACAGACAGTAGATAATTATTTTGTGTGTCCCTGTAAATGAACGATGACTGCTCTACACACAATATTCTGTAGTAAGCCTCTTGTAATAAACCTTAGTGATATATATAAATTTCAATGCGTTTAAAATAGTAAAACATAATTTAAATAAACCGCAGACGATTTTTCTCCATAGACGTAATGTAACGGAATTCTTTTGACTGTCTCTGTAAAGTAACTATAAGTGCTATCCACACCCTATTCCATATTAAGCTTCTTCTAATGCACCTTAGTGATATATATAAATTTCAATGTGTTTAAAATAGTGAAACATTATTTAAATAATCCGCAAATGATTTTTCCCCATAGACCGCAATGTAACGGAATTCTTTTGAATGTCCCTGTAAAAAACTATAAGTGCTACATACTTCCGTTGAAATAGGGAACATGCTATAGATAACGACAATAACATATAAAAATTGCAGAGCAATCCGAGCATATTTACGGGAGTTAGAGCACGGCCAGACGGCCAGACGGCAGACGGCCATCCGGCCAGACAAACCGAAGTCATAAACACTTTTCAACTTAGGTTGGAAAGTGTTAAAAATGTTAAAATACAAAGGTTAAAACTGGCGTTAAAAACTTTAAAACCTTACGATTTATGTTATTTTTCTCAGATTACGATTTAGCAGATTAGATATGTATTTATTTTATAAAATTTAAGCTTTATCATTAGAAACTTTTGCAGCTTGAACGGAATTAATTCAACACATTCTTGAAAGATCCGTATGCTGCGATGTTAAAAGTGTGGATCAGCGCACAGTGAAAATATTTCTCATCAATTATGGTAAGGTACCGTTTTTTCTTAATATGTAACAAATAATTTAATCTTTTAAATTAAACTTACAAATGAAATTCAATGTATAAATTAAGGATTCAGCTGCCTGTCCCTTCTTGTGTTGATTGAAATATCGATAATTATATATGATGTGCTGAAGGAAATATAATTTTATTAACAGTGAAAAGGCATTTTCGAATATTTTAATCAGCGCAGTTAGCTAAAAAGATTACTATGCTATTTAGAATAGTTAAATATATAATAGTTTCGGTATCGAAGATAGCATATTCTGGTTCTATGCAGCCCTAGATGGATGTTGTGCAAGGTTTTTAATTCTCTCTCCATCACGAATTTTGAGGAAGAAAATAATTTTTTGAATTAGTATAAATAAGTTTATTTTCTAGATTGAAAAAAAATTGCTACATACGAGGGAAAGTCATTAAGTAAGCCACAAAAGATAATTAAATAATAAATTACAATGATATTCACTTCAAAACTATTTTTATTTCTCAACATATTCTCCATCAATATTTATACACTTATTTCACCGTTTTATCGAATCCGTTTGAAGTTATTATTCCTTCTAAGAAAAGGGCCGAAAATTGATGTATGACAGATTTTTGATATCATTAAAAATGGCCTCAAGAGGGAGTGGGGAAGGGGGGGTGTTAGAAGAAAAAATTTCATAACTTCGTCAATTCAGAAGATATCAAATCCGTTTAAATTTATTATAAATCCTCTTAATATTATCTAAAACTTTTATATTGACAAGTTTTTTATAGGACTAACCCTCATTGCAAAAAAAAAAAAAAAAAAAAAAAAAAAATCCCTGTTGGCTCCGCCTGCAAACAAGTTACGTTTCGAAATAGGCGATTCCAACTGCCGCATCATCGCAAAAAGGTCATTTCTTCCGCAATTCCCGACAAACAGGCGCCCCACGGTCTGCGTCTTCGAAATCTACCTGTGCCTGTAGGCCGAGCCGTCAGGGATTTTTTTTTCTTAAAATGTCATTCTGAAGGAATTCTGTCCACAACTTAATCAAGGTAACTGTTGATAAAATATACCATACACATACATTTGTAAATAGTGTAAATTAAGTTACATAAACATTCATATATTGTGTTCACATTTATGAATTAAGTTTCATCTATTTATATCCGAAAAGGCAACTATCTAATTCCTCGTATTAAATGCACAGAATCAGCAACACAAGTTGTTTCGATTTTCTAATTTAGGGGCAAAATGTGAGGTTGTTCTGAATCTAACCGGATAATGATTCTCTTGGAATCCAAGCAGATGTTAAACAAAATCGATATTTATTAGTATTTCGATAGGAAGAGTTTTAACTAATCCTTTAAACGGGTAAGATGCTGTTTCAGAAATATTTATTATTTTATATGCTTAATAAATCAGAAATAAAATATACGGTAAAATACTTTACTCCCAAAGCAACTTTTATTGCATAGTTTTCATTTTTGAACAAGGATCAGGATTATTTAAATGTTTATGACAACTTCATCAAAGATTTGTGATGTATGAGATTCGGGCAATTTTAAACTTTAAATAGTGTTAATTTTTCGAAATCTTAAAATTATCATATAAATCTGTAAGGATGCCATCTAACCTGAACAATATATAACCAGTTTCTAGCAGAGAGTTAGTGTTAGCCTTTTGTTCTATGTTGTGTCGCACTTTTACTGTTCAGAGGTCCTTTATTCTATCCTTGCTAATACCTATTCAACCTGTCCCCCTTCATTGGTGACCCAGCCATAATTTGACAATCATCTTCACTCGAAACTAACACATGGCAGCACCAAAAAAAATCACCCCCAGTACGCAAAGCCTAAGAAAAGCTCACAGCACAAAGCCTGTCATGCCACGCATCAACACATGCGCACGGTAACACGACAGCATCGCTGACGAGTGCGCATCGCTCGTACGACGTCAGCAAGACGACTTCCTCACTGGAGTTGGAGGAGTGTGTAACAATATCATTTCACCTGAACAATATATAACGAGAGTATTAGGGTTAGTATTTTGTTCAACGCTATGTCGCTCGACTACTGTTCAGAAGTCTCGGGTTAAATTCTCGCCAGCGCCCATCCGACCTGTGTTCCTTTAAATCTCTAATACAATAAAAATGTCAAATAATAGTCAAAATATCTGTCAAATAATATCTAGTCTTAATAAATTCTCTTTAGTATATAGTCTGCATAGTCTTAATTTAATTAGTTTTTTCTATCCACATTATGATTATAAATTGTTGTAAAACATAATTCTTATTGATGTTTTAAATTTTTAATAAGCCGTCTTCAGCTCATTAAAATGCTGTATATGATAGTTTCTAACTTACATAGGCTTCATTTTACGTTCCGTAAATAAGATATCCCTGAGTGATTGCAGTAATTTAGGAACTGATTTTATTGTTTCATAAACTGATTATATGCTTTTGTCAAGAATTTTACAGTTTAATTCTACAGCTTCGAGAAATTGATTTAGACTACGTCCTAGTAATTTTTAATACAAGGTGCGTTCGAAAAGTTCAATGAATAGTCTCATAAAATAAAGGAAACAAGAGTTACAAACAAAATACCTTTACTGGTCTTCAAAGTAATCATCATTAGCTACAACACACTTTTGACATTGGTTGTAAAGTTTCTGGAAACTATAAGCAAACGCTTCTTTTTCGGAATCACTCTCAGCACTATTGTCACACGCTGTTGGATCTCCGCAATGTCTGCAATGCGTACGCCTGTCAGAACTCCTTTGAGGCGAGATGTTGTGTCGTTGCTGATATTGTTGCATTCCTTGGATGTTGCCAGGGGTTGTGCTTGATGACAGTCGACCCGAGCGCAGTTTATCCGCAACACATTCTTTTCCGTCTCTAAAGCATTTAAACCACTCAGAAACATACTTTTTACTCACTGCTTGAACACCACACACTTGCAAAAACATTTCATGAGTCTCCGTTGTCGTTTTACCTAATTTGAAGCAAAACATTATGTTCACGCGTTCCCTCAAGGACACGAGTTCTCAAACTGACTCTGTTAGATTGGTCGCAGCAGACAACTCTGATTATGTTTGGCAATTTGGACGATAGACTAATTCTCTATATGTCTCTCAATGTGTATGAGTGGCCACACCATCCTAACCAGAGGGGGGGAGGGGTGTTAAAACATCGGACCTTTCACCGAACTTTTCAAACGCACCTTGTACAAATCTTCCGAAATCTATTCACATAATGCATTAAAATTTATTTGACTTCAGAAAGCTTACGTTAATAAACGTCTTTAGATAGTAATTTCATAATATTTTATTTGCCCTTGCAAAATACTACTAGTTCTTGCAATATTAGCAACTCATACGCTGTTGTTTACCATGAAAGAATATTAAAATTTGATAGGAAATATTTAAGAAGGAAAGATCTCAGATGGTTAAAGTCTCTGATACTGTTACAATATAACTCCAACAAAAATATACGGAATTTCCATCCTTGAAAATCTCAACAGTTAAAAGGTGTCCAACAATAAACGGAAAATCCTATAATACTGCGCAATTAATGGTCAACCTTGACGACAAATTTGACAAGGTATTTGAGATTTGATGACTTTGGCGGTCATTTTTGTTGCCAAATACTTATCTGGGAATTTCGAGAAACTGAAGCTTTACAATGGAAATCTCTAGGATTTTTCTGCTACATGCTTTATAACGCATTGCATGTACAAGCTGATGTCACAGTTGACTTCATCCAGAAAAGCTATATAAATAGGACTGGTTTTTGTCTCAAGACATTCTAATTTGAGAGTGAGTTTTAACCAGTGTTATTTGTGCTTTGCTGTATTTTATTGCACATTGTATTGATTTTCCATGTACAGATTCTAGTCTACACATCGTTTTTCTGAAATATTCGTGAAACAAGTCGCATTCATCCATCGAGAACCTGCTTTTTATTGGAAATCTATTTTCATTACACAGAGAGATTCTGTTACAATACATATAGTATAAGTAACCAGTGGTGTGGTCGTAGCAAAATAGAGGGTATACGCTATGGGCAGAAGGTATTACGAAGAGAGTATACGCTATTGTTTGATTTGAGAAACTGATGATATACGGAGTTTCTTAAAAAAATCCAGTAGATATACGGCGTATATCTTCATATACCCTCCAGTACACCCCTGTAGGGAACGCATTTTTAAAGAGCACACATTTACAGTTACAGTTTATATAATTATTTTATTTTATTTTTTACTTAGGAAATAATCCATTAAAAAGGTACATCTAAAGCCAGATTTATTCTTGTACAGACGCAAAAGTATTATATTATCCAGTATTTGTTTCGTTTGTAAAGTTGCAGCAGATTAAAAACGAAACATATAATTCAATTGATTCACTAATTTTATAAATAGGTATATTCAGAATGCAAATCTTAATATCAGTTTAATTCGTATAGTTTAAAGCGTATGTTAAGTTAAATTAGATATTATAACAAATTTAGAATGCAAATCCTCATAACAGTTTAATTCGTGTAATAGATAGTGAAGGTTAAGTTAAATTAGATAAAGTGATTATCACTTTTATGCAGACATTTATTGATAATGTAAAATGATTTTTGACAGTTCACAGAGTACGTTATATGTATTATTTAATATAATCGAAACTAAACAGCAAATTTTTGAAATCCGACAAACAATATTATTATGTATACAAAAGCGATTTAAAATGTCTTAGCACTCATTTTTAAACGTGTGTCCACTAAATTGGCGCGCTAAACTATTTTAAAACTTATTTGTACGCCTAATATTATTACCGAAAATTATGTTCTATGCTTTAGGTTCACAATATTCTGTTATATTTAAATATCTCTTTCATCAATTGAATATAATCACGTTTAAAGCTTTAGATTTCTTACATCATTGTTTATTTTTCGCAGAGCATGTTATAAAACAAGTAATTAAAAGAAAGCTGGTACTGCTCGAATTTTAATTAAATGTAATTAACGCACATGTTTTTTTATAGCTGTGAACATAAGACTATTTATATCACAATTACTGCATTAACCCCTTCGGCCCTGATTTTTTTTTTTCAATTTTGGGAAAAAATTACTGTTATGCTAACAAAATTAAAAATAGCTATCGGAATCACAGAAGTTACATATGGTGAATAGTCATCATTGGTGACTATGATCATCATTGATCATCATATGGTCATCATTGGATACCATCATTATAGTGAATAGTCATCATTGTTTATTTTTCGCAGAGCATGTTATAAAACCAAGTAATTAAAAGAAAGCTGGTACTGCTCGAATTTTAATTAAATGTAATTAACGCACATGTTTTTTTATAGCTGTGAACATAAGACTATTTATATCACAATTACTGCGTTAACCCCTTCGGCCCTGATTTTTTTTTCAATTTTGGGAAAAAATTACTGTTATGCTAACAAAATTAAAAATAGCTATCGGAATCACAGAAGTTACATATGGTGAATAGTCATCATTGGTGACTATGGTCATCATTGGATACTATCATTATAGTGAATAGTCATCATTGTTTATTTTTCGCAGAGCATGTTATAAAACCAAGTAATTAAAAGAAAGCTGGTACTGCTCGAATTTTAATTAAATGTAATTAACGCACATGTTTTTTTTATAGCTGTGAACATAAGACTATTTATATCACAATTACTGCGTTAACCCCTTCGGCCCTGATTTTTTTTTTCAATTTTGGGAAAAAATTACTGTTATGCTAAGAAAATTAAAAATAGCTATCGGAATCACAGAAGTTACATATGGTGAATAGTCATCATCGGTGACTATGGTCATCATTGGATACCATCATTATAGTGAATAGTCATCATTGTTTATTTTTCGCAGAGCATGTTATAAAACCAAGTAATTAAAAGAAAGCTGGTACTCCTCGAATTTTAATTAAATGTAATTAACGAACATGTTTTTTTATAGCTGTGAACATAAGACTATTTATATCACAATTACTGCGTTAAACTGTAGTAAAAATGTGCTTAAATATGAGAAATAAATGTGCTTTTATTTGCCGAGTAATTTTTTCTCGAAAAGGAGCGTTTTTTATATACTATAAATTTATTAAAATAAGATTAAAAGCATCACACTCTTCACATTTGCGCTCACGTACGTGAGCATGACTAATAAAGTCAAGTCATTTTAAGCATGACTGTTTATCTCGGTCCGTTGCTATTTTTGTTATGTGCTTTCAACTTTTGAACTAAGTGACTCTTCCTTTTATCAATAGTTCCAAGTTCTAATAAGTTACAGGCGTATTCGTTTAAAGAAATTTCAACTGCTATCAACTTGATAGAAATCATAGTCCTTGTTAACATAGTTCGGTATATTATTTTTCCATTATTAAAGTCTATTTCTAGGTTTCACAAAATTATTGTCCGAATTATTTTTGAAAGTAAAAAAATGAACGTGTGATAAAACCTTTTGAGAAGAAAGTGTATCTTAAAAATAAGTCTATGTTTTTCAAATGTAAGTAATTTTGTCACTGAGCTAGTCTGAGTATATGTTATCGTACTTGAAAAAAAAAGGCTATTAAGGTATTAGTTATAAGAATCCAGTTTTAATAATGCACTCCCTATACTGATCCACGATTAACATTGTTTTCTTTCTAATATAAAAATGTAAAGCTACACCGTATATAAAGCATTAATTTTGCTTAAAATTTTTAAAAAAAAGTTTATACTACTTATTATCGAAATTTCGAGAGTTAAGATAGAATTAAAAGTTTATGAATTGAACATCTTAATTTGTCTATCGTTACTGAAAGCTAAACTCATATATATGTTTTGCAGGTACACTGACACTCTTTCTAATTATCTGCAAATTGAAAGTAATTTCACGGCAATGGTAAAATATGCCATGACACTACTATGGACACTTAATTTGTACAGAATATGTAAAAACAGTCTAACCAAAAATTAACTTGGGAAAGTTAATTATAAATAATTTGTTAATATCATACATTTCTCCACTTTTTTCTAACAAACATAAAAACATCTTTAAAGGCGCTTTTTCTGGCACCCTATCTAATTATCTGCAATTAGAAATATTTTCTAAACAATGTTAAAATAACATTGTGACACACTTTAACAGTGAACTTGCGCTTTTGCAATGGCGCAAGAATAATACGACTCGAATTATTTATTAAAGTTCTTCTCGCCAAGTAACAAACGTCATTTGGTGTGTGCACTTCAACTTTTTTTTCCCGTTGTTAACTGTCTGAACGGCAGTCTGCCAGAAGTTAAAAAAACAATTAAAGGTGAAGCCTTATCTACGACTTTTATTTTTACGATATTCTTTTGGTTTAAAAAAAGTATATTTATTTCCTTTTGAATGTCTTAAAGTGAAATAGAAACAATAAAATTCAATAAAAGTGTTCACAAACTTCATTTTATGTTAGATAAAATGGAAGACAAAGAATGCGTTTGCTTTTGACATCATATAATTGTTTTTATTTACCGAAGTAAATGACTTTTAATACTTTCCAACATAGTTGAAAAGTGTTTATGAATTCAATTTATCTGGTCGTCTGTCCGCTCTCTAACTCGCGTACATATACTCAGATTCCCAGTGTTATTACTGTTTATCATGGCATGTTTGATACTGAAAATCAAGTTTGCAGAATATATAGTTCAATTATAGGGGTACTTAAAAGAAAGATGCATTACGGTCAGTGGGGAAGAATCGTTTGAAGTGTATTTTAAAAATGTTACACTATTTTCAACATATATGTTCAACATATTGAAACTGATATACATAACTTATGTGCACTGCAAGATGCTTATACCTATGCTTATAGAATATTGTGTTTATAGCATTTATCGTGTTTTTAAAGGGACACGGAAAAGAATTCGGTTACACTGCTGTTTATGAGTAATGATTGGGGGAAGTGCGGCTTAAATTGTGGTATGCGTTTTAAATTTAACTAATTTTTTATATATTACTTGGTGTGTATAACTCCTTTAGATTATATATAGGATTGAAAAAAAAAATATTTGAACCTTATTTCCGCTTACTGACGGAAATTGCTGAAGGTGAATTTTCAACTGTGTTATGCGTTTCCTATCTGAACTAAAATTTAGCATTCTATCTAGTATATGTACAAATCTATAGATCATATACACGGCTGCACAAAAGAATTTGAATATTTTTCCGAATATTGTTGGTAATACCTGAAATTGGGTTTTTAAAACCTTCTATCGCCGTGAACTGATATATTCGTTCACTAATGCTGTAGTTTTCACTGCAATGGAAGTATAGTTTAAATCAATATAATTCTACAAATATAATGCAGTTTTAAAACATTCAACTGCTTTCGCGCGCTGGGTATTTTTCACTTCAAAATTAATGCGCGGCTACGAGAGGAATTCTTTCGTGTTGGGTCTTCTCCCTCGCGCCTCATTTGCTTGACTGGAGCTCGCCTCTCACTCATTGGTTTGTGCGCTCGTATAGTGTATCACTACGCTCATTGAACAAAACTCGCTTGCACGCTTTGGAGCGCAGATTTTTGACGTGTTTGGAAGTGTAACCAAATGGTTATCTGGTATTGTAGTCACGTAGAATTTTCATACAGTTCTTTAAGATCTTTAAAAACGATGTAGTGAGCCATCGTGAAGCATGAGGGCTATAAGTTTATACCTAATACTGTGGGAACTGTTACTTGCATCGCTCTTGTTCCTAAATAAACGATTTGTCTGGAAATTGGCTGGTCTTTATTGAAGAAACTCTTGTGGTATCCCATCCTTTGCCTAAACTCCTCGCCATGATTATTGATTACGACTGCAATCACTCACCTTCTTGAACTGCCATTTTCTCATAGAATAAAAAACCATCTTCTTAAAAACACCATATATATATATATATATATATATTGTGTGTGTGTGTGTAATAATTATAAAAATAGTTATAAACAAAATTAAAACTAATAAATGCTTGTGCATAAAAATTAACTTAAACGCAATGTTTATCTCCAGATAAGAAGAACAGAAGCAAACTGCACTAAAGCAGGACATTTTTTTATGTTTTTATATTCACGAACGATGCATTATAGCAAAAATGCAATTTTTAATTTCAAAATTTGAATAAATTTTGACAAAAACTTTAAAAAGTCTTTTAAAAATCATACTAAAATTACTCGAAAGAGATTGCATTATATTTTCGCAAATGTATTGCTAGATCAACAAATATTTCTCTTTTTTTACAATGTAAGAATGAATTTCATTAACAAATTTGATAATAATATATTTTTTAGTATGGATTTACTTTGATTTACGCGAGATATTATAACAACCATGAAAAAAGGCTGGAAGTGCATAGTAATTCCGTTAATGGTACCGTATGTAATGTCATTTGCATTTGAAAATAGGAGTGTTTAATTAATTTTCTTTCTAGTTTTTTACGCTTCTACCACTTCTTATAACACCGTTGCATATTGCGAAAAGCAGAAAAATTTTCTTCAAATATCTTAATTATTGTTGAAAATCGTGTAAAAACATGGGGTTTAGCTTGGTGTGAGAAATGCTGATTACTTTTTTGATGATTTTGGAATAAATGGATTGCAAGCCTGGTTTTCGATGAAAAAAAATTTGTTGTAGAGTGCTTTCTAACCATTTAAAGTTTGTTTCATGAGTTCTGAACAGCACTATATATTTTATCAGTTATACATTTTAACACCTACACATTTATAAAATAAAAAATTCCCGTTAGCCTAAAAACTTTCCCTTATTTGCTAGAAAATAATTGCTTTTATTCACATGTTAAAATAGAATGTAAAGGAAAGTTTATAAGTGTTTTATTTTTAATAAAAAGCACAAAGTAAAACAAACTGTAAAAAAGACAAATGTTTCTTAATCTACGATATTATAATATAACCGCGAACGAAAATATATAATAACCTCTTCCGAATTACACATGATTCCGAAAAGCATTCTTTGTCTTTAGATATCTCTGAAACCAATATATTTTCAAGATTTAAGGAAACATTTATAAAAACTAAGTTTATTTTGCTGGCATGTTGTTTTTCGGAAATGTTTTCGGGTAGTTTTTATAGTGTAAATCCGTTTTCTCAAACCAGAATATACGTTTTAATGATACTATAAATTCTCAACATTTTCAACTGCGTAATTGAATTTTTACATGCAAGAGTAACAAAATAATATTAATGTTAATGTTAATTTATCTTGTTTGTCTGTAAAATATATTTGTTGAACATGAAAAAGGTTTCTTGATAATTAATAGCACTCAAAAAAACTATATTCCAGGTTGATAAAAGTGATTAATACACTACAAAAACTAGTCGTAAACGTATCCGAAAATCAGTGGCAGCAAAAGAAATTTAGTTTTTATAAATGCTTCTTTAAGTGCTGAAAATATATTGGTTTCTGAGGTTTCTAAAGATAAAGAACGCTTTAAAAAATTGTGGAATTCGGACGGGGTTATTGTATATTTTCGTTCGTGATTATATTATATTTTCCTAGATTAAGAAACATAATTTTTACTGTGTATACATTATATAATGCAACAACAACATTAACAAAAAAGTAGATATATGATGTATATACTATAATATTAATATAATAGTTTAAATAAAATATTATGAGATATTTCAAAAAATATTTTGAATTATTCTTTTTTTCATTATCATAACCACGAAATTGAATTTCTCCAAACGCTTTATATATTTATTGTTATAAAATTTCAAATTTTGTTACTTAAAATAAGGCTTCTAATTTATATAATAGTACTTTTTCATGAAATCTAAATAAATCTATTAAATGTGCCTATTCTTTTTAATCTTTCTTTCTATTTCTTTCTATTTATAATGAACAATGTATATAGCATGTATATATCATTTCATCCTTTTTCTTTTGAAATATTAAATTAAGAATTTATATCCATTGATTTCTATATAAATATTCCCTATCTAACTCGTATTATATAATGCTTTATTCGAATCTCTTCCTTCATCTTATTTTGAACACAACTCAGGCGTGATTAGATCGCTGAGATATGCCGGCGTACCAAAATGCTTTGAATGCATTAAGAACGGAATTAGAAGTGAAATGACGGAAGAAGGAATTTATTTCGTTCTTATTGAAGATTATTTTTACCATTGTTCAAACCTTTGCAAGAAAAAATAATGATTTAAGGGAGAAAAAAAATGTATGAGTGAGAAATTGCATTGAGAGTGTCGATCAGTGTTGGGTATGAGAAATACAGATTTTTTTCAATTTTTATATATGAGGTTATTTAATTCTGTCACACATATTTCATGGATTTTTTACCCTTCTATGGCACAGGTTCTCACACTCAAGTCAAACACATCACCCTGTGATGAGTCGGTACGTCACACTTTTTGCAGCTATTAGTTTAGAGCTAATTGTATACAATAATGCTACAATTTCTGATATAAGTACTATAAAACTGTTAAGATAACATGTGTTGTTATATCAGGTTGGTGCATTTTAATTAAAAATGGAAATATGCCTAATATTACCTAAATAAAAATGCATATGAACTTTATTATATTGGCGAATAAAGTGTACCTGGATGTGACATCACAACGTCTTAACCCATCCCTCTCTCTGTCACAATGTGGCACCTTTGTTGACCCCTTGTTTCTCTCTTGAAGTGTGACATATTTAATTGGCGAATCCTAAGAAAGTATATTTAATTGCTGTATAGAAACTTATGAGCTATTATGGTGATAAACATGTCACATTTCTCAATTTTATATTTGTTATAGTCTAGGAATTATTGAACTTGAAAAACCGGGAAACAACCGGGGCACTCTGAACTTAAGATATAAGGAATGTACTGCCAAAATAAATTCCTAATAGAACCAATAATAGGATAAATGAAACCAGGCAGTATTAGAGATTACCTTTGTATCCAGGACATTAATCTTCCTTTAAAAAATAATCTAAATTTTATTATGCAGCTGGGTGAATAACAACACCTGTTGACGTTATTGTAGCCATTTTGATTTCCAGGAGAAGGAAGTTATGAAAAGTTAAAAATGGAAAACTGTTACACAAACACAGCAGTAAAATTTTGTAGCTGGAATTTGAAAAAGTATTTTACAAATGATAATAAAGTATTCTCTTTTTAATTGCAACATATAGTTTTTATTGTTTTTTGAAGAGCTAGATATCAAATATATCGCCTACGGATATAAAAAATTTAAAAAATCCCATTTTGCGTTAAATCAAGTTGCGAATGGGATTTATCTAAATGTTTCTAACTTTTATATCTTTGTTACACATTTAAAGTTGCTACCCTATAAAAATATAATAAGGGTATATATACATATATAATATATATATATATATATATATAATATATATATATATATATATATATATATATATATATATATATATATATATATATATATATATATATATATATATATATATATATATATACATTTATATATATATATACATATATATATATATATATGTATATATATATATATATATATATATATATATATATATAATATAATAATGGTAAAAATTTACCCTTTGAAATAAGCTTTTCAAAATATAATGTAGAATAACTCATGAAAGAAGTATTTTCATTTTTAGTATAGACCGTAGATATTAGAATTTTTGACAATTTTGCAATTTAAATAGTTCTTTTCGGTGGGATTACTGCTAAGTCAATTTTGGAATTATATATAAAAGTGCAATTTTAAACACACTTTAAACCAGTGGATTCACATGTGTTATCGGATGATGATTGTTTGTTTTATAAAATTAAAGTGTATGTTTCGTGTTTATAATTTGGTGTAAATTCAAAATTTCAGGGGTGACCGTAGTTACAGCAACTACTGTCATTCGGACGTTGAAGAAATGGTACCTTGCACGTTCGGCTGCTTGTAATGAGAAATAAATAGTATAAACATGGATGGCCATCAATTTAGCAGTTTCATAAGTTTTCAGTAGCTGAGTTTTCTTATCTCGCTTAAATACTCTTAAGCTATCTAACAGTAACGAAATACAAAAATTATTTTAACATCTATGCCTGAATGATTTATACCCTAAGAAATATTGGTTCAATTTCTAAAAACATATGCTTCACCAACACCTTTATGTGCTAACTTAAATATATCATGAAATTATGAATACTTGAAACTTGAATGTTGAGATGTTGAATGTTGATTTCAATGTGTAAGGGACATCAAGTAAATCAATCGTATACGTTTTATAAAACTTCTCATAAATGAAGACTGTAATAATTTCTTGAATTAAATAAGTATGAATTCAACGAGCGTTCTTATTTATTTTTGTACTGTAAATTAAAACTTGAGTAAATATCAACGTACTGACTAACTAACCTATTACTATTTTCACAATTAAAATAATAATATAACGAAAAAAAAATTTCATAAATTAGAAGGCGTAGGTATTCTTAAAAAAAAAACATTTTTTACTCCCAAACATCTAAGCTATACCTTAAAATTACAGTAAACTCTGCATACAATTTATTGTTTTGAAAATAAAACATATTTCAAATTCGCTAAGGTAGATTTTCAAATAACTCATAAATTTGTCTAAATGAGCAGAGATGACACAATAACCAAATAATACCCCTAATAACCCTAATAACCAAACAAAATTATTGAATATAAGAAACTGAATTGCAAATTATCAAAATTTTAAATTCCAAAAAACATTTATGTAGTCATAAATGTGAAGAAAATTTCAATAATCATACAACATTTTGTCAATAATTGAAAAACCTCTAATGAAAAATAATGTTTTGTTTTTTACCAGTTCTTTAAACGCATTGTGATTTTTTTATTTTTCAAATTTGAACTTTCAAAATTTAATATATATAAATCACAAAAAAGAACCTTTTTTAAAGATTTGACAATAAAATGTACTTTGAGAAAAATGTTAATTCAAAATTATGTTATGAAAATGTAAAAATAATTCATATATTCGCATATTGAATGGAACCTTTATTCTATTACTTTAACAAACTTGACACTGGTTTCAAAATAACGTTGTTTACATTTCGAATAAATAGAAACAAACAAGCGTAGGACTTTAAAGAAACTGTGCAAATAATAAAAGTTTTTGTATAGCTACTAAGGATAAAATGTTCAAGGATATTTCTTTGCAGTTCTTTGAACACATTTTCAATACGAAAAAAATTCTCTTTACAATTTTCTACTTCTTTCATTTTATATGATCATACTTTTTATTTTTCATTATCTATAGAAAGCAAAATTCAGAAACGTAAAAGTTTTTCGATAATTAATATTATTCATGTTTTGAATACAAATGAGAAAAATATTTAAAATATTTGACTATTTTCAATACTAATAAATACAATTTTTACAGGAGCAACAAATTTCTACTTTCAAGTGAAATGAATAACAACTCTCCCCCCTCCTAAATATGCAAAGTTGATTGAGCTCTTTGTATTTGTTTTAAATGTCAAAAGATAATGTTATTTGAAATTTTCTATAGCTTTCATTTTAATGAAAGTCATTTAAAACAAGCAAAATTAAAGGAAATTTCTTTGAAAATTTCAGACTATGTTTATTGATAGTACAAATTAGGGTGTTTTCAAATACATTCAATACTAATGAATCTGTTTGAAATAAACGTAAACAATTTGGTAGGTCAATGTGAAAAAGAAGTTGATGATGAAGTGCTTTTATGACTAACTACATTTCGTCACAAGTTTTAACTACTGAGCTAAGCAAAAAATTACAAGAATCATTGGAAATAATTACAATCATGCAACGATTTCAACAGAAAATTAATGTTTCTTATTTTAAAAGTTGCTTGAACGTTCCATGATAATTCTACAAACTGAAATAAACTTAAACTACTTTAAACTCTGTCAATGAATTGTACTTTTAAAAATAATGCGTATTAAACATCTATTTATGCAAAATTTGAAATAATTTAAATATACGTATTGTTGAATGGAATATTCTTTTCTAATACTTATATTAAAATAATTCTGATTGTAAAATGATACAGTTTTCAATTAAAAATAAACCGCTTCACATGGTATAAAAGCTTAGGATTACAATAAATTTATTTCAATAAGGATTATTGAACAGATACTAAAAATATTTCTATGCAGTTATTTGATGTCTTATTTCATTACAGCGTGAAAATAGGACGATATTATGTTGTTCTATGTTTATGTTACGTTCTATATGCTGTCAGTTTTAATTAAACGTATCTATGAAAAGCAATCTTCAAAAAAAAGTTTCTTTAAAGTTTGTTGAACTTTTAATAATATCCTTATTTTCACTAGAAATGAGAGTATTATTAGAAACATTCGACTATTTTCAATACTAATGAACTGTACATTACATCGACAAACAAACTTTCCGTTACCAACGAGACAAATAATACTATCTCACTCCCCACCAAAGATTGAAATGTTTATTGAACTCCTTGTATTTGTTTTTAATCTCAAAAAATGTGTTATTTAGAATTTACTACTGCTACTATGTTTAATGAATGACATTTACAAAAATAACATTCAAGTAAATTTCTTTATATTTCGTTGAACTTCTAAGGAATATTTTTTGTTAAAAAAAATGCAAATTAGAAAATTTCGAGTACTTTCAATACTAATGAACCTTTTTGGAAGAAACAAAAACAACTCGTTAGATCAATATGAAGAAGAAGATGATAATGAAGTGATTCTATGACTGACTAAATTTCGTCACATGTCTGAACTACTGAGCTAAAGACTTTGGCTCACTACTGAGTTTGCTACTAAATCCCTCGAGTTTATAATTAGATATAATCGCTGGGAGTGTTCTTAGTCTTGTGACAGAGGACGGATCTATTTTTAGTGTCATGTAAAGACACAGAGCTAACAGGTAAACGCAAGTTTCGTGAAAATTTATTTTGATAAGCCACTTTAGCTTCATACAAAAAAGAAACTGCGACGAAACTCTCATTCTATTCTTTTTATATACCAAGATATTAAAAAAGCCAGTAAGCTATTTGGTAGTGAATTCAATTATGCTGAAAAATTTTACAGTTTTATGTTTTATCATGCATTGTTTTTGATTTGTGTGATATTAAACGTACATCCGATGCTCGGGTCACATAAAACAATGTTCAGTCATAAAAAATTTCGGGTGAATAAAAACTGTTTTGCACTGTAAAAAAGACAACTGTTTCTTAATCCAGGAAATATAATATAAAATAAAATATGCAATAACCTTTTCTCAGTTATCCACGATTCCAAAAAGTGTTTTTTATATTTAGAAATCTCAGAAACCAAGATATTTTCAAAATATAAAGAAACATTTATAAAAACAGTTCCTTTACTGCCTCTGTTTCCGAGGAGTTTTTATAGTGTATTAATCAGTTTTCACAAATGTCGGTGTATAGGGTACTATCAATTCAGAAGTAAACATTTTGACGTTCAACAAACATGTTTTACAGACAAACATGGTAAATTAACAGTATTGACATTAACATTAAAATTAATATGATTTTGTTACTTTTGCATGTATACATTCAGTTACGCAGCTGAAAATGTTTATTTGAGAATTGATAGCATCTTAAAAATCGATATCTGGTTTGAGAAAACTTATAAATGCACTATAAAAACTTCTCGTAAACGTTTCCAGAAATCAGTGATAGGAAAAGGAACTTTGTTTATGTAAACTCGTCTTCAAATCTGGAAGATATATCAGTTTTTGAGATTTCTAAACATTCTGTATCGTAGGTAATTCGGAAGAGGTTATTGTATATTTTCGTTCACGGTTATATTATATTTTCCTAGATAAAGAAAATTTTTGTCTTTTTTTATAGTATAAATTAAATGCAAAATTATCGTTTTATAACTAAATACTTGTATATTTTGTTTTCTCTTAAACTTTCCACGCCGTGAACTGATGTATCCGGCCTCTAAGATGCAGGTTTTACTGCAATAGAAACATTTCTGAAATTAATATAATTTCAGTTTTAAAACATTGAGTAATGATTAATACTGCCAAGGATCATATTCATATACGTAATTAAGTTTTTATATCATTTTTGAAATATCATCATTTTGAAGATTAAAAAAAAAATTACAGAGGAAACAAAAATGCATTTTTACCCTTTTAAACCCTTTTTTGCATTAACCATGAGGTAATTGTATATTTTCGTTTGTGGTTATATTATATTTTCCTAGATTAAAAAAACTTTTGTCTTTTTTTACACTGTAAATTAAACTCACAAGTGTTGTTTTATAAATAAATATTTGTATTATTTGTTTCCTCTTAAACTCTTTTTTACATTACCCATTTTAAAAATAAGAAACTAATTCAAATGAAAAAAAAATTCTGCAGAAAAATATTTTAAAGTAATAAATTTTGAATCAAACTAATAATGAAGATATTTTCTGAAAATATTGTACGGCTTACGAAAATTCGTTAATCTGCTTAATTTGTATTAACAATGAAAGAATCCACTTTTTTCCCTCGAGTAAACTCTACCAACTTTAACATTTAATCCCTACGAGAGTCTACATTCTTGTGACAGAGAACAGATTTTTTTATTTATTTAAAGACACAATAACTCATATGCGGAAACTTTATAAAGATTTACTTGGAAAAACAATTCTTTCTTTAAAAAGCATAGGGGAGCCAACCCGCGCATCCCGGGTCACAGAACATACTACCCGGTGTACAGAACATTCGTGAAAAAAAAAATCTTTTAATTGAAGACTCGAATAGCTGTTTTGGACTTTAGATGGCTCTGCAATTAGACAAAAAAATTTAACAGCAAAAAAATCAATGCTGCATTTTAATAATAAAGTTTTAAAATTGACTAAAAACGGTATTACTATTTATAGCGACAAGGTCTTCAAGGTCTAGTTCGATTACACATTTTTTAAACTTGTGTTTTATTATTTATTTATATTTTAGTAAAACACTATAAAGTTTGTTGTGGGAAAATGCGGAAGAAAAGCCGGAAGAAAATGCGTAAAAATTATTCATGATTGAAAATTATTTAAAAAACCAGAAAAAATCAGTAAATTGAGATAGATTTCAAGCAAATTACATTTTCTATAGCATTTCGTTTTATTTAAAGGCGTAGAAATTGAAATTGCGTGGTGTTTAGAAGTTAAAAATATTGAAGTATAAGCGAAATTTGTTGGTTAAGTGTTAGCACCGTCAATATGACGCCAGTGTTACGGACGTATTTTTGCTTTATAATATAGATACTTCTGCAAAACATTCATTCGATTATTTTTACTTAACTAAGATGTAAGATACCTATATGTTTGTAAAAAATTTTATAAATGAAAAGTTAACACATATGTTCATCGATGTAATCATCGATTCAGATGTAAAATTGGTGATCCAAAATGCTGTGTGAATGGAAGTTCTTTAAGAATGTCTTCTTTTAAATTTACGTTTATAATGATAATATGTTAACGCCAAACTTCCAGTTACACATGTGAAATGAATAATAATTCTTCAAACCTTTTTTCTTTATTGTATTAAGTTGTTTTTGTGTGCTTTATGATACTAATTATGATCACTGCGTTATTGATTGCAGCATATTTTTTATAAAGTTCATTCTTTGAGCATAAACCAACATGTTGATTAAAATTTTTCTTTCATCATATCAAAAACTGAAGCTTTCATAAGAAAATTCTAGTAATTTCAGAAACCATCTTATAATATATATATAAACCAGCATTTACCCTTTTCATTTTTTCATTTAATGGTGATTCATATGATTACAAAAGCTTTCATGAATAATTCATTTGTTTACAATTCACAAGGAATAATCTTAGTTTTATTTTACCATTACAAAAAAAAATTTAGTTAGAAAATACATTTTGAGTACGAATTTAAAGTATAACCCAAAACATCTAATATATATCACTGAATGCACAGGAAATTTTAATTATGTATGCATCTAATATAATTTACAATGTTTGAAGTCACTAAAATTGAAATGCAGAACGAACGTATTTGAACACAATTTATATTACTAACACATAAATTTAAATAAGTTAAATATAAAACGACATTTGATGTAAACATTTCTAAATTTAGTCAATTACAAACAAGTGTGTCGGAATTTTCAAAATACGGAGAGTTTAAGCTAATAATTAGATAAAGTTTGAACTCAACTATTATTTTACTATGAATCAATTATTCCTGTGTTTCATAACAGAATATTTTATGAAGAAAATGATCAGTTCAAAAATATATGAACAAGATTTATGCTGTAACAATCTGCTGCTTGAATTAATTAATATTTATTAAAATAAAGATCTTTTAAAAATAAGCCTAGTAAATAAAATAAAAATTCTAATTTTAGTTTTACTACATTATTGAATGAAAAAATTAGCATAAAAGAATTTAATCAACTGGTAATTAATGAAGATTTTTTATAGCTAGTAATAAAATTCTGTGTTACTTTGAATGTAAATTTCATCATACTTAAAATACTGTGAGGATATTCTATGTATCAAAAAGAGTGTAAGGTAAATATTGAATACGTAATTACGTTATTGATATTCTAGTCATGAAGATCGTTTTAAAGTGTTTTTGCAACTAATGAGTGATATAAATGACAAGAAATATATAAATGGATGTAATTCATGAGTAAAAATGAGCTCAGAGATGATGTAAAAGGCACAAATACAGTACAGAAAAACAAAAATGATATATAGGCTAGCAATTTATAATGTTTGCCAAAGGAAGTTTGTTAATATTGGCTCCATTATTTGTATAGAAGTACATGGAACACAGATATACGGAATTAGTTACTACGTGTTTTACTTAAGGTGCCACAAAACAAAACAATGATTTTTCAATACACATAAATATTATTCATCTACATATTTACAATATAACTGAGACTTCATCATTAATGAATCTTAATGACCAATACAAGGTTAATTAGATGAATTAATAATGTATTTCTGATAACTGCATACTATTTTAATTAATCTGTCATTTCTCTATGTAATTTGTTTTCTTCGGACAGATTCATTTTGGAAATAAATTTAAACTTTATACAAAACAAGAACAAGTAATATCAAAATAAATTCCCAATATAAGAATTTTCATGATTGTATTTCATTATTGATAAATATTTTACAAACGAATTGCAGAATCATTTTTATTTTCCAGCTTTTACTTTTCTGAGATAATATATCAGCTTTTTTTTATATTGGTATAATTAGTGACAAATGCTGTTCACAACAATCTTCGTAAGGATTATTTAGAAGCCTGAAATCTATAAAGTTGTTTACATTACTAAATTCTTATCAAACGTAATAATATATGTTACAATAACTTTGATAATTGTAGTATAAGATAATGCAACGTAAAGCCTAACTGATTTAAATTAGATGTCAGTGTATATTAGCATAAGTCAGATTAATATCAAGAATCACTATAATGAGATTTTTCGCCACAGATTTATAGATAACATTTTGTAGTTTAAATTAACATTACAACAACTCGTGAACATTATACTTAATAAAATCAGAATTCATAATGCAAATATGTAAAATTTATAAATTTCATATCCGAAATAAATAATATATTTTTTTCTAAGTAATCTCTATCACCAAAGTTTGACAATTTCATATGTGATTATACTGAGCCTAAATATTAAATAAAATGAGACGCAGTAGTGTTTAACACATTGTAAATTTTATTAAGCAATATATACGGTATAGTATATAAGGAAAAATATATTTTGCAAAAGGAAAAACAAAGTAAATTTTGGAGATATTTTGAACATGCTCATCTTGAAATACCTACGAGTTATTATGAAAAATATTATTAATTTTAACGAGACTGAAATAATATAAATATACATTTTTGTAACCTACTCACTTAATTTAATAATAAAAAAATTTGCATGCCGCAGAAAAATTGTATTCATGTACATTTTTCTCACAGTAAAAAAAATGTTTAGATAACAATTTATCTTTTCTGAAGAATTTCTTTTAAAGTTTATTTTTATAATAAGATTTCAATTTACTCTGCAAACATACGAAAAAAAAACACCTGCGTTGTATTGTATTATTCCTCCTGGATAGAAAAATGTGTCAAAACTACTTTATTTTTTTCAGTTGATAAAAAATATTTCTGTGAATTTTCTGTCAGAATTATATATGGATAAAGATGAAATGAAAAGATTATATAAAATTTCGTTTTCTTATATACTGTTAAAAATTTGGTGCTGGGTTAACCAATTAACTGATAAAATGTTGAACCAAGAACTCGTAAAATTTTGAACTAAAAAGATAAAATATTAAACCATAAATTCGCTGTAGTTTTCCTCTTAAAAAATATATATAAGATTGGTCCTATGTTTAAAATAAAATCCGACACACTTTGAACATTCAAATCAAATCGGGCTACGAACTAGGTACTCCTATACTCGTAGCCGGCGTTCTAACCTGTAGAATAGAAAGCGGATATCTTCGTGCTGTAAAATAGCATATTGAGAGAACTCTTAATTACGGTTCTGATTGGCTGATGAAATCTCAATTTTTCGTGAAATTTAAAGTTGTTTTCAAGGTTAAACCCTAAAGAAGGTTTTATTGAAAGTTAGCAAGAGCGATATTTTGGTTCATCGAGTTTATTTACATCACAGAACGGTTGAACTTTGAGCCAAAACATTTTAACAGTGCAGATTGTAAGGTAATGAAAAACATTATTATTTCAACATTAGTTATTTAAAATAATAAAAGCATATTATGGTATTTAATAAGTGCTCACGTTTGAAGGAATATGAGTGGGTAGATCTATACGCATATATATATTTATGTATAATGTTAATTAAATGCCTCTACCTGTCATTTTTATTTTAGCGCAATAAGAAAATTTCGTGAGATTTAAACAATCTTGGATATAAATAAATGTACTTTTAAAAAAATGAATCTTTTAAAATTATTCTTAAAATTTTTCAATACAAAAATATTCTTTATAATTTATAATTTGATTACACTAGCAGCTAACTGAGGGTATAAAAGTACTATGAATTATTATTACTTTTTCTAGAGTAATAAGGTCGTGACGAAAATGAATATAAACGAATAATCATGCGAGGGTTGGAACTTTAATAGTGGCAACTATTTATTTACAACGGATACAAAAGAGATACATGTTAGAAAGTTTTACTGTCCTTCAATGTAGTCACCAGCAATGTGTGCAACCCGTTGCTAGAAATGTGGAAGTCGTAGGAAACCTTTAGCAGCGCCTGTTGTGTTGATTGTTCGAATGAAGTGGTCTACTGCTTGATGAATATCTGGAACAGTTCTCAAGCGAACGCCACGAAATGTTTCCTTCATCTTGAGCATGCACTTCTTCTTCACTGATACTACCTGGCCGACGCATGTCTGCCACATTTTTGGGTCCCTCGTTGAAGGGCTATACTCACAGTGTCACTGTTCTGTAAGGCAATGCAGATTCCGTGGAAGCCTCTTGAAGCCCTTAATGACACTGTCGTGCTGTACGACCTCTGGCACATATAATCGTTGTTTAATTCCATTGTTCTTGTTTCGAAAACATCGTGACAACACTACATTAGACCGCTAGCTAACACGAGGCTCTGTTCCTCTCGACAGTTTACATACGCGTGATGTGGGAAGGGAGAGTCCATATGTTCTGAGGTAAGGTAGGGATTTAACTGACGTATGCTATCAGCGACATCATTAGGTAGCATAGCATGGATTCTCTACAGCAGTGTTGCCGCAATTAAAGTTCCAACCCTCGTATAATGGACATTATCTGATATCTTAAAAAGCATCGAAATTATTTTACGTGCAAAATAAGAATTGTTTTCCGTATTGAAATACATCCAAATACTTCATTTCTGACAGAAGTTAATTTTTAATTAGACAAAATAATCGATTGCTCAGAATTAGTGATAGTAAGATTGTGATTAATAATGGTTAACTTAAAAACAATACTGATATTACATAATAGATGTCTATTTGAAATATTTGTATGTAGAAACAAATATTATTGCGTACATTTTCATAAATAGTACGTGTACGTGAAGAAAAGTATTGGGATTTAAGGAAAATAAATTTACAAACCTGGGAAATAAAAACTTAACAAATTTCTGACACTACTCTCTTAGACATTTAAATGGTTTATTTTATAAAAGTATTTTCGTATTCTCTGAAAATAATCATACTCATATTTTTACTGACAGTAAAAATTGATCAGATAACAAAGTTGCTGTTTTGAAGGGATTTCTTTTAAAGCTTACTTTCCATTTATTTTACAGTATGTTTTCGAGATGAAATTTTCTTATACTCTGCAAACACACGAAAACACCTGCGCTACATTAAATTATTCTTTTTGGATAGAGAACTATGTCAAAATTCTTAAACAATTTTCATTTTAGAATATTTTTGTGAGTTTATCGTAAAAGTAAGTTTACTATAAGATGAGATGTTAAAAATGTCAAATGTCACATTTTTATAGAATGAAAGTTGGTAGAAAAAATTATTATGTAAATGTTAATTAGAATTTAAAATGTTTCCATATATGGACCAATATTTCAAGGGCTGTCAGTGTATATATCTAGTAATGCACATAATAAATGATTTTCATATTTGAATGAATCATTCGGACATTTACAAAAGCATAGCTGCCAAACTTTAGATACCTTTTAATCAATTAACAAGAACGAAAAATCAGGCGTTATGCATAGATTACGGAATATTTTCCAACATTTCCAAAATAGTTTTGTAAATCTTTACCGCTTTATAAGGTGAAAGATGATAGCTAAGTAAACAAGGGAGGGATGACAAGGGATGATCGCCCGGGAACTCTGTATTAGTAAACAAGGTCAAGGTCAAACCGGGAGGGGAGGCCTAACTTTCGGCTTAAGCTCAACTTGCCTCACCTAGTCTAAGTAAACAAGGTCAAAGTCAAACAGGGCGGGGAGGCCTAACTTTCAGCTTAAACTCAACTAGCCCCGCCCAGAATCTAAGTAAACAAAGTCAAACCGGGCGGGGAGGACTACCTTTCGGCTTAAGCTCAACTAGTCCCGCCCAGCAAGTTTGTTTACTATGCAGCAAAGCCTTACAAGAAAATTTTTAAAGTTAAGAGAAGACAATAAATACAAAACAATCTTAATAGCTCACTTCTTGAACGATAAACAATTAATAAATACGATAAAAACAAATGAAATAATCATAGAATAAACACAAATCAAATACCACCATGAGATTAGAGAAGTAGTACTGAAACACAAATTCCAAAAATTGAATTCCAATTTTGATGCTATAATAACTGAGAAAACAATTTATTAATTATACTGAGCAATACTAAATAATACTTTATGATACTAAGCAATAATTATACTATGTAATGCTGAAATACGAATTCTGAAATAACAAAATTCCGAAAATACAATCTACCAATTATACTGAGCAGTATTAAATAATACTATAATAGTATGTGATACAGCAATAATACTACCATGTAATAGTACTGTATGATGCTGAAGTAGATAATAATATTGGATAGACGTAAGTACTAAATGAATAATAGGAGAATTCATAAAACATTTAAAAACCAAATTGCAGGAATTACCAACAATATTCGGAAAAATATCCAATATTCTTTTGTGAAGCCCTATATATGATCTGTAGATTTGTATTTATATATTGCATAGAATGCTAAATTTTAGTTCAGTTAAGAAATGCACAGCACAGTGTAAAATTCCCCTTTTGGAATTTCCGTCAATAAACGGAAATGTACTCGAGACCTTTTGTGCTTCTCTGTATATGATCTATAGGATTTATGATATATAGGATATTATTAAGTTTTAGGCAAAAAATTAGTTAAATTTAAAAACGCGTTCCGCAACTGAAAACGCACTCCCACCATGTATTGTTAAAACACAGTACTTTAATCGAATTATTTTGTGTGTCCCTTTAAATGAACTATGAATGCTATGCACACAATATTCTATAGTTAGCCTCCTGTAATGCATATCAGTGACAGATATAAATTTCAATATGTTTGAAATTGTTAAAGATTATTAAAATAAACCACAAATGATTTTCCCTCTGATATTGTAATGTAATGGAATTTTTTGAGTATCTCTGTAAAGGAACTACCTTAAAACGGGGTTAATCGAAACATTTTTCAACTTTAACGTAAAACAAGTTGTAAATTGTACGTCAAACGTGACAAACGAGGTACTTTCGTACTATAGCTAGTTATATAAATATTCAGATCTTGATGATTTTTAATTCTGTGAAATGAATTATATCGTCTGCAGATTAATTTCTGTCATAAAATAAGTATATCGGTCGCTTGACGATTAAACTTCGGAAGCACCTCTAACAAAAAAGCACCGATTTTTTTTTTTTAAATCAAATTTCTTAATAAACATTTTTATTAATATCTCCTAAAGTTTTGATTTGATTTTTATAAAATTTGAAATGTCTCAACAAAATTCTGCAAAGATAATATATCTTAAATTTCAAACCATTCGGTTGGGTAGTTTCGGACGGACGGACAGACAGACGGACGGACCAAGCGACGACAATAGGTGCTACGTATTTATATAATTACGAACGCACCTAAAAAAAGGCAACTATCGATTTTTTAAATCTTTTATTTTTTGACTAGAAAATTCGGTCTTGTTTTGCTCTTGAAATTTTAAGCAAAAACAAAACATTTTTTACAGTTTTTATGTATATTTTTTAATTTTTTAATGGTGTTTCGATTCACCCCGCAGGTAGGGGTGAATCGGAACAAATGTTTTAATCTTTATTTGTTTCGATTCATACTTTAGTAACGTTAATAAAAACAGGTAATATTGATAAGGGATGAATAGGAACGCGTAGTGACTATCAAACAAATCCTTAATTTTCTATACAAGTAAAGATATGACTTTTCAGAAATTAGAAAAAAACCTTTGAACTCAAGAAAGATTAAAATTTATTCTAAGAAAATGTATTGGAATTGAGAAAGATGGAATTTAATACAAATTCAATTCACTTATGTCGTTCACAAAAGTTATCATATCCTTGAAACGAGCAGATGTTTGAATGTTGCCTTTTAGCTGAAGTTTCTTTATGATATCTTCTGGAAGAAATGCTATCTCCTCTACCACCGTTTCTTGAAATCTCCAAGTATGGGGGACCCTTTTGTAAAATTTTCCCACATAACCATCATCTTCTGGGTACAGGACTTCGGTCATATAGAGTCTGTATGACTTTTTTCGATGCACTTTAACGACAAGGAAATCTCCTGGAGCAAATTCGTTTGAAAGTTGTGGATTTTCTGGGATTCCAAAATTCCATTTCTTCTTCTGAAGTAGTAGGCAATATAAACCCATTATTACTATCTTGAACAGAATAATTGGAATTTGAATCTTCAGACGATGGTCTTCTGGATAGTTTCGATGTGTTCCGATTCACCCCGTAAATCTTAAACGTATGATGTTGCAAGACATTTTTCACTTTTTTATTATGTAGTTTTAGAAATACATAACATATCGTTTATAGTCTGTAGTTACATACAAAGTTTTGCAGATGTTGAAAATAGGAGGTTTTTGAGGATCCACTTGCAGTTTTTTTATATAACCCAGTAGTGGCGCCAGCATGACAAAACTCAATTTCCCAACACTTCATGATACTACCTGCTAAAAAAAATTAGCAACAAAGAATGTCCTCACGTATATTTATTTTGAATTTATTTATATGACCGGGGAGTTACGTTCCTGTTCACCCCGCTGTTCATATTCACCCCGTTTTACGGTATAAGTACTATTCACACCATATTCTATTGCAAGCCTCTTGTAGTGCACCTCAGTTATATACATATCAAATTAAATATGTTTGAAATAATGTAACAGCATTAAAATAAATCGAAAATGATTTTCCCCCACAGGCCGTAATGAAACGGAATTATTTTGAGTGTCTCTGTAAAGGCACTATAAGTGCTACACACTTCATTTTCAATACCAAACATATCATAGTAAACATCAATAACATACATCAATTGCATGACAATCCGAGTATGTTTACGCGATTTAGAGCACAGACAGACATACAGACAGACATACGACAGACAGACAGACATACAGAAAGACAGACAAACTGAATTCACTCACCCTTTTCAACTATGTCAAAAAGTGTTAAAAAAAGAAAATTTATAAAAAATTTAATTAAGAAATTTAATTCTTTCTTCTATACAAAATTTCTGGTTTTAATCGATTAAATAAGTACAAAGGTTGGCAGATATGGGCATGTCCGAATAATTCATTCGAATACCAAAAACATTCATTAGGCCCATCACTAGGTATATCTACAAAGTTATAAGTATTTCAATATAAAGCTACTTAAATGCCTCTATCATTTATTTTTATCTGAAATCTTAGCTTAATAAGAAATCATACTATATAAATAATCTTTGAAATGAAATAACTAAACTTATTTTTAATTAATTTTTACATTCAATAGAAATTTTTTACCAACAATTTTTAAGCATTTTCAATACAATAATATGCTCAATAACCGTACTTGATTAAAATAGCGATTAACTGAACGAGTAAGAGCTGATTTTTTTTTCTTCCCGAATAAAAGAAAAACTGAATCAATCATGCCGAAATAATTTAAACCAGAAATCACGCAACAGACAGATTTTAATATCATAAGAAAATGAAGACACTATTTTAAATGAAAATGAGAAGATGTAAAAGAATTCTTTCCTTTTATTGAAATACGTTTTTATATTTAATTTTTAACAGTGATGGTAAAAATGTTGGAAGTTTCAGAATAAGAAAAAAGTAGCTCTGTGATTAATAATAATTATCATTGCTATAACATAACAGTGGTCTTTTTGGAAGAATTTTAGAAGCAATTATTATTAAAAAGAAACTCTACATGGTGCATCTGCTGGAAAAATATAATCGAAAACACGAAAGCACATAAATTTAACATTTTTCTGACCTACTCATTGAAGACTAAAATGATTTATTTATTGAAGTGCTTTGTATTCTCCGGAAAAAATCTTATTCAATGTATTTTCTCACTGTAACAATTTTTGAAACAGCAAATTTTCTGTTTTGAAAGGATTCTTTTTAAAATTTATTTTCCATGTATTTTGCACTGTATTTTCGTAATGAGATTTTCTTTTACTCCGAAAATATACGAAAACACCTGCGCTGCATGACATTTTGCTTTTTAAGGATAGAGAAATGTATCAAAACTACTTTTTAGTTTTCGGTTGATTTGGAATGTTTTCATGAGTTTGTTATAAAAAAAAGGTGCAAATTAAAATGAAATATTTAAAAAATATATAATTTCTCATCATTTTAGAATAAAAATTGGTTGAAAAAGTATTGCTTCGCAGATTAGATATTATTTAAAGTTGTAAGACATGTTATTATGTACATGCCTATTGGTAAAAATGGGTCAACTTTATGCATACATGTATTTGTATGATGTACAATACATATTTGCCCAATTTGTATGACTTACAGAACATTTTAATGTGTCTATCTGTTACTTCCAACTGAAGTTTTAGAGCAATAACAAAAAAAAAAAAACATTAATTTTTATTTAATGAATTATTGACATTTTAAACAAATAATACTTTAAAGGTTAATAATAATAGGCAAATAATACTTTAAAGGTTCAATTGAATAACACTTTTAATTGAAGGCACAAAAGTAAGAAGGGTATTATGGTATTATGTAAGAAAAGTTAGATAGTTTTTTACCTATGATCGTTCATAATGCCATTTTTAACATAATAAGTATTTGCAATACCCATTTACAAGGACATTATTTTATTTTCAAACACATTAAAGAGCAGTGTACACGTCTAAAAGTCTTCAAACACACCTTCAAAATTACACAAAACTAGTCAATCTGTTAAAAATTGTAAAAATATTTTAACCTGTTGTTCTCAGGCATCCTCAGTTACTCATGTTATGATTTCTGCTTCGTCAGTCAATCAGGCGCCATCTGTTATCAATTATTGTGTGGATCATATCATTGTATGTTTCTGAGTTTGATATAAATATTTCTATGACTGCAATGCGTAGTTTAATTTATAATAGTTGGCTAATTTTTCAACATTATTGAAGTCTATTGCAATTGAAGATTTGTTGTTTTATCTGGTTATTGCAGTGGTTGATTTATTTAAGTTTATATCTCTTCTGTGTTCTTTCATCCCGTCTTCAATATTCTTTTTTTTGTCATACCTACATATGAAATAGCGTTCCCTTCGTTATCATTGAAATTAATCTTGTATATACCTCATGTCTGTTGATAATTAAATTTCTCTGCGTCTGATCTGATTAATTTGAAAATCAATAGATCTGGGGTAATGGGAGTATTTATTCCAAGTTTTTTAGGTAGCTTTCAATACAAAAATGTATAAAGCTACCTATTGAAGCCGTTCGGAGGAAAGCAATTCCGGAAAATTTTGGTATTATTTCACTGTTCATGACCCCCAGACCCCAAAACCACTCTCCGTTCAAATGTTAATTTATATATATATATATATATGAATATATATATATATATATTGAGATATATATTGAGATATATATATTGAGATATATATATATATATATATATATATATATGGCATTTTGACGAAGAGGAGACATTACGAGAAATATTATTCCATGAGAAAAGGGTAGTCTGTTAAAGAACTAACATATTGCAGTTGATATTCACGATCATGGCGAAGTAGTGAGGTAATGAAATGAGTCCACAAGAGCTTCTCCAGTAAATGCTCGCCAAATTTCAGACAAATAGTTTATTTAGAATACGAGCGATGCAACGATAATTCCCACAGGTTAAAACATATAGCCCTCGGGCTTCACGTTGGTACTCCATTGATTTAAAGATGTTTAGTGGCCGAAATGAATATTCTACGATAATAAAACACCAGATACATATTTGTTTACACTTTCAGATACGTCGAAAATCTCCTTCTCCGACCGATGCGGGCGAGTTTTGTTCTCTCCGCGGAGACATAGAGAAATTTACGTCACGAGCGCACAACCCAATGAGTGAGAGGCGACCTACGGACCAGCGAATGAGGCTAGAGGGAGGAGCTAAGACAGTAAAGAATTCCTTACTTGGGGGCGGATCAATTTTGAAGTTAAAATCCCAAGCGCGCGAAAAAATCAGAGCAATAATAATAATAAAAAGAAAATGGCTTTTAAAAACGAAATGAGAACGCGTCTCGGAATTTTATAGATTGGGGAGCTGATAAAAGCTACGAATGAACTTAAAATTTTAGATTAAGATTTAGAATAAGATAATTATTAATATACGGATATTTACTTTTAAAAGGACTTTAAATAGGAATAGATATTATTAAGAATTAAGGAAATGCTGATTATGTCAGAAGTTAGATTAATTTAAAAGATTAATGCGAATAAAATGGAAGGATACGAAGGAAATAAATTTTTTATATAACATATATATATATATATGATCTGTGTCATACGATAACACTCGCGTTTATAAATATTCACTGGCCAGCTTGGTCCGCCATTTTGAAACAAAATGGCGGCCACTTAAATATTTTAAAAATAAAAAATATATAAAAAAATTTAAAAATTCTAATTTATTTTTTAGCCTAAGTATTAGGCCTTAATACAAGGATTCCGGAGCATTTTTTGTTTTACCTGTATCTTAAAAAATGGCTGAGATACAGCAACTTGAAATTCTAGGGTGGCAGACATTTTGAAACAAAATTGCACATTACAAAAATCCAACGATTAATTTATGAGTTTTAGTGAACGCGATTTCTCGCAAATTATTATTTTTCATTGTTGTAATCATTTTCCCAATCATATGCATAAAACTATATATTCATATTCGTTAGCGCCAAATTCTCGCCAAACTTGGCGACATATGGCGAACTATCGCAAAAATTTGACGACCAAAAATAAGTTTTCATAAATGAAGCCAACTTGGCTATAGTTGACTAATTTGGCAAATTCCTTATTTAAATTCAGTATTAATCTTATGCAATCGGATTCTTTGCATTTTAGATTGCTGTTTCGAGTAACATTAGGTAAAATTTTAATAGGAAGATATAGGAAAGCTACCTTTTCCTCCCAGTACAAACCGGAAGGAATTTTTAACTTTTATTTTAATTTTAAAGAAATGTCTTTTATAAACGGAATTGAATTTGTAAATTATATTTCTTTTTGAGCTGGTTGTATCCTATCATATATTGACGTCACTTTTTCGATTAACTTCTGTATTGTTTTGTTGGCATATCCTGCATCTTTTACTATTGCTTAAATTTTGTTTATTTCAGTGCGTAAAAGGTGGTCTGTTGAACATACTTTAAGAGCTTTATGAATATATGTATTTATTGCAGCTATCTTGTATGGGAAGGGGGCTCTTGGGTATTTTGAGATTATGTGAACATTTATGTGATTATATGAACATAAATTTTGAGAAAATGAAAATAAGAACTTCGTTGTGGTTGTAACTTTTTAAAAATTAATTTTCATCTCATAGATTATGTTTAAAGTGTTAATAAGTGGTTCTATAATCTCTCCGAATAACATATTTAAATTTAACTGTTAAACATAAAAAATATTATCATTATTTAAATTACTAAATATTAAAATATTAAATATTAAAAAATAATGTTTCATACCTTTAAAAAAACATAGAATTTTCGAATGTTAACTGTAGCATATGATAGATTATCTCATTGCCTTCACACATAAAATCAGACCCATTTTGAGGAAAATGTGAAGTAACACCGTCTTCTACTTGTACTCTCAATTAATTGTACTTTGATTAGAAGAGTGTGTAATAAAAAAATATATTAGGTTGAATTTCTTTTCTTACGGATAAAAAACGATTGAACCAATCATGACGAAAATCAGTTTAAGCCAGTTATCACAAAACTGACAGACCATAAGAAAATCATATCATAAGAAAAACTGAAAATTGTTGTATATGAAGATCAGAACATATAACAGAATTCTATTGCTTGATTAAAAAAACAAACAAACCTGTATTTCATATCTAAAACTGGTGAATTTTTCATTTGATAAAAATTAATCTAATGATCAGATTAAAAGATTAGAGTTGGGAATTAATAATAATTAACTTTATGATATTATTTTTCATATTGTTAAGTTTCTGAGTTTTTCGAAGAATTTTATGAGCAATTATCTTCAAATAAGACATCAACAGTAGTGCGTGTGCTTGAAAAAAAAGTGGAAAGCACGATTATAAGTAAAAAAGAAATATTTCTGTATAAATTTTCAGGTAACAATCTAATTTTTAGATGGCAATTAAATGGATTTTTTTCGCAATCAGATATTTGAAGAGTATATTAATTGCACTTTTTTGCTATGCATCGTACATAACAGAATTAATATTTACTTGTCTAGTTAAAATTAAGAGAAACAATACGGAATTGAAGCAGAAACTCTAATGTAATGTCTAAAAGTTGAATGTATGCTGCATGTATGAATATATATATATATATATATATATATATATATTATAGGTGCCGATTCCCAAAATTTGTAAGGAGCCAGTGGCTCCTAAACCCAAAAAATCCAGTGGCCACAATTGTAAAACAAACGCATAAAAAAAATAGTGTTTATACGGGGTAAAAAACTTAAAAAAAAAAAAAAAAAAAAAACTCAAGAATTCAAAGTGTAAAGTAATTTGTATAAACATATGTACAACAAAAATTGAATATTAATTAAATCTTAAATCATGTACATTCAGAAGATAAAGTTGGGAAAGATACGGTTTAAAAAAAATATGTATAAGCTAAGCAATCATGATAGCGGGGAATATCAGAAAAATAATATTTCTTATTTGGATTTTGCCAGACAAAAGTACATATGAAAGAAAATCCGAATTTGTGAGATTATTTTGCAGTATAAAAATCAAAACACACTTCAAACATTTGTTTATATATATATATATTTATTTAAATCACAGTCTATGTAAAGTTATCAGATTCAAACTGTTACGAATAACATTGCTATTCGAATATATTTAATAGTTTGCTGTGTTAAACATATCATTCTGAAATGTTATTAAAAGATAATAATAATGTTTGTTATGTGTTTTGGCCTTAATCTTTCAAAAAAATATCAACATTTCACGATGGGGACTGGGAATACCAGAAATTGATTACTTTTAAATCACATGGCGACTTAAACGCCAAAAGTTAGTGGCCACAGCAAAAAAATTAGTCGCCACGTGGCGACTGGCGACCGTGAATCTGCACCTATAATATATATATATATAAATCGACGCACATAGAAATAGTTTTCCGATTGTAATGAAATTTCGTATGCAAAAATGTTTCAACTGGGTATCCAAATAATTAAAATTTTATGACATTCGTTGGCCAATTAGGTCGCCTGATCTCTTTTCCATAGAGTACATTTGGGACGTGATGGAAAGACGATTCCAAATATCTCGGAACGTTGTCGATTTAGCCAAACAGTTGGAGATAATTTAGCAAGAAATCCCGCAGGATACCATCCGGGAACTTTATAACACTATGTTACGATGGGTGACAACTTACATACAATACAGTGGGGAACCAACACCTTATTGATTTCCTCACTTGCTAATGATCAAACTCTGGAATAAATTATTCAACTGTTCTGAAATTTTAATTCTTTTTTTTTCCTGTGCTTGTTCTTTAAATCTACCAATTTTTGTCACAATTGGACTTTACGAATGATTCCAGTACAATGGAACGTGCCTTGTGCAAAATAGTTATTATTTTTAATACAATAATATTTTTTTATATTCATATTATCACATCTAATTCATTTGAAAGAAGATTGCCACAATACGAAAAGCCGAAATTGAATAAAAGAAAGTTTTACTATAGCATTATGTTCGCTGCAATGCAAGACTACCACGACAGCTCACCAGTCTTAAATATTGAAACTGAAATTGTAATATTATTTCTTGAAGAAATATGCATGATAAGTCTATGAAACAACAACAAGAAACAAAAAAGATTTCGCATTGTGACACTTATTTTTTCAAGTATGTATAAAAATGTTACATTGAAAATTTTTTCGTACATACTTTTTGAAAAATTCCATATATATTAAAAATATTAAGTTAATTAATAAGAACGGATATTATAAAAAAGAATCCCTCTTTCTTGGAAAAATACCGAAAGGTATCTTTTAAGATTCAAAATTATAGTTATTTAAAGTGGATTTAAATTGATTGAATAAAGAGTTATTCTTTCATTTAAACTATATTTACAGTAAGAATTAAGTATAAAGGAGGATATATATTTTTTGAAACGTAACCTATTTTGATGTAAAATATTCGTTTATTTAGCTTTGAATGTTTGAATTTTGGAAACTATATCACCGATACATATCGGAAAACGTTAATGTTTAACTGAATGTTTGGTCTTCAGCAATGATGTTGCAATGATGTTGCACGGATGATGTATAGTTATTTAAAATGAATTTAAATTGATTGAATAAGGAGTTATTCTTTCATTTAAAAAATATTTTCAGTAAGAATTTGGTATAACGTAGGAAATATATATTTTGAAACGTAACCTCTTTGAATATAAAATATCCGTTTCTTTAGCTTTGAAAATTTAAATTTTGGAAGCTATGTCATCGATACATATCGGAAAACGTTAATGTTTAGCTGAATTTTACGTCTTCAGAAATGATGTTGTACGGATGATGTAGAGGCGCAGCGCAAAAATGAGTGATTGCGTTTAACGAAAAACAAACTAATAAATTCAACCTTTACTGTAGCACGTTATATCAGACATTCACAGATAGCCTTAATATGTTCGAGCACAAATGATATATTTTTTTCAAGTTTAGAATCGATTTCCAATACGCTTTTTTTTTTAAAACTCATATCTTATTCGGGAATTGACTTCTCATCATGGCATATCACTGCGGTCTCTATAGCATAAAGAATACTGTTTTAACCCCTTAAACTATGTTCCTTTGATAGGAAGTGTACATTTTCAAATACAATACTTATTACTAAAATAATAACAAAATTAAATTATCAAATTTTTAATTTTTGATATATCTCTGTAAAATGTTTATGCGTGTTGGGATAATAAGTGGTAATGTATTTGCGTTTCACTTGAAAATGAACATTAAATTTTGAAATTGTTTGAAAATTTTACGAAAAATACGGATGATAACATGCACTCCTGATTAAAAGTAATAATCATTGTCGAAGAGTATAATAATTTTATCTGTGTTATAACGTATCATAATATGTTGGTTATTTTATGTCCTGTTTTTATGAAAGTTAATTAAAAGTCAGGCAGAATGATAAAGAGTTTATTGTTGGAGTCTTTACACATGGGACCGCTATGAAAATATACTCTATCAATAGAATATATATAACCTAGAATATACACTTGAAAATTAAGTGTGAACATACATTAAAAATTCTATGTTGCCCAACAAAGCAACTTGGCTGAGAAATTAATGAAATTACTCAGAAGATCAATTTAGTCATGCAATGCACTGGCTACATTTGTTAAATAAACAGCCATAATGGCATCTTATATATGGCACATAGTTTTTATTTTGGACATCATAAGGACTTCTTGGGAAACTTCTTAGGGTTCTTCTTGGACCGAAAATGCTAAAAAAAAACTTTGAATGCAGTTTTACTAAGATATAAGAGAAATGTTCGCTAATTTAAAAATTACCCAAGAAAAAAGCAATATTACAAACATTTCCTCAAAATCTTGCGGAATAATATATGTTTTGACTACATAATTTGTAACATCTAAAGTACTCTGTGTACAAAATACAAGTCGGTAATGTTGGTAATATACTAGTCCTCCTACCGAAACTACTGAAATTTGAACAAATTATTTATTAAATGTTAAAAAAAAATAAATTATTTAAAGTTTTACAAAGTTTAATATGCCACACTTTGAAAATAAAATCAGTTCATTAAAGCTAAAACTTAAAACTGGTGGCGTGTTTGGTATTCCATTTAATTTCATTGAACGAAAGTTAAAATCATTATTTTATTTTAGTGCATTGGTTTTAATTATTGAAAACAAAATTGAAAAAGGTATATTTTAAAAAGTGTATTTAACTTTAATAAGAAACCAATCTCTCTCTTTTTTAAAAACACACCATATATTTTTTTCTTTGCTGTTAAATGTTATTTTTGCGCTCGATAAAATCGTTAATAATTATAAATGTTTGGATCTTTTAAATTCAAAACAAATTTAAAATTGAATTTTTTCTTGATTTTGATAACGTCTTACTGTTTTTTTTCTTTTCCTTTTTTTTTAAAAACTTTTCTCTTTATAACATTACTATTATTTTCACTAAGTAATCTTTGTAAGACGTCCGAATATTGCATGCTATATAAGTCTTTTTTTATTTAATAATGCTTAAAATTTTGCAAATCAATCACTTAATGAATGAAGGAATGAAATGAAGGAATATAAAAGAGCTTATGAAAAACATAAATAATTTAACAAATTGCTTTAAAAAAATGTCGAAATTTTGTGTGCTAATAATGCGTTTACAAAGACATTTATCAATATTAATAATTTGTTCATCGTCAGTTTAATCTTGAAATATTAGTTCATAATAACTTTCCAAATTAAAGCTAATTTGAAAGATGTGAGTATTGTATCTTGAATCTAGAAGATTTATATATTATTGTCAAAATTATTTTGAAAAGCATATACTTTAAACCATAAAAACTTTTTAAATAATTGCGTGTAGTTAAATACTAGTTTTGTGGTGTTTAAAGTCCATAATAATACCTTTGATTTTTTAAATGCACAAATATCAATTTCTAATATTAGAATGAATTTTAGAATAGAAATTTGAAATCTGAATGTAAGAATGCTTCAGATTTTTTTTTCTCGCTTTATTATACTAATCTTAATTTCTCAGTAAGTCATCTTTGTAAGACTTTCATATATTACATTTCATATAGGACTCTGTTTATTTAATAAGCTTTAAAACTCAGTAAATCAATCACATAGTATTAGAAAATGCTCTGTAAGCAATGTAATGAGTTTCTTGAAATATTCTAAGAATTCTGTGTACTAATAAAGTCTTTCCCATGAAATTCTACAATATTAATTTTTTTTTCTCGTCAAAATAATTTTGAAATATCCGTGCGTAATAATTTTTGAAATTCTTTCTAATATGACAGAGTTTAATTTTATGCTTTGAAACTAGAAGATCTAAACAACATTGGAAAAATTCATTTTGAAATCTATATATTTAATTTCTTACGATGATTGTCATTGAATAAATATAAAACTAAAGTAGAAAACTGTGAAGATAGCATTGAAAGCAGTAATATATAGTGTTCCTATGGAAACTCCTTATGAAATACATTTTATTTTTCCTGTTAAAAAAGAGAAAAAATTAAGAAGATTTTAACTGAACAATGTACATTTACTTTAATGAATGAATAATTCAAATATAATAAAATAAACACAAACTTCACTCGCAAACTGAGAAAATCATTTTGTGGAATATTTTTCAAATCACTATACAAAATAAAGAACGTGATTCTAAAACTTGCATTTACCTTTGACAGGAAAATACCCCCCACCCCCCCCCCCCCACCCCCGTTAAAACACGATATTAAATGTCATTTAAGCACGATAAAATCGTTGACATTATACTAGCTTGGATAAAAAAAAAAAACACAAACAAATTTAGAACTGCAATATGAATTCTTTATATAAGAATGTCTCATTCATTGTTTTCTTAATCCCTTGCGTTATTATATCATCATTACATATTTATTAACTCATCTTTTTAAGATAAATACTGATTATTACCTAGGACTATGTTTACTTAATAATCCTTAAGATTTGCCACATTATTAACATAGTTTTAAAAAGAGCCTTATGAACAAGTCAACGAGTTACTTTAAATATTTTGAGAATTCTATGTGCTAATAAAATCTTACTCCAGAAATTTCTGATTATTCAAAGTTTGCTCATCCCCAAACTAATAATGAAATATTCATTCGTAATAACTTTCCAAATTAATGCAAATTTCTGCTTTGAAACTAGAAGTCTTAAAGCATCATCAGTAAAACCATTTTGAAGTGTATACATTTAATTTATTATTTTGATTAATATTGAATAAATAGAATAATAAAAAATAAAAGATGGCGATAACATTGAAAACCGTAATAAAGGACGTTTAAAACATATTTTTTTCGGAAATAGATTCTGAATTGAAATTCTTTGCAATTGATATAATAAAAAGCTTTCAGTAGAAGAAATAATAACACATGTTTGTGATCTCTACGTGGACTAACTTATGAACATGTGCAGGGACTTCAATCGCAAATTCAAAAATCAACCCCTTCGACAGTAGCTATTAAAAACTTGATAAACAAATTCAAGCGAACTTGTACCGAACAATATTCAAGGTTGATATTCAGCCTTGAACTTCAATCAAAATGTCTGCTAAACACACAAATAATTTGGAAATAATTTTTCTTTTTCTTTAACAGATAAATCCCTTTGGGAAAGAAAAGTTATCTATCATGCGGATTGTTTCTATCAACGACTATTGTTAAGATGAAAATATACGCAAGGAATGAATTTACGTTTATTTAAAATTTCTTTAATGCAAGAAAGATATTTTTATCTAACCGCTTCGAAGGTTTTTAATGAATTTGTTTTCAGTTTAGTTTATATCCTAAAAAACGGAGTCAGTTAAATAAGTTCAAAATTTGGATAAAGTTATAGAATCATCGGTTGTAACGGTCACTAAATTATTATTATTATTATTATTAAAACATTTTAAGTATTAAGATTCAGATATATTTATTTAAATCCCAAATGTCTACGAAATGGAACACACGCATACATACGCACTTTATTTTAATTGTAAAGATTGTGGTAATGGTGGATTGTGGAGATTGTGAATTTGAAATAGATGTTGTCTCCCTAAAAGAAGTATACAAATGTCTCTTTAAAAGTTACGCGTGTCTGTAAAGAACTGTATAAACAACACCACAGCTATTTCGAAAATATAAATCCGTATTGTGTACCTTAACAGTGTACTCAAATTTGACTGGCCATTTTTTCAAAAGTTAAATCCTAGAAAGTAAGAAAAAAAATGGCAAGAAAATAGACCGACCGACAAACATAACATATTTTTGGATTCTAATGAAAATTTTACGGGGCCAGCTTCAAAACGAGCCCTTTAGAAAAAGAAGAAAAAAGTCTAAGGATTCGTTCAGCAATGGATATGCATTAAATAAAAACATGTATACGAATTGTATAAACTTTTATTATTTGAAGTCGATTAAAAAGGAAGTCATCTATTGGTGAAAACTGAAATTTCCACCAGACATAAATTAATACACCTTCTGACGAAATTTAAAAACTGCCGTATAAAAAATTGCTTGTACGTATTAATTCTGAAATTTTTTTAAAAGTACGGCAATAATAAACACTAGCATAGTATATATATGACATAATACGAATTTAAAGACAACAATTTCTCCAAAATAAGACGTGATGACAGTATTTTTCGTGCAAGAAAATATTCAGCTTTTTTTTTTTTTTCTTTTTTTTTTCCTATACATGTTATTGAATCAGAAAACATTACTCAACACAGTTCAAAATATTTCAAAATAATATTTGATGAAAGCAATCAATTTTTATTAGCACAATCTTTTCAATGACATTTGATATATGTATGGAGCTTCCATGCCCAACAGTTGGATTAGTGCTAACACACATTTACAAACGCCTCAAGATTTAATGAACTATTTGACAGATTTCATCACTCCTTCTATTTTGAAAGATTATAAAGGAAAAATAATTATATAGTATAAAACATTTAAAATTGATTTTAATATAACAATGCAATATATATATATATATAATTAATGTGGAATTTTAAAGCATTATCTTCGTTTATAAAATGGTGTTAGTATATTTTTTACATCATAATTCAACCTGGAAATCAAATTGATAAATGCCACCGTAAACGACAGACTGAAAGATTTTCTATTATATCATAAACAAAAAATTCTAAATAATTTAAAATATATAATCTACTTTTATAAAACAATATTAAGTTTTTCTTTAAAGTCCAACCCTGTCAATTAAATTAAAAAATGTCATCCTACATGGCTGTGTAAGAGATTATAGTATATTATATGTTTATTATAGTATAAACTAAAAGAAGCCTAATAATATTTAAAAAGTAATTAAAATATATATTTGGTGTATATTAATATTGCAAATATAAGTATGCTTATTTAAAATATTTTATGAAATAAATACTAACGATGTGAGCAGCTGAGATATGATTTTAATAAAACTGCGCATTTTATTTTAATTGTAAATATGGAAGTCAATATAAATGAGTAAAATGGATGACCCTGAAAGCATATTATTTACTGAAAATTTTATTGATTAATAAAAAGGTATTATTTGCTTTATTTTAGTTTCCAAAAACCTTTTTCCGTTTTGCTTTTTTTTTTACTTTTTTTCATTTTAAAAATCGTACCGGATGTCTTTTCATGCGTAATGAAAAGGAACATAGAATTTAAAACTGTGATATTACTAAAATTAAATGAGCGAACATTGCTCTTTACTTTAAAAAGTGTTTTTTAATAACTAAGTGCTCTATTAGCAAAACAATATTGAGCTAATTTGGTTTTATTGAATGTATCTTGGTCAACAATTGTCTATAACGCAAAAAGTATTTACATGAAATATTGTTCAACATTTTTTAAAATTTTGCCAAAATTTCATCCATACTGGCAAGAAATATTTCGCTGTTTAATTAATTGTCTAAATTTCCAATGTAAACCAATATTTATCCATTATTGGTATTTCATTGGGAGTGTTTCCAATTGCAGTAATAAACACCAAGATAACCAATATTGTTTTGATAATAGGGTAGCTCTGGGGAGTATAAGCCTAATGTTATTTCACATTGAATGAAACAGATTATTAAAATACTTACGAAATAAATGGAGGGTAGCTAAAATAAAAAGAAAAGTGCCCAGTTAAACTGATGGCATTGAGCTCACAGGCTATTCACAGTAATTGTATATTATACTCTTGTTTCAAAGAACAATGCCCCTTGAAAAATAAAAAAATCGACTATAAATTAAGGAGGATTATCCCTCCGTTCCCCCCTTTATAATTAACCAATGAACCCAAAAAGAAATCAGGGAAGCGCCTTATCACAATGAACCTATATACAAAATTTGAAGCAAGTCGGGTAATTCTGCATGAAAACCATTTTATCTAAATTAAGGGGGGATCAGTCCCCCGTCCCCCCTTTATACTTAACCAATGAACACCCACATAAGTGCCTTATCACAATGAACCTATAAAAAATTGAAGCAAATCGTATAATTCTGCATAAAAAACCCATTTATCTTAACCAATGAACACCCAAAACTAATCAGGGAAGCGCCTTATCACAATGAACCTATAAACATAATTTGAAGCAAATCGGGTAATTCTGTATGAAAAACCAATTTCTCTAAATTAAATGGGGGATTATCCTCCGTTCACCCTTTATACTTAACCAATGAACCCCAAAATCTAATCAACCTTATCACAATGAATCTGTTTACAAAATTTGAAGCAAATCGAATACTTCTGCATGTAAAACCCATTTATCTAAATTAAGGGGAGTTATCCCCCGTTCCCCCTTAATACTTAATCAATGAACCCCCAAAACTAATCAGGGAAGCTCCTTATCGCAATGAACCTATATACAAAATTTGAAGCAAATCGGATAATTCTGCATGATACACCCATTTATCTAAATTAAGGGTGGATAAGCCCCGTCTGCCCCTTTATACTTAACCAATAAACCCCCAAAACGAATCAGGGAAGCGCTTAATCACAATGAAGCTACATACAAAATTTGAAGAAAATCGGATAATTCTGCATGAAAAACCCATTTATCTAAATTAAGGGTGGATGAGCCACTGTTCCTCCTTTATACTTAACCAATGAGTCCCCAAAACTAATCCGGGAAGCGCCTTATCACAATGAACCTGTAAACAAAATTTTAAGCAAAACGGATATTTCTATCAAGAGTTATCGAGTTACGTACATACATACGTACGTACAGAACCGGCGGGCACATTATCTCTCAGGCTTTGATCGACTGTGAGTTAAAAACAAGAAAATCATAAAATCAAGATTGCTTTATTTTAAAATTGTTACATCATTAACTTAATTAAGTTATCTGTGACAAAGTTATTTCTTGTTAGTTCATTCGACTTTTATTAGAAAACAAATTTAACTATATAATATTTATCAGTTAGGGACTTGCGTTAACACATTTTCTGCAAAATTATTGGTTACTGATTGGGAAATTGGTTACTGATTGTTGCATCATATTTGTTTTTTATAATCTTCATATTAATAAATAATTTGATTGTAGAAAACAAAAACCTATGGTATTTCGTCTTTTATATATTAATGCAAAAGTGTAAATTTTCTTTATATATCGAAGTTATATTAATGAGATTATCGTGGCATGCCATAAATAAATGTGTTTTTCACATTAAATGTGAGTAAATGAATAACTCCAGGTCGATTTTTAATCCTCGTGTGAAACCATGTGGACCCAACCATCATTAACACTAGGCTATCATAAATAGAGTTATACTCATCTACGTACCCTTTTAATTCCTCATTGCTACACATTGGGTGCAATTTATTTGGGTTTTTCTTTAGCAATATTTTTAACGTTTTTGGAGTTTGGATTATTTTGAATCCATGGTATCATGTAAGTAATAAATCATTTTAATTCCATGTTAGGTAAACGCAAGAGATGCTTTATCTGAGCCAAACCAAAGAGTACGAAAAGCAAAATAGATCGTAAATGTCACAACTTTGTGACGATCATAACAAGTGGTATTGGCCCAGTGCAAGCAGTGATAAATTTGTTGCTAGTGTTACGTATTGTAATGCAAATATATTAAAAGACAATACATATGTAACAGATGTATTCAAAACAATACAGAAGTGATAATGATGAGGAATGTTAACATAATTTTTAGTACCACCAGAGCACAAGAAACAGATATCCCAAGTGTATGCTATGTAATAAGCTGACACATATTTTATGGATGTCTTTCATATAACTTTTAAATATAAAGGTAGCTAGACATATTTAATGCTATAAACAGAACTATTCTATGTCAGGTATAAAAATACACTCATTTTAACATATACTTGAAAAAGAAATACGGGGAATATTTTATTTTAAAATAACAGAATGCGAAGTTTATCTGCAATAGTACAAAGAAGCAGTGTCAGGATACATTCATAATAAAATGAAATTGAAGAAATGCATTTAAGTCTCACTCTTGGTGAACTAATAAATTGATATGATTGGACAATGACGTTAAGTCTGAATTAACCTAACACTTTGCAAAAGAGAAATTAATTTGGAAGAAAAAAAGATTATTTTTCCTATCTAGTATTTATATCTTGCTATAATACAACATAAAACTATATTAGTCACGAAGTTCTATTGAAGTTTTTAAAGCTTACTATAGATGTAAGGCCACCTAAATTTGGGGGCCCAGGTCTAATGCCCCGTGTGACCAAGCGTTAATTCGGCCCTGACTATTACACCAGTAAAGATCAAACAAAAGTAAATAAAACAAATACTTACCAAATAGCAAAGTCATCATGTCCGCGATAGCCAAGTTGAAGAGATAACAGTTAGTTGCAGTTTGCATATACTGGTTCCTTGCAATCACCAAACACGTGCAGATATTTCCTATAATACCCGTGAGAAATATAATGGAATAAACAACCGTAAGGGGTATTAGCCAGTTCAGAGGCAACTGCTTGGGACCCAAACTTTGCAAAAGGAAATCATCAATATCAAAATCCATCGAGTACGCAGTTTCATTAACATAGGTGAAATTTGATGACTCTGTGTAGAGTTCTGGAATTGTCATCATCAAGCTCTCTTCTGAATCCATTCTTATGCAGGGTAAATGGATGATTTTTCACAAAAGCTTATTGCACTATTATGCGAAATTTATCATGTAAAGCACTGTAAAAGCTGAGCTTTGAAGGCAGGTTAATCCATTTTATCTTGAGCATCATTGTGATCATTATATTCTCAGCAACAAATATTACTGTTATTTCAGATAAAAAAAAATCTATTATGTTATTTAAAGATCATTTATGCGTTTTAATTCACTCTTTAAGTTAGAATGAAATTCTAAATTAATACTTGAGATTGTTGGCTTTATTGCTTGTACCATGGACAGTTACGGGATCAACTTTATCACAAATGAGACTAACTACTAAATCTTAACATCTGGAATGGTGTTATACTATGATAATATTTCTGTGAAAATCTTCATATGACAATCGTACTTAAAAGAAAATGGAATGTTATATATTCTACAAATTATTAAAAAAATTAATCCATATTCCCTTATTTTATTGTTTTCCTGTAGTTTTAAAACATTTATTTTAATGCAAAATTATTTTGAGAGAGAAAAATTTCTAAAGAGATTTAAAATTGTTTCAAAACTGATGTATATTGGAAAATATTTGTTTTGTTAAGTAATTCTAAATGTATACATCGAAATATTTAATCAAAATACTAAACAGCATAAACTACTAAAAACGTTTTTTCTAAAAGTAGTTAACATGCTGATAGTGACATAATGATGTAAGCAGTATAAAAAATGTCCTTTCAGAGTCAGAGTTTGATTTAAGGTTATTGAAAATATTTTAAGTGCAAATTTTTACTCAATATATTTACACAATTCACCTAACAATTTTTCATGTTTATTTTAAATATGACTTAAATAGATACATGATGATTTAAAAAATGACATTAATATATTCATATAATAAACTTATTTTTTCCAACAAAATAATTTTCTTTTTGAAATTCTTTCAGCAAATGATGAAATAAATTTAGTGATTTTTGCTCGTTTACTATTCTAAATTCACGAATAAATTATAAATTAACAACAGCATCAATCGATTCATAAACAAAACTTACATTGAAAAACATTCTTTTTAAAATAAATTCTTTCGGCTAATTATGTAATAAATTTTACTAATGTATTCTCTTTACTTTTTAAAATTCCTGAATAATTGCAATGCATTTACAAATTAATCGTATAAATACATACAACTACATTCAAATGAAAATCAAATCTTTTAGCAGCAGTTGTTATCATTAAATTCATTCACAAATTTAATTTATCCTGGATTATTTCACACTTCTTATATTATTACCAACTTTGCATTCATAAAAACACGAACGCCGCTCACAACGAATTACAACAGAATTATGCCATCCATTCAGAATAAAAGTAGATCACCGATGCCTCAGGTTAATCAAATGTACCTGCTATCCAGTGTGACACAACAATTGTTCACAATGACATCGCATCCTTGCTTTTCTGACTTAGCATGTTTCCGAATGCAGACGATATCTATCTACGGAAACACATCCCAAGAGCGCGCGCGTTCGAAAGGGGGTGTTCTATTGACTGCAGCGCTAGGGCGCTCTTCGGGATCGATGTTCGAAGGAATGAATGGAGCATCCCTTTCTCTCATTGGCCAGATTTTCGGTTTTGCGGAGTAGAGGCTTGTGTCAGGGATGGCGTGGTGCCCGAAAATTTCTTGTTTCGCTTTGCAATGATTGCACTTTTTTTTTCTTACACATAAATTGAAGTGTCCCGGAAGTGCCTTGGGATCTTCGGTGAATAAAATAAACGCGGATGTGGAGAAATGCTTTTTGTGTTCAGGAAACTGCTTTTCGGGCAACCGCCCCGGTGAACATGGTCCTAAACAACCTTACTTTGCTGTTTCCGATACACTGAAGCGGGACAAGTCATGAGACCTTTAACCTTTCTATTAAAAGAATTTTTGATTTTTTTGAAAAACTTGCTTTTAATTGTTGTAAATAACGCGAAACACGCATATTTTATTCTAGTTTTTCTTGCGAAAGGATGCGGGAGAGAATTCGTATTTTACAGTGCGAAATCTGAAAATAAATTGTATACATGTAAAACTGGCTATACACTTTAAAAAATGTTTTTGTTAATGTACGAAAATATAATATAACAACAAACGAAAATATAAAATAATCACTTCGAGTTACCCACTATTCCGAAAAGTTTTCCTAATTTTTAGAAATCGCAGAAAATAATATAATTTTGAGATTTAAAAAAGCATTTATTAATTTTTTTTTCTTTTATTTTATTAATGATTTTTGGAAACGTTTCCGAGTAATTTTTATAGTGCATTAATCAGCTTTCTCAACTTAGAATATATGTTTTTTAGATGCTATCAATTATTAAGTATTCATATTCAACAAACATGTTTTACAGACAAACATGATAAAGTAACAACATCAACATTAATATTAAAATTAATAATTTTTTATTATTCTTGCATGTATAAATTCAGTTATACAGCTGAAAATGCTTAATTTAGAATTGATAGCCTCCTTAAAACCGATATTTCGGTTTGAAAAAAACTAATTAATACACTATAAAACCTACTGAGAAACGTTTGCGAAAAACAGTGGCAGTAAAAGAAACTTTGTTTCTATAAATGCTTCTTTAAATCTCGAAAATATATTGGTTTGTGAGTTTCAAAAGACAAAGAACTGATTTCGGAATTTTGAGTAACTCGGAAGAGATTCTATATTATATTATATTTTTGTAGTTTAAGAAATATTTGTCTTTTTTTTATTACAGTATTCATTCTTTGTATTCATGAATGGAAACTATTTGAATTCCACTTGTCTTGCATATTTATTTGCGCGATGGTTACTTAATTAAAGGTTATACTTTCAGAAAATATGTTCGTTTCATTCTTTCCACATGGTATATTCTATCCTGCATTGCGTTTCTTTCTATTTCCATGTGTTCCTAGGTAAATTCTCAAATAAACATATATAATTGAAAAAAAAAAGTTTTTTTCATAACCACCCTTAGTGAATATGGTCCTAAACAACCTTAGTTTGATATTTTCGGCATAATGAGTCAGAACAATTTATGCCACCTTTCACCTTTCTGTTAAAAGAACATGTTTCTGAAGTTTGACAAATCTCGTACTTCATTTTTCTACATAACGCAATCACGCATTTTTTCCTAGTCCTTCCGGCAAAAGGAAGGAAGCATTAAAATTTATGATACTGGAAAGCATTCGTATTTTGCTGTGTAAACGACCAATTAAAAAAAATAATAATAGCATATGCAAAATGGTCTACAGTCGTGAGTAGAAATTGTTTGATTTAACGATGTCTCGGATGTTTTTTCACAAGGATAATGGAAATACGTCTAAATTTTATAGAAAATATGTCGGTTTCATACTTACAATCGTTACAGTATATTCCATACTGCAATATGTTTCATTCTATTTCCTATGTGCCTAGGTAAATACACAAATTCACATATTTAATTGAAGACAAATATTTTTTTCCTAACCACTCTTAGTGAATATGATCATAAAGAACCTTAGCTTGATATTTTCAACATAATGAATCGGAACAATTCATGCGACCTTTCACCTTTTTGTTTAAATAATCTGTCTCTGAAATATAATAAAGATCGTACTTAAATTTTGTACATAACGCAATAATGCATTATTTTCTAGTCCTTCCTGCAAATGGACGGAAGGATTAAAATTTATGATAGGTTACAGCATTCGTATTTTGCTACGACTAATAATAATAAAAATAATAGCATACGTGAAATGGCATAGAATCATGAGTAGAAATTGTTTAATTTAACGATGTCTCTGATGTTTTTTCACGAAGATAATGGTCATATTTTTAGAAAATATGTCCGATTCATACTATCCCATACTGCATTATTTTTCTTTCTATTTCCATGTGTTCCTAAGTAAATACTCAAATTCACATATAAAATTCCAAAACACGTTTTTTCGGACAACCACCCTTAATGAATATGGTCCTAAACGTCTTTAGTTTGACATTTTCGTATTTTCGACATAATAAATCAAAATAATTCATACGACCTTTCATCTTTCTGTTAAAAGAATCTTTTTCTAAAAAAAAAAAAAAAAAAAAAACAATAAAGCTCGTACTTAATTTTTATAAATAACGCAAGCACATTTCTCTAGTCTTTTATATAAAATAAAGAAAATTTTAAAATTTTATTGTGCAGTAACGTAGAGCAATCGTATTTTGCTGTGTGAATGATTAATAAAATTCCACAAAAAAATTATATATTTGAAATGAGTTACAGTCGTAATTAGTAATTGTTTGCATTAAAGACGTCTCAGGTGTTTTTTTGCACTGAGGTAACTGGATTACGTGTCATATTTTTATGAAAAATATCTGCTTAATTTAATTTCCACCACTAGAAAAAAGCTCAAATTCAAAAACAAGTTGGAAATTGTACGTCAAACGTGACAAATGAGTTGCGTTCGTACTATAGTTAGTTATATAAATATTCAGATCTTGATGATTTTTAATTCTGTGAAATGAATTATATCGTCTGCAGATTAATTTCTGTAATAAAATAAGCATCTCGGTTGCTTGACGATTAAACCTTGGAAGATCCTATAACAAGGAAGCACCTATTTTTTTTTAAACTCAAATTTCTTAATAAATATTTTTACTAATATTTTCTAAAGTTTTCATTCGATTTTCATAAAATTTGAAATATCTGGACAAAATTCTGCAAATATAATACATCTCAAATTGCAAATCATTAGGTTGGGTAGTTTTGGCGCAGTTATATGCGGACAGACGAACAGACAGACATATAGACGGACAGACAGACGGACCAGAAGACGACTATAGGTGCTACGTATTTATATAATTACGAACGCACCTAATAAAATTAAATTTCAAAATCACAGATTCAGTATCATAAATACAATAACTTTTAACAGCATTTTAATATTTAAAGTAATAGCAACAGTCATCCAAACAAACCGAAATAGCTTTCACTTTTCTATTAAAAAAAAAAAAAACCGTTTCTAAAAAAAAACAAATAAAAGTAAAAATAACTCTTCGTGTTTAATTGAAATAAATAATGCAAAGCACGTATTGTTTTTCTAGTGCTTTCTGCAATAGGAAAGAAGCTTTAAAATTTACGACGTGCAAGGGCATTTGTATTTTGCTGAGTGAACGTATAATGAAAATCCAAAATTAAATTATGTATGTGAAATTGGCTATAGCCATTTTAAAATATTTTTTTCGAATTACAGGTATATCGGAATCGTATACATTTGTATGAAAATTACGTTTGCTATAATTTTGTTCATTACAATTTACAATACTAGAAAAACGCTCAAACTCACAAAAAAAAAAAAAAAAAAAAAAGAATTTTAAAAGTTTATATTCAGTTATATGAATATTGGAATGTACAACAAGGATCGGTGATCTTTTACCAGTGATGGGTCGAACATATGTTAAAAGAAATATCAATTCGCATACCAAGCCATTTTCATTAAATTGTTGTTTAACTGTAAAGCACTATAATTAATATTCGAATTAAATATTTGAATTTATAATAATTTAATGTTATATAGAATCATATTGTTACTACAAAATACTCAGGAGTACATGTATGTTATTGTAAGAATACTGTTAATTATTTATATTTACGATCACGCATTATAAATTTAATAACTAGCATATGTTCGATCAAAACAAAATAGCTTGAATAATAAACACGTGTAAAGGATAACAAGCCATCAATAATTTTACTTGCATTTACTTGCATTTCGAAGTATTTATAATATAATTTGTTAGTGTAAAATAATATAAAATATTTATTAAAGAATCAGAGAATAAGACAAAACAGAAAAAAAATAACCATGTATTATTTAATCTTAATTATCTTCAATTAACGATGTCTTTGTCCAAGTATCTTCTGGTCTAGCTGAAAGACGAAAAATAGAAATGGGAACAATTCACTCACTGCCGCTAAAAATACGTCCCGTGCAAATTTGGTACGTGGTCCATAGGTTGCCAATCCCTGACGTAAAATAATAACAACATTATTATATTTAAAATAATATCCTAACATTCGCAAAACAATATTGGACCATAATGTATATATTTTGTTAAATACTGGCATGAAATACTTCCCCATCATTTTGTTTATTGGTATTTAATTTTGAAAATATTGCGGCAATAATGCCGATATATATTTCGCCTATATTAAACCAATAAAGTAAATATTTCGGAATTTCATTGCAAACATTCCCAGTATTACGCCAATATTTCTGTAATACTGGCATTCCATTTTCCAACTTTATGCCAATATTTCTGTAATACTGGCATTTCATTGCAAATATCTCCAATATAAAACCAATGTTTTTGCAATATATGCATTTAATTGTAAATATTTTCAACATAAAACCAATATTTAAACAGTATTGGCATTTCATTGGAAATATCTACGGTGAATGCAGTATTGGTGCGATAGTGTGCAAATACTGGTTTGCTGCTAGGTCAGCTGTAGCTTTCTGGAAAGAAAAATCCTTTTTACATTAAAATAAATTTAAAGAAAATATACATTAATATGATAACAGTATGTAATAAAATTGCCCCGCTTATTATTCCAGCAGTTTCCAACTTGTATCAGAACTCAAGGCAAAGTCGTTCTTAAACCATTTAATGATAATTTGCCGCTAAAAAGCATATTTCATCAATTAAATTATTTTTATTTTTATTTACATTTTAGCATTCACTCATATATCTTGTGTAAATCTTACAAAAAATAAAAAAGTATATTATCTTAAATAATTATTTCCTCTTCAAAATAATTTTGGAGCAGCAATCATTTCCACAGCAATAACACCGTCAAAATGAATTTTCCCTATTGACAGGTATTTAAGAAAACTGACATGTCATAATTGTTAAACATATTGAGTGTAGTAATTCGAAAGAGTTTGTGAGAAATTTTGATATCATATCTGATCAAAGAAGAACACAATTATAATGGAATATTTTATATGAATGAACAATGCACTGAGTTCAACAATATTTGTATAGCATACATATTTATTTCAACTTAGATAACAAAATAAAATCTTACTTTTAAATAATGTCATTAGCGAATATTAATTAAAAATTCAGTTGATAAAACAATGTGAATAACGAAAAAGAAATCGGAAAATTTTACATTAAAACTAGTCTTGAAAACTTCATAGCAATTATTATCTATCTTATTTCAATATATTTATTTAAACAGGGCAGCCAAATATACACCAAAATTTATTAATATGAAATTCAGTGCATTTCTTTGAATTTAACCTAGAGTTACGATGATCACTTTTACGATAAAAAGCTTAATACAACTGCGCCCCTTGTTGGATATTAAAAGTCAAAATTGAACCCATAAGTATGTTTATAATAGTAGTCTTAAACATAGAATTTTTCTTCTCAATAGAGACTGGGATACCTCTATAATGTTCGCTGCAAAAGCATAGCATAATAGATGATCAAAACTACAACTAAATCAGCATAGTTACTTTTATAAAAAATAACTTTCATATTAAATTTGGTTCAATTACATCTCATAGATACAGAGATATGGCTATCACTCAAATCGGGTAAAAACAAGGCATAACAGCAGTTCCTTTTGAGCGATGTATTCTAAAATTTAATAAGCACCAAGGTACGAGAATTGGTCATACATCCATTGCTCTAACTTTTATTTCTTTCACAGCTACTGGACATTCTATGAATGATATCATAAAGGTAATCTTACTCTACTTATATAGAATTTTCCTTTTCATATTGACTGATTAGAACCATGGAACTGAAGCTAAAAGATAGAGTCGTTATTGAATTTCTGGCAAAAGAAGGTTGTGCACCAGAGGAAATCCATAATCGCTTGAAGAATGTTTATGGGGACATTCAATGCATCAGAAACATTCTGAACTGTAACGCGTCTGCCTTCTCGAATCAATTCAACAGTACATGATCGATTTGCATCTGTATGATTGATGTTGTCAGCTGACCGCTTCTCGCTGTATCTGAAATTTCCGTTTCTCCATTTCCAAACTTCTTCACCCAACACCACACATTACGGATGTCCATTACAACGTCCCCATAAATATTCTTCAAGCTATTATGGATTTCCTTAGATGCACAACCTTCTTTTTCAGGAAATTCAATGACGACTCTTTCTTTTAGCTACATATCCATGATCCTAATCAGTCAATCTGAAAAGGAAAATACTATATAAGTAGAGTGAGGTTACCTGTATAATATCATGCATAGATAGACCAGTAGCGTGAAATAAATAAAAGGTAGAGAAATTTAGGCATTACTTTTTGAATCACCCTCGTATATGAATATGATCCGTTGAGGTCCAAATAAATATGAAATTTCATATGATTCTGTGCATTAGTTTTTGAATTGCACCACCACGAAATTTGTACAACACACAGTCATGGATCTAAAAATAGTCAAATCGCACTTAGAACATCCCAAAACTCGTAAATCAACCAAAAAGTGAAAGTCGAAAATTTTTACGAACCTTATAATTTATTCTTATGAATATGGAATAATGTAAGTAAAAATTTTCCATCGTGAGTGGAAAATTTTATCATTATGCTGTTAAATAATCTTTTTCTAATATTTCAACTTCCTTTTTTTTGTTCATAACTGACGTTGATGAAGAGTAATATTCCAAAGCGTATGTAAACTATTAAAAACATATTTTGCGGAAACTTTTCAAATATGCAAGCGTGATATTTCATTTAATTAGCTGTCTCGTTATTCTTTGGGAGAAAGACTTCTTCTTTTGATGACGTCTGAAATTCCACTTAGACTTCATTATTCGTGTAATCACATTTCTAATTAGAACAAAATTAGAAGAATTTGAGTATTAAGAACTTAGAATGACGTATAATTAATTCATATTTTTTATTTAAATTGACATTCTTAAAAGTAAGAGGATTATCTTCAATTTGCACAATTTGTAAAGACATTAATGGGAATTAGATATATAAATATTTAATTGCCTGAAAAATGTGAAATCTTAGACACACATGATAGGTTTTAAAATACGGTGCACGTTCTTCTAATTTTTAATCACTTTAAAAAAAGAAGAATATTTAATCCTTTTTTTTTTACCGTGATTCCGTGGAGATTTATTAATTTTCAGTGAATTTTCGATATATTCACAATGATTTCTTTTGTATCGATTTTTAAGTGAAATATTCTACAGTGAAAAGAATACTTATTCACTAAACAGACACAATATTGTATGAAATTGTAAAATACGACCATAAAAGAAAATTAATATAAGAAATTAAAATATAAAATAGTCTAAAATTATATAGTAAATCATGTGAAAAAAGAAACCTGCCAATAACAAAATCCCATCTTAAATTCATAGTCCGGACTAAGGTAATACCACACAATTTTACCTGGTAAGACAAATACCTGTCTAAAACGGAATTTCAATCGTATCCTTAGTTATTTCGCTTGCATAGGTTTAACTGTATTAATATTTTGCATTACATAGCACATATTTTCTGTCTATTAATTATCTAAAACTGAATAAAAAATTTCTTTTTGAGTCTTTTCAACATGGTTGAAAAGCTTTTATGATTTCAGTTTGTTTGTCTGCCATTTGTCCATTACTCTTAACTCTCATAAATATACTCGGATTTACATGTGTTTGTTATATGTTAATAAAGTTAAATATGGCTTATTTTAAATTAAAAATGAATGGTGTAATAGTTTAGTTCGTTTACAGGGACACTCAAAAGAATTCCTCTACATTATGGACAATGGTAAAAAAAGTTCACGGACTATTTTAATAATGTCTGACTGTTTACAACTTAATGAAATTGATACGTATTTTTGAGGTACACTGAAACATGCTTCAGGCATTTATCATTCATTTATATGGTCACACCAATTGATTCGGTTACATATGATCTACGGAGAGGGAGGGGGTGGGGGATTGTCTGCAGCGTGTTTTAATAGCCTTTTATAATTTAAAACATAATGACATTTATATACACTACTGAGGTGCTTACTGTAGAATGTGACACGCATATCATTTACAATTTATTTACTGGTACACACAAAAATTTACAGAATTATCTATGAGCGATAATGAGAGAAAGTACTTTTTTAAATAGGGTATGCGCTTTATAGTTTAACTAAATTTTGCATATTATTTGATGCGCGTAACCTCTTTAGATCATAAGGAATCGACAGAAAATAATTTGTTAGCATTTCTGTGTATATGTATGGACGTGAATTGCTTACGCGTATTTTTTAATTGATTTATGTATTTTTCATTTGAATTATATTTAGAATGCCAATAGCATGTAACAAAATTCATGTGCAGGGCCATGCAAAGAACTGGACACATTGCGGGATATAGATGGTAATTTCTGAAAGTATTCGTGTTATATGTTTTTTGCCTTATTTAAATTTTAGCATAATATGTGGCTTGTCGTGTATTAAATCATGAAAATATGTAAGATAATATACAGTGATGTACAGAAGAATTCGAGAACATTTCTGTCTATTGGTATAAATTGCTGAAGGTGAATTTTTTTACTGTGTTATACATTTAATTTCTAACTAAACTAAATTTTAGCACAGTGTGTAGTTTATATATCACTGTAAAAAATTGCTGCAGTAAAATTACTGCAGCAGAGATTCCAGGCAATATCCATAAGAAAATGGGTTTTGTCCCTAGATAAACGAGCTTTGTTCTTACATAAAAAGTTTTTGCCCGTAGAAACATGAAATTTACGGATATTGACCGTTTATCTTGAAAAGGGGGCATTTTCCGTTGAATTACGGCAGCAATTCACGTAGAATGCTTATGAATTTACCTTTTTTTACAGTATATATATATATATATATATATATATATGTGTGTGTGTGTGTCTGTTTACACACAGAGTTACTAAGGTATATACTTTTGTAGGTATATACTAACAAAACCTATAGATCATATACAACGGTGCACAAAAGGTTACGATTCCCTTTGCAAATATGGACGTTAATTGCTGAAATCTGGCTTTCAAATATAGCATGAGTTTTCAAAATTATTTTCTTAGATGTCTTTTTTTCATCTTACGGTGAAGTTTTGATACAGTATTCTGAAAGTGTTGGAAAGTGATTCATAACGTATACTTGCCGCATGATTCTTCTTTTCCGTTAAGTTTTGTTTTTGGAATTTGCATTAAAAATAAACATAAATATTTCATACTGTTTAGTTGATCGGAAAAATCCAATAAGGATCAATGTATACATTTTTCAATTTATGAATATTTTTCAAAATTTCAGAGTAGTTTTCATATCGCAAGATAAAATCTATTTAAAAAAAAAAAAAAAAAAACTCTTAAGTTATTGATTTTTATTGCCAATATTTCAATGAGCCATTTACGAAAATAGGTTACATAATTATTTATAATCTTGTTTGTATTAAAAGATTAATCTGCAATCAAAATATGATTTGGAAATTAAATTAAAAAAAAATTAAGTTGACATACCTTAAAGATTAAAAATTTTTCTTTGAATAAGCTATAAGATTAAAATGTAACAAGATTATTTTGCTCTAAAACGAGAAAAAAAAAACAAATAAAAATCAGAATAGTTGTAAACATAAAACCTGAGAAAAATCAGCAATGGAGCAATGGACAAGAAAAAATTTAAAGAAACCTTCTGTGTTTCAATGCAAATTCAAGAAAATCTAAATTAAAAAGAAATAGAAAAGTAATTGTACTGTGTAGTTATGTTAAACTGTTCTGCTTTTTAAATTGGAAGTTTGGAAAGAAATGACAAATAAATAAAGTTGGAAAATGTAATAATCTTAAATGTTGCTTTTTTTTCAAGTTGAACAATGTATATTTTTACACTATACTATCATTCACAGACATTACCAACAAAGGTTCACATATAAAAAGTCAATGTAGATGTTATTTACAAAGCTATACGTTACTTTCCTCCAAACAGAAGAAGTCAGTCCTCTTAAAAACATTTATATGTGCTAAATAATATTTTCGCCCATCGTCTTGGGCATTATCAGAAAAGGTGATGATGCCCAAAACGATGGGCGAAAATATTTTTTAGGGTTTTGTTTTTGGAATTTGCATTAAAAATAAACATAAATATTTCATACTGTTTAGTTGATCGGAAGGTAGTATAGGGTGAAAATATATATATATAGTTGACATTATGAAAATAACTTAAAAAAAAAGGAATTGAAGAAACTGCATAGTAACAAGATAAGTTTTTAAAACGGTCAATTCTACAAATAATAGTTTGAATAGTTGTAAGTGTGATAAACAAATATATAAAAAAAAAAAATCAGAAAAACAATAGACTTAAAGAAAAAAAAAACGAGTTATTTGGCGTTTCCATCAAATTCGATGAAATATAAATGGAAATTAACAAAATAAAAAATAAATTATATAAAATAGTGTGAGAGAATATTGTGAGATATTTTATACATTAGTTTTTCTTAAAGACTCTACAATCGTTTTTATGTTTATATAGCTTATTTATTTCTCTTTTCTATATTTTTATATTTAATTTATATAAATTTCAAAATTTTGTTTTTTTTTGGAAATAATCAACTGCGAAGATAATGTCTTAATTTAAGGTTTTCATTAAATAAGGAGAATTATTTTAATAATGAATGTATTGTTTATAACCGGCATGAAAATCTGTTTTACATTAGGTAAAAGAACAACCCTCTTGTGCCATCTAACAATAATACAACAGTTATTGCTAAACATGATAAAAATAATGTTAGAATCCTAATATGTTAGTAAGATACCTCGGTCACAAAATTATATTCAGGATAGAGAAAAATTCTTCAATTTTAAAATGTTATGAAAGACTGAAATTAATGTAAAATGCTTATATATATATATATATATATATATATATATATATATATATATATTATTTATCATTGCTATGAAAAAAAGTTGTTTTTAACAATTTTTAATAGCAAGTAGATGAATTTTATAATTAACTGAATCTTCTTTTAATATTTATCTGATCGGAAGTTTAATCAATTAATTCTTTTTAGAAGATAATACATTTATTGAATAAAAGACTTATTTTTATATTTTATCTGTAAACAGGCACCATATTTACACTAGATATCTGAAACTCAACGAGAACTTTCTTTTTTGGAATTTTCAGATAAGTACTAGACAAAATATTCTTGAAATACGGCCATGCTAAGAACTTCAGTCATGAGTGCGTTTAGGAGACAACCTAATGAATAAAGAAAAAAAACACGTGCAATCATCTTGTATTATAAAAATGTGTAAATGATCTGTGAATTTTAGAAATGGTTATACTTACTAGGTACAATGTTTGTGTTAATTTTTGTAGGAATAGCACATACATTTTAGAAGCTACGTTTCTTTTAAAATTACATTATCTTTCGCATATTTTATTGTTTATAACATACAGACATTTCGCGTAAATTTCACAAAACGTACAGAAAACTCAACAAGGACAAGACTGAAATTTGAAATGAATACAGTGAATAATGGGATAAGATATGAACATTTATAGATAATAATGTTTAACTGTACAGGAGCAAGATAGAACGTTTTTCTTTCATAATTTAATAAGAAAATTATGTAAAAATTTCAGTTGAATATCGTGAAAATTCCGAAATGTATCGGCGATAAATCAAACATAAAATCGAATTTTCTAAAATCAAAAGTGTCCAGTAAGTTTAGGTTACATAATATTTTTGTATATTTATGAAACATGAAAATATGATGGCTGGACATTTATCGTGGCACGAATTGTGGACTTTTTCTGCAAATTCCTCAAATGTGTGCAACATTGCATAATTTTTGCAAAAATTGGCACAATTATTTTGAAACGGTGTTTTAATGTATTTAGTCATTAGTAAATAAAGGCAGACAGTTTTCGAGTTTATATTTGGAACAAAAAGATGTAAATAAAATTAAGAGAGGTAGAAAAATCTGGAAAATTTTATTTATTTTAATATTGTGACAGAAATATCTCTCTGAAGTACATTCTATAGGTACTAGGTGATGTTTCATATAATACGAATGCCAAATTAGTAGCCTTATCTACAAGAAAAATAATTTTGATCAAGTGAAAGTAGTTTCAGTGGCTTAGCATGAAAATGAATGCACAAAATTTGATTATCCATTAATGTTTATAAACTATATAGTAATGCTTACCTAAAATAATATATAGTATAAGTAGATTTGAATAATGAAGATTGGGATATCTACCGCATTCCTCTCTTTTGAAAATACACTACATAATTACATTTCTACGTCTGTAAAATAATACTTAAAGAACTTAAATAGTTTTTTTACATACTAATATTACATACTAATATTAAGAATAGTTTTTTCTTTTTCTTTTCTTTTCCCTTTTTTTAAAGAAAGATTTATATCATTTCAAATCTCGTATATTTGGAGCATTTCCTGAGTCATTTCTGTCTTATGTTATTTGAAAATTAAATTTGGTAGAAGGAGATAAATATTTAGTGTTTTACGTATTTTGTTTAATTTTCAAGTTAAGCTAAAGTAGGAAAATTTGAGTCATACAAACAAATAATACTATTTTTCAAAGAAAATAGATTCTTCGCTCCGAATAAATATCTATCTCAGAACAGTACATAAGAGAAAAGGTAAATTCTGTGATTTGTGAAAAATATTCAAAGATATAAAGAAATAAACGAATGAAAAATAAGTAAGAAATATTTAACAAGTGAAATGTTGAAAACGGTAAATTAGTAGAATTGTCAAAATAGAGAATATTATTGTTATTCGAAATTGTCCAAACAATACTCCAATACTGGTCAGAAAAATCCAACAAATGGCATGAATATTAAATGATCATTTTCAAGTAACCTAATTACGTTATGAAAAGAAAAACTTTAATAAAATGTATTTAACCAAGTATGACTTATACCGAGATTCCACTCCCTTAAATGAGCAAATTAATATAATAAGAAACTTAATACTAGAATTATCTGAAAAAATACTATTTTTTTTCTCTGTGTGATATTTTTATTATATACAAACTTGCAATAAAGGAAAAGTAAATGTTATAATCATTTTCTGTTTTGCGCGAAAATTTCGCAAAATTTTTAACGTTAATCATAATTATTGTGAATCGATAAACACATATAAATATTTACAAATGATATTTATACTGTTACCTAAATAATATTCCACACTCTACATATGCGAAAAAATTTGCATATAAATGTTCATTATGCATCTTATTTTTACTAAAAAATAAATTACTACTTTAATTAAATTGCGTAAAAGGGGAAAATACAAAAGCAAATGAAGAATAGTCTCAAAACATGTACTTCAATTTTACTACGAGAAGCTTTCTTTAAAAAATTTTAATTAAGAAAAAAAAAGTGTTTAATTGTAGTTAAAGTTTAAAAAACTCTTATTTCCATCTAAGTGTTTTGCGTAAGAATCGCAAGAGAATTTTATTTTAAGGCATCATGTTTTAAATATTCTATTCAGCATATAGTTTATTATTAGTTTTTAAGTTTTCATAAGCAAAATTAAGTAATACAGATTTCCTAAATATTTTATAGAGCACACACACACACACACACACACACACAAAAAAAAAAAAAAAAAAAAAAAAAAAAAAAAAAAAAAAAAATTGTACATCTAACCTTAATAAAAATCCAATAATGGTTACAATAGTTATATATTGGGATACAATATTACAGTAATCGGAATTAATTCCAGTGAGATACAAATATTGATAAAATATTGGCTTTACATGATAAATACTATTTGAAAGAAAACACTATAGAAAGATTGATTTTATATTGGAAATATTTGCAATAAAACTCAAAAATATTGTAAATGAAATAGCAAATATTTTCTTGAAATATTAGCGTAACATTGCCAAAATTTAAACACTGCAGTTTTGGGCCATATTCTCCAATATTGGACAAAACATTGCCAACAAAAACAATGTTGGCCTATTATTATTTTATTTGTAAGGTACAAACACCATAAGACATATGGTGTTCATTTAAAAATTTAAGCTATTAAAAATTTAAGTTAATTACGAAATCATTGTTTATTCTTAATAAAAATAATTTCAAATCTGTTTCCTAAATAACACTCTTCAAATTAAAGTCAAGATGTCAATATAATCTTTATTTTGATTTATTTTAAAATAATGCTCCACATATTTAAAATATAGTTTCAAATTGGTAGGCAATCATCCAATCACCTTTCTTTACAAAAATTACCTTAAAAATCAAAATTTTTATCTCTATGTGGTAATAATCATATTATCATTTCTTACAAAAGCTTCGTTTCATGTTAATGTAAAATTAATCTTAAGTTTATGGAAATAAAAGTTTGTAGAAAAATATGATATATTATTGCTCGAAAAACAATACTTAACAGAATGCTTATAAATTCACCAGGTTTTTAATTGATTACTATTATAAGTTATTTATATTAGAGAATCTTATTTTCTTAATTATTACACTTACATCTTTTTTAGATAAAAAGTACGATTTAAAGTTTCTTAAAGTTTAACATATTAATATTTAATGTTTTATAGTATTCGTTGTTGAATTCGAATTGCTTTTTCCCATTGCTATTGCAATTTCATCTTACAGTTAAATAAAGTCTAATATTTAGACTAATGTATTTATGAAATGAATAATTTTAAATGAGCATCACGATAATTTTTTTGTATATTCATAGTTTTTACTAAGCATTGAATTTTAATGTCTTAATAAATAAGAGAATATAAAATTTTTCTGTGTACATAACAATGTAATTAAATATAAAGAGATTAGCCGCCTCTTGAGATGAGTTTAGTCTTCCTTAAATGTATGCTAAGCTTTGCAACATATTACTTTTATTCATAATTAAATTTATTTGCTTAATCCATTGCCAAACCAGAAGATTCTAATAGAAAAATCAAGAATTCCCTGCAATCATGGCCGCATTTTGTATATTTGTTTTTGCTATGCATTTAATTTTTGTGGTATGAAGGTTGACAAGAACCGCTTAACGCACTTATTTTAGGCATTTATGCTTCATATCCGTTTGTTTATCAACTGCAATACATTCGCTAATGCAAGGATTTTTAAACCTATTAATTAATGTTCCATAATTGAGAACTCTGACAATTCACATATTTTAGCTAATACGATTTTGTGCAAAGTGTTTTTTGTGCAGATCCTTTAATGATATTCACATTTACATTAAACCATATTGTTGCTAATATAATTTTTTTTCACGCTGACCCTGACTGTATACTCGCTTACGGAGGATTAGAAAATCTGTCAATATTCTGATCTAATATTCTTGCATAATGTGCCAGAATCAGGCTGCATACTAATTGACGTATTTAATGGAGTATGGTTTGGAGATAGAACTTTTGGAACTTTTTGGATATCCCTTCGATAATGATAATTCCTTTTAAATCACATTTGCTGTCAGTATCGTCCACTTTTGACCATTTTTCTCCCTTAGTGTGCAGTCTGATTAAAATTCGCCGACTTTCTTTGAGATGCCTATCTCTATTTGATTTTGTTTTCTTTTTGGTCTATGTCCTTTATACAATTCCGGATATTTCATAACTGCGTAAATTACTCATTTCGGTATTTATGCGTAATATCTACTGGCTTTTAAATTGCAATACGTTGGTTTATGCGAAAATTTTAAGCCTATTAAGTAATTTTCAGTAATTGTGTTCACTGCCAAATCAGCGTATTTTATCGAATATGATTTCGTGCATAATTTTAACTCTTTAATGATATCTACATTCACATTAAACCATATTGTTGCAAGTGTATTTCATGTTTGATGCAAATTTTACTTATGGATTCGACTGCGGAGTATTAGAAAATATATTCCAATATTGTGTGATAATTTGGTGATTAAAATGTATAGTGTGTTGAAGTTTTTTTTAAATAGTATTTTGAGAATTTTTCTGTTGAAATGGCTTTAGTGAAACTTGTGACTATACATAAATGAACATGATATTTGATATTGAGGTGAAGTTTGTTTACTTAGAATGAAAATTCGGAGGAATAAACTATTAAAAAAATAAAATGAAACTGACTTTAAAATCGGGAAGGAAAACTCATAACGTCAATTTAGATAAGTATGTTGCTTCAAAACCTGCGTGCTGACAGTCAGTGGTTAATAAATTTGAAAGTGAAGACGATTGTTCTTCTGATGCAGATTAAGATCGACAAAGGGAAAAGTAGGAAAAAGGCATAAAGCACAATCACGTGCGAACTTTATTCGCCAGTATTTTGCATAAAATTCGCTGCAGGTGTGCCATCGGAAGGTGTTGTCTTATTCCAAAGGTTTTTTTTTTTCATTGTTCTGAATGTTTTCAGAACTTAGAAGGTACACTGTTAAAATTTTGCAGCAGACTGTCCACTCATTTGACCGTTTTTATAGAAAACTGTTAAATAATTGCCATTTAACTCTATTATGACCATAATATGGGCAATAATAGGGTCAGAATAGCGTTAATTTACGGTTATGTCACCATTTTCTATAAAAACGGTCAAATGACTGGACAGTTTGCTGCAAAATTTTAACAGTGTAGAGAATAGCATTCAGATATTGTAAAATTTAATAATCATAAAAAGTAACGTAAAATAATGGATTTTTGATAATTTTCATAAATTTTAAGGCTTATGCACGAGTGGATGATATTAATAGATTTCATAGCTATTTTTGTAGTTACTTTTGTCTCTTGAATTCGCAACTGTTACTGGCTATAGAGATGAAAAAAATTTTTTTTTTTCAGCTCAGCATAGTGGTTAGCAGTGTAGCTTTGATTCATGCCTTTTGAAAATGTGCATACTCTTATTTTTTTTACTGTTTTAATTATGCAACGCTAATTTACAAAGATGTATTATGTATTTCTCGCTTATAAATTTTTAGATTATTTATTACTTACTTATGAAAAGATCCGGTCATTTTGGCAGTAAACAATACAGTGAGTAACTGCATTGTTCTTGTTCATAATACAAAAGCGACACGACACGTAAAAGTGCCATTATTTTACTTATTTTACTTACTACTTATGCATTCGAAGATGCAAATAGGTATTAGAAATATTTCCTGTGTTATGCGCGCACCCCAATTTATTACATAAAATTTTAAAAGAAAAAAGTACGCATTATACAACACAAGCAATTACGGTAAATTGTGAAATTCTTCTTATTCGCTTCAAAAACCTATTCTTGTTTCCCCGATTTTAAATTAACATAAGTTTCTCTAAGAATAGTTTATACAAGTTAGAAACTGTACGTCAAATGTGACAAATGAGGTGCGTTCGTACTGTTATTATTTCAGTGAAATGAGTTATACCGTCTGTTACTATGATCTGATTAATTTCCGTAATAAAATAAGTGCATTTTAAATTGATAACATTTTATATTTTGTTGACATTTACTGAAAATTCCATTGGGAATCTTAAGCCTAATTTTAAAAATCTTGAAAAAACTTGAAATCCATATTTAGACTTTTTTCCATTTAATATCTATTTCTGCGAAAAAATCTACCCAAAAAACTTTCGGTAGATTATAGGATTGCTTTAACGAAACTATTTTAGTATACAAATTCTCAGTAATACGGATATAATATGACCCCATCTTAAATATGACATAATCACACAGGCAACCTAGAATCATTACCTATCAGGGGATATCATTGAATTAATTACGTCTGATAGGATTTAATAGAATTAAACATGTGACTATAACTTGATCATAGAGGTTATAAATTGCCATATACGTCATATATGACTATAACGTCATACATGTCAGATAACTTGGCGATACATATCGGTCGCTTGATGATTAATCCTCGGAAGTTGCTATAACAAAGAAGTACCGATTTAAAAAAGAAAAACAAATAACTTAATAAATATTTTTATTAATATCTTTTTAAGTTTTGATTTGATTTTCATGAAATTTGAAATGACTTGACAAAATTCTGCAACGATTATATATATACAGGGTGATTATAAAAAAACTATCCCGACATTTGGGCCCCTAACTATTATACCATTCACAGAAACTGAATGAAATTTTGGCAAAAGGTATTTTGAGGTATGCGCTCAAGAATGATATGGAAAACAACAGATGCAGTTTGAGAACGAAACTGATACACTTTGGATTTCAGATATCCCCACAGCCAGAAATCCATTGGTGTCAGATCAGGAGACCTTGGTGGCCACGGAAACGGGAAATGACGGGAGATAACTCTGTTACCAAACTGTTGATTTAAAACACGTTTGACGGAAGACCCGACATGTGGAGGAGCGCCATCTTGCATCCACACAACTTCAGATAGAGCATTTTGCCGTTACAGTGCGGGAATCGCGTAATGAGTTAACATGTCCAGATAGCGAGTACTCGTTATTGTACATGTTTGCAGATCACCGGCAGTAACCTCTTCAAAAAAGTAAGGGCCGAGGATGAACGTACTAGTTTTACCACACCACACAGTCACTTTTTCCTCGTGTAATGGACGTGCATACACATCATGTGGATTATTCTCTGCCCAGTGCACACAATTTTTCGAATTCACGTTAACAGTTAAAGAGAAATGCGCCTCATCCGTACACAGAATGCGTAAAGGCCAGCTGCTATCTTCATCGTACCGGATAAGCAATTGATTTGCAAAATCCAGCCGTAATTGATAGTCTCCCGCTTCCAACATCTGGACACGTTGGAATCGATACGAAAACATGTTTAGAACAGAGCACAGAATCTTGCATACAGTTGAATTCGGCAGATTAAGAACACGTGAAACACCGCGTGCAGTTGCGGGACGAACTGTGCTTATCGTCAGATGGACTTCTGCAATAGCTTCCACAGGAACGGAAGGTCATCCAGAGCGAGGTCGATCGCATGTGCAACCAGTTTCTTCAAATTTATGAATCAAGTCCCGTACAGCTTTGACAGTGTACGGGCCTTGCCGTAATCCATGGTTTCTGCGGTAAACACGCAATGTCTCAGCGGCATTTTGTCCATTCAGGGAATAAATCTTTACGATTTCCCCACGTTCTATCCCTGAAAGCGGAATCTTGTTCGGAATGGCAGAAAGGAACATACGTGCTGGCATTTCACAGTGCCGTTTCTTTCACCTAGCGTGACGACGTCAGTCATGACTGTGTCTTACGTAGAACCCGAAATTTGCGTTTCTTGGTTTCTTCTTCTCGTTTTGTGGAGAACCAATCAGGCTGGGATATCAGACAAAGAAACGGTGTGACGTGTGACGTAAATGAAACGAAAATTAATGCTCCGGTACACGGCAAAGTATTTTTTACTTTTCCCTTGCCTAGTTCCGGTGATTTTCATGCTACAGTTGCCGTTCTAACGCTATTTAGGGTTTTTCACAATGGAGATCACATTCTAATACAAAAAACTGGATGTTGTTATTTGATTTTTTCGAAATTTTCTCACTGTAACCGTAACTGTTTGAGTGACACTGTTGTTTTCCATATCATTCTTGAGCGCATACCTCAAAATATCTTTTGCCAAAATTTCATTCAGTTTCTGTGAATGGTATGATAGTTAGGGGCCCAAATGTCGGGATAGTTTTTTTATAATCACCCTATATATTAATTTCCAAACTATATGGTTGGGTAGTTTTTACGCTGTTAAATGCATCAGACGGACAGACGGACGGACTATAGGTGCTACGTATTTATATAATTATATAATACGCACCAAAAAATGGTACTGCAATAACAAAAGATTCTTGGACAACTTTAATTGATTTTCTGATGTATAATGTTCTTTAGATATAATTTTCTTTTATCTATGTATGGTGCGTAGAGGTGCTTATTTGTGAATACCAGTATTTTCGAATAGTAATCTTTACCTTATTTAATCGCTTAATTTAATAAGGCAAAGATTTCTGCTCGAAAATGGTGGTAGTCCAATATAAGCACTGCTACTCATCATGAAACGAAATTCAAATCACCTATGTTTTGTTTATGTGAGCATTTAAAAAGGATTTATATGGTACACCAACATATATTTTTACAGACAGTTAGAAAAGATGAAGAATTTAATGTTTCTTTTTATTTAAATAAAGCAATATTAATCGGTTTTAATTTAACGCATTGGTCTAATATATATATATATATATATATATACCGTATTTTCCGCCTCAAAGTTAAAAAAAATTTGGGGGAAAAATATGAAAGTATAAGAAAAACCACACTTATTATAAAAATAGTAATAATAATAATTAGATGTATTAGTATCTTTATTATAAAGCAAAAACTTGTCCGTGAGTAATGCTGTTGTGCACTGAAAGAAAACTTATACCGACTACATCTAGAACGAATCAGTAGTCATTTTCTAAATCCCTAAACTGGAAACATAGATTTCCGAGTTATGCGAATAAGGTAAACAAATAAACTGAATAGACGAAATAATTCAGAGAGGTGATGAAACGATACATTACATTATGCATCGTTTGAAATGCGAGAAATTATCACTTGATTTCTGGAATAAATTCATAAACTACATTTATAGTTACTAAAACTAACTTCTTGTATTCACATTTATTTTCAGAGATTTTTAAATAAGTTTACCACGATAATGTAGGTAAACGCTCTTGAATTTGAATAAGGGAGACTAGAACACTCTAGCAAAAGGAACTAGAATTTATAAGGATGACAGGGGACTATTTTTTCAAAAAGCCACAACTTATTTTCTAGATGCCAGTGGCTGAATTTTTTCTCAGTGTGATATCGACGATGGCAACGACCTGGGCAATCAATTTCGTTTTAATTGCAAATTTATTAACTTCTAAACGTAGAACAATTTCAATTTTCACATTTTCAAATAGATGAAAAAATATACTTTAGATTTAAGTGGTTTGATTTACAAGAAGTGTATGGTGGTCATAAATTATTTCCCTGATTACAAGAAAAAAAAAATATTACGAAATAATCATTGACTGTAATACTGTAAAATATTTATTATGGAAAAGTCACGTTCTTAAGTTTTTTTTGTCTATGCTCTACCGTCGTTCGTGAGTTCCTTGATGACAAATTTAATGGAAGATGGATCGGACGGGGTGGACAAACTCCTCTATATTTTATCTTTTGGGGTACATAAGGGACAGAGTGTTTGGAACACCAGTAAAATATATTGAAACACTCAGGATCAGGATCACAGATGCTATGTCTAGTGTGACAGCTCAAGTGTTGGGCAATACGTAGTGAGAAATGGAATACCGCCTTGATATTCTTTGAGCTACCAAGGGTGCTCACATCGAATTTTACTGACGTAAGTACTTGTATTACAAACTTCATAAATGTCTTTACAATATATTGAAACAAGCATAGGCCTAATTATATTGGTTTTTCTGCAATAAATTATAGTAATCAGGGAAAGATTTTATGAGCACTCTTTATATTGTTATTTTTTCTACAAAAAAGTGGTGTTTTAGTCAGTAATAGATTCTCATATATTCTCACATTTTACTTTAGCATAAAATTTAGAATATATATCTCTAAAAGCATTCTCGAGAATTGCTGTTGTTTAATTTAATTTATTTTATTAATTAAAGAGTATTTTTTGATTAAAAATATTTATATATGAGAATAATGAAATAATTTCAAATTTAAGGTATCTGATAATAAATAGATTAAAAATTAATATTAAAAAGTTACTTATTACAGATATATTTTAAAGTAAAAAAATACTCTATCAAGCGATACATTATATAAAATATTTGGTCTAAAGATTATAAAGATTGTAATATATTAGGAATGTTTTTTTTTTCTTTTTTTAAATCTATTTTTTGAGTGACAAAAAATTGTGTCTATACTGCTGACAGTAAATAAAACATTTTGAAAATAAATTAGTTCAGAATGATTTTTTTTTGAATAATTATTTCTTAAAATATTTATACACACATTGAAAAAGGTAAGTATATTAAATTGTGTTTAAATCTATTTATCAAATTTTGCAATCTCGCGTAAATTATATTGCATTATATTTTATTAAACTTATTTTTTAATTGAATAAATCTATACATATTTTTTAGTAATTTCCACATTAAACATTAAAAGTAATTCTCTATTAAGGTACTTTCATTAATGCCTTAATAATATACCATATAAAATACATGATAATTATAATAGCAGAGAAGTACTAGATGAAAAGCATTAATTCAATGCACGTTTATTTGAGTAGAACGTATATTTTGTGTTTATTTATTCTACACTAATTATAACCTTTTTTTTCTTTTTTTTTCTGAAAAAAAGTCCTCATGTACTAAGCAGAATAAATTTCAAGTACAGTTTTCTTTTAGAAGCATTTCTTTAATTAGAGTAAATTTGTAAGTACATAATTTTAAAAATAATGAAACTCCTTCAAACAGAAAACACGTACAAGATATATTATATATTTCTCTACATTAAACGAAATTCTCTAAGAATGTATCTTTTGTGCTGTTAATTAATGAATATTTTAAAAGTATGCTGTTTAAAAATTCAAAAACAAATTTTATTAAGTAACACGTAATTTTTTAAAAGCTTTAAGGATTTTACTCGCACATTTTAATTTTTAATGTGTTAACATTATTTTTTATTTAAATAGAGTATAAATAAATACATTCACATTGGTATTTAGAAAATCTGGAGTCACTCGACACTCCGAATACTTTTCAGAATACTATGGATTCAAATAAATAGCAATATAAAAATAAATAAAAACTTAGACCTTAATTTTAGAAAATTCAGATGTTTCCACTTGTGAAAATGACCTCATATCCTAAAGAAAACGTCACTTTAATTCACAAAGCTGAACCGTTTCCGTAAAATTATGACGTAATTTTCAATGAATTTTCATAAAATCTCTGCTGAAATAAAATTTTCAAGATTAAAATAAATATTGAAATTGAGTTTACATAGTCATACTAACAGGGTTTTTAATTAGTTTTAAATACAGCTATTTCGCCATTGTTCTTCAACCACATACAATACTTAAATTTCTCTATGTATCAAATTAATAAAACTCACTTTAATATTTTTCTTTGCTTTTTAAGAAAAAAAAAACAAAATTAAGTCCTGGTCTAGTAAAATACAACTGTTGTATCAAAATATTATGAACGTCACAAAATGGTTGAAAAATGATAAGTTATTTCAATACTAAACCCGTTGACCGATTTGACCTAATATGAATACAGTCCATGTGACAGTGGCCTGTAACATATCTCCTAATGGGAGCTGAATCACTCACATACATACCTAGCGACATCATCATAAATACACCAAACATGGGCTCTGGTGCCCTGAAAATATAACAAAATTCTAACACACCACACACACACACACACACATACTCATGGAATAGGTTTAAAATATCAAAAACGGATTCAAAGAACTTTAAAATATAAACATGTACCAATATTTCCATAATGAAGTTCTTATCATGATTACAGTATTTTCCTTACACTATACATCCACGGAAAGTAAAAATAACCAGAATCTTTCCATAACAATAGATATGTTATTTCTCCTACATAATGTATTCTATGTTGACGTTCTTTAATTTGTCTTTCTAAGAATTTGGGCAAATTTTATAAAGAATTTGATTATGTAAATTGCTTTTTAGAGTAAAATTTTCAAAACTTGCTCATTCCTTTGTCATTAAACACTGCATGTCTAATAAACTGCGCTATAAAACTGTGTAACAAATATGTAAAAAAACGGATCTTAAATTTATTTACTGGAAACGCTCAATTTGGGAAAATCACGAAAACAAGTTGTCATGCAGAATTTTCATTCTAAAAGACGTATATTTTATGAAATTTAAATGTAAGAAATTGGAAAATTTTAACATTTAAAGATTATGAGAATAAAATGAATGTGTAACATTGTAATAAAATGCAGTTCACAAAGCATCATATTTATTAAAAAAATAATTAGAAGGATATGAAGAAGCTTTAATGTTATTTTATTTTAAATAAGAAAATGTTCAAAATTCTTTGTGTCATCAATTTCTAACAGATATACTTTGTTGATAATTTTGTTTTAATCATCAGATATTTTTAGCAGATTCTTAATTAAGTATTTTTAAAGTGCTAAGCTTCATTATGTCATTTTAGAAAATATTTCATCAGCGGTAAATTGATATAATTCTAAATTATATTTCAACAATGATTTCTAAAAATCAGAGATATTAATCAGTTTTAAATTACTTTATTATTTATAAACGTTTGCGTAATTCAACACTATTGCGTTGATGAAAAATGCGTATCTATATTTTATTTAATTAAAATTGAAAACTTAATTAAATAAATATATATAAATATATATATGTATGTCAAGCTATTCCTTAAAGCGCAAAGATTCCGAATAAATAGTTAGTTTTTGTATATATAATGTTTTAATGAAATATTTTATTTTTGATTAAAATTTATTTAGGTATAGAGTTGTTCCCACGTTGTTCAGCAATATCCAGACTCAATAAATTTAAGAAAGATGCCATTCGTGACGTTAAGAATGAATACACGCTTATGCACGTTCTTAAAACAGTCAGTGGTGATAAACACTAAACAATAAAAAATATTTATTATATTGAATTGAGGGCATGAATGACGTCAAGCACTGGAAGATACATCTCGGATAGATCCATCTCGGAAGATACATCTCGGAAGATACATCTTGGATACATCTCCAATAGCTTTGTACTGTGGGAACGTAAAGGAAAGTCGATGTGTTAGAGCGGCTATGCCCCATCCAGTGATATCGGCCGAATGTTAAAAAAAATATGTATGTCTTAGAGAATTAAAACATTAAAAATTTATAAAAAAAGTATCTTAAAAATTTTTGTTGTTAAAAAAAAAATTACGTCTTAAGAAAAAAACAAACAAACAAACAAACAAAAACAGTAACACTGAACCAGATAGCTGAAAAAAAAAAAAAAAAAAAAAAAGGTAACGTTTGGGAACCAGACATGAGGACGTGAAGAAAAACGAATGTATTTTTCAGCGTCACTCCAGCGCGTGCCAGAAAATCTCGAAATTTTCATGGCATCGAAGATGCTGTGTTAAAAAAAATATATATGAACCTTTCAGTTTTCGCTCAAAGCTCCAGTGTATGCCCAAAAAGCCTTTAAGTGCCTTCCCATCGAAGAGGCCTTGTTAAAACAATCTATGAAACTTTTCAGTGATCGCTCAACGCTCCAGCGTGTGTCAGAAAAGTCTTTAAGTGCCTTTCCATTGAAAGCCATTGCCCAAAAAGCCTTTATGGGCCTTGCCATCAAAGATGCTATGTTAAAACAATCTATGAAACGTTTCAGTGATCACTCGACGCTCCAGCGTGTGAAAGAAAATTCTTTAAGTGCCTTTCCATCGAAGATGCTACGCTAAAAAAATCTATGAAACTTTTTAGCGATCGTTCAACGCTCCAGCGTGTGCCAGAAAAGCCTTTAAGTGCCTTTCCATCGAAAGCGTGTACCCAAAAAGTCTTTTAGTGCCTTGCCATCGAAGATGCTATGTTAAAACAATCTATGAAACTTTTCAGCGATCGCTCAAAGCTCCAGCGTATGCCAGAAAAGCCTGTCATTGCCCTGCCATTGAAGATGCGGTGCTAAAAAAAAACCCTGTGAACTTTTCAGTGAACGCTCATCGCCCCCAGCGCATGTCATTCTAAATTCATCTAATATACATTGTGCAGCTAGACATGTTAAACTATCGCATAACAGGACTTTTGAATGTACCAGTGAAAACCTTTAGTTTATAATGTAAGAATGACTCTTCGCAAGCATCAAATTGGTTAAACTCATTTTATATAGTAATTCCATGCCTTGATGGCTTATACTGTTTATATATATATGATTTTTATTGTCATATTAAAATAATTTGTAAAAAAAAAAAAAAAAATTGCGAAGCGAAATTTTTTGCGCAAATTCTATTGTTTTCTTTGAACAATTTTTTTTAATGATAATAAATGACCAGATTAATTTTTGTGAATTTAGATATTATATATCTATAAAAGTAAAAAAAAAAAAACTACTAAATGATACAAAATTGATTAAAAAAAATATTTGCAATAAAACAATAAAATAAATTTGATGATATGTATATGACTTAAAAAACTCACTATTAAAATACATTATTTTTAAAATTGTATATTCATGTAGTATTTTTTTCTCTCTTTTGCCTTATATTTTCTAATTTTATTACTTTCATCAAGTAATCCTGCAGTCGGTAATAAGAGTTCGAACCGGTGTATTACCTTTGAATCAGCTACATTCACAACGCGCAACAAGACAAAATTCTTACCCTTTTAGTTTTAACCACTGTACTCTACGAATAGGTATTTTTAATTTTTTTAACTGAAAAAAAAACACTACTTAAATATTTAACAAATCTAACCAAATTCTTGAAATACTGTGCGATACATTATCGTTGCACATACCCCTATTTAAAATTTCGATGGCTCCCCTAATTAAACTTCTTTGCGCAAAATTACGCGGTACAATAATTTTAGTGTTTTTAAAATCAACTATACATCCAATGTTATTCAGATAAAACATAGAAAGAGCCGTGGATTGCTTATGATTTTGAGGATGGCATTTCCTGCAACATAGTTGCTAACCTCCCGATTTTTTGAATACCAGTAAAATCATACAAAAATTTTCGCATTATTAAATAGCAGAAATTGCACGATTATATAAAATAAATTTCAAAAAACATTTTTCATAAAATTACTGGTATGAAAAAAATCGGGAGGTGGGCAACTAAACTGTATAGCATACAGTTTAGCTAAGTTGAAGGTGATTGGTCAAGACCTTGGAATTCTCAACCAAAGTTTCAGTCAAATATCTTGTTTCAGTCAAATACTTTTATCCTGATGACGGCCTAAGATGTAGGTCGAAAATTGTAGATATGTGCTTTTAATGTAGTTTTTATATCTTTTAAAGTGATACATGAATTTAGCAATGTGTATATTCTTTACCATTATTATATTTATTAAAGTTTTATATGGTGTAAACGTCCGTGACTTTTTGATAGTTTAATATTTGATGTGTTTATATGCAAGGTAAATACATCGAAACTTTTTACTGAAAAATTTATGGTACTTTAACATTGAAAAATAAAATCGTAAATACTATACAAAAGCAATAACGTCAAAACTGTTTGAAATTTCGAGAAGCTTAAAAATTGAAATTATTTTTATCCAGTTGTTCTTTATATATCGTACCATTTCTCTAATTTTGTTTTGTCTGCACACTTTTGTTATCTCTCTTGAAAGTCATTTAAGAAGATTTATAAGGAAATTTTTAGAAAAACGATTCTGGAACAATATTTTATAAAGTAACATAAAATAATAAAAAATTAAAATTCTCTAAGAGTGATGTATTCTGAATTTGTCCTATTTGGCTTTCTTTTGAAATAAAAAACAATTTTATTTTTTAAAGCACCACAGTACCCCTTTTAATACGTCCATTGGCGTAAAATGCACATGAATGAATACACAATATTGCCAAAGGTAACCGGTCACTTGCGATTTTAGACGTTTTGTTAACTATCTAGAAAAATGCATGAGGAATTAACCTGAAACTGAAGGTGTGTAAACAATATAGTATAGGTTATATATTTCCACGAAGAGTTTTTCCCGAAACCCCATAAGGGACTGTCAACAAATTGAAAAACAACGAATATCTTTTGCATAACCCTGTAAAAACTAATGTAGCAAAGGCGTTCAAACTCGAGATTATTAATAAGGGGCTTATTGTAATATACTGTATTCATTTTTATGAGGATAGCATGTATACTCGAAGAGAAATTAAGGTTTTTGTAAAAACAGTCCCAAATTTTGCCAAGTTTTTTGCTTATAATTTCCAGAGTTCTTAATATAAAAAAAAGTAATTTTGAGAAAATATGTCAAACAACATTGTACATAATACTCTGCAATCGTAATTAAAAAATAATAAAAATTGGATGAAAAATGAGCAGGTTTACTAAAAAATGTTTCACTGCGCATGCGCGAATGCAATCAAAATATAATATGCATAATGTATTAGCTAAGTATACAGAGCAACTTTTGTGAAAGTTTCAAAATCATAGATTGAAAATTCTGAAAATTATCGTCGATAGAATAAGCTCGATATCCGTTGTTCCCAAAACGAAGCAAAAAGATGAGGGGTTGTATCCAAATATAGTACGTGCAATTTTGTGTACGCTTTCTTTTCACTAATCAACAGATATCGACGATAATTTTCAGAATTTTCAAGCTATGATTTTGATACTTTCACAAAAGTTGCTCTATATACTGAGCTAATACATTATGCATATCATATTTTGATTGCATTCGCGCATGCGCAGTGAAACAGTTTTTAGTAAACCTGCTCATTTTTCATCCAGTTTTTATCATTTTTTAATTCTGATTGCAGAGTATTATGTACAATGTTGTTTGTCATATTTTCTGAAAAGAACTTTTTTTATAGTAAGAACTCTGCAAATTATAAGCAAAAAACTTGGCGAAATTTGGGACTGTTTTCATAAAAACCTTAATTTCTCTACGAGTATACATGCTATCCTCACAAAAATAAACACAGTATATTACAATAAGACACTTATTAAAAATCTCTAGTTTGAACGCCTTTGGTACATTAGTTTTTACAGGGTTATCCAAAAGATATTCGTTTTTTCAAATTTGTTGACAGTCCCCCATGGGGTTTCGTGAAAAAATCTTCACGGAAATATATAACCTATACTATACTGTTTACACACCTGCAGTTTCAGGTTAATTCCTCATGTATTTTTCTAGATAGTTGAAAAAACGTCTAAAATCGCAAGTGACCGCACCTTTGGCAATATAGTGTAGTTGACAAAAATATTTTAACTAATATATTAACAAGAACGAAAAATCATGCGTCAAGCATATATTATGTAACACTTTCCAACGCTTCCAAAATAATTTTACAAATCATTACCGTTTAATAAGCTGAAAGATAACATCTAAGTAAACAATTTGGAAAACGCATAACATATTTAAAAACGTAATTTCAGGAAATTCCAACATATACAATATTCGGAAAATATCTGAATACTTTTATTCAGCCCTGTATATGATCTATACATTTGTATATATACTACATAGGATGCTAAATTTTAGTTTAGTTAGGAAACACGTAGCACAGTTTAAAATTCTCCTTCTGGAATAAACGGCTGTCAATATACAGATATGAGTTTACGAACTTTTGTGCTGCCCTGTATATGATCTACAGAATTCAAACACCAAGTAATAGACAAAAAGTGAGTTAAATTTAAAATCGCGTTCAGCAACTTAAAACGCACTTCCAGGAATTATTGTTAACAGACAGTAGATAATTCTTTTGTGTGTCCCTGTAAATAAACGATGACTGCTATACACACAATATTCTGTAGTAAGCCTCTTGTAATGCACGTTAGTGATATATATCAATTTCAATGCGTTTAAAATAGTGAAACATTATTTAATTAAACCGCAAACGACTTTTCTCCATAGACGTAATGTAACGGATTTCTTTTGACTGTCCCTGTAAAGTAACTATAAGTGCTCTACACAGCGTATTCCATATTAAGCTTCTTGTAATGCACCTTAGTGATATATATCAATTACAATGTGTTTGAAATTGTGTAACATCATTAAAATAAACCGCAAATGATTTTTCCCCATAGACTATAATGTAATGGAATTTTTTTGAGTGTCCCTGTAAAAAAACTATAAGTGCTACACACTTCAGTTGAATCAAGAAACATGCTATAGATAACGACAATAACATATAAAAATTGCATGGCAATCCGAGCATATTTACGGGAGTTAGAACACGGACAGACGGCAGACGGCATACGGCCAGACAAACCGAAGTCATAAACACTTTTCAACTAGTTTGGAAAGTATTAAAAAGCTCCTTAAGGTATCCACACACCTTTAGAACGTCATTTTCGATAAAAACATCGATTTTTTATTTTTTTAATAATATTAATATCCAATCTTTTATCTATAGAAATCTGTTTTAATTTTGTCTGTATCTGAATTAGAACCCGAATTACAGCCATTTAAAGTTACATCTGTTACAACTTGCCGAAGAATTTTACACCCGGAAATATCGTTCTGCAAACCGGAAGTAAGCTGAAATGTATGTTTACATTCTTCTTTTTCGAGATTTAGCATTTAAATTGTGTTATATGTACAAGAATATACATGGAGTATATAATTAAACCTTTAAACAATAATAATTATTTGTATAGCAAGAACCGCTTTTAAAAGTTATTTTTACCTTTTTTTCAAAATGAACTTTTTCAGATTTTTACTGTATGCAAAACATCCCAGAAAAAAATTATGCATGAAATGCCTTGAATTTTTTTAATTTATTTTACAAAGGTTTATTGAGGGATTCGACTACAATCAAGATATAATATCAATTACTTTTATAATTACACTGGTATAAGTTAAAAAGTTGCAAGAAATGTTACGTATTTCTCATTACATTAGTACTTCAAGTGCCACAGCATCTGAGATAGTGATGCTATTATAATGCGACTTGTCTATGTCCTAGAGAAAGTTATTCTCGTTTTTATACAATTTACAAAACGTGAATGTATTCATTTCATTTTGAGGTAGCCTGTTTTGCGCAAATGTCAATTGTTCACATAATTTTGACTATTTTTCAATTAAAAAAAATCATTTCTATGTAATTTCTAAAATGTTTATATATTTTTCAAAGTTTTAACTCAAATGTCATTAGAAAAGATTGGTATAAAGAGAAAATGTCAGAAAATTCAAAAAATCAACTCCGAATAAGGTATGTGGATACCTTAAAATTGTTTTCTGTCTTTTTTCTTTTAAACATTGAGTTTTTTAGTAAATATTTTTGAGGAAAGTTTGTTCATCATTACTATCGCCTTGTGTAATTGCTGTCTTGCTTCTCATCATCACCACAGCATATTAAAAGAAAATGGCAAACATGTGTAGTTGAAATATTGCTGACGGGTCAGATTAGGAAGTAATTAATTTATAACATTGCCTAAACCTAGTACGACTACAGGATGAATCAAATATAACACATCGGCTGATAAGTTCCCGGTCTGACACACAGATGGCGTTGCAATCACCGAACCGATGCTTTTTTTTAGTAAATATTAACCTTTAAAAGGTAGCAGAAAAAATGTCATGACAATTCGCCGTGTGGACAAAACGGTAGAGTGGTTTTAATTGAACGACTTTGTTGATAAACAAGAATTTCAAAAATTGTTATTTGATGGAAAAACACCGTTCAAACAAAAGGTTGGCTTGATAAGCGTTATCAGGACACTGCACCCGGTAAATCAACCATTATTGACTGGTTTGCTGAATTTAAACGTGGTCGTACGGACACCAGTGATGCACCACGCAAAATAAATGGTTACCCCGGAAAACATCAAAACAGTCCACAAAATCGTTTTGGGGAACCGTAAAGTGAAGTTGCAGGAGATAGCCCAGACTCTGAAGATATCCAAGGAACGTGTACACTGTAAAAAATGACGAATGCTTCTGAATGCACGAAAATATAATATAATGACGAATAAATTTATAATATAATCTCATCATTGTTAACCATGATTCTGAACAGTGTTTCTTTATCTTTAGAACCCTCACACATCAATGGAATTTCGAGATTTAAAGAATCATTTAGAAAAACAAAATTTTTCTAGCTTTCCAAAATTTTCGGAAACGTTTACGAGCAGCTTTTAAAGTGTTTTTTGTTTTTAAAGTGCAGCTTTTAATCAGTTTTCTAAGCCCGGAATATAGTTTTTTCCGATGCTATCTATTCTCAAGTAAACATTTTCATGTTCAACAAGTATGTTTAACAGACAAACATGCAAAATTAACAGCGTTAACATTAGCATTAAAATTAAGGTTATTTCTTTACTCTTTCATGTATAAATTAACTTATGCAGCTGAAAACGTTTACTTTAGAATGGATGCCATTCGATAAATAGGTATTCCAGGCTGAAGAAACTGATTAATACACTATAAAAACTATTCGAAACTTTTCTGAAAAATACGGGCAGCTACAGAAATTTTGTTTTTATAAATAATTCTTTAAATTTTGGAAATGCGTTGTTTTCTGGGGATTCAAAAGACAATGGAACACGCTTTTTGGAATGTCGGATAACTCAGAAAATTATATTATATTTTCATTCGTGGTTATAGTATATTTTCATAAAATAAGAAACAGTGATCATTTTTTACAGTGTAGGTTTTATTTTGAATGAACATTTGTCAATGAAAAAGCTGTTGTCAAAGTGAGTGCCGCGCGTGTTGACTTTTGACCAAAAACAACAACGAGTCGATGATTCTGAGCACTGTTTGGAGCTTTTTCGTTATAAAATTATGTTATTTATTATTAAATTATTATTATTATTTATTTATTAAATTATTATTATTAAATTATTATTATTATTTATTTATTAAATTATTATTATTAAATTATTATTATTATTTATTTATTAAATTATTATTATTAAATTATTATTATTATTTATTTATTAAATTATTATTATTAAATTATTATTATTATTTATTTATTAAATTATTATTATTAAATTATTATTATTATTTATTTATTAAATTATTATTATTAAATTATTATTATTATTTATTTATTAAATTATTATTATTAAATTATTATTATTATTTATTTATTAAATTATTATTATTAAATTATTATTATTATTTATTTATTAAATTATTATTATTAAATTATTATTATTATTTATTTATTAAATTATTATTATTAAATTATTATTATTATTTATTTATTAAATTATTATTATTAAATTATTATTATTATTTATTTATTAAATTATTATTATTATTATTAAATTATTATTATTATTATTATTATTATTAATTTATTATTATTTATTATTATTTATTATTAAACTTATGTTATTTATTAAAGTTTTAAAGTTATAAAGATATAAAGTTATAAAAATATGTTAAAAATTTGTGTTTTCTTTATTAGACAGGGAACTTATCAGCCCATGTGTTAAAAATTAAAACGGTTATTTTTAATTACATTACTGGAGTCAATAATTTTATAAGTAAATGTTTTTAGAAAAAGCTTGTTAAATACTGGCATCGCTTTGTGAAATTGCCAAACCAATATCAGCCTTTTTGTTTCTAATCATCACCACCTCTATTTTTAAAAAATGACAACGCATGTAGTTGAAATATTGCTGAAGGGTAAGATTAGGAAGTGATTAGTTTATAAAATTGTCCAATTGTATAGTCTAGTATAACTACAGAATGAATCAACTATAAAAAATTAAACTGTTCACTTTAATTACATTTTCGAGTCAGTATTATTTTTTTTTGTTTAGTAAATATCTTGGGGATTTTTTTTAAACACGGCTATAACCTTGTGAAATTGCCAAACCAGTATCGGTCATTTTGTTTCTGATCATTACCATATCATAATAAAAGTAAATTTTAAACATGCGCAGTTGAAATATTGCTGATGGGTAAGATTAGGATGTGTTTGATTTATAAAATTTTCTATAAATAGTTAGTATAACTATAGGATAAATAAAATATAAGAAAATAAAATTGTATTTAATCGTTGACCGTACGACAATTTTTATAAAGCAATAAAATTCATTCTGGTTACCAAATGATTTATAAAACAGTAGAATCCCAAGTGTTTTATCAGTATTGGTTAATGCATTTTAAAAGGCTAAAAATCTGTAGAAAATATGGAAATTAATAAATACAAAATATTAACAAATTGAATAATTAAAAATAAAAAAATATTTACAAGAGTTAAAATATTGTCTTATTGTTCGCAATTAAAACCTAAAGAAAAATTTAAGTCTTAGCATTTTGTATAAAATTTAAATGGTGGTATTTTTTTAATAAATTAAAAAATAGTCATACGTTTGTTGTACTTGACGATTACCAGGCATGTATGAAAAGCTTGTAAATATTGTAAAAGTAATTTTTAGCAAAACGCCGTTTGTTACAAAATAAATAGATTTAACGAAATGTATTAACTTGATTTAGAGCCGAGAATATGCTATATTGGTAAGAAGTTCAGGCAATCTTACAAGAATCAGTTGAATACTAAATTAACCAGCAATTTTTAAATATTACTACACTATTAATACTTGAACAATTATTGTTTAACACGATTAACATATGAGTAATCCCATTCTAAATTAGTGTTCTTTAAGATTCATTTCACGGAAATAAATTTTATTAAGAGTAATATGTAATGTAAGGAATATTTTTCAATACAATACAACTGATAAAATCAATAAATCTAAGTCATCAACGGTTTTTGTATAACATATTGGTTACTTTAAAGAAGCCATCATCGGGAGCTACCACTATCGGTAGACCTAAGTAGGAATATATGAAAATTTAGATAAAATAAATAGTTTTCAAACACAGCATAAATATTCACTACAATTGATATATGTTATTTGCTGTAAGAAACACAAATAATATATATGTTTATAAGGAAAACTTAATTTAACATAGAGATTTTTTTATATTGTATCTTTCCTACAGTCAGTTCATTAATTTTCTACTTTGAGAGTAGAGATGGGCCCATCTAATGTTGATATATATTTAGTTGTATTTATTTATGAAATAAAAGCCAAACATAAAATCTGTCGTTAAAGAGTGTTTTTTTCTCCTCATCTTAATAAAATCGTCTATTATTTATCTCTATGAAACTCGTCTATTAAACTATAAGGAATTACTCATTTTATTTATTATTACTGTTTAGCTAATAAGATGCGTTTGCGATTAACACCCAAATTCTCAAAATCCAATATTTTAGCCCCCTAGTGCGCTTAAATAATATATGAAAATTCTGAGAAATAATGCTATACTGTATAGAAGTTAAATATTAATATCTACGAAAAATCCATCATAATGCTGTTATTCTTGCGACTATGTGTTACAATATCCCGGCAAGAGAGGAACATCATGAAGTTGTGTTACACAGAATACTAGATGAGTGTTTCATGCTACTCTGTTTACCATAGTTACGGTTTCGAAATGTCTTATAAAGCTGAAATAACGTGAGTGTTTGTATTGAATTTTTACCATGAAACATAACTGGTCCATAAGTAATTATTTTAATAAAACTAAGCATATAAATGGAAACGATTGATGAGTTTGAATTTTTAAACAGAAGAATGAAGAAACTTCATGGAAGAAATATCAAGATAGATTATCACGTTTTATCAACCGTAAAGGGTTCCCTGAAACAGCCTCCGCAAAATTATTAGCTATTTGCTTTTGAAAAGTCTATTTTAAAAACTGAATTGCTACACTTATCTGATTTTACTCTTATGGAATGTCCCTTGTAGTTTAAATTGCAAGGCTTTTAAAGGGGCACCAAAAGTTTCGAAATCACATTTAAAACAGCTAGCATAGATTTTTCTAGTTTTGGCAGCAGATAGTTTATAAATTGACCGTTCTGACAGAAATAAAACAAAACTTATTTCAAAGATAAAAGACAATTACTGAAGAATGCCTACGTGGGGCGTAATGCCCACGTTTACTTCACATCTAGATGAGAACAGTCTATGGAGATGGCATCAGAAGATTCAGAAATATAAAAGTTCTCTCACAGCAGGCTGCGGTGGAATGATACTGATGTAGGAGCAATCTGGATGTGTGCTTTGATGCTTTGATTGGTGTTGGAATGGTGAGCATAGTATAGCATGGGGGAGGGGGAGGGGGGAGGGATAAAGGCCCCATCAGAGCCAAACATATTTTAATTTTTATAATTTTTTAAATCTAATATCTTATGCAAACAATTTATTTTAAATAAGATGCAAACAATTAGTTTACATAAGATTCATATAATTAAATTATGTAAGATGCAATGAAAATTAAGTATAGTTACAATTAAGATGCAAAAAATAATATAAATAAATGTGTTTAATTGTTTTCTCCTTACAATAGCAAGAGAGCTAAGTAGGAAAGTTAGCAGAACTCGATGCCAAAAGCAAGGTGGGAAGACGTCAAAAGGAAAATTTTAGTGTATGAATGTCAAATGGGAGTGTACTGCTATAGAAGCTTTGGCGTGAGAGAAAAAAACGGCGAGGTTGAATTTGGCGAGAAAAGCAAAATTTTTAAAAGCATTTTCTGGCAACCTTCATTAACATTTTAAAAACATTATCAGATTGTTATAGCTTTACGAAATAACTATTAATGTATGAAATGCAAAAACAATTTGGTTTATATTTACACCGATTAATACATGCATTGAGAAGTGATTTATTCAATTTATACAGAAAAAGGCCATATACTAATATAATATAAAATATATAACATAAACAAACCATATAAAATTTAAAAATTTTCCATTGGTCACCATTTCACTTTCGTGGTTGTTTATAACATTTGACGCGAAATCATACATTATTAAGACTGAGTTTTTCCAAAGCCCCAATAACAAAGTCGTACTATATATATAATATACATAATAATTACGCATTATCGCAAGCAACAATAACAACAACAAATATAACATGTAAAACAGCTCTCATTGATTTTCTTGGAACTAGTGAAATAATGTCGACATATTTTCATTAGTTTCGATCGTATCTAAACTATAAATTGACCGTTTGTGAAGAAATAAAATAAAAATACAATAGTTACACTATTTCCAAAACAAGTAAACAAACAAACAAAAAAAAACACAAGCACTCCGGGAGTGCCGACAGAAGTGAAAACATGAATTTCAATATATTATATATATATTTCAATTTTTAATTTAATTTATTCTTCTTTTAAATAAGTATTTCATATCTATATTCATTGTGTTTGGGTTACAATTTCGTTGTCAATAAATTATTACTTACTAAATCATAATTTCACGTTTCTGTTGGTGTTTCGGTAATGTTTCATGAACGGTTATATATATATATATAATATTTAATATATAAATAATATATACTATATATATATATATATATATATATATATATATATATATATATATATATATATATATATATATATAATAAAATATCACCTTTTAATTTACATAAAATAATATATAAATGTATATTAAATATAATATATAAATAATTTTCATTAAAAACAATAGCCCACAGACAAACATGCGACGCGCCTGACCCGCCCTACCTCATACCGAACTAAACACAATACATGTACATACTTATATACAGAGGTGTTGGTTACAGTAACAGTGTCGGGAGTTCAATGGTTTTTTCCCATCTCAAAAAGTGCCCAACGCGCCTAAAGAAATTTTTACTTCAAATATACAGAGGTGTCGGTAACAGTGTCGGTTACAGTAACAGTGTTGCGAGTTCAATGATTTTTTTCCCATCTCAAAAAATGCCCAACGCGCCTAAAGAAGTTTTCACTTCAATAAATTCTCCATCATTGCAACTGCATGTACTTTCATCAATACCCCTCTTTAGGACTTTTGCATATCCATTATAATTAAACATAACACGGCCTAAAGGCTTATCATATTTAAATGCCTTAATTATTTTTACTTTACTCACTGGTAGTAGATCATTGTACTTGTTTAAATATTTACAAAATTAACTCCTTTATAGCAATTTCCCACATAATCCAATATAAAATAGATCTTTTCTTCCGTACTTATAGCACTGACAGTTCTTTAAATTACAATATCTCTGTAGATCCTGTTTCTTGATTCTATACCGCAATAAATCCAAGCCCAAATCGTTATTAACATTTCTTGTGCTAGATTGTAAAGTTGTTAAAGTCTCCGGTATCAATTTCTTTTTTACATTAAATATAATATATAAATATTGTGTCCCTTAATGTCATCTTCCGTTCGATTACTATCACAATTAAATATTGATTTTTCTATTTCTTTACAAATATTTAGATTTTTAGAAGTATTCAAATTGATATTATGTCTAATATCACTACTGATAAGCTCTTTCCTTATATCATGTTTTATTTTGTCATAAATAGATTTTGTCATCATCTTTATTTATCCAGATTCCTACTTCTAAAATTCTGTAGGACATTCTTCTTGCAATATATATATATATAACCATAAATGAAACATTATCATAACACCAACTTAAACAATGAAATAATTAAGTATGAAATAATTAGTTGACAATGAAAGATTCCCCAACACACTTAATATGGAATCAAAAACTTTGAAAGAATAAGAAATTAAATAAAAATTGAATAAATGGAATTAAATGAAAAGAAATTTGTGGAATTTAGACAGAATTATCAAGTTCCAATTGCCTAAATACCACAAATAAAATGAAATGAGATTTTTCATCATCATATTAGCCATACATTGCTAAAAAATATGATATTGGGACTACATCTCAAATACAATGATTCAAATCAGTGATAAAATAAAAAATAAAATACAATATTAAAAAGGAAAGAAGCCATACTTATAAATTACAGAGAGAACATTTAATAGAGACATTAAGTATAAAATCCATAAAGATGAAAAGAGATATAAATAAGATACCTTGCAGTTCATGAACCATCATGAAAACTCCAACATGACTGGGGAATGAATTGCATAAAAAATCATAACATGTTGCCAATTTTAGAAATATAAATTGCTTAGAAATATAAATTGCTTTGCAGTGATGCGAGAAATAATGTTAAAATATAATGGATTATAAAATAAACAGGAACATTAGTGCTGCCATCTATTAGTAAAAGTGAATATAATCTGAATCGAAGGAATTGGATGGAAATAAATGTTTCATAATTCAATCAAATTACTAACTTAATTGATACCAATTAGTTAAATAATAAATAAATGAAATTAATTAATAAATAGAAAATCGAATTACATTAAAGGATGTATTAATGAATAATACTATGTTATAAATAATTATTAAGATAGAAAAATTAATAATAAAAAACAACTTAAAATAGTGCTGCCCTCTAGTGGTAAAAGTAAATATAAAGGAATGGATGGAAATTAGTGTTTAATAATTAAACCAAATTACTATCTTAATGATAGCCATTAGTTAAATAATAAATAAATGAAATTAATTAATAAATAGAATGTTGAATAATCTCTAAGTAATGGATGTATAAATTAATAATACTATGTTATAAATAAGTAGTAATATGGAAAAATTAATAATTAATGCAACATTAAAAATGTACCATTAAATGACAACAACGATTAAATAACTGTACTAAAAATGCAACATCAATTAAAATAAATTAAATTAAAATACTAAAGATTTGAATTAAGAATCAAAGAATTTAAAATTAATATTGATTAAATATTGAAATGAATTAGTCACAAATAATGTGGCTTCAAACAAAGTTAAATTAAATAAAAACACTTAATAAAATTAAAACATATTATATTAACACTGTATAAAAGCAAACATTATCTTAGAAGTAAATATGATATTGTCCACCAAAGGTATATATATATATATATATACTAAAATACAATTATAAATTTACACTAACCACACTATATAGCCAAAAACAAATAACATTATATCAACCGAACACTAAAATATAACCAATTAAAACTATAATACAATTATAACCAAACACAAAATACTAACGAAAAACCAATACCAGGAAAATTAAACCTGAAGGCAGGAGGGCATGGCTAACGACACGCACTGCAGGGTTAAAACTGGTTTCCACGCAAGCAACGTCCCCCTTCTCCTGCCGAGACCAAATTAATTCAAACTATCAACCAAAACACTAAGCTACACACAGCAGTAACCAACCCTATCTGAACTCTTCGAACAACTGATCTAGACCACACTTAGCATTCAAAAATGAATTCAGTTCACTTCTATATTTACTTCTACCTATAAAATTAATCATATTTCTCCGTACAAAGTTCACAGGGTAACCCTGCATCAATGCCATGTTAATCCACTCCATGAATTCGCCAACTGCATCGCCAAATATTGAACATAATCTCTCAATAACAACTAAACCGTTAGTAAACACATTTCTAAATGCTGAAATATGCACGTTCGATTCAAAATTTAAGATTTTTGAAGTTTTAAAATCGAAATAATTTCTCTTGTCATAAACCCTTGTTATCAAATTGTCATTCTCCAACTCTAAATTCTCACCCAGATAATTGATGTTTTTAATTTTCTGGGAGGAGAGTTCTAGTTTTAAAGTATTTGAATAATATTTAAAATCTAGGTTTACATTTTTCCTTATTTAATCCAACTATTAAAACATCATCAATATACCTATAACTCAATATTTCTCTATTTAAAATATTGTTATTTTCATATATATGTAAGTACATGTCAGCTAAAATTGAACTGCAACTCCCCCCCCCCCCATTGGGATTCCACGAATCGGTTTAAATACTCTACTCCCCTCATACCAGTAATTCTCTTGCACTACCAACTGAAACAAGTTAATAAACCAATCTTTATCGCTATCTATATTGCTGTTTTTGTTATAAAAATCTATAACCTTGTTCTTTAAATCCAGTAAGTTAATGGTACTGTATAGGTCTGCAAAATCATATGCAAACAAACTCTTTATGTTTTGATGTTTTTTCAATTTATCTAATAAAATGTAACTGTTCTTTATAATAAATGTGGATTCCGTACTCAACACTCTATCAAACACATTACTCAAAACACCCAACAATTTCTTATTAGCAGACTCTAGGTATGAACGATACCCACAAGTAACAATTCTAAATTTCACTGTTTTTTGTGAAACTTTGGCAGTATAACGAGATATGGGAAACGTTGACTTTTCTGCTTCAAAACTTTTTTATATAGTGCCTTAACCCTGTTTTCCATCACTGAAACTTTCAATTTCAATAGCTCATAGTTATCGCTGTTATTATAACTGTCATTTAATATTTCACCATAATTTTTTTTACAGATTAATGCATAACTTGTGTTAGCTTTATCGACATATGTAATTATAAATTTACTCTGAAGCTCTTTAATAGATTTAGTTAACCTTGTATAATCCTCTTGAGACACCGTCACAATCTCTAACACACACACACACACACAGACACACACACACATATATATATATATATATATATATATATATATATATATATATATATATATATATATATATAATATATATTATATAATATATATATATTATATATATATATACATATTATATATTATATATATATATATATAATTATATAAATATTTAATATATTATACATATAATATAATACTACTGTTTAATTTACATAAAAATAATACATAGATATATATTAAATATAACATATAAATAATTTTCATAAAAAACAATAGCGCACAGGCAAGCATGGGGCGCGCGACGCCTCCGCCCCGTCCTACCTCATACCGAACTATACACAATACATGTACATACTTATAAACAGAGGTGTCGGTTACAGTAACAGTGTCGCGAGTTCAATGGTTTTTTCCCATCTCAAAAAATGCCCAACGCGCCTAAAGAAGTTTTCACTTCAAATATACAAAGGTGTCGGTAACAGTGTCGCGAGTTCAATGGTTTTTTCCATCTCAAAAAATGCCCAACGCTCCTAAAGAAGTTTTCACTTCAAATATACAGCGGTGTCGGTAACAGTGTCGGTTACAGTTACAGTGTCGCGAGTTCAATGGTTCTTTCCCATCTCAAAAAATGCCCAACGTACCTAAAGAAGTTTTCACTTCAAATATACAGCGGTGTCGGTAACAGTGTCGGTTACAGTAACAGTGTCGCGAGTTCAATGATTTTTTCCCATCTCAAAAAATGCCCAACGCGCCTAAAGAAGTTTTCACTTCAAAAATTCCTGTTTTTTTTTAATTAACATAAGTATTGCATTTAAAATTTTTGTTGCTTGCCGAAAGACAAATTTATATTTCAGCATTTGCCAAAACTATTACAAAAATTATTGAAATCATTTCAGTAGTTAACGGACAGGCGCATCAATATCAGTCGTTTTAAATGCAACTTCGCAACTATTTTGCCCTTTTAAAAGAAACGATTTTTGGTAAGTATAAATTTGTTGAAAACTTTTCATTACTATTTTCTTCTAATAGATTTTCTAATTCTTCCGATGATACAGAAAATTAGCATTATAAAATTAAACTGTAAAGCTCAAAATGTATTTCAAAATAGCTTCAACTTTTGATTATTAAAAATTCAGTTGTAGCTTACCAGGTCAATTAGGAATTCTAATTTCATTAATACATTTTGTTTAAAAATTTAACAATAAAATTTATTTCTGTGCTTTTTAAAATATTATATTCTAAATGAGTTTATTACATATGAGTTATAAAAATATCGTCTATGTGAAGCTATTACAATTGGACGTCTAGGCGCCTTTTAAAATGACATTTCTTTTTTTTTTTAATCAAAAGTTGTCTTTTTTTAAAAGTACTTTTATCAAAAGTTCTGTTTAAATATCCAAGACGAATTGTAAAACAGAAAGTAACTTAAGAAAACCAATCTGGCTTCCTTCCAAGACATTTAGATATGAAAATAAGTTTCCATGTATATTCTGGTATTCAAGTTATTTTAAAGTGACAGTTTAAGCATAAATATTTATTATAAAATATTACATTTTCTTATCTTTTTTCTGTTCAAATTTATCATTGAAGATATTCAATGATAAATTTGTCCAGAAGAAGAAAACGTTTGATTTAATGTGTAAATATTAAAGAATGTATTTGTAAGCATTAAAGACCTAGTTATAATTAATTACTTTATAATGGAGACTTTCACAGATTTAGAAAGCGTTTTTTTTTTTTTTTTTTTTTTTTTTTAAATATATATAAACTATAGAAATATATTTTTAACTTTTATAAAAGACATTTTATCACAATTAATTTAGTTTATATAATATCTGGAAACTAATGTCGTCATTCAAACTAAAATAATACCAGAAAACAAAATATAGTACAATTCTGTTGGACGGACACTACTTCGCGTCAGGTGCAAATGTTGGTGTGAAAACAAATACGGATGCCATACAGTACTATTATGGAAAAATATACGCAGAAGCTAACTGAGGTAGAAGGTAGGAGTGGTAATATTAATGACTAGCGTAAGGTTTATTGAAAAGTACTATTGGAAACGTACTATTGAAAACTACTATTGGAAGTACTATTGAAAAGTATTTGAAAAGAAATATTTTATAAAATACAAAATATAGAGAAAATTCACAAACGAAAAACTATATTTAATTACACATATACTATTAGGATTAAAATTCCGGGTGCTGCTCTGGCATCTCTTAACCGGATTGGAAGAGAGGAGAAGTGTTTCATCGTGACATAGAGGCACATGTGACGTGAGAATGTAAAGTACTTATGTTGGTGGAATGTACGTTCACAGTACAGGGTTTTACAAGACAATGTGCATAAGAGAACTGTAGTTGTTAGTGCCCTTCAAAAGCAAAGACAACGTTTTAAGACCAACGTGTGACTATCAAATTCCGGCTGTTTGGAGAAACTGTCGATAGAAACGATGCACATGTTGCAGCAGATATACGGTGAGAGAGTATTGTGGTTTTCGATGGTGTTTTCAAAGGACCCGTTTAAAAACTATATACAAGATTGAGAAATTTGTGGCTGCAGCAATAATTACCATCTTCTTCAAAGGCTACTAGGATTTTTTTTATCGACTGTATTCTCTCTGGTAGAAGTGTATAGTTGAAGAGAATCTTTCACTGAAGATAGGGAGTTATTGGACTATGATTGTGTGTAACATTTGATATCAATAAATCATTTTCTTTGGGAAAATCAGTCTCCGAACCTTTTGATGTTAGTAGTAGTATTTACTAACATAACCACTTTAAACAGTATTCTTTGAAGCGAAAAATTACATACCCACATCGACGAACGTAATAAATAGAAAGAAGAAGTAATAGAAGTGATAAATAGAACAACAAGAAAGTAATTTTATTCAAGAAACAAGTTTATAAAAATCATATGAAATTTCAAGCACATAAAAGAATTGGAAATGGCCTTATATTTAAAAATTTACATGTGCCAAATTTCAGAAATATATTGCATATTATAAAATGTTATAAATTTTTGGTTGATTACACATATTTTTATACACATGAGTGAAATTTTTGTTTAAGAAATGCATAGATTAATCTTTAAATCTTATGTAAGCGAGATCCCGACTAACAGCTAGCTTATTCTATAAAACATACCGAATAAAAATTACGCGCAGTATGCTTTCATTATTTATGGAATAAAATAGGATTAACTCAAGAGCATTGATTTCTTGCTCGTATTCATTGTCTCTCCAACATAATAGCTAAACTCTTTTGAGAGATTTATATTGTTACCGGCAATACAGAAAGCTATAAAAGATTTTAGTATAGTTCTCCTCGCTATTTAATCCACATGCGGTAATTGGAAAAGGCTATTTGTAAACATTTTACAGCAAATGTTCTCTTTTGTATATGTGAGTAAATATGTTCATGATTAGCTTCCTAAAAGCATATTACCTTACTCCATCTTATCCATTTGTTTAAGAAGATAAAACTTATTTAGTAAATTTACTTACAACTTCGCAGGTATGCAAATGACATGGATATCAAACTACACATTCGAGAAAGGATTATGATTATTCATATCTTAATAATTAAATTAATTAAATTATAATTATTAATTATAATTATTATAACTTAAAATAAAAAATAAATATAATTATTAAAATTCCTATTATATATAATATATATATATATATATATATATATATATATATATATATATAACCTATAATCTATGTATTTTATAATTATGCAATTAAATAGCATATTATAATAATTGAAAATAATAATAATAATAATTTTAATTAATTATAGTTAAAATTAATTTCTTTATAATTTGATTATAAAGAAAATCTTACGATTATTAAATTAAATTTGAAAGGAAATGTTTTCAGATAAATAATTTTTATATAGTTCTTTTTTTTTTTTTTTTGCTTTTACATCTAATTCAGAGAATATTGGATTGATTAATCTTTTTTAATTGTTTATTTTTAATATTTATACGGAATAAATATAAAACATCATTGAAATTTACTACTACTTTTGTAAAAAAAATAACATTTCGATGTTTAAAATTTTTAATAGTTATTAGTTCAGTCAACTGTTGACATATCAGTAAATTGGTTTGGACAATTTTCGTACAATTTTACATAAAGTATGTACGAAATAATATACGCATTTGAGTAAAGAAATAGGAATCTTAGCTTATGATATTAATATGATATGGAAAATGTTTGAGATATTTTCCACGTTCTTCCTCTATTGTTTTCTACTTTTGAATGGACAGTTTCTTAATCGTTTTTTAATTTAAAAAATTGTTTGATGAGTAAATGAAAATTATCATCAAAAATAACAATTTTAATGCAAGTCATTTAAATGCTTAATGTTTAAAAATTTCAACAATCATGCTTTTAAAAACATTTAATTCCAAAATTTATTACTAAAAGTTACATGAAATTTAAAATTAAATTTTTATTTTAACGTTTACAATGTAAATATATACATTTCATTAAGTATTAAATCTATGATAATCTCCCTTTTCCAAATTTAATAATTCTTGCATATAATATGCATATTGAATTTCCATAACCTAATGGGCATTTTGTTACAAAGTACGTGAACAACATAATGAAAAATTATAAAATAAATATTTGTGTTGTTTTATAATCTTCGTATCCTACGAGAATCGTATCACATAATGGGAAGGTTCTTTGAATTTCAACATATCTATTATTAAAGAAAATGTATTGTATAAAATCACTGGTACTGTGTTTTGATTTTTATGAAGAGTAAACGGATTAACTAAAAAGCAGGGATATCATTTGTAATACATTTTATTCATAAAAATTCAAAATTGATTAAAATTGAAAAGTTAATATTGTTTTTTTGCATAAAAATACTCAACGTAAAAATGATATTTTAGGCTATTGTACGATTCTCTTTTCCATTCTTTCGAATTCAATCAAAACTAATTTGAGTAAAATGATAAATATATTCTAAAATCTTACGTGTGGTTCAGTGTAAAACTATCTAAACAAAATCAATCTGCATTTACGGAACAAATGACATTTAATTACAATAAAACACATAAAAGAATATTAGCGCCAAGTATTCGACGCAACAAATCTAAAATCTACATATCAACAATACAATTATTTCTCTTCAGTTCACATGAAAGTATGAGTTCAAACTACGCATGCTCTGGCTAAATAGCTATTTCACAAATTAGCCGGAACATCCCGCCCGGCGTTGGACGGCTGTCCAACATCATCATAAAATGGCAAAGGCACTACTCTAGTAATATTTCTACGTAATATACCTGTGGATGTCTTCAGATCGATGACGCGAACAAGTCCATCATCACCTTTATAGGTTTTCAAAATTCGAGCTAATTTCCAGTCTATAAATTTGTCATTTCCATCTTTTAACAAGACCAGCTGACCAACTTCAAGATTTAGTGAAGGCTTTTTCCATTTACTGCGGACTTGCAGTTCATTCAAGTATTCTCGGCTCCAGCGCTGCCAAAACTGCATTTTTAATCTTTGAATCAGTGTCCACCTAGAAGAAAATGGTAAAGAATCTAAAACATCATTATTTTCATGAATACTTAAGAGAGGACCTCCAATAAGGAAGTGACCAGGTGTTAGTGGTTGTAAGTCATTAACATCTGCAGACAAGGGCGTTAACGGACGTGAATTCATAACTGCCTCAATTTGTATCACGAGTGTTGTCAGCTCTTCAAAATTCAAGATAGAAGATTTAGTTATCTTCAAGAGGATTCGCTTCACTGTTTTGATATTCGATTCCCATAGTCCGCCGAAATGTGGTGATGCAGGGGGTATAAAAGTCCATTGTATTCCTTCTTCTGCACTAAAACGCTGAATTTCATTCGAAGCACAAATTTGATAAAAGGATTTCAAAAGAGCACAAGTACCCTTAAAATTTGTGGCATTGTCACTCCATATAATGGAAGGTTCAGATCGTCGAGCAACAAATCTTCTTAAACAGGCTAAAAATGCTTCTGTGGTCAAGTCTGAAACAACTTCGAAATGAACGGCTTTGGTCGAAAAGCAGATGAATATAGCAATGTATGCCTTTAGTCTTATTTTTTATCTTTTTAAGTTAGGCTTTGTTATAATAGGACCGGCTAAATCCACGCCAGTCTTCTCAAATGGTCTAGAGGGTACAATTCTATCACGGGGCAAGTCACCCATCATTTGTTGAATAGTTTGATGCTTTGTTCGAAGACAAGTCATACATCTATTTATAATTCGCCTTACTTGGCTCTGACCAGATGGTATCCAATAAAACTGTCTTAATAAAGAAAGAGTGGTCTGAGTACCCGAATGTAGAAACTTTTTATGATAATATTCAATTAATAGGTCGGTGAAATAGTGAGACTTTGGTAACAGTATTTGGTGTTTCTGAGATTCTGATACATTAGAAAACTTCAGTCTTCCACCGATCCTTAACAGTTCATCTGTATCTAAAAATACATTTAAATTCAAGATCTTACTGTTATTTGGTAGAGGGCGTTTTCCTTTTAAACATCGAATTTCCGTTTGAAATGTTGAATTTTGTACAATCTTTATTAGTTTTTTCGTTACATTTTGTAACTCAGAAGTATCTAAATAATCATGTTTCTTAATTTTTGGTTCTGGTTTACAGTTATTCAGAAATCTCAAGCACCATGCAGTAATTCTTATTAATTTCATAAAAGAAGAATATCGATTAATTAAATCAGTGTTTCCTTCATTTTTATCTACAATAGTTGATTTCACAGCACTGTTTTTCTTTAGTACTAACTGATCCTTAACTTCAGAAATATCTAATTTATCAAATGGTTTTTCGAATTTTGGCCAAAGAGATCTGTCCTGTTTTAACCATTGGGGACCTTGCCACCAAAGATGATTATCTTTCAATTCTGAAACTTTCAAACCTCTAGTAACTAGATCGGCGGGATTATCTTGTCCAGGACAAGGAAACCAACTAAGTGGATCACTAAGATCTTTTATTTCTTTTATTCGGTTTCTGACGAACATTTTAAATCTTTCTGACTCTCCTCTAATCCAATAGAAAGTAATAGTAGAGTCAGTCCAAAAGTAGCAAGTTGCAGGAAAATATAAGTTTTTAGCAATTTTATAACAATGTCTAGCAGACAAAACTGCTCCTAACAACTCTAAGCGAGGTATAGAAACAGTTTTTAATGGGGCCACTCTACCTTTCGTTGCAATAAAGCTGGTAACAACATTCTTGTTTTTTAATACTGCTCTAAGGTACACTACTGTACCATATGCTTTCTTTGAAGCGTCTGAAAAACTGTGTAACTCAAAATAATCAACTTCTTTGATTGCAATATCTGCCAAATAATATCTGGGAACATTAATACTATTCAGTTCTTTGATTTCCTCGAACCATTCATTCCACAAAATATCCAATTGTTTCGGTAGATTTTCATCCCAGTCAAGTCCTAAACACCAAACTTCTTGTATTAAACATTTAATTCTAATAGTATAAGGACTAATAAAACCAATTGGGTCGAAAATACGACCAACAGTCTGCAATAGATAACGTTTAGTACTAAGTTTTCTCGACAGGAATGTTTCTAAGTTTTGAGTTTTAAATGAAAACATATCACTGTTTGGGTCCCAAGCAACCCCTAAAACCTTGGAAGGTATCAAATGCTTATTACTAAGATTTAAGTTATCTGTTACTTCATCAACGTGTAAACCATGTGCTTCCCATTTTTCACGTAATTCTAATGAGTTTGTTTTCCATTTCCTAAAAGTCATACTGGCATCTCGAAATATTTTAAAGGCTTCTTTACTTAATTTAAATGCATAATCAACATCACTTTCACTAGTGATCAAATCATCAACATATAACGACGAATTTAAAATGACAAAGGATTCAGGAAATGTTGTTACATACCTTTGTAAGTGATGTTTGATAGTAGCTGCCAGTAGGAAGGGACTTGATTTCACACCGAAGAGAACTCTTATTAATCTGAAGATCTTAAATTCCTTACCTGGATCTTCAACCCATGGTTCATCATCCCAAAAAAATCTTGTAAAGTCCCTGTCTTGTTTATCGATCTCAATCTGTAAAAATGCTTGTTGTATGTCTGCAGTAATTGCTACAGGAAAATTTCTAAATTTGATTAAAAGGCTGAACAGTTCAGGGATAAGATTTAAGCCTGTATATAAACAATCGTTTAGTGAAAGTTCACCTTTAGCATGGGCGCTTGCGCCGAATACGATTCTGATTTTGCTAGTCGACTTATCCTCGCGAATTACTGCTCTGTGGGGTAAGTAAAATGTGTTTTCCTCCGATGTGTTGTTCTCAACAGGTTCAATAATATTCTCTTCTAAATAACTATCTAAAATAGCTTTATATTCCGAGAATAACAAAGGATCGTTTGTAAAATTTGTTCTCAACTTCAAAAATCGTCTGTATGCCACTTCGCGATTATTATTAAGAGACATTTTCAAATTAGACGTCCATGGAAATTTAACTTTGTACCGATTATCTTTAAAAACTATGCTTGAATGAAATTCAGACATAATATCTTCGTCTACATTACTATCATCTTTAGTTTCGGATTCAATTCCTAAGCTTTCTAATTGCCAAAAATTTCTGATTTGATCCGATATATCTTTTTCTTCAACTATAATTTTCATGCTAAACAATTCGTTGGCTGACCCCATGTAACCCTGTAAACACCAGCCAAAAAGGGTTTCAGTAGCTACGAGTTTATCCTTTAATCTTTTAATTCTACCAGTTACAACATTATAATAATTATCTGATCCAATTAACACTGCAATTTTATTATTATTACATTCGTAACTGTCAGCTAGTTGTAAACCTTTTAATTTACTATAAATTTTACGAATGTATTTATCAGGAGTGGGTAAGCAAGCAGCTGAAATTTGATCTGTCTCGAGGGCTTCAACTTCAATATTTGAAAAGGGATCATCTCTATTTTCCAATTTTACTTTTACTACATTATACGTTTTATCAGTTGCCTTTTCGGCTCCAAAAGCATAAACAGATAAAGTTTCTGTTCTAATAACAGGTAAATTTATTTTTTGTGAAACATCGCGAATTATGAATGTTCTCATACTACCATTATCCAATAAAATACGAATTGGTTCAGTTCTATTATCTTTCGGATCCTTTGCCATCACGGAACAAGTTTGCAAAAAAATGTTGCATTGGGTGTTTTTATTTTGTACATTATTAGTAGAACTGCTATCACAATGTGAAACAGATACGACACTCTTATCCGTATTTACCTTTAAATCATTTTCAAGTTGGAAACAAATGGCCCTACTATGTTTTTTGTTACAAATACCACACATTTTAGTTTTTTCACATTCTTTAATTCTATGTTTGGCTTGTAAACATAAAAAGCATCTTCCCTGCCTTTTTAATATTTCTTTTTTCTGATCTATAGTTAAAGATACACACATTTCACTATTATGATCAATACTGTTACAGAATAAACAAGAATTCTTATTTACAGAAGTCATTAATTCAGCAGCTGAAACATTATTCTGTTTAAATCCATTTGTACTATATTGCAATCTCGGTTTATATTTTGATTGTTTGTCAATAAATTTTGATCTATGTTCAATTTTATTATCACTGGGAAATGATTTTTTAACATCTAAATCATGCATAGTTAATACCCTTTCTCTACTTTCAACTTCGTTTTTAAGAAAACTCATGAGATTTTCTATATTCCACATTTCTCCATCATTTAACTTCCGATTGAATTCTAACGTTAAATCCGGAGGTATTAATTTAAGTAATATTGGACAAAGTAATCCACTGTATGTATCTGATTTTACACCTAGTGACTCTAAATTACGAATTTGTACTAGACATTTATCATACAGATTTCTTAAACCCCGAGTGTCAGAAGAACTTTTCAGATATTCCATATTTAGTAAATTATTCAAATGAGCATGTACGAGCATATCATGTCTACCAAATCTTTCTTTCAAAAGTAATACGGCCGCTGCATAATTTTTTTCCGTTAGACTGAATCCACTCATTGTGTTTGCAGCCGTTCCCGAAACTAAGCTTTTCAAATAACTAAATTTCTCAATATCTGATAGACTTGTGTTTTGATCTATGGCTGTTTCGAGGTGTTCCAAAATTCTGTAAATTTATCAGGTTCACCAAAGAACTTATTTATATGTAATTTTGGAAGCTTTACCTTTTTCAGTTCGGTAGTAGCATGATCTGCTAGCACTGAATAAACATTGTTAACATAAGCATTGTTATCATTAGAACATAAATTTTTTATCTTAAAGTTCAGTTTTGATCTATATGATATTACTTTTTGATCATAGATGTCACAATTTAAAATTTCGGTTCCAATATGTTTAGCATTAATCGTAGTTATAATGGTGTTATCAAGTTCCTTAATAGTTTTATATTTTTCGTTCAATTTATCAAGAAGCTCTTCTAATTCTTGTATAGAATATTCTGTATTAGTTAAATATTGATCGATACTTTCAAAAATTTTATTGAGAAGATTTCGATGCGTATCACGCATTTTCGTTTGTATATTTTCCGACATTTTCAAAACAAAATATAATGATAAAATAAACTCACCGATTTCCAGTCAAACAAAATAATTACTTTCTATTGCGCAATCACTCTCCGAATGAAGTTATCATAATCCTTTTCAAGGCCACTTGCACCAAAAATGTACGATTCTCTTTTCCATTCTTTCGAATTCAATCAAAACTAATTTGAGTAAAATGATAAATATATTCTAAAATCTTACGTGTGGTTCAGTGTAAAACTATCTAAACAAAATCAATCCGCATTTACGGAACAATTGACATTTAATTACAATAAAACACATAAAAGAATATTAGCGCCAAGTATTCGACGCAACAAATCTAAAATCTACATATCAACAATACAATTATTTCTCTTCAGTTCACATGAAAATATGAGTTCAAACTACGCATGCGCTGGCTAAATAGCTATTTCACAAATTAGCCGGAACAGCTATCTAAATCTAAGTAATTTTCTGACGTGATGTCTAGCTTTCACAAAGTATTTCTCGAATGTGATCGAATTAAGTATTTGCATAGCACAATATGTGGTTACATGTGTGTCGAAATACTTGAGATGGATATAAAATGAAGGATCCAGTGTTCATTTACATGCACATTTAAAAGATGTACCACATCAAATCGAAGACTTTTGCATGTAACAAAAACATTTTTTAATTTAAGACCTGATGAGTTGAAGATGTTACGAAACAAAAATTAGATTTAAATAAAATTGAAGTGAAACCCTTTTGTTGTAAATTTTATATATTTATTTTCTTCTTAGTAGTTGTTTAAAATATTATCATGTGGTACTAAAAAGTTTTATTGACATTTGATTTTTAAGTATTAAAAATTATTAGTATTAATTAAATTATTATGTAAAAAGTGTTAATTATTAAAAAATAATGCCCGATATTCGAAAACTAATTAGAATCTAAGAATTTTCCTTTACCATATGATAAATAAGCTCATAATACCTCCATCTTCAAATTAAAAATACTTTTTAGAAAAAAATGACATAACCTCTTCCACTTTTTTCTTCAATTGCACAACAATACTCTTAAAGAGAATTATGAACAGCATGCTTTTAATATTTATATATATATAAAGGATAGATTGGAAAATAGCGATTTCAATTTGGTCATGCCCCGCCAGTGGCTGAGAGGTTGTGCTCTCGAAGCTGGTAGACGGGAGGTGCTGGGTTCGATCCCAATCGCGCCCGTCAGCCTAATCGTTCGGAGTTTTCGTGGTTTTCTTCGAGCCGTGGATTTATTCATGCGTAAATACGGGTTAGGTTCCCTTAGAAAGACCCCCACGAAGGGCACTCCCCCCGGGCCTATATCCCAAGTGTAGATAATTGGCCATCAATATTCAACCCAACTCAACTCAACCCAACTCAATTTGGTCATAGAATTGAAATGATTTTGTAATTCCTTATTACGCTTGAAAAAATATTTTCACCATTTTTACGCAGGTAAATTAATTTATTTACCTGTTACGGAAATTTTAATAATCGGTATTGGCTTTCACTACAAAGGCGTCTGTAACAATTGAGTTGATATTATTATTGAAATTTACCCATAGACCATGAAAACGAAGATGCTCTTTAAAAGCTTGTACGATAGTTATCGTTGATGGGCGGATTCAAGTGAATTGCTTTTTTGCCCTGATTCCTTCAAAACGCTTTTGTAGTCTCTCTTAATACAAAGCTTTGCTTTTAGGTTTAAATTAAAAGATCATATAACATAATATATAACAGAATATATATTGTAACATAATATATGTTACATAATTTAAAAAAAAATTGCTTAAAACATGCATTTTACCGTAGGAAATGTATTATATATGTAAATGAGGCCAAGAGAGCCGTTACAATTGTGATATGCATATTTTTATAGTGCAAATTAAATACGAAATGTAAATTTTTATGAGTAATGCAAGAATAACACCTTTAGTAGAGCTATGTCATCTTCTTTCCCCGTCTTTAAAATTTGCCTGAGTATGCTACGTGATCATGTACACAATAAGCGTTTTCAAAGTGACTATAAAAAAATATATATCTCTTTTGTAAATAATTTCTTTTGATTTTAATTTGCCAAATGATTTAGAAAATATGTAGGACATTATTATAAGTTAAAAAAGAAACATTAATATGTGTTTATTAAAATTTAAGGCTTTACGAAATCAGAATATTTTTATAACTTTGGAAACAAAATAAAAAACATGATCAGGGCGGTTATTTAAATGATTCATTTAGAAGCTACTTCTAGCGAAAAAGGGTTTAGTTTTACATTGTGCAGTTTAGTATTTATTGCTTCCAAATATATCAAATTTTTGTTTCCAGTCATCAGATACTCATTCATGGAATACAAGTGCATCAAATACTCCTTCCAGTACGTAGCCAATATAATCAAATTCATGTATATGTGTATAGATTCATATTTATATATTTAGACATTTTATCGAAGTTTATTGCAACCAATATGGACTATTGTAAATTTCGAGTTAGTTTTTTAATATATTTTCGGAAACAGCAGTATTTTCCAAGGTGTAATGTGCCACAGTTAATCTCACAGCAGTACTTAAATTTAGATTGAATACGATTAATTTTACGTATTTATAGCTCGAATTAACAGATGGAACAACAGAAGAAAACAAAATCAAAAATATTTTTCGTGTGCTTTAAAAACTATTTAAAACAAGTGGGTAAGTGTGATCGAAGATCGGACAAAAGGTTCCGTTTAACATTCCTTTCAAAACACTTTATCCTTTCTTTAATAAATCCAAACAAATTTCACTTCTCCCTTTCCCCCTCCCCCCAAAAAAAGTCATGTTTTTTATAAAGTAAAAATTTACCGGTCTATTTTTCTCGTTTTTTGGAATATCTGAACCGCTCCGATAGCGAGCGAAGCTATTATACTCTGTCATAATAATATCTGACATATGAACTAAATGCAATATTTAAAAAAAATCAATTTCAAATTTAAACATGTTGTATAGAGATCTTCAAAATGTTAAAATATACCAATATTTCCATAATCGGGCTTTTATCATGATTCAATACGTTCATCAAACTCACATGACGTTATAATCACTTGCTGACGTCATATCTACTTGCTTTTTCTATTACTCATATTGATACTATCTTTGTATTTTTCTGAAACATTTGAAAAAGTCCGTTAAACTTCCAATATGACGTCAGATTATTTTTCTTTTTAATTCTCCAATGACGTCATATTAACCTGCTCTCTGTGCTTATGCTTACTCATACTCCTTGTATTATTGAGAAATGTTTAAACATTTCCGTTTTATTACCAATATGACGTCATATTTTTCTTTTTTTGTATTGGTTAAACTTTTTACTTCATTTTCATTTTTCACGTGGAAATCTTTCAATAGAAAATTAATTATTGTAGAAAGAATTTTATTGTGGATTTTTAATTATTGGCAACTGCTATAAGGAAAATTGCTTAAATTTAACAGAAAAAGGATGTTAGAATTTTGATTTTTTATCTCTCTATATTAAAATAATTCGATTTTTTAAAATTTTAATATTTTGAGATTCATAGTACGTATTTAACTATAAGTACACAAATTAAGTACACAAAAATTAATAAGTACACAAACAATACTTGCATATAATATCGTTACATATAATAAATTAGGTAATGTTTTAAAAGCATTAATCACCGAAAAATTAAAAATGAGAAAATTGTCTCATTTGTCGTTATTTGTATAAAATTTTACTTACTTAGTAATATATATCCTGCGAGAACTTAAATAAACTTCATATACATTTCGTATAAAAAATAAAAAAACATCCAGGTTTCTCTATAAGCCCTTAATTTTTCATTTTTGAGGTATCTCTGTGTCTGCGAGCAAGCTTAATTTTTTTCTTGCTAATTCATACACTGTATACTTTTTAAACTATTTTTTTACGATTTTGAATAATATTGAAAAATCTGTGGTGGCATTATATTTAATACTAAAATGTAAATATACATTTTTTAAAAAATCTTGTAAAACAGCATATTTTACTAAAATGTAAATATTTAAAAAAAATTTAAGTTTCAAAAATCTTTACTATAGTTTAAATATGAATATTTTTGCTTCGATTTTTTTCCACATTCATTAGAAAATGCTACATAAAACTGTGCATATATTTTTAGATAAATGGGATATTGCATTTAATTTTTTTCTCTCATGTATATTAAAAAATCAAGAAAATTCAACAAACTCACAATTTAAATTAAAAAAAAAACTTGAATGTTAATCTATGCACAAAAATATTAAATACACTATGGAAAACAAGTAAAAAAAATATATTCAAACCTCTAGCTGAATTAGCAAAAAAGCCTTAGCATTTATCGAACACGCAAGTTATGAAAATATGAACATTTTAAATTCTGTCACTGCGCATAAAATCTTTAATAACTCCTTTATTTTTAAAGATACAGCTTTCAAATTTCAACAATATATTTTTATAAGGTGTAGTTATCATTTAAGCCAATAAAACAAATCGCTATTTTGACCAATTTCAATGTACTGTGTCCCCTTATGCACAAAAAAAACATCCACTGATGAAAATATCTTAATATGAATCAGGTATTTTATATTTTCATGCAATAAGCTTACAGCCTTTAATATAGTCAATAGAGTTAATCATACAAACATGTTTGTTTCAATAGAATTACAGAATATAGGATAAAATGCAGAAAAAAAATACATTAGTAATTACACATAAATTATACTACGTTTTTTTTTCTTAATGGCATTTACGAAGTGCGATAGACGTTTACATATAAAACTATGCAAGTGAAAGTGACAATTGCTCTGAATAATTATTAGTTCTTATTTCGCAAGTTAAATTTCTTCTTATAGTCCCAATAGCTATTATTTTGCCAATTTCAAGCTATGGCACAAGTTATAAATTTCATTTTATAAGTACCAGGGGATCCATCTTGGTCTTCCCAAGTTACAGAACATACTGCCCGATGTATAGGACATAGGACATTGGTGAAATATATTTTTAATTGAAAACACTAAGAGATTTTTTTCTGTGTTTAACATATTTTTTACAGGGCACACTAACAACAATTTTATTTGAAGCAAAGCAATTTTATTTGAAAAATATCAATTATGTTTCCAAATAAAGTTTTAAAATTTATTAAAAACGACACTTTAGTATTAGCTGCATGCCAAGGATTTGTACCTAAAGAAATCACTAAAGATTTCAGTAGCCTTTTTGGGTGTAATTATTGGCAGTGTTAATTTGATTATATATCTGCTAAACTTGTGTTTTATTTATTTATTTATTTATTTATTTTTTGGTTACAGACGCTAAGTTTCAATATGTCGTTGTAGAATATTATCTGAAAACAAATGCTGAACTATATATATTGTTTTAAGTGCATTGATTTACCTTCCGTAATCTGGCTGTACGTGATAGAGCTTTTTAAAAAATATCATGCTTGAAAATTATTTTAAGAATCCTAAAAAAATCCGTAAATTGAGATACAGTCTTTGAGCAAATTGCATTTGAAAGTACATTTTGTTTTCTATTCGACGTTGTAAAAGTAAAAATTGTGTGATATTTAGAAATTAAGAAATGTGCAAGAAACCGAAATTTATCACTCAGGTCGTTTTCATCGTCAGTATGACGCCGGCGTTACTTGTGTACATCTTTTTGCTTTATAATATAGATATAAGTGTTATGGTTTCTAAAAAGGAAATTATTCTTTAACTGTGCTCTGACATACTGATCTGGAAAAACAGCATAACATATATATCGCAAAAGAGAAAAGGAAAAATTCATAATTATTTCTTAATATCAGTTCTTGCAGAAGCTAAAAATTTGTTTAGACAATTTATGAAATATATCTTTTAAATTATAGAATATTTAAAATATCATTTGATGTTGGATTATCTTTTCTCTTTAAAAGACTTATTATAGAAATATTCTGTTATGGATTTTTTAACTATTTTAGCCTATATTGCAAAATTTAATCTTTTTATTGAAACAATTGGTTAAACCTATACTAAACATATCCACATATCTGTGCAAAAACGCTTAATCAATTAATATCAAAGACCTGTGTAAAGTTGATATCTCATTTTTAGTTATGTACAATTCAAATACTTCGATGTTCAAGTTATATATGACTTCTTTCAGGAAAAATGGATATCAAGCTTCTAAATAAAATATCTTATACGTTTCTGCTTTTTGTGCAGATATGAAACTTGTGACGTTCTGTGTATTACTATCAAGATCAGCTGCACTTCTCAAATTGTGAATATTAAATTATCAATTTTCGGATTTAAAAAAAATATATTAAAAAAAATTTTAAAGAAAAATATTTAAATTCAAGTTAGATACATATTTTTGAACAAAATTTTATTTACTTTTTTGAGAATTAAGGCAATAAAACGCTATTTCTGAAAGATAAACTATATCTAATGAAATTATTTAATAATAAAAATTCCGTTGAATCTTTAACTATAAGCTTTTGAGTTCAATAAGAAAAAGACAATTCGATTAGATTTATCCTCAATTCTATTTTAACACTAGAACGGCGATAGGGGTTGTTGTGACCCCTACTAATTAGATAACAAATATTAAAAAAAAAAAAAAAAAAAAATCAGCATTCTACATTTGTTAGTTTTTGAAATATTGGAAACTATTGAATATATAGGGTGGTTATAAAATAAGTATCTCTATTTGGAGCTGTCTGCAGCTCAAAGGAATGATCCGAATGAAACCAAAATCAGTATACTTACTATTTAGAGAAGGGGGAAGCAGAATGGAATAATAATAAAAAAATAATTTTAATAATCACCGACAGATGGCGCAACTGAGTGTGAAATGCAATATGTAATACAAGAACAAAAAATTAAGGCACAGACCGAATGGCACACCTAATTTATTGGGAAATGTCGCAGTGAATGTGGTTACTCTTTTGCATGGCGGTGCCGCGATCATGTTCACGTTCCACATGGTAATTGTGCTAGAAGACACAGTCCAGGATGTGCACAACGTTCTCAACTGCGGAATGTAATGCATCAGGAATGATGTTTCATACATGTTATGATATGTAGTAAAGTCATTGAGGTTTGTGACACCTCCACGGTACACAACATTACACATTACATTTTACATTCAAAAGTGCCATCTGTCGGCGATTATTGTAATTAATTTTTTATTCAAGTTGTAAATTTTCAACTGGAAGAAAAATGTCCGGGCCAGGATTCGAACCTGGGATCGCTTGGCAGAAGCCGCCACGCTCTACCACTGAGCTATCCCGGTCGAATCTGGAGGGCATAATTCATCCAGTTAACCTTATTGATCAAAGCATCTGGTCTGATATTTTAATCAGCTCAACAGAAAAGATCGCAGGTAATGGAACTCCAGTAAACGCTGGATACGTGAATACACTGGAATATTTTTTAACACAATTATTTCAAATTGGTAAAGTAATCATACAAGTTGTAAATTTCCAACTGGTAAATTTCCAGTGTAATTTTTTATTGTTCCATTCTTCTGCCCCTTTCTCGAATAGTAAGTGTACAAATTTTGGTTTCATTTCTGTTATTCCTTCAAGCTACAGACAGCTCCAAATAGGGATACTTATTTTATAACCACCCGGTATATGTATATGAAAAAATATATATATGAACCGCCGTTCTAGTGTTAAAACAGCGCTTACATTCAAGACAGTCAGCATACTCTGATATGTAACTCGAATTACTGAGGTAAAAATTAGCCATTGAACTTTTTAGAATAATATTCTAAACAAATAAAAATGTCTAAATAAATACCTCTGAGAGAAGCAAAAAATAAAAAATAAATGAATAAAATAAATAAATACATTTACAAAAATCTAATTTTGTCTTCATCTTACATAGAAAACATCTTTTAATGTAATTCACAAGTGGAACAAATTCTTTTGAACAATTATCATTTCTCTGATAATCTCTTTTTATTACCCATTCTTTACATATAAGCACAAGAAAAAAACAGAAAGACATATAGTGACTATTGACTATTTCAGTTATCTCCTGAAACATCTTCACGAACAAATAGTAATTGTCTTTATTTAATTTGTCAGAGGTGATTGGGCTAAAAAAAAATTCTTGAACTAATTTTTTGAATGTGACTGAAACAAGATAATCATTAATTTAGAAATAAATTTTTTTGTGCTATTTTCGAGTTGCTGATGCATGCGTTATAAACTCATTTAAGTGTATTATGGCAATAATAAAATTTTCTAAAAATATATATTTAAAATAAGAAATGTTTCACATGTCTGTACTTTTTAATTTTACTGTTTATGTACTATAATATATAATACAAATAGAAATTTCGTTCTGGCTTCTCATAACTCGAGTTCTGCTGAATGGATTTTGATGGAACTTGCACTGCTCGACAGAGATTGTTTCAGAAAAAGGTTTAGTATATAACATATTGTTCCATGTAGATTAGTTATAGAATTATGGGGGAAAGTTCTATAATCAGATAAACCCGATTATGGAAGAATAGCTTTTTAAAAAAAATTTACTGGATACGTTTTGATAATACTTGCATTGTTACTCAGATAATTTTTCAGGAATGGTTTTAGTGTATTTTCGTTAGTGCAATTATTATCGTTCTTTGACAAATCCTACTGTAAATGATCAACCTAAAAGAGTGGGTCCTTAACAGTCCAAATTTTGTCAGACACATTAAAAAATATAATAGCACAATGGCGTTCGGATCATTTTCAGCAATGCAGAAGGAAAAGGTCCATATTGCTTTAAAATACAGGGTGAAATTCACCGATATATTTCCTTTGATTCAAGGTACGTTTGAACAAAATGATCAGGATAGCGTAGGAAGCCTTCTAGTATCTGTATATTGTTAAATGATGCATTATGTATTAAAAAAAATTATGTTGAAGCAATATACATACTTATGTTACAAAATTAAAGATGATGTTGAAACAAAGATTTGCTATTTTACATTTTAAAATTAAAGATTTTTCGCCAAAGCCTTTAGAAACAAGTTGGCTTTCTGAATATTACAAATAAAAAGAGTATTTGATGATGCATTTTAAAATATCAGAATTGGATGCAAAATTTAAATAACTATTTTCCATTAAAATACATGCTAGATTTAAGCCATAAATGGTTGCAAAATGATAACATTTGCATAAATGCAGCAGTGCATTTACAGACTGACCGTAGGGAAAGACTTTAACTGGAACGTAAAGTTAACCTCTATAAAGGAATTGTTATTTGAAATGGGAAATGATATTAAACGGAATTATTGATACTGTACGACGTTTAATGTGAATTCTACATTGATTTAATGCGATATATTTCTCTACAGCAGATAAATCGCTGCAGAAATGTGATAGTCTTTAAAAATAGAAGTTTTCAGTGTTATCAACAGAATTATTTTAATAAACACGAACTTACGTACGTTTTTGTAGCATTTTGAGGGAAAATCGTCATTAGTGAGCATTGTATGACGTTACCCTACCTTCTAAAAATTAATTTTCTGTTTATTTGTTAGTGATGCGTTTCGATTGACGTACATAGTTCGATTGTAAAAAGTACGTATTTAACTCAAAACGAATCTTGCCAATCATGTTTTTCTATAGGGGTTTTAAACTTCTGTTTCGAGAACTATTGGTGGCTCGCCGTATTTTAGTGGTTTGCGGTATTATTTCGAATATTAGGAACAAAAATTTTTGCAACAGCATTGAAATGTTGAGCTTTATTAGAGCAAAACTATATAGTTGTCTATTTTTACGGGTTTTTTTTTTTCGTGTCAAAGTAAACTTGTTTTGGACCAGAAAATTTATTTATTAAACTATTTCTTGTTTCTATGAGGCATTTCTTTGATTTCAGTTATTAAATAAATATTTTGAACTAGAATTTTTACTTACAAAAAAGCATAAATTAATTTTTTTATTTTCGTACGTTAATCACTTTTGATCGCTGCAAAACTGCAATATAAAAGTACAGTTAAAGGGTTTTAAATTGCTGTTGTATATATGAAATTTTGTTGGCTAATATATGATATGTAATTGTAAAACAAATTTATTATTAGTGGTGGCAGCATTCCAATATATCGACAAATATATTATTTTTTATTTTAAAAATACTTCATATACAAATTACATAAAATAAATAAAATAAAAATAAAAATAAATAATAATTTTAGATACTAAATAAGAGTTCTTTTTTTCAAAAGTGTTTAAGTAAACTTTAAAGACACTTACATGAAAAAGTAATGAAAGGTTAACACCCGTTTTTCTGGTTTTGAAATTCTTACATTTAAAATGAATTAGAGAATGTGTTACCAAGTAACATTATAAAACTACAGCGGAATAAACAAAGAAACGTAATCAGCAAAAAAATACTTTCCAAAATATAAAATCTCAAAAATATTGTATTGTTTAGAAATGAAGCATAAAATGTACTTATATTTCTCCTTTTTTTTTTCTCCTGTCATCATGTTCATTTTATTTTTCTTTTTCGTCACGCTATTCTACTTCCAGCATGACTCTTTCAGATAGTGTAAATGTAGTTCCAGAAAAAAATGAATGAAAAAGAGTGTTAATCAATAAAGTTGATTCATTGAGAATATTTTGCAAGTTATTTTAAGCATGTTCTCTTGTAAAAACATAATAAATGTATTCAGCCGCGCAATTTTTTTGCTAATAAATTTTTTCTCATTTAATATTATGAATAATGCATATTTGTAGAACATGTTTTGTTTATAACTTTTATTGCGAAAACAAATTAAAACAGAGCTTTATTCCCGGCTGTTTTTTTCATATTCCGCCAAGTCGAGAGAGGACAGCCGTAAGCATACTTTTCTGGAAGCAACTCAGGGCACTTTTGACCCCCCCCATATCTCCGCGCTGGAGTATCCCAAAAATTTTAAACTTCAATTATAGAGAGTATTTGGCCCACAGGACCAAAATTTAAAATTACAACTTTCTGTCTTTTCTAGTTCAGGCGATATATGAACTCAAACATTCGATTTTTTGTCACTTCTTACTCACTCGTTCACGCGTCATCAAAAAGATTGGGTAGATCCCGTAGCCCCAGAAACTTGGCATTTGGAAAAAAGGTAGTGTTTAGGATACAAACAAAGGAAAAATTATAAAATCCAGAAAATTCGAAAAAAAAAACATTCGAAAATTCAACAAATTCCATCAAAATTGAAAATTGAAAATAATACGATCTTGTAGTCTTGGAAACTTAAGATTTGGTGTGAAGGTAGTGTTTAACATCCAGAAAAAGAAAACATCAAAAACACCAAAAAAATCGAAAGCAAAATTGAAAAAATCGAAGAAATTGAAAAAAACCGAAAATTTGAAGACAATCCGATTTTGTTGCGCTAGAAAATTCAAATTAGGAATAAAGATAGTATTCAGGATGCAGAAAAAGGAAAATTAAAAAAATCCAGAAAATTCGAAAAAAAAATAAAAAAATTCGAAAAAAATTGAAAAAACGAAAATAATTTGATACGATAACGCTCGTATTTATAAATTAATTTGGATGAAACTAATTGTGTGTATTAAGCTCACCAATGCCTCGACCGAGTTCGTTGGCCAGCTTGGTCCGCCATCTTGTTTCAAGATGGCGGCCACGGAAAATTTTAAAACTAAAATAAATATACAAAAAAGTTAAAAAAATCAATTTTATTTTTTAATTAGGTGTTAGGACTTGATACAAGGATTCCAGAGCATTTTTTGTTTTACCTCTATCTTAAAAATTGGCTGAGATAGAGCAGTTTGAAATTCTAGGGTGGCTGACATTTTGAAACAAAACAGCACATTACAAAAAACCAACGATAAAGTCAATAATGGTCAAGCAGGTGCAATCCTGAATGAATACTCCGTGTTATTATAACTGTAACTTTGACTTCGAAATTTTGATACGTTGCATTTTCTATTTGTTGATATTTTTGAACTATGATTTACGCTAAGTGAAATGTTGTTGTTGAAGAGGGATTTTCCATGTAAATCCGAAACGTCCAATTTTAATATGTTTTTAATGTTTTATGAAAGTGTATTGTAATGTCTGTAATTTTAATGATTTTAATATAAATTTATAAGTTTTAGTGAACGCGATTTCTCGCAAATTATTTTCTTTCATTGTTGTAATCATTTTCCCAATCATACGCATAAAACTATATATTCATATCCATTAGCGCCAAATTCTCGCCAAGCTTGGCGACAATTGGCGAAATCTCGCCAAATTTGGCGACAAAAATAAGTCGTCATAAATGAAGCCAACTTGGCTATAGCTGAATAATTTGGCGAATTTCTTATTCAAATTCAGTGTAAACGAATCTTTTGTAAACGGTTTCTTTGCATTTTAACTTGCTGTTTTCGAGTAACATTAGCTAAAATTTTAAAACGAAGATATAGGAAAGCTACCTTTTCCTGCCGGTACAGGCCGGAGGACTTTTTTATGAGTTGTCGGATGCAATCTATGTTTTGCATTAAATAAAGTAAAACATTGAAAAACAAATCCCACAGGATGGGGATAGTTTGTTTTAGATAGATTTTAAGATAATTGTCCTATTAGCTAGTACACCTTCCGTTATTCTTTTGTGTTATTTTCCCCGGATTATGCCTTTCTTTTCTTTTGTTTACGAATTTTGTAATAGAAAAGTTCCGCTATAGACTGTCTACGTTATAGACCTTTTTTTTTATAGACAGGTTCATTTTCTTTCACAGGCTTTACTCTATTTAATTTATATATGAAATATTTGTTGTTAAAAGATGTTGGTCGCACAAAAATTTTCACATCTCTCCCTCCCTCCCGACATTACTGGTTGGTTATGGCTTGATAGTCCTTTCTAAATAAAATCATGGTGATTCTAAGATTCTCTTGATTTATCTCTAAATTGAACATAAACGATCCTAAGAAAACGGATCAATGAATTACTATATTGGCATGAGGAAATATAGTTGCAGAAAAATGGAGCATATAGCTAACATTACGTCTAATAGGAAAACCACAGCCTTGGCAAGATCTGGAGGCACGTCAGTACCCTCGCCAAGTCGAGAGAGGACAGCCGTAAGCATACTTTTCTGGAAGCAACTCAGGGCACTTTTGACCCCCCCATATCTCCGCACTGGAGTATCCTAAAAATTTGAAACTTCGTTTTTCTAGAGTATTCGGCATACAGGACCAAAATTTAAAATTACAACTTTCTGTCTTTTCTAGTTCAGACGATATATGAACTCAAACATTCGATTTTTTGTCACTCACTCACTCACTCGTTCACGCGTCATCAAAAAGATTAGGTAGATCACGCAGCCCTAGAAACTTGACATTTGGACAAAAGGTAGTGTTTAGGATACAAAGAAAGGAAAAATTATAAAATCCGGAAAATTCGAAAAAAAAAAAACATTCGAAAATTCAACAAATTCCATCAAAATTGAAAATTGAAAATAATACGATCTTGAAGTCTTAGAAACTTTAGATTCGGTGTGAAGGTAGTATTTAGTATCCAGAAAAAGAAAACATCAAAAACACCAAAGAAATCGAAAGCAAAATTGAAAAAATCGAAAAATCGAAAAAAATCGAAAAATTTCAAATAATCCGATTTTGTTGCGCTAGAAACTTGGAATTCGGAATAAAGGTAGTATTTAGGATGCAAAATAAGAAAAAATTAAATATCTCGGAAAATTCGAAAAAACAATTCAAAAATTCGAAAAATTCGAAAAAAATTAAAATAATTAAAATAATTTGATTTTTTAGCCTTAGAAACTTTAAATTCGCAGTAAAGATAGTGTTTAGGATTCAGAATAAGTTAAAATAAAAAACGCAATAAAATTTGAAAATAAAATAAAAAAATCGAAAAAATCGGAAAAATCGAAAAATAAGGAAAAATTGAAAATAATTCGATTTTACAGCGCTAGAAACTTGAAATTTGAAATAAAGATAATATTTAAGATACTAAATAAGGAAAAATTCAAAAATATGGATAATTCAAAAAATACCCATAAATTAGTGCAGACGATATATGAACTCAAAGTTTCGATTTTTTGTCACTCACACACTCACTCACTCTCGCGTCATCAAAAAGATTGGGTAGATCCCGCTGCCACAGAAACTTAAAATTTGGAATCAACTGATACAAATAAAGGAAAAATTATAGAATCCGGAAAATTAAAAAAAAAAAAAAAACATTCGAAAATTTAAAAAAAAATCGAACAAATTGAATATTGAAAATAACACGATCTTGTAGTCTTAAAAACTTAAAATTTAGTGTGAAGGTAGTGTTTAGAATTCAGAAAAAGAAAACATCAAAAACACAAAAAATTTCTTAGAATAAAATCGAAAAATCGAAAAATTTCAAATAATCCAATTTTGTTGCGCTAGAAACTTGAAATTCGGAATAAAGGTAGTATTTAGGATGCAAAATAAGAAAAAATTAACAAATCCAGAAAATTCGAAAAAAAAAAAAAATCAAAAATTCGAAAAATTCGAAAAAAAATCTGTGGTTACTTTGATTTGTGGCCTTAGAAACTTAAAATTCGCGGTGAAGATAGTGTTTAGGATTCAGAATAAGTTAAAATAAAAACGCAATAAAATTCGAAAATAAAATAAAAAAATCGAAAGAAATCGAAAAACAAGGAAATTTTGAAAATAATTCGATTTCACAGCGCTAGAAACTTGAAATTTGGAATAAAGCTAATATTTAAGATACTAAATAAGGAAACATTAAAAAATATGGATAATTAAAGAAAAAATCGAAACTTTCAAAAAAAAAAAAAAAAAGTAGAAAGAAAGAAAGAAAAAGAGAGAAAATGAAAATAATATGATCTCGTAGTCTTAGAAACTGAAAATTTGGTGTAAAGGTAGTGTTTAGGATTCAGAAAAATAAACAATTAAAAACACAACAAAAATTGAAAATAAAATCAAAAAATCGAAAAAAAAACGAAAAATGGAAAATAATTCGATTTTGTAAAGTTAGAAACTTAAAATTTGGAATAAAGGTAGTATTTAGGATACAAAAAAAAGAAATAAATAAAAAAATTTTAAAATTCGAAAAAAAAAATTGAAAAAAATTCGATTTTGTAGCTTTAGAACTTAAAATTCGGCGTAAACTTATTGTTTAGGATACAGAAAAAGGAAAAATTAAAACACAATAAATTCGAAAATAGAATAAAAAACTCGAAAAAGATCGGAAATTTCAAAATAATTCGATTTTGTAGCGCTAGCAACTTGAAATTTGTAATAAAGGATACAAAATAAGAAAAAAATTAAAAAATCTAGAAAATTATAAAAAAAATTCGAAAAAATCAAAAATTTAAAATAATTTTATCTTGTAGTCTTAGAAACTTAAAACTTGGTGTAAAGTTAGTATGTACTATTCAATAAAAGGAACAATTAAAATATTCGTTAAATTCGAAAAAAAAAAAAAAATCGAAATATGTTTAAGAAATCGGAAATTCGAAAACAATTTGATTTTGTACTGCTAGAAACATTAGTTTTAAGATAATTGTCCTATTAGCTAGTACAACGCCCCTAATTGTTTTATGTTAGTTCCCCCGGATTATGGTTTTCTTTTCTTTCGTTTACGAAATTCGTTATAGAAAAGTTCCGCTATAGACTGGCTACGATATAGACGATTTCTTTATAGACAGGTTTGTTTTCTTTCACAGGTTGTACTCTTTTTACTACACATATGAAACATGGATTGTTAAATGATGTTAGCCCCACAAAAATTTTCACAGCTCCCCCTACCCTCCCGACATTACTGGCTGGTTATGGCTTGATAGTCCTTTCTAAATAAAATCATGGTGACTCTAAGATTCACTTGATTTATCTCTAAATTGAACCTAAATGATCCTAAGAAGACGGATCAAAGAATTACTATATTGGCATGATAATCAGGTAACTTAGAATTAAAATCGAAAAATCAATAAATTTTTAAAAAGTCGAAAATTTGAAAATAATTCGATTTTGTAGTCCTAGAAGCTTGACATTTGGCAGAAAGGCAGGGTTTAGCACACAAAGTAAGAAAAATTTAAAAAATCCGTAAATAATAAAAAAAAAGACTAAAAAAACTAAAAAAAAACATCGAAAAAGGGAATAAAGTTTGATTTATTGGAAATTTCCGGAAATTTTAATTTTGGCTTTCTTTTTATACTAAAAAGTTCTTTTATGTTAAATATCAAGTATCTAGGGCTGCGTGTAATATCTCAGATGGATAGCACCTATCCTGGAAGCAATTGAGAGTACTTTTGACACTCCCCCTCCCATAGCTTAGTGCTTGCCTAGGAACCTTAAATCTCTTTTTATCTACAGTACTTTGCAAACGAAACTAAATCTTCAAATTTTTTATACCTGTAAATAATAGGGACAGAGTGAGGAATTAGCGAAAATCAGTGGATGAACTCCAAAAAGAACCCAAAATCAAGAAAAGGAGGATTACTTACAAAAAGAAGTGAAATCTCATCAAAAAGTCACTTGTAAAAAATGCAGCCAAGTCTCGTAACTCATTTACCGTAAAAAGTACTGAGATCGTATAAAGCCAAGTTTAACTATCTTATTAACTCTGAAATTTTCATTCACAAATCACTCCTAGTCTCTACATCTTTAGTTAATTATTATTTTGTGACTTGGCAATTAAGCAGCACAGGGAAGTTGTTACACCTTACTATGTTATGGGATGGGATGGGATAATTTAATTAAGGCAAATTATATACGCACAGGGAAGTTATTATACTTTAATATGTTATAGTATTATTTGATTAAGACTAACTATATACATCACATTCTCGTGCTACGTAATTGCCAAGTCACAAAATAATAATTAACTAAAGATGTAGAGACTAGGAGTGATTTGTGAATGAAAATTTCAGAGTTAATAAGATAGTTAAACTTGGCTTTATACGATCTCAGTACTTTTTACGGTAAATGAGTTACGAGACTTGGCTGCATTTTTTACAAGTGACTTTTTGATGAGATTTCTGTTTACTATTCTAATATTAAAACTCTATGCAAACTTATATTAAATGTTCGTTAAATTTGGAAATCACAATTATTGTAAGTATATTTTATTTCATTATTTTTATGAGGAATCGTAGCAAATTGGCCATCAAGAAACGAAAAATGATATGAAAAAAGTTGGAATAGTAATATACCGTAATGAAAATGTAAAATGAAAGAAAAAACATGTATTAAGTATAGATTAGGAAACACTTTCGACATATTTAGAATACTTTAACAAAACTTACTCGTTTAATTAGGTGAAAAGTGATATATAAAATATCAATTTGAAGAACGCATTACACTTTGAAAACCCAATTTCAGCAATTAACATATATAGTACGAAGAGTATTCAATTTTTTTTGTGAAAGCTGGAGCCCTGTACATGATCTATAGATATATATATATACTACACAGTATGTTAGAATTTAGTTCAGTTAGGAAACACTTAATATATTAGAAAATCCCCTTTCAGAAATTTGCGTTAATAAACGGAAATGTACTTGAATTCTTTTATTCTGTCCTGTATATGATCTATAGAATTTATACACACCAAGTAATATACAACAAATTAGTTAAATTTAAAAACGCATACAACACTTGAAAATGCACTTTTGCAATGACCGCTCAAAGGCAGTTCTGTAACTGCATTATTTTGTGTGACCCTGTAAACGAATGATAAAATGCTATGCACTCTATAGTCTGCAGTAAACACTTGTAGTGCACTTCCGTGATGTGCATGAATTTGAATATATTTCGAACAGTGTAACCGTAAATATATATTGCAAACGACCATAATGTAAACTAATTCTTTTGAGTGTGCCTGTAAACGCATTATAAATGGTACAGAATTAAATTTCAATACCGCAGATGCCATGGTAAACTTCAAACACATATATGAATTACATGAGAATATGAGTATATTTATGTGAGTTAAAGCTCGGACAGACAGATAAATGGTTACACTCTAAAAACGACATTTTCAAAACTGAGCAAAAAATACTCAAATCTGAGTATATTGCATAGTCAAAATGGCTCCGAACTAAAATGACACAAGTTTGAAACATGTATATACTAATTTCTGAAAACATGCACACATTCGAGAATAAAACATCCTGTGCTCATATTTGAGTATGTCCATGTTTCAAAAATTAGTATGAACTCACTTCTATGTGCTTATTTTTGAGTATGTACATGTTTCAAAAATAAGTATGAACTAAGCTTAATCATTTTTGAATAAGTCCATGTTTCTAAAACTAAGTATGAACTGACCTCTATGCGCTCAGTTTTGAGTATGTTCATGTTTCAATATTCTGAGTATTTCTGGTATTTCAGAATTGAAAGCATTGGGTCGTTAGATTTGAAACAAAAAGTTTCATAACAAAATGAAGACATCGGTTTACTCAGATTTTAAAGTGTCATTTTTCTCAGTGTAGAAGGCCGCACAAACCGAATTCATAAACACTTTTCAACTGATTGGAAAGTGTTTAAGGGGACAGGGGACCTTCAAACTCATTTTTTAATTTTTTTTTATTTCACTTTAAATACTATTCAAGGACACACTATATGCATTATGGCATGTATTTATCACACCAGAATTTAAAAAAAAAAATTTTTTTGGTGAAAAATAAGGAATTTTTCTGAATTTTTTAACCGTTACGCAGAATTTTTCAAAATGTCCCATGCGCATTCCATATCAATTAAAATCATCAATATTTTTTATGCAGGTTTGTTTTATATATACAAATAAAACTTGGCATCAAATTTTATATATTTGAAAATAAAAGTAAAAAAAAAAAATTCAAAAATTTTTGAAATTTTCCGCATTTTTGCATCATATTTTTTCAATTAACTACCTTTAAATTTTTTTAATTATACCTCATTTCAAAAAACCATGCCAAGTTTTATGACAAATATAATGATAAATAGCTACAAAAAATTTCAAACTATTCAGATGAAATAGTATGCGCATGGAGCATTTTAAAAAAATGGAAACCGACCACATTTTCGAAATGAGAAAAACAATTTTAAAGTTTTAGTATTGGTAAACATAAGAAAATATGAAAGGGACTAAAATCATATATATGCAAAACCTTTACATGTTTAATGAATGATTCTACCAAAATAATTATTTATAACCTCCCCCCCTCTCCCCCCCCTGTTGAGTGTTTGAAAAAATTCATTTTTTACTGCGATTGAGTAATAAATTTTGAGATTTTTCTTCGCAACCAATTATAGAATTTCTCAGTTTCATCTTTTTACAGATTACTAAAATTCTGTATTCTCGCCCCCCAGCCCCCCTTCCACCCCCCTTGAAAATATTAATTTTTTCTGTGATTGACTAATAAAGTTTGAGATTTTTCTTCACAACCAATTGATGAATTTTTCGGTTTCATCTTGACACAGATTACCAAAATTCTCGATTCTCCCCCCCGCCCCACCCCCCTGTTGAGCGACTGAAAAAATTCATTTTTTAGTATGATTGACTAATAAATTTTGAGATTTTTCTTTGCAACCAATTATTGAATTTCTCAGTTTCATCTTTTTACAGATTACTAAAATTCTGTATTCTCGCCCCCCCCCCCTTGAAAAAATTCCTTTTTTCTGCGATTGACTAATAAAGTTTGAGATTTTTCTTCACAACCAATTGATGAATTTTTCGGTTTCATCTTGAGACAGATTACCAAAATTCTCGATACTCCCCCCCCCCCGCCCCCCCTGTTGAGTAACAGAAAAAAATCATTTGTTACTGCGATTGACTAATAAATTTTGAGATTTTTCTTCACAACCGATTATTGAATTTCCCAGTTTCATCTTTTTACAGATTACTAAAATTCTGTATTCTCGCCCCCCTTCCCCCCTGCCCCCCTTGAAAAAATTCATTTTTTCTGCGATTGACTAATAAAGTTTGAGATTTTTCTTCGCAACCAATTATAGAATTTCTCAGTATCATCTTTTTACAGATTACTAAAATTCTGTATTCTCGCCCCCCCCTTCTCCCCTGCCCCCCTTGAAAAAATTCATTTTTTCTGCGATTGACTAATAAAGTTTGAGATTTTTCTTCACAACCAATTGATGAATTTTTCGGTTTCATCTTGAGACAGATTACCAAAATTCTCGATTCTCCCCCACCCCGCTCCCCCTGTTGAGTGACAGAAAAAAATCACGTTTTACTGTGATTGACTAATAAATTGAGATTTTTCTTCGCAACCAATTATTGAATTTCCCAGTTTCATCTTTTTACAGATTACTAAAATTCTGTATTATCCCCCCCTTCCCATCTGCCCTCCCCCTTGAAAAAATTTATTTTTTTTTCGATTGACTAATAAAGTTTGAGATTTTTCTTCGCAACCAATTATAGAATTTCTCAGTTTCATCTTTTTACAGATTACTAAAATTCTGTATTCTCGCCCCCCCTGCCCCCCTTCCACCCCCCTTGAAAAAATTAATTTTTTCGGCGATTGACTAATAAAGTTTAAGATTTTTCTTCGCAACCAATTGATGAATTTTTCGGTTTCATATTAATACAGATTACCAAAATTCTCGATTCTCCCCCCCCCCCTGTTGAACGACTGAAAAAAATCATTTTTTAGTATGATTGACTAATAAAGTTTGAGATTTTTCTTCGCAACCAATTATAGAATTTCTCAGTTTCATCTTTTTACAGATTACTAAAATTCTGTATTCTCGCCCTCCCTGCCCCCCCCTCCCTGAAAAAATTCATTTTTTCTGCGATTGTCTAATAAAGTTTGAGATTTTTCTTCACAACCAATTGATGAATTTTCCGGTTTCAACTTGAGACAGATTACCAAAATTCTCGTTCCCCCCCCCCCCTCCCTGTTGAGTGACAGAAAAAATTCATTTTTCACTGCGATTGACTAATAAATTTTGAGATTTTTCTTCGCAACCAATTATTGAATTTCTCAGTTTCATCTTTTTACAGATTACTAAAATTCTGCATTCTGCCCCCCCCCCCCTGCCCCCCCTTTGAAAAAATTCATTTTTTCTGCGATTGACTAATAAAGTTTGAGATTTTTCTTCACAACCAATTGATGAATTTTTCGGTTTCATCTTGAGACATATTACCAAAATTCTCGATTCTCCCCCCCCCTCCCTGTTGAGTGACAGAAAAAATTCATTTTTGACTGCGATTGACTAATAAATTTTGAGATTTTTCTTCGCAACCAATTATTGAATTTCTCAGTTTCATCTTTTTACACATTACTAAAATTCTGCATTCTGCCACCCCCCCTGCCCCCCCTTTGAAAAAATTCATTTTTTCTGCGATTGACTAATAAAGTTTGAGATTTTTCTTCACAACCAATTGATGAATTTTTCGGTTTCATCTTGAGACAGATTACCAAAATTCTCGTCCCCCCCCCCCCTTCCTGTTGAGTGACAGAAAAAATTCATTTTTGACTGCGATTGACTAATAAATTTTGAGATTTTTCTTCGCAACCAATTATTGAATTTCTCAGTTTCATCTTTTTACACATTACTAAAATTCTGCATTCTGCCCCCCCCCCTGCCCCCCCTTTGAAAAAATTCATTTTTTCTGCGATTGACAAATAAAGTTTGAGATTTTTCTTCACAACCAATTGATGAATTTTTCGGTTTCATCTTGAGACATATTACCAAAATTCTCGATTCCCCCCCCCCGCCCCCCTGTTGAGCGACTAAAAAATTCATTTTTTAGTGCGATTGACTAATACATTTTGTGATTTATCTTCGAAACCAGTTACTGAATTTATTGGTTTCATCTTGCGACAGATTACCAAAATTCTGGATTCTCCCCCCCCCCACTCCTCCCCTTGATAAAATTAAATTTTTACTGCAATTGATTAATAAATTTTTATATTTTTCTTCGCAACCACCTGATGAATTTCTTGGTTTTATCAAGCGGCAGATTAGCAAAACTTTGGAATTCTGAATTTTTTCAGTCATTCAACAGGGGGGGGGGGTAGGGGGGGAGATTTAAGAATTTTCGTTATCTGTCGCAAGATGAAACCGACAAATTTATCATGTCGTTGCGAAGAAAAAAATTTAATTTTTTCAGTTACTCGCAGTAAAAAATGACATTTTTTAGTCACTCAACAAGGGGGGGGGGGAATCAAGAATTTTGGTAATCTGTCGCAAGATGAAACTGAGAAATTCATCAATTGGTTGTAATTGAATGAAAATTAAAAATAAACAGTTAATTAGAAGAAAAAATGCATTTGCAAATATTTGTAAAAAAACATCAGCTGATCACGACGGCCGTTTAATTAATTATAAAAATGTAAATAAAATCCGAAAAAATCATCCGATTGTAATTATTTAAGTTGGAGATGAAAGCTTACATGGAGCTTTATTTTTTGGGGACAAGAAATTTTTTTCGAAAATTTGAGCGATTTTGCTGATTTGAAGGTCCCTTGTCCCCTTAAGAGTACAATAAACATCAAAAATCTAAAATTATATTTTAAAAGATTACATAAGCAGGCAAATAAAAATGCAATAAAAAGGGAAAATATCGTTTAAACGCAGGATTAAAAGACTTACGGAAAATATAATATACATTCAGAAAAGTCTATATGTGTATATTGCCAACAGATTTTTAAACCCGTCTCATATTCAACTAACATTTAATTCATGAAAATAATGCTTAACACAATTGAAAACGTACGTTCAGAAATTACCACCCATAGATGGCAACGTATTTAGTTCTTTGCATAGCCATGTATATTAATTTATTTATATTCTGGAAACATTTCTTTATATACTAAATTAAATTCAGCAGGAAAATGCCCAACTCAATTATCAAACACCCTTAAAGAATTCACGCCCATACACAGTAATGCTAACGAATTATTTTGTGTAGCCCTGTATATGAATCATAGTATTTATATACTACGTAATACGCAAGCAATAATTCAACTTAATATCTCATATCACAACTAAAAACGCACTTCCAGCATTTATCGCTCGTAGACAGAGAACTATAATCGAAATTTTTTGTGTGCCCTGTAAATGAATGATAACTGTTATGCGCATCATGTTCTACAGTAAGCATCTACTGTAATGCATCGGAATAATATATATAAATTTCATTATGTTTGAAATAGTGCAATGTTATTAAAATACACAGCATATAACACTTCCCCTAAGCCATTACGTTAACGAATTAGTTTGTGTGATCTGCACATATTCACAGAAAGCATAATTTAATACATCTCAAAATGCATATCAATTTCATTAAGGTTGGAATAGTGTAACAACATTAAAATATACCGAAACCGATTTTCCTTATAGACCATAATGTAACGGGGTTCTTTGAGTGTCCATGCAAATGAACTCAAATTAATGTATACTTCATTTTCAATACCGAACATGGCATGGTAAATCTCAATAACATATATGAATTACATGACAATCCGAGTAAATTTACGCGTGTTACAGCACAGACAGACAGATGACAACTCAGACGACCAGACGGCCAAGCAAACAGAATTCATAAACGTTTTTCAACTATGTTAAAAACTGTTAATAGAAAATTGCATGAATCGTATCCAAGAAAAATAAAAGTTAAATATTTCTTTACAAAGATGTTTTTAAGAATTTTCAGTGACTTTGTATTTGCGAATTTTTGATAAGGGATCCGTCATTTCTTCATGTGTAATATGAATTTTCATGCGAGGACTCATAAATATGAATTTTTTAATCGTTATAAAAGGTTATTAAAAAAATAATAATACTTTTAAAATCACGCAAATAATTAAAAAAAAATTACGTTCCGCAATTAAAAGCCTCATATGCAGAAAAGTAAATATCTATGCATGAAATGTTAAAACTAAATAAAAATTTCTTGTGAAGATTCATTTCAAAAGAATTTAGTCATGTTCTTTTTAATCACTTTTCAACATAAATGAAAAGTTTTTATGACTTCGGTTCGTCTGTCTGTCCGTCTGCCGGCACTCTGACGCTCGTAAATATACTACGATTTTTACGTAATTGATATATGTTATTGAAGTGTACCGTGATATCTTTCTTATTGAAAACTAAATAAATAGCAGTTACAGTTTATTTGCGGTGACTCAGAAAAGTATTCGGGTACATTATGCCTTATGGACAAAAACAGTTTGATGTATATTTAAATGAAGTTACACTACTTCAAACATTAAGAAATTGATAGATAAAGTTGTTACATACTGCAGCTTGTTTCTTATTGAAAATGGTGTGCATTGCATCATTCGTTTCTTTACAGGGACACACAAAAGGATTCGATTGTGTTACTTTCAGTAGAGAGTAATTGTTGGAAGGCGCTTTTTGAAATTGATATATAATATCGAAGTGTACGATAACATCTGCCACGTACACTGAGAAAAATGATACTTCCAAATCTAAGTAAATCGATGTTTTCATTTTGTTATGAAACTTTTTGTTTCAAATATGACGACCCAATGCTTTCAATTCTAAAATACCAGACATGCTCAGAATATTGAAACACGGGCATACTCAAAACTAAGCACATAGAGGTCAGTTCATACTCATTTTTGCAACATGGACATGCTCAAAAATGACAAGAATCAGTTTAAAGTCATTTTTGAAACATGGACATATTCAAAAATGAGGGCATAGAAATCAGTTCATACTCATTTTTGATACATGGACACACTCAAATGTAAGCACGATGTTTTGTTCTTGAGTGTGGGCATGTTTTCAGAAAGAGTATATACATTTTTCAAACTTGAGTAAGTTTGATGCGGAGCCATTTTGACTATGCAATTACTCAGATTTGAGTATTTTTTGTTCAGTTTTGAAAATGTCGTTTTCAGAGTATATAACGTAGGACATGTAACATTTAATGTTCTTTGGTATGGCGATACAAAAAAAGGTGGCCCTGTAAACGAACTGTAAAGAATATCAATTTCACCATGGTTAAAATAGTGTAAAAACTTTAAAATATAACGAAACCGATTTTTCCTAAAAACCATAATGTAAAGGGATTGTTTGACTGTCCGAACTGTAAATAACTAAGTAACGACACTCTATTTTGAATAGAGAACATGTCATAGAAAATATAAAGAACATATATAAATTACGCATCAATTCTACACTGGTGTGCAAAACTTAAGCAACAAACACAAAATGCTAATTTCTGAACACGTGAGTACTCAAAAAGAAATTCTATAAACAGCAAGTGTAGAAATGAGGTACTACCCTAATAGCACGGCCAGTCGATGTGAAGTCCCCTTGACGTCACACATGGTTAGAAATGTCCCAATCGCTACGGTGAATCAAAATATGGGATATTTCACTGTCTCATTATTACTCTCAAATGATTGTTAACACTGAAAAGTCACTGTGACTGTCGCTTTGTGATGGGTCACCAGGTGACATTACAATGAAGTCATCTTGTGACTCTCATGTGATTGTCATTTTGACACTCCATTGTAAAGTCATCATGATAGCTGTTCTGTGACGAGTTCCCAAGTGACAGAAAATGAAATAATCTGATGATGAGTGATGAGTGGCCAAATAATGTCACAATGAAGTCGCATGGTGACTTTCCGGTGATCGACACTCTATTGTGAAGTCATCATTGCACTCCTATGTGACATTATTTGGCCACTCATCACAATGCAATGTTCACAATGACTTCAAAGTTCAGTCTTCAACTGACAGTGACTTGAGAATCACAAGGTGACTTCATTGTAATATCACCTGGTGACCCATCACAAAGCGACAGTCACAGAAACTTTTCTGTGTTAACAATAATTTGAGAGTAAAAATGAGACAGTGAAATATCCCATATTTTGATTTGCCGTAGCGATTGTGACATTTCTAACCATGTGTGACGTCAAGGAGACTTCACATCGACTGGTCGTGTTGTTAGGGTAGTACCTCTTTTCTAAACTTGCTCTTTATACAATTTCCTTTTGAGTACTCACGTGTTCAGAAATTAGCATTTTGTGTTTGTTGCATTTGCATTTTGAGTTGTTAGCATTTTGAGTTTGTGTTTTGCACACCAGTGTAGTATATTTACAAGAGTTAGAGTACAGAGAAGGCAACCACACAAACCGAAATTGTAAACACTTTTCAACTTTGTTGGAAAATATTAAAAAGTGGTGATACTACTGATCATCACTTATTTAGATTTATAAAGAATTATATAGAGTTAAAAAATCCAAAGTTTTCAGTTAATAAGCGTGATACATAAAATACAATAAAAAAATCAATTTTCAATGTTATATTTTTTAACATTTTGGTGTTTATATCATTTAAGAATATAATTAAGTTCTCACTTTAGTAATAATTGATGTTTTCAAAGTATTCACCGCATTTGTTGAAAAAATATGCTTAAACAGGCATTTTTATGTGGCATCTGAGGCATTTGATAATTCCAAAAGTATTTAGAGATTTTCCATTGCAAATATGTTAGGAAATATTTTAAAAAAATACTATGACTAAAATGCAGAATCTCTGTAATTAAATTATTTAAGAGAATAAAGGAAATGTAAATAGTAAAGTAACTGGAAGCAGGAAAGTTAATTACTGTTAGAATTTCATTGGAATAAAAACTATGTTATTTAAAATGCAATTACTTTTCTTGTAGTTATAAAAAATAGTGTAATTTTATTGTATTTGTTCTCTTTTTAATGAAAAGATTAAGAAGAATATATTTGAATGTAACACTTTTAATTACAACTCAATACCGATAACTTTAAAGCGATTATTTGCTTTGAGTTTATTTCACAGTAGTTTTAAAGAAATAATTTTTTTCTTTTTTTCTTTTTAAGTTTTAAGGATATTTGCATTTTTCTACAAATTTAATGCTATTATTTTTATCTAAGTTTGTAGAAGTGAATAAAGGAAGCGTTTTACATTTAGTTTTTGCAATTTAATTGTAATCTTAACTGCCCAGGTTAAGCAAACAAAATATTTACAATAAATTATCTATAAACACTTTCGGCTGTGATGATAGATTATATAAAACAATGTATATCAATTGTGAATAGAGGGTTGAAAAAAATATATAATTTTAATAGAAATAGATAATTTGTATAATTATGAGTCACGACTAAGGGGAATTATCGGAAGAGTAAGGTATTTATTTTATTTTTGCAACTTATGAAATTTCGAATTCCTAAGTATGATTATAGATATTTTTCAAATTTTAAATAAATATTTCAAATAGGTAGAACAATCTCGTTTTACAAAAAGGACATTTTACGGGTTTTTATAAATTAAAATAGAGCAATACAGAAGTCGATTATAAAAATTACACAGGGGAAAATAAAGAAAATTTGGCGTAAATATAATTTAAACTGTGAGAAATAGATTTAATAAGTAAATCATAATTGAGATTTTTTTTCTATCAAAGCTGAAACGTCTCTTTTTTGTCTCTATATGAGTAACATAGACATAGAAAGCGAAGATTTAAGAAAATGTTAGACAAACTTGTGAAATGATTCATTAAATGCATATTTTAAAGCCCAAAACCAACTTGGTGAGTGCCATTTTTTTTCACTGTTACTGAAAGTCTAAAATGAATATAACTTCATTTTAATTTTTAAACTAATTGATAAAAAATAATCGTGATATTTTAAAAAAAAATTAAAAAAGCCACTCATAAAAAATCATAAATTATGAGATAAAAAATTAATTCAAATCACCATCAACACAAGTTTAAGTCTACCATTTTATATAAAAAATAGTATAAAAACTATCAATAAATACGAAGGACCAGCATGATTATAAGATGTTTATAATTGAAGGGTTCGGGTTGTAAAACATGGTAACCGATATTTTAATTTTTTCTGATTTTTATGTAAAAATTACTTAACAGCATCCTGGCAACGTATTAAAAGTACAAAATTTATTTGTTATCAATATATGCGCTAATAATTGAAGATAAATGATTTATATGAATTTCATTAGCGAATACTTAAACCCAATAACATAAATTTTACCAAACAGAAAATTTTGCAGACTGAGGCTGTAGTCTTAACAAATCAGCTGTTTTAGAAATAGCAATCAATATAGTTTTGTCTTTGGTTTTCATTAGAAAACTCCAATCTTTATAGTATTTCAAACTTGCATTTTGTTAGTTACATTGTTTTACACGCTAACGAATTAACACTGTCAATAGAGACAAATGTTTCTTAATATAAAGAAAAATAATATAACAACGAACATTTTTATACAATAACATCATGCGTGTTACGTCTAATTCCGAAGTACGTTCTTTATCTTTAAAAAGCTCAGAAACCAATATATTTACGAGATTGAAAGAAGGATTTATAAAATAAACACAGCTTCTTTTGTAGCCATTGATTTTCGGAAACGTTTACGAGTAGTTTGTATAGTATATTTATCAGTTTTCTCAATCCGGTATATATTTTTTTCCGGATGCTACCTATTCTCAAATAAACATTTTTATGTTTGACAAACATAATAAATTAACAGCATTATTATTAGTATTAAAAATAGTATAAATAATAACAATAAAAATTATAGGATCGAAATATTTCTTTAAAAACTAAAACTTCAATAGATAAAGTTAAGTTTTTAATCTAATAGTAATTATTTTTAAATAATAATAGCATATTATCACCAAAAATAAAACATTACACGAAATTTCAACAAAAAATAACTTGACATGTCAGACGTCTAGAAAATTATTTTTAAACATATTATTAAATAAATATTGTATATCAATGTTACTTATTGCAACTAAATTTATAAACATATGAGACGTCTTTACTATAATTAGATTTGAACTTGAAATAAATTGAATTTAAAATAGCAGTTTAGCGACTGTCCATTAAAAGCTTCTGAGATAGTCAATACGGTAATATTTAATTACAAGAGATTAAATTTTGCGCATGCAGATGTGATATAAATAGAAATTCTGTTTGTGCTTATCATTATAATTAAAATACAACATACTGGTGTAATTAAATTATGTAAAAGGAGAAAATGATAAACAGAGAAACAAATAAAAATACGGAATTCAATTACTTCATGAAATATTTTTGCATTGCAAAATCTATGTTTTTTAGAAAATGATTATTTTTCCTTAAAAATACGTGCACTAATTTTATAAAAAAAAATCATGTTATGCACGTCAGGCATGAGTTTCATCTGTTTATATTTTAAATCATTTACGTTTTTAATATTTTATTATTTACGTATATATATTTTTTCTGTACATAGAATTTTCCAAACTGGAATTCGTTTATGAAATTTAAATGAACTGTGTATAAATAAAGTGGGTAAATTCGATTTCTTACCCTTGTTTGATCATGAATAAAAAATTATTTTTAATAAATGTATTATTTTTTATTCTTAATAGTTAAATGTAAAACTGTAAATGTGAAATCGGTATCTTTTTATGGTAAGAAAGTTGTACCCTAAACAAACTAAGGATATGTCTGTGAAATAAAGTGCTTATACAATCAACCATTTGTTCAACCAGATTTTAAATTATGACAAATCGAATTTACTTCAAATTGTCTTCTAAATCCAGTTATCCACTATGAGTTAATGCCGTTACTAAAAATACTGTGACGACAATCACCGAAAGGTTTCATCATTCGAAGTATTATAACTCAGTGAGTTTTGGAAGAATAAAATTTTCACTGCTTCATTTGTCAGATCGTGGAAAAAAACCTTTCTAAATGTAGCTTACAGGAGCTAGAGACAGCTTAAAAAATTTGACAGTGTAACTATTTGAAAATAAATACCAGGACAATTTGATCAAACTAATCTTAATTCCTACTCTATTTTGAACATTTTAGTTATTTACATTGTCTAACTATCTCCAACAAGCAGGGTTTAATTTCTAAGAAAAAAAGTACCGGAGCCCTAATATTCTGCAGTACTAACACCCGTATCGGACCCATCCCCACCTCCGCTGTCACTGCAATCTGCATATTTATATTTCATACATTATTTTCAAAATTTAAAGCATTGTTTTTTTATTTAGCAAAATAAAATTTTTAAATACATCTATCTGCGTATAGTTAACTATCAACTATTCCACTTTTTAGTTATTACTACTTCCAAATAGAAGCCTTTGCTTAATCTCAATGTTAATTAATTGCAGAATTATGCGTTTAAATAAGATCAGGATTATGTTTTGGAAAAAGTGTTAACACAAAAATGACCAGTTCGCAGCTATGCAGAATAGAAAAAAACTACATCTGTTTACTCTTTATTCTTATCAAAATAGCATTAAAATGATTTGAAATGGAAATAAATAAAATTTTGAATTTAAGACAGATTGAGCTTGAGCCTGCCCAAAACCCGAAGACCGATATAAAAATCGAGCCCGTTACATCTCCATCTCTTACCTGAGTGACACATTACGTCACTTATAAGTGTTTTGACACAAAAGAAGGCAAAAGATTGGAAATGAGGGAAAGGAAAGGGTAATTTAGGATTCGTTTTTCGGAAGCGTTATTGCACTGGGTTCCGGAGCGTAGTGTTTATGAGCTCCGGTGAATTCTGGCCAAAAATTAAATTTTTACTAAAAACAGAGAAGGTGCACTCCGGCGCAAATTAAGCCCTGCCAACATGTAAACTAGCATGCTGTTGCCACCACAACATTTTCTCCTGTATCATTCTAATACATTAATTTATAATAGAATAAATGATTATAAATAGAAAGCATAGTGAATTTCTTCAAATTTAACATATGGTTACAGTGATCACTCTAATAAAAGAAAAAAATATATCAAACATTTTTAATCATAAATTCAAATATAAAATTTTATGCATTTTTATACAATATAAAATAATTTATAGCTTTAACGTTCATCGTAAATACCATATTGCTAGTATTACTTGATCGGGCCCAGAAACTAAACTTAGAATGAAAAATCAGCGATTCTGGCAACAATGTGTTTAAAAGTCTATAAGAGTTACAAGAATAGTGTTAATAATACTGCAAACCACGCTCGCTAATTGCATCGATTGATTTGTGAGCCCGATTACGATAGCAGCCACGCTTGTTGGTCAGTACATACCCAAACTTAATTAGAATCTATTTATGTCAAAGTGTAACAGAATATGAAGTTTAATGAAATTTCGTCCATTAGTTTTTGAGATATACCCGTGAAAAACACAACATAGCAGTACCACCTGTTGAAAGATATACAACACCCAAACCTGGTCAGCCAACTCCCCCTAGATAAGAAAGCCTTGACACGCGTCACGAAAACGTCATACCAAGCAGGCAAAACAAAGAAAAAAATTCGAACAACGTGCACGTATCGTTTTCGATCGTTCGTGGAATTATTAACATTCACAAAAGTCATTAACAATAATTATTAATCATGTGAACCAATTAAATCAAAACGTGCAAGTTGTTCGAATTTTTTTCTTTGTTTTGCTTGCTTTGTATGACGTTTTCATGACGCGTGTCACGGCTTTCTTATCTAGGGGGCGTTGGTTCAGCATCTAACGATATTACAATTTACTACAATTGTTTGTAGCATTACTCAATTCAGAGCGTGAATTCAGAGCATGCGCATGTCATAAGCGCATGCATTACACCAAAATATAAGCAGCATCTATTTATGTCAAGATCTAAACTACTATGAAGTTTAATGAATTTCCGTGCATTAATTCTTCTGATATAGCTATCGCGGATATCGTCAAAAATGCAGCATAGCAGTGCCAACTGTTAGGCGATTTACATCAACACCTAATCAGCACCAATTTATGTCAAAGTCTAACTAAATTTGAAGTTTGGTTAAATTCCGTGAATTTCCAGTCACAAAACTTGTGTCACACAGAAACTAATAGACAGACAGAGGTTTTCCAAAAATAGTTCAGGAGATCCCAAAACGTGTAAATTCATCAAAAACTAGAAGTAAAAAAATTTTAGCTATTCCAATACTTTTTTTCTGATGTATATAGAAGAAAGTAAAAATTAAAGTGCGTTTCAATATTTTTGTGGCACCATGTATAAAAAGACAAAAGAATGGAAAAAATTAAGATAGACAGTACTTTAAAATTCGATGACTCAAAAAGTAAATATTTTTTTTCGCAAAATGAAAAATACATGTGTATGTGAAGAGAAAATTTAAATAACAATCTAAAGACTTAAATAATTACCAAATCAATTACAGTGTGTTCTGTTATCCTGGCAACAAACTTTAATGATCTAGCGCATGTTAATATAAACAAATTTATCAACAGAACTTATAATCGCAATTCATTGTTATATCGAAAATACAGGGAGACTCACTCCAAAATGAACATGTATCTTCATTCCTAACCTTAATATTCATGAAGATCTGTAGCGACCTTTATACCATACGAGATGTTTTTGAAAAGTATAGATACACCTCAGACAGCAGGAAAGAAAAAGTTTTAATGAGTGCGTTGAAAACACATAACTTTCAAACATGTAACTTTGAACATTTGAAATTCCCTTCGTAGTAATTTGTTATTTGCACGATGAGTCTGTTTTGTGTAGCACATGTTTATAATGGCTGCGTCAATTCAGAATGCCGCCAAATGTGAAGTACGCTCCGTCATACGTTTTCTTTATGCAAACAGTGAGCGTTCAGCGAATATTCACAAACAAGTTGCTTCCGTCTATGGGAACATTATGAATCGACAAAATGTAACGAAATGGTTTTGTGCTTTCTCTGGAGGTAGTATCAATGTTCAAGAAGAACCCAGAACAGGTAGGTCATCTGTGATCTCTGACGATGTACCCAGAGACTGTCACTTATTCCTTTATCTGCAGAAATCTTGCGTGGCAAAAAGTTCCAAGACGTTGAGGAGATCAAAGTCGAAGTTGAAATGAGGTTTCTACAACAGGTGGTAAACTTCTACGACTGTGAGACACAAAAGCTTGCGCCCAGATTTAACAAATGCTTGGACAATGACGTCAACTATGTAAAAAAATAAGGCATATACTAGTAAGTATTTTGTAATAGACATTTTAACAATTAAAAGTTTTTTGAATCAGTATGCGGCGATGTATCTTTACGTTTCGAAGACCCCTCGTACATACCTTCCTTTCCTTGAAATTTGCACCAAAATATTATTCAATTATTTACCAATTATTACGCCAATTAATCATACTATTTCTTTAATTTAATTCCAAGTACAAAATTGACCGTTATCCACATTTCTAAAGCTCAGTCTGTTTTGTACATCAAGCTCAGTCTATTTTGTACTTGTTCAATTTAAATTAATTATTCTGATGTGTGCACATTTCGAGCAAAAAAAAGTAAATATGTTAGAAATATTGCTACGATATATTCATTAATTTACAGGTTATAAACGAAAAGCTGCGTTCAGTTTGATGTGCGTCTCCAGGTATTTTTGACTTCTAACAGTAAATATAGTAAGATAAGCAGTTGAAAGATTTTGCAGGGAAACAAATTTTTTTTTTCTTCAATGGATAACATTAAAAGCTTTTCAGTATTTTAGGAAGCGAAAAATCGAAACATTTATCTCGCCGCTCTGAACATATTATAGCCTCGTTTATCTGCTCGTAATTCTGTTTCATGTTTCCTTTTTATCTCTCCCTGTAAAATCATTTTAAAAGATTTATTTCCATATTTTGGAAAAGCGATTCAGAATCGATATTTTATAAAACAGATGATGTAAAAGAGGAATAAATAAGCTAAAACGTTTCTCAGATAAACCATTAAATTAACATCTATCGATTTTTTAAAAAAGGAACATGAAATCCTTTTTATTCCTTTTAATCCTTTTTAATTTACTTTTATTCTACTTTTTAAGTAGAAAAATGGACGTTTAAATACAATAGTTCGTATGTGTTTGGTGTTGATGACGATTTTAATAATTATAAATATGTAGATACAGGATTGAGATATTTGTACATATAACAAAACCATTATGCATATCATTGCGCATATAACATAATTTTTTATCTTGGAAGAATGGCAATTTGTCAAAATATTTTTAGTTACGTACAAGTACGTTGACACATGCATGTGCAAGAATAATTATAAGACTAAGATTAACAATAGTTTAAACAGTTGTACAAAATTAACTGTTGAAAATTTCCTTTTAAAGCATTTTTGGTTGATCATGCAGCAGTTGCATATTTAATAAAAACAATCGATCGTTAATTAATGCATATTCGTTAAATAAGATTATTAACGCTCCAGCTGTGTTTTAGTGTAACCTTTGAAAAAGTCTATCGCTTTCACTTCGCAGCAAAAACAGCACAAATTTTCGAACACAGGAAAAAAATAAGTAAAAGAGCATTTATATGACAGATTTTTTTCTGTTGACAAGTTTTTCGGTACTGTTGTTTTATTCAAGAGGCAAGAAAGAAACATGGTGATACCTGCGAGCCAGTCTAAATCGTCGGTTACGCAGCTGGAAGGGTCAGAATTCTGTAGTCTAGAAGTAGCCATATAGTTTATTATTGAGATCTACCTTTACGCGAATACACGATCTATATTACAGCTGAAATGCCATAAGGTACCTTAAAGTTGATATCAGGAAAAATGCAGAATTTTACTTGAAAGGGTGCGATGTCACGGTGTGAATTTTCATTGAAGAATCTGAAAAACAAATGTATTAACTATATAAATCATGAAATATTTATTAACGTGAAAATTATGGTTTCAAATCGACGGATTAGTTTTAATAGTAACGTGAAAAAAATAATAAAAATATGTATTTTCAGTATGTGGATCAGTAAGTGATATATGTTTCTGCGTCTTTGTAAGTTTCAAATAGGCAAAAGCCTGTTCAAACGAGTTCGTTTCTATTGGATTAAAAAAAATGACGGGCTTCTTCTGATGTTTTTGAAATCGAGATGAATAGGACATTATCCATTCATTTCTAAGATCTATTTTTTTACGTAAAACATATTACGTGTATAGCCAGTGGTGTTACAAGGAAAATGTTTGTTATTGAAATGTTTTACTGCACATTGTTACCACCAGGCATCATATCAGTAGATCTAGACAGGATTTTATGTGGTTGTACATCAAAAATTAATTTTTATAGCTTGACACTGGAAGTATCAAGTATTGCACTAGTCTACGGGATCAACCAAAAATGACATAATGATTGGTTGATGACATAATGATCCAGTTGTTATGGAAGTGATGCGTCTCATGCAGTCGTCGGAAAAACTACTTTATATTTGTAGCATACTAAAACTACAACTACTTTATTAAAAATATAGTAAACTACAACTACCACTACTCCTTTAATAAAGTAGCAACTACAAAATACTTTTCAAAAGTAGTTTGTAGTTGCTACTTTCAGATTTTGTCAAAGGATTTAATCTACGCTTGAAATTACAGACACGGATTAATTAATGCAATGGCCTCTCGTTATATCACATTTGCTGGAATACAATCAAATAAAGACAATCAAACCAAGGACATTAAAATATTAAGAAAGACAACATACAGGAAAATGTTTTGTGTTATTCTCTAAAATGTTCCTTTGACCACACATTACTCGTGGCAATTCAATATTAATTTTCTCTGTCATAATATCAAAAAATAATAAATTTGTAAAAAAAAAAGCAATTACAAAAACAGATAAAAAGAAACGTGGCATTATAAAACCCGAAGATCTAATAATGAGTAAGTAGATAAGTGTTTCTAGCAAGAAAATTAGTTTTGCAACTCGGATTTATCAGCAAGTTTCAATTGAAAAATCCACGACCTATACGATATGTTTCAAGACGCTGCAGCCGAGTTCCTGACATTCGCAAATTGTTGTGCAAAACATATTTTACACAAAAGATGCAAGTTACGAAACCGTGCAGAGAAGAATGGCACATTTTTTCAGTGAAGTAGCGTTAAAAGTAGCATCAGTATTCGCTACAAACTTCTGATTTTTTGTATCTCGCTACATTATATTTTTCAAAATGTAGTACTTTACACCAGTGTTGCCAGATTGGGAACTTTTTTTATTTAGATTATTTGACTGTCACCACTTTTTTAAAATAGTATAATTCGGCTTATGTTTCAGAATTTTTAATCTATTTTTAAATATGCCAAATTTTTCTATTTCAAAAAAGCGGTGACAATCAAACAATCTGAATTAAAAAAGTTCCCAATCTGGCAACACTGCTTTACACTACAAACTTTTGGGAAAAGTAGCGACTACTGTAGTTTCGCTACTTGTATCGCACTACTTTCGACTACTGGCCTTATGTAATTAATCAATTCTATTACAGTGAAAATTTTGCCGGTGACAATTTTTCTGTAGTTTTGCTGACGTCACTTTTGAAATACTCCGCCTCTAAAAATTATTCTCTCTAGCTTTTGCGATCGATTACTTAGCTAGCCCTTTTGTTATTTAGTCAACGATATTGAAATGAAAAATTTTGTTGTTTCGTTAACCTAGAGACGCTTTTATGTGGTTTTACAAAGTGTGGTTTTAAAGGATTGCGATAAAAAATCCTTCAAATATTACACACTTATTAAAATCGTATCTAATTTGAATACATTTTTGTCACATATTGATCATTTATTTACAATATTATTGATAAAATATCAAGTTGTTTATGAAGTTTTTGCATCATGCAAATTAAATAAAAATAACATACTCGTAATAAATATTCAATTTAATAAATTTATGTTACCAGTATTCATTTATCAAAATTGGGGTCCTTTTATTACGGAGCCATGATATCAATTGGACTAATTAGTTACTTTATAGCTTTCGATAAAAATATATTTACTTTGTAAATATAATATTTTTCGACTGTATTAATAAATTAAATGTATGGAATAGCTTACAAAAGTAAATGAAAGAAATAATTAAATTAATTAAATTAGTTAATTATAAAAATAATATAATAATAAACTTATATCTATATACCAAATAAAATTGTTTCATAGTCTGCACAGTACACGAAAAATAAATAATTTTTACTGTACACCAAAAATTCTACATACGTTTTGAAAAAAAAAATTAAAGTTTTCAAACCAAGATTTTAAACTATACTCCATATACTGAAAATTAAAAATAAATCTTCAAATCTGCTAAAATTCCTCCGTTTTACATTTTCTAACATTCATAATAGTTTGAAAATTTGCAGGAAAATACAAAAATTAAAGTGTTTAAACGAGATTCGATTATAATTTAAACCAGACTGAATTTTCGGTATTTGAATTTTCGAGATAATTGAAGTAGTGAATTAAGAGGTTCAGATTAAGTATATACTTTAAAATTTGATAAAATACATATTTGATGTTCGAATATCGATTCGAATGATGGTATTCGAATGCATAACGTGATATAGAGCAAAATCATAAAAAATATATCATGTTTGAAGTTCTTCTAGTTTGAATTATAACGTTCTCTTTTGTATAAAACTAAAAAGATTAGACATTCAGACGCCATTTATAATATCTTCTTTCTTCTTATACATGTCTTCTCTAGCTTTCTTCGACATGTCATTTATTAAGGGTTATTTTTTCAAAATCCAAGAAGAATTGTAAAACGGAAGAAAAGTAAAACAATAACAAAAAAGCTTCCTTCCAAGACATTTAAAAACTACAATAAAATTCACTGTATGTATATCCTGATATTTAAGTTATTTTAAAGCGACAGATGTAATAAAAAGTTTATTCTAGAATAAAAAAGGAAATGTATTATCTTCAATGATAAATCTGTTCAGAAAATAATCTTAGTTCCTTTTAATGAAAAATACTCATAAATAATAAAAAGCATTTTTAAGAACACAATTTTTAAATGAATATTAACTTTTTAAAAGTTAAAAATACATATTTTTTAGGATTTTGCTAAAAATAGTACTATTATTATTTACAAGTAGTTCTTTTAACTTCTATAATTATGTTTCAAAAGTAAATTATTTTTAAAATTTTGTTTATTTTTGACATCTTTCTTAATGTATGGTAATTTATGCTACTATACTGACCAAATGATTATCAGTAAAGAAAATAATTATCAAAGCTATTAGAAACGCTTATTGACGAGTCATAGGTTATATTCTGTTTGAAACATAAACAAATTTTATAATATATAATTAAATGTTTAAAACTTTGTGAATATATATGTCTTTTACTTGGTAAAATGATATAAAAAAACTTTATAAACAGTAAAATGGGTTTTCTTAGACAGTTTACATGTTTCGACACCATCGAAGCCGTTATGCAAACAAATAAGGATATTCTACAACTGTACGATCTATGATTTAATAATTTGAAACGCCGTCTTTCAATTTTTGTGTTCAATTTTAGTGTTATAATTTGTTATACTTTGTGAATATTTTATGTTATAAGAATAACAGACTTTATATTGAATATGAAAATGTACAGAGAAGTTTGCATTGGAAAGTAATTAAAATGACAAAGATAAATGAAAAGGCGATCAAGATCTTTAGAACAATTTATTACAGGAATAGCTGTAGTTGAAATTATGTTTTCAGAACCTGCATCACTAGTAAAGACCTTTTAAAGGTTTCTGTCTCTCACAAACTTTATCTAAAATATATATTGATGTCTGCGCCTGAGAGGAAGTGATATGGGCTTGAAACTAAATCATAATAAATAAATACCACACTTATTATTCGCGAACATTCAAGTCATCATAGCAGAAGATGAAGAGGAATCATATTCCGCAAAGTAAACACCACAGTTAAGATGAACGGGGATTAAAGATAAATATGAATAAAACTGAGCACTTAACAACAAGTTTGAAAGCTCATACTTTATTGGATGATATAAATACAATAACTGTTGAGGAATTCAAGTAACTTGGATGTATAGTGCATCAAGATGGGTCGTGCCAAAAAGATGCAGAGAAGGGAATTGGAGAAGGACGAGAAGCAATTGGGATGTTAAATTCTGTTCTGTGAGGCGTAGTAATATTCTCCTCAAAAGTGAACAAGTAATTTACAGTGCAATCATACAAAAAATATATACTGTATGGTTCGGAGATATGGACCTTAAATCTTTAGATCAAAAAGAATCTCCTCTCTATCGTGATCGACTTCTGGTGAAGACAACAAGAACATCAATGGTGGAAAAAATTAAAAGTTGATGAATACGAGAAATCATGGAAGTGAAACAGAATAATTTACAGACGATCGAACATAATAAGCTTAGATGGTTTGGGCATGTTTTCAGAAGGAAAGATGAGAGCCTACCAAAGCTATTGTAGACTGGAGCCCAACAGGAAGACAAAGGAGGGGCAGGCTTGGAAGAATACGATTGAAGAGTCATTGAAGAGTTTCAAATTAAGTGATGTATTTCTCTGGACAGAAATAATTGGAAAAGAACTCTGAACAGTATTTTTTTATGGTCGAGGCAACTTACTACTTATTGGACATTTCTAAGGATTATATGATGAAATATTTTATTAAGTTATATTAGTACACTATTATTATAATATAGTTCATCTATAAATATTTACGTTTAATGTACAAAATTGAAAATTTTAACCAGAGCATCCTATGTTATTTTAAATTTTATGTGTCAGAAAATATTTTCTAGGTATAGTAAAATCTATCAGTTTTCTTATATAAATTTCTAATCTTGATGTTACCCTTTCTTACAAAGATTTTTTGTTGTAAGATTCTGAAAATTAGAGATATTTTTCGCTGCAATTTTCTGTGATAAAAACATTAAAAATTACATAATGAATAAAGATTCGAATCAGTGATTTCAAAAATTACCAGAGTTCCAAGTTTTAAGATTTTCCGTAATCAGTAAGAACTGTGCTACACAAATATTAGACATTTGAAGAACTATTCCATGTTCACTATATTTACTAAATTTTTAAATATTTTATCGGTATTTATATTATATTTTATCCTATTTTTATTTTCTAAGAATTAAAAAAAAATTAATGAGACAATTGGACCTTTGTTGTTATTGCAATCAATGTGATTTACAGCCTTACAAATGATACAAAAAAGTTAATAATATCTTTTTTCAATAATTGACAAAATACACAAAATATTTTTATTTTGAAACCCCCCCTTTTTTAAGAAACTGCAAAATTGGAATTCCTTGTTATAAAATGGCAACCCTTTTGTTTATCTTCATATAATAAATTTCAGAACATGGATGATTGTGTTTTTTTTTTCTTTAAGCATCGAAACTTTAATTTAATGAATTACACTAAACCAATTCATGCGTGGTTTTAAACCTAATTATTATAATTGCTTATTATATTTTGTTAAGTAACAATGATTTAAAATGGCATATTTACAAATTTTTAATGCTATAATTTCTTTTTCATCATTAAAAAGCAATTACAAACAATTTACCCTTTCTTCGAAAGTGCTAAATATAGACGGACTGATTTTGGATAAAAAATATACGTTAAACATAAGTCTAAATATATTTCGATTCTAATTAATTCTCGCAAATTTTTAAAATTGATATAATTATAAATTTATGTAATTGATGTCGATTAGATGATAACTTAATATAGCAGTAAAAGCTTCAGTAAATATTTTTAAAGAATTGACATTCTTTTGAATCGTTTAGGTTATTAATTATGTTTTTTGAATTTTCATTCAATTTACTATCTTTTAAAAACTTTCAAAACAAAATTTAAACTTATTAAAAAAATTATTGTAATTTTCTTTTTTAAAACTTGTAAGTTGTTTTTCATAAAGTAATGTTTGATTGAGCATGTTTTGCATATGCAAATGGCAAATAAAGTATAGCATATAAAAATGCACGATAAATGTAGTATGAGATTTTATGATGTATAGTTTTAAGCCGCATCACAAATACAATTTCAAGATTTCATACAATATTCCTCACAGAAAGATGAATAAGCATTCCAACTCCCAAAATGCCTTTTATGACATACTGCATAGTAAATAAAAATTACGACAACATAATTTTGTTATTTATGGCAAGTAAAAAGATTAACTGAAGAGCAGGGATTTTCAGCTGTTCTTTATTCCTCAACATAATATGGGAACTCTTGGAGAAATTTATATCGTTACCGACAGCATAGAGAATTACATATTTTTTAGTTTTGGGAGATGATCTTGTAGTGATCTTGAATAATATATTTATAGAAGACATTTCGAAAAGAGAGTGCCTCTAATAAACTTTTTTCCTGCTTCTGGAAGTTCCGACGATTTATTTCATTTTAAATTGTATAAAATATCCCTGTTGCGCATTCACGCAATGATGCACTTATGAGTAATTAATTTGTGTTTAAAATCATATGACATGATTTATTAGATATACAATTAAATATATACCGAAGTTTTATTGATTCGAAGTTTTACTGAAGCATTGATTCTCAATTTGATACCATTTTAGTAAAATGGTAACAAATACTTCTGCTTCTTCTTTGGCACTTTTGTGAATTCTATGGGTTAATTCACACACTCTTGGAAAATTATCTAATTTTTACATTTTTCTAAAATCTTCGTGAAGTAAACAGGAGTCAAATTTCAAGAATTCAACTTTAAATGAAGTTCTATATTTCTATCTACATAATTTTATTTTATTATAAGAAGCTTGTTGTGCACTGGAAATGTATACTTGAAAGTAGTACGGTACACCGATGACCAATACCATGGTACAATCCGTGATACGACTTCCAGATTTTTTTTAAAATTTGAAATAGTAAATATTAATATTTTTTTTAATCGAAGGCATCGCTAACAGCGGAAAAGTACAGGAAAATAGTCCCCCCCCTTTTTTTTTTTGGTAGTCCATTCTGGGAAAAGTAGAGGGCCTTTTGAAACTGGAGAAAAACAAAAAGGATACATTGAGGAACTTACTATTTTTTGAAACAGTAAATCTTAATATTTTTCAAAACCAAAGATGCAGCCTTAACTGAAAAAGTACACTGAAGAAATAGGTATTTTTTCTGTAGTTTACTCCGAGAAATTGGAATGGTAATTTCAAAATGGAGAAAAAATAAGAAACGCAAAAAGGAATCGGAAAATCCGAAAACCAAAATAGAATTTAACTTTGGAAATTATTATTATTTTTTAAAAATAATAAATATTATTATTTTTTTATAAACAAGAGACCAGTAGAAATGAAATGGTACCAAGTATAACTGGTTTAAAAAAAATTCAGTCGGGTAAGCGGATATGGCAGTTTCAAATTGAAGAATAAAAGGAAAGTTTGAAAACTGAAGCGTAGTCGAGCTCCGGAAAATGTTTTTTTTTAAATAGTAAATATTAATAAATTTTTAAACGAAAGATATTATTACAACTGGAAAGGTACGGCAAAAGCTTTTGTATTTTCTTTTTTGTAACTGCACGAGAGACTATTTCACTATATTCACGAGAGACTAGTACGAGATCACTATTTCAAGATGCAGAAAAACGGATAGCTATATTTTGTCTGCATAAAGATCCGAGGAAAGTCCAGAAAATCACAGACACAATTGGCCGGACCATTAATATCTTGGCTAATTTTCAAAAAATAAAAATCTGAGCCTGATGCACCTGTCTTCCTCTCTCCTCATACAAAATTCCAGACCTCTACATGAGTTAGATTTCTCTAGCGATTGCCAACAAACAGACAGAGAGGCAAACATTTATTTTTTTTATTTATAAAAATAGTGCAGTCTGTAGTATATCTTATTGCTCACTTCGGTGGGATAAATCACTTTGGAGGGATATTTTGACTACAAGCAAGATTAAAACGGTCTAATTAAACAAAACAAACAATACAGACATCGGAAATGTTGTCTTCGATCGTTTATTTTATCTGCATGTTTTTATCCTTCTTTACATCCTATTCTAGACAATTCTGTGGAATATCTTCTTGATGACTTCGTAGGGACATATATTTTTAAAGCTTCTTTTAAAAATACTACACCTCAATTAAAATCTTTTGTTAATTTCCGAAGAGAAACAATTATAAAATTATTCTTTTTCACGCAAACAAACAGTTCATACCTCCGAAGTTTTGACTCCGTTATGCATACATATTGGTATCTTTTGCATCTATTTTTATATCTGCTTTTTTTACTGTCTGTCATATATCTTCTTTCTTGCTTCGGAATAAGATATATTTTCACTTGTAATTTTAAAAATAGCATACCTGAAATGAAGTTATTTGTTAAGTTACGATCAGGACAATTAGTGAAAAGTACATTCTTACGTAATGTAGTAATACCTATCTCTGAAGATTTCGTCTTTGTACTTTTCTTTCGTCGACATCATATCTATCTTCTTCAACCAGTGCAGCAACTCTTTGCGTAGTCGGATCTTTCTGTGCCCGACTGTTGGATTAGCAGGAGTATAGAAAGTAACTTTCAGGGAACTAAACTCCGAGCGGGGGAGCTTCTCTGGCGCTTGAGAGGGAGCCTTCCACAACCCTCTAAACCTTCCACAACCCTACGACCACGAGTGGCGCCTAGGATACCCTAGTATGGTGACCATGCACGGTTCCTCGGAGTCTTCAGACCAGTCTCTGGGAGGTAAGATGTGTTCAAATTCGTGGACTGGGGGCCGGAAGGTCCCGACCCTACGTCATACAGCCTAAGTTGGGACGTGTCTATGCGCCCAGGGAGTGTGTTTTTCTCAACCTCCCGGCTAAGCGAGAGGTACTTATTTCTTCGCTGCTGCTGACTAATTAGCAGTTTTCATCGTAGTAGTTCTATGATCGAAGGCGATGTTAAAGCAAGGCGTCCCGGGGAAGCTCGACCTAGGGCCCGGTTTGCCATTTGAGTTTCCGGCTCCGAAGCTCTCGGGGGACTCCGGTATGACTTCAAGTGTGATGTGATGGTGTCTTAAGAGAATTTGAAATCATCTCAAAACACAACGAATTCTGTCGTCAATAGTTTGCCGCAGAGGAGTGATGCGCAGATGGTTGTTGTGAAGTACCCGAAGGTTGTGCTGAAGGTGGTCTTGTTCTGAAGGTGCTGAAGGTGGTCTTGTGTGTACTATTTTGTTTGTATTTGCTTTCATGTTTCATCTTTTTTTTCATTAACTTTGTTTCATCTTTTTCTTTTTGTCCTCTCCATCTATATTATGTTGTATATATTTTTGATACTTCGGAGAGATACATATTTTTAATGCTTCTCTTACAAATACCCATCCCTGAAATGAAATGTTTCGATTAATATTGTAGATGTATTGACTTGTTTCGATTTTTATTGAAATCTTTGCTTGCATATTTGTTTCTTCATCGGCATTGCACAACCTTTTTATATCCTCTTCTAGTGATGTTTGTGGTATATCTTATTGTTGACTTCGGAGGGTTGCATATTTTTACTGCTTCTATTTAAAATATCCATACATGAAATGAAAACATATGTTAAGTTGAAAAGAGAAAGAACAATAAATTTTTATTTAAAACCAAGAAAACAGTAAATACCTCCGAAGCTTGTGCTCCATTTGTATGTACTATTTGAATCGTTGCTTTCATTTTTGTTTTTTCATTAACTATATTTCATCTTTTTTTATCCACTTCTGCTATGTTTTACTGTGTATCGTTTTGCTACTTCAGAGGATACATATTTTTACAGTTTCTCTTACAAATATCCATCCCTGAAATGAAATATTTTGTTAAGTTGCGAAGAGCAGTAATTATAAAATGTTCTTTTTAACCCTATCAATTGATACATACCTCCGAAATTTTACCTTTTTTTTCTTCTATTAACATCTCTAACTGTATTTTTTTTACTAATTCGTCAATGTTTCGGCAATGTCTTTTATATTATCTTGTAGTACAATCAGTGGTACATCTTCTTGCGACTTGGGAGGGATGCATATTTTTACTGCTTCTTTTAAAAATACTCATACCTGAAATGAAAACATTTGTTAAGTTGAAAATAGAAAGAACTATAAATTTTTATTTAAAACCAAACAAACAATACATACCTCCGAAGATTTTTCTGAATTTGTGTGCATTATTTGCATCGTTGCTTTCATCTTTGTTTTTTCAATAACTTTGTTACACCTTCTCTTGCTATATTCTGTTGTATAACTTTTTGCTTATTCTGAGGTATACATATTTTTACTGCTCCTCTTAAAAATACCCATCCCGGAAATGAACTATTTTGTTAAGAGTCGAAGAGCAGTAATTATAAAATGTTGTTTTAAAGTCAATTAAGCGATACATTACATACTTTGATATTCTATCTTTTTTTTCTTCTATTAACATCTCTAACACCATTTTTGTTACTAATCCGTCAATGTTTCGGCAATGTGTTTTATATTCTCTTCTAGTACAACCAATGGTACATTTTCTTGTGGACTTCGGAGAGATACAATTTTACTGTTTCACGTAAAAATACGCATACCTGAAATGAAAACGTCCGTTAATTTGTACAGAGAGAAATAATATAAAATTAACTTTTTAAACAAAATAAAAAACACGTACCTCCGACGCTTGGTCTCCATTCGTATGTACTATTTGCAATGATGTGTTGTCATCTTTGTTTTTTCATTAACATTGTTTAATTTTCTTTTTTATCATGCTCTGCAATGTTCCGTTGTATATCTTTTTGCTACTTCGGAGGTATACATATTTTTACTGCTTCTCTTAAAAATACCCATACCTGAAATGAAATGTGTTGTTAATGTGCGTAGAGCAGTTTTTATAACATATGGGCTGATAAGTTCCCGGTCTAATAAAGAAAACACAACTTTTTAACATAACTTTATAACTTTATAACCTTATAACTTTATAGCTTTATTAAATAACATAACTTTAATAATAAATAATAATAATTTCCTAATAATAATAATAATAATAATAATAATAATAATAATAATAATTTAAGAATAATAATTTAATAATAATAATTTATTAGATAAATAATAATAATAATTTAATATTAATAATTTATTAGATAAATAATAATAATAATTTAATATTAATAATTTATTAGATAAATAATAATAATAATTTAATAATAAATAACATAATTTTATAACGAAAAAGCTCCAAACAGTGCTCAGAATCATCGACTCGTTGTTGTTTTTGGTCAAAAGTCAACATGCACGGCACCCACTTCGACAACAGCTTTTTCATAGACAAATGTTCATTCAAAATAAAACCTACATGTTCCTTGGATATCTTCAGAGTCTGATCTATCTTCTGCAACTTCACTTTACGGTTCCCAAAAACGATTTTGAGGACTTTTTTGATGATTTCCGGAGTAACCACCTCTTTTGCGTGGTGAAGCACTGGTTTCCGTACGACCACGTTTAAATTCAGCAAACCAGTCAATAATGGTTGATCTACCTGGTGCAGTGTACGAATAACGCTTATCAAGCCAAGCTTTTGTTTGAACGGTGTTTTTTCTCATCAAAGAACTATTCTTGAAATTCTTGTTTATCCATTTTTTTGTTTATCAACAAAGCAGTTCAACTAAAACCACTCTAACATTTTATCCACACGGCGAATCATCATTACATTTTTCCTGCTGCCTTTTAAAGGTTAGTAGTTACTAAAAATTGCATCGGTTCGGCGATTACAACGCCATCTGTGTGCCAGACCGGGAACTTATCAGCCGATGTGTTAAAATGTCCTTTTTAACACTATCAATCGATACATATCTACGGAATTTTGTCTTTGTTTCTTCTAGTGAAATCTCAAAACAGCAGTTTTGTTTCTACATAGGCATAGATCCATCGCATTTTAAATTAACTTCTACAGCCATTAGTGATACATCTTCTTGCGGACTTCGGAGAGATACATATTTTACTGCTTCTCTTAAAAATACGCATACCTGAAATAAAAACATATGTTAAAAGTTTCAGTTATGAAAAGAGTTATACTTTTTTTTAAACTAAACAAACAATACATACCTCTGAAGAATGGTCACTATTTTTGTACTATTTTCAATTTTGCTTTCATTTTTGCTTTTTTATTAACATTGTTTAATATTCTTTTTTATTCTCTACAAGTATATTCTGCGGTTTATGTTCTTGCTTCTTCGAAGAGATGAATATGTTTACTGCTTCCATTAAAAATACCCATACCTGTAATGAAATGTTTTGTTAAGTTACGAAGAACAGTAATTTTTAAATGTTCTTTTTTACCAAATCGAGCAATATATATCTCCGGAGATTTGTCTCCATTTATTTCATCTATTGATATCATTGCTAGCATGTATGTGTCTTATTCGCATTGTACTACCATTTTTTATATTCTCTTCTAGTAATATCTGTGGTATAACTTCTTGTTGACTTTGGAGGGATGCGTATTATTTCTACCTCTCTTAAAAATACCATTACTCGAAATGAAAACATCTGTTAAATTGTACGGAGAAACAGTTACAAAGCTCTTTTAAACTTAACATACAATACATACCTCTTAAGCATGGTCTGTATTCGTGTGTACTTTTTTATAGCTGCTTTCATCTTTGTTATTTCATTAACTTTGTCTCATCTTCTTTTTTATCCTCTTCTGCTATATTCTGCTGTATATCTTTTTGCTACTATGGAAAGATACATATTTTTACTGCTTCTATTATAAAAACTAATACCTGAAATGATACGTTTTGTTAAATTGTGAAGAGCAGTATTTATAAAATGTTGTTCTTAAGCCAATCAAGCCATACATACCTCTAAAATTTTATGTTTGTTTCTTCTATTAAACCTCTAGCTGCATCTTTGTTCCGACATCGGCAATGTTCCATTGTTTTTCATATTCTATTCTCGTACAATCAGTAATACATTTTCTTGCGGATTTCGTAGAGATATATATTTCACTGCTTCTCTTAATAAGCATACCTGAAGTAAAAACATGTGTTAAGTTGTACAGAGAACCGATTATAAAAAAATGTTTTTAATCTAAACAAACAATACATACCGTCGAAGCTTGGTCTCCATTTATGTTTACTATTTGCATTGTTGCTGACATCTTTCAATTTTCATTTAACATATTTTATCTTTCTTTTTATCCTCTTCTAGTATATTCTGTGGTATATCTTCTTGGTACTTTGGAGATGTAAAAAATTTTACTGCTTCCATTAAAAATATCCATACCTGAAATGAAATGTTTTTTTTTAAATTGCGAAGAACAGCATTTATATAATGTTCTTTTTCGCCCAATCAAGCCAAAACTACATCCAAAATTTTGTCTTTTTTTGTTTCTGCTCTTGACATCACAAACAGAATCATTTTTTCAGAATTGGCAATGTTCCATCATCTTTTATATTATATTTTAATACAAACAGTGGTACATCTTCTTGCGGATTTTGGAGATATGCATATTTTTATTGCTTCTCTTAAAAATACCCATACCTGAATTAAAAAATTTGTTAAGTTGAAAAGAAAATTAACTATGAATTTTCATTTTAAAAAAAAAAAAAAAAAAAAAAAAACAGTACATATTCCCGAAGCTTGTTCCCCATTTGTGTGTATTATTTCCATCGTTGCTTTCAAGTTTTTTTTTCATTAACTTTGTGTCATCTTTTTTTTATCCTCTCCATCTATATTCTGTTGTATATATTTTTGCTACTTCGGAGAGATACATATTTTTACTGATTCTCTTACAAAAACCCATCCCTGAAATGAAATGTTTCGATTAATATTGTATGTGTATTGACTTGTTTCGATTTTTATTGAAACCTTTGCTTGCGTATTTGTTTCTTCATTGGCGTTGTACAAAATTTTTATATCCTCTTCAAGTGATGTTTGTGGTACATCTTCTTGCGGATTTCGGAGGGATGCATATTTTTACGGCTTCTCTTAAAAATAACCTTTACCTGAAATGAAAATATTTGTTAAGTTGAACAGAGAAAGAACAATACATTTTTATTTAAAACCAAGAAAACAGTAAATACCTCCGAAGCTTGTGCTCCATTTGTGTGTAATATTTGCATCGTTGCTTTCATTTTTCTTTTTACATTAACTGTATTTCATCATTTCTTATCCTCTCCTGTTATATTTTACTGTGTATCGTTTTGCTACTTCGGAGGGATACATATTTTCACTGCTTCTCTTACAAATATCCATCCCTGAAATGAAATATTTTGTTAAGTTGCGAACATCAGTAATTATAAAATGTTTCTTTTAACCCAATTTAGTGATACATACCTCCGATATTTTATCGTTTTATTTTTCTATTAACATCTCTAACTGCATTTTTGTTATTAATTCGGCAACGTTTCGGTAACGTCTTCTAGTACAATCAGTGGTACATTTTCTTGAGGACTTCGGAGAGATAAAATTTTACTGCATTACGTAAAAATGCGCATACCTGAAAAAAAACATCTGTTAAGTTGTACAGAGAAAAAAAATATATAAAATTAACTTTTTAAATGAAACAAAGAACACACACCTCCGAAGCTGGGTCTCTATTTGTGTGTACTATTTGCAATGATGTTGTCATCTTTGTTTTTTCGTTTACATTGTTTGATTTTCTTTTTTATCCTGCTCTGCAATGTTCTGCTGTATATCCTTTTGCTACTTAGGAGGTACACATATTTTTATTACTTCTCTTAAAAATACCCATACCTGAAATGAAATGTTTTGTTAATTTGCGAAGAGCAGTAATTATACAATGTTCTTTTTAACCCAATTTAGTGATACATACCTCCGATATTTTATTGTTTTTCTTCTTCTATTAACATCTGTAACTGCATTTTTTTTGTTACTAAATCGGCAATTTTTCGGCAATGTCTTTTATATTCTCTTTTAGAACAATCAGTGGTACATTTTTTTGCGGACGTTGGAGAAATATAATTTTACTGCTTCACGTAAAAATACGCATACCTGAATTGAAAACATCTGTAGAGTTGTGCAGAAAAATAATTGTAAATTTATGTTTCTAAACTTAACAAACAATACATACTTCTGAAGCATAGTGTCCATTTGTGTGTACTTTTTGCATTGTTGCTTTCACCTTTGTTTTTGAATAAATTTGTTTTACCTTTTTTTTATCGTCTTCTACCAAATTCTTCTGTATTTGTTTTTGCTACTACGGAAATATAGACATTGTTACTTCTTCTCTTAAAAATATCCATACCTGAAATGAAATGATGTGTTAACTTGCAAAAAGCAGTAATTATAAAATGTTCTTTTTAACCCAATCAAGCCATACATACTTCCGAAATTTTACCTTTTTTTGTTTCTTCTCTTGACATCACTAACTGCATCATTTCTCCTACATTGGCAATGTTTCATTGTCTTTATATTATCTTGTAGTACAATCAGTGGTACATCATCTTGCGGACTTCGGAGGGATGCATAAATTTACTGCTTCTCTGAAAAATTCCCATACCTGAAATGAAAATATTTGTTAACTTGAAAAGAGAAAGAACAATAAATTTTTATTTAAAACCAAGAAAACAGTAAATACCTCCGAAGCTTGTGCTGCATTTGTGTGTACTATTTGCATCGTTGCTTTCATTTTTCTTTTTCCATTGACTTTAATTCATCATTTTTTATCCTCTCCTGTTATATTTTACTGTGTATCGTTTTGCTACTTTGGAGGGATACATATTTTTACTGCTTCTCTCACAAATATCCATCCCTGAAATGAAATACTTTGTTAAGTTGCGAAGAGTAGTAATTATAAAATATTCCTTTTAACCCAATTTAGTGATACATACCTCCGATATTTTATCGTTTTATATTTCTATTAACATCTCTAACTGCATTTTTGTTACTAATTCGGCAAAATTTTAGCAATGTCTTTTATATTCTCTTCTAGTACTATCAGTGGTACATTTTCTTGCGGACTTCGGAGAGATACAATTTTACTGCATTACGTAAAAATGCGCATACCTGAAAAGGAAACATCTGTTAAGTTGTACAGAGACAGAAATATATAAAATTAACATTTTAAATGAAAGAAAGAACACGTTCCTCCGAAGCTGGGTCTCTATTTGTGTGTACTATTTGCAATGATGTTGTTATATTTTTTTTTCCGTTAACATTGTTTAATTTTCTTTTTTATGCTGCTCTGCAATATTTTGCTGTATATCCTTTTGCTACTTCGGAGGTACACATATTTTTATTAGTTCTCTTTAAAATACCCATACCTGAAATGAAATGTTTTGTTAATTTGCGAAGAGCAGTAATTATTAAATGTTCCTTTAACCGAATTTAGTGATACATACCTCCGATATTTTATTGTTTTTTTTCTTCTATTAACATCTCTAACTGTATTTTTTTTGTTACTAAACCGGCAATGTTTCGGCTATGTCTTTTATATACTTTTCTAGAACAACCAGTGGTACATTTTCTTGCGGACGTCCGAGAAATATAAATTTACTGCTTCACGTAAAAATACACATACCTGAAATGAAAACAGTGTACAGAGAAAGAATTGTAAAGTTGTGTTTCTAAACTTAACAAACAATACATACTTCTGAAGCATAGTGTCCATTTGTGTGTACTTTTTGCATAGTTGCTTTCATCTTTGTTTTTTCATTAAATTTGTTATACCCTTTTTTTATCGTTTTCTGCCAAATTCTTCTGTGTGTGTTTTTGCTACTGCGGAAATATACACATTGTTACTTCTTCTCTTAAAAATATCCATACCTGAAATAAAATGATGTGTTAACTTGCAAAAATCAGTAATTATAAAATGTTCTTTTTAACCCAATCAAGCCATACATACTTTCGAAATTTTACCTTTTTTGTTTCTTCTTTTGACATAGCTAACTGCATAATTTCTTCTACATTGGTAATGTTCCATTGTCTTGTATATTATCTTGTAGTACAATCAGTGGAAGATCTTCTTGCGGACATCGGAGGGATGCATATTTTCACTGTTTCTCTTAAAAATACCCATACGTGAAATGAAAATATTTGTTAAGTTGAAAAGAGAAAGAACTATAAATTTTTATTTCTAACTAAACAAACAGTGTATACCTCCGAAGCTTGTTTTGAATTTGTGTGTACAATTTGCATCGTTTCTATCATCAATGTTTTTTCATTAACTTTGTTTCACCTTCTTTTTTATCCTCTCCTGCTATATTCTGCTGTATAACATTTTGCTAATTCGGAGGGATACATATTTTTACTGCTCCTCTTAAAAATAACCATTCCTGAAATGAAATGTTTTGTTAAGTTAAAAGAGCAGTAATTGCAAAATATTCTTTTTAACCCAATAAAGTGATACATACCTTCGAAATTGTATCTTTGTTCCTTCTACTGACATCGCGAACAGCATCTTTGTTTCTACATAGGCATTGTTCCATTGTATTTTATATTCTCTTCTAGTAGAATCAGTGGTAGGTATTTTTGTGGACCTCGGAGAGATATGCTGATAAACATCTTGACTGCTTCTCTTCAAAATACCCATACCTGAAATGAACACATTTGTTTAGTTGTAAACAGAAAGAACAATAATTTTTTGTTTAAAACAAAAGAAAAACAGTACATGCCTCTGAAACTTGCTTTCCATTTCTCTGTACTATTTGTATCATTGCTTTCATCTTTGTTCTTTCATTAACTTTGTTTTATCAATTTTTATTATCTCCTGCTATATTCTGTTATATATCGTTTTGCTACTTCGGAGAGATACATATTTTTACTGCTTCTCTTATAAATACTCATTCCTGAAATTAAATGTTTCGATTATTATTGTATATTCATTAACATGTTTTGATTTTTATTGAAATCAGTGCTTGCATATTTGTTTCTTCATTTGCATTGAACTACCTTTTTATATCATCTTCTAGTGATGTCTGTGGTATATCTTCTTGTTGACTTCGGAGGGATGCATGTTTTTACTGCTTTTCTTAAAAGTACACATACCTAAAAAATGAAAACATCTGTTAAGTTGTAAATACAAAGAACAATAAATTTTTATTTTAAACAACAACAACAACAAAATAACAGTACATACATCCGAATCTTGCTCTCCATTTGTGTGTACTAATTGGATTTTTGCTTTCACCTTTGTTGCTTCATTAACTTTGTTTCATCTTTTTATTTCCTCTCTTGCTATATTCTACTGTATATCGTTTTGCTACTTCGGAGGGATACATATTTGTACTGCTCCTCTTAAAAATACCCATGCCTGAAATGAAATGTTTTGTTAAGTTGAAAGAGCAGTAATTGCAAAACTTTCTTTTTAACCCAATAAAGCGATACATACCTTCGAAATTTTATATTTGTTCCTTCTACTGACATCTCGAACAGCATCTTTGTTTCTACATAGGCATTGTTTCATCGTATTTTATAGTCTCTTCTAGTAGAGTCAGTGGTAGTTTTTTTTGTAGGCCTCAGAGAGATGTGCAGACAGACATCTTTACTGCTTCTCTTCAAAATACCCATACCTGAAATGAAAACATTTGTTTAGTTGTAAACAGAAAGAACAATAATTTTTTGTTTAAAACAAAAGAAAACAGTACATACCTCTGAAACTTGATCTCCATTTCTGTGTACTATTTGCATCATGGCTTTCATCTTTGTTCTTTCATTAACTTTGTTTCATCAATTTTTATACTCTCCTGCTCTATTCTGGTGTATATCATTTTGCTGCTTCAGAGAGATAGATATTATACTCTTTCTCTTATAAATACCCATCCCTGAAATTAAATGTTTCGATTATTATTGTATATGTATTGACATGTTTTGATTTTTATTGAAATCAGTGCTTGCATATTTGTTTCTTCATTTGCATAGTACTACCTTTTTATACCCTCTTCTAGTGATGTCTATGGTATATCTTCTTATTGACATCGGAGGGCTGCATATTTCTACTGCTTTTCTTAAAAGTACCCATATCTGAAATAAAAACATTTGTTAAGTTGTAAATACAAAACACAATAAATTTTTATTTTAAACCGAAAAAAACAGTACATACCTCCAAAACTTGCTCTCCATTTGTGTGTACTAATTGCATTATTGCTTTTATCTTTGTTTTTTCATTAACTTTATTTCATCTTTTTTTATCCTCTCCTGCTATATTCTGTTATATATCGTTTTGCTACTTCGGAGAGATAAATATTTTTACTGCTTCTCTTATAAATACTCATCCCTGAAATTAAATGTTTCGATTATTATTCTATATGTATTGAGATGTTTTGATTTTTATTGAAATCAGTGCTTGCATATTTGTTTCTTCATTTGCATTGAAGTACCTTTTTATATCCTCTTCTAGTGAAGTCTGTGGTATATCTTCTTGTTGACTTCGGAGGGATGCATGTTTTTACTGCTTTTCTTAAAAGTACCCATAAGTAAAAAATGAAAACATTTGTTAAGTTGTAAATACAAAGAACAATAAATTTTTATTTTAAACAACAACAAAAAAAAACAGTACATAAATCCGAAGCTTGCTCTCCATTTGTGTGTACTAATTGGATTTTTGCTTTCATCTTTGTTGTCTCATTAACTTTGTTTCATCTTTTTATATCCTCTCTTGCTATATTCTACTGTATATCATTTTGCTACTTCGGAGGGATACATATTTGTTCTGGTCCTCTTAAAAATACCCATACCTGAAATGAAATGTTTTGTTACGTTGAAAGAGCAGTAATTGCAAAATATTCTTTTTAAACCAATAAAGCGATACATACCTTCGAGATTTTATCTTTTTTCTTTCTACTGACATCTCGATCAGCATCCTTGTTTCTACATAGTATTGTATCGTACTGTTCCATCGTATTGTATATTATCTTGTAGTAGAATCAGTGGTAGATATTTTTGTGGACCTCGCAGAGATATGCAGACAGACATCTTTACTGCTTTTCTTCAAAATACCCATACCTGAAATGAAAACATTTGTTTAGTTGTAAATAGAAAGAACAATAACTTTTTGTTTAAAACAAAAGAAAAACAGTACATACCTCTGAAACTTGCTCTCCGTATATGTGTACTATTTGCATCATTGCTTTCATCTTTGTTTTTTCATTAAGTTTGTTTCATCAATTTTTATTATCTTCTGCTATATTCTGTTATGTATCGTTTTGCTACTTCGGAGAGATATATATTTTTACTGCTTCTCTTATAAATACTCATACCTGAAATTAAATGTTTCGATTATTATTATATATGTATTGACATGTTTTGATTTTTATTGAAATCAGTGATTGCATATTTGTTTCTTCATTTGCATTGTACTACTTTTTTATATGCTCTTGTAGTGATGTCTGTGTTACATCTTCTTGTTGACTTCGGATGATGCATATTTTTACTGCTTTTCTTAAAAGTACCCATATCTGAAATAAGAACATTTGTTAATTTTTAAATACAAAGAACAATAAATTTTTATTTTAAACCGGAAAAAAACAGTACATACCTCCGAAGCTTGCTCTCCATTTGTGTGTACTAATTCCATTGTTGCTTTTATCTTTGTTTTTTCATTAACTTTGTTTAATCTTTTTTTATCCTCTCCTGCTATATTATTTTGTATATCGTTTTGCTACTTTGGAGGGATACATATTTGTACTGCTCCTCTTAAAAATACCCATACCTGAAATGAAATGTTCTGTTAAGTTGAAAGAGAAGTAATAGCAAAATGCTCTTTTTAACCCAATAAAGCGATACATACCTTCGAAATTTTATCTTTGTTCCTTCTACTGACATCTCGAACCGCATCTTTGTTTCGACATAGGCATTGTTCCATCGTATTTTATATTCTCTTCTAGTAGAATCAGTGGTAGGTATTTTTGTGGACCTCGGAGAGATATGCTGATAAACATCTTGACTGCTTCTCTTCAAAATACCCATACCTGAAATGAAAACATTTGTTTAGTTGTAAATAGAAAGAACAATAATTTTTGTTTAAAACAAAAGAAAAACAGTACATACCTCTGAAACGTGCTCTCAATTTCTGTGTACTATTTGTATCATTGCTTTCGTCTTTGTTCTTTCATTAAATTTGTTTCATCAATTTTTATACTCTCCTGCTATATTCTGTTGTATATCGTTTTGCTACTTCGGAGAGATACATATTTTTACTGCTTCTCTTATAAATACCCATCCCTGTAATTAAATTTTTAGATTATTATTATATATGTATTCACATGTTTTGATTTTTATTGAAATCAGTGCTTGCATATTTGTTTCTTCATTTGCATTGTACTACCTTTTTATATCCTCTTCTAGTGATGTCTGTGGTATATCTTCTTGTTGACTGCGGACGGATGCATATTTTTACTGCTTTTCTTAAAAGTACCCATACCTAAAATGAAAACATTTGTTAAGTTGTAAATACAAAGAACAATAAATTTTTATTTAAAAAAAAACTGTACATACCTCCGAAGCTTGCTCTCCATTTGTGTGTACTAATTGCATTATTGCTTTCATCTTTGTTTTTTCACTAACTTTGTTTCATCTTTTTTTTTATCCTCTCCTGCTATATTCTACTGTATATCGTTTTGCTACTTAGGAGGAATACATATTTGTACTGTTTCTCTTACAAATACCCATCCCGGAAATGAAATATTTTGGTAAAAGCCGAAGAGCACTAATTATAAAATGTTCTTTTTAACCCAATTAAGGGATACATTACATACCTCCTATATTTTAGCGTTTTTTTTCTTCTATTAACATGTGTAACTGCATTCTTGTTACTAATTCGGCAATGTTTTCGCAATGTCTTTGATATTCTCTGCTATTACAACGAGTGGTACAATTTCTTGCGGACTTTGGAGAGATACAATTTTACTGCTTCACGTAAAAAAATGCATACCTGAAATGAAAACATCTGTTAATTTGTACAGAGAATAAAAACATAAAATTAACTTTTTAAACGAAACAAAGTACACGCACCTCCGAAGCTTGGTCTCCATTTGTGTGTACTAATTGCAAGGATGTTGTCATCTTTTTGTTTTTATTAACTTTTTTAAATTTTCTTTTTTATCATGCTCTGCAATGTTCTGTTGTATATATTTTTGCTACTTTGGAGGTATACATATTTTTATTGTTTCTCTTAAAAATACGCATACCTGAAACGAAATGTGTTTTTAATTTGCGAAGAGCAGTATTTATAAAATGTTCTTTTTAACACTATCAATCGATGCGTACCTAAGAAATTTCATCTTTGCTTATTTCTTCTAGTGAAATATCTAACAGTATTTTTGTTTCTACATAGGCATAGATCCATCGTATTTTATATTCACTTCTACTGCCATCAGTAATACATCTTGCGGATTTCGGAGAGATACATATTTTATTGCTTCTCTTAAATATACGCATACTTAAAATAAAAAAAATTGTTAAAATGTTCAGAAAAACATTTATAAAATTATCTTTTTAAACTAAACAAACAATACATACCTCCGAAGAATGCCCGACTTTTTTGTACTATTTTCAATGTTGCTTTCATATTTGTTTTTTCATTAACATTGTTTAATATTCTTTTATATCTTCTACAAGTATATTCTGCGGTATATGTTCTTGCAACTTCGGTTAGATAAATATGTTTACTGCTTCCATTAAAAATACCCATACCCGTAATGAAATGTTGTGTTATGTTTCAAAGAACAGTAATTTTTAAATGTTCTTTTTTTTACGAAATCGAGCAATATATATCTCCGAAGATTTATCTCCATTTATTTCCTCTATTGATATCGTTGCTAGCATATATGTTTCTTATTTGCGTTGTACTACTTTTTTATATATCTAGTAATATCTAGTATATATCTAGTATATATCTTTTTATATATCTAGTAGTTATATTTGTTCTAGTAATATTTGTGGTATAACTTCCTGACTTTGGATGGATGCGTATTATTTCTGCTTCTCTTAAAAATACCCTTACCCGAAATGTAAACATGTGTTAAATTGTACAGAGAAACAATTACAAAATGATCTTTTTATTCTTAACAAACAATACATACCTCTGACGCATGGCCTCTATTTGTGTGCACTTTTTGCATCGCTGCTTTCATCTTTGTGTTTTCATTAACTTTGTCTCAACTTCTTTTTATCCTCTTCTACTATATTCTGCTGTATATCTTGTTGCTACTAAGGAACTACATAATTTTACTTCTTCTATTAGAAATACCCATACCTGAAAGGAAATATTTTGCTAAGTTAGCAGTAATTGTAAAATTTTCTTCTTAAGCCAATCAAACGGAACATACCTCCGAAATATTATGTTTGTTTCTTTCTACATCTGATATGTTCCATCATCTTTCATATTCTCTTCCAGTACAATCAGATTACATTTTCTTGCGTTCTTCGAAGAGATACATATTTTACTGCTTCCCTTAAAAATACGCATACCTAAATTGAAAATATCTGTTGTACAGTGAAACGATTATAAAAAAAAATCCTTTTAAACTAAATAAAAAAAACATACCTCCGAAGCTTGCGACTATTTATGTGAACTATTTGCAATGTTGCTTTCATCTTTGATTTTTTATTAACGTTGTTTTATGTTCTTTTTTTGTTCTTTTCTAGTATATTCTGCGGCATATGTTCTTGCTACTTGAGAGATAAATATTTTTATTGCTTCCATAAAAAATATCCATACCTGAAATGAAATGTTTTGTTAAATTGCGAAGAGCAGCAATTTTAATGTGTTTTTCATGATCCTATCAAGTAGTACATACCTCCGGAGATTTGTGTCTATTTGTTTCATCTATTGAAATCGTTGCTTGCATATTTGTTCCTTCATAGGCATTGTACTACTCTTCTAGTAATATCTGTGGAAAACTTCTTGTTGACTTCGGAGGGATGCATATTTTTACCGCTTCTCTTTAAAATACCCATATCTGAAATGAAAACATCTGTTGAGTTGTACAGAGAAAGAATTATAAAATTATCTTTCTAAACTTAACAAACGATACATAAGTCTGATGCATAGTCTCCATTTGTTTGTACTTTTTGCATAGCTGCTTTCATCTTTGTTTTTTCATTAAATTTGTTTTATCTTCTTTTTTATCCTCTTCTGCTAAATTCTGCTGTATATATTTTTTGCTATTACGGAAAGATACACATTTTTACTTCTTCTCTTAAAAATATCCATACCTGAAATGAAATGTTTTGTCAATTTTCGAAGAGCAGTAAGTATAAAATGTTATTTTTAACCCTATCAATCGATACTTAACTCCGAAATTTTACCTGGGTTTGTTTATTCTACTGACATCGTAACAGCGTCTTTGTTTCAACATAGGCATTGTTGCATCGTTTTTTATATTGTATTCTGTTAGAATCAGTGGTACATCTTCTTGCAGAATGCAGAGGAATGCATATTTTTACTGTTTCTCTTAAAAATACCCATACCTGAAATGAAAACATTTGTTAATTGAAAAGAAAAAGAACTATAAAGTTTTATTTAAAACCAAACAAACAGTACATACCTCTGAAGCTAGATCTTAATTTGTGTGAATTATATGCATCGTTTTCTTCATCTTTGCTTTTTCATTAACTTTGTTTCATCTTCTCTTTTATCCACTCCTGTTATATTCTGTTGTATATATTTTTGTTACTACGGAGGGATACATATTTTTACTGCTCCTCTTAAAAATACCCATACCTGGAATGAAATGTTTTGTTAATTTGCGAAGAGCAATAAGTATAAAAAGTTATTTTTAACCCTATCAATCGATACTTACCTCCGAAATTTTACCTTTGTTTGTTTCTTCTACTGACATCGTAACAGCGTCTTTGTTTCTACATAGACATTGTTGCATCGTTTTTTATATTGTATTCTGTTAGAATCAGCGGCACATATTCCTGCGGACCTCGGAGAGATACATATTTCACTGCTTCTCTTAAAAATACTCCTACCTGAAATGAAAACATCTGTTAAAATGCACAGAGAAACATTTATAAATTTATATTTCTAAACGAAGCAAACAATACATAACTCCAAAGCTTGGTCTTTGTTTGTTTGTACTTTTTGTTTCGTTGCTTTCATCTTTGTTTTTTCTTTAACTTTGTTTAATCTTATTTTTATCCTCTTCTATTTCATACTGCGGAATATCTTCTTGCTACTCTGAGGGATACATATTTTTCTTTATTTTCTTAAAAATATTCATACCTGAAAAGAAATGTTTTGTTAAGTTGCGAAGCGAAGCAATTATAAAATGTTCTTTTTAAACCAATCAAGTAATACATACCTCCGAAGTTTTATCTCCATTTACATCTTCTATTTAAATTGTTTCTGGCTCTTTGTCTCTTCATCGGTATTATTCCATCTTTTTTATATCCTCTACGATTACATTATGTGATTTATTGTTATCGTATGTATACACTCTCTGATATTGCTTCACCCCAATATATTTGATATTTAAAATTGAAGAATACTGTGAACTCTACTAGGCCTCCGAAGTACCATACTATAAGAATGACTGGCTCTGAATTGACTTCCATGGAACCCTTAGACCTTTAGCTACTGGTTGCTCCTCTGATGCTTTTTTGCTGAAAATGTAGTGTTTCAGATTGAGATAATTTTGAAAATTTGTAACTGTTTACGCAGTAGAAATAAATAAGAGTAATTGTATTAAAAGTCCTGCCTCTTGTTATGTAGCACGCAGCTTGCTTGATGTTGAACATAAAAAGGAGTACATATAAACATTCGAGCAATACAATGATTATTTTGTGACATCCTATGTTTCCAATTGCTTGCAACACAGAAGAAAGACAGAAATAAAATTAATAGAAATTATATCATTTTTTTTAATATTATTAGGCTTTAGCTGATTTTGGCCATATTGTCTTATTTAAATACTTTCCATTTTTATCTAATAAAGAAACATGTCGACAACATATAAAAAGGTAAATTTCAGTAAGTTTATCTATTTTGAATTTTGAATTTTATTATAACATTGGTATTAAATTTTTAAGAAAACGCTCACATATTTTTCTTTTTCAGACATCGACTGAAAATTTTGAATGATAATTAGTATAGTAGGGATTTCAAATACACATTATTTATTAAATTTTTTGACAACTAAATGTTATAAAACTGAACTGAAAGTTACATATAATCGATGAAATAAATTATTGAAAACAAACAACTGGTTCTGTAATTATTGTAAATAATGTTATTGGTGAGTATTATTTGTTTCAAAAATTTATCAATAGATTAAATAAATTATTGAAATCTAACAATTGATTCTTTCATTGTTCCGTAAAAGGATTTTTCTTATAATAAATGATTGTTGTATAAATAAAAAAAAAGTTTAGTATATTGTTGTCACACATCACAGAAAAAAAATGACAATTATATTTAAAATATTAAATAGTTTGAAAGTTTCTGAAACATTCAATATAATAGATAAAGATTTATTCTATATTTTTTGTGCATCTTCTCATAAATACATTTTTTACAAGTGTTTGAACTGTTTTTGTGTATCTCTTCCCTTTTTATGGAGGGAGTGTAGGGGTGTCGTTCGTTTATTTTGATGTGGATAGAAAACAGAAATATATCCGTTTTGCAGCTACCCGTCATACACAACTGAAATATAAGGATTTACGTCAAATTATACTATTTTTGCGAGTGTGTTTTTATTTTTATTTTTTTATCTACAACTTTGTATACAGTGGGGGTTTGTTTGTGACAAACGTTGAATACATTAGTTAGTGAATGTTTAAAAAAAAATTTTAATGAACAATCTACAAACATTTTCAATTTAATCTGGAAAATTTTGAAAACGTTTTCATGATTTCAAGAAATTATTATGAGAACAAACAACCAAACAGAAAATCGGTGTTGCCAGAGTGGAAAATATTTTATTCAAAAATTTATCACTTTTTTCTGACTAGTAATCTCTCCCTTTTTATTCACGGAAGGTGTGTCATTAATTAAAGCAAAGAGTACTATTATAAAACACTGGTAGATATTTTGAAATGAATAATTTTCCAACTTGGTAACACTGAATACTCTTCAGGAACCAATAGGTTACTGAAATTTATAGAATCATCTTAATAATAAGTTTCACATTTAAGAATAAAACAGTTAATAAGACACACACACACACACACACACCTGAATAACAAATTAAAAGCACAAAAAAAATCATATAATACGTTTTGGGCTCTAAACAAGCCCTTCATCAGTATAATTATAAATCGAGACGAAAATTATAGTTTTGGAGCTTGGAAGAACCTCAGGTATTAATAGGTTTCTGAAATTAACAGAATCTTTAAAATTAGTAATAGTACATTTAAGAACAAATTCGTTAATAACACACACACACACACATGAATAACAAATTAAAGTGTTAAAATTTATTTTCATATTAAAAAAAAAAATCTACAGAACAGATCTACAGATCTACAGATTTTTATTTATTATTTTTTGTGAGTGAAGACACATTTTTTATCTTCAACAATGTGCTACAAAATAAATTGCAATCAAAGTAAGAGGAAATAACTAGATACAAAAGTCATATCGCCAATGGTAATCAAACAGGAAATCACTCACCAGTTTAATAAATTATCATATGTTGAAAAATTTTTTAATTTACCATAGAAATTTGAAATTTTCTTAAGTTATTGAAAATGATTATATTATATGAACATCATAAATTCGTAGCAACCAAGTGAAAATTACGTATCTCTAACAAGATCAATGGTACTGTTGAAATCTGTGAATGGATAATTTAAATTTTCACTGTTGCAAAATTGCTCACCTAAAATAATTATTGTGAATCGCGAAGTAATAACAGACCATATACGTTTGTTACCAGACATTATTATATCATTGTTGTATCTTGAAATATAAGTGTTATTCGTAGAATGCATTAAAAATTATTTCCATGTTATAAACATGATAATTATAAAATTTTAGTTGTAAAAGTAAAACAAGAATAAAAATCTGTCTTATTCATAGGGTTTCTTTACATGTCAGAGTTTCAGAAAATAATAATTAATTTTTAATTTTTAAATTATCATTATACTGAAACTTCTATGCATAATAATTTATCCCGAAATTTACATACATACTTTCATTACTTATTCTTACATAATAACATCATATATATTTTTCATACAAAAACTTTCAACACATAAAAGCGGTATAACTTTTTTCAAGTAATAAAATTAACAGTGACTAATAAGTAATCTTCCATAATCGTGACTTAACTTAACTTATTATGACGATGTTTCAAAGGCTTGTAGTATTTAATTTTTACTTGAAGAAAGTCCAAATAAAATTGTTAATATACTATCTTCTACAATACAACAAATGAACAACAATGCAATAAATCTCAATCCAAATCGGATGAGGCCCTTAAATACTAAAATCATATCATTAGTATTAAATAAATACAAAATACTCACCAATTTAATAAATTATCATATAACGACGGAAATGTTCTTTTAAAGTAGAAACTTGAAATATTCTTCAATATATTAAAATAGATTAATAAGCGAACATCATAAATTCGAGGCATAAACAACTGAAAATTATGTATCGCGAATAATATAATTGTATTGTTAAAATCTGTAAATTTATTATTAGATTTCGATTGTTGCAAATTAGCGCACCAAAAATATTATTGTGCATTGTGAAATAATAACAAAGCGTCGACAATATTGTTGTCACACATTGTTGGCATCATTGTTGTATCTTCAAATACAAATTTTATTTTTAGAATGCATTAAAATATTTTTTCATTTTTTTAATATACTTGATAATATAAACATATAAACATGATAAATATAACACTTTTGCTGTAAAAGTAAATAAATAAAAAACGCTTTCAGCAGGCTTTCATTATACGGCAGAATAGCTAATATTTAAAAAAATATATTCTAGAATGCATTAAAAATTATTTCCAACTTGTAAACATGATAAATATAAAAGTTTAGCTTTAACGTAAAACAAAAATAAAAAATCTGTCTTATTCGTAGGTTTTCTTTACACGATAGAATAGCTAAAAATAATAATTACTTTTTAATTTTTAAATTACCGTTATACTGAATCCTCTATATGTAATAATTTATGCCGGTACTTACATACATCCTTTCATTACTTATTCTTACATAATAACATCATATATATTTTTCATACAACATCTTTCAAGACATAAAAACGGTATAATACTTTTTGCAACAAATGAAATTAACAGTGACTAATAAGTAATCTTCCATAATCGTGACTTAACTAAACTTATTATGAGGATGTTGCAAAAGTTTGTAGTACTATTTAATTTTTACTTGAAGGAAATCTAAATAAAATATTTAATATATTTTCTTCTACAATACAGCAATTGAACAACAATGCAATAAATCACAATCCAAGTCGGATGAAGCCATTAAATACTAAAATCATATCATTAGTATTAAATAAATACAAAAATACTCACTAATTTAATAAATTATCATATAACGACGAAAATGTTCTTTTAAAGTAGAAATTTGAAATATTGTTATTTTATTAAAATCGATTAATACGCGAACCTCATAAATTCGAGGCAAAACTAATTGAAATGAATGTATCGCGAATAAAATAATTGGATTGTTAAAATCTGTATATTTATTAATAGATTTTGATTGTTACAATTTTGCGTACCAAAAATATTATTGTGAATTGTGAAATAATAACAAAGTATAGACAATATTGTTGTTACACATTGTTGGCATCATTGTTATGTCTTCAAATACAAATTTTATTTGTAGAATGCATTTAAATTCATTTTCCTTCTTTTAAAAATATACTTGATAATATAAACATGATAAATTTCGTTGTAAAAGTAAATTTTAAAAACCCTTTCTTTTAGCAACTTTCCATTACACAGCAAAATAGCTAATATTAAAAAAAATACTTTTTTTATTATTAAACTACCTTCTAACGCAGAATATTGCATATTAAATACACTTGCATACAATTCAATACACTTGCATACTAGAGATGAGACGGGCTCAGACCGGGCCGGAGCCCGGGACCGACACGACCTAGGACTAAATTTTTATACTAGTCCTCGGGCTCAGTATCAAAGTGAAAATTTTATTTATTCACAAATTGATGAAAAGGAACAAAAAACTTTCTTTTTGAGTAACAAGAATGTAATCTAAGTTTCTTAAAGTGTTTTACAATCCTTTAAAAATCAGTTTGAAAGGGAACTAATTTGTTATTGATGAGATATAAGGAGAAATATTCTGTATCCTTTGCATGGTAAGGATGCAGTTATTAACATAAGGAAGCCATGGGATATTCCTTGTCTATCCTTTCTTTTTGTTTCAAATCCTTTTCCACAATTGCTAGAAAACAGAACTCATACCTTTCTCCCATAGTTGACCAATGATATTTTAAAACAATAATAATTTTAACTCTTGCAGATTTTTGCCAGTTATTGAGTGGGCATTATTAACTTTGCTATTTCAATCAGAGTTTTCAAGGACATGAAAATTACGAACCGTTGTCATGGTGGTACTATTCTTCGCCTCGACGGTATCTGGGTAATTTTTTTTATATGAAAGCAATTAATTAAAAATTTTATTTGGCATGTTTACCAGATTAAATAAAAAAAACTTTGGATATGCTAGCTAGCTGTTCATTTTTTTGTTTCTCTGACTATATTTCGCTTCATTCATTTACAATAATGTCTGCATTTGTCTCCCATGTTACTGAGTTTAGAATTATTTCTCAGATAACATGAAATCCCCTGGTCATTGAATCGACAACTTCATTGGAGCTTACCAGTGTGATTCTTGAATATGAGAGACATTTAAATTTTTTCTTAGAATATGAAAATTATAATGTGGCATTGTGTATCTTGCGTCACTCAAAACATTTCTATAGAGGAGTTACAAATAAAACTTTGGCAAATGCTTTATTCAAAACTATGTATTTGTTTCTAAACTATTCTAAAACATGCATTTGTAACTTGTTTTAACTGCCCGAGGATGACTGATTAATTTGAAGGAAGAAATTTGAGAATAAATCTCATTCCCTGATTTTAATCTTCGGAGAAATTTACTAACGTAAATGACGTTTTGGTAGGCATATGAAATCATTGTTAAAAAAAAAAAAAAAAAAAAAAAAGACAAATGTTTCTTAACCATAAAATTACCGGAAATTTTACTCAACCTTGATAAAACATTTCATATCAGAATTTTTATTTAAAACTATTTAACTGTTTTATTTGCTTTAGTTCTCTGGTGTTTATATTTAACTTATTTTAAGAAACAAATTCTGTTTCGAATAGACATTTTGAATGTACCTGTAGGGTCCTTTGGACAAGTCTAGTACGCGGAGGGTTAATCTACGAAAAAATAACCTAACCACGAACGAAAATATACAATAACCTCGTGATACCTATGATTCCGAAAAGTGTTTTTTTATCATTAGAAACACCATAAACCAACATATTTTCGAGATATATAGGATCATTTATTAAAACTACGTTTATTTTCCTATCATTAATTTTTGGAAACATTTTCAAATAGTTTTTACAGTGTATTAATCAGTTCTTTCAAACTGGAATATCAGTTTTTAGCACTGTATTAATTTTTAATTAAACAAACGCCTCAGATGTAATATAGATAATTTGTATATTTAAGAATAAATATAAAAATGTTTAATTTTTAATAAATTCATATTTAAAATACGAAGTATAAACTACATTAATTTTCAAATAAAAAAAATAAATATTATCGAAATCATCAATGTGCAAATTGGTATCTCAATTCCTTAAATAATTCTGAAAATATAGTGAAATATTGTTTTTTCACTTGGCTTCAGATGATGTTTCTTATTACGATTTGTACTAACAGATTAAAAAATCTTTTAGAATGGTGATAAAATATTACACTAATAACAAACTGGTGGGGCAAACTTCCACTATACAACTAATAGAAATTTTTGCTTTCTTTTTGGCAGAAATTCTTCTTCAATATGTTATTTTAAAAAGTCGAAAATTTCGATTTAATTTTTACTGGTAAAACATTACTTATCAAGCAATCAGGCCCTGATCACAGCCCCAAAAACTGTTTCATATTAGCCCCATACACTGTCTCATATTAGCCCCATACACTAGATCACATTAGCCCCCTGAGTTTGATTGATTGTAACCCAGGCTACATTAAAAATATTCCAAATTTTAAAAGCTAAAAAGACTCACTATTTCTTACTAAATACAGCCCTATTACAATAATTTACCTAAGTTTTTATTTAAGTCTTGCAGGTGAAAAGTTTTGAAGTCTGCCAGAAAGGTGTTTCTCTTCCTAAAGTAAGGTTATGTAATGTATACTGGGATTTTCTTTTTAAATTTTGAGTGTATTCATAATGGATATAAGTAAAATAATGTCTTACTTACAAAATAATCCCAAACTCTATTTTATTGCTTTAAAAATTGGCACGTGCGAGTCCCCAGGAGTTCCTTTACTGCGGTTGCCGAACGCATATTGAAAAATTGAAAAACCGAATTTAGTACTGGAAAAAAAAACTTTAAATTCCACCAGGTCAATGCATTGAAAAGCCGAAAACAACGGGCTCGGGGCTCTGATATACATATGGCGACCGCTGCGACTTCGAGTTTATTATTCGACGTAACTTTGTTTTGTAGTTCTCACATTATCCCCATTTTATTGGGGGTCTCATATAATCCCGATTGACTCTGGATAAAACAGTAAAACAAAAATATGATTCACGTAGATTGTTTCTAAATTAATGATTAACAACTCATGGAATTCCAGATTTTAATTTTTTATAAAATGTTTCAAAGCACTTAGCATGTATAGACACGCTGCATATTTTGCGCAGAATAAAAACCAATTATTTCAAATTCTTTTAAATATGCAAAAATGTGACAGGTAACAAAATAAGCGTAATAATAATTAATAATAAAAATAATTAGTTAAAACAAACGTTCTAGTTTTTAACCAAAATATTTTTGTTGATCCAACTATTTATTTCAGTAAAGGAAAAAAAAATCTTGCGTTTTCGCATCATCTGCAGGGAATGAGTTAATAATGAAAATAATACTTGGTATGCTAAAGTAGCATGTTTCACTGTACAACAAAAGATGAACAAAATTAATTGATATCAGTAAAAGGGTTTTAGTATTTTAGCTGAATTTTCTGCATCGATTGTTGTCGGATTTTAATTTTAATGTATTTTTTAAATGTTCAATATTACTTTAATATGTTATGTGTGACACTTTAAACTAAACAAATTCTAATAACGTCCTCTAAAATTTCATACTAATAAAACAATATACCATTTCTTCTGGAAATTGATTATCAAATAATGGCGAAACAAATGGACATGTTACATATTTCTCCATTTTTCATGTAACACAAGAGCTCCTATAATACATGCTGAATTATTCCCACCATTTAATAACCCCCTAATAAAAACCAGGCTAAAACCTGTTAACGTTACCACAATGGTGGACGGCGAGTGACAGTAACCAGGCCTTTTAAATTCGGCAAACCCCAGAATAATACTGCGCAGGGTTACAACATGGCTGTTATTTTGACCAACAAAATGAATATGCTCTATTATAGGATCCTTAAGTAACACAAGATAGTTTTCATGCCGTAGGAAAATCCGACCAAAATGAACTGAGATGCATCTGATTAGATATACATGCCATTCTGTTTCCATTATTGTCACCCAGTATTGTTTAAAGTGGACTATAATGTATGCAACATTCTTCTTCCAAATTGCACATAGATCCCTCCATATTTTTTTCCTTCGTAATCTTGAAAAAGGCGGAGATGGTCGAAAAATAAGTCCAAGCATGTGTTTCGGAAATAGCAGATACACTGAACCAGCGTATACAAACCAGTTGACAGCTATTATTTTTAGAAAATAAATAAGAGAATGGACTACCGTTAATGCATTTTTTAAAATAAAAATTTCATTCAGATTCCTCTTTCAGAATCAGTCTAAAATTCTAACGTTATATCAATATTAAATGTGTTTAATTCAAAGAACATAAAATTTTATTTTCATTCTGATATTGATATTTACACTAGAAATGTTTTATTTAGTGTTCAAATTAAATATTAATTCGTTATATGTATCCTTAAATAAAAAAATTTTGGAGTGTTTGAGAAATGAAATAAAATTTTAAAAAATTATCCAGCAAATATTAAATTTTGGGAAAAATTTGCTTCCATTGTTAAAAGCAATTACTTATTCTTTGAAAATATATGGAGCAAAATAAGTGCAATATATGCCATAATGGCTTTTAAGAAATTAGATTAAGACTAAAAGAATTTCACCATATTAAGTTAGAGATATATTCATTCTCTCATATGGAATTCCTGACACTTATTGAAAAAGGAAAATGCCGCACGAATGCCTTTCTTTCTAGTTAAATAATTCTATTTAAAAAGAGTGGATGCAAACGAAATTATTCAAACGATAGAAAGTTTTAGGAAAAGTTGTGAAGTTTTGACTGGATTGGTTTAGGATTATACAATAAACACATGTGTGGTTTTCCTTGAAATGCACAAAATTATGTCCCAGAATGTTTATTTGAAAATGCACTTGTAATTGCAAGTGCATTCTTTGCAAACAATATTCTATGATGGAAATGTAATGCGGTATAATCGTAATACACATATAAGTAATTAAATAATAAAAAATATAAATTTTTCATATAAATAATGTATCTACAGAACCTGAAAAATCATGCTCTTGGATTCTTTCAACTCTAGTTTGTTGAATCAATAAATTTGATTTAAACCTTTTTTTTCATAGTATATTATTTATTTTCAATTCAGTCTATTTTAAAATTAATCTCAGGTTCAAGATCAAAGAATAATCTTGGCTATTTTAATAGTTTTATATAATAAATAGCATATGTCACAAAAACCTGAATTAGGTACGTCGATGAACAAAAAGTTAATAGCTGCTAAATTGCTCATTAGATGGTCAGGGTTTGCAGCGTTTCTTGTCTTTTCTATCTTTGGTATCACTATTCCAAAACAGAAATATTTTTGGTAGATTTCTTTAACATCAACAGTAGAAATTTACCACAAATACAAGTATTATTGTTTTGAAATAGTAGTAGAAAATGTAATTTTAGAACGCTGTGAGCCCTGAATGGTATAAAATAATAAAAACCTTATGTGTGAAAGAGAAGACTGGTAGTTGTTTTAAGCGCAGTAATTTGTTGAAAGGATTATATGTGTAAAGAATTTTTTAAAATAACTGTTGACCAATCGTGAACGTAGACAGTTCAACAATCACTACCGTGGACAATATAAAAACAGGACGTTATTAAAAATAGTAAAATTAAATAGAATAATACGTTGTATTAATTACACGAAACTTAATTCCGTATTACCATTAATTTTAATCTAATATTTAGTGTATTATAAATAATTTACGAAAACAAAATGGCCGGTCAGTGGTATTGTCAGAAACATAACATCTACTTAATGAAAAAATGCAATTTCAATTAATTTTTTCTCGCGATATTGGTAAATACTGCCATGATGTTAAATATGTTTAAAGTAATATATATATGTTTTACCGTTAATTTGAAAATTTTCTCAAAACTTTTAGCACGGATTATCCCCCAAGAAAGCTTTTTAGGGCATATCTTCTTCTTCTTCTTCTTATTTTTTTTTTTACTGTGTTAAGTTTTTTTTTTCGATTTGTCCATTTGACTGTACAACATATCGTTGTAGAAATAATTACATTATTTTGCAGGGCCAGCAGAGGTCAGAAATTAATAGATTGTCAATACAATTAACTATGGTATCAGATGAGTGTTTTTTAATAAATTGATTATCTCACAGGATTAACGGGTTGGCACTTACATGACACTAGTCAATAGTCATATTGACGGAGCGTTATTAATTCGGTGAACTTAAATCAGATTTAATGAGTTAAAAAAAACCTAATAATAGTACTTTCTGTGCCTATTTTTTGGTAATAGCTGAGCAATATGTACATATTTTTATAAAAAGTTTCCTAAATTTTAATTGGCATAAACATATAAAGTAAAGAGAAAATTAAAATTTCATCGAAATAAAGTTACAAAAAATAAATTTATTCGTGAAAATTAAAAAATAATGTTTTAAAGATAAATAAATTTTATTTCTTTTACATGGAGATAAAAAAAAAATGTTTTCTTAATGACTAAAATGGTTACTAATGTACAATGAATACTTCAGGCTTTCGAACCGGTTAATTATTAAATACCTTAATTTCATAGCCTATTTCATGGAAACTATTTTTGAATTTTTAAATTATATTCGTAAATAGTCACATACTGCAACATGTATGTCTCCATTGCAACAATAATATATCTAAATATGCAGATATCTGTTAAATAATAATAAATAATAACAAAGAATTTTTATATATTTAAAAACTGTTATTAAAATTATAATTTGCTTTTAGAAAAATTAATAGTAAGCGTAGTGCGTAAAGAATAAGTAAATAATTAATGTTAAGACAAAATATTCTATCTTCAAAATTATGTACACGTTTACAGTAACAATCGTTTTCAAGATATAAAAAATATAAATATCAAACTAATAAATTTGAAACTGTTTACAAAATGAGAAAATAAAAATACAGGAAAATGCACTTTTTCTGTACATTTTTTAAATTATATTTAATTATATTTAATTAAATTATTCTTTTTCTTTTTAAAGAAATATGAATGATTATTTAAAATGCATTAAACAAATTAACAGATAATTCTAATTCGGTTATTGCTAAATAAAATAAAATACGTATTAAGTCTTAATTATGATATTTTAAAATTTACATTTACAAAACGAATATGCTAATGACAATTTCGTTTTGAACATATCAGTGTAAATAGATTATAAATAAGCATTTGCAGAAATTAAAAAAGCTAAGAACACGCCTGTCCAATAAACAAACATACATATCAATTTACTAAATTCAATTACTTTCATGAACATCTTTTTAAAGCAAAACTTGCAATCTTTTATAAAAATTGCCTTCAATAACTGTTAGAAGAAATAGTTTTGAATTTTATTAATTCATTTTAGACTTCCAAACAAATTATAAGAAAACGACAATTTTATATTTTTATTTTTTTCTAATTATTATTTTTTTTTAGATATCCGATTTTGTAATATTTTTCTTTTTTTATATAATTTTTAACAGCCAATGAGTAAACATCGACAAGTATTATTTCTCTGCATAAATCTTTAGTGTGAAATATTTCATTTCTGGATATGTAAATCTGAAAAATTTAGATAAGTATTTGACTGATTCGGGACTTCGATGTGGATCGAACATCTATATTTTTACAGTTCAATCAGTAGTTCGTCAGAGTTTTGTCGTTTGCAGATGGTTCCAGAACCAGATATTTTATAAATCAAGTCAAGGTCCTCAAAAAAGGTTCTATTCCATGATGTTCGCCAGTTTTGATGGTGAACTTAAAAATTTTTTTAGTGGAATGAGAATAGTCCAGACAGGCATGACCCTGATTGAGAACTGTTGATTGAGGGTTGAGGTGTCCACCGCAAGCACTCTCTAAATGGCGGCGCAGAAAACCACAGACATATGCAAATTGCACTTAGTTTTAATGTTCTACCTTTAACGTAGAGATCTTCAACCTCTGTCCGGCGGGCCACGGGTGGCACACAGGGAGCCTTTTAGTGGTCCGTTATGTTATTTTGAACATTAAGAAACATCGAAAAAGATTTTTGAAGAGCCTTATTAAGTCAAACCAATGATTATTTTACAAGATAAAAGAAAGCACTACTCAATAGCACCACTCAATATGCATAATTGTCCTAATCCTTAACATAAATGCCAACGAAATGAATTTGCTCCATTGGTGACGTAGAAAGCTGGACCTTTGCAAAGATGATGTTACCTCTTTATATTAATATCTCTCGATGGCCTATATGTATATTTATGCCTGTATCAATATAATGATGTTAGTGTCGTTAACACCGTTTAATGGTTTTACAGTGTTCGTAGCGACCTTCGCTTTCTGGAGAGCTACCTGACGAACTAATTTAGTTTAAATGCAACTAACAATAATACATAAAGGGTTAATTCTATGGAACTTCTGCTGATGAAATTAAATATTGCCTGCGAATATACAGGGTGATTCATAATGAATGGGACAAAAAGAAAACATGATTGTGAACGTTGTAATTAATATATTTAGAAAATTCAAATTTACCTCAAAACTACATTCATTCAAGTTTCTACAGGTGTTCAATATGTGCCCCTCCGGTGACACGACAAATGTCTACACGATAATCAAGCTCCTGCCACACTCGTGATAGCATATCCCCTGTGATGGAGTTCAACACTGCATTTATCCGCTGCTTCAGTTCCTCTAAGTCCTGAGGAAGTGGAGGCACAAACACCTTGTCTTTAACGAAACCCCAGAGAAAAAAATCACAGGGCGTTAGATCTGGTGATCTCGGCGGCCAATGAAGATATGTCAAATCCTGTGGCCCAGCACGGCCAATCCATCGATGGGGTAGACGTTCGTTCAGGAACTCACGTAAATGTCTTTGCGCAACAGTTACCGAGAAGGTTTTGGCATATTCGAAAACGCAGTACGCTTTCTCCTGCATGGACGACATTTTGTTTAACAGCGCCTCTAGCGGCGAGTTCGTCATTCGATAATTTTTCCTTTTTGCCAAATAAAACTTGTATAATTGTAGTTGCAGAATAAATTTGTTTCGGCTGAATAAATCCATTACGGCAGTCACACTGCGCTATTCTTTTTGGCCCATTCATTATGAATCACCCGGTATATAAGTAAAATAACTTTTCTTGATCAAGATGAAACCGTGAATTCTGCAATTGCGCGGCTCTTATGTACAAAGTGCACCTAGTCTTGTAACGCAAGCGTCTATGCATTTTTTGCATACGCTATTTAAATGACACCAGTGGAACCGTGCGAGGATTTCGCACTGTAGTTTAATAAGTCTTAACAATATCTAATATATTTTTTTAAATGCAGAATTAAATTTCTAAAGAAAAATTAAGTATAAAAAAATCTGCAAACAACATTAGTCAGACCAGAATATTGTCTCATTTTGAAAGTTACAGGAAAATCTGATTGACAATAGAAAAAAGCATGTACCATAAAAAAACAGCCGTATTTCAACTTCATTAGAAGATGACTTCATCTGATTTTTGAAAAACATGAAACAAAGAAAAATAAATTGAATGCATTTGAAATACAATTTAATCTATTATAACAAAGCATGCCTTTTAATATACACATGAAATAAAACTGCTTCGATCGATTGATGGTATCTTTTTCTTCTAACCATTTCAATTTCAATTTTGGTTTTTAGCCATAAATATAAAATAAACCCGTTCGGATAAATCATACTTTATATATTTTTTTGTGTACTGTTTATTTTTTTATAATCATTGTTGAGCATCCTATAATGTGGTATTTGATTTTTGTCGCAACACTAATTTGAGGAAAACATTTCATTTCATTTAGGAACAGAATGCCGATTTAATTTTTAATTAACGGCAATTTTTAATCGAAAAACATGTTTTAACGAGTGTACGAGTAACGAGTGTAACGAGTGACGAATGATACCTCATCCGTCGTTGTGCGTTTCGTAAATTCGTAGAAAAGGGAGGTTGACTACAAACATAATATGTATGATATCATCATGAGTGGCCCGCGGAAATTTAACATTTTATTTTGATGCCGACTTCGGGAGTGAAAAGTTGAATACTCCGATTTTAACGTTTATAGAAATTAATCTTTGATCGAATAATTGTTGGGCCCAAAAAATTAATTTACATGGTGCAGACTGAGAATTAAACATAAATAGAAAAATTTGGAATAAAAATTAAATTTAGATTTAAAATGAGATTTTAATATTTTCTTGTTTTCTGACATTGTATCATATACACTTAACTGTTGAAGATTCTGTATTTAAGATATATCCAGAATATTGATAATTTATAAAAGCAACATAAAATTTCATCATAAAAAAAAGTTAAAAATATATAAAAAACAGAAAAAATATATAACATTTAAAAAATAACTACATTTTTAAAACTCTTTTAATTTAAACATTTTTGTTATTATTATTTTTTTTTAAGTTCTGAGGGCATTCGCAAATATTACCAGTGCATCCACAAATGGATTTTTTTCCCTATTCGCTTAAAAATATAGCATGCTTATATTCAGATACCCAATAAATGAATACCACTTTCCATTTCGAATTCGAATCATCTTAAGTTATATCCTTTCGCTACCGGACGATCATCATTTTGTCATTCTCATGTCACAAAAATGGATGAAAACGCTCAATTTTTAACGTTTTATCTTAAATGTTCATTATTAATTATCCCTCATACGCAGACCTGCCAAGTCTCCAGGTTTTTGGACACCAGTATTTTAGTACAAAAAATGTTATTTTATTTAATCGGAGTATTGTGCGAATTGAAAGATAAAAAATTTTCACTAAAAAATTACTGGTGTGCAAAAAGCCGGAGACTTGGCAATTCTGCATACGTAGTATAGGGTAATTCTTGTAATAGTTTTAAAAATGACAGATTTACACGTTTCAGACACTGGAGATTCCGAAAAACATATTTTTAGAAAAAGATTTTGCCGTCTGTCTGTCTGTGTGTCTGTAAACGCGCCAACTCCCGAACAAATTGAGATAGAGACTTGGAAATTGATATGTACTTAGTATGTAATAATGGGAAGAAGCTTATTGAATTTCAGTAACCTCGATTATCCGGAACTATTTTTTTTCGGACTCTCGAAATATTCGTTCTGATAAAAGGTATATAAAAATTTTCGAAAGTGTTTATTTTAAGGAGTAAATATAAAAGACAATAAAAAACATAAATTTTGCATAAAGAATGAAGTTGATCGGATAATTAGTTGCCGAGATATTTGTAATCACACTCTTCGATTTTTCATGACCCTGTATTTCATTCAAATTTCAATTCAAAGATATATTTTTATTGGAAATGAGACGCCTAATCCGACACAGAAATCCGTTAGTTAATATGATTATCAATTTTGGATTTAGAAGTATGTTTCTTTTACGCAATTCAGTAATTCTTGATGACGTCATCAAGCCACAATTTTATTCGAATTGCAATGCATTTTATAAATAGCGCACGCATGTTTTATTTTCATATTTTATATTATGCATATCCATGATGGGTAAGTATTACGGTTGCTCCCACCGACTAGTTTTTCAAGAAAACTTAAAATACTGTTTCTTTTCTAAGTATATGAATCAAAATATGTTCAAATTTCATGTCCTTTATAAATGAAAATTACCTCGCGTATATCAGAAAGTAGCCAGATTGGATTTAAAATCACCTTTTTACCCTTTCAGGGTCAAAGTAATCCTGCTAATAAAATGTTGAAATGATTGAATGACATCAGGATTTACGGACAAATTTATTTGAAAATAAGTAAAATTTTTTTCTCGTACATTATATGAAGAGAAAGCTTATTCCAAAATTCTTGTGGCATTGTGGTATTTGGGGATTAAAATTATGTCGGATATAAAATATATAACAGCCTTTACAAGAGTTTAAACAAAGAGTGGTGGGCATCTATAAGCTGTTTGTTTTATTTTCTGGATTTTCGCGCTTGACTTTATTTATTTATTTATTTAGCATTTGTGTTCCGGGTAATAACGAAATTCAAATGACGATGAAATGTACTATGTTTCAAATTTGTTACAGAAGTTTTTTGTAAAAATCTGTCCTCAGATTAAATACAAAATTTAAACTGTAAAATTATGATGTGCTTTTCTTCAAATATCATTAAAACAAAAACAAGAAAGCAGAAAATGTAGAAAAAGTTGCATACATATGTGACCTTTAATTGCTAGCTTCACAAGATAACTTTTCTTAATAGCTTTTCAGTTATTAAAATTTTAAAACTTCTTATTTTGGGCACTTTATGTATTTATAACTTGCCTGGTTGCTATTTAATCTGGTTTAGCAAATTTTGCTTGATAAACTTGGGACTACAATAAGATTTTTAACATTTCATATCATAATAAATGTGTATATTTTTAAAGCTTGAGATTTCTTAAATTTTTTTTTGAATAGTTAAATGTAAACAGAGTAAACTTACTGCAACGTTGTCGAAATAAAGAAAGATATATAAATTCTAAATTGGCCAAACCATTAGTTTTATATTACGCACAGCGGTAGATATTTCTATATCATCCCAGGAGCCGATTGTCCAAAAGACGCGTGAGTCACGTGCACAAAAATTTCAAAGGGAACTCAAAATGACTGTAAAAAATTACCATTTTTAATGTTTTTGAAGGTTAGAAATCGCCAAAAATAAGAGAAAATCCACACTACTTCAGGAAAGTTATCTAAATGGAGATCTGAATCTATTTAATAGGCTGCTTAGGAATAATATGACATCCTGATTTACTGATTTGAAACCACCCGGGCAACTGAATATACAACTACAAATATCCTCTATTTATAGTATACAGAGAACTAATAAAAACGCCATTTAATAAAATATCTGTAAAATTGGCTAAGAAACTCTTGGAGGTAATATTTATAGCATTGATGAGCTCCATTTATTTAGAATTTGGAAATTTTTTCACGGATGAAAATGGACACCAAAATGACACTACACTGTTAAAATTTGCAGCAAGCTGTCCGGTCGTTCGACCGTTTTTATATAAAACGGTTACATAACTGTAATTTAACTCTATTTTGACCATATTATTGCCCATATTATGGTCGGAATAGATTTACATTACGGTTATGCAACCATTTTTTTTTCAAAAACCGGACGAATGACTGGACAGTTTGCTGCAAATTTTTAACAGTGTATGCTAATGTACCATAGCTTCAGAATTTGATCGGGCTTTGCATACCGTTGATCTACCTTAAAATATTACTGTTCATTTTTATTACAATTCCCAAAATGTAAGATATTCCAAGGTTCACCACAATCCCCCACTGGTAAGTGCCTGCATTTATTAAAACACTTTGATAAAAGTTGAAAATACATGTATGTAATGTATAACTGTTCGTTTCATTTTCCTGAGAAAATACATAAATGCGATTTATTTTATACCAATTCTTTTAAAACGGGTTATAGATCAGTCTTCTCTTATTTATACATTAATAAGTAATTTTTTTTCTATATATGTTTTTTGTTGTTAATTCTTTTTTTATATTAAAACATTAAAAATGTTGAAGAGAAGACTACAAAAGTATTAAAACTGGTCTTTACCAAAATATTTCTATGACGACATGAAAATTGAAGTCTATTTCCGACTTTTTTTATTAGTAAAAAGTATTTCGAAATGGAGAATAAAATATTCTTTTTATTTCAGAGGATAAATCAGTCGAGGCACAAAAAGTAATTTTATTAATGTTCTGCAATTTATTAGTCTGTGACAATTTTTTATTACTGATTTAGAATTTTTTGTTTGGTGCATCTGTGTGGAAGTCAACTTTTGAACGCTGAAAGAAAACGCATTAAATTTTTATAAGTAAGATATGGTTTTCTGTTTGAATGGAGTGAAAAATAATTTTCAGAACATTTTGAATTTTAAAAGAACATATAAACAATATGTATGTGTTAATCCATAATAATATAATTGCAATCGCATTTTATTATTAACTTATGAATAGAATAAAAAATTAAATAAAATAAATTATTTCTTATGAAACAGGATTTGAATTATGTATAAAAAGTTTATTGATGAGATTAATATTTCATCACTCATTGGAAATACATATTTAGAAATTATAGCCAAGAACACTTTAATGTCACTAAATCCATCTCTTTTAAAGATTCAAACTGTAGATACACCTTATTTCATTAACCTCACTGGTAAAAAATGTAAAGAGAATGCTTTTTTAAAACGTACAAGCTGTTACTACACATATAGTATTTTTTTCACAACGCACTTTTATCAATTGAATATATTTTTACCGTTGTTTTATTTGCTTTGTAATGTCTCATATAGTTTTCTAATAGTAAATCTGGATGAATACCCTATTCAGTTATGTTAGTTTATAATTATAAACATTGTGTGTCATTTTTGTGGAATGTACATTCATATGTACATAATATTTTTTTTTCGACAAATAACTTGACACGTGTTTATTGCAGCATGTGCCATTGGGAACTCAACAAATCAACAAAATAAACAACCAATTTAAAGGTATGCTGAACAAAATGACAATTATTGTCTATATGAAAACTTTTAACTTAGTGAATAAATGAACGAGTGACATATTTTATAATATAGAGGGAATTATATTAGTTGACAACGTGCTTTTTAAACGGCTTTAACCCATTAACCACCAAAAATATATAGTAGGAGTTTTCAAATTATTTTGTTTCTGAAAGTCGTTTGCACCATTAATTTCGAAAGGTAATTTTTGCTTTATTTATTCGCAAAGTTTATGTCATTAAATAAGACATTTTTTTAAAATTCTACAAAAGTAATCTAGGAGGTTTATTTATGCATGGACATTTATTTTGACCGTTGCCTCAACGCAACATCAGTGGGTAATGGGTTAAACAACGGACGTTATACAATTATCATAATTCCTAATTCTAATAATATTATAAATCCGATTGTGTGCAAATGTTAGGCTGAAGCCAGCGTCAAAATGGATAATTTAATTATCCTGTATCTTTGCATATAGGTTTATTATAACCCATAAATGAACATAGACTAGATTTTATTTATTTTATTCAAATATTTTCTTTAATAATTGAAAAATTCGTTATTTTCATAGAGCATAAATGGACATTTTCCCAGACAATTTAACCATTTTACTTTATCGTTGCTAGGGCTTTAATCGTTGCCAATAAATAAAAACACGGAAAAATAATTTTTCCTCAACAATTAATTTTCAATTGAACGATTTTCACGTGAACACTGAAAATTAAAAATAATTCAAAAGAAGATGAATTTCCGTGATATTTGAAACAAAAATATGGAGTAGTTGTTATTATACATGAAGTATGAATATCAGTACATTAAAAAGATATTTTTCTGTCAAAAACTGCGTTATAATTAGAAGGAAAAATGCAACAATAATTATATTATTAAAAAATAGATTTCACTTGAACCATGGAACTATATGAAAAGGATCCTCCTCGGCTTGGACAAATATGACGTTGTAAATAAAACATGTATTTTCAAATATTTGTAATAATACAAGGAGCATGAATATCAACGTATAATGGAAGTAGATAGATAACGGACGTAATATTTAAGATGAAAAACTTAAATATTTTTTATCTATACTGATTAATAATTAGCTTAAATTACAGTTACATACAAATGTGAGTTTTCCGCTAAAATTTACGTCCTGATTGCCAGAAAAAGAAAATTAACAAGAATTATGCCATTAAAAAGAGATTTCTCTGAGGAAAAAGTGACGTCATATTTGAAATAAAACGGAAATTTTCAAATGTGTTTTACAAGGAGCGTGAATCAATTCCTTATATTAATAATACAAGAATCGGTAAGTTTAGAAAGTAGATGAGTTTCACGCCATATTTAAAACGAAAAATTTAAATATTTTTTTTATCTATACCGATTATTATGCATGAATATCAGTTACATACAGATGAGAGTTTTTTGCCAATAAACACACCATGGTTATTAGGAAAATAAAAATAAATAGGAATCTATTACATTAAAATCTGACCACCTGTTTGTATTTCGCAACTACTCTCCTTTCAGATTGTCGAACGCAACGCGATTTACTTAACACCAGTTATCATTGATCCGAGGATGTCATAAACTCTCAGAATTTAAAAAAAAAATTATTTAAATTCCGAGTTATTATTATTATTATTATTTTATAAATTTAACGAAGTTTCTCTAAAAATGGCAACGAAATTATTCCAATTTTGTGGATAAAAAAGAAGAAATAAAACGGATTAATCATCGGATTAATCTCATTAGAACTGAAAAAAAAAAGAATTTATTTTCAATTTGAATAGATGATAAAAGAAAAAAAAATCATGATTACAGTAATTTTTTTTTTTTTTTTTTTTTTAAATAAAAACGTATTTTCACATATTCAAACTTCATGAATGAATTTATTCTGGAAAACAAATATCGTCTATCAACATATTTCATTTAGAAATAAAGATTTTTTTTTCAGTTATAGATTAAATCAAGGAGGCAAATTTAAGCTCCTTGCATTTAGGTCTACAATTATTGCTCCCTATTCACAAGAATTGAATTTAATGAAAACGAATATACTATTTCCATTATCTTTGAAGGATGGCTATTAAAACGTTTCACAAAGGCGTTAAAAGTAAAATGGTTTACCAGGTAAACTTGACATATGTTTTTACACAATTCGCTGATTTTCACGATTTTATTTGGCCCGTTTTTTTTCATTGGTTGCAGTTTCCTTTTCGTGATTATTTGTCACAAAATTTCACTGTTTTAAAACTTAGTTATGTCAAGGCCTCTATAACATAGAAATACTGTATTGTCTCCTATGGAATGTGATAAAGAGTTAGTTAATTATTTACGTTCCCAATTATCGGGAATGAAATATTTTGCTTAATTAATGTACTTATTCTTCTTTTAATGATACGTGAACGAAGTCACGGGTAACAGCTAGTAATATTATAAATCTGATTGTGTACAAATGTTAGGCTGAAGCCAGCGTCAAAATTGAGCATTTAATGATCCTGCTTCTTTGCATATATGTTGATTATAACCCTCAAATGAACATAGGCTGGTTTTTGTTTATTTTATTCAAATATTTTCTTTAATAATTAAAAATTTCATTATTTTCATAGAGAATAAATGGACATTTTTCCATACAATTTAACCGTTTAAATTTATCGTTGCTAAGGCTTTGATCGTTGCCAATAAATAAAAACACGGAAAAATACGTTTTTTCTCAACAATTAATTTTCAATTGAACGATTTTCACGTGAAAACTGAAAATTAAAAATAATTCAAAAAAAGATGAATTTCCGTGATATTTGAAACAAAAATATGGAGTATTTGTTATTATACATGAAGTATGAATATCGGTTACATTAAAAATATCTTTTTCTGTCAAAAACTGCGTTATAATTAGAAAGAAAATGAACAATAATTATATTATTAAAATAGATTTCGCTTGGACCATGGAACTATAAAAAGGTTCCTACTCGGCTTGGACAAATATGACGTCATAAATAAAACATGTAATTTCAAATATTTGTAATAATACAAGGAGCATAAATATTAATGTATAATGAAAGTAGATAGATAATGGGCGTAATATTTAAGATGAAAAACTAAAATATTTTTTATCTATACTGATTAATAATTAACTTGAATACCAGTTACATACAAATGTGAGTTTTCTGCTAAAATTCCCATCCTGATTGCCAGAAAAAAAATTAACAAGAATTATGCCATTAAAAAGAGATTTCTCTGAGGAAAAAGTGACGTCATATTTGAAATAAAACGGGAATTTTCAAATGTGTTTACAAGGAGTGGGAATCAATTCCTTACATTAATAGTGCAAGGATCGGTAAGTTTAGAAAGTAGATGAGTTTCACGCCATAATTAAAACGCAAAATTATTATTTTTTTTATCTATACCGATTATTAAGCATGAATATCGGTTACATACAGATGAGAGTTTTTGCCAAAAACCACACCATCATTATTAGAAAAATAAAAATAAATACGAATCTATTATATTAAAATCTGACCGCTTGTTTGTATTTCGCAACTACTCTTTACAGATTATCGAACGCAATGCGATTTACTTAACACCGGTTATCATTGATCCGAGGATGTCATAAACTCTCAGAATTAAAAAAAAATGATTTAAATTCTGAGATATTATTATTATTATTATTATTATTATTTTGTAAATTTTAACGAAGTTTCTCTAAAAATGGCAACTAAATTATTTAAATTTTGAGCGCGTTCAGAAACCGAAACGCGGGTTACTCGTATAGTTGGGGAATGCCGTCATCTTATTTTCGCAGGGTAAAGTTGGGTTAAAACGGCTGTGAACGCTTTTGGGTAAAGTTATGGGTATATTTACAATCAAACACTTCCGTCAACCAATCTACCATTACATTTTGATTGTACGAACATTTTAGGAACCATCCTAGCCGATGTTGGCCAATTATATCATAGTCCTGTTAAAGGTAGACCAACCAAATGTTCAGGACTCAAGTGTACAGTAGGAGTCATAAAGAACAACAGTTAAAAGTTGCAGTTAGCTGTAAAGCAAACAAACAAATCAGATTTCCAACCACGTGATCACTTTACCCAACAAAATTCTCCAGGTAATGTGGGTTACCCGAAGTCTGAGTAATTTCCAGCTCTGAACGCTACGGGTAACTCTCAAAAAGTCAAGTGATATCGCCCTCTGAACGCTTCGGGTTACCCATGTGTTACCCTGTGTAACTAGGGGTTCGGTCTGTGAACGCGCCCTTTGTGAATAAAAAAGAAGAAATAAAACAGATTAATATATTTTTTCTCATTACAACTGAAAAAAAGAATTTATTTTCAATTTGAATCAGAGTTGCCAAGTCTCCGGCTTTTTGAACACCAGTAATTTTTTAGAGAAAATGTTGTTCTTTTAAATCGCAAAATGCTCCGATTAAACAAAACAACATTTTCTGTACTAAATTACCGGTATTCAAAAAGCCGGAGACTTGGCAGGTCTGATTTGAATAGATGGTGAAAGAAAAGAAAAAAATCTTGATTACAGTAAAATTTTTGAAAAATAAAAACGTATTTCCACACATTCAAACTTCATGAATCAATTTATTCTAAAGAACAAAAATCGTCTGACAACATATTTTCATTGAGAAATAAAGATTTTTTTTCAGTTATAGATTAAATCAAGGAGACAAATTTAAGCTTCTTGCATTTAGGTCTAGAATAATTGGTCCCTATTCACAAGAATTGAATTTAATGAAAAAGAATATACTATCTTCATTATCTTTGAAGGATGGCTATTAAAACGTTTCACAAGGCGTTAAAAGTAAAATGGTTTACCAGGTAACTTGACATATGTTTTTACACAATTCGCCGATTTCCACGATTTTATTTGGCCCACCTTTTTTCATTGGTTGCAGTTTCCTTTTCGTGATTATTTGTCACAAAATTTCACTTTTTTAAAACTTAGTTATGTCAAGGCCTCTATAACATAGAAATACTCTGTATTGTCTCCTATGGAATGTGATAAAGAGTTAGTTAATTATTTACGTTTCTAATTATCGGGAATGAAATATTTTGCTTAATTAATGCATTTATTCCTCTTTTAATGATACGTGAACGAAGTCACGTGTAACAGCTAGTTTTACATATTTTTAATGTATGTCCACACATAACGTTTGAAGGGATTTTGCGATTATGATAATTTTTTTTCTGTTTGAAAAACTCATTTTAATGAAAGTCATGCATAAAATTCACCAGGATACAAACATGGTGTAACTCTATATCTGTCTGTTTATTTGTCTTTTTTTTTACTTTCTAGTACTTTTTTTTACTAACTTTTGTCAAAAAGAGCCAGTCACGGCGAAATCTGAATATGTTTTAAGGTACACAGTACTACACTTATTTTTGGAATCAGACGCCGTCGTACCAGGGATTTTTTTTTAAAGATATGTGGAAATTTTTAATATATGATCACGAAAAATGCGCGATTCTGGTAACAATGTAAAAGTCTGGTAACAGTGTGGTTAAAAGCGATTACAATAAAAGGAATCACCAGAAACACAAGTTGTGCCAAACAGTGGCGGTTCCTTTATTATTGCACATGAGCACGTAGATCCCCACATATAAACGAAGAAATCAATTAACAAATTAACGCTCGGACCGCATAGCAAAAGGTCCACTTTGTAATGTTGTTTTCTCTGTAATTTTTTTAAAATTGCTAAAAAAAATATGAATTTTAAAACTTGATAGAGAAAACTTTATTACGTACTTGAGTATAATCCTTGAGAGTATTAATCAATGCTCGATGTTTTAAAACTGAATTATATTTGAAGAATTACATTAATTTAAACAATTCTTCTACTGCAGTGAAACCTGCAGCATAGTGAACGGATATATCCGTCCACGGCAGTGAGAAGGCTAAATAAAATAATGTTAATTTAATTTCCAAAGTTTTGTCAATTTCCAGGATGATTTTAAATATGCCCCCCACCCTCATATTTTTTAAATATGTACAGTGCAGAACATTACTGTAATAATGTAAAATTCAAAAATTATCAATAGTGAGTGGCCAGTTTTTCCAGGATCGCACGTGCGATCGAAGAAATATTTTTCGAAACCAGTTTATGCGGACGAAAGTGGAAAAGGGAGTGTGAGGCAAAGGCACTGCTCATATCTTTCCATTCGCAAAACCTTCAGTGTGCCAAAGCTTGAATATTTCGTGTGTATATTTTTTATTGTTGTTTGATTGAACTCTCCCATGATTTCCTTTATTCAGTTAGTTGATTTTTGTTTCATTCTATGACTATCTTCTTTTATAAAATGTGAAATGAACACTTTTGCTAAGTACTTGTTATTTCGTTGGGCTGGATTGTTTTCATTTAACTTTTAAAAACTCAAATGTATTTCAACCTATACATTAAGACGTACTGGCCGATTTTATTTTCGCAATTTTGTAATGTGAATTCCTATTTAAATAACCCCGAGCCGCCACTGATGCCAAAACAGTCTCGCCAAAATGCGCCAACTGGCGTGCAATAAGTATTAATATTTTTTAATATATCATAAACCTTGGTATCGGTTTTATCTTTTTTAACATCTTGTTTATTATTTATTAAGTGTATCGTGGTTTTTTAGAGCGTAATATTGACAGTGGAAAAATGACTGGTTTTGATTTGGTAAATCATGTTTTGAGAAAGACCCTTTCTATGGTTTAAACAAGAACGAAAAATCATGCGTCAAGCATAGGTTATATAGCACTTTCCAACGCTTCCAGAATATTTTACAAATCATACCGTTTAATAAGCTAAAAGCTAACATCTAAGTAAACAATTTAGAAAACGCATAACATATTTAAAAACATAATTTCAGGAATTTCCAACATATACAATATTCGGAAAAATATCCGAATACTTTTATTCAGCCCTGTATAGGATCTATAGATTTGTATATATACTACATAGGATGATAATTTTAGTTCAGTTAGGAAACGCGTAGCACAGTTTAAAATTCTCCGTCTGGAGTTTTTCAATAAACAGAAATGTGTTCGCGAACTTTTGTGCTGCCCTGTATAGGATCTACAGAATTTATACACACCACGTAATAGACAAAAAGCAAGTTAAAATTAAAATCGCGTTCAATAACTTAAAACGCACTTCCAGGAATTATTGTTAACAGACAGTAGATAATTCTTTTGCGTGTCCCTGTAAATGAACGATGACTGCTATACACACAATATTCCGTAGTAAGTCTCTTGTAATGCACCTTAGTGATCTATATAAATTTCAATGCGTTTAAAATAGTGAAACATTATTTAAATAAACCGCAGACGATTTTTCTCCATAGACGTAATGTAACGGAATTCTATTGACTGTCTCTGTAAAGTAAATATAAGTGCTATGCACACCCTGTTCCATATTAAGCATCTTCTAATGCACCTTAGTGATATATATAAATTTCAATGCGTTTAAAGTAGTGAAACATTATTTAAATAAACCGCAAATGATTTTTCCCCATAGACCGCAATGTAACTGAATTATTTTGAGTGTCCCTGTAAAAAAAACTATAAGTGCTACACACTTCCGTTGAAATAGGGAACATGCTATAGATAACGACAATAACATATAAAAATTGCAGAGCAATCCGAGCATATTTACGGGAGTTAGAGCACGGCCAGACGGCAGACGGCCAGACGGTCAGACAAACCGAAGTCATAAGCACTTTTCAACTAGGTTGGAAAGTGCTAAAAAGGAATTAAGGACAACTTTAACCCATATTTTACCACATATAAAAGCAATAGATATTTTCACATAAAAATTCTATTACAGAATAATCAGACAACACACAAAAACATGAAATAGAAAACTACCAAAATTTTTTGGTTTTCTTTTTACATACTGCCTTATGTATGTTACGGCCAAAGCCCGAAGTTCAGCCAGTTCAAGAAGTGGCCGGCCATTTCACGAATTGACCAAGAATTCCGAAATATTCTGTCCATCGGGCTTTGGCCTGTCAATTCCTGAATTGAAATCAGAGGAAATTAGTATGTTTTTAGAGACTGTGTGTGTGGAGGAGAGCCGCCTAGTTAAAAAATATATTCTTCTTACGTTTCATATAAGGAAACAATATTTGTTATGAAAGACTTGTTTATAAATATAATTTTTTTATTATTAATTTGAGGTTAAACACGGGTTTTTGTCTGGACGGGATTCAAAACATTATTATTCACTTAAAAATTCAAGAAGCAGGCCCTTCCTTGGAATTTCAAATTTCAGTAATTTTATTCGCTTTGTAATTTTAAAATCTATAGTAAAATTTATTATTATCAAAAGATTTAAGATAATTAAACACTAAAAAGAGTAGGAATTAGGAAATTTAGCCACTGTGTCTGAGCCGATTTGACCCCTTTCCCGCCTCCTCGCTGAAGAATTTTTTAAATTTTTTTTCTTCTTTTATGTTTATGTGTTTAACAATTTTTTAAATGGAGTTTCACATTAAAGCCCCCCCGCTTTCCCCAGATGAACAAAAATGAATACTTAATTGATGTGTTAATGCGTTCAGAAATAGCATCGGAGGCCTGGTGTGAGATGAAACAGTGAATTATTTTATATCTAACGTGTTATTGAAAATGCCATAAAGATATGATCTAATTTGGGTTCCAAGATCTGATAATGTGAGATGCAGGTCTGCCAAAGGTAGTTATATGAGATAATAACATTTTAGAACTTTAGGAGCATAAGTGTTGTAAAGAGGATACAATTCAATGTGTCGAAAAAAATGGGCAGTGACAGTTAAAATAGTTTGCCCATTTCTAAAAGGACCTACAAAATCAATTGAAATGGCATTTCCTATTGTTTAGGTTTATAAGTTGGTTGGAGTGGTGCGTTTGGAATTCTATGATGTTTGGCTTGAAGACACTTTACACATGAAGAGACAAACTTTAGCGTGTCCTTGTATATGCCTTTCCAACAGTAACGAGAAGAAAGAAAGTCATATATGTTTTGCACAAACCAAAATGAGATAAGTGTGAAATTGTTAATGCTTTAGGTTTAAGAGAGTTAGAAACAATGATAAGGTAAGAAAAGGTATTATTGGCAATATTGGTCTTTTTTAACATGAGAACTTTAGAATCCGGATAAATGAAGTAAGACGGAAATTTCTTTATAAAACCAGAATTTAAAATTTCATCAAAAATAGGAGCTAATTGTGGATCTATTACTTGTTACTGAACAAATGTTTCATTGGAAGTTTCTAATAAAGTATCTTTCTTTTTTGAATTACTAATAAGTAAGCAATTAGTTACTCTCTGATTGTCCGTAACATCAACGTCATTCTCAACAATGCGGGATGCCTGAGCATTTTCAGGAATAAGCTGAGGATTGGAATTTAGAGTCTCGATATTACTTTCTCTGAAATTACATGAAGATAGGTAATCGGCCAGAACATTAAATACACCGGGAATATGCTCAAAAGTGTAAGTATACTTAGATAATTGCATAAGCCAACGAGTCGTAATATTAGCAGGGTTAGTAGTTTTTTTATATTTTTCAAGAGGTTTGCTGTCTGGCAAAATAACAAAATGACGATTATAGATGTAATAATTAAATTCGTTTACAGATTTAACAATAGCCACTAATTCCAATTTTAGAGCTAGATATTTTTTTCTGAGATCTTAAGTGATTTTGAAAAATAGGAAATGGCGAGAAATTCGTCGTTATATTTCTGAAGAAGTACACCAGAGATTGCAATTCCAGATGCATCCGTATTGACGTAGAAAGTCTTGTTCCAATTGGCAGTCTTACCATGGGTGGTTGGAAAAAAAATTGAATATCATTAAATACATCTTGTTGGAGATTCGTCCATTTGCAAGTAGAAGTAGGTTTCGACAAATAAGTAAGAGTTTGAATTAATTTGGAAAAAGAAGGGATCAAATTTTTGTAGAAGGTGGCTAATCTGATAAAACTTCTTTTTCTTTTTTTGTTTCAGGGGCAGGAAAAGATTTTATCTTCATGTTATTGGCCTTTATTTGCGAAATTGTATCGTTTTCAATAGGAAAATCTAAATAATCTATAGCCGCATTATGAAAGGTGCATTTAGATGGAGATAAGGTCATGTTATATTTTGCCAAAATTTGAAGTATTTTTTGTATTTTTTCTAACACTTCCTGAAATGAGTTGGACCAAAGATAAGTTCATCTTGATACACATATATACTTTATAATTGCATCGCATCTGAAAGCATGTCCATGAGCACCTGGAAGTAAGCGCTGGCATTTTTTAGTCCGAAACAGAGTCTTCGGAATTTGAATGAACCATACATGCTCGTGAAAGTTACCTTATCTTGGTATTCGGGTGGTACGTCAATCTGATGGTATGCCTGTTAAATAATCAGGGGATACAAAGAATTTAAATTTGGAAAGATTTGAAATAATTGTTTGAACTTTGAGGAGTGGGTTTGAAGAACTTTAAATTACTGTATTTAGCCTAGATAAATATAAGACAAATCTGAATTTTTGATTTCCTGACCCATCAGGGTTTTTTTAACCAAAAGGATGGGGCACGCTTATTCGGAACAACTGCGTTCAATAATACCTACTTCCACTAACTGATTTATTTGGCTCAAAGCTTCCTTTTGTAAAGCTTGAGGGATGGGGAAGGGTAAAGACTTAATTGGGAAGTCATTCGTGAATTTGATGTTTGGTTTGAACGTGTCAGTGTGTCCCAATGTTTTCATGATTTTTAGAAAACAGAATAATTATTTAACAATAACTTTTTTAACTTTTCAGACTCTTGTTTTGAAAGGTGGCTTAATTTAAAATCATTATTTCGTTTAGTATTTAGAATATTTATTTTTAAATTTTCTAACATTTCTGTTTCCCAACTTTCTATTTTGGGAGTGTCTTTTCCTGTTATTGAGCAGAGTTCCTTTCTAGCCTGCGTAGTGACATGCAAAACATACCTTTTAAAATAACAATAATAAAAATATGACATAGTTTAAAAAAAGTATGAAATAAGTTATATCCACATTTATTATGGGCATGATTTTTTATTTAAAAAAATGATTTGCAACTTCAGTTAACAAATATACATCTAATACGAGATAACTGTATAATGTATAATGTGGAGTGTTATTAAAGGTATACTTTGTAACACTCCAGAATCGGTTTGTCCTAACATTTTTGGTAACAATACTTTTCGAACTAAATTAATACCTTCTATGTTGGTAATAAACAATATTTATTTAGCGAAATATGTTTGATAGACACTGGAGCGCAAAATAAAGTATAATTATTAGCTTTTGTAAAACTCATAAATGTTATTAATATATATATATATATATAAACGACATCCGACATTTTAAAGCCTCATCTTTAAAATAAGTTTATGTATCAATATATCATAAGCGGTTCCGAATATATTAATCAAGACTGTAAAATAATTTAGCGGTGATATGGGGAGTTTCAACTTCATTAATCCAATTGCATGATTAGAGTCTTTACGTGGGCAGTGACGAATTAAGTGATATAGTAATTAGCTGTGAGGAACAGTTTCCAGTCGTATGAAATTAGTAACATCAGTATTTAAAAATATATTAAGACAAAATCCAACTTTAAACATTAGATAGAACCTCTGAATATTTAATTTGACAATTTTAGTGTAATGTATAGTATTATAGGTATAATTATTTTTCAGGGTATTCTGTATTTCCATTAATAGATAGTGTTGCTAATAAATGCTAACTTACTTTCAAAATAGCGATTATTAGACCCTAGGATGTGGATCAAAACTATTAGCTTTAACGAAACACAATACTTTAAAATTAAAAAAACCTGACTAAACTGCATTAGCTTTTAGTGTTTAATATTTAATATATATACATATAGATATTTAAATATCCTTATGAGGAAATTCTGATTATATTAGTTAAGGTGTAAAGTCATTTTGGAGATGATGATAAGAGGGGATTTCAACTCCATTAATCCTATTGTATGGTCAAGCTCTTTACGTCAGCAGTGATGAACATAATTAGTAGTTAGTAATAGTTAAATTTGGATCAAATTATTGGCAGCGGTGTTTAGATATATAATAATACGACATTGGGCTTTAACTGAATCAACGAAATCTGAATATTTGATTTGTGGATTTTAAAGATATCAAAAACATTATAGGTATAAATATTTGTCAGGAATTTTAATTGTTGAATGTTTTTATGAAATTACAAATAGATATATTTAAACATTTCACACTATAATTTGATTTTCTTGTTTTAAAATACTGGATATTTATTTATTTTAATTTCAAAAATTTCCAGGTAGCATTTCTCATTTTACGCATATTGAATATTTCATTTGAGGGTTTCAGTGAAATGTAAAATATTATAGGTATATATATTTGCCAGTATTTACCGTTCTTGGATGCTTTTTTATGAAAATACAGGGTGACTGACAAACTGCAATTTGAAATTATTAAATACTATGAAATTCCACTACAAATTTTATTATTTCTACATGAAAAATAAACCCCGAACATCATTAATACAAATAGCCTAAGCTTTGTAAGAAATATGTCCCAGAAAAACGCTATTATTGAATTACATGATAAAGGCAATGAGACTTTGATCCGGTGGTGAAAGTTTCACTTCGGGCTATGTCGGATGCTGTAAAATATTTCTATAAGATACGTAATATTAAGGACAGACCAAACCATGGTAAGAAAACGAGCAGAAAACGTTTCCAGATAAAGCAAAGTGATCGTAAGGTGGACTGGATTCCTTTTCAACGTTTCAGAGAAAAACGTCACAAACAAGACGAACACCAATCTGAAGACGGTACGAAAAATGTTGAAAAAGTACCTTAGATGCCAACTTTACAAAACGAAAAAGTGCCAGAAAATTACAATAGCTAAAAAGAAGGCAATTCTTCTGAAATGAAGAGCACGCACAATGTGGGCCACTGATGATCAGTGGTGAAAATATTTTTGAAGAATTTCACAACCGAACTTAGACATAATCGAATGCGGCCGAAGATTACTCTTAGTCTACAAGTGTTATTAAAAGACGACAAAACTCCCAGTAGATTATGGTTAAGGAAGAAATTTGTTCAACTGGCAAAACACTGATTCTTTTTATTGATGAAGGCGTCAAAATCAACCATCAAACGTTCTGTTAAAACATCTTGCAGAGAGTTCTGTTTCCATGATCCTAAGATCAATATGCAAATTAAAAATGAATTTTTCATCACGATTCTATTTAAGGGGACGGTGGATGTTCAAAACCCTTTTTTTCATTTTTCACTTAATTGTACTGAAATTTTGCACGCATAGTAATTCATACATTTTATAGTAAATTAAGCAATTTTATTCAAAAATGCGTATAATTAATTAAATTATTAATTTAAATATATTAATTAATCACTCCAATTAAAAATGCTCCATGCGCATTAAATTTGGCCTCAGGAACATGGTCTTTTGTTAAATGGTAGCTTTATATTATTGCAACAAAAGTTGGTATGCGTTTTAAAATTGTATCAATATATTGTGAAAAATTAATAAAAAACTTCCAATATTTAATTTTTTTTTTTTTAATTTTACGTAAAAAAGTTATATAACTACGAAATTTTCCTTTTATGTACAGTAATGCATGCCTATTAATACCAAGTTTTGAAATATAGAACACTGCTAACAATAATACTTAATATTATGAAAATTGGATAAAACATAAGACGCCTGGAACATTTTGAATATTTTAACTCGGCGAAAATTCTCATTTTTAGAAAACGCGATTTAAAGTTTTATTTTTTAGTGTAACTCAATTACGGTGCCCAATTTGAAATGCTCGTAACTTTGATAGGAATCTTTGCAATTGCATGCGGTGTTTTGCAAATGTTGCAGTTAAGATTGAAGTATAGTAATAAACCAAAATAAAAAAAGCTATTTTTTAGTCGATTTTAACCCGACTGAAGGTCCACGGTCCCCTTAAGCACACAAAACAAAACAAAAATATTACAGGAATGGTGCAAGCCACATCTGCCTGTTAACTTGAGAGTCCTTGACCACTGTACTCTTTAGATCTTAACCAGATAGGTTATTCTGAAAAATCTAACAAAATAGAGTTTGTTCTAAGCCTTATATACGTTTTTCAGTCCCTGAAAAATTTCTTCAAGACTAATGGCCGAAAATATTGGGAAATAAGTTGCGAACTTTTGCTGAAACTTTTTTCAAAAGACTCCGCTTCTACGTAAACGCAAAAGGCGGCAACTTTGAAAATTTGTAGTTTTTCTATAAGTCCCAAGTCTACACTTTGTGTATTGGCAAACTAATTTGAATTTCTCGGGATAAAAAAAAAAAAAATACAAGATAAAACATTTGTTCGAGTTGTTTTTTTCCGTCCTGTATAAGTAGATATATTTAAACTTTTAACCATATAATTTTATTTTTCTGTTTTGCAAGAATAAATACTCCATACATTTATTTTCCATACAAGTATTCAGGAAAATTATTTTCATATTCATATGCGATTTTATTGCTCATTTTTATATTGTATTTTTTATCTCCTGTTTTGCGGGAAACGATTTGAATAACTACTTGTAGAAGTAATTGAAAGTAAAATAAATACTTCTAGTTGAAAATGCATAATTCATTTATGGTAAAAGGAAGGAAAAATTTTCTTTAAAATAAATTTACTCCTATTATAATGTAGTAATTTTTGCCGACTTAAATCAATTCAGTTTCCGACATGTACCAATTCTGATTAAAAGTGTACGGTGAACAAAAAATACAAATTATGTATAAACGAACTATGCATAGATCGCCTTTTTTGTGGTACTAATTTGAAACGTAAAGTAAAAGGACTTAATAAACATTTGCTCAAATATATACTAATGACTTTTTTAAACAATTAATTTTAATTGATTAATAGTACTAGAAAGCTTTGAAAAAAATGCGCCTGAAACCTAAAAAAAGAATTTTTCTAAATAAATTGATAAAATAGTACATTTTTTTATTTATTGAAAATTTTGAATTTTAAATTAGTTTAATGTATTTTTAATATGTATATTATAAAGCATACAATTTAAAAAGAGACAATTGTTTCTTAATCTAGATAAATATAATACGAACGAAAATATACAATAACCTCTCCCGAGTTACCCACTATTCCGAAAAGTGTTCTTTATCTTTTTAGAATCGTAAGGAATACCTTTAAATGAATGAAAAAAAAAGGAATGTGATAAAGAACAATTTTATATCTCAAGAAACCAATATATTTTCCATATTTAAAGAAACATTTCTTAAAAAACATTTTATTTACTGCCATTGATTTTTGGAAATGCATCTGGGTAGCTTTTATAGTGCAGTTTTCTCAACCCGGAATAAAGGTTTTTAGTTTGAGAAAATTGATTATAATAAAAACTGTAAAAACACTATAAAAACTACTCGAAAACGTTTCCGCAAATCGGTGGCATATAAAAAAACTTAATTTTTATAAACGCTTATTTAATTTTCTAAATATTGGTTTCTGAGAATCCTAAAGATAAAAAAAAAGCTTTTTGAGCTGTGGGTAAATCGAAAGAGATTACTGTATATTTTCGTTCGTCGTTATATTATATTTTCCTAGTTTTAGAAACATTTATCTTTTTTTACAGTGCACTACACTGCACACGAGAAATAATGGAAAAAGACGATTTTGGTTATTTAATATATATTTTGTATTTGTTTTATATTTATTTTCCGCACAATACGTTTAAAAGGTCTTTTGTTTTCATACAAGATTATTCCTAAAGCAAATGATTAATTAAATAAATCATGAATGTATGTTTTAAATATATATTTTTTTTAATTTTCTGATACATTTGAATACCTCTGAAATGAATTACACGGGAAAAAGTATTGAAATGAACAGATATTCCCCATTCTGAAGAGTTCGTCGTTATATTATATTTTCCTAGTTTTAGAAACATTTGTCTTTTTTTTTACAGTGCACACGAGAAATAATAGGAAAAGCCGATTTTGGTTATTTAAATATATTTTGTATTTTGTATTATGTTTTATATTTATTTTCCGCACAATACGTTTAGAAGGTCTTTTGTTTTCATACAAGATTATTCCTAAAGCAAATGATTAATTAAATAAATCATGAATGTATGTTTTAAATATATTTTTTAAATTTTTTGATACATTTGAATACCTCTGAAATGAATTACACGGGAAAAAGTATTGAAATGAACAGATATGCCCCACTCTGAAGAGATTCGATTGAAAATATTGAATAGAATTTAATTTTTAAGGAAGTTTAATCGATAATAAACATAACACATGATTGGGGTTTTGGTATATAGATAATAATCTGATAGGGAATAGAGTCGCAGATGCACCACGGCTAGCACGATTTTTTTTATTTGCGCCATTTTGGCGAGAATATTTCGTTTTCGAATACATATTATGCCTACTGTGCTTATTAGTTTTATGTTATTATATAACAATTTATTTTATTATAAAACATACACAATTTTATTATAAACACACAAAATCTTATTATAAAACACACACAATTTTATTATAAAACACAGGCAATTTTATTATAAACACACATAATCTTATTATAAAACACACAGAATTTTATTATAAACACAAACAACTTTATTATAATACACACACAGTTTTATTATAAAACACGCACATTTATTCACACAATTCTTATTATAAACACACACAAATTATTTTATTATTAAAGACATACAATGTTTAATTATATATAAAAACACTCAATGCTAAAAATACAACAGACTCAATTATTATTGCCAGAGGGCAAGATCACCGGGTTGCTTGCTATCCTAGGCAAAAAATCGCCATGTTGACGCCAAAAAATACCCCGTTAAGTGTACTACATCTGTACCTCTGATAGTTGCTTTGTAATAGATATATAGAAGGGAAGTATGTTGAATTTTTTCTGCAATACCTTTATTATTCTTAAATTTATGAACTAAAATCCAATTTCAGCTGGGAGTTCATCTCCTTGTAGTATGCGCCTCTGGTTTCCTATCGAAAAATTACTCGTATTGACGTATACTATCAACTCTTTTAGTTTGTCATCAGATTAACGGACTTCTTTGTTACACAGAATGTATTACTTACTAAAAGTAATAACGTGTATGTTTTGAAAAGTTTGTTTATAAAGTCTAGGTTATACTTATAAAAATCTTTAAAGAACTTTAAATCGCATTTAAGGATCTTCTGCTTATTTTTGTTATAAAGTCAACCTTGATGTATTTTTTAAATATCTAGATGGAGATATTTAATAAAAATGGAAATGAAAGGGTTAATTTTGTTCACACAAGAAAATGAAAACATACATGTAAAATACTTTTGAAAAGGAAGATTTTATTTTTAGGACATTTTTAACCACAACACAATGCTTAAATAATTTGATAAGTCAATGTTTATTTTAAACAGGATCAGCTAAAAAGCACTTCTATGTGTACTTTTGTTGTCTTGTTTATATATATATTCCAGATAATTAGTTTACATCCAGATGAAGATTAGCAAATTAGATTCAGAATCTTTGCAATTTCTCTTGGGTATAGTTGAAAGGTCAGCATGACGAAATATCCTTTGTTCTTTATAATGTAAAAATTATCTTATTTGCTTATTAAGTTACAGCATTAAAAACAACATTTGCACGAAAAAGAAAGATATGTGTAAAATTTATAAAATGACATAACAGTTGTTTTTTATTATTAAATTTTCGAAGTGAGTGAAGTTCGTTAGATAAGCATTGATTTTTGGTCTATCAATTGTATCTACTCCCCCCAACCCCTTTTTCTAAGATGTTTCTATTTTTTAAATATAATGTAGGATCTATTTTTTTTTTTTTTATCAATATGGTTGATTTTTCTTTGAAGATTTTTTTAATGTGTTATGCAAGCTGAGAAGCAAAGTTTTGTTCAGAAAATGTAAATGCATTTCAATGATATAAATTTCACTATTTTAATAAGAAATACTCATAACACCATCGTACCTTTTTATATGTTATATATATTATAAAGAAAAAAAATTGTACCTGAGTAACACTGACGTCACATTGACGGTAACAACCCCTGATCAATACATTTCGGTATTTTTAATTTTTTTTTTCTTTTACTTTTACACATTCAGAATTTCAATTTTTACACCGGTGAATAGAAGACGAAATGTTTTTTCAAATGCTATTTGTTTGAAAAGTGTATCTTACTTTACTGATATGATTTTAAAAATAAATTTCAAGCGTGATTTTTTTTTTAAATCTCTCTCTTATCGCGTGCATCCGGATTAAGAAAGATTAATCCGTTTGCACATAAAACAGCATAAATAGTTCAGCACTGGTTTCCGTCTAATATTCCATAACGCAATTAAAACGTCGTGAATAAATAAATAAATAAAATAATAAAATAGCATAAATAAAATACAAATTTAACAGATACGTTATTGAAAAACGCGCTTAGAACACTAAAGTTATCGGAATCCATTAAGGCTCATCTATGTCGCGAAACCTTGGGCAATTTCTTCGGCTTGAACTCCTGGCATGTGGCCAATACGAAAATACCATGTTCAATAAATTTCAAAAATTTGTTTGAATACATAATTGATATTTTTCACATAAAAATGCTTTTCGGCGTTATTAGTGGGTAATCTAAAAAAATATATTACATGTAAAAATCTATGAGTTTTAAAGTAATCTATGAGTTTTAATGTAAAAATCTATGAGTTTTTAGTCTATGAGTTTTTAAATATATGAGTTTATTTTCTTTCAGTTTAAAAAAAAAATGAACCATGTTCTGTAACACGTTAAGCTCGGATTAGATCCCCTAGTGTTTCTAATAAAGTAAAACATATGTAAAAGCTATGAAGTTTTTATGAATGCTGCATATAGGAAAATATTTGAATGATATGACTGAAATACATTAAAACCAACGGGCCGCACCAGTGGCTGAGAGGTTCTGCTCTCGAAGCTGGTAGACGGGAGGTGCTGGGTTCGATCCCAATCGCGCCCGCCGGCCTAATCGTTCGGAGTTTTCGTATTTTTCTTCGAGCCGTGGATTTATCCATGCGTAAATACGGGTTAGGTTCCCTTAGAAAGTACCCCACGAAGGGCACTCTCCCCGGGCCTATATCCCAAGTGTAGATAATTGGCCGTCAATAATCAACTCAACTCATTAAAACCAACGGACCCTAGCGAGGATTTCGCACGGCAATCTAATACTTTTTACCAATATCTAATATTTTTTAGATGAGGGTTTAAACTTCTAAAAACTTAAGGATAAACTATCTGCAAACAGCATTAGCCAAGCCAGAATACCGTCTCATTGATTCCATCAAAGTTACAATAAAAACTGATTGAAGATGTTAAAAGATACGCGCGAGAGAAAAAAAAATAACAATCGTATTTTAACTGCATTAGAAGAGGACGTCTTCCGCTTCTTGAAAACATGAAACAAAGAAAATTGAATTGAATGCATTTAAAATACAATTTAATCTAATATAACAAAGCACGGCTTTTTTTCTACAAATGAAATACCACTGCTTCGATCAATCGATGGTGTATTTTTCTTCTAAAGATTTCAATTTCAATGTTGCTTTTTAACAATAAATATAAAATAAACCCGTGAGGAGAAATCATACTTTATCTTTTTTGTACTATTTATTTTTTATAAATTGTTGAGCATAATATTATGTATTTTATTTTTGTGGCAACACTAATTTGAGGAAAATCTTTCTATTTATTTATGAAAACAATGCGATTTAATTTTTAATTAACAGCAATTTTTAATCAAAAACAGGTTTTATCGAAATGTGAGTGTACTATGTCAGAAGACACTTCAAAACTCTAATGATAATACTGTACAACATGAAAAATGTCCTTTAGATGAAAATATTTGTTTCTTGTTTATTTTTCGCTAAAAATAACGAATCTGTAATTAATTTTTGTTTACCACACACCATTTTCCACACAATCTACATTTTAGCTTTTTATGTATTTTCTCTATAAATTTGTGTGTTTTATTGATTTAATTAAATTTATTAATAACCTGCTTATTCTTTTGAACATTTGCACTGCAGGTTTGGATGTACACACATTTAGCAATAGAAATCTATAATGTAGTGGCAAGCGCGCTCTCTGTTGGAAAAACAACTTAAAGGCAAAGGAAAAGCGCTCTCCTTGACAGTGAGACTGTCGACAAATTGACGACCGTTTTGCCGATTTTGGCGAGTTTTGCGCCATTTTTGAAAACAAAAGCCTTATCTACCTTTCTGAAGTTTCGAGGTTCTAACTGTATTAGGAAGCGAGATATCCGAGTATACACTATAAGCTTGGCGAATTTTCTGCCGAGGGCATTTTCTCCTTTCGCCAAAACTATATAAAGGACACGCCGACTGTCTGAGAGCAGTTCTGAGAGATCAGAGAGTTTTTGCTTATTTTCAGATGTTTCCTCCCACTGTCTTATGTTGCTGATTGAAGTATTGCTGGTTGGGAAATTCTGACGTTAACTGTGAATTGTACAAGTGTTGTAAGGACAAGATTATATTACGTTCAGTGCATTTAGAATGTCTCGTCAGTTCCAAAATAAGCCAAACTTATTTTGTTATGTGCGTGGCGATGTGTGTAGACTATTTTGCGGAGAAAAAAGACATTGTGTATTGCTCTGATGTGAATGGCCTATTTCAGACATGAACATAATCCAGCAGAGTGGCACCTGTTTATTTACTCGTCCAAACGTAGTCTCGAAGCAATGCTCCTCCATATGGGCAATGTTTGTGCATCTGTTCTTGTAGCATATTATACAAATACAAAGGAAAGTTACGAAATTATGAGTGCTATACTGAAGTTAATAGAGTACACTACGTTCAAATGGTACATTTGTGGGGACTTGGAACTCATTGGGATATTAACAGGCATGCAACAGGGATGCAATCAATTCTGCTGCTTTCTCTGCGAATGGGATAGCTGTGACAGAAAAAACATCACTACTTAAATAAACAGTGGCTTCCAAGAAAAAACGTCATTCCTGCCACCAAAAATATATGACATGAACCACATGTCCACTTGAATATGTCTTTCTTGCACCATTTTAGATTAAATTTGGTTTGATGAAAATATTTGTAAAAGCTCTGGACAGAGAAGGAGTGGCTTTCTTGCATCTCAGGAATAAATTTCAAAAATTAAGTGAGGGAAAAGTAAAAGAAGGGGATTTTATTGGCCCACAAAATAAAGCAGTCTTTCATAATGAAGAGTTTGAAAATAAAATGTCACAAGCAGAAAAAAGCAGCCTGGCTGGCATTCAAATCAGTGTGCTCACGTTTTCTTAGAAATGAGAAAGCTGAAAAGTATGATCATCTTGTTGGTGACATGGTGCAATACTTTCGTGTTATAGGTTGCAATATGTCATTAAAACTAGACTTTTCAGAGTAACATTTTAACTCACATCTGAACTCACATCTAGATCACTCAAAATCTTGGCGCAATTAGTAATGAGCATGGGGAAAGTTTTCACCAGTATTCATATTACCAGGACGTTTCATCCGGACTATGTTTCTAAAGCGTTTCAGTGGACGATGGAATGGACGTATGCTAGATGAATATTGCTGGTCTGTTATCAGGGACACACCAAAAGATGCCTACAAGAGGAAACGGCAAAAAAAATCATTTTAGTGTTTGTGTTACGAAGCCTCTGTTACATTTCTCTGTAAAAAAATTGTATAAATATGAGAAGTGGATCTACATAAATGGCAAAAATGTGATGGACCAGTTTGGTTTTGATGTATGAATCAAGCACCTTTCGTTTATACGGAATCACATACTTTCATCTGAAGGACAGAAAAAAAAAAACGTTAAAATTTGTTGTACAGTGTCACTGATTCGTTGTTGGTCGTTTCATAAATTCATATGATTTGTTTTACAAACCTATGTTTCTGATCTTGTACAGCACATTTAAACGATCTTCAAACAAAAAAATCAATCAGTAAAGCAGTAAATAAAGATCCTAATTATTTTTAATCAATCAAAACATTTTAAAAAAAGTAAGAAAGAAATTCTTTGACCCTAATCGGGGCACGAAAAAAATCACCGCTTATATACTCACCTGGTTTAGTGTTTGTTTAATTTTAGCATATATATAATAAAAGCACAAGTCATGTGACTGTCATAAACAGATACGGGCTGATCGCTTCGCTTTTCATATGCCAGGGGGGCATTTTTACTCAAAATTATTTATTCGAATAAAACTGGAAAGATCGTTCACAAAAAAATAATGTTTGAGGGGTAAGTTGCATTCAGATATGTATATATCCTGAGATAACTTCAGTTAAAATTAGGTTGACAGCCAAATATCTTATACCATAAAAGTAAACAAACGCATGGATAGTATACAGGGTGTCCAGTTATAACCTGACCCACCTTTATTTTCGCAACCGTTTGTCCTAGATGCATACTTCCAATTACAAAAATGGTTTAAATAAGGTAAAGAATTATTTTTAAAGCGATTTTGGTTAAGAAAAAGATTTATTAAAAAATTACGAAATTTAAATTTTTATACGGTCCCCCGGTCCTATAAGTGATATTTAGTAAAAATTTACTGTGACACTAACAAGTAAGACAAAAGAAGTCCGATTCATCTAACATTAAAACTGATCGAGTAATAGCTGTTTAAAGTTGGAGTATATTTTTTCCTGCGAAATAGGTGTCATTCACAAATGTAGTGTAGTAGAAATATAAATAATCGTCAGATATATAAAAAAAATAGTTGAGAGCAAAGAGAACATTTCAAACTAATATAAATGTGAAATCTATAATCATTCTGACATACTAATGCAAAATATACAATTTGTACTGAACATATAAGAGGATAAAAATAACAGAATTTGTGTTAAATAAAAGGATGAAAAACAACAACCTTAATTCTTTACAAAATGATACAGATTTTAAAATGCTGTTAAATTACACATGTCTTTCAAATTTTGAACTGTGCCATGTTTTTTAGCTTTTGAAAATTGATTCTTATGTATTTTTTTTTTTTGCGCTGAATCCGAAAATGACCTTAATTTTAAACCATCGCATCAGGATTTTTCTCAAATTGCAAATTTCAAAGTAAAAAAGCTTAAAGTTAAAATTGATTCCCCTCCCCTCCCAACCTCATCGGTCCCTCGAGCTGTTTAGCTGTAAAAAATCCAGTATAAGCTAAAAACTTGAATAAATTATTGAATTAAATAAAATTAAACTGAATAAAAAAATCTTACATCTATTTTATAGTATCAGATTTTTAGCTATTTTTTAACCTTGAAATTTACGATTTGCGAAAACTCCTGACATGATGGTTAAAAGAAAAGGTAATTTTTTAATTCACCGTTAAAAAATACATAAAACGTAATTATAAAAGTTAAAAAATACAACCATCGCAGCTTTATATTATCTAATCTAAAGCTCTTTCTAAAACTTGTTGACGGTAATCTCTCCAAATTTTTTGTGTTATCCTCTAATATAAGTATGTATAAGATAGCAAGCGTCGAAAATCATAATAATATTACATTGTCATCGGATTTAAGTCAGTATGTAAAATTTAACTTCGATCGGACTTTTGAAAGTGAGTTAAAGTTCGAGTAGAAATTTTAAACTGGAAATGCGATCGTTGCAAGTTAGATAAAACCTTATGAAAATAACATAATTTTTGTTGAGAGAAATCATATCCTTAAATCCTTACAAAATAAAACATATGTTAAAATACAATTATTTTAACTAATCTGAAACTTAACTAATAAAAGTTAACTCAATCGTAATAGTTGTACGATTTTTTTTAAAGCGCAGATACCTTGAAATAATTTTAAGTACTTTATATACGACCCCTGAAAGCATGGCCGAAATCGTCTTTTTTGAAATGCAAAAAAGTGGTATAAGTCATGCATTTGAAAGTTTCATAACTCGGTCAATTTTAATGTTAGATGAATGGGACTTTTTTTGTCTTACTTGTTAGTGTCGCAGTAAATTTTTACTAAATATTACTTATAGGACCGAGGGACCGTATAAAAATTTAAATTTCTTAATTTTTTAATAAATGTTTTTCTGGACCCACATCGCTTTAAAAATAATTCTTTACCTTATTTAAACCATTTTTGTAATTGGAAATATGCATCTATTACCAACGGTTGCGAAAAAAAACGTCGGTCAGGTTATACGTGGACACCCTGTATAAATAAGGTAATAGACAGGAAACCTATAGCTCAAGAACGGGATATTTTAAAATTCTTGAAACTATCTACATAAATATTTAACTCATTCATGTCCAGCGTACCAAAATTGGGACTTTGTGATTTTGCGGAAATAAATTAATATATTTTAGGATAGATTACTTTTTTCATTTTTTGTGATTATTTAATACAATTTAGAAATAGAATATTCATAATAGTATTAATTATTGTATTTTATACAGGGTGATTATAATTAAAGTCTCACTTTCAAAATGCTGTAAAAAAAGTATCAGCTGGTCAGAATGACTTCAAATTTGAACTGAATATACTGGAAGGGGGAAATGGTCTGGCATAAGAAAAAAGTTCCAAAGTGCATCAATAGATGGCGCTGTAAGCGGCATAACGCAAGTGGATTCGGCTACAAGGGACATTTTTAATCGAAATACGACGGCTTTGGCATGAGTTGCACAGTAAACCAACCGTACTTTTCAATGTGCATGAGTGTTTCGGTTGATCGACGGAAAAAAATCGCGTCTAAATCACTCAAAAGTTGTCGTACTGTTAGTGGAAAGCCCATCCAACACGGCAAGGCCATACCATATTGGATGGTAAATATCGATTTTTAATTGCCTTTGTGCCAAAAACCGCATAAAAAGCACATAATGATTCAGTTTTTAACTGTGCACGAGTATCTTTCAATTTGCATAGTATGCCGCTTACAGCGTCATTTATTGATACACTTTGGAACTTTTTTTTCTTATGCCATACCGTTTCCTCCTTCTTCCAGTATATTCAATTCAAATTTGAAGTCTTTCTGACCAGTGATTTCTTTTTTACAGCATTTTGAAAGTGGGACTTTAATTATAATCACTCTGTATATATATATATATATATATATATATGCATATATATATATATATATATATATATATATATATATATATATATATATATATATATATATATATATATATATATATATATATATATATATATATATATATATATATAGCAGTTATAACTAAATAAAGTACTGGAAAGAAAAACAAAAATGGACACAAATGGTTAAGCAAATGTTTATGAAATAAAAAATTGTGCATACTCCATAAATTTTAATACTAATAAGATACCTAAAAATGAATCCTAAGAATCCGTAATCGTATAAAAATGTAAAGATGTATCAATAACATATGATAGTTTTAAAAAGATTGTATCTTTAAACAAGTCTTCTAAATGTAACTTCGGAGCTCTATGCAAGAAAATAAAGGGCATAAAAACCTTACATTTTTTTTATCTAGAAAAACGTCAGGTCTTAAATTTTGTATAAAGCTCTAGCATTTTACATGTTTATATACATTAAACAAAGTCCATCGAATAGAACGAAAAATGTACTTTTTAAATAAAATTTTTGTGAAAATGGTAACTTAATGTATTATTATTATTATTATTATTATTATTATTATTACGATTTTCTAAATAATTTTCAAGCATGTAAAGTTCTGATCTGTTGACTAGTACTAAACATTTGTTTGGTATAAAAATGTAAATTAACATTTGCAGTAACACAAAATCATGCAAAATTAAGGAGAAAGTGCAAGATTACCTCAATTGTCGATTTATAGTCCAATTTTTACACCAAAGGTCACCACTTCTTGTTGTTCTAAAAAATAATCTTTTAGTTTTATAAATCAATCAAATTACAAAAATGTGAACTATTGTCTGTTGAAAATATCTTTAAAATATCATCATTTTTGTTAAAGTTATGAAGAAAAATAAGGGCTCCGATTGGAGTGAGACACGCTGTATTTTTGACTGAATCAATGAATTATGTTCCTGGTTTCCTAGACAAAAATTACTTGTTGAAAAATTGACTAAAAAATAAAAATGATAAATATCGTTCGTTATCACTTGATGTATACAGGTAACTTGTTGAAACACACGCTATTTATATGTTACTAACTATCAAATAACTTTGAAATTGAAGTTCATTAAATTTTAAATAATAATGAATAATCATATCAAGTACGTTATTAAAAATTCTAACGCCAGTTTGGGAATTAACTATTATTATTTATTTATTTGACTACGTGTAGTACATTTACGATTCAGCTACACGAATCTACTTACAATATAATGCAAAAAAAAAAAAAAAAAAAAAAAAACATATAACACTAATCTCATGATTCGTAAAATTCTTCTAATATTTACAAAAATAAGAGCTTAAAAAAACTATAAAAGGTCGCATCCCGTAAGAGCTATCGTTAAGCCTTAATAAACAATCCTATTGACTTTGGTATTATAAAGCCCTTAATCGGATTTACTCTTTTTTAGGGTATCTTCCGGATCTACTTAACCTTTTACCGTTTATACAAAAACCACTTCTGAAAGACATTTTTCTTAAGTTTTATTATATACTTAAAACAAAATTTGTACTTTATGCGGGAAAAAAACTATTGAAATGTAGTATTAGTTACTGACGCAGCTTATCATATTTCATTAGGTGCTTAGGCTAATTCTTTCATTTGCCGAATGAAATATTCCAATCTTGGCTAAAATATTCTTCTCTCCGAAAACTGACAGTTGAAAAAAAAGCTGCTTTTTATAAGATTAATTTTTAAATAATAGATTGTTGTCGTTAAAAAGGTACATTTTCCCTTACTATGTTAGAAAATTAAGAAAACTGTGAAAAATTAGGTATCCTGAAGGCGTCAATAATTCATTAAATTTATCCTATTCTGTATTGCTATGAAAGAGAAAATAATCGGATTTTCTGTAGCTTAAGTATTTCATGTTGAATGAACAAGTTAAAAAGTACTTTTATGGAAAACATGAGATGATTATCTTCTTTAATAAAATCTGCTGAAGACTGTTTTTTCTTTTTTTATAATCAATTTATCTATTCAAATATTTCTATTTCAAATAATAATAATAATAATATATTTACTATATTCTTTGCAAGAAACAATATTAATATACGATGTGTGGCAATTAAATAACGATACTGGTGTGAGAAATGATATTTATTCCAAATAAACTTATATTTAACTTTTATCCCCTTGAACATACACTCCACCTCTATCTATACACCGCTGCATAAGTGTCTCCCATTGTTCAAAACAATTCTGCAGCTCATTGGTTGTCAGCCTCTTTAACAACTCTGCCGTTTTTGCTTTTTCTTGTAAAACAGACTGAAATCAAAACGTTCAAAAATCACCAACGGAACGTTTACAAATGTTAAAGGAGGTGTTTGGCGATGGTGTTAAGTCAAGTGAGCGAGTTTTTGATTGGCACAAACAGTTTTCTGAAGGTCGAGAAGAGGTCAAAGATGATGAACGTCCCGGTCGACCTATCACTACAAAAACTAAAGGAAACATTCAGAAAATTAATGCAATTATAATAAAATTAAAATAAAATATAATAAAATTAAGGCAATACCGACATCTGAGTATTCCAATTGTTGCTACAAAGAAGTGCTAATCAGGTTGAGAGATAGAGTAATGAAAAAAAATCATATTTTGGGAAGAACGACTCATGGATTATGCAGGACAACGCGCCAACTCACAATGCCAAAACTTTGAAGCATTTTTTAGCAGATAAGCGCATGCCTGTTCTTTTTACTCCACCGTATTCGCCTGATTTCACATCGTATGACTTCTATCTGTTCTCAAATGTAAAAAGTGCATTGTAGGGAACACTTTTTCAGACTGTTTTAAAAGAAAAAGCAAAAACGACAGAGTGGTTGAATAGGTTGACAACTAATGAACTGCAGCATTTTTTTGAACTATGGAAGAAACTTATGCAGCGGTGTACGGATATAAGTGCAACGTATGTTGAAGGGGATAAAAATTAAATATAAGTTTATTTGGAATAAATATAATTTCGCACACTAGTCTCGTTATTTAATTGCCACACCTTGTATTATAATGAAGATAGCAGTTTCCCTATCATCCAAGAAATTTAAATACTCCTACTGTTTTACAAGTATAAAATATGGAATGTCTAACCAGTTATTAACATGACAAGACAGTTTAGGAATTAGCTACAATTTGTTTTTGTTGCTCACTTACTATTAACTGTAAAAATCTCGGTGCGAAATAGACAATATTTTACCTATTTACAGAAATCGGCAAAAAGAGTTGCTATTTATCATCTAACATGGTTATAAAGATGCCATCTTATTTCTGTTCTTCGCTTAATATCATTTCATAAAATTATAATATGAACGAAAATCTCATAAGTGTGATTTTTCAGTCCCCGATATACCTTTCGGTATGTCTTTGTAACATAAATTCTTATTTAATGTTAAAACGTTTCTCTGTGATTGTTCTACAATATTATGTTACTTTGACTATGAAAATCTGTTTTTTACTCCTTAAAATGGAAATTCCAATGTCAGTACTGTCCCCTGTCTTAAGACCATATCTTCATCATTAAAACCCTCAATCAACAATAAATATTTTTTTTTCTAAAAATCAATGGATTTATTATAAATATGAATATCATGGAGCATAATAATATAATTTTTATAGGAGTGATGTTTTGGCTGGGTTTAAAGTTGGGTCCCTCACTTTTTTGGTCACTACTGTCCAATATATGAATTTCCACACATTTTCACCAGATAACAGTATGCAGTCATTTTCCGTATGTTTTTCAGTAGGGGTGACATGTTGCTCTTAAAAAACCACCATTGCTTACTGTTTGCTCATAAAAATGATTTTCTGGATTGAAAAGAATGCGAAAAGGTAATCGCATCTTTATCAACCGTCACTATTGTCCTCATTGTTAATTTAAAAATTGATATTTATAGATTAATCTTTATGTAGCTATTTAATCGTAGGTTTGATATGTTTTTGAAAATAGTGCATACAAGAGTCTAACAATGTTCTTTTTTATCTAAAATGACAAAAATGCAAAAAAAATAAATCACTACTGTCTTCTTACAATTATTCTTGTCTAAAAAAAAAAACTGCCATATCATATTTGTTTTCAATAAAATTTGTGACCATATACAAATTATGATTCTTAAATATATCAGTGGTTATTATAAAAATCCAAATAAAGCATAATATAAGACACTTAAAAATCAGAGATATCAGCAGAAAATGAGCCGCCGAAAATCACACTTATGGCATTTTCGCTCATATGTGCTTTACATTTTGTTATGAAATAATATTTCATCAATCAATGAAGGATGAAAAAAATATGTACTTATCTTAGCCTAGACAATTACACATATGAATCTCTCATTCGAAGACCTGAAGTTCTGTGGAAGACGTTTCAAATTCCTTTGATGTTCTCACGTGATTAAAAAAAGTTTTAAGTACAGTAAGCTTTAGATTATCCACTGTCCGATTATACAACATGCTTGGATAACCAAAATCCCTCACATACCTTTTCATTAAGGTGTTTGTGACAGTATTTGAAAATTCTGGAAGGTTACTTATTATTTTCTAATTGATAATAATTTGAAAAAAAAAAACTTTGAACATGATAAAAATAATTATAAATAAACAAAATATTGTTAATTTATTTCAATACATTGTAAATTTAATTAACTATTACAGATTTTTTTCACAATAATCATTTAAAATCTATCGACATATTTCGAAAATCCAAAAGAATTTCCACCAGCTTATTCTAATTCTTACACGCCTGGTGTGCAAAAATGACTTAAAAATCAGAAAAAAATGAGATACAACGCATATATTAGAAGCCTAAATCTTGCTTTAAGCAAATAAAATTTTTATAGAAAAATGTGCCAGTGATTTTCTTTTAACTGTCTAATTTTTGCTTTTTAGAAAAAAAATCATAAAAATAAAAAGTTTGTAATGACGCAATGTCTTCTTGAAATTTTGTCTTACTTTTATTTAGCATACTTCTATTATGGTTTCATTAATGCATTTTACTTTATGATAGTACCTATTTACATCATTTATAGTCATTCTAATTATTCTGCATTATTTTAACAGAGTTATTCTAATTGGTGAAAAATCATACGTGTTCTAATTTTTCCAATTGAGTGAAAAAGAATTCAGACCGGGATTTGAACTCAGAAATTGACTTAAGCTGTCAAGGCATCTTTTGGACCTTTGGTAGCTCACGCAAAGGTCCTGGCATTAAATTCCGGCCTGTACACTTTTTCACTCAGTTGGAAAAATTACAACTCAAGTGATTCATTACCTATGAGAATGGCTGTGTTAAAATAATGAAGTGTAATTCATAGCCAAAGCTTTTTGATGTCACCTGCGATTTATTCTGTTGAATTGTTTCAGATAACAGACCAGGTGTGGTTGTCAAAAAGTTGACTGGGTGAATTGTTTCCTTCGGATTTGTCGAAGATACTTTATTTTGAAGAGCGTTGGCATATTAAACCAAGGTCCTGGTTTCAAATCCTTGTCTGGACACATTTTCACTCAGTTTGGAAAATGCACAACTCGTATGATTTTAATTAGAGCTTAATATTTGTGTAATTAAAAAATGTGTCGCAGGATGTCTTTCGGATTACCCGGCGAAATCTATTTCCTGACATATCTCTGGTACTGTGCATGTCAGTTAATCAAAAACTTACTGTAACTGCTCTAGGTTACACTGTAGGTTCTGAAACGGCGCTTCGGTTGCTTTCTATGATGTTTGCGGAGGGATACAATCGAATCTTACTTATCACCTATTTGTTAAATATGCATTATATTCAGAAATCGCGGAATTTTGCATTATATATAGAAAAACGTAAATTATATATAGCAAAACGAAATATAATACAAAACGGAATTTTGCATTATATATAAATCGCGAAATTACATTCTTTAATTCCGAGAGTTAAGGGTTTTGCATTCCTCACACCATTTTTCTGCAGCATGTATGGAAATGTTTTGTTATAGTAATAATTAAAACCGATTTTCTTTGATTGCAATTAATTTTTTCAGTTATTACGACATTCCAAACACGTCTACAACAAACGAAGAGTAGACAGATAATAATATAATGAAGAAAGCGGTCATTAAAAGAAACAATAAATTTTGAGATATAAAAATTAGTGAGAGAATGGTAACATTAAATTCATTCCCATTCTAATAAGTTAGGTATCTTTTATGTATTTTATATATTATTAGTTATTTTATAATAAAAAATAATTCAATAAAACAAACAATTGAAAGCCGATTTTTATCCATTTTATACATGACAAATCGTGGGCTCATTTATTTGATCGCTTTTATCTTGTTGATCCTATTTTCCCTAAAGACATAAGAGGATTTATATTTCCAGAACAAAAGGGAATTTTATTGTTGTATTCAAAAAAGTGCATTGTATAATACTGAGCCTCCTTTTATCTCCTCAGATGGGATAGATTTTACAAATTCTAGTCGTTGAAGATTTCGAAAATAAAATTTAGATTATATTTATAGCTGCCTTAATATGTAGTTAAACATGACAACAAAATCACGTGCAACTTTCTGTTATAAAACATTTTCAAACACTATGCTCATGTTTTAAATTATTTGTACTATATGCATATATTTGTATTATATGCACTTCCTCAATAAAACACAATCATCACTGTATTTATATTAACGAAAGAAGTAAATAAAATAGTACCATGAATACTTCACGAAAGCATTTTGGAAGAGTATGAAAAGACGTTGAGCGTTCGGTATATATATGCGTATGATCGACTTCTAACAAAATATGTATATAACGATAGCTGTATGAGGCTGAAACTATATATTCTTAGTGCTCATCGAACAACGAATTTTAAAACAGGCACATACAGTCATTGAGGAATTGAAATATATTTAAGATTCACTTCAGTGTAAAATATATTTTGGGTTCCTGGTGATTTTATAAAGTATCTCTGCAATCTTTTACAGACTTTTGTAACTGTAAAAGTCTATAAACGCTGTTTCAATTTCATCATCATGCCTTTTCTTTATTTTGTTTCTTTTTACAGATATATGTTTTTGTAAATGACTTTAAAAGTTGTTTATTTAATTTACTTTACTTTATTCTCGGTTTTTGTTTATTTAGCAATTTTTTTATTTGCTATTATTATTATTATCATTATTATTTTATTTATTTATTTATTAATTTATTTTTTGCATGGCAAGTGTGTCAGCCTACTTTGTGTTATTATGTTGTGGATGAGTTTTTCCACTTTTGTATTACTTATTTTAAAAACTTATCTCTTGTTTTGCTAGACTAATCCTGAGGCAGTGGGGTTACTTGTTAGTGGTAGGAAACTTTCAACCCGTGGGTTATTGCTTGTACCACATTGTGGTTGGCTCCCCGGGTAGGGTGATCCGTGATCCATACTCATCGATTAGGTCATTCCGTGCGCACAATTTCTGACTACATGAAGAAACACTGAAATAGAAATGAAGTTTTACAACTTCATTTCTATGGAATCGTGAATGAATTTTAAAATCACAGTCTGTATCACAAAAGCAGGCAAATATCGTAGATTGTTTTGAAGAATAATGATATGAAAGTGGTAAGTTTCATTTAAAAAAAATCAGACGAATATTCGATTTTTTTTTGGAAATTATTTTAGTTTTTGTATATTTTTTTAAAAATCGTATCTACTGCGGAATTTCATCAGTGAGTTTCCAGCATTTGGTCATTAACCAAATTGTCATTAACCTTAACTTTCGATAACAATTGAGAGTGTACAAAATGTTGTTTGTTTATGATCACTGTAAATGCTGAAAATTATGTAGGAGTTTATATTATGTTAAATGAAGGGATATTCAGATACTTGGAACTTGATATAGAACACAAACATGCGATCTTACCGAGCGTTAGTTACCGAAGTGCATTATTTCGACTGTGACATTTCGCGAAGTAGAAATTATGATTCAAGCATATTTTGTTTCGTTTGGTTTTGATACATTTAATTTGGAAACGGGAATTCTTAATGAAAACGTGTGTCAGTGAATATTAGACACATATTTTACTATTACGAAACAATAATTTGGAAAGGGCCCTTTTAATTTTAAATATGACATGACGTTTTAAACACGGCAACCCGTTTGTTCGTAAAATGTACTTCGTAACTAATATATTTAAGAAAGTATGCATCAATGATCTAGATAAGTGGCTCTAAAGTACAGGGTTGGCCACAAAAAATTATAAGTACTTAAAATTATTAAGTACGCACAATTATGTTACTTCTTATTTTTCTTAAATAGGTTACATCGGCACATTTTGGAGGGGCCGATATTTCTTGGCACACCACATATAATTGAAAATTTATTGAAACCCTTTAGAATAAAAAATGCAACATTTTAAAAACTCCAGAAAAATATTCGCCATGGTAAAAGATTAATGAAATGAGCCACCTTGTTTGATAAATAGACTCAACCCTAACCCGATCCGAATCCGAAACAATTAAAATCATCTCGACACGAACCCGATCCACAAACAAAGAAATTATTGTCAACCCGACCCGACCCGACCCGAAGAAGGTGAGCGATAGGGTTAATTTACATGAAGAGCTTATAAAAACTTCAACTTTCAGCTTTTAAAAACAAATATTAATGCAGCGATTAATTTCTAAATGTAAATAAAGTGAAAGTTTGATATGTGAATGACTAAATGTTATGTGAATGACTAAATGTATTTTTTACAATAACGAAAAAGCGGGGAAAAGAAAAAAAGTTTTTACGATATTTATAAATCTACTAGATGGAACCCGTCAAAACGTGACGGAAAAATACTATAAAAATATCAGTAAAATAAGCTTCTATATTATTTAAGTAGGGCTTCGTATGAAACAGTCTTTCAAATATTTTATTTTAAAAAATACCCCCCCCCCCCTCCCAGTGAAATGCTATTTTCGATGCAAACTCCAAATGAACACTTCGTAAACAAATGTGTAATGGAAATCAGATTGACATTATCACCATATTCCCCACGACAAAAAAAAAAAAAAAAAAAAGGTCATGGAGCTATAAAGTATCATACAAATAGTCCTATCATAAAGTATCAAACAAATTTCCTACTTGCATCTCATATTCAGTAAATAAAAGAACATAGTATAAGCACCCCCCCTGTGATAATGCAATCGAATGACCTCCTATCTGCATATGTATTGCATCTGCTCAAAGGCACCGTTGAAATTCGACGTTAAAATTTTTTTTCAAATGTTTAAATTAAAAGTTTTAAAATGTCCTCTTTAATCATTGTTCGTTTCAAATCCATATCTTCTAAAACGCATCCATTGTTTTAAGCTAATCAATTTTTATGTAAAAATGAAGAATTTTTGTTAAAAATAATAAATTAATATGCAGATGAGGGAGAATTTTAATGTTTTCAATTGTAAATTATTTGTATGGTTTCTTCTATCCCTTTACATAATCAGGATGATTATTCCTTTTCCATCACAGTTGGTCTCTTATACAGTTAAATATTCAATGGATCTTTAAAAAATAATAAATAACAGTTCCTAGCATATTCTGATTCAACATATACATCAACGAATTCAACATATCAATTTTATGTTAATCATAAACTAAAAATAGTTTTTTTTTCTTTTGACAGATTTTATATTAGCGCCAAAATACTCTATCTTATGGATAATCTGATCTTATGATTTATCAGGTTTTTATTATTATTATTATTTTCACTTTTCATGAAGGTTAGGGATACCTATTTTCAATTGTTGCAACTTTCCAAGGGGCTATTTTACATTATTAAAACAAACGGATGGTCATTGTTGAGATAGAATTGAAAAATATTTCATGCTTGAAAATTATTTAAAAAGTCGTTAAATTAAGCGGCAGATTTCAAATAAATTTCAATCGAAAGCTAATTTTCTTTTCTAATTGAGGATGTAACAATTGAAATTATAAAATGTAGTAAAAAAATTAAATGTTTAGTATTTAGAAGTGATGTAAGCGCGATGAAAGCTAAAGCGATAGTGCCGTTTGTTGTCACAACCGTTATACATTTCTAAATATTGCCACTGTGTTTTGGTTGGCGTCCAAAAGTAGACTACCATTTTTTGACATCGAAAGAAAAATTCACAGTGAAAGAAATAAGACTTTGCCGCTAATAAGGAACTGTTAAATGAACTTATAACAAACCTACCAAAATAATTCCTATAAAATATTAGCCTTACATTGTTTATTCCAGCTAAAAATACAATCATAATTTCAAGTTTTTTTTTTCCTGAAATTCTTTACATTTGTGAATTTTTTTATTAAAAAAGGAAATCTTAATAATTTAAATCCTATAATTCCTATAACTTAATCCTATAATTTAAAAAAAAAGTAATTGGTAACATGTAATCATGGTATGCAATCAAGATGAAGCAACCAATAAAGGCTCCAGTTCTAATCTTTAAAATTAAAAATTGAAATATCAGTTAATATTACGCCATGTTGACACAATCATATAAATTTTTCTTTTTAGTTTTATAAATGTTAAAATGCATTTCAAGCTAAGCATAACGTCATTTTCACCGGTACAAACTTTTCACACGTACATTTATGCTTAAGCACCATGCATACAAATAAAAATATATTTTGCATTTCATTGTAATGAAAAAATGGCATCAACAAAGTTATAATGCTTAATGATAAAATGAACCCAATGGACAACATTTCCGTGACGTCACAGTAAATATGAATTTTTATTTGCTTATAAAACACACGGATAAATATTTTTACCGAAATACATAAACATTTTAACTATATTTTAACTTACAAATTAAAAAATTCGGCCTAAAAGTCACGTGCTTTTAATATTTAATATTTATTTTTTATGCTCGCAATCATTGAGTTCAGAAAATAAACTCTTTACGTCGCAACAGTGGGCGTTAATCCGATTGCCGACTTTATGACATCATAAGCAGAAGTAAAATTTTAATTTAAGATTACGGCTAATTAATTAAATTTTCGAACAAACGAATGTACGATCACAAATCTGTGACCAAATATCTTTCATTTAAAAAAAGAATGATGTAATTTGATGTAGTAGTTTGTTCTCACGGATTGTCAAAACAAAACGCTTAGCGTTTTAAATATATAGATGTATATATCATCTAAAGAAAATTTTGTTAACTTTCTTTAAATAAACTCTATAAAAGAGTAGAAAACAACTAAAATATTTAAAGTATGCAAGTTTTAAAATCGCTGCATATTGTGACAAACTCACATAACTTAGAACTAAGCAAATAAAATGCAAAAGTTGTGACAGAAAAAAATATTTCACTGTTCAATCAATTACCATAAAAGTAATGTTTGCGAAAACTTTTATCGTTTAATGGCCAGAAGAAACATTTATCGATATTTTCATAGAGATAAATACTACTAGCCTTCATACTAATAGCCATCGTGTTATGGCTAATCACATCTTATATCTTTAATGTTCACTTATTTGCTAAGGATTTCTTATTTTTATATTTTATGGCAAGAAACCTTATTTATTAATTTAATAATCTAAAGATACATTTTAAGGTGATATTTGTTGCATTTACAATATTAGATATTTTGTCATGCGATTGTGTGGAATACTGGTCTTTAATTCATTGAGAAACGTTTAAAATAATTTTCTTTATCTACTTAAATCTAAGACTTCTTCTTGCATCAAGTGCTTTCAATTAAGTTTGCAGTAAAATCTTAAACAAACAAATTGCAATTTGTAAAATATTTTAATGAATTTAAGAAGTTATTTTAATAGTATTTGTATGTTTTTTCAGCATAATAAATAATTTATTTGCTGCAATTTACTTCTTTTTAATAAGCTGTTTCAAATATTAAAGTTTTCATATTTGCTGATAACAACTGAACGGATTTTTTTTAAGTCCTTTTTAAACGCTCCAGTAAGTCAATAATAAATACTGAAAATACAAAATATAGTTCACTACTGATCTAGAGAAACAAATACAAGATATTGCTTCAATGTTTTTTAATACTTTATCAATTTGTTTTTGCTGCTATCAGAGATGCAAAAGTTTGTATTGTTAAAGCTTTATAAATTAGTAAATCAATAACTAAAATATTATATGAAACCATAGAGCATAGATTTAAATATATTTTACATATTATTATATTTTTACGTTTTAATTTAAAATAAATTAAAGCTTTCTATTTATATTACAGATCATTATATCTTCTTATATTCGCAAATATTCTTTTTTATTATTCTTTAATTTTAATCATTATTTCTGTTTTATAGTAATTTTTATTATAATATTTAATTTATAAAGTTTTATTTTGATATTTGCAAATTATTGAAATTGGAAACAATTTATTACATTTAGACATGATGTAAAGATTGGCTACCGCTCTTACTTTTATAAATATCTACAGAAAAAGTTACCATGTATATATTTTATGGTACATATTTCCTTGAGATATTTATTACATTTTCTGCATTTTGTTTAATGTATTATATAACAATGGAAATGTTAAAACATTTACAAAACTGGTCGGATATGCCAATACCAAAACTTTCTTCTATATCATACATGTTAATACTTCAAAATTCACTGTAACACCGCCAAAAAATCAGTATTTCTCGTCATCTTGTTGTACGTCAGCTGCTTGCGAATCGTCAGGTTACCTGGATGCGAACAGCCGATATATACTAAACTACGAAAAGTCTTTTTGGCCTGTACCGGTAGGAAACGATAGCCTACCTATTGCTTGGTTTTAAGATTTTAGCTAATTTTACTCGAAAACACGAAGCTAAAATGCGTGGAACCCGATTACTGAAAAGTCATTCCCAGTTCTCGTCAATAATGAATTTGAATGAGAATATCGCAAAATTATACAGTCATAGCCAAGTTGGCTTCATATATGGCAACTCATTTTTATCGCCAATTGTCGCCAAGCTTGGCGATAATTTTACATTGGCAAATATAAATACAGTGAAATAACCTGTGTATAACGATACTGATTATAACGATATTTTCCTTTAGTCCCTGCAAAATTCTTTTTTATTCCATGTATTTCGAGCCTGTGTACAGCGATAATCCATTTTTAGCTGCACCTGTCTACAATGATAATTTTTCTTATTTCGAAAACTTATGGTTCCCGATATAACCCAATTTTTTTTTTTGGAAAACGACACCCCATCACCCGTAATGTGAGATAACAAAAGACTGTGTTTATCTCCGTAAAGCATTGTCATATGAAGAAATGTTAAAAATCATTTTGGAATTGTCAATTCGGACTGAACATATGTGCATGTATATGTCATTTGTATCCAAAAGTAAGCAAACAAAATTAACAGATTTGTTTTAAATAATTTTTGTTTCTGCATTTTTTTTTTACCAAATAAACCTATGCCTGTGTCTTTTTACGTATACTTTTAATTTGTTTACTTATTACTTATTTACCTTTAAAAAATATAATTTTATATGTTCAACTTGTCTATAACAATATTTTATCTAGGTACCTACAGTATCGTTATACACAGGTTTCATTGTATATTGTATTAAGCTTATAAGAGTTGAAACGATGGTTACAACTGTTGAACCGATATTTAAGAATAAGGGGGGGGGGGGCAACATTTCACGAGAAGGTATAGTGGAGAAGAGAATAAGTAATAACCTTACATTACAGCGGCACTGTGAAACACTGTTTAAAAAGGTAATGTGGTTCGAATTAATTTTTTAACGATCGAACTTTGAGAGATTATAATTATTTTGCTTTAACATTAAAATAAAATAAAATGGAACAAACTAATAAAATAATATAGAAAGACATATTTGCTCATTAAATTATTTTGTTTATTCATATATATATATATATATATAAGAGAAGTAATATTTGTACATACAGTTTTATTCTACCTCATCTAATTGGATTCACTAATATTGTATGAGCAGCACATTCCAATTTATTCTTATTAGTTATCAGCACAGCATAAGTAATTTTACCTGAGAGGCAAATATGCCACACTCTAAAATTTGAAACACTAATTTATTATAAGCAAAGCATCAGAATCTAAATAAAATGTTAAAAATAATTTTGATAATACCCTTTATTAAATTAGCCAGGAAAGGATAAAGTGAATTTTTTCTCTCACCAATTGTTCTCTATGAGTGGTCATTTTGTTGTAAGTCACTAGGAAATATTCTGGTAGCATGAGTCCTTTAGCGGCCTTAGATGGCTGGGCATGGGGTTAGGTTGGTCTCTTTCTCGTCGTAAGGTCGTTGTAAGCTAGAATCGCCGGAAGTGTTTTACACAGGCGCAAGAGCTCCTCTCTCGTCATTTCCTTGGGTGTACACCTTCGGTGACCCGGTGTCGGTGAGAACACTCTCTTGCTTATCACTGGATAAGGTAAAGCTAGGAGAGTCTGCGCACAATTCAAAAGAATAACAATAAATAATCTAAATATTAATTTTTTGCTAAACTATCCATGAATAATTTTGACTTCATTTGTTTTTTATGCATTTCCATTGCTATTTTGTTGTTAAGTTGTAATTTTATAAAACAGTTGTAATAAAACCAAGAAAATTATTTTGCGCAATCTGTCCTTACAGGGTTGATGTGATGACGCACATGGGTAGTAGAGATTGTTACTAATAATAACTACAATTAAAATGTTAACAATGCTAATTACACTTAAATGACATTGTTGTAAGGTTTTTGTGAACAAATATTATTATATTAGGAGTGAATATTTCAACCTAATGATTAAAGAATAAAAAAAAGGAAATACTTTTAAAAACGATTTAAAAATTTTAATTAAAGGGAAAAAAATAAAGAATCAGAAAAAGCAAGTCCAGATAAGATTAGAAAATAACATTAAGTTACTTGATAACACGTTTAACTTAAAATTAGTCAATTTTCATTTTCATTTTTTAGGCAAATTTACCAATAAGCTGCGTAATGTCTCCTAGCATCGAAACTAATGGAAACAATGCGCCATCTCTCCTTAGTAGCAGATGCGCAAACTGTCCAATTTCGGTAGGAAAGATTGCGCCGCTTTTTATATAAATATGGCCGCTACTAAAACGAACCGTTGATGTTTACATTGTTAGTCTAGGTTAGTAGCTTATGAGGAATCGTTTAAGATTAAAATATTTTGTACTGCTGACATTGTATAGAAATTCTGATGAATAGCTATGAAAATTCAAGCACTTACTTTGGGAAAACAAAACAAAATAGCAATGCTTTATCTTAGACACTCAAAACAATCAACGTGCACTTTCAAGTAGACACTCCACTACTGCTGTTGTACAACTACCTGGAGTCGCACTCCACTTCTTCCCCTCGAACCTCTATGTGCACAATCTCTCCGAACGCGCTATCTCTCCTGGCTTTACCTTATGCTGTATCTTTAAACAATTTAGTGTCTGCCGGGGCGCAGCGAACATCGGAATTTCGGTGTGGATCACGGGCGCTGGACAACTATTTCCATCAGTCGTCGGGGTCCAAGGAAAAGCTTTTTGTTTCAAAGAGTCTGGAAGATGCGAACATATTCAGCTGAAGAGAGAGAATGAATTTTTTTGTATGCTCCTCTGTGTGGTAGGCAGTTGTTCTCATTTTAAAAAGGGGTGTCACCTCTTAAGGACCGTCTCTTTCCTAATGGTTGACCTTTTGAACTATGCAAATATTATTTTTCCAGGTCTCTTCTATTGGTGACCCCTATTAAACTTTCGAGAGTGACTTGGAAAGAAGGGTGGCCTTTCAACTCCCCCTGTTTTTTCTGCAAATGCCCTGGGTGTGTCACTATGACACACTGCTTTCTCCGTTTCCTGGCTAAATCTCATCTTACATTTTTACAAAGTAAAATGCACAAATATATTTATTTATATAGGCACTAAAATTGAATGAAAGAAAAATAGTCTGACATGTATCGCTCTTTACGATACACTGCTAATATTATTATTTTATAAAGTAAAAATACATTTATATGTATATATATAATATTTAGTTCTGTGAATATTTGAGGTAAAGGTTTTATTTAATTTTTAAACGGTGGAATGAATAGTTCCATCAACAACAATGAAAGAAAATTTGCCGAAACCACATGTTAACTAAAACTTATAAATTAAACCAGTTTATGGAGGAATTCTGCTGTATTGTTTCAAAATGTCGGCCACCTTAAAATTTTAAAATGCTATATCTAAGCCATTTTATAAAATAGATGGAAAACAAAAATTGCTCTGGAATCTTTGCATCAAGGCCGAACATTTAACGCATAAATTTTTAGGATTTCTAATTTTTTTGTTATTTTTTGAAATCTTTAAGTGACTATCGCAGCGCCCTCTTCCGACGGAATATCTCAAAATTCAACTCGGACCTGCAGGTCACAGTCAAATATACATAAAATTTGGTTCAATTCTATGCATAACTTCATACACTTTTTGAGATACAATTATGAAAATGGCACAAAAATCGCTATCGCAGTGCCCCTTTTGTCGAATATCTCAAAATTCAAGGAGGACCCGTTGGCCATAGTCACAAACCTATAAATCAAATTTGGTTCAATTCTATGCATAACTTCATACACTTTCCGATGATACAATGAGGACAGATACATGGACGAACATACAGACATGTTGTAAAAATATGTTTTCGGAATATCTGACCCCTAAAACGTGTAAATCTGCCGAAAACTAGAAGTTGAAAAAAAATTCGATTCCAATACTTTCTTCTATTATAGATAGAAGAAAGTAAAAAAATAAACTAATAATTTTCTTGTGATATAATTATAGCTGATTTAAACTTTATACATAATGCAACATTGCTTTTACAATGCTATAATCGTAATTGTGTCAAAGTGTTAGTTTATCACTTACAGAAATAAAGTTTTGAAAGCAAATTTGCACTGTGTGAGAATATTCGATGAAACACACTATTCTTTTCTGTATAGTTTTCTGTATACGGTAAAAAAATACCAATGATACAGTAAACTGTAAAATTCTATAAAATATAATATCACGCATTTAAGAAATGAGTGCATACAATTTATTTTACACTAGAATTTTTAAAATCTTTTCGTGAAACCTTTGCCTATTTGTAACAGTCAAGCAGTGAAATTATTTCAAAACTTATTTGCTATAAAATCTGTTAATTTTAAAAGGTAAAAATAACATTTTTTTTTCAGCATATGTACTTGGCATTAACTTAATCATTTATACGATATTACCTTTTATGTAATAATATAATGTTATATTTAACTGCATAAACATTTAAATACTTACATTAACGATGCAAATATGTGAAGTATTTGTTTAAAAATGCTTATATTTTGAAAGTTCTATCAACTACCATAATCTATTTTAAATAAAGTTCGAACATGAATGGCAGTAACTTTAAACAACACAAAGAAACTATTCGTATTTCTAGATGCATTAAGATATTACTTTGCTTAAACTACCTAGAAATAGTTAGTTCAAGCAATTAGTTCTGAGGCAAATTAGTTTTTGACAAATTAAATTAGGATTGTTTTTATTCTCTTCCGCATAAGTTTTCTGGGATAATGGAAAGCGTAAACAGTCACAGGAATGTCTTTTTTCTTAATAATATCCTGCTTGTTCATAGAAAGTGGATTTAAAAAAAAAGTAATTTCCATTAAAATTTGTAATTTTTCATTGAATATTGTAACAAAAGTATTACATTGTAGCCTATTTTTACTTTCTGAAAAATTATGTATTTTTATTCGCATATCATGTGGTAATTAAAATCACTCTAACGAATTATTTCCTATCTTTAAGACTTTAGTTTGATCAAATTTAATAAATAATTGTTCATTTCATAAATGCAATTTACAATTTTATACCAGAATTATATCTCCTTATCTTGTCTTTTATTCAACTTCTCATATTTTCAGGCAAACAAAAACATTATATTATGCTACATTTAAGTCTTTTAATTCCTTTAAATTAAAATACTACTCAATATGAATGAAGGCCAAAAAATTGTCATATAAAAATGTATTAAACTGACACAAAATGGTTTCTTATGTTTTAAACGTAAAATATCACTCAAAGAAAATTTCTGAATATTTCTTATCACATTTCTATTTAAATGCAACTTATATCTTTCAAATATTATGTCAAATTTAAACTATGCCTCACGAGCCATGTACACTAATGGCGCCTGGTGCATGTAAAATCCGTTGCGGGTACAAAGTCCTCCAAGTTCCCTATGAATTATAGCTCTGGAGTTTCCGTCACCTGATAAAGGTTCAAAATTTAGACTTTCTCTTTTTCAATTTTTTTTAATCTGCCAATTCAACAGAGTTAAATAGAAACCATGTACCGGCAAAGAAAGAATACTGTAGCAAACCACTAGAGAGCAATGCAGCGATGCCAACAAGGTTCTTGTCATGTGGATGATAGCCATGCTGTAGTCAGGCGAATATCGCCCAGCGTCCAGGTACTAACTCGTCAAGCCAGGCACTCATGCCCGGCACGTAGTGGCCTGGTTAGCGGTATATTAAAAAAACTATGCCACATAATGGCTGGATTTTATTCGGGATTATATTGGAATGGCACCCCATTTCTGTCTTTTTCTACTCAATTTTCCTTTTTTTAAGAACAAAAGTGATACTTTGTACCCCGAACAATATTCGCCTTAAACCATTTTTCCCCTTATTGGGCGGATCTTAAGAGTTATAAGTTTGAATTCTATGAGAAATTAAAAACGATTTACATCGGGTAATAAGATAAAGAAAAATTAAAATATTTTTATTCTGCATTATCAAGTATTCTGTATTACATATTCTGTATTGTCACGTTTACTCTACATAGAGGGTATTTCTTCTTATTGTTGATCAATAATTTGTTTCTAAACTGTTAGTTTTAGAAGTATAGTTCTAATACAAAAATGTTTCAAATGTTGTTTTCCGCAACGGGAAAATTAAATACGTTAAAACAAGTAGTATATTTAAAAAATATATACGAAATTAAAATTTTTTGTGGTCTTTGAGTAATGTATTAAGTAAAACTTTTTCCATGATCTAACATGTAAAATAATAAAACTTCCGTTTTTTGTACGAAGAGTTGTGATGTTACATTACGGATTTTCAGCGTTTCTTCACACAGAAAAAAACCCCCGGAAAAAACGAGTTTATAATGCAACAAATCTTCGAAAATTCATAAAATTCAAAGTTTTATATCTCGGTAAAGTTTGTTTAAACAAAAATTCTTTTTTTTTATGTTTGACTTGTTAGAGAAAAAGGAAGTATTTCTAAATTTAATTTAATGGACTCATAAAAATTTTACTTCCGCAACTTCGTAAAAATTTTATTTATAATCCACAAGTTTCTTAAAAATACTATTTTAACATAAACGGATTTTGATATGTTGGAAAATAGCATTTGATTTTTTTTTAAATTGGAACTAATACCGCTAAAACTATATAACGGTTTAGGAACTACCCACTCGTCAACGATAGTTACCCTGTAAACTCTGCGTTATCCAATCTACTGTGACGCACAGTGATTTCTATATTTCGCAGTGCACAATTAATTATGAAGCGAAATTATAGATTTAAATTTTTCACACTGTCCATCTTTTGATGATGCGGACGGAGTAATTTCGATATTCAACGTTTTCCAAAATCTGATAATGAGGTACGAAATATTTCAACATTCCGTATTGTGCAATTACGATGACACAGATTGATTCCATACTCGGCATAGTCAGTTTTTTTTATGAAACGAGATGATCAATTTCTCTATTTCGTGTTATGCTTTTTTTATGATGGCGAAAGATGTATTTTCTTATTAGACTTGTCTAAATTACGATGATGCGGATGGGTATATTTCTGAATTTCACATCGTTCATGTTGGTCGTGTGTTGATGCGGATGATAGATTTCAATATTTCATATTTTCTAACTTACGATGGCATTTTATGATTTCTATATTCCGTGCGATATAACGTTTGATGACACGGAATGATTTCATTATTCGACATCATCTTATTTGTTATGAAACGAGATGATCAATTTTACTACTCCATGCTGTCATTTTTCCATGCTGTCCGTCCGTCCGCATATAACAACGCAAAAACAACCCAACCGAATGGTTTGAAATTTAAGATATGTTATCTTTGCAGAATTTTGGCGAGACATTTTAATTTTTTAAAAATCGAATCAAAACTTTAGAAAATATTAATAAAAACATTTATTAAGAAATTTGATTTTTTTTTAAATCGGTGCTTTCTTTTTATAGGAGCTTTCGAAGTTTAATCGTAAAGCGACCGAGATACTTATTTTATGACAGAAATGAATCTGCAGACGAAAGAATTCATTTCACAGAATTAAAAATCATCAAGATCTGAATATTTATATAACTAGCTATAGTACGAACGCACCTCGTTTGTAACTTTTGACGTACAATATCCAGTTTGTGTTATGTTTTCGTAGAACACATTTCCTTATTAATTGTCCAAATTATGATGCTGCGTATAGATAAATTCCTGTATTCCACGTCGTTTAAGTTGTGCTGATGCGGAATAATAAATTTCAATATTTTATGTTTTCTGTGTTATGATGGCATTCAATACAACTTGTGATGATACGGAATAATGTGAATATTCTGCGTACTTAAACTTTAAAGTACAAAGATGTGGAAATATAAATTACAATAATTCATCTTGTCCAATTTATGATGAAACGAATGGGTATATTTCGATCTTCCATTCTATCGACATATTGACGAACGTGCAATGACATATTTAAGAATGAATAACTGTGATATATTGATTAAATTATTTTTAAAAAATTGTAGATATACTCGGTAATTCTTTTACTATAAACATTTATTTTACTGTAGTCAGTGTTTTTCTGTAAACTATAGTTTACAGAAGTTAGTGACATAATAGTGATATAATAGAAGTTAGTGATATAATAGGACTTATTATATCACTGCAAAAGAAAAAAAGTGCACCAAATATTTCATCATGCATGTGTGTATTGAAGTCCTATGTAATTTTAAATCATGTATCAATAAAATGAATTAAAGAATTATATTTTTTTGTACCAAGATAATATTCTTTGACGATCAAACATGAATATGTTTAATTAGAAAAAAAAGATCTAGATTAATACAATGTTTAAAAACTATTATTGTATTTTATTATTAAAAATATCTTTCTATATGTTTCTAAACTTATATAAATTATACATGAAAATACAGCTTAAATCTTAGAATAAAGAAATATTCACGTAAAACATCTGAAATAAAATATATTTCCAACAGATTTAACTCTGTTTAAAGTTGAACATTTTAGTAATCTTTTTGGAAAATAAATTTGCCTTTAGGTTTTGATGCAGGATATTTTCCGGCCAATATAGTTTGAATAGATATATTTTTGACCTATGTTTGCATGAATTTTAAAGTTTGGCAATATATCAATAAAGTTCCTCTTACTACTAAAGTAAAAGAATTTACAAATTTCTAAATAATTATTTTTTTTCAGTTTTATTTATTGTTATGTATTTCTTCGATAACCTTTTCTGTATCCCCAATTCTGATTTTTGAAATATATCTACTATTTTAAACTAAAAGCTAAGAAAATATGAAAATGTAAAATACTAAACATATTATCTTTTTCTTGATGTAATGATTAACAATTCCCTTTAAAATTAAAATTTTTAAAATACTGCCACATTCTTCAAAGCTAAAAGTGGAACTAGATAAAATTAGTTTATCATATTAATAATTCAAGCAAGTTTAATAATATTGACAATTGTTAAATGAACTTTAACAAGGACCAATTGTCAGTGAAATTTTTTATAATCTAAAACACAGAATGACGATATTTTTTCAAACATATGTTTTTATTTTTAGCGTGATACAGTAATACAATTTTGTTTATTTTAGTTCATAAATTACTCTTCATAGAATAATGATATCTCAGATCTTTAAAAGCTTACTTTCAGCTCTGCTGAAAAATTATTTATTTGTATATATTCTCTTATGCTGGGATTTAGTTCGTCTCATGTATGCCACAAAAGATGTGTGCTCATTAAAGACTTTCCACATTGTGCTGCAAAGCAGCTGCCTCGCCTACATATGAACCACCAGTTGGAAGAAGGGAATAAACGCCACTTTTTGACACATTCATTTTTCTACACTTTTACATTCTTTAGACGTAGCGCTTAATTGTGAGTTCGAAGAAAAGAACAAAAACCATTCTCTTCGTATAGATTCATGCGGCCATAAAAATAGTTAGTGGGAAGAAGGAAACAAATCCTTCTTTTATGCCCTTCTTCCAACTATCAACTGTACGAGTATAGAAATAGTGTTTTTGCCTGTTTTTTTCCGATAAACAAAAACGTATCGCTATTGGTGAAGGACGCGATACTAGCGATCTTATAGCCGCCATTTTAAAGCGTGTTCAGCAGACCTCACCAAAGTTACCAAAGTTACCAACCAATTGTAGGGCAGTATGAAATAAAAATCAAGGCGAATTGTGACGTCAGCTACAATTCAACAATGCCACCAACAAAAGCTATCTTGTTACAATTGGTCAGTAACTTTGGTAGCTTTGGTAAGATCTGCGGAACGCGCTCTTTGTTGGGTTTGAGACTTAATTCGTTTAGCGTCGCTTCGTGGAGATTATTAACATAGAAATTTGATTATTTCATTATTAAAGTTTGAATATGACCAGTGAAAGTATCTGTAACTATTCACCTGATAATGAGACTCCGGAAAAGAAGAGAAGAGGTGTTAGAAATGTCCATTTCTACAAAAAAGAAAAACCGAAGTCACAGCGTCTACTTGGTCGATCTTATGTGAGTACAAGTACTGGGAGGTTAGTGTCAGCTAAATGTAACAGTAATAGTGACCGTGTCTGTAAAAAAAAACTGCACTCAGCAGTTTAGTAGTGAAGAAATACAGCAGTTGCTTGAATTCGTTTACAATGGACGACCGAAAAATGAACATGACATATATATGATGAGTCTCATTGAATACGCGAAGGTTAATCGCCGCCGTTCAAAAAAATCCAAAAAATCGCGAAAATCCGAAAAAACGTGACAATACACGTTCACGAATTTTGCTATGAAAGGAAATGAAAAAAATCATGTATGCCGTCAAGCTTTCTCCATTTTATACGCTATAAAAAATAAGGACATTTTTCGCCTTACCTCCCTTAAATCGGTGGGAAAACTACCTGAAAATAAACGAGAGCAGCATCGTAATCGAGGTAATGTCTTAACAAACGTAGCAATTACGGCTATTGATGAACATATCCGGTCATTTCCCCTTAAAGAATCTCATTACAGCAGCAAATATATACAATATTTAGAAGCGAACCTAAACGTCAAAATAATGCATGAACTTAAAAGAAATTCCCAATACCAATGCGTAAAATACGACTATTACAGAAAATATTTTAATGATAATCATGGCTACAGATTCGTTCGGCCACAAGTAGACGTTTGCTCAACTTGCGAAGAACTCGATGCAAAAATAAAAAGTCCATCTCTCAATGAGAATGCTAAGAGAGTGGCCGTTGCGGAAAAAATTATACATCGTAAACGTGCTAATAAGTTTTATAATAAACAGAAAGAAATTTTGGCCTTGTGTCAGGAAAGAGAAGATGTAGGAGCCATTGTATTTGATTACATGCAAAATCTGCCCATTCCTAAGATCCCACTTCAAGAGAATTTTTATTTAAGAAAACTATGGTTGTATGTTTTGTGTTCACGACTTAAAGAAGAACTCAGCTGATTTCTACACTTATCATGAGGGTGAAGCTAAACGGGGCCCGGATGAAGTATGCAGTTTATTGTTGAAAACTATACGGAACATTGATCCTTCTGTCAAAGAACTACACTATTTTAGCGATGCTTGCGCGGGATAAAATAGAAATAACGCCCTTATAAGATTCTTTCTCACTCTTGTTGCAATGAATCGTTTTGAGAAAATATATCAATACTTTCCTGTGCGTGGCCATTCGTTTTTACAGTGTGACAGAAATTTCGGGACCGCTAAAAGACTCATTAGGAGAAAGGACAGAATTTACTTTCCAAATAAATATAATAATCTTATTTTGGCAGCAAAAATCAGGAGTTTTTCAGTTAAATACATTACTTCTAACGACATACTTGATTTAAAAAGCTTATGGCAGCGATGTTTCAAGAAAAGCTGTAAGTCATTAGACAAGACAACAACATTCAAGATTTCGCAATATAGAAGCTTTGAGTATAGTTCAAGTCATAAAGGTTACTTGGCATGTTCCGAATTTATCGATGGTTTCATTAAAGCTACATTTTTGCTCCAAAAACCTTCTACAAACCCGAAAATACCAGAAACTCCGGCATATGTTACTAAAATACCCATAAATGAGAAATAAATGAACGACATACAAAAAATAATCCAATATATTCCTGACGAATTCAAAGATTTTTCCGATATTATTCTGACCTGGCCAACTACAAGATCCGAAAGTGAAGAACTAGATGAATAATAGAGTCTCCTTACGTTTTTTCTAATACCGTAATTTCGCGCGTATGCGCCGCGTCGTAGTTAAGTCTTTTTCAAACCGGAAATTTTATTGAAAATAAGAAGTCAAATAAGTGCTAAGCAGAAGCGAGTCACATTTTATGTAAAATAAATTCTGGTAGGAAATCGAATTGTCTGAGGTGCGGCGTATACGCGCGAAATTACGGTAAATGCTTTTATCATTATATTGTTTATTATTTCAAATTATTTTGTATATACTATATGATAAATTGGAAGAAGGGAATAAATCCAACACATTTACATATACATATATAAATGAATATTATATATTTCAGCCAGTCCTATTAGTAAATAAATCAGAATTTATATTTTCTTCATTATCATTGATATCACATGAGTCTATAAGTTGAAAGTAAAAAGTTGTAAAGTTTATTTTAATTATCTCCATTCTTATTTTTTGGATTTATTCCCTTCTTCCAATTGGTGGTTCATAAAAGAATGGAGAATGTCAGACTAGTTATCGTCCTGGTAGCTCGAAAGGTAGAGCGTTGGTGCGTTATGTCAAGAATCAGGTATCAATTACCGGTCTCGACATTTTTCACCCTGTTTGTTGTACGCTTCGCATCAAGTGAAAATTCACCCCTTTATTTTATCCATTAATTCAGGATTAATTTCAACTCTGCTAAAAAATTAATTATGTAGATATATATAAAATTTGATTTTTATAAACGTACATGGTCTGATTAAACATGTGAATGATATATATGATCAATAACGGCACAATCTTTATAATATATTTAAAAAGGATTTCCCAAAAGGACTCTCGATATTTCAAATTAAGAATTCTAATAATTATAATAACTATAAAGATGAAGTAATTAGCATACTTCACACTAGTAGCTGGTAAATTTAGCTGAAAATTATTGTAAACAAGAACGAAAAATCATGCGTCAAGCATAGATTATGTAACACTTTCCAACGCTTCCAAAATAATTTTACGAATCATACTCTTCAATAAGCTAAAAGATAACATCTAAGTAATCCAAATACTTTTATTCAGCCCTGTATAGGATCTATAGATTTGTATATATACTACATAGGATGCTAAATTTTAGTTCAGTTAGGAAACACGTAGCACAGTTTAAAATTCTCCGTCTGGAGTTAAATAATACGGAAATGTTTTCCCGAACTTTTGTGCTTCCCTGTATAGGATCTACAGAATTTATACACACCACGTAATAGACAAAAAGCGATTTAAAATTAAAATCGCGTTTAGTAACTTAAAACGCACTTCCAGGAATTATTGTTAACATGCAGTAGAGAATTCTTTTGTGTGTCCCTGTAAATGAACGATGACTGCTATACACACAATATTCTGTAGTAAGTCTCTTGTAATGAACCTTATATAAATTTCAATGCGTTTAAAATAGGGAAACATTGTTTAAATAAAGCGCAGACGATTTTTCTCCATAGACGTAATGTAACGGAATTCTTTTGACTGTCCCTGTAAAGTAAGTATAAATGCTATGCACACCCTATTCCATATTAAGCTTCTTCTAATGCACCTTAGTGATATATATAAATTTCAATGCGTTTAAAATAGTGAAACATTATTTAAATAAACCGCAAATGATTTTTCCCCATAGACCGCAATGTAACGGAATTCTTTTGAGTGTCCCTGTAAAAAAACTATAAGTGCTACATACTTCCGTTGAAATAGGGAACATGCTATAGATTATGATTATAACATATAAAAATTGCAGGGCAATCCGAGCATATTTACGGGAGTTAGAGCACGGACAGACGGCAGACGGCAGACGGCCAGACGGCAGACGGCCAGACGGCCAGACGGCAGACGGCCAGACAAACCGAAGTCATAAACACTTTTCAACTAGGTTGGAAAGTGTTAAAAAGATACAATTTCAACCAATGTGTGCAGGGCTGCCACTGGCAATTATTTTTATATTCTATTCGTTTATACGTACCAGTAAATAAAAAAATATATAATCTTTGTGATATATTTCTCTTCCAATTGCTTTAGAAGTGTAAGACAAAGATTACTGATACGAAAGAATGGTAAGAATAAAGATTAAAAATAGTCGTCATTAGCAGCCCTGTGTATAGTGTACTGGAGCTAACTTAATGTATATTGTTCTTTCCAGAGTCAGACAGAATGAAGAGTGGGAATTGATTGATATTTGATCTAATTATACACGCCAGTTTAAGCATTTATTCAAATCAATAGAGAAAAGAAATTTTTTTCTTAGGCCGATGTTTGTTTCACAATCTTCTCGTCTCCAAAATTTTGTATGTCATATAGGACTTTGTTACCGGACATGATTAGCTTCAGTTCACGTTATTCTTTATATTAGTGAATAACAAAAGAGCAGAGAAGGTATGTGTGATAAAGATATATCACAGTCTTAATTCTTTTTAAATATTTTTAAATTATTGCAGTTGTGATTAAAATAGCAATTAACACTGCACAATTTGTGCATCTGTTCTTTAGGTCAATATTCTTTGAGAAGAGAATCAAAATAATAAAATGAAATAAATTAAACGGTCTTACTTGTTCTTTGTTGAAAAATAAGAGACTCATACTACTTGAAATAAGAACTCGTATAGGTTAGGATCCAATAATGTTTATTACATTTTCTTGAAGAAGGAAGAAGGATGAGATGAAAGCTGCACATCAAGTCTTTAAAAAGTACTGGCTCAAATTTCGTAAAATTCGAAGAATCTTTGAAATATTCCTTCTGGACGAATCCATTAAGGGATGTAGGATTAATGAAGAATTAATTAAATTACCAGTTGATTTAAAACTTTTAAAATATTAAACTTAAAATTTACAACAGCATTTTTATAGAATAATTAAAAACTGAAAACGCGAAATTGATCTCCAAAGAATCCACGCATGGCGATTCTAGGATACGAGCGCCGGGACAGGCCTGGCCTCAGATCAGACGACGTTTAGCATAAAATTACAGCATCATTTTTATTAAAATTCTGTTGGAAAAATGCGCAACATTAGTATAAATACCCATAACAGGGGTGCACAAATGTGAGAGCAAGATTAATTTAAACTAATTTGATGATTAGGAATTACGTGAAAATTAAAATAACAAATCAGAAACAAATTAACATTTAATAATTAAAAGAACCATTCTAATTTGTATTTGAAAGACACGCCCCATCGCCTGCAGCGCTACGCGGCCAAAATATGAAATACTTCCAAAGTCCGGAAAACACATCGAACAAGAGCGACGCATGCGTACAACGCAGGAGCGGGGTGAGAGCCGCTGAATGACGATGACGTCACAGCTCAATATCAGCGCCAATTGAAGCGAACTCATAGCACGAAGGAGGAATGAAGTAACGCCGTGAAAACCACTTGCGTGGCGCGGAAATGCCGATAAAATTGCTTTTAAAGAACGGCAAATTTAAACTGGAAAGGCTATAAAAATAGAAATACGTTGAGCTGAAATAAAAATAATTAAAAAGAATTAAGACTGTGATATATCTTTATCACAGTATGAATGTATACACTCACAAACATACTGCTGAAGAATTGACACATGAAAAGTATGAAATATATATAAAAGGAAAAGAAAGTTTAAGAAAATAAATATAATTTTCAAAATTGGAAATTTATTCGTAAAGAATTTTTTTGTGTGTTATTGACTTAAATTAAATTAGTCCTACTTTTGCACTCTTTGTACCAATTTTTAAATGCGAAAATCCGGATGCGACTATTACACTAAAAAATCTGATACCAAATATCGTACATGTTCTTGCACAAAAAAAAAGCGGTTGCTTTTTTATTGTATAGTACTTGAATAAAACTAGTTTGTATAAAACTTTTCTAATAATACTGTATAAAATGTTTACTAATAATATTGGATAAACATTTTAATATATATATATATATATTTAGATGGTGGAACGTTTTTTGTCATTTTTTATGAAAATCCTTTTAGTAGATTTTTTTTAGCAAATTTCTTTTGTTGTTTTGCATTTAGAGTAAAGTGTACAATTATGTAAACTGAACCCTTTTCGTTCTGGTCTGTCTGACACGTGACTTGCCATCGAGCGAGGAGTAAAATAATTTCATGCAGAAGCAATTTTGACGCGGACATGAAAACTTGCATAAATTTGGTTTTCCAAAACGGAATATATTTTTTAATTGATTTAAAATTATTTTTTTGTTTCCAGAAAAAATTTACCTACATGTTTCTTATGTATGTTTTGTGTAAATATTGAAGTTGTAACTGTATTTAAAATCTATGTAGTAGTAATTCATTTGATATTAAACAAACAAGTTTTGTATGGCCTATTTTAAACTTAAGAATAACTCTCTCATAACCAAGTTAAAAGGGATTTTAGATCTCTTAAGAATTTGTATGGATTATATACACAGTCACTTGAATTATTAAAATAAAAAAGATAAGATTATTCATTTCGTGCCTTTGGTGATTATGATATATTTCCTGAATCGAAATATACCCTTGAATTCTCCATTTAGATATGGATGCTTAATCCTCCCAATGAAATGTTTTTTCGAACTTGTTGTCCGTATTCACACAATAGAAGAGATTTTTCAATTCATAAGTGCAAGATCATCAGGTAATGAATGATACCATAACTACACACACAAGCACGCCCACACACGCACAAAAGAAAGTGCGATATTTATGTGGTGATAATTTGTTGTCAAACTTTTCTGCTTTAAAACTAAACAGCTGGGAAGACCGAGCTATGATATGTTCAAATTAGTTTTGTGTTCAACTCGATATAACATCAACGTTGATAAGGCAGTTGTATTTTTTCAGTAGGTATGTGTTGTATTTAACAACGTCTGTGTTGCTCAAGAACGATCTATGTACTCTGATTGTTTGAATCATGTATACAGGCTTCTATTGAGAAATTCTGGAAAATTTCTTCAGATTCAGAAAGCCAATTTTTTTGCCAAATGTCGCCAAAATTTAGCGAAATGTTGCACCCTTGGCAACTTTCTTTCTTTTTGTGCCAAGCATGTATTTTGTTATTGGTACAAAGTCGATTTTCCGTCCCAAATCTCGCCAATGTAGCCAACATTCCTCCAAATATTGTCAAATTTGTGAAGATGTTGTCAACTTTGTACTTTGTTTACTACCCACTGTTCAATAATTTAATAACTGTTTCAACATTCATTTCCATTGATATGCATTGAGGTATAGTGACCCCAAAATGACCCACTAATTGAGTTTTCTTGAGCATGTGACTTAGCTAAATGTCTTCTCGTAACCCAAAACAGGAGGATACAAAATTTATCAAAATCGTTAGAGTTGTTTTTTAGATAAAATTAGCTTGACCCGTAATGACCCAAAAATGACTAAGTAATCGAATTTTCTCGAACATGTAACTTAGCTCAATGTTCTTCTCGTAATCCAAAATAATAGTATACAATACTTACTCAAAATCGTTAGAGCCGTTTTGTCGACATTTGCTTGACCCACAGTGACCCAAAAATGACACCTTAATCCAATTTTCTCGAACATGTGACCTAGTCCAATGGTTTTCTCGTTATCCAGAATGATATGACACAAAATTTAGTCAAAATCGGTTTAGTCAAGAACGGGTTTTTAGATAAAATTGGCTTGACCCTGACCCATAGTGATACAAAATGACACATTAATGAAATTTTCTCGAACATGTGATCTGCTTCAATGGTCTTCTCTTCCCTGAAAACGGTAAGATACAAAATTTACTCAAAATCGTTAAAGCCGTTTTTAAGATAAAATTTGAATATATATATATATATATATATATATATATATATATACAAGATTTGCTCGCATTATAACATACGGTATGTGTCTGTTATGCGAGGGCGACTAATATGCCAAATACTGTAATTCTGCATCGAAAATTGTGGGTTATTTTTCAATGCAATTTATTCACAATTTAGACTTTTAAAATCATCACAATAAAATAAGAAATACATTTCAAATGTCACTTTAGCTTGACATTTTGTAGTGCAGCTTTTATATCAAGAAATAAAAATGTCAGTGAAATAAAGAAAATGGCGCTGTTATGCCTCACTATATTTTCCTTCAAGATCTAATTTAATTAGATTACATAGATCATCCTAGAAAGACCGCTTTTGTATAATACATTTTAAGATTATTTTTTCGCACTTCTATTTTTAGGATGTGTCACATTTTCTCTAAATGTCAGGACTAATTGATCTTTTAGATTTTGTTTTCTGCTTTTGGGGAGCTGAAAAATTTATTTACGAAAAAGATTTACGTGCTTAGTTTTACTTATATTCATATAGATTTTTTTATCTATCCGAAATGGATTCCTTTTTTGAAGGATAAATTTTGTATTTTATGATATATTTATAGTAAAAAATCAGAAAGAAAATTAAACTATTGGCTATTTAGAACCAAGTTGTATGTAAAAAAATTATTTCTAAAAGAAAACTAAAAGTAATCTTTAATATTATTGGAGATATGAATAAAAATCTTAAATATTTTCTAAACCGCTTGTCTTTGCTTATTAGTAACAAATATATTACAAATGTATACATTTTACGAAATTAATTCAGAACAAGTATGTAAATTGCGATAGAATTACACTTATGTTTTACGTAAAGATTTAATTGTACCGACAAAAAAACTCTTAGAATTTATGTTTGATATCATAGATAAATCGAAAAATGTATCTGTGATAAAACTGCGCACCTCACATACTTCTCTGCATGTTTCTAAAAACATAGTCCCCTATATTAGTCTCAATATTCATTTCTGCAAGGAATTATGTTCATAAATGTGTATTTGTTGAATACCCGATAAATCATCGTCCTTCCGATAAATCGTGTCCTGAAATTTCTAGCGATTCGACTTGCAGCTAAGTTATCGTATTCGTTCTGATTGTGAAAATTAAGTAAGTAGAAAATATACTGAAAGACTTATTTAAAGAATGAATCCGAATCAGTATAATTTCCACCATAATATGAGAAATCGATCACCCTACCGAAAGTAGGATTCTTCGAGAAGCGGAAATATCAGTGAATTGATGAAAACTACTTTATTTTTTCTATACAAATACTGAGGTCGTACTCCGTTATACGAATGGCGCACACAGCTGAGTTTATCTCTGAATCAGGACCAAAATCCCAATATGACTGTAACTTCTTATAATGGAATTTTAAGAGCTTTAATAGGAAAATAAGTAAATTTTGGCAAATTTGAAATATAAAATTGCCCACTCTCTTTGTTAATACCAAAATGTGTTTAAATGACTCTCAAAATTAGCTGCAAAACATTAAAAAAATATTTTTAAATATATATGCATAAGCTAAAACGATTTTTTAAATTACACAACATTTATATGAGGTTCAGTTTTACCATTATTATTACCATCAGTATTAGTTTATAGTACATACACATTTATTTATCGCATGTATTATTGGTAGTTGAGCATCATATTAGTTCTACAACCTAATTTCTTTGATAAGTCAACGATCAATTGTCTAGATATATTTTTACTTACTCTCCTTTACCGACCTAGTACCTATCTTCATTTTTTCTCCGATTCATAACAATCCTTCAACATATCATTAAATTTTAAGACATATGGCTTGATAAACCTAAGAGAGTAAATTATAGAAATTGAATAAGAAAAGAGTTCTCTACGTGTTTCAAAAGACGGGAAACACTGACATAAAATAACGAGGAGTCACCCATACCTCAGTTTATTGGCCTTTTTTAAAATTTTATCTAGTGGATGAGAAGAATTCGTCTTACATATGTCAAAATTAATCATTTGAATGTGATGAAAATTATTGATGATGCGCACGATAAATTTTTTGCTAGAGATGAATCTTATTCGAAGACGTTCTGAGTGTTTAAATCCTTGTTTTAAGAGCATCAATACTTATTACTACATGGCTTTATAACCTAATCCATTTTTTAAAAAAGAGGACATGTTTTTTGGTATTGTGCCATCGCACAATATCAGCTGGCACAATGGCCCGAAACAAGAGCCCTGTAATAATAGTATTACCAGCACGACGCATGTCATCAACGGTCCAGCAAGCTGTGAACCATGACACAATAAGAAGCTTATAATAGCCCCCGGCACTGTTTGTCCGTGCTTGTGTTAAAAAATAAAAAAATAATAATAAAAAGAAGGGGAAGAAGACAGATGAGAAAGAAGAAGAAGAACTGGAAGGAAAGAGGTGATAAGTATAAAGGATAAGTATGGAAAATAGACCGTGTACGTTAATGGGAGCTGGGGCACGTTAAATCTGTTCGTGGCTCTAATGTCCTCCAAGTTTTATATAAGCGTTACCTCTGGGGGTGCCAATTCAGATGCAGGTCTCTCATCTGGAATTGGTTCAAAATTAGGAGACTAGTTTCACAGTTATATGGATCATGTCAGCTATATAGAAATAAAAAGCTGCAAAACCGGGCCTTTGGGCCAAACCAACAACATCAACAACAACACATTGGGCTTATGGTTTAGTCAGTTAACGACAATAGTACTTATTTTAAATTGCAAATTGTTAAGTATTTAACAACCTTTCATGGGTCCAATGGACGGGTAGCTAAGTCAATTAGCACAATAAAAGTAAATTAATTTCAATAAGGTAGTTAAAGTATAATTCAGAATAAGTTCAGTCTAAAATGTTACTAACATTCTTCTCTTCCAGGTTCCCCCTTGCAGTTCCTCGTGCTGCCGGTTGAGACGGGCCAATGGCCGGCCCCAACTGGTAGCACAAGGGTTTTTTTTAGCAGCAGTTTTTTTATTCATTTTATTTTTGACCGTTCACCTCTTTATATGGTGCAAATGGACATTGTCCGCACAAGCTACCGGACCCGCTCCAATGGGACAGCCCACGGAGCCTGTTTTTACCATGTGGGGGTACGGTAGAAAGGCGCAGTCCCGTAAACCCCCGCAGCGTTTTTCGTCTGCCTTGCTATTCGGCCCCAAAATTTTCCTTGCTGGTACGACTTAGCTATTGGCAAAAAAAAAAAAAATAATAACTTCAGTGGTTTTAATTGTCTTCCCTCAAAATTCTGCCCCCTTTTCAAGCTAAGTTGAGTACCAAAGTTTCGGCACTAAATTTTCCAGCCCCATTCCAACTATCATGACGAGTATGTGGCGTGCGGCAACAGATCTCATAATACTAAAACCTAGGAGTGATCAACCCAGTAAAATCCGGACTTTATTGGTCAGCCGACCTGGGTACTTGTCATTGTGGATCGCCCCATGAGGCGATCAGGCGAATTTCGCCCCACTCTCCAGGCACTCAAACCCGTCAAACTGGGTCAAATCCCGGTAGGTAGGGGCCTGATCAGCGGTCTCCGAGGTGCATCACTGTACGATAATGTAAAGTTAAAGGAATTTTCTTGAGAAATGATCCATCACGCTTAGGCAGCTTTAGAAGTAAGTTGCAGATCAGAATTATGTTACACTGTGTTTTTCGCATGGTGCTCTGAACGTTTCATACAATATAGGTGTGCGTAGTGTTTCATTGCAACCGTACATTTTTTTTTCGTTTTACACTCTTTTCCTAAAATTTATTTTCTGAAAATGCAGTAATGTGTCTCCATTTTATGGTATAAATCTAAGATTTCCTTATTTTTAAATTTTTCCAAAATCTTGATAAACATTTGGGAAAACACGAAATTTAAATTTTACTGTACAATTAAACTCTATTTATTACAACTTTATTTTTAACTCACCATGATTACATTTTTGATACATATTATCATGATTTCCTATATTTTGAAATCCATTTTAATAAAATGTTTTTTAATTTAATCACAAATGGGTTTTTTGATGAATGAAAACTTTCTTACCATTAAAGTTTTAGAATAAAACGAAATATGGCACTGAGCTGATTATGATTATTAAAGATAGTTTTTAAAATTTCAAATGATTGCATGATATAAAAATTCAAACTAATAAAAGAAATATGTATGTGTCTCTGTGTGTACGCACGATGACTGTGGAAATCTATCGTACGTAGAGGTCTAGTTGATTCCGGAGAGACGAAGAAAGTTACCAGTGCATTTTGGATTTGGATTTTTTGTTATTTTATTCGCGTATTTCTCTGATTTTCTAAGTTCACCGGTGGTTTTGAACCACTATTAAAAACAATCCAAATTAAATCTTTTAACCCAATATAATACTTTTTAATATTTTTTTCAATAGAGTTTATTTGGAATTCGTGAAGCGAATTTTGAATCTTTCGCGAATTTAAAAAAGACCGCTTTCCGTCAAAAATTAAAATTTTGTTTTTTATCAACCACTTTCAACTTCATACCTTTTCCCGCGAATCTTACATACTTTTGGGAAATAATGTAAAATATAAAAATAAATGTGGAAGAATTTTTTTTAAAATAAATTATTAACGAAAATAACGCGATCGACATTTTTCTCAAACGAAGCGAAGTTCTGTCCAGAGAAATTGGGTATAAATTTGTTTCGAAGGACGTCTTTTATAACCAATGATTTATGACGTCCTCAGTTCCGTTAAGGCTCCTGCAATCCAAGCTGACTCACGCCGCCATTTAATTACCCGTAGGAGAAGAACGATTGACCATGCCGAGTTGCACCACGTGGTCAATGATCGCTGATTGCTCTTTGTGGGCATCAAAATGCTTGATGATTCATCCTGTATTATACTAGCCCTAGTTCCGTAGTAAGAGAGTTAAATTACGTTCCTTATTAGTAACGAAGTGTTTCGTCTTTTGCCATACAGCAGCCATTTTTCTTCTTTTTTAAGTCCCGAAAGAATGTAAAATGAGATAGTAATGATTATCAGTCTACCTTTTCCGAAATTAAATAGCTCAAGAAATCATTCTTGTTACGGCTCACTTTTCTGTCTATGTCCGGAGCCGGGCATAATTTTTCTCGGTAGATTCAAAGGGTCCGGCACAGATTTTTTTAGTTTTCATTATTTAATTTAATCATTTCCTGGTCCGGCCCAGTCTTTCTAATTTTCATTATTTAATTTTGTAAAATTTAATTAGACAGGAGACGAACCCGAGCAACACCGAGCGAGTCTGGTAGTTAAAACTTAAAAAAAGTAGAGAAGATAAATATTTAGAAAGATTACTGAGGAACGAAGATAAATACTTCATTTGTAAAGCCATTCGAAAAGTACAAAACAAAACTGCTGAAAATCGAAATGAGTAGAAAATGATTAAATTTCGATTATAGTTATCTCTGGTTTTCAGATAGTTTCATTAGTATTATGTTTTATGACCAAGCAATAACGTAGATTAGGATTTCTAAATAATATATTCGATCTTCGTTATCTAAGTGGATTTGTCTTTATAATGAAATGATATGCAGTGCAAGCAAACGCATAGTCGAGGGTGGATGAAAATGGGACATGTGGTTAATGAAATAAGTGGATTTTATCATAAAAAAATCCTTTAAATGTCAAGCTTTGGTCAATAAATAACAATACGAGTAACACACAAGCACATGTATTGAATTTTGTTTTCATTAGCTGATAGCTAAGTAAGAAGAAAAATTCATAATCCTAACTGTGAGGGATATTTTAAATGTTTAATAAATACTTATTTAAACTCTAAAATATTAACCCTATTTTTAACAATATTACATGTAACTATGAAACTTTTAATTAATGCTGTCTGTTTATAACCTTCATTTTGTGTTAGTTATAAATGGTTAATTTATAACTAACCGAAACGCAATTCAAAATGGTATGGGGACTAACGGGGCATGTCAGATTTGTGAACTATAAAACGAATATATATAAACGTTATCATGTTATTGAATCTGAAATTTATGTTAAATGATACCTATTGTGTATAAAACACTTAATCTTCTTTATACTTTTATAAATTGTGTGATGGGTTGAACCAACGTTTGGTGCTTCAACGATAATATGGTGAAGTCTAGTTCCGAAATTTTGATCTATGGCTCGTCCAGACTTCCATATCATGCCATTGACTGCAACACCAAAAGTTGGTTCATCCCAGCACAAATATGTTAACACAGCATATCTGTTAAAAGTAATACAATTTTCCAAATTACCTTTTAATCAAAACAGGAAAAATTAATAAAGACCTATATAATTTTTTTAGTAGGTTTCACAAAATTGAAGAAAAATAAAATTTTTGAAGAAGGATTTGGTTTATTTAATTTATAATAGTGCTTGTATAACTCTTGAATTTGCCTATTTAGGAAATATTTGTGTTTAATTAATGTGCCTCATTAACCCAGGGGCAAGTCCCATTAGCTTTCATAGTTGGAGCCTAACGAAACAAAACTTCATTTCAGAAAATTAGGCTATTTTTTCAGTAATTAAGATATGACTAAAATTCTTCATCTATTAACAGAAAACTGATTAAAGTAATTGTCTGTCAAAAAAATGTATACACAAGGGAATTTTATAAATTACACTTTCGACGGTATTAAATGTAAAACAGGTCCCATTAGATCTCAGTATTTACTGCAATTCTATTAAACATGCGTCATTGAAGTAACGATAAATAATGAATTAAGATAACGAAGTAATAACGAATTTTCTGTTTAAAGTATTTCTAATTTTTGGTTGATTTCATTAGTGTAAAGTTTCCTTACATGTTAATCATTTATATTCGTATTTTTAAACTATATTCACTGGTTTACATTTTTCGCTGAGTTATCCGCCTACGCGTTGAAGAGCATGAACCAATCATGTCACACAAATTGTATTGGTATAGAATACTTTTAAAGATATTACAATTTTGACTATATATGGAGCAGCATCACTAATAAATACAAGAACTTTTTCATAAAACCTATCATTGTCAAGACGACAAATTAGGGAAAGAATCGTTAATGAGTAATGTAATAGTAGAGTTGTCAACTTTTTCGACTTCTCTGGTTCAGTGATCATTTTCTCACAAATAAGTTGTGCTGTATAGTGACCATACTTGTAAATTGTTTCATCTGCATTTATCTACATTACGTTATTTTCAATGGTATTTCGTGCTTCTTTCAAAATTTCCTTATACAATATAGCTACACTATGTTTTCTTAGCGATAATTCATTGGTTATAGACTGATTAATGCAATATTTCTTCAGAAAAGTTTTTGAAATTGGAAATATTCAGTTTTTTTAGCGGTCATTTAAAGTCATTTTTGTATCTTCAATTTTTGTTTCCTTATCTGAAGGTTATCGATTCGTCAAAAAAACTTGCATCTTTTCAGAGACAGTTTTACTTTTTGGATATGTGATTAGTCTTTTTTAAGTGTTTGTCAATTTGAAACTTCTTTTCACAAGGTAAATTGTATTCCCATATGACACAATGTGTAACTTAATCATCATATACAAGTTCTGCATTGTGTTATTTTACTCACTTTTTAATTCAGCGACTTTTCATTGGTTTTCATTTTAGACATTTTCTACATCAGTAATTTTATTTGCGAATATAGCTCTGTTACATCAAATGATGCACTACTAATCAAAGCAGTATAATAAATGGACATACTTTGAAACATGGATCCCCTACTTCCTACCCTCCTCTACTTTTTGAAATCAAAAACATTTAAACGTGTTCGAGAATAGCGTCAAATATCGTCCAATAATGTAATTAACCTTTTACCACCAATTTTTCAATCACGAGACTTCTTATCCGGGAATTGAAAAACATTTATGAAAACATAAATTTACATTAATCTTTATTTTGCTGAAAAGATAATACACGAAATATGCATTTTTAATGAATTTTATAAACGTTTATGCATTTATATGTATTTATAAAATACATAGCGAAAATAAAAATTCGTAGAATCCGGACTGTTCTTATTTTAAACACTAATTAAGAAAAGGAACATTTAAATTTATTTCCAGTGTTTACTTCCAGATATTCTTGATTAAGACCAACGGGACCAAATTAAATAACAAATAATGATCAGTTTCGACTTTATCTAAGTGATTTGTATTCTCCAGACGTATACGAGATGCAAGTGATAGAAAATAAACTTGACATTTACATTTTGTGTGTTGTGTTGATCTCTTTCAATTTCAAAAGATTTTTTTTTAATACATTTGTTGAGGGTAAATAAGAAACTTAAAGCTTATAAATTGTTATTATATACTTATGTAGAAATTATTTCTTCTCGTCTCTATTTTGTAATCCTCTTATAAAGAATTTAAGTACAATCCCTTTCATAAAAAAATATACACATGCTATTTTGCACTAATCATTTACAATATATACGAAGCGAGTGTTGTTATTTTTTTAATCATTCCTTGTATCAGAATATGATTTTTTTAAATGTGTTTTTTCTACATTTTATAATTTATATTAATATATTTTTACTTTCAATAGTAACAGCAAGTTTTAATCCTTTTTTTCACCTTTTTCGATGAAATCAGTCCTGGAAAAATTTATTTTTCTTAATTTTACGTGGCATTAACAATAGTCAAATTTCAGAACTGCTAATTTTAAACTCATTTAGTCTGTATCTTCCCTAAAAAATCACTCCATAGGAATGCTCTTATTTATATAAAAAGACAAAACAACTAAATACAATATAATATTTTTGTAGATTCAAAAGCAAATTTTTAATGAACAAAAATATTCAAATAAATAAATTCTGGAAAATATATGAAATATGAGATGCATTAATTTTCTAAGACAGAAGAGCAGCACAATGGAAAAACGTGGGTGTGTTACTTCAAAGATTATTTTCTTCTTTGGTTTAAAAACTACAAGAAAATTAATTTACATTTAGATTGATTCGGGTGTCTATTTTCTGTAATCATCTGCATTTATAGAAGAAAATTAAATCTTACAGAAGTGTGATAAAATTAAACGAATAGACTGATAAACTCACGTAATCTGTAGATATCCAACGATATAGAAGTTTATTGCTTTAAATTTGGTATTATTTTTGATTAATTATGGATATTTCTGGATTTTTTAAAATAAATTTCCGAAGTTCCAAATCAAATTCTGAAAACCATAGATAAGCAAAATATATATCAAAAATAAATGTATTAAATAAGACCGTGGAAATTTTTTTGAATGGTTTGAAGTGTATAAAAAAGAACCTTATCAGGATAACTAGAAGGGACTATCGTCCATGGAAAAAAGTAACTAGTTTTTACTATTTAGTTATTAAAATTTTACTTATTAAGTTTAATATTATTCTTTTCAAATAACTTTTTTAAATAAAATTTTTGAAGCTCCAAAAGAAATTCAGAAAATAACACGTAAGCAAAATATATAAAAAAAGTAAATGTATTAAGTCCATAGAAAAGTTTTTGAACGGTTTTAAGTGCATAAATAATAATTTTATAAGGACAACTAGAAGGAACTCACATCCATAAAAAAAAGTAACAACTAGTTTTTTCTCTATTATTGACGCATATAAATGCTTTGTTTCTGTAGAAAGATATTCACTGATGCATGTCGTGTTGTTTATTGAGATACATAATTTTTCAATCAATATGTTTTCCTTTACCATCGATGTGAGAAATTTTTATTATCTGAAAATATCAATTGGAATACATATGCTTAAATGAGATTATTGGTAAAGTAGACTAAGTAGTAACTGTATACAAAGAACGAATTGGAGTAATGACCTTTTAGTTTTACCTCCAAATATAGCTTAATGTATTTGGATAATTTCCCTTATTAAAGTACAAGGTGCGTACACTCCATGGAATTTACAAGTAGTCTAGCACCACTATTTCTAACTAAAAAATTCTATTTAATATTTAAATCCAAAACTTTGTAATCCCATGTTTAATTGCAAACTTTGTAATATTTTATCCTATTAAATGAGGCGAAATTATCTATTAAAAATGTTTGTTAAAAACGTACGCACTTGATGGTATAGTGTTTAATAGGAGTAAAAAAATGAATTTTTCCACGTGATATTAATTTTATTTTTCTAACTTTTTAGATAACCGTCTACCTTTTACATTTTTACACTTTCCCAATATTTTGCATTTCGAGTGAATAAAATGCAACAATTCGTTTTACCCTACGAAATTGAGATATATGTATTAGTATGTTAGTGGAACACGTAATATTGACATGAAAATCCATCTATTTAAAGCAGTTTGGTAATTTTGTCAAATTTCCATCGAAATTGGACCGTATACGCATGCGTCAAAAAAATCTTCCGCCAGTGAGGTGAGGGATATTTCCTGTCTCTAGAGTCACATTAGATTAGGAACTGTTTACAAAACGAGTGTACGACCCTTCTGTGGGTATGGCGTCGGCAAGAAGTTTAGATTACAATTGTGAGGTATTTTTTCATTTTATCTTTATTTATTTTGTTTTTATTTAGTTCATGAACATAGAAATATATATCTATTTCTGTGTACATGATTGAATTCTTTGGATATCTCTTAATTCTTTTTGTTCGCGAAATTATTTAGTGCGAGTAATGTAATTGTTGCATGCTTGGTGTATTTTTTGCTACTGAGTACTATTTTGCTTATGAGTTTTTATAGGTATTTTTTTTCTTTTTTTATTGAAGGGGTTTATTTTCATTTGGAAAAACAGAAATTTCATTTTTTGAATATAATATTTCAGATGTTTTAATAGTTAACATTCGGCTGTTTGAAAATGAGGTGCCACTTTTTGTTGTTGTCTATTGATAGACGATGTTAGAGAATCAATGCATAAAATACTCTGCATGTACTCGCCTAATACTAAATATAACCCAATGCTAAATATAACCTAATACTAAAATATACAAAAGGCTGTTTCAGCATCTTACAAATTTCTATTATGTTTCATTCTAAGAGTTCCTAAATAAGCCAGACTGCAAATATATTTCCAGAAAAAAAGAACTGATCGTACTATAAATAGTTTCCATCCAGTATAATTATATGGTGAATCCAAAGAATTCAACAAACCAGAATAAATAATGATAAAATGAAAAAGTACCAAATATTTATTGTAATCCAAATTTCCAAAACACCACTCACTCGGGAGGGGGGGGGGGGAGAGAGATTGTAATTTCAGTAATTTGGTGGCACAAAAATTACACGAATTTCTTCAGTTTGCTGCGGGGAGAAAAATTGCAAAAATCAACCAGCAGCTGCACGAAAAAAAAAAAAAAAAAAAAAAAAACTCATCAGCAGGGACAAATTTAGAAACTTGCTGTTTCGCCAATCCATATATTTAAAGCAGTTTGCATTAGAAGTGTATTTGAGATTTTTTAAGATCGGTCATTCCTCTCGAGTTACTTTAATTTTGAGATTTTTTAAGATCGGTCATTCCTCTTGAGTTACTTTAAATATGACAAGTTTGGTTTACGATTTATCTTGGATAACTATTATCAGGTAATTTTTCATTTTATTATTTTGGTTTATTGAGTTGATGAACATAGTAAACATAATCATGATTGAGTTCCTTGCTTTCGTGAACACAAAATTAGAGATACATTCTGGTGTATTTTTTTCTTCTTTTTATGTCGTATGTATATTGAAAATTAAAATTTTTTAAACCTAAAAGTAATGGTCGAGATTTTATTAGGATTTATTTTTTGAAGGAGTTTATTTTTACTTTGAAAAGCTGAATGTTTTAATATTTACATTCGGCAGTAAAATATCGAAAAGTTTTGATTATATAAAACAGTTTGAAAATGATTGCCACGTTTTTGTTGTTGTTTATTGATTTTTGCTTACATCATGTGCTAATTTCCAAAATAATTTACAGAGCCAGTGTGTAAGTGGCCATATGAATTAGTTAAAATACAGCAGAATGTAAATGATTTTCTGTACGATACAAACAGCATCCAAAGGATTCAATCATGAACACATGTTCATCAACTCAACAAACCAAACTGAAAAAATACCTGATAATAGTTATCCAAGCTAAAAAAAATAAATATTTTTGACTTCAAGAGATATAAAAAAGGTTATTTAGTTTTTTTTTTTTTTTTTTGTAATCTTTTTTACCACTTCCCCATATACCATCAGTTTCATAAGAAATCTCTGTGAAAACATATATTTTACACTTTATTGAATGTTTTCATTTCTTAATTGAAACATCAAACTCAGTTTAAAGTTATAGTAGAGTGTAAAATGTATATTTTCATTAAGATTTGTTATTGAATTAATTTTGCTTCATAAACAATTCTTGAATCTTTTGATTTATTATTGCTTTCATTATTGGGCGATAACGATTGCATTTTATACCAGATTGCATCTCTGTTCTGGGCGATACTTATTAAACTCATAATTTGTCACTAAATGGTGATTTTATTGACTTTGTGCTTACAAATCAAAATGGTATCTTGATAATATACATCTTTGCCCAAGAATGCGACAAAAAAAAAACTATTTTTGATTTTAGGAAAACTTAAAGAGGTTATTTAGTTTTTTTTTTTTGTTGTTGTTCGGTTAATTTTTTTTTGCCACTTTCCCATATACTATCAGTTTCATAAGAAATCTCTATGAAAACATATATTTTACACTTTATTGAATGTTTTCATTTCTTAATTGAAACATCAAACTCAGTTTAAAGTTATAGTAGAGTGTAAAATGTATATTTTCATTAAGATTTGTTATTGAATTAATTTTGCTTCATAAGCAATTCTTGAATCTTTTGATTTATTATTGCTTTCATTATTGGGCGATAACGATTTCATTTTATACCAGATTGCATCTCTGTTCTGGGCGATACTTATTAAACTCATAATTTGTCACAAAATGGTGATTTTATTGACTTTGTGCTTACAAATCAAAATGGTATCTTGATAATATACATCTTTGCCCAAGAATGCGACAAAAAAAAAAGATAAATTTTCAAACTTGGTATAAAAAACTTAGGTACTTCTCTATTATCCCATCGTCCACTTTTCATAACAAAATACTATTGCCAAACTGTATGATTAAATGCCAAAAATGCAGTTCCATTTACTTGATGTCGGAAGTATTATACGTGTTTGTTATGTCATCAAGTGGTTTTTAATTCAACATTTGCGTGTATTAATGACAAAGTTCTCCCGTTTATTTGGCGTTACAGTTTGGCGATAGTTTTTTGTTATGAAAAGTGGTCGATGAGATAATAGAGAAGTACCAAAACTTACATATATGAGTAGATTCCTTGACAGTATTAATCATTACTCGATATTTTAAAACTGCATCATATTTGTAGAATTATATTAATTTAAACAATGCTTCTATTGAAGTGTGAAGAAGCACATACTTATATGAAGAACCATATATTTACATAATCATTTTCATTAGCAATCGAAACACCATAAGATTCATCCCCGATAATAAACGGACTATAAGTGGTCTAATTTTGTATTACGTGTTCTACGATATTTTTACGTACGTTTCAATAATTATTTTCTGTACTATATAAACAAAATGATAGAGATCTAAAAAGACAATTTCCATCGGGATTGATTTCGCGAATGTTAAATGAGCCTAAATTCAATTTTAAACAGTAAATCCGAAATGGACACCTAAGTATTCATACAAATTATAATAAATAAAATAAATGCCTTCTAAACACTCCACAGTGAGTTCTATATAAATACCTTCCTAGGTTTAACGCAACGTGCAAGAAAAAAACAACAGGAGATGATCCAAACACGTTTCTAGAGACAGTAATAGACCCTCACCTCATTGGCCGGTCCTACCGGAAGATTTTTTTGACGCATGCGTACTGTGTCGAATATTGTTGAAAAATGATTTTGAAGAAAAAATCGGGAAATTCACAAAATGGTTTTGGGAAAAACTTCACCAAATGGTTTCAAATTTCTTTGAGTGACAGCGGGAAAAAAAATTTCATCTTACATTCAATCATCGCAATTGGCGAGTGTGACTATTAAGTTTAGCCAGTACTGGCAATAACATCAATCACCAATTTTCAGTATTACTTGCCGATTGGTGAGTGTTAATTTTGTCTTATATCACAAACTGTATTTACATATACTACTAGATATAATGATTATGAATCATGATTTTTCTGTTATTGGGCGAGATTCATGTTTTTTCAGCAATTTTTTGACGAAATTCGTGTTTTTTCAGAGATCCTTTGAAGAATTTCGCATTTTTCTCGCGATCCTTAATGAAATTCACATTTTCCAGCGATTCGTTGATAAAATACATTTTATTCCGCAATTTTTAGACGAAATTTAGTAAAAAAGCGTGATTTTTTGGTGAAATTTCCTTTTTTGCGATTCTTTGACAAAATTTGCTTATCTTTCACGATCCTTTTGCATGATTCACGTTTTTTCTGTGGTCTTTTAACGAAAGTCATGTTTTCCCATGATCCTTTGATGAAATTAGTGTTTTTTCCTCAATCATTTGACGAAATCTGTGATTGTTTCCCCCCACGAAGATTGGTTAGATGTTTTTAGTCGGCAGGTGCCCTAAAAAGTCTGTGACGCCCGTTGCTGCATCGCACACATTCGTCCATGGGGCATTGTTTCATTCCTGACATTTCTGGAAAGAAACAACGTTCAACTCATTGGCTGAATTGTAAAGGGCGAAATGTGTCAAACATTAGCGGAAAGAAAGTGCACAATTCGTTCGTTCATGGAAAAAATCGTGAAATTCATTAATTGATAGTCGATAAAATGTGAAATTTGTCAATCGATAGCGGAAAAATAACAAAATTCATTAATCGACAGTGGAAAAATCGCAAAGTTCATCAACTGGTTTCGGAGGAAAAAGTTTTCGAATGACTTCGAGAAAAAAAATCACAATCCGTCAATTTCGGGGAAAAAATCGTGAAATTCGCCAAATGGTTTCGAAATTTGTCGAGCGACAGCAGAGAAAAAAATCTTTTTCCATTCAGTCATCGCAATTGGTGAGTGTGACTATTATGTTTGACCAGTGGTGGCAATAAAGTCCATTGCCAAATTTTCAGTATTACTCGCTGTTTGGCAAGTGCTAATTTTGTCCTATACTTCAAAACCCTTTTAATCATCACATCAGTGTGCAGGACAATTTTTTTACGGGAGACCATTTGATGAATTTCGTGATTTTTCCGTTATCGATTGACCAATTTTACTACTATCAATTGTTGAATTTTATAATTTATCAACTATTGATTAGCGAATTTCATGATTTTTTCCATGAACGTTTGACAAATTACGCAATAAAATATAAGAATATCGTTAAATTGTCTTGAGTAAAAAAAAAATTATTGTCAAATGCCTTCGAGAAAATAGTTGCAAGTTGAAATGCCTGTGACCTCTTTTTCATGTTATGCATCTCTGGGGTCCATCCCCTCACTCCCCCCCCAAGTGGGACACTTTTCAAAATTTTGCACACACCCCTCATGTGATATATCGCTGGAAAAGTCTTTGACCACTTATTCATGTTATGCATCTGCGGGATCCATCCCGCCACTCCCCCCCCCCCCTAAAGGGGGCTCTTTTCTAAATTTTGTTGACCACCCCTCATGTCATATATTGTTGGAAAGGTCTGTAACTGCTTAATCATATTATGCATCTCCGACGTCCATCTCCCCACTTTGCCCCCCTCCCCCACAAAGGATACTTTCTAAATTTTGCACACAACCCTCATGTTATATATCATTGGAAAGGTCTGTGACCACTTAATCATATTATGCACCTCCGATGTCCATCTCCCCACTTTGCCCCCCCTCCCCGCCCAAAGGGTACTTTCTAAATTTTGCACACAACCCTCATGTTATATATCATTGGAAAGGTCTGTGACCACTTAATCATATTATGCATCTCCAATGTCCATCTCCCCACTTTGCCCCCCCAACCCCCCAAGTGATACTTTTCTAAATTTTGTTGACACCCCTCATGTCATATATTGTTGGAAAGGTCTGTGACTGCTTAATCATATTATGCATCTCCGATGTCCATCTCCCCACTTTGCCCCCCTCCCCCCTAAAGGGTACTTTCTAAATTTTGCACACAACCCTCATGTTATATATCATTGGAAAGGTCTGTGACCACTTAGTCATATTATGCATCTCCGATGTCCATCTCCCCACTTTGCCCCCCCTCCCCCCAAAGGGTACTTTCTAAATTTTGCAAACAACCCTCATGTTATATATCATTGGAAAGGTCTGTGACCACTTAATCATATTATGCATCTCCAATGTCCATATCCCCACTTTGCCCCCCCAACCCCCCAAGTGATACTTTTCTAAATTTTGTTGACACCCCTCATGTCATATATTGTTGGAAAGGTCTGTGACTGCTTAATCATATTATGCATCTCCGATGTCCATCTCCCCACTTTGCCCCCCTCCCCCCTAAAGGGTACTTTCTAAATTTTGCACACAACCCTCATGTTATATATCATTGGGAAGGTCTGTGACCACTTAGTCATATTATGCATCTCCGATGTCCATCTCCCCACTTTGCCCCCCCTCCCCCCCAAAGGGTACTTTCTAAATTTTGCACACAACCCTCATGTTATATATCATTGGAAAGGTCTGTGACCACTTAATCATATTATGCATCTCCGATGTCCATCTCCCCCCTTTGCCCCCCCCATCCCCCCCAAGGGATACTTTTCTAAATTTTGTTGACACCCCTCATGTCATATATTGTTGGAAAGGTCTGTGACCACTTAATCATATTATGCATCTCCAATGTCCATATCCCCACTTTGCCCCCCCAACCCCCCAAGTGATACTTTTCTAAATTTTGTTGACACCCCTCATGTCATATATTGTTGGAAAGGTCTGTGACTGCTTAATCATATTATGCATCTCCGATGTCCATCTCCCCACTTTGCCCCCCTCCCCCCTAAAGGGTACTTTCTAAATTTTGCACACAACCCTCATGTTATATATCATTGGGAAGGTCTGTGACCACTTAGTCATATTATGCATCTCCGATGTCCATCTCCCCACTTTGCCCCCCCTCCCCCCCAAAGGGTACTTTCTAAATTTTGCACACAACCCTCATGTTATATATCATTGGAAAGGTCTGTGACCACTTAATCATATTATGCATCTCCGATGTCCATCTCCCCCCTTTGCCCCCCCATCCCCCCCAAGGGATACTTTTCTAAATTTTGTTGACACCCCTCATGTCATATATTGTTGGAAAGGTCTGTGACTGCTTAATCATATTATGCATCTCCGATGTCCATCTCCCGACTTTGCCCCCCTCCCCCCCAAAGGGTACTTTCTAAATTTTGCACACAACCCGCATGTTATATATCATTGGAAAGGTCTGTGACCACTTAATCATATTATGCATCTCCAATGTCCATCTCCCCACTTTGTCCACCCCCCAAGGAATACTTTTCTAAATTTTGTTGACACCCCTCATGTCATATATTGTTGGAAAGGTCTGTGACCGTTTAATCATATTTTACATCTCCCCACTTTGCCCCCCCAAGGGGTATTTTCTAAATTTTGCACACAACCCTCATGTTATATATCATTGGAAAGGTCTGTGACCACTTAATCATATTATGCATCTCCAATGTCCATCTCCCCACTTTGCCCCCCCCAACCCCCCAAGTGATACTTTTCTAAATTTTGTTGACAACCCTCATGTCATATATTGTTGGAAAGGTCTGTGACTGCTTAATCATATTATGCATCTCCGATGTCAATCTCCCCACTTTGCCCCCCTCCCCCCTAAAGGTTACTTTCTAAATTTTGCACACAACCCTCATGTTATATATCAATGGAAAGGTCAGTGACCGCTTAATCATATTATGCTCCCCACTATGAAATTTGTAAAGTTAAAGCAACTATAAATTTTATTTTTATGGTACTATCAAGTTGTTTGCCGTCAAATTTTGACGGGTTCCATCTAGTAAATATTTAAATGTTTCTTATGAATATTAATATTTTTAATAAAGACGAGAATAAAGTAAAAACAGCACAAATTATGATATAATGCATTTTGTTTACTTTATAATTATACATACTGATTTATACCTTAGTAATATTTTTGTGAAATGGAAATTTAAAATCTTATTACAAACAGTTAATGGCGACCTGCTAAGATGATTTATAACTACTTAGTTACTGATTACATTAATTTCAATTAGTATGCTATAAGAATTGAATTTTCCGTAATTAACCCCAATCTGAAAATGAACGAATAGCTTTTGGAAATTATCCAAATACATTAAGCTATATTTGGGTGTAAAACTAAAAGGTCATTACTCCAATTCGTTCTTTGTAAACCTTTCGAGATTTATGCGTATGTATATGAAGGATACGGGTTACGATATTAATTGTAGTGTTCTCTTTGGAGAATTCTGAATGCATTAAAAATATTTTGCATTGTTTGAAATGAATTTGTGACTAATTATAACTGTACTAATCCACACAGTATAAAATATTTTTTAATGTCATAACGAAAATTTTGTTTTATATTTAGTTTATTTTTTATATTACGAGTACTTACTATTATGTTATAAACTATTTGTCAAAGATATATAAAATCGTTTTCCTCTTAATCTTATAGAACAGGAGTGACACGCGCCAACAACTTATGGCATGTGTGCCCAAAGTTGTACGCAAGATAATTTCTCTGATACACAAAACATAAATAAATTTGGTTATTATTTTACACATAAAACCTATTGTTTTTGTTATGATAAATAAACTTTTGTTTAAGGTATCCGAATACCTTCGGAGGGCCTTTTTTAAAATTATTTTAAAATATGACTTTTTTTTTGCATTGTATATCATGATGGGATTAAAAAAGTAAAATAAAACAGAAAAAGTTATACATTTCAAATTATTGTTTTATATTTGGGGGAAAAAATAAGCAAAAAACAGCGAAAATAATCACTTCCGCAAAACATCATAACTCAACTTTAAATCAAGATATTTTTATTTTGTAAGCATTATTATAATTATTAAACCATTTTCTGGGGAATGAACTACTCTCATATTTGTGAGTCAAATATTTAAAACTATATAGAAAGTTAATCAGTGATAAAGCAAAAATTACTAAAAATTTATTGTAAATTAGAAACTTTATCAATAATTAAAAAAAAACTAATACACTTACTGTTACGAGGGTAGTTCATTCCCTTTATTGCACTTTGCAAAGCATACCAAAAAAAATTGAAAGATATTCATCCATAATTTTTTCCGTTATGATGTTTTGCGTAAACATAAAATGTTCAAAATTTGATTTTCGGAAAACGCAAAAACAAAATTTAATTCAAAATCTTACCTTTATTCTGAAAAGCAAACCATAATATGTTACTCAATTTATACACTATATTATCTATTTTGTTTAAAACAATTGCTGTTTTTCTTTTTCAAATTCTTTTAAAATTTTCTCTGCTTCTTTACTTTTGGGTTTACATAGCATTGAAAAACGTACTGATTTCCGGTGAGCAGAACGATACTTCCGGTTTCAAAATACTGATACTTAGTAATTTTAAAAAGGCAATAACTTGACTTCTAAATAAGATATAAACAAAATTCAAACAGATTTGGAAAGATAAAGAGTCCGGCTATTATATTATACCAAAATCTAAAAATCGATATTTTGGCCGAAAATCGGCTTTTAAAGGTGTTCGGATACCTTAACACGTATATACTATAAAAAAGAATGCGATTATTGTTGTAAGGATTAATATATTAGAGAATTTTCTGTTGTAGTTATCTATGCGTTACTTGCAACATGTAACTATCTGGCCTTTCTGTGTGAATCTAAAAAGCTTTATTTATTCAAAAGAAATTCATAAGACAGTCACTGTAATAAAAGGACCAATGGACCCAATTTCACTAATTTGTATCTAAGTAACTAATGCTGTTGCTGCTTTCGCAATTAATTTTATTGTGAACTTTTGACACTATCGGCTGAAACTGCAAAAAATATTGCATATAAAAACATGAAAACTGGTAAATTTATAGAAAAATGTATGATAAACACAATGCAGCAGACAGTTTTTAAATCGAAGAATTGTGTTCAGCGCTGTTAAATGTTGAAATTGGTCAATATAATTCAGTTAATTAAGTTTTATAGGATAAAAAATCTATGAATACCAACAACAATTTCTTGCAGACGCATACTTGACTAGCTTGTGGTGTGCTGTGTCCAATGATTTTTCTTTAATTTATCTACCTATTTAGTTTTTTCTTTCATTTCTTATTTAAAATTTCATTAATAGAGATTTAAGTCGTAACTTAAAATAGCTATTTTTACCTACTGTTGCTAAATTTTTAAAACACCAAATAATAATAATATTTTCAATTGAAATTTTTTTTCAATTGAATACTATATTTATATGTGAATATTAAAAAAGAAAAATTTAATAGAACTGAATTATGAAAGTGCAAAAATGATTTAATGTTGAAAATTACTTCATATTTAAAACGAAACATTTAAAAAGTCATAATTAGAACGATTTTTTTAGAACGCCATTTAAAAATACGGAAGGAAGCCACATTTTTTACTTAATCATTTTATACAAGCTGCTTTTCAAATGTGTAAATGATCTTACTTAATTAAACATGAAAACAGCCGTCACCTGTCATTGCAGCGGTTCATACGGCCTTGGAAAACCAAGAAATCCCCCAGTCAAAGAAATTGAATGGCATCCCGATTACAGAACATCGCTACGGCTCGTGATAATATAATTCAATCTTTGGTCCTGGGGTAATCTGTTTAAACTGGAGAAAATTACTTTGTTCTTAGACTCATTGGAGTATGGATGGTGTGCATAGCTAATATGGGGCAGAGACTCCTACACTGCAAAATAATAAAAATATGCTGATTTTACGGTATAATACTGGCATGTGCGACAGAGTATTACTGCTTATTTTACTTTTTGTTACTGTTGATTTTACGGTATAAAACTGGCAGCTGGGATGCCTGAATTATACTGTAAAATCCACATTTTTTTTCTGTGTAGTTGCTGTAAAAATCATAAAATCTTAACCAGTAGAACGTACAATAGAAGAAATTTCATTTATAAAATATTAATTTATTTTTATGGAATTTCGATTATTATAAGTTGTTCTATTAAAAATAAATTATTATTATTACTATTATTATTATTATTATTATTATTATTATTATTATTGTATATGGCTCAAGATTCAGATAACCTGTGTTTTGTGTAAGCAGCATCTCCTGCAATGAATTTTTCTGTAAAAGTTTGGTACATTACAATTGTGATGGGTATTGTTTGTGAATTTTTTGTACGAGCACACAAAAAGGTTCGCCATCCCTGTGAAAGAAAAAAATAATATGTTTGTAGTTTCTGATTTTCTTTCTCTTATTTCTATCTGATGTCTATAGACACATTGTTTAAGGCAAATCAATAAACTATTCATTTATTTTTTATCTGAATTTCGAAGTAGACCGCTAAACCGGGAAACTGAATTATTTCCGAGATCCTACGAAACTAATCAAAATGAAAATGCCATTTCATTTTAAATCTTCTCTTGGGTATAAATGTAATATCTCTAGAGATATACGAATTTATTTTGATTCCGTTCTTTGATACTTTGTCTGATTTTTGAAATTTTTTGTAAATATTTAATTCCGAAACGTCAATATTCCTTTAAAATGTATTTTAAATGTATCTTTACTGCAAGATTTGTCCTGTACGAAATTAAATATGAAATAAGATTTAATGTTTAATGCAACGTGTTAAATTTAGTGTATTTTATGAGGTTATTTTCTTCAAATTGAATTTTTTGAAGTTTAATTTTTAACCACGCACTGCTGGCTATTGCAATTTTTTTTATGTCTGTTCCTGTTACTTTAGTTAGTAAATACTATTAAATTTAATTTAAAAATAACTGCAAAATTACTTAACACTTCTCTTTTAAAAATAAATAATATGTTTGTAGATTTGGTTTTTTAACTCTCATCTGATTTTTTTCTAACTGATGCTTCTTGACAAAATACTGGGCGCCTCATATGTTTGTTAATTTTTCAAAATTCACGAAATTTGAACAAATTGTCGTATAGAAGTGTGGTTTCGACGATAGATCTTGTCAAGGAATCCGATTTCTTTTTCGAAAAATATCTAGCATGTGATTTTAATTAAAATATCCCTGTTTAGAACGCTTTTGAGAAATAATGCATGGACGTAATATCTCTCCTTTAGGAGGATATACATTTCATACCTAGGGGAAATTATTGATGAAATACAAAATTTTAGTTACAAAAATGACCATTAAGGAAATCAGGTGCTGTGAACATTGTCAGGTAAGGAATATAAAAATACACTACCCATAAAAACATCATACATAGCGCCATCGCGTAAAGTTATTAATTCACATCATACACACACAAACTCTCGGTAAAACAATTTTAATGTTAAAGCAAGTTTCTTCAACAACATAACAATTATGTTAGTCCAATGAAGGTACATTATATTATAGCGTTATCGATTTAGACTTTTGCGTTCCTGACGTTAAATCCTAAGACCCAATCAACCAGCGTACTTCATTCGTTGTTTATGTGCAGCTGATTGGTTTGGTCTTATGATTTAACACCAGGAATGTCAACGTCTAGGACGATAACACCATAATGTAAATGCACCTTAATGTTCCGAAAAGTTTCGTACGCCTTTCTTCTGATGCGCATCTTCATTCGCATCAAATTTCATGCTGAATTCATCCAAATGTCATGAAAAATTTGTTTCTCAGTGTAACTTGCAGTGCAGCTATTCGACATTATTGTAACTAATTTTTTATTGCATCAATTCTTTCCCAATGGACTGAACTGTATACGGATTCGTTATATCCATGGGTTTTCTCTATAGAGCGTACCAAACAGGTATACCTTAATTTGAATCACCCAATATGTAACGTGTGAAAAAAGAATGTAGTATATTCTTAAAGAGGAAATAAATGCCTGTTTTATAATCTCAATATTGCTTGTGTCTTTAAGCAAAGCAGATCGCAATGGCGCCATCCATCAGTGAGAATGTTTGCTATTTCTTCTAGTTTCTTTTGTTACAAAAATTCAGTCAGTGGTGTACACCGCTCTCCGATATCTCAATTTGTAAAATATTTATGAATTTTTGAAATGTGAAGATATTTATGGAATACCCGGTGTTTAACAGAATTCAATAAACCGTGAAATACATTTCAATTATTATTTAATACTTGAATTTTGACACAGTTCGTTCATCCATGAAAGTAAGTAAATCCCGAGATGCGGATGCCGCTCCACGTTAGAGCTTGTCGTCAGTGCAAATGTAATAACTATGGAGATATTGGAAATTATTTTGATGAATTTATATGATAAATTCTCAATTCATTTTGCATTTTTTTAGAACTAACTTTAGAATTGTGAAAATGATTTTTAAAGCAGGAACAATTTGACAAATAAATATAAAAATTATACTAATTCCCATTCAATTAAAAAATAAATTTAGCATTTGTTTCCACGTAAGTGGAGAAAGGTGAAAGAAATGTCTTCTGTCATTTATAAAACTTTAAAGTAGTCTAATATAACTAAATAAAATTAGAGAAAACCGCATTAAAGCATTAAGCTTCTATTAAAGTACAGAAGTTGTTTCAAAAGGGCACGAGGAGCTAGAAAGTCGCATCATTAACAGAATGCAGAACGCAGTATAAACACGTAGATGCCAACGCTTGGGATTTTAAACAAGTTGGAAATTGTACGTCAAACGTGACAAACGAGGTGCGTTCGTACTGTAGATAGTTATTTAAATATTCAGATCTTGATGATTTTTAATTCTGTGAAATGAATTATATCGTCTGCAGATTAATTTCTGTCATATCTCGGTCGCTTGACGATTAAACTTCGGAAGCTCCTATAACAAAAAAGCACCGATTTAAAAAAATAAAAAATTCAAATTTCTTAATAAATATTTTTATTAATATCTCCTAAAGTTTTGATTCGGTTTTAATAAAATTTGAAATGTCCCGACAAAATTCTGCAAAGATAATATATCTTAAATCTCAAACCATTCGGTTGGGTAGTTTTTGCGTTGTTATATGCAGACGGACGGACGGACAGACAGACAGACGGACGGACGGACAGACAGACAGACGGACGGACGGACAGACAGACAGACATACGGACGGACGGACGGACCAAGCGACGACAATAGGTGCTACGTATTTATATAATTACGAACGCACCTAAAAAGAAGCAAGAACGAAAAATCATGCATCCGGAATAGATTATGAAAGACTTTCCAACATTAACAGAATACTATTAAGAAATTTAATTTTTGCATACGATGAAATGCAATACCTAAATAGGCAAATTAAAATATGCATAATTTAGTAAAAATCCCTTTTCAGCAATAGCTGTCCACATTCGAAGTATTTCGTGCAGCCCTGTATATGATCTAAAAAATTTGTAAACAACACGCAATACACCAAAAGTTACATAATTTTCATATAACAGCGGAAAAAGCACTTCTAGCAATTACCGATCATAGTCAGTCCTTTAACCGAATAATTTTCTGCGTCTCTGTACTTGAACGATAAATCCTACGCACTCCTTAATCTACAGAAAGTAAGTTGTGTTGAACCGTAATGATCCTTTTAAATTTTATTATGTTTCAAGTATCATAACATGTTTAAAATACACCACAAACGATTTTCTCCCATAGATAATAATGTAAAGGACAATGTACAATAATGTGTAAAAATATCATGACAATCCGAGTATATTTACGTGAGTTAGAACCCGGACAGAAGGACAGACGGACAGACAGAATTCATAATCACTTTTCAACTATGTTGGAAAGAGTTAAAAAGGACTTACTTAATCGCAGTGTTCTGCAATTATACAAGGAAAGTTTTACAATTAGTAAATAGTCGGAAGAAAAAAAAGCAAAAGTTGAGAGATCTGATAAAACAGTTTATTAGGCAAAAATGAATGATATACCAACTGATTAACACTGAATGTGATTTTACAAGACGTGTTCAATTTTCCGAATATCCGCAGTTTCTAACATCAAGCCGTGCAGTATGAATTGTTGTAAAATTTCGAAGATACCCACAAATTTATATATACGTACTAGGCGCGGGAATCATGATTCTTGCAAAGCGTTCCCGTCAGAAGTAACGAGTGTTCCTTATACACAGTCTTGTAAAGTTTTCACAGAAAATAATATATGTTAGATAAATTAATATTTAAAATCATATACAGCGTACTGAGTCCACTTCTCAATAGAAAAGCAGCTGCGAATTTCAAAATAAGTACATGATTCAGACCTGCGTCGCATTTACTATCTTTCCAAAGACTCTTCGCTGTTCAACAATTGTTTGAAGTTAAATTTTTTTCCACTCTTTTTTATTATCTTTATTGGTAAGTTACAACCGGCGTATGTGAAACGCCATTAGTGTATTTATCTAATTTATATTCCACTTTCTTTATTCATTTTTTTTGTTTTTGTTTTTGCTACAAATTTGATATTTATGACTTTTTTACTGGACTTTGCTTTAATGAAAAATATCATCAAAGGTTGATATGTAGGCTTCAAAATGTGTTGGCGTATAGAGTACGCCTAGAGTTATTTTTATGCTAATACAAACTGTCTGTGTAACAGTATTTCTAATTAAAATCCTTTTCTTTTTTGATGAATTTTATGAACATTGGATTAAATAAGGATGTAATTAAAATTTGTTATTTAGGCTTTAAAATACCTTTGGGCATACAGTGCACCGCCCGTGCTTTTACGTTTCTACAAACGGTCCATGTTTTGAAAAGTTGGTGAATGTAGTGTTATTCTTTCATTAGTTAGAATGTCTAACTCTTTTTTAGCGAAATGAATCATAGGAAAGAGGCTGATTGTAAATAAAACAGACATTTTGTGCTAACAAGAATTTAAAAAACATTATTATTAAAAAAAAATAGTATTAAAAAAATTCAATTTTCATTATTTATTAGTCTGTTCTTTCAAGTCGAAAGTACTTTCAATGTTTTGAGACATTCTGTTCTTTTAATATCAAGTATATTTTCTGTATACAATAAATTTAATTTAGCGTGCATTTTTAAATTTAAAATATTAAACTATTATTTAATAAAATCTTTGATCTTTTTATAGCTGAAGTATATAAATTAAACATAGTACAAAACTGAACATTTAAGCAAATAAGGGTAATTTTAATATTTAACTGATTTTTTTTTCGTAAAATATATATTTACAAGTATTATCTAGAAACATTTTCTTGACTATGTCATTTTTTTCTGTATTTGTTCACTTGATAAATATAATTATATAAAAATAAACAGTTTGTCTCATTTGTAAATAGATGCTAAAAATATTGCGCGTATGCATATATAATCGATATATCTATATTTATCAACTTAATTTTATTTCTGATTACATTTTTCTCTACAACTGAAGTAGATAGTAATTGAAGAATTAAAGTGTAACCTAGTGTTATATAGAACAGGGTTAAGAAAAATTGCAAAAAACTGTTGTTCTGTATATCATATTTCTTCTCTTTCATCTGTTATACTCGAGAGGAATCTTTGATTTACTTCTAGTCTGTATTTAATTAGCTTAATGTATTTCAATTGCAGAATTTTCATGGGGATTTTTACCGTTTTATTGGTCATTCTAGCATATAAAACTAAGTTCACTTAGCTAAATGGCTTGAAGTTTAGATCTATAAAATGTGGGACTATTTAATACTGTTTTTCAGTTGGAATAATTTCAGTGTTATTAGCAATCAGTTTATAATATTCAGGTTATAAAGCTGCAACTATTTTAGTTTATTTATATTATGAAGCAGCAGACTCTCCAGGTGTTAGCTGTACTTTCGTTGAATGTTTACAATTTTATTATGTTAAAAATACTAATTCTTGTCTTGTGAAATAAACATGAAAAAAAAGACGAAATAATTTTTTCCTATCTTCTGAGATCATAAATCCTCATTTTGACGATCACTATAACGGGGTCCTCCATTAACGAGCCTTTAATAATGTCCCATGAAACTCCAAAACAACAATTATTCTAGTTGGGGCAAACTCATTAGAGCGAGAAATAAAAATACTTACACTTTTTCTGTTTTACATTGCTTTACAAAAAACTTCCATATTCCCTTAAAGGAAGAATTAGTTCTAGTTCGGCTTTCAAATTCCTTGTAGACTTGTATTATGCTTCTATTCGTCATGTTCTTAGTCCTCAGTGAAACGCTTGATCCACTCAACAAATCTTATTCACTATGTTAACTCCATAACCTCGCAACCTGTAAGGAATTTCCCGAGAGCTTTTCTTAAGTTTAACAAAACATTTCACGTTCAATCAATGTTCCATTCACGTATTGATCTCTATCTTCAACAAGAGCGAAAAAAACAGTGCATCAAAAATATCACAGCTTTAGCTGTAGGCTGGTTTGGACGATTTGATAGTTATCCAGTGGGTCCCGCTAATACAGCAGAGAGTGTGCATGGGAAAATATTTCTTTATGTTCGTCCTAGTAGCTCGGTTAACCTATTTATTGGACAAAATGCGCATTTTGTCCCGAAATAAATTTTCTCTGATTAAGTAATGAAGAAATATTATTAATGCGAAAAATAAAACTGGATATGCTGGGTGATACGTTAATTTCGGTCGGACATATTTGGGTAAAAATACTTAAAAAACTGTTTAAAAATTTTCTAGTTTCAAAAATTAGATTTTAATTTCGCCTTAGATGAAAAAAAAATATATTTTAGAACTTGTCTATATAACTTTTCAATAAAAAGAAATAAAATTGTGAAAGTCATGGTAAAAAGTTTTATGTTCTTTAAAGTTCAATCTGATTTACAAAAATATCGTGCAGTTTGAATGAATAAATTTAGTATTGCAGAATTTCGTACAATAAAGCTGTTTACATTACACAAATAAGGGGTTTCTTGGAAATTTAGTGCTTTAAAATGAATCAAATATGCTCAATAGGTCATCCGTTTTCGAATGTTTGTATCCTGTTTTAAAGTTGCGTATTGGTTTCTTTGATTGATAAAGATTATTTCTGAGATGACAGTATCTGATATAATCCTAGCTCTTATTTCAGTAAGTTAAGCGGAAGAAAGAGAAATATATAATGTCAAGAAACCAGATCTAATTTTCGAGGTTCGAAATCGAGCGAGAGAGAAAGATTTATCCAATTGTTATTATTTACAGCATATACAATTATTTAAATTTTCTGGAACAATTAAAACTTTGAAGACTTGCAGTAATTAGTACTACGCCCAATGTTGTAAAGATACTGCATTTTCCTTAATAAAAATATTTATGAGTTTATTATGAATAGTTAAGTTTCTGACTAAATTCTTGTGTCAGTATTATCTATGATTAACCGAAAATGTTTAGCAAAGTCCGAATACTGAAGGAAAAAAAAACTTTATAAACTTTTGCTGCATTTAATTTCGTACAAAGTACTGTTGTACCTTAATCATGCACATTTAAAGTATTTTCTTACTTTTATCGATTCTCTTGTCAAACTGAAGTGGGTTAGATTAATGAGTTACATGTTCACAATAACTTTATGAACCATATTATGTTAAGTACTGACAACACTGATTTGTATTTCCCAATATTCGATAAATTTATATTAAGTGTTTCGTAATTTCTAAGGGATATTTTATTTCTGGCATAGATTTTTAAATAACATTTCTTATGTATATTATCAGTTAAGAAAACTCGTATGAATATTATTTATCACGTATTCATACAGGTATACAATAAATATACTTCATTTTGATATATTGTCCTACAGAAATAATTTAAGTTAATTTCGATTTAGTTTACAAACTCATACTAATCATTCTGGTTAAGCGGTGACAGATGAGTTGACACGTAACTTCGTAGTGAGATCAACTTGAGTTGAACCAAATTACTAATTGCAGTAGTTAAATCCCATTTAAGTTTGTAAAGTAATTTGTTTTACAGAGCAATGAAGCAACAGTAATAAGTTTCAAGCTGTAGGAACAATGATAAATATTTAATTTTCAACGATTTCAATTTACGATATATATATATATATAGCGTATTTTTTGAATTAAGACAGCTGCATGTTTTTGATGCATATGTCTAAATTTGCATATGCTTTACCACTTTTATTAAATATATTATCTGGGTAAAGGGTAAAAATTAACAAAACTGAGCTTATCAGTAAACCTGAATTTTATTTGGTCAGTTACAAAATTTAAAATAAACGCAAATTTTGGTTAAATATATATATATATATATATATATATATATATTGATATTGCCTTTTAAAATATACATGTATTTATTAATGACGATAGAAATAAAAGAGTGATGTGTTTCAATTGTTATGTTCTCAGAAATAATTTTTAAAAAATCATGATAGTTTCAATGGTTACAGGTAAATGATAAATAAATGCATTACCTCGAAGGTAAAGCCAGAAGAGATGGCGCGGTTGGAGAGATTGCGCACATAGAGGTTCGAGGGGGAGGAGTAGAGTGATAGCGCAGCGACTCCAAGTAATTGTACAACAACAGTAGTGGAGCGTCTACTTGAAAGTGCACGTTGATTGCTTTGAGCCTCTAAGGTAAAGTATTGCTATTTTGTTTTGTTTTCCCAAAGTAAGTGCTTGAATTTTCATAGCTATTCATCAGAATTTCTATACAATGTCAATAGTACAAAATATTTTAAACTTAAACGATTTCTCATAATCTACTAATCTAGACTAACAATGTGAATATCAACGGTTCGTTTTAGTAGCGGCCATGTTTAAATAAAAGGCCGCGCAATCTCTCCTACCGAAATTGGAGAGTTTGCGCAGCTGCTACTTAGGAGAGATGGCGCATTGTTCCCATTAGTTTCCATGCTAGGAGAGATTACGCAGCTTATTGGTAAATTTGCATTGAAAAATGAAAAATGAAAATGGACTAATATTAAGTTAAATGTGTTATTAAGTTACATAATTTTATTTTGTAATCTTATCTGGACTTGCTTTTTCTGATTCTTTATTTTTTTTCCTTTAATTAAAATTTTTTAATCGTTTTTAAAATTATTTCCTTTTTCTGATTCTTTACACATTAAATTGAAATATTCACTCCCAATACAATAAAATTTGCTCACAAAAACCTTACAGCAATGTCATTTAAGTGTAATTATTATCGTTAACAATTTAATTGTAGTTATTATTAGTAACAACCTCTCCTACCCATGTGCGCAATCACACCAACCCTGTAAGGAGAGATTGCGCAAAATAACTTTCTTGGTTTTATTACAACTGTTCTATTAAATTGCCACATAACAACAAAATAGCAATAAAAATGCATAAAAAACAAATGAAATAAAAGTTATTCATGGATAGTTTAGCAAAAAATTAATATTTAGATTTTTTATTGCTATTCTTTTGAATTGTCCGTAGACTCTCCTAGCTTTACCTTATGCCAATTCTTTTTAATTGCAACAATGCGAAGTAAAATTACAGTGAGTTTTATATATATGCTTCATCATAGGATGTAGATGTAAATTGGAAATTACACAGTTTTGAAAGAGATGTCGATTTTATACTTTATAAGTTTATTTGTGTCTTTATTTCAAATGAAATACAGCTTTTGTACTGCAACGTATTTTAGAGAAACAAAAATGCGCGATATACATTCTGGCTGTGTGATGAATTAATTGAAAAAGTTACGGTAAAATGAATTGTTTATTTCCGAAACAGCGTAACAGAAACAATCGAGAATGTGTTAACATTGGATTTTTTAAGTTGATTGAAAGACTCTTTGACTGTTTCAGAAACCAAATGAAGTAACGTGTTTATCCCCTTGTTTTAAGTCCGTAAAAAAATTCGTTCAATGGGAAAATCCCACAAATAACGTAACTTAGCCGTTTTCTGCTCTAAAAATCTTCCAACTTTCTCATTTAAGGAGACTGAAAACTGTTAGAAATCACACATAATTTCGTGAAACACTTCTATAGTTTTTCCTTTTACCGATATTCAGCAGCTCTTCTTCCTATTAGCATGCTTACACATGCTCATTTATTTAGATTGGTCAGATTTGTGTGCTCGCTTATTTTGGAGTGGTCGAGGCTGTCCTAGAAAGCCGGAACTACATCGCCACTTATAATGACGAAGGTATAGTTGTTGATTATGCAGTTTAATTTGTTGGTTAAAACATGGTTCTGATAATAACAAAATTTCGTACCAAATCTGTACTTTCTTAAGTTAGCTTATGTATTTCTTATGTTTGTTTTGAGAACTCCTAGTGTATATTTTTTATTTTGTTTCTTTAAAGTTAAGATGATGTTTATATCGGAACTTAAAAAAGTAATTTAATATAGGAAACATGAGTCCGGGATATGTGAACTAATAACTCTTGACGAAATCAAATTCAAACACTTCACCGAGTGTTTAAATCTTGTCATCAGGGAATTTCACAGTGACATTTGGAGTAACATCTACGCAATGGGAAGCAAAAACATACAAGATACGTATTTTCAAAATTTGATTAAAATAAAAAAATATTCATCGTAGGAGCAAATCTGACACTGTTTTATGCCAGATTGCTGAACTAAATACAGCTTCTGAAGTTATAGTGCACAAAAGATGGGCCAAAAAATTCTAAAATGAACTGAAAACTGTCAAAGATACCAACGAAAAAAGCACAATTGCATCATGTTTTGTCCACATACACATATGTCCCTTGGCGCATGATGTTCAAGAAATATTTTACATGCGAAAACTTTGAATAAATATTTTTCGATACACAACAGCTAGCTAAACAAAGCCAAAATGTATGTGTACCTTGAAAGAGAGGCAAACAAGTCCCCTGATGAAGAGCGTTAATTCCTAGTTTACTACATTCATAACTACGCCCATAGTGTAACAAATAATCTGTTTTTAGTTATGGGGCTGCAGGGCAAAAAAAAGTTCAAACACTGCTATGATTAACTCAGATTATTTATTTAATAAAAATGGTAAAACATATAAAAGTAGAATATGTACTTTAGTTATGCTTAGGCGTAAATATTTTTTTTAATTTCTCTCCCCTAACTCCTAATGAATAAATTACTTTACCATTTGATGTGAAGCAGTCTTCTTTATAGTCTCGAATTGTGCTCTAAGATAATATATATTTTTAGCTTGGTCAGACAGGTTTTCTTAATTATCTTCAAACACGAAATTCTGAAGTTATATGGTTTCTGAAATAAACGATTCAAATGTAAACGTCTAACAAACATAAAATACGAACATTCATGTTTTTCTAGCTTATTTAAGAAAGCAATTACAAATATTTTGTACATTTAAAAAATACATTTAAAAAGAAACTTAGTATAGCAAAGGTATGACTTACCACTTAGTACTCAGCGTGTAACCAACAGAGTCAGAAAACGTCCAGAATGGGGATCGAACCGGGAACCTTTGATATTATGCACCAATTCACTACCATTTTGATATATCTGGGCGACATCCAGTCTTTCATTTTATCTCTTCTGTATTGGTATGGCTGAGACTTTGCAGCCTAAGATGGAAATTCAACCATGAGCGTACATCTTCAGTGGCATGCGTGAGACAAATTAAAGCCCGCATCCGTTAATATATATATGCTAATTATATTTTTCATCAGAGCTGAAATTACGCTGGAGATTAGTTATAATAATAAAGGATATAAATTATCACTTACTACTCAGAATATAACGAACAGAGTGAAACTTCGTTTTGAAAGCTGAACTACTGTTTTAATTCTGACCTGAAATGCTAAAGAAAAACTTAAATCAACCGCACATCCTCTCTCTAACCATTGCTTACTTGAACCATTGCTGTCGTTATTAAAAAGATTGACTATATTTGATATTATTTTTTTTTCGAAATTGGTAAAGTTTTCAATAATATTCATGCTGCAAATCACTTTAAATAAATTAATAGCTTTTAGTTAATTTTGTATTATCTCTGTTTTAATAGGATTTCTAATTTGGTGTCGACTAAATATAATAGTTAGAAATTTCGGACTTTCTACACGGATGTGTCATAGTTAATAAAAAATAAAATTAAAATTATTAATAACTTAACGATAAAATTAAAGAAGCAAATTAAAAAGCGTATATAAGTCACAAATGCAGTATTAGAAGTTTTGTTTTTCGTATATAAATTATTTATTGTGTTTAGAAATTTTGTAGATACTGTAATTGAAATATACTTTTATTTGTTTTAGAAACACAACACACATCGTCATCACTATTACTATGTTACATTTTTTATGCTTTATTCTAAGCAGTGCGTCAACAAGTACAGATATGCAAAAAAGAGACTAGTCCACAAAAGCAACGACAACCAAGACAACGGCAAACCACCATGATAGAGACAAGCCAATATAAACAGCAAAAATCAAACACTGGAAACAAGATAAAGGCAATGTCGCACGAAAAGAGATGAAAACACCAGCGATATCCTAGGTATGGTATAGAATAACTGAAGGTACAAATATATATTAAGGTAGTTAATAGTAATTTTTTAGAATTAGGAATAAATTAAAGTTTGTAGTTAAGGATTAAAATCCAAGTTCATCCCACTTGCAAACTGTTAGGTAACTTTAGTATCCCATCTAATTTTAGTACGTATTAGTTAAGCAATTTTTAGTATCAATTTTTAACTTGAATTAAGCTTCTCAACACCTCTAAATCTAAGTTAGTGCTAGTTATAAACATTATACCATTAATTATATTTAGTTAGTACTTAACCATTTATCCCTACCCTGCCATATTTATGTAAGTTATATAAATTATACATATTAAATTATATATAGATAATACATAGCCGATGGTCCAAACCCTCTCTTAATTTAGTAAATTATGCATATAATATCCCCCCTGTAGGAATAAGCAACTCTAAAATATTTAGTTTCAGTTAAAATTATCGTAGGGTTTGTTTGTTTGTTTTGTTTGTTTATTGAGCACATACATCTGACTTGTGTGCTTGACATCAAGTGCCAGCTTATAAGTCATCGACAATATACAGGGACGAGATAGTCACAAAGAAATTTACAACACCAGAAAGTTACATCCGGGAGCTCCACAAAGTGTTATCGTAGGGTAGAACTACATGTAAATTAAGACAAACAACCAAGTAAGTAATAGTACTTAAAGTCTAAAAGTAGCACTTAGTTTGTAGTATTCAAAGTGTTATAAAATGTCTAACCCCATTCCTTTTCAGATGCGGCGATCATGTACGCTAATGGCCCCGGTGCATGTAAAATCCGTCGTGGGTGTAAAGTCCTCCAAGTTACCTGTGAATTATACCTCTGGGGGTGCCTGGTCTGGTGAAGGTCTCGTCAACAGATCAAGTTTCTAAATTACGAGACCAACTCGAGTAGCGATGGCATAACGTATGGATGAGCGATGCAGCGAGGAAATAGTAAATATCCCAGCATCTCACATCCGTCCGGCATGACTTCGCTACACTGCGCAGTGCTGAACCGCCTCATCAAAAATCAATTAGCAACCGGCCAACTAAGAAAAAGCAATTAAAGCAACAAGACGCACTGAAGCCACGTCGGCCTATAGATTTAACAAACATATCTTCACCAAGCGGAGAGCAGGCGAATCTTCGCCCCGTTTCCAGGTATCAACTCGTTAAGCTAGGCAAAAGCCTGGCAGTTAGGGGCCTGGTCAGCGGTATATAAAAAAAAGCAGTGCGTCAACATAATTATTTTTTATACATTAATTCTTTTCCATGAATGTCCGATAAAAGAAATTAGCTTATAGAGTATATGCGTTATATTTCTTTTAATTTCTAATTTTAAAGACTTTTTTTAATGATATAGTAAGTTTTGCTTTAGAATCTTTAGAAGGTTACATATATAAGCAGTACAGAAGGAATTTTTATTTGTGATTAGTCTGATTGTTCCTATGATAAAATGCAAAGTGTCAAAGTAGCACCCTATAAACTTTTAATATTATAAGAGAATGGATGGTTATATCAACTTGATTCAACAAATTAAATTATGTATACGGCCTTGAGTATGTATAATATCTTAATAGTATTAAATATTACTGAAAAATGAAAGATTACTTTAAATTGTGTTAAATGTATAGAATTATATGACTTTAATTAATACATGTATTGCACTGAAAATTACAGCGCAGTGAACGTGTATACATGATCAAGACAGTAAAAATGTTACTGGCTACAACGCAAAATATGTAAAACATGTTCCGTCACTTATACATGTGAAACATTTTTAATTATTCATTTATTTTTACGTATTTAATTATTTAATTATTCATTTATTTTGACGTATTTAATTACTTATTTATATATTTATTTGTTTAGGAGAATAAAATTTATCATGCATTGTATATATAATCTTCTGTATGTAACAAATATTAAACAAATTAAGTAGACTATTCCAAATAATATTTTTTATAATATAAAAGAAGAAAAGCGTGAGAACGAATTTATTAAATCATATTACCATTGTTCTATATTAACAAGCATTTAATGTTCGAAATTATATTTTAGTTATGAGAGTGCTACGTACCTAATTATTAGTTTCTTTCTGAAAATAAAATACAAGATTTTATTTATAATTTATTTCATAAGTGTCAAAATGAAACTGTTCGTGAATTATTCTAAAATTAATTATTTAAAAATTAATTAAACTCATTCACATATTATATTTTAAATACGTTACCAGTGCAATGATTGTTTTTTTCTGATGGTTCAATAATATGATCGTGAAATAATAGCTATCTTTAATAGAATTAATTTAAATTACAGTAACAAATTAAAAACATATGTAATAAATTACTCGTCGTCATTTATGTTCTCAGGATTACTATCGAGAATTCAACTGCTTTTGGAAATTACAAAATTCAAGATAACCATTCAAATGTATTTCAAGTTGAATAATCATAAATCATTTTAACAAATCGTGAATGGAATTACATTAAACTTTTGTTATAATGTTAACTAGAGTAGAATTAAATTTGTATGTGGAATAGTTAAAATTATTTGCGAATTACAAGTGATTTATTTTAAGGTCAAGTGAAATTAGAACTTCTCTTAGAACACTAGCTGTAAAAGGTTAAATAAAATCCTCAGTAAATTTATTGATTGTCAAGGCAAAATTTATTTACATACGTATGTTGAATATTTAAATAATTATGAATTGCTACATTAATTTTGATACAACTACCTCTCAGTATATTCTAATATGTTATTCTCCTGTCAACATTATGTTTTAGCAAGATCGTTTGAGGGTTTCATTAAATTACTCAAGCATTAAATAAATAGTGAATGGAAAACAGAACAAATAAAATATCGTCCTAAATGGTTTAAGGGATTCCACTCTCATATCTGTGACATAATGAAAATATGATGAAGATTTTATTTCCTTTCTACATTTCTCAAAAACTATGAGAAATTTCAGTTCTTCCGCTTTCCTCCATTTTTATGCATACTAAAATTTGTTTGACAAACTTTATTTAACAGTATAAGGAAAAACATAATTAATAATCAATTCTTTGAAGTTTATGCCGAGTTTGTTGAAATGACGAACAATATTTATATAATACAGATTTAACTACACTATGACTACCCGCATAGCATGCACAGTCACAGTGACGTCATTGTGACGTCACTGTGAGTCACGTACGTCACGTCACATCTGTGACCAAAATGACACCACTTTGTAACGTCACACTGTGATCAAAATGTGAACGTCTTGAAGATCTAAAGAAAACTTAAAATAAACTTTAGAACATCTTATGGCATGAAGAAAATTACTTTTTGACAGCTTTAAAAATTTTTGTGACGTTGCAATGACGTCACTGCAAGTCACATAAGTCACGTAAAACCTATGATTAAAATGCCAACACTCTGTGACTTCACGGTGTGATCGGAGAGAGAATTTGGAAAAAAACTCCTAAAATATAGAATTGAATTATGTCATGTACCTAAATCATTAATAAAATCATTGTCACACATTATTTAAATATATTGTATTTCCAAAATAAAATAATAAATAAATATTTGTCTACATATAATGCATCAGATTACTAAATAAAGAACTTTTCTTATTAAAAGACAGAATACCAACGTTAAAAATGCACAAATAATATACAAAAGACAGCAAACAGCTGTTTGGAATCCACAAGCGAAATTTTTCTTCAGTGCGACAAACAGCAAAGCACAGCGTGCTAGAAAAAGTAAGACTTGGGCAAAACGACAAAGAGTTTCTACTTGTCCACTTAGTTGTTTCATGCTGCTTTCTTTTCATTGGTTGCTTTTTGGCCTTCTCTACCCGCATCGGGTATATACGACACAGCTTCTCTGATGTTTTGCCCAGTTTTGCCTTTTCCATCACTCTGTGCTTTGCTCTTTGTCGCATTGAAGAAGAATCTCGCTTGCGGATTGGAAACAGATGTTTGCTGCCTATTTGTGCATTTTTAACGTTGGTTTTCTGCCTTTTAATATTCTTGCACAAAGGTTTTATTTGCTATTTTTATAAAAAAATTTATGTTGTATATGTATCTTTTATTAATTTCCAATTTATCTGAAGTATGAAGATAAATGTTTTTTGTTTTTTAATAGCGTATTTACTTTTTGTTCGTTTAAATAGCGAAATTTTAGACACATCACATTCTTTTTATTATGCACCCAGAAAAAGGAATTGATTAAAACAACAAAACATGTTTTGTTGAGTACATTTTGGGTTTCAAGCAAAATTTTTAGTTGAAGTAAAAACTTGGTTTTGTTGCATTGACAAAAAAATACTGTTGGCACTCTTACAAAATTTTAACAAAATTTCATCAGTTTTACTTGAATTAACAAAATCTTTTTTTAATTTTACCATAATTTTGTAATTTGCAATTCCAGCAAAATTTTGTTGCTTTTACAAAATTTAAATTGTTGTGTAATAGCCATAACTCTCTCACGCAACTTGGTTTATTTGACTTATATAGCTGTATAATTAAGGGATTAACATAATTTTTGGATAATTAAAACTTTTTTAATTGGGACGGACGAAAGTAGTTTTAAAAATCCCCCTATCCCATTTATTACTTTCTTCTATCTTTACAAGAAGTAAGTATTGGAGTCATGAAAATTTTCAACTTCTGGTTTTCGACTGATTTTGGAAGGCCCTGAACACGATTTGACTGTTTTCAAAAAATGACTGTCTATGACTCTGTCTGTCTGTATGTGACAAAAATTTTGAGGGCGCTCTATTTCAAAAACTAATGCACGGTATTTAATTAAACTTTATATTCAGTTACTTCCTGATATAAATTGGTGCTGATTAGTTTTTGGCATAAATCGCGCAACAGGTGGCGCTGCTATGTTGCAATTTTCACGATTTCTGCAATAGATTCGCGATTTCTCAAGAACTAATGGACTGATTTACATCAAAATACAGATTGAGTTAGACCTTGACATAAATAGAAGCTGATTACGTTTTGGTATCAATAGCCCAACAGGTGGCGCTGCTGTGTTATTTTTTTTTCATGATTTTCACTGTAACTAAATCTCAAGAACTAATGCAAGGATTAAATTTTAAATCATTTTCAGCAGTAATTTACGCCTGTAATTCTTAAATAATAGCCATTGAATTTTTATCCTGCTTTTTTTCAAGCGTAAACCAACAGAGTGGAAAATGTCCCAAGGCAGGAATCGTACCCGGGTCCTCAGAATAGCGCTCTGAGGCCACAGCATACGGCAACACAGTTAATTTTTAATTAATTGTCTGCAGTAAATTATGCCTGTAATCCTTGAATAATAACCAGTGAATTTTTATCCTGCTTTTTACAGGCGTAATTCACTGCTGAAAATGAATTAAAAATTAACTATATGTTGCCGTATGCTGGGCTTTGTATTTTTGTCTCATGTTTGCCGCAAAAATTTGCATGCTCATGCAGGGCCTGTTTACCAAATAGTCCCGTGAAGCCCGCGCTTACCCAAACAAATACAAAGGTGCCCCCAAATTTACTTTTCAGCATAACTTTTTACAAAAAAAAAAAAAAAAAAAAAAAAATCAATCAGGGTAAGAAATGCATTTTTTCCTTACGAAATTTTTATCTAAGAAGCTCGCTCTTTCTAAATTGTTGTTCACTCGAAATTTTGATGGTAAAATTTCAAATTGTTGCAGCATACCAAAAATGGATTTAGTAAATAACAAAGCAATCGGTAGAGGGGGGGAGGGCAGAATAACGTCGGGCTTCCCCCACTTTTATGTCTTAACCGGGCGCTATGCTCATGATGTCATTTCCATCTTGTGCTGCATTTGCAGCCGGTCCGACATATATAAGATTGAGAAATTTCGAGTTCGGATATCGCTCCTTCTGGCTGAGTTGTTGGAATCTCAGATCGCTATTCTGAGGACCCGGTTTCGATTCCCAGCTGAGGACATTGTTCAAACTGTGGATTTGCGCTTAAAACAAGGCATGATAAAATTTCATTGTTCAAGGATTACAGGCGTAATTCACTGCTGAAAATGAATTAAAAATTAACTAAAAAATAGTTTAGATTGGTTGTAATACAAAATTTTTTTTAATGTAAATATTATAATTGTTTATGTAACAAAAACCTTTTGTTGTTAAAACAAAAACAAATTCTTAAAATTACACGAAACAATTGTTCTTTAAACAAATGTTTTTGTTGCCGAAACTGCAAAGAACTCTTAAAGTAACAGACAATTACATTTATTTTGAGAAAACTTTCAGCAAAATAATTTTGTTTATTTAAGTAAAATTGAAACATTTTTACTTGAATTAACAGAACATTTTTTTGTTGACGATACAAAATTTATTGTTGGAATTGCAAGAAAAAAAAAATCAACAATATTTTTTTTGTTGATTCAAACAAATTTTCTATTGACTCTTATTTAAACGGAAAGTTTTGTTGGGCCTACCAAATTTTTGTTGATTCAACAAAACTTTTCTCTGGGTGTGAAATGATAATCAAACTTACGTACACGCGATTATATTACATTATTATGTTATTGTGTTTATGAAATATGTTCTAGAAATGTTCACACGCAACGTATAGATTAACATTAAAAGTAAAACGAAGATATACCTTGATATTTAGAACGTCACGAGAATGATGAGTACAGAAATAGAAAATCAATAAATTGTACATTTTCAAATGTCTCTACTGCCTTTTTTAAAATTAAAAACTTTTGACAGGAACAAAGTAAGTAAAAAAACACTTAAAATTAAAATTGTAAATAAAATGGGCTGTGTATTTTTATTCATAAGATGTATATGTGTGAAACATTGATGCGTATGCGTATACGCAAGGCCCAAATAAATTTATTATTAGTAAAGATCGGTTCATAAATTGGATTCACAGAATTTAGTACTCATCAGTATTATTTCGCAGTGATAATTTGTAATTTATAACATTGATAATAAAAGTTATGGTACATAATATATAAGTTAAAATATCTCCTTTTAAAGAAAAATTATTACGTATCTTATTGTAAAACTAATTCAAATTTAATTTTAAGATACACGTTTAATTTAAAGAGAAAACTAGCATTTTGATAATAACATAATATTATATTTCTATGCAATTCAAGAACTCGCACAGAAATATAAAAAAATATTTTGAAAATATCTAAATAAAGTTTACAGGCTCCTTTAGAAAAGTACTTCCAATGAATAAATTTATAAAAAGCTTCGCCTTACATATTACTGATAAATTTACTTATTATTGATAACCTTTTCTATTAAACAAACATATTTGTCATTTTATGATGACTGGATTCTACATTTTCTTGACAATATTTTACAATATCCTTTAACATTGCGCTTGTGGCCAATGTTAGTTTTTTTTTAACTTTAGTTTATTTTTCTATTTTCCTATTAAATTACTGCATACTACATTGCTGTAACTAAAAGTCTATGCAGAATTTTGGATATTCAATATTTTTTTTTTATTTATACTGATATTAATGTGACATGAGTTTATATATTCCATTCACATACTAATAAAGTCTCACTTCTTTGTCTATGTCTAATTAAGAAGCTATGTTCTGTCTCTAACGAAAATGAGTTCATTAAGCTATGCTGTGTCTTTATGTCGAAGACTCATTAACATATTAAATAATTAATGGAGAAATTCCCATAAGCATATTCAGACGGTGGAGAGAAAAATTGCAGAAAAGCTATATTTATGTTGAGGAAAAAATATTATAAGCATATAAAAATATAGAGAGTTTATATAAAAAACTAAATGTTTCATTAATTAAACGGTACAATATACATAAAAGTATAAAAATTCTTTTCTGAAAAAAATCTGCATTTTGTATCGTATTTTTTGTCATGCATATTCAAGTTGCATTGGTAATATTTTATTCTGTTTCAATAACTATTGTTTAATCAACGGATAATGAAATTTAAATTTTGTCTGAAATAAAAAAAAATATGTGCCATATTTTCAATATATTGATTTTACAAGTTATAGAAATGAAAAATCAGTTTGTGGTAAAGGAATTGAAAATACAAAGTATTTATAAAGTCTCTGTATGCATTTTGGTTTACACAGGCTTTTTTCAAAATTTTACATGAATACACAAAGGGTAAAAGTTTAAAGTTTACAGATTTCTATTTATATGAACTACATACTCTTAATATTTGTGTTAAAACTGCTTTATTGCAGCCATTGAGATGTCACATGTTCCTTTAATTTATTTTCACTTTTTACTTAAGTAATGAACTTTTAAATATCTGCCTTACATCTGAGAAACCATTCATGTTAAAAAAAATTCTAGATAAATAATAATATTGCTTTCTATTCAATCTAGTAATTTTCAATTGTTAATATTTATTGAAAGTATTAATTGATGTGAAGAGAGCAAATAGAGAGAGAGATTAGTAAGGAAAAATAACGCAGGAAAGTTATAATGTGTTGTTCATTTATTTATGCAAAAACTATTAAAACACTAATTTGCGAAGACATAATTATCAAGGAAATGAAACAATGTTAAAACAATTTACTAAATGAAATGATATTAAAATAACACAGTAGAAAAATCAGAAAATTAGATGATGTATGAATAATTAAATTGCAATTAAAATATGTTGCAGAGTTCTGGATGATTTCGTTAGATAAACTTTATATCGTCAATTTATTAGTCATCAACGGAAAATTAGAATCTATTTTGCGATTGCTAATGCATTAATTTATTTTTTACAAATACAGTACTCTTATTTATATTTCTTTAATGCGTTATTAACTCTTTTTTATGTTAATGGTTCTGATAAAATAATTTTATCCTTTGAGCAATTAATCAAATGAGAATTCATTAATGAGTTCTTTAATTCTAGACAGTGTTTTTTAAAAATGTTTTGGACAAATGTTAATAATCAGGTATTAAACGATACGTTGTACATTTATAGCAACATAATTAATGTGTGAAACGAAGTGCATACGTCCTAAGCATTGTGTTAATAGAAAAAAATTAGTAATATACTAACGCACAGTTTTGTACTTAGTGTAAGCAAATTCTTATCTTCATATTTTACGTGATTTATTGCCTTTAAATCAGAAGGTGTAAGGCCAATCATAAACTTCAGAAAATGTTTTTTCCTAGGTTTGTAAATTTGTTTCAATATTCTCGTTTATTTTCCGCCAATTAAAAATTACATTACTGTTGCAAAACAAATTCCCATTGTTTTCTGATATTTCTGATTCCTTTTCTTTAAAAAGTGTCTGAATACAAGTGGCGATTTTCCAGAATCATGCGTAACAATGATAATGCCACTAAATTGTTTTATTCCACATTAGAAAACGTTCCAATAATTTTTTATAACATGTATTGTCAGATACTAATGTAAAATACAGATTATAAACACTTTTATTCGATTGCTCGTCATTTAAAAAAAAATCTTAGTGTTTTTTGTTACAGTGTTTCCAAACCCGATTGGCATGATGCGTAAAAGGTATTGCTATAATATTAATTTGTGTTTAATATTTTAACATGATCCGAGTTAAAATTTCATTCACATTCTGTTATATACACTTTGATTTACAAAAACGGGAGAGAATAGATTTTAAAACCAATTCTAGGCAAAAAAATATAATGCATACATCCTATGCATTGTAGTTGGGACAAATCGAAGTTGAAAAATCATCGAAATGTAATATGGCTTATATAAATTGAGGCATTAATCGATGAAAAATGTGCAATAAAAGAAACGAGAGAGGAGACTGTCTTTACGGAAGAATAAATTTGAATTTTTTTTATGTGGTATGCATTTATCCAGAAATGAAGTAGTTATAAAAATAATTGATGTGCGAATTGATTTTTTATTCATTAAGAATGTTCCATTTTCTTTCTTTTTTAGTATTAAAAATATAAATATATAGAACAGTATAGTTTAATTTATTTATTTATTTATTTTGTAATAAACAAAAGCAAATATGGTAGCACAACCTGCTACGACGGAATTGCAATTAATCGAAAAAGTTCCGTTTTATAAGTTTCCGCTTAGGTAGTAAACCGTTTCTTAGAATTAAAAGTAAATTAAGTACACGGTGGGGTGAGGGGGGAAGATGGGAAAATATCCCCAGGACCCAAAAGAAAAAGAGTCCCTCTGCTACTAAAATGTTATATACAGTTTTATGGAAATAATATATTTTCGTAACCTCCGAAACTCAAATTCAATTGATATGTCGAATATAAATGATAAAATACCATGCTCAATACTACAAATGTACATGTTCTGTTCATTCTGATCTAAATCAGTCTATTTAATGATTAATAGTTAATATAGGTCTCTCAATTAAATATTCTATTTAAAATTAATGTAATATGTCATATACAATTCATTATAAATTAGTACGTATAATTATATCAAGTATATTTCTATATATACTGATAAAAGAAAGTTATTTGTCTGTGTGTGTGACTGCGTGCGATGTCTTGCGAAATGTAGCGCACCTAGATGTCTTGAAAATTTAGGTGAGGGTAGTCCAAGGCCTCTCCTGAGTCTCAGAATTTTAATACTTTGAAAATTAATATAAATTTTAATTAAAAACCCTTTACGCATAGTATCAAAAAACTCATTAAACTGTGCTTCGTAAAGGGCTATTTTTATCGTAAACTCAAATGAAATTACCGTTTTGATATTCCAGGCAACGAAATATTCTCATTTTCACTTATCCTCGAATATGAAAAAAAACTATTGGAGGTATCAATTCGAAACTCAGACTATGTATCTAGTTTATTTTTCCAATTTCAAAAACACAAATTTTGTGAAAATCGGACTGAAAGTTTTCTTTACTTCGGCCAAAAACTCACCACACACAAATCAAATTGACCCTGACGGAAAAGAGGTAACTGTAAATAAGGGGTTGCCAGATTAAAAAACAACTCCGAGTTTTGTGGACCTATTCAAATATATAAAACTATTATGTTTATCGATCGAATAGGGATGTTTGTATTTTTTTTTTGTTCGTAGGGATGGGGAGGGGGGGGACGACTTTTATCTAAATGTCGCATTTAGTGAACCGCGTCTTCTAGCGGCGGGTTTATCTTTATTTGACACCATTTTTAATATATACATATCTAATGACCGAATTCAACAGAACTAATTCCATTTAACAAATTTAACTTTTTAGGTTCATCCGTAGCGTTTAATTGCAATGATGTATAGATAATTACCATTATTTCTGAATAGCAACTTCGGCAATTTTTTTTAAGTTCCAAACTTTTATACGATTCTCGGTCTTTGAACAAGTTGTCCGGTAGTCTTAATTAGTCGTTTGACAAAAAGCAGTCCCATCTCCCCGCTTCCAGTCCCTCTTTAAGTTTTTTTTTTGCTCTAACTATGTCCCGCTTCCATAACTCAGCAACTAACTTTTCAATTTCAACGCAACTGATTCCAAACATTATAATTGACATAAAACACCCTCCATAACATTAAAGTGAACTTATCAGTTGTATATACCACTCTTTTCTAATAATAACTTTGGATATATTTTATTTCATTTCAGGGGTATCTCGGATTCTATGTGGCCGATTAAGAAGACGGTTTTTGGCTCATTCGAGTTGAATTCAATAGCCATACAGATTTCAGCCATGTTCTTATAGAACGTATTGCGCCCTGTGGCGGCGGTGGAAGGTGGAACTACAGGAGTATCTTGAGTTCTATGAGTCCGATTACGACGGGGTTTTACTCAACAAGTCTGTGTGTGCTTTATTCGACTGAATCTTCAATTTGGAGTGAACAATACGTTACTGTGTGCTGGAGATCATTTTCTTCGGTAGATCTTTTTGCAGACGGTTTTCAAAAAGCATTCATTGCTGCTTCTCCATTTACGAATATCATTGGCAGCATTCGTTTAGCAGTTTCTCTTACAAAGTAATTTGATAATTAAATCGAATAAGCGATTTACTGAGTTCTTTTAAAATCCTTCTAATTAGCAAATTTGAAGAAGCATTCGTGTTAGAACTCTCTACCGGATACCTTTTTAGCTACTATGTTTATTGCTGTAAAAAAATCTGGTTTTAGTGGTAAACACATATCCATATTATTTTTCGTTCTTTTTTTATGGATTATTAAAGTTTTTACAGACTTTCTGCTCACTCTACATAAATCAATAATTATTTATTTTATTTTGAGTTATTTTAATTTTTTCAAAGGTTTCAGTTATATGATATTGTTCATATAATGTCGGTTGATTTAATTCCATTTATAAAACATAAGTTTTTTAAAAGGAATTACAAAAATGCCTCTTTCATCATAAAATAAGTTGAAAAATATGTTTTCTGGAATGAAGGAATTCAGATTCTATTTATTTAAAATGTGTTTCTTTGTTCATAAATAATGAATTATTGAAAACCAGAATTTATCCTCTTATGAAGAGATAATTTATTAATATCTGTCAGAAGTGTAATGTACCTTAAAGATTTATGGCCCTTCCTACTTAGTACGTTTCTAACTTTCATAAATCAAAATTTATGTTTTACATTTGCTTTATTTTTCAAACGTACAAAATCGTGAATGATATATCTGAGTTTTTAGTGATAAAATAAATCGAGAATTTCGGATTAAACAGGATATTCTTGAAAAGTTAGAATCATATATTGCAATTCGGAAGAAGAATTATTAGAAATAGTACATTTGGAAATTAATATTGTTATTTATCAATGTATATATGCTGTTATTTATGCAGGCTAGAAGTGCCATTAGAAGGTATACCCGAAAAATATTAGTTTTAGAAAAAAGGACAGGAATATATATTTAAGCTGTGTTTAGAAGCTCGGTAGTGTATTTTCAATACTTCCTGTATTTACCGCATCTCTTAAATATACAAGTATGACAATTATTATTATTTTTTTTATTTCCTGCTGTACTTTGTTTAAAGCAACATTTTTTAGGGCAACTTTCTAGTAGAACATCTAGTATACAACAGATATGTTTATATAAATTTTGAATATTGGCGCAATGATCTGAGCCGTCGGAGATAATGAAATTCCTTAGCTACGACATATGGGAAATGTAGTATGATATGTAGCTACTACGATATAATGCCGATATTAAAAGCCTTTTAAATATTCTAACTTTGAGGATTACTGTTTTGTATCTGATATGCTTTTACACTAATTTTGTACACATATATTAACTGTATACAATTGTTTTGAAATGTCTTAACATCAAATTCGATATTCCCAAAAGCTACCAGAAATTCTATCTGGAAACTGAATATTTTTATAGGCAAAAAATTGCTTTATACATTATATAATATGCTTAGACTTTTAACTTTATTATCAATAAAATCGTCTAATTAAAGCAGTAATTTTTTTAAATTCTTTTTGAAGATTTTCTTTTTCTAAAACACCGTATGTCCGCGAATAAAACGTCCAGATTTTTTAAATAAAGGCCAAAACAATTAATTATTTTTATGTACTTCCTAGTATATCCTTTAAAGTATAATTTTCTTATTTATTTCAAATACTTTTTAATGTAAAAAAAATCGTTGTTTTCAGAAATTAACCCTTTCTTTAAATTAACTATGATACTCTCAAAGTGTTTTATTTCTTTCAATGTCAGATAATGTATTTCTGCCGTTTTCTGAAACAGATTAAAATATTCTCAATACATCATTGAAAGTGAATACATGAAAGTGTATACGGTATTATCTCAATATTAAAAGGGGAAACACCGCGCAGAGGTTAGCATGCTGGCCAGAAAATAAGGAGTTCCAGCTGATGCTAGCGATTTCAATACCAGCAGGAATGGGGAGAAAGAATGTGGAAGGTGTTTAGAATATTCCGTGCAGGAGAACGATAATTCATGTCACTTTCTTTTCAAATATACTTCCTGAAAGTGCCCTTTTCTTCTGCCTGAATATAAAAGTGTTTCATTTTTTTAAATTAAAGTAAAATACCAAATGGTAAACTAATATGTTTTGAGAAAATCAATCTATAAATAGCAAATAAGCACAACCAGAATTGATGATACAACATACAATAATATAAGAAATTCGTCAACATGTTTACAATGAATAAACTTGAACTGAACTATAAAAAAATTGACAAAATAGGTTGGTTTTTATTTCCTGTGTATATTAATGCTGCATTATATTTTCCAAAGCAAAAAACACTATACGGTTTTATATGCCATGAAACATTCGAAACGGTATGATTGGCTGAGTGATTTTAGAAAATAATTAAGCAAAGTAAGTCTTAAACATTCGTGAAAAAAAATAATTTTCCAAACTACAAAGTTACTACCTGCGCGTATGCGCCTGCACATTTTAATGGAAAAATAATCTTAAAAAAAAAAAAAAAAAAAAAGAAAAAAAAAAAAACTCTTATCATGGAACCTACTAAGGAGAAGCAGATTTGACCGCTATTTCTATTCGAACGTATAGGAGTGTAAATACTCGTATCACATTGCAATGAAGTAAGGCATAAATGCAAAATGTTATTCCAAACTGGGAAATTACGTGACTGGCGTGTTTGTACAGAAGTGTACAGCATTTGACAACATGGGAACAGAGGTGGGCAGCATGCGGTTTGCTGAACGTCAACGCGCGTTCACACACTGCCGTCCATGTGCCCAACTTCTTATCAAAATATGCTGTAACTGATATGAAGCATCCATCTTACTCCACAGATCTGGCTTTTGTACATTTTTTTAATTGTTTATACGTCCCAAGAGAGCCCTGATAGACACACATTTTGCAAATGTACAAAAACACCAACAACATGGGACATCTAGGCTTTGAATTATTCCAATTGAAGCCTTTGTTAACAGTTTTCAGCCCTTTTACTAACGTTTTCAAACGTGTATTGGTGGCTCAGGGAGATTATTTTGAGGGTAATTAAAGATTCTTTATTTGTATTTTCTGGTACCTATCGTAAAATTTTGAGACGCAGTGTGTATGATATGCTTGCATAACATAATATATTATAAACATTTCTTTGTCTCTATTCACTGTTTCATGCTTTCTCGAATCAAGCAGTTAATCAGACTTTTTATTCATGCACATATATTGCGTCTTCAAAATGTTTTAAGCTCTGCTTCTCTTAAAGTTGAACTTCATTTTAGAAGTTTGTTTTTAAAAGTAGTTCCAATCCTTCTATTATCTAAAAAGTTCTGTAAAAGTTAAATTTGCATTCTGTTGATTCCACTCATTATAAATCTGATCAATACAAATATGATAATATGATTGTTATGGCAGTCGAAGTTTTAAACCTACTACGAAACTCGTTTTCTCTAATTAAACGCTCTGTTTATCCTCTTCCCAAATGGGTTTTCGTGTTCCTTGTAATGAATGCAATCGATCTTATTGAGCCAAACAAAGAGCGTTTGTATGATTCCAGGTGAGTTCCAGGTGTTTGTATTTTTTTACGACTGATATTTTAAATGATATATTAATTTCAATTCTTAAACCAAACTAATTAAATAACAAAAGCTTTTAATTTGAATTTCTTTCATATCTATAGTAACGGATGCATTTTTAGAAATTATTAGTTGTCTTGTTAGAAATTTTGATATTTTAAAGACAAAGACATCGCAAAACTAGAAAATGTTCACTATCTCACGAACTATTTGACGTAGAAGAATTTATTTGGTACCATTCGATTCAGCATATAAAAATACATTAAATCATGTTATCATTTGACAGGTAAATATATTATCTGGTTTTTAAGGAACTTTTTTAATGTTTGTTCTTTTTTACCCTCTTTAGTTAGGGAATTTTAGAAAATCTTAGTGCGCCTCTACATCCTAAGAAGTATATGTTCTCCAATTTTCATATTTCTTCGTTCAGTAGTTTTGTCTGTGCGTCGATGATCTATCTCCCAAATCAGGACTTTTATTTATATATATATATGGATAGTCAAAATGTTTTTTGATAACTTAATTTCTCTTCATAACTGTTGAAAACTGCAATTTATGTTTAACCTTGTTTATTTGGATATGTACAAAATTTTATAAAATGAAATATTTTAGGGATTCAATATATTAATATTCGACATTACTTTGAACGAAATTTTAATGTATTACCTCAGTTTTGAATTAAAACAAGGACAAAGAATCATTCACCAGGCGTAGATTACGAAACACTTTTCAACACAAACAGAATATTATTATGAATTATAATTTTTTCATACAATGAAATGAGATATTTAAGTGATCAGTAAAACACATAACTCAGTATAAATCCATTAGCAGCCATTGCTGTCCATACCCATTGTGTATGCGAATTCTTTTGACTAGTGTAATGTAGCATTTATAGCATTTATACCCATCACGTACCATGACGTATTGTACTAAAAATTAGATAAGTTTGAAAATTCATACCACAGCAGAAAACGCACTTAGAGCAACCGTCTATCACAATTCGTCCTGTAACAGAATTATTTTATGTGCCTCTGAAATTCAACGATAAATGCTATAAGCAATTTTTAATTGCTTAAAAGGCATAAAGCCAACATAGAGAGAAAGTACACAAGTCAGGACTCGAACCCGGGTCATCAGTATAGGCACTGACGTTCTTCCAACTGAACTACTTGGAACGACACCCCTCCTGGCACTGTTCTGCTCACTGGTCGTTGTCTGTCCAAGTGATTCAGTTGGTAGAACGTCAGTGCGCTATACTGATGACCCAGGTTTGATTATACTCGGGTTTGGGTATTTTTTCACTACGTTGGCTTTCCGCCTTTTAAGCAATTAAAATTTCAATATTATAAATGCAAGGCGTGAAAAAATTTCAAAGCATTAAAATAGAATGCTATAAGCATTACATAATCTGCAGAGAAGATCTTGCACTGCACCACAGTGATGTTTTTAAATTTCATTATGTTTAAAGTTTAATAACATCATTAAAACGCATCGTAAAAGATTTTTTTTTTCAATTAATCATATGTAATATTTTTTTTTACGTTCCTGTAAAAAAATTATACATGCTACTTATTCTTTACTCCTAAGAAAGCACTGTATTTTCTATTCCACCTCAGTGATGCATATCAATCTAGTTATATTTGTAATGTCGTAACATCAATAAAATGCAACACAAATAATTTTCCATATAGATCATAATGCACTGGAATCCTTTTTTTGTGTCCCTGTAAACAAACTATAAATGCTACATACCTCATTTTCAATACCAATCATCCTATAGTAAACCTCAATAACATATATATATTACATAGCAATCCGAGTATATTTATAAGATTTACGGAGAGTTGTACAGACAGACAAACCGAATTCATAACCCCGTTTGCACAATATTAGAAAGCGTTATAAACTTAGTAATAAAGACTTAATTAAAATTTTAACATTTTAAATGTTTTAGATTTTTACAGAATTTTTTATAAATAGAACCTTTTACTACATTTACAGTTAAAAATCAATAAATAAAAAGTAAACCCGCTAACACTTATTTGAAATTCTTACTTGCTTGTTTAACCAGCCTGCAGATAAGACGTCATAATAAGTTTAAGAAGATCAAATTTGAAACTCTTCAGGCTACCTAGAGGCGACCATGAAAATATTTTAAAAGTAGCTTAAGATATATTTTTTCTATATTTGTATTTTGAAGTTATATCTATATGCTGCTATGACATTTCCTTGTTTTCATTCCCTTATTTTTTTTTCAATTACTAAATTTTGTTTTAATCTAAAACCATTCTGGTAATAAAATGTGAAAAATGCACACCTGAATAAACATTATTGAGCCAATAATTGTTTATTTCAGGTACATCTTTATCAACATTCGTAGTATTGGAGTGAAATATTGCCTCAACATTAGAGTTTTTTTTATTTTTCCACACTTCAAAATATTGGCAAGTGGCAAGAACAATTTTGGTATTTCATTCCAAATTTTTTCCGTATGAAACCAATATTGCTCCAACATAAACATTTAATGGCCTATACTTCGACTATAATGAAAATATTTTAATAGAAGCGGTCTACCACTGGAAGTATTTCTGATGAACGTAATATTGGAACAAGAAATAACTAATATAACCTATATTGATTTGCAACTAAGAAAGGATATATACAAATTATGATTATGAAAAATATCTGTGGTTATTAAAAATTCAAATTGAGCATAATATGACGCATTTAAAAATTACTTATAAGCAGAAAATGAGCAGCCAAAAATCACACATATGACATTTTCGCTCATATGTGCTTTCAATTTTGGGATGAAATAATATTTTATCCAATCAATGAAGGATGAAAAAAGGCTCTAGATTATCCGATGACCGATTATACAACATGCTTGGTTGGCCGACATCCTTCACATTCCTTTTCATGAAGATGTTTGTTGCCGTATTCAAAAATTCTGGAAGGTTATGTATTATTTTCTAATTTACAATAATTTGAAAAAAACTTTGAACATGATAAAAGTAATTAAAAATAAAAAAAATACTGTTAATTTATTTCAATATATTTTAAATTTAATTAATCGTTACAGTATTTAATCATAATAATCACTTGAAATATCTATCGACACATTTCGGAAATCCGGAGAGAAGAACTCCCACCAGCATATTCTAATTCTTACATATTTTAAATCGCATGGTGATACAAAAATGGCTTGAAAATAAGAAAAAAAGCAGATGAAACGCTTGCTGCAAGAAAATAGAATTTTTGTAGCCAAATGTGCTAGTGATTTGTTTTCAATTGTCTAATTAAAGTTTGAAAAAGCATAAAAATAAAAAGTTCGCAATGACACAATGTTCTCTTGAAATTTTGCATAACTTTTATTTAGAATACTTCTTTTATGCTATCATTAATGCTTTTTACTTTATTATAGTACCTATTTACTTCATTTAAAGTAATTCTAATTATACTTCATTATTTTTACAGAATTATTCTGATTGGTGAAGAATCCTACGAGTTCTAATTTTTCCAACCGAGTGAAAAAGAATTCAGACCGGGATTTGAACTCAAAACTTGGCATAATCTGCCAAGGCATCTTTTGGATCTTTGATAGTTTAAGCCAAGGTCCTGGGTCCTGGGATTAAAACCCGGCCTGTACACTTTTTCACTCAGTTGGAAAAATTACAATTCAAATGATTCATTACGAATCAGAATGGTTGTGTTAAAATACTGAAGTGTAATTCGTAGCCGAAGTTTATAGGAGTCACCTGTGCTTTATTCTGTTGAACTACTTCAGATAACAGACCAGGTGTGATTGTCAAAAGGTGGACTGTGTGAGTTGTATTCTCCAAATTTTCCAGGATAATTTAGTTTGAAGATCGTTGGCATCTTATACCAAGGTCCTAGTTTCAAATCCCAGCCTGGACACTTTTCTACTCAGTTGGAAAATTTACATCTCATATAATTTTAATTATAGCTTAATGTCTATGTAATTAAGAAATGCGTTCCATGAGGTTTTTTGTATTATCCGGTGATTTTTATTTTTCGACTCGTCTACGGTACCGTCAGTGCCAGTTAATCAAGAACTTACTGTAAATGCTCTAGGATCTTACACTGTGGGTTCTGCAACGGTGCTTTGGTTGCTTTATATGCTGTATGCGAGGGGATGGAATCGAATCTTACTTTACTCGTTAAATATGCATTATATGTCATGCAATCTTTAATTCAGCGACTTAGGGGTTTTGAATTCCTCACGGCATTTTGTCTACAGCAGGTATGAAAATTCCTTATTATAGTAATAATTAAAAGTAAATTTCTTTGATTGCAATTAATATTACCGTTATTACGACAGTTCAAACACGCCTACAATAAACGAGGAGTAGACAAATAAAAATATAATGAAGAAATCTGTCATAAAAAAAAAATACATTTTGAGATATAAAAATTAGTGAGAGAAATGAAATATTAAATTCATCCCCATTCTAAAAAGTTAAGTATATTTTATCTATTTTATATATTATTAGTTATTTTATAATAAAAAAATAATTCAATAAAACAAACAACTGAAAGCCGATTTTTATCCATTTTACACATGACAAATCATGGGCTCATTTATCTGATCTCTTTTATCTTGTTGATCCTATTTCCCCTAAAGACATAAGAGGATTTGTATTTGCAGAGCAAAAGGGATTTTATTGTTGTATTCAAAAAAGTGCATTGTATAATACTGACACTGAGCATCATTCTATCTGCTCATATGGGATAGATTTTATAAATCCTAGTCATTGGAGATTTCGAAACGAAAATTTATATTACAGTTATAACTTCCTTAATATGTTGTTAAACACGACAACAAAACATATATTAGATATATATTAGATTATAACATTTTCAGACACTATGCTCATGTTTTAAATTATTTGTTAATCACTTATATGCATTCTCTCAATAAAACACAATTGCCACTGTATTTGTACTAAAGAAAGGAGTAAATAAAATAGTATCGTCAATACTTCAATAACGCATTTTGGCAGAGTATGGAATAAAGGTAATCGTTCGATATATATATACGTATGATCAACTTGTAACAAAATTTGTATATAACAATAGATATATGAGGTTGAAACGATATATTCTTAGTACATAACCGATGAGATCATTCCTTATGCACAATATCTGACTATATGAACAAACACTGAGATAGAAATGAAGTCGTAATATGGTAATGCGAATGAGTTATAAAATCACAGTCTGTATACATAAAATGCATATCTAACCTGGCAGGTAAGAATCATCGATCGATTCAAATAATAATGATGTGAAAGCGGTAAGTTTTATTTAAAAAAATAACCTCCACGTGAACATTCTATTTGGTTTTGGAAATTATTTTAGTATTGTTATCATTCTTTTAAAATTGTGTCTACTGGAATTACATCGGTAAGTTTTCAGCATTTGACCATTAACCCAATTGCAGTTAACCTTAACAGCCAATTGCGATTAAAAGTGTACAAACTGTTGTTTGTTTATAATCAGTGGAAATGCTGAAAATCGTGTAGAGGGTTATATTATATTACATGTAGGGACACACAGATATATGTTTTACAACAGGACCGTATATGGAACTCGAGCATGCAAGGTGACCGTTATTTACTACCGTGAATTATTCCGACTGTGGCATTTCGTGGAGAAGAAATTATACTTCGAGCCTATTTTTCTTCGTTTAGTCTGATTTTTGGTTTCTGATTTTGGAAACTAGAATTTTTATTGAAAACATATATTAGTGAATATTAGACAAATATTTTATTGTTAATTCCGAAACAACAATTTGGAAAGGACTCTTTTAATATTAAATATGACATAACGTTTTTAACATGACAACCCGTTCATAAAATGTACTCCATAACTAATTTATTTAAGGAAATATACATGAATGATCTAGATTGGCTCTAAAGTACAGGGTTGGCTACAAAAATTGTGAAAGTACACACAATTATGTTACTTCTTACTTTTCTTAAATTGGTTACATCGGCACATTTCGAGGGAGGGAGGGGGGTCGATCTTTTGTGGCCCACCATATATAATTCGAAACTTGTTGCATCCTAGAATTCAACTTATCATAAGATAAGTTGAAAAACCTTTATAATCTAAAATGCAGCATTTAAAAAGGTTAGAAAATTATTCGCCATGGTAAAAGAATAGGGAAATAAACCACCTTGTTTGATAATTAGGTTCAACCCTAACCCGATTCGAACCCGAAGCAATTAAAATAAACTCAACCCGAAACCGACCTATCAAGGAATAAAATTAGCATCAACCCAACCTGACCCAAAAACCAGCGATACGGTTAATACACATTAAAAGCTTCAATTTTAAGCTTTTAAAAACAAATATTAATGAAGGGTTTAATTTATAAATGTAATACGGTGAAAGTTTAAAAATGTGAATGACTAATTTATTTTATTTTATTATTATTATTATTATTTTACAATATACGGAAAAGTGGGGAAAAGAAATACGTTTTTATGATATTTATGAAATTATGGATATATCATCAAAAGAAATTTTTATAAACTTTTTAAAATAAACCATGTAAAAGAGACAAAAGTAAAAATATTTAACTTATTTAAATAATGCAAGTTTTAATGATATTGCATATAGTAGCAAGATCACATAACTTAGAACTAACAAAATAAAATGCAATAATCATGGCAGAAAAAATATTCCAACTTTCTATCAATTACCATAAAAGTAATGTTCGCGAAAACTTTTATCGTTTAATAGCCAGAAGAAACATTTATCGATATTTTCATAGAGAAAGTACAAATAGTCTTGATATTATGGCTAATCGCATCTTATATCTTTAATGTTCATTTATTTGCAAATGATTACTTATTTTTATATTTTGCGGCAAAAATCTTATTTATTAATTTTATAATCTAATGTATATTTTAAGTTGGTATTTGTTGGATATTTTATCATCTGATTGTGTAAATTATTGATCTTTAATTCAATGAGAAATGTTTGAAAGAATTTTCTTTTATCTAGCTTTAATTTTAATTCTTCTTCTTACACCAGGTACTTTCAATTAAATTTACAGTGAAATATTAAAAAACAAATTGCAATTTCTATAAACTTATTAAGAATTTAAGAAGCTATTTTCATTGTATTTGTATTTTTTCTAGAATTATAAATAACTTACTTGCTACAATTAACTTTTTTGAATAAGTTGTTTTAAATATAAAATGAAGTTTTCATATTTGATGATAACAACTGAAAGAATTTTTTAAATCCTTATTAAAGGCTCTAATAAGTCCATAATAAATTCGTAAAATTGAAATATTGTTTATTGTTGATCTAGAGCATGAAATACAAGGTTTTGCCGCTCATGCTTTTTAATACTTTATTAAATGCCTTTTTGGCTGATATGAGAGATACAAAAGCTTGAATTGTAAAGTTTTATAAATTAGTAAATAAATAACTAAAATATTATATGAAACCATGGAGCATACATTACTTTTGCAATTATTTACAATCTAGTAAAACAATTTGAAATATATTTTACATATTCATTATTTCTGTTTTATAGTAATGTGCATTATTATATTTAATTTATATGGTTTCCTTTTGATATTTATGAATTATGGCAATTGGAAACAATTTATTACATTTAGTGATGATGTGACGACTGGCGATCGCTTTTTCATTTATAAATATCAATAAAAAATATTATCATGTATTTTTTGTAGTACATATATAATCGGGACATTTATGACATTTTCCGCATTTTGTTTGATGTATTATATAACTGTTTGATGTATTATATAAGCTGAAACATTTAAAACTAGTCGGATGTGCCAATCCTATGGGAATATAATCTTATGGGATTTATTTTTCAATTTATTAATTATTACTATAACTTTTGGAGTTTTCACGATATTTCACTGGTCTTTTTATAGGAGTTTCCCATTAGTATTGACTATCAAATCATGACAAAAAATCTTTGCTGTAGTTCACGCATGCGCAGTTAAAATTTATTTCATAAAAATACCTATATCTCATCAAATATTCAATATATTAATATATTAATCACAGTATACTATTTCTACGATATTTTGTCAATGTTTTGGAAAGCGGTGTTAAATTCGGCTGAAAACTCTGCATGCTATTAAAATAAACCTTTTGAAGTTTTCACAGAAACGTTAACATCCACGCGAATATACGTGCTATGCTTACACAAATGCAAACAAATGTTTAACAGGACCCGCATAGTCATTTGCTACAATAACAGACCATTTTTAGCATTATCTGTTACTTGGGTGATCGAAAATATTATTTTATTATTGAAATTATTATTTGCCCCCCCCCCCTAATTGTCCTCGCGACAAAATTGTCACTGAAAAACATGAAGTGAAACATGTTCTTTACATCCCGAAAGTTCAAGAGCGTTCCGAACATTTCCTCACGAGTTTCAGTAAGATATTCGACGAAACGTCTGAAATTGATCACTGCCCCTTAATTTCTGGACACCAGTGTATTTAACGCAACATTACTTTCACAATGCTATAAATCGTAAGTGTGTCAAACGGCCAGTTTATAGCTTACAGAAATAACATTTTGAAAGTAAATTTTATCTGTGTGAGAATATTCGATGAAACACGTTATTCGGTTTTCAGTATATGGAAAAATGAGAAATCAGTGGTATAGTAAATTATAAAATTTGATAAATATAATAACACACATTTAAAAATTGGTTACATACAATTTATATTTCACTCGATTATTGTGTAATCTTTGCTTATCTGCAATATTGAAACAGTGATATTATTTCAAAAAATATTTGCTATAAAATCTGTTAATTTTAAAAGATAATTTTTTTGCACCATATTTACTTGTACATTAACTTAATCCTTTATACGATATCACCTTTTCTTTGATAATATAATGTTATATTTAACTGCATAAATAATTAAAATAAATATATTTGTTTAAAAATGTTTATATTTTGAATGTCCTATTAGTCACCATAATCTATTGTAAATACATTTAGAAAACAAATGGCAGTAACTGTAAAAAACACAAAGCAATTCCCATTTCTAGATGCATTAAGATATTATTTTGCCTAAACTACCCAGAAATAGTTAGTTCAAACAATTAGTTCTGAGGCAAACTAGTTTTTGGCAAATTAAATTAGGCTTGTTTTTATTCTCTTCTTCATAAGTTTTCAGAGATAAATTGAAAGCGTAAACAGTCAGAGGAATCTCTTTATTCTTAAATTCTCCTGCTTGTTCGTAGAAAGTGAATTAAAAAAAAAGTTGTAACTTTGCATTATACGCGCATTTTTTTATTGAATATTTTAATATTAGTATTACATTGTAGCCTATTTTGATTTCTTGTAAAAGGACGTATTTCTATTTGCATGTAATGTAGTAATTCAAATTGCTCTAACGAATTACATTCCGTTTTTAAGATTTTAATTTAATCAAGTTTAATAACTACTTGTTTATTTCGTAAATGTAATTTTACAATTTTATACCAGAATTACATCTCCTTACCTTACCTTCTATTCTACTCTTCCTTTTTTTATATGAAACAAACAAACAAATTATATTATGCTATATTTGAGTTTTTCAATTCCTTTAAATGAAAAAATTCAAATATAATAATTTAGAAAAATGAACACAAAATGGTGTACTGAAATTGCTTAATCATTTCTTATGTTTTATTCGTAAAATGTACAGTCTTAGAAAAAAAAACATTTTTGAACATTTGTATCACATTTTTCTTTAAATGCAACTTAATTTCTTTCAAATGTTACGTCAAATTTAAACAATACCAAAAGATGGCAGGATTTCATTCAGGATTATACTAAAATGTCTGTCTTTTTCTTCTCAATTTTCCTTACTTTAAAAACAAAATGGATAAAATGTAACATGAATAAAATTTTCCTTAAACCTTTTATTTTTTATATTGGGTGGATCGTAAGAGGTTGGAAAACTATAAGAAATGAAAAACGATGAACATCGGTTAATAAGATTAAAAAAAAAATAAAATTTCTTAATTGTATTTTGCATTATCAAGAATTCTGCATCACGTATTGTGTACCATCACGTTTACTCTATATAAAGGGTGTTTCTTCTCATTGTTGACAAATAGTTATTTTCCGACACATGCAAATTAATTTACATCAAAACAGTTATTTTTTAAAAAGTTTTGAAATTTAAAAATTTTCATGGTCCTTGGGTCTTATATTAAGGAAAAAATTATCCGTGCTCTAACATGTATAACGATTAACAATAACAAATCCGATATATTTGCTACGACTAACATTTAACTAGTTGTAATGATAAATTATGGATTTTTATCATATTTATGGTTCCGTAATTAAAAAATAAAAATAAAACTATTATAAGATCACTCATCTGTCTGTCTGCCCGTCTGCACAATAGTTTTTGTCGAAAACTATGGAACGAAGAAAGTTCAATTTTGGCAGAGTTATAAGAACTATTGGGGATACAGATATTTATAGACTATTAGCCATTCACAAATATTTTTAGGAAAAATTTAGGGGACAGGCTAATTAAGTTATTTGATTTTTTTATATTTATTTATTTATTTAATTTTATTTTTATTTAATTTTATATATACTTTTTTGTATATCGTGTGGGGTAATGTTCAAATATCTCGTAACGCCGAACTCAAAAAAATATTTGTTTTAATTTTAGGTATTACACTTTCAGAGATATCGTCGAAAATGTACTGCAAAAATATGATTTTCGAATCTACTGAAATTAAAATTATGAAAAAATTAGAAGTAGTAGGTGTCTATTTAAATCTGGCAGAAAAACTATATCGTTTATCCTAGATCACATAGTTTCTGAAAAAATCGCATTTTCCGTAACACAGAAAATTTACTTTCTGGGTGCTCAGCAGGGGATTTGTGGGGCTCGAGGCCCCTATTGACGCAGAGACATCCAAAGATTGTTATAAAGTTTTTCGAAAAAATTGTCGGTACTTAGCTGAGATATTAATTAAAAATCTACATAGAAAAATTCTTCATGGACCAAGGACATATTGCAACTTTTCGACCTCCTTTCAAAGTGCGTTTGGCACAATGATAAGTTTAAACTTTGCACAAGTTCTTTGTTTAAGGTAGGCGTATCATAGTGGTAAATAATTAACGTTTTTCATTCCAAGAAAAATAATTCATAGAATAATTCCAAGGCATTAAAAGTCAGTTTTTTTAAACAACAATCAGTTATAACTCTATGTGTAATTCATTTATAATGAAAAACTTTTCTATTACAAATCAATAATTAGGCTTACAAGTATCATGCTTTTATGTTTAAAAATGAGTCATGATAATTAATAAATTTACTGTTCGGAACGCTTTGTGCGGAAGTGAAACTGGTACTTGACTACCTATTTTTGACAATAAAAATGAAATAAATGCTTTTTAGTGCAGCAAAATTCTGATAATTTATAAAATTCAAAGTGTTATATTTCGGTAAGTTTTCTTCGTAAAAAAATGAAATTTGCTTTGCTTAACTTGTTAGATATAAATAAACGTTTTCTAAATTTAATTTATAGAACACATAAAAATTTAAATTTAGCTACTTCGTAAAAAAACTAATTATAATAAAAATACTATTTTAACGTAATTGGATTTTGACATGATGGAGAACAACAATTTAAAGATGTTTTTGCAAATGAAACTAATACTTCTAAAACTAACGGTTTAGGAATTATCTATTCGTCAACGATCAGAAGAGTTACCCTGTAAACTGTGCGTTATCCAATGTATTGTGACGCATAACGATTTCAATATTTTGCTTTGTGAAACTAATTATGAAGCGAAATTACAGATTTCAATGTTTCACATTGTCCATCTTATGATGATGCATAAGGATTAATTTCGATATTCAACGTTTTCCAAACTCTGAGGATGTGGTACGATAGATTTCAACATTTAATTACGCATTGTCCACTTATGATGACACGGAATGATTCCAATATTCGTCATAGTCTATTTTTTCATGAAACGAATGGCACGTTTCACTATTTCGCTTTGCTCTTTTTTTCTTGACAATGGCGATGGACATATTTTCTTATTAGAATTGTCCATATTAATATGATGAGGATAGCTATATTTCTGAATTTCACATCGTTCAAGATGCGTTGATGCAGAATGATAGCTTTCAACATTTCACATTTTCTAACTTATGATGGCATTCTATGATTTCTATATTCCGTGCGATGCAATATTTGACACCGCGGAATGATTTCAATTTCGGCATCCTCTTAACTGTTATGAAACGAGATGATAAATTTTACAATTCAATCCTGACCTTTTTCTATATTTTCGAAGAACATATTTACTTAATATGTCTAAATTACGATCATGCGTATAGATACATTTCTGTATTCCACGTCATTTAAGTTGTGTTGATGCGGAAAGATAGATCTCAATATTTCATGTTTTTAGACTTATGATGGCATTCAATGATTTCTATATTCCGTGGTATACAACCTCTGATGATACGGAATAATATGAATACTCTGCATACTTAGCTAAGACGAAAGTGTATATTTCGATCTTCCGCGTTATCGAAATTTTGATGAACGTGCAATGATACATTTAAGAATGACTAACTGTGAAATATTGATTAAATAATTTTCAAAATTGCAGAAATACTAGGTAACTTTGTTACTATAAACATTTATTGTAATGTAGTCAGTTTTTTTCTGTAATCTAATATGGCTCATTAATATATCATTACACAAGCAAAAAGTACACAGAATATTTGATCATGGGTATGTGTATTGAAATATTTAATTTTAAATCATACATCAATAAAATGAACTAAACAGTTATATAATTTTTTTTATTTTTAAGATAATATTATTTTACCACCAAATATACCTATGTTTAATTAGAAAAAAGTTCTAGAATAATAAATATTTTAGAAACTATTGTATTTTATTGTTTAAAATGTCTTTCTATATGTTTCTAAACTTATATATATCATAAATGGAAATACAGCTTGAATCTTAGAATAAGTAAAGATACGTAAACATTCACGTAAAACAGCTGAAATAAAATATGTTTCTAACAGATTTAACTCTTTTTAAAGGTGAACTTTTTTGTATTCTTTGTTGAAAATAAATTTGCCTTTAGGTTTTGATGCAGGATATTTTCCGACCAATATAGTTAGTATAGATATATTTTTGAGCTATGTTTACAGAAATTTTAAAGTTTGGCAATATATCAATAAAGTTCTTGTTACTAGTAAAGTAAAAGAATTTACATTTTTCTAAATTATTATTTTATTTCTGTATTTTTATGTATTTTTTCGATATACTTTTCTATATCCGCAATTCGGATTTTTGAGATATATCTATTATTTTAAACTGAAAGCTAAGAAAATATGAAAACGAATTTATTTGCAAAATACTCAATATGTTATCTTTTTCTTGACGTAATGATTAACAATTCTCTTAAAAAAATAAATTTGTAAAATATTGCCGCATGCTTCAAAGCTAAAAAGGCATTACATAAAATTAGTGTATCAAATTAATAATTCGAACAAGTTTAATAACATTAATAATTTTTAAATAAACTTTAATAAGAACAATTTGTAAGTTAAATTTATTGTAATCTAAAACACAGAATGTGGATAATTTTTCAAACATATGGTTTGCTTTAGCATTATACAGTAATAAAATTTTGATTATTTCAGGACAGAAATTATTCTTCATAGAGTCTCAGAGATTTTAAAGACTTTCCATCTAAGGCTGCAAAGTAGTAGCCTTGCCAACATAAAAGAGCGGGGAATGGCAGACTTGTTATCGTCCTGGTGGTTCATAAGGTAGAACATTAGTGCGTTCTGCTAAGAATCAAGGTTCGACACACGGTCTGTATATTTTGCACTTTGATGGTTGTATGCTTCGTATCAAGTAAAAATTCATACCTTTATTGGATTCATTAATTTCGAGCCTAATTTCAGCTCTGCTGAAAAATTAATTGTGTAAATATATATAAAATTTGATTTTGTTAAAAATGTAGGCTCTGATTAAACATGATGCATGATATATATGATCAATAACGGCACAATCTTTATATTATATTTAAAAAGCATTTCCTCAAAAGAAATTTCAAACTTTCAAATTGAAAACTCTAATAACTATAATAAGTATCAAGATGAAATAATTAGCATACTTCACGCTAGTATTTGTTAAATTTAGCTTAAAATTATTGTAAAAAAGATACAATTTCAACCAATGTGTGCAGTGCTGCCACTGGGAATTATTTTTATATTCTATTCATCTAATCGCACCAGTAATTTAAAAAATATATCCTTTCTGGAAGATGTCTCTTCCAGTTACTTTAGGAGTATATGACAAAGATTAATGATACGAAAGAGTGGTACTAATAGATTAAAAATAGTCGTCATTACCAACCTTGTGTATAGTGTACTGGAGCTAACTTGATGTATAATGTTCTTTCACGAGTCACACAGAATGAAGAGTGGGAACTGATTCATATTTGATCTAATTATATACGCCAGTTTAAGCATTTATTCAAATCGATACAGAAAAGCAATTTTTTTTCTTAGGCCGATGTTTGTTTCACAAACGTCTAGCCTCCAAAATTTTATATGTCATATATGGCTTTGTTACCAGACGTGATTACCTTCAGTTCACGTTATTCTTTATATTAGTGAACAACAGAGAATCAGAGAAGGTTAACTAACATACAGTCACAAACATACTGCTGAAGAACTGACATATGAAAAGTATGAAATATATATAAAAAGAAAGAAAGTTTATGCGAATAAATATAATTTTCAAAATTGGAAATTTATTCGTAAAGAATTTTTTTTGTGTGTAATTGACATAAAAAATTAAATTAGTCCTACTTTTGAACTTTTTGTACCAATTTTTAAATGCGAAAATCCGGATGTGACTATTACACTAGATAATCTGATACCCAATATCTTACATGTTCTTGCACAAAAATAAACTGGTTCTTTTTTATTGTGAAGTACTTGAATAAAACTAGTTAGGATAAAACTTTCCTAATAATATTGGATAAAACGTTTACTAATAATATTGGGTAAGCATTTTAATATACTTTTTTCTTAGATGGAATGTTTTTGTCATTTTTTATAAAAAACTTTTAGTAGTTTGTTTTACATTTAGAGTAAAGTGCACAATTATTTGCAAGCTCAACCTTTTTTGTTCTGGTCTGCTGACAAATGACTAGCCGTTGAGCGGGGAGTAAAATAATTCCAGGTAGAAGCAATTTTGACGCGGGCATGAAAATTTGCATAAATTTGGTTTTCCAAAATGGAATATTTTTTTTTATTGATTTAAAATTATTTTCTGTTTCCAAAACAAATTTACCTATACGTTTTTTATGTATGTTTTGAGTAAATATTGAAGTTGTAACCGTATTTAAAATCTGTGTAGTAGTAATTCATTTTATATTACACAGACAAGTTTTGTATGGCCTAATTTAAACTTAAGAACAGCTCTCTCAAAATCAAATTAAAATGGACTTCAGACATCTTTAGAATTTTTATGCATTATATACACAATCACTTGAATTATTAAAATTAAAAATTTATGCCTATTCATTTCGAGCCCTTGGTGATTATGATATATTTCTTGAATCGAAATGTACCCTTTAATTCTCCATTTAGATATGGATACTTAATCCTTCCAGTGAAATGTTTTTTTGAACATGTTGTCCGTATTCATTCAATAGAAGAGATTTTTTAATTCATAAGTGCAAGATCATCAGATAATGAATGATACCATAACTACACGCATACACACGCAAAATAAACTGCAACATTTAAGCTGTTATAAGATTTTGGCAAACTTCCCTGCTTTAAAACTAAGCAGCTGGGAAGACCGAACTATGTAAACTAGTTTTATGTTCAATGAGATATGACATTGGCGTTGATATAGCAGTTGTATTTCTTCAGCTCGTATGAGTTGTACGGAACAACATCTGTATTGCTCCAGAACGTTCTATGTACTCTGACTGTTTGAATCATGTATATCGGCTCCTATTGAAAATTTCTGAAAAATTTCTTCAGATTCTGAATACCAATTTTTTTGAAGAATGTCGCAAAAATTTGGCGAAAAGTTTCACACTTAGCTATTTTTTTTTCATTTGGCGCCAAGCATGTATTATGGTATTGGTAGAAAGTCGATTTCCCGTCCCAAATCTCGCCAATGTCGCCAATATTCCTCCAAATATTGTCAAATTTGTCGAGATGTTCCCAACTTTGCACTTTGTTTATTGCCCACTGTTCAATAATTTAATGTCTGTTTCAACCTTCATTCTTATTGAATAGCATCGAGGTATAGTGACCCCAAAATGACCCACTAATTGAGTTTTCTCGAACATGTGATTTAGCTCAATGGTCTCCTCGTAACCCAAAACAGTAGGATACAAAATTTAGTTAAAATCATTAGAGTCGATTTTTAGATAAAACGATTTTTAGATTGTGTGCACTGGGCAGACATGAATCCGCACGCTGGGGCACGAGTACCTTTATACGACTTCAAAGTTACTGTGTGGTGCGGCATTCCAGGCACACTTATTTTTGCGCCGTACTTCTTTGAGGAAGTGACACCAACAGGATTTTTAACTCACTCTGTAACAGGCTCCCGCTATACGGCAATGCTGCAAAATTACGTCATACCAGAATTGCTGCAGCGAAATGCACTGAATGAATTCGTTTGGATGCAAGATGGTGCGCCTCCACATATAGCGAAGTCTGTTCGCAGGGTACTGGAACAGCATTTTGGCAACCATGTCATCACATGACATTTTCCATTTCCGTGGACTCAGTGATCCACCGACATCACTCCTGTGGATTTCTGGTTCTGGGGATATCTCAAATCTAGAGTGTACATGTGCAATCTGCAAACGTTGCCGGATTTGAAAGTTTCTATCAAACGTGAGATTGCAAACATCCCTCATGCGATGTTACGTTCGGCTATATTGTTCACAGTCGCCCGCATACAATGTGTAATTGCCTGTGTTGGCACTCATGTGGAAAATGTGTAATTAAAATAAAAGTTTTATTTTCTCCGATCTGAGTTGTAATCAGTGATTCGTGTACTGACTCTGTGTCATATGCAAATTTCCTCCGTGCGCCCCAATCGTGTTTTTTCTTGGCCGTTCGCAGAGCTGTTTTTTGGGCGTGCATAACGAGTCGGTTTCTTGCGATACACGTACGGTTCCAACGCTTTTTCGGGTTTTCCCATGCGCTGAGCATGTTGCGACGAAAAAAAAGGGCGTTGCCATTGGAAAATTTCGAGTTTCTGTACCTATAATCATAACCGTGAGCACCACTTTGTTGTCGTTCGCAGAATCCCGAGCTTATACCTCTGAATAACTATATCTAAAATCTCATCTCGATCGGTTGAACGGACCGGCCGCTAGAGTTCAATATATCGGCAAAGTTTTTTTATGACCACCCTGTATATACACACACAAAAGATTTGCTCGTATTATAACATATGCTATGCGACTGTTATGCGATGGCGACTAATACTCGAATAAATACGGTAATTCTGCATCTAAAATTGTGGGTTATTTTTCAATGCTATTTACTCACATTTTAGACATTTAAAATTATCCCATTAAAACAAGAAATGACGTTCAAATGTCACTTTACCTTGACATTTGTAGAGCAGGTTTTACATCAGGGAATAAAAATGTCAGTAAAATCAAGAAGATGGCGCTGTTATGCTTCACAATTTTCCTCCCAGATCTAATTTAATTAGATTAAATTGATCATCCTAGAAAGGCCGCTTTTGTATAATACATTTTAAGATTCTTTTTCCCCATTTCCATTTTGGGGATGTGTGTCACATTTTCTGTAAATGTCAGAACTAATTGATCTTTTAGATTCTGTTTTCTGCTTTTGAGAAGCTGAAAACTTTATTTACGAAAATAATTTACGTGTTTTGTTTTACTTATATTCATATCGTTTGTTTTGTCTATCCAAAATGGATTCCTTTTTTGAAGGATAAATTTTGCATTTTATGATATGTTTATAGTAAAAAATCAGAAAGAAAATTAAACTATTGGCGATTTAGAACCAATTTGTATGTCAAAAAATTGTTTCTAAAAGAAAACTAAAAGTAATCTTGAGAGATATGAATAAAAATCTTACCTATTTTCTAAACCACTTGTCTTTGCTTATCAGTAACAAATATATTACAAATGTATAAATTTTACCAAATGAATTCAGAACATATATGCAAATTGCGATAGAATTACACGTATGTTTTACATAAAGATCTGCATTTAATTGTACCGACAAAAAAAACTCATAGATTTTATGTTTGATATTATAGATAAATCGAAAAATGTATCTGTGATAAAACTACGCACCTCACATACTTCTCTGCATGTTTCTAAAAACATAGTCCACTACATTAGTCTCAATGTTCATTTCTGCAAGGAATTATGTTCATAAATGTATATTTGTTGAATACCCGATAAATCATCGTCCTTCCGATAAATCGTGTCCTGAAATTTCCAACGATTCAATTTGCAGCTAAGTTATCGTATACGTTCTGCTTTTGAAAATTTAGTAAGTAGAAAATATACTAAAAGACTTATTTAAAGAATGAATCCGAATCAGTATAATCTCCACCATAATATGAGGAATCGACCCCCTTACCGTAAGTAGGATTCTTCGAGTAACGGAAATATCAGTGAATTGGGGAAAACTACTGTATCTTTTCCATACAAATACTGAGGCCGTACTCCTGTTATACCCTTCGTTGGCACACACAGCTGAGTTTATCTCTGAATCAGGACCAAAATCCGAATATGACTGTAAATTCTGATAATGAAATTTTAAGAGCTTTAATAGGAAAATAAGTAAATTTTGGCAAATTTTAAATACAAAATTGCCCACTCTCTTCGTTAATACCAAAATGTGTTTAAATGACTCTCAAAATTAGCTTCAAAACATTAAAAAATATTCTTAAATATATATGCATAAGCTAAAACGATTTTTTAAATTACACAACATTTATATGGGGTTCAGTTTTACCATTATTATTACCATCAATATTAGTTTATACATACACATTTATTTATCGCATGTATTATTGGTAGTTGAGTATGATATCAGTTCTACAACATAATTTCTTTGATAAGTTAACGATCAATTGTCTAGATATCTCTTTACTTACACTCCTTTACAGACCTAGTACCTATCTCCATTTTTTCTCCGATTCATAACAATCTTTCAACATATCATTAAATTTTAAGACATATGGTTTGATAAACCTAAGAGGGTACATTATGGAAATTGAATTAAAAAAAGGTCTCTACGTGTTTCAAAAGACGGGAAACACTGATATGAAATAACGAGGAGTCACACATATCTCAGTTTATTGGCCGTTTTCTTATTTTATCTTGTGGATGAGAAGTATTCGTCTTAAATATGTCAAAAGTAATCATTTGAATGTGATGAAAATTATTGGTGATGCGCCAGATAAAGTTTTTTGCTAGAGATGAATCTTATTCGAAGACGCTCTGAGTGTTTAAATCCTTGTTTTAAGAGCATCAATGTTTATTACTACATTGCCTTATAGTCTAAGCCATTAAAAAAATAAAAAAAAGAGGACAAGTTTTTTTGGCTAATAAAGCTATGAGGTGCATCACTGTACGATAAGGTGACGTTGAAGGACTTTTCTTGAGATATTATCCATCACGCTTAGACAGCTTTAGAAGTAAGTTGGAGATCATAAATATGTTACACTGTGTTTATCGCATGGTGCTTTGAATGTTCAATACAATATAGGTGTGCGTAGTGTTTCATTGTAACCATAAGAAATTACTTTCGTTTTGCACTCTTTACCTAAAATTTATTTTCTGAAAATGCAGTAATGTGTCTGCATTTTATGGTATAAATCAAAGATTTCCTTGATTTTAAATTTTGCCAAAATCTTGATAAACGTTTAGAAGAACACGAAATTTAAATTTTATTGTACAATTAAGCTCTATTTATAATATCTTTATTTTTAATTCACCATGATTATATTCTTGACACATATTATCAGGATTAACCTATATTTTGATCTCAATGTCAATAAAATGTTTTTCAATTTAATCACAAATGGGTTTTTTTTTATGAATGAAAACTTTCTTACCATTAAAGTTTTAGCATAAAACGAAATATGGTATTGAGCTGATTTTTATTATTACAGATAATTTTTAAAATTACAAATGATTGCATGATATAAACATCTATACTAATAAAATAAATATGTATGTGTGTTTGTGTGTGCGCACGATGACTATGGAAATCTATCCTACGTACAGGTCTAGGTGATTCCGGAGAGACAAAGAAAGATTCGAGTGCATTTTTGAGTTGGATTTTTTGTTATTTTATGCAAGCATTTCTCTGATTTTCTAAGTTCTCACCACCAATTTTGAGCCACTACTAAAAACAATTAAAATTAAATCCTTTAGTCCAATATAATACTTTTTAATATTTTTTTTACCAATAGAGTTTATTTGGAATTCGTACAGCGAATTTTGAATTTGTCGCGAATTTAAAAAAGACTAATTTCTGTCCAAATTTAGAGGGTTGTTTTTTATCAAATAATTTATATTTCATATCTTATCCATCCTATACTACATTTTATACCCCTATATGGAGCATACTTTTGGGAAATGATTTTAAAAAGTAAAAAAAAAGTGGACTAATTTTAAAAAATAAATTATTAATGAAAGACGATCGACATTTCTCTCAAACGGAGCGAAGTTTTTCCCAGAGAAAATGGGAATGAATTTGTTTCTATGGAAGCCTTTTACCACCAATGATTTATGACGTAATCAGTTCTATAGTAAGAGAGTTAAATTCCGTTTATTACTAGTGATGAAGTGTTTTCGTCTTTTACCTTACGGCAGCCATTTTTCTTCTTTGTTAAGTCCCGAAAAAATGTTAATTGAGATAGTAATGATTTTCGTTCCACATTTTCTAATATTAAATAGCTCAATAAATGTTTGTTGTTGCGGCTCGCGTTTTTGTCTAGGTCCGGTGCCGGGCTTAAATTTTCTTTGCAGACTCAAAATGGTCCGACCAACTTTTTTTCATTATTTAATTTAATCATTTCCGGTACCGGCATAGTATTTTTTATTTTCATTATTTAAATTTTTAAAATTTAATTAGAGTAGGGACGAACCCTGGCCCGGGCAACACCGAGAGAATAATAAATATTTTGATAATAAATAAGACGAGACAATAAATATTTTAGAACGATTTCTGAGGAGTGAAGATAAATACTTAATTTGTAAAGTCATTCGAAAAGTACAAAACAAAACTGCTAAAAATCGAAATGAGAAGAAAAATGATAAGTTTCGATTATAGTTATTTCTGATTTCCGGATACTTTCATTAGTATAATGTTTTACGACCTATCAATTACGTAGATTATTATTTCTATAAATTATATTAGATCTTCGTTATCTAAGTACATTTGTCTGTATAATGAAATGATATTCAGTGCACAACGGAAGCAAAAGTTTAGGGAGGCTAGGTGCAAATGGAACATGAAGTTATTAGAATAAGTGGATTTTATCATAAAAAATACTTTATATGTTCAAGTTTTGGTCAATAGATAACTGTACCAGCATTACACAAGTACAAGTATTGAATTTTCTTTTCATTATCTGATAGCTATGTAAGACGAAAAAATTCATAACCATAGCTGCGAGGGATTTTTTCAAAAATGTGTATTAAATGCTTATTTAAACTCTAAAGTATTAACCATATTTTAAACAATATTAAACGTGACTATGAAAATTTTAATTAATGCTATCTGTTTGTAACCTTCGTTTTGTGTTTGTTATAAATGGTTAATTTATAACTAACCCAAAAAGAATTTAAAATGGTATGAGGATTAACGGGCTGTGTCAGATTTGTGGACTACACAGAGATTGTATAGAAACTTTATCGTGTTATTGCATCTAAAACTTATGTTAAATGATGCATATTGTGTACAAGACACTTGTGTGCATATGTATATTGTGCTTTATACTTTTATATATTGTTAAAAAATTTGTGGTTGGTTGAACCAACTTTTGGTGCTGCAACGATAAGATATTGAAATCTAGTTACAAAATTTGGATCTATGGTTCGAAAGGAGTTCTGTATCATGCCATTGGCTGCAGCGTCAAAAGTTGGTTCAACCCAGCACAAAAATTTTAGCAGCATATCTGTTAGAAGTAATACCATTTCCCAAATTACCTTTTAATAAAAGCAGGAAAAGTTAATAAAGACCTAAATAAATATTTCTTTAGTAAGTTTTACAAAATTGGAAGGAAATTTTAATTTTTTTTAAAAAGATTTGGTTTATTTAATTTATAATAATACACATATAACTCCTGAATTCGCCAATTTACAAAATATTAGTGATTAATTAATGTGCCTCATTAAACCAGGGGCAAGTCCCATTAGCCTTCATAGACGGGGCCTAACGGAACAAAATTTCATTTCAGAAAATTCGGCTATTATTTTCAGTAATTAAGATATGACTAAAATTCTTCATCTATTAACAGAAAACTGATTAAAGTAATTGTCTGTCAGAAAATGTATACGAAAGGGAATTTTATAAATTACACTTTCGACGGGATTCAATGTAAAGCAGGTCCCAATAGACCACAGTCTCTACTACAATTCTATAAAACATACGTAATTGCAGCAATGATAAATAATGAATTTAAAAAAATGACGAAATAATAACGAAGTTTCTGTTTTAGGTATTTCTAATTTTCGGATGATTTCCTTAGTGTAAAGATTCATTATATGTTAATAATTTATATTCGTATTTTTAAACTATATTTACTGGTTTACATTTTTTCGCTGAGTTGTTCGCTTAGGCGTTGAAGAGCGTAAACCAATCATGTCACACAAATTATATTGGGATAGAAGACTTTTCACGATATTGCAACTTTGACTATATATGAAGCAACATCACTAATAAATGCACGAACATTTTCATAAAACATATCATTGTCAGAGCGACAAATTTCGCAAAGACTCGTTAATGAGTAATGTAATAGTAGAGTGATCAACTTTTTCGACTTCTCTGGTTAAATGATCATTTTCTCACAAATAAGTTGTGCTGTATAGCGATCGTACTTTTCAGTTGTTTCATCTGCATTTATCTATATTACATTATTTTCAATGGTATTTCGTGCTTCTTTCATAATTTCCTTATACACTATAGTTACATTATGTTTTCTTATCGATTATTCATCGGCTATAGACTGATTAATGCGATATTTCATCAGAAACGTTTTTAAAATTGGGATTATTCAGTTTTTTTTAGCGGTCTTTTAAAGTCATTTTTGTGTCTACAATTTCTTGTTCCTTTATCTGGAGGTTATCGATTCGTCAAAAATATTTGCACCTTTTTATGGTCAGTTTTACTTTTTGGATATGTGATTAGTCATTTTTAAGTGTTTGCAACTTGGAACTTCTTTTCACAAAGTAAATTGTATTCACATATGACAAAATGTGTAACTTAATCATCAAATACAAGTTCTGTATTGTGTTTTTTTATTCACTTCTTAATTAAGCGACTTTTCATTGGTTTTTATTTTAGACATTTTCTACATCAGCAATTTTATTTACGAAAATAGCTCTGTTACATCAAATGATGCACTACTTATCAAAGCGGTATAATGAATGGACATACTTTGAAACATGGATTCCCTACTTCCCACCCTCCTCTATTTTTTGAAATCAAAAACATTTAAACGCGTTCGAGAATAGCGTCAAATATCGTCCAATAATGCAATTATCCCTTTACCACCAATTTTACAATCACGAGACTTCTTATCTGGGAATTGAAAAACATAAATTTATATTAATCTTTATTTTGCCGAAAAGATAATATACGAAATATGCATTTTTAATGAATTTTATAAATGTTTATGCATTTATATGTATTTATAAAATACATAGCGAAAATAAAAATACGTAGAATCCGGCCGTAGGCGGACTATTCTTATTTTAATCACTAATTAAGCAAAACGAACATATAAATTTGTTTCAGTAACAGTGTTTACTTCCAGATATTCTTGATTAAGACCAATGGGACCAAATTAAATAAGAAATAATGATCAGTTTCGACTTAATCTAAGTGATTTGTATTCTCCAGTCGTATATGAGATGCAAGTGATAAAAAAGAAAATTGACATTTACATTTTGTGTGTTGTGTTAATCTCTTTCAATTTCAAACGAAAAATTTTTGATTTTTTAATACATTTGTTGAGGGTAAATAATAAACTTAAAGCTTATAAATTGTTTCTATATACTTATGTAGAAATTATTTCTTCTCGTGTCTATTTTGTAATCCTCTTATAAAGAATTTAAGAACAATCCCTTTCATAAAAAAAAATATACACATGCTATTTTGCACTAATCATTTACAATACATACGAAGAGAGTGTTGTTAATTTTTTAATCATGCTTTGTATCAGAATATGATATTTTTAAAATGTGTTTTTTCTACATATTATAATTTATATTAATGTATTTTTACTTTCAATTGTAACAGCAAGTTTTAAGCCTTTTTTATTCACTCTTTCGATCAAAACAGTTCTGAAAAAATTAATTTTTCTTTATTTTACGTGACATTAACAATAGTCAAATTTCAGAACTGCTAATTTTAAACTCATTTAGTTTGTATCATCCCTAAAAATCACTCCATAGGAATGCTCTTATTTATATAAAAAGACAAAACAACTAACTACAATCTAATATTTTGTAGATTCAAGAACAAATGTTTAATTAACAAAAATATTTAAAAAAATAAATAAATTCTAAAAAATATATGAAATATGAGATACATTAATTTTCTAAGACAGAAGAGCAGCACAACGGAAAAACGTGGGTGTGCTAATTTAAAGATTATTCCCTTTATTAGTTTAAAAACTACACGAAAAATTAATTTACATTTAGATTGATTCAAGTGTGTATTTTCTGTAACCATCTGCATTTATAGAAGAAAATTAAATCTTACAGAAGTGTGATAAAATTAAACGAATAGACTGAGAAACTCACGTAGTCTGTAGATATCCAACGATATAGAAATTAATTGCTTTAAATTTGGTATTATTTCTGATTAATTATGGATATTTCTGGATTTTTTAAATAAATTTCCGAAGTTCCAAATCAAATTCTGAAAACCATAGGTAAGCAAAATATATATAAAAAATAGATGTATTGAAAAAGACCGTGGAATTTTTTTGAATGGTTTTAAGTGTATAAATAAGAACCTTATCAGTACAACTAGAAGGAATTAACGTCCATGGAAATAATTAACTAGTTTTTACTATTTAGTTATTAAAATTTTACTTATTAAATTTAATATTATACTTTTCAAATAACATTTTTAAATAAAATTTTGAAGCTCCAAAAGAAATTCTGAAAATCACAGGTAAGCAAAGTATATAACAAAAGTAAATGTATTAAGTCCGTAGAAAAGTTTTTGAACGGTTTTAAGTGCATAAATAATAATTTTATAAGGACAACTAGAAGGAACACACGTCCATAGAAGAAAAGTAACAACTAGTTTTTTCTCTGTTATTGACGCATATGAATGCTTTGTTTCTGTAGAAAGATATTCACTGATGCATGTAGTGTTGTTTATTGAGATACATATTTTTTCAATCAATATGTTTTCATTTACAATCGATGTGAGAATTCTTGATTATATGAAAATATCAATGGGAATAAATATGCTTAAATGAGATTAGTGGTAAAATAGACTAAGTAGTAACTGTATACAAGATGCGTACACTCCATGGAATTTATAAATAGTCTGACACCACTATTTCTAACTAAAAAATTCTATTTAATATATAAATCCAAAACTTTGTAATGCCATGTTTAATTGCAAACTTTGTAATATTTTATCCTATTAAATGAGGCAAAATTATCTATTAAAAATGTTTGAACGTACGCACTTGATGGTATAGTGTTTAATAGAAGTAAAAAAATAATTTTTTCTATGTGATATTAATTTTATTTTTCTAACTTTTTAGATAACCGTCTACTTTTTACATATTTACACTTTCCCAATATTTTGCATTTCGAGTGAATAAAATACAACAATTCGTTTTACCCTACGAAATTGAGATATATGTATTAGTATGTTAGTGGAAAACGTAATATTGACGTGAAAATAAATATTTAAATGTTCGTATGAATATTAATATTTTTAATAAAAACGAGAAAAATGTAAAAACAGCGCAAAACATGATATAATGTATTTTGTTTACTTTTTTAATTCTACATACTGATTTATACCTTAGTAATATTTTTGAGAAATGGAATTTTAAAATCTTAATACAAACTCTTAATGACAACCTGCAAAAATGATTTATAACTACTTAGTTACTGATTACATTAATTTCAATTAGTATGCTATAAGAATTGAATTTTCCGTAATTAACCCCAATCTGAAAATGAACGAATAGCTTTTGGAAATTATCCAAATACATTAAGCTATATTTGGATGTAAAACTAAAAGGTCATTACTCCAATTCGTTCTTTGTAAACCTTTCGAGATTTATGCGTATGTATATGAAAGATACGGGTTACAGTATTAATTGTAGTGTTCTCTTTAGAGAATTCTGAATGCATTAAAAACATTTTGCATTGTTTGAAATCAATGTGTGACTAATTATAAATTGTACGAATCTACACAATATAAAATATATTTTAATGTCATAACAAATGTTTCGTTTTACATATAGTTTATTTGTTATAGTATGAAAACTGACTATTATGTTATAAACTAATTAGGCAAAGTTATATAAAGTCGTTTTCCTCTTAATCTTATAGAACAGGGGTGGCACGCGCCAACAACTTGTGGCATGCGTGCCTGAAGTGGTACGTAAGATAATTTCTCTGATACGTAAAAAGTAAATAAATTTGGTAATTATTATACACGTAAAATGTATTGTTTTTGTTATGATAATTTTTTTAACAAGTACACACTATTAAAAATAATGCAATTATTTTTGTATGGATTAATACACGAGAAAAATTTCTGTTGTAGTCATTCTATGCGATATTTCCAACATGTAACTATCTGGCCTTTCTATGTTAATCTAAAAAGCTTTATTTATTCAAAAGAAATTCATAAGACAGTCACTGTAATAAAAGGACCTGTGTATCCAATTTCGATAATTTGTATCTAAATAACTAATGCTGTTGCTGCTTTCGTCATTAAATTTATTGTGAACTTTTCACATTATCAGCTAAAACTGCAAAAAATATTGCATATGAATATATGAAAACAGGTAAATTTATAGAGAACTGTATGATAAACACAATGAAGCAGACAGTCTTTTAATCGAAAAATTGTGTTAAGCGCTATTTAATGTTGAAATTGGTCAATATAATTCAGTTAATTAATTTTTATAGGATAAAAAAAAATCTACGAATACCAACAACCATCTTTTGCAGGCATATACTTGGCTAGCTTGTGGTGTGCAGTGACCAATGATTTTTTTAATTTATGTAACTGTTTAGTTTTTTATTTCATTTCTTTATTTAAAATTTCATTATTTGGATAGAAATTTAAGTGATAGCTTAAAATAGCCATTTTTACCTACTGTTGCCAGATTTTTGAAAGTCCAAATAATAATATTTACAAAAAATTTTCAGTTGAATACTACATTTATATGTGAATATTAAAAAAGAAAATAACAAAGAAACTAAATTATTAAAGTGCAAAAATGATTTAATGTTGAAAATTACTTCATATATAAAATGAAACATTTAAAAAGTCATATTTAAAACGATTTTTTTATAATGCCGTTTAAAAATTCGAAATGAAGCGGCATTTTTTACTTAACCATTTTATACAAGCTGATTTTCAAATGTATAAATGATCTTAATTAATCAATCATCCATCAGCCGTCACCTGTCACTGCAGCGGTGGATGCGGCCTTGGGAAACCAAGAAATGTCCTATATCAAAGAAAATGAAATGGCATCCCGATTACAGAACATCGCTACGGCTCATGATAATATAGTTCAATCTTCCGTCATGTGGTAATCTTTTTAAATCAGAGAAAATTAGCGTGTTCTTAGACTCAGCGGGGCATGGACGGGGGAAAGGGGGGGGGTTGCTGTGCATAGCCCGTATGGGTCAGATACTCCTACACTGCAAAATAAACAAAAAATGTGGATTTTACGGTAAAATACTGTCATGCGCGGCAGTGTATGACTGCTTATTTTACATTTTATTACTGTTAATTTTAAGGTATAATACTGGCAGCTGGAATGCCTGAATTATACTGTAAAATCAACATTTTTTTTTTTTTTTTTTTTTTGCAGAATAGTTACAGTAAAAATAATAAAATCTTAACCAGTAGAACGTACAATTGAAGAAATCTCATTAATAAATTATTGATATATTTTTATGGAATTTCTATTATTATTAGTTGTTTCATTAAAGATGAATTAAATATTTCATTTATTTATATACTTAATGTTTTTTTTTGTACATGGCACTTTTATGAGTCATATTTCGGAATTAAAATTTCATTAATTTAATGTCTTATTTCAATATATAGTAAAATAACAATTTGATTTTTGTTCTTAATTATTTAGAGCACTAAAGATTCAGATAATTTTGTGTAAGCAGAATCTGCTGCAATGTATTTTTATGTAGTAGTTTGGCACATTACAATAGTGTAATGCATCCTGGGCGAAGGTATCTGCATCACTGGGCGAACCTTTTTGGTACGAGCACGCAAAAAGGTTCGCCCTCCATTTGAAAGAAAAAAAATATGTTTGTAGTTTCTGTCTTTCTCTCCTTTCTATCTCATGCCTTTAGACACATTATTTAAGAGAAATCAATAAACTATGAAAGCAATTCATTTATTTTTCATTTGAATTTCGAAGTAGACCGCTGAACCGGGAAACTGAATTATTTTCGAGATCCTACGAAACTAATCAAAATGAAAATGCCATTTCATTTCAAATCTTTTCTTGGGAATAAATGTAATATCTCTAGAGATATTTGAAATGATTTTGATTCTAATCTTTGATACCTTGTCTGATTTTTGAGCATTTTTATAAATATTTAATTTCGCATCGTGAATATTCCTTTAAAAGTACTTTAAATGTTATTGCAAGATTTGACCTGTAAGAAATTGAATTTCAAACAAGATTTAATGTTTAATGCAACATTAATTTCTATAAATTTAGTGTATTTTATGAGGTTATTTTCTTCATAATTCAATATTTTCAAGTTTCATTTTTAACTGCGCAGTTCTGGCTATTGTTGAATTTTGATATGTGTTATTATTTTTTTAGTTAGTAGATACGATGAAACTTTTTAAAATAACTGCAAAATTGATTAACACTTCTCTTTTAAAGCAAATAATACGTTTGTATTTTTGATTTTTTACCTCTCATTCTTTTTCTAACTGATGCTGTTGGACAAAATACCGGGCGCCTCATAAGTGTGCCCATTTTTCAAAATTCACGAAATTTTAACAATTTGTCGTATAGAAGTGTAGTTTTGACGATAGATCTTGTCAAGGAATCAGATTTCTTTTTCGAAAAATATATAGCATGTGATTTAAATTAAAGTATCCCTGTTTGGAACGCTTTGGAGAAATCATCCATGGACGTAATATCTCTCCATTAGGAAGATATACATTTGATACCTTGGGTAAAATATTAATGAAATACAAAATTTTAGTTACAAAATTTACCGTTAAGGAGATCTGCTGCTGTGAGCATTGTCAGGTAATGAATATAAAAAGACACTACCCATAAAAACCATCATACATAGCGCCGTCCCGTAAAGTTATTAATTCACACCATGCACACACGAACTCTCGGTAAAACAACTTTAATGGTAACGCAAGTTTCTTCAAAGACATAACCATTATGTTAGTCCAATAAAGGTACATTACATTATAGCGTTATCAATTTAGACTTTTGCGTTCCTGACGTTAAATCCTCCGACTCAACCAATCAGCGTACTTCATTGGCTGTTTATGCGCCACTGATTAGATTTTCTTATGATTTAACACCAGGAATGTCAACGTCTAGGACAATAACACCATAATCACCATAATTTAACTGCACATTAATGCTCCGAAAAGTTTCGTACACCTTTTTTCTGATGCGAATGAAAATTCGCATCAAATTTCATGCTCAATTCATTCAAAATGTCATGCAACTTTTTTTCCTCAGTGCAAATTACAGTGCAGCTATTGCACATTATTGTAACTAATTTTTTTTATTGCATCAATCCTTTCCCAATGGACTGAAATGTATACGCAGGCGTTATATTTATGGTTTTTCTCTCTACAGCGTACCAAACCAGGATGCTTTAATTTGAATCACCCGGTATGCAGCATGTTAAAAATTAAGGTAGTATATACACAAAGTGTTAGTAAATGCCTATTTTATAATCTCAATATTGTTTGTGTCTTGTATTAAGTAGAGCAGATCGTAATGGCGCCACCCATCAGTGAGAATTGTTGCAATTTCTTCTTCTTTCTTTTGTTAAAAAAATTTTGTCTTATGGTGCAAACGGCTCTCCGATATGACGATTTGTAAAGTATTTATGAATTTTTGAAATCTCAAGATATTTATGGAATACCCGGTGTTTAAGAGAATTCATTAAACTGTGAAATGCATTTCAATTTTTTTTATATTTGAATTTTGACGTCGTTCACTGAACCGGGAAAGTAAGGTATTCCCGAGATGCGAATGCCCCTTCACTTTAAAGTTTCTCTTGCGTGTAAATGTAATAACTATAGAAATATTGGAAATTATTTTGATGAGGTTTTATGATAAATTCTGAATTATTTTTGCATTTTATTTAAAACTGCATTGGGATTGTGAAATTTACTTTAAAAATAGGAACAATCTTACAAATAAATTAAAAAATATATAGTAACTCTCGTTCTGTTTTAAAAGGAATTTAGTAATTTTTATTTTCACATAAGCGGAGAAAGGTGTAATAAATGTCTTCTATCATTTATAAGACTTTAAAGCAGTCTGAAACTTTAAAGCAGTAATTAACTAAATAAAATTTTAGAAAACCGGAGAAAAGCATAGCTTCTATTAAAGTATATAAGTTGTTTATAAACTAAAGTATACTAAAATTCTATTAAAGTATACAAAAGTGCATGGAGAGATAGAAAGACGCATAATTAACGTAATGAAGAACGCAGTATAAAGTCATAGCTGCCATCGTTTACGTTTTTTTTCCGTATAACTATTTTTAAAAAGAAAACAATGACTTACTTAATTGTAGTTTTCTGCAATTATATGAGGAGTTTTTTACAATTAATAAAAGATTGTAATATAAAGGCGTAAAAGTCGGCAGCTTATAGATAAAGCGCTTTATTGGGCAAAAATGAATAGTACTGGTTAGCACAGAATGTGATTTTACAAGATGTGTTACATTTTTTGGATATCAATAATATATAACTTAACGCCACGCAGTATAAATTCTCGAAAATTTACGAAGATGTTATATGTACGAACTAGCAGCAGCAATCATAATTTTTGCAAAGAGTTCCCGGCAGAAGCAACAGGTGTTTCGTACACAGAACTTTGTATCCCTTCGCAGAAAATAGTCGATGCTAGATAAATTAATATTTAAAAACACGGACGGCATACTGAGTGCACCACTCAGTGAAAACGCACCTGAGAATATCAAAATAATTACATGATTAAGACCTTCGCCGCTTTTACTCTCTTTCCAAAAACTTTTCACTGCTCAACCATTGCTTAAAGTTATTTTTTTTTATTTCTTTCATTATTTTTTCTGGTAAGTCCCCACCAGTGTAGGTAATACGCCGCTCGTGTATTTGTCTAATTTATCTCACTTTCATTCTTAATAAAATTATTTTTTGTATAAATTTGATGTTTATAACTTCTGGACTTTGCTTTAATGCAAAGGTTGATATGTAGGCTTCAATATGCGTTTACGTATGGAGCACGCCTACACTCTTAAACCGACATTTTCAAAACTAAGCAAAAAATACTCAAATCTGAGTATGCCGCATAGTCAAAATTACTCAAGTGTGAAACATGTATATACTCATTTCTGAAAACATGCACATACTCAAGAATAAAACATCATGCGCTCATATTTGAGCTTGTCCATTTCAAAAATGAGTATGAACTGACTTCAATGTGCTCATTTTTGAGTATGTCCATGATTCAAAAATGAGTTTGAACTAACCCTAATCATTTTTGAGTATGCATGTTTCAAAAATGAGTATGAACTGACCTCTATGTACTCAGTTTTGAATATGTCCTTGTTTCAATATTCTGAGTATTTCTGGTATTTCAGAACTGAATGCATTGGATTGTCATATTTGAAATAAAATGTTACATAACAAAATGAAAACATCGATTTAATCATATATGAAAGTGTGATTTTTCTCAGTGTAGTGTGTTTTTATGTTACTACAAACTGTCTGTGTAACAATAATTCTAATTAAAGTCTCTTTTTTTTAAGGAATTAGATGTTGATTACTTTTATTCTACAACTGAACATTGGATTAAATAAGTATGTCATTAAAAGTTGTTACTTAGTCTTTAAAGTACCTTGGCGCATAGAGTACACCACCCGTACTTTTATCTTTCTACAAACCGTCCATGTTTTTAAATGTTAGGTGAATGTGGAGTTATTTTTTGATTGGTTAAAATATCTAACTCATTTCTTAGCAAAATGAATCATCAAGAAGAAACTGATTGCAAATAAAACAGACATGCTAACAAAAATTTTAAAAATATTATTCGAAAATATTTAATTGTCATTTTTAGTCTGTTCTTTCAAGTCGAATGTATTTTCAATATTTTGAGACATGTTGTTCTTTTAATAGAAAACATATTTCTGTATACAGTAAATTTAATTTTCAGCATGCATTTTTCATTTAAAATATTAAAATCCTTATTATGACGATCACTATAACGGGGCCTTCCTTAACGAGCCTTTAATAATGCCCCATAAAACGTCAAAACAATAATTATTCTATTGGGGACGAACTCATTAGTTGGAGAAAGTAAAAAACTTACACTATTTCTGTTTCACGCTATTTTACAAAAAAATACCATAACCACTTAAAGAAAATGTTGGTTCTGGTTCAGCTTGCAAATGCCTTGTAGACATGCATTATCCTTTTATTCATGATGTTCACGTCCCTCAGTGTAACGCTTGGTCCACTCGACAAAGCTTTGTTACAATGTTAACTCCATACGCTCGCAACATTTAATGAATTTACTGAGAACTTTTCTCAAATTTAACCAAATATTTCACGTTCAGTCATTGTTTCATTCGCGTATCAATATCTATCTTCAACAAGAGTGAAAACAGGTGCCTCAAAAATATCATATTATACCTTTAGGTATACGCTTGGTTGGACGGTCTCATCGTTATCTAGTGGGTCCCTCCAATACAGCAGATAGTGTGCATGGGAAAATATTTCCTTATGTTCACCCCAGTAGCTCAGTTAACGTATTTATTGGACAAACTGCGTATTTTGTCACGAACTAAGTTTTCTGTGATTATGTAATGAAGAAAAATTATTAATGCGAGAAATAAAACTGGATATGCTGGGTGATTGTTTAATTCCGTTTAGTCTCAAATGACTGGCGAACAGAATTAGTCAAGCCTTAAATGTGGTGGAAAGTATAGTAAAACGAATATTCGCTACGCAATGAGGTACCTGGCAGTGCAGACTATGCAGTTAGCATTCATATCTCGAAAACTGTACGAGATATGGGAATTAAGTTGTAGAGCGTCCTGGATTTAGTATCAAATGAAGGTTTACATATGAAAATAACTTTATAGCTATCCCAACGAAAGCTCAGTAGGAAGAGCGTTGGCACGGCAAGCCAAATTACCCAGGTTCCAGTCATGATCCCGTCATTTTTCGCTCTGTTGGAATAAATCTCAACTATGATACTCCTACCATTGAATATAATTTACCTAGTTGAAAATACTTTCTTCTAATAAAGTTATTTTTACAAGTAAGACATCATTTCATATTAAATCAAGATCGTTCTAAAACCTTGTATTTGACTGTTTTACTGAATTTCGTACCGTTTTCGAGATAGGAACGATAACTCCGCAGTCTGACGCTAGGGGACGCTACTAGGCACCTCATGATGTCGGGTATACCCTTTTTTACTGTATTTAAGTTCATGAATAATTAACTTTGTTCACCAGTTATTCGAGGCAAAACATAAATAATGAATTACCCTGTATGGTGCAACTAATGTAATAAATAATTTTTTTATTCATCTGAAAAGCCTATAAGTTTTTTATTATAAACTAATACTATTATTGAAATTATTTATCTCGAATATTTTTATATATAAATGTCTAAGGGATGCTTTATTTTAAAATTTAAAAGTAGTTTTTGATATGCTATATTTGTTATGTAACAAAGAAATTAGGACATCTTTAAATTTGATTAATTCCAGTTTTTACGTGTTTTTGTATACTAGAATACGCTGATTTTAAATAAATTGCATATATTAAAAATTCCCACGAGAAATATTGCTAATGAATTTTTGTTGTTGTTGTTATTTCTTTCATATTCAGTAATTTGTGGTGAATTAATTTATTAAACATGTTCCTATTGAGAAACCTTTCTAGTTATTTATAGTAATTTGAGATTTACTAAAGAAAAAACTAAAATTTCATTCAATTTAGGTTACAAATTTTATCATAAGAAAATTTATTCGTATTATTTTTAATTGGTGCAGAAGTGAAAATAAATTAATTATATAATAATTGTTTATTTTATAATACTGTTATTTATAATTATAATACTGTTTATTTTCTTAATGTCACACACATTTGAATAAGAGTACTTAAATTTTTTTTTTAATTTTCCTACTTTAAAAATTATGTTTTAATTTCGCCTTAAATGATTTTTTTTGTTTATTTTAGAATTCGTCTATATAATTTTTCGATAAATAGAAGTAAAATGATGAAAGTCTGTTAAAAATTTTATGTCCTTTAATGTTCAATTTAAGTTGCAAAAATATTTGCAATTTGCAGTTTGAATGAATTTTGAATGAAATTGCACTTTGAATGAATAAATTTTGTAATGCAGAATATTTTAAAATAAAGCTGTTTATATTAAACAAATAAGGCATTTCTGTCCTTGGAAAATTAGAACTTTAAAATAACTCAAATATGTTCGTAGTGCATCCGTTTTCAAATGTTTCTATCCTGTTTTAAAGTTGTGTAATGATTTTTTTTTTCATTGATAAAGATTATTTCTGGGATGACAGTATCTGATATCATCCTAACTCCTACTTCAATAAGTTAAGCAGAAGAAGGAGAAATGTATAATGTCAAGAAACCAGATCTGAGTTTCGAGGTTCGAAATCGATTGAGAGAGAGAGAATTATCAAATTATTATTTATATATAGCATATCCAATTATTTAAATTTTCTAGAGCAATTAGAACTTTGAAGACTTGCAGTAATTAGTTATACACGTAATATTGTGATGATGCTTCATTTTCATGAATAAAAATATTTATGAGTTTATTATGAATGTTTATGTGTCTGACTAATTTATTGCGTCAGTATTATCTATTATTACGTGAAAATGTTTGGCTAAGTTCCAATACTGAAGAAAAAATCTTTGACACGTTCGTTGCATTTAATTTCGCACAAAGTACAGTTGTGACATAATCATACACATTTAAAGTATTTTCTTATTTTTATCGTTTGTATTTTCAACCTGAAATGAGTTATATGTTCACAATAATTTTATGAACCATGTTATGTTAAGTACTGGCAACATCGAATTGTATTTCCCAATATTCGATAAATTTATATTAAGTACTTCTTAATTTCTAACGGATATTTTATTTCTGGCATAGATTTTTAAATAATGTTTCTTATGGATATTATCAGTTAAGAAAACACGTGTGAATTATTTAATACGTATTCATACAGGTATATACAATAAATATACTTCATTTTGATATATTGTCCTACAGAAATAATTTAAGTGAATTTCGATTTAGTTTATCAAACTCATACTAATCATTCTGGTTAAGCAGTGACAGATGAGTTGACACGGAACTTCGTAGTGGGATCAACTTGCGTTCAACCAAATTACTAATTGAAGTAGTTAAATTCCGTTATCTATGATTAAGTGAAAATGTTTGGCTAAGTCCTAATACTGAAGGAAAAACTTTATACACTTTTGTTGCATTTAATCTCGTACAAAGTATAGGTGTGTGTTAATCATACACATTTAAAGTATTTTCTTATTTTTATCGTTCTGTTGCCAACCTGAAATGGGTTAGATTAATGAGTTACATGTTCACAGTAATTTTATGAACCAAGTTTGCTAAGTACTGGCAACACTGAATTGTATTTCCCAATATTCGATAAATTTATATTAAGTGTTTCGTAATTTCTAAGGGATATTTTATTTCTGGCATAGATTTTTAAATAACATTTCTTATGTATATTATCAGTTAAGAAAACTCGTATGAATATTATTTATCACGTATTCATACAGGTATACAATAAATATACTTCATTTTGATATATTATCCTACAGAAATAATTTAAGTTAATTTCGATTTAGTTTACAAACTCATACTAATCATTCTGGTTAAGCGGTGACAGATGAGTTGACACGTAACTTCGTAGTGAGATCAACTTGAGTTGAACGAAATTGCTAATTGCAGTAGTTAAATTCCGTTTAAGTTTGTAAAGTAATTTGTTTTACAGAGCAATGAAGCAACAATACTAAGTTTCAAGCTTTAGGAACAATGATAAATATTTAATTTTCAACGATTTCAATTTACGATATAGGTATATATGTCTAGCATATTTTTGAATTAAGACAGCAGTAAATGTTTTAACATTAATTCATTTTTTAATAGTTTTTTGCTTTATCACACATTCTTATATTTAATCTTAGTTTTGTATTAAGAGTCTAATATTGCTTTTTTAAATATGCATGCATTTATTAATGACGATAGAAATGAAAGAGTGATGTGTTTCAATCGTTATGCTCTCAGGGATAATTTTAAACAAATCATGATATTTTCAATGGTTAAAGGTAAAGGATAAAATAAATACATTACCTTTATTCCAATTTCTTTTTAATTGCAACAATACAAAGTAACATCACAGTGAGTTTTATTTATATGCTTTATCATAAGATGTAGATGCAAATTGGAAATTATACAGTTTTGAAAGAGATGTCGATTTTTTGCTTTATATTTTATTTGTGTCGATATTTCAAATGAAATACAGCTTTTGTACTGCAATGTATTTGGAGACAAAAATGTACGATATGTATTCTGTCTGTGTGATGAATTAATTGAAAAAGCAACAATAAAATGAATTGTTTATTTCAGACACAGCGTAGCAGAAACAATCGTGAATGTGTTAACATTGGATTTTTTAAGTTGATTGATAGTCTCTTCGACCGTTTCAGAAACCAAATGAAATAACGCTTTTATACCCTCGTTTTAAGGCCGTGAAAAATTTCGTTTAATGGGAAAATCTCACAAATAACGTAACTCTAAGAATCTTCGAACTTTCTCAGATAAAGAGACTAAAAACTGTTAGAAATCATACATAAATTATTTCTTAAAACAGTTCTATCATTTTTCCTTTTACCGATATACAGAGGCTCTTCTTCCTATTGTCATGCATACACATGCGCATTTATCTAGATTGATCAGATTTGTATGATCGCTTATTTTGAAATTGTCGAGACCGTCCGAAAGGAAGTCTGAACTACATCGCTACTTACAATGACGGAGGTATAGTTGTCGATTATGCAGTTAATTTGTTGGTTAAAACATGGTTCTGATAATAATAAAATTTCGTACCAAATCTGAACTTTCTTAAGTTAATTTATGTATTTCTTATGTTTGTTTTGAGAACTTCTAGTGACTATTTTTTGTTTTGTTTTTTTTAAATTATGATGATGTTTATATAGGAATAAAAAACGTAATGTAATAAGGCAGCGTGAGTCCAGGATATGTGAACTAAGAACTGTTGACGAAATCAAATGCAAACACTTCACCAAGTGTTTAAAACTTGTCACCATGGAATTGCTGAGTGACATTTGGAGGAATTTCTACGCAATGGAAAGCAAAAACATACAAGATACGTATCTTCAAATCTTGATTCAAATGAAATATATTCATCGCAGGAGCAAATCTGGCTTTACTTTATGCCAGAATGCTGAATGAAATGCAGCTACTAAACCTATAGTGCACAAAAGAAAGGTCAAGAAATTGTACAATGAACTGAAAACTGTCAAGGGCACCAACGAAGAAAACACAATTGCATTATGTTTTGACCGCATACACATATTTCTCTTGTCACATGAAGTCCAAGAAATATTTTACATGTGGCAACTTTGAATAAATATTTTTCTAATATTTTTCTATACACAACAGATAAAAAAACAAAGCCAAAATGTAAGTGTACCACGAAAGAGAGGCAGATAGGTCACCAGATGAAGAGCGTTTATTCCTAATTCACTACATTCATAACTACGTCCATAGTATTACAAATAATCTGTTTTTAGTTATGGTATAGCAGGGCAAATATATTTCAAAAACCGGTATGATTTATCATTAAATCTATGTGATAGAGGACAGTTTGAAACACTCGCACTCTATTTTTTAGCATTTAGTTACTCATTATTGCTATGTGAGAGAGAATTTGGTTCTATAAAATGACTTTTGAGATCGTGTTTAAACGCCAGAGTAATATGTTCAACATATCATAGAGGATAACAGAAGTGGACGCTTCATCATTCATGAAGTGAAAACGGATAACATTTTGAGCAAGAAATTCAGGCATGGTTCACCTGCGAGAAAAGAAGATAAAATCAATGTTAACAATACGTTAACATTTTCTTTGAAAAGACCACTCGCCCTCATGAACTGCCAACGATGAAACCATACCATTTGGAAAAATCGCATTCAATAGAAAAAAACGGTTGATCTTCAGAAGCTATCTAAATATACAACCGACTATGCTGAATTCTATCTGAAGACGAAAGAAATGGGAACACTGATTATGAAGAACCGTGAATGAATATTGTGATTTTCCCTTAATTTTATCTGATTATTGCGATACTTGATCCAGCTGCAATAACGTTGAGAGTAGAGTTATTTCACTCATAAACAGACTTCGCCAATTAATGAATCTTGTTCTGTTCCACCTGAGTACACGACCTTGCTCTAATGGAAGTTCTTCAAAAATTTTCAAGTTTTAACTGGTTAATTTTATTAACTGTACACATGGTTGAAAATTCTCCTGTCAACGTACGTAGTTGCACTTATGAGGGGCTAAATTATAGTCTGAAACGTTTGCAATAATTTTTAATGTTTTTAATGTTTTAATTGTATTTTATGTAACTTTTATATCTGATTAAATGTGATAGTTTATTTAAAGAAATTTAGTTTTTTCTCTGTTTTAATAGGAGTTCTAATTTGGTGTCGACTAAGTATAATGATTTGAAATTTCGACTTTCTACACCGAAAGTTATGTGCCATTGTTAATAAAAATGGAATTAAAAATTAATATAATGATAAAATTAAAGAAGAAAATTAAGAAAAGTGTATATATGTCTGAAATGCAGTATTAAAAGAATTTTTATCGTATATGAATTATGTATGGTATTTAAGAATTTTTTAGATATTGTAACTTAAATATGTTTTTATTTGTTTTAGAAACACAACACACATCGTTATCACGGATTACTATGTAACGATTTTTATGCTTTATTCTAAGCAGTGCGTCAACATAATTAATTTTTTTTATATTAATTCTTCTCCGTGAATGTCTGATAAAAGAAATCCGCTTGTAGAGCTTCATGCCTTGCCTTTTAAGTTCTAATTCTAAAGATTTTTTTAAATCATATAGTAAATTTTGCATTAGAATCTTTAAACGGTTACATCTAGGTAGTACAGAATGAATTTTTATTTATGATTAGTGTTTACTCTCTGATTGTCCTTATGACAAAGAGCAAAGTGTCAAAGTAACACCCTATAAACTTTTAATATTATAAAAGAATGTATATTTATATCAACTTGATTCAACAAATTAAATTATATATAAGACCTTGATTATGTATAATATCTTGATAGTATTTAATATTACTTAAAACTGAAAGATTACTTTAAATTGTGTTAAATGTGTTGAATTATATGACTTTAATTAATACATGTATGGCACTGAAAATTACAGCTCCATGAACGCGTATACATGATCAAGACAGTAAAAAGGTTAATGACTACAACGCAAAATATATAAAAAATGTTTCGTCACTTATACATGTGAAACATTTTCAATTATTCCTTTATTTTTACGTACTTAATTACTTATTTATATATTTATTTATTCAGGAGAATAAAATTTATCAGGCATTATATAATCTTCTGTATGTAATAAATATTAAACAATTTAAGTAAACTATTTCAAATAATGTTTGTATAATATAAAAGAAGTAAAGCATGAGAATGAGTTTATTAAATCATATTAGCAATGTTCTATACTAACAAGCACTCAATGCTTGAAATTACATTTTAGTTATGAGAGTGCTACGCATCGCCTTTTCCTTTCTTTGTGAAAACAAAATATAAGATTTTATTTATATTTTATTTGATAAGTGTTAATATGAAACTGTTCTTGAATTATTCTAAATTTAATTATTTAAAAATAAATTAAACTCATTCCCATATTATATTTTAAATACGTTATCAGTGCGATGATTGCTTTTTTTATGATTTTTCGATAATATGATCGTGAAATAATAGTTATCCTTAATAGAATTAATTTAAATAACAGTAACAAATTGAAAACCAATTTAATAAATTATTCATAGTCATCTATGTTCTCAGCATTACTATCAAGCGTTCAACAGCTTTTGGAAATTATAAAATTTCAGAGAACCATTTAAATGTATTTGAAGTTGAATAATCATAAATCATTTCAACAAATCGTGAATGGAATTACATTAAACTTTTGTAATAATGTTAACTAGAATAGAATTAAATTTGTGTTTGGAATAGTTAAAATTATCTGAGAATTACAAGTGATTTATTTTAAGGCCAAGGGAAATTAGAACTCCCTTTGGAACACTAGCTGTAATAGATTATATAAAATCCTCAGTAAATTTATCGATTGTTGAGGCAAAATTTATTTACATATGTAAGTTGAATATTTAAATAATTATGAATTGCTATATTAATTCTGAAACAACTACCTCCCAGTACATGCTGATATGTTATTCTCCTTTCAACATTCTGTTTTAGCAAGATTATTTGAGAGTTTCATTAAATTACTCGAGCACTAAATAAACAGTAAATAGAAAACAGAACAAATAAAATGTCGTCCTAAATGGTTTCAGGGATTACGTTTTCATATCTGTGACATAATAAAAATACGATGAAGATTTTATTCCCTTTTTACATTTCCCAAAAGTATGGCAAACATCACTTCTTCCGTTCCGAACGACAGAGAGTCTCTACTTGTCTACTCAGTTATTTCACGTTGCTTTCTTATCATTGGCTGATTTTTGGCATTCTATTCCCGCATCGGGTATGTAAGACACCACCTCTCTGACGTTTTGCCCAGTCTTGGCTTTTCTAGCACGCTGTGGTTTGCTCTTTGTCGCACTGAAGAAGAATTTCACTTGTGGATTGGAAACAACTGTTTGCTGCTTTTTGTGTATTATTTGAACATAGAACATATATAACTGTTTTCTGTATTTTAATATCCTTGCACAAAGGTTTTATTTGCTATTTTTATAAATTTTCTTATGCTGTATATGCATCTTTTCTTAATTTCCGATTTTTCTGAAGTACACTAAGAAAAAGAAACTGATTAAAACTACAAAACATATTTTTTGAGTACATTTTGTTGTTTTAGCAAAATTGGAGTAAAATTGAACCATTTTACTTCGATTAAAAAAACGTTTTTGCTGACGATACAATTTTTTTTTTTTTTTTTTTTTTTTTTTTTTTTGGAATTGCAAAAAAAAAAAAAAAAAAAAAAAAAAAAAAATTGTTGATTCAAACAAAATTTTTATTGACCCATATTTAAACAAAAATTTTGTTTAAATATAGGTCAATGGAAATTTTGTTTGAATCAACAAAAATTTTTTTTTGTTGAAAACCACATTTTTTTTGCAATTCCAAAAAAAAATTTGTATCGTCAGCAAAAATGTTTTGTTAATTGAGCTAAATGGTTCAATTTTACTCCAATTTTGCTAAAACAACAAAATGTACTCAAAAAATATGTTTTGTAGTTTTAATCAATTCCTTTTTCTGAGTGTATGAAAAGAAATGTTTTTTGTTCTTTAATAGCGTATTTACTTTTTGTTTGTTTAAATAGACACCCCTCACTTTTTTATTATGTAATGATAATCAAACTTATACACACGCAATTATATTACATCATTATGTTATGTGTTTATAAAATATTTTCTAGAAATGTTCACACGTAATGCATAGATTAACATTAAAAGTAAAACGAAAATATACCGTGATATTTAGAACGTCACGAGAATGATGAGTACAGAAATAGAAAATCAATAAATTATACATTTTCAAATGTCTTTACTGCCTTTTTTAAAATTAAAAACTTTTGACACGAACAAAATAAGTAAAAAAACACTTACGATTAAAATTATAAACAAAGTGAGCTGTGTATTTCTGTTCATAAGAAAGATATGCGTGAAACATTGATGCGTATGCATATACGCAAGGCACAAATAAATACATTATTAGTAAAGGTTGGTTTTTCAATTGTATTCACAGAATTTAGTATTCATCATTATTTTTCCACAGTCATAATTTGTTATAAAAGGTAACATTGTAACATTGATAACGTTATTGACATTTGTAACATTGATCAAAAAATTTCATTTGAGAGTTCTTGAAGTTCTTCGATCGATAGCTCAATTTCATGTTCCATTCTGAGCTTTTGAATGTTATCTTCATTTACTGCTAATTTCAGTTCTTTAGCTAATGCGACAGTGTAATCCAAAATTTCAGGAACATTATCTCCATCTTTCTGGATGCAGCATGGATATAGCTTTCGCCAAGCATAGTTGAGTGTCTTCTGACCATGTCTTTCAAATTAGCCGTATCGCTTCAAGAATATCAAAACTATCTTTCCAAAACAATTTGAAAGTCATTATTGATGAAAAACTCGCATGCTTCAAAATACAGACGAAACAATGCGTGAATGTACATTTTTAAAGAAAAATTCGTTAACCCCATGATAAAATTATCCCTTAAGAAGACTTGATCAAGCCATAATGCCTAGTAAAATGAGACATTTTATGCCCACTTTCTACTTTAGCTATAATTTCTTGCCTAGTTTGTGTGGTGAGGATATTTCTTGATTTTTTTAGGCCTCATAATGTTATCTGTTTTTCGTTTTTAAAACAACAGTTTAGGAAAGCAATTAAAAAATTACCGAGAACAAAAATCACAAAGCACACAAAAACGGTGTAGCAAAAAATACTTTTCAAGATATCGGCGTTTATGCCACTTGTAGTAAAATAACCACATGTATGACCACTGTATCACGTAACATAATCAACGTACTCTTTCTTGTCTTATCAAACAGAAGCCACATAGCATAATGTACGAAAAGTTGTTCTTAAACTATTGCTGTTTTCATCACTCCTGGAAAAATGTCAAAATACACAGAGCGCTGTATCACGTGACAGCTCTCCTCACACATATTCTCCTCTTCGCAGATAATGGGGGCACAAAAGGGCGTTTAAGTTCTGTTTTGAAGAAAGTTTTTATTTTTGACAAAATATTGTTTTCACTTTCTGGAGTTTTCAATCTTCCCTTTTTAACAGGGTTAACATACGTCCGTATTTAATATGGACAGGCCGTATTTTGATGTCTTTGTCCGTGTCTTGACGTACTTAAAGAAATAAATGACACATACCCTTTTTAAAACCGTTTAGGATCATATTCATTGACTACAGCGTGAAGTCATAACAATTTATCACTTTGACTTATAAAAACTCCATTATATCTCTAAAAGATCGTGTTTACTGCAGGGCCCGATAAAACTCAAGTAGATCCTAGAGACTGTTATTAATTTAGAGACTATATTTCAATTAAAAAATTTTCAATTACAAATATTTCTTTAAAATGGACATAAAATATAAAAAATAATGTTTTTAATCTCTTCTAATTTGTGGGCACTAAAATGTGGGGCTTGAACTTCCGGTATCCAATGAATTAAGGGGACGGTGGATGTTATTTATTTATTTTTTTAATTTTCATCATAGAGATATAAAATTTTTTGCATATATACATTTCATCACAAGTATATGAAACACATTAAAAGAAATTTCCAATATTTTTGCAATTTTAAGATTTAAAAAAAAAAATTAAATTTTAAAAGAAAATTTTAAAATGCTCCAGGTGTCTTAATTTTTTAGATATGTCCTTGCTTTTGAATTTTAATCACTTAAAACTATATTACAAACAAATCTATTCATTGATTTTTTAATCTCTTGTATAGTTAATTTTTTAGAGATTTTTTTTCTGAATTTCCTATTGATTTTCATCAAAATTTTGCCTTTTATCAAGTTAAAAATCAAATTTAACTATCTTACTGAAGTCGAATTTCAAAATGCATGCTTAGTTTCTTTGTACTCAATATCAGTATACTTCCTTATCAATTTCGTGAATTTTGATCAAAAACTAACACGGTCGGAGCATTTCAAAACTCTGAAATAGTTGAAAAATCATTTTTGAGAAAAACAGATTAAAAATATATTAAAGGGTCGAAAAATGGTTTGTGTACAAAATTCAAACGCTTGTAACTTTGCGAAAAATTGTCGCAGCTGCATGTGGTTTTTCGCAAATGGCTCAGAACAAACTGGAGGAAAATAATATGCACAATTTTTTTTTTCGATTTTTGGGTAGATTTTTGCAGAAATGAAGGTCCACAATCCCCTTAATTAGAAATAAATATACAACTGTTAAAATGTTCTCTAAGTCGATTATAGATGCAATTAAATGCAGATCTTCAAATCTAAAACACGGCCTTGATTCTTCTTGGCTTTTTTGTGAAGCGTTCCTTAACCGATCATGTGTTTGTTTTCGAACATAAAAATGTCTTGTAAAAGCGTTCATGAACCAATTTATTCGTAAACCGAACAGCTCGTTAACCGATCACCCACTGTATAAGACAATGTAAAAAATCATCGTTATTATTTCACTGAAAAAATATCGTCTGTTATTATGACATAAATAATTTCCGTAATAAAATAAGTACATTTTAAGTTGGCAACATTTTATCTTTTGTTGACATTTACTGTAAATTCCAATGGGTAACGTAAGCCTACCTTTTAAAATTTCAGAACTTGAAATCCATATTTAGACTTTTTTCCATTTAATATCTATTTCTCCGGAAACATTTATCCAAAAAATTATCGGTAGATTGATTATATGATTGCGGGTAATACGGGAATAATATGACTCCATCTTAAATAGTACGTAATCACGATGGCAACGTAGGTTCATTACCTATCATGGGATAGCATTGAATTAATTACGTATGAAAGGATTTAATAGAATGAAAAAAACTTTTATCAATATCTTTTTAAGTTTTTATTGGATTTTCATAAATTTTGAAATTACTCCACAAAATATTCTGCAACGATTATATATATATTAGATTTCAAACCATTCGGTTGGGTAGTTTTTGCGCTGTTATATGCAAACAGACGAATATACAGACGGACCAGACAACGACTATAGGTGCTACGTATTTATATAATTACGAACACACCTAATCATAGAAATAATAATAGAAGTCAATACATCAATATTGAAATTATAAAAGAATATATTTACATTTTTTTTATGATTTTCAGAATATTGTGCAATTTCTTTAAAATTATATTTATTTTTAAACAAACATAAATGCTGTCTTTTTGCTCTTAAATGGCGTGTTTCTAATGACCATAAAGTTTGAAAGTGATAGGCTATGTAGGGTAGACCGGGGCACGTTTACGCAGTGCACTTTTTCCGAAACGAGTTATAACTGCCGCGCCACCAGTCATGACAGATTGATGCTGCTCCCTAGCGGGTATTCTCACAAGTTTTTGAGCATCAGTCGAGCTTCGGTCTAGCATGCGGAAAGGATAACCTGTTTTCTGTCCAGGTGAGTAAATTTTATGTTGAACTTATTGAAACTTATTGTGAACTAATAACACTTAGTTACGGATAAACAAATATATGAACATTAGCAGAATTTTATCCTTTTTTAAGAACTGTATTTGTATGAACAGAAATGTTATTAATTTTCGTTGCACGTTAAAAATAAATTAAAAAATGGCGACGGGGCACGTTTACGCATTGACATCGGAACACCTTTATGCACGTTCTTACTGTGTAAACGTGCCCCTGAAGCTTTTTTGCTCCGTACTGTCTCAAACCTTTTTAGTATTTTCAGGCTATTTAGTTTTTCAAACCCTTATTTAATGTTTAATTGAGTAGCAGTTTCGTCTCTTATAGCTTACAATCATACAGTTCTGTGCCTGTTCGGCTTTAATTTTATAGACTATGCAGCCTGTAATAAATTTTCTTTATTTTACCGATGGTAAGACATTATGTTCAAAAAACAAGTTCACAGACAAGAGCAGTTAGAAGCAAAAAGAAAAAAATGGTGGCCCAACAAAACAAAAAGAAGAAATTATGTAAAAATGTACTAGTTTCTATGGAAGCAAAACAAGAAGACAGCAAAGGAATAAGTATGAAACCAAAAACTGCAAAAGGGAAAAAGTTGGTACACTCTGGAAAAAAGAAAATTGTGAATGAATCTGATGACGAAGATGAAAACTTCGTATTTACTGTTTGAAATTATACAACCAATCCAAAAAAGGACAAGACTGGGTTCAATGTCTTAGATGCAAAAGGTAGTTCCATGACAGGTGTGCAAAAGGAAAGACTTTATTTTTTGTTTGTAAAAACTGCAACAGTTATGATGAAGATGACTAAATAGTTTCTGTTTTTAACTAGCAATAAGCTCTATGTTTTCAGTTTAGCCTATAAAATGTTCTTTAGTTAATTTTCTTATATATTTTTATTTTTAAACAGTGTTTTAAGTTATAAATAAAACATTTAAATTTGATTAACTATTTATTTCACTTGATCTTTGGTATCACTTATAGTATGCGTAAACGTACGCCACTTGATGCGTAAACTTGCCCGTTCCCGGGGCAAGTTTACGTAAAATACTTGAACCTAAAATTTTTTTTTTCGGTTAAAAACACAAATAAGGCAACAACTGAATATATACACTATATTATGTATTTGTTAAAGGGGCAAAAGTTTAAAGTTTACAGATTTCTCTTTATATGAACTACATACTCTTAATATTTGAGTTAAAACTGCTTCATTACTGCCATTGAAATTTCACATGTGTCATTAAGCTATTTTCGCACCTCTTTAATAATAAACTTTTAAATATCTGCATTACAGCTGAGAAATCATTCATGTTTAAAAAATTCCAGATAAACAGTAATATTTTGTTCTATTCAATATAGTAATTTTGAATTGTTAATATTTATGAAAGTATGAATTGATGTGGAGAGCAAAAATAGAGAGAGAGAGAGAATTGTAAGGAAAAATAAGGCACAAAAGTTATAATGTGTTGTTAGATTTATTTCTGCAAAAACTATTAAAAAACTAATTTGCGAGGGCATAATTATCAAGGAAATTAAACAATGTTAAAACAATTTACTTAATGAAATGATAGTAAAATAACACAGCATGAAAATCAGAAAATTAGATGGTGAATGAATAATTAAAATGTAATTAAAGTATGTTGCAGAGTTCTGGATGATTTCGTTAGATAAACTTTATATTGTCAATTTATTAATCATCAATAGAAAATTAGAATCTATTTTGGGATTGCTAATGCACTAATCGCATTTTTTTTACAAATACAGTACTCTTAATTATATTTCTTTAATGCATTATTAACTCTTTTTTATGTTAATGGTTCAGCTAAAACAATTTCATATTTTAAGCAATTAATCAAATGAGAATTCACTAATAACATTATTATAAACATTGTTTTTTAAAAATGTTTTGTGAAAATGTTAGTAACCAGGTATTAAACGATATGTTGTACACTTATAATAATATAATTACTGTGTGAAACGAAGTGCATACATCCTAAGTATTACTTTTAATAGAAAAAAAGTAATAATATATTAGCATACAGCTTTGATTCAGCTAAATCAGATTCTTATCTTCATATATTAATTGATATACTTTCTTTAAATCAGAAGGTATAAGGCCAATCATAAACTTCAGAAAAAGTATTTTCCTAGGTTTGTAGATGTTTTCAATATTCTCGTTTATTTTCTGTTAATGTTGGGGAAAAAACGTTTATGTTAATTCCAAATTTCTATTGTTTGCTGATATATCTGATTGGTCCTTTATTTAGAAAGTGTCTGAATATAAAGGGGATGTTTCCAGAATCATTGGTAACATTGCACATGGGTAATATTGCACTAAATTTTTTTCTTCCATATTAGAAAACGTTGCAGTAATTTTTTATAAATATATGCTATATGTCAGATGTCAGATTATAGATTATATGTCAGATTTCAGATATCTTATGTCAGATATATGTCATATTATAATGTAAAATATATATTCTAAACACTTTTTATTCCATTGCTCGTGATTAAAACCCCTTAACTATTTTCTGTACAGGGTTTCTAAACACGATTGGCGTGATGTAAAAAGATATCGCGATAATATTAATTTATGTTTAATATTTTAACATGATCCAAGTTAAAATTTCATTCGCATTCGGTTCTATATCCCTTGATTTGCAGCAACAGAAGTAAATAGATTTTAAAACTAATTTTAGGCAAAAAATATAACAGCTGTAGTTGGAACAAATCTAAGTTGAAAAATCACCAAAATATAATATTTCTTATGTTAATTGTGACATTAATCGATTTAGAAAGTGAAAAGAAAGAAACAAGAGAAGAAACTGGATTTGAGGAAGAAGAAATCGGAATTGTTTTCGTGTGGTATTTATCCAGAAATGAAGTAGTTATAAAACTAATTGCAAATACGAATTGTTTTAGGTAGCTTTCATTACAAAATCTACCTATTGCAGCCATTTGGAGAGAAGCAATTCCAAATATATTTGGTATATTTTCACCGAACATGACCTCTATACCACCAAACCACCCTCCGTTCAAAAATTGATATATATATATATATCAGTTATATATAAATCCTATTATATTATCCTATTATATTATATATATTTCATATATATATATATATATATATCCTGAGATATGTCATGCTGTAACATTCTTATTTATGAATAGATTTGGATTGACTGAGTATGTGTATAGGACATACCAAGGTCTCGACCGAGTTCGTTGGCCAGCTTCATCTGCCAGTTTGTTTCAAAATGGTGGCCAGTTAAAAATTTTTAATTTTTAAAAATTCATAAAAATGTACAAAAATATATAAATTGAAAAAAAAAATCTGTTATGTGTTAGAACGTGATATATGGATTCTGGAACAATTTTTGTTTTTGATATATCTTAAAATATGGCCGAGATATGGCAGTTTGAAAATCTAGGATGGCTGAGATTTTGAAACAATCTGATATTTGTTATTAACTCTCGTATTTATGAACCGATATGAATATGACTGATCATGTGTACAGAACATACCAAGGTCTCGACCGAGTTCGTAAGCCAGCTTCATCCGTCATTTTGTTTCATAATGGCGGGCAGTTAAAAATTTTTAATTTTTTAAAAATTCAAAAAGATGTACAAAAAAGTATAAATTGAAAATATTGTTTACGTTAGGTGTTTTATCGTAATACAAGAATTCCAATTTCTTTTTTGTTTTGGCTTTATCTTAAGACATGGCTGAGATATGGTAGTTTGAAATTTTAGGATGGATGATATTTTGAAACAATCTGATTTTTCAAATGCTGTAACTCTCATGCTGAAATTCGCATTCAAATTTAGTATTAACGAAAACCGGGAATGAATCTTCTATAATAGGGTTCCAAGCATTTTAGCTTCGGGTGTTTGAGTAATATGAGTTGAATTTTTAAAAACATAGACTATGAAAGGTACATTTTCGGCCGGAAGGACTTTTTTAATTCACTCAGAACTTTTTAATTTCTTTTTTTTTATATTTAAAATAAAAATTTATGAAATTGTATTGTTTAACCGCTTTATTTATTGATTTATTTATTTTGTAATAGACAAAGCAAATATATAATAATTTATATATAATTATAAATAAATAATTTATAATAAATAAATAATTTATAATAAATAAATAATTTATAATAAATAAATAATTTATAATAAGTAAATAATTTATAAATATAAATAATTTATAAATATAAATAATATATAAATAATATATAAATAATATATAAATAAATAATTTATATATGATTATAAATATTATAATTTGTAATAAACAAAAGCAAATATGATAGTAAAACTTGCTACGACGGAATTTCAATGAATCGAAAAAAATCCTTTTTAAATAAGTTTCTGCTTAAGTGGTACACTGTTCCTTATAATTAAAGCTAAAATAATAACGCCTAAAAAATACAATAGAATTGTATTCTGTTTTTTAAATTTTGCCTTGCGCATGACCATAGTATCTCCATGTTCAAGATACGTTTCCATTATATGCGGGTACCGTTTTAGAAGGTATGCTGTATTTTGATAATTTTGGTTACGAAAAATTTGATTATAAACAGCATTACAACAAATCTTTTGGGCGTCTGGTGCAAAAATTTCTGATTATTTTTCTTAAGATCTTCCGTACATCCATAGTGATAACCAAAAGTGCCTGTGTGGTTTGGCACCTGATGCTGGCGCACCAATCATACCACCAATACTGCAGTTCCGATTATAAATTAAACGAAAATTGAACGAATATCGACAGTTTGGAGAATTATGTAAAACATTTTCTTGTAAAATAAATAAACACATGGTGGACAGAAAATCGTAATAAATTAAAAAAAAATGATAAAAATAACAAAAAGTGATACGGAAGTGTGATTTGCAGTAATCGCATTTCCAGGATGCAAAATATATTTTTTTAACGGTAAAAGTTCCTCGTTTGAAAAGTTACCGACAGATGCGTTTTACCGAACGTTCACAAATGGTAATGATTATATAGAGTTGAACAATAGCGCATAGAGTAGGGGGAGGGGAGATGGTGAAAAATCCCCAGGACCCAAAAGGAAAGGAGCCACCTGCTACTATAACCTTATATACAGTTTTATGGAACTAATATTGAGTCATCCTTAAGGTTCCGCAGTTTTTCAAAGCGAAGCGTGGTTTCGTCTAGTTATTCTGCTACTGCTAATTAGGAGTGACCTTAAATGACCCAGATATGTAGATTTTTTTTTTTTTTTTTTTTTTTTTTTGCTTGAGTTGCATAATTTCTGCTTGGATTGTAGCTTAATTTTTGTGTCAGTGCAGTGCTAACAACGGTGAATTAAAATTTCATTTTCGTCATATTATGCTGCTTTATTTCAAGAAAGCTAAAAATTCTAGTTAGACTTCTAGTAAAAATTGTGCAGTATATGAACTAAGTGTTGTTGCAGATGACACAGTTCGAAGGTGGTTTGAGAAGTTTAAGCACGAAAATTTCAGTCTCGAAGATGATGTTCGCTCTGGATGACCATCAGATGCAAAGAAGGACTTTTTAAAAGAAGGTGTCGCTTAACATCCATGTTACACAGTTCAGGAGCTATCACACAGATTAAATATTCCAAAAAATACGGTGCATGATCATTTACAGAAGATTGGGTACGTGAGCCGCTATGATGCGTGGGAACCCCATACTTTAGCACCGCAGAATATGCTTGCTCGAATTACTGCATGTGATTTTTTGCTGAAGCGAAAGGAAGAAACTACCCTTTTTTTAAACCGCTCAATACTGGAGATGGCAAATGAATATCATACAATAATGCTATAAGGAAAAGATCATGCGGTAAGCCAAATGAACGTCCCCAAGAAACATCGAGAGTGGAGATGCATCTTATAAAACTAATGCTTTGTGTATGGTGGGACTACAAATAAATTATTTATTTTTAATTGTTGCCACGAAATCAGACAATTAATTGGGAAAAATACTGTTCCCAAATTGCACTTTTTAAAGTACAATTCGAATAAAAGCGGCCAGAACTAACCAATCGTCGAGGTGTTGTGGTCAAGCATGAGAATAGTAGCATGACAATGCCCGGCCCCACATTTCGATAAATGTCAGACAAAGACTTATTGAGTATGCTTGATATGTTTATTGTTCACCTCCCCCCCCCATATTCATTTAATCTGGCCTCCTCAGATTTTTCAGGTTAGTTCCAAAATATTCTGAACGGCCAGGAGTTCACTTCTTTGGAGTGTGTCAAACAGCACCTTGATAACTTCTTTAAGAATAAATTAAAAAACTTTAAAAAAATGAATTTTCCAGTTGCCGTTAAGATTGAAAAAAGTTGTAAAATAAAATGGTTCTTATCTGATTTAATAAAGTTTTCTTATGTTCTGTAGTGCTTTATTGGTATTTATCATGAAAAAACCGCAGAACTTCCCGGATGACCCATTATTTTTCGTAAGTTTCAAAGTTCAAATTATTTTTATGAGGAATATAAATGATAAAATACACTGCTCGGAACCATAAATTCAAAAGTTTATGTTGATTTAAAAAGCCTATATAAAGATTATTGCTTAATATAATTTTCGTAAGGAAACATCAAATGCAAAGATAATGTAATGGGTCATATGCAATAAGTTTATGTGCAAAATTACATCAAGTTTACTTCTATATGTCAGAAAAGGAACATGCACCACACACCCAATCATACACTATTTACTTGCATCCTTTTATCTAAATAGTATTTTACATAAAAATCACAAATAATATACATTAATTCATTAAACGTTAATTTGATTTAACCCGTGGACTCCAATCTAAACACATTAGTGCAATTTGAGATTCTGTAAATTCAACTGCGGATATAGTGGTAATGTAATATAAAGCATTATTTCTAAAGAAATTTTTTATGAGGATTCAAAGTGTGATATTTATTTTTATTAAAAATTCCATTTTTTGAATGAAAAATTCTGATTAATGAAAGCATCATGTTTTCAAAAAACGTCGATGATTGGAAAATTTGGTCGGTTCGAATTTGCAGTAGTGTGGAGATCACGTGTTAAAAAATAATTAAAATTATTAATTCAAATAATTTGAAGACAAAACAATTAAATTAATTGAAAATTAATTTACTTTTAAAATAACGAATTTAATAAATATTACAGATATATTTTTAAATCACCTCTCCTTTATAGTGAATTACATTCTACTGGAGCACCTACGAAATTTTATCCATGGGGTCCAAGTTGTTTCTCTGTGCTTTTTGATTTTATAAGTCTGTGTATGCTTTATTCGACTAAATCATCAATTTGGAGTGTACAATACGTTGCTGCATGTTTAAGATAATTTTCTTCAGTTGTTCCTTTTGAAGGCGGTATTTTCGAAAAGATACATTGCTGTTTCTCCATTTCCGAAATTCATTGGCAACATTCGTTCAGTAGTTTGTCTTACAAAACAAATTGATTAATGGAGAATATTCTACAATCATTTGAGAACTCTCAAATTAAAGAACATCTCTAAATAAATACACAGATGAATATTTCTTCCATAAAGAACTTATGAAATCATAAATAAACTATATTTTAAAACTTTGTTCGAATCGTTGTTTAAAGGAGTACGAGGTATCCCTGGAATGGTAAAAATATGAAGGACAATATTTTATTATTCATTTTCACCTATATGCTTTATTTTTATGCTTAGCATTTTAGGAAATCACACGTGTTGCTTAGAAAAAATACAATGCGGGTGGTCGAAAAAATACCGATAGCAATTAAACAATTTAAGGGCACAAGTCGCGTGCTGAGACATTTGACATCTTGTCTTGAAAGAAAAGAATTATTGTGCTTTCAAGGCGATTTATGACTCTTGGACATGTGTTTTGGTGGGAAACAAGCATCCTAGAATAACACAAAAAAGAAGTGAGGAATGATGAGGAGAAGTCTAGGGCCAACCAAAGGGCCTAGGAGTTCCCTGATCCACATATGATTTCCCATTATATACTGAGGACGAATGGAGGAGTCACAATTAGAATAGATCGAATACGATGGCTTGAACGAACACATGCAATATGTAAATTTTGTATATAGAACACTATTTGTAATTAAACTTGTATATATATAAATATATATATATATATACACAGAGCTTTACAAATTTGATAAAATCTGGTAGCCAGAAAAAAATACTAGTCGCCAGTAAAAAACATTCACCCCTACTTCCCCCTCCCCCCTATTCTTTTCCCTTTCATTGATTTAAAAAAACATGACAGTTTTTTTATGAATTAATTGAGAAAAAATAATAACAGCATATTTTAGAATTACTAGTTACATGGTACATAACATACACAATGTACATTACATGTACATACAATAGTACATAATTTAGAAAGATAATATAAGCTCCATGCTTTCTAATAAAACTTATAAAACTTATAATCACTTATATTATGTTGACAACTTATAAAAACACAAAAATCAGATTTGAAACGTAAAAATAACTCGAGCATTTTTTAGCATAGTATCCAATTTTAGATGCCACAGAGACTGGATTGACACTATTTCTTACTGTTTTATTGAAATATCTTCTCTCCCCCACATTCTAATCCCGTGGCATATACTAGCGGGTTATAGATGAACAGAATGGTGTTTTCTGTGCATGAGTTGGAAAATGTATTTTAAATTTAGTTCTTCCTTTAAAAGTACGGGTAGGGGATATAAAAAATGACATTTGTACTCATTTCTTATGTAATTTGTTTTACAGAAATCACCCCGAAAGATCAAATTATTTTGGTCGCCAGATCAAAAAACTTGGTAGCCAGTGGCGACCTGGCGACCGCATTTGTTAAGCCCTGTATATTATATATATATATATCTATATATATACGCTCACCAACCGCCGTTCTGATTTCACAACCTCTTAAAACCTGGTAATGTATCCTATTTTAAAAAGATGATGGTGATATCACGAACGGCGACTTTCTTCTGTAATCAGGTTATAATGCTTTTTAATTTAATTGGTTATAATGCTTTTTCATTTAATTCATCTTTTTTATTTTTAATATTCATGTGTAAACCCGATTTTTATGACGTAAATTTTCTTTTTTTCCTGCTCACTCACCAAATTATACAAATTGACATAATTTTTATTTTAAATAACGAAAAAACAAATAAATTAGTATAACATTAATAAAAATATAAATAAAACGTCGAAATAAAAATAACTTGATGACGTAAACACATGTTGTCAAGTGAATGTGACATTTTCGATCAACCATTATTGGCATTTAATCTTACAAGTACCTAGTAGACCAATCCTCGATCGGTAATTTTTTTCAACAGGTGTTTTTTAATTTTATTTAATTTTATTTTTTTGCTAGCTTATTTTAATTACTTTTTTTTTATTCATGGAATTTTCCAATCGATTTTTAACACAATTCCTGATAGGCAAGAATTATATAAATTATGTTGAAAAGTGTTTTGCCGATGACAATACAACATTTTAATATTTTTACAACTTAATTATAAATTAACCAGATGGCCCGTGCGAGGATTTCGCACTGAAATCTAATATTTTTAGGTACTTCTCTATTACGCTGTCGACCACTTTTCATAACAAAAAACTTTCACCACATTGTAAGATTAAACGCCAAAAATGCAGTCCCATTTACTTGATGTCAGAAGCATTATACGTGTTTGTTAAATCATCAAGTGGTTTTTAATTCGACATTTGCGTGTATTTTTCATTATGTTTTACTGGTTTATTAGTTATTTCATTAATTAAAATAACAATTGTGTCCTTAAATTCTTATAATTTATTTTGATATTCCAATGTCAACGTTCTCCCGTTTATTTGGCGATAGTTTTTTGTTATGAAAAGTGGTCGACGGGATAAAAGAGAAGTACCATTTTTTATCAATATGTAATAGTTATTAAATTCAGGTTTAAACTTCTAAAGAAAAAGCAAGGATAAAAATATCTGTAAACAACATTTAGTTGTTAGTCAATCCAGAATATCATCTAATTTATTCCATCAAAGTTAGAGTAAAAACTGATCCAAGATTGCTAAAAGCACGCGCGAGAAAAAAAAATTAACAATCGTATTTTAACTGCATTAGAGGATGACGTCATCGCTTCGGGAAAAACATGGGACATAGAAATATAAATCTAAACATTTCAATTTCAATTTCGATTTTTAATCATAAATATAAAATAAACCCGTGCGGTGTTTTTTATAATAATTGCTGAGCATCATATAATGTGGTATTTTATTTTTTGGCAACAATGTTTTGAGGAAAACCTTTCATTTCATTTAGGAAAACAATGCCGATTTAATTTTTAATTATCAGCAATTTTTAATCGAAAACATGTTTTAACGAAATGTTAAGTGTGCTATGTCAGAAGCGTTTTCAAAATCCGTTCATATGCTATCTCATTCGTCGTTCTGCGTTTCGTATTTTCATAAAAAAAGGGATGTTGGCAGGATAAATAATATATATGATACATTCACTTGAAATTGATTGTTCTTTTTCAATTAGGCGGTCACAGGTGATAAATCGCCAAATATCTCTGTAACTCGTGCAATTGTATGGAAGTTGAAAAACAACGGATTTAATTATGTGACAGTAAAATGCTCGCCAAAATAGGCCAAAGCCCTGTGAAATGGCAAAAGTCAATATTGTAAAGAGTTAAAAGTAAAAAATAAATTGTTTTAAAAATGTAACATACAGAATACGCTTTCATCAATTAATAATTAAATATCAATAAATTTACGATTACACGATGACAAATAAATTTAAAAGAGTAAAAAGATAATTTAAATAATGTTTCATTTTTCTTTCTGATTCTCTTTTGTTGATAAATAAACAGAGCAAAAAGTATATATTTCAAATAAATTCATTATTTTGAGCTTCCTGGCAAACATATAAAAAAGAAGTTAATTTTTCATAATAGAGGTCTTTGCCCAGGCCAAATTAATGCATTGTAATAGATATTTTACGTAAAAAATATGAATTGCGGTTAAAAAAATTCCGCGGTATTTTCAAGATGACCATTGGTTGCTTATAAAAGAGTGTTGTTAAAAAAACTATTTTTGGTATTTCCGCATTATCCCGTCCACCATTTTCCATAAAATAAACTATCGCCAAAGTAATCGCCAGACCCAGACTCTAACGCCAAATAAACAAATGGGTGATTGTTGGCATTGGAATAAAAAGAAAAAAATCGGAAAAGCTGCATTCACTCAAGTGTCAACTATCAATATTTTATTAAAATAAATTTTAAAATGTATTAAGGAAAACAGAAAAAAAATAATATTGGATATTTATTTATTTACAATATTTTTCATAATTATCCCTCTCGACAGGTGAATGTTTGTGACGTCAGTAGAAACTGATCCAATCTATGTAACTATGCATCACTAAATTTTTTCAATTCTTTTACCACTTTTAAAATTTTGTCGAGGCCGTTTAAAAACACAATTGTTAGTTAAAGAGGATACTACACTCACACAAATATACTCGCTGGCTTACTTTAGTCCTGTGGGATATATTTGTTTTAATATCTCGTTTGCATTTCAATATTTATGAATGTTTTTTTCCTTTATTTCTTTTTTTGGTACATTTTGGTTCGAAAAGCACCCCCTTTTTTGGCACTGGATAGCTAAAGTCGATCTGGACAAAGAACTTTCTGTACTTTTTCGATTTTGTTTCAAGACTTGTTTTTTATACCACGTCGAGTTTTAAACACAGAAAACGAGTTTTCTCGAATTAGTGACCTAACTAGATCGATTTCTTGTGCTCGAATTAGTGTAGTCATTAATTTTTGTGAAAATCGTTAGTGCTGTTTTCGATATATAGCAGCATTCTTAGTGCTGAGTTCCTTTTAATAGATTAAAATGACCTTTCCCGAATTCGAAACCTAGCTAGATTGATTTCTCGTGCTCGAATTAGTATAGGCAACACGTTTCGTGTAAATCGTTTGAGTATTTTTCCATTTATAACAAAAACATTTTCAGGGCTGAGTTTGTGTTACCCTGTAAAAACGAATTTTCTTGTATTCGGAACCTAGCTAGATCTTTTTTTCGTGCTCGATTTAGTACAGGGGACAATTTTCGTGAAAATGTTCCACGTCGTTTACGATATCATTCATAATCCGGAAAATCTGTTGCTCGTTTAATATATATGAATAATCGGGAAAATCTCTTGCTCGTTTAATATATATGAATTTGGCGACAGTAATTTGGTCGACAGGATAACTAACAAGAACCAATTGTATATATAGTGTTACGAATATTGTAAATAGCTAGTGTTTGTGTTTAAAAATAATGTAAATAGTTCAACTAAGCTCTATTCATAAGCTAATATTAATTTTTGTTGCATTGCAATATCTTAATTTGGTGATTTTTTGTAAGCGAGTAAACGCTATTGGATTTCAATAGGAGTCTATGGAAATTTGGCGAAATATTGGAAATAGCGTCAAGTTGGCGCCACTTTTGGCCGCCAAATTTGGCGATATATCGCCAAGTTGGCGCTAAAATTGGCGACAGACTCGGGTCTCTTCCTCTTGGTAACCCCTCTAATAGCGTCCATCCTATCTAAATTCTCTACTTTCATGTTAATTCCCCCTAAGAAAAGTCAGAAAGCTCTGACCAATCAGATACGTTTCGAGGTATTAGAAGGATTCATGTGTAAACACAATTTTTATGACGTAATTTTATTTATTTCCTGCTTTCAACACGTGATCATTTAATTATTATTTTAAACTTTCATTATTGTTTTTAATAGTCTCGCGCAAATACATTTTTTATTTGAGATAAAATATAATCATTTGCGCTTTTTTGGCAACAATATAAAAAATGACTTTTTCAATAAAAGAATTTTTTACTCGATTTTTAAGGATTTTTTGAGTTTTTTTTGTCCGACCGTGATAATTTTTTGAATTTCTGAAAGCTTGTTATATTTCGCGTCTGGTGGTATGATTTTCGAATCCGTAGGATGGCTAGAAAAAAGTAATCGCTCCTCAAAAAAGTCCCTAATAAAAAAGCGATGAGACTAACCCGGAATATCTACGCAGATTTTCATTGGTCCATTTTTAAGCCAAAACTTTTTTTTATATATAGAAGGATATACATATATGAAACAAATTAAAAAATTTTCGCCGTTGGCCTCATCAAAACTATAATTCTGTGTAAATCCCATTATTCTACATTCTTTTCTCGTTCCAATATTTCGATTGTCAAAATTCCATCTAGCTAAAAAAAATACTTTATTCTAAATTCATTCTCTTAAAAAAATGGCTCTGATCGCGCTGTTAAAATTACGCACTTTTGTTTCATTAAATAAATGCATCCTAGAATTTAATTCTTTTAAAAAACACCAATCTCCCAGCTAAAAATATTTTAATTTGTTGAAATAACAACTTATATCTTTTTATTTTCTTATTTTCTTATTTCCCTATGTTTTGTGAAAAAAAACCATATTTCTTTATCAAAATTATGAAAAGCTACTTCAGTCTCAATGTAAAAATTATCTTGGCATCTTGCCATGCTCGATAAAACCTACGTATTTCTTTTTCTTTTCTTCTCTTCTTATTTATTCGAAGGAATTAGATGTTTCGAGAATGTTCTAAGAATATTGTAATCCCGCGCTTTTTCAGATTACGGTCATATAACTTCGAAATTAGGCCGCAGAAGAAGTTAATCCGAGAGCGCTGATTGGTCGAAAGAATTTTTAATGACAATGTATTCTGGGGCGTTCAATAAGAGATATACGGAGAACTTCCCGCGTGAGCGTCAGATTGTTCCTGGATCCGGTGGTGCATGCAAACCCCGGCGCGTACTCCACGATCATGGAACACTCTCCTTGGCTGCCGATAGATTCGAAAAAACACCTGCCTATACGAACCAAAATGTCTTCTTAATTAATAAATTAAATCATCAAGTTTCTTCACGGTATTAAAATCAGCACGTATGGATTGAGCATCATAATGAGTAAAGCCTAGCCAGTTTGCTTTTGATTCTCGAATAAAAGTGAAATGGAATGGACTGTCTCTTATTTGCATTCTATACGTACACTATGAAATGCGTTCTCGATGCCTGACTGCAAAATTCCTCAGAGGAAGCCCTTGCCTTGGGTATGATTCTACAAAAATTATAGTGATCCAAGTGAAATCATGACATATATATATATATATATATATATATATATATATAATTACAGTTTACTCTTGTTTGAGTAGTATGATTGTTGACTTAGGAGAAGGAAGTCCTTCAGTTTAGAGCTCTTCAAAAATCTGCATAGATGCGTGAGGCAAAACTTCGTATACATGAAAAACAGCCTCTGAAATTCGGAGTATCTTATCAGTAATTCCAGCCATTTGAATTTGCTTAATAAAGTTAGGCTGGTATGATACGCTTAATGAATATTTACTCAACTCAATAGTTGCCTTATTTTAAGCAAGAAATAATTATATTAATTTCAAAAATGACTTAAACTTTAACGTGATCAAGAATGCTGACAACCTTTTGTATCCTGATAGTGGATTTTATCCTGAGGCAGGGCACAAGGTATTATTGTTTGTAGTATATTCCCTATGTTATTGCCGAAACATCAGTGAAGGCTCACTGTTGAGAACCGAAAAGTTTTTGGTTTCTGTCTGTTTGTGTATTTGTTTGTCTGTATGTTTCGCGATAACTGCCGCAAAAAGGGTTCGATTAGGTTTGTTTTTCGTGGGTATGTTGGCGAGGTACTCGGAGTTGGCTTTATAGTTTTTGGTTAAATTTGGTTAATTCGTTCAAAAATATAATACATTATATTTTAAGTCATAATGCTTTTCAATGGGAAGGCAGGCGAATTTTTAATTTTAACATTCACCGAAAAACAAATCACGCATTGGGATAATTGTAAATGATAAATTATGGATGCTAAATTTACGAAATGCAGATCTTAATTTTATCCGATCGCTTAGAAAATTTGCCAATATATTTATTAGAATTCCGAATTTAATTGTATAAATTATTAGGAATTTTTACGCAATAATTTGAAAGATATAACACATTTTAATTTATCATTCTTTACAACAATTTCCAGTTCTGTTTTTTTCTCTTTTATTAAATGGTTGCCAAGCAACTATATTTCAAAGAATATCAACAAAATAAAATAAAATTTAATCGCATTATTTTGACGCGAAATTTTATTAACAAAATAGCTCATTTTCGGGTGATTTAAGTATTTCTAATGAAATAAGAATTTATTTTAACTACTAAAGAAAGATGAACAAATCGGTTTTCCATACGAAAATTATAAAACCGTTGAATGTTTAAATTAAATATAAGTCTCATAAGAGGAATTTACATTTGCATAAGTATATTTAATACACGAAATTTTATTCAATTTCAACAACATATGATATTTAGTGGTTGAAAAATAAGTATTTTTTTAATGATAGGATAAAATCTCCTGTACAAAAGGAAGGTTAATTTAATGAAATTACAATAGTAAATTCACTCAGACATATACTCGAATAATGAAATAGCATAATTAGTGGAAATTGATAATATAAAATAAAAGTGACAACGGGTGTTCAGGGGGGCGCCGCCCCCTGAAGGAATTTAATCTTATTCAGAAAAAATACAGTAATTAGTAGTTTATCCTATCATTTATCCGACGTAAAATTTTGTAAAATGTGATATTTCTAAAATTTTCAGAACTTTCAATAAACCTTATATTCTTATAAATGTATAAATAACTTTAAAAAATCTAATTTTAGGCTCTCAAATATTATGCAGATTATATTAAAAATTAGCGAGATAGTGAACAATGATTTGTAAAGCTGACGTTGAGGCCTCTGATCTGTAGATTTACTAGTTGCCGAAACGTCAGTTGAGACTCACTGTGGAGACACGAAAAGAGTTTGGTTTCTGTCTGTTTGTCCAGTAGAAAGTTGTCCCAAAGTCCAGTAGAAATAGCGCAAAAAAGGGCCTTGCCTTACAAAAATTCGGGTAGTTCTGATTTTTGGGTATGCTGTAAAGGTTGGCCCTCTAATAAAAAAAAACAAATTTTCGAACTTCTAGATCTTGTGCGTTTTTCACAATATTGAAAAAAACAATATTTTTCGGCACTTTTTTCGATTTTTCTTAAATAACTCCATTTTAGTGCATTTTACAGAAACATTTTACAGGTTTTACATTTTTTCCAAATTTAACCATGTTTTCCCGGCTCCATATCTTACCCCCTGTTTGGACAATTTACAAACATTAATACTGCATGTTGTAGAGAATTTTATGCTCTACAAAATGGTGAAAGTGCTTTTGTCTCTGAAACGTAGGTTATTAAGCAAAAACTAACGTCATTTGTGGATTTTTACATTTTTTCCAAATTTAACCCTATTTTCCCAGCTCCGTATCTTACCTCCTATTTGGAGAATTTACGAACGTGAATACTGCATGTTGTAGAGAATTTTATGCTCTACAAAATGGTGAAAGTTCTTTTTTCTGTAAAATGCACTAAAATGGAGTTATTTAAGAAAAAAAAATAAAAAAAGGGCCGAAAAATATTGGTTTTTTCAATATTGTAAAAAACACACAAGGTCTAGAAGATCGAAAACTTGGTTTTTGTATTAGAGGGTCAACCTATAATAAATGAAACTATCGACTATCTCATGCTCTAAAAAGTTTATTATGACAATTTTGTTTCTAAAATGCACTAAAAGTAGGTTATTAAGCAAAAACTAACGTCTTTAGTGGATTTTTGCAAATGTTACCCTATTTTCCCGGCTCCGTATCTTACCCCCTATTTGGACAATTTACAAATCTGAATGCTGCATGTTGTAGAGAATTTTATGCTCTACAAAATGGTGAAAGTGCTTTTACTGTAAAATGCGCTAAAATTGAGTTATTTAAGATAAATAAAAAAAGTGTCGAAAAATATTGGTTTTTTCAATATTGTGAAAAACGCACAAGGTGTAGAAGATCGAAAACTTGGTTTTTGTATCAGAGGGTCAACCTATAATAAATGAAACTATCGACTATCTCATGCTCTAAAAAGTTTATTATGACAATTTTGTTTCTAAAATGCACTAAAAGTTGGTTATTAAGCAAAAACTAACGTCATTTGTGGATTTTTACATTTTTTCCAAATTTAACCTTTTTCCCGGCTCCGTATCGTACCCCCTATTTGGACAATTTACAAACCTGAATACTGCATGTTGTAGAGAATTTTATGTTCTACAAAATGGTGAAAGTTCTTTTGTCTCTAAAACGCACTAAAAGTAGGTTATTAAGCAAAAACTAACGTGTTCAGTGGATTTTTGCATTTTTTGCAAATTTTACCCTATTTTCCCGGCTCCGTATCGTACCCCCTATTTGGACAATTTACAAACATGAATACTGCATGTTGTAGAAAATTTTATGTTCTACAAAATGGTGAAAGTTCTTTTGTCTCTAAAACGCACTAAAAGTAGGTTATTAAGCAAAAACTAACATGTTTAGTGGATTTTTGCATTTTTTGCAAATTTTACCCTATTTTCCCGGCTCCGTATCTTACCCCCTATTTGGACAATTTACAAACATGAATACTGCATGTTGTAGAGAATTTTATGCTCTACAAAATGGTAAAAGTGCTTTTGTCTCTAAAACGCACTGAAAGTAGGTTATTAAGCAAAAACTAACGTCATTTGTAAATGTTTACATTTTTTCCAAATTTCTTTAAGTACATATTTAAATAGCTTCTTTTATATTTTCTGTTGTAAATAGAATTTTTGTTTAACCCTATTTTCCCGGCTTCGTATCTTACTCCCTATTTGGACAATTTACAAATCTGAATGCTGCATGTTGTAGAGAATTTTATGCTCTACAAAATGGTGAAAGTGCTTTTACTGTAAAATGCGCTAAAATTGAGTTATTTAAGATAAATAAAAAAAGTGTCGAAAAATATTGGTTTTTTCAATATTGTGAAAAACGCACAAGGTGTAGAAGATCGAAAACTTGGTTTTTGTATCAGAGGGTCAACCTATAATAAATGAAACTATCGACTATCTCATGCTCTAAAAAGTTTATTATGACAATTTTGTTTCTAAAATGCACTAAAAGTTGGTTATTAAGCAAAAACTAACGTCATTTGTGGATTTTTACATTTTTTCCAAATTTAACCTTTTTCCCGGCTCCGTATCGTACCCCCTATTTGGACAATTTACAAACCTGAATACTGCATGTTGTAGAGAATTTTATGTTCTACAAAATGGTGAAAGTTCTTTTGTCTCTAAAACGCACTAAAAGTAGGTTATTAAGCAAAAACTAACGTGTTCAGTGGATTTTTGCATTTTTTGCAAATTTTACCCTATTTTCCCGGCTCCGTATCGTACCCCCTATTTGGACAATTTACAAACATGAATACTGCATGTTGTAGAAAATTTTATGTTCTACAAAATGGTGAAAGTTCTTTTGTCTCTAAAACGCACTAAAAGTAGGTTATTAAGCAAAAACTAACATGTTTAGTGGATTTTTGCATTTTTTGCAAATTTTACCCTATTTTCCCGGCTCCGTATCTTACCCCCTATTTGGACAATTTACAAACCTGAATACTGCATGTTGTAGAGAATTTTATGCTCTACAAAATGGTGAAAGTGCTTTTGTCTCTAAAACGCACTGAAAGTAGGTTATTAAGCAAAAACTAACGTCATTTGTAAATGTTTACATTTTTTCCAAATTTCTTTAAGTACATATTTAAATAGCTTCTTTTATATTTTCTGTTGTAAATAGAATTTTTGTTTAACCCTATTTTCCCGGCTTCGTATCTTACTCCCTATTTGGACAATTTACAAACATGAATACTGCATGTTGTAGAGAATTTTATGCTCTACAAAATGATAACAGTGCTTTTTTCTGTAAAATGCACTAAAATGGAGTTATTTAAGAAAAATAAAAAAAGTGCCGAAAAATATTGGTTTTTTCAATATTGTGAAAAACACACAAGGTCTAGAAGGTCGAAAACTTGGTTTTTGTATTAGAGGGTCAACCTTTACAACATACCCAAAAATCAGAACTACCCGAATTTTTGTAAGGTAAAATGCTATTTGTACTGGACTATTGTCTGTCTGTTCCTCGATGACTGCCGCAAAAATGATCGCATTGGATTGATTTTTGGTAGGTATGTTGGCGAAGTACCCGGAATTAGCTGTATAGTTTTTAGCTACATTTGGTTCATTCATTCGAAAATATAAAACATTTCTGTTTAGGTCATGATGCTTTTCAATAGGAAGTCAGACGATTTTTTTTTTTTTTTAATACTCACCAAAAAGAAAATGTCGCATTGGGATGATTGGAAATGCTAAATTATGGATTCTAAATTTACGAAATGGAGATCTTAATTTAATCCAATCGCTTTGATATTTTGCCAATATATTTATTAGAATTTCGAAATTAATTGTATAAATTATTGGGACACTTTATGCATTAATTTGAAAGATATGAGACATTTTAATTTCTCCTTTTTTATAAAAAATTCCAATGCATTATTTTTCTCTCTTTCATTAATGGTTGCTAAGCAACTATATTTCAAAGAATATCAACAAAGGAAAATTCAAGTGAATCGCATTAATTTGACGCGAAATTTTATTAACAAAATAGCTAATTTTCGGGTGATTTAAGTTTTTATTATGCTTTTTTTAAAATGAAATAGATGAGAATTTATTTTATCTACTAAATAAAGATTACCAAATCGGGTTTTCAAATAAAAATAATAAAAATGTTGAATTTGTAAATTGAATGTAAGTCACATAATAGGAATTCACATTTGTTATATTTTATACACGAAATTTTATTCAATTTCATCAACATTTGATGTTCAGTGGTTGAAATATAAGTATATTTTTAATGATAGGATAAAATCTCTTGTACAAATATATGGTTATTCTAATGAAATTAAAATAGTAAATACATTCAGACATTTACTCAACAAATGATATAGCACAATTACTGAAAATTGAGAATATAAAATTAAAGCGAGAACGAGGGATTCAGGGCGGTGCAGTCCCCCTGAAGTAATATATTATTATTATGAAAAAAATACAGTAATAAGTAATTTATCCTAACATTGCATAACATTGTGTTTAATGCGATACTTCTAAAATTAAGGGAACTTATTAGGGAAATATTATATTCTTATAAATGTATTCTTATAAATTTTAGGATATCAAATATGATGCAGATAATGTTAAAAATTAGTAAGATTAATGATCATGAACAAGGATTTGTAGAGCTGATGTTGAGGCCTGTGATCTGTAGATTTACTAGTTTAAATATTGTGCATTTTATCTGAGGGATATTTGCTTATTACCTATATCGGGTAGTTTCTCTTTTTATTTAATTAAGATTATGATAAATGATAAATTCAGTATTAATAATAGATGAGTATTGTATGTAGTGTTTAGAAAATTATATTAATGTTAAAATAGAATTATGCATGAACTTAATATGGGTATGCAATTAAACTTTAATGCTAAATGTAATTGCCAAGTAAAGGTAAAAACAATAAAAATGTTTCTTTGCTATCAATATAGCAGTTTGTCCAGTGTTGACACTCAAAACCAAATTTCTTTAAGTACATATTTAAATAGCTTCTTTTATGTTTTCTGTTGTAAATAGAATTTTTGTTTAACTAATTTAATTCTCCTCTTTATTGTGGCATCATATTTCTCATTTTAGGATAAATTAAGCTGGTATATAGCTTACTAAGCTTTTAAAGGGCATTTGTTTTTTGAAAATTTAACACATCGCTTTGTAAAATCATTTATCTGTTATTTAATTAATACTTAAATTAATATAAATTCATTTTTATTTAATGAATGGTGAGTACTAATTGTAAGTTATTTATTATTCCCTTACAAGGTCCTAGAGCTCATAAAGATCACCCTTTATATTTACTAAATAATCGGTGCACGAAGGATTTTGGTTTTTATGGATGTTACAGAGGCATGGTAGATTTTCTATACGTAACTATCCTACATTTAAGTTAGAGGTAAATATCTCTTCAACATTGATGATTAAATCGAATAAAGGATTTACCAAGTTCTTTTAAAATCATTCTTGTTTACAAATTTGAAGAAGTATCCGCGTTTAGCGTTCACTATCGGATTCCTTTTCAGCTACTATGTTTATTGCTGTAAAAATTATTCCATATCCTGACAATGCTTTTAACACAAAATACGTTCCATATAATTTTCTGTTCATTTTTATGGATTATTAAACTTTTTACGTACTTTCTGCTCACTGTATATAAATCAATAATTAATTATTTTTTATTACTTTAATTGTTTCAAACACTTCAGTTATGTGATTATGACTTTAATGACAGTTGATTTAATTCCGTTTATAAAACATGGGTTTTTTAAAATGAAATATGAAAATGCCTCTTTAATCATAAAATAGGTTGAAAAATGGTTTCTAGAATGAAGGAATTCTGATTTTCTATTTATTAAAAATGTGTCCCTTTGTTCATAAATAATGAAATATTGAAAACGCGAATTTATCCACTTCTGTTGAGATAATTTATTAATATCTGTCGGAAGTGTAATGTACCTTAAAGATTTATTGCCCTCCCCACTTAGTACGTTACTAACTTACATTAATCAAAAATATGGTTTACATGCACTTTATTTTTCGAACATATAATATCTCGAATTCTATAGCTGAGTTTTTAGAGTTAAAATAAATCGATGATTTCAAATTAAGCAGCATATTCTTTAAAAGTTAGAATCATATAATACAATTTGGACGAAGAATTATTATAAATAGTAGATTTCAAAATTAATGTTGTTATTTAACTATATAATTGTATTTTCATGTATGCAGGGTGGTGTGTCATTAGAAGGTAGTTCTAAAAATATTAGTATCAGAAAACAGTACAGGAATATATATTTTAGCTGTGTTTAGAAACTCAAAAATATTTCAAACAAACTACTGTAATTATCTCATTTCATACATATACTGGTATGGCATGTAATATATTATTTTTTTCCTCCTGTACCTTTTTTAAAGCAACATTATCTACAGCACCTTTGTAGTGGCACACCTAGTATACACCAGATAAGTTTACTTAAATTTAGGATATTGGTGCATTGATCTTAGCCGTCGAAGACTGTGAAATGTCGTAGATATGATATATATGAAATATAGCATGATATGTATCTACTATGATATAAAAAGTCCTTTAAATATGCTTATTTTGAGGATTACTGTTTTGTATCTGATATGCTTTTACACTCTTTTTGTACACATATATTAATTGTATAAAATTGTTTTGAAATGTTTTAACATTAAATTCGATTTTCTTAAAAGCTAACAGAAATTCTTTCTTGAAACAGAAGCTTTTTAGAGTAAAATGTTGCTTTATACATTGTATAATATGCTTAGAATTTTAATCAAACTACAAATGATAAAAGGTGAGGTCAATGTATTAGGAGGCTTTTCACGCTAATCTTTACAGTAGTACCTGTCAAGAATTGTTTTTATAAAAATGCATATATTTTTCATAGCATGAGACATCTGGATAAAATCCGAATTGCCGGATCGTAGCTAAATATATAATTAATTTTTCTATAGCGGGAAATATACAATATTTTTTATTCTAATGACGGGAAAGCTTTTATGCCTACTCTTGGAATGTATCTACAAAAAAGAACATAATCATTTCTCTGTGATTTCGGTAACAGAGTTAATTATGAGCGACAATTGCTGCGGAGTGCGCTTTCAGTTGTGGTATGTATTTTTAAACTTTACTAAATGTTAGAATATTATGTCTGTGATTTCGGTAACAGAGTGAACTATGAGCGACAATTGCTGCGGGGTGCGTTTTCAGTTGTGGTATGTGTTTTTAAACTTTACTAAATGTTAAAATATTATGTGGTGTGCATTGCATATAGAACATTTTTAGGGATGCAAGGTACATTTCTCAGCATTACCGTCTATAGTCGCAATTTGCTTATTTTTAACTGTAGTATACATTTTCCAAATGAACCATATTTCAGTATACTAAGACACGTTTGTAGAATATAAATAAATGCATTTACAGGGTTGCGCAAAAGAGATGCATTGTCATCAATGAATAATGATCGTAGGAAGTGCACTTTTAGTTATGTTATGCATTTTATACTTGATTTAAATTTTTGCATATTGTGTTAAGTGTCGAAAATCTATAAAGCATATACCAGGTTCAAAATATTAAGCTAAGGGAAAATAATCTGAAAGTGATGGAAAGCCTTTCAAAATCTATGTGGGTGTATGATTTTTCTTTCTTGTTTAGATATAAAAATTGCCCTGAGTTGTGACGCTGAGCATTATAAATATGCATTAAAATCTACCTTGTATAAATATGAATTAAAATTTACCAGCTTCAAAGTACATAAAACATATCAGCTCTAACTAAATTGAGTTACAAAATTCAAAGAACATAAACTAAATATAAGAAAATGATGTTATTTGCTATTCCTTATAGAAATGTATAAAATAATATTAAGAGAAATACATTTGCTTATTTTTTCTGTCTTCAGAACAACGTTGTGATTTTTTTTTCATTTTAGCGCATAAAATATTTATGATGCTCTATAGCGCAATTTAAAATGCAGATCTTAATATTCAGATCAAAATATTTTCTATATTCGATTAATTAATTTCCTTTGAAAGTGGAATTCCAAGTACACAAATTCCTTGAATGTTTTCCCATATTAATAAACGAAGAATAAATAAGATGAATGCACTTTAATATAGAATAAATATTATTAATGTGTTGTATAAATTTAAGTATATTGCATAATATTATGGATTGAACTTTGATGAAGTACTGAATAATAAGGAAACAATGTTATAAGAGTTAAACTAATTTATAAATATTTGATAAATTTATCAAGGAATAGAGAGGTTAATTATACTTTTTTCTTATTTCAGTTATTTTTTAGTTCACATATATTCTATGCTCTATTACACTGTTATTCTATGGAATATAAATTCAAATTAATACAGAGATGATATTTTAGAAGGTAAGAGGGAATATCTGTCAGAAAAAGATAATAAATCAATAATATCAAACAACAGCAGCAAAAAACGTATTAAATTCAACTGTTTCTATCTTAAATAACTGTTTTATTAAAATAATAAAAGGAAAATTTCAGAATATTTAATGTTATTATCAATAAAATCGTCTGATTAAAGTAGTTAATTTTTCATTATTTTTGAAGATTTTCGTTTTCTAAAATACCGTATGTCCGCGAATAAAACGTCCAGATTAAAAGGCCAAAACAATAATTTATTTTTATGTACTTCCTAGTATATCCTTTAAAGTATAATTTTCTTATTTATTTCAAATTCTTTTAAATAATAAAAAAAATCGTTGTTTTCAGAAATTAACCCTTTCTTTAAATTGACTTTGATACACTCAAAGTGTTTTATTTCTTTCAATGTCAGAGAATGTATTTGTGCCGTTTTATAAAACAGATTAAAATATTCTTAACACGACATTGAAAGTGGATACAGGTAAAGGGTACGTAATACGGTACAGGTAACACGGTATTATCATAATATTAAAAAGGGCAACACAGCGAAGAGGTTAGCATGCTGGCCAGAAAATAATGAGCTTTGGCCAATGCTAGCGATTACGATACCAGCAGAAAAAGGGTAGCGATATGTATGAAAGGATGCGGAAATTGTTTAGAATATCCGTGTACAAGAATGATTATTCATGTCACTTTCCTTTCAAATATACGTCCTGAAAGTGCTCCTTCCTTCCGCCTGAATATTATAATAATATTATTAATAATATTTAATTAAAATAAAAGACTTATAATATAGAAGAATAAAAGACTCCCATATTAATAAACGAAGAATAAATAAGATGAATGCACTTTAATATAGAATAAATATTATTAATGTGTTGTATAAATTTAAGTATATTACTTAATATTATGGATTGAACTTTAATGAAGTACTGCATAATAAGGAAACAATGTTATAAGAGTTAAGCTAATTTATAAATATTTGATAAAATTATCAAGGAATAGAGAGGTTAATTGCAGCCTAAAACTGACTAAAAACAGCCTAAAATGTTAAACTGATATGTTTTGAGAAAATCAATCTAAAAATAGCAAATAAGCATAATCAGAATTGATAATACAACATACAATTATATAAGAGATTTGTCAATATGTTTACAATTAATAAACTTGAACTGAACTATAACAGAGGTGACAAAAAACGTTGTTTTTTATTTCGTGTGTATAATAATGCTACATTATACAGCGTGATTACAAATGAAAATATCAACTTTGAATGGCTATATCTTATGAACAATAAAAGGTAGTGTTCCATTTCAAACATCGAAGTGGGTGAGAAATTATGAAGTTTCATAAATGCAGAAAAAAGAAGAAACACGAGCCAGTTTGCGCCACCAGCAGAAACACGAACGGTATCCATTCTATAGAAGAATTCTTCCTACACGGTTTTCAGCCTGTCGGGTATTACAGTTGGAATAACTGATGTTATCTCCGTTTTCAGTTTAGTAGTGTCAGCTGATAGAGGCAGAAAAAAGCATTTTACATTTTATGTATCTCGGTAGCAACTGACTGAATGAACTCGCAACAGAACATGCCGGTTCACTTTCAACTCGCCGCTCATTGCGCCATCTCTCGACAAAAAAAAAAACGAACTCTACATTTATGAAACTATATACCTCACACTCACTTCGATGTGTGAAATGGAACACTACCTTTTAGTTTTAAGAAGATATAGTCCTTCAAAGTTGGGATATTCATTTGTAATAACTCTGCATTTTCCAAAGAAAAACAAGTAATATAAAAACTTTTTTTTTAAGTCAATTCCTACTTAGGTCAAACAGAATTTTTTTTTCCAGCGATCTACACGTTTCGCCATTGACGGTATTTATTCCTAAATTTATATCCTGCTATATATCTTACATAAGAGAAATTTTTGAGATGTATTAAAAATTAAATAAAAAATAAATAGCTAAAATACCAAAAATTAATAGTTCGAAAAGTATTTCTCACAAAATTGTTAGACAAACTGCGTTAGAAAGGTAAAAAAAATTTATTTTTCTTGGTATAAATTTAAAATCTAATGATTATGCCGTTTTTCAAATATTGAATTAAAAAAATTACTAAACTTCACAATAAAGTGCCATAGCGATGTTACACTTAGTGATAATACGGTTTTTTCAAATATTAATTAATTAATTAAATTTTATTATTAAATTTTAGTTTTATATTTCTTTTCTCTTCAAAAGTATAGACTCACTCCACATTTATAGTCTCCTTCGCCCGCGAGCCGCCTGATCTTCGTCCGTGAACAGCCCCATTATCATTTTACGTGTGAAGGTGAGACTATAAATATGGAGTGAGTCTATACTTTTGAACAGAAATGAAATATAAAATTAAAATTAATTAATTTAATTTAATTAATGAATTAATATTTGAAAAAACTGTATTAACATCAATTGTCATCCAGTACAAGTTTTAAAAAATTTATTTGAACTTGAATGGATGAATAGAAAATATTTTATTAACGATTGAAAATTCCAACAAGATATATATAGAGAGAGAGTGTGAGCTAATAGTAGGAATTTAAAAAACACATACGGTTTTATATGCCATGAAACATTAGGAACAGTATGATTGGCTGGGTGATTTTAGAAGTTATTTATGCAAAGTGAGTCTGAAACGTTCGTGAAAAAAAATAATTTTCCAAACTACAAAGTTACTACCTGCCTGTAAACGAAACTACTAAGTGCTAAACGCGCGTTTGCGCATGCACATGGAGAAATATTCTGAAAAAAATCTCTTATCGTGGAACCTACTAAGGGGAAGCAGATTTGACCGCTATTGCTCTTCGAACGTATAGTGAGTGTATGAACTCGTATCACAATGCGATGAAGCAAAAGCATAAATATAAAATTTTGTTCCAAACTGGGAAATTGCGTGACAGATTTGTTTGGCCAGACGTGTACAGCATTGGACAATGGGGTTTGCTGAACGTCAACGCCCGCACACACACTGCGGTCCATATGCCCATCTTCTTGTCAAAGCATGCTGTAACTGATATGGGGCATCCATCTTACTCCACTGGTCTGGCATCTGTAGACTTATTTTTGTTTATTTGTTTACCCTTACCAAGAGATCCCTGATAGACACAAATTTTGCAAATGTACAAGCTCCCCAACAACATGGGACATATAGGATTTGATTGATTCTAATTGAAGTCTTTGTTAACAGTTTTCAGCATATTTACTAACGTTGTCAAAAGTGTATTGGGGGCTGAGGGAGATTACTTTGAGGGTGATTAAAGGTTCTTGATTTGTATTTTCTGTTCTATTTGTTTTCTGGTGCCTATCATAAATTTTTGAGACGCATTTTGTGTAATATACTTGTATAACATAGTGTATTGTAAACTGTTCTATGTATCTATTCACAGTCTCATGCTTTCTCGAATCAACCAGTTAATCAGACTCTTTATCCATACACGATACCGCGTCTTCAAAATATGTTCAAGCTCTTCTTCTCTTAATGTTGAACTTCATTTTAGAAGTTTGTTACTAAAAGTAGTTTCAATCTTTTTATTATCTGTAAAGTTCTCTAAAAGTTAAATAAGCATTCTATTTATTATACTCATTATAAGTCTGATCAATACAAATATGATAGTATGATTGTTCTGACAGTTGAAGTTTTAAACCTACTCAGAAACTCGTTTTCTCTAATTAAATGCTCAGTTTACCCTCTTCCCAAATGGGTTTTCGTGTTCTTTGTAATGAATGCAATCTATCTTATTGCTTCAAACAAAGAGTGTTTGTATGGTTCCAGGTCAGTTCCAGGTGTTTGTATTTTTTTATGACTGATATTTTAACCTCTTGCCTGTGGAATATTTTATAGAAAGATGTGTCAAAAATTGAAACATTTTTCTCTCTTTAATTTTGTGCATTACACCAATAAAAAGGATAGAAATAAGGTTGTTTTATATTAAAAAAATAATAAATGAAATTAAATAATTACTATTTTTATTATTTTCACATACATGAGAAAAATTAATGGTTTATAGTCAAACTTTACTCAAATATTATCTATTGTAAAAATAATAAATTAAATTACATTACACATTTGAAAATGAAATTGAACTAATGGAACAGAATCACTGAATTTTCATCTCTCCAAAATCAGTTCGGAAATTCCAAATATGGCGTCTTTTGGTGCCTCGAACTGGATTCGGTTGACACAGGCAAGGGATTAACTAATATAGTAATTACAATCTTTAACGAAAAGAATTAAATAACAAAAACATTTCATTTGAATTTCTTCCATTACTATAGTAACGGATGCATTTTAGAAAGTATTACTTGTTCTAGAAATTTTGAGATTTTAAAGACAAAAACATCACCAAATTAGAAAATGTTCTATATCTCATGAACTATTTAACTTTGAAGAATTTATTTGATACCATTCGTTTCAGCGTACCAAAATACATTAAAACATGATATCATTTGACATATAACTATATTGCCCGATTTTAAAGGAATTTTTGTAATGTTTGTTCCATTTTTACCCGCTTTAGGGGTGGAATTTTAGAAAATATATTTTAGTGCGCCTCTACATCCTAAGAGGTATTTTCCCTCCAATTTACATGTTTCTAGGTTTAGCAGTTTGGGCTGTACGTTGAAGATCTCCCAGGTCAGGACTTTTCTTTATATATATATATATATATATATATATGTGTGTATATATATATATATATATATATATATATATATATATATATATATATATATATATATATAGTTAAAATGTGTTTTGATAACTTAATTTCTCTACATAACAGTTAAAAACTGCAATTTATGTTTAACCTTGTTTATTTGGATATGTACAAAATTTTATAAAATGAAATATTTTAGGTATTCGATATATTTATATTCGATATTACTTCAAATGAAATTTTAATTTATTACCCCAGTTTTGAATTTAAACAATTACAAATAATCATGCACCAAGTATAGATTATGAAACACTTTTCAAAACAAACAGAACATTATTAAGAAAATGTCATTTTTTTGTACAATAAAATGAAATATCTAAGTGAGTAAATTAAAAAACATATAACTCAGTATAAGTCCATTTGCAGCCATTGCTGTCCATATCCAATTATGTGTGCGAATTCTTTTGTATAGTGCAGTATATCATCTATAGCATTTATACCAATCACGTCCCATGACGTAATATAGGGTAACTTGGGGTGAGATGCCCTGTTGGATAAGATGCCGTGTCACGTGGTTTTCCTATATGCAGGTGCTGTACGGAAACGCCACTCACTCGAGAGGAAGAGGCCTCCCTACTGATAGTTTAATTCCAGTTTGCGTTGTTTTATTATAAATTTAAATAGTGATTTTCTATTGCTATTTCGTCTTAATACCTATGGTAAGTGTCCAAAATCTTTTACGCTCTTTCTTTCTTTACCTATATCAGTCATAGTTTAAACATCAGAGAAATAAATCTGATGTTTTTAGAGAGTATTGGTGTCTGCCCTTTCCGCGAAACGTAAATGGCGGCCGATTAACTCATTTACACTTTAGTAGGTAGACCAACGATTTTAATCATATGATTTTAACCGGATGAATTAAGTCAGTGATTAAATCGTTATTTAAATCAGCTAATTTTTTAAAATCATTGATTAAAGTCATAACTTTTCTAAATGTTTAAAATTACATAAAATGTATTAAGAAAATGCAACCGCACAAAATGGTATTGTGTCTTTTGAAGCAATGGGAATATTTCAATTTAATCCAACAGCTATTCCAAGTACAGTTTTCGTTCGGTCGAACGAACAACACGAGTCCCTGTTTTTCAAGGAGAAATACACTTCGAAACGGTAGAATAATCTCTCAAGCAGCTGATTAAATATTTCTCCCAACCATGCACATAACTAAAATCACACAAGCTTTCGGCTGGCCTAACAATCAACTTACCATTAAGTGATAAAGAAGATCTAGTGCCAACTGCCGAAAATATTACACAGTCTTCTCCAACAAAATTTCTGCAATATTTTTCCCCTATTCCAGTTTATGAAAAGAGAAATCATAGTGAAAGAAGGCAAGAAGCTTAAGTACTGAAGTTATTGAAGAAAAGAAAGTAAAATGGCAAACAAAAGAAGCTTATGAAAGGGGGAAAAAGTTAAGAATAGAAACAAAAACTAGACCTATAAAAGCGAAATCTGAACCAGAGAGAAAATAGCAACTGCGAATTGCCAGATGTCTCAAGCCTTTGTAAAAAGGCAGTGTTTAAGAATAAGGCAAAAGCTAGAAAGAGAGGATCTGCAACAGACGATGATATGGATGATGATGGAATTCCCCTCCATAATTCAGAAAATGAGGATTTTTTTAAAGTGAATAAGAATGGGTGCTCAGAGTGTCTAGAAGAATACAATAAAACCTCGGAAAACCTCTGTGACTGGATCAAGTGCATTCAGTGCAACTGTTGTTTACATGAAAGTTGCTCAAAGTTTCTAGACAAATATGCAGTTTGCGGCAGCGCTGAGATATTGCTGAAAAAGAGGTGGAACGTATGAAAAACATTAGCAAAATCCTGGACTCTAAAGCATTTAATATCAGTGCTTTGCCATATTTGAGCTTGTTATAAAGTTTTAAAAATTAGCATACTTAAGTGCAATAATACTTTTATAAATGTTAAGTAGAACATAGTCTTTTTTTAACACTTTTCAACCTAGTTGAAAAGTGTTTATGACTTCGGTTTGTCTGCCGTCTGTCCGTGCTCTAACTCTCGTAAATATGCTCGGATTGCTCTGCAATTTTTATATGTTGTTGTCGTTATCTATAGCATCTACCCTATTTCAACTGAAGTGTGTAGCACTTATAGTTTTTTTACAGGGACACTCAAAAGAATTCCGTTACATTACGGTCTATGGGGAAAAATCATTTGCGGTTTATTTTAATGATGTTACACAATTTCAAATACATTGCAATTGATATATATCACTAAGGTGCATTACAAGAAGCTTAATATGGAATAGGGTGTGCATAGCACTTATAGTTACTTTACAGGAACAGTCAAAAGAATTCCGTTACATTACGTCTATGGAGAAAAATCGTTTGCGGTTTATTTAAATAATGTTTCACTATTTTAAACGCATTGAAATTTATATATATCACTAAGGTGTATTACAAGAGGCTTACTACAGAATATTGTGTGTATAGCAGTCATCGTTCATTTACAGGGACACACAAAATAATTCTCTATTGTCTGTTAACAATAATTCCTGAAAGTGCGTTTTACGTTGCTGAACGCGATTTTAAATTTAACTCACTTTTTGTCTATTACTTGGTGTGTATAAATTTTGTACTTCATATACAGGGCAGCACAACAGTTTGCGAACACACTTCCGTTTATTGACAGAAACTCCAGAAGGAGAATTTTAAACTGTGCTACGCGTTTCCTAACTAAACTAAAATTTAGCATCCTATGTAGCATATATACAAATCTATAGATCATATACAGGGCTGAATAAAAGTATTCGGATATTTTTCCGAATATTGTATATGTTGGAAATATATGTTGGAAATTCCTAAAATTACGTTTTTAAATATGTTATGCGTTTTCCAAATTGTTTACTTAGATGTTATCTTTAAGCTTATTAAACGGTAATGATTTGTAAAATTATTTTGGAAGCGTTGGAAAGTGTTACATAATCTATGCTTGACGCATGATTTTTCGTTCTTGTTCAAATATTAGTTTGTTTTCTGTTAAATTGTCAATGTTTGTAACATTCATATTTTTGTAATTGTTGAATGCTAAGTAAGTAAAAACTTTAGAATGTCTAAAATATTAAAGTTTTTTTTCGTTCATTTATGTGTTACACTGCTTCACAAAAATTATTGTTTACATTGAAAGTCCAAAAGGCATCTTACCCCTATGTAGTTGGTCATCTTACCCCAAGATGCCGAAATACAAGCATTTACAGAAGCAAAATGTTTTACGCTTCCTATGACATTTGTAAAATGAGACATTTTAAATCATACATAAATGTATCAAGTTTAATAAGAAATTAATGAATAACAAATAAAAACAACAGGCGATTTTATAAAAAATTAAATCAAAAACTGCGGCATCTTCCCCCAATCTATCCTACTAAAAAATAGATAAGTTTAAAAATATACATCACAGCGGAAAACGCACTTACAGCAATCGTCGATGATAGTTATTCCTGTAACCGAATTATTTTATGTGCCTCTGTAATTCAACGATAAATGCTATACGCACTGCAATATCCACAGAAAAGATCTTGTAGTGCACCACAGTGATGTTTTTTAATTTCATTATGTTTAAAGTGTAATAACATCATTAAAACGCATCGTAAATGATTTTTTCCATAGATCATATCTAACAGATATTTTTTGCTTCCCTGTAAACAAACTATAAATGTTACTTATTCTTTACTCTTAAGAAAGCATTTTCTATTCACTCTCAGTGATGCATATCAATCTAGTTATATTTGTAATGTCGTAACATCAATAACATTCACCACATATTATTTTCCATATAGATCATAATGTAATGTAATCCTTTTTTGCGTCCCTGTAAACGAACCATAAATGCTACTGACTTCATTTTCAATACCAATCATTCTATAGTAAACCTCAATAACACACACACACACACACACACATATATATATATATATATATATATATATATTACATAGCAATCCGAGTATATTTATAAGAAATAGGGTATGGAGAGTTGGACAGACAGACAAACTGAATTCATAACCCTGTTTCAACTATGTTGGAAAGTGTTAAAAATTTAGTAATAAAGAATAAATTAAAGTGTTATGATTTTAAATGTTTTAAATGTTTAAAACTTTTACAGAATTTCTTATCTATTCTTCACTTATCTTTTAAATAGAACCTACTAGTATCGTTACAGTGAAAAATCAATAAGTCAAAAGTAAATACTCCGAACTCTTATTTGAAATTCTTACCTGTTCGTTTAACTAGCCTGGAGATAAGACGTCATAATAAGTTTAAGAAAATCTGATTGGAGTCGCTTCAGGCTACCTAGAGGCGACCATGAAAATATTATTAAAGTAGCTTAAGATATATTTTTTCTATATTTGTATTTTAAAGTTATATCAATATGCTGCTCTGACATTCACTTGTTTTCATTTCCTTATTTATTTTTTCAATTACTCAGTTTTTTTAAATCTAAAACCATTCTGGTAATAAAATGCGCAAAATGCACACCGGAATAAAACATTATTGAGCCAGTAATTATTTCAGGTATATCTTTATCAACATTTGTAATATTGGCGTGAAATATTGCATCAACGTTAGAATTTTTTTTAATTTTTCAACACTTCAAAATATTGGCAAGCGGCAAGAGTTATTTTGGCATTTCATTCCAAATATTTTCCATATGAAAACAATATTGCTCCAACATAAAGATTTTATTGCATATACTTCGACTGTAAAGACAATATTTTAAAAGTAGCAGTATACAACTGAAAGTATTTCTAATGAACGTAATATTGGAACCAGAAATAACCAATGTAACCTATATTGGTTTGCAACTAAGAAAGCATATACAAGAGTTCTTTTTCTATTTGGATGTGTAAGCATGTTGTCTATATGACTGTCAATCTTAGTGTTTTTTATCAAATGAAATAAATGCACTTTTTACCAGAAATTCCAATTAAAAAACGAAACTAAATATGTAAGACGCAAAAATCACACGATTTTATTAAATATATTTTTTGGTTCTAACATGTTTACTTGACTTGGATGAAAAAAAATAGCAGACAGCTATTGTTGTGCGCTATAAATTAAATGAAAATTGAAGAGAGTGCGTTTTATTTATTACGTTGAAAAAAGATAAATATCGAACAAAGTTAATAGTGCAATAATATATTGCACAAGAAACGATTAATGTAGCCAAATGGTTTTTAGGTGCGTTCGTAATTATATAAATACGTAGCACCTATAGTCGTCGTTTGGTCCGTCCGTCTGTCCGTCCGTCCGTCCGTCTGCCTGTCTGTCTGTCTGTCTGTCCGTCCGTCTGTCTGTCTGTCCGCATATAACAACGCAAAAACTACCCAACCAAATGGTTTGCAATTTAAAATATATTATCTTTGCAGAATTTTGTCGAGACATTTCAAATTTTATTAAAATCGAATCAAAACTTTAGGAGATATTAATAAAAATATTTATTAAGAAATTTGAATTTTTTTTTTTTTTAAATCGGTGCTTTTTTGTTATAGGAGCTTCCGAAGTTTAATCGTCAAGCGACCGAGATACTTATTTTATGACAGAAATTAATCTGCAGACGATATAATTCATTTCACAGAATTAAAAATCATCAAGATCTGAATATTTATATAACTAGCTGATACATATATATCTGAATATTTATATAACTAGTTAAGATATTTGTATGAACAGTGTCATAAAATATATACTTAACTAGCTGTTTAACCCGTTCTACGCACGGGATATCATGAATTTAATTCTAAAACGTGCGTAAGAACGCACCTCGTTTGTAACGTTTGACGTACAATTTCCAACTTGTTATTTCTTTAATGAGAAAATTGTACATATGAGAAAATTGTACATATACTATTTTTTTAGGAGGCCATTTTAACAATACTATAAACGTTTAGTAGCATATACTTTTTAAACAGAATTCTAGAATTTACTTTAGAACAGAATTGTTCCAACCTTTATACTTCGAAGGACAGTATTTGCGAGGTAAAATGTCTCGGCTCGCACTTCAAAGCTAAAAAGTTCTCTTGCGCCGCACATACACTGAAGTAATATTAACGATGAAGATATGTTAAAATATTATAAAATTATAAAAATTAACGATAAAATGTTAAGCATAAATATATAGTAATCTTTGACTTCTTTTCAGTTAAAAATGCTCTTAGAGTTATTGATAGATGAAATAGAAGACGTATTATGTTGATCTCACTTAGACATGCAAAATATTTGTTTTTGTTTTTGGAATTCAAATCAAAAGTTCTTAATAAGTATTCCGGGACATTGTATCCAATAAGGAAGCATTATGTTACTCACTTTCAGTATTTCATTAGCAAATGGAAATTTACAGGAAACATAAAAATTTCAAGTTTTCCTTATTAGTTTTACACTGATTCTACCAAATGACAGCTTCATATTCCCAGCATCTCCTATATGTCTCTACATGTCTTTTTTTTTTTTTTTTTTTTTTTGTTACATTTCAGGCAAACGTTCTCATTTGAAAGCCAATCAGATTTATCTGATGGTCAGTTTTATCCCGTGGTAAGGCTCAGGTTAACCCATTTTAGGCCAAGCATAGAAATTTTAAAAAATGTGGTATTATTTGCATTGAAATTTGCTTAAATTACATTCATTAAGACATCAAAAAAGTTTCGTGCATGAAAAATAATATTTTATTTATTATTTATTTATTATTAATAATTTACTATTAAATTTAAATATAAAAATTTAAGTTTTCTTATGGCATTTGTTTTATTGTTATTTTATTTACAGAACTTGCAACTTTACTTCATTATAAAAACATATGATTAATCTCAAGTGGAATAATTATATATTTTCAAAAAGTCGAATTTGTCAATAACCGTTTCAAGTAAAAAGCGTATTTTGAAAATTTCTCAACAGAAAGTGATTACTTCAATTGAATTACTAATATTTTATAGATGTCTCCAGAACCCTTAAAAATAGCAGAAAAATAAAATTAGCGAAAAATATATGTCACAGTGTTAATAAAAAAAATATTTTTTGAAATGGTGCGTTTACGCACCTTTGGCCGAAAATGGATTAAGTTGGGATTTGTTTTTTCTTTGCGGGTCGTACTTGTATATATTTCACTCTTATTTTACCAGGTTCCATTCGGTTTCAGGTCGTATTTTAACTTATGCTTGTCGGGTTCAGTTTGACCAGATTTTCAAATGAAAATCTGAAATATTTTTAGATGAAAAAAGATATATTTAAATTTTAATAAGTAGCATATACTTATTTTTAAACATAAAGTATTAATGTGATATTAGAGATAGCAGTGAAAACACATTTTCCAAAAGTGGATAAAAATATGGATTAATTTTCTTTCATTTGGTGTTCTTGATAGTTTTTAAGTTTAAATGTGTTATTTTGAGATTGATTTCTGGTCAATGAGAATTAATTTATCTTGTTCGCGTCACGTTTTGGGTTATTTCAAATAGAATTTTCGAGTTTGAGTCGGTATAAATTGGTTGGGCAGGACTTAATGTAATGGATTTTTTTTTTTAAAGCTTTATATGTGAAATATCATTATACACATAATTGTAAAAATCATTATAAACTGAATAAAATTCTACAGAAATTTGGCTGCTTGTTTTTTCGATAGATGAGCATTGATGTAGTAACATTTTTAAAAGTATAATACATTTATCGGCTAAATATTAATAATATAAATAAAAATTCTATAGAACTTTTATTGCTTGATTATTAGAGTTGCGAGCATTAACTTAGTAAATTTTAAAAATGTATAATTAATATTTCGACGAAATATTAATAAGATTAATAAAAGTTATTTTAACAAGGCATGTTAAAAACTTTTAATCTATTTATTATTTTTTTTTCACAAAAAGTAACAAAATAACTGTTCTATAATCTATGTGGTGTTTTAATATATATATATATATATATATATATATATATATATATATATAACTATGTGGCATTCTGCTAATGTCTTAGCTCCATACAACAGTCAAAGAAAAAAGGTGGTAAACATACCCAAATTAACGCAGTCGTGGTATAAACTTTAAGCAGTAGTAGGCCGAGTACTATATAGACTGAAAGAAAGAAGAACACGATGGCACTCGAATTTGATTCTAATCATCTTTAAATTCCAGGGGATTACTGTCTCTTAGCAATTCTCTATGTTAAAACATACTAAAATGCTAGCAACATTTTATTTTAATAATCACTTCGACGAGAAAAATCCCTCTTATCTCTCTCTGTAAGTTCGATTTAAACGAAGAGGCGCAAGAACAATTTCGTAACACGTGACCTATTTTTAACCAATGCATGTTCGATTTTCGGCTAGGACACTTTTTTTCTGTGAATTATTTTTGAAGAAATATGTCTCTCCTATGCTTCTGGCGGGAAAAAAGTTTTCTAGAACATAGTGGAAATTTAAAAAAAAAAAAAAAACAAAAAAAAAAACGTGGGAAATTAGTAGAATAAAGTTCGGTTTTCGCAGATTGAAAACAATTTAAAATGAGGATTTTTTTAGACTATTATGAGAGGGAAAATTGTGAATTTACACAGAATTATTGAAAGAAATAAAAAAGATTTAAATGCGGAATTAAATAGGATATATTTAATATAATAAAGAATTTAAGAAAATGGGTACTTTAAGAAGACATATTCTTTAATTATTATTTAAAACAACAGAAATGTCACAAACACATATGTATCATTTAATAAAACTTTACTTAAGGTGATTTTAAAACATATATAACTGTATTTCACGATGATAAAAACCTAGCACTTTCTAGCAACCTTAGCTCGTCATCAGGGTTATAAAACTAAAACGCAGACATACACAAAACAAATAGTCTAAAACTAGTAAATCATCGTTTTCTGTTGAAGAATGGCCAAACCATTACAAACAGGTCAATAGGGGTGGGAAGCATTGGGAGGGATGTGCGAATCTTATTCAGGCTTGAACAATCTGCAAAAGTTTATACCACAATTTAGGGATATTGTAAGATAACGAATCATTGCATGTCTTAACTTTTCTGGTTAAAATTTCTATGGATTCATTTATTATTGCTTGATGATAAACATTTATTTACAATTCAATTTCGTTTTTGTTCTAACCAATAATAATAAGAAAGTACATGCGAGATACAATTATAAGTATTGCAATATATTAATAGTTAATCAATATTAGTAATTGCAATATATGACCTACATTACAAAAATCGTCTTTGGAACTATTGCAATATATTAAACTCAATGCAGGTTCTTTTATTGTAAATTTCATAAAAAAACCCTGTAATGTGGTTTGAGATGAAATTTAACAGGTAATCACGAGATATGCGTAGTACCAAGAATTTGACACAGCATTTATATTCTTGTTAGCACTACGTTACAGGAAGTTCCCAAATGTTTGTATGTAAATGTTTGTATATAGTATAAATATTTCTATTGGTTAGAAAGTAAAATTGGTTTCTAATTTAATCTGGCATACGATTTTCCTTTCCCGTGCTACCCACCCGTAAGGCATGGTGACGTCACGGCGACGTCACTGTGAAGTCACACTGTGACTTTGTGACCGTCGTCGTGACGTCGATGTGAAGTCATTGTGACGTAAATGCGAGGTCGTTATGGCCCCGTTTTCAAGGCTTTCTGTGACCTCACAATGTGACTACTTTGTGAAGTCACCGTGCGACTTAAATGTGAAAAATGTGACGAATCTGCATCGGATAGGGTGACCAGATTTTACCCGAATCCTATACGGATTGTTCGGATCAAATTTTTTTATGGTTCAAGTTTGTGACGTTTGTGACGACACTGCACCGGGTCGGGTGACTAGATTTTACCCGAATCCAATCCAGAAACTTCGGATCGATCTTTTTGGATTTGTTTGGCTACAGAATAGATTTCGATTAGTTGTCGTGTGACCTGATTTTCGTGAACCCGATCTGACCCGAGTCGGGTATAATGTTTTTACTGTAAGTCTTGTTTGGAATAGAATCTTGCATACGACCGAGTAACCAGATTTTATCAGAAATTGCGTTACGATACAATTTCTGATGTGAGCTCGGATCTAGAGTCATACACGAATCCGGTTATATACATCTTGAACATGACTGAATGTCAACTTGAACATGAATGATGGTTGACTGAAACTATATTTTGATTCAACCCGTATTCTTACCCTAACCCAACAACAACAACAACAAAAAATCTGTAAGCCCACAACCCGACCGAACCTGATAAATGATTTCGCATAGATTCGGATAACAAGATTTCATCAAATACGGATAAGATCGACGATAAGGAAAGGATCGGCAATCATTTTTATTGATGCAACACGTATTCAAATTAAAACTTTGCATCTGATTGAGAAACCGGTTAACACGAAACTTTCTGACACATTTATGAACAAACTTTTAAACGCATGACACTTGCATGCCTGATTATTAAAGCTGTTTGGAATGAATAGCGTTTTCCATTTTTAGATAAATGTAATACTTAAGATCAATGTCGGTCACGTTTTACCCGTTTCTGACGCTGCGCGTCGGAAATTTGGTTCAAAACACCGACTTTGATAGTGTTTTTTGAAACATCATCTGCCGTTACCAAAAAATGGATAACGCCATTCGATTATATATAGGGTAGATGTGCCAGTAATGGACACCCTTAAAGAATTTCTTTAACAATTATTTTTTAATTAATAGTTATAATTGTTATATTCAACATTTTTTAATATTATATTAGTCTACCAACAATATTTAACCATGCTCATAGTCACATTTCCCAATGTGAATCTAAATTTCATTGTAAATAATAGAAATAAATCAAAACACCCTAAACTCCAGTAATGGACACCTCACAAAAAGTAACAGATAATTGATATTATGATTGCATTTAAAACTAGAATTTAAAGATAGCATATTAATGAAATAAATAAAGCTGAATTTTTATTGGTTATTTTTTTATAAACCAAAAACATTGAAGGTGTCCCATTACTGGAAGGCGGTCCATTACTGGCACATCTACCCTTTTCTGAATAAGAACACCTGCCAATTTCATGTATTTCCGAATAAAAATGAATTCAGAAATATGCCAGAAATTAGCTATTTTGGATTTGAGAACAACTTTAAAGAAAATATAAGTATACATTTTCAAATAAGCATTCTGAAAAATTTATATTAGGAATCAATTTAAATAATAGATATACCTATTGTGCGTTATTATTAAATAATAAACATTGTATCAAGCAGTAAAACAGTTTTCGTTGTAAATGAAATATAGAACTTAAGATCATAAATGCCAAAAAAAATTATATATTTATTTTCTTTACAAATTATTTTATTTATAGTTTTTGATAGAATACTAAATGCAGAACTTAAATATCAATTTTTACAGTAAAAACATTCGATAACACAGCTGGAAAAATGACCTTAATTTTTGGACGCTATTTTGGATTTGAGAACAACTTTAAAGAAAATATAAGTATACATTTTCAAATAAGCATTCTGAAAAATTTATATTAGGAATCAATTTAAATAATAGATATACCTATTGTGCGTTATTATTAAATAATAAACATTGTATCAAGCAGTAAAACAGTTTTCGTTGTAAATGAAATATAGAACTTAAGATCATAAATGCCAAAAAAAATTATATATTTATTTTCTTTACAAATTATTTTATTTATAGTTTTTGATAGAATACTAAATGCAGAACTTAAATATCAATTTTTACAGTAAAAACATTCGATAACACAGCTGGAAAAATGACCTTAATTTTTGGACGCTATTTTGGATTTGAGAACAACTTTAAAGAAAATATAAGTATACATTTTCAAATAAGCATTCTGAAAAATTTATATTAGGAATCAATTTAAATAATAGATATACCTATTGTGCGTTATTATTAAATAATAAACATTGTATCAAGCAGTAAAACAGTTTTCGTTGTAAATGAAATATAGAACTTAAGATCATAAATGCCAAAAAAAATTATATATTTATTTTCTTTACAAATTATTTTATTTATAGTTTTTGATAGAATACTAAATGCAGAACTTAAATATCAATTTTTACAGTAAAAACATTCGATAACACAGCTGGAAAAATGACCTTAATTTTTGGACGCTATTTTGGATTTGAGAACAACTTTAAAGAAAATATAAGTATACATTTTCAAATAAGCATTCTGAAAAATTTATATTAGGAATCAATTTAAATAATAGATATACCTATTGTGCGTTATTATTAAATAATAAACATTGTATCAAGCAGTAAAACAGTTTTCGTTGTAAATGAAATATAGAACTTAAGATCATAAATGCCAAAAAAAATTATATATTTATTTTCTTTACAAATTATTTTATTTATAGTTTTTGATAGAATACTAAATGCAGAACTTAAATATCAATTTTTACAGTAAAAACATTCGATAACACAGCTGGAAAAATGACCTTAACTAAACAGTTATTTTATTGTTTCATCAATATTTATTATTTTTGTGCATCTAACATTGACATATCTCGACAAATAAATTATTCAATGCATTAAAATGTCACATTTTTTTTTCAAATATACCGGAAAATTATTTCTGGAAACCTACACTAGAAACGAAATTACTAAATTGCAAATCAAATATTAATAGTTTTAAAAATTGCAATGTTTTTAATTATAATGAATAACTATGAAAATTGAACTAAGAAACGCAAAACATTAAATAAATTCCTCCTTTTACTAATTCTTCCTTAAATACTTTAAGCTTTTTTCCAAATAGTCTATTTAAAAAAATTTAAAACATTAAAGATAAAATTTAATACAAGTGATTTTTAAAAGAAAATTTAAACATCTTAACTTTTAAATAATGCAATATTAAATGTACTAGTACTAAACATGCACTATTAACAAAACTGCGAAGACATTAAAAGTTACCTGCTGATCTATAGGTAAAGGTGTTACTGTTGAATGCTCCTTATCTGCTTCCCTTTCATTGAAAAATTAGACTGTACATCCACTACAATAATATTCAAATTATTCCAGCAGAGAGGTGCGTTCATAGATCTGAGAAATCAAATATCACCCAGGCCTTATGAACGCACCCGGCTAGACACAGGGAGATGTTAAAATGGATGGTTTACTTTAAAATGGAGATTGTTCACTTTAAAACGTTAATTTACTTACACAGTATAAATCTACAAACTTAAAAGAACGCAACACACGCTAATCCTATCCTAACTTCGAATGAGAAAAAATCGTCTGCCTTCAATATGCACGCGCAGTATTGTTTAAACACAACAAAATAACAGCTAGCAGATGTTTCCAACTTTACCGCAAATGATATAGGAAGAAAATAATTTAAATAAAGACATTTCAAAACCTTTATAATTTATATGGCTGAAAAATGAACTTCTAATGATGCTATAATATTCTTTTTTTATATGAGAGAGTTTTGTATTCTTAGAAATAAGCTGTGAAAATTTACATTTTTTTATATTTTTTAATCCATTGTATTTGCTTTAGACGTCAAAAGTAAAGATAAATTTTAAATAATAATTGATTTAATAGGCTTTATAATTTTGATATAAATTTAAATTGCAATCAAATTTCCTAAGTACAATTTTTTTATTTTTTACACTCAATCGAAAAGAGCAATATATTTAATAAAGGTGACATCTTACTAAGCACTGGCCAGTTTTGGATAAATTGCTATAGGAATGACATATACTTTATAACATGTTTTTAATTTATTTTTTGCTCGGAAGTACACGAAATTGGCTCGTGTTTTGTTCAGAAAATATGTTATTAAAAAACCTTTTCCATTTTTTGTTAAAAGCAGAAGATCTTTCAGAAAAGAATGTCAAAGTCGGCGTTTTGATTTGAATATCCGACGTGACAGTGAAAGACAGGAGAAAAACTGGTCGTCACGTGACACGAATTGCTTATAATTCGATAAATAACTAAATTTCTATTTAAGGATTTTTACCTGTGTATTATATAGTATATTTTGTTAAATTTCATGAAAATGGTAATGAAAATTGTAAAAAATTATCTGCCTCATATATGTAGACAGATATTTATTTATTATTTTATTTTGGAAATACTCAATATATTTAAATAGTGTGTGACAATATTTTTATTAATGATTCAGGTACGTGACATAATTCAAATCTATATTTTATGAGTTTTTTTTTTCCAAATTCACTGTCCGATCACACCGTGAAGTCACAGAGTGTTGGCATTTCGGTCATAGGTTTTACGTGACTTATGTGACTTGCAGTGACGTCATTGCAACGTCACAAAAATGTCTAAAGCTGTCAAAAAGTAATTTTCTTTATGTTATAAGATGTTCTAAAGTTTATTTTAAGTTTTCTTTAGATCTCCAAGACGTTCACATTTTGGTCACAGTGTGACGTTACAAAGTGGTGGCATTTTGGTCACATATGTGACGTGACGTACGTGACTCACATTGACGTCACAATGACATCACTGTGACTGTGCATGCTATGCGGGCAGTGGTCATTATAAAGTCTCGACACAAAATTTTTTATTTAGGACTTTCCAACAGAAATGAATATATGGCAGATAACTATGATAATTCCCCAAGAGCTCAGTTAGTGATTCATTGCCAGTATCGAGGTTTTTGATCATAAAATGAAAAATATAATAGTTCTTAGTATATACACGATCTCTAGTTTCACAAAACTTAAAGTCACAATGAATAATAGTTACATATTTAAGAACTTTATATTTCGAAAGCAATTTATGTGTGGCATTTCATACCTCATGTCATCTCGTTTTTTCTTTTTGCAGTAAAAATAATAATCAACATGTTATATCAAAAGGAGGGCATAGTTAAAAGCAGAACAAATTTGAGGGTACACATACGAGAACCAAAATCGTCTTTGTGTTTGATTCGAAATCTAAAGAACCCTATGTAGTAAAAGCCACGCTTTAAATTGATTATTCTGAATTAGCAATTCTAAACTAATATACACACATTATATTTAAATATTCATGAAAATTTGTAAACGCTCTTTCCTCCTTCATACCTCTTTGTAACGTATTTTTCAAAAAGATCGATCCCATATAACTCGTCTCTTTTTCTATGAAATGATGATCATAATCGGTCATTAAAAATATATATTGACGACATTTACAATCTATGTGAAATGCTAGGAAGTGTATTTACTATACTAATAATATAATTAAGATATTTGCAGATTTTACAAAGGGTTCTATAAAAATTTCAAAATTGTATGACTATATCATTTTTAATTTTTATATTATAAAATATATGTAGATTATAAAATTGTATGACTATATCATTTTTAATTTTTATATTATAAAATATATGTAGATTATAAAATTGTATGACTATATCATTTTTAATGTTTTTGTTTTTTTATTTTCCATACACATTATTTTCTTTCAGAAAAAAATATTTGGCAATTAAATTATTACTGAATTTATTAAAGTCAAAAATTTTTTCAAAGATAATGTAAACCTAAAAAATATTTTAATAATTCTGATAGCAGAAATTTTTGTAAAGATATCCGTTATATAAAGCATTTCTGTAATAAGTTTTCTTGCTTTAAAACAGTCGGATTAAGCATTTATGTACAATTAATAATATTGTAAATTAACTAACATTATGTATTTTATTGTACTAATTTTTTTATTATTTACTCTGTTAATATTTATATTGACTTATTTTAATATATAACGTTGTGTTTATTGATTATATAGTGTTAATTGAAATTGGTCCTTTTTAAAAATACATTGATGTGTACTACACATACTGGACATTAAATCTTCACAAAACTCTAACACTGATATTGCTCTATAAAATAGTTTCATTGAAAATATGACAGACATAAAGCACTAATCAACAAACAGTGATACTCTCAAAAAAAGAAGTGAGGATATTGGCTTTGAAACAGTTTTTATTATCTCTCTTACTCAGTAAGAAAACAATTTAGAGTACTATTTCGTTACTATACCATCAACATAAAGTGCTCTAAAGTGCCTTAATATACTTTTATTGAAAATTATTTGAAGGAGTGGCGAATAAAAAGAAAATCCTTTTCCTCAACTTTTTTTCCCTTTTCTTTTCTGTTTTACTTTTTCCTTGTATTTTTTTCCTTGTATTTTTTTCCTTGTATATATATATATATATATATATATATATATATATATATATATATATATATATATATATATATATTATTTTATTTTATTTTATTTTATTTTTTGAATCTGTGACATTTTAGTTTTTGCGTTTTTATAAATGGGAAATAAATATACCTATTATCTAGAATTTCTATTTCTTAAAAAAGCCTTTTAATTCAAATTTTCATGCATTAAGTTAAAATGCAATTACAAAAGGTTGTAGAAAAAGTATTGCAAAATTTCTTTAGTGATAACCAATGATAAAAAAAAAAGTTGATTTAAGTTGGGAAAGAAAATATCGTATTTTTTAGCATTTTCTTTAAATAATGATTAATCCTTTCAATAAAATGGTAAAAAAAATAATACAATACATGTGAAATTTAACTGAAAATATAACAACTACAAATTCTGGTCTGATATACTTATTCTGCCTAAGAGCAAATGTTATGAAAACCTATCAAAACTATAAATTTTACTTGTGGTTCTAAAGGGAAATAGAGAAATTAACAGCAAATAATTATCATTCCATTATAAAAAAAAAAAAATACATAAGGAAAAGATGCCATGTAAAAAGTTGTTTCAGCTGATGCGATAGTAACATTCTCATCTAATGTATGTTTGGGTGTGTTATTCTCATCAATTTCTGTATCAGAGGCAGAATTTTCTGTAAAAGTTTCGTGGAAAGCAGGTACGTTTGACAAAGTTTCCGAAATACGTTTCGCAATCGCCCTACGTTTCCTTGGATATCATCCACAAAATATTCGCGATGGTAAGTAATTGAGTTTGGTCAAATTTATCGGTGAATTTTTCTAGTTTCTCTGTAAATTGTTCGCTATCAATTGGGAAGGAAAATCCTTCAAAATGTCGTAATGCTTTCCTGTTTCTCTCCCTTTATCAATTTCAAATATATGAGAGTTTAGGAGTCGAACTTTATCAGTTTTATAAGTTTTTAATTGTGTTTGATAAACAGAATGTAGGTTCTTACAATTCCATTCTGTAGAAATGAAAAGTTCACTTACTTCCAATAACGGTAATCCTATTTAATTCGGTTTTTGCCACAACGAGAAAATATATAAACATCAATATTTTATTATCGGCTTTTTAAGAGCCTACATCAGTCACGCGAAAAAATGGTCAAGCTAATGTTAAATCTATGGGGAGGTTCTAGCGCAATTTCTCGCTCGCATTTTAATATTTTTAATTTTTTTTTTTTTTTTTTTTGCATAGGATAGCTGAGGTCAATCTCCAACGTTGTTAGCTTTAACTTTTTCGATTTTGGTTCCAGTTATTTTATATAATGGTTCTTTCGTTTTCAGAACCGGTTCCAACCGATTCCAAAATTGAAAATGCCCGCTTATAATAAAACTGCAACAAAAATCGAAAAAGTAAAAACTAACAACGTTTGAGATCAACCTCAGCTATCGAATGTAAAAAAAAGCATTTAAGAATATTAAAATGCGAGCGAGAAATCACGCTAGAACCTCCCCATAGACTTAACATTAGCTTGAGCGTTTTTTCGCGTGACTAATGTAGGCTCTAAAAATGCACTCTGAAAAAAATAGTCACTCTGGTCTGGAGAACACTTTCTGCTTTTCAAAGAGGGAAAAAAATCCTTTTCGTGACCCAGTTATCTTATCGCTTATCGCTCGTACCGTAGATATGAGATTTTCAATCTTGGACTGTATGCATCGCGCTGGAATCTTCCTCGGGAAAAAAGGATTATTTATTGCTTCCTCATAAAGAAGTCACTTGCAAGGTGGTCTAAGGAAATTTAAATTCAGTTTGCTTGAAACATTTTGGCGAGGGTCTAAGGGATTTTAGAAATATATTTGTTGCGAATCCAAACGGCCGGCCCCCCATGTAATAATGGGAAAACGCAATTAATAGTGGATAGCAATTGTGGAATATTTCTAGGTTAATGTTATACTTCAATATAATTACAGTATTTACAAAGTTAAGGGGGGAAGCGAGGACTTTTGTTGAAATCTATCAGCCATTCGGAGGTAGAAGAACATGACTGGACCGTCTGTCCAAGCCAACATCTACTCGAACTCTGCCTCGTATATTAACAATCTGTTCCCAGTAAAGAGATGCTCAAAACTATGGATCAGCATATCCATTTTGGTTTCGACGTCAGAGGGTTCTCGTGGGAAATAGCTGCGTAATCTTCTGGCCAAGTGTGTTTCGTGGGAATCCTTAACCACAACTCACATATATGACTGTGAAACTATAACATCAGCTTAGATGTAATAAAATGTAAGGATTTTTTATGAAATTATTTTTATATTATATATTACGGAAAGAAATAGTTTGCATTGTTAGAAGTACAGGCATGTGCATTTTTTTATACTAACCTATAGCATCAGGTACGTGAATACGCAATCATATTATGCTACTTCCTCTTATCTAGTATTTTGTGTATATGCTAAAAGTATTTTTTTTTAAATAAACTAGTTAGTTATCGCATGTTTCATAATATTATTATAGTAAATAAATAAAATAATAGTAAGAAAAATCGAAATAATATTTTATCCTATCTTGGCAGTGTTCCACTTTTCGTATCTTGTTAATGACGGAAGAATATACTTATAGTACAGTTATTTAGAAATGTTATAAATTATTACGAAAGCAGCTCTATTTAAGTATTTGAGTATCATGATTAATCTTTCGACAAGGCATTCCGTTAAAACTATTTATTTTAACATTATTCTATGTAGATTAAGTATAGAATACTTTTGTATAATGATTAAAAACAAAAAAAAACTTTTCTAATGTTTTGTTACTTTATGTTATACTTTTGCGTAACAACTTTAAAAATTATTTATACAAGTACTCATAAAGGAAAAGAAATGATAGAGATAGTTGTCATTTATAGTTTCCCAAATGTTTACCGAAACATATTCAAACATATTCCGAACGAATAAAAATATCTTTTTGTGGAATATATTTTAAAAGAATATAAGAAATTGAATAGGATATTATAATACAATTTTTTTTTTCTGAAATAGATAGCATTTATTTTAATAATTATTTTAATTAGAAAATTTTATATTTTTAAATTGTTGTATATAATGTGAAGTCATTTTCAGAAATATATGTTACTTTTACCATATATTTTAATAACAGTTATAAATTAATCTGAAAACTTATAACAGAAATTTTCTAATAGCTTGTAAATCGTACTATATTAAAAACAGAAATTTTTGAATATACAAATGTGCTTGAAGCTTTAAGTTATTGAATCTTACCATCATTCATGTCATAGATAGCTATACTTTAAATTTAGTTTATTTAATGTCTTTAAATGTGGATTAAGTAAGGACTGTTTGCTTATGCAAATTACATTGTAAGAATTTCTTTTACATTGTTTTTTTCTAATCGATTATCTGTAAAGAAAAACCCTATTTCCATTGTATTAGAGTATGTACTGAAGCTCGCTCAGTTATAACTAAATGGTAGTTTCTTCATTGTTAATGCTCGAAAGATTTAAAAAGATCTTTCATGAATAAAAATTAAAGAAGAATATTTCATAAAAAAAATAAATAATTATTTATAGTAAAATAACATGTTAGTCCAACTTTTTAAAATACAGATATTACCTTGTCAATAAATTTAAATGTAAGTGGACATTGTGAATTTTATTTTTACTGTTCGATTACAATCTATAATTCTTTAATGACACAGATATCTACGTGTTACTTACTTCGAGATACAGACATGAATGTGGTATCTAAGTATAGTAAAACGGATATGCACTACATGATTAGGTACCAGGTAGCGCCTCTAGTGGTAAATTACGGAATGAAAAATCCTATTTAGAAAACTATAAGAGATGCGACAAAAAGTTTAATAATAAACTTTTTGAACATCATCTATTTAATAAGAAAATACACATTGTGCATGCGAATACAGTAGAAAGTTTCCTGACTGTTAAGATATAGTACTGACGAAAATATCCAAAACCAATGAGATATAATTTGTTTGAAAAAAATGGGTATAAATGTAGACAATATTTTACCATTTGAAACGTTCGCGGTTGCGTATAAAAATCTCTGAGATCTAAAAAATAACCTGTATTTCAAAAGAAAGTAACAATCGATTTAACTTTTTTCCCTTGCTTGTACTACGTGGCAACTTTTGTTTCATATATTTGTATGCGATCGCCTTCTGGTTTCCTAAAATCGTGTGTGCATACATTTAAAAACAATTTTAAGTTAACTTATAAAATTCGTGCTTTCCGTAAACAAAATGTGCCCCATCAGTGTTAGACATTCTTGTCTATGCAGACAACTATTTATCGTGTCCGTGTGCACACTATGTCATTTTTCACTAAATCTATAATGCTTTTTGTCAAAACTTTGGCATTGAACTTTTTATCGTATATTCTATAGTTTCTAAGATATGATATGTAACGCCACAATTTAGCGTAGGAATATTTTTAGGAAACGCATAGTGAATTGTATACTCGCGTTACTATATCTAGGTCTCCAGGTGACAGTCACGTAAATTTCCATTTCCAGAAACAATTTTAATTGGTTGTGGACAAATATATTTTAACCTGGATAATAATTTGAAAAATCTTTAAGATGAAGGAATAGTGAAGGTATTTTAGCACCAAACTTCAAGGGAAACTGTATTTTAACCGGCGTTTTAAAACAATTTTAATGAAAATGTAGAAAGACCTCTGACTCTCAGAGGTCTATAGACAACCCAATTAGGGTTGTAGCTAACTCTGTTTACCAGTTATTTTATGCGAAACAGAAGAGTTAAGGATTCACTTTGCATAGTTACATGATATTTAAATTTTTTAATTCTTTATGGATAATATATTCTGCACTAATGATAAAAAAAATTGGACTTTCAAGTGTTATTTTTCTTAAATTTCAGTTTTAATGTTAAATTTTAGATTTACCTGTGATCTAAAAGTACCTGAAAGAATGAACATTTAATAATTCGAAAAGCATTGACAATGGCATTTTGCGTTTTTATAAAACTACAGACAAAGACATTTGATTTTTTTGATAAGGAAAAATATATTTCCAAAACATTTTTATTTCTTATCAGCTAGATGCGTTTTAAGGGACTGAGTTCCTAATAACTTAAAAAAATCAATTTTTCGATTATTAATGTTGAAAGTAACTCAAGTTCACCTGTTTCTAAAAATATACATGGTCTTTTTGACTGATTTATGAATATGGGACTGGAATGTTTTAAATACGTATATATAAGAACATTTTGTGCTTAAAGTGTTTTTTTAAATTTTTTGAGGGTTTTTTTCATGTGTATGTATAGTTTACTAAATTTATCTTTAAGCCAAAATATTAAAATTTCACAATAGGATAGAAGCTCTTGTACAGCATTTACTGAATTAAACATTTTGTTTTTTATGATAAATAATTTTCTGAATACGTAAATATGTGTAATAAAAAGACCATTTTTAAATAATTACATTTAATATAAAGTTTTACAATATATAATTTAAATAAATCACCAAATTAATTAATTCACTGTGTCAAGTAGCGCTGTAGACGTCTCGGGAACATTTCGATTTGAGCTTACAGTGCTGTTCAAAAGTGTGCGTAAATGAGCTTTAGCATTTTTTTCATACAAAATTATTTTATGATTTAAATAAACTTTTAAAAATCACTTTTATATAGAAAAATTGGTTTATGTGAAAAAATGTCTTTTTTTTAATTTTGCTAGTTATGGGCAAAAAAGTATAATCGATTATGAAGTAGGAATAAGATATAAACAGCAATGAGAATTTCATTTTTTAACTGTCGAAAAGTAACAAGCCCTCTTAGTGGATTAAGAACTTCTGTCTGTCGTTATTAAAATAGATGTGCCCGTAGCCTCTGCTGAATTATTGCCTCATTTCATGCATTCTTAAATGTGATTTTTTCGTGAGTACGCAATTTTTTCATATTGAATACTTAGGCTATTATTTGAGCATTTTAGGTTTACCATAGACGTTAAACCTTCCTATCTAAAGCAAAACTATTATCTTTACAATAGGAAGTACATTTAGTTGTTATATTATCGGAACTTCAAATATACAACTATTGTTTTGTGCCCTTATTGTTCAAAAAATTGTATTACAAGAGAAAAAGGACCGATATCTTATTCCACACTGATAGTTGCGGTTGAAAAAATTGTAGAAACTGACAGTTTGGAAAAAAGTTCTAAAAAAGGAAGACAAAACAATAAAATATTGTATCTGCTTTAAGTAGAACACCTGGTCGAGATATAATCTGCAGCTGACGCACACAGAGTCTTACGCAGTAAGCGTGAAAGATCAACTTGCATTTTGTACTGGACAGTGTGACAATCATCAACGATCCTCTTTGATATGTATCCTTACATACTCTAACAATTACAAAAACAAAAACTAACCAATTGCTGTCCCTAATTTGCAATTTTTTTTCACATGTTAAAAAGGATACACACAGACTTTTAAAAGTGCTGTGGACTAACGACAACTATTTTCCACATAACTACAGCTTCGGGTAGATTGAAATTCCACAGGTGATTGAGTAAAAATATTTTCCATCTGTCAAAAGTAGCAGCGGAATGTGGATTAACGAAATTATTCAATGTAGAACTGCAAGTAGCACATATTTTGGACCCACCTTTGATTTTTTCTGGGAAATGTTGGGAATGACATAGTTGATATGTTAACAATAAGGGGAGTGTTTTTCGGCAAATCAAAAAACAAATCCGTTGGATGACATAGAATTTCAAGGATATCTGAGAAGCTAACGGTTGGGCCAATGTAGGACCTTTGTTGGGAAATGGTTTGTTGGCTGATGGTACAACAGGACAGATATTTCTTACTGTGGGCCAACGTAGAATAATAATTAGTCACCAGTTTAACCAGCACTAACCCAACTATTGTGCTACTTAGAATTTTTTATTGACGAAGTCAACAGCAATACGTTTCGAACTTTTTATTTCATAGGTGAATGCTATGTAATGCGTTTAAGAATCAGCATCATTTCCTTACTTTCAGGACAGGCAAATACTAATAATGGAACGACATGCATGTAGTATGCAGCGCTTCTGTGCATAATAATATACACAGTACCTACTGTGATTACATGATCAGCTCTTTCTTTTACGACAGGCTTCCAAATCTCCAGGCCTCAGGGCATGTGTATGCGGGTCGCACGAAACCATTGTCCATATTGAAGAATGGTATTCGCTATTATGTGACATTAGAATTGAAGGTATCTACGATGCTATATAGAGTACCGAGTCACGCCTGACGACCATTTTCATAAATGGCAGGCGTCACATTAAATATTTCCATTCCTAGAAACATTGAGAACTGAGAATTATTAAAATAATCCAACATCTTTCATTGTATGTCTAAGAAAATCGCAGGATGGTACTCCGTAAACTTTTAGAATTACATAATTTTGACGATTTCCGTTACTTTTGAATTAACTGGTATTTTTGACAACAGAATTAAATAAAATATAACATTAAAATATTTTAAACACTTTAAAACAATGGTACTGTTATTCTATAAAGAATTTACGAAGAAATTTTAAAATTGATTATGGCGCAATATGTAAAACGTTCATGTCACTATACGATGTGAATAACACTTGTTAAAGTATATGATTGATTCTACAGAGCAAAACTTATAATTTTTGGAATTAAAAGCTTATGGGAGTTCGTTTATCACTTTTAATTAATAGCATTTATCGATCAGTAATGCAAATGAATATTTCAAATTTGTAATGAGTGAAGAATTGGGTGTCATTGATTGATTATCAGCCTAAATAAAATATCTGATCGGAAGAAAGGCGATGATTAAATATAGTTAGAAATTCAATACTTTGGAATATATAATCATACTTGTTTCTTAACACTAGCTAACTAACTAGGATAGCTAACGAATTTCGTGAAACAATCGATACTAAAATATATTTTCTAATTTATATGCTTATAAAACTTATTGAGTTGTAAAGATAAAATAATAAAAATAAATTGGAACTGATTGACAGAAGCCTATCTTGCGACAACGATTTATTTTAACAACATATTTCGAATATGTATACTTTTTTTTAAAAAAGCTCACTACTACAACGATTTACAGAAATGACTATAAAACTACACTTAAAGTTACGCAAAAGATATGTTACAACTAACCAAGTTGTTATGAATTAGATACTAAAAAGATTTTTAATCTTAGATAATTTGGAAGTTATAAAATACTTCAGTATTCGCAGAAAGAAAACATCAATGTATAAAAATGCATCAAAAAGCTTATTAACACTTTCCAACATAGTTAAAAGGTGTTTATGAATTCTGTTTGTCTGTCTGTCCTAACTCGCGTAAATATACTCGGATCGTCATGCAATTCATATATGTTATTGAGGCCTAAAGTGGCATGTTCGGTATTGGAAATGAAGTGTGTAGCACTTATAGTTTTTTTACAGGGACACTCAAAAGAATTGCGTTACATTGCGGTCTATTTGGATAAAAAAATCATTTGCGGTTTATTTTAATGATGTTACACAATTTCAAACACATTGAAATTAATATATATCACTGAGATGCACTACAAGAGACTAATTATAGAATGTGGTCAGCAAAAGTTCTCGAGTACATTTCCGTTTATTGTTAGAAATTCCAGAAGGAAAATTTTAAACTGTGCTAAGCGTTTCCTAACTGAACTAAAATTTAGCATTCTATTTAGTATATATACAAATCTGTAGCTCATATGCAGGGCTGCACAAAAAAGCTGAGATATATTTCCGGATATTGTTGGTAATTCCTGAAATTGGATTTTTAAATATGTTATGCGTTTTCAAAATTGTTTAGTTAGATACCATTTTACACTTTACGGTAAAGATTTGCAAAATTCTTTTGGAAGTGTTGGAAAGTGTTACATAATCTATGCTTGACGCATGATTTTTCGTTCTTGTATATATATATATAACTGTTTTAATTGGGTGTCACATTAATATCAGATCTCATAAATTAAGATAATCTACATAGGTTAAAGTACATAATAGGACATTTCATATTCTTGGTGTGTGTTCACATTTTTATTTAAAAATATGTTAGCCTTTAGAGCTGAAAGTATGTACGATATTTTCTCTTCAGCTTTTTAATATCTAGAAAAAAACCGGTTACCATCTATAAAATACTTTCAAGAAACTCTGCTGTCCAGTAATACAACTAATTCTGTTTTTACACAACCATGGTTTTGAAGGTTTGCGGACACTGAATGCAACAATTTTTTAATAGTAGTATTCGCCTTATTTAACCGCACCTTTATGAAGGCGAAGATTACAATTTACAATAGCGGTATTCAATGTTCATAAACAATTAAACCTGTAATCGTGTAACACCATTAAGTGTATTTTAGGACAATAATAATTTATTGAACTTATTTGGCATAACTCACAATCGTTTTTCTTGATAGCAACTCAAAATTCAACTGTATATTCAAAACTGGTACAGTATACAACTGCAATAATTTTGGTAGATAACCAAATTTATTGTTTCATTTTTATCGTAGAAGGCAATGGAAATATTATTCCTATTCTTCATTTTTAAATATTTTATTATTTTAATGCTTTAAAACTGCAAATTGTGTGACAAAATTCTCTTTTTGTTTTGATTTTAAAAAGTTTGAATGCAGTAAATGTAATTTACACACACACACAAAAAAAAGGATTTTTAGTTTATTATTCAATACCTTGCTGAATAATTATTTGAATGATTCCTGGATTAGAAAATAAATATTTTTTGTACTTTAAATAGCGTTACAAATAACGAATTATTTAGTTTTACAAAGTTTTATGGACAAAGTTTTAAGACTGGAGGCTAATGGGACACGTTTTACATTTATTTCTGTAAAAAATGTAATTTATGAAGTTAACGGATATTTTTTCAACAGACAATTATTTTAAACTGTTTTTTATAATAGATAAAAAATCTTATTCATACCTTGATAATTGAAAAAGAAATAGCCTTAATTTGCTAAATGTAATTTTGTCCCATTAGACACCGACTACACGGTCTAATGTGACTAACCAAAAGTGTAATTGGACTCTGTAATCAAATATCAGTAATTCCTAATCAGGAGACTTAAAGAGTTATATGAGCACTATTATAAATTCAATAAATAAAATCCTATTTTAAAATTTTATTTTTTTTGCTAATTTTTTAATACGGATATGTTGCAGTATTAGAGACAGATAATTTTGTAATACTAAAGGGAAATTGATTGAGATCTTTAAATTCTGCTACTGCTACCTATGGAGAAATGTCTTAACATGTAACTGATTTATTTTTATGAGAAAATACGTTTGTTCCATTAACCCGATCACTCCTACTTTTAATTAAATTTCCGGATTGAACTTCTTTTTCATGTGAATTGGACAATTTTTACAAATAAGTTTTTCTTTATGCATGCATATTACATTAACACTTGCATTTCACTCATTAATGGTTTGTTGCAAAATGAAAAGGAACCACCAGATGGCGCTAAGCGCGTAGAACTTTAAGACTGACTGACTGTTTTGTTTACTTTACGTTTGTACATAGCTTGTCGTGTATTCGTTCTGTATCGTCTTTAAGTGTGTCTACCTGTCCAATAAATAATCTTCATTAGTAAAAGATGTTTCTACCTTTAAAGAAGCTCATAGAACACGAACCAGAAAATTAGGTGAGATCAAACCTTTTATTTACTTTTATTGTCTTGTATGATTTAAGAAAGTTTACGAAATTCTCTTTTATGGTGCCGAAATTCCCAAGAGTTGAAATTTAGAAAATGGCGCTACCTAGCGAATTAGATAAATCAAAAAGTATGCGTAAGTCTCTTAGAACATCTTTAACGAAGATTATTAACAAAATAACGGAATATTTGGCAGGAGACGAAAAAGATATAGACGAAATTGAAGATCTTAAAATTCAATTAATCGAGAATGCAGAACAAGTTTACAAATTAGATTCAGAAATTCAGAAACTTGTAGATAACTTAGAAACGCTAGAAAAAGATGTATCATCCAGTCAAGAATATCGCGAAAAAATTACGAAAACGAAAGCTAAAATTGATCGATATTTAAGGCGTAATGCTCCTAACGAAAGTAAAATAAACTCTTCTATTCTATTGTCCACAGGACCTGATGAATCAAAGAATTATTCTCACGTAAGATTACCGAAGCTTACACTACAACCTTTCGATGGGAAATATGAAAATTGGCAGGAATTCTGGGGGCAATTTGAAGTAGCTATACATGAAAATGTAAAGTTAACTAACATAGAGAAGTTAAATTACTTAAAGAATTTCTTAACAGGAGCAGCTCTAAAATGTATTCAAGGTTTAGCTTTAACACAAAATAATTACGATGTCGCGATCGGATTGTTAAAAGAAAGATTCGGAAAAAATGAATTAATAATACGATCGCATGTAAACAAGCTATTAAGCCTAAATCCTGTAAAATCTGGAGCGAATTTAAAAGAGCTTAGACAATTGCATGATACCTGTATTATTCAAATCAGAAGTCTCGAAACAGCCGGGGTAGAATTAAATAATTATGGGGGAATCTTATTCGCTATTTTAGTCAAATTAATTCCTGAAGAAATTGTGCTCGGATTCAATCGTTCCGCTACAGGCGAAGATTCTTGGAACTGTGCCAAATTATTAGAATTTCTAAAACATGAAATCGAAACGCGAGAAAAAACGTATATGTTTCGAAATGATGAAGTATTTGAAAGGAATAAAATTAAAGAGTTACCTTATCGAAAACATGAAACTCATAAAAATATACCCACCGCAGCTACATTAAATACTCTTATCAAGAAAGACTGTTTATTTTGCAATGGGGAACACGAAAATTTTAACTGCCCCTTAACCATTAATGAACGAAAATCAAGTCTTTTACGAAAGGGTTATTGCTTTCTTTGCCTTCGCAAATCACATGTGTCAAAATTTTGCCGCGAAAAAATGCGTTGCAACATTTGTACTCGAAGACATAATGTTTTAATTTGTGACGAAACTGAAAAGCAACATAACAAAAAGGAAAGCGTCACAAAGTCTGAAAGAAAAAATGATTCCAATGCTCTGAGTTGCGCAACAACTGCAGTAAACGAAAATGTATTTTTACAAACAGCTGTCGCCTTTTTAAGTAATAATTCTCAGGAAAGAAAAATAAAAATTATCATGGATTCGGGGTCGCAAAATACGTTCATCGATAAAACGTTATCTCGTAAATTTAATTTAGAAGTTATAGGAAAAGAAAAATTAGCAATTTATGCTTTTGGGTCAAAACCAAAGAAATCTATTGTAAGAAATAGGGTAAAAGTAAATTTACGAAGCATTTATGATCCAAAGAAAATTATTTCTATAGAAGCAATTGAAACATCTTCCATATCGGAAGCTGAAATTCAAGGTCCCAGTAAAGAAATTCACAAATTTTGTAATGAAGCCAAAATACAGATAGCTGATATTGAAGGGTCTGAAAATTTAAGGGTTTCTCTTTTAATTGGGTCAGACTATTTCTGGAAAATCGCTACAGGGAAAGTCAAAAGAGTGTCCGGTGCTTTAGTAGGAATGGAAACGAAACTAGGTTATGTATTTAATGGTTCTGAAGCAAAACGCAAGGATTTTAAGGATGTTTGCGTAATGAATGTTATAGTGCGTAATCAAAATTTAGAAGAATCAGACATTTTGAAAAGATTGTTCGATTTAGAAGGTTTGGGAATTTCGCGTAGTGACAATCTGAATGAAGATGACGAAGTTATGAAAGAATTTGAAAATTCTACGAAACTAATCGAAGGTCGCTACCAAGTTAAACTACCATGGAACGAACATTCTGAGTCGCTACGTGATAACTATAGTAATGCTAACGACCGTTTGCGAACACTTGTCAAAAGATTTAAGAAAAATCGAAATTTTCATAGTCAGTACAAGGACATTATTTCAAAGCACCTAATTCAAGGAATAGCTGAAAGGGTCAATGAAAATGAATGTGGTGATAATTCTAAGATCTATTACATGCCACATCACGCAGTAATACGCGAAGATAAAACAACGACGAAAATGAGAATAGTTTTCGATGCCTCCTCGAGTGAACATAATTTTCCGTCCCTTAATGACTGCTTGAATCCAGGTCCGAATTTAACGCCCGATATCCTAATACTTCTTTTGCAGTTCCGTCTGAATAAGGTTGCCATAACGGCGGATATAGAAGGTGCATTTTTGCAAATTGCCCTGGCGCCAGAAGAAAGAGACGCAGTTAGATTTCTATGGGTTACGGAAGATTTAGACGCTGAACCCGAAGTTTTGAGGATGACGCGTGTAATTTTTGGAGCAAGATCGAGCGCATTTTTACTGAACGCGACAATTAAACATCACATCAAGAAGTATGAGGATATTTATCCAACTGCCTTCAGCGTTTTGAACAGTAGATTGTATGTAGACGACCTTATACACAGTTTAGAAGACACAGATTTAGCGTACACCGTCCACGAACAAATAAGGCTCATTTTGAGAGAAGCAGGCTTTAATATGAGAAAATGGAAAACAAATGTACGCTCATTGCAAGATCGATTTAAGGAAGAAGTTAACGATGAATCCACGTTATGCAAGGTCCTTGGCTATTGCTGGAATTCAGCAGATGATGTCTTAAGCGTTGATAGTGATAAACTTTTAAGGGATAAGGATATGGCAGAATTAAAATTTACGAAGAGAAGCGTAATAAAAACTATGGGAAGAATCTACGACCCGTTGGGCTTAATATCACCATTTGCAGTTCGAGCTAAAATACTACTGCAAGACATATGGAAGAAAAAACTCAATTGGTATGATGCTTTACCAACCGACTTAGCAAAAATATTTCAAGATTGGTGTGAAGAATTGTTTTATTTGAAGCAGATATCTGTACCAAGACATCTATTCTCAATGAAAGGAATGGAAGAACTTACGGGCTGTCAATTTCACGTCTTCGTAGATGCCAGCAAACGAGCTTACGGAGCAGTTATTTATGTACGTTTTCGCAACTCTGACGGAATTTTCCATTCCAATTTAGTCACTTCAAAGACTAGGGTTGCACCAGTTAAAGAAATAACTCTGCCGAGGTTAGAGCTTCTTGCTGCACTTATAGGAGCCAGATTGTTCGATCATATTCGACTACATTCAAGTACACCGAAGGATACGAAGACTATATTTTGGTCAGATTCCACGATTGTTCTTCACTGGATCAAGAATAATTCTCGAAAATTGAAGATGTTTGTCAGGAACAGAGTAGATGAAATCAAGAAAATATCTGAACCTGATTGTTGGAATCACTGTCCTGGGAATGATAACCCTGCTGATATTTTAACACGGGGTGAAAACTTAACCAGTCTAAAGGACCTGGAGCTTTGGTGGTTTGGGCCACCGTGGCTAAGGAAGTGCGAAAGTCAATGGCCACAATCCAACGTTCATATCGATCAGGAAACCAACTTAGAAAATAAAGAATATGAAGTGGTGAATATGCTCCTGACAACGAAACTTGAAGATCTTTTCGATATCCGAAGATTCAGAAAACTTAAACAAATATTACGAATTACTGCATGGATTCAAAGATTCATCCACAATACAAGGAATCCTCAGAGTAAGAGAAGTGGTCCCTTAGCTACAGAAGAACTTGAATTTGCCGAAGAATACTGGATTAAACTTACACAAATGGAGCATTTTCCTGAAGAATATTCAGCGCTGACGCAAGGTAAACCAGTACCAGCAAACTCAGTTATTCGGCCGTTCAATCCAATTTTAAATGAAAGACAAATAATCTTGATTGGTGGACGATTACAGCAAGCTAATATCTCATACCATGAAGCTCATACAGTTTTACTACCTGGTAAATTCCATTTATCAAATCTTATCATCAAAGATTGTCATGAAAAAACAAGGCATGGTGGTGTATCGGAAACTTTAACACAACTCAGAGAAAAAACTTGGATATTGAAAGCAAGACAAAGAATCAAGAGTTTGATATTTAGATGCAATTTATGTGAAAAACTTCGTGTTAAACCTGCCACCCAGATTCCTGCACCTCTACCTGCCGACAGAATAAATGAAGCCTATCCATTCCAAGTTACAGGCCTAGATTACTTAGGTCCGTTGTACATTAAAGATCACAATGAGACTAAGAAAACTTACATATTGCTCTTCACATGTGCTGTAACAAGAGCAGTACACCTAGAATTAACCCCAGACTTGACCACAAAAACGTCCATTCAAGCGTTCCGAAAATTTGTAGGAAAACGAGGAATATGCAGCACTATCTACAGTGATAACGCGAAAACGTTCCATAAGGCAAAACGAGAATTAAATTTACTATGGAAGATTATTAAAAATGAAGAAGTGAAAGATTTGTTTAGTGGATTGTCCATCAAATGGAATTTCATAGTTGAAAGAGCAGCTTGGTGGGGAGGTTTCTGGGAGCGTCTTGTAAGATCAGTTAAAACGTCTCTAAAAAGAATTCTTGGAAAAACTTCAGTTTCCTTTCAAGAACTGGAAGTAATTGTCATTGAAGTAGAAGCGATTCTCAATTCAAGACCTCTCACCTATGTATTCAGCGATCCTCGTGAGCCAGAACCCCTCACACCTGGTCATTTCTTAATTGGCAGAAGATTGCTAACTCTACCTCAATCAAAGATAACAGTTCCCCAATCCAATGAATACCAAATAATAAAAATAAGAAAATATCAAGAAAATATTTTGACTCAAATTTGGAAACGATGGAAATCCAATTATCTGTTAGAATTAAAATCTGCTCACCAGCACCAACAGGTCGATCGACCAAGTGAACTTAAGGAAAACACCGTCGTTCTTATAAAGGAAAACACCCCACGCCTCATATGGAAAATGGGTGTTATAATCCAGACTCATCCCGGACGTGATGGTTGGACAAGAGCATGCACAGTGAGGTTGCCAAACGGAGCCATCATCAGAAGACCGGTGCAGCTTCTTTGCCCTCTTGAACTTTCAACACTTTCGTCTCCAAACGAACTTCGCCCGGCGGAAGTTGTTGCAAAATGAAAAGGAACCACCAGATGGCGCTAAGCGCGTAGAACTTTAAGACTGACTGACTGTTTTGTTTACTTTACGTTTGTACATAGCTTGTCGTGTATTCGTTCTGTATCGTCTTTAAGTGTGTCTACCTGTCCAATAAATAATCTTCATTAGTAAAAGATGTTTCTACCTTTAAAGAAGCTCATAGAACACGAACCAGAAAATTAGGTGAGATCAAACCTTTTATTTACTTTTATTGTCTTGTATGATTTAAGAAAGTTTACGAAATTCTCTTTTATGGTTTTATGGCTGAATCACACAATAAAACAATTACAATTCTATTAGTTAAATGACTTTCATCAACAATTTATTGTATTTTATGTATTTTTATTTGTGAACAAAATTTCCTTGTCCATAATTCAGAGATCGCACTGAAGTGTAAAACCAAAGGAAGCAGACATTTTATGTAAGATAAATATCCGTGAAAAACTATATCGTTATCTTAATGCATTTACACAATCGTGCACATAAAATGATACTCTGTCTCTGTGGACTCGAAAATTAAATGTGTGATATATTTAATTTGAAGCTGTCTGCAGAAGAAAGCCCCGCAAAATCCAAACATTTCCCGCACAATAATATTTAAATGTAACGACAAAATATTTTAAAGTAGAAATACATTTTGGTGCATAACAGTATATATTTAAATATACATAGTTAGTTCATAAAACGTACAGTTATAACATGTATAGATATATATTAAAGTAATTCAACAGATTTTATTTTAAAATAAATTCTTTAATGATCTTTAAAATGAAATTTTACATAAGAACGATATTTAATTTTGATTTAGCACAATGATAAAGAAAATTAAAAACCTTTTTTTTAAACAAACTTTGAAATAAACTTCTAGTTTAAACTCCGTTAGTTTATTAATTACTTATTGATTATTTTTCAGGTGAACGATTCTAATCTTACTAAACACTGGTATCATAGCCAAAATTATAAAAAAAAATATGGAAACAAAATATTCCCCTTCCAATTTCGTGTAAGCTCAATAAATTGTATAATAATAAAAGAAATTGATAAAAAAATAATGGGCATTGGAAGTTTATTTAATATTCAAAATTTATTGAAAGCTGTCTTTGCGTAATGTAAATAAAAAGATAGCAGTTAAAGCGAAAGATAGAATAAAAGTTATACTTGTGATTTTTTATGAATTCTACGCCCTGCTTCATTTTTATTTTTTATTCGTTTTAATTCTTCTTTTGTTTCATATGATTCATTACGGGGGATTTGATGAATTTCACGATAATGTTGGGCGCTTTTAATGAAAATGTGATAATTTGTTACTGAAAGTTGGGTAAAGATTTATTTAAATTATTACATAAATAAAGTGCTCTACTACGCATTGTATCAGAATTATCGGCAATCTCTATATAATAAAACACAGTGTAACGGTGCCGGTTCCGACCACTCTGGTTTGCGAATCGACCGTAGCTAAAACGCCATGTCAGGATTAATGAAAACCATATGCTAACACATGAAGCTAAATGATAATTTATTAAAATCATGTCTGTTCAGCATATTTTCGTATAAAACATGTATATTATATCCAGTTATAATTTTTCAGTTTTAAATTAAAAATAACAGATTAAACATTGGATTACCTGATGTAAACAAACAAATACTGTTGCCATTCAGAATCATAAATCCCATATCTAGAAAAACAAGTTGGAAATTGTACGTCAAACGTTACAAACGAGGTGCGTTCGTACGCACGTTTTAGAATTAAATTCATGATATCCCGTGCGTAGAACGGGTTAAACAGCTAGTTAAGTATATATTTTATGACACTGTTCATACAAATATCTTAGCTAGTAATATAAATATTCAGATATATATGTATCAGCTAGTTATATAAATATTCAGATCTTCAGATTTTTAATTCTGTGAAATGAATTATATCGTCTGCAGATTAATTTCTGTCATAAAATAAGTATCTCGGTCGCTTGACGATTAAACTTCGGAAGCTCCTATAACAAAAAAGCACCGATTTAAAAAAAAAAAATTCAAATTTCTTAATAAATATTTTTATTAATATCTCCTAAAGTTTTGATTCGATTTTAATAAAATTTGAAATGTCTCGACAAAATTCTGCAAAGATAATATATTTTAAATTGCAAACCATTTGGTTGGGTAGTTTTTGCGTTGTTATATGCGGACAGACAGACGGACAGACAGACAGACAGACAGACGGACGGACAGACGGACGGACCAAACGACGACTATAGGTGCTACGTATTTATATAATTACGAACGCACCTAAAAAATGAATGACTCTTTGAACGTTTCATTAAAATATCCGATTATGCTCTTAAAATATTTGTAAAAGCATATTAAAGTCTTTAAATATATTAAAGGATTTCTTAATTTATTTCTGTAAGCATTTTTTCCTGTAAGCACTTTTTTAAGAAATAGCCGTGATAGCTTTTATAGAGAGGCTTTTTCGCGATGATCCATCAGTATTTTACATTTTGTTCCTAAGTACTGTGCTAGCACCATCTATTGGCAATAAACATAAACGAAGTAGATTTCTGTTGAAAAGAATATTTATATAACATAATAAAAAAGTTCTAAAATAATATAAAATGCATATAAGCATATTTTTAAACTAAGAAAAATTCAGCGTGTATTGATTTATTTTAAGATCAACTTTTAAAAGCTTCAGCTTAATATTATTTCTTTCTTAAAAATTTAACTTGGTTAAATCAAATTTTAATTGCCTAGCTTATATCCAATTACATTCTGAAATTTTGCTTGCATTGTAAATTGAATATTTCTTATAAAACACAAATTTCAATTTACTTATGAAATAAAATAAGATGATTTTTAGTGATCAAAATTTATTATAGATTTTTCAGACATATTTTTAAAATAGGACAAAACCAGGTTTTAATTTGATGAATACTTTTAAAAGTTAAAGTTATATAATCTACTTTCATCGTTGTATTTATTATTTTAAATATTTCTTCATTACTGAAAAACTTTGTTTTTTCTGTCATTTTAAATGGAATATTTTCCTACTGTAAATTAAGAAGCTAATATCCCTAGACATGCAATTTTCTGTCTCTTTTTATGTCTTTCTGCTATTTAGTTGTTTAATCATGACTAGAAAACTTTGTTCTTCAAGAAATATTAAAATTCAACTCTATTACACTATTAACTTAAACAATTTAAAACGAACAAAATTTTAATGTTTTGTGCAATCGTTAAACCGTTTCAGAATTTGCATTTAATTTTTCTTATGTAACCAAACAATGAGCTGTGAGTCAAGCTCTATAGGAACTCAATAATATATATATCTTTCAAAAACTTTCACACATGGATTATTTTAAAAATATTTTTTTGTCCAATCGTTGAACAAATTCAGAAATTGAATATTGGGTAAAAAAAAAATCCTCATCATTTGTATTTGTAGAAATTATTTTCCATTCTTAAAATGTACTTTTCTACAATACAAACCTTTCAATAACAAAATCTTCAAGTTGTTTGTCTGAATGAAATCTTATGAAAATGAAACGCAGATCAACATTCCGTCATTTTTGACGGGCGTTATATACCAGTTGACTATATTGCCAATGATAGGTATCTAGAAATAATACTGAAGTTATGAAGATTTTATATATATTTAAATTGTTGGTGTGACATATTATTTTGAATCCGGGGTGGAAACTATTTTAGTTATAAATAAAACATGATAACTTCTTCATAGACTAATAAATTTAATATTTACAACGTATTTACATGTTACTATGTACAAAATAACTCATTTAATTTAACATTACGGCTTAGCTCAGATGTCTTGTCGACAACCACTCTGTAAAACATTCTTCTCTTCTGGTAAAGTCTAAATTACTCAGCTTGTCAATTCTGTTGAAAGAAAAAAAAGAAAAGGATTGAAAATATGATGGAGTGAGTATAGTTCGAGCGTTACACTTTTCCCCTCACACTGCATTACTGGTCCCTCAGATGCAGTGTGCATTTCCTGGGTGGATTCCTTCGGGATGCTTTCTGGTGACTAAATACCTCTGTTGTTCTCGTGTTTTTTGAACCTTTCGAAAATATTTGCTGGCTGGGCGTCTGACGTTTCCCGGGTCTGCTTCTTGGACGAATGAAGCCTTTAGAACATCCACCATCATCTTGCTTGTAAGGATACAAAGCTCATATATGATAATTTCCTAAGGGAGAAAAGGGGTTTTCTTTAGTAGCAATGGTATATGAAGTAGGAGATCTTTGTTTTACAATAACATAGGGGCCATCGCGACGGGGCATGAATTTAGTCGTTTTGTTATTTTTACTTTGGCTAATGGGATGCAAAGTAACCCAAACATGATCGCCTGGTTTGTATTGTTCAGAAGCTTTTAAATGTCTGTCGGCATAATATTTATGCTTATCTTGGCTTTGTTCTATGCGATCTCTTATCTGCATAGTAATTTTAGCAAAGTTTTTTAAATAAGGGGTTATTTCCGGTATGAAATTATCATTCGCAATTACAGGGCGTAAGTCATGAGCAACATCATCGGAGGTACGTAATTCACGACCGAACATTAAATATGCTGCTGTGTGACCTGTGGAACTACATCTTGCAGTATTAAGGGCAAAACGGATTACTGGTAATTTTTCACTCGAAGTTGTATGATCATCTCCAACTAGCATCGCTAAGCAGGGTTTTAGATCTCGGTTTTTTCTTTCAACCGGATTTGCTTGAGGGTGGTACACCGGAGTTAAACTTTGATCTATCTTTAAGAGAATAAAAACTTGTTGCATCACAGCACTGATGAATTGCGGACCATTGTCGCTAATGATTTTTCTTGGAAAACCATATCTTAAATACGCTTCCTCAATTAAGGTAACAGCACATTCCGTGGCTGTTGCGTTATTTAATGCGAAAAGTTCTACCCAGTTATTGCTACAGTCTTCAATTATAAAAATCCACTTTTTAACATCTGCTGTTTCTGGCAAGGGTCCAAATAAGTCTATTGAGAGGGTCTCAATTCTTTGACTATGAACAGGTGTTTGTAAAAGTCCAGCAGGTTTTTGGTTACTCGCTTTATAACGAATACAGTCTACAAAATTTTTAACATAATCTGCGATATTTTTTCTCATTCCAGTCCAGTAATATCTTTGGGATACTCTGTAATAGGTTCCCTCTGCTCCATAATGGCCTGCGGTCGGTGAATCATGGTAATTCTTCAAGACTTCTTTCCGTTCTTGAACAGGAACAACCAATTGGACTTCTTCTGAATCTGATTCTGGAGAGTAACGATACAGGACTCCTTGGTTTAAGAGGTAGCCACGTTCAGTCCAATTAGCAAAATCTGTATCATTTTCTTTAGATTCAAACGCTTCAATGATTTTCTTCAAATCTTCATCCTTTAATTGCTCTTCTCGGATATCTTTAGGAGATCTAATAGGCATTTCAATCGAAATTGTGCAAATTTCACAAGAGGGTTCTTCATGACTGCAAATAGGGCGAGACAACATATCAGCAACAACGCTTGCTTTTCCAGGAATATATTCAATCTTCAGGTTGAAAGATTGTAACTGCAAAGCCCATCGGGCTAGTCTGCCTGACGGTGATTTTAAACTCATCAGCCATTATAGGGGCTGGTGATCGGAGGCAACTGTTACTTCATATCCTTCAATGTTTCGAAAGCGCTTTGTTCTGCTTCTTCCCACTTCCAAGTTGCATTTTTTTTCGTAAGATTACTTAGAGGTCTAGCTATATCTGAAAATTTGGGAATAAAACGTCTGTACCAGGAGCAGGACTGCAAAAAAGATTGAAATTGTTTAACAGTCTTAGGAGCAGGCATTTGTTGAATTGCAGCAGTTTTTCCAGGATCAACTTCAATTCCAGAGCTTGTTATCCAATGTCCTAAATATTTAACACGGGGGCAAGCAAAATTGCAATTTTCACGATTAGCATACAATTTGAATTCCGATAGTTTATTAAAAACTGCTTCTAAGTTAGACAAATGTTTCTCAAAACTTTCCGACAAAATTATAATATCATCTAAATAAGACAATACAAAGATGTCTTTGAGGGACTTTCGAAAGTTATCTATTAATCTCTGAAAGGTTGCTGGGGCATTTTTCAATCCGAAAGGCATGCTAATGTACCGAAATGTTCCGAATGGACAAATAAATGCAGTTTTGTCTCTATCAGCAGCATTTACTTCAATTTGGTGGTATCCAGACTTCAGGTCAATAGTGGTCATATAAGGTGTATGTTTAGCTTCATGGAGCAAATCATCTACCCGCGGTAATGGTTAATTATCCGTCTTTGTGATGGCATTTAATTTTCGATAATCGACGCAAAGGCGAATTTTTCCATTTGGTTTTGGGACCAATACTACAGGCGAGGCATAAGGAGATTCGCACTCTTCTATTATACCTTTAGCGAGTAATTCATCTAATTCTTTACGCAAAATTTCCTTTTTTGCAGGTGAGATGCGGTAAGGGGGTACTTCTACAGGAGGATGTGATCCAGTATCAATATAATGTTTAACGTTAGGTGTAGCCTCTTCCCCTAGTTGGAAGCTAGTTGTAAATTTTCCAAGCAGTTCATTCAACCTAACGCGTTGCTCTGAAGTGAGATGTCTACCTTCATCTTCTCTAAGAAAAACAGTGTCTAATTCAACGTTTTGTATTGCTAATTCACTGGGAGGTCTATAGGTATCTTCGGCGAATCTATACTTCCACCTGCATCTATCAGCAAAGAACCATTCTTGATTTACTACATCCAAAACAATTTTTGCTTTGCGTAAAAAATTGATTCCCAAAATTGTAAGATTATTTTTGGCATTCGGCAGAGCATAATTCATCGCGACCTTCAATTTTAACATGAACTTCTCTTTCATAAACTTCGGTAGGGTTTTGTAGCCCATCCGCTAAGACTACGATCATTTGAGTTTTCTCAAACTTCACACCTTGGTCTTTTAATAAAGAATACAAAACTTCACCCGCAACGCAATGTGTTGCGCCAGTGTCAGCACAGGCTGTGCCAGCGAGACCATTTATACTTATTTTTACCAATGATGTTGGTGATGTTTGCATATTACATGTACGAAATTCTAGAGATTGAAAGTGCGGCGATACATTTTTCGGAGAACAAGTTGGACACTTGGATTTAATAACTCCCTGGTTTCCACATCCATAGCAACTTAACATTGGCCAATTTAAATTTGAAGGATAATTAATTTTATTTCTCTTGGACTCGTTTTGATTGCCAATACCAAACTCATTTCTTTTAAAATCTAAAGGGGTTTTTTCAAAGCGATTAGAATTCCCGACCTCACTGATTTTATTTGATCTCTTTATTTCTACTTTGTGTGACCTCAAATTATCATATAAATCTAACTTTTCAGCTAATTCAACAGGATCTGTTAAATTCTCCCATTGGTCTAAATAATGTTCTTTGCAATCAGGGGAAACCTTTTTTTTAATTGAACAGCAATAATTAATTCCGATAGTTTTTCAAAGGAATTTATATTTAATTCGGATAGCCATCCCTCAAAATACCTTCTAATTTCAAAGTAATATTCTTTCCAGCTAATATCGGTTCGCTTTGGATGTCGAATAAATAAAACTCTAAACCTTTCCGCAGTTAACTTGAACCTCTGCGACAATACTTATCTTTAATATAAGAATAATCCTCAGATTTTTCTTCCGGTTCACGCGCTACTAATTTACCGAATTCATTTGGAAGGACTCCACTTAAATACGTAATCCACAGTTCTTTAGAAACCTTTAAAAGTTTCATTTGCCTCTCAAAAGTTATTAAAAACAAATTCATATCATCCTTTTCAGGATTGAAATCGGGTAAAACCTTTTTCAAGTCAACGCGGATTGCGGAAGTTTCCAGAGGGTTGCTTGTATTTGCAACAACATCTCTTGTTCCTGTTTCTAACCTGAGCTTCTGTATTTCAAATTCTCTTTCTTCGGCTAAACGCTTCTCTTCCTCAAGCGTCTTTCTTTCTTCTATGATATTTTCTAAAATTCCCTGTACAAAATCTATGTTATCTTTAAATGCCTCACTATTTACAATTTTATCACGTAATTCGAGGACTTTATCATCACTACTTATTTGTACTTTTAACTCTGAAGCCAAAGTGATTAAATCAATTTTCTTACCCTTAGAAAGAAACGCCATCATTTGAATTAATTATGTTTTAGCTAACTTCAAACTTAATTTGTGTTACGAATAACTCTTAGCAAAATAATTTAAATCAATTCTTCATATAATACATAAAATAATGCCAAGCACTCATTTATAATAATAACTTCAATAATAATATAGCTCAGTGCAACTATATAAATGTATAAAATAAAGCAAACGAGTTTATTTTTCAATATTAATTATTAGATATATTTCTCTTATGAATATCTTCATTTAATTCAGATACTAAAATACTTGAAGCTGCAGACGATTTTTCGTATTTCAATTTCAAGGAAAATACCATTCAGGTTGAATAGCGAATAATTCCAAAATATTTCGATTCTGGACGAATCAAATACAATTTTTCAAAAAATCCTCAGATTCCGGATGAATCAAAAGAAATACTTTTTGTACTTTAGTATCTAAATTTTCTTATTAAAACAGTTTAACACAATTTAAAAATAATACTTATCTTCATATCTTGCCTATATTCGGGCCCGACGTTGGGGAGCCAATCTTTGTGACATATTATTTTGAATCCGGGGTGGAAACTATTTTAGTTACAAATAAAACTTGATAACTTCTTCATAGACTAATAAATTTAATATTTACAACGTATTTACATGTTACTATGTACAAAATAACTCATTTAATTTAACATTACGGCTTAGCTCAGATGTCTTGTCGACAACCACTCTGTAAAACATTCTACTCTTCTGGTAAAGTCTAAATTACTCAGCTTGTCAATTCTTTTGAAAGAAAAAAAAGAAAAGGAGAGAAAATATGATGGAGTGAGTATAGTTCGGGTGTTACATTGGAAAGTAAAACATATATACTTGGCACATGATATTTACTTCTTGTTTTACGTTATGTTTGAAACGAACATTATAATAAATAGTTTTTTAGCTTAATATTTTTACTAAAATAAAAAGCAAAATTCCTTGTAAGAGAAACATTAAACTTTCTGGAAAATAAATCAAACCATTGGAAAACGAGTTCTTTCTTTCTAAAAGCAAAATAAAACAAACGAAATGAAAAACGAACATTTCTTTCAGAACTATTATAAATTTTAAAAAGAGCATCTTAAAATGCTATTTTCTCTAGTGTACATGTTTTATAGAAAAAAAATACTGCACCTAAATTGAGTTTTCGATTTTAATGAATATATTTTTTAGTCTTTTGTATTTGAAAACTATGTTTTTATGCTACATCCTATATTAATTTAGTAAAAGAACTACTTCAGTATTTTATTAAATCTTGTTCTATAGAAAAATAAGATAAAAAAAATTAAATAGAAAGATTACGTAGAAACTTGCTTAGTATTAATTTTATTTTCCATTTAAATTGTAAGCTAGTTTGAATTTTTTGATAACTTACTCTCTGTTTAATAAATAAACGCTCTATATTATATTTAGTAAATTTTGTTCATTTGTTTTGCACTTTGTTCATTATAATTGAGAGAAAATGTACCCTCGTTAATCATGGGAGATAAAGATCGACATTTATTCAGAAATTTGCGTAGCTTTATATAATTATTCCTGCATTATGTTACACACATTATGTTATTACATAATTATCTTACTGAAAATGTTTATTTACATAATTTTAGTAAATAAATGTTTATCATTACTTCTAAAAAATGTAATGGAATGAAAAAGGATTTTTTTTTCATTTTGCAATACTTGTAAATTCATAATTCTCAGAAAATTAAAGGATTGTAATATGCATTACGTTTTCTGAATTTTTCTTTTTCAACACTTTTTTTTAATTTCTGTCCTTTATTTCTAATATTTAAAACAGCTTTATGCTAATAATAAAAATAATAAAACCTAACTTATCCCCATTCGAAATTACTAATTGTATAATTTTATCTATATATACATGCAATTCCTATATATTTTATCTAAGAACACATTATCACTTTTAAATGTGCCTTTTAAGTTTGTTATTTTTTATTCATAACTCTTCTTTCACAAAAAAAAAAAAAAAGGAATTTGAATTTTATTCTTTTATATTTAGATGTATCATATTGATTTTATGTGAGTCAGGATGGTAAATTAATAATTTTTATTAAATTATAAAGAAAATTCTTCAATTCTATAATTTGGTGATATTTTTGTCCTTTCTTACATTCAATATTACTGATCCCCTTACAATGCTTACTCTCCCCGATGATTCACAATCACAAATTCAGGGATTCCTTAAATATCCCTTAATTAAATACATTTATTGTGAGGTGTTTGCGTTGCTATTTGTTAACAAATTTGTAGAAAGTAGAAAATGCATATTTAAGAGAATTTTTAACAAATGACCCAGCACATGCAGAATAAAAAGTTTTACTACTCACTGAACACATGTTGGAAATACACACAGAAACTGAGACCAATAGTATGAGTAATCACGAGTTTTTTGTATTAAACATACTTAAGGCAATTATTATATATATATATGAAAGGATAAAAATAAACCCTTTTTAAAAAGCAAAATTTAAATTTAAAATTCCCAAAACGTTTTTTCTAACGTATAAATCTAATGCTTAAATCTAATCTGCCCCTGTGATCTTTGTTTCTCAGCCTCACAAATATTACTTTCATCTATCAATTTCGACATCTCTTTAAGTTTTAAAAGTGTTGAGTTTGCATTCCTTGCAGCGGTGCGGCTCCCAGGCCCGGCAAAGCCTTGGTGTCAGCATAAGACACCAGACATCAATCAAAAGCTAATTGACCAATTAAAATAAATGATCCTCCCAATTTGACTCTTTCTCCCTCTGCTGGAAAATATCTTAAATTCGAATTAAAACCAGCAAGCAAGGACGAGGAAGACAGATATTTGTCACATTTGAGCGGTCAGCCAAACCCTCGGCCATGTAGATCTAAAAACTTAACGTAAATGGCTCGCGGGAATTCCGACTGAACGCGCGAAGATGACTGTACAAAGAAATGCTGCAATAAACGAGTTCGATCCGTAATAGAGGTCCCGAGTACAACTTATTTCTCTGTTTCTGTCTATTATTAGTCTCCCAAGTCGTCCCCGGATAATTCGTTACATATATATATATGTGTGTGTGTGTAAAATTTTTACAAACAGATATTCAACAAACAAATTCGAATAGAAAATTTTATTTTTCTATAGTTTTGCATCTTGAGTTGATATCCAATGAAAACTCTCCTTGACGCGTTGGGTCTATAAAATTGGCTTGAATCTCCAACTTTGACACCATTTAATAAACATGCTTATCCTTTATAGAAAATAGAATAAAATTTTTTAGTATCTTAATCAGAAAACTTTAAATTTTGTGCATTTAAGAATGAAATTAGCTTCGGAAGTGTGTTATAAAATGCCCACTTTTGTTTGTTTGGTTTGTTTCAGGAGTTACGGTCATCAATTTCACACTACGACTAAACAAACCGGGAAATTCGACCCATTATAACGATCCATGAGTCTGGATTTGATCCCCGCACCTTTTGTCTAGTAGTCAGTTCCCTTACCACGACACCAGAAGGTGGGCTACCCAATTGGGCTTTGAGAATAGCATTACATCGAAGTAAGAAAAACGATGAATGTATTCCTCTAAATATACATCAATATTCGGTCACAGATATTTAGCTGGATATTTCAGCTAACTGCTGTTCAGTATTCAGCCAACCGTACAGTCGGCAATAAGACCGAAGAGGACGAGTACCGAATAGTGGCCGAATATTCGCGATACACCTAATTTTAATTCATAAATACGAATAAAAGTAAAACATAATGCATATATTCATTCAAATCCGGTATAATTATGTACACTGTAAGAATAAACGGCAGAATTTACAGTAAAATTTGCTGTAAATTTATGCACCCAAATTTCCAGCATATTTTACTGTAAATTGACAGCAAAATATGCCTTAAATTACATTATGTTTGGAATTTTACAGCAAAATGTGCTTCAAACATGCTAATTTTACTGCAAATACGGTTATAATCACATTAAATTTTACAGCAAAAAATGCTGGCAATTTGGGTGCATAAATTTACAGCAAATTATGCTGAATTTTTTGCCGTTTTTTCTTACAGCGTATTTTAATCGTATTTTTAGGTTGTTTTAGGTAGTTTTCATTACAAAAAACTACATATTGCAGCTGTTCGGAGGAAAGCTACTCAAAAAAAAAAAGGTATATTTTCACCGATCATGACCCCCAGACCCACAAACCACCCTCCGTTCAAATGTTGATATATATATATATATATATATATATATATATATATATAAAACTTTAAGTAAAATTTAACCATTGAAACATAAGAAACTGACCACATACACTGAAATCCCGATACCAAAGAGCCCTGTCAATTTACAAATTAAAATTGTAGTCCTAATAAAAGTAACATTATTAATTCAAATTAAGAAGAAGAAAAAAAAAATTAAATAAATAGAAAATAAGGAATGAAATATAAACCACACGAGTATATACACAAATAAAAGCTTATAAAGTAATTTACTTTTTCAAAGGCAAGAAAATCACATTTATAAGCAAAGAACGATTGTTTTCTGTATATGACACCAGCTTTTGCTAAATATAGTGCCATATCTTGCCCGAACAATCGCTGAAACAATATTGAATAACAAGACCTTTACAATGGAATATTATAAATTATACATACAATTTGAAAAGGAGTGTGAAAAAGAATTAAAAAAAATTAAAAAAATATATATTACTTATATTAATAGTATCCCAAGATATTTAGTATATTGTGAGCACATGTACAAAGTTGTATCCAAAAGAAGAGGTTAAATTCACAGTTAAATAGAGAATCCTTCAGATCATAAATTGTAACCTACAGTTACAGTTATTTTTATTTAACTAAATAGATTACAACATTTTAAAAATGTAGAAAAAAAATTATGATATACATATAAATAAAAACCATTAATTATTTTATTTTAATTTTAATTTAATAAATTAAAATATATAATATTACTTGATAATTTGAAAGTATTTCATAGATATTATTACCTCCATACTAAATTTCCAAGTTTTAATATTTTAAATAAGCTATACTACTGCTATCTATTGTAAAAATATTAGACTATTTTAGCATACTATCAAATACATTGAGAAACTTATATATATATATATATATATATATATATATATATATGACATATGTCATGCTGTAACTCTCTTATTTATGAACCAATTTAGATGTGCCTTAGTATGTGGTAGGACATACCAAGGTCTCAACCGAGTTCGTTGGCCAGCTTCATCCACCATCTTGTTTCACAATGGCTGCCAGTTAAAAAATTAGATTTTTTAAATACAAAAATAATTATAAATTGAAAAATGTTTCTGTTGAGTGTTAGAACGTGATACAGGGATTCTGGAACATTTTTTGTTTTTTCTACAAACCACCCTCCGTTCAAATGTTGATTTATATATATATATATATATATATATATATATATATATATATATATATATATATATATATATGACATATGTCATGCTGTAACTCTCTTATTTATGAACCAATTTAGATGTGCCTTAGTATGTGGTAGGACATACCAAGGTCTCAACCGAGTTCGTTGGCCAGCTTCATCCGCCATCTTGTTACAAAATGGCTTCCAGTTAAAAAATTAGATTTTTTTAAATACAAAAAAATATATAAATTGAAAAAAAGTTTCTGTTGAGTGTTAGAACGTGATACAAGGATTCTGGAACATTTTTTGGTTTTTCTATATCTTAAAAAATGGCTGAGATATGGCAGTTTGAAATTCTAGTGTGGCTGAGATTTTGAAACAGTCTGATATTTGTTATGCTTTAACTCTCGTATTTATGAACTGATATGAATGTGACAGATCATGTGTGCAGAAAATAACAAGCCCTCGACTGAGTTCGTCGGCCAGCTTCATGCGCCATCTTGTTTCAAAATGGCGGCAAGTTAAATTTTTTAATTTTTTTAAAAAATTCAAAAAGATGTATAAATAATTATAAATTGAAAAAGTTGTTTCCGTTAACTGTTAGATCGTGATATAAGGATTCCGGAACATTTTTTGTTTTGGCTTTATCTTAAAAAATCCCTGACGGCTCGGCCCACAGGCACAAGTAGATTTCGAAGACGCAGACCGTGGGGCACCTGTTTATTGGGAATTGCAGAAGAAAGACCTATTTGCCATGATGTGGCAGTTGGGACCACCCACTTCAAAATATACATCCGCCTGCAGGTGGAGCCAGCAGGGATTTTTTTTTATTTTATTTATTATTCTTATTTTTTTTACCGTAAGAGTTGGTCCTATAAAAAACTTGTCAGTATAAAAGTTGTAGATAATATTAAGAAGATTTATAATAAATTTAAGCGGATTTGATATATTGAGAATTGACGAAGTTATGAATTTTTTTTCTTCTCAAACTCCTACCCCCCCCCCCTCTCCTTGGGGGCATTTTTAATGAAATCAAAAATCTGTCATACATTTTTTTGGCTCTTTTCCTAGAAGTAATAATAACTTTAAACGGATTCGATATGTATAAAAATTAGGAAATTATAGGGTTTTTTCTGTTTTTACGTCTGCTTGTAGGTGGAGCCAGCAGGGATTTTTTTTTTAACCGTAAGAGTTGGTCCTATAAAAAAAAAACTTGTCAGTTATAAAAGTTGTAATTTTAAGAAGATTTACAATAAATTTAAGCGGATTTGATATCTTGGGAATTGACGAAGTTATGAATTTTTTTCTTCTAACCCCCCGCCTTCCCCCCTCCCTTGAGGCCATTTTTAATGATATCAAAAATCTGTCATACATAAATTTTTGGCCATTTTCTTAGAAGTAATAATAACTTTAAACGGATTCGATACGTATCATAATTAAGAAATAATGCGGTTTTTCTGTTTTCACAAAAAGCCCCCTCCCACGTCCCCCGCCCTTGGTTCGATTTTGCCCATTAATGAACTTGACCGAGATTTTATGCCCCTTGATTTTATGTATCAGTTTAGAAGAGATTTGTGTAGAATTATTGCAGTTATCGTGTCCATAAAAAAGTGACATAGATAGATAGATAGATAGATAGACAAAGTTTTGAACTGGGAGTGGTTTTGGGTTCTGGGAGTCATGATCGGTGTAGATCTGCAATTTTTTTTACAAAAATTACAACTTAGGGGAGAATGTAATCGGTAGTATTTCTTACAAAATCTACCTAAAAATGGTAGAGGTATGGCAGATTGAATTTCTAGGGTGGTTGACAATTTGAAACAATCTGATTTTTGTTATGCTATAATTCTTATGCTGAAATTCACATTCAAATTCAGTATTAACGAAAACCTGGACTGAATTTTCTGTAATCGAGTTCCAAGCAATTTAGCTTCGGGTGTTTGAGTAAAATGAGTTGAATTTTTAAAAACATGGACTATGAAAGCTATTTTTTCCTCCCGGTACAGGACGGAAGGACTTTTTCTTATGTAGCGTTTATTTATTAAATTAATATTTTTTTAGAACAGGAAAATACAAGGTTAGCCAAAAGCGCGTGAGACATTTTCAAATTCAATGAAAGGTAAAATAATTGGCTTGCAAGAATGTGGTTTAGACGTAAATTCTTTTCATAATTGAAAGTTAAATTAAAAGCATATTAAAAAAAATATTTTCAAGAATATCCCGTAGATGGCGCTATACTTTCACATCTGCAGAAAAATGTCATAAACATACGAGTAGCAATTACAAATATTTTTTTTTTTTTACGATCTGCTATTATATTTGAACGTGTGGAAGGAAATTTGATACCGTTCGTATGTGATTGAAGCTAGAAGCACATAAGTGGAAATATTGTCGTTTATAGTAGGAAATAAATGATCTGTAACCGCTTGATTTTTATGGTTTCTTGCAGTTTTGAATTTCGTCATAAATGTTTAATTTTGTTTAACATAACTTTATATCATGAAAATCATTGTCGTCGAAATGGCACTCCGGTGCTTCATAGACTAGATTTTTATTTAGCTTCAAAATGTGTGAAGGACTTTTGTCTTCTATTGTACTTTTAATTTAATACTTGTCATTAAACTTATATATCTTAAGAACTTATATATCTTAAGCTACCTTTTCCTCCCGATACAGGTCTGAAGGAACTTTTTGATTGTGTAATGACTACCATACAAGACTTACTGTTATTTTGTTAATGCTACATTTCTAAGAAAATTGGAATTTGTTTCTGTGTTTAATTTACGAAAATTTTATAAAAATACGGTTATCTATTTTCTCTAATTTTCAGCTGCAAAATAATTTCTGTGATTTATATTGACTACAGTGGTTAATGTATCAATCATATCTCATTGTTTAACAAGGAATATAAATTTGAATGTTGTCTTCATTGTAAACTTTAATATGCTATAAAGAAGGTTATTCCAACATTATGTTAAAAGTAATAATTAGTATGAAAGATAACCCTCGAGAATATTAACCTTTACTTAAGGTTGTCCAGGACACAAGAAGTATTGCTACTTTTATCTTTAAAAAAATAACTTGGGCTTTTAAACCGAAATCACGTAAAGCGTATGTACATTAGATAATTAAATCAAAAGCTATAACATTGTATGTTGTGTATTTTGCATATTATTATTGTATGTTGTGGTTTCTGTGGTTTCCGCGCCTTCGAGAATTTATAGCCATTTATTTTGGAAAAGTTTTATTCTTTATTTTTTCAAGCTTTAGCATATTTAAATAGATATATCAAAATTTCCGTGACAGATAAAGGTACAATACATTGTGAATGTTTTTCAAACATATTTTCTTTAAATTGTTTTAGAAATTCTTAGTTTTGTTAGAAAGTAAGATTCTCGTAGTAGAACGTATTCTTAAACAGACATATAAGGAATATTAGCCATTTTAAGATTGCTGCTTTAATTGGACCATCGCAATATTTCCGTTGTTTTCAGTAAGAGACGGCGCCCTTTATCACTGAAATCATACTCAACAGACTAATGGCATTTTTGTTTAGAAAGAGCATATGCGAATTCTTTTCCCACAATCTTGATCAACCTGAATTTATCTTTTTTGTTATAACTTTTTGCTTCTAAGCGTTAACAGAATTCTTTAAAACTTAGGTAAGTTGTTGTATTTTCATATACATATCTGAATACTTCTGTTTATTGCGCACAGGCCCGGACTGGCCCCTTTGGGGGCCCTCGGCTAGAGGCTGAAAAGGGGCCCCTCACCGAGAAATTTAGAGGGACTAGAATGTTAGAACATTTAATTTTTGAAAATTAGGCTTACATGCCTAAAATCCACAATTAATTATTTTGTCACTTGGAAAATAGTTGAGTAAAAAAGTAAGTTTTTTCTGATGTAGTTTACTTACTTTCAGAATAAATATTTTTATAACCGTACTTAAACTAGTTCCATTTTAGAAAAAATAAGTATACCAATTAATTACGAGTGGCTTATTAATTAAAATAAGGGTGAGAAATATTTTTTTAGTTGTAGGCAATTAAATCACATTGTTGAAGCCATAATGATCTAAATCCTACTGTAATACCTAAGTAAATATTAATAAATGTAAAAAAAAGTTTTTTTAAAAAAACATGTTTTTATTAAAATTCACAAAAAAGTTAACTTATAAAGCTCAAATGTGTGCTTTGCTCAATGGGGACGTTATAATGATGCAGGCAACAATGTGGTTAAAATGTATGAATCTTGCAACAATGGAGCTATTTTTTTTATTCAATTCCTACTATTAGCTCACACCCTCTGTATATTTATATATTTTGTTCAAATTTTCAATCGTTAATAAAATACTTTTTATTCTTCCACTCAACTTCAAATACATTTTCTCAAACTTGTAGTGGATGACACTGGATGTTATTGCAGTTTTTTTCAAATATTAATTCATTCATTAAATTTAATTAATTAATTTTAGTTTTATATTTCATTTCTGTTCAAAAGTATAGACTCACTCCATATTTATAGTCTCATTCGACCACGCGCCGCCTGATCTTCGTCCGTGAACAGCCCCATTATTTTTTTACGCATGAAGGTTTCGCTAGGGTACTTAATTGTGAAGTTTGGTAATTTTTGAAATTCAATATTTTAAAAACGGCATAATCATTAGATTTGAAATTTATATCAAGAAAAATACAATTTTTTACCTTTCAAACGCAGTTTGTCTAACAATTTTCTGACAAATACTTTTTGAGCTATTAATTTTTGGTATTTTGGCTATTTATTTTGTATTTAATTTTTAATACATTTCAAAAATGTCTCTTATATAAGATATTTAGCAGGATATAAATTTAGGAATAAATACCGTCAGTGGCGAAGCGTGTAGATCGTTGCAAAAGATTTCTTTTTAATCTAACTAGGAATTGACTTTAATTTATTTTTATATTACTTGTTTCAACTAATATTACATAAACGTAACGTTTTTTTCTATAGGGAAGATGCAAGTTTTAGGCCGATGTTGCCCCTCCCCTTCCCCCCCTCCCCCTAGGGATCAAAGTTTAAAACATCGATCTCCAATTCATATATTGCCCTCAGGAACACATATATATTCTAAATTTTAAAGCTCTATGTCAACAGAAAATGGATGAAAAATGAGTAACAAGATTTGTACCACATACACACAGAAATGTAAGTTAAAAGAAAGCATGTAAAAATGGCCACAACGGTAATAAAAAACCTATTGGAAAAAATACAATGTTCTCTTTAATTTTTATTGTAGTGTTACAAATTTAACATAGATTTTATAACAAAAAGAAAAATGGTTTTACAATACCTTGGTACAGATACAGTGAACTAAGAAAGGTTATGTAATTGTGAATGGCTGTTTATTAACAGCTTTTGGGGCAGTTCTTCACTGGTCCTTACTACTTCATCTAAAATAGCATCTTTATTTAAGTTATAAAATAAGTTTCTTTTTACATTCATAAAAAGAAGATTAAACATAAGGTCTCGACTTAAAGTAGATCTAAGTCGATTCTTAACTATTTTAAGTTTAAACAAGAAAGAAAAATCATGTGTCAAGCATAGATTATGTAACACTTTCCAACGCTTCCAAAATAATTTTACAAATCATTACCGTTTAATAAGTTGACAGATAACATCTAAGTAAACAATTAGGAAAACGCATAACATATTTAAAGACATAATTTCAGGAATTTCCAACGTGTACAATATTCGGAAAAATATCAGCCCTGTATATTATGTAATCAGATTACGCCCTTTATCACTGAAATCCTACTCAACAGACTAATGGCATTTTTGTTTAGAAAGAGCATATGCGAATTCTTTTCCCACAATCTCGATCAACCTGAATTTATCTTTTTTGTTATAACTTTTTGCTTCTAAGCGTTAACAGAATTCTTTAAAACTGAGGTAAGTTGTTGTATTTTCATATACATATCTGAATACTTCTGTTTATTGCGCTTGCGCATGCTTTTTACGCGGATTGTTTTGCTTTCGTCTGTGTTCTTTGTATTGCGAATATATTTTAAACAAAATGGTGAAGTTGCATTAATTAGACCAATTGGAGTTGCTTAAATTGGACGAGGTATACGACCGTACAACAGAGCAGCAACCGCCGTCCTAGCTTTTTAAAAAGGAAGCAGTATTTGGCCTCTTAACAGGTATGTTCTTAAGACTTACTATTTTCCAGCTGCTTCTGCACTTAAACCTGTCGAGAAGATAGGCAGTGCAGATAGGTCCGTTGATTCTCCTGCTTTTGATATTTAGATATCTTAATTAATAATCCTGAAATTTACTAAAACTAAAAGAGCAAAGAAGAATGGTGAAATAAACACAGACAAACAGTCCGGGAAAAGTGCATCAGTGAAAGCAAAAGTTGTCAAAAATGTACGAAACGAGAGTCCGAGAATATGTTGTGAAGAGATTGATCCGCAAAAAGGTTGGAGCTATAGAAATCCAAAGAAAGTTAAATTTTTTTTTTTTTTTTTTTTTTGCCAAAATCAGCTAAGTAAAAGTACAAAGAAAGCTAAAAAATAGCAGTGTTACCATCTTTGCCATATAGTAAATATTGAAATTAAAAAATTAAAAAATAAATAAAAAAATTGAAGCTCTCAAACGCCAAAAACAATTTGATTTTTTTTTTTTAAATAGGCGCAATGCAATTGAAAAGAAAAATAAGGAAGGGAAGAATTACAACCAAAAGCTTAAGAAAACATCCGTTGCTAAAAAATGTCAAATGATTCAAAGGTTAAAAAGAAATATCAGAGCAGTGATGATTGGTATTGCCTAATTTGCAAAGATAAAAAATAGCAGAAACGTTTCAGTGTTTGGATTGCCAAAAAGGGTTTCAAGTTGTGTGGGCTGGAGTTAAAAATTAATAAAAGAAAAGTAATGGCTGACAGGATATTCAAGTACTGAAAACTTGTTCCTTAATTTTATTCTTAATTACATATTACTTTGATTTATATTTTGAATTTTACTAAAAACATTCACTTTTACTCTAAGACATTTGATTTCATTCTGTTTCATTGCTGTTGTTTTTGATTGACTGTTTCATTGATCGCAAATTTTATTGTTAATACTATTATTTAATATTCTCTACTCGTTAAAAAAGCCTAATATTTTTTTGGTTTAATTTAGAGAACTACGTATCCAACTTAGGCGACCAGTTACTGAATATGGACCACTTTTAGCAAATTTTAGAATTCAAATTGAACTTAGGATTTTCAAAAAGAATTTCTTTCTAAAGAACTTCTAAAGAACTTATCAGTTACTAGATCAGTCAGTTCTAAAGTCAGTTCTAAAGAACTTATCAGTCAGTAGATGGATAGAATGACCACGTTTATTGATATTCTACAATAATACCAAAAATTAACTGAGTTACACATGAAAATGAGAGAATGGGGCCAAATTCGGCTACTCTCATTTATATATATATATATATATATATATATATATATATATATATATTAAAAAAATTACCTGTATTCTTAATTGGTACACGGTAAAACTGTAACATTTTAAGTTTCAGTAATCAAATTTAAAAATTTAAAGAATTAACACTTGAAAGAAATAAATAAAACCATTTACATTCCAACATAAAACTAGAACGAAAAATCATGCGTCAAGCATAGATTATGAAACACTTTCGAACACAGCCAGAAAACTGTAACGAAAATTCACCGTTAAATAAGGTGAAAGAAGATATGTAAGTAAACAGTTTACATAACACATTGAAAACTACAGTTTTTGAATTACCTTCCAGTGTCAAAAAAGTAGACGAATTATTTTTGAAGCGCTGTATATAATCAATATATGTGGATATATAGTATGATAAAATTTAGCTCAGTTAGAATATTCACATTTAGCAATTTTCGTCAATCAATGGAAATGCACTCGAAATATTTTGTACAGCCCTGTATATGATCAATAGATGTGGATATATAGTATGATAAAATTTAGTTCAGTTAGAATATTTACATTTAACAATTTTCGTCAATCAATGGAAATGCACTCGAAATATTTTGTACAGCCTTGTATATTATCTGAAGACTTTTGTATACACCACCTATTAAGCTAAAAGGCAACTTAAAACTCATTGCAGCAATTACCAAGCGTAAACGACAAGGTACCTCTTTTTCGTAGCCCTGTATATGAATTTATTTATATTCCACAAACTTCTATTAGTCTACTAAATATAGTTCAGCAGGAAAATGCGTAAACACAATTAAAAGCTATCCTTAAGCAATTCACTCCCATAGTCTGTAGTACTTATGAATTTCCTTGTGTAGCCCTGTATATGGTCAACCGACTTTATAAACACCCACGTACTATGAAAAAAAAAATTAAAAATGAAAACCACAGTTGAAAACGCACTTTTTACACATAGATTGTAAATATCGCACATGTACTGTAACCAATATCTTTTGTGTGTCCCTGTAAATAAACGCAATGCACACAAGAGAGCAATTTATAGTGCACCGCAGTAATGCATATAATTTTCATTATGTTTGATATAGTGAAATACAGTAATCCCTTAAAATTCGCGAGGGTTAGGTTCACGGAAATGTCCGCGAATGTCAAAATCGCGAATGTTGAGACTATCCTCCCGTGCATAAAAGCGGGTTAGGTTTTACGATTTTTTTAATGGAAAAAAACAATTGAAATGTAAATAGTATATTTATTAAATATTAAAAATACATACTCTAAATAAGTTTGAACAATTATAAACATAGTATTGTAAAAAAATTAATTGCTGGTTGATGGCTGAAAAAAAACTAGTAATATATGCGATTGTTTTGCAGGAGAGATCTTTTGTTTATGAATTTCCATGTAAGGAAAAGTTGCAGCCTCAATTTCTCTTTTAAATTTAAGACTCCTCACTAGCGAGGGATCACATTTTATCGCTTTATGGACAAGTTGTAGTTGTAATTTAAAACTTACCACGACATTTTTTGCAGAAAATATTTCACTTGCAAAAAAAAAAATTATATTTAAAAAAAAAGATGTTTACCTCCAGTTTCACAATTCCTGCTCTCATTGTCTGTGTCAATGTCTGGTTCTGTAATTTTTCTTCAAGGATTTCTAGAAGTTCTTCTTCAGTAAGTTCATCATGATGGGATATTATCAGATCTTCCACATCTTCTCTCCTCATGTCGTTGAAACCATCCTTTCTGACCTGATGGGCCAGTTCCACAATTTCTTCAAGAGGTTTGGAAATTGAAAGCATTTGATTTTCTTTTTGTACCACTTGGGGCCAAATGTTTCGCCAACAAGAATTCATTGAACTTTCATCATGTTACATCTATGCTGCATCAATTTCGGCAATGCAATCTGCTATGTTGAAATTTTTCCAACTCGATGTGACCATGTCTTCTGAATTTACTCCAATCGATTCAAAAATTCTTTTGAAAGATCTTCTTGTGTAGTAAGGTTTGAACGCAGCTATGATTCCTTGGTCTAACGGTTGGATCAGTGAAGTCGTATTAGGGGGTAAAAAAACCACTTCGACGTCGGGATGGACATCCTTTAAACTAAGTGGATGTCCAGGAGCATTATCAATGAGAAGCAGAACTTCAGATGACAGATTTTTAGATGGAAGGTATTTCTTCACCTCATGAATAAAACAATCATTATACCAATCCAGAAACAAAACTCCGGTTACCCATGCTTTGGTATTTGCTCGCCAGAAAACAGGCAACTTGCTTTTATCTTTACCTATGAGAGCCCGAGGATTTTGCTATTGGATTAATATCGGCTTTACTTGGAAATCGCCTCTAGCATTGGTACACAACAGAAGAGATACCCTATCTTTTGTGCCTTAAAACCTGGAGCTGTGCTTTCTGTTTCGGAAAGAAAAGTTCTCTTCGGCATTTTCTTCCGAAACAAGCTTGTCTCGTCGGCATTAAACACTTGCTTTGGAACATATCCGCCGCTTTCAATAATTTTTGTCAGTAAATTTTTGAGCCCTTACATGATCCGCAGAAGCCGATTTGCCAACTACCTTTATGTTGTGTAAACTATGCCTATGTTTGAAATTTTCAAACCACCCTTTACTTGCCTGGAAGTCAAATAAAGTCTCATCCTTTACTTTTATCGCGTCAAATTTTTTTTAGCGGTCAAATATTTTTTTATTAAAGCTGTACTTAGCGGCACTTGTTTCTGGTTCATATCTTCTATCAAAATACTGAAGGCATTTTCAGTTTCTTCCAATGAATTGTTCCGGACTTACGATACGGTTTTTGCACTAGTCGGTGCACTTGCTGAGATGCTGTCTCTTGTAGCTTTTTCATTTTTCTTTAATTTATCGAACCGTAGATTCCTTAAAATTAAAATAACGACCGGCCGCGCACGCTCCTTCTCACATTCGCAACATATCTAAAATTTTAACTTTTTCAGAAAGGTTCAAAACTTTTTTCACTCTTTTAGCTGATGGCGACATGATGAAGTTTCTCTTTATTAGATTTGCTAAACACTGAGAAGAAAAAATAGACAGGCGAATAGAAAGAACAAATGTATTCTACGGGGACTTACGTAATTCAAACGATAAACAAAACTTAGAAGGAGCATGCGCATTAGATATTTCGAAGAGAAAATTTGTGTTTTGGTCTTTCAATATAAATTTGAGAAATTCCAAGCTCGAATAAAGAAAGGGGGATAATCTATTTTTAGCATAAAATCATGTTTCGGGTAAAACAAAGGAAGTTTACTTTAAAAGAAATATTCTTTATAAAAAGGAATCCGCGAATAACCAAGTTAAGTATTCGCGAATGTTGAAATGTTCTACATTTTATATTTCGCGAATAATCAAAACTCGCGAATGTTAAATACGCGAATGTTAAGGGATTACTGTATTACTAAATTTCACAGCAGACGATTTTCCCTCATATAATGATGTGTAAAAGAATTCTTTTGTTTGACCCTGTAAATGAATAATAAATGCTTTGCACCCAATATTTTACAAAAAGCATGCTTTAATGCGCTTCATAATTATATATCAATTTCATTATGTTTTAAATGACGTAGCGTCATCAAAATGCGCTTGAACCGATTATTCCCCATTGACTGTAATGTAACGGAATACTTTTGACTGTCCCTGTAAAAAAAAACTATAAGTGCTACACACTTGTGTTGAAATAGGGAACATGCTATAGTAAACGACATTAACATACAAACATTTCAGTACAATCGAAGCATATTTACGGGAGTTAGAGCACGGACGGACAGACGGCAGACGGCAGACGGACAGACAAACCGAAGTCATAAACACTTTTCAACTAGGTTGGAAAGTGTTAATAAAAAGAGCAAAAATATTTATGAATAAAAAATGTAGGACTTAGTGCCTTGGACCACTTTAATATTTAAAAATTGTTAAGCCTATAAATTTACCCGCTTTCAAATACTACATGTAATACTATAATTACTGCCGTTTTATGAACTGGTTTAATTGACTTTGACCGTTAAAAGTTTAAATGCTGTTAAATAAGAGAGAGCGTAAAAAAACGTTTCCGTTACAACAAAATCACATTCTTTTTTAAAACATTCCCTTAATTAAGAATATTAGAAACTAGTTGTGAAATAAAGAAAAAGTTTTAAATTTGTCATTATCATGCAATAAAAATAAACAAAACCCCTCACTTAAATAATTTAAGTAATCCTAAACGAATTTATTTTTATCGCTAGTCTTTCGAGTAATTACATTTTAAAATTACTGATTTTTTTTTTTTTTTTAATCTTTCTTCATTATTTAAGATAAAGTTTTGGTGACAAAAATAATTTTTTCAAAAGAGAAAAAAAAATACCAAGTAAAGAAATACATTTATTAACTTCTCTGGAAGCTTAAAACTTCATTATGTTAATAAGCTGAAGTTGAAGAAAGTTAATTAAAAATAATCCTAAATTATTCTTTGTCTTAAATATATATAGGTCACCTTCCATCCTGCTTCATGATTTTATTTATTTGCTTTATTAATTAAAATGTTGTATATAAATCTTAAAAAAAAGAAGTAATTACGTCTTAGCGACTTAAAATATTTTTAAGCCGCCTTCAAAAAAGGTTAAATTCGTTTGTATATTTTTTAAAGCATTGCCGCGTATGATATTTTAGTGAATACTATTATTTTGATGATATTTTTTGTTCTTAAGATTAGTTTTAAAAATGGCGTCGAATAAATTTCATCAAAACTCAAAAAATGGCATGTTTGCATGCCTGTTTTTTTTTTTTTTTTTTTTTTTTTTTTTTTTTTTTTTGCACATTATAGATTTAACTTTCGTACAAACTGGACAATCGCCATGGAATATGAAATGTTGCTAAGGTAGTACACAGTGGTACTTTATGCTTTAAAAATTATCATCGTAAGTTGTATCCTCAAAGTTTTTATACAGAAACTTATCAAGATATTGTATGTATAATCGTCTACAAAGTGTCTAACATTAGTAACAACAATGTGGTTTAAAGTGAACGTAGATAACAAAAATCACTCTGCTATATTAAACAAATGACGTTAAATTAGACCAAAGACGCGAAATTTGTAGCTATATATATTTTTTATTTTAATGTCCGCTAGCGCATCTTGAAGTCGGTTTTGTTATGTTTTAAAATTGTTTGTTAATTTAAACTAGTTCCTTTTTTCATCAACGGATATCGCTGTTATATGTTACGAACCTATAACAGCAAATGGCGGTAACCATGCACGGCGGGCGTATCAATCGAGTTTTCACCAGGTTATGGATATTTCTCATTAAACAATTGTATATATTTTTTTCAATATTTGTTCAAAATAAAATCTTTTATTTATATAATTTCTTCGTTTCCTTTTAAGTGACTGAATATTTTTTTAAAAAAATGCTAATGGTGAGATTTTTAACCCTCTAAGCGTGTGGAACGTAATATTCCGTTCACTAAGCTCCAGGTTTCACTGCAATATATGCAATGTTTAAGATAGTATAATTCAATACATTTAATGAATTTTCAAAACATTGAAGAATGATTAATACACTAAAGGGTTACATTCATATTTGTAATTAAGTTTTATTTCTAATGCTGAAAGAATCATATTTTTTTAGTATTTAAAACAAAATGCAGAGAAAACAACATTACAATTTTACCCTTTATCAAAACGCTCAGAGGGTTTTAACTCCATTTTCTTAAATATTATATCAGACATAATTTTATCTATTAAAAAAATGAACATTTCATTGAACGCTCTATTGATGCTCCGTTGATCATTCTTGTTCTTTGAGCTGTTGAATGGTGGCTTAGTCCAAAACTTTAACAATTGTTTTAAGAGGCAGTTGGTGTTTAACAGCCATTATTAAATTTACAATAGTAAAAGAATATCGAAGAAAGCTTTGTGATGTCCACGATATACTCTAGAATTATTTAATATTTTAAACATTTGAAATATTATCTAAAATACCATTTTTACTTTATTGGTTCTTTTAAATATTCACGAGCAGTTTGAAAAAATAATTAAATTTTTTATGAACCCTTTTTCTGTCTATCTTTTATATGTACGATAAGTAACTTTAAAAACGTGCTAAAAATTCGTCAGATAACATTACAAATCGAGGATTTTAAACTTTGTAATTTATTGAGATTTTTAAAAAGACAAAATGGTCAAGAAAATAGTTTAGGTACCATTTTGCATTGCTGAATTTGGTAAAAAAAATTAGAAAGTTAACAAAATTTTCAAGTATTTTAAAACGCATGTAATTCCGGTTTCACTGATCCAGGTCTTAATAAACATTTATTATACTTCTAGATAATTAAATCATTTTTATCAAAACATTTTAAAATACTGAAATCAACATTTTAACCTTTAGAAAAATATTTTAAAATTAATTTTTTTTGTGTACAGAAAATACAAATGTTCAATACAAAACGTAACACAAACCGACTCTAACCGCATTCATAAAGCGCAGAAAAAGAAATTAAATCTATTTTGATTATTTGAAGCATTTGTTTGCGCTTCTTATATAATGCGGAAGCATTTGCGAATATCGTATTAATGCAGGTTACATAAATAGTCATAAAGTGATTTAATGTACATTTATTGATAATTATTTAAACAAGTAATGGAAGATTCGGAAAGATGTAGTTATGTCTTTTAATGAGATTATGTCCTATCAGTATTAAAGAAATATGTGTGAAATACAGAAAATGAAAAAAAAAATGTGATTTGTCTTCATACCCATCCTGTTTGTTAGTTATTATGTGATTACAATTATGTATGCAGTAATTTTATATAAAACAGTGTTTGGAAAACTTATTGTATTTTGATTGTGTTTAAAGTGGGTAAAGTTATTTTTAATGTCAATATAGGTTACCAAACTCTTTCAAAATTGTCATAAAACGTCTTGTACTGATCATTAAATGGGATTACAAACCAAAAGTATTTATTGAGCAATTAATTTATTGAAAGAATAATTTATGTAGACAGTAATTTTATATGAAACAGTGTTTGACAAACTTATTGCATTTTGATTGTGTTAAATGTGGGTAAAGTTATTTTTAATGTCAATATAGGTTACCAAACTCTTTCAAAATTGTCATAAAACGTCTTGTACTGATCATTAAATGGGATTACAAACCAAAAGTATTTATTGAGCAATTAATTTATTGAAAGAATAATTTATGTAGACAGTAATTTTATATGAAACAGTGTTTGACAAACTTATTGCATTTTGATTGTGTTAAATGTGGGTAAAGTTATTTTTAATGTCAATATAGGTTACCAAACTCTTTCAAAATTGTCATAAAACGTCTTGTACTGATCATTAAATGGGATTACAAACCAAAAGTATTTATTGAGCAATTAATTTATTGAAAGAATAATTTATGTAGACAGTAATTTTATATGAAACAGTGTTTGACAAACTTATTGCATTTTGATTGTGTTAAATGTGGGTAAAGTTATTTTTAATGTCAATATAGGTTACCAAACTCTTTGTAAATTGTTATAAAAATCTTGTATTGATGCCTAAATGTGATTACAAACCAACAGTATTTATTGAGCAAATAATTTATTAGAGAATTATATTACAATTAAATCAATATGATGAACATTTTGTTTATCGAAGAATATCGATAACAGAAGAAAGTTTTGCCGGGACAAACCTTTTACTTGATAATAACCTCTGTAAGCATTTAATTTATATAACTCAAAGTAAATAAAAATATATTAAGAAATAACAGTAATGTGGACAATGTATGAATGATTAATCAGTATTTTTGTTTTAAATTAAAAATGTATGACCTAATTAATGAGTTGAAAATATATTTTATTGTTAAAATTTATAGTGTCTGTAATTAGTTATAAGATGAATTATAAATTCTGCCTAACATCATATAAAGCTGATGTATTAAAATAAAAGAATTTTTTTAATCAAAATTAACTTAAAAAACAGCTAATTTATATTCGTATATTAAAAAATACCTAAATACTGTATATATAGATGAAAAGATTGGGTCGTTTATAAATGTATTTCAACGAAAAATGCATTAACCACTTACAAGTCTCAATGTGATAGAGCATTTTTTTGGAAAATTGACTTCTCCCGTGACTTTTGTTACTCGTATGTTTTCTTACCCATATTTTAGCAATATTGCTATATGTCTCAAGCTACGCTAACTGTTATTATAAAATATACGTTTCTATGATAAGAAATAATTAGAAAATTATACAGCTAAAGACTTGTTTAGACTTATACAGCCTGTTTACTTTTTTTTAAAATGAGACAGTTAAGTGGTTAAAATAAAATTCGACATTTGTATGCTATAACTTTCTTTAGTCATCCTTCAAATACTTAAAAATAAATCAATGTGTAAAATATCTAAATCAAAAATAAATCAGTGAAAGAAGCTTATTCTTATAACTTTTGTATCATAAAATTTATCTACTGGAAATATTTAGGATTTTGGACATCATTGAAAAAGCGACATCATATATAAAGCGAACAACTTAATTTTTATGATATAAGTCTGAAAGAAGAAGGCCCATTTAATGTTTTAGAAGGACAAAAGTCTGATAAAATTTCTTTTGAGACAACGTAATTTTTATCCTTTTTAATGACATCACCCCAAACACTCAAGAAAATCCATCTTACTTTGCTTACTACTTATATTTGTGTTTATCTATATGTTTAAATTTTGTAATATGAAACATTTCATATTTCAAGTTATTGTATATCGAATTCTAATGTAATTGTTTATATAAAATAATGAATTTAAAATTTCACATAACATAAAACGTCACATGTTTTTATTTATCATTATTTCTTTACATCATTTTTATATCACATGAGCAAAGCATCAATTAACGTTTTTCTACTCAGAAAATACAGTAAATATTTCAGTAATTTAAAATATTACGATTAAATAATCAAAAATACAGTTTTTTCACATCTTGTTTTTCTTATAAGTAAACACGTTTGATTTCTGTTAAAAGTTTTATTTCCTGATAAAAATATTCATTAACATGTGTTTTCTAAATTCCATGCTTATGAAATGAGTTTAATCAGTTAGAGAATAATTTTCATAATATTACACAGCAAAGAAAGTGTTGATTTTACAGTCTAATACTGGCATCTCGGCTGCTAGAATTACACTGTAAAATCAACACTTTTTGTTTGCAGTGTAGTACTGTTTTCGACAGAATAAGATAGGATTAAATTTTACCTCTGAATTTCAATGCTTTCGACATTTTTTAAATATTTTTCATTGTTATTATTTTTCAGTCATTAGAAAGTACAAGTTAGAAATTGTACGTTAAATGTGACAAACGAGGTGCGTTCGTACTATAACTAGTTTTCCAACGGAAAAAAATCATCTTTATTATTTCAGTGAAATGAATTATATCGTCTGTTATGAGCGAAATGAGCACGGACATGTCTCTTCTCTTATTACGTACGGCACGTTTACAGATACGATGTTTTTTCGACACCAGACAGCGCTGCAAAATTCACCATGAAGGTCATGCTTTGCAAATGATTACCTTCATGGTTTCATATTTCTATGACTCATGATGAACGAATTTCTTGTGTTTATTTACTTTAATGGATTGAGATATTGGGCTGTGAAGCTAATACCAACTGAAGTTATAGCAAAATATATACATATTTGAATGTAACTCATCTCTCAAACAAACAATTTTTCTGAACAATCTTTCTATAAATGTAACTGTTATGCAATTATATTTGAAAAAATAATTTTGAATAAAAATGGCTACCTGGCATATGAAAAAAGATTAAGCCCGTATTTGTTTTCCTCTGTCACATGACTTGCGCTTTTATTATACACTGCTCAAAACAATTAAAGGATATTGCAGTTTTAGGTGGATTTTGTATCTGGGAAACTTTTTAGCTGATTGATACATGATCGACAGGCATAGTAGGTTATATGAGAATAAATTACACATGTTTGGCAGAAAAAAATGCATTTTATTGCGCATTTGTGTAAAAAAAAAGGAAAAAAACACAATTTGTGCATATGAGAAAAAAAGAATAAGAAAAGGTGCTTTCTTCAAAGAAAATCATTTTCAGTCGGGGGTATGGTTTCCACGGGCGGCCAGCAACGTTGAACACCTTTGAGGCATGGACTCAATGAGGCTATTAATGACGAGTTGGGGTATTCTGCCCTACTCTTCCAGAAGAGCTCTTTCCAGTTCTTGGAGAGTTTGTGGGGGTTGTTGGCGGCCAGAAACTCGTCTTCCTAGAGCGTCCCAAACGTGCTCGATTGGATTCATGTCTGGAGAACACGCTGGCCATTCCATTCGAACGATTCCTTCCTCGAAAAGGAAATCCTCCACCAGGTTTGCACGATGTGGCCTGCAGTTATCGTCCATTAAAATGAAGTTATCTCCGATTACTGCAGCGTAAGGGACTACAATATGTCTGAGGATCTCATCCCTATATCGGCGACCAGTCAGAGCTCCATCTCGAATGATGTAGAGGTCAGTGCGCCCGTCAATGGAGATGCCACCATACACCAACACTCCTCCACCGCCAAATCTGACACTTTCGTGCACGAACGCAGGATTATTCCTACTGCCACGGTCCCTCCAGATGAAAATACGCCTATTATCCGGATGCACAGAAAAACTGGACTCGTCAGAAAACAGAATATTGCTCCATTCATTTCTCCTCCAGTTGACATGCTCGGTTGCCCACTCCCTGCGGTCGCGACGATTTCTTGATGTTAATCTAACACATACCATCGGTCGGCGAGCATACAGACCTACAGCATGGAGTCGGTTTCGGACAGTCTGAGTTGAAATCGTGGTGCCTGTAGCCGAGCGAAGGTGTTGTTGGAGAAGAGTAGCGTTCATGTTTCGGTGTCTCCGAGCTGTTAACGCTAAATACCGATCTTCATTGGGCGTTGTTGCCCGTCTACGACCTTGCCCTGGTCTTCGGCCTGCACATCCACTCTCCAAAAAACGGTTCCAGATCCTGGAAATGACACTTTGTGACACTCCAATGGCTTGCGCTACTTCGGCTTGACTTTGGCCCCCTTCTAACCTACCAACAATTCTCCAAGCTTCTGAATCTGTCAAATGACTTCGCTGAGACGACGTACTCATCGAAACAAAGCAATCACTGAATGCCGATCATCCTTGTCTTCATTCTCTTTTATCCAGTTGAAAGTCAAATTTCATTCGCTGCCGCTGAAGCGACGTTTTTGACGTCGAACTCAAAATTTGCATACTCCACAGTTTGAAAACCAGAAAAATTTGCATTTGTGATTCTCTTCTTCTATTTTAGGCAAAAAAAATTTCGTTTATATCTTTATTTTATATAAAACTTCAAATATCCTTTAATTGTTTTGAGCAGTGTATATTACGTATGATAGTATTTAATGGAATGAAGAAAACTTTTATTAATGTATTTTTAAGTTTTGATTCGATTTTCGTAAAATTTGAAATGACTCGATAAAATTCTGCAACTATTATATATATTAAATTTCAAACCATTCGGTTGGGTAGTTTTTCCGCTGTTATATGCGGACTGACCAGACGACGACTATAGGTGCTACGTATTTATATATGTACGAACGCACCTAAAAAGAGAATTTTAAGCATGCAGCATTATTGTAAATGTAGGGAAAATATAAAGCCAATATCTCACCAACACATAAATTGTGATGAATAGAAATATAACTGACATAAAAATGAAAGGATAATCAGAATATTCTTTTTGAAAAGAAAATGTAAAACTATCTTGATGAAAATATGCAGATTTGGAAATAATGAAAGAATAAAGTTAATTTCAAAAGGAAAAGAAATACTTTTGAACTGAAATTTTTTCGTAAATTATTTCCGCTTTTAAAACCACCGTTTGCAATTCATTATGCAAAAGAGAAAAAAAGGTGTCGTTGAAATTCAAACCACAACCTCTTATTTCCATTGTTCTTTTTTCAAAAATTGACTGTCTTATTAAGAAATAAGCAGTTTTGTCTTTTTAAAGAGATAATTGTAATTGTTTTATCATTATATTATCATTAAAGATATTCGTGAAGTAAAAGCTGATTTAGCTTTACATTTCTTTCATAAAATAATGCTTGAAGTAAATATTTCTTGAATGTCACTCTATATAATTTTTAAACAAATTTAGTGAAGCTAGATATTACGTTAAACTTAAATTAATTAAAAACAGTGCAGTGTAAAAAAAAAAAAAAAAAAAAAAAAAAAAAACAGTGCAAAAAATGGAAAATGTACTGATTCAAGTTTTTTCACAAAACTTCCGTTTTGGTATTCCCCCATTTTCAAACTAAAAATTTTCCGCTATTCGAAGCGGAAAATTTCCGTTTTTAGAAATAAATGCACGCAAAAAATCAATATTATTAAAAAGAAATATAAATAAAAATTATATATTACGGATGCATATTTACACGTAGGTACTATTTGTATTGAATATAATCACACTCGTTTTTTATCGTCTTACCTTCCTCCGGATTCGAACCTCGGTATTCGCTGTTAGAAGAGGAATGGTCTATCCCCTAGACAAACTTGCTTCATCCAAAGAGTAACCAAATAAAGCCAAACCTCAATTACAAAAATTTAACTGGAAAATTTTCCATTTTCTAATTTCGTTCAATTGAAAAGGAAGACTTTCATTCGTCTATCGTGACGCAACATTTATGTTTTAGATATTCAACGAGTAAGGATAAAAAGAAAATTTTCCGTTTATTCCAGGAAAGTTTATGACTTCCAATAAAACTAGAGAGTCTAAATATCGCATAAAATCTATCGTATATGTACGGAATTTTTTTTATAGTGTTACATTTATATATGCAATTTCTCATTAACACTAATGCTGTATGAATGCTTTCAGCTTTTTATCTATTTTTCTATAAAGTAATGATTAAAGTTAAAAATTTCTACAATGTGACTTCATAGAAATAATTTAAAAAAATGTCAGTGATTTTTTCTTTTTTTTTTTTTTTGTCTTCAATCTTTTGAATTAGCTACATTGTTTTTAAAATCTAATTTCTGATTAATGCTAAAACTTTTTAAATATTTTCAGGTTATTTGGAAAACTACACGTATTTGGGGAACTATACACACTCTCAGAAAAAAACTGTAAATTTATGAGCGTTAGCCCTTCAATTTTCACGGGCAACAGCCTTATTTGATGAAAAACGGTCTGATCCACTAAATAAGCGGCCCTTAGATACTTAGAAAATTAAGAGCAATCCACATATTCTTACAGTTCTAGCCCTTATGTTAGCAAAAATACGGTACGACCCCATACATTGCCTTCCGCTAGGGTGCAACCCTTCATTTTACTCGTGTTTCGAAAATTTTAACCCGCCAAAACAGCGATTCTCTGATGATTATCTAACGTGCTACGTGCTACGGAACAGTAAGCAAAGTGTTATTGTGTTTTAAAGTGCATTATATCCTGTGCATTATAATGCTATATTACTTTGCCCCGTAAAATTGCAGGCTGCACAAAATGATGGGCATGTTTTTTTTTTTTTTTTTTTTTTTTTTTTTTTTTTTTTTTTTTTACGGCGTATGACTGGAATCTCTACTGTCGGCCTCTGCCCATAATTTTACTGCAATTTTTTTACAGTGCACTATCAGATGCCTTAGTTTATATTTATGTACATTTTCTCGGAATTTATTGAAGCGATTTCAATATTTTTTACAGTAGCTGCACTATCTAAATTATACATTCATCCTTCGGCAAAAAATAAGTTAAAAATGCAATAAATATGCGATTTCGCAAACAACAACAGCAGCAACAAATAAATAACACGTAAACAGCTAATATTAATGTACATTTTTCTCGGCAATTATGGAAGTAAATTTAAAAATAAATGAATAAATAAATAAATAAATTGGTATGGCTGTAGTTGAACTTTGAATTGATCATTTATCAAGAAGTAAAAATAACAATTAAAATAGATACGCAATTTAACAACTAAATGAATATATTTTTATAATTACGTAATTATTGCAATTTAGCATTTGTCGATTTATTTTTTAAGTGAAATCAGCTTATTGTTTAGATACTGATAAAACTATAAAAAACAATTATTGAAATCAATTTAGTAGTTTCCGATAAAAATTATCGTCCATATTAGCTGTTTTACATTTTTTTTCTCAACTGTTGTTGAACTGTTAAAAATTTTCAGCAAACTGTTCAGTCATTCAACTGTTTTTATAAAATATAGTCACATAACCGTAATTTATCTTTATTTTAACCAATGAGAAAGCTTGAAATTATGGACAATTAACCTTTTTCTATAAAAACGGTTGAATGACTGGGTGGTTTTCTGCAGATTTTTAACACTGTACGTTCGTAACAAAGTCTTAAAAAAGAAAATGATAACGACAATCCCACTTCAAATAAAATAACCGGAAAACATTTTATTTTGAAAAAAAAAAAAGTTTAATCAAAGCACATTGTGAGATAGGCACATCTCAACTGTAGACTTCAAATTTTTTGCTGGACTTATATATTGTTATTTTGGAAAGTCTAAGAAATGCTCACTTAACTGAAAAAAACTCTTTTTCTTCTATTTATTCACTCGAAACATAATACTGTTTCATGCAATGATTCTTGACAATTTCCAAATAAAAACAATGTCAGTAAAATTTGATATAACATTTCAAAAACAATGATATTTATGTGCAATTTCTAATTGAAATAGAACTTTCTACAGGTTCTCAAACCTAAGCTAAGTACTTTGTATTAGAAGTTAAAACATAATAACAGAAACACTCAATTTATAAAATATCATGGGAAGTATAACATCTCAAACAAAATCTAAATGGTAGATTGCCACGTCTGTTTAACTGTGTATACCTTATGTCTTGCAGAGTACGCTTCTTCTTCTTTTTTTGTGAAATGAATAAAATAAGTATTTTCCATCTGACTGATAAATTATCATAGTTATTTGGATAATATTCACTAATTAGGAAATAATTAGTCTTCATCGAGTGATACTTGGGAATTTTCTATTGACACACTTAGATTATTCCCTATAAAGAAATTATGACCTACATTAAAAAAATTCTATTAGGAGTATAAACATTTGTTTTTAAATTATGTAAAGGGAAACAACATTTTATTAAATATTTTCTGAATAACACAATTTTTTGAAGACTTTACACATCAGTAAGCTACGTTATCGCAAATATTATAAATATTAGTAACATTAACCGTAAACATTATAATCTATAACTCTTCCTAAACGAAGAACATAGTAAGAAAATTAAAGGATAATTCGATAAAAATTCTCGTATTGTAAATCATGTGATTCAAATATAACAATTGTAATAGATATGAGCAATTCTCAAGTAATTTTGACTTTTAAGTCCGTTAATAATAATTTATAGTTCAGCACATATATTCTTTATTTTCTTTCTTTCTTCCTTAAAAAAAAAAAAAAAAAAAAAAAAAAAAAGCCACTACATGAATGTAAAACAATATTAATGAGATAAATAAGTGTTGGATGATTATGGGGTTCCAAAATTTAGCATTAAATTCCTTACCGTCTCTTGTCCTTCATGCTAATTATTAAGTTTGGAGCTGTCTGAATAAAATGGCTTCAAAAAAAGTAGTTCTTCATTTTTTAACGGAACTGAAACGATTATTTTATATAAATATGTAACAAAAATTAGGATACACACATTTTTACGATGATTATTATTTTTTTAACTCTGTTTCGGGATTTTTTATTCCTTATGTCTCTCTTGCTCAAATTATGCAGAAAATCACTCCACATCTAGCCAAAGAGCGTGTTTCAACTTTTGTATCATACAGAATTATGCTAGAGAAAAAATGACTGTAGTGCTTTGACAAGAAATTTACTGCTGATTTAAATCAGCATTTAAATAACAATTTCAAACTTTGTACCTTTATTGGTAATCTTACCGTCGCCAATATTTATTCCTGGACTTTTAGAGGTAAAATAATTTTTTGTTATTTAGTTCAATGTAACTAACTGTTGCTAAAAATCAAAGAACATTGTGGTTACGACTACGACTTAACACGACTTGCCAAATATATAGGAGATAATTTTCCTTACCGTCCCTGTTCTATATCCGCATTAAATGGATGGTAAGGGTCTTACAGAGATTTCAGACAGATAGTAGTATAGTATTAAACATAAATGCTGAACAAGAACATGTTTAATTATAGCAACAAGGACAAAACATTTTAAAACTGGATGTTTAAAAATGCTATTATATTTAGTTGAATTTCACAAGTATCTTATTCCTTACAGTCAAAATTATGGGAGATGTCTCATATATATATATTTTAAAATTTGAATGGTAAATTTTAAGTACTGAATTGAATATATTGAATATAAAGTTATTATGAACTCGTTTTTTGAACAAAATATTGCTCAGCATGAAAATATAAGAATAGTTACAGTGATTTCCTGGTAGAAAAAAGACTTTAAGTTTCCGAGAATTAAGTCATGTTTTTAAAATAACGGATGTACACTATTCAGATAATATTAATTAAAAAATAAAGGAAAGTTCTGTTAAAATAGGTTATATCTTTTTACAACAAATTAAAAATATATTCCTGTTGTTGTTTTCTAAAGAATCAGCATTTAGACAAAATATATTATTTGCTATGCAAATATATTATGTGCTTAACAAAATATATTATTAGCTATATATATTTTTTACGATAGAGCAATAATTGAGACTATAAGCAATATAAATTATACTGAACCTTCATCTAAGATATCCATCACTAAAGTAATTAGAATTAATGTACTTTAACCGTAACATCGTCTCCCTGTCGCCAACAAAATCTTAAAGATTTATTCATAACTTTCCACGGAGATGTTTCACTCTTTATCATCACTGAGCGTTATTAAATAAGGGAATGCAGAAAACTCAATTTGCTTTAATAAAGTGAATTACTTAAAAGGTTTGGAGAAAATAATGATGATTATTATTATTTATTTATTTTATCTATTGTCAGACTTTGTATATTTTTCCGATTGATTGCCAAAAGTACTTGAATTAATTACATTTTCGCAAAACATTTGAAATTGATAATTTTAGATTTAATTATTCAAAATTTATATGTTGTGTTATTTACAACAATTGAATTGAATTATTTATAAACTAGCTAAAAACACGCGAATTATAACACGTAGAAATATGTTACAAAATTAATTAATTAATAATACCTTTCTATTATTTACTAAGATGATACTTCGAAAGTATCCTATACATGTAATGAAATTAGCGCAAAAATTTCGAAATTTATCTAGAATTCCTTTAATTGATTCAAAGACACTCAAAAATTTCTTTCATTAATTTTTTGGGAAGATTTCCATAAATTCAGCAAGCAAAAGCTGACAAGAATCGTATGGGATGTCGGAAAGATTGCGATTTAAAGCACAGGAGAATATATAACACTACTAAGAAATAAAAAACTTATCAAACAACTTAAGCACAGACATAATAGATGCTTTGCCACAAGAAGTGATCCCTTATTTCAATAATGCAATTAGTTATAGGACTTATATAAAGCTGATAATTTCTTTAAAACTGGTATATCATATTTTTTCAAAGTTTCACAATTATAATGGAGATGTATGTCCTTTTGTCTTTGAATATTGAATCATTAGACTTAAAACTGAAATATAGTTATTAGATTCCTCTGTTAAATATCTAAAATATATTGTTTAGTTTAGTTACAGTATAAAACTGTAAGATTAACATATCCTTGCCGTCTAATCCGACTCGCGAGGTACGCCCACATAATTTGACTTTTTATTAAAAAATAATTTATTAATAAAAACGTGATTTGTTTATCATATATTATAAAAGAACAACTGCACAGTATTTACACAAAGTATCATTAAATTCTGTTGGAAATTCTGGCTTCAGTAAGCAACTAATAATAAAGTACGCGATTTCACCCTTCTGTTACCAGATTTAAGTTTCAAAATCAAATGAACATTAGATTTAACACGAAGTGCAACTGTTTTGTATGTATAATTAATGTTTTCAACATGTGAATGAATTCGCCTCACAAAGTTAAATATGTCCTGTTAACAATACTTCAATTGTTCATAGTTTAAATAAATGACTTTCTAAAGCGTGAAATAAACAGTGCCGATTTTCCAGAATTCACTTCTAGAAAGTCGAGAGCGTGAAATTCATTTTATTGCACAGTTCAAATAGAAAATCTGTGTTGTATAAATCGTCATGGGCACATTTGTCTTCGAAGCAATTTATCTGTACGTTTTGTGATAAGTGTAAATAATAAGAAAATTCTAGAGAAACTCCTAAATAAAGTGAATAATGAATGAAAAGTAACTTTTTCTTCCTTTTTTTTTCTTCACATTTTTTAAAGACAGCTTTATTTTAAATGATTGTACTTATGTTAATTTTAATAATTCAGTATATTTTTTTTGTTTATTTATATTAAGTATAAAAAAAGTTTTTATACTTAATTTGATTATTATTTATTGATTAAACATTTTACATACTGGAATTCTATAAAAATCTAAAATTCTGCAAATGTAAACGCAATAAAAATACGTTTTACTAATCGGGTTCTAACTTGAATTAGAAAAATACATAGTGTTTCATTTCTTTTATATCTCATACAAGTTTATCATTCAAATAGTATGGGATTTCTCGCAGTTATAAGATTTCTGTCTTACAGAAAAATATTTTTTTTTTATAAATGATTTGTAGAAACGAATTTAAGTGGATATAAGCAAAATGTTTTCTCAAAATCATTCACAAAGGAAAAAAAAATATTTTCAATATGTCGATACAGTTTTTCATGTTGTTCTAAAAGGCATATATCAACTATGACATGTCTGTAGGTATATGGTAGTTAAATCTGCAAAACCTGTTTTATTTTGCCGCAATATAAGTAAAAATTTAACATTTATAATAAAAAAATCCTGCAAAAAATACTTTTTTTTATATTTTCTTTCTTTCTTTCTTTTTTTTTTAACCGCGAAAACATTCTTGCATATACTTCACGATCCTTCCATCAGTAAATATCTTAGTATGTATATTTATATATATTTATTATATATTTATCATTATATAATAATGATAACTGTAGCATGGGGAAAGAAAGGCTATATAAATGGAATATAAATATCAAAGAAAATATTTGGACAAAACTGTAAAATTTTTTTATCAAATTAAAACAAAATTTATGTAGCACATATAGTGGTTACAAAATGAAATAACATAAAAGATTGAGATTAGTGTTATTTTAAAGCGTTATCTCGTGCCATAGACTTTCTTGTTATATCCCTATATTTTCACAATACCGATGATTTAGGCATCGCAGATTTAGGTATAAAAGGTACACTTTGTGTGGTTATCAATACGAAAAAGCTAAAAACAACGTTGAAGCACACAAATTATAAAACTTTAAATCTCATACGGCCGTTTCAAGCATACATCGATCCCCTTCATCAGTGTAAGGTGGAAAAAAATGTTAAAAGGGTTCAAAAGACCCACGCTATAGCCCCGAGTACTGGCTGTAATCTGACCAAAATGGCAAATATAGCAAATAGCAAATAGTTGGGGAATTTACAGAATATATTGTGAATGTGGTCTTTCTTATATTGGACAGACGAGGCGATCACTTAAATTTAGATTAAAAGAACACGAAAATTATATCAAAAAGCAAGAACTTGATAAATCCACAATAGCGAAGCATTGTTGGAATTTTGACCATAGATTTAACTTTTCCGGAGCCAAAATTATTCAAAATTGCAATTCAATATTTGATCTTGATTTTTACGAAGCACATTATATTTATAAATAGATTCATTGTTTATGCACATTGTTTATTCATTGTGATCAAAGTTTCGTATTGATGTCTGAATATCCACTGATATTATCCATGGGTATTATCCAAAAAGGCACCTTATTTTATTAAGGATTTTTTCAATTTCAAAAGGCAGTATATCTGCGAAGTTGTAAGTTATAGAAATCTAGCAATCAGTTTTATACGAGTTCTTATTCATAACAAAATATATTTCCAGCTTTGATCCTAACATCAAACACCCATTTTTATGGAAGTAAAAATTATTAGAAAATACAACTAAATATTTATCAAAGGAATATTTTTACCTTTAATGTCACAGATTTCTAACGAAACGATTATAATTAACATCGTGAATATTTAGGCAAAAGTTCAAATATGTTACAAACAATAATAATTTAACTACACTCACTTAACTTCAAATCACACCTAATGCATATTTATGAGTGTTTGACGTTTCTAAAAGATCGTTTAAGTTATTGCTATTAGTTTATTAACTATGTATTTAATGTTTTACTACTTTAACTTATGATTTATATATTTTACCTCACACACTCTTTCGCTGTGGAAACAACAATGGTTGTATTTAAAGACAAACTAAAAAAGTAAAAAGTAAAATGGCTTCAGGCATTTGTATTTATTTTTGGTAGTCTTTACTGTCTGATTATTTATTATTCTTTTAAATAGATTGCTGTATTATTTTATTATACTTTCCAGTCACATTTCTATTTATGTGTAAATAAGGGTTATTTTATTTTTGTTTGATATTTTATTATGTTAGAAGTTTATAAACGATAGTAGTTACATTGTAAAACAACACGTGATTTGAAATCAGGCTTTTTTATCATATCAGATATTTTGTTATGGTATATAGCTTCAATTAATGTGCTGTTAAATGTTGAAATATTTTCTGTACTTAAAGAGTTATATACTTTCTCGTTGGCAAAAAATTGACATATTTTGGAATTCTGTTTTAGGAAAGGAGTAAAATTAATTGAAAAACTAATAATTCCACGTTGTTTTACATTGCTTCAAGTGTTTAAAATATTTGTTTTGTTAAATTTGGGCACATATTACGTAGGAAACCCGCAGCGACATTGGCCTGTACCAAAATATCCTAGAATTCCATAATGGACAGCATCCTAACTTCTTGTAGAAACAAAAAAATAGTAAAATCTCAGTTTCTTCTTGTAAAATAAGGTTATAACAAAGGCCCATCGGCCCAATTTTTTAAATTTTTGTTAAAAAAAGAAAATTGCGGTATTTTGAAAAAAAATTCCTTTTTCGTCTACAATTTTAACATTTAAACTTATTGAAAAAAATATAAAAAAATTAGAATGTTAAAAAAATAGATGAATGGCCCTTAGACAATCTAATAATGCATAGATAAGCGGAAATTTTATCTAAAAATGCTAAAAATTGTTCAAGTTAGCATGCTGCCCATATTGAAAAAATTAGTTTCCAGAAAATCGCATTTGAAGTTTTAGAAGAAAAATGTATACTGATCAACCTACTTAATTTGCTACACCTGCGCCGTACTGTGGACACTCCTGCGACTTAATCTGCTCATTTAAAAAAAGAGTAGAATCTTTAATAGAATTTTTTTTGATGTGCTCGGTATTATCGATCGTGCACATGCTCACATTTTTACTCATGTCTTTCTTAATAATTGAGAAATCACTTTACATCTTTTTAATCATAATTTTACACACTATAAGGATTTACCTTTCGGTCAAAAAATAGATTTTTTTTAATATTGAAAACGTATGTAATCCTTTAAGACTAATAATCTTATTAACATTTAGTTTTTTCTATTTCATAAAAACTTGATTTATTCCCAGAAAGAAAACAATATTCAGACAATATTGACAAACCTGTCTAAATATTGGGGATTTGGTTAAAAAATTGAAAGAATTACTGACTCAACATTGGGGTGTTTACTTTTTGCCAATATCGCGCGAGAATTGAAAAAAAAATATTTTGCCAAAGTAAAGCCAATATAATCAATATTTGCGCAATATTGAGATTTTTTATTGAAAATATTCCATGTTAAAATCAAAATTTAATTAATACTAGCATAATGGATGTATAGTTATCATGAATGCAACTTAGACGAAGTATTTAATGAATATTAGTTTACTTTTAGGATCGTTCTTGTATTAATTTATGTTATATGTTCGAAATTCAAGAATTTTTCTACGTAACCTTCAAGAAACGTCAAATGATTACCTTTATGATCTTTTACGTGAATAAAAGTAAATCCCCTTTTAATCTACATAATTGTTAAGTTCAAAGTATGGCAAATTTAAAATGCATTTTAACAAATTTGAATTCGAGTCGCTATTACAACTTTTCAGGTTTGCTCACGTTTTATATTGCTTTTTTGATCAGGTATAAATATATAAATATTCTAAACTAAGGAAAATATTCGAAAATAAATGAAAAGCGTACAGTTTCTTTTACAAAGAATTTGGGTAATACTATTTTGCTTAATTTTTGTATCCAGAAATTTGTATTGTAACATCTTTAAAAGACATTTAAAAAGCTATTTCTTTTAAACCTGAATTCCGGAATGTTGTGGAAGACTATATAAATTGTTCCTGCTTATGTAAAAAATAATTGTTCAGTTGCTCTATGTTAAGTTATGAATGCTCAATTTTCATGTTTAAAGCTTTTCCTATTTTGTATATAATCTTCTTTAGATCATTCTGCTTATTTTCTAAATCAGAAGATTAAATTACAATTTCCTTGTTGATATTTATATCAGTATATTTTTAATTAAAATCTAATAAAAAATCTAATAAAGCTATAAGCCAATAGTAAATACCTGATACATTCACAACAGCTTCTATACCCACAAGTCAAGTAGTATTTTGGCTCTGGGCCCCACTCGGAAGTAAAATAAGCAATAGTTCTGTTTTTCGTCTACCGAAATCGGTTTCATAGCCGATGTTGCCCACAAACTCACTAGCTCTAAAATCACTGAAATACATGATTAACTACTTTTTTTTTGTAGATTTGTAAAGCAGAGTTTCACATTCTTACTTAAAACTGCTGCTGATATATGGCACAATTACCTAAAATTTTCGACACACAGTGTGACCCCCTTGATGGATTATTATCTAAAATTTCTCACGACAAATATAGAAACATTTTAATTATTATTATTTGTTGTTATTAAAGTTAATTTTTAACATTTGAAAATTGTTGCTATACATTGGAAATATTCTATTGAAAGAACCTCATAAAAATAACGAAATAAACATAAAATGTTGAAAATTTGTAATAAAATTAATTTTTAAGACGAAGTTTAAATCTTTCTAGAGTCAAAAAATTATATTATAAATTTGTTTTCAAAATGTAATTACCAAAAATGTATATATACTGATTTTTTTTTAAATATACTGCTTAATTTATTCAAAATGTGTATCTTCAATACCCGGACCATTGTGAATAGATTGAAATTAAAATACATTTGATAACACCATTAACATATCATGAATGAAATTATTTCTTAACGTTTTAAATTTGAAATATGAAAAAAAAAGAAAAAAATTAGATAAAAGCACTTTTGAAACAAAAAAATCAACTCGACTTGAATTGATAGTTTCTTTATAAACGACTTGCTTGTATTCGTGAAAAAAAAAAAAAAAAAAAAAAAAAACTTATATTATTACCCACTTTTTTATTTATTTATTGATTTGGCGTATTTTAGTGAGGGTGGTTTGCCACAAGTGAGTATTTTTGTGACAAACGCATTGCATTTAATCTAAGCTGTTGCTATTTGAAATTGCATACGCACATGGTGCGTGCCCAGATTGGAAATTTTCGTCCAAATTGTTGCAGTCTACATTCTAGAACTTGTGAATACTCGCATGGACAAGTTCTATTAAACGAATGATACAAGTCCACAGAAATTAACTTGTTCCTCATAGCAAACACTCGCCAAGTTTTCAGCCAGCATCCTCTCTACCAGTTAAATTTTATTGCTTACTAGCCGGTCTTCGCCCGTCTAGCCGGTCGTTTCCGAGTGGGACCCAGATGCATGGTGCAGCGTACCGCCCTGATTTCGCTTGGGGCCCAGAAAGTACATTTTATATGCAACCAGAAAAATATAAATAAAATACTTTAAATTAAAAGTATACGAAAATAACTAATAAGTATATAAAAAAAGCACTTCAATAAACATTTCGCGACATATATTTTTTTACATGAGCCTTCTGACAAAATACTACTGGGCCCTAATAGTGATTGTCTAGGAGTGGGGCTCAAGTAGTATTTTGTATCTGGGCCCCACTCGGAAGTAAAATAAGCAATAGTTCTGTTTTTCGTCTACCGAAATCGGTTTCATAGCCGATGTTGCCCACAAACTCACTAGCTCTAAAATCACTGAAATACATGATTAACTACTTTTTTTTTGTAGATTTGTAAAGCAGAGTTTCACATTTTTACTTAAAACTGCTGCTGATATATGGCACAATTACCTAAAATTTTCGACACACAGTGTGACCCCCTTGATGGATTATTATCTAAAATTGCTGATAGTTATCTATTTTCTAGTACATTTGTTATCCTAAATTTCCCGCATCTACCTATTACCGAGATATCGCAAAATAACATAGGAAATCCGACCCCCATTTAACCCTCTTTAGTGGCTGTATTTCTAAAATCACGGAAATACATGTTTAACTATTTTTTAGATTTGTTATCCTGAATCTGTGATTTCCAGCTCATAAATAAAAATGCTGCGAACATGCGAAATGACCTAAAATTTTCGACTCCCATTTAGCCCCCCCCCCCCTTTAATGGGTGAATTTCTAAAATAGCTGAAATATGTGTTTAATTATTTTTATAGCAGATTTGTTATCCTGAATTTTACGCTCTTATCCAAAACTGCTGATGAGATATGGTGAAAAGGTGAAATCATCGAAAATTATCGACCCCCTTCCATTTAACTCCCTTAGTAGTTGAATTTCTAAAATCGCCTAAAATGCATGTTTAACTATTCTTTAGTAGATTTGTTATCCAGAAATTCACGCTCCTAACTATAACTTCTACTGAGATATGGCAAAATCGCGTAAAACATTCGACCCCCATTTAACCCCGCTTAGTGTCTGAATTTCTAAAATCACTAAAATATGTGTTTAACTATTTTTTCAGTAGATTTGTTATCCTGAGTTTCATGATTTTATCTAGAATTTCTACTGAGATATGTCAAAATGACCTAAAATATTTGACCTCCTATTTAACCCCCCCTTAGTTGCTGAATTTCTAAAATTGCTAAAGTATATGTGTATCTATATTTTTTGTAGATTTGTTATCTTGAATTCCGAGCTCCTAACTAAAAATGCTGATGAGCTATAGCGAACAGGCAAAATGACCTAAAACGTTCGAACCCCCTTAATTGATGAATTTCTAAAATAGCTGAAATATGTGTTTAATTATTTTTTTTGTAGATTTGTTATCCTGAATTCAGGTTCCTATCTAAAACTGCTGCTGAGATATAGCAAAAACGCGAAATGACTAAAAACTTTCGACCCCCCATTTAACCCCCTTAGTGGTTGAATTTTTAAAATCACTGAAATATGTGTTTAACTAACTTCTAGTACATTTATTATCTTGAATTTCGCGCTTTTAACTAAAATTGTTGTTGAAATATGGTGAAAAGGCAAAATGACCTAAAACTTTAGATCCCCCATTTACCCCCTTATTGATTGAATTTCTAAAATCGCTGAAATACGTGTTTAATTATTTTATTAGTAGATTTGTTACCTTGAAGCTCATACTCTTACCTAAATTTGCCGATGCGATATGGTAAAAATGTGAAATCAACAAAATTTTCGACTCCCTATTTCACCAATTAATCGTTGCATTTCTACAATCGTCTGAAATAAATGTTTAACTATTCTTTAGTAGAATTGTTATCCCAAATTTCAGGCTCCTATGTAAAATTCCTGCTGAGATATGCCGGAAAGACAAAATTATCTAAAACTTTCAATCCCCCTCATTTGACCCCCTTATGCTGTGAATTTTCAAAAATCCTTTCTTAGTACTCGCCTACATTGTGTAACGAGCATGTCTTCCAAATTTCATTGTTCTAGGACAAACGGTTGAGGCTCGGCGTTGATTATGAGAAAATCAAGCTACTCCTTTATAAGTATAGATATTCTGCCACAATCTTATTTATGAAGGAACTCTAGGTGCTCATCGTTCGCGATTTCGTCCAAAATTCTGTCGACCAATCAAATTTTAGTGTCCGTATGTCCCTCCTTCCTTATCTATAAAGCAGTCTAGGGCACTCAATTTTTAATTCTGGTATGCTACTTCACTCGCATTTATAAAGGTTGCTCTTCGCTCACGATTGAAACTCAGTTAAAAAAAAATCATATAATAAAGTATTTCACGTGTCCCTTTAAAACATCTATACGTAATACCATGACTATATTTAGTTCAAAACCTTCCCTGTTGTTCAAGAAATGTAGTGTAAAAGTCACATTCGATATCCTTCAGTGGTTGTTGAGAAAATTGAGGACACACATACATACATACATAATGAACAAAAACAGAAACTTTTTTTTAAGTCGTTTAAAATCAGAAATAACATCGTACAATCTTTTTAAGTAAGTGAGTAAAGTCCTTTTTTACAGCTAAAAAATATAACTAAGAGAAAATATATCGAATTACTAGAAAACATTAGAAATTAATTATACTTAATATGAATTTAGTGACTTATAAATAAATATTACAATTATAAAACACATTGACAATAACCTTAAGTACTTATAAATACGAATAAAATACAAATTGAAAGAAAATTGAAATATGCTGCCTAGATAAAAGGAAATATAGAAAATATACAAGTGGTAAAGAAAATAATTTCTAACACGTTCACTCAACATATTAGAAAAAAGAGTTATTTTATCACCAGATAAAAAACATCTAAGCAAAATCAAAGCAAAAAATATAAGTATAAAACATTACTGTCTGCTCAAATAAGAATATTAAGGAAATAATACGATATTCTTTGTTGTAACCAGATATTCAAAATTGCTGCAGCAGATGGGATTGAAGTTAAAACTGAAACATTTTATGCACGGTTGCTTTGAAAAGAGTATTTCTGATGAATTCAGAATGATGTGGTTATACAAAATATGTAAATTATGCTTTTTATTTCTTAGATTTTTTTAACACTTTCCAACGTTTATGAATTCAGTTTGTCTGTCTGTCCGCCAATATACTCGGATTGCCATGCAATTTTTATATATTATTGATGTTTATAATAGAATGTTCGGTATATAAAATGAAGTGTGTAGCAATTATAGTTCATTTCCAGGGACAAACAAAATAATTCCATTACATTATGATCTATGGAAAAAAAATCGTTTCAAATGCATTTTAATAACGTTACAACACTGCAGACGCAATGAAATTGATATCAATCACTGAGGTGGACCAAAGCATGCTTTCTCAGGGGTATAGAATAAATAGCATTTTTAGTTCATTTACAGAGAATTACAAAATAATTCAGTTACAGGAAGGACTATAACCAATTTCATTCAATTATGAAATTCGAAAATGAAATTTTTTAACAATATTCTGTTAGTGTAAGAAAGGGCTTCCTATTCTGTGCCTGGTGCATAGATTAGGTTGCGTTCTTATCACTTACCCATCATACGTAGTATAGGGTAAGTCTTGTAATCGTTTTGAAAATCGAAAAAAAAAAAATTGACGGATTTACACGCTTCAGACACTGGAGATTCCGAAAAACATATTTTTAGAAAAAAAAAATGCCGCCCTTCTGTCTGTCTGTGTGTCTGTAAACGCTCTACCTCCCGAACAAATCGAGATAGACACTTGAAATTTGGTGTGTACTTAGTATGTAATAATGGGAAGAAGCTTATTGAATTTCAGTAACTTCGATTATCCGGAACTATTTTTTTCGGACTCTCAAAATATTCGTTCTGATGAAATGTATATAATTTTTTTCGAAATTGTTTATTTTAAGGAGGGAAGTCGATTGGATAATGAGTTGCCCAGATATTTGTATTCATATTTTCCGCATTCTTCGATTTTTCCTGACCCTGTATTTCATTCAAATTTCAATTCAAAGATATATTATAATTGGAAATGAGACGCTTAATCCGACGCAGTAAACCGTTAGTAAATGTTATTATCAATTTTGGAGTAATAGAACATTTAAAGTTTATGACGTCATCAAGCCACGATTTTATTCGAATTGCAATGCATTTTATAAATAGTTTACACATGTTATATTTCCACATTTTATATTATGCATATCCATGATGGGTAAGTATTACGGTGGCCCCCGACGACTAGTTTTTAAATGGTACACGCTAAAATTCATAATTGCGATGTCTATATTAAAATTAAGCAGAAAACATTTATTATTTTGACTGTGTAAATGTGCTCGATGTAATAACTATGCAAACATGAATTCTTTTTAAGTTTTTTTTTGTAAAAAGCATTTGTGAAATCTTCATTCATTAAAATAGCATTTTTTGTCACATATTAGCAAAGTGTTTAAATTATGTGACATTTGGGTGACTTGAATGCTTTGTTTCTGTAAATTTTACAAGAGATTTGTTATTTATTACAAAATTCTACACACCAATATTTCAATATTTTACGGTTTTAAAATCACTTTATTTTATAAAATTTTTGTATTGAATGAAAATTGCATACAACATGAAAGACAACATTATATTCAACTAGCGGAAGTATGCCGGTTTCGCTGGCCAGTTTTCCTTAACGAGTTTCAAATTTCATGAAACTTGAATTGAGTGCTCCACTAACTTCGGCAGCGTATACCTGCCCGTTCTGAACTCGAAATGAATGAACCTTGAAACATTGTGATTTGTTATTATGATCTAGATTAAATTGAACGTTTCAGCATCGTCGTTCACGATGCTATAGGAACAGATTTGATATTATTACAACTTGAATTTATTCACGGCAGTAGCAAAATTCAATGTGTTGTTTCGTTTCAGGAAAAGTTGCAAAAAATCCCATCAAAACTACAGGAGATTTAGCAGGTACATCGGTGAAGGATATAGCCCAGATACCCATTTCTCGTTCCATTTTTCCAGGAAATTAACAGTGGATTGTGATGTGTGGCTGCTTGCTTTATCTTGATGCAGTTTAGCAGCTTGATGCACTGGGGATAAAGATATGATATTTCATGTTTGAAAATTGGGAGTAAAATATGTTTCTGATAGTATGTGGAGTTGATCTTAAAATTTTACTCCATTCTCTTTATTTTTAATTTACCGTTATATGCAAAGCCAGAAACAATCATAAATTATTTGCTAAAACTTTCGTTGGTTATATTGAACCATAGTTTAATATTTTTTTTAATCTTATCTGATGATAATAGATGGATCTTTTTTTATTAAAATCGTTTAAATAGACCCAAGCTATATCTATTGCAACAACATTTTTCCGTTTTTCTCCTTACTAAATACTTTTCATAAGGAATTCTGATTTGTGTTCTACATTCGGCGATATGTCGCGGAGAAAGACGATAAACGTTGCGTTTTTGGACCTTAATTTAAATTAGTGTTAATGATTTTGTTGACCGTTGACACTGGGCATTTTAATGATTTAGCAACAGTCCTTTGACTTGGAGGATTTCGTTTTACTATAAAAGATCTTACCTTTGCAATATTCGAAGAATTTCTTTTTGTTCTTGGATATATATTTGGAACAAATTTTCCATTTGAAGTTAGACATTCACGTTTCTTCCTTGTCTTATTGACGAAAGTACCTATTGTGGCTTTAGATGTAAAAAAAATTCTTTCACAGCGTTTTCTAATAACCTAATGATAACAATTCTCTTTGGAAAGTGCAGAAATATAGCCTTCCATCTATCGGTACTTTAAAATGCCATTTTGCCTGTAAAGAAAGAATTGCAGTTGCCAGACGAGAATTTACACTTTCAAAAACATATAAGCTGTGTAAAATAATTTCTCTATGCATACAATTTCTTTTCACAGCAAAACAAACTCGTCTAAAACATGTGCGAATAGGTTCTGTATTTAATGTGTAGAGATTGATTATTGTGATACTAGAACTTTATATAGTTTTTATAATTCAGGCTACAAACACTTATTTGAAATAATGGGTAAATAATCTTCAGCTGGAAGTAGGAACCTCAAACGTAGGACTGCAAATGAACATTTGTATGTATATTGGGATATAAAAATGTAGATAAATGTTCTCAGATAAATTAAAATAAAAGTAAACTTTTAATGTTAAAATATCCTATAAATATGTAATGTTTACGTACTTTTAATATTAACATTTTTACAACATTCTACAAATTGAAAAAAAAAATAGAAAAAAATGAAGAAGAAAATGAAAATAAAAAGGTATAAGAAAAAAGTTTTCTCATACAGCAGAAACGTTATTAAAAATTTAATAGTGTAAGAAATCACAAACTGGAACATCGTTAATGTGACATTGTTTTTAGTGTAAAGTTATTTAATATTTCGGTAACAGAGATTTATTTAATAATGTCTCTATAATTCATGCAAGAAATATTTCTGGAATATTGGATTTTTTCAGATATCACATAAAAAATTTAATAGGAGAAAATAAGCTTTTTTATATAAATGTTGATATGTAAGGAAGATATTTCCTTTAATTTTACTTTCAATGCGCGGGTTTATTCGAGATTTAAGATGTTTTCTAAACATAGACTGTTATCATATATTAAAAATTTCTAAACAAATAGTAAACGTTTCAGATACAGATTTTACATTCTAGCTTTTAAAATTAAAATATCCAGAAATTTAAGATTTCAACAGATTTATTTCTCTAAGATTTTTCTTACGTTAAATCACATTTTACGCTACAGGAAAAACTCAAAGGTTTTTTTTTCCAAAATAAGCCAAGAAAAAAATCTGTAATTTTTTTTGTGGAATTTTTAGATTAAGATATTAATTTAAACTGTGCAGGATTTTTAAACCACATTTCAAAAAACATCATTGTAGAGGTATAATGACAGAAATTCAATAATATGTTTGAAATAATGTATTTTCAAATAAACCTGAGTTGCATTCTACTAAACTTGATTTTCGGGCTGAATGATGATGACGTTATTTAATATGTAGAGATTGATTATTGTGTTAACGGAACTTTATATAGCAGTACAGATAAAATAGATCAAAAATGGAGTAAAATACAACAATTGATGGTCATTCCCGAAAATTTGGGAAGAACTTCGTTTTGGGCACTAGAAATGAAAATCCGATGAATCTCCCCAAAATAACGTTGTTTTTCTCTGTTTTTTTAATAGGGGGGGGGGGCAGAGGAGAGAAATTTTAACTCAAGGATCGGAAGGGAATTAACTTTTTTAAGAAGGTCAAGTGGGGTTAAGCACTTTTTAATTCTGAATCGAACGACACTATCCGCAAGTCGATACGATGATTCGTTACAAAGTTACGCCAGGATTTAGGAATACAAAGTCGACGATTTACCTCAATGCAGTTAATGTACGTTTTTACAAAAACAACTGATGGCTATTCACCCAAATTTGGGTACAACTTTGTTTTGGCACTAGAAAAGAAGATACGACGAAACATTTTTCTACTGTCTTAGAAATTGTTTTCAAGAAAATGAATTGGGAAAACGGAGAAATTGCAGTAAATGGAGAATACCTAACTAATCTCCATTTTGTTGATGAAATTTGCACAAAAATAGAAGATCGTCTTCAACAACACTAAGATTGAGTAATACGGGTTAGGATCCTTTAGAAAGATCCCCACGGAGAGCACTCCCCCTAGGGCCTATATCCCTTGTGTAGATAATTGGCCGGCATAAATCAACCCAACCCAACCTAAGATTGAGTAAGTGCAGAGTTACATGTACCTTGCCAAAAAAATTTTACTTCTTACAAACATCATGAATAAGATAAACAGAAGAAGAAGAAATGGATAGCGTTCTTTTGGGAAGAATAACATTATTCTGAAAATAAACATGCCTGTTTGTTCGAAATGAAAAACAACGAATGAGTTTGCTTGCACCAATTTATGTAAGAGAAACATAGGCATGGATTCTATGAAAAAACATGGTGTCTGTGTATTGCAGCTGAGAGCATATATTTGCATTCAAAAAGGAAATTACAGTACAAATTTCACAACTGTCCGGAGCTTTTATGGGCTTAAATATTATTATAGAGCACGAATGCGCTTTTCAGCTTTTCAAAATATAAACTATGCTGTTATAAAACACTTCTTTTGTCATTGAGAACTCAATAACACGTAGGCAGAGTAGCGTTACCTTTTGGATGCAAGAATTGTAATATTCTGAAAATTATGTTTCGAATTACCTGCGTAAATAAATGTGCACATATGGTTTGCATAATTAATAGATGTGAATATTCTTAACTTGACAATATTGCATTTTTGTGAACAACGATTTTTAATTTCCCTTATTTACCGAAAACTATAGATTTTCTTACTTTTTAACAAGCTTGGCGGTACGGGTTTGTCCTAAAATACAATAATATCGCAGATGCATGCACGAAAAATTGAAGATTAGCACGTTTAGTAAATTGTTAACTGTTCTCGTATAAAAGTATATTTTCTCGTATAAAAGAATATTTTATATTTTATTGAAAATTTGCCTTATGTTAATGTTAAAAAATATTTTTTTTATTATATGCTCGACGTTCAATGGTTAATAATGAGATTATGTTCGCATACACGTAATTATAAGTATGTTTTATGTTTAGTACTAATGCTTAGAATAACTATTTTAAATATAATCTCGTAGAATTCAAAGACTGTGTTTATGTTTTGCATTATAAATGTTAAGAAATACTATTTTATTTCAATGCATAAATTTCATTATAAAAATATTAACATTCTTGTTTTTAAAAAAAATAAAATAATATTTCCCTCTTTCAAATCATCTTAAATAGATACAAATGCGGTAAAACCCAATTTTTAATATTACTTAATATATTTCTTTGGTATCCAATCGAATTAGTAAGCGTTAGAAGTAGATACAGTTTTAATTTAAATCTTGTATGTTCAGTAAGATTTCGCAACTCTGTTAGCAGGGCAAAACTACAGATTTCTAAATACATTTTTTTCTTAAATTACATATTATCCTCTTAGTGTATTAACTTATAATACGTCTCCAAAAAGAAACTTTATACATAATTATTCTGTAAGAAATATTTTTAAAAACATTTTTATAAAGACGATAAATAAATGTAAAACTTACCGCTAATACAATTATAGAAATGATTTAGAACTTCAACTGCTTGCTGGGTATTCGTAGTATAAGTAACTATCAATATCACGTTCTCAAAATAATGAGCTGGGTCCAATTTATATTTTTATGTCGGGTGGATGGATTCTTCAACCGCTCTTATTAGTTCTTTGTTAGAAAATACTGATATCTATTAATAAATATGCTTTCCACATAAATCTGATAAGAAATCCCTAGTATAAATTTTCTTGCATAAAATGTGAAGAAACTTATGTTTTAACCATAAAGATTTAAAATATGGAGGAATGGCTCTGATGAATTTGGTCTTTTTACAGAAAAATAATTGTTATAAATAAATAAAAAAATCATTATTTTTATGAAAATTAAGTTCAGTGAAACTCAGATCTGCGAACTGATATTTTAATAATAATGGCTAATTATTGTTTAATTAATGATAAGATACAAGGAAAGAAAAAACTTTCTATGCATTTATAGCTCTATAGCATTAAAATGTTTCATGTATTATTAATACGGTAGGACCTTGTTAAACCGTCTAATACTTTAATCACTTCCAACATGACCCCGCTTTCAATATCAATTTCTTAAATGTTTAACTGAATAGATAGTAAAATAGTGCTCAAATATACTAATTAACTGTGACTGAAAAATTATAAGACCCTGTTAACCGTTGAACTAATAATTGCCTTTTTTTATAAACGATAACTGGAAAAAATGTAAAAGGAACAAAAATTTGTGTTCATCACCAACAACTAAATTCTAAGACGCTATAGTTTATTTTATATCAGACTTTTTCAATAAAAAAAGACGAAGGGGAGTATTTAGCAGTGCTAATATTTATTAGAAAATTAAATTTAATCAAGGAAATTAATAAGTACTTCTTTAGCAGGTTTTTTAAAATAAAATTTGTTTTATTTTCTAAATCCACATTTATCATATGACATGTGGTTAAATAATCATGTAATTCTTCAATTAATAACAATTGTAAAATAAATGTTTTGTATTGGTGATTTTTTCCTTTTAATGTTTCTCTTCTTATTAAATGTAATGAAGTGTATTTTCATTAGGTATATTGTATTGGAAAAAAAAATTTCTATTATTCTGAAAATTATAGTCAATCTGATAAATAAATCCCAGTGTAATACTCTTTAAAAAAATAATGTAGACAATTTAACAATTCTATGTAGGTTTGCCAGTGCTGTAGTATTTTTGTCATATTTGATATCTGCGATATGCTCTTTTAATCTTGTTTTAAACTTTCTAGTTGGCATTCCAATATAATATTGCATTTTACTATTTTTAAAATCGTTTTATCAGTCTCAGTTCTATGTAGTCTTGCAGTTCTGTAGTATTTCTGTCATACTTGATATCTGCCATATGCTCTTATGCTCTTTTAATCTTGGTAAATAAATTAATTCGCTTGCACATTCATCCCTTTTAAAGTGTCAGAATCATAGGGCATCAAAGGGTTATTTGGTTTTAACGATGTTATAGAAGGTTTCACTGTGCTATCTTTTAAATAATTTCTTAAATATATTTGTGTTTTTACATGCACAGAAAATTGTGATTTCTTACAATCTGAAATTCTTTTGAAATCATCTAAACTTTCAAAGAATGTTTTTTATATAATTAAAAATTACTCGCATGTTCTTTACATTATCTTTATTATCTATCTCATTTTACATAATTTAGTTATATATATTTTAAATATTAAATCTTTCAAAATTGCAATTTTTGTTTCAAATCTTCCAACTGACGAAACAGTTTTAAAAACATTGTCTTAGGAAAAAGAATTATTTTCATAAATACAATTTTTAAAATAGAATGTAAAACTTTAAGATTTATATAGTTAAAGAATATACGAAAACTATAACTACATTATATTTTATTCATTTTCAGTGAAATTCCAATAGAATTATTCAAACAAAAAATATCTCCTTAATTCCTCGAACAGATAATATTTCTGCTTAATGTTCAGCCTTTATCTTAATTGGATCAAGAATTGCGGTAAAACTTTCCAAACATGAAAATTGATATTTGTCTTTTGTGAAACCCTAACATAGTATGATTGATAACTGGATTTCCGACAATCTAGTTAAAAGTTATGACGTACTGCGAAAAACGTGAATTGCCGTTTTAAACAATGTCAAATTATTCTCAAAAATTTCTATAAAATGCTCTAAGTGTGATCAATATCCCGATAACGGTAAAACATTATAGCTTTTTAATAATAATTAATGTAATTAAAAATATTTTCGGCTAGTCAAAGCTAATCGTACCTAGCGTATTTTGTTCGTATGATTTTTTACTATCGATTTACATAAATATTTTTCAATTCCACGATCAAGGGGTTTTCGAAGTCATCGGCTCCCGGACTATTATGAAATCAGTGTTTTCCATAAACGCGTTAAAAGCAAAGAAAGCGAAAAACCCATTAGTTTATTTATTCATATTTTGAAATGTGTAAAATAAAAATTTGAAACAGCTGAGGGATTCACTAACATTATGTCATAGGGCATGAGCAGTTCTTATTTAAAAAATCAAGTAAGCAAAATAAATTTTCATACCCATTCAAAAGATAGTAATATTTTATTTCAATTACTCTCAGTTAATTATTTTGGACCAATTGAAAGGAAGAATAATGTTTGTCCCAAACTTTATCTTATTCAGTTTTACTTCCTATGAAAAACATACTAAGGGATTCGCCAGGAAAATTGACTTAAAAATATTTCATGTCTTATATAACAATATAATAAATTATAACACCTTGTAATAGTATATTACTTTTAAATGCTAAAGGTGTAAAATTAACAACTATAATATAAATTAAAATAACTTTCATTAGTTGTTTTACATGTTTCGACTCTTTCCGAGTCATTTTCAAAAACAAAATGAGAATATTCTAAAGCTGCACGGGCTTTGAAGTTATTATTTTCATGTACTTTTTTAAATTACGCACGTTATCTATTATTTTTTACTTGATTGTTTATTTTCATATCTTTGACCATGGAGTAACTCTAGCCACAGTTTCGGTAAATTAAAAGTTGCCGCATCGTTACATATTGTATTTTTGCGCGTGATTATCTCTATGGTTTCTCTTATTGTGGATGGATAGTATAGACTGGAGGGAAATATTATTTTAGTTTCATTGAAATATATTTGGATGGTTTCTTCTTGATATAATCTTGCCAGGGCTGTAGTTTTTCTATTGTATTTAATATCACAAATATAAAACAATATTAAAAAAGTACATGAAAATAATAACTTCAAAGCCCGTGCAGCTTTAGAATATTCTCATTTTGTTTTTGAAAATGACTCGGAAAGAGTCGAAACATGTAAAACAACTAATAAAAGTTATTTTAATTTAAATTATAGTTGTTAATTTTACACCTTTAGCATTTAAAAGTAATATATTTCATGTCTTGTGTAGTTCTTTTATAGGATCACCGCGTTTAGACTTATGCATTATTTTCTTTGACAAACATAACTTTCGCTGACATTCTGAAACCCATTATAAAGAAACATACATGTTTTTCATTTTGCTAATTAGTTTTATTCTACCTTATTCAGACAATTGCAAGGAAATATGCACTTGGAATAGAGATTTTAATATTTCGTTAAGAATTATATGAACTTATGCTGGGTTACGGGAAATATTATTTTCCTAAAACTGCTTAAAAAATACATGATTTGGTTGACTTAGAAGTAAAGAAAATGTTTCATATTCACATTATTTTCGAAAAAATTGATTACAATCATAAAGATATATAATAGTGCTCAAACATAAAACGAATCATGCAGTTTATATCGACTTATCCTTGTGCTATTAGTGTAACTGAGTTATAAAAAGTTTGTGTTTTGTAATATACAGATTCTAAGAACAGACATTTAATTAAAAAATATATCGTATGACCTACAATGTAATAAGTTTTAGGTGTTAAAGTGTACATATCACATCACATTTACTCCCATAAAAGTTATGTCTGAGTTTTTCTCTATAATAAACATAATTCCAATTAGCTAAATACTAAGAATAAAATATTATCTTATCTGTAAAGTTCTGTAATTATAACATACGGTCGTTAAAATAAAAAAGACCGATTTTCCATACAATTTATTCACAAAATTACTGCAGTGTTGCAAGGGAAACATATGACTGGGAATTGTATTTTTTACATTTCTGTTTGAATAAAAAAAGCTTAAAGTGGTTCTCCATGTTAAAACAGAGGCAAACTTTAAAATGTGTACTACTAACACCAAATTTTAAAACCATACTTGGTTTCTTTGGTGAATTTTACCTTCATATACAAAACAGAAAATCATTCGGTAAAGCCATTTAATAAATATGCATATGTAAAATTTTGAACTCATAATGTTAAATTCACTTTTAATAGTCGAAAAATAATCTTCAACACAGGTATTTGTTTAATCTTAAAAATACTCAAAACCTAAGCATCAAAACGCATCATTAACAAAAAAAAATCGTCATTTTAAGAAGAAAAGTCCCATAACATGTGCCGGAAGATTTGGCGAGTTTTTTATCAGGTTATTGTTGGCGATAAATATTTCAATGGAATTGTTTGCATATATATATTTTTCAGAAACATGTAAAATTATATTTTTAAAGCAATGTATTTCTGTAGATGTTTTTAAATATATTTTTAAATATATTTTTTATGTATTTTTATAGATATTTTTCTATTTTGTATATATATATATATATATATATATATATATATATATATATATATCGAGATTTTTACCTTTTTATCTGTGCCTTCAGAAATATTAAATAACGATAAAGATTTATATACATAGTGTATTTTTTTTTGTATTTTTATAGGAACCTCTTCTTCAATTTATGATTATAAGTATGATTATAAGTGGGTACCTCTTGAGCCTGCCCCTAGTGAGGTAAAGCAATACGTTCATATTTCTTTGTTATCAACAGTAAATTTGTTGCAAAATTTGAGGAAAATAAGTTTGACAGAAGTAATTAAAAATGAATTGAAAGATTTGACCCACAAAGAGTACCCAGACGACGAACGAAGTTAAATAAAAGCATGTAAAAATAATAATTAATTTTTATGTAATAGTGCTGATTAAATTTAAAAGAAGACACAACAATGAATGTCAACAACGTAAAATAATGATCATATTTATGAATACGCTATTCGGTTTATAAATAAATGACTGATTTGACTCATGAACATTATTAGGAAAGATTATATCAAATTAATTGGCTGGAAAAATAGAGGTCAAATCCGTATGCATTTCTGTTATGTTAGTTCACGTTTACCAAGTCTCTAGCATAATCTCCCCATTTATATAGGATGTACCTTACTGGTGATTCTCCCAAGTTATTTTTGGTTAGTTTTTCCCTTTCGTTTATTAATTGTTTACAATTATTTAGAAAACAGGGACTCCCTGGAGGTAGAGACCCTTGACAATAACAATTATTGATCTCAAAAAGGCCTCTTAGGTTTATTAAATATGTTTATTTATGTAGTTTTCATTACTTTTTAAAATATCCAAAATGATGATAAAAAGTTTTTCAGCATCGTACGTATCTTTCTCAGATGTCGAAAAAACATGGTTTAGTAAATGTATGTTTATAAGAACTTAAAACCATGTTTTTATGCCATCTTGAAAAAATTGGAAAATACTGAAACGGTTTTTGGGTGCCATTTTTTTTTTTTTTTTGCCAACCGCGCCAAGTGCGCAGGATCTATCATCTCCTCAGGAACCCTTTCCGTTTTAAGAATAAAAAAACTACTCAGCTCGTGTTTAAAATACACAAATACTTAGCAAATGAGATGACATTTTGAATTCAATATATTTTTTAATATTAATTTAATAATTTATATATGTATTTAACAAGGGGTCGCGTCGTTTGGCGTAAAATTAATTTCATTGCTGTAACTACTGATGAAACCATTGTTCTTCAGTTTGTATTGTTTGCATTCTCTAGCTTGGATTTTTTTTGTGTAAACAATTACGCCTGTTCAAAGAGATTTTTTCGCCTCTTGAGCCTGCCCATAGTGAAGTAAGGAAATACGTTCATATTTCTTTGTTAACAACAGTACTTTTGTTGCAAAATTTGAGGAAAATAAGTTTGACAGAAGTAATTAAAAAGGAATTAAAAGATTTGACCCACAAAGAGTAGCCAAATGACAAACGAAGTTAAATAAAAGCATGTAATTTTTTAACATTTAATTTTAATGTAATATCGCGGATTAATTTTAAAAGAAGACACACCAATGAATGTCAACAATGTAAAATAACGATCGTATTTATGAATACGATATTTGGTTTATCAATGAGTGAGTGATTTAACATGAACATTATTAGGAAGGAGGATATCAAATTAGAAGGCTGGAAAAATAGAGGACAAACCTGTATGCATTTCTGTTATGTTAGTTCACGTGTCAAGGCAAGTATTTTACAAGTCTGTTGCATGATCTCACAAAGTGGTAAGCGTTAGCGATTTTATTGAATTGCCTGGAAAATTCGTGCCGTTTGGGAAAATTAATTGGTACCGGAACAGTTTATCATGTAATTATTAGACATTTATTCCGATAGCTAATGTCTAATAATTAACAAGCAGAATTTATCTGTACGAAATAGTTTTCCCAAACGGCACGAATTTTCCGAACAACCAAATATTTTACTTATCTATTGCCTAAAGTATTATTAATATAAATACTGTATATAAGAACCGTATATACAGTTCTGCAATAAGGCAGACTATAGATCGAAATATAAAAACAACAGATATATCGTAAGACATATTTATTTGATCTACTTATTTATTATTGTCTTATTATTGTTTTAGATTCTATATCTTGCGCAGTAAAAATGTTTAAAAAATTATTTTTAATATAAATGGAATGTTTTGTTAACGTGGAGGTTTAAACTAAAATTGTGGATATCAGATTATCATTATTCCGAGTTACAACATACACTGTAAAAAATGACCAATGTTTCTTATTTTATGAAAATATGCTATAACCACGAACGAAAATATAATATAATCTTCTGAGTTAGCCGAAATTTCAAATAGCATGTTACATTGTCTTTTGAATCCAAAGAAACGAATACATTTTCAAAATTTAAAGAATAATTTATAAAAGCAAATTATTTTTAGCTGCCCGAATTTTTCAGAAACGTTTCCGAAGGGATTTTATAGTGTATTAATTAGTGTCCTCAGTCTGGAATACCTGTTTTTCGAATACTATCAATTCTGAAGTACACATTTTCATGATCAAAAAATTTTTAACAGACAAACATGCAAAATTAACAGCGTTAACAATAACATTAAAATTAAGATATTATTTCTTTACTCTTTATGTATAAAATAACTTATGCGGCTGAAAACGTGTACTTGAGAATGGATAACATTCGAAAACAGGTATTCCAGCCTCAGGACACTAATTAATACACAATAAAAACCCTTCGGAAACGTTTCTGAAAAATTCGGGCAGCTAAAAATAATTTGTTTTTATAAATTATTCTTAAAATTTTGAAAATGCATTCGTTTCTGGGGATTCAAAAGACAATGTAACATGCTATTTGAAATTTCGGCTAACTCAGAAGATTATATTATATTTTCGTTCGTGGTTAGAGCATGTTTTCATAAAATAAGAAACATTGGTCATTTTTTACAGTGTAGTACTATAATATTACGCTCCTCGTAAAATAGAATGTAATTACAAATTTGGAAATAGTCCGATGTACAGTCTCAACCCACACATCCACACTGTGAATGGGTTGTTTGGCAGCTCATAGGAGTTTGTAGTAACGCATATACTTTGACATGTATGTGCATTTTTAAATTATTAGTAAGTCTTATTAATTTTTGGATGATTCGCTAGAGAATTATTAATTTATTTCATTATAATCTGTTTTTAGCATCCTTTCATGCTATTAATTTTGTGTTATGTAAGTTATTTATATATATATATTTGATTTAAGAATTTAAAAGAAATTTTTAAACATATTTTCATTTTGGTAAACGTAGGATAATATTTGTGTTATATTACGTGATTATATTAAAATTTTGTATAAATTAGGAAATAACTAGGGATTTTTTTTATAAAGTTTTCTCTCAAAGTTCTGAACTTTAACACATTTCAAAGAAGTGATTAAAAATATTTCAAAAGCTTGAATAATTCAATTTAAATAAAGTTTATTCTTATTGTTATTCTTATTGTTAAAAAGTACTTTTTTCAGTCTAGTTCTTTAATTAGAGAAAATTTCATCCAGTGTAAAATTCAATTCAATATTGTTTTTTTTTTAAGATTTTTTCTTTTTGTAGAGATTGGTTAATTTATTTTAAACATTATGGTTAACTGTATCATTTGAGATTTTTAAAATAATTTGTTTTAGTTTAATTATAAAGAATGCGACTTTGAAAAGAAAGTTGTTTTATTTTCTATTGATTAAAGAAACTTAATAGTTCGGGTTAAACAGTGAATAGTTTGTCCTCGCGAAAATTTAATTCATTAGAACATTTGAATAAAGTTTAATAATATTTAAGAATATCAGAATAGAATTTAATTTAATAAAATTTAGAATATTTAGAATAAAATTTATAAACATCAATAGTATATTGGTGATATTTCAAATTACTGTAAATAATTCTCAGGGATTTTGAAAAGGTAAATAGTAAATATATTTTTTCTAATGTTTGACTATTAAACTGTGAGAGAAAAAACTAAATGTTATTTGATATAAACAAATTTTTAAGATATGTGAGAAAGACCATGCTAAGACAGTTAATCGTTTAGATAAGCATCAAACTATTTTTACATAATACTTGGACGAATATTAACGATAATAAAATTAAAATTATTCAAAATATTTAACATACTACAGATTATAATAATTTAATAGTGTTTTCATGTATACGCACAAAATACTGGTAACAGTTTTACAAATAAGTGTATAAAAACCAGTGAAAACAAAAGTAATATATATACATGTATATAATATACATATATATATATATATATATATATATATATATATTTATATCTATATGACGAACACATTTGAATGTATAACATATATTTTATATGTTATATGCTAGATAATGTTAAGATCATATACATTATTTGGACATAAATTAAAAAAATTATTGTATAAAAAATCACTTGTTGGAAGGTTGTTTAAATGATAAAGTGTTTTTGCATGAAAAAAAAACAAATACTAATGCTCACTTAGATACACTTTTGAAGAAAACTATAAATTCAATTACATTGAGCATTTTCGAAAATTTCACAAACATAATGTTTGACTTAGTGAATTAATTGATTAGTTTATCTTTTTCAATTATATACTTTTAAAATTTATATGAAATGCAACTTTTTAAAAATGACATTTCATATGAATTTTAAAAATATATAATTGAAAAAATAAACAAATTAATTAATTGACTACGTCAAACTTTTTTTTTGAAAATTTTAAAAAAGTTCAATGTAAGTGAACTTATACTTTCTTGAAAAGTGTGCCCAAGTGAACATTAGTATTTTTTCATGCTAAAATACTATATCATTTAAATAACCTTCTAAAAAGTATTTTCTTTTATAGAATAATTTTTAATACACGCCTAAATAATGTTTAGGGCATGACAGTGGCTGGCTTTAGGTTAAATTATATTATTTAATAACCTTTAAAGGCATGCGTTTTCGTGGGACGCTTTGGGAAAAATTGTATTCTTGACAACCACAAAGGACATTGCTACAGCGAGCATCAGGTCAGCTTTTATTCATAATGATCATTAGTGTCCTAACTGTGGCTAGCTTTCATTAATAATAGCCATTAGAAGATTAAATGTGAGCAGTTTAAGGCTATCTCTTATTTATGATAAAGCATTAGTGACTTGATTATGGGAATCTTCATGTATTTACGACAAATTCTTATGCGGTCTCATTATGATCTGTGTGACACTTATTTGACGGAGTCATTACAGCTAAAGATAGAAGGCCCCTATCAAGCACTTTAGGCCAAGGCTAACGTAGCCGTCAATGGCTCACATGTGTTTGTTATGTATAGATAATAAAATCTCACGAAATCTCTTGAACTGATGTTGTAGGTGCAGTTAAGTGTTCATAAACTTGTGAGCACAGGTTCTTCAGAGCATTTCAAATATCGAAAGTATAAAAGGAACACAAAAAAGAATCCCTAAAAGAGAGTAGCGCTTCAGAGTCCAAAAGAATGAGTTCTCTCTGGTGTGTCTGTGGAAACGCAGAAGTTCATAGTCGACAAGCGATCTGGAGAACGGTGATGCAGAGAAAACTTCTCCAACAGAAGCAATAGATCTCACGCCGAGATATTCGAGAGAGTTTGGGACCTACTCTATACCGGAACATATGGAACTATTTCCTAAGAGCAGAGACTGGATGTACGGACTTTCTTTCTTTCTGACTGTTACTTGTACGTGAATGTAGTCTGTCGACTGTACTGTGAGCGTGTAATAAAATTTTGTTTCGTTAATTCGCTATCCTGATTTACAAACTGAATCACAAACGTTACAGTGTAGAGAACGACTTGATGTTAAATTTAACAAGTTTGAACTCTAATACAGATTCATTCGTTGGTCCAAAAGCTTTGTTATACGCATCATTGACATTTTCTTAGTGATGCGTTCATTAATAAACTTTTTTCCCATGCAAGTAATAGTAATAGAAGATTGTGTTTATGTACCGAATTATTTTTATTATGCTAACTTATTTTAAGAATGTCTATAATTGTTTTCGTGTATATACTTTGTACAAAAGTTCTCCATTTGCGTATGATAGATTATATAAAAGCTCTTATTATATGTACATACTGAAATTTCTATATTTAAGATTGGTCACACAAGCAGAAAGTTTGGAAACCGCTACGCTAATGTAAGTGTTTTTTATATAATTTTTAGAAAGAAAATATATATGAAACATAAATAAATATGCAAGTTAAAAAACTAAAATTCCAAAGTTTTGCTGCGTTATACAGAAAAATATATCAGCTGATTGATAGGATATTAAATTTAAAATAACTTTTAAGTCATTTTACTTAGGACAGGATTTTTAAAATTTCATCTTTTAAACTATTATTCATATTGTATGAATTGTATACTATATATAAATTATATCATGGCTTTAAATTTGAAGTTAAATAATACGTGAATGGTATGTAAATATTTTAAATCCCTCTCAAGTTCTACCAGTTACATGTACCGTATATTCCGGCGTATATTGCTCACTTTTGATACAAGAAAATGGATCGGAATCTACAGGTGTGAGTTATACGCCGGTTATAAAAATGAAGTAAGATGGAATAAGAAAATTAAAGGTTATAAGAGCTAATAGTTTTAATTTAATAAACATGTTATTTATTTACAAAAAAAAAGCTATCAGACTACATGAACAGCAAAATACATTAAAATAATCTTTATTTTATTTATTGCTATGTATCGCATGATTTTGTTTTCAAAGAAGGGCGTTTCTACGGAAAATATACTGAAAAATAGAAAATTAAAATTAAAATATGAATGTATAGCTGCGCCTTATACACCGTACCGCGTTATGTGAAGGCATATACGGTATATATTTATTACATACAGTAATTATTGTTTTGAAAAATATACATTAAAAATATATCTCAGTATTTCGGTATAATACTATAATATTATAAAATGGTTACTATTTAACCAATTATATTTTTCAGTGTTGTTTTATTACTCTGTAAAAAAAAAAAATACTGGAAATACTATGCAGTTAAATTTTCATATAATTATAAAAAAGTCGGTGCAATATGTATGAGATTTCGAGAACTTATCAGCGCAGCATATATCAATAGTTTTTGTCAGTATAGAAACTTATTCATTTTATATATATTTTGTAAAATATACCATATAAAATTCCTTAAAAAACTTTCTCTCAATATCTACTTAGGGCTATTTTTTATATTTTTTTCATCAAATTGTGTACTGAAATAGTATAGTATGTAGTTTTTGCAAATATTTTAAAATTATAATAGTTTATTAAATGTAATAAGTTGTTCTGAACATACATCTCGGTACACACAATATTCTTTAAAAAAAAATCTAGAAAACAATAGTCTAGGAAACAACATTGTAATTCTGGAGTTTAGAAAAAAATTCTATTTTTTTTCAGAAAATAAAAATGATTCATTAAATTTCAACAAACTTTTGTACTTCTTTTCCCTCTTAGTTTTTGTTTCCTTTTAATTATAACGCTTCATAAATATAAAAGTTCGCTAATAATATTTTCTAAACACTACTTAAAAATGTTTAAAATAAATCTTGAGATAATGAGTTTTACATTCGTAACAGCAAAAAACGATGTATTTGGGATTTTTTTTTTTTTTTTTTTTTTTTTTTTTTTACGAAGCTCATTTAATGTTTTTTCACGTGAAGTAGTAATTAATAAAGAAATAATAGTAAAGTAATTTCTACAGACCTTATTTATAACGATTATTTTTCTGCAGGTTTACTATAAAAGATGAAACTGACAATTAAATATTTAATTTTCAAATATTTACAACAAGTGTTTTTGTTTCATGAAAAATAAAAATACATTCCGTCAGCATACAGTAATCGCATGCAGTTATATAATTATTTTTCTTTTTATCAACAGATATTCTTCTCAAATAAAACATTAAAACTATTGTTTTAAATTGTTATATCTTTAATAAACTTTTATACAAAAGATCTCAAAATGTTTTTCTTAGAAGAAAAAGACAATAACTACAATAATTACATAAGGTGATGTAATACTTCTCGCAGCTCAACAGCAATAATAAACAAATTCAAAACGTAAAAAACAACGGTTTACACAAACATAATTAATCAAACCATCCATCCATCCTAATACGTCGATTATAAATTATGTTTTCAATATAAAAAACACGCTTTGCAAGTTATCAGATGAAATAATGCCGAATAACTAGTTTCTTTTGAAAGAAAGCTTCTGCTAAATGTTTAAAAAATATAAAATATTTTTTTATAGTATTATATTGATATATAGTTGCTCACCATATTTTTATAAAGAATAAGTATTAGTATAAATTCCTTTGATAGTACAGTAGCATTAATAATTTTCTATCATACCAAATGTTAAAGAATGTTTCTTTAACCTACAGATTAAAGTAATGTATTTAAACGTTGACTTCCTCTAAAATTGTGAAATGAGAAAAAAATCATTACTCATGAATAATTAAATTGATGCTTAATGTCTTTGAAGAACATTCATACTAACAAGGAAGGTCTCCTTAAAGCGCATACTCAGAATGTATTGAAAAAAATGCTAATTGAACTACTCATGTACGTAATAAAGGATTAGTCAAATTTAGTTGCGGAATCCCAGTAGAAAATGTGTAAAAAAATAAAATACTTTCGAGTTTTTGGCGCAAAAAGACGCGATTTGGCGAGAACATTTTTTCCTTGCTAAATGCAAGTGATTTTATTGTATTTGAAAATTCCTGGTAAAATGAGTGTTTAAATGCGTAGTACTTTATGCATTTAAATTTCAATGATTAAATAGAGCATTATTTTTTCTATAAGCTTATATAATATATATACAAGTTAAGTATTACTGAAGTTGTTTAATTTTACACCGTTTCACCGGCTTGATAAGTTTTAAGTGTATTTTAACACTAAATGTCTGATTAAGAAGCCTCTCATTATACACTTCGATTTTGAATAACTCATTGTTTCCATGGCAACAAGACGTTTCTTTTGTTGTCTCCGGTACTAACAATATCGAAGTCAAATTAACAGTGCTCAGAATAGGACAATTAATTTTTAGTTTGAAGCGTTTTTAATCAATTTAAATTTTGTTTTTAACCGTAGAATACCATCGTTAATTTTCTTTAGATGTACATATAAATGTACATGGAAAAACCGTGGTTAAAAAAGTGTATTTATTTAAGTTAAACTTACTTAAACTAGTTCAGTATAAAGAGTAGAAAACGTTTTTCCTAAAAGAATATTTAGCGTAAATGCGCATTTGTTGAAAATTTCATCGTGTCGCCAACCCAGCGATCAATCGCCAAAACATGAAAATTTCATAATTTTTTACGGACGTTATATCGAGGTTCCGCAGCAATTTTTTTATAAACGTATATATCCTCATGAGAAGAATATTCTGCAATTTTTTAAAAATTTTCTGAGTATGTGCTTATGGAGACCTTCCTTGTAAGTAAGAATTACTAGTTAAATAGTATTTTAAAAGTCCAAACAACAGCTATTAATCGTTTTGTCAAATAAAGCTAATTAATTTGAAAAATATTTCGTATGGTGTTTCAATGTTATATTTTATAAGGACCAGAACGCCGGATCATTTGTTTTCTTGTAAGAAATAAAAATACACTCACACAAAATTTTAAAAGACCAATCACGTATTCTTATTTACTGCATCTCTAAAACGAGAATGTAAGTGCAGACAATTTGATATTTATTATTATTATTATTGTGAGAGCAATTTTCCAAAACTGTTATTTAATTTTCGCAACCAAATTATTATTTTTTAATTCCAAATATATTTTTATTTAATTTGGTTTATTTTAAATAAAAGCTCAGAAAGTTTATTGTTAATCAAATAGTCGATTCAGAAAAAAGATTCCTTTATTTTCTTTCTTTTCATCGTGTAGATTTGGAAAATAATTGATGTAATAAAACTGATTCAAAAAAATGCTTTAGAAGATTACTAACTAAATATTAAACACTGTATCATTTTGAATGTTATAGATACTTCAATTTTATAAATAAATACAACTAAGATAAAGGTTATATATATAACACAACTTCATATTTATCGATTTAAAAAAAATCATTCCTAAATAATGTCTAAAAATGCATAAATTATATTTAAAATATATTATTACATAATAATGGTTTAGTAACTTTTTGTTATTAATAAGTACTTTTGATTTATAACCGCATTCTACGATCACTACATGACTTATGATAAAAATTTAGAAATAGATGTAAGTTCTATACTGACAACAAAATTCACTCATCATTTACATGAATGAAAATATTTTTTAGGAATAAAGCTCTTGATTGCTGGTCGCGGGATGTGTGGTTCGATAACCATGGATTCCCTCTAAAGCTCTCTGGTTGTATTTTATCGCTCTTTGTGCTGTACATGCTGTCTAGTGCTATCTGTTCAATTTGGCAATTGTTCATAAAAAGAATCCAAGCAATTAAGTACACGAGCTGAAATAAGGTGTGTCATAGGTAGATTTTATAACAGGGTGAGTTTTAATTTTGGTCCATCCTCCCCCTTCGCCTGCCTAAGTGACCCTATATTCCAAAACACATCGTTCACGTTCTTTCTTCAAACAATTTTTTTAAACACCTGAAGACCATTAGAAGCTAAATTGTGGTACATACTCATTACAGCATGCACGCAGAGCGATAAGAAAAAAGTTCGATATATCAAAAAACGCGATATAAAACCGAGAACATTAAATATTTAAGAAAATATCTTAACCTTCAGGTGGATGTTCTGTATTTGTCTCCAAAATATTAGTGTTTAATACGCTTACTATAATTTTTCTATTAAAATTTAACATGGAGACGATTTTGCAAACAATAATGGATAAAATTAAATAATAAGTGCTTTTAAAATAAAGCTTTTTTTCGGAAAACACAATAAAAGAATGATATATCTGAATGAGCGATTTGACGAGATGCGATAAAACGGGGGATTACTGTAATTCGTATCTTTATTAGATTAATGTATTAGATTATGACTTTTGTCTTTGAATCTGACTCAAGTTGTGATGTACATCTTATTTTATGGTTACCAGTTTAAAAAATAGCTGTTAAAGGATTTATAAAGAAGCAACAGGAAAGAATAAGTAACAGTAATTGTGAGACACCGAAACCGGCTAAAACTAAAAATGTATTAATAATATATCCGATTAAATGATCTCGTCGAAGTTACCGCCTTGGAAGAGCATATGTTTATCAATATAATAAATAAATAAATAACTTTTAGCTACCCACATTAACTACAAATACTAATGATATTTAAGTACAGCAAGTCGGTGGAAAATTTAGCCATAAAAAATAATTACTTACGTGACTTAAATCACATACAATTATTAAAACAAGAGATGTGTGAAAAAGACAATCATATGTTTTTGTTTTGTGTCTGTTTTTTATATATTTATTTATGGCGAATAGGAAGTCGTTGAAGAAGGATATTTCCCTTTCTTCTAATACTTGTCCAAATATCTCTCAATAAAAGCACATTAAGTCACTTTATGACTCTTTACATAGCTTGTATCGATACAAAATTCGTAAGTGCTTTCGCATTACTTAAGAGCAAAATATATGCTTTAAATAATAAAAATTCATAGATTTTTTTGTGTGTTTTATGATTGCAGTTAGAGCCTATTGCGTGTATAGTTTTATATCGAACATTTTTTTCGTACAGAAGTAAGGCTTAAAATATTTGTTTGAAGTTTGAACTATAGACTTTATTTTTTATTAATCAGAAGCATTTAATAAGCTTAAGTTTTCATAAAAAGTTTTATCAAACCCTGGACTTCACGGCAAAAATATATACATTTTCTAATACTCAAACATTTCCTTAATATTCTAATTCATTCTCCATTTATTGTCAATGCATGACGGGTGCTAAACAAAACCAAAAGCATATTCTATTATGCAATAATTTTAACACTCTAGATAATTAACAAACATTAAAAGCCATGATTTTAAATATAATCTGTTAATGTTATCAGCACTTTCTTTTAATATATCTATTGCAGTTATCACAGTGTTGACTAGAAAAAAATACTGCGCAAAAAAATTATTTTTTTCCGAGCTTCTCTTGAAGATTTAACAAAAACGAAAAATCATGCGTCAAGCATAGATTATATAGCACTTTCCAACGCTTCCAAAATAATTTTACAAATCATACCGTTTAATAAGCTAAAAGCTAACATCTAAGTAAACAATTTAGAAAACGCATAACATATTTACAAACATAATTTCAGGAATTTCCAACATATACAATATTCGGAAAAATATTCGAATACTTTTATTCAGCCCTGTATAGGATCTATAGATTTGTATATATACTACATAGGATGATAATTTTAGTTCAGTTAGGAAACGCGTAGCACAGTTTAAAATTCTCCGTCTGGAGTTTGTCAATAAACAGAAATGTGTTCGCGAACTTTTGTGCTGCCTGTATAGGATCTACATAATTTATACACACCACGTAATAGACAAAAAGCCAGTTAAAATTAAAATCGCGTCCAATAACTTAAAACGCACTTCCAGGAATTATTGTTAACAGACAGTAGAGAATTCTTTTGCGTGTCCCTGTAAATGAACGATGACTGCTATACACACAATATTCCGTAGTAAGTCTCTTGTAATGCATCTTAGTGATCTATATAAATTTCAATGCGTTTAAAATAGTGAAACATTATTTAAATAAACCGCAGACGATTTTTCTCCATAGACGTAATGTAACGGAATTATTTTTACTGTCCCTGTAAAGTAACTATAAGTGCTATGCACACCCTGTTCCATATTAAGCTTCTTCTAATGCACCTTAGTAATATATATAAATTACAATGCGTTTAAAATAGTGAAACATTATTTAAATAAACAGCAAATGATTTTTCCCCATAGACCGCAATGTAACGGAATTCTTTTGAGTGTCCCTGTAAAAAAACTATAAGTGCTACACACTTCCGTTGAAATAGGGAACATGCTATAGATAACGACAATAACATATAAAAATTGCAGAGCAATCCGAGCATATTTACGGGAGTTAGAGCACGGACAGACGGCAGACGGCAGACGGCCAGACAAACCTAAGTCATAAGCACTTTTCAACTAGGTTGGAAAGTGCTAAAAAGACCAATGATGTAAACAGGATATTTCAGAGAATATATATACCGGGTGTCCTGAAAAGGACTGACTGATTTTAAAATTCAGTAACTTACAAACGGTGACAGATATTTAAAAATTCTTGCAGGAGAGTAATGTACGATGTCAGGAGTTTTTTTACTGCGATTCCCAGTTTTAGTTTGAATTATCGTCAATAGATGGCGCTGCGAGCAATAGGCGCTCAATAGAGGCGAAAACTGAAATCAGGAGGTTGCATGTATGGAGTGGGTCTTATTCACCAATACAATTTATTTGTAGGGCCCGATTCTGAATTTAGACGGTATGATTTCAATATTGTGTGAGTCAGAGCAACATTAGAAAAAAAGTATTGTTTCCACGGAAACGATTTCTTCTAAATCGAAATGTGTAACGACAATGTTCAAAATATAAATTTTTTTTAAACTTGTGACATTTCAAGAAGGATGATAAGGTTTTTTAAAAATGAGTGTCTTCTTTATCAATCAAATTTATTCTTTCTAAGACTTTCCAATACAGTTGAAAAGTGTTTATTCACTCGGTGTATCTGGCCGTCTGTCCGTGCTCTAACTTGTCTAAATATATTCGAATTGCCATGAATGTATCTGAAGTGCTACAAGATGCTTGCTATCGAATATTGTATGTGTAAAACTTTTAATATTGAAGTTTATCGTGGCATACTCTGTATTAAAAATCAATTTTGTAGCAATTATGGTTCCTCTAGAGGGGCACTTAAAAGAATCCGTTTTATTATGGTCTGTGGAATAAATCATTTGCAGTGTATTTTAATGATGTTACACTATTTCAAACTTATAGAAAATAATATATAGTACAGTGCACAACAAGATGCTTACTATACTTATTGTATATATTGTCGAATATTGTACGTGTAGAACTTTTATTTCGTTTACAAGGCCACCCAAAATAATTTTATTACATGATGGTACATGGAAAAAAATCGTTTACGGTGTATATTAATGATGTTACACTGTTACAAACATAATGAAATCAGGTGACTGACTGTGGTTATATCGTGGTTACATTTATGAAGTGCACTAAAACATGCTTTCTGTAGAATATGGAGTGTAAAGCATTTATCAATCATTTACAAGGCTACGCAAAAAAATTCGGTTACATAATGGCCTACGGGGAAAAACTGTTTGAAGTGTATTTTATTTATGTTACAGTATTTCTAAGATAATGAAACTGATATACATTACTGAGGTTTACTAAAAGATGCTTGTTGCATAATATGATGTAATTTATCGTTCATTTACAGGGACACGCGAAAGATTTCAGTTGCAGTACTGTATCCGGAACACTGTCTATAAGCGATAATTGCTGAAAGTGCGCTTTCAGTTATGGTAAGCGGTTTTAGAAGCATTTTTGCATACTACGTGATCTGCATAATGCTATAGATAATATACAGGGCTACACAAAAGAATTAGTAAGCATTACCGAGTATGAGCCTAAATTGCAAAAAAGAGTTTTTCATTCGAGATGTTATGCATTTCCGATAATTTCGAATCTTGATTAATAACATTTTTAGTAACATCCACGTTAGAATCAGTCATGACCGATTTATGTCGTTCAACGTTGTCTACCAAATCGACGGAAACACTGCTGGTTTTTACAAACTTCTCATACAATTGTTTAATTGTATTCGGATGCGGAGCATTCCTTACGTTAAATGTCTCTTAGAAACTACTTCTAGTCGCTATTATGCTTTGATCCCAGCGCCAGTACTCCAGTATTATAAATATTCTTTCTTCCAAAGTATAAACCATTTCCAAGATTCTTTTAAACTTTATTCAACATGCATAAAAATGCATAAAAATCTACTGACAAACTTCCTTAAAAGATATAAAATTTCTTAGAATTAAAAAAAAAAATGAAATTTTTAACAACAACAAATAGAAAAAAAAACACGGAATCTCTTCTCCTAGTTTTAAGACGCGATGCACAAAATATTATTTAAATCGGACAATAAAAAGTAAGTTATTACAGGAAAATAAAAATTCATAAATATAAATTCGTCTGCTCACTCGCATACTGCTTATTAAATTCATTCCCAATTCTGAATGCTGTGGTTATATCGAAGAATTTGTTATTTCCATGGCAACAACACATTTCATCGAAAATATAACGACTGAGTTCCGAATCGGACCATAAAAAAATATATTGTATTGGTGAATGAGACTCCATACCACTCCATACATGCAACCTCCTGATTTCAGTTTTGGTATCGATTGAGCGCCTATTGCTCGCAGCGCCATCTATTGGTGATAATTCAAACTAAAACTGAGAATCGCAGTAAAAAAACTCCTGACACCGTACATTACTCTCCTGCAAGAATTTTTTAAATATCTGTCACCGTTTGTAAGTTATTGAATTTTAAAATCAGTCAGTCCTTTTTAGGACACCCGGTATATATATATATATATATATATACCTATTTGGAAAACCTATAAACACAAGCTAGGATTTCAGACAAAGAAAACGAAAAATGATTGAACGTTGATTGTGCTTCATGCAGTTCAGCACTCCGTTTTATTAAAGAAAATACCACTCCAAAAATTATTTTGACGGTTGAACAGTTGAACAATTTAGGCATTTCCTGGGCTTTCTAGTTGACGCCAAGTTTACGCCCTGTCTAGGAGTAGCTGAATTCTAAAACACACGGAGCCACAAAAGAGAGGAACTGTGGTCTAAACTACATAAGAGAGAGTACAATTATAATTAAAGATAGAAAAGAGTTTAGAATAGGATTAAAAATTAGATGTATAATTAAATTTAAAGACAAATATAGTAATTACATAAAAAAAGTTAAAAGTATGATTATAACATGTTCAATTGTTCGAAACAGTCGAGATTAAGGAGGAAAAAGTCAACACGAGACATTTTCAGTAATATATTTTGGTATTTTTAGTAGCAATAGTATAGATATAAAAGTGAAAAATAAAATATAAAAATTTTTTATATTGTTTTATAAAATATATACATAAATGTAAGAAGTTTAAAGAAACGTATGTTTAAAAAAAGAAAGAAAAGCAAGAAAGAAAAACAAAAGGTAGAAAATCAGGTATTATCTTCAATCAATGTTGAAGAACGCGGTCTCTTCTTTAGGGTCGGAGACATCGTAGTCTGGCAGTTCAGCAATAATATCATTGGGGACATTATAGATGTTTTGGTAAACATTTTTATAAAGTTTTGTGAGTCGTTTTTTAAAGGAACACGTATTTAAATGATGTCTGATGGTGGTATTATAGAAGTATCTGCAACCATTTCTGAGGATACTTAAATTTCTATTGTGAGTTTTAGACATGGTTTCCATACTAGATTTGCATATAAAACCCCAGATCAGAAAGGTATATGTCATGATAGAGAGAAAGGCTTTATATATGAGTGTTTTATTGCAAATAGAGAGAGAAGAATTTTTAAGGAGAGCTTCAAGATATTAGGAATCTCCAGTAACCTTACCTCTTGTGTTAAGAATATGTTTTAAGATGGTAAGTATTTTATCAAGGATAATCCCAAGGTATTTGGTGTCATTTTTCTGTTGAAGGGGCGAGGCCAACGAGGTAAGCGCTGAACATAAAAATATTTGAATCTTGAATTTAAAATTAACATTTCAGAATAGAGAGAGAAAAGGAATGTCTTACCTTTTCTATGGTCTATCCATTTATGAAATATCCGCCGATGTAATTCAAGAGAACATCACATTAACTTTCACGAATTTGCACAATTGTATTAATCTGAAGAAAAAACTTGTAAAGAATAACATTAAATTCATTTCACAATGAATAAATGAGTTGACGTTTGTACTTGATTTTAAATATTATATTCTACATTAATTACAATTATTTATATATCATTTTAGAATTAGAATATTTTTAACAGGAAACATTTTTTCCTGTGTCTTTACAGAATGGGATTTTGGAATACACTGACTCATTTTCATAAAGTCTGGAAAGTTACAAGTAATAGTTTCATCAGTTCTTTGAAATAAATTGACGTCACTAACATAAATTTCACAAATAATTAGGGGGTTTTCTGAAGAATTTTGTTGCACAACTGTAAGTTCATAAGTTACATTTAATGATGAATAATTGCCTTATTAAATGTTTTTAGTTCTGTAACAAGTTTATAATAACATAATCAAAAATCAAATATCATGCATTATAAACATACTTCACATTATTAGAAGAGTGATGATCATAACGATATAATAAATATCTATTGCTTGGTAACTTGAAACTTAAGAGTCATAAAATTAGGTCACTTGTTTTTGAAGAGATGAGTGAAAAACTATCGTTGGTTTTTTTCTGTCTTTATCATTTTCCTTCTTTCTTTATTTACTTTGAGTGGAAAATATTAAGTTGATTAAAATTAATGGATTAGTTTTCTACATTTTCCAAGGAAGTGTAGTGTTGTTAAGGGTTGGTCTACTCGGGTAGGAGAAAGTTCTAGAAAAGTAAATAGCAGGAGTTTTGGTTTCAATAATTTTAATGCTCCAAAGGTTGCACCAATCAATGAACTTGACAAGGTGTGTTAGAAAATTTAAAAACAAAGTAAAAAAGAGAAAAAAAATATTTTTTACATAATAGTTAATAAAAAAATAAAATTAAGAGCAATGTATTTACCACGAGTTTTATTTTATTAATGTGCATTAATTGGATTTTTTGGAATTGGTGCCACCCAAGACAAGTTAAAAATTATAAATAATCATTGAATGCAAATCATAACACAAGTATAAATACATCTATATAAAACTTTTAACCCCCAAAAATGTCTTTACAAATTATTACAAAGTAATTTATTATTATTTTTTTTTTATATAATAGTTAATAAGAAATTAAATTAAGCGCAATGTATTTACCATGCATATTATTGTATTTATGTAGTGCTTGAAGTCGAATTGTTTTGATAAAAATGTGTATTTAGACTTAGAAATAAGAATTTACTATAATTATGTAAAGAAACAATTTCAGAAACGTAAACAAACGTGTAAAGCTACGCAAATTCGTGCATAACTACCGATCTGTAACGTACAGACTTGGCGAGCCCGATCCCGGCGTTCTCTCATTAAATTGAACAATATGCAAAGAGATAAAAAAAATTACTGCAAATATTGTGAAGTGCACTATTTATTCATCGAAATATTTGTTATCAAAAGTAAAATAAATAAATAAATCTGACTTATTCTTATAATTTAAATTGAAAAAAAAGTCTTAACAGTCTTTTTACGAAATTGTTCGATTTTAAATAAAACGATTATAAAAATTATTCATGAAATGAAAACTTAATTTTAGAGAAACATCTTTTTTACCTGAAAAATATACATTCCAAAAAATAGTATTTAAAGAAGATGCTATTTTTATAAATTATGATACTTCTCAAAAACAAATGTTCAGACTATTTTTGTTTTGTTTTGTATTTAGAAAGAAATAACTCGTTTTCTGGAGTTTTGATTAATTTTTCCATTATTTACCACATTATCGGAATTTTTTTGTTATCTGAATGTTTGAAGTTGTTTCTGACAGCAATATGGGTAGTTTTTTAATCATAACACAGAAACTACTTGCCGGAATGTGCTGTAATTTTAGAAAATGGGCTTGTTGGCCCATTTTTTCCTCCATGCTATTTTTTTTTTAGTTTGGGCAATCAGTGGACCTGAAAAAATAACCACGTAGGAAATAATTTGGAAAACATTAATAAATAGTTTCTATATGAAGCTCAGAAGACATCAAGTCACTGGGCCAGCCTGCGCCGTTGCACGGCGTAGGTAGGTCCACTAAATAAATTTTATTTTCAGATTACTATTGGAAATTGAAAACACATAACATATTAAATGTAATTTTAATTTGGTATATAAAGGAGGAAAAGGATAAGAAAAGATATTTTGTTCAACTTAACTACTGCCTTCATCGAAATCTTTCGATCGAAAATCGAAATCTTTTGCATTCATCACAATTAATGCAAACATAAAATATCTTGTCTACAGTGACAAATGATTCGTGTGCCCAACATTTACACCTGGTACATTAAATCCACTCTTCTCCTGATTTACTAATTTTTAATGATTTAAAGCAGCAAAAATATTGGAAATTCTCTTTGTCTTTTTGTTCTTCACTGTATAGATCTATTGATTCTTTGATTGATCACTTGTTCAATTTCACTTCGTGAACAGCTACTTTCATTGTGTCTTCTGCAATCTTTTCTCTGTCTGATTTTTCACATAATTAGTAACCATCTTGGTATCTACAGATGGCAGTAGCTCTAGCAGGCCCTAGACAACATTTAAATTGGGTCCATATTGATGCAAGTTGCTTTTAAAAAATCTTCATTAATGTCAAAAACATTTTTTTTATCAATCCTAGAGACTACAATAAACTAATACAATAATTTTATAATGAATTTTCTCTAAATAAACTTTAGGAAACTTCCTAGCTTTCAAGAAACAACTAGTCCTCGAGTCTTTTTTACATTACATCGTATTTTCGTCAGCTATTTACTCAATAAAAGAAAAGTTATTTTGTGAATTAAGATAAGTTATAAATTTTAGATTGTATAAAAATGAGATTTTTATGAAATTTTAATATTACTTTTACTATTATTATTTTCTGTTTATAAGGCCGGGCCCCTCCGATTTCCGGGCCTCGACATTTGTGTTATTTACCTATTAGTTAATACCGCCCTGCCCAGTAATAAATTAAGGAATTTTATTGACTTTTATAGGCTTTTGAATGTAAAAAACAAACTATTAGGCTGTTGGGCATGGACCAACATGCCCCATATAGCCATTTTGGTTTTTGATCTTCGTATCAAAATATTCTCTTAATATTTAAAAAAATTAGTAGGTAGAAAATAAGCCCTGAACAACGGTCTTTTACATTGCTATTCACCAAAGTGAAACTTTAATTCAGAAACAAATCAGAAACGATAATTTATCAGAACAAAAAAAAAAAACTTACTAGAGTGAAAATTTGAAATTTTGAAGCGGCTTGTGAAAGAGGCGCTGTTGTTGGTGAAAGAAGCCGTGAAAAGACACATGTCACTCAGCTAGTAACGCTATCCACCGGATAGTTTAAAAAATATTGCGGATGAGCCAACGTGCCTAACATGCTCCGGTCTCCCCTTTAATTCCGAAAGCATTTTTCCAGAAAAGTACTAATTGTAATCTATAAACGTTTTAAAGCTAATTGATTTTTAGAAGTCTTGATAATCTAAAATCTGATAGTCTAAAATTACAGATCATTCCGGCAAGAAGTTCTTGAAAAAATCAAAAATTTAAATGAAGAAATGGAATATGGAGATGGAATGACGATATGGGTAAGTGATTCAGTTTTCCATGTGCTTGAATTTATAAATTAAATTTTACATTTATTTCAGGTATAAATGTCTATAAAAGATGCATTAAAAATATGTATGAGGGATGAGTTCATGTCCCGGAGGATGCAATATGATGACGAAGTGAAGAAGTTGGAGATCGCATGAACAAGAACGGCGATGACGGGGGGGTCGGGTTCAAAATGAAGTTTTGTGAAAGAAAATAATTTTAAACTGGAAAGAAAATTACCAAACAAATTTTTACAGCGACGTTTTGAAAACAAATAGCGTCTTCATGAAAGAAACGATGTACAATAAAGTTATACTAACGGCTTTCTGTTCAAGAAATTAATGACCCAGCTCATAAAATCGCCTTCTGTAAATTACAAATCTGTTGCAGTTGATCACTTCGCGCATTATCGGAATTTTTTTGTTAACTGAATATTTTCAGATGTCTCTGACAGCAATGCGGGGTAGTACGTTAAGCATAACTCAAAAACTACTTGCCGGAATGAGCTGCAATTAAAAAAAATAATAATTTCAAAATTAGTTAAAAAAATAGTAACTGTAAACTACATATTGTGTAATAGTAATCGATTTCTAGAAGTTTTAAATCTGCCAATTTATAATTACAGCTTATTCCGCCAAGTAGCTTTGAGTTATTTTTGAAAAACTACCCACATTATAAACTTTTTTCCAATGATTAAAAATGAATTTAACATTAATAGTTTCTAAATAGCTGTATAATTTCTGAACTGCTTTGCTGAATGACTTGCCGTAAATTAGGCTACTTAATGATTTCGTCAGCATTACAGGCAATGTATTAGCATACCCACACACAAAAAAATGACTGACTTTCTTTTATTAATCACTTTAGTGGGAGACTATGATATAAAGTATCATATATTAATTATCCTCCTTGCATATATTCAAAATTCTTCAAATTCCCCTTTCATGCATTCAAAATTCTTAAATTGCATCCAAAATGTAATAAAAACTTGATTTTATTTACTTTAAGCCTATCCCTATTTAACGTATTTTTAATTTGTTATAAGTTCCCCTTATGTAGCTGAAAATTGCATTTATTTATCAATTACAATCATCAAATATTTTCCGTTGAAAGTACTTTAAAAAAGTAAGGAATATATAGTATGTCCGTTTCATCTTCCAGTAGTTACGAAATAATATTCTGAAGCACTTTCTTGTTTGAAGCTGTTAAATGTAATATAAAAGATTTATTGATCTAACTTTCCAACAAATAAATAACAGAAAGTACATTTTATTTTCGTTCATTATCAGATTAAACACTTTCTATAATAATCTAACATTAACGGTTAATATTTATCAAATGATAGATTGAATATAAAAATATAATATATTCTCACCATCATTAATCTCTTTTTAAAAAAATCCTGTCCGTATATATTTTACAATAATTACTATGTGTCAATAAACCATGAATATTGTCTGTTAATGTGCATATGTTCCCACCTCGAAGAACTCTGGCACCATATTTTATCATAAATATGTCAGGTGGTATAATTTAATTATTTTATAAATTTTTTTTCCGTTATTTGGCTATAAACAACCAGGTCCCATTTCGCCATTATAGTTTTAACAGGCAATGCTATTTTTAAAATATATTCTGCTCTATTCAATGAAACACGCCAAAATAAAGTAAACTTTGGCGATTTACTGAAAGTCTTAAAACTTTAGAGTGTAGCTAATTGAGACATACTTTCTACTCGATCTCTGCTTGATTCAGTACTGTATGAATTCCGCATCTTGGTGTCTTAGTATTACATTCCTGATGTAAAGTAAATTTACTAATTCCCGTCAAACGCCTGTAATTAAAAATTGAAATATGTTATCTTCCTAATCAATGGAAATATTTTCCTTCAAGAAATAAATTATCCTCGGCCGAACCTGTTGTTCTATGTCTAGGACTTTTTACTTCTTTCCACCCTCTTATATGCCACTATAATTTTTTTCTACCTTTAGGTTAATTCAAGTCTTCAGTAGAGAGACATATTACAGTTATTAAATAGGGAACAGATGACTCAATAGTTACGACATGCAATTTCCTACCTGTCTAAGGGTGCCCAACATATTAAGATGGATTGAAATGTCTTTATAACACATGGAAAATTCTTTCCGTCATTAGAAATATATACCCCTAATGCGTTTTCTTTTATTTTTCAAAAACATTATATGTTATAATAATTGTTATTAGCGAGAATTTCGTAAAGTCTTATAAACTGTAACAAGAATACGTTTCAAATGCTTATGTTACGGAATCCAGTAATTAGAATCCGATTAAAATGCTTATTTCTGTTAGCTTAAAACTAAAAGATAAAAAAGTTGAAAAAATGTATAATGGTTAAATTTTCTATTTATTTAATTTTGTTTCCTTTCATTCATTGAGAGAAGGATATACATGAACATACGACAATAAAAATCACTTATTTATGTTCTTCTTTAAAAAAGAATGGCAAGTGAATGTCAACATGAACTAATAAAATAAACACATCTTATTAAATAAACGCAAGACTAAATTTTTCAACATTATAATCATGATGAAACTGTTTTCCTATGAAATGAATTAAATTTCATGTGAAATAAATTTGATAGAAATTTAAACTTAAATACATGCAACGAATTCAACAATTTCTGAAATCTCTGAAGCTTAACTGAAATTATAACACGCATTTATGATTTTCCAAACGTCTAAATCATATGACAAATACATTAGAAAGGGACGAGAGTAATGAACTTGCGACTTAAACGTAAAGAGTTTGACGATAGTTTTGGATACTCTCCAAGGTGAAATGTCCATACGGGTACATTATTTTCTCAAAGACATATCTGAATTATTTAAGTTGACGTTCATTTATTTTCCATGAGATAATTTTAAACAATTCTCGATTTCTGCAAGGATCATTTTTCATCATTAGCGATTTGTATCTTGACATTAACTTTCACTTAAAGAATATGATCCGTCATTGAAACTGGAGGACATATAAAATATCTTCTTTGAGTTTTCAATTTTACCTATCAGGTTTGAACAGCTGAATTGATTCAGAAGTAACTTTATAATTATTAGTTCATTATAATAGGAGTTTTTTCTGCATTATATAAATCCAAGTTTGGTTTAATTACATACACATGCTGGGCACATACCCTTTACTGAACGAAATAATCAAAGGGTTTAAACATGAAAATATGAAAATTAGTAAAACAGTTTCTACTTCTTAAGAACTCCAATGACTAAAGTAAAGTTAAACTCACTCATTATTGTCATTCGTTTACTTTACTTAATTATCTGATGCATGAAAATCTCATATGAGGTTTATATTAAAAGAAAAATACTAGTGAAATGTACCTATGTTTTATTCCTGTATAACATATCTTATATTAAATTCAATAATGTTTATAAAATACAGTAATGAAAGGCATTTTCTTTTCAAACATTCAGTTGAAAAATACATCTTTGACAAACTTTTTTCAATTCTGTACGAGAGAAGATTTTCTCAGAGAACTTATTGAATCAAAAGAAAAACATGACCAAAATAGTTTTCTTATTTTTTACTTTGTCGTAAGATGTCCAAAGCTTAAATTATCACAGAAAACTATTTAAGAAGTCTTAATAATAATTTTTTACTGATTGCATACTTTATATGAGGATAGTTTTGTAATTGTTTAATAAGCGTAAGATTTTTGAAAATTCATCTTTATTTATTCATGGTAAATATATTTTTAATCTATTTTATAGAAGTAAAATATATTTTCATTCATTTAAAAATAATTTACGTATGAGAAGGTTAATTATCATAGATAAGTATTGAACTTAAAACGGTATTCACTAGAAAAATAAGTAAAAAAAGGTCATAGTTTTTTGCGAACCTTTATTACGAATCTACACATTCAATTAAAACTAAAACAAGAACATATAAATGAATATTGTGATTTTATTCATAAAGTAACGTCTTTTTCTGATAATGTGTTAAGAGAAATATACAAATATGATTTTAACAAAACCTATAATCTGATTTAACGAAAATGTGTGGTATATAAATGACCAATAATATCAATCAATCCTTTATAGTAATTAAGGATGACTGGTACCTAGCGGGAAAGATTTTTTTTAATCGTTAATTAACTGTTAGGCATTATCGACTGAAAAAATTTTAGTTATTGCATACATAACTCTGCTTATTGGAAGTATCCTGTATATCAAATTTACTAATACACATGAACAAACACAGGAATAAATCAATTTAAAATAATGTTAGAATTCGTTTTATTGTGGACCACACCTAGTACACAATGAGAGAGTGCTGATTTACTATGTGTTTCAGCAATTTTGTACATGACATGGCTGTGCCTGGATTTCTGATAATCAATGGCTGCATTGTAGAACGCTATAATGGATAATAAAATTCACAAATCAAAGGATTGGAATTTGAAGCAATGTGGTGATAAGGTGCGAAGATGCCCCATGGCTTCCAAGATATAAAAGCACATTAAAGTACCATATAACACGTATTATGCATTATAGATTAAATAAAATTGTAATTCCACATATTTAGACATTTTTTCAGGAAATAGTCAACGTTCTGATTTTTATTGTGTACCACGTCGATTTGTTGAAAGAATCGGTTAAATACTACAGCTATGTTAGAATTAACTTCTTAATATTAAATAGAGTATATATATGGTATTTGAACTAAAATACCACATTTAATAAGACTAAAGATGTCGATTTGTAACAGGGATAATGAAGTAACTTTCAGTTCCAAAAATGCATTTTCTTTTCGTAACTTCAAAACGAAACAACACCCACATTTAAGATGTGGCCGGCGAACCCTCCAAACAAAGCATCACAAAACAAAACTTAACACAAGGCGATGTAAACAAAATGTTCGTTTTAAAAGCGTCTTTGTTTCACTGTATACACTCTCTAATTTTGTACGACAATTCCCTATACCAAAACAGGGTGTCCAAAATAAAATCTTCCATTTTAAAAAACAATAATTATAATAAATAAAAAGGCACGTTTATATGATGGTATTTGTTAATTTTATATACATTTATTTAAAAAAACTTAAAATTTTAGTACATCATAACTTTCGGAGCCCATCTAGTACATTAACAATGTTTCGAGATCGGGAATTTAACAGTTGGTGTTCTAATTCTACTGAATGAAATTAAGAAAATGAAGATAAAAAAATACATAGGGCTCACTAATATTATTGAAGAACAAACACCTAAAATATCAGTGATATTATTATGATTTCATAGAATCATAGGTTTTCAAAATTGGGGATTTATTCAAAATATCTTCTTAGCGATATTATCATAAAAATTAAATTTGTCTACAACTATAATCTTTAGTTATTTTACAAAAAAATTTACTCAGTGTTTAACCTTTTAAAATAATCACATCAAAATGAGAAAAAAAGTTTAAGCGTCATGGTAACCATGCATTTATAGTGCAGCTTTCTCATTAGGGAATGAAAATATTAGATAATTCAAGCAGATGCGCGTAATATACTTCGCCGGTTTACTTTCAAATCTAATTTAATTAAGTTAAATTGATTAAGTTTTCACGTATAATATATTTAAAGTTTATTTTTATTAGTTTCTATTTTAAGGACGAGTATTTAATTTTCAGAATTCAAATCTAATTTATATTTTGCAGTTTGCTTTGTGCTTTTGTCAAGGTGAAAATTCATTTAAGAAATAAATTTACGTTTGCTTTTACTTTTGTACTGTTATTTTATGCAGCATCTATCGACAAATCATTTACTTTTCTAAGGAGAAGTTTAAGATTTTATGATATGTTCATTATAAAATCTCACAACGAATAACATATATTGGTTTTGTAATTTAGAAGTATTGTATAGCTAAAATGTTTAATTTCCATAAGCGATACTTTCTTTTACAAAATATTTAATAATATATTTGAGATATGAATAAAATAAATATATCATTAATCCCGTACAATAATAGTACGTAACCGTCGAAGTTATTTTTTAAGAATACCGAATAGTAAAATATATGTTACGTACTTTTACAACTAACCACATGAAATCAAGAAAAACATATATAAATGATGATTGTATACAAACCTCATGAATAGATGTGTAAATATGCATTTCAGTGGTACCTCGAGAAAATCTCGGATGTGGTATTTGATATTTCTGACAAAATTTGGCTTTAAAAAAACGGTGTTTTTTAACACGTTGCTCAATACCATTTACATCAGGAATAATTATTATTGAACTTGTAAAGCAGTGAGATTTGTCTCTGTTACCTATTCCAATGGTTGTTCTGCAGATTTGACACTCTACACTTATACGGTTTTAAAACAAATCCGCATATCGTAATCAAATTACATCCTTTTTTGTATGTATTATATTTTGAACGTTCCATACAAGGATGTATATGAGTATGTAAGACAATCCATTCCTGTCATAAGATATTCCTTTCAATTCACCGTTTTGTTCCTCAAATTTATTTTCTCAAAATTACCTGCTTTTTAATTAAAATATACTTTGCTACCTAAAAACAATGTTAAAAACATTTGGCTGAAAACCTAATTTCAAACTTTACCGCAAATTTTTTTTTTTTTAATTATTCCCTTTCTAAATTAGCTTTTGTTATAATGCTCATATTTATTATCAAAATCTTCTACGATCAGATTCTAATGTTAAACAAAATTAATTTTCATTTACTTAGTTAAAAATGATCTTTTTTATTAGTAAAAGTTAATTCATAATTTATGGTTAGGATTGTTAAAGACAATTTTTAGAATCACAAATCATTATGCGACATCATTATTAGTATAAGAATGAAATAAATATGTAACGAATACATACATGTAAGGAACATTAGTTAAGAAAGAAATGAAATACCTCATTTATAAAACCATTCGTACAGTACAAAAAACTGATGAAATAAGAAGTAAAAGGAATTTGACAAAATCTCAATTATAAATATTAATGGTATTACTAAATGGTTTCATTAATATAATATTTTACTACCTATAATTTAAATTAGTATTTCAGAATTATTTTAGGTCATTGATACCTAAGTAAAGCGGTCTTTTTTTATTGAAATGAAATAAATATATCTGTAATCAGAGCAAGTAAAAATATAAAATTATTATAAAAACTGCCCAATCGAAGTAATAATGAAAATGAATTAATAATGATGCAAAGAAGTTTCGATTATAGATGTTACTAATTTCCTCATGATTTTATTAGAATAATGTTTTACTACCTAATAATCATTTCGATTTCGATTTCTAAATTACATATTAAATTTTCAACATTTAGTTAGATTTGTCTTTTTAATGAACTGATTTTAGTTTGTCGGTACCCAATGTAGGAAAACTATAAGATTGCTGTAAAAAATCAATAATGGAAATAATAATAATTCTTTTTTGTAGTGATATGAATTATAACTATCTTTCATGTGACAAATTTGAAAAAAAATCATGCGATATATTATGTAGAAAATAATTTATTTATTTATTAATCGCCAAGTGTGACACATATATCTTTTAATAAGATTTAAAATTATTATGCATATTGCTTTTAATCGCTTTTTTAAATACTATACATAATTATCTTATATTAATACTAGCAAGCTACTCCCGCTACGCTGGTCAATTTCTCTTAACGAAACTTTACTCAAACAAAATATTGACATTTCATAAATAACTTTTATATTTTAACAGAATAATAAGGCTACTATAATTTGTGACTCGTGCTATAGCCAATATACACGTCAGGACACGTCGCCCTTATCATTATCTTTATACGCATGAAGGTTTCGCTATGGTACTCCATTGGAAAATTTGGTAATTTTTGAAATTCAATATTTGAAAAACGGCATAATCATTAGATTTGAAATTTATATCAAGAAAAATACAATTTTTTACCTTTCAAACGCAGTTTGTCTAACAATTTTCTGACAAATACTTTTTGAGCTATCATTTTTTTCAGTAACTTCAAATGTTTCATTTTCCGAGATTAATCTGTTGCAACAATTAGCGAAAAACCCAGTCGTCAGCAACGCATAGTTTTTTATTAAAAAGGCTGTTGGAGCAGGGATTGTCACCACCAATTTGCCACCATCACTTTTTAAATCGGTTTCGTGGTTCCAGAGATTCCATAGAAATTGTAATTTAGAATGACTTCAGAACGCTTTTCGCTCATTTCACCCATTTCAATTTCGATTTTTTTTAAAATTTATACTTAGAGAGCATTTACATCTTATAAGTAACTACAATGCTAAATTTCAAATTTCTTGCCCCTTCAGTATAAAAAAGTCGCAATTTTCGAACATTTTTCGATCCTGCACCTCATTGATGTTAGTGGCACCGACATAAAATATAGCCTATCTTAGAGTAGGGATTGTCCCCATCAATTTGCCACCATTACTTTTGAAATCGGTTCTGTAGTTCCAGAGATTTCATAGAAATTGTAATTTAGACTGTTTTTAGAACGCTTTTCGCTCATTTCACCCTTTTAAATTTAAATTTCTTTTTTATTTTGTTCTTAGAGAGTATTTACATCTTATAAGTAACTACAATGACAAATTTCAAATTTCTAGCTCCTTCAGTATAAAAAATAAAAATAAAACTGCCCAGTTAAACTAAGGGCATTGAGTTCCCAGGCTATTCCACTAATTGTATATTATACTCTTATTTCAAAGAATTTGAAATAAGCCCATCGAAAAATAAAGAAATAAACAATATATTAAGGGGGGGCTCATCCCCCCGTTACCCCCCTCATTGCTAACTAATGAACCCCTTAAACGAATCAGGTAAATCTCTAATTACAATGAGTATATATACAAAATTTGAAGAAAATCGGATAATTCTGCATGAAAAACCCATTTATATAAATTAAGGCGGGATTAGCCCCCTCCGTTCCCCCCCCTTTATACTTAACCAATCAATCCCGAAAACTAATCAGGGAAGCGTCTTAACCCAATGAACCTATAAACAAATTTTGAAGCAAATGGGATAATTCTGCATGAAAAACCCATTTATATAAATTAAGGGGGGGAGGATTAGACCCCTTTATACTTAACTAATCAATCCCGAAAACTAATCAGGGAAGCGCCTTAACTCAGTGAACCTATAAACAAAATTTGAAGGAAAACGGAACAATTCTGCATGAAAAACTCATTTATATAAATTAAGGGGGGGGGGAAATTAGCCCCTTGTCCCCCCCGCCTTTATACTTAACCAATCAATCCCGAAAACTAATCAGGGAAGCGCCTTAACACAGTGAACCTATAAACAAAATTTGAAGGAAAACGGATATTTCTATGAAGAGTTATCGCGTTACGTACGTACATACATACATACAGAACCGGCTGGCAAGCTCTCAGGGCTTGATAGCCAGTTTGATAGCTAAAAAATGGCAATTTTAGAACGTTTTTTGCTCCTGCACCCCCTGGGGTTAGTGGCACCGACATAAAATATAACCTATGTTGGAGCAGGGGTTGTCACCATGAATTTGCCACCATCACTTTTGAAATCGGTTCGGTAGTTCCAGAGATTACCCCCTACAAACAAACAAACAAACAATCTTTACTCCTTTATAATATTAAGTATAGATTAGAATTATCTTGATTTTCATACATAATACATTCAATATTAAAATACAAAACAATGAGGAATATAAGTAGTTAGCGCCATTTTTAGATTTAAGCAATTTTGAATAAATATTATTAAATGGATTAAGGTCTTATACCTTTAGATATGGAGATTGATAGATTAGTTTAGAATAGGTATTAATTTAATAAGCCGGTATAATATATGGAATATTATTAAAAGGAAAATTTATATAGAATAATGTTAACCTTGGCGAAACAAAAATTTGAATTTTGTAATATATATATATATAAAATGTATTACAAAATGTAAGCGAAAAAAAAAGCTAAATGAGTAAGCACACTTAGTGTCTAGGGATCTCACTAAAAATTTAGAAAAAGTCATCTACAAACGCTTCAATGCCTTCGCAATTGAAACATTCCTCAATCAACACTATTCTATAAATAATTCCTCAGAACTAGCAACGCTGGATTGTATGACGTACTTATTGATCGCCGACTTTATAATGTGTACATACATTCGTGTTGTTATAAAACATTAGCTTTGTGTGCTCATTGGGAGAAATTATATTTATGATTATGAGCTTTTAAAATAGTGCACAAACGTGTTGTACAATTTTGTAACAGTAATTATAAAACCATTCCTAAAGTAGCCACTTCTGGCTTTCCAAAAGATGACTATTTGTAAAAGAATTGGATTTATTTTTCGGAACGATCAGGTTCGAACCAACAATCTCACGTTTGTTTTTGTTGCGAATTTCTGATTTTTAAATTTTCGTTTTTATTATTTACGAAAAGTGAAAGAAAAAGAATGACTATAACTGAATAAATCCAGAATGTATGAATAATCCTAATTATTATTTTAGTATTGCGGGAGGAAATATTTGGAAAAATTTAAAATATATGTAGCATTTCTTCTTGATTAATCAGTTTCAAACATTAAAATTTATTTATTAAAAACCTTTTTTATGTAGCAATGGTAAAAGTTAAATTTCTTGAAATTTTTGTAAGAGAAACAATAAATGTCATAACTACAAAGTTTCAGTTTTTGTGCTTCATATACTGAAAGTTAATTTACATTCCAAGTATATATTAAAGTAATATTAAGGCGAATTGCTTAAAATGTTTCAGAGTTTCTCTCGTTTAAAATGATTTTAATAGACAGTATATATTTTACTTTAAAGTAACAAATAAATTCAATTTTAAAATTTTGACTTGTTAAAATTGAAAAAAAAATACTTCTTAAAATGTTAGATCATTAGTAAACAAATAAAAATATTCAACAATGGTTGAACAGCAATCGGCTCAAAAAACTGTTGATTGGCCGACCTACCTTGACGTCGAAACTTATCTCTTAGGCATTATCTATATTTTATAAAATGGTGTTTACTCATGCCATCACTGCTTACATATTTCACACTCGATCCAATAATCCTGTCAGAGTTAGCAGGTTATTAAAAGAAAAAGGGTTTATTAAAATAGCATCGCGTTAAGGATGTAATAAACAGCTACAACCACCATCATCGGCAGCAAGAGAGATACAGATTAAAAAAAAGTGTTGCCAATACATGAAATGTAAAACTTATTACATGATGTTGCCAAACAATAAATATAAAATCACTTACTTTAACACTTCCCCTGACATAACAAACCTACAACAAATGAAATGTCAAGACGAGTTCCCTTTGCAGCATAAAGTAAACTACCAATAGCTGATTGGTATATAGATGTTAATTTTTCATCATAATCAGAGGATTTTGACAACTTTTGATTGACGTCTGATGGTGTTGAAACAGGATTTGAATCATGCATGGAAAACTTTTTAAGAATTGATTCAATGTATGTTGATTGATTTAAAGCAGTAATTCCTCTTTCTCTATCTCTTTCAATTTCAATTTCTAAGCAATATTTTAGTTCACCAAGATCTTTCATTTCGAATCTCTTGAATAATTGGTCTTTAATACGGCTTTTATCTTTAGGACAGTTTGAGAATATCAACAAGTCATCCACATAAACTGCTACAGGTAAAATCTTCTTACCTGTGATTTTATAATAAACACAGCAGTCAAACTCAGCACAAGTTAATCCTAAATCTTTGAGGTTGTTGTCTAGTTTAGTGTACCAGGCTCTACTGGATTGTTTTAGACCATAAATTCCTTTTTGGGGTCGACAAACTATATTCTCTTCTTTCTTACTTCCCCTTTCTTTGGAGAACTCCAAACCTTCTGGGGGCTCCATATAAATTTCTTCCTCAATACTTCCTTGAAGGAATGCAACAACTGCATCAAGATGATCAATATCCCAATCATAAAGGGTAGACATGGCTACTAACACTCTTAGTGTTTCATAGCGCACAACTGGAGAAAATGTCTCTGTGTAGTCAATGCCAGCTCTTTGGGAACAACCTTTGGCGACCAATCTGGATTTATAGCGTTGAGGACTTCCATCAGCACCATGCTTGATTTTAAATACCCATTTACACTTAATAGGTTTACAGCCAGGAGGAAGTGGCACAAGTTGCCATGTTTCGTTTCGCTTGTGTGCTTCTAATTCTTCAGAAATTGCCCCTTTCCATTTCACAGCATCTGCATGATTCAGAGCATTTGTATAAGACGTTGGAATATCAGTAGTTTGTTCTGTCTCATCTTCTAATATTGTAGATATTACCTGACATTGATGTTCTTCAGAGGATGTATCATAGTCTTTGAGATAAGATGGCATCCTTATTTCTCGTTTAGGTCTTCTTACACCAACATCACTATTAGAGTCTTCACAAGGTTTTGCTGGAGTGGCATCTTTAACTTCTGAATTTTCGTCTTCGCAAGGGTCTGTGGGAGTGTCATCCTTGATTTCTGAATTTACGTCATCTAAATCTGAATTTATAGAAACAACTTCTTGTGGTTGTTGGTATATGGAGAACAGTATTTCATCTTGATAAAACTCTAGACTTTGCTCGTTTTCTGAGGAACAAGAAGGAGTACACTTTTCTGTTTCTAAAAATATTACATCTCTGGCTTTAGTAATCTTGAAAGTGTTAGGATCCATAAGCCTGATGCAATGCTTGTTTGGTGAAAGGTGCCTTCTTTTCTGAAAAATTCTTTAAATGGTAGGAATTCTTTACCTCTGTCACTACGAACTATTTTCAACTGCTTGTCAGTTTGTTTTTCAACGTAAGTTTTGAAATCAACAAATTTTTGATAAACTTCATCCTTGGTTTTTAGGAAACTAACAAAAGTCATTCTGGTTTTCTCATCAGTGACTGTAAGAAAATATCTTGCCCCTCCATGCGACTGAACCTCCATTGGTCCACATAAATCGGAGTGAACAAGCTCAAGAATTTCTTTTGCTCTTTTGGCGTTTTGATTTGGAAATGGCTTACGATGAATTTTTCCTTTTATACAGGACACACAATCTTCAGATCCGTCATCAAAATCGATACCATTAGCCGTTGACTTCAATCTTTTAAGTCCAGGATAACTCAAGTGGGCTATTCTTTTATGCCACATGTTGATAGAATCCTTTTTGGAACAAATCAAGGCTTTGCATCTTACAGTATCCAGATAGTATAAAGTGTTTTGAAGTACCTGTAGCGAGAATTTTTCTTCAATGCTTTTCAATTAATTTAAAATTATTAGCATCAAATACAGTAAGGATATTTAACTTTTTTGCAAGGTATTTTACAGAAATTAAATTAGCAGTTAAATCAGGAACATATAAAACATTATTTAGAGTTACCTCCACAATTGCATCATTTCTTTTTATACTGAGTGTAACGCTTCCTTCACCTGCACTATGAATAATTTTTCCACCTGTTCTCACTGGGCATGGGGCTAATTCAACAAAATCTGTGAACCAGTCTCTATCTGATGTCATATGTCTGTCTGTTCCAGAATCTATAATCCATGGTTCATCACTGGCTTTGATTTGAGATCCTGAACATAATACCCAACCTTCCTTTATTCTGGAATTGTAGTCTGTGGATTTTTCAAATTTTACATCTCTCTTGTTTGCATTGTTTAATTTAGGCTTCTTTGATCTACAAAATTTTGCTTTATGACCATTTTTGCCACATGAGTTGCATTTACTATAAAATCTTGAATCATGGTTGGAAGTTTTAGTTGCATAGGCATTTTGTTCTTGATTTTCCATCTTAGCAAATTCCGAGAGCAACTTTTCACAAACGAGATCTGTAGTCAACTCTTGAACACTATTTTCCAGAGCCATCGTTAACGGACGAAAATATGTCGGTAAATTCGTTAAAATATTTGCAGCTACAGCTTGATCGGGGTATGCGGGAAGAATCGTTCTCATTTTAATACCGATGGAACGCATCTTTTCAATGTATTCTGCCATATCTCTACAGTTTTCAAATTTCGTTGCAAACATTTCTTGATTTAACGTAATAAAACGATTTGGATTATTATCTTCGTAGAGGTTTTGGAGTCTATCCCACATGGATTTTGCAGTTTCACAGTTCAATAATTCTTTAATGACAATACTGGAAACACCACTTACGATTGCGGATCTTGCCCGACGATCAACTGTAGCTTCTGCATTTTCCTTAGTACAAGCGTCATAAAGATCCCGATTTTCAAGGTGATATCGTATACTAAATTTCCATTCGCTATAATTAGCTCGACCTTTAAACTTTTCAAAGTTCGGAGGAACTGCACTTGGTATAGTAACTGTAGGTGTAGACATCGCGCAATTTTTAGCACGTTTTTAAACTAGGCGTAACGATCGCCGAACGCCGCCGGTATAAGTAATTTTCACTTTTCCGTAATTTTCAAAGGCTTTTAAGCGTCGTTAAGTGTTGTTTAATTTACGCGATGGGCTCCTGGACCCATAACCTGTCAGAGTTAGCAGGTTATTAGAATAAAAAGGGCTTATTAAAATAGCATCGCGTTAAGGATGTAATAAACAGCTACAACCATCAACATCGGTAGCAAAAGAGATACAGATAAAAAAAGTGTTGCCAATACATGAAAGGTAAAACTTATTACAAGATGTTGCCAAACAATAAATATAAAATCACTTACTTTAACAAATCCAATTATAATATGATTATTTGCCGGCAGAGCATATTGTCTCTCCTTCTCCAGCCGAACTAATTGGGGGATTTGAGTTTCAATAGAATTTAGAATGAATATTTTCTTTGATTGTAGGGGTTTTCCTTTTTCTTGATAACACTTTCCATCATAGATTTTACATTTAGTCCAACATTTCGTTTAAAAGCATTTATGACTTCGTTTCTCTCGTGTTACATCCGCACTCTAATTTTCGTAAATACGAGTATATTTGACTTTTCACGTATTTAATATATATTATTTAGGTTTACTAAAAAATATTCCGAATGGGAGTATGTAGCATTTATAGTTCATATACAAGGATACATGAAATATTCCAGTACGTTGTATGTGGAACATTCTTTTAATGATGTTACATTACTTCAATCAAACTGAAATCGTTACGCATTAGCGAAGTGTAGTATAGCGGACTTTCTGTAGAGCATATGTGCATAGCAGTTAACATCATTCACAGGGGGACACAAAATGGATTGGTAACAGTTTTTTCTATGGACGATAATAGCTGGAAATGAGTTTAAGACTATGGTATGCGTTTTTAAGTGCAACTAAATTTTAGTATGTTGAGTGCTATATATAAATTCTATAGATGATATATATTGACACACAATGAATTTGTAAGTGATACTGTCTATGGACACGAATAACTTAAAATAGGTTTTTAATTGTGTTAAACATTTTCCCACTGAACTGTATTTTAGTATACTAAGAGATGTTCGTAGAAATTAAATAAAGTCATATACAGGACAGTGCAACAGATATTTGATGCATTGCAATGTATGGATGGTGATTGTTGAAAGTACCGTTATAATTAAGTTTAGTTGTGTTATATGTTTTACGGCTAACTTAATTTTTAGAATATTGTGTGGTGTATGTAGAACTCTATAAATTATATACAGGGCTGCAAAAAACAATACAAAATCATTGCAGTCTATGGAAAATAACTACAGAAACGGAATTTAAAACTGTGTTACTCATTTTCGAACTGAATTAAATTTTTCCATACTCTGTGGTGTAAATAAAAGATAAATAGATCATATAAAGGTCGGCACAAAATAACTTGATTACCTTACAGCTATGGACGGTAATTGCTGAAATTGGGTTTTTAACTATGTTATATGTTTTCTTCTTTCAGTTTATCAAAAGATGAAATAGAGTCAAAATATCTTGAAAGTGTTGGAACATTTTTTAGAATCTATGCGTTGGTCGTGATTTTTCTTTCTTGTTTAATTTTGTTGATATTTCACTTTTAATGTGAGCTCTACTGGGATTTTCTTTTTCCGAAATATATCTAATCTGCTCATACTTTTATAGACTGATGCCTTGCTTCTCTAAATTATTCATGAGATAACAGCCCCATTCACCAAAATTAAATTCTGGCGGGACCACTCTGTTTGGAAGGAAGCGATTTTCATCGCTACAATTACTTTGAAAGCAAGCACTAGTCCTTTTCTTATAAAAACATAACATTTCTTCATAGATAAAATACATTCTACTATAAAAAATTCTTATCTTACTTGATAAATCAAAGCAGCGAGAATGGATATAGTAATGCCGGTTTTTCAAGAGAGTTGAAAACACGCACGTTAATATCAGCTTCAACTTGCGCAGTTGAGAAAAATCACGTGCAGTCTTACCCGACTGCAAACTATTTACTTTTTCCCTTAAATTTTAAAAATATTAAATGCATTGTAATTTGATACAAATTATTAATTTTCTTCAGATTATCAAGAAAATTTGTTAAACTGACTAATGGGTTTATTCAAATAAAAGTTATATGACTATTATACGATTCAGTTAAATTATTTTAGTAAACGGGGACCATTCTTCTTTTAAACGATAATTAAGAAAGACAAATTTTTATTACCTTAACAGTGGTTGTTAATTCTAAATATTATTAATTAAGTCCAATGGGACTAACGTTAATTTCGATTTAATCATATTAATTTGTATTTTCAAGTGCTTTATAGTTTGTTCAATGCTATGTTCTTCATAACATTTTCTATAGATTTTCGAAACCAGTTTCCACAAAAACAAGTAGAGTAAATTCACGGGTAAGTGGAAAAAATAACATTCCAGCTGATGTAGATGTTGGGGATACACAAAAAATATTTATGTAAAAATACTATCAATTTTAGAGATATGTTCACTATTATTCGATTATACGTCTAATCAATAAGAGTTCATCCTATAAATGTCAAATAAAAAACTGATTAATTTATTAATTATGATTAATTAAACAACCTCATTCCATTTTTCATGTTTTTGGAATGTTATCCTTTTTCGACTCACTCGTTCAAATGCTTTACATCTTATATTATCCCACTCCAAACCATAAGAGAAATGAACGTGCACAGCAGACCTGTCTACAGGAGCTAATATTATATCACTTTTATTCATTAAATTATTGCTAAACTCTAAAAGTGTTTGGTCAGTTCGCAAAAGGTTTATGTGGGTGACCGGAGATAATTTTATCCGGTTTTTATATTATATATCTATATTTTATATTATATATATTTTTACTATATATCCGGTTTTTATAGTAGTACATGCAATATTGTGTACGCTATCTTGGCACTAATCAACAGATATTTGATACAACCCCTCATCTTTTTGCTTCCTTTTGGGAACAACGATTTTCGAGCTTATTCTATCGACGATAATTTTCAGAATTTTCAAGCTATGATTTTGAGACTTTCATAAAAGTTGCTCTATATACTTAGCTAATACATTATGCATATTATATTTTGATTGCATTCGCGCATGCACAGTGAAACATTTTTTAGTAAACCTGCTCATTTTTCATCCATTTTTTATTATTTTTTAATTCTGATTGCAGAGTATTATGTACAATGTTGTTTGTCATATTTTCTGAAAATAACTTTTTTTTATATTAAGAACTCTGCAAATTATAAGCAAAAAACTTGGCGAAATTTGGGACTGTTTTTATAAAAACCTTAATTTCTCTACGAGTATACATGCTATTCTCATAAAAATGAACACAGTATATTACAATAAGCCACTTATTAATAATCTCGAGTTTGAACGCTTTTACTACATTAGTTTTTACAGGGTTATCCGAAAGATATTCGTTCTTTTTCAATTTGTTGACAGTCCCCTATGGGGATTCGGGAAAAAATCTTCGCGGAAATATATAACATATACTATATTGTTTATGCACTTGCAGTTTCAGGTTAATTCCTCATGTATTTTTCTAGATAGTTAACAAAACGTCTAAAATCGCAAGTGACCGGTCACCTTTGGCAATATAGTGTATAAAATCAGTACATAGTGAATATATAAATATCTAAATAAAAAAAATAGATATTTTTTGATCGACAAAACTTTTTCCGAATCGTGTATACAAATTTCAATATTTAATATTTTAAAAAGGATTTACATTGTTAAAAATAGGATTAAAAAATAAATAATCTTCTCAAAATTCATTTTAATGTAAGTTTCGTCCGGTGAGAAGTTAAAAAATAAATAAGATTTATTACTATATTAATAAATATAAAATTTTGTACCTCAAAGGGATTTTTTTCTTTAAGTTGTAGGTTTTAAACTTTAATATTTAGTCATGCACTCATTTTTATTCTCCGAGTTTTAATATCTATTTATAACGCCTTAGGTAATAGCTATGATGAAATTTTACTTTAAAAATAACGTAAATTCATTTTTCTCTTGATCTCATATAACAAATAATACGTTTATATTTTCCTTATTCCTAACCAATGCCTTTAGACATAATATTTAAGAGAAATCAATAAATTATGAAAGCAATTCAATTATTTTACACCTGGGTTTCGAAGTAGATCGCTGAACCAGGAAAGCGAGTTATTTCCGATATTCTTCGAAACTAATCAAAATGGGAATGCCATTTTACTTCAAGTCTTCTCTTGAGTATAAATGCAATATTTGAAATTATTTTAATGCAGTTCTTTGATATTTTGTCTGTTTGTTTTGGTTCTTTTTTAATACCTTATTTAGCATCGTGAATTTTCTGTAAAATTAAGAATAGTCTGACAAAAAAATGTAAAATTAATAGTAATTGTCATAATCATTGTAGTTAATTTTAGCTTGATTTATTTATATAATTATTTTATTATATAAAAAAAATACATGGAGTCTAAAAGATGGCTTCTGAATTTTCAAAATCCAATTGTTTAACTATATTAAGTATTAAGGTGAAAAATGTGAAGTGTTTATAAAGTAGTTTGCTTATATTATACAATGTTGTGATATTTTCAAAGTACTTCAATATCTCAGCTACTATAGTTTCTTGCATGAGATATGTATCCCACACTTGGGAAAGCCAAAAACGTCTTTACTGGGATCCCTGGTCAGCTGATAATTGATATGTTTGACCCAGGGATATATAAATATATATATTCTATTACCATGGTTTGACCACCCACACTTTCCTATTGCCACAGTTTCGTCTCAGACAAGTTTGGCGCCTTGATGCAACCCCAAAGATCCAATGGAAGCGAGAATTCGGGCCCATATGCTAAGAGTCAAGAAGGATACCACCCATGTTCCCCCCCCCCCCCTCCCCCGAGAGAGGAGATGCTGGGGAGAAAAGTAAGAGGAGTTATTCTGGTTTTGGAGTCTGGAGAGGTGAGAATCCTTCTAGAGAAAGAAGCGCAGCGGGGTTCGAGATCGGTTCTTTTGTGAAAGGACCCAGCAAGAGAAAGGTAAAGAGGAGCGCCCTGTTCTTTATTTGTGGGAACATGCTAGAGAAACCTGGAGTAGCGCCCATGCTACTTATGAAAGATAGTAAGGTACGTTAAGACGTAAATTTTGTGTGACAAGTGACAGACTAGCCTCTTATGCTAATTATCTGCCCGAAAATACTCTTTCAATTAATCTGACTATTCACTCAATATCTTCAGCTTAAAATTACTCGCAAACTCAATATTATCCACAAACTTTATCTTGCTTGGATGTAAGCTTTGCAGTGTTGTATATGCAACAGAAATAAATTTTCAGCTAGGAATTATATTAAATGGTGATTCGAGGAATTATATTAAGTGGTGACTTTGGTAATTCACAGCTACAGTGCCCACAACATCTCTTACTCCCATTCTATACCGGAGATGCCACAATTTAATTAAAAAATAGTTAAAATTTTAGCCAATCGTAAGTAGTTTGTAGTCCCAAAATGCTTAAGCTAACGTGTCAAAAATTTTGTTTCTTCATTCTGTTTAGCTAATTAAATGTGTATAAAAGTTTTTTTCTTTCCAAGTTTTCAAGGTGTGGGCATTCTTTCAAATTCAAGGAAAGGACAATATATTGGCTAAATTTTAAATTATTAATTTATTACTGTCCATAAGCAGTAATTATACAGTATTTATTTTTAAATTACGGTATAAGTAATGAGTTGGCTTATGCCAAGAAATATAAAGGCAATTTTTTTGTTTAAATTTTGAAGTAGTTCATTGAACCAGGATAGCGGTCTATTCCCAAGATCCTAGAAAATAAGTAAAATAAGAATGTCATTTAAATTAAAAATTTCTTTTGATTATAAATGTAATATCTCTGAAAATATTTGAAATTATTTTCGTGCGCTTCTAAGATAGTTTTTCTGCATTTTTTATTGCTTTCATAATAACTAATTTGGCATCGTGAATTCTATTTTACCAGAATAATCTGATATATAAATTAAACAATGGAAGTACGTTTTGCACACTCTTGTACAGATATTCTGTGTGAAAGAAATTTTCTTTATCACAAAAGTACAGAAAGTTTTAAGAAATGCCTTAAATGTTAAAAGCGGTCAAAAAGTATTTTTGCTTTGTGCAACGAATAATGTTTTTGGAACAGGATAAAATAAAATGTCTATAGTTCATCGTAAATTGTGTTACTGTCATTCGATAAGTTAAATGAATTTTATAACACGTTTGTTTAATGGGTTTTTAAAGTACCATCGGGGCATAATGAGAAAACAAGCAAAACTATAATTTCTGGGCAATTACTTATCAGTATTGAATAATCTGACGACGACAGCTAATAATTATTTCCTTGTAAAACTCTGCTTTTGCATTTAGAAGCAAATTCAATTATTGTAACCTAACGTCATCTGGTAGAGGGTTAAGAAAAATTGGCAGAAATTGTCACTAAACCTTGTTTGTTCTTTCTCGTTTGTTTTACTCTAGAGAAATCATTGATTTGTTTCAACTCTTTCTCTGATTAGCTTGATGTCTCATTGATTGTAAAACTTCCATTACATTATCCATTTTGATCGTAGACTCTATCTACTTTAATAGGTATTTATGCCTAAAAAATTGATCCAATTAGCTAGATGGTTAAAGTTAAAAAATAAAATTTTAAGATTGTGAAATAGTTTACTACTGTTGTTTATTTGCATTTAGATCAATGTCTTACGTAATAAATTTATAACGAACCAGATATTATAGTTCCCTATAGCAGACTATTGCAGTTTTCATATATTATAAAAGTAAAAATTAATTCATCGTTTCAAAGTTAATAAATGTAATAATCTTCTGAAAACGCCAAATAATATAATTTAAATTACTACGAAACGATTAAAAATAACCTTCCAAATACAAGATAAACAAAATATTCTACGCTCTTTTTCAGAGCATATTCTCCAAATTATGTTGTTCAAAAGAAAAAAAAAACATATATTTTCCAGGTATTGAATGGTTACTGCAAAACATGTACTATGAGCAGCGTCAATGTCTGAAGCATATACAACAATTTGTTTGGATATTTCATATTTGCAAGAAAATAATATATCTTAAACTTGGGGGCTCTGCACCCTGCAACCTTCGAACACCAATCCCCGGACATTTTTGGTCTGTATGTCTCTGTATCTGTCTATCTCTTTATACGTCTGGTGTATGCCTACCCTCTATAAGCTGTCTACTTTTCTACTGTCTGTTTGACTGTATATACATTTTCGGTTGTCTGTATGCTGTCTGTTTATCTTCTGTCTGCTGTACGTTTTATGTATTCGAATTATTTTGCTATAAATGCTATATACATATTTTTCGGGAAAAAACTAAGTAGGTGACTCTAACAACATACTAAAATGTCATTACAGTCAGAATTCTACAAATCCCACATTTAACATATATTTGTTTCATCTATTCGTATTCTTTTATTCGGCTCTGTAAAATAACTATAAATGCTATATACATTTTCTTCGAGAGAAAACATGTTGTAGATGACTGTAACAACATACTAAAGTTTCATTACCGTCAGCATTCTACAAATCGCCCATTTAACATACATTCGTATTATTTTGTACGGTCGTGTAAAATAACTATAAATGCTATATATATTTTCTTCGAAAAATAAAACAAACATGCATTGTGATTGCAACAAAATACTATAATTTCATTGCCTATATTCGTATTATTTTGTGCAGCCCTGAAAAATAACTATAAATGTTATATACATTTCTTTCAAGTAAAGAGATGCTGTAGGGGACTGTAACAACATACTAAAATTAAATTAGCATCAGCATTCTACATGTCTCGCATGTAACATATATTCGTTTAATTAATCGTTTAATCAGACATTTAATCAGTCAATTCTTTCGTTTAATCAGTCGTTTCTCAACATCGTTTCATTAGAATTTTATATATATAGGGTAGATTTTAAAAGCATATGGATACCGCAACAACACGGTATGAATTTTGCTTGTAATAGGCTGTTGTCCAAGGATGTCTATGTGTATATGTCGATAATAGACAATGATAAGGAAGGAAAGATTGAAATGAATAAAAACATGGTGGCATTGTAAAACAAAATAACTTCTATGTAATTGCAATTAAGATGTTCAGATTTCACTTTGTCAGTTTTTATCTTGTTCAATAAATTCTTTACTGCATAAAGTTTTCTACAAGAGTCGAAATTCCATCTTAAACTTGTTAAAGTTAAAAAAATCATACATATTTAGCCAAGAAATAGATTTTATTTTTCTGTGAAATAAAGAAATAAAGAAAAATTACTACTTCGTGAAATAAATATGAATTTATAAAGTAAATAAAATGAAGCTATTTACTTTAATCATTCAAAACATCGTATACAGTGATATTTCGGTTCCTGAACCCCATTCGTTCGAAACATTGATCGGGTACAAAATTGCTTGAAATCCGAATAGACTTTTACTATAAGAAATATTGAAAATGTGATTCATTGGTTCCCACCTCCCAATTTAATCCCTGTATTTATTATTTTTTCAAACTATATACAATACAATACATTACATGAAAGAATAATAATTTTATAACATTTTAATAAAGTTTAACAAAACCGCACTCATACCTTTACTTGTAAAACTTCGCATGACATGTGATTCGGGAGAAGGAGGGGGTATTAATCCTTTTTTCTTAATCATTATTGTCACTTGAATTTCAAAATGCATAAAATTCGTTAGCACCGGTACAACTATATCGCATGTACTCGTGCTTCATGTTTATGAAGCACGGGAGAAACTGTGTGCTTATACGAAATATTACTGGAAGCTTTGAAAAAGTAAGTGATGACGAAGTCTCAGAAAGAACCAGAATTTTAAAAACTTGCGGTATTATACTCAGAAACTAATATTAAACACAATACTGTGGGATAATTTTACTTTCGGTAACAATAAGGTTTTCAGAATGTGTTTCTGTGCGCTAATATTTCGTACTAGCATTATCTGTCTAAAACAGTCTATGGTAAAGTCTCAATACTGTTGAAAACATTGTATATCTTCTTGTAATAAGTACCTTCATGCTTTATATTTTAACGTTTCGTTTGTCATTTGAAGTGGAATAGTTTTATGAGAGATGCATTCACAGTAAAATTATGAAGCAGACTAATGTAATTGCAAGCAACTATGAAGTGTACTTCACAGTCTGATCTCATTAAATAAATTCACATTAATTATTTCGTATTTTGAAATGGATATTTAATCTTGTCATAAATTAATTTTGTAACAATATTTTCTATAGATATTCTCGATTAAGAAATCAAAATTTCGCTTATGTATCATTTCTTACTTGAATAAATTAAATGAATACTAATTTAGCTCATCAAATAGAACTCTAAAACCAACCATTCTGGTTAAGCGGTGACAAATGAGTTGACACGGAACTTGTAATAGGATCAACTAGAGTTAAACCAAATTACAAATTGTAATAGTTAAATTCAGTTTCGGGTTATAAAACGATTTAAGTAATGGACTTTTGAAGTATCAGCGCTATTTCTCGAAAGTTTCAAGCTGTATGAACACTGATAAATATCCAGTCATTAAATATGAAATGTCCTATTACTACAAGTAACATGTTTGATACTCGGTAGCTGTAATATTTCACTTTGGCCTTTTTTTTGGTTAAGTTTTTTTTGGTTCATCAAGACTTTCAGACGCACGTTTTGGTTTGTGATTATATCTCAAACCTGTTGATGATTAAATGAAGCTATTACAGCGCAAACAACTCGAAATATCCACGAAGTATTTGGCAAATATATAGCTAATGAACATCTAGTACGTAGACAGCTTTAGAAGTTCTTATCTTCTCGTTTTGATCTTCAAAATGAATCACGTAGACGAGATGAGAGCACGATGGATAAGGATGAACTGGCAGATTGAGTGGAAGCGTACACATCTCAAATTATGAGTGAATTAGCAGAAAGGTTTTATATTACTATTCTAACAATATTAAATAACTTGAAACAAATCTGTACGATAAAAATGCTGTAATTACGGGCGTCAGAAGAGAAATCTTTTCGAAGCTTGTCTTTCTTTGTTGTCGCGACATAAAGGCAAGCCAGTTTTATACCGTATTATTACGTATGATAAAAATTTGATTCTTTTTGACATTCGCAAGCATTCTGTACGATGGTTGGATAAAGGATGGATTGCGAAAATACAACCCGAAACCGAATATTTACTCAGAAAGCTGATGGTGTCTGTTTTGTGGTCCAACTTTAGTGTTATTAATTACTATCTTATCAGGCATAGTCAATCGATTACGGTAGATGTTTACAGCAAACAATTTGACGAAATGTTCAGGGAACTTGGGATTCAAACAGAGAGATTGGCGAATAGACACAGGCCAATCCATTTGCAAACGAATGATCCACTAAGACAAAAGCGCGACACACGAATAACTTTGCTGAAATTACAGGAGCCGGGATTGGATATTTTAATCCCCCCACCGTATTCTTCAGGTCTTTAACCAATTGACTACGATTTATTCCACGCATTGGTCCACTTCTTTCAATGAAAAATATTTAATTCCCAATAAGCTGTAGAAAACGCTTTAAAAAACTTTTGACGCTTTTTGCGACTTTATCACCACTCGTTCTTCAGGCTTTATCGTTTCCAGTATTAACAAGTTACCGTTAAGATGACAAAACTGTGTCGATAAATTAGGCGCATACTTTGATTAGCTATACTGCTTCGTGCTTAAGATATAATAAAACAAACTTACATTTTGAAATTGAACATTTCATTTTTAATGATCTTATATTTAAATTTAAGTGAGAGTGGTTAACGGCTTTATTTATATGTGTAAATATATTTTTCAATATAAGTAGTTATATCTAATTTAAATTCATTTCATTCTTATTAATGGTCCGTTGATTTTTTAAACACTTCTATACTGAATCTATTCTTAATCTTTTAATTGGTGTTAAAAGTGTAAAAGTGCATATTGAATTTGTATGCAGTTAGTAATGACGGAAAGAGACACTTCTTTCAATATGCTATCAGAGATAATAATAATAATAAAAAGATTAAGCATAAAATTTTCAATGCTTGGAGGTGAAGTATATGATGTATTACTGTTATGTCAATTTTAATCAGTGCAACAACGACATCGTTTATCTTTTTATCACATACTTTATCATATGATGTGGATGAAAAATGGAAATGATGTAGTTGCAAGAAACGTCCATTTTTCAGAGTATAAGATAATTTGTCTATATCTTTAAAATAAAACACAGCTTTTTTTTTATGATTTTGAAGAAAACATTTCATAGCAAGACGCTGTGAAATATATATTACCCTATGTTGCGAATTAATTGAAATATCGCCAGGATACAGTTTAAATTTATCATACAAACAACTGAATACGAAAATTGATAAATATCTGACTTTTTATCACCGAATTTATTTAAGGTATTTCGGAACACTATATTTTGCAAAAAATGACAAAAATATCATTTTTCAAATTATTTGCTTAAAATTAATTTAGAAATTCGTATTAATTCTCAGGAAATGCTGTAAACCTCTAATAATTTAAAATATGTGATAACAGTTTTTTATTGCATCCATTTATTTCCCTTTAAATTATTCACAGTTGCAATTTTTTAATTCATTTTTCTCAGTTTGTGTTTTTTAAATATTTATGATTAAAACGCTAAAACTTCGACACATATTTTTTAATAAAGGCTTGATTTTTAAGGTGCATTTCATAAAATTAAAGAGTTGAGTTTAAGTTTTGTTTTCTTTTTTTAAAGAAAAATGTTAGGTAAATAACCATTTTGTGTAGTATTTTTACATATCTCATCACATTTTACCCCCCCCTTTTTTTTAAATCAAAATAAATTTTTGAAAATTACAGTTGTACTTAAAATAGATTAGAAACTTTTTCATTTTTTTTGAAAAGTTCAAAGGTTTTAAAATTTTTAAAAAGTTGTGTTAAAAAATTAAGTTGTTCAAATTTTACCACAAGAATTGTATATTTTTATTAAGTGATTTTCCTTTGTAAATCCATTTGACAATATGTGAAAAAGGTAATATATACACTCAAATAAAAAAAGGTAGCCTAAAGGGCACTGTGTCCCATTAAAAGTATATTTAGAGCAATTTTGTAGAGCTGGAAAATATATTGAAGAACATATTAAAATATATTTTCAAAAAATTAATAATATATATATATATATTTTCATTTGGACCTAAAAATACTAGAAAAAAAAGTAAATTTCATATACTCTCAGCGGCCACTTTTTAGTCGAACGCAAAGTGGTTCCATCGTTATTAAAAGTTTGGGTTGGGTTGATTATTGACGGCCAATTATCTACACTTGTGATATAGGCCCGGGGGGAGTGCCCTTCGTGGGGGTCTTTCTAAGGGTAACTTTCTAACTAAGGTCTTTCTAAGGTTCTAACCCGTATTTACACATGGATTAATCCACGGCTCGAAGTTATTAAAAGTGTTTAATGAATATAATTCTAACATTCTTTTTTAAAAAATGGCAAAGTTTTTCTTAAAGGTTAGATTTTCCCTGAAGCAACGAAAGAAAATTTCTAAACTAGAATATCAGAAGCTTTAAAAAAAAAGTAAGAGTATTACACTGTATGGGTTATTTTATATAATTGTACATTTACATTTAACACCGTTAAGCATTTTGTGTGTTTACGTCTGATACAATCGTAAACACTTTTTATTATATATTTTTTAATACAGTCATACTGATTTGTAAAGAAATCATACAAGATGTATTTTAGTCAAAGATTGTCCAGAACAGGTCTGCCCTGGACTCTCTTTCACTCAGTGGGAAAACTTTTATGTACCAACCAATCAGTTCCTACACTAATAAACAACACCCCAACATATTGTTACTAATATTACAACTTGATATATGAATTGTTTATCCGTTACCATTTCTGTTTAATATTAAAACAGTCCCAATATTGTAATGTAAACCAGTAAGCTAAATTTTAGATCATAATTTTTTTTCTTTCAATTTGCGATGTCCTTCTGCTCATCTCTTAATTTTAGGAACATAAATATTATTTTCTTTTTTCGTGTTTTAAACCACTATTACAAGAACATTTAATATTATCTGTTTCCTTATGTAAGGATGAGTATTAAAATATTTTTGGTTCCATTTGAATGTTGCATTTCTGAAAAACACAAATATATGCTTTTCTGAATAAATATGTGTATTTTCAAGGTCCAGCACAATCGGATATCCCTTTTATTATATTTATTTTGAGTTAATTCAGTTTTTTTCAAACTGTTTAGTTTTAGAAACTAAACAGTTTCTAAAATGTTTAGTTTAGAAAATGACATTGTTTCTGTTTCACAGTGCTTAGTATAGAAATTTTAATTAAGTGTTCCTTGCATTTTAACACACATTTATAACCCATGTGTTTTTAAATGAATTACCAAAATGCATCTTTTGGTAATTCATGGTTATTATTAATAAAATGAGCCAAAGAATGTTTCATTGATTGGAGGAATCAGGATTTTTTATATATTAAAAATGTGTCCTTTTGTCCATAAATAATGAATTATTGAAAACGAGAAAATATCTTTCTCGTTTATGCTGAGATAATTGATTAATATCTGTCAAAAGAGTAATGCACCTTAAAGATTTATTGCCCCTTCGACTTTAAAAATATCTTTTCCAGTACGTTAATAGCTTACAGTAATTTATTATGTTTTAACATTTACTTTATTTTTCAAATGCATAATATCTGAATATATCTGAATGATATATATCTGAGTTTTCTTTGAATATATTTTAACTAATTTGATGATTAAAGAGGCATTGTGTAATTTTTTATAAAAAATACATTTGCTATAAATGGAATTAATACATGTAACATTTAATTAACTGTCATTTAACTAAAGTATTTGAGTAATTATTACTTAATTTTCGACTTTAAAGAAATCTTTAGATTGTGTTTACAACTTGCATTAATCTAGAATTATGTTTAACATTCGTTGTATTTTTCAAATGCGACATATTTGGAAAGATGTATGTATTACATGTATCACTTTTATAGTAATAAAACAAGAACGAAAAATCATGCGTCAAGCATAGATTATGAAACACTTTCCAACACAGCCAGAAAACTGCAACGAAACTTCACCGTTACTTAAGATGAAGGAAGATATGGAAGTAAACAGTTTAGAAAACATATAATACATTGAAAAATGCAGTTTTCGAAATTACCTTCCAGTGTCAAAAAAGTAGTAGGATTATTTTGTTCATCCCTGTATATGATCAATAGATGAGGATATCTTGTATGATAAAATTTAGTTAAGTTAGAATATCCACATTTAGCAATTTTCGCCAATCGAAGGAAATGCAATCGAAACCTTTTGTACAGCCCTGTATATTATCAAGATTTTTGTACACACCACCTATTAAGCTAAAAGGTAACTTAAAACTCACTTGCAGCAATTAGCAAACGTAAACGACAATGTATCTTTTTTGCGTAGCCCTGTATATGAATTTAGTTATATTCCACAAACTTCTATTAGTCAACTAGATATAGTTCAGCAGGAAAATCCGTAAACACAATTAAAAACTACTCTTAAGCAATTCACTTCTATAGTCTGTAATACTTACGAATTCCCTTGTATGAATTCCCCTGTATATGATCAACCGAGTTTGTAAACACACAGGTACTATGAAAAAAAAAGTTAATCTAAAAAACGCAAACTAAAGTTGAAAACGCACTTATCACACATAGTCTGTAAATATCGCACATGTACTGTAACCAATATCTTTTGTGCGTCCCTGTAAATAATCGCAATGCACACAAGAGAGCAATTTATAGTGCACCTCAGTAATGGATATCATTTTCATTATGTTTGAAATAGTGAAATATCACTAAATTACACTGCAAACGATTTTTCCCATAGAACGATGTGTAACAAAATTCTTTTGTTTGACCCTGTAAATGAATAATAAATGCTTTGCACCCCATATTCTACAAACAGTATGTTTTAATGAGCTTCATAATTATATATCAATTTCTTTATGTTTTAAATGACGTAAAGTCATCAAAATGCACTTGAAAGGATTATTCCCCATTGACTGTAATGTAGCGGAATACTTTTGACTATGACTGTAAAAAAACTATAAGTGCTACACACTTCAGTTGAAATAGGGAACATGCTAACGACAATAATATATAAAATTTTCAGAAAAATCCGAGCATATTTACGGAAGTTAGAGCACAGACAGACGGCAGACGGCCAGACGGCCAGACAAACCGAAGTCATAAACACTTTTCAACTAGGTTGGAAAGTGTTAAAAATCAAGGATTTCGGATATATTTTAAAACTTAAGAACATAGAAACATAAAAACATAAAAACATACCTCAAAAAGAATTACTATGATTAATATATTTAAACATTAATTTTATACTTTAACAATAATGTTTTATGCATAGCTAGTTAATATGTTTTTAATGTTGGTACAGTCAGCCAAAAAAAAAAAAAAAAAAAAAAAAAGGCAATGCCCCATACATTTTAATCTCTAAATTGACACAGTAAAAAAAATATCCATTCGAGTGGAAATTAAGTTTTATTTCAAGTTATGTGTAAAAATTCTTAGGGGGTCTTCATGGTGAAATTGTACTAAACGCTAAAATTTCCATTATGAACACCTGATTTTGACATTATGTTTGACTTTATAGGAAATTGTACCTTAATATGCGAAACGGAAAGTTTTTCGGTCAAGTAGTTTAGGAAATATGAATGTTTAAGGTGGTATTCAAAAGAATTTTTTTTCCATACTCAACAATTCAAAATTTTAAGACGCATTCCCAGACTCATTTTTTAAAATAAAAACATGAAACTTGGCGGCGTGATTTATGAAGACACTAGCAAGCTTCGCCCGCTACGCTGGTCGGTTTCTCCAAACAAATTTTGAATCAAACTAAATATACCGGTGAATTGCATTCATCCAACAATGTACGTTTTTGGTCAGACAGCTACCGGAAAATATGAAAAGAGATCGCATATCAAATTATTGCCTTGGACTACTAATGTATTTGTCTGGCTTTAATTATGATCCTCATATTGATTATTTCAGGAATAAGGCTGTTGATCTCGGATCTTAGTTACCCTGCACCTCGTGCCGTACCTTGAAGTGGCAGGATGAGACTCCCTGGATATGTTGCAGTGGCGGTAGTAAAGAGGATATAGTAATGGATGCATTTTTGGACATTATAACTTGTAATGTTAGAAATATTGATGAGTTGGCGCTAAAGGCATCACTAAATTATAGAAAATGTGCAATATCGAAACCGTACAGACCCTCGAAACTTTACTTCAGCAAACATATTTTATGTAAAAATCACAATTACATAAATATCCGTAAGAATAATAGGTAGTTTTATATTGCTGAGCGCCAGTAAAAACTCACCAAATCTTGTTTCAATTGGCATCATTTGAATTGGAACATTTTGCGTGACATTTTATTTGTATTGATATGTTTGTGTTTATGTATTTTATTATGATTATATTTTAGTTATTTTAAATAAGTTTTTTAAGATATTATATCGCAAATATTAAAATAATGGCTAGTTGTTATTAGCTAACGTTAAAAGATTAGCACAAAAAAAGGATTGGCCAGATTAAAAAAAAAATTCGGCGATCACTGGCACACAGCTAACATAAAAATACCGAATAATATTCAATTCCAAATTCCCGAAGCAAACAAAAAAGTTAAAACAAAGAGCCCGAAAACTGGCATTATTGAGATTTCATCTAATCAAAATATCAGGTGATTTTTTTTCTTATCCAAAATCTTATAAATTACCAAGTATTGTTTGATCTTTAACAATGACGAATGTATTTTAGAAAATATCACTTGGCGATGAATGCAATAAATTTTAAGGTTTTGTCGCCAAGGGCAACGCCAAATTCGAAAATGTGCAATATCTCACGAATTGTTAGAATATTTTTATTTGGTACCATTCGATTCAGCATGCAAAATTACATTGAAATATGTTATAATTTGACAAATAAATATAAAAGCCGATTTTTAAGAAATGTTGTTATTGTTTGTTCCCATTTTAACCGCTTTAGGGATGGAATTTTAGGAAAACTTTCTTATTGCGCTTCTACATCCTAAGAAGTATTTTCCCCGCAATTTTCGTGTTTGTAGCTTCAGTAGTTTAGACTGTGCGTTGATGATCTCCCAAGTCAGGACTTTCTTTTACATAATATAGACTTTTATATACAGATAAAATTAACCATTATTATTACCTAGCAGGCTTTGCTCGCTACGATGGTCAGTTTCTCCAAAAAAAAAACTTGAATCAAACGAAATATATCGGTGAATTTGATTGTGTGTTTTAAAGAAACATGAACTTTTACCTTCATGTCCTTCCGCATTGGTGTAAAACGATACGAAAGCCATTACGCTGTTACATTTTCTAATGTGTTACACGAAATTTAGGCTGTTAAAGACCAACTCGTTTATTTAATTCTTTACAGTATGATTTTCTAAAGAACGATATAACGATATGCAATATACTAAAACTATCCCTGGAAAATTAACAATGCAAGTTCCATAGAAATCCATTTAGCATAATCTTTAAAAAAGTCTACTGTTTCATAATTGGGTTCCTCCGATTATAGAAATGCCCCACACCCCTAATTCTTTAACTAAGCAACATAGAGCGATATGTTATGCACTAAAACTTCCCCTCAAAATTTAGTTAACTAACAGTGCAAGTTCCAGAAAAATCCATTCAGCAGATTTCAAGGTATACGCGGCAGGATCGAAATTCCCTTTGCATTATACATATACAGTAGACAGATAAATATATCTTTCATAATCATCTTCACCTGCTGATAGAACTCTCAGGGATTTTGTAGAAAGTATGACACCGTCTGGTATACACCGTCAACCTTCTGGAATTTTGAAGACGAAATTCTGCACACCGTCCGTAGCTGTAATATATACTCTCTAGTATATATCCTCTGTCTATAGAGTACCCATATAGCACATGTGCTTCCCTAGGACATCCCCAGGAAGATTGGCATACATCCCCCAGGCATCCCTGAGGATGAAAAAATTTGTCACCAGGAGGTCCTCAGGAACCGAAAATGTCCGCCTCATAGCGTCCTGGGGAGCTCCCCAGGACCTCCTTCAGGTTCCTCCTCGGGTTGTTCTAGGGAAGATTTCAGGAAGTAATACCGGAGGAATTTGGGAGACTTCAGGGTCACTTAAAAAACATCCGAAGTTATTATTATTCGACGTAATGTAAAAAGTATTTTTTTCTTTTAATAAATACGGACATTATTTTAAAAGAATTTACATAACACATATAACAGACATTACTTTTATTAATCACGCACACAGAATCACATGAAAGCTATGGTACAGACTTTACGGAATAAACTTTCTTACCGCCGACTGGATTTGAACCTGGGTACTTACGCATACGAGAAACACGCTCTAGTGATTACGCTACACGGCCGTTGTACGTGAAACGTTTATAAGATATTCATGTATTTCTTTCTCCTTTTATGAAAGTCAGTAAATCGAAAACATGCATATTTTTATGCTTCGTATAGCAGGAATTCTGTAACTTTTATCGCAAATAAACATACATACCCTTTGATACATATTCAATACAGTTTTAAATTGATAACTAGAAAAAAAGCGTATCAATAATTATTTAAGACTGTTCTCAAACCCAAAGGAGCTGCTTTCTGGCACATTTTTTAACACGTTTTTGTTCGGAAATGCATTAAATTGGCAGGTGGTCTTATTTAGAAACTATGTAATACTAGAAATACGTTTTTTTTTTTTTTTTTTTTTTTTTTTTTGGGGGGGGGGGGGGGTAAACGCAGATCTTTTAGAAAATACTCTGAAAGTCGCCGTTTTGAACCGAATTTCCCACGAATTCATCACAATAAAAGGGAAAAGGGAAGGGGTATTTTATCATTTGCAACAACATTGCATTTTATCATTTTAGTTAGGAGCCACATATATCAGGGTCAGGGGTCTATGATAAGGGGGCCAATTAAATGAAAATATTTACAATTAAATAAATTAAACTATAAATTATAAATAATCACAATTAAAAAAAAATAAGAGAAAAATTGACGTTTTTATAAATTAAAAATTGAAAAACAAATTCAAAATGCACTTTTTTTTAAATTAGAAATATTATAATTTTAAATTTAGAATTAGAATAAGTAAAACTGAATTTGATTTCTAATATTGATATTACAATATTACAAGTTGTTAAACGATATATCTATAAAAGCTTTTCTGAGTTTAGGCATGCTAAGTTGTTCTCAAATTCAAATTGGCTAATTTATGACATGTTTTTTAGTTCATTTTTGTTCGGAATTGGCATGAAATTGGCAGGTGTTCTTATTTATAAACTTTGTAATCAAAAGATGTTTTCCATTTTTGGTAAAGACAGAATAATAAAATATAAAATTATTAATTAGTTGAAAATGTAATAATAAAATACATAAATATATATGTAATTTTTAAAAAGATCAGAAAAAAAAATTAATAGAAGAATAATAATAAAAGTAAATATGCTCGATATGATATAAATATGATTCGATTTTGAAACTTACATGAAAATTAACTTTTACTATCGAAATAAGATTTTTTAAAATAGACTGTTTAATTTAAAAATGCTTATCTCTAATCTATTAACTGGCAAATTCTGAATATGTACAAATATGTAAATATATATTAAACTGTTGATAAAATCCTTATTTGTAACAAATTTTTTATTCCTTTTGATATCTTAGTGTTACAAGGGAAAAAAACTCATTTATTAGGAATGATAAAAGAAATATATAATGATAATTTAAAATGGTCAGCGAAAAAAAAATAATAAATCGAATTTATATTTTAAAATTAAATATTGATCCAAAAATTATTTATATATATAATTCAAATTAATATGAAATTATTAATTATTTAATACAAATAATAATAACAATTTAATATATAAGACTATATTTAAAGGATCAGAAGAAATAAGTTTTACTAGGTATTTCTAATCCGTAATTTATAAAATATGCTTATATACAAATATATATTAAACTTTTGATAAATTTCGTGTTTCGAAAAAAATAATTCTGATTTATCCTAAATGAAAACAAAAATAATTATTTAGGAGAAAGTAAATCAATTTTATATATAAAATTAAATTATTTCTATAGAAACTAAGAACGTATATCAGTGAAATCAATGTAAAATTATGTATTAGTTAGATGAGAAAGTAATAGTAAACATATATAACTATATAAGTAATTGTTGAAAGTTCAGAAAAAATAATTAATGAATGTAATAATAAAATAAATTAAAATATAAATTAATTTTTAAAAGATCAGAAACAAAATAAAAAATTTTCAATTTATATTTAAAGATTAATTTAATTTAATTATTAATATATGATGTGGAATATTAAATTATGTTTTCTAAATTCAATTTATTTAACTACATTTTGATTGCATTTTATAAATTGAAAATATATCTAAATAAGGATAATTAAATATTATAGCGATAATTAAAAGTTAAACAATAACCAGATGTGCTTAGGAAATAAAATAAATAAAATAATAATATAAACTTTATTAATTAAAAAATCGAATAACTTCAAATCAAGTATATTAAAAAAAAAAGTTTTAATAAGTTATTTTAGTGTCAAAATCACCCATGAGATGGCACCAGAACCGTCTCTTCCTAGGTACTTCCTCAGGAATATCATCCCCAGGAGACTGCTCCCTGGGAAGAATCTGGGAGGTAAGTCCTGGGGAAGTGATTAAAGTATCTTCCCGAGGAATGCCTGATAGCGTCATTGCAGTTTCAGGAGGAATTTGGGAAGAACTGGAGCTCCTGGGGAGGTTTTCAGGAGCTTTGGTGCTATATGGGTATATGCACAGATTTTTACGACTACACCACTGACAACTTTCTCCCATAGTTCCATAACTAAACTATGTAGAAAATCAATTCCTGAAATATTATGACACTGCGAAACTCCCATCAAAATCCGTTCAGTAGAACTTTAGAAAAGGTAATCTTTCATAATCGGGTTCACTGTAAAAATGTTGCGTTTCATAGTTAAGTGCAATAGATCAATTTCAACTGACGTCACAAACATTTATTCACCAGCCGAGAAGGATAATTAAGAAAAATAATGTAAATAAATAAATATCAAAGATTTTTTTTTTCTTTATCCAAGACTTTTTGTGTTAAAACTTACTGGATACTTTGGTGAGTGGGGCTTTTCCGAATTTATTTTATTTTATTTATTTATTTTGATGTTCCAATAACATTCTGCCATTTGTTTATTTGGAGTTCATGTTTGGCGATGATTTTTTTTTTTTTTAGTGAAAAGTGGTCGACGGTATAATTGAGATGTACCCTTTATTTTAGCAATCACATTTTATTTTAAATCGTGGCGTTTGTACAAATAATAATAATACACAACTACATAAATATTCAATTCCCAATTGAGCAGTTAATGTTTCTATCTGAAGAAATAAACAAAAAGATTTAATTTGAATTTCTTCCATTGCTATAGTAACGGACGTATTTTTAGAAATTATCACTTGTATTGTTAGAATTGTAAGATTTTGACGTCAAAGACTTCGCCAAATTAGAAAAATGTGCAATATCTCACGAACTATTTGACTTATGAGTATTTAATTGATACCATTCGATTCAGCAAACAAAAATACATTAAAATATGTTATTATTTGTCACGCAACTATAATACCCGATTTTTAAGGAATTGTTTTAAAGTTTGTTCCCCTTTTTTTCCCCCCTTAGGGGTGGAGTTTTTGAAAATCCCGTCTTAGTGCGCCTCTACATACTGAGAAGTATTTTTCCTGCAAGTTTCGTCTTTGTAGGTTCAGTAGTTTTGGCTGTGCGTGGATCATCTAGCCAGAAAGGACTTTCTTTTATATATATAGATTTATTATAAGGGCCCCATGTTTTTATTTTTCGTTCAATTAATCAGAAATTGATTTACAAACAATTATTTTCACAGTACGATATTTTTTTTTGTTTCCAGCGCTATCGCTTCGGGAAATTCGGTTCAAAATGTCCACTTTTTGACAGCCTTTTTTTTAAAATATATTCTGCCTTTATCAAAAAATCGAGATAATACGGACATTATAAAGTTTCTGAATAAGAGAACCTGCCAATTGGATGCATTTTAGAGCAAAAATGAATTTACAAATGTGTCTCAAAATAAGCAGTTTGGATTTGAATACACCCTTAAAGCTTTGAAATGTTAAATTGATGTGATAGATACACCATTTGTAATCGTTGCAAAACAGATTGCAATCTCAGTAGTTTTTTAGGAATAACTCAAAAACTACTCGTAGGATTGACCTGTAATTTTGGATTAGGATATTTAAAGCTTCTAAAAGTGGATTTCTGTTTTAAAAAATTATAGGTTACAATTTGTATTATTTACGAAAGTTAATTAAAAAATATATGTTTTCGAAATTTCATTTCGAGTAGATTATGAAATGTAACCCGTGATTTTTTTATATAAATCAATTTCTATAAGCTTCAGCGTGTACGAATCCAAAATTGCAGCTCATTCCGCTGAGTAGTTTTTGATTATATTTAAAACGCTACCCACGTTGCAATCTCTTTTGCAACGTGAACTATAATAAATGAACAACTATATGAAATATAGTGAGCAACTATATGAAATATAACAACTATTACAAATGAATTTGAAATTAGGAGTTCCTAAACAACGTGAACGAATGATTTACTGTTGAGTATCCTAAGGTAGAATGACTCGAAAAATGCCAAATATGACATGAAAATTGTGTGTTCGTATTGAAAATTTAAGATGTACAATTTCTCTATGAAAATGACCGCTACGTAAATTTGGTATTTAAATATATGAGGTATTCTCTGTTTTTTTTTTGTTTTTTTTTGTTAAATATACAAGTTGGACAACTAAGCATATGAAAAGTGCCTCAGCATCATTTACATTTTTCAAATCTTGAAAATTCCTATTCTATATCTGAAATGTTTTACTTTGATTTTGTCTTTCTATATCACTAGTATGAACAAATCATTGGAAAAATTTAACATTAAAATTATTTTTTTGCAAAGTGAGGTCTTATTGAAACTAAATATTTTTATAGATTTTCAATTATAGGACTAAAATTTCTTATAGATAGTCAATTATACGACTTTTCATTTAGAGTTGCTTGAATTAATTGCAGTTATAACAAGTGTATGTTTTTTTTAATAATTTATCAAATATTGTCTTTTAATCATAAAATGAATTGAGGAATGTTTCCTGGAATGGAAGATTTTCTATGCATTAAGAAAAAGTCAGTATGTCCATAGATAATGAATTATTGAAATCAAGAAAATAAATTTATCTTCTTACGTAGAGATAATTTATCAATATTTGTCAAAAGAGTAATGTACTTTAAAGATTTATTTCTTTCTCTACTCTTGAAAAATCTGTAGAGTACGTTTATATCTTGCATTAATCAAAAATTGCGTTTTACATTGGCTTTATTTTTCAAACATATAATCTCTGGAATTATATACATTAAATTATTTAGTAATAAAGAAAAGACCCGTTTTAAAAATGCTTTCATCTTAGAAAATCGTCTTTTAGAATTTTATGACATTGTTTTTCCGCGACCTTTCAATTTTCCGTTCAAGGCAGATTTCCATTATACACAGATCTTGTTTTCATAGGCTTTACTATTTTATTAGGTTTACGAGGTGGTATGGCACCATAATAGTAAACAATTATCGCCCTTTCAAAAAACAATATTTTGTAAAATATACATCAGACAATAGTTATTTATTATATTAATTTATAGTTACATTATTAGTTCAAATACTCCAGTTATATATAACTGTCCGTTTAATTACAATTTAATATAGCTTCAATTAATTTCATTAAAAGTCCGTGATTTTTGTAATTAATTAATATTTAATTACTAAACTGTTTCCTTAAACACAAAATGATCATAAAGAATGTTTCCTTGAATGGAGAAATTGGGATTTTATATCTATTGAAAATGTGTACATTGTTCATAAATAATGAATGATTGAAAACAAGAATGTAAATTTCTCCGCTTTTGTAGAGACAAAATTTTTAATCTCTGTTACACATGTAATGTACCTCAAAGATTTAATTCCCCTTCGACATTATAATTACTCTTACACTACTTTCATAATTGTTTACTGTACTTTGTCGATGTATCAGGGTGTAATTAAGGTCCTAAAACGACACAACCGAAAGCTTATAGTTCAGCGGTTCCTGAAATACACGGCGCAACCGCCGATTATGAATTTGATGGATATACAGCAGTACTTCACCGTAGTTTACGATAGTACATACGAAACAATTTCAGACTGTTGACGAAAAACCGGATTTACACAACAAACAAGACTTGTGGTCAGATGGAAAAATTGTACGTGACCACGTCCTATCTCAAACGAAAATGTGATGAGAGAACGATTTTGGAAACTAGATCAGTGAAAGAGTGCATTTACAGTGGTGAAGGAATAAAAATAAGCGATTTGAGAAATTTGGAAAACAATCTTTTGCTGAATCGTACTGAAAATCTTGTGTGACATCTTGTGTTCTTTGAAATAGATGCAGAAGATAAGAACGAACACTGAACCGACCGAGCCTGTTACTAAATTAACGGACGTTGCAAATTCTTTAGACATCACTTGGAGGTACGTTGAAAAATTTCTCATGGTTAGAGAGGATATTATTTATTGTTAGCGAGTTTTAATTTTTAATGTATGTTATGTAATCTTTGCGCACATACACATTTCACTTATGTCGAGGACAAGTGGAGGAGATTCATTGGATAATTAATGCCATAGAAACTAGTGCATTGAAATCACATTATGCATTATATCACAATAGACAACTTTTTAAGAGAGTCAGGTATTGCACAGACAAAGGCTGACACTTGGAAAAGGGAAAAAAAGAAAAATAACAAAGTGATTGCTATTATACATTCTTTTCATATCTTCTATGTTTTGAATACATTTGTCATGCTAACAGTACTTTCATTAACCAAAGATATTCAAACATACTCTTTCTTTATTAGAAAACGTTTAAGGACTGCTAAATAAGGATACTCATTATCACAAATACTAATTGTGATTTCGGTAACTGTGTTGTGTTGCAAACAGTTAATATATTTGGTTTGTATTAAAAAAATGAGGTTAGCAAGATTTTTTTATTATTATTATTGATTTATATTCTTGTTATTCCGTATTATTCAAGGTAAAATCTTTATTTCAATTCATATTTATCTTCAGTTATTCACCGATTCGGTCCTATAAAAACAAAGAATGAATAAGAATTGAATGCATTTAAACTTTAATCTAAATGTGTGTAACATGTGTAATTTTTTATTGCAAATATATAAGCAAGAGCTATAAAGACCATTTAGACGATTAGACGTGTAAATATGTTCATTCCTGCAACGATATGAGGATGCCTAATATGCGACTTTTGTTCGGCTCTAAATGCATCTGAACCACGTTCGGCTGTAATATTACAAGAATCTACATATTTTACATATTCATAATCATACAATCTTATAACTGACAACAGGTAACTTCAAGCGATTGTTTTTTAATTCACGAATTTCATTCCCTATTTTGTATGGCACAAAAGTCGTTTTGTGATAATTGTTTCATTGTTATCTGTATAAATTTTCAACCTAATTGTTGTCAGCATTGCTCATGTTTGACACGTTGTAGACTATCATTCATTAAAATGTTTAACGTTTTGCACGAGCAAAAAACTATACAAGATATGATGACTATTTCTAAAACGTAAAGTTATATTGTGTAATTTAAGGGCCTGTTTAAATTTCTTGGTGATTGGCAAATTTTTACGGAAATTAGAGCCTAGAAATAAATTTAAAAGAAAAAAACAAACAAACGTAAAAGAATTATGATGATATTTATATGAGGCTATCGCTAAAACAAGCCCTTTCTGTCAAAGAAAAAAGAAATATCAAAATCGGTCATTCGTTCCAGTTATCCCTAAACATACATAAAAATACTGTAATTTCCGGCTCAAATAAATATGTTTCCGACCAGAAAGTTTATTTAATAAAATATAACCTATTTGTGCATGGAACTTATTTGACCCTTTTTAATAAATAAAATTTCTGGTTCGTAACAGAATTTTTTTAGCCACAACTTATACACCGGAATTTACGGTAAATACAGGGTGATTTTTTTTAAAGTTGTGAAAGTAAAACCCTATAACGAAAGAACCACTGATCCAAATGACCGGAAATTTCACCAGTATGATCCCAAAGCAATGGGCATTTTGTAGGCATGGTTAAAAAAAAATTAAAATCTCACCGACAGATGGCGCTGTATATGCAGTAAAGTCGGGAGAGGAGCTTGTGCAAGACACACGCACAGTGGATACTCTTCACTCTGTTGTGGAACATGCGGTTTCAGGGTTTCCAACTCGTAGCTGAAAACATTGGACAACACACTGAAAATCCTATGGGTTAGTTGCGCAGTTCTGTACGAATGTTTTACTCCATATTTTTATTTCGTTCTGTTTCTGCAGTTGTTTGCAGTTCCTTTTCTCAATTACTGCATTCTGTATGAGTATCCACTGTGCGTGTGTCTTGCACAAGCTCCTCTCCCGACTTTACTGCATATACCGCGCCATCTGTTGGTGAGATTTTAAGTTTTTTTTAACCATGCCTAAAAAATCCCCATTGCTTTGGGAACATACTGGTGAAATTTCCGGTCATTTGGATCAGTGGTTCTTTCGTTATAGGGTTTTACTTTCACAACTTTTAAAAAAATAACCCTGTATAAAAACGTATTGTAAACTGAATGTGTAAGAAAATACAAGACTATTATAATACAGTGAATTAATATTGAAATGATATAATTTTGCTTATTTTAATTTTAGTCATAACAGCGCAGTGTACAAAATTTAATTTCTTAATATCATATAAAATATTTGTGATGATTTATAAGTAAACTTAAAATGCAGTTCGTAATATATTCAGATATGAGATGAAAAAACATTATCTCTATCCAATTAATTATTTTTCTTTGGAAATGAAATTCAAGGAACACAAATTCTTTCAATGCTTTCGAGTATTAATAAATGGAGAATAAATAAAGTGTGTGCACTTTAATATAGAAGAAATTTTATTGATGTCATTTTCTAATATAAATTCGAAATTTATGGATTGAATAATGTTATGTTATGAAATTTAAAGATACTCTGCATAATACGGTTACTATGTCACAACAGTTAAACTAATTTTTACAGATTTTATAAATTTACTTTACAAAGAAGAGCGGTCTGATAGGTTTCTTTTCTTATTTGAGAAACATGTAAGTAATTTGTGAAACATAATTTCTCAATTTTGTGCTGTGCTTTAATATAAAAAATACAACCTTCAGGGAACTTGGCTTTGCAAACTCTATAAGAAATCTGAACTAAACGCTTTACTTCTTATTTTAAATTCCTTCCTGTCCTACCTGTTTTACCAGATAACTGATGAGACGTCATAATAGACTTGAAGATTTGAACATAGACGAGCTCCGGCTAATCAGCTAAAACGCTTCATACCATTAAGAAAATAATTTTAGAGAACCTTAATTATTTTAAAAATTTTATTTTGACTTTAAATATGCTTCTATGATATTATTATTATTTTATTTTTTCCCGTGTATACAGGCGTTCTCTTTTATACAATAGCTAATTTTTAAACTGTTAGCTTTAGCTCTAATTAATGATGAGTCCTAAATACAAAATTTTCAAACGGTCTGCGTGTCCTATAAGTTATATTTAGAATATCTTTCTCAATGATCTAACGAGTAAAATGATAAAAATTTTATTTCTGCACAACGAAAACTTAAAGAGTTATGATAACATTTAATAAATTTTCAACATTTACTGGTACTAAAAACTAAAAAATACGTTTGCAGTGCCAGAAAACACTGATAATTTAAAAAATATATAAAGTGACGTAACAAGCAAGTTTTCATACCTAACACATAATTTAGACATCATATTTCGATTCTCCGGTAAATGATACCTCCGGATTCCGAATTGAAAGTCAGTCGGTCGCGTCGTTTAGGAATTATATTGATTTAAAATTTTGAACTCCTAATGTTAAATTAATTTTTAATCATTACAAAGCAGACTGCAATAAAGGTATATTTATAACATTTTACTCAAAACCTACTTGACGGAATGAGTTATAATTTTGGATTCGACGATTTGAAGCTTCTAAAAATCAATTATTGTTAAAAACTTCATGGGTTAGAATTGAGGGGGCCGAGGCAAGAGAGTGCCAAGTCACATTTTTGAACTTCTGAGATATTTTAATTTGAAAATTTGATCAAATACTCAAATCAAGATATATAACATACAGTTTTTTAGCCAATGTCTTAATAACATTTGAAATATTCCGAGTAACAATATGGATAATGATTATATTTAATGAATGGACTTTAATGATATTATTATTACGTTTTTTGTAAATTAGCTATCTTTATTGGGGGCACAAAAATCTACGGCCAAAGCAAAACCTGTCACATAGGATGCCACCAAGTGACATTAGAAACAAATTATATGTTGGATATTATGATTTACAATATTAAGCAATAGATTACAGTATTAGATTTATTTCACCAAAAAATGTGGCTTGGCACTTTCTTGCCCCGATCCCTTCAATTGATATATATATATATATATAAATAATAATTGCGAAAAAATATATTATTATTATTATTATTATTATTATTAGTAGTAGTAGTAGTAGTAGTAGTAGTATCATTTTGAATTCTAACCTGTGAAATTTTAACAAAAATCGATTTTAGTTATCCTTATAAAACTATCATCATTGTGGTCTATTTAGAAACTATTAAAATGACTTTAACATTAGAGGTTTCACATTGTAAATCTGGTTGATGTCTAAAGTACTTGATCAAATGACTTCCCGTTTGATTATTGGAAGGTAAAATATACTAGATATTCTAAATATCATATATTATAATACGAACAAATGTTGTGTGTGTGTGGTTATGCAAATTTTATCTTAAAAACGGCTCTAACAATTTTGACGAAATTTTGTATTCTACCATTTTGGGGCACGAGAAGACCATTGGACTAGGTCAGATATTCGAGAAACTCAGCTGGTGATGTTAAAATTAAGTATTATTATTGAAGATTAAGAGGTTGGTAAAATTTCTATATACAGACGACCCACTAACAAACATTTAAGTATAACATTAATAAGTAGACAGTATTACAAGCAGTATGGTGCTAGACGCATTATTATACGATGATTAGCAGCAAAGTATGTATAAGGGTATATTATTTTTCCACGAGCATACTTTTATATTAGATTAACTGTTTCTACTCAAATTAATAAATGTTATATTAAAAGATATAATTATTAAATTATTAGTTATTCTAAAATGGCAAAGTTAAATAAAGATTACTGATATACTGACATTCCCTCGCCCCACTTGAGAATTAACCATTGCGTATAATAAAAATATCAGCATTTTAGTAGCTTTAATTAGAGTAGTTTAAATTGTACTTAACTCATTTACATGAGTTCATTAAACAATTTAAATTCTGATTAGGTTGCATATAATTATTCCAACTAAACCACTCTTGGACAGAATATCAATCACACGTTTATTCATAAAAATTATATTAAAAAATGTCATTTTCCATAGAGAATGCCATTTTATTATACTCATCTGATAATTTTACCCCTTAATTCTCGCGCCCGTGATATTCACGGGCTGTGTATTCTACTTTTTTTTTTTAAATTCAGATTGTTTGATACAAACCAGTTTTTTAAAATAGTGAAATTAGCTTTATTCTCGCATCATTTTATCAGCCATTAAATAAGGTGAATGTTTCTACTTCAAAAAATTGGTGGCAATCAAACAATTTTAATAAAAAAAAAGTAGCTTACACAAAATATAACGATTCTTAAGGGGTTAAAAATGATACTAATTTTGCAAAAAAATGTAATTAAACTACTCAGTTTACCTGTTTTTTCTTTCTTTTATCTTTACAACCAAAATGGATTCATGAAAATTTTCGACTTCCAGTTTTCGATGGATTTATACGTTTTAGAAAGTCCTGAATACGATTTGACTGTTTTTAGAAAATGTCTGTCTGTCTGTATGTATGTATGTGACAAAAATTTTGTGGGCGCTCTATCGCAAGAACTAATTCAGAGAATTTAATAAAACTTTAGATTCAGTTAGTCCAAGACGAAAATTGGTGCTGATTAGTTTTTGGTGTAAATCGCCCAACAGATGGCGCTTCTGTGCTACATTATTCACGATTTTCACGCTAGGAACATAGCTAGCTTCATCTCAAGAACTAATGCACAGAATTTCATCGAACATCAGGTTATGTTAGACCTACACGAAAATAAATGCTTATTATATTTTTGTGTAAATCGCCCAATAGGTGGCGCTGCTATGCAGAATGTTTCCCTATTTTCACGATAGCTATGTCTCAAGAATTAATGCACAGAATTTAATCAAACTTCAGATGCTTTTAGACCTTGACAAAAATAGATGCTGATTTCGTTTTGGTGTAAATAGCCCAAAAGGTGGCACTTATAGGGTACTTTTTTCATGATTTTAACGATAACTATATCTCAAGAACTAATGCACAGAATTTTATTAAACTTCAAATTCAGTTAGATATTGACATAAATAGATGCTGATTACGTTTTGGTGTAAATATCCCAACAGTTGGCGCTGCTATGCTGCATTTTTTAGGATTTACACGATTTTAGCGATAGTCATATCTCAAGAACTAATACACAGAATTTCATGAAACTTCAGATTCAGTTAGACCTTGATATATATTGGCGCTGATTTGTTTTTGTGATATGTGATACCTGTATGAAATTTGGGATTGGCACGTTCGACTAGTTTATTATCAAATTGAAAATAAATATGGATTTGTACTTCAACAAGATTCACGGCAATTTTTGTAATTGCAGGTACTTTGACTTTCTAACCAATAAAAAATCATGCGAGTTTTAATTATAAATATTGCAATTTATTAATAGTTAATCAGTTGCAAATATTGAGATCAATTAATTGTTAATCAATTACAAATATTGATATATATATAACCTTTGTTACAAAAATTGTCTATGAAACGATTAAAGTATATTAAGCTGAATACAATTTCTTGTAAAGTAACTTTCGTTAACCTTCTGACTACCGAGACGTGCGTATTGCAACTAATAAAAATAAGTGCTTAATGGTTACAGTGTAATTTTCCCCTCTATTTTATATAGTTTACTATATTGAACCCTGTATTGATATACCACTAAATTTTAGTAATCTTATATATTTAAGTATGGCATGGTAGATTAAAATGGTATTCCTTGTATAGTCTTTTTAAAACTTTCCAATATAGTTGAAAAGTGTTTATGCATTTGGTTTGTCTGTCTGCCGTCTGCCATCTGTACCGTTCTCTGATTCACGTAAATATATGCGGGTTGCCATGCAATTGGTATATGATATTGATGTTTACTATGACTTGTTTGGTATTGAAAATGAAGATTGTAGCACTAATAATTTATTCACAGGGACACTCAAAATAATTCCGTTACATTACGGTCTATGAGGAGAAATTGTTTGCGGTGGATTTTAATGAAGTTAAACTATATCAAAAATATTGAAAGTTATATATATCACTGAAGTGCACTACAAAATCCTTTCTATAGAATAAGGTGTGTATAGCATCTTACGTTCCGTTACAGGAACACGCAAAAGAATTCAGTTACAGTACGGTCTATGGGGAAAATTTGTTTGCGGTCTACTTTAATAATCTTACACTATTTCAAACATAGTGAAATTGATATGTACCACTAAAGTATACTACAAGATTCTTACTATAAAATAAGGTGTGCATAGCATTGATCGTTCCTTTACCGGGACACGCAAAAGAATTCAGTTTCAGTACTGTCTATGAATAATAATTGCTGGAAGTGCATTTTCAGTTGTGGCACGCGTTTTAAATTTAATTAATTTTTTTGCATATTAATGGGTGTATATACATTCTAAAGATCCTATACAGGGCTGTTCAAAATATGTCAAATATATTTCCATTTATTGGCGGAATTTGCTCTAGGGGAATTTTCAACTGTGCTATACGTTTCCTAACTGAAGTAATTTATTGAATACTATGTAGTATATATACAGATGTACAGATCCTATACAGGAGCGCATAGAAAAATTCCCGAAAATCCCAATACTATCTTCCAGAAAAAAAATATTCAGCAATCTATATATTACCAAATTTATTAAAGCCAAAGATTTTTTCTATTTAGTAACCAAAGCGAGATGACTATAGAAATACAGTAAAAAATAAATACTATTATATTTACAGATTTCTAAGAACCGGATTTCTTGTACAAATATTTATTGCATAAAACATTTTTTAGATAAGTTGATTTTTGCTTTACAATAGGCGGATTAAGCATTCATGTACAAATAATTAAACTGTACGCTAAATTAAATAGTAATATTATATATTTTATTACATTGTATACTAATTGTTATTATTATATAATGTAGTATTTATCGATTATATAACAATTATTGATAACGGATCCTTTAAAAACCAAATTGCTATTAATATATGTAAGTATACATACTGAACATGAAATCTCTACAAATATCTAACAGGGATACTAATCTCTAAACTAGCTTCATTGAAAAAATGAGAGACGTAATGTGATAATAAACAAGCAGCGTTATTGGCAAAAAAAGAAAAATGAAGTGAAGATGGTGGCTTTCAAACCGTTTTTATTATCCCTCTCACTGAGTGCGGAAACACTTTGGAGTATTTCGTATTATACCATGAACATAAAGGACTCTAAAGTGTCTTAATATACTTTTATTGAGAGTTATTTGAAGGAGTGTCAAATATAAAGAAAAATTCTCTTTTTTTTATGTTTTCTGTGAAATTTCGAATTATGTAGTTTTAATAAATGGAAAATAAATAAACCTATTGAATTATATATTCCTTACTTAAAAAAAATCTTTCAATTTGAATTCTAATGAAATAAGTTAAATTTCAAATTAAAACTTCTAGGAAGAATATTACTCTAGTGATGTTAATGATAAATGAGTTATTTTAGATAAGAAGACAAATACAGTAATTACTCGCTTATTTTTTGCATATTATGTTGATTTTTTTTTGTATTATAGATAATACTTGCAATAAAATGGTTTCTAAAGTAATATTATACGTATAAGGTTTATCTCAAAATATGACGACCTAAAATTCTGATCAGAAATACTATCTCTGCCTAAGAGAAAATATGATAAGAAGTTATCACGTTTATAAATTTTTTTGTTGTGCTAATGAGGAATATGAAAATGAACATTAAATATGTCTAACTCCCTTATGACAAATACAGTAAAAACCCAGAAGACAAAGCTCTAATATAAAGGAATACTACATCAAACAAAAAATTATATAGCTCTGGTAAAAAGTATACAATTTAAGAATACTATATAAAGAATACTATACTATGGTGAAAATAATACAAAAATAATAAACAGTGTACTATCTAAGACAGGAATCTGTTTTAGCAAAGGTCTATAGTAGAAACTGTTTTATAGTTAATATTAATATAGAATTGTATCCGTTCTTGCGAGCTTCTATCGTAATAAAAGCTCTTCTGTATATTAGAAGTATGTGTTCTTATAAATATGTATCTTCTAATTCAGTAGTAATTAAAAACTTTCTTTAATTTGAAAAGTGCTCAGAAAGGAGCAGGTATTCTAATTTACACTTATAATTCGATGGTCGTTGTTTAATATGAATGGTTTATCACAGTTATATTTTAATGTACTATGATTGTGCTGTACTGAGCGCTATTTTTGAACTATATTTAATGACAGATAAAATTCCTCGAGATCATACATTACTGTATTTATTATGACAATCATGATTGAACATATGTTTTTTATCAATTTGTAAACTTAAAATATACTTTATATACATTATATAGAAATCTACTTAATCTTAATAATTTTCTTTTTTATGGAAACGAAATAAAATCTTTAAGAGCCTACACTAGTCGCGCGAAGAAGCGAATGTTAATTCTATGGGGGCTTTTTAAAAAAAAATTCGCTTAAAGTGTAATATTTTTAAATGTCTTTTTTGTATTGGATAGCTGAGATCGATCTCTAATAGGGCTAATTTTTATTTTCTCAATTTTAGTTGCAGTTTATTTTTAATGAGTTTACTTTAAAATTTCGGAACCGGTTCCGAAATGGAAAATTACTTTGAAAAAACAATCTGCAACCAAACGCGAAAAAGAAAATACTAGCCCGGTTAGCGATTGACCTCGGCTATCCTATGCAAAAAAATCATTTATAAATAGTAAAATGCAAGTGAGAACTCTCCCATAGGTTTAGCATTATAACGTTCGATTATCTTCGCATGAGTAGTATAAGCTCTTAACGAAAAAAATAACATTTTAATCTCACACTTTAGTAATAAGATTATGAAAATAATCAGCTGTGTGCACAGATCACTTTTTATGAAATAAAATGTAAACTTAACTTGCTATGAAATTTTTTTATATCAGAATTTGTTTCCATTTCTCAGACAAATAGACACGTGCAATTTTTTATGTTATATACTCTAGAATGAGTAACGTGAACATGGATCATATTATCATACTTCCTCTTTTGTAACATTTAATGTATATGTATTTACAATATATTTTGAAAACATTAACTATTTACTTCTTGCACGTTTCATTATATTATTGTAATATATTTAAAACATAATAGCAGAAAATTCAACATATTTTACCCATATTGGCAATGTTCCACCTTTCTTATCTATAACGAAAAATATGCTTATAGTTATTTTGAATTATTAAGAATTATTACCAAAGCAGTGCTGTTTAAATATTTAAGTATCGTGATTAATTATGTGAGAAGGAATTTTATCGGAGCCTTTTTATTTAAACATTTTTCTGTGTAGATTAAATAAAAAACACTTTTAGATAATGATTTTTATTGCTGTGTATCGTGATATTGCATTCATACTCAAAAATCATAAACATTGTTTTTTCCCAAGTACACATAACGTAAAAGATAGCATACAGATATTTGTTGTTTATATTTTCCCCAGTGTTTGTCAAAAACATACACAGACCTGAAAAAAATATTGTTTTCAGAAAATAATATAAGATATATAATATAAATAATATAATATAGAGAATAATATTTTCAAAGCTATAACTTATATTTTACTAATTGTTTTATTGGAAACTTTACATTAGTTTTTAAGTTGTTGTATTTAATGGGAAATCTCCTTGAAAAATGTATGTAACCTTTACAATGGATTTTAATAACTGTTACATATTAATTTGAAAATGTATAGCATGGAATTTCTAGCAGCTGGTAAACCGTACAACATTAAAAACAGACATTCTTGAACATTCAAGTGTGCTTGTAGGTCTAATTTATTGAATCTTACGATTAATCAACTGAGAAACGAGCTACTTTAATGTTAATTAAATTAACTTCTCAAATGTGGATTAAGTAAAAGTGTGGATTAAGTTTTATTATGCTAATTAAATTTTTAGAATTTTTTTCTTTATTGTTTTTATTTCTCGAATATCTCTAAAAAAATCTTATCACTATTGTACTGGAATACGCAAATTCCTACAGTTATAATTTAGATGGAAATTTATTCATCTTTAATGTGTCAGAAGATTTAAAAATTTCTTTAATGTATAAAAAAATTGTAAGCGAAAATTACATAATTGTTTATAAAAAATAGTATTGTTAGACATATTTCCAACTGTTTAAAAGAAAGATATTAATGTGTCAGGAAATTCAAATATAACGGGACATAACTTTTTCTATTGTTGATTTTAGAATCTTTAATTATTTAATGCCACATATACAGGGTGTCCCAGAACATCGTGTAACAAATTTCGAGAGGAGGTACACAACATCATTAGAAACCATAATTACATAGCAAAGCATGATCGGAAATCGATGGGTGGCGCTGTACGCGAGCGCTCAAGGTCAGCACGTGTGACTTCATCATCATTGTAGATGCCGACTGCGTGCGATCAACATGAATCATTTCACAAACGCTGAGTTGATGGACATCCACTTCATCTATGGCCTAGCCGACGGAAATGGACGTGCTGCTATTCGGTTGTATCGGGAAAAATATCCAACGAGGTGGCAACCAAATCATCAAATGTTCGCTCTGGTACATCAGAACCTTGCAGAACGTATATCCTTCACAGCCACGATGCAGGATACTGGGCGGCCGCAAACAGCACGGATACCCATATTCGAAGAGTGTCTGTTGCATGTTGTGGACCAAAATCCCTGTACCAGTGTACGGGCGCTTGCCACTGTTACCGGAACGTCTCGATCAACTGTCCATCATGTACTGCAGGGCGAAGCCTTACATCCCTTTCATCTTCAGAGAGTTCAGTAATTGCAGCCAGATGATCACCCACTACATGTTGCATTTTCATAGTGGTTTCTACACCAAAGTGCTACCGAAACAAATTTTCCAGTTCTGTTATGTTCAGTGATGAAGCAACCTTTACACGTGAATGATTGTTCAATACGCACAACGCACATGTGGGCCTTAGAAAACCGACACGGAACCTAATTACGAGCTGCACAACAAGGCCTCACTGTTAATGTGGAGGCAGGTATCATGGAGGACAGTGTAGTCTGGCCATACATCTTACCACCTCGACTGGATGCTCATAAGTATCTCGCCTTTCTTCAAGAGGTACATCCGCAATTGCTTAACGATGTCCTCACACATGTTCGGTGCAGAATGTGGTTTCAGCATGATGGGGCGCCATCTCATTACGCAAGGCGTGTACGTGACCATTTAGACAGGACATTTGGGAACAAATAGATTGGGCAGAGCGGTCCCGTCACTTGGCCTCCCAGATCACCCGATTTATCTCCTCTTGATTATTTTCTCTGGGGTGCCATGAAAATCATTGTGTACGACACGCCCGTAAATTCTGAAATGGACTTGGTGGCATGAATCTCCATCGCTGCTGCTACGATCAGCTAAACGTCAAATATCTTCGAAAATGTTTGCCAATCCATGTCGCGTAGGTGTTTTGCGTGCATCCATGCCAATGGGGGCAATTCCGAACACCTCCTGTGATGTTTGTAAGTTATACATTGTACTATTTTGTTGTGTAACAAAGCTATTTACACTATATGCTGTGTTTGGGCCTTATTGTGTCTTTGTGTCTTTTTATCACGTGAGGGGGACGTTTTCGCCCATGTTTTCCTATGCAATTATGGTTTCTAACGATGTTCTCTACCTCCTCTACAAATTTGCACACGAAGTTATGGAACATACACAAGTTACATACTTTACGTACAGCTATGAATGTGGTGTCGAAGTATAATAACCGCCTCTAGCAGTAAGTTCCTGAAATAGAGATCGTATCTCGAAAATCATAGGAGATTTGACGAAACTTTCCTAAACATGTAGAACATCATAGTTGTAGTAAGAAAATATACATTATTCTCGCGAATACGATAAATAATCTCTGTAGATACTAAAATAGATAAAACCTATGAAAGACAATTTATTGTGAAAAATAAATATAATTGCAGGCGATAAATTCATTTTAAAACTCTAAACACTAGCCTGTTCAGATAAACTCGACAGAGCTCTAAAAATAAAAGTAACCGATGCCTTGCTTGTACTACATCACAATGTTTGCTTCATATTTGTTTACTTCAGATTTGTTACTTCATTTTGCTTCATTTTACTTCATTCTTGTTTGATAAAATTTCATTTGCATAAGTTGAAAATATTTTCATTTGCCTTTCAGAAAATTCGTGCTTTTCATAAACAAAACGTCCCGCCTCAATATCAAGCATCGTGGTCTATACAGGCAAATATTTACTGTTTCCGTATACATAATATGTCTTTTCTATTAAATTTATGATGCTACAACTTTAAGATTGAACTTTTGGTCGTATGCATCATAAGTTTCAAGATACAATCTCAAACTCCGGAATTTACCCATAGAAGCACTGCTTCGTGCAGAATATATCCGTTTTAATACGCCTAACCACCACATGCAACTTTTATAATTTTGGACACTAGGTCAACATGCAATCCGTAGCTTCTGTATATGGGAAATGCAGTGCGCGTGAAATATGAATTTCCATTTTGTACGGGACATTATTGCAGACACATGACATTTGTACTTATAAGGTGCCTTTATACAATACAGTACCAAAATAAATTGAAAATATTTGACAGATGTCATCAATTCGCGCAATTTTCTTTTCCATTTATAAAAAACAAAGCTAACTTGTTTTTAAACGCCGTATTGACAAACGTTTTTTGATTAATGAAATGAACATAACTGCAGAATCTGGCTGATATAGAACCCACACGTAATTGTAGAAACAATTTTGTATATTTAATAACGAAAGGTGGTATTGACAGAATTAGTTATACATATTTGTTATCTACTAGTGGAATTTACCTGTCAGAGGGTGTCACACTGCGGACGTGTAAATATGGTTTTACCGCGATATACATAAATTGTGGCTTAACTGCTTTGTTTATTGTAGACATATTTCTTTGAAGTTAGCATTAATATATTTCAAAGCCTTCCTTTCATAAGTGAACGTTATGCAGTATTTTTAGGAGATAGAAGCATCATCTACTTGAAGAAAGGCGAGCGCAAAAAAAGGCATATTTTCATTTGTTGCGGTTGACATTTTGGGACGATTCTGTCACCATCTCCTCTTCAGCTTACAAATACCTACCAAATGCCCAGACCTTATGCACTGTAATTTTTTATTACGGAGATATTTGAATTCCAAGGCATGCACATATTGGACAACGTCACCGGCCATGAACAAAGCTATTTTCCATTATGTGAAATTACAACAAAATGCTGTACAGAGTACTACGCCAAATCTGATGCCCTTTTTCATTAATAACAAGCGTCAAATTAAAGTTTGTAATCTTAGATTCGTTGAGAACAGCGCTGCGCCACTGTACAGACTCTTAAAATAAGGGAAGTGCCAGTTGAAGGTGTCACATGTTCTGGAATTAGGAAAATATATATTTTGCAAGAATACAATGTCTTCTTATGCATATCTGTGAAAACCAAAACGTGTTTTGTATTCATTTTTTTGTTGTTGTTTCTTATGGATGACCTGAGAATTTAATAGCAATTACACAGATCATCGGCATTAAAATTACATTTTTAATCCATTATTAGAATATTTTGAGCGTTTCAAAGCATTTTAATCCATGAAGAATTAAGTTACAATCACATTTTAAAATCGATTCTGAAACACTATACAAAACTTTCATGGTATTATTCGATGTGATTAACACTTGTTATAGCATGATTAATTATAAAGCAGAACTTATAACTTTTTCCTATTAAAGGATTAAGGAAGTTCGTTGTAACTTTTAATTAATAGCATTTATCAATCACCAATGCAAATGAATGGTTGAAATTTGTAATGAGAGAACTGAGTGTCATTGATTGATTTTTAGCCTAAATTAAATGTGATAGAAAGGAAGGAGATGATTAAATATAGTTTGAAATTTAAAATGGTGAATATGTTGGCATGCTTGTTTCCTCATATCCTGAACATAGCTAACGAATTTTGTATAAAAATCAATATTAAGATGTTTTATTTCATTGTTATACTTTATGGTTATATTGGTTATATGGTTACATTGGTATGTGCAATGATCCCTAATAATAACTGCTAAAATTGCAAAAAAACTGAATTGGTTGGTATAAGATATCAATGTAACATTTTGTTTTACAACACAGATTATAGATAATAAAATATTTTTTGTTAAAAAGCTTAATGGTGAAACTATTTACACCAAATACTCTCAAAGTACATTTAAAGGTTCACAAAAGGCACGTTGGAAGTTGGTTGTTATGAATTAGATACTGAATCCTAATTTATCAATTTTGAAATTATTAAATTTAGCAATGAAAAAATGCTACAACATTCACAGAAAGTAAACACACCTTAAAATATCAATCCATCAAATTAAAAATATAATTGTTTTTTTTATACCTCATTAATAGTAGATCTTGTAAGTTATGATAATGAACATGTTGGAAAGTACAGAATAGGAAAACCACAGTCATTTTCTGTCTGTCTAATTCATATTTACATCTAAAGGTATATAAACTTTTAGAGCTGAAAATATATAAACTTTTCCTCTCTTTAGCTTTTTATTCTTTAAATATTTAAAAAAGTAATTACCTTGAATAATAAAAGATACTTTCTGGAAATTCTGCTGTGGTGTAATGTTGGAGAATAACAATTATTTATAGTACTCTCTAATCATATTTTAAAAACGCTTTTGTCGATAGAAACTTCAATAAATCAGATTTATATGAATAAAAGGAACATGGATATGGCTGCAACAATTTTGGAAGTTAACCAAACATAATGTTTTATTTTTATCGCTGAAGGTATGAGAACATTAATCCTATTCGTTTGTTGTAAATATTTTATGATTTGTATGCTTGAAAGCTGGATGTTGCGTGCCAAAATCTTCTTTGTGTATTGATTTTAGAAAGTTTTGATGAAATAAGTGAATTTACACAGAATAAAATATTTTGTATTTTATTATTCTATGCTATACTTAATTAGACTCCAATAATTATTTCAATTATTTTTGATAAAGATTTTTTTTTGTATTTTAAATGATATTACAAAAAACGGATAATTCATATTTGCAAAGTTTTTGCTTCCAATTAAGTACGTCATCAAACTTCGTTTTATCATATGAATTACACTCTCTTTATCCATAAATAATACATTCAGAGTTACACGTCAGTCAGTAATGGTTAATTTTTTTTTATCTGTAATTTTTCTCTCTGTTTTATGTAATAATCTACTACAAATCATATTACTTAAAACAATTGTCACCAAAAAAATTTTTATTTCATGCTTTTTGTTTTCTAAAACAATTCATTTTCATAAATTTACTTCAGAACTATATTCAAGTTTGCTTTAGCTATATCCAAAAGAATTTTAGCCAGCTATTATTAAAATTTCTGTAATAAATTTCGTGTCTAATGTCCTTAATTCATTTATGCCTTTATTGATTATTTTTCTGATATCAGATTCTAATCTTACTGAACACTGGTTTTATTGGCCACCGTGTAAAATTATGGAAGCAATGATGACTCAAATTCGTGGCAACATAATAAACCATATAGTAATGTTGGAAGTTAATACCAAACTAATAGAGAATGAAATCTTATTTAACCATTAAAAATATCTTTGGGTAATGGAAATAAAAATGTAGCAGTTAAAGAGAAATACAGAAGAGAAAATAGATTAGATTTTTTTAATGGAATCGACGCTTTATAATCTCTTCTTTCTGTTTTACGTTTTATTATTTTATCCCTCTTTTTTTCATATCAACTAAACTTCATTAAGTTATGTGATGCGTATATAATCTATAGTCCTATACATGGCCGCCCAAAATAATTCGAATACATTGATATGTATGTTCAGATATTCCTTAAAATGAATTGCAGGAAAACTATAAAGTTTTAAATTAACGAAAAATATTTTTTATGAAAAACCTAGAATTTCTTTTCCACATACGCCTGCATGTTTCTGTAAAAAAAAAATACAGCCATATTTTTGTATAAATGTAATGAATTAGTCAATAAAGTGGTCGATTCTTGCAACTGCTGTGACGAAATTAAATACCTCTAGAAAATTGGCTACCTATATATACTGTTATCGGAAACATCTAGACCTAGGGTATGCTTTAATACTACAATTTTTGTTATCGTATTTTTTCTGGTAAAAGCCATATAATTAATAAATATCAATAATTAAAAGACAACGCTCTGTGAAATTTCGAGGAAAATCTTAACTTATGGGATTCAAATTCATTTCCTTAAGATTTATCAATACTGAAAATAATCCAAGAAGTAAATTAGCCTATTAGATAAAATCTATTAGATAAAATAATTAATCCATGATGCAAAAAAAAATACTTAACTAATTTACATTTAAGTATCAACAAAGCTTTATTTACAAAAATATTTACAACCGATACAAAATCATAACGCAGCCAATTAGTCCAGTCTGCATAAGACAACACTAAATCTTTTGCTATGAAAGCAATTAATTAAATTGAACATATACCTTAAATTAATTCTTAAGAATCACATTATTTATACTTGTGATAACTATAATATTACATATATATAAATTCAGTATGAACTAAAAATATTAAAAAATAAAAAATAAATAATAAAAAAAAATTAATGACTTTGACCCGCAATACAGTTTTATGCTTGTCAAACGATTCATGAAATAAATATGTTCAAATATTCTACTTGAAGAAAAATGTATTTTTGTTACATTTGGGCTACCCGAGGGCGCACAACGTCAGTAATCATGGCAAAGGTTTGGGACCTTCAGTCATTTCAATCATGAGTTGGATCTGCTTTAAAGCGAAACACATTTTTCCTTTAGCAATTAAATGAACATTGTGGTTTTTTTGTGTCACCGAGAGCAAAGCCGACATTTAGCATCGCTCTTCGAATAAGACACGGTCAAGTAAAAATCGGAAATTCCATCTCCATTTTTAGGGAATGAAACTATGACCAAGTCAATTCATTCAAAATTGTCCAATCACCAAAACAATTGTGTCAAAAATTGTGTCTGTGTGTCTGTATTAATGTTGTAACTCTATTTTAAACTTTCAAAGTTCGCGATAAAAATCTTCACACGGTCACTGCATCATTTCTAGCCTCTTTACTCCTTCATTGACAGACGTTCTTTCCCCCTTGACTGTGTCTTTCACTCAGTCATAAATCTGTAGTTGTATAAAGCTCATGAATATTGTGTCCGCAGATCTATAGCCCGACAATCCGGTGGCGATGAAGAAAAAATTATGTTTCCTATACATTATGTTCTCATAGAGTTCATGTGTTCCTACAGACAATATGCTCTCACATATTATTACAATAATACATATAATTCATCAAACAATACAAAAATTCATAAATATATAATCCTCATAATTCTCAATAATTTGTACTAAAAAATATTTTTACATCTGCTTTCTATGCAGCGTTATGACTAATTAAAAGTTCAAATACGCTCCATTTCTCGATATTAAAAAAAAACAAAAGTTGGAAGAGAAGCGAAAAATACAGTGTATCTTCGGCAGCAACGAAAAACGTGAGATGATGACTTTGACGAGAATATTGCAAGATTTTTATGAAAATTTCATGATTTGTCGCCAAAACTAGGCACGCAAACAGTTAATGCAAATTATTACAGAAATCAAGTTCTGTACTACACATTAGATCCGAATTGTCGAAAATAGAACATATTACCTCGAAAATGTAAATACAAGTATAAAGTGAAATAATATTGCATGTATGAAAATTTTATATATTCTTAAAAAGTTCGAAATGGTTTCAAAATCTATGCTTGGCACATCATTTTTCTTTATTGTTTTATGTTATGTTTAAAATCAACATTAAGACAAATGTTGTTTTTAAAGCTTAAGCTGTTTACTATCATCAACATAGAAATTATAATGTAAAAAAAAAATTAAATCCAGGAAACTGAATCAAAACTTATGAAATGGGTGCTTTTTACTAAATACAAAATAAAACAAAAAAATGGTAGGAACATTTTTTCTCAGAACTACCATAATTTATAAAAAGAGCATCTTTTAGTACTATTTTTTTTTCATGTTTATGTTTCATGGAAAAACGTTACTGCACCTAAATTGAGTTTTCAATTAATGAAACATTTTTTTTAGGCTTATGCATGTAAAAAAAAATGCATGTTTTTTTATACTCTATCCTAAAGCTAATTTTCAAAAAGAACTACTTCAATATTTTATTCAGTCTTGTACTCTAGAAAAAGAAGAATCGTTTTATTTAAAATCGAACCATTTCTTTGAAAGCTTGTTCGGAATTTTATTTTTTTTCAATTTAAATTATGATAATAATTTAGTTTTATTTATTTATTTATTTTTTACTTTTGATAACAAATATTTCGCTGAATAAATAGTGCACTTTGCAATATTTGCAGTAATTTTTATTTATTCCTTTGCGCATTGTTTAACATTATGAGAAAAAATGAAACCTCGCCAAGTTTGGGCTATCTAGATTGGCTGTTATCCATGGATCTGCGTAGCTTTACACATTTGTTTATGTTACTGCAAAAGTTTCTTTACATAAATACAGTAAATAAATTATTATTAATAAGTCTAAAAATGTAATGAAATGAGAATAGAAAAACTTTTGGAAAACTTGTAAATTCATAATTGTGAGAAAATTAAAGTATTGTAATATGAATTGCAGTTTTCGAAATTTTCTCTTTCAACACTCTTCAATTTCATTATATCTGTTAACTCCATCTCTACCATATTTAAATTTGATTATATTTACTAGTTACATCTAAACATTCATCAAAAGTAGCTTTTTGTCTAATCGAGTGAAGATGAGGCAAGTGTGAGTAACCTGGTATATTCTTCAAAACTTGTAAAAATTGTTGAAGAAGATTTTCTTCCACATTACATCTATTTCCATAATTCAATCATTTCTTTTTCTTGATGGAAAATATTTTGACAGTAAAAATATTAACTTATCCGAAAGTTTGGAGACATTTCACTGATCAAGCAGGGCGGTCGCTCTGCCAAGCCAAGCTTAAAAAAAACGCCACACAAACAACGCCAAGAACTGGACTAAAGAACGCTACTGCTTACTTACAGAAAGCAACTTCGCAATGTTAAATCGACAAAACATGCCAGATTAAAATATCAGATATCAAATAAACCAAGCGTTGCAGAAAAAAAAAACTAGAAGAATCTAATGAAGAATTTCTTCAATTTAAGACCAAACTCATCACCATAAGTGATTTATAAACAGAGATATAGATTTTTAAAAAAATGTCGAGTTACTTAAAATGATCACTTTTTTCTTCGTCAAACTTCTTTTTTTCAAACAACCTACAGGCCTTAATATTGGGCAGAATAAAAAAAGGATTGCATTTTTGGACAAGTATTTACGTAATCTATGTGCTTTTATAAAATCCAGTGTAAAAAAAAATTCTACCCTTAATTAGCAAAAAACTATTAATTAACTTGGCGATTAAAAAATTATGCCAAAACAGAGATAAAACCCGCCAACGACCATGTACCATCTGTATTATAATAGCACAAATCAGTTACAGGTTAAAACCACATCAAATTTCCTCTAAAAGTCAGCCATTTTCTTCTGAAGATATTTAAAAAAAATAAAACATCATAATTATAAGAACACACATTTTATCAGGCAATTAAATATGACTGCAAACTGTGGCAGATGACGGTTTCCAACATGAATAAGTATGAGAAATTGCCGGTCAAGGGTATAGGTATGGGTGGCTCAGTCGCAAAGCCTCAGCACAGTACGCATAAGGTCCCAGGTTCGAGTCCTGGCCCATGTCAAATTTTCACTCATGTTTGTTTAGTGTATTTAATTGTCTGATAAAATGCGTGTTCTTATAATATTGTAAAATAAAATAATCAGACGTAGTGTTTATGCTTTAAAAAATATTTTAAATATATAATTTACGTTTTTAGAAAGATCTTTAAAAATAAATTAGTTTTTGAGGGAAGATGTACCTTCTAAAATGTATACATTAAGAGTTACTGGCATTTAAAATTTCTTTCCAAACGTAAACAAAATTTTTGAAATGAATTAAATGTGATTCATTTATTTCTAAAACAAGTAATATAAAAAAAATAAGTCAATTGCTACTTTTTAATCATAAATATATAAAATAAACCCATGCAGCATTAATGTCCCACGTTATCTTTATTGAACATTATTTTATAATCATCGTTGCGGTATTTTATTTTTTGTTGGCATCCTAATTTGAGATAAATCTTTCATTTCCTTTATGAAAACAATGGGAGAAATTTTTTCTCCCATATAAAAATTAAAATTAATTAATTAAATTTAATTAATGAATTAATATTTGAAAAAACTGTATTAACATCAATTGTCATCCAGTACAAATTTTAAAAAAATTATTTGAACTTGAATGGATGAATAGAAAATATTTTATTAACGATTGAAAATTCCAACAAGATATATATAGAGAGAGCGTGAGCTAATAGTAGGAATTAAATAAATAAAGAAAAAAACACGGTAAAGGACAGGCATTTCGTTCGTAGGAATACCTTTCACGTCATTTTCCTATAAATTAATGAAATTCAGTTGTTAAATTATTTTTGTTTTAGAAGTGAAGTTTCCATTTAAATTTATTGTAACAGTACAATGTTTAATTGAATAAAATAATGTAAATCTAAGAAATTGCTAAGAAATTCCAAACATGCACAGGGCAACGCAAAACAAAAAATAAATAAACAAAAAATAAATAAATAGATAAATAAATAAATAAATAAATAAAAATCAGCTTTCAGAAATTCTAAAAATTGTTCATATATCTTAATTACAAGCTAAAAGAGGGTTTATTTCTATATTATTTAAATAGTAATTTCAGCAAATATATTAAATTCCAATGCGATCTGTTTTAAACTTTAAGATAGTTTATAACACACGATAAAAAATTTATAAAAAAGAATGGCGCGTCACATTTCGGGGAGGGATGGGGAGGGGTGTCAACAAAATTAGGAAGTATAATAAGGCTATCTGTTTGAAACTTTACGATATTTTATAACACATAACATAAATTTTACAAATAAAGCAGCGTCAAAAATTATAGGGAGGGGCGGAGCACGTTTTGCCTACATAAGGGGGGGGGCACTTTTCTAAATTTTAACGATATCAATCATGTCACATATCGTTACAAAGGACTGTGACCACTTATTCATGTTATGCACCACACGTGTCACCCCCACATTTTGCCCTCCGCGACACTACTCATGTGATATATTGTTCGAAAGGCCTGTGACCTCTTATTCATATTATGTATCTTCAGGGTCCATCCTCCCACTTTCACCCCCCCCCCCCAAAGGGGGCACTTTTCTAAATTTTGCCGACACCTCTCATGTGATATATCGTTGGAAAGGTCTGTGAACGCTTAATCATATTATGCAGGGGGCGGGGGGGGGTATTTTCTAAATTTTGTACATACCCCTCATGTGATACATCGTTGGAAAGGTCTGTGACCGCTTAATCCTATTATGCATCTCCGGTGTTCATCCCCCACTTTGCTCCCCCAAACGCGATTAGCTTTCACCACCAAGGGGCGCTTTCCTATCTCTGTTTCTATGGGTCGGATCACGACGGGGTATGGCTCATTCGACTCGACATCGATAGAGCTTTCCGATTTTAGTTCGTTTTTCACCACCAGGGGGCACTTTCCTATCTCTGAATCTATGGGCTGGATCACGACGGGGTATAGCTCATTCGACTCGACATCTATAGCCTTAACGATTTCAGTGCCCGAGGTTCATATAGAACAGATTGCGCTACCTGGTGGTGGAAGATGGAACTTGAGCGTGCGCAGCACGACTGCTATACGGTGCCGAAGTCAGCGGGGACCCATGTCGGAAGTTCGTTTGGTTAGAGATTTATAATATTCGATGTGCAAATTAAGGGATTATCCGGTGCCGAAGGCAGCGGGAAACCATGTCGGAGGTTCGTTCGGTTCAAGGTTTATCTTATTCGAGGTTTTACAAGATTTGAGGCCCCGATGTAAATTAGGCGCCCGCTAGTGGGCGAAGCCAGCTAGTGCTAATAATAAAAGAGCGTGATATCACGTTTCATTTCAAATGCAGCGCTGACACGCTCTGTACGTATTCTATTTTTATTCATTTCATGGATAAGTCAGTTATATTTTTTAACGGAGGATAACAAGAATTATAACAAGCCACATTTAGTATGTTGTTTTTAAGAGTGTAATTAGTTTATTTGAAAAATCTACTGATATTTCTAGCTAACCCTTTAAACAATGACTGAAAGTAAAATGTAATTTTAAATTATTTCTCATGTTTAGATTATTTAAATTATGTTTAATCTATTTTAATAAAAATAAATGATATCTACAAAAACAACTTTTCAAAAGTAAAAAAAAAAAAAAAAAAAAAAAAAAAAAAAAAAAAAAAAAAGTTGTGGCTAAAAAGTGGTGTGATATCAAATTTCCAAGCTTTTATATTACTTATTTAACTTTTTTTCCATTAAATAAGTTATCATATATATAAGTCGAGTGCCTACGTATATGTTAATAGAAATCGTTTTCTCCTGTACTAAATACATCCTAACGAGTTTCTGAAAATTCAATTTTTTTCAAATTATGCATGATGGGTTTGGCGGCCATCTTTCCATATTTCAAAGCACCCAAATTTCTAAAGTAAAAGCTTAATATGTTTGCAATGTAATATGTTTATAACAATTTTGAACTTCAGATTTTAACTACGGACAGATAAATTAGATAAGACTGATATTTTGAGAAATTGATTTTTACTCGTTTGAAATTATTAATTACTCTACAAAATAAATCATAAGTGAGTCTTTAAGGTAAGTCATCATTATCTTAAGACACAATTTTCAGAGCATTCAAGTCTATAAATGAAAGGCTAAAATTTTTGTTTAAATAGCAATTTTGAACTTCGGATTTTAACTACGGATTTGGGTGCTTAGAATTTTGTGAATAATATGCAAAGATGGCCACCAAGCCCATCATGCATAATTTGAAAAAAATTGAATTTTCAGAAACTCGTTAGGATGTGTTTAGTACAGGAGAAAACGATTTCTATTAACATATACGTAGGCCCTCGACTTATATATATGATAACTTATTTAATGGAAAAAAAGTTAAATAAGTAATATAATAGCTTGGAAATTTGATATGACACCAGTTTTTAGCCACAACTTTTTTTTTTTTTTTTTACTTTTGAAAAGTTGTTTTTGCAGATTTAATCTCATACTCTTAATAAAGGCATTTCGACACTGAAACAAACTTGCAAGATAATATAACTTTTCTATTATGCTGTTTCTCATAGCAAAATAAATAGCTTATTAAAACTGTTTTATTAAAAATATATATCATGTATTCAATTAATTCAATAATTCAATTCATTTTTGTGAATCAAAAACACATTTATTGCTTCACAAAATATTGATAAAATGTAACTGAAAACGTCCGCTGCAAGCTCGAGATCCCACGATATACCAATGCACACTAAAAATATTAACTTATCCGAAAGTTTGAAGACATTTAGCTGATTTAATCTCATACTCTTATTAAAGGCTTTTCGACACTGAAACAAACGTGCCAGATAATACAACAATTTTATTGTACTGTTTCTCATCGCAAAATAAATAGCTTATTAAAACTATGATTTATTAAAAATATATACTATGTATTCAATTAATTCAATACTTCATTTCAATTTTGTGAAGCAAAAACTCATTTATTGCTTCACAAAATATTGATAAAATTTGACTGAAAACGTCTGCCGCAAGCTCAAGATCTCACGGTACACCAATGCGAACGAAATGGGGTTCTTTCAGACATTGGTAAAGCATTTGTCAGTGTCTATCGAGTCGGATCATGATTCCCAGCGACTGCAATTGTTGCTAATTTTATACAAAGTGTTAACTTTATACAATTTTTATTCTAAAACTCAAACTTTCGTTCTTTTTAACAAAAGCTTTTTTTTTTATGAGGTTGGTGTAGATGGATGTTTTTTTTTTTTTTTACGAGCACATTCATTCAACAAACACTACTAACTCCCAAAATTGTACCTGGGATCAGGAAATCCAACATTTCTCACTCCTCGAATACTTACTGAAAAGGAATGTATCAACGTTTTTGCGGGATATAGGAATATATTGACTTTACAAAACGAAAATGTTGAAAATTATACAAAATTCAAACATTATACACAGGTATCAAAACCCAGTTATTAGAAAAAAAATAGGCTGAGACTATTGATCACAAGGCGAAAAAAAAACTAGCCGGATGTGCCAATGTCAAAACTTTCTTCTATCTTATATATGTTAATACTTCACAATTCGCTATCACATCGCTTATAAAATCAATATTTTTCGCCTTTCTGTTGTATGTCCTCTGCTTGCGGTTCATCGGACTACCTGAATGCGAAGCACCTTTCGTTGCACAAGCAGCCGATGTACAACATGACTAAGAAAATTCCTTCTGGCCTGTACCGGTTGGAAAAGATTCCTTGGATACCAATTCCTAGGTTTTAAGATTTTAGCTAATTTTACTAGAAAACACGAACCTAAAATGCGTGGAACCCGATTGCAGAAAATTCATTTCCAGTTCTCGTCAATGTTGAATTTGAATCAGAATTTCGCCAAATTTATCCGCTATAGCTAAGTTGGCTTCATTTATGACAAACTATTTTTGTCGTCAAATTTGGCGATGTTTCGTTAAATATTGTAGATCTGGTGACATTTGGCGAAATATCGCCAACCTTTACGACAATTTGACGCTGGCGAATATGACTATATAGTGTTAAGCATATAACCGTTGGAAGTTACAATAATGAAAGAAAATTTGCGAGAATGCATGTTCACTAACACTGATAAATTAAACCCTTTTATGGAGGAATCCTGCTGTCTTGTTCCAAAATGTCAGCCACCCTAAAATTTCAAACTGTCATGTCTCAGCTATTTTTTTAAGATAGTGGCAAATCCAGAATCCTTGGATCAAGGCGGAACATTAAAAAAAATAATAATATATAGGATTTCTAATTTTTTTGTATATCTTTTTGAATTTGAAATATTTAAATCACTATGACAGCACCCTCTTCAGGCGGAATACCCCCAAATTCAACTGGAACCTGCAGGCCATACTCAAATATATATGCAAAAAATTTAGTTCGATTCTCTGCATAACTCCACACCCTTTTCGATGATACAATAATGAAAGCGCAACAAAAATCACTATCGCTGCGCCCCCTTTCGTGGAAATATCCCCAAATTCAAGTGGGCCATAGCCAAAAACATATAAATGAAATTTGGTTCAATCTTAAGTAACACTTCGTACACTTTTCGGTGATATAAAGAGGTCACATACACGAACACAGGGACAGACAGACATTTTGTAAAAACGTGTTTTTTGGAATCTCTAACTCCTAAAACGCGTAAATCCGTCAAAAAACGGAAGTCGAAAAAAAATTCAATTACAATACTTTCTTCTATTATAGATAGAAGAAATTAATAATTTACAACAATATATTAATAACGAATTATATAACAATTTTTTTTCACCAACTACTGATTTTTGGTTTTTATCTGTTTTTCCTTCTTTTCCGATACATTTCCATCTAAAAACGGGGCTAGACGATATGCAAAAGAAAAAAAAAAACATATATGATTTTCATTTTGTGAGACTTATAGAACATAGTTGACGAATCTTGGGAAAATACTTATTATTTTCAACCATGCTGTGGAAATTCGTTGTTTCTGCGTCTGTCCATTGTGCCGCTGCACATGGATTGAGAAAAACTCCTCTAAACAGTCAAAAAGTTAACTTAAAAATTTTATTTATTACTTAAAAAAGAAAACATACAAAAAATCGCTTACGTTACTTCAAGATCATTAAATAATATTCTCTATTATAAGAGCTTTAGAAAACTAAGAAATAAAAATTAAAAAAACCGTTTCAAATGTTTCGTTATACTTGAATTAAAAATAAGCAAAAACCATCATTTAATGAATTTAGATAATGGTAACAAAATTTATTTTTATCTGTCCTTCAGGATAGTTATTTTTAAATACTGTATTTTCTGATTCTTCATAAAAAAATTGCTTCATTATGTGAGATATATTTTATGGGAAAAAATAGAATATGAAAAACGAGAAAAAATATAAATATCAAATAAAGAAATGGATTTATTAAATTCCCTATAAGTTAAAAATTTGATTATGTTAGTAAGATTAATTTGAAGAAAGTGAATCGAAAAAAGCAATTCTTAATCATTTTTTGTCTTAAACATATATAAGTTATTTTTTCCCATTAGCTATCCTACTTATTGATTACTTTCTTTATTAATTAAAATATTCTATATAAGTTTCAGTAAGATCAGGATTTATATATGGCATATAAAAGACTTAATATACTTTTAACTGATTTCAAACAAACATTTGTGGTTATGGAATTCTTTTGTATGTTTTTCTTTTTTTAAAACAACGAATAATTTTTTATGCAATTCTATGAGTTTGGTAATTTTTTTGTTTGTTGTGATTCGCTTTAAAAGTGGTTCCCTATAGATTACATCAGAATCCAAAAATGGAAGGTTTGTATGCTGGTCCTTTCTGTGACTGTAGAAAAAATAATCAATGAAATTGTAATATGTTGTTGATACTTAGTGATCCATTCTGTTTTAAAAATTGTCGTCTTATTAAGCACAGACCGAAAAATAATTCATAAAGCATACATTCTCAAATCTGTCAACACTATCAGAATATTCATATGGCATTTCCGTTTTTCATACAATGAAATGCAATATCGAAATAAACAATTTAAAAAAATCACACAACAGCAAAAATTCTTTTCAGAAATTGTGATGTATGCGAATTACACTAAAAATTAGTTAACTTTAATAATTAATACCACAGCTGAAAACACACTTTCATCAACTACTATCGCTCATAATAAATCCTGCAACCGAATTTTTTTGTGTACTTCTGTAAAGGAACGATAAATACTACGCACTGCATAATCTACAGAAATCTTGTTGTAGGTACGTCAGTGATTCAAATAAATTTCATTATGTTTCAAGTAACGCAACAGCAATGAAATACTCAGCAAACATTTTTTCCATAGGTCATAACGTAATGGAATTATTTTATGCGTCACTGTAAACGAACTATAAATACGACTTACTCTTTAATCTATAGAACGCATATTGTAGTTCATCTCAGTGATGCGTAGCATGTTCATTATGTTTGAAGTATCACACCATCATTAAAATGTACCGCAAATGATTTTTTTGCAATAGACCATAATGTAAAAGAATTATTTTGTGTGTCCTGTTAACGAACTATAAATGTTACACACTTCATTTTTAATAGTAAACATGCTGTAGGAAAACTCAGTAACATCTAACAATTGTTCTGAAATAGCTGAATATTTACGAGAATAAGAACCCGGCTAGATGGTCAGACGGCCTGCCAGGCTACCAGACAAAACGAAATCACTGTTTAAATTCGTATACAGCTATTTAAACTATCTTGGAAAGTGTTAATAAAAGTTTGGTCACTAAAAGCACTTTGTTCTACCAAACTACTGTAAAAAAATTCATGTTTTTCAATAAAAACTGATTTTTTTTAATCAAAATAAAATTTCAGAAGTTTTATTTTTATTATTGTTTTAGTTTTCTTTTAAGTGTTTGACAAGTTAAGAAATTGTTGAGATTTTTAATTTTTTTCCCCTAAACATTTTAGAAAATGCATTTTTCTCCATCAAGAATTGAACATTCTTATAAAGAACTGAATACAGTTAATTTATAACTATACCATACAGTAATTAACATTATTCAACTAACATGATATACTTCAGTAACGTAAAATATTAGGATAAAAGAATGGAAAATATACACAATAACTACAAATATACAATAAATATACGATATAACTATTAGAGACACTCTCTCTTACAACAGATAGCTTTAATTGCTATTTAAATTAGTTCATCCCTGCTAAAAAATCCCATTAGTTAACATGTATTTTCATAGTTCTATGCATAAGAAATAAATTGTACAAGTTATATAACTATTGTGACAGTATTATTATTGTTTCTAACAGAGTGAAATATGATTAAATTTTATGAGGTTGAATTTCAATGCATTCCCCATTTCTTGATTTTAATTTTTATCATTTCTAATCATTAGACAATGCGAAAATTGTAACAGTATAATAATTTTATTTTAAAACGAGGTAAAACTTAAATATCACCACATAAAATGTCAGGCGTACAGAAGAAAGAACATAAAATTGAAAACATATTTATAACAGTAATTTTTAAAAGAAAATATAGAACTTCCTTAACAAAAAATATGTAGATTTAGAAATTGTGAAAGAATAAAATTAACGTCAAACAGAAAATAAATACTTTTCAACTAAAACTTGTAAAATCAGTTCATGTCTTGAAATCATTTTCAAAAGAAACAGAAAAACATCATTAAAATTCAAACCGCAACTGTTTATGGTCATTTTTCTTATTCAGTAAATTCAGTGTATTAGAAAACTAACGTTGTCTTTTTGTGGAAATAAGCAGTCTTGCCTTTTTAAAGAGATAAATGTAATTGCAATTACATTGTCATTACAGACATTGGTGGAGGAAAAGTTGATTTATCTTGATATTTTCCCTACAATTAATGGTCAAAATGAATTTTTTTTTAAATTTCATTGTATATAGAATAAAGAACAATACGAAAATAGAATTTTAACTGCAGAATAATTTATTTTAAAACGAGGTAAAACTTTAAATATCAACACAAAAATGTCATTCATACAGAAGAAAGGATATAAAATTGAAAATATAATTATAATAGTAGTTTTGAAAAGAAAATATAGAACTTCTTTAACAAACAATGCGTAAATTTAGAAATAGTGAAGAATAAAATTAACGTCAAAAGAAAGAAAGAGACAGAAAAGCATCATTAAAATTCCAACCGAAACCGTTTATCGTCATTGTTCTTATTCAGTAAATTTAGTGTATTAGAAAACTGCCGTTGACTTTTTGGGAAATAAGCAGTCTTGTCTTTTTAAAGAGATAAATGTAATTATAATTGCACTGTCATTACAGACATTGGTGGAAGAAAAGTAGATTCATCTTCATATTTTCCCTATAATTAATGGTCGAAAATAAAATTTTTAGAATTTCATTGTATATAGAGTAAAGAACAATACGAAAATAGAATTTTAACTGTTGAATAATTTATTTTAAAACGAGGCAAAACTTTAAATATCAAGACATAAAATGTCAGGCATACAGAAGAAAAGACATAAAATTGAAAACATAATTATAACAGCATTTTTGATAAGAAAATACAGAGCTTATTTAACAAAAGATACGTAGATTCAGAAATAGTGAAAGGTTAAAATTAACGTCAAACTGAAAATAAATACTTTTCAACTGAAACTTTTTTAATTAGTTCATGTCTTCAATTCATTCTCCAAAAGAAACAGAAAAACACCATTAAAACTCAAACCGCAACTATTTATGGTCATTGTTCTTATTCAGTAAGTTCAGTGTATTAGAAAACTGACGATGTCTTTTTGGGGAAATAAGCAGTTTTGTCTTTTTAAACAGATAAATGTAATTATAATTGCATTGTCATTACAGACATTGGTGAAGGAAAAGTTGATTTATCTTCATATTTTTTCTATAATTAATAGTCGGAAATAAAATTTTTAGAATTTCATTGTATAATGGGGTAAAGAAAACTGTCAGTAATATTGGATTTAACTTTTATTAAAGCAGTGGAATTTATATTTCACATACAATTTTTGATTAAAAGCCTAATACCTTATAACTGATTTCTGACTAAGAATAATTATTTATCACTGATTTCAGATTAAAATAAATCTTTTTTAGACATAAAATGATAACCAAAATCGCATCTAAATTATACACCAACTTTGAGAAATTTTAAGTTAAAAATAAAGAAAAATACTTAATAAACAGCATTGTGATATAGTCGCGTCTCTTTAACTTTAGACGTCTAATTTCTTGCTGAGAAACTATAATGTGTTTTGGAAACGAAAAACAAAAAATGCCCGTCAAAGGATAAACTGTTTTTTTTCTTTTTTGTTATGCGGTAAATCGAAACATAACATTGCTTTATGTAATGATACTTGGCATTTTCAAAATTTAAAGACAGTAAAGTTGGATATGACATTTTGAAAGGAAAGAGATTTATGTCATCTGTGCAGTTTCTAATTAAAATGAATATTTTTATGTGTTTGGGATCATCCATTAATCACGTCACACTTCAAATTGTGGAAGGATTGGGTTAACACGTCGTAACGTGACTTCTAAAATGTGAATACAATTAGGTGGACATAAATTGCACACAGCTTAAAAAATGTTCATTTTTGGCACAAAATTAGCAATTGAGAAACGAAAACATGGAGTCAAGAGCAAGGAAAAAGAGTCTATATGTTCTAGGATAAATTTATCAATATTAAATATTTAACCTCAGATTTTTATCGTCATAACGTAATAAAGTTAATTGCATAAAAAAATACACACGCTTTGGATAAAATGTCAATTTTAGTCCAACTAAATCCAAAATAAATGAGATGCAATTTAATTTTTTAAAAATAATAACAAAAATACCATACTCATTTTCTTGACTGACCTTCTAATGATCACATAGTCTTAATATTACTGAACTTAATTTTCATCAAATAGCATATCAACAAGCGAACTATCCACTTTAACTGCATACATCAAAATTGAATCTTTTAAGGTATTTAAATAAATTCAATTATCTAAGTTTAGTTAATCTAATTATCATCAAATGAAAAAGTAATTACGTTTTTAAGTATCAATGTACACTCTTCATATAATATTTACTATAAAACAAAACAAAATATTTTAAAATATATTTTATTTTTGCAGTAAATTAAAAATATACTGATATTGTTGTTCTGTTAAAATTATTTTATCTTTTGATTAGAGTCAGCAATTGAGATTATATTTGAGGTGTTAATAATTTTTCACGATAGAGAAATGATTTAAAATTACAAGGAAAATAAATTATACTGAACCGACAACTTTCACATATATCACTAAAGTAATTAGAATTAATCTACCGTAAATGTAACAACAGTCTCCCCGTCGCCCACAAAGTCTTTAAGAATTATTCATAACTTCTCACAACGAAAAGGATATATCACTCTTTTGTCGCCACGAAACGTTAATAAATAAAAGCATAAAGTAGAAAACACAATTTGCTTCAATAAATAAGTTACTTACAGGATTTGAGACGATGATGATTATTTTCATTATTTATTATTACTATATACGTCAGATTTTTTATTTTAAGACGAATTGTTACAAGTACTGACAAGGATTAGTATTTTAAAAATATATCAAAATATCATTTAATTTCCTTAAATAAATTTGTAATATTATTTTCAGAAGTTCAATTATTTTTTTTATAAACTAGATAAAATCACGTCACGTATGATATGTTTAAAAATGCTTAAAATTAAGCTAATTAAAAATCTTGTTTTAAAACACTTACTAAGGCGGCTTCGAAAGTATAATGTACATACAAAAAAAATAGTACAAACAGTTCCAAATTTATGTAACCTTCATATATTGATTGAAAAATATCAAAATATAATTTATGAATTATGTGTATGATTCGCAGATAACGACCATGTCCGATTACAAACATAAGTATTGCCAACAAATATGTGATCTAAAATAATACAGATGGGTGATTTTGTGTATGTGTGTTTGAGTTTATGTGTCTCTTCAAAATTTCTAAAGATATCGATGCACGTAGAACTACACGATTTGGAAGACAGGTACAAAAATGTCTGTAATTACAGTCTTCAAAGGCAGTTTTCCAATTTTTTAATTACTTTGTTAAATTAGTATATTAAATAATTGAAACTTGCCACTTCTATTGATTTGGTGTTGCCAATCGATGTTCATAGATCGTCCAACATCCGAAATCATAAAATGTTTCAAAAAGAGTCAACCATTTGTTTGATTAATTTGGGATTTTTTAAAGAAAAGAAATCCAAAATCAAATACAGCTTTAAAATTTATGAATTTTATTCGCTTACAGATTATATGAACATTATACTGATGCGGAAATAAACCATTTCAAACTTAACGAAAAGAAGTTTTGAAAAAATGGCTTGAGATGCGTTTAGTTGTTTGAGGAATTACAGACAAGGGAAATAAACACACTGCTCAGGATAGAATATTTTTCTAAATGAGGTGCACGTTGACTATTTGTATTGCTAACTTTGCTAATATTTGTCAATATATGGTCTAAGGTATAGCGAATTTTAATCAAAATAGAATTCAACAATCTATACTAATAAAAGAAAGTTTCGCTCTGTGTGTCTGTGTGTGTGTATGTCGGCGATGGCTAAGAAAATTTAGCGCACCTAGAAGTCTGTAAATTTAGATTTAGGTAGTCCAAAACCTCTCCTGGTATACCTGAGCGTCAGAATTTTAATATTTTAATTACTTTCTGAAATATTAATTAAAATGCACAAAGAACTCTCATTAAAAATACGCTTTTATTCTCTTGGGTTGGTTGGTTCACTGGTTGGTTGCATCGATTCTTCACAGAAGTAATTAAATGAACCCGAGTAGCGATGCATAAATAAATATTTCTAAATAAATAGTGTCAATATGGATTGAAGTTATCAGCGTAGAGGAGATTGTTTCGCCACCTGTACATGACAAATTATACATACGTCCCACTGATTCAAATATTTTCCAGGCACATTTTTTTCATGACAATTAATCGGGTTTAAGGTTTTTTTTTTTTTTTTTTTTTTTTTTTTTTTTTTTACCATGACATTTATTATTATGATGGAGATTGTTAATACAGAAAACTTTATTTAACAGATTATTTTTTATATTTGCGGGAATGAAGAGGGGCAAGGGCCTAATTACATTTAAGCTTCAAGGTGTATTTCTAGAAAGCAGTTACCAGAATTTCCGAATAATAGTATAAGCCAAATTTCAAATTAAGTTCCTAGTTTAACCAAATGAATCAATCTTTAAAGATGTATGGTGATCCTCCTAATTAGTTATTTGCTGAAGGCCACTTGAACAATCTCCGCCCCCCTCCCGTTCCGTCCTTCAAGGTTTTTTCTCTAACTCTGCTCCGTTTCCATATCTCAGCAACTATCTTTCCGATTTCAACGCAAGTGATTTCAAACATTATAATTAATTTAATAGTCACCCTTTATAACATTAAACTAAATTTATGATTAGTGGTTACCACTATTTACGAATAACAGTTTCAGCCAAACTTGTAATTAAATTCAAAGCTTAAGGAAACGAACGAAATTTGAAAGATGCATAGTGGTCCTCCTAATTAGTCATTTGCTGAAGGGCACTTGAACATCCCCCCCTGACCTCCTTTAAGGTTTTTTCTCTAACTTTGCTCCGTTTCCATATCTCAGCAACTATCTTTCCGATTTTAACGCAAGTGATTCCAAACATTATAATTAACTTAATAGTCACTCTTTATAACATTAAACTAAATTTATGAGTAGCGGTTACCACTATTTCCGAATACTTGGGTAAGCCAAATTTGTAATTAAGTTCCTACCTTTAGCAAACGAACGAATTTCGAAAGATGCATAGTGCTCCTCTTAATTAGTCATTTGCTGAATGGTACTTGAACAATCCTCCACCCCCCCCGGCCCCTCCTTCAAGGTTTTTTTCTGACAATGCCCCGTTTCTATATATCAGCAACTATCTTTTCGATTTCAACGCAAGTGATTCCAAACATTATATTTAACTTAATAGTCACCCTTTATAACATTAAATTAAATTTATGAGTAGCGGTTACCACTATTTACAAATAAGAGTCTAAGCCAACTTTGTAATTAAGTTCCTAGCTTAACAAAACGAACGAATTTTTATGCATGCATAGTGGGCCTCCTAATTAGTCATTTTCTGAAGGACACTCGAACATCCCCTTCCCTCGGCACCTCACTCAAGGTTATTTTCTCTAACTCTGCCTTATCGCAATAACTGGGCTAATAATGTTCCAATCTTCTCGAAACCAGCTCAATTTTGTAGTGCGCCTACTATACAGTAACGTAGGCAGCGGGGACCTGTCTCAGAAGTTCGTTCGGAAAGAGGTTTATTTAGAACAGAATGCTCCCCTGGCGGTGGTAGGGGGAAATAAAAGATTTTCTAGAGCGTACGAGCATGCCGGGTATACGGTTCCGAAGCCATCGTAGACCGTGGCCAGAGTTCCGTTTTTGAAGAGATTTAAGTTTATTACAAGGACTCGGGCAACGCCGGGTGGGTCAGCTAGTTACAAATAAATTAGTCCCAGTAATGAATTTATACTATATTAGTAATAATGGTAAATTTCAGTGTTGTGTGATGGACGTCATTTTCGCAGCCACAGTCGCCAAGAAAGCTTGACCAAAAAAAAATTAGATTTATTAAGTCATTAAGTGTACATGCATTAAATTTAAAATTAATCAGACGTTTGTCCTTTATAAGAAAAGGAGTAATCATCTTTTACCTGAGTTAACCAGTATTAACTAATATGTTTTTGGCAATCATTTTTTTTTATCTTTTAATAAATATTTTTTCATAGACAGAAACTTATTTACGACTACATACCCAGGGGTGTCTAGGATCTATTATAGAAAAACAAATAGACTTGCTTCATAAGAAATCATTCATGTCTATTGATTTATGTTATCAGTGTGCGTAGAAACATAAATTTTAAAACTAGAAATCATTTTAGCCGAGAAAGAGACAACTACAGAAATGTTGCATTTAAATTATGCTACATTTTCTTAACCGATGAACAAAACTCTACCTGCTTAAACGTTTCTAAAAAAACATTAACTACATTTTTGTACATTGCGTTGAAATTTGTATAACAATACATTCAATAACCCGTTCAATGAGCTGGAGTAAATAGAAATGCGCTTCCATATTCTTATTTCAAAAGCCATCTAAACGTAGCTACGCGATGCGTCTTGTATTGTAAATTTTATGTTTTCAATTCCTAAATGAGTTCGTTTCGAAAAGTTAAATACGTCCTGTTAACAATACTTCAGTTGTTAATAGTTTAAATAAATGGCTTTCTCAAGCGTGAAATAAACAGTGTTGATTTTCCAGCATTTACGTTTAGAATACCAAGTGTATAGAGTTAATTTCATTACTTAGTTCGAATAGAAAATTTGCATTGTGGCAATCTTCATACATACATTTCTCTTTGAAGCATCTGACCTTTACTTTTTGCGATAGTTCTTAATAAAATAACAGGAAAACTTTAGATATATTCATTTATAAATTTTCCACTGAGTATACTTGATTTTTTTCCTTCTCATATGTTTCAGACATGTTTAATTTAAGTGATATTGCTTACATTAAGTTTAATAATTGGAGTTTGTTTCAAAAAAAAAAATAAGATAGTAAAATACAATCTAGTTATCCAAAATGTTTACTGCTGGCCAGTAGCTTGAAAAAGAAAACATACAGTTCTTCATTTTAGTTGATTCTTATTGCATTGAAGATTCCCATTCACATAGTATAGGATAATTAGTGATTTGAATCTCTATTTTATCACGAAATATTGCTGTATTTTTTATTTGTACGAAATAGATTGAGTGTATGCATTATGTAACGTAACATTTTCTAAAAATGATTAATAAAGAAACCAAAATTAAAAGCTGTTTTCAAAATGTTATCACAGTTTTTCTGTTTGATCGGAAAGCCAATTCATCGTCATTAACCGTGGCTCTATCTATGACATGTTTGTAGGCATGTAAGTATTTCATATAATGATCTCCGTATTTAAGGAAAAGAACATCAGTAAAAATTACTTCAATTTGATTCATTAGAAGTAAAAAAAATGAAAAGAAACATTTGCCTCTAGCATGGAAAAAGTTAGAAGATAAATGCTACTTAAAAATATAGCTATCAGATATTTGTGGGGTCGCTTTTATAACAAAAGTATATTTCAAAGTGTGAGTCTAACAACAAACTTCCATTCTTATAGAAGTAACAATTTTTAGATAACACTACGAATTCATAAACACGTATGTAAATGTACTGTGTATATAAACAAATCGTATCAAAGCCATATTTATGAGCACCTGACGTTTAGAAAAGTTCTTTTAAGTCAATGCTATAAGTTTATTAACTATGCATTTGATGCTTTCGTACTTTAGCTTCTCATTTATATATCTTTTTTTATATTTTTTTCTGCCGAAACAACAATGGTAGTAATAAAAGGTAAACAAAATCTGTTTAATTTAAAATGGCCTCAAACATTTGTATCTATTTTTGTTAGTCTCGACTGTCTGAATATTTTATGATTATTTTAATGAGATCGTTGTATTATTTACATTCTAGTCACTTTTTTATTTGCATATAACTAAAAGTTCTTTTAAATTATTTCAGTTTACAACATTTCATTGTGTTAGAAATTTATGTAAGATGATAATTACTTTTAAGTGTACACGTCATTTAATAATAACCTTTTCATTATATCAGAGATTTTGGTACTGTATATTGCTTAAATTAATGTGCTGATAAACGATGAGAGTATTTTGTATTTAAAAATAATAATCTTATTAACATTTAATTGTGTCTGTTTAAAAAATATATAATTAATCCTTTGTGCGAAAACAATACTGAGCCAATATTGCCAAAACCGGGCTAAATAGTCAGGCTTTATGAAATATTTGTAAACAATACTAATTCAACATTGGGATGTTTGCATTTTGTCAATATCGTACCAAAATAGAATATAAATACTTTGTCAACATATTTCTGCAATATTGAGATCTTAATGCAAATAGTTTTAACATAAAACCAATATTTAATCAATAATGGCATTGAATTGGAAATATTTCCAATGAAAGCAACATAGTAGAAATATTGTGTCAAGATTAGGTTTCTTCTATAAACGCGCTTATATTAATTTATGTTATATGTCCAATATTCAACAGTTTCTCATTTTAGTTATCAACAGGCTTAAAAAAATTATCAGTTTTTTTATCTGATAAAAAGTAAATCCCCTTTTTAATGTTATAACTGTTCTAGTTCAAAATTTCAAACCCGTTTATCAAATTATAAAATCAAGTAATTACTACGACATTTTAGGAATGTAGGAATTTCATATTGTTTTTTTTTTCATTATCAATATACAAATAATCTACCCCTCAATGAAATAAGAACTGAAATGCCAAAATAAAGACATATAATTTCTTTTATTGTTAAATTTGGGTTGTAGCAATTTGTTTAAGTCATTTTATTCCTTAAAATTACGTTGTATAATTTTGAAATGTTATTCAGAAAGCTATTTCTTAGAAAGTCCAAATTTTGAAAATTGGCGGATGTCTGAAAAAACAAAATTCTCCTTCCTTAGAACAAAAGTAATTGCTCAATTGTTCTTGCTTAATAGCTTTGACTGTTTTTACAATATCATCTATATGAGATTAACCTATTCATTTTTAAACCAAAAATCAAACTATTGTTTCATTCACAAGATTAATTTTAACACAGTTATTCAAATTGGTAAACAAATCATATGAGTTGTAATTTTTCACCCAGTTTATATTATCCAATCCACGTAATATTGACCTTCTAATGGAAAAATTCAAATTTATAAATCACTTCCGAATTACTTATGAGTAGCTCATAAATATGCAACTTAAAAAATCGTTGCATAAAAAAAATCGAATGTTTTAATTAAAATTGATATTTTATTTAGTAAATTTATAATATGTACACGATAAAATATTTATCTCAAGTCTATAAAATTTCAAGTTATAGTTTGGCTACAGCTTTAATATTATGAAGCTATACTTTTACTTTTCAACTATTATAATAAAGATAATTTCACTTATTCAGAAAATTTTACTGCAATCTATTAGCAAAAGTATGCACAATGTCAAGTCTATGAATTTTTGTCACACTCGAAACTGTAAAGTGATATTTATATTTCTCACTGGAAAACGCAAGAACGATTTAAACTGATACTCCTTATCTAAATATAGTTTAGTAAGATGCAATCAATTGCGCCCAAATATGGTTTTAATACATTTTTTAAATTGTTGCATTTTTACGTGGGAGATGTGTCATATTATAAATGTGAATTAGTGTGGGTATGATATTGATTAAAAGTCAAATCTGCAACACGTAGGAATAAGTTGGTGTATAAAACATTGCTACATCAAATATATAAAAGATATGGATTTCTAGGAAATGAAAGATAATCCTGTTAACGGATAAAGAGTCTTTCAAATTGATTTTGTAGACAATTAGTAAACAGTCATTCAAAATAAATCCAAGCAGTACATTGGTCACAGTCACAGATGAATATATTTACACCAGTATAATTATTTCCTGCAATTAAGAGCCTACGCTAGTCACGTGAAAAAACGCTCAAGCTAATGTTAAGTCTATGGGAAGGTTCTTGCGCGATTTCTCGCTCGCATTTTAATATTTTTAAATATTGTTTTTTGCATAGGATAGTTGAGGTCGATCTCTAACGTTTTTAGCTTTTACTTTTTCGATTTTGGTTCCAGTTCTTTTATATAAGGGTACTTTCACTTTCAGAACCGGTTCAAACCGGTTGCAAAATTGAAAATGTCCGCTTATAAAAAAAACTGTAACCAAAATCAAAAAAGTAAAAACTAACAATGATAGCTGAGATCAACCTCAGCTATCCTATGCAAAAAAAATCATTTAAAAATATTAAAATGCGAGCGAGAAATCGCGCAAGAACCTTCCCATAGACTTATCATTAGCTTGAGCGTTTCTTCGCGTGACTAGCGTAGGCTCTTAACCGCAGGTGTATCAGATAATTTGAAGTATGGGAAACATATAGCCTGTTTATAAATGAATCATTAAACACATGAAAGCGAAGTACGAATGTAAATAAATTCATGTACTTTTTGATGGTTGTGCTCCTTTTTATAGATAGGAACAATGTTTTTTGTTTAACATAGTACCAAGAAAATATGTAGCATACGCAATATGGTGGTATTATTGAACACCATATGGAAATAGGTTTGTTGACAAAGTAGGCATGACTGTGTAAAACTTTATTTCCAATCTTGTTCTTAGAAGGCCAATAGTTGTGCAAATCGCTCCTGAAAGAAAAAAATAATAATTTTGCTGTTAAAATGCTTGATGAACATTGTAGTAAAATAAAGATTGTTCCAAACATTCAAATCACACAATGAATATTGAAAATTAAACTAGCAATTTCTGAATTAGAAATCACATGTTTAAGAGAAAAATCTAGAGTAAATGTTATGATATTAGAAGAAGAATGTGAGACAAGTGATTCTCACGACGTGATAGGTAATTTTCTGGTAGGTTCTTTAGCTTCATATTAAAAGAAACAAAGTAAATATTTTACAACTAAAATAATAAAGCTCGATTGTGAAGACGTTAAGCTGGAATTTTTGCGAAAATGACTTTGAGAATGTATACATGTGGCTAATGAAACGCAACGTTTCATAGCAATAAAAGGAACGTATAATTTGAAAAATACCATCTACAAGCATCAATGAAGGCAGGAAATGAAATTTATTTCTTTAATATATATATATATATATATATATATATATATATATATATATATATATATATGTATGTATGTATGTATCTTTTGTATTATAATATTTTCCACTATTTTAAAAATTAAGAAAAAAATGAATGAGCTCTTTGAATCTACTTTTTACATATATGTAAAATAGTCAAGAGAGTCACGCCCCCACAACGCAAAAAATAATATTTAAAAAAAATCATGTGAAAATGTAAAATGCTGTTAAAAAATGATATACTGTATGTTATTGTTTAATGACAAATCCACGGAATGTTTTACCTCATTCATAATTGCTGATATTTGGAAGCGTACATTACAAGGTACAAATACATGTCATTTTTATACCACTTTCGCAACGAATAAAACTTTTTAAATGGAAAGAAAATACTTAAAAGATATTTATACTATGTATTGTTTTAAACAAAAACTACTTATATATATATATATATAAGTTGGGCTTTAAATCCTTCACGTACAGTTCTAAATTTGTTGCATGAATGTCATACCCGCAACAGTGAAATAGGCGATATTTATATTGTTAATTGAAATCTAGAAAAAAAAAAAAAGCTTTAAACCATTATTTAATACTTGATGCATTGATAACAGCTTCTATAATAAAGGCAACTTTTTTCGCAGATAATACTTTTTTCATTCGTTTTTATTAAAGTTTTTTTTTTTTTTTGACATTTTAAAATTATTGGTACGCAATTGAAACATTATCATGGAAATAGACGACATGAAAAATATTCATAAAAATTAAGTCCTTGAAAATAAAATGAGTTTTTAAGGTAATTGAAGTTTAATTTTTTGTGACAAGAAAATAAATTTGTTTTTAAAATTTAACTGCAAATAATAAAAACTACACAAAATTAAAAAAAAATTAAAAAACTTAATTTATTCAAAATGCGTGTCTTCAATACCTGGCACATTGAAAAAAATTAATTAAAAATAAATCCAAAAAGGTCTTATAAAATCAACGGCCCGAAATTCCAGAAAACACCCACTGTGAATATCAAATAGAATTTTTGCACTCTTTTTATAGCTATATAAGTCGGGAGATTACGTTTTCAGAATTTCAATAATTTCCCACAGTGATTCAAACAACGTTTTTAATTACATTCCAGATATTAATTTAATTATTTAATTTTTAATTGAATTTTGAGCATAAATACGTCACTTTAAGCTGTTTTTGTAATAAGAAGAGTATAAAGTGTTTGTATATGGGGATGGAATCTTTATTTTTTTTTAAACCATAGCGATTTTTAATAAAGGTTTATGTAGATTTTTTGACAGGTTGATGATACAAACAGTGCTCATCGAGGATTGTCAGATTAAAAGGTAAAATATATCCGGGTAAATAACACATGCTTTATTGAGTTAAATTTTTTTACTGTTTTTCTTGTTTTCACTCTAATTTATTTGATTTCATCTAGTGATCTTCTCAACATTTTTTCAAATGTGGAATTTTCGGTTAATGAAATTGAATTCATTATGCAGTCATTTTTTCATGAAAAGATATATTTAACGATGACCAATTAATTGAAGCGAACAAAAATTAATATTTTTAATCACATAAATAATACTGCTTAACTTGTTTATCATAGTTTAATGAAGCATATTTTTATAAACGTATTTTAAACGCATTTTTAAAAATAACTGAAGGAACATATAAAAATTAAGTGAAAAACCCTATCCTCAATGCCCTCCTTCCCCTCTACAGAATTATTACAATATTTTACAATAAAATATATAAAATATATATTAGGACTAAGTTCATTTTTTTATATTACCATCAAAAACCGTTATGGCTGATGCTACGTAGAGTGCCATACATTTTTCACGTCTTCTGAATGAAAACCTTTTAATTCATTGAAAATTGACTATATAAGGTAATAATATTTAGTCCAAATTTCTTCGTAAATACATGGGTAAATAGTAAATACATGTGTAAATATTAAAGAATAATTTCTAAAGTTAAAATACTTTAAGTATTTCTTAAGATATTTCCCCTTTATAATTTTTCTTCATACTTATTAGGAAATGTACATTAAAAATGTTGTTAAGATTGAAAACATTATTTGCTTTAAAATAAAGTGCGAACAATTTCTAATCGGATTATTATAAAATGCCGAAAGCGCAATATGCTATTTACTTTTCAATTTCTTAAATACGTGAATATCTCAAAGACTCTTATAAAGTCTTTAATTTAATAACAATTCAAAAATAAATTCCTTAGAAGTCTAAAAATTATTGTTTAAGTGGACTTACTATGTTCAAATAGCAATTAATTTTTGCGTAAATTAAAAAAAAAAATCTTTTGTTTGTTCGTTTTATGTAGGTGACAATGAATATTCCAAGAATTATTTACTTTAATATTTACGCCTGTTAGTCGCAAATATAAAGCCTTATTTAATCCATCTGAAAAAAAAAAAATATAAACTGTAGTTGTAGTTAAAAATATTATAGTTAAAATTTTAAAAATGTACAGTGAAAAATGTAAAAATTGCAGATTCCTAAATTTCCAATAATGTGAAGTGGGGTAAGCAAAATCATATGGCTATTGTAATTCCTGAGTTATTAGTGAGCGATAAAATGCGATTTTAACCAAACATCCAGTTGGATTGTTTTTCCAGCTTCATTTTTTCAATATTTGAGTGAGAGAAGACACATAAAACTTAAATATAGTTTTTAAAGCAATCTACATTTTGATTCTTTGGAAGAGGCTTTCTAAGATTTAAGCTTTTTGTTGCTCTCAGGCACTGCTTGTCTCACAATTGATTTTTATATTCCTACCTAAATTTAGAAAATATTTCAACTGATCCCTTCAATATTATAGGTTAAACAAGTGTAATCACATGCTCTGGGGAAAGTGCAATTACACTAACTACACTTGTCTCAACACTTCTGACTGAATTTACTCACATAAACTTAGTGTAATATAAGTTAGGTGGCAGGGTAATGTGAAGGTAACCAGAACACTCATTAGGCAGGAGCCTAGAAATATTATTAATTTCTTTCTCTTGATTTGAATTGCAGTAGAAATAACAAAAAGATTCTTATACATATGAAAATATTTTATCTTGATATTTTCTAAAAAACAGCCAATATTTGTTTACACCATACTTTTTATTTTAAATCCATATTACAAAAATAACAATGGAAAAATGATTTTCTTTTATAATGCTATCCTATTTTTAATGATAAATTGGAAGAGTTCTTATAATAATTTTAAAGACAATATTTTTTGTTTATAAACTATTGTTTGAACAGAAAAAAACCCTGTTTTATACTAATAAAAATATACAATTGACGTATGAAACTTAACTGACTGTACATTTTTTTCCAATAAACCAGTCTTCGTAGTTAACTACATTATTTTGTAACTTGTATCTGTATTCACGGAAAAGTTCATTACTTTGTACTCAAATAAAATATCTAAACCAGCTAAAAGGATGTGAAATCAGTGGAACTAGGATCATATTACACATACAGCAAATTGAAATCATATGATTTAAAAGCAATATAAAGATAGCGGTTCCACTTGCCCCAAAATGACGGGAACAGTGTCACTTCTTGACTTCAGCTGGAAAAAAATCATTGTTCAAAAACTTTTTTAAAATTTAGATATGATCTAGTGTACCTAATAGGCCTTTAAATAAATATACTAAAAAAATTTCAGTATGTCTATTAGTAAAATTCCAGGAAAGTTGTGAATTCGAACTATGGTAAATCGTGGTTGCACTTACTACACTTAACCTTAATTATTTATGTATAAATATAAAAAAAAAACACTTCTATAATGTTATTTTATCTTAGATTTAACTATTGGGTGAAAACGTAATATTTTGTTTTTCAAAAAGGAAAATTTCAAATATCTCTTTTGAAAATTTTAATTTTTAGTGAGTTTTGTCTGCAATAACCTAAAAAACACAAACAGTTACTATTTATAGATATTTATCTCTGAAATAAACTTGAAATTAAGCTCTATAATAAAAATTGCTTTTTTTACAAACATGTGAGCAGCAATAACATAAAACATATCTTATATTGAAAATTTTGACGTTTTGGACAAAAGCCAACATATTTCAGTCTGATGTTGAAATATTTATAAAACATTTAATTCATTTCATAGAAGAAAAAAATTAAATGCCATGATATTGAAAGGAATACTGAATGTCTATATATATATAATATATATATATATATATACATATAATAAAAATATTGTGAATAATAAGCATCAAATCACATACATAATCGACAATATAAGAACCGATAATTAGAATAAAATACAAAGAAATATATCCAAAAATGAGAGGTTCTCAAAATGAAATAGAAATTGCCGAAGAAAAAGTACACAGCCGAATAACGAGAAATTACTATGTAGAAAAAACACATGACATTGTAAAGCAGTGGCCAAATTTGCGAAAATAGATGTGGGATTTAATAGTAAGCATTACAAAAGCAGCTCTATAATAAACGTATATACGCAGTATACGGAAGATTGTGTATATCATTATTATACTATTAAACAGCAAACCGAGTGCGCAGCTTCTAGCGTAAACATAAAAAATATCTAATTTCTGTTCAAAGTTCCAATCGGTTAAAATATAAATATCATTTTGCTTGATTTCATCTTATTTTAGAACCCAACTGTAAACTTATTCATTTTATCAATACACTACATTTAACCCCTTGAAGGGCGCCGGTATATTATATATACCACTTAATTTTAATACCAAAATGGCACAATGACACCAGAATTTTATAATCAAATTTTGAAATTATAAGGTACATGTAATGGAAAGTTTTTCTTTATTTTAAAAGAAATTCGTTCGTGAATCTTGGTTTTCAATCAAGCATTTCAATATTTTTGCTCCAAGAGTACTTTGCCCCTGAAGGGGTTAAAGAAAAAATACCAAGAAAGTAGTGAGTACGTTTATACATTCATGCTTAAATTACGAGATTGTACGTTATGATAATGTTGCAAATTATCTAAAAAATTATAATTTTACAAAAAATAAATGAGGTTAATCCTAACAACTGTGCTGACATTTAAACTTTAATTAGCCATTTTGTCCATGCAATATTCATGAAAACTTTTCCATAAATTCATCAAATATTTTCTCCATATTCCCAATTATTCCTAGAAAAAGTAATTATTTGTAACCTGCATAAATTTGTCATATTAACGATATTCATGCATGTAATCTCAATTAATGCCTTTAAAAAAGACTGTGAGTTTCTGTCAGGTAATTATAATTTTCGGCTCATGTTCGTGACAGACTTAAGACTATTTTATTGAAAAAAAAAGAGTTATTTCTTTCAAATATTCTTTAAGAGTAGAATAGAACATGTTATATTTTTCTTATATGTAAAATATCATTTTGTAATTGAAAATTCTCTGAAATTGTGTTATTATTTCCCAAAAAGATTCTAGTTTGAAATGTGCTGGTATGCATAAAAATATATATGCAATAAAACGTCAAATATAATAACATAATTTACTTTCCATAAGACACGTGATGATTGTTAATTAGTGCTAAAATTATACGTATAATTACAATCTAGCAGATAACTGGACGGTCGATTATTTTTGACAATTTTTATTTTGCTTCCACTGATAATAGAGCTTTAATTATTATAAGTAAATTATAATTTTAAAATATAAATATAAAAATAAAATTTTATAGAAAGTAGCAAAATACAAAAAGTAGAATCAATTTACTGAAGAGCAGGAAAACTAAAGATACATATTAAATGCACGAAAATGCATCAGTAAAGCAATGTGAAACTTGATATTAGATAAATAATAATAATAATAATAATAATAATAATAAACATAAAAGAGAATCAGAGTCCTTCACCATGGGAAAAAGTTTCTTGAGATGCTAGTAAAAAAACACTAAAAAGTATCTTAAGCCACCGACTTCTTATTAAGTGCGACAGACCATGATATAAACCGAAATCTCTACATCAAATAAAAAATGAAACTAGAAATATGAAAAAATATATATATAAAGACGAAATTTTTGAAAAATACATGAAAAAGTCATGAAATACTATATAGACATAAAGTTACTAACATAAAAAGTAAAGCATAAAAATCTTAAAATAAACATCTCTAGTCTCCCGAGTAACCATCAACATCACTACAGTCTAAACCACAGCTTCTTAATACTAGGCTTAAAAACTGAATCAAAAATGGCGGATGTCGTAGGCTGATATTTTTAAAGGTTTGCTTGGTCCTTGAATTTGAGTACCGCTTTTTCCAAACAGTAAACTTATGTTTATTTTTTTTAGATTATGTAAAGGAAATAATCTTATTCAAAAATAGTCGTACTCAAATTTAAGAGACTGTACAAACGATGAAAAAAAAAATCCGCCTACGATAGATGCCATATTTGAGTCGGCATGTAAGCCTGGTATTCAAGGAACTGGTCTAAACCGTCAAGGTAAAAAACTTCTGCTAAAAGAAAAGAATGATATTTATTATCCTTCGTAACTTAGAAAGGTTTCACAAAGGTAATACATATAGTTTTCAATCATCAGAAAATGTTGTGAAAATGTACAAGTCCACCATTGTTGAACGAAATAATTGTTGTACAATTGCTATCTTGTGGGGGAAAATCTGTTACTTTTTTTCATTTTTGTTTGCTCTTCATCTCAAATAAAAACTAAATGTATAACTTTTGCATGACAAAACATGTTTTGTTGTTTTAATCAATTCCTTTTTCTGGGTGTACTGAGGGTTAAGTACTGCACATGTCTTTATTCATTTCGAATTCAATTTTAATTTCATTTGATAACCAAATTCCATTTTTTCTTGCATTATATGACATCTTATATCATTATATATAATTATTTTCTAAAATTTCTTGAAAACTTTTAAGTATGCTTGCTGCGTGCCGTCACTGAAATGGCGCATCGGTAATCTGATGCTTGAACTTGTTAATTATATATTAACTTAATTGTATTCTGTATGTACTTTATAATTACCTATTTTTAAATAGGAGATTTGGTTAGATTTGATACAAGAACTTGTTTAATGTATTTTTAATTCAAGGGTACTACAATTATATATATATATACTAGGGGGCCTACCCCCTGCGAGCTACGCTCGCCAACCCCCGCTCAGACTTGGTATTAAAATATTGGTAAATCTGTAATTGGGTTGCCATGCTTTTAACGTTTTAATGGGGCATTTTTTTATTACCATGGCCTCATACACAGCTGTTGCGACAACTGACGACTGTTTTCGGGATTGATAAGTAAAAACAATTACGACTTGAAAATCAGCTTGTATAAAATGGTTAGGTTTAAATTGTGGCTACCTCTCGGACTTTTATAACAACGATCTGTATTATATTCTTCGTTTGCGTTTAAGGATGAGAAAAATTCCATCTGCTTGTGAATAAGATTAAGAACCACGATATTGAAAAGTACTATGTTATAGATATTTTCAGTAACAGGTTTTAATTTTCTCTCTATTTTAGTGCACCATCATGCATATTTTCATGTTATTTTAAATATGTAAATTATTTTTTATTTTAATTAATATGTATATACGAATTTTCTAATAATTATTTATCATACAAAATTAATTAAATATTTTGTGCATGCATGCCTGCATTTATTCGGCATCAATTGATGACATATTTAAACAAATTTGCTATCCGCGATAATTTTACACCTTGTTATGTCACTTGAATATTGTCCATAAGAAAATCGGGTACTTTTCCAGTATAGGATCCTTTGCTTGTAGATTTGGCGTAATTCGAGCTTCAAAAAGGGATAGATTCGTTAATATACATATATTTGTTGCCAAAAGTTATGAAAAGAAACCCAATGAACATTTGGTGCTTTTCTATTATAGGGGTCTTGACGCTTTTTTAAAAAGCTTGGCGCAATTCGGGCATCAAAAAGTGAGATTTGGTGCCAAATGACATAAACAGCCATGGAAACAAATTCGACGATTTCTTTGTTTATATGCGTATTTTAATTATACGTATATTATTATTATTGTTTTTTCTATACAAATTACTTCAATTATATATAAAATAGGATAAATGACATTCTACGCTAAACAAATTGTATAAATATTGAAAAAATGCTTCTGTATACGAAATGACAAAGTGAATAGGTTGACAGAAAGTATGTTGCCAAATTTCTTTTTTCCGCCAAGGCTATTTTCTCTGTTTCGTCAAGGCCCCATATACTGGAAAAGCACCGAACTTTTATGCTTGTTTATATATGTATTTATATGTATATATACAATTTATCTATACTTGTCTTTCAATTTACCTCTTTTTGTACATAAAAATAGATAAATGGCTTCTTTATATTAAATAAATTGGATAAACATAAATGACGTCATTCGGACGAATTTATTCAAAATATGTCCAGTTTATAAATTAAATTAAATGCTGACAGACAATTGAATCCTGACGATAGAAATGTGATTTTTTTTTCAAATTTTCCTGAAAAACATAATTTAATCACAATCTTGTCTTCATTATCGATTGAAATAAAAGATAAATTCAATTTCAATTTGAAAATGACGAATAAAAAGAAATCAATAATCCCTATCGGGATCCTTTTCGATTTTTTTCCCTTTTTTGTCACAAGAAAACTGAGTAATTAGTTGCCATCATTACAGAAATGTCATTAAAATTAGAAAAAAATTAATATCTCGAAAACTAATTCCAATTTCAAAATTCTATTACCAGTTTTGACATCCGGGGATTTTTATGGACAATTGGTATTAATTTCACCATCAACCGTTTAATATTTTATTAAAAATAGCCCTGAAACATAATCAGTCGTTTAATCAGTCGTTTCATAAAATCGCTTCATAAATTCGTTTCATAAAATCGTTTCATAAAATCGTTTCACAAATTCGTTTCATTAGGATTTTATATATATAGGGTAGATATATATATATATATATATATATATATATACATATAAGATATTTGTTTTTGTATTGTTTTATAATTATCGGTTCATATATTGTCGATTATAATGAGATGTGATGGTAATTATTTACATAAGTTTTATTACACACACACATATATATATATTCTTTTTAAAATATAAATTCTTTAACATAATTCATTTTTATGAATAAAATATTTAAATTTGTTATTTTTAATCATTTTTAAAAATTAAAATATCTACCAAAAATTAACGTCTGCGGCAATTGGTTTTTGTTTTGTGAATGCTGAAAATAATATATATTAATTTTTATTCAGGATTCACAAAAATATACATTAAAAAATAATCTTTGAAAAAAAATAGTCAATTCTTATGAATGATTTTGGATGTGACGAATATTGAAAAAATATATTATGAGATAAATGAATTGAATGCTTTAAGTACTCCCTAGATAATTACAGACAGTTCAATGCTAAAATGGTTATATTTTTTTAATCTAATTATTATATTTTATTATGTCGTTTGAGGCCATTTTATTTTATAATTTCTAAAATATATTTTAAGATAAAATAATAAAATATATTTTTGAGATTTTTGTGTCCTGGACAACCTTCAGAGGCAAAACATGCTTCATTATAAGTTTCTTAATACATGCAAATATATATATATATATGAACCACATATTTCTGCAAAAACATAATATTTGAATTTTATAATTTACATCCAGATCAAGATCATTTAAATTGCGATTCGTTAGTACTCAATTATAATTATAATTCGTTTACCACCAAGGCTTGTACATTTCTTGGGATTTCCAAGGGGTTTGTTTAACTATATATAAATTTCAGAATTCTAAATTGACTTGTTTATTCACAGAATTCGTTGTAATTTTGCGCGATTAAATAAGGCGAAATATTCTAAAAAAAATGTGGTAAAATACTACGAATCTTGTTATTAATGATAAATAATAATTAGAATTTGAAAATCAATATTGCATTTAAGGCAAAAACATACATGGATGAAAGAAATTCGTTGCTCCAAAAATGATGGTACTCCATGCATTCCATGAGAACAGTATTGAATGAATAAAAAAACATATTTATAAATTTAAAGCTATATATTTAATACTGACTTCCTGTAATTTCTTATATCCTGTATTGAAATGTTGAGATGATATTTTAATCCCTTAATGAAATTTTAAGGATGTCCTTATCCAGCTACGTTGTTAAAACAAGAATTTTTTTTAAAATACATATTAGACATACTAATGTGTAAATTTGTAAAAAAAAAAAAAAATAATAATTAAAAAAAAGCATGTAATGAGACGTTATTAATATATCTATCTATATTTTTTGCAATAATATTTTGACATAATTTGTTTTGTAATTTTAATATTATTTTTATCTTTTACTTCATATGACATGTATCATCTTAACTGTTTTACTTATTCTGATTTCAAGTCTTCCAGATTAAAATTTTAATAATAAATAAATCAGAAATGATATGGAAAATTCGAGAAAAACGATAAAATCGGAAAGAGCAAAATTTATTATATTGGGTTAAAATTATCAAACTCTACCGTTAGAAAAATATCACCGCGGAACGAGGAAAAAAAACTCTAAAATTCGCATTAAACAATTCGCGAAAAATTCGAAAATCGCATTTATGGATTCCAAATTAATTTTATTGAAAAGAGAACAAAATGTATTACAGTGGGCCGGACTCTTTTCATTAATCAGGAAAAATCGCTGCAAAACGCGAAAAATTGCTAAAATTCGCATAAAAATTTAAATTAAGAAAATCTAATAACAAATTCCAAAAACTGGTCTCAAGAGGCATAATATGCAGGTATATGCCTGACATAACTTGTAGCTCCACGCGCAGAAAACCGCACACAGCTATCTTTATTATTATCTTCTAAAATAAAAGCGTAAGTCATGTGACTGTCATCAACAGTTCCGGGATGGCCGTTTCACTTTTTCATATGCCAGGCGGTCATTTTTATTCAAAATTATTTTTTCGAACAAAACTGCATACAAGTTACATTTTAAGAAAGATCGTTCAAAATAAATTAATATTTGAAGGAGGACTTACGTTCAATTATGTATATATTCTGCAATAACTTCAGTCGAAATTAGGTTCACAGTTCAAATTCTCTAATCATGAAAGTAAACAACAACAAAAAAAAAAGATTGATTTGTCGTGAACATTTAAAATATTAAATCATGGAGGTAATCATTCGCAAAGCAAGTTCTCCGCGAATGAATTTTTGGACCGCTGCCTCGCGTCAAAAAAATAATCCGCACCAGTGAGACAATCAGAGTTTACCATAATTATGTGTTATACAACTCAACTTCCTTCCGGACCTTTTCTTGACGTAAATTGAACTCATGTAATAATATTTAATGAATCAGATTTTTAGCATTTTTAAAATCGCTAATACAGCTTTTATTTATCGCGTGTACAAATTAGAAACGATACTTTGATTTTGAAATCAAATGTTTTGATTTATGATATTATTTCTTATTTATTTATTTATTTTCTATTTAATTGAAAAGAGTTAAGTATTTTAAATGTATGTAATGTAAGCATTTTAGATTAAAGTTAAGTATTTTAAATGAAATGAGTGACAGGTTTATAATTTAAAATTAAATTAATGTAGTATGAATGATGGTGATGGGAACAATATTTGGCGATTTATCATCTGCTCACGGCTAACAAAAATACTCATAATTAAAAAAGGAAATAAAATTAAATAAATGATAGTTTGATGTAAATAAATATTGATATACATATATAAAATAATTTATAGAACTAAAAAAATAAAAGTAAATAAACAACAATTTCCATAACAAAGTTTTCGCCAAATTGGCGGGCGGGGGGGGGGGGATCGCGCCAACGTGCGTATGTGACACCTGTGCCCAAAAAATATGCGAAATGCTACCATGATCGCAAAAGTTCATGATTTGTCTATTAGAATCTTCCGATTTGGCGAAGGATTAAGGGAAAATTAAATTATGAATAAATGTAACGTGTTGCAATGTTTAACATACATTTAAGGGAGACCAAACTGGTCGCCAGTGGCGGCTAGTAGATAGATAACGTTACCGTACGCTGATGTACGCGTGATTGTACTTTTGGGACCTCAAAACTTCAGCAGTAAGCCCTATACACTTGAATCACATAAGATAATTTTTTTTCAAATTTCTTTCAAATTAATTCGAAGACGAGACATATTTGATTTATTCGTATATGTTTGCTTTAGATGAATGTGAATCCAAGAAAAATATATTAAAAAAATTGCTTTAATACATAATTTTTTGGGGAGTTTAACCATTTAACTGTTTTTTTCTTTAAATTTTTAACTAGTTTTTTTTATTGAAAAAATTGCCACAATTACTTTCCTAAACTTCTTTTTGCAGCATGTACAGCTCAGGGGAAAGTAAAGCAAATCCCAGGATTAGCGCATGCATGACATACGAAAAATCAAAGTGGATTACTTCAATCCATAGAAATCAGTAAAAAAAAAAAAAAAAAAAAAAAAAAAAAAAAAAAAAAATCAAACTTATGACTTACATATTCTACCACAACAAAGCCTTTCCCTATTGGTTTATTTTATGTGTACTCACTTTGTATTTCACAGAAAGTGCCAACATACTATAAATGTTTACCATCAGGTACCATCAGCAACAACTTGCCACCAGAAATTCAATTTCATAAAAAAGTTGACTGAAGTGTCTTTTTTCTCCTTTACCATTTATTTCTGATTAAGCTGGATTGGGGTGCATTTTGTTTATCATTTAAGATTTCTAATGAAGGTAACTAAGGACTTCAACCAATAAACATCAGACAGTGATAAATCCAAAAATTTTCTAACTAAAACATTTTAGCTAAATTATAGTCATCCTTTTCCAAAATTAGTGCAATCGAAGGAAAAATCCTAAAACTTATCTTCGAAGAATAATCAGAAAAACCTTTTAACAAAACAGATTGTTTGGAGATACATTGTATTCAGATTTAATTTATAAAATGGTATGTTTCAAAACTTATACAAGACGTCAGAAACTACATAATTTATTCAAATCGTACTTGATAAAATAAGACTGTGTATGATAATTAAAACTATAAAATCAAATTAAAATATTCAAGTATAAATAAATAAAAATAACACTTTCGTATATATGTAAATGCTCGCATATACATAAAATATTCTAAAACATATTACTTGTTCATGGACGTTAAGAAAACGTCTTCTTTTATTTTGTCACGAATCATGTTACAGGGAGAGTAATGATAAAAATTAAAGTAAAATTTAGTTTTCCATTAGCTGGTCAGTGTAAAGCGTGCTTAAGTGGTCATTTTGCACGAAGCACTTATTTTGTCGTTCGTAAATGTACAGTTCTGACCCCACACTCTTATTCTAGGACAAAATTAAAATGCAGCATTTGAATTATGCACTTCGATAAGACAGAAAAGATAAGACGTTTCGATTAATAGTTATATAATTCTTTGAATTTTTAATGAAAATTAAAAATTTCATGCATTTTTTATATTTTTGTGAACAAGAAGTGTGCATGTAATTTAGTATCTTGTATTAATTTCCTATTAGCACAATAGTATATAATAAATTTCACATACAGTTTTAAAAAGTATATACACTCTGTTACAAAATTATAAGACCACTCAGGCCTTTCTGAACAAAGGCAACATTAATGCAAATTTCAAAGAAGATGTATGAAATAAATCAATTTTGTTGTGTCGATTATGCTCAGGAAAAAAAGAAGGATCGAATGTCTTCATGAAAACGATTTTTCGGAATCCCCGTGTAACATTATACGAGCACTTTTGTTTTTCTAATGTTAAAGACGATTTTTATTTTAAGTTCAGAGTTTAACTGTAACCTAGCCCATCTGGAAAGGTTGAAAAGAAGGACAAAAAGAAGATATTTGAATGTGATTCTTTGGTTTTTCAGTAAAATGCCTCAGTGAATTGTCTGAATTAGGAGTGCAAAACGTTTGACTCTATAACGGAGAAGAATAGTCTGAACATAAATTAAGTAAGATTCTTAATCGTTTTAAAAATGCTATTCACAATGTTTTGAGTAAAAAATCATTGTATAGAACGCAGAAAAGATCTGGTCGCAAAAAAGTTATCAGCTTATGATAATAGACAAAATTTCAAACTCGCAACGAAACAAAACCAGTCGAGACGTAAAATAGCAAAGCAGACAAGTAACCATGTGTTTCATGAAATTGTGTGGCGAATGTTTGAAGTCAAATGTATGTTTTAATCTTTGAAAACGAAGAGGAAAACAACAAACATCAGCCAGAAGCACGTCTGGCAAACAATGTCATGTCCCGGAACTCTACATGGACAAAAATATTATTTTCGGTCGAAAAAATTAACTTAGATGGACTGGTCAGCAATAATTAATACCGGAAAAACTTAAGACTAGAATCACATGTGTTCTACAGTAGATATATCGGAGGCTTTTTTGTTATGGTGTGAGGCGCTTTCTCATAAGCCGGAAAATGCGATCTACTAAGAGTAGATGGCAAAATGAGCTAGGACAGTTAAAAACGGATATTGTACGGAAGTCTGATACTCTTCAGGCGAGATTTAGTAGGGTCTAAATTAAAGTTCCATCAAGTTAATGCTCCCAGTCGTGCATCTAAATCAATAAAAGATTGGTTTAAAAGAGAAAAAAATGATGTTATATCTTGGCTCAGCCGCAGCTCTGGCCTAAACACCACAGAAAACCTGTGGGGTTATTTATCTTTCTAAGTACAAACAGTGTCGTCAAAATAAACAATCTTTTTTGCCATATACACTGGCCTCCAAATTTAAGGTTATTGATTGATATTGATTTTGACTTAATACAATTAACCCTTTCATAACAGAGCACGCGATACGGAGTGCAATTTCCATTGTACTGTAATTAGCGTCTTATTAAACTATTGTAGATATCTTCCAAGAAATTTTTGTTTCCAAAATCATTTTGGGAGCCAAACTTGACTATAGTTTTACAGTGTTACATTCTTTTACATCTTGCCCATTTATTTAACACATAGCAAATGAAGGTACTATTTTAATTTTCATATCTGCTTTTATTAAGGATACAAAGATTTATAATATATTAATATAATACTAGATGGTACCCGTCAAAACTTGACGGAAAAAATTACAATAGCGATATTAGTAAAATAAGCTTCTTTATTACATAAGTAGGGGTGCTTATGAAACAATTTTTCAAATATTTTATTTTAAAAAAATTTCCCCCAGTGAATTACGTTATTATTTCCGATGAAAACTCCAAACAAACAATCCGTAAACAAAACAGAAATCAGTTTGACATTACCGCCCTATTCCACACGGCAAGAAAGAAAATTTCCTGAACATATGAAGTATCATACAAATAGGATATCCCTACGTTCATCTCATATTCAGTCAATAAAAGAACATATTAAATAAGGCACACATTCCGGTCCCCTGTGATAATGCAACCGAATGAGCTCCTATGCGCATGTGCATTGCTTCTCCCCAAACGCACCGTCGAAATTCGACGTTAAAAAAAGTTTTAAAATGTTTTGATCAAAATTTTTAAAATGTCTTCTTTAATCATTGTTCGTTTTAAATCCATATCTTCTGAAACGCATCTATTCTTTTAAGCTAATCAATTTTTATGTAAAGATGAAGAATTTTGTTTACAATAATAAATCAATCTACAGAAAAAGATTTTTAATGTTTTCAAATGTAATTTATTTGTATGGTTTCTTCATTCCTTTACATAATCAGGATGATTAATCCTTTTCCATAATTAAGAGAAATAATGTAAATAAATAAATATCCAAGATTATTTTTGATTCTGTTTTCATTAATATATTGTAAATTTTATTGTTAAAAGTTACTGATAAATGATACTTTAGTAAATGGGGCTTTTCTTAATTATTATTATTATTATTATTATTATTATTCTTTTTTTTGAGATTTAATGGCAACATACTTCCGTTTGTTTATTGGGCGCTTCAGTTTGGCGAATTATTTGAGGTACTTTTCGGTTAGCAGGGCACCAATGAAGTGTATATATATATATATATATATATATAGTATATACATACATAGATACAAATATATATAATGTATATAGTTTTGTTTTTCTAGTATTGAATTTATGTGGTTTATAGATTTTGGTTGGCTTTTGTGATAATGATTCTGCAAGTAATTTTCCATTGGAGTTTGTTATTATGTGTGTATATATATATATATATATATATACTTTATTGGCGCCGGCTAACCGAAAAGTACCTAATTTGCATATAGTTTTTTTTCTTAATCGGACGACGGGATAATGCACGGAATTTCGACGGGATAATGAATATTTTTTATGGTACCAGAATATTTTTCTGTATTTTATAGTTATATTAAGAAATACATATTTTTATGATTTGTTGAATCACTTAGTTGTTTACTTTTTCATGCATTATATTATTGAAGGTTGTTAGTTCTCTTATTCGTTTAAATATATCCTACTTATATAAAAATAGCGTGTGTTCTCTGTGGTGTTTCGCATAAACCTTGTAAAATTAAGGTTATTAGATTTTATCCAACTTTGCTGTCATAACAGCTGATGAAGCAGCCATCTTCGGCGATTTTTTTGTTACCTGTAAAATGTTTGTTTTTGGTATAGCCCGAACAAAGAAAAAATTGAGTACTTTTCCATTATACGGACACCATTGTCGCCAAGCATATATTTACATGTATGGCATGGTGTCGGTATAACGGAAAAGAACCAAAATTTGCGATCGGTCAAATAATTGAATTTCGTTAAACATTAAATTTTCTGGTACTTTTCTATTATCCGGTCGACCACTTTTCATAACAAAAAATTATCGCCAAACTGTAAAATTAAACGCCAAAAATACAGTCCGATTTACTTGATGTCAGAAGCATTATACGTGTTTGTTACGTCATCAAGAGGTTTTTAATTCGAGATTTGCGTCTATTTTTCATTATGTTTTACTGATTTATTAGTTATTTCATGAATTAAAATAACAATTGTGTCCTTAAATTCATGTATTTTATTTATTTATTTATTTTGATATTCCAATGGCAACGTTCTCCCGTTTATTTGGCGTTACAGTTTGGCGATAGTTTTTTGTTATGAAAAGTGGTCGACGGGATAATAGAGAAGTACCAATTTTCTTATTTTTAATCTGAGAAAGAAGCAATAATCATGGATTTAATTAATTTTGCAATATGCGGTGCAACCAAACTAATTTTGATTAAATCAGTACGGATATCGCAGACGCACCTGGGTTATTTTTTGGCACCTAAATGACGACTTTTGCTTTGTATGGCAACCTGGTGTTTTATAATAAATTTGAATATGTGTGTAAATAAATAAAATAAAATAGGTACTTTTATGTTAGCTGGGCGTCAAGGCTAACTCTCCAAATCTTGTTTCAATTGGAATCATTTATTTTGCAACATTTTATGTGAGATTTGTTATTCATATTGATATGTTTACGTTTGGATATTTTATTATGATTATATTCTAGCTAATTAAATTTTTTTAAAGATTTTATATTACAATGTTAAAATATTACCTAGTTGATATTAGTTAAAGTCAAAAGATTGGCGAACCACAGGGTTCAGGGAAAAAACTCTATGCCCTCAAAAGTGGGAGTTGTCAACTTTATGACGTCATAAGCAGAAGTAAATATTTAATTGAAAATTACAGCTAATTAATTAAATTTTCGAACAAACGAATGCACGATAACAAATCTGTGTCCTAATATCTTTCATTAAAAAAAAGAATGGTGTAATTTGATGCAGTAATTTGTTCTAACGGATTGTCGAAAGAAATCGCTTAGCGTCTTAAATATATAGATTGCCTCATCAATTCGCTTATCCTTCAAAAATAAAAAATAAAACTTTTTCATTACAAGATAGATAAATAAATAATCTATAGTATTTTTATACATATATGTTGTATTTTATATATTTATATATTTATTTTATCGTAATATGTCGATGATAGTAAATGAAGTTTAGCTTCTTTGTTATCATTTTTCCCACAATATGTCAAGAATGATAGATGTTTGTATGAGATTAACTGACAAAATGTAACCGAAGTAGTCGTTAATATAAATATACGTGTACCTCATTTATTCTGTCAATAGGAAGGCACGTGAGAGGTATTCGTATTTCGTTATTGATAATACTGTTTTTCATATGAAGGTCACTTAAATGATGCGTAAAATGTTTTCAATAGGTAATAACGCACAGCATCTTGAAGCTTTTAATAAAGTTTTACTGAGTTTAGATTCATCTAGAATAATTTTTATGTAAAAAATAAAAGCAGAATCTGGTTATCTATTATTGATAGGGTAAATACAAAATGAGTTTCTTTATTCTCTTTAAAAATGTATTTTCTGTATAAATGAATCACTTTATTATTAAGTTCATCAATTTTTCAGAAAGTGTAAAATCATATTTTTGCAAATATTTCTATTGGTTATCTTTTATTTAGCATGTTTAAAATGTAATAAAAATAAAGTTTTCTTTTTTATATTGCCAATTTTCTAAATCTTGTGATTTATAATTTTCCAGTAAAAAAGTATTTTCTGTATAAATGAATCACTTTATTATTAAGTTCATCAATTTTTCAGATAGTATAAATTGCTCTTTTTGCAAATAATTCTATTGTATATCTATTATTTAGCATGTTTAAAATGTAATAAAAATAAAGTTTTCTTTTTTATATTGCCAATTTTCTAAATCCTGTGATATATAATTTTCCAGTCTGAGTGAGCTATACGCTATTTATTTCAAAATTTAAGTTAATTTTATGCTGAAAAAATTTCGTGAGAAATATCAAGTTCAAACCATTTTTTTTATTATTAAGAATTAATAATTTTACCGAGTTCCTTTATTATTGGAAATACATTTTAGAGAAAATTATAATTCAGTTATACATTTTATTTTGTAAAAATGAAAGTGAATCTTTTCGTTGACATTTTAATTTATAAAATAATATTTATAATTAAAATTTATTTTTTATAGTCTTTAAATCTAAAATCTTTTAAAGGTCATTGTAGCAGTAGGGGACACTTTCAGAATAGTATTCGCCTATTTTCTGTGCACCGTTCTGAGTTTTAGTGACAGCGATGTTTCAAGTAACTCTTTCTACACACGACTGTGCTGCAGAAGTTACTACTTTAAACATTATTTCCAAATTACTTTTTTTCGGAGAGCTTAATGTGCGATAGTGGACATACAAAATCCAGGAGTCCACATGTCAGTTCCATTAGTGGATACGTTTAAGTTCTTTTAAAAATGTCAAATAAAAGGTTTGTTGGTTGGTTGATTTTTGACAGCCAATTATCTACACTTGGGATATCAGGCCCTAGGGGGAGTGCCCTTCGTGGGGGTCTTTCTAAGGGATCCTAACCCGTGTTTATGGCAAGGTTAGCAGAAAACCACGGAAAACTCTGAACGGTTAGGTCGACGAGCGCGACAGGAGTTTGAGCCCAGCACCTCCCGCCTACCAGTTTTGAGAGTAGAACCTCTCAGCCACTGGTGGGGCCGTCAAATAAAAGAAAGAAACGGCTGTAAATATATATTTTATTGACAAAAGTTTTTTTGTTGTTGCATTAATGAGCTAATATGCAGAAGAAAAGCAATAATTTGTATCAAAAGTTGAAAACAAAAAGTCTCTAAAACGTTCAAATATTTAAATTATGTAACATGGAAAATTTCATTAATCCAAGCTGAAACAGGAGCTTTGTATTAAATGATGAGAATAAGAGATTCCCTAAAAAGCTTAAAATATTAAATTTTGCAGCATAACACAATTCAATAATACCGTTTTATTGCTATTAAATCTTAATATGTGCAAAGAATTTTAATCACAGCAATGTGTAGTATACGTAAATAATGACCTAACCTAGTCTCAGCCCCCTTAGTACTGAGATTATGAATTGACTCGAAATATGGCGGCTGTATTAAATGGATTTTCTCAGCGTTCGAATGGTCCTTAAATTTGGATAGCACTATTCAAACACAATAGTAATCTTCTGCTTTTTCTCCTGCGATTAAATAACACGAGGATTGCTATTCGTAAATAGTACACCTATGAAATGGTCCATTTTAAAGCTTTTACTGGATTCAAGACTTAGCAAAAATGATGTCTCATCGGCGTTAAACACTCGGTTTGAATCTACGGGTGTCGAGTTGAGACTCCTTTCTGAAAATTAGATGTGAAACTACTCGAACCATTGCAATAATTTTCCTTCATTGATGCAGCTCTTGTTGATGCCCAATTCTCCGCTACTCAAGACTAAATTGTCAGATACCTTCGCAGAAACGCATTAAAAAATGGCGCGCTATTCGGTATCCACGAAATAAGTTTTTCTGATCAAGTTCCTTTTTATGTTGTCTCACACTGTTCTTAACTTCGCTGTATTTCACCAGGATTTCTGCGTTTGAAAGGGCTATCCAGAACAGGGTATGATGATGTGTCGTGATACTTTAAGTGAACCCTTGTAAGAAATGCCTCAACTTTATGCTAAATTAAAAAATAAACACAGTAGAGGAATTCTACAAATCAATTTAGTCATTTTCAGGGAAAAGGAACAAATAATTTCCTTAAACATAGGCACAAACAAAATAACAAAAATTGGCTTACCTTATACCAAATTACAAGAAATACTCATCAAAAATTTGCTTCCAACGTAAAATTTGTTTAATAAATATGAGTTATTTTAAACTACATATATAAGAGGTTTATTTATATATGTAGTTTAAAATAACTCATATTTATTAAACAAATTTTACGTTGGAAGCAAATGTTTGATGAGTATTTATGTGTGCAACGTAAAATCCTTATTAATTACAAGAAATATATTGGTACAATATTAGCACAAATATATTTGAATGAATTTAACATAATTTGTATTACGAATATAAAATATTAGATTTAGAAAAAAAAAAAAAAAAAAAAAAAAAAAAAACGAAAGTGTTACATGTACGATGAAAACAAAACGATGGAAACAACGAAGGAAACCAAAAACTACTCAGAAATCGGAACGAAATTAACGAAAGACTACTGAGAAATCGAACGAAAACTAAAAGTATAAGATATTGAATAGGATACGAGATTAAGATAAAAGATAAAGATAAGATAAATAAATAAAAGATAAAATTTCTGATAAAAGAAAAATATTTGATTAAAATTAAGATTAACGCATTAACATTACATATTTTTTTATTTATACACAAAACAAGATAAAATTATTACTTTTCTATTTCTATATAAAAACAAGATAATGTGATTACTCTTTTATTTTTATATAAAAAACAAGATAAAGATTATTACATTTGGTATTTCTATATAAAAAATACGATAAAGCTGATTACTTTCTTTTATTTTTATTAAAAATATGAAATTACATCTTCACTTGAAATTCATATTTCTCAAGTTGAGCATTATTACATTTTGATATTAAAATCAGATTTAAGTTCAAAATGTAAATATTTAAACATTTATCTTTAAATCAAAATATGTGCTGTTTATGAACATAGACACTTAAATACTGATCTAAGTTAAATAAGTAAAATATATTTGTTAATAAACCTTTGATTTATTTGATAAATATTTTTTTTTCGACTGATTTTTTCTAATTTATATACATGTAAAAAATTTCACCTTTTGAATTTAAATTAAAGTTTAATTGATTTTCTAATAAAATTGTAAAAATATATTGGAGATACTCTAAGTTTTAGCCCTACACACGATTTACCAAAATTTTCAACTGTTGATAAAAATAGATAGCGAAAATATAATTTTGACAAGTATATTGCATTAGGTAAAATCAAGATTTAAAATTTCTCCTGTGTCTATATATGACTTTTCAAAAACAGTGAGAACTGCTTTACTAAATCATTCCTTTAAGAACAAAATATTAAGGATTGCGCCTTTGCAGTTTGCATAAGTTTTTACTCATTTCGAAAAGTCATTGGCTTATGAAACAAACATTTGCAGTAGCTATATCACTAGAAATTATATATTTTAAATGTAAGCAAAACTATACAGTATATATATATATCAGGGAATCCAAAAAGCGGTTCCTGGGATACAGAACATACTGCTTGGTGAAATACAAGATGTGAATTATCACTTTACTGAACAGCGTACAACCATTAGAGTGAAAAGATGTCCAGATGGTTTAGAGCACCAAGTGCTTTACGAATTAAGCATTCCGGACGATATCCGGTCTAGCATTCTCTCACTCTTATATGGCATGGCTACAACCACGCACCACAAGATGGAAAGTCAATCATGAGCACACCATTGGCATGCATGAGAAAAATTATACCTAATATCGGGGCATACTGGGTATATTTTCATAACATTAGTTATATTTTCATTACTAGTAAAAAAAAATGTGGAAAGAGGCAAATAATTTTTATATTTATTGCCGAGATATTATTTCAGTTACGTTATTATTGCATAAAAATATGAACATCCTAAATTAATAAATATATATTGTATTTCCCTTATAAAAGAAGATTCTTCTGAATTTTTTATACTGAGCTAGATAATTTCGTGTTTTGAAAGAAAAAAAAAGTGAAATGAAAATATAATTCTGTATAAAATTCAAAGGGTTGGGAACTAATATGTAGAGTGATAGAGTCTCATAAATTGATAATTTTAATTGGCGCTTGAAATTTATATTTTGGTTCTCTCAAAACGAGATTTTTAAAAATCGATATATAGATATATAAATATGTATGTATATAGATAAGATACACATGCATATGCATGAAATGCTGCAAGTGGTGTGCGCATTGAGCATATTTGACTTTATTTTCTTATTAAGATAATCTGTACCTTGCATGAATGTGTTAAATTTATTAGAAAATGTGCACCTACTTTAGAACCCCATGCTTCTACAAGATATTAATGACATATTTAACACAGTGATTAGTTATTCACACTTTAGGGCTTAATATAAAGTTAATTTTACATTTAAAACAGCATGTAATTCTAGATGCTCTACACTTTTGCAATTGACTATTTGTCGCTATATCTCATAGATTTCGAAATAGAGCCGATAACATCCAAAGTTCGCCAATCAGAGCGCTGCAGTCAAACTGATATGATAGCACATAATTATTTTACTATCGTAGACACTTGTAAAATTAATACCTATTAAATGAAAATACACACTTAATTGATAAGGAGTTCTTTGCCGCATATATTCCGACATTCGACCGTTAAACATTAATTTACTGAATCAAGTAACACATTTTCTTCCCATGTTATACTGTTTCCTGTTGTCCTAAATTTACAGGAATATTAAATAAATAAAAAGTTAAATTTATGTTGTTTTCTTTCATATTAATAAAAATTATGTTTTTAATGAAAACTATTATAAGTAGATATCCTTACAGAGCATATTGGTTATTTTGAATAAAATCATTTTTACAATAATTATCGATTGTTTTGTGAGAATTTGTTGTAATTCAACAAAAAAGGATAAACATATTTTTCTCTTTATTGTTTAAATACTACTTTTAAAAACACAAATCAATCAATATGCTTTAATTACTATGGCAAATATCATTTGATTCAAGTGTCTAAAGATATGCAAATATTTGATTTTATATGAGTTAAAAGAAATATACTTTTCCTTTAAACTATTACTTTAATGAAGCAGCGTAAACTACAATAATTGGATAAACAATCAGAGAAAAGAAATGATGATGTTAAAAGGAATGAAAAAACAATGAGTAAACGATAGTATTGATGAAATTAACGTTAACATAAAAATAAACGAATACAAATAAAAAATATTTAATTAATGGAATAAAATGCATTTTGCATATAATTAATTATCTCGTTTGGAGGATTTTTAGACTTACTTTATGGTTAAGATAGTAGTTGATAAAAATATATAAATATATAAATATATAAATTAATAAAACAAAAAAATATATAAAAAAAATTTATTTATTGACAAAATTTATCTCTGTACCAGAGTTGTTAAGATTAGTAAATAAATTTTATTCAAAATTACTTTGTTGCTGAATGCTCTGGGCTTAATAAATTACATGCATACTTTCCTTGCTCATATGCATGCTAGTGACGAATCCTGTTAATCAAATTGAGCATGCTCTTTCCAAACTTTTTTCCAAATAGTACTTCGTCTTATTTAATCGTAAACATTACTAGAAAATTGGAACATAGATTGCTATTTGAAAAAGTGGTGAGTAGGAGCATACTTAGGTTGAGACGCAAGATTCTATCCTGCTTCTTATTAACATAACTACTTCTTATTCATCATATATAGTTACATCAATCTTATGTACTTATATAATCTTATAAAATACATACAATTGCACAGAACAAATATCACAAACACAATACAATAATACTTTTTTCAACAAATGAAAAATAGCAGTGATTAATAGAACTTTAACAACTGTGATTCAATTAAAACTTAATAAATCTACTGGGTTGATGCAAAGTTTTAGTGTTTAATTTTTTATTGAGTAGTTGTTGCCAGTGACACAACTCACATGAGATTCAAAGTAGAAATAAGGTTACCAATTAAGCAACGAATTTCCTTCTGTTAATAATTAGATCGGCCTATGCAGCAATCCTTTTAATGTTTGTATCGGGAAATTCTTTTAATGTTTGTATTGATTAACTTTGATAAAGGAAATAGTATTATGATAAAAAAAAAAATATTATGCATCTTAGCTAACTTATGAACATTGTTTAACATTTAAAAAGATTATTACACATTTTAGAACTTTTAAAATATTAAAAGTTGTTCGGAACTGACATAAGTTTGTTATATTCAGTTAACAAGAATAATAAATTTAAAATTTTAATATTTCTTACTTGCAGATTCATATAAATATATACTATTCCAAAAAAAAAACCTTTATTAATTTTATAATACAATCAAAATTTGTTTTCTAACATAGTCAGTGGCTAGCCTGAAGACTATTCCATATCTGAATCCAAGAACAGCTCATCCAGTTGCGGAAGCAGGGCTGTATATTCAATTACCGTCTGATTTTCCCCATATATTTACTATTTGTATAATTTTGTCCATGAGGTTCGACTTTTATCAATGTGTATGAACCAACCCTGTTAATAATAATAATAATAATAATAAAACTCGTGGTTTAATTGTAGAAAAGGGCAATATGAAAAAAAAGTTAAATAAACCCAGCTACTTATTACTTATCTTGCCTCCACGTTTTTATCGGCTAACTAGTCTGTACAAGACGGGAGAATCTATAGAGAAGATAAAGGCTATGATGTCATACACTCACGCACATTTTATTTTTAATCGGTTATGAAAAGGGAAAAAGTCGCCAAATTTAGGGGATTTTTTCCTTTAATGGCAACCTAGCCATTGTATTAAGTTATTCGTTTGGCGCGGGCTTGAAAATCGCGCCAACCAAAAAGTCACCAAACTTATGTTTATAAACGAGTTGTAATTTTCCAACTGGACGAAAAATGTCCGGGCCAGGATTCGAACTTGGGATCTCTTGGCTGAAGCTGCCACGCTCTACCTACTGAGCTATCCCGGTCGAATCGGGAAGGCATAATTCATCCAGTGATGATTTCCAGTTAAATCCATCCAGTTAAAATTAATCCACGTATGATTTCTTTACCAATTTGAATAATTGTGTTAAAATTAATCCACGTATGATTTGTTTACCAATTTCAATAATTGTGTTAAAATTAATCCACGTATGATTTCTTTACCAATTTGAATACTTGTGTTTAAATTAATCCGGTGTTATGTTTATATGTTTGCGTGAGTGTAAAGCATCTGTTCCAAGATAAAGATAGAGACAGGGGCATTGATCAAGAAGATAAGAAACCGGCGATTGCACGAATATTGAACGTATTGATATTTATTATTCGTATAAAATTTAATTTTACCTATGCATAAATATAAAATTTAAAATATTTATTTCTTTCAAATATAGATAGTTTTAAAAATTCATTTAAAATATCTACATAATCAAAATTTACAAGAAAAATGTTGGATCAATCTGGATGTCAATAGAAATAAACTTGATTGTGTAGATGAGCAGATAGATAGGGGAAATTATCAAGAAGCTAATAAACAGGAGATCGCAAAAATATCGGAGCTATATATATTTAATATTAGTATGAAACACATAATTTTATTTATACTAGAAATTATAATTTTAAATATTATTACTTCTTCAGGTATAGATATTTTTCAGTGATTTATTAAAAATATGTATCGCTACGAACTTTAGAAGAAAAATGTTGGAGCAATCTGGATGTTCACAGAAGAAATATTGGTAGTGATGATAACGAGATAGATTGTGAAAATGATCAATAAGATATGGAACAAGAGATTGCGAGAATCCGAGGCATGGATATTTAGTATTCCTAAGAATCTTAATTTTACTTATGCTTGAATTGGTAATTTAAAATATTTTTTTAGCAATACATATTTTTAAAATATGCATTAAAAATATGCATCGTTCCGAAGTTGAAAAGAAAACTGTTGGAGTAATATGGATGCAGACAGAAGAAAAATGTTTAGTAAAGATTTCTTCCTGAATAAAAAATTTTCTGTTACCTCACTTGTAAAGTATAAAAGCGAATTGCTACTCTATATTGTCATAGATTTTGAATATTGGATAAGTGCGTTGCAAGTATCATTATTAGCAATTTTATATTGGTTTTATGGAAATTCAATATTACAGCTATATTGCATTCATCGAAAATATATCCAATAGAAAACAAATACAAGGTAAATATATTTCATTTATATTTGGAATGTTGACTGCAAATTGTGTCTATTATAGAAATATTTACGATCATTTATGTTGAAGATGTTGGCAATAAAATGGCAAAATACTGAAGTTCATTTTTACATCACAAATCGCTTCTTAATATATATTGAGATGTTTTCGTATTTCCCATAGAGAATAAAAATAATAAAAAGCTACACATTAACCGTTCTTTTTAAATAACAGCATGCATGTAAATAACAACAAGTAAATTAAATTCTATGTTGTTAATTAATTAAAATAAATGTAATACTATATGTTTATAAATTGGAATTGTTTTAATCAAATCTAAAACATTTACTTATAAATTATTATTTATGAAATATTTTAAGGTTCCTTCGACATATTGTGTAATCGGATATAAAGTTTTTTTTTGTACCCAACAAAAATGAAAAAAAAAGGTGTGGCTATTGTATGTCTTAATATTGTCACAATTATCCAGGATATAAATAATATTGAACAAGTTATATTCAATATAAAAAATAATGTCTCAATAATGTTTTAATGCAAAGTATATACTAAAAGTTTATAATTACCACACTCTGAACTGAAATGTCTGAAATTCAGACATATATGTGTCTGAAATGGATGGTACAAAAATGAGACACTTTAAAGTGTCTTAATTTTTCAGTCGCTGGTAAGTGTCTGAATTTCAGAAATTTGAAGTGTCTGAAGTATCACCATTTTTGTATCCAGATAAACAGCTAGAAAAATTGAAAAAAAAGCGATAGTGTTGCCATCTATGGTTCTATTTACGATTATGGAAGGATAAACTAAGTTCACGTTTGCACCTAGAGCCGGTTTAGAACCTTAGTCCTACTGATTACAAGCCCAAGGCCTTATCCATTTCGCCATCTAGATCACATTGAAGTTAACGAAAAAGAGAGGCTACCGCGGTGCATTCCACTTATCTTTTTTCACAGACCGCTAGAGTGACGTGATGCTCTTTTCGTACACTTGCATTGGTGCATTCGAGCAGCACGTGACTCTCGCGGTCTGTAAAAAAAGATACGAGTAAAGCACCGCGGTAGCCTTTCCTTTTCATTAGCCTCGGCTCACATTTGTGAGTCGCAAAATTTTCGTTAAATGGAAGTCATCGAATGATTCGGATGTGTGTTGATAATTTTATAGGATTCATTAATTTGTGGCTGCGAGAATTGGAAATTTTGAACGGAATTTTGGATAGATTTGGTCAATTAGAGATGGTGGTTAAGACTGTAGAACTGTATTATTTATGGGGGGAAGGAGATATGAATTATATAAATTTTTAACTCGATTGTTATCACTATATTTCTCCCTGGATATTGAAATTTAATTGACTAAATTTTCTTTTTGACCGAATTTAACCCATTAACACCACAATTATTATTCTAAAAAATGGAAATATTGCATTTCATACCACTTTTTTAGAACAGAAATGTTGTCTTATTTTATCGAGGAGGTTTTTGTCCTCAAGAAAGCGAAATTTTATTTTCAGAAATACTGGTGTACAAATAACAATGGTATTGTTATGTACGTTGTTTAGAGTTGCAAAGGCTAGAAAAAACCCGCTTTAAACCTGGGAATAAACCAGTTTTTTTGGGAATAAACCGGGTTTTTTGGTAATAAACCAAGTCTTTTGGGAATAAACCTGGGAATAAACCGGGTTTATTGGAAATAAACCCGGGAATAAACCCGTTGTTTGCAACTCTAACGTTGTTGCATTAATGCAAAGCTAGGTTTTAATCAAGACCTCCTTATCATAGTATCAGGCCTCACAATCAGCAAGTTTCCTTTGACCGCATGGTTGTCCTGCTACTAGCGCCATCAATCGTCAGTAATAGGCATGACCTCCATGGTAATAGGAATATTTACGACACGAAATAACACGAAATTTTTTCACAGCTCCATTTGTTCTATGCATTTGCTTATGAACTAGTATCGGTAGTATCCACCAGGCGGCGATACTTTCCGGAGAAAGTCAATTAATAAGTTGGCAATTACCGCGGACATTTTCTCCCATAGACTTTCTCCGGATTGCCAAGTCTGATCTATGATAAGGGAGTCTTGGTTTTAATACGTTAAACGCAGTAAAATTATTCTTTACGAATAACTGAAAATAATTTACCACTAAAAGTACAGTTAAGAAATCAGCATCCTACCCCCTTCCTCCTCCCAATCGGGTTTTGAAATTTAAATGAGATTTAGATGTGTATTTAAAATGTGACTTAAAATGTAAAAAATATAGCATTTAATCTTCCCACAGAGTTTATTTTCTGAACTCTGTGAATCTTCCAAGTGAAATGGCGACCTCTATTATTTGAAAATACAAAATAAATCAAAATTCCATTTATAATCCATATAAGAAAAAATCCCAGTAATGTAAACTGAACTACCTTATTGTGCTTTACTAACGATAATGAATTGTAATATAAACTTTGAAATTCGGTAAAGAACTGATATTACATCAAACATGTTTAAAGATTTATTTAGAATTAAAGATTTATTCACTCCAAATAGCATATAGTGCAGAAGATTTTACCTTCATATAATTTGTATTCCATTTTTTTATATGTGTCTGTAATATATTCTTTTTGAAAAGCTGTAATTTAAATTTTAAAATGTATGTAAAGCTGTATGTCATGTTTATAATACAATGCATGAATTTTCCTGTGAAAAGGGGGGGGGGGGCGACATGGCTTGTATACCCCGGTCCCCATATAGAAATGATGAGGCCCTGTATATGATCAGGACTGGCGAAAACATCCGGCAAACGGGAAGGATGTCCAGAGCCTCGTGACAGTTGAGCCTTGTTAGAGGTCCCAAAACTTCTCTATACAATTCGAAATAACGTTACCCTGTGTAAAATAATATCCATTTATATTTAAATGTTTTTCCGCGAAAAAAAGTGAAAATTAATTTTATTTCTTACAGCCAAAATTGATAAATTGTTGTTGGATGTATAGATGTGAGGATCATGAGAGTAACCTTATACGTTAAATATAAATATTTAAAATATTCTAAAAGATAGAAGATTTTTAGATATTTTCAGACTATTTCTTTTTCATACTCTATATTCTCTCTATTAAAAATATTCTATGGTATATGCAAATTTTAAAGAGAAATTTTATTAGTCAATTATTGACGTTAGAGACGTTGGGTCCCGCTAAGTGATTAGCCAGGGAACCGCGCGTTATTGTGCCCGCCCTGGGTGTAATCCAATTTAGTGGATTTAAAAATATTATAACAACATTCATCTGTTCGGAAACATTCTCTGATATGGCTGGAATATATAAAGGCACTATTGTATCATAAGCCACCGCGCATATTACACAATTACATTAAATTCAGAAACTTAAGTGTCTAAATTTCTAAATGTCTCAATTTCAGACATCTTATCATTATTCAGACATTTTTCTCAGTTCTTTTGTACCCTAATCATAATAAGACACTTATGTGTCTTATATTCACACATCTATGATGTCTAAAAATTTACATTCAGATACTTAAGTGCCTGAATTGCTTTTTCAGACACACATTTGTCCAACTTTAAGGCGGTATTCAAAAAAAATATTTTTCCACGCTCAACAACTCAAAATTTTGAGACACATTCTCAGACTCATTTTTAAAAGTAACAACAGGAAACTTGGCGGCGTGATTTATAAAGACATTTTTAAGGGCCCTATGTTTTTATTTTTCGTTCAATTACTTAAAAATTGATTTACAGACAATTATTTTCACAGTACGATCATTTTTTTTTTGCTTCCAGCGCTATCGCTTTGGGAAATTCGGTTCCAAATGTCCACTTTGACAGCATTTTTTAAAATATATTCTGCCTTTATCAAAAAATCGAGACAATACGGACATTATAAAGTTTCTGAATAAGAGAACCTGCCAATTGGATGCATTTTAGAGCAAAAATGAATTTACAAATGTGTCTCAAAATAAGCAGTTTGGATTTGAATACACCCTTAAGAATATTGAATACACCGCCTCTACTTGCAGTGCAATTCGTGTAAATTCTTTTCTTTTTTACTTGATTATTTTCTAGCCACGTTTTATAAAATATTTTGTCAATGCAAAAAGTCAATAAATAAGACTCATGTAAATAACCAGAACATGTATACGGATGCAAACGTTTAAAAGTTATCGAAATTTATTGTTCTATTTTACTCACTGAAGCTATGAAAACATTATTTCTATTTGCCTGATATGAATCTTTCATAATTTGTGTGTTTCAAAATTAAAACTGCGTGTTTAAAAACTTGCTTGTTTCTTACTTAAAGTACTTCTTTTCGGGGGAATGTAGTAAATGCAATTTGTACAGAATAAGAGAACTTTTAGCGTAAGTTAATATGTGTAAATATTGCGTAACTCATTTTGATGACATTTTTGGCGATATAATTTTTTCGATATGTTTAAAAATGTTATTATTACGAGATCATTAAATTTTGCAAAGTTATTGTTTTAAATGAACGCCTGAATGAACTTCAAAACGAAAAAATCTAACTTCAATAGAAGTTATTTAATCATTGCTCCTTCTAGTTTAAATGTAAAGCAGAAATATTAAAGTAATAAGTATAATAATTTTCTTAATTATTTCACTGGTCTAAAAATTTTGCGCTAAGAATGGATTTTTTCATATTATTTTCTACAATGGCTGACCAATCCATCTATTAGAAATAAAATATACTAAAATTCATCATAGCTTCCCCGCAGGCACATCTACTTTATTTTATTCAGAATCCAGGTATCAGAAATCGTAGAAAAAAATGGTGTTTTCTAACAAAATAGTAAGTATTTTGCATATTTTGGCTTGAACATAGAATCTAATACGGAATTGCTCTTTTCCGCCTAGGATAGTTTTTTGGAATGTTTAGTAAGCTTCTAAATTTTCTTATTTTAGCCAAAATACACATGTATATATATATATATATACATTGTGTCCCAGAATTATTGGGACAAACTTTAAGGGGAGGTAGGGGACACCACAAGGATTCAGATTTGCATATCAACCCATGGTCGGAAACATCATGGGAAAGTAGTATGACAGGTACAAGAAACGAAGAGGCACAAGGCTGAGATCGTCTGAAATAATTTATTGGTAAAATATATCACATGTGCTGTGGTAGATTAGATGATAGGTGAAAATGTCACAAAAGATGTTAAAAGTTTCCACCATTGCTAGTGATGCATGCATTACACTGTCGGACCATGGATTGGTGGACTCGCTCAAATACACCTGGATTTTGTTGGATATCTGCAGCAGAACAGATGAGTCTTGCAACCAGATCCATATCGAAATTCACAGGCGTTGCGTACACAGCACTTTTCAGTGAATCCCAAAGATAGAAATCTGTGCTGCTTAAATCAGGAGAGCGTGGACCAAACACCTGATTTAAATGTTCACGAACACATCTGCCATAATGGGGGGGTTCCCCATCAGGTTGAAACCACATATGGAGTCTGACATGTTTAGCATAGTGTCAAGTAAACTTGGTAGCACCTCCTGCAAAAAAATGAGACAATCTGCAGATGTTAGAGAGGCTGGCAACAAGTAAGGTTTCCTCCAGTGCTCTTGTGAACAACACCACCTAACGGCGAACGAAGCCGTTTCCGACCATGGGTTGCTATGCAAATCTGAACCTTTGTGATGTCACCTACCTCCACTTAAAGTTTGTCCCAATAATCCTGGGACACCCTGTATATGTATATACACTGGTGTGCAAAAATTAATGACGAGAGGGTTTTTCGAATATAACGTCACGCAGAAGATTTCCACATCGACCAAAATTATACCATAAGAACTGCAAGATGTGAAAATATGGGACAAGTGATAAAAACCGTCTAAACAAAGAATCAAAAGGATATGAAAGAATTTTATTGAAAAGGTCACTCGGAGAACAAATGCAGAGAAGATAGAAACGTTCATCTTACAAGCACCTGGCAGGAAAAATTCAGTCTCTAATAGGGGATATGGTCACCACTGACTGCGATGCAGGATATGCAACGTCTGTCCACGCTAAGGACAAGGTTGTCTAGTAGTTCTTGAGGAATAGAGTCCCATTCCTCTTGTAACGCCAATTTCAGCTCCGGAATCGTTACTGGCGCCTGATCACGTGATGCCAAGCGTCTCCCGAGAAGGTCCCACACGTGCTCTATGGGATTAAGGTCCGGGGACTTTGCAGGCCAATCCATGCGTTGAATATCTTCACTATCCAGGAGCTCTTCGACTGCCGCTGTACGATGAGGGGGAGCATTGTCGTCCATGAAGACATGTCGGAATCACAGAACCTCTAAAAAGACGCACGTGAGGCAAGAGAATCTCGGCGTAGTAGCGGGCACCAGAGACTGAACCTCCTTGGAAGACGTGGTGGTTACTACTGCTACCAAGCATGATACCACCCCAAACAAGAACTCCGGCATCTCCAAAACGGTCCCTTTCGATGATGTTGGAGGGGTGATTACGTGTTCCCTACTCTCTCCAGATGTGTATACGTCCAGAATAGCTCGTCAAACTAATTCGGTTCTTATCCGTAAAGAGTACTCGATCCCACGCCTGTTGTGTCCAATTCTTATGTTCCTGATACCACAGAAGCCTGCGTCTCCGATGAGCAGGCGTTAGTGGTACACACCGTACTGGTCGTCGTGCATACAGGCCACATTTGTGCAGCCTCCTAACCACGGGAAAACGTGATATTCGACAGCTAGTAGTCTGCTCCATCTGTCTTGTGATCTGTCCAGTTGTCTGATGCCTGTTTCTTTTCGCCTGTAGGACAATATAACGGTCCTCCGCTGTTGTTGTTGCACGTGGATGACCACTGCTGAATGCTCGGTCAGCTGTACCCTTCGTTTGAAATGCACTCCAGACTCGTGAAACGATGCTATGAGCGATACCGAACTCTTGTGCCACACTAGTCACACTTCGACCTTCTTCCAACTTCCCAATGATTCGACCTCGTGTAAGGTCATCCAGATGACATCTTCTGGATTGCCTCTTGGCCATATCATACAATATTAGCAAAAAAAGTCTCTGAAATCACTTTACACAGTTCAATAGATTTCACCAAATTTCTGAACGGTCACTGCCTCTGTGCTTGTATCCCCTTAGCACCTCCTCCTTTTATGCCATATGCCATATATGGGTATGTCCTGCTGCATTTATTTCAGGTCTATCCCCTGATTGGTCTTTCATTTAGTTCTGTTGCCTTTTTTGGCTTTTATGCTAATTTATCAGCTCCGTCCTTAATTTTTGCACACCAGTGTATATATATATATATATATATATATATAGATAGATAGATAGATAGATAGATAGATAGATAGAGATACTAGATAGTACCCGTTAAGATTTGACGGTGAACAACTTGAAAGTTTCACTGTGAAAATGTTTGAAATTTTATTTTGTTGTTTTTAAATTAGTTAAGTATTGGAAATTTGAAGAATTGTTATATAGTGCAAGCTATTCTTATACATATAAGGCGATAGATGGCGCTGTCAGTCCAATGTACTCAATTTAATTAAATGAATTTTAAAGCAGAAATTTAAAAATATTAACTTAATGAGTAGGGCATTTATTTTTACTTGCTACAATCTCTCTCTCTCTCTCTCAATTTTTAAATATCAATATTTAGTATTTAGTATTTTTTTTAATTACGCGACCTTTATTCATTAATGTTATTTTTATCAGCCTGAGAAAAAGCATACGAACTTAAAATTTGCTGTTTGCCTCTAACGATTTATAATATATATTTTTTATTTACTTGAATTTTATTTTACATTTTCGTACATTATTTATATATTAAACCATGGATATCAAGGAGATGTGTATTATAGTTCTTATATTAATATTTTTCCTTTGCTTTTCTCTTTTCTTTTTACTGAAAACAATTACACACTTTTCTTTTTTAAATATATCTACTTGATTTACTTATATACTAATAAAGTGAAAAAAATTTAAAACAGGAGTTTAACTAAAAATATTAATTGAATGACTAGGGAATTTATTTTTACTTGCTACAATCTCTCTGACAAAAGCACACGAACTTAAAATTTGCTGTTTGCCTCTAACGATTTATAATATATATTTTTTATTTACTTGAATTTTATTTTACATTTTCATACCTTATTTATATATTAAACCATGGATATCAAGGAGTTGTGTATTATAGTTCTTATATTAATATTTTTCCTTTGCTTTTCTCTTTTCTTTTTACTGAAAACAATTACACACTTTTCTTTTTTAAATATATCTACTTGATTTACTTATATACTAATAAAGTGAAAAAATTTTAAAACAGGAGTTTAACTAAAAATATTAATTGAATGACTAGGGAATTTATTTTTACGTACTACAATCTCTCTGACAAAAGCACACGAACTTAAAATTTGCTGTTTGCCTCTAACGATTTATAATATATATTTTTTAGTTACGTGAATTTTATTTAACATTTTCATACATTATTTATATATTAAACCATGAATATCAAGGGGATTTCTATTATAGTTCTTATGTTAATATTTTACCTTTCTTTTTTCTTAGTATATAAATATATCTTCTTGATATATTTATATACATATTATAGTCTATAATAGTCATAAAAATATAGATAAAAGTTCAGATCAATTTATTTAATCGATAACTATATAAAAAATCTTTTAATTTAAATCTTTTTAATATAAAATTAGATTTTTTTTAAAATATTGTCGCTGCTAAATTTTACTTAATTATGAAGCATTCGAATTTAAAAAAATACAAATTAACTTCTTCTCCTGAAGTTAATGAAGTTAAAGATATGGTATATTGAAATGAATGAACTTATCAGAGTAAAATAAAAAACTTTCTTCCTGGAATGGGGATCGCGCCAACAACCTCACAGTTGAAACCCAGCGTATTAGACCACTAAGCCACAGTTACCTTGCTCTGAGTTACTCTAAAGCTAAATAGGTTCTAGATTTAATTTCACGCACGCGCATAAACGTCGAATTCATACTGAAAAATTAAGATATTTGCTTTTCGCTTTTTAAAGAAATTTTAATGTATGGAGTTCGTTCAGATCACTATATTGCCAATGAGCTCCATGGTCTATATTTTAATGAATTTCAAACGAACGAATCATATATTGTTTAACATCGCTGATTGCTGGGTGATACGATTTTCAACGCAAGATATATCGAAAAACATGCATATTTCGATGTTACTTATCATTCAAGTTTTTTTTTTTTTCACAATCTTTCTAAAAAAGTTAATCTTATACAGGTTTATTGAAACAATTAAATCTCTGAAAATTAAAATAAAATGGCTGATTTCAACGAAAGATTATCGGGATCCGGATGAGGATTATCCCGGATTATCGGGATCGCGGTTGTTTAGCAATATACCCCTGATTGGCTGGAAAAGCACTTCAATCTGGTTTTTGGCCTTCTCACCGTACTCGTGATTGTTTTAGAATTTGTCGACCTTTCTTTGTGCAAAGTGTAAGATTTTTCGTTTTTATCTGTCTTTTAAAATACAGGCAATATTCATGCAGTTTTATGACGATCCTCTGTCCATAGTATTACGGAGACTTGGAACGTAAAATTTGCATTAATACTTTACAAGATGGATTGTTGCCATGTTGCGTGCTTTCGTGTATTTGTGTACTTGTTATATCAGAGACTTGTAACTAATACAAATGGACGTATCTCGGTTCCTGTTATCAAGATTTGAAACGGTATAAATAAAAACAGTGTGCACTACCAATCTGTGTGTTTATTAATGGGAATCATACAATTTTTTCTTACCATTCGACAGAGTAAGAGAGATAAATATTCAATCCAAGTAAACCATAAGTGAAAAATATAGACTTGATTTTGATAAATGACCGACAATTATTCTCTGTCTCACGGCATCAGATATTTTTATATTTAAATTTAAAAGACTTTGGGTAAAATATTTTTCAGTAATATTTAGATTTCGAGGTAGCTTGACAAACGGAAGACTAAAACGAAGCTCATAACAATTTTTCAGTTATCTTTCTGTAATCAAAATTATGAATTGAGCAGAAAAGCATCGAAAAAAGTCGTATTTTTCTATTTTTTAATAACATTTATTTTTGTGATTAAATTTTTTTGTGCCCTTTTTCTATTTTTTCTATATTTTAAAAATCAATATTATAATACAAGGTGCGTATGGACGTTACATTTGAGCACCACTATTTCTGAATACAAATCGTAAGAATAATAGCAGAAATCGAAACGAATTCTTCGAGTAAATAAGTCGAAGGTTACTATTCAGAAATAGTAATAGTCAAAAGTAAGGATCGTCTACACCTGGTAATAAACGAATTTTAAATGCGAATTTTAAATGCTCATATCTTTCGTCGAATAAATCTAAAGTCCCCTTCAAAAATTATTCTAAACATAAAAAATAATTTCTTTCATTCGTGAAAGAAAAAAGTAAAAGAAAAAAAGAAACCAGTTACAGTTTTTTTTAGAAATGAGATAATTTACAAAAAGACAAACTTAAAAAGCTACTCTTTTTTAAGAAATGTATGTTTGATGAAAAAATGCTTTAAGCCCAGTTTAAAATTAATGAACCAATTTTAAAATACATTTCCAGTTGACAAAGTGTAAGTTTTATTCCATGCCTTAAAAAATAATTTGAAAAAAGAAATTTTGTTTGCTATTTTATTCAGTTTATCAGAATAGATATTTTTTAACTGGATGTAATTTACAAAAAGCATATCGATTCATTTTCTTCGAAAAGAGTACGCAAAAAGTTTATTCAACTTTTTCTTTAAAATTTAAATAGTAACTACAAGATTTTAAATTCTTTTATTATTACTATTTTTTAAGCTTTGCGATTCTCAATTTTCCCTTGCTTGGTTATTTCAGTTTAATTTATTTCAGTTTCTGTGTAATAGATGAAGGTTAGATTTTTTTTTTTTTTTTTTTTTTTTTTTTTACAAATGACTGCGACTATGATTAATTATTTTATTATATTTTTCAAAATCTGACCTATACAGATTCTTAATATCTCTTTATTAAGAAATTTTATTTGTCCAAACATTTGTCATCTGAAGCTTTAAAAAAAACGCAGTCTGCTACTAATGAATATTAATAATATACAATAGACTTTTTTTTCTTTCGAAATTCTTCTTTAAGTTGGTATAAAAAAAGGGAATCCTTCAGTTCCACGGCGGGCGTTGCGACATCTTGGACAACTACATCTGCTTACATAATGCACTTTGAGTTTAGAACGCAACAATAAAAGATGCTTCGATTTTTTATTTTGAAAATGTGACGATTGTCACTGTTCTGAATATGTGCATTGCATCTGCATGTATTGTGATTTAAATCTTGTACACATAGAAATATGGTGTACATATTTTTTTATTATTAAATTTTGTTTAATCGTATTCCATGACATCCTATCTAGATCTCAATTTTGAAAGTGGTGTGTTATATATTTTCTTCCCAATTTCTCAATATATATATATATATATATATATATATATTCAATATACACATGTATATATATATATATATACAGGGTGATTCAAAATAACGTGGCCAAATTGAAATGGTAACGAAGTCATATAAAAAGAATAAAAAATCCCATAGGAACATGGGGTCGCAAACGCCATCCGGGGCCGCTAGAGGGGGTTGCAAATTAGATGTAATATAAGAAGAATAAACAAAAATCATTCAACACGATTTTATTTATACTGTATTTCCACACATGTTACACATTTACGACCAATACTAATATAGGAGATGCTCAAAAAATTTTCCATACGCCTGGAGACACGCATTACGACGAATCTGCATGGACTGGCACACCTTCTTGTGGAAGGATTACGTTCCACATCTTGGAGGGCGCTTTCTTCTGTAGAAACTGTCCGAGTTATTCGTCGACGACCGGCATCCAGCTGGTACACATCCAGCGATACTGTTTCGCACAATCTTCGATGCAGAGTGGCAAATAGTGACTTACAAGACACCCGCTTAACCCGTATGGAAACGCCCTCTAGAGTGGTCCGGATCGCGTTTGCGACCACATATTCCTATGTCATTTTTGATTCTTTTTGTATACCTGCTTTGCCCTTTCATTTTGGCCACGTTATTTCGAATCCCCCTGTATATATATTATATATATATATATTTCCTGCTCAACAGCGCAAAATCTTCTGACACATTTTCTGATTCATTTTTAAACGTAAAAGCATTAAACATGCAGGCATGAATATTGAAGTGATCTGTAATCGGTTATTTTCTTATTTCTATAAATAAATTACATCTCGTGTTGAAAGTGATTGTTGAATCATGACGGAAGTTTTATACTTTCACGGAAACCAGTATCAGTGATTTGGAAATGTGGTTCAAAACGCTAACTTTGATATCATTTTCTACCTTTACCGAAAAATAGAAAAACGTGTTCAGTTACATTTTTTCTGAATAAGAAAGCCTGACAATGTCATATTTTTTAGAACAAAAATTAATTTAAAAATGGACACAAACTAGCCTATTTGGCTTTGAGAACAAACAGCCTTAAGTAATTGCAAATCTTACATAGTCATAATACTTCCAAGAGAAATTCTCGCAAAAATACTTTAATCAGTATTCAGATAGGAAGATTTTTGACCTAGAATCATCAACCCATCCGTATTTAATTGGCCAGCCGTCAATCTCATCAACGATCACAAGTTTTTACGTGTGTATTCATTCTTCGGGGTATGCGCTGTCTGATGAAATAATTTTCACCATAAAACCTTATCGAATGTATCACATTTTCCGATGAAATTTTGAGGATACGTGTCACTATAGAAAAATATCATTAGTAATTTACGGTATTTCTATCCAAATTTCATCTTACTGAATTCTTGATCCATCAACTTCCGATAATAATGTATAGAGTATAACAGGATTCTACGCGTTTCTACACAAAACAGAGATTTATTTTGCAATTGTATGAAAATTGCATCGTTAATCATTTCACACAGTTAATAGATCTATCTATCTATCTAACCCCTAACCAGGCACTTACCTACCAGACTATGACCCAGTTTAACGGGTATGAGTGCCTGGAAGAGGGGCAAAATCACCTAATCACCACATGGCGGTGGTCTGTTGGACTAGTCTTTATACCATCTTAATGGAAGCTCTATTTTGCTTTAAATTGGTTCTATGTTGGCCGGTTAATTAAAGTGGATTTACTTGTTTAATTTCACACTGCATCGCACACCTACACGTCATGCCGAGCTCCCGCAGAGCGGCCATCGCTACGCGAGTTAGTTTGTTCAGTTTGAAGTTATATATATCTATATCTTAGCATACGAGAACTCAAATATTGTTAATCTTAAAACAATGTCATTATCTTTAGTCCTTTTAAATTTATCCGTATACTTTTGACCGATGCAATCTCAAGAAAAAAGTTAAAGTATAAAATAATTATGAAACCTAAAATTTATACTTCCACAATTTTCATTCGTTCTAAATGAACATCTAAATGAGAAAACTTACTGAAAAATGTTACCTTTCAAAAATACTTTACTTGTTTTCTTATTTTTTACTTATTTTTTTTTATTTTGAAATGAAACACTTTTATTTAAATATAATAGATTATTTTCTAATTTATTTTACAATGCTAAATAAGTATTCTTCACAAAAAGAAACTCTTCCCTATTCAATATATATATATATATATCTGTGTGTTTGTGTGTGTGTATACATTCACAAATTAATTTCTTCTTTAAAGATAACATAAAATATCTTTCATTTCTCAAGAATAGAGAAACGAAAACGTTCATCCTGTGTTATTTCAAATTAAAATATTTTTCATTTATTTATTTTCAATTTTCGGAATTTAATATTATCTTATTTTTATAAAACAAATGGATTTTTATTTTTCACTTCAGTAATCTACTTTTTAATTGAATGTGTTGAAATGATATTTCATTTTGAAGAAATATTTCGATTCTTAAAATCCTATAAATAGCTTAAGTTGTATATTTAAAAAAAAAAAAAAAAGATCTCTTTGTGTCAATTTGTAATTTAGAAAAAGTAATTAGTCATTTTCTGAAGCAGATTTTCTTGACATTTTCCAAGAAAGAATTATATTTTCAAATGTAAAATGTTTGATTTTTATATATATTCTATTATTACATTTTCAATTGGGAGCATCACGTATTATTCTCAACAAAGACTGAATCTGTGATCATAAAAATAAAAGAAAAAATTACTTTAGTGCATTTTCTGTTTTTTTTTTCTTTTACTAAACAAAAGAATTTCATAGCAACACATGTTTTAACAGCATTTTTGATCTATTTACAAATTTTCCTTCATAACAAGAATTTTCGAAAAAGATACGTCAAAAGTTTAAAATACATTTTTAATATTTTAGATATTATCTCAAAATCTGACAGCTGAAATATTATATCTTCCAAGATAATAGGAAATATTTAGGATTCCCATGTTTTCCATCGTAGTTAGTATACAAAAAAAAAAAAAAAAAAAAAAAAAAAAAAACTTAAAAATTACATGAATGATTTATTGCAAAAATTCTAGTTTTCGGCAATATTTGGAAGTCTAATGTAGTGTCAATTATTTCATAATAATTGGAATGCTTATCTTTAGCAAAATATCGCAACGACTGATATCGCAAGCCCCCCCCCCCCCCCGACCCTCCTTCAATGCCAACAGAAAGTCAATCTCGGGATTATATATTTCCTCAATTTAACCATTTATGACTCGCTAAACCTTACAGAATATAAAAATGTAACAGACATTTTTTTTTCTTTTTTTTTATCTCTTCTCTCATACGCACTTGTAGGCTTACGTATTCGACAGTAAATATTTGCATCTTTGTTTCGAAGCATTAATATTACCTTTCGTTCAGTACTTTTCGTGAATTCGACAAACTATGTACATTCTCTTAATTTGAACATGAGTGTAGAATTTTATCCAATATTGACTGTGTTTAATAATATTTTGTTAAAAATAGAAAATTTATGCACCATTCATTACCTATAGTTATTTTATAAAAATAATTTGTTTTACTAAAAAAGTTTTAAATTCTAGAGTGTTACAGCAAAAATATTGATATAGTGACATTACAACTTTCTTTTTAACAATCTTTCGCTACAACTTAAATAGAAAAGATGTTAAAGGACTTTTTTAAAATGATTATTTGATTTATTCTTTATATTTTCAAAATTGCAATAGTAAGATTTTATTTCAAGCTGCCATTTTCTATGTAATGAAGAACGATTGGGAAATAAAGAGCTGGAAAACAATCAATAGTAAAATGGGACAGGTACCATTCGATTAATAATAACATATAGAAATAACAGGTGTCTTTAACATATAGAAATTGTACCAAACTAGAAGATTTTCTATACTGACACGTAATTGTGATACAATAATTAGATTAGATTCTCTGGAAAATTTTATCTTAGGATACCAAGTGGTCAAATAGTCAATATATTTTAATATACGAACAGTCCTTTGGTCAAATATAGTTTATGAATTATGCTGGTTTAAAATTTGGAAATCCCAATGGTAAATTCTTGTAACCGATTCACTATTTGTAATCGTTGCAAAACAGATTGCCATTCGGATAATTTTTAAGGCATAATTGAAAACCTACCTGGTGTAATGAGTTCTAATTTTAGATTCGAAGGTTTAATGCTTCTAGAAAACGATATCTGTAATATATATGGTTTGAAATATGTAGGTGAAACATCAGGTCCATTACATAAACGTATTAATCAACATCGTTGAGACACTAACAAGAACAAAGCAAAAAATATTCAGTCTACAGCAGAAATACAGCATTTTCATAAACATAAATTTATCAATACTACAATTGATATTATACAAATTATAAAAACTAAATCAGAACGTTTGTTTATGGAGTCATCATATATGAAATTTTATAACACTATTTATCCTCATGGACTTAATAGCGAAATATTTAACAGACCAGTTAAAGTTTTTTAAACCAATAATACTATAGATTATTCTCCTATTTATCCTAAACTTAATCGTAATTTAAATCATAAAACTATACGTAACAAGCGAGGAAAGTGTACTGTTGCAGTTGTTAGTTCCAAAAAATATATTGTTAAACAAATAAATACTCTTCATCTTAACTATAATAAGAACTACAACTGGTTTTTAATTCGAAATTACATATTTGCTATTAAAAAGAAACAGATAGTACAATATTTAAATGTGTTTCTTAGTAAATCTTACTCAAATCATTTCTCTGATATTTTTTATGATCTTATTATGACAAGAGCTAATCTTTTCAACATTAATTTACATAAAAAACAAAACATTCAAAGCACTAATACTCAAATAATAATAACTTTTTCAAATCAAATCTTTAATAAAATTAATATTAATTCTATCATTAATGATAAAAACTGTTATTTTCCTATTAATAATCTTCAAATTTCAAAAACATTTAAATATCCTAATACAGTCGGACGAAAGATTTGTAACTATAATGCATTTTCAAAAAATGCATCTGCTGTAAGTACTTTTCCGTGTAAATGTAATGACCCCACTCTAAAAAAATACATTAATAATGATCATGGTCATATAATCACTGGTAATCTTGATATTGTGAATGATTTTAAACTGCAAAAACTAATGGGTTATTGTCCTAAATATAGGCTTCCTTCTAAATTTAATGTAAATTCTATTATAAAACAGTTTACATACGATATAGATATTTTTATTTATAAAATTTCAATCTCATATAATAAACCTATTGAATATTTTAATCAATGGAAAATACTAGTTATTGAAAAATTAACTACGTCTTTAAAAAATAAATTAATGCATCTGGTTAAAATTAACACTAAACACTTGTTATAGCAAATTACTAAATTACAAAAAAACTATGTAATAACATACATTGACAAATCTTCTAATAATTATGCAATCATATGTAAATCTTATTATCACCGACTACTTACATCTTGTATTTCTACTAACAATTCGTTTCAAAAAACTAATGAAAATGTAATTGTAAACAATCGTAAAATTCACAGTTATTATAAACTATTAAATATTTCTTCTACTAACTTTAATTATCCTTATTTAGTTCTTATTCCCAAATTTCATAAAAATCCAATTAAATTTAGGACTGTAACTGTTGGGTACAATACATATAATAATATAGCCAATAAACATCTATTAAAAATTCTCAATCAAATTTATACACTGACAACATTTACTGATAATACACATTGTATAAAAAATAGCTATCAACTCGTCAATATTTTGAAAAATCTTAAATGCATTAACAATATAATGACTTATGATTTCAAAGATCTTTTTTATAATATAGATTTATTAGATCTACATAATATTATAAATGCATTATTTAATAAGCATCATCATACACTAAATTTACCAATTCATATAGATACTGCTTATTTTAAAATTTTAACAAATTTCATTATATATAATAATTATATAATGCATGATAATACGTTATATTTACAGAAAGTCGGTATACCACAAGGGGGATGTACATCTAGTATACTTTCAGACTTATACTTGTATGACTATGAACGTACTTTTATTAACAGTAATATACATTTATATAGTTATATTGATGACATAATTTTTATTGCCACTGATCACACTAATATTACTATATTTCCAGTTGATTATCCTACTAATTTAGAATTAACGGAAAACCTCCTTTCTAACACTACTATTAACTTTTTAGATCTTAAAATTACACTTAAAGAAAACAAAACAATAATTGATCTTTTTGATAAACGTAAAGAATTTAAATTTAAAGTTAATACATTTACTAATTTTAAATCTTGTCTTCATAATTCTGTATATCGTAATATACTCCTTAATCATATTTACAGAATAAAGAGTTTATGTTCTTCTCAACTAATTAACAGCAACATTAAAAAACTAATCTATGATGCATTACAACATGGTTTTCCAAAAACATTCATATAGTCTTTAATATATAAATAGTACTTATATGATCTTAGTAACCAAATTAACACATGCGTTTAAAAAATGTATAAAAAACCATAAAATATTATAAAATATATATATATATATATATATTAATTAATTAATTAATTAATTATAATAGGACGGATAGGTGGGTAGATGTTTGATTGAGGAGGTGAGTGGCGGCGTTGTATGGAAAAAACGCATAGTTAATTTATATTAAAAAAAGGGGGAGCTGGCATTTTGATTTACACATACGTTTGCTTATACACATTTTCTAATGGACTATGATGTAATACTTTTATATGCGAATTAATGTAGGTATATTTAAATCTTTATTAATTAATTTAAATTAATATTCATTATTAATAAGAATGCTTTTGATTAATTGTATTTACTTTTATGCCCATGTTGGACACTATCATATTAAATTCTAATATAATGTAATACTCTCTTAAACGCTAATATAATATATGTATTAATTTTAATTAATGTTCTTCCCTAACCACTTATATCATGTGTATTTAATTTTTAACTTTGTATGCAAAAACATAATATGTAACTATTAATTTCAAATTTAATTAATATTAATTTTAAATCCATAGCATCTTAATTTAAATATTTTAGTATTTTAATTTAATTTTAATTTAATTTTTATAATGTTGCTTTTAAGGCAAAGCTATTTAATAGTGGCTATGTCATTTCTTGGTACATGTGTTTTTTATGTAGTATTAATCATTAATTCTTAATTTTGCCACTTTACATCTTATTTTTTAACATAGTATTAATAATTACTACATCCATTTTTACTTTAATGTAATTGGATTTTATTTTATTTTATTTTATTTTAATTTCATTTATATTATTTAACTAATTATTATCACTTTAGTTAGTTGGTATAATTTTTAATTTTGATTTTTCCACTGCAATTTCACTTTCCATATCATAGATGGCAGCACCATGGTTTATGATGCTTTAAAATATTCCATATATCCAAGTAATTCATTTTCTAAAATTATTTTGGCAACAGGGTTTTTAATCTTCTAAAAATGTTTTTGGCAACATTTAGAATTTTTTTTTTTTTTGCAATTCATTGCCTTTCTTTTGCATAGTTATCTTCATATTTTCAGGTCTGTGTTGTGCACCAATATCTATCTTCATCACATTGTTTTTAGTATTTAAAGATCTAATAAAATGTTTTTCTATCATAATTTTGGGTAAGGTTTCAATCCTTTTTAATATTGTATTTATATTGTATTATTTTTTGAACTTTAAGATTTTTTTCACAAGTTTCATTCTATGTTCATTGTGGTCATGAGTGGTCGTCTCAAAATCATATTCTTTAGCAATTTTTTGACTAATATGAAGATGAAACCACTCATTTTATTTGTGGTATTTATGCATTTGGGACTTGATAATTCTGTATAAATTCCACAAAATTCATTCATTCAATTTATTTCATTCAATTTTAAATTTATTTTCTTCTTCTTTTGAATGGGTATTTAATATCTATATTCATTGTGTTGGGGTTACAATTTCGTTATTAATAAATTATTACTTACTAAATCATAATTTCACATTTCTGTTGGTGTTTCGGTAATGTTTCATTAATGGTTATATATATATATATGTAATAATAAAAAATTTCGCCATTTTTCCTAAGTTAAATTATTCCAAATTCTTACAATTCTAATTTTTTTCCCCTGTTTTATTCCAATTTACTACTCTATATTCATTAAATCCTTATTCTTAATTTAGCTGTATCGTTAACTCTATTAAATTCCCTTTTATTTAATTCTAAATTGTCCAAATTTACTTAAATATAAAGCTTTTAGTTATTCTTAATTTCTATCATGATTCCCGATCATTTCTGGGTTTTAGAATGTTTTTTGAGAGCCATTTTCATTTTTATTCCGAATATTAATTTCCCGCTCTAAAGTCACTTTACTACAAAATTAATCCAGTCCTCTCTGTCCGAACTTTTTTACTAATTATCTTTCATTGGTCGTGACGTAGCATGACGCGTCTTCTTTAATTCTTCATTGGTTCAGTGCGCGTTCTACGTCATAATTTGTGTTATTGCGCGGGATAACAAAAAGCAGCTACCTGCGGCGCTCCCTCAGAATTAAGTCGTATTTTCACTTGTAACAACTCCCTGGCTGCTCGTTTTGAGAATAATTGAGATATTCTGATACTTACCCTCTATACCTTGATGATGTAGTGATGCAAGGCTATTATGGTTATGGTGGAAACTGCCCAAGAGAAACATTTAATAAAGGATTGAAATGGAAAGCCTTGTTCGTTTTGAATTTATGGAGAAACGCCTCTGGGTTTTAAATTCTACTGCCGCTATTTCCGCGACGAAACTGCAACTAAAATGTTACGACTGCTTCTAAATACTTATATCATCCATAACAACCAACGCTCTTAACTTCGTTGTGCGACCATGTGTGCTCCTTTTATAATCCACGTTACTGCAACTACAACATATGACGGTAAATCATCGTAATATAATATATATATGTGTGTGTGTGTGTGCGTGTTACAACTCATATTTATAAGAAAAATAATTTTAAAATTATATATATTTTGAAATTGTATTTCAGAAAAATATGAGTATTAAATTTTTAAACGCTTTTACTACAAAATATTTGTTTCTGTCTATAAAAAAAACGAAATATCCTCTATAAAAATGTTGGCAAAAACTACTGCCCAAAAATATTCAATATAATTCTAAGATATTATTAAGCGCTTAATTGTCTAATTAGTACTGGGAATTTTCATCCACTTGTAAATTTTGCGTGCAGAGAAAAAACTCGTAGTATAAAATTTTTTAGTCAGAATAATCCGAACTGAAATTTATTTGAAAATAAAATAATAAAATGCGTGTTGCTAAAGAAAGAAATCAGTATTAAAAATTAGGAATATTTTTAGCACGATAGTCCAGGAAAACTGCATTGTGAAACAGTACTGTGTTACCAGAACCTTTATATTACAGAATGCTGCCTTAAACGAAAACATTTCATGATCTCGAAGAAAAAAATACATTACAATTGTACCTGTTAAGACAGAAACCTGCCATAACCCTTTATGTACTGAATTATGAATTGATGAAAGTTTTATCTTCTAAAGTATTTTTCGTGAATTTTTGAAACTATATTGGAAGATTTCCATAATCATTTAATAAATTTTAGAGGGATTTTAGAAGGATTGAAGGATTTAAAAGGATTAATTAAACTTTAATTTATAGGGATTTTGTGCAATATTTATAACCCCACTCAAATATTTTATTTTAAATATTTTTCTTAGTATTTTGTAGAATTAGGAAACGTACAAATATAATGTTCTTACAATAGAAATATGGAAATATTTCTGAATTGAAAATACCCCCTCCCTCCCAACGCCGACTAAGTTGAAAAGATGCAAAGGCAAAATAATCATCCTTTTAAAAATATTTTTGTTTTGTGTAAACCAATAACGCTTTTGGAACAAGATAAATTAATGCATCTACAACTCATTCTAAACTGTATTACTACTAATCGAGGTATTAAATGAATTTTATAACAAGTTGTTTTACTGGTACTTATAAGTACCATCAGTAGATAAAGGATTAAGCAGATTTTTTTTTCTTATTTCCATTTGCGTCAGTCGCGATACAGGGTTTACTATAGTATATTAAGAAACAGGGTTAACTCATAATTTCCTGTGTATTTTGCCTTATTATTCTATTCGTATCCTAATGTCGGGCATACAAACATTTTGCTTATCCGAACAGGTAACGGTTCTAGTTAGATTGGATTAGTGGGGTTCTACTTCATATGTTTTATTTAAACATGTTGAAAATAAAGACAGCCGTTATAGAGTAAAGATTTTTTTTTTTTGTGTGTGTGTGTCATCAAAACTACGAAGGAAACTTAACCGCAGATAATGTAATGTGCTCATATTAAATCTCTTCAGACCTTCAAGTAAGTATGTATGTAAATTATCTATAATAAAATAATGGGAGTCATTAGACAGACATTAAAAAAACTAGATAATTCTTTATCAGAAATTTCATCTTTTTAAGAAAACTAAAATATCTTATTTTATCTGCAGCGGATTGAAAATCGATTCCTGTCATTTCGGGAATCGTTTGATCGTTTTATCTTATAAATAAATTCATTTTCAAGAGCAAAACTTCTTGTACGGCTGTGTAGCTTGAGGCATTAAAGAAATCAATAAAAATCGATATGTTTTTCAGCAAGGCATGATACCTTTCTTATTTATATTAATAGTTTTATCTGAAAGTTTAAACTTTGTTATATATTTGGTTAAGTAAAATAAAATGAGAGTTTATGCATCGAATTTTTAATTTTGCTATCATACCCTGAATATTTTTTTTAATTTTTGAATTAAGTAATGTAATTATTTTAACCATGTTATAAACAGAACAAATAAATAGATTATCATTATCACATATAGAATTTTTAATTATGTGCAGACAATAATTAAAAATAAGTAAAAGGAATTTATTTCATGCTTACCTTGTAATTTTGTGAAATTAACCAGTAGACGTTTTCTCTTACACAGAATTATTTTGTGAAACTGCTAAAACCTTTTTACAGCTGAGCGATATTCAGCTGAATTGTAAATTTGCTGTTTTGAGCATTTTGGATGAGTAGACATCACAAATATAAATGCATTCTTTAACAATGGTTCAAGTATTAATAGTTTATATAAATTCTGTACTAAATGGAGAAACCAACAACGTCTATTTACCTCAATTTACATTTAAGAATTCGTTTAGTGTAAAACTCATTTTATGCTTTAGAACAAATAGACAATTTGCTAGTGCCGTCAGAATATTTATGCTAAGAGTTTCATTTACATTAAAGCAGTTCATCATTATTTTAAAAGATATTCCTGAATACAATAAAACGTAAATTCCAGAGAAATGCATAGATAAAGTAACTCTTGCATAAACTAATTCTTATTTTAGCTTTGTACATACAATGAGATATAGTTGATAGAAGTGGTGGTATTTATATTGATGCAGATATTTTTTGTTTTTAATCTTGGGAGATCCAATATGTTTCATACCGTTTGCAACCTTGTTCCGTTATATTTTCGTCTCTTCATCCTTAATTATTATGTCCACATTTTGTTATTTTTTTGCATGAGTTATTTTAACCCAAAATTATTTAGTTGCAATACAAACTATTTCTAAATGTTAGCATCGATAGAATTACAAAATTATTATTAAAAAATTAAATAGTTAAACGTGTATAATTTCAAGAAATTATGTTTAAAAATATTAACACCTTTCTAAATAATTAATTTATATCCTTTGTTAATGTCTCCAAATTATATTGAGTTTTGAAACTGTTATCTTGATGTTTCCAAGAAAAGGTTTTGGTAATTTATATCCAACAGTTTTTTTATAAGATATTCTTTTCGGCTAAAATATTAAAGATCTAAATTCTAGGCGGAATAACTTGTTGATTTTCCCAAATTGAACGCATTCTAATGGCCTCTTAAGTTAAAAAAAAATATAAAAGGCAATATAAAAGACAAATATCATTTTTAGCACCTTTTTTTAAGATGTGACCGTAATACATCTAGGACATTAAATCAGGGTGAGTTTCTATTCACGTTTTCTCACCTTGTATCAAGAATGAAAAATCTTTGTATCAGATTAGTTGACAAAATATAAATGAAGCAGGCTTTTATAAATGGGGCGTACCTCATTTATTATGTCAACAGGCAGACATGTGGGACCTATTCATACTTCGATATTTATATCACCATTTCTCCCAAGCTGCTCGCATAACTTACGAGTAAAACATTCGATGCGTAAGAAAATGCAAAAGCTTAAGGTTCTTAATAAATAATTTTACATATTGGGTTTTATTATATTTATCACCAAACAGGAATTTTTGCTTAAGTATATTTCATTGAACATTTGCAATTTTTTTAATAACATAAAGTGTTTTTCATGAAATTTACTAATATTTTTTAAATGTTAATTGTTTTCTAAATTAATACAAAATAACACTCTTTCATTTTAATGAAAATTTATTCTGCTTCTTTTTATTTTATAAATTTGGTGTCTGAGAATGTTACATACTAGTTTTATAAAATATTCGTTAATTTTATAATAAATATATGTTACACAATTAATATTTGATCATCATTTCATTAAAATAGGGTTTCAAAAAATTTGTACATGCGATGGTGAATTCGTTTTTCCAATATTTGGTGCTAATATTGAATCATAAAGTTGTGTAGGTTAAACCATGACTTGGAGAAATGTTGAAAAATAAACTGGTTAAATTATGGACCAAAAATGAACTACGATTATCTTTTAAAACAAGGGATAATTAGATCGATATCTGTGTTTGAAAGAAAATCCGACACACTATATTCATGCAGACATGCGATTGGAATCGGATCTGACACTTATTAGCGTAGGACAGTGGCTCACAACCTTATTTTTACACGTCCCAATTAAGCATCTCTAAAATCATGATAAATAATAAGAATAATAGGGAAGGGGGGGCTCCTTATGATTCTTATTATTTAAAACGTGAACTGTTATTTATATGAAAGAAGCCTTCAAAGGACATTAGCAACCAACATATGCTTCTTTTTAGGCACCCCTTTTTTCAGAAAAGTAATTTTTGCTATATTAAATTGCTGAAAATCGATGATGAGATAAGGTGAAAATCACTGTGCGAAAATAGTGGTTTTCAATTCAAGGATTTTGTCCATCCTATAAGGATTTTGTGCATCCTATAATATGTGCGCCAATCGCAAAGTGGTTGAAAATGATTACTTCTTCAACATTTTTAACTTATTAAACAGAAAAGGAATTGTCACAAACATGTTTTTAACATAATTATAAATTGAAAGAAGCAATGCCTCTTCACTTTCATATTTAGATATTTTTTTTGTTTATTGCCAACTCACCTCAGTGTTACATGATCTGCATAGTTTTGTTTTCCCAAAATGTCTGGAAGAGATTCTAACGCTTGGCATTAAATTTGATAGCATTAATGCATTTTATAATTGATTCTAGTATTTTATTAAGCTCAGGTGGAACATTTTTGGATACCAAGATTTATCTATGAATAATGCAAAACACAAAAAGCATTTCTGGACTATCTATCATATTTATCAATTTTAACTAGCCATGTTTCATTGCCATCATAACACACTTCTCTGTTATCAAGTTTTCCCTACTCCATTACTGCGAGTTAATCGTCATGTACATACTTGTGTATGGACTGCACTATCTTAAGAAATGTACTTCTAACCTATTTCCTCCTCTAATATCTATTAGGGTACTTATTAATTTTATAAAGTTTGTTGTACCTAGTTTAGATATTTAAAATATTTTAAGGTTAATTGTGCTAAATGGAGTCACTTTTAGATAACTCCTTTAAGTATTTTCATGTTTAAAAGTTTCTCTGTGTGACATATTCAGAGCTGCCAACATTGACGCTTTTTAAAATAATATAAACGTGTTTTGAAAGGAAAAAAATATTATTTAATAGAACGTGCACTAATGAAATGTAGTATATATTATATTTTATTTATTCTTCAAAATTTCTGGTTCAAATATGTTTATTTGACATTTAAAAAAAGCGTAGAAGTTAGGAGCGATACATATCGCACAACGAACAGAATTAGAAGGCTCATAACCAGGATTTAACTTTAACTTTTAAAATAATAATAGATCATTATTACATGTTAGCAAAATCAACATAAAAAAAAATCAGAACTATATAATTAATTACAGAGCGTTAGTGGTTATATATATTTGACATAAAATCACTTTTATATATAAAAATTTGATACTTTTGCATTTAAAATGAAGTTAAAATGTAAGGAAGTAATTTTCAATAATAAACAAAAATAAAAATATTAACGAATATATTCGAATTGATGTATACACACACACGTACACAAATCTAAATCCAAAGAATTGTCAAACTTTTCTATTAATTAGTCTATTAATTCAAATAAATATTATTTTATTTGTAAAAATGAATGTTATTACTTGGATAATGAAAAATTTTTTGCAAAAAGAAGCACAGATTCTTTACTCTTTATTCGTGAAATGTTACGTGGATTTACTTTTTCTAATGAATTATTGAGTTAGTACTATTATGGAATATTTTACAATGCAAAAAAATACTAATATGGGAAGCAGGTTGATTTATGTATTTTTGATTTGGTACAAAAGTCTTCAAAAGAGTAAAAATTAGTTGAATCCCAATTTTTCTCCTCTTATGAAAATGCAACCTCATTTGAAGAATAAACATAGCTCATATTTAATAGAGAGTAGCACGTGCTTTTGACATCACATTAATCACTTAAACTTTCGAAATGCTATTTTAATTTTTTCTTATAAAATAACATTATTTTATTTGCGAAAACGAACATTATTATTTGTATACGGAGGAATTGTTTGCAAAAAGAAGAACAGAATTTTTACTCTTTATTTGTGAAATGTTACGTGGATTTTCTTTTTCTGATGAATGATTTCGTTAGCACTATTCAGGAATATCTTACACTGAAAAAATTTACTAATATGGGAAGCAGGTTGATTTATGTATTTTTTATTTGGTAAAAAAATCTTCAAAAGAGTAAAAATTAGTTGAATCCCAATTTTTCTCCTCTTATGAAAATGCAACCTCATTCGAAGAATAAACATAGCTCATATTTAATGGAGAGTAGCACGTGCATTTGACATCAAATTAATCACTGAAACTTTCGAAATGCTATTTTAATTTTTTCCTATAAAATAACATTATTTTATTTGCGAAAACGAACATTATTATTTGTATAAGGAGGAATTGTTTGCAAAAAGAAGCACAAAATTTTTACTCTTTATTCGTGAAATGTTATGTGGATTTTCTTTTTCTGATGAATGATTTCGTTAGCACTATTCAGGAATATCTTACACTGAAAAAAAAATTACTTATGGGAAGCAGGTTGGTTTATGTATTTTTGATTTGGTAAAAAAGTCTTCAAAAGAGTAAAAATTAGTTGAATCCCAATTTTTCTCCTCTTATGAAAATGCAACCTCATTTGAAGAATAAACATAGCTCATATTTAATGGAGAGTAGCACGTGCTTTTGACATCACATTAATCACTTAAACTTTCGAAATGCTATTTTATTTTTTTCCTATAAAATAACATTATTTTATTTGCGAAAACGAACATTATTATCTGTATAAGGGGGAATTGCTTGCAAAAAGAAGCACAGAATTTTTACTCTTTATTCGTGAAATGTTATGTGGATTTTCTTTTTCTGATGAATGATTTCATTAGCACTATTCAGGTATATCTTACACTGAAAAACATTACTTATGGGAAGCATGTTGATTTATGTATTTTTGATTTGTTACAAATGTCTTCAAAAGAGTAAAAATTAGTTGAATCCTAATTTTTCTCGTCTTATGAAAATGCAACGTCATTTGAAGAATAAACATAACTCATATTTAATGGAGAGTTGCACGTGCTTTTGACATCACATTAATCACTGAAACTTTGGAAATGCTATTTTAAATTTTTCGTATAAAATAACATTATTTCATACTGTTAACGCTTTTATGCAGAAAAAGATAATAGACTTTTGTATTTCGAAATAAAAAATAATTTACTGATGCCTAGAGACATAATAAAGTCATCGTTAATTGCATGAGTTATTATTACAATTTTTATACTTACCTTTATATACTATTTATGTGTTCCCATTAAAATTACATTTTTTATGTTATGTTGCATTTTTTTATTATTAAACCTACCGTTATTTCGTGTATGCGTAATTGTATCCCAGAGGGCAAATAACCCGTCTTCAAAAAGATATATATTTTACGATGCCTGTATAGCACAAATATGCCTTTTAGTATATTGTGTGAATGAATAAAACAATATATTCTTCAACTAATATTCTTATTATTCTTAACCTATATACATATATACATATATATATATATATATATATATTCATTTTTTAATATAGATTACATCTGGCTCACAAGGTCTTAGTAATGTATTTTAAAACGATAGACACAATATAGACATACTTAACGCTTGAGTTATTATTAACCTAAAAATATATTTTATGTATCATGAATAATCACAGACTATTTAAAGAAATACGTGTATTCAAAATGGCAAAGGTTATAGTGTAATGACTTCAAGCAATTTTGTGAATAAAAAGGAGAGCATGAAGTGTACGTGACTAGAGAACGAATTACAGACAACATTGTCCTTAAAAGGACACTGTGTTTCCATTTTTAATCCTTTATGTCCCATCGGGAATGTACTATTATAGAAAAGTTGAAGTAAAATTCATTCATTATGTCTATTAATAACAACATATTTTATATTTCATGCAAAACATTTTTTTATCATGTTTCCAAAGTACTGCCAGCTTAACAAAATGTGTGAAACTTTTCACTAAAAATAATCTCTTATTTACAGATAAAACAAAAATATATTTACTTTTATTATTCTATATAAAAAGATTTCACTTATTTGTTAATTAATATAAATAGTGTTGTAAATAGTATTATAGTATAAAAAAAGTCTACCTACAAATGAGTTTTAATGAATGAATTATCTCTAAGCTGTATATTATTATAACATAAACTTTCTAATTTATCTTGGAATATTAAAAGAAACAATTAACGAAGTGTAAATTTTTTAATTCAAATTTGGAACGTAACGCCTTAAAAAAATATTTCTTATTAGTTAAATGCACAACGTACCGTTTATACTTACATTCTCCCTTTGAGACAATTTTAGCTTGTAATTAAAAAATATTATTTTTTAATGTTTCTCAAAATTAATACATTATACAGGGTGTCTCAGTACCACATTTACAAATTTTATGGACACACAAAATCAAACAGTTTTTGTATGGGGAAACTAGGGTTGCAATCCATTTTTTAAGTTCAAAATGCAGGGTGACTCATTCCATCAGGAAACCAGGATTTCCTTCACAACTGTAACAATAATAAAGATATTGTTACAATATTTGCAACATATTTACTTTTTTGTGTGTGAAATGTAATGGTATCATGGTAGAAATTGGTGGAAATAGCCACTATCCACATCCAAGAAGTGCTAAACCAGCCGTTCCATATGGCGGAATGTAGTTGACATTTCATACAGTGCCGTTGGCAAAAATACAATGCGTTTCTATCACTTCCGATAACGTAATCTTATTTCTCACGAATCAAGGTAATACTATTGAAAATTGAAATAAAATATCTTTATTATTATTACAAATTGTGGGTTCACATTTTAATTAGACACACAATTTAATGTTTGAATAAATAGGTTAGGACCCGGGTTTCCTATTCAAAAATTGTTCGTTGTTATGCTCTCTATCACCTCTTAAAGTTTGTAAACCTGCTACTGAGATATCCTGTATATATGTAATTTATTTGAATATTTTTTATGAACAAATTCATATCTGTATTCCAAGAATAGTATTTAAAAGTACAGATCATTATTAATTTATTGGAAATTTGACTCATATATATATATATTAATTGCATAATTATGAAAATTATTGCAATATAGGCGCAAAAAAATAGCATATATATACATATTGATGTTATTATATATATTTTTTAATTTTGACTTCAATAATTAGTATATTGACATATATCCTGATTGTTTAAAATTGAATGGGGCAAACGATGATGACCAGATTGCAGATTTTTTTTGACAAAAACTTAAATTTAAATTTGTATGATAAAAGAAATAGCTTTAATTTCATTACCAGAAGTATGTCACACTGGTACTCAAAAATACATAAAAAGATTTATATTAATATTGTATTTAATCAAGTTATAAGATTTAAAAAAATCTGCAATAATGATTTGAATTTTTATAAACAAACTTTTATTTTTCTGCCTAATTTATTTTACAATAATAATTAGCCATATAATTTTTTGAAATATTATTTAAAGTTGCTTTTAAAAAGTTTGTTTATTAATATTTTTCATTCTATTTTTAAGTTTTTACATTTGGTGATTCATGTTTTTGGCATAATGTATATATATATATATATATATATATATATATATATATATTATATTTAGAAATGTATTAATTCCTATAGATTAAGTTTTCGCAAGCTTAAAAAATATATTTTATAGCTATTTTAATTTCTTTTTTTTAATGGGTTTTTACCACTGTAAATAGTTTTCAAAATAATATTTTATGTAGAGGTCAAAACACTAAATTAGCAGTTAATGTCAGTCATTGAATAAAATTAGAAAAGAAAAAAAAATTCTAAAAATTATATTATATGAAAGTAAAATATTCTTGTTTAAATTCAAAGAATAAAATTCGGTGTTTTAAGAATATATATTTTCTGAGCTCCAAAGTAATGCCTTGAATTTTAAAATCTAAAACAAAACATTACTCCAGGCTAAAGAAACGTCTAAAACAACTTTGAAAATTTCATGTCTATCTAACTATTTTCCCTTAAGCATTTAAAAAAAATAATTTTTTCAGCCTTATATATCAAGAATTTCATTTTTTGCTACCACATTTTTGTGTCTTTGTTTACAATACAGTTAGGTAGATTTATCCTTCAGAAAAAAAGAACATTATAATATTAAATCGAGATTTCCTTTTTTTTCAATAAAATAAAGTGCATGGGGCAAAATTCAGGACTAGGGAATTTTACGGATGAATTTTACGTAAGGAAATTTTACGGACTCACCATCAAAAAGTTTTATTATATAAGGCACGTCTGATTTATTAGAAATATTCTATAAATTGAATTGTTCTTATAGTATATTACAGTAAATTCAATCTATACATCAGTTAATCCGAATTTTCAATATTTACCTATAATGTTTAGCTTGTCTTATGTACACAATTCATCAACTTATTGTGTTTTGAAAATAAAACGATAAAAAAATGTATACTTCAATTTTTTGGAACTAAAACATGTACAGGAAAACAATTTTTATCGGTTGCAGTAAATAGAATATAGATTGTTATAAGAAAGGTTATTAATTATATAAATATATTTATTGAAAATAAATTATCAATACAGATAATAACTATTTTTTTTCAATATGTATATTTATATTTCAGTTGAACAATATATATCAAACCAATCTATTACATCCCTATTCATCATTCTACGCTGAATACTGTATGTGCACCAACAGTTAATGAGTTATTAAATAGCGTTAGTTTTCTATTATATTATTAAAAGACATATTAATAAATCTCCCAAGCATATTATATCTTATTAAAATTTTTAAAATTTGTTGGAATTTCACCATAATCTCACTAAGGATCCAGTATTGGATCAGAATCTAGTATAAGAATACACATGTATAACAAATTCTACTCGAAATAACGGCTAAGTCCAGTTCCGGTACTTCAAATGTTTCACTCATTCATCACCGATCATTACAGTTGACACTATAGTGACACTTGGTCGAATACCCAAGGCGGGACAGAATCCTTTCGAATACTCTGAAAACGACATTTTCAAAACTGAGCAAAAAATACTCAAATCTGAGTATGTCGCATAGTCAAAACGGCTCCTAATGAAAATTACTCAAGTTTAAAACATGTATATACTCGTTTCTGAAAACATGCACACACTCAAGAATAAAACATCATGTGCCTAATTTGAGTATGTGAGTAAATTGATGTTTCATTTTGCTCTCTGTTTCAAAAATGAGTATGAACTGACTTCTATGTGCTCATTTTTGAGTATGTCCACGTTTGAAAAATGAGTATGAACTGACCTCTATGTGCTCAGTTTTGAGTATGTCCATGTTTCAATATTCTGAGCATTTCTTGTATTTCAGAATTGAAAGCATTGTGTCGTCATATTTGAAACAAAAAGTTTCATAACAAAATGAAAACATCGATTTACTCAGATTTGAAATTGTCATTTTCCTCAGTGAGCACTCAGGAACATGTAAACTAAACCATAAAGTGTGCAGCGGTGCAACCTCTTCTAGTCTTATGGGAGAGAATCTTGTTTATGACCTCATCTCCTAGTGCCCTGAGTGGCGAAGGAAGAGGCCCTTGATCCTCTTGATCGACCTAAACGTAGACTATATAATATGATGCACAGATATTTTAGAGAACAGAGAGATCGGAATCAGCTAGATTCAAAGAATTAATTTCAGTTCTTGAACTGATGAAATCTCGGTTGAGATTTAATTCTTTAGGGATCGCCACGATCCTGGTCTAGACTGTAATTAGCGAGTCGACAAGGGTTGAGCTCCACAACTCTGGATTTCAGCTTGAATCGGAGCTTGAAAGCGAGTTATCCTTAGAACTGTTAATATCTAAAGAGAAGTTAACACTCTGTCAACGGGAAAGAGCGCCTCATCTCGAGTGCTTTACAAAAGGAGTGTCGACGGAACTTTTAGGAGGTATTTAATATATATCCGGAAAAAAAACCAAGAAACTTAACGAACTCTATTATTTGAGAATTGCCATGACCTCAGTGGCGTACGTAGATGACATTTTCTGTAATTGGCCAATTTGAGTGAAAGCTTATGAATCCTTTTTGTTGTGAATCTCATTTTAATCACATCTCTTTTGTTACTTATTTTTCAATATGATAAAATCTTATTTTGATTTTAAATGACAACGAATCATTGAAATTTACTCTACCATTTCAAAATCAGCATCAGCCTCCGTGACAACGTATACTGAAAGATATTTCAACTACCTAAAAAATAATCCAAGGAATTAAAAATTTCAGAGAATACATGAGTTATCACAGGGCAGACAAAAAACAGCACCAACAAAAATTCAAAACATGATCAAAAGCTATAATAACGTCAGATTTCACAGATTTGATTAAAATAAAGAAACTTGTCGGCTGTGCCAATTCCAAAACTGTGTTCTATTTCATACAGGTTTTACATACACCAAAAAAAAAAGTCAACACTAACTTATATCAAGGTTTAACTGAATCTAAAGTTTTATAAAATTATGTGCTTTAGTTCTTCAGATATAGCTATTGTGAAAATCGTGCAAAATGTAGCATATCAGCGCCACCTTTTGGAAAATTTATACCAAAACATAATCATCGTCTGTTTATGTCAAAGACTAACGGAATCTGAAGATTGCTGAAATTCTGTGCATTAGTTCTTAAAAATAGCTATCGTAAAAATCATGTAAAATGTGGCATAGCAGCGCCACCTGTTGAGCGATTTACACCAAAAACTAATCACCCCAATTTATATCAAGGTCCAAGTTTTATTGAATTTTGTGCATCAGTTCTTGAGATAGAGCGCCCACAAAATTTTTGTCACATAAAGGCAGACATTTTCTAAAAACAGTCTAATCGTGTTCAGGGCCTTCTAAAATGTATAAATCCGTCGAAAACCGGAAGTGGAAAGTTTTCATGTCTCCAGTACTTTCTTTTGTAAAGATGAAAGTAATAAACATTTAATAAACACTTTCAATATTAAAACTAATAATTAGCAAAACAATTTTCAAAATCCTTGTTATTGCAACATTCTACAAGTGAGACATTTATCATTAATGAGTATTTTGGCTAGTTTAATATATATGAGAAAAAACTCTATGACTTGCTTCTCAGCTTAGAATTTTAAAGACAAATTTCTCTCTTTAGCCTAAAATTTAAGGGGATTTGTTTTTCTTTTTTAGGGGGTTGGGGGATGTGTATTCAATTTCCTAATTATTTCACTTGTTAGCTTTGTTTTATTAGTGTCACATTATATTTACTCCAATTGTTATAACGCTATTAAATCATTTGCTTTATTAAATTATAATATATACAGTATGCTCCTAAAAATTGCCACAGCCTGACACTAGAGTGTTGGGCAGACTGGGTTGTAGCCGACCTGAATCCTGACTTTAACCCGACACACTTCAAGCGACCGAAGTGAAAGAAAATGAATGTATATTTTAATACATTTATGGGAAAGTAGTCTACAAGTTTATCGCTTACGCACAAAAAATAACACATATATACCCATTAATATTCCAACGTATACTTTTTTATTTGAAAATTATTCAGAACCTTCTTTTGAAAAACAGTTCATCTCGCACCTGACTCAAAAAAGTCAAAGCACATCCCGAAATGCATAAAGTTTACTTGGCAAGAAACGAAAAAAACTGAATCAACCAAACCCAAACCGAATGCGTTTCGGGCAGCCGATGCAGGACTATAATTTCCAGCAAACCCGAAAACAACCAAAAACATTTTATTGACCATAACCCAACCCGAAATGAAAGAAAATTAATTGGTATTTCAATATGATTATGGACAAGTAGTCTACAATCATATCTCTAATAACAGTTGTATCTTTTATATAGAAAAATGAATTTTGTTCATCTGAAAATATTTAGGATTTCTTTGAAAAATCGGGGAACATGAACCCGATTCAAAATTGTGAAAACCAAACTTGAACTCGAAACAATTAACCCTTTGATAACAAGCCAGGATTACGACTAATTTTGCATTCAATCGTTCTACAATTTCCAAAAATGTTCCTTGTGGTAGATTTCTCTTGAAAATATCCTAATATAAGTGTATGACAGACATTAGATTTCAAAAAGTCGTACTAAAAGAATAAAAATAGTCCACTGGGACATATATGTGACGACCGTACTCAAATGATCCAAGTCAACCTGACCCGCAGCGAAAATAAACCGCGTCAACCCGGCTCGATCCGTACTGCAGATTGAGTCATTTTACCCGACCAAATCCAGGAGCAAAGGACCTAAGACCCTGGGACCTGGGTTTTACAGATTTCTGTATTGTATGGATATTAGGTCATAGCCTGAAGAGGTAGACAGAAAATGATTGCGGAAAATTTTTACTGACAGAAAATCATTAATGAAAAATTTCTTATCCCTATATATCACAACATTTGCAAATTTCGTAACATATTTGGTAGTGTTCGTTTGCTGATTACCTAACTTCATGATTTTTATCCGTGATGGTTTCATAAAATTATTATTATTAATATTTGTCATGCCTGGTGACGCCGGAGTTTATGGCAACCCTTTTTTCCCCTTTTCTACTACTGAGTAAGAGAGACGGTTCGAGTTTTTGGCGGTAGGCCAAGGGTTTTAGACGTGTGCGTGCGGAGGGCACGTTGTGAAATTAAGTATAAGTGTTTAATATAAGGAATAATATTGTAAATGCTGCGGCTACGGCTCCTGTTCATCTTTATATATATCTATGTATTCTTCAATGTTGGGATGTTTCGTCGTGTTAAATAAACTTGTGTGTAATCGTGAAAAATAGCTGTATTCCTGTCTTATAACGGAAGATAAGAACAAAATGGTAGTCACAAAACATCGCCTTTAAATAAAAAAGGTGTGAACGAAGAATAACCCGAGGGAGGTTTTTTAAGGATATTACAATATTATTATTATTAATTTATTTTGTGGCTTTTTTCTAAAATTTGCTATTTTTCTGTGAAACATTGATGGAATTGAGTTTTTACCACGACCATTTGTCGAAATTCAAGATTTTTTTTCCAAACGATCGACGAAATTCACTATTTGTTTTCGCGATCTTTTGCCGAAATTCGTGACTCTTTTTTACGATCGTTTGTTGAAATTTAAGTTTTTACGCAACCAAATGACAAAAATGGCGATTTTTTGCGCGATGTTTGATGAAATTCCTCTTTTCTTGCGCGACTGTTTGACTATATTCCTGATTCTTTTTCCCAATCTTTTGACGAATTTCGCGATATTTTTCCGCAATGGTTATACGAAATTCGCGATTTTTTCCGCAATGATTATACGAAATTCGCGATTTCTTTTCGTGACCGATTGATGAAAATCGCTATTTGTTTCAGAGATCTTCGCAATATTTTTCTACGGTATTTTGAAAAAATTAACGTTTCTTTCCGCGATACATTTGCCAAATTAACTATTTTTTCCCAATTCCGATTAGTAAAATTCGCAATGTTTTCCGCGACAAATTGCTTTTGTGCAAAAAAAAAAAAAAGAAAAATAATCGCGGACTACCACGAAAAATGAAAAATATTCGGTGAAGAGTCATATGCTTGTGAAAGAAATTAAGATAAGAGGGCAAAATTTCACTCTACATTTTAATTGTGAGGGGCGATTTCTATTTTGTGCATGATTTGGGCAGTCTTGTACGCTATTTCAACCCCTGTCGCTAAAAAAAACTTTGCCCCTCCTCCCGAAAAAACTCATGAAATGGTTCCTCTGCAGTAAAACCTGCAAAGAAGGAGTTGAAAAAGACTGAAAAAGCTCCATTTTAGACAGGTCTCAATCTTAGCAAGCATAATTGTATTTTTTTTTTTTTTGTCGAAACTTGATTTTTTTTCCCGTTTGAGAAGGAATTAAGTTTTATATTACATGACATAATGCTATATGTTATATGGCAGGTTTTGCTTAGACAAGTTTCACTGTAACGCACCTATGATCTTCAGCTATAGAAAGGAGGTTTTAACAATCTTAAAGAATATCTGAAAAAAAAAACGGTACCTGTGTATAAATGAAAACTTTCATAATATTTTTAAATTATACGTGCTAAGACGAAAACATGTCTAAAACGAAATTTTTCTTAGGTCCCTTGAAATTCCGTATTATACGTTTTATTGTCTTTGCATCTATGATTCCGTAAACGTTTCTTGTTCGGATAGGGGAGGGGTACAGTCCCCCGAACTCCACCCTTGGCTATGGCATTATCCTAAACAAAAACTTTGCCCCCCCCCCCAAGAAAGTTCTGAAATGGCGCCCCTGCTATGGTGGTTGCATATCGCTCGCTGTGGAAATGCCGGAGATATGATGGTGAAAGTGGTCGACCTAGTATGTTTTCAATATAAAAATAGACGTGTGTGTCACTATATTTCACAGTCTCAACTACCCAGCGCAGACCACTGGTGTGGATGTGTGGTAGTAGCCTCGAGTCTTCCATCGTGCACTATGGTGGTTGCATGGTGGTGTCTGTGGGGGTGTGGGAGATATGGTAGTTAAAAGAGGTCAACCTAGGGCACTTTCAATATAAAAATAGGCGTGTGTGTCACTATATTTCACTTTGCATCCACAACTTCCCATCACATACCACTGGTGCTTGTGTGTGATATAAGTCTCGAGTCTCCCATTGTGCATTATGGTGGTTGCACGTCGGTAGCTGTACGGATGTGGGAGATAGGATGGTTCAAAGTTGTCGATCAAAGTGTTCAAAAAATGTTTGGAATCTTCTAGAATGTATTAAAATATTCTTCATATTTTATACATATATATATATTTGTTGCATATACGTATATATATATACATACATATACATATATTTTTTTAGGTTTACATATGGACCAGAAGGTTTGAGAACGTTCTAGAATGTTCAAGGACCATCGTGTGGGGGTGTTGAAGATATGGCGGTTGAAAGTGGTCGACTTAGGTCCTTTTTACATTTCAACAAAAGTGTTCTAAATATGTTTGGAATATTCTAGAATGTACTAATATTTTCTTTATATTTTATACATGCATATATATATATATAGGTTTTCATATGGACCGGAATGATCGAGCACGTTCTGGAATGTTCGAGGACCTCTCTACGAGGGTAGAGGAGACATGGTGGTTGAAAGTGATCAACCAAAGGCATTTTCATATTTCGACTAAAGTGTTCTAAAAAATAAAAGAAGGAACAAAAAATTAAATGTCGTTCAATGCACGTCTTCTATATTAAATATAGAAACAAACTCTACAGACGTACCAAAAAAACATCACCCAGCGAAGCGGTTTGTCCTCAGCTAGTAGAGCTATAAAATCGGATCCTTTTTTGTACTCATTTCATAAGCATATATATACAGGGTGACCGAAAAACATTGACTTTGGCGTTTATTCCTTAAATATTGATCATAGACATATTTTATAAATGACAAAGTTATGTAAAAAAAGGTGCAGAATTTTATGAAATACATAAAACTTTTCAGGGGATTAAATTTGAAAATATACAAAATTTAAATTTTTATACGGCCCCAGTACAAAAAATTCCCCCAATGAGTAGAATATGCCCCATACATTAATAATGTCATGTATAAAATTTCAGCATTTTATCATAAAAAGTCGCAGATATATGTTTAAAGAAAGTTGGTGAGGTACTAATCATCACTACGTCATCTCAATTATTATTTATTTATGCAATCATTGTTTTCATTTGTAATTTGTGTACGACCCCTAAAACGTGATCATCCAATATGATTTTTATCCTTAAGAGTGGTTAAAATGAGCATTTTCTATTTTCATATCTCTGTGAATTTTTATGATAAAATGCTGAAACTTTTCACACCTTATTAGTGTTTGGGGCACGTTTTACTCACTGGAAATTTTTTTGTACGGGTGCCGTATAAAAATTTAAATTTTCCATATCTTAAACTTTAATCCCCTGAAAATTTCAAACGATTTCATAAAATTCTGTACCTTCTTTTACGTAACTTTGTTATTTATAATATAGATCTATGATCCATATTTAAGGAATAAAAGCCGAGGGCAATGTTTCTGGGACGCCCTGGATATATTTTCTTTTTACACTTATTTCAAGTAAATATGTTCTTTTAAGATCTTCGGTTTTCGTATTTCTTGTTAATGCATTTTTAAATTACAATATTTATGACTTTATTATAAATATATTATGATTAGTAAAATATCGAATCTCTATTATTTTAAAGTTTAATTAATTACATTACTAAATAATAAAATTATATTAAATATATACGATCCTCTAATATGAATTTGTTACATTAATATAAAGGGAAAGCATTTTTTATAGACTCATTATGTATTATTACTTATTTATAATTAGAAATTCCTATGAAACATGAAATTTTGAAGCAAATTCATCTCCGTTGTGATTTTTATGTCAAACAATGCAAACAATTATTTTACAAGCCAAGCGAACAAAATCTTTGTTGAGCATATTGTTATGTGCTAATTATAGATCATTAATAAAAGTGTCATTAACAAGACAATTACTTTCCTGTTACAATGTTTTCCTAAGAATTCACAATAATTTTCTGCTTTTAAAATCTAACCTGACATATTTTTTTAATTCGAAGTTGATAGATTGAATGACAGTAAAATTCCTTGAACAGTTTATAATTTTCTTTTCTTTTTCTATGAAATCAGATTATTTGAAATGTAACATTGTATTGTTATGAAAGAAGGCGTTATTTTCTTCCTTTGAGAAACAGATAATTGCAACTATTTTCGTTTTATTTTTTTCCTTTAATCATTCAGGAAGCAAAAGTTTATTAACCTTTATTGATCTTTAAACGTTCTGTAAAATAATGGAAAAAATAAAATCTATAAAAATAAGTGCATATAAGATAGCATCTTTCATATGTGGATTTTAATTTTCTAAACCAATTAGATGTATTTCTTTCAAATCCATTCTTCCATTTCAAATTAAAAACAATTAAGATTGTTTAATTTTTAAACAAAATATTTCCCATGAACAACGTAGAAATCTTATGAAATGTTATCGACAATCAGAAAGATTCATAAAGAAAAAAAAGTTTCGTTTTAGAAACCAAAAAAAGTTTTATATAATGAAAATGTACGATGACAGCTGTTTTCAGAAGTGTATATTTAGATTCCTGTTGAATAACTGTATCCTTATTTCGAAACGAACGAAATACGTTTTTTTTTTCAGGTGATAGTACAATTTAAGGGAGTTTTCTACATTCTAAAGCTTATATCTAGGCATTTTCGGGAACATTTTTTTTCAGTATAAACAAAATATATTAGTATGCATGTTTTATTTTACAATTAGTTGTATTTCAAATGATCTTTTAAAAAGTTTTTTGGAGCAAAAAAAATCAAACAAATTTTTTGTTATAACAAAATGGCAGCGAGGATGAGCCAGCGTTACGCACACAGTTGTAATGTCGCACGCTTTTCAGCAGATCTATAAATTAGAAATATAATTTATGAATAGTTTTATAATATGTACGATCACAGTTATGGTTGGTTGAAACCCTATAAAAGTACTAATTTTGTCATTTTTTGACAAAATGGAGTTTATCTGACACAATAGGCAGCACAAATCGATGTTTCTTTTATCTTTAAGTGTGACGAAAGAATATATTATATTGAAAAGTATTACATATTGGCGATTTCAACCATAGCCACATTTAAACAGAACATTGTACAACAATTTCATTCAGATCGACCGAGTAGTTTTTTCGGAAACCGTGGGACAAGGTAAAAAATTGTTGTGTCAAGAAAAAGTTGTTTGAATTTTACTTTTGAATTTTTACTAGAAAACATTAACTTTTTAAAACTTACCAGGGATGAAAGCGCTCCTCCACAAATGGCCAATTGTCACCACTAAATTTTAATAGTCTTGTTCACCTTATTAAATTTCAGAAATTCTGTCATTAAATAAAGTGATATTGCACTATTGCAATTTAGTGATGGCAGTCTACCGATTGTGGCGCAGAGCTTTCATCCCAAACTTACCAATAGATCCGCGATTACGAAGCCATAAAGAACACCTTCCTCTTCCTCGTACAATGCATTCGTCAATGTATTTTCATTTTCTCGGGAAGGAATTCTGGACTCCTTTGCGTCATACGACACACACCGAGGCTAACGAAAAAGAAAGGCTACCGCGGTGCTTTACGCATATCTTTTTTTACAGACCGCCGGAGTCACGTGATGCTCGAATGCACCAATGAAGGTGTACGTAAAGAGCAACACGTCACTCCAGCGGTCTGTAAAAAAATATAAGTGGAATGCACCGCGGTAGCCTGTCTTTTTCGTTAGCCTCGACACACACTGCTCTGAGCGATGCAAGCGGTTATCGTCACGATTGAGGCGAACGTCATAGCTGTTGAACCTATCTGAATACGGATTGTATCATAATATGCAATTTTTTGAAAAATCCGCCGTTGGATATACACATGGCAATAAAAGTACATTTTTTAGATATTTTGACAAAAGCTTTGCAGCAGTGACTATGTTTCGGAGCAAATGTCCAAATGAATGAATTTAAATTTCGTTATTGTTTTGTGTACTTGCTCAGAGACATCTTTCGAGGAAATTATCAGCAGATAAATCCTTGTAGATATGTTTTATGGCCAGATGCATGTTGGCTTCCAATTGTGAGACATCAACTGGTTTCACGATGCGTACGCTGTCTCACTCTAACGCATTTTTAAGACTTAAAGACCTTTTCCCTAAAGAAATCACTTCGTCCGCATATTCTGGAGACCAAGGAACCAATTTAAACAATGGAAAATCGTTCATTTGAAAGCGATACTCCTTTAACATATTAGGTTGAATAATAATACATTATCGTTTTTTATATTCTGATCCTTGTCTGTTGCGTTAAGGTGGTTCAACACAGTTCTTTTATCATACGGCAAATAGACAGTAGACGGCAGACAAACGGATTGAAGTCATAAACATTTTTTCAGCTATGTTAGAGAGTGTGAATAAGAAGAATTAAACATAGATATATTCACAAGATTTCAGTACTATATCATGGAATGTAGGTTAATTAAACTATTAAGAATTTTAAATTGTTTATTTGATTAACAGTATAACGAGTTTAATCTAATAATAAAATTTTGCAAATGCATGTTAATTTAAACATAAAAAAATAAATACTAAAAATGAAATAAAAAGAACTTTACCTTTTCATAAACATATAAACACATCAAAACTCTCTTTTACTGAAGTAAGGTGTTGCACAAAATATACATATAAAGCAAATAAACAACGGATATGTTTCAGTTTTATTCGAGATTAAAACCATTATCATAAGAATACAACATCAATCAAGACGAACAACACTGGACAAAGATATATTTAGAACATACAAAACACATAACGCCCTCTATTATCAAGCATGAAAAGAAACCAAAGACATCGATTAATAGAGATATCCATGGGAGTAAACAATCTTAAATCGAAGTCTTTGGTTTCGTTTCATGATTGATAATAGTAATGATAATAATAGATAAGTAATTAGTGTTTTGTGTGTTCTATATATTTCGTTGTCCAGTGTCATTCGTCTTGATTGACGTTGTATTCTTATGATAATGGTTTTTATCTCGAATAAAACAGAAACATGTCAGTGGTTTATTTGTTTTATATGTATATATTTTGTGTGACACCTTACTTAAGTAAAAGAACGTTTTTGTGTATTTATATAACAAATAAAGATAATATTTATTACTAGCGGAGCTTCGGCCACTTTGATGGCTGTTTTTTCCAAACATACCTGGAACCAAACGAACCTCTTTCCAAACAATCCTGATGTTGGGGCCCCACTTCTTTAGGCAGCTTATGGCTGCTCTGGTGTCAAATAGAACGAATGTCCAATATTTGAGGTTTTCTTGGGGTCTGACAATATTTCCAATGGAACCTGGGGTTATGGTCCGCACTGTTTTCAGCAGCGTACACCAGTGCAGGTTACGTCCGCTCTTGTCGGAGCTACGGTCCTAAAACGAACGAAATAATAAACACATAAACGGTTAGGGAGACGTACCACCGATCTAATTATTCATGTCCCAGAAACTCAACGAACCACCATGATAGTGATTACCGTATTCATAATTTATTTTCTGACAAGAAAATAGCTTAAGTTTTGAGCAACAGTTGCTGAAGAAAATGTAAATAATGAGAAAAACAGAGCTTATTAATATATTTTTATGTTTAAAGCCATGCGTACTTCGACTTTCGGCAGTAAAATAGAATTCTTAACTCTCACGAGTCACATGGGCTTACGCGAAAATTGAAAAAGAAAATATCAACCCTCTCCAACTCACATTTGGAAAACAGATTTTATAAAATAAACTTGCCTCGTTTCTATAGAAATCAATTTGGCTATTTTTCCAATTTGCAGAAGTAATAAAAATAAATCCCCTTCAAGATCATCATGTTTTCGAAACAATCCATTCATATTATTTAATTAAAGAATTTTGCAAACTAAAATCTATTTAATATATATTTTATAAACGGTTACTGAAGGTTTCATCCATACAGAAAATAAAATATAAGTTTGGATGATAATATTTCAAAAAGATATTGTTTAGGAAAAAACAAAGTCTTATTTTTGGCGAAAGTTTTTTTTTTATGTTCGTGCAATAAGTTCAAAAATTGCTGTACAAATTCCGAATAAACTTTATTGGAAGGCTATATGGAGGGCTACAACTTTTATCTCATGCAAGCCACTGAAGAGTTGTTCATGATTGACGTTCCATCTTATGCTGCAAAGTTAATACTTTGCCATATAAGTGTGAGATAATCCTAGACTGGATATCGTCCGGGGAGCTCAAAATGGCAGAGCATTTGTGCGTAATACCAAGGATTCCGGGTTCAGTCTTAAATTATTTTTTCACTCTGTTAGTTGTACGCTGTGTAGTAAGTTATAATTCACATCATTTGTATTCAAGATATACAATATTTTATTAGAATTTTTCTTTTTCCTTGAAAGCAATTTTCCCCCCTGCAGCTAGCAGAAACTATTAACATATTTTCGGTATTCGTATAATTGTTTTATCTTATAATAAATTCCTTTTCAAGAACAAAACTTCATATGCACCTTCGTGACTTCAGGCATCTAAGATTCTAGTAGAAAGTACTACAAGACGATCAATAGAAAGGATAGACATCTTGTCGTTTAGAAGATGATATCTTTTTTATTTATCTTGATAGTTTTAGATGATAGTTAAATTTCCAATGCAGATTTTGTTTAAATGTATAAACGTTGTCGAAGTATTTATATATAAGTTATGATAAAGCTGTTGACAGATGAACAAAAGTCGAACTTTTTCCACATATTCAAAAACTGTATTGCACTCATTTAAAACTAATTATTTTGAAAAATATACATTGTATTCGTACATATTTATTACTATTGTACATAGCCGTTGTTTCTATCATTGACTAAATAATTTCGGAAGAACTAGGAATCACAAAACATATTAGTAAAAGTATATTTTTCTTAAATTAAAAACAAGTTAAATATATAAGAAATTATAACGCCCTGTAATATTATACATCTTATACGCTCTCTATTACGCTAAAAGGCGTAAAATAAAAACTTTATAAACATAAAAAAATAATACAATTTTCTCATTTGTTTTGATAATGTCTTCGATGGAGCCGAAAGATGTAAACAGGCAAATAATTTTTTTTTTAAACTGTTTATAAAGTTTTTATTTTACACGATTTACAAATTAAAATAATGAAAAATATGTTGAATAAAAATAAATTTATAAAGCAGACTTTTTTTCAACATTATCAAATGAACTAATTAACTATTGCAATGCTTTTATAATGATCAAGACCTCCTGACCACCTGTAACTCATATCCTAATCAGAATTCACGTTGCGCCTCATATCCTTATGATTTTCCTGATAGGTAAAACTCACAATCTCAACAACAATTGGTTTAATATACAAATATATATGTCTCGTATAAGCGAAGCATCATTGGAGACGTCATACAACCTTTCTATTCGCATCCGCATAGTCTAGTGATTTTTCTGATAGGGTCCATGTAAATCATCGAAAACACATAGTTTCAATGCCGCAAAAATATCTCATAAGCGAAACTTTATTGAACGGATTATATGGATGGTAAGGAGGTCTTAAATATCATATTGTTATAATTTGATATTGCGTTAAGTGCCTACGTTCGTACAGTCTGTCTTAAATGTTTAGGCACACCCAATAAAGGTAGTTGATGAAATAAAAATACAAAATTAAACAAAAAAAATATTATTTACTTATTAGATTCCATAAAATTATACAAATAAATCATATCAAAAGGAATAAATGAGTACATTATTATAACTTTAATAAAAACTCATAAAAAACTCTATAGTCTTTCAAAAGTTTAGGTACCATGGAAAAATACATCAATTAACACTTTTAAATTATTCTATTTATTAATGGCATTTCCCTTGGTTCAGAGTTGCCAAGTCTCCGGCTTTTTGAACACCACTAATTTTTTTTTTTAAAATGTTCTTTTAAATCGCAAAATGCTCCGATTCAATAAAACAACGTTTTCTGTACTATATGCTGGTATCCAAAAAGCCGGAGACTTGGCAGGTCTGCTTGGTTGGTAGGATTTTAAATAAGAGTTTTTCAATTGACCACTTTTAGTTTTTTAGTAGAGTCATTTTGATTCCCATTATTGTATACTTCATTTCTTCTTGTATATCCCAAATGTTCTCAATTGGGTTTAAATTGTGCTCATACCTGGCCAATCTAAAATACTAACATTTCGGGAGGAAAGACGCTGTTACGTACTATGTCAGTTGTGGATTAAAGCAGTGCAGTCCCCTTAAGATGCCTTGAATCAATAAATTGCTCAGATTAATTGCACAATTATTCGAAAAATGCTTAAACCGAGAAGAAACACCAGAAGAATGGAGAATTGGATATTTAACATCTATTTATAAGAAAAGAGACCTACAAAAATGTAAAAATTATCGTGGCATTACTGTAACAGCAACGTTTAGTAGACTATATGGACGATTCTTAAAATATTTCATTGAGGAAGCAATTAGAACGAAGGTAAGTGAAGATCAGAGTGGATTTAGAGCAGGAAGATCATGCATGGATAATATATTTTGTATTAAACAAATTGTTGAAAAAGAAATGGCGGTGGGAAATCAAACTCATCTTCTATTTATTGATCTCACGAAGGCATACGATAACGTTCCAATCTCAAAATTATGGAATGTATTAAAGGAAATAAATATAAATTAAAATATTATTGGAGCTATTCAAGAACTTTACAGACAATCAAAAAGAAAGATTAAAATAGGCCAAATATTGTCAAAAGGTTTTATAACAGATAAAGGACTCAGACAGGGATGTTGTGTCTCCCCAACACTTTTTTTAAATTTATGTTGAAAAAGCATTGAAAATTTGGAAAGAAAATTGCAGAAGAATGAGACTTAATGTGAATGGAACATCAATTTTCACTCTGAAATTTGCAGATGACCAAGTTATAATTGCAAAAAGTAAAAATGACTCAGAGAAAACGACGATAAAAATTAAGAAAGAATATGAGAAATGGAGACTTTACATGAACGTTAGTAAGACCAAATACGTATGTATAGGAGGAATTGAGACAGAACTAAATTTAAATAATAACATAAAAATAGGAAGCTGCGAGTATTATAGATACCTTGGTGTAGACATTAATAGAGAAGGCACAGACTCACAAGGAATGAATTAAATACAGAATCTGCCAAGGTAGAAAGTGTGTAAAACTATTAAATTATGTTTGGTGGAGTGAGGAGATCTCCAGGAAAAGAAAATATAATATATACAATTCTATTGTAAACAGCATATTGTTATATGGAGCAGAGGGATGGAGAGTTATAGAGACAGAAAGAATTAAATTAGCAGCAGTGAAAATGGATGACCTAAGAAGATCATGCAGGATATCAAGAATAAAAAGAATAAGAAATGAAAGAATCAGAGAAATGGTGAAAATAAAGGGAACCATATTAGACGATGTCTAAAACAAACAATTAATCTGGTATGGTCATGTCAAAAGAATGAGTGACGCGAGATTACCCAAAATCGCGTCTAATTAGAGAACATACCAAAAGAGGAAACGAGGAAGACCACGAATGACATGGATGTATGATATAAAAAAGCCATGAGGGATAGGGGTCTGGAAGAGGAATGGGCCCTTGACCGGAAGAAATGGGGTGGTCTCTTGTAGATTTTTCGGATGGTGGCACCTGACGCCATATACCGAGTTTATATATATATATAAATTTATAACATATTATAACAACTTATAATAATATACTTCTTTTAGTTGCTAAAAGGCGTAAAATAAAAGCTTTATAAACAGTAAAATAATTTTAATTAGACTGTTGACATGTTTCGTCTCTATCGGAGCCATTGTCAAAAAAATTGTTTTGATAATGGCTCCGATGAAGCCGAACCATGTCATCAGTCTAATACAACTTAGTTTGCTGTTTATAAAGTTTTTATTTTACATCTTTTAGGAACTAAAAGAAGCTTTTTTAGTTTAATTTTTTTTTCTGTACTCAAATGAATGCTTTTGAATTCCGAGTCGAAGATCTATATATCTAACTCAAAATCAACGCTCATAATAAATGTTTACAGAGAAAGATAGTTAACTAGCTACAGTCGATATTTAACAAATACAACCTTGGAAAAGTGTTGACGACTCATGTAAGATGTTACCAATTGTATATTTTAAAAATAGACAAATGATCTTTTTCGGTAAAATAGTGTGTTCGTGAAAATTTCTCTGCATTTATTAGTATTACGCAAATTGACGATTTGTTTTGTCACGCTGTTACACTACCATATGTTAGAAAGTTTTTATTAACGTTGAGTGTAAGGACAGCGCCTAATTCGTTGGACATAGGAACATAGAGTCCTCTGTTAGCATCTTCTTGCATTGTAAATAGCAGTTTGTCTACGTTATATTCTTTATGCATTTACACGCCGTTTGACTTCTTGAACTTCTCACATCATCATAAATGATTTTGTGACTGAATAATATGCTGTATCAATTCTAGCTAATTACGGTTAATTCCATGGTTCAGATGATGTTCCAGTTATTCGTTAACAGCATCTTCAGAAATTTAAAAAAATACATCCGACTATAGTGCGTAAGTTCAAATTCATCTTCGTTGTTTTATGTAAATTATCTTCTACTTACAAAAAATGCTAGTCACACAGAAAATCTTTTATGAAAAGTAATTCAGAATACCATGACAATCAATCAATTTTATGCTTAACAACTATGGAAATATATAAAAAAAATCATAACTTATATCTTAACAACATGTAGAAATCCAATACAGTATAGTAGATGCAGAAAAAAAGACGAATTATTCAACATTTGCCATTAGAACTCTTAGAAACTAGAAATGATATTTTTATGTACTAGAAATAAATAACAAACTTTTTTTTTCTTCTCAATACAGTATAAACGTAGACATTTTTTTTATTGAGTTAGGCTCTATTATCGATATATTTTTATAACTATTCTTAGATGAAGAATAGTATTAGAAGTGTGCTAGCTTTTTTTTTAACCTATTTTTCTTCCTAACAATATTTAATCAACATCACGCTAATGACATCAGCAACAAATTTTTTTTTAATTGATTAAAATTGTTAAAAATACAATATTTAACTGTGTTTGTATAATAAATAAAAATAGATAAAATATATTTCTTACATTTTATGAAACAAAGTTATAAAAGCTTTCCGGTAAATACGAAAGCTGTCATTAAACTGTTAAAATCAGCTACGTGATACAACTACGCAAGGAGTTTACTAGTTTGAGATGCCAGAATGAGCAACTCTTGCAAATTTAAATACTCTAGGTTAATAATACTTAAATTATGTTAAGTATTAATGGTTTAAATAAAATGTTTACTAAAGAGGGAAATAATGTTGATTTACTACAACTTTCATTTAAGAATCCAGCGAGCGATGCTCATAGTTTAGTAACAAATAAAAAAAATTGCTAGAGTTCAGAACGTATTTATGTGCATTATTCCATTTGAAGACTTTCTCCATTTATTTTAGATATAGTGCTAAATAGAATAAAATGGAAAGGTATCACAAAATACCGTAAACCATGTGTAAAAAAAAGGTTTACTTTATTTTCTCTCTGTTCATTTTAAAGGTATGTTTAATTTAATTGATTATGGCTATTATTTGTTTAATAATGGACACATTTTCTGTTATTTAATCAAGAGTATTTTTTCACAACTTTTCGTAATTTTGATGATGAATTATCCGTTTAATCTAGTTATCTGTTTAATATTATTTACGGAGATATATAATAAATTACGGAGATGTTAGTAATTTAAGGTTGTTTGAGAACGCAATAAATCGGTCAACTGCGAGTATAACCTGCGCTCAAAGGTTTCCTTTAACATTCGCGAGTTTTGATTATTCGCGAACATGAAAATGCGGAAAACTTAACATTCGCGATAATCTGACTTGATTATTCGCGATTTTTTTTAAATTATAATTTTGCTTTTATAGAATTTACAGTGGTTAAAGATTGTTTCCCCTGTGTTTTCTTAGTATGTATTTACAAATCAGTTTTCAGTTGTCTTACTGAAAAAGGAGCTAGTGTTGTAGGAAAACAAAATAATAACAGCAGAGGAATCATGAACATTAGGAATACTCGTTGCAATGGGGATATTACAAGTGGTAAGGTAACGGCAACTTCAATCTATTAATTTAAAATGTGCTTGTGCAGGTTCTCGTAGAGATTGAGCTGAAGTTACATACATTATCATCTGTTTGCGAATAGAGAAAGAGTCGAAAATACTTTATTAAAAATCAACCTATGGTTTTTAGCTGTAATTATTTCTCCAGTCAGTTAATATGAATTATTTTCATTAAATACATTTCATATATATGAATATGTGTGTACATTTATACATATATGTTATGCATAACGTACTACATAACGTTAATACATATATCCTTTTGTTTTCTTGAAATACTGTGCCACTCTAATTAAAATTTTATAGAACGTAAGTCCTTTTTTAGTGCAGAGAGATAGACTCAACATTCCCGGATTTGACATTCGCGAGGATTTGACATTCGCGAGGTTTTCTTGGAACGTAACCCTCGCGAATGTTAAGGGATTACTGTATTTATTAATTACCATTTATTAATTAATAAACTCCTACTGCCCTTATTTTTTTCATAATTTTAGTTTTGGTAGATTCGGAAATAGAAGGGGTGGAAGAGGGGGGGGGCATATATTTCCAGTATATTTTCGACGATATCTCTGAAAATATAACACCTAAAATAAAAAAATATATATTTCTTTAGTTTGATGTTACGAGATCTTCCAAACGATACCCTACACGATATATAAAAAGAAAGGTTTCTTTCAAACAACTTAATTAATATCTCGGCTAATCATAACCGACAATTCTTTTCGAAAATCCTTATGAAATATCCTTGGATGATGCTGCGTCGATAGATACCTCGAGGGCCCGTCTTTTGTATTATTTTTTGTATTTCTTTTGTATTCACTAGATGACGCCACTACTTCCTTCCAATCATGTTATTGGCCGAAATTCAATTCTTTTTTCTCTCATACTTTCTGTTTCCATCTCAAGACTGTTTGTTCGCTTTAGTTGGTTTGTTGGCTGTATGAGGTTTCATGCCGCAAAGTCCCTTTGTTCGCTGTAACTTTACATCCTGAAGACGATTGCAAATGCAGGTCGAAACGTTGATTTTATGTACATATAAACATAATTAAATAATTGTTCTTGTTTTTATGTACTATTAAGTAATTGTTCTATCTTTATATACATTTGGTAATGTTTTTTTTTTAAATTTTCATTTGTAATATACACTGTGTTTTAATAGCGATTGCAATATATCAATAAGATTAAATGAGATTAAGCTTCTGTTATTGCTTTCCCACAATATATCAAGAATGAAAGATGTTTGTATCATATTAAATGGCAAAATAAAAATGTGACAGACATTTATAAGTAAGGGAGCACCTCATTTATTTTGACAACAAGCAGGCATGCGGGATCTATTCATATTTCCATATTTATAGCATAATTTCTCAATGTCTTTCGCATAATGTATGAGAAAAATATATAGTTGATAAAAGTTTCTTGCATGTGAATGATAGAAGAAATAATAGTAAAATAGTACACTACAATTTAATACAATTGATATTGTTGTTTACTTTCATTTGTAATATACAGTGTGTTTTAGTATGCGATCGCAATATATCAATAGAATTAAATGAGATTAAGCTTCTGTTGTTTCTTTCCCACAATATATCAAGAATGAAAGATGTTTGTATCATATTAACCGGCAAAATAAAAATGTGACAGACATTCATAAATAACTGAATAAGGGCGCACCTCATTTATTTTTACAACAAGCAGGCATGCGGGATCTATTCATATTTCGATATTTATAGCATCATATGTCAATGTCGGTCGCATAAACTATGGGAAAAAATATATTTGATAAAAGTTTCTTAGTACATTTTTTCTATGCTTAATTCGTAAAAAAAATATATTTTTACAACGAAAACTAAGACATATTGTCGAGTCATTTTATATTTTATAAAAATGGAATCAAAACTTAAAAGTATATTAATAAAAGTTTTCTTTATTCTATTAAATCTTATCATACGTAATCTATATAGTAAAAGCGCAAGTCATGTGCATGAGGAAAACAAATACGGGCTAACCACATCTTTTTCCATATGCCAAGCGGCCACTTTTATTAAAAATTATTTTTTCGTATAAAATTGTATAAAAGTTGCATTTTTAGAAAAATCGTTCAAAAAATTGTTTGCTTGAGAGATGAGTAACGTTCAACAATGCATAGATTCTGAGATAATTTCAGTGAAAATCGGGTTAACAGCCGAATATCTCAATCCATTAATGTAAAAAATAAAAACTATCCATTCATCATGAGTCATAGAAATATTAAACCATGCAGGTAATTATCTGCAAAGCAAGATCTCCATGGTGAATTTTACAGCGCTGTCTGGTGTGGAAAAAAAATTCGCATCAGTAAACATGGCGTACGTAATAATAATAATAATAAAAAGGCATCCTCATTTCGTTGATGGCAGACGATATAATTTATTTCACTGAAATAATAACGATGATTTTTAACATTGTAAAACTAGTTATAGCACGAAACGAACGCACCCAATTTGTCACGTTTAACATACAATTTCCAACTTGTTTTAAATGTAATAATATTTAAATTATATTAACCTTTTGTATCACAACGTTGCATATCCGCAACATACCCAAAAGTCAATGTTACTTATATAGTGGGCTTTAAAAAAAGGTTTTTTTTTATTGCTGCTATCTTTCAACACAACAGTTAATATAAACTGTTCTTAGAACTCTCAACAGACGGTAATACTGATTTAATGTTTCATGCCAAAAATGCTTCATCATTTATCATTTAAGCAGTTCCACATCATTATTTCTAAAAAGAATTTCGAAAATTTTGTTAAATTAAAAAGGCTGCAGACGTCCAAAAATAGATTTTTTTTCAAAGGTTAGTACTTTACAATTTTGTATTATAAAATTGAAAATGTTTATGAGAAGTATGTATTTTTCTGTTTTTTGCAGATGTGAAGAAAAAAATTTCTTAGTCAATATTTTTTTATTTTTGTGTTCTAATTATTTTAGTTATTTTTTACATGCTTAAAATTATGTATTCTAACATTGTAACAGCCATGTCGCTGTTATGTGTGATGGTCAATGTTAGCTAGTCGGAAAATGAGCAGAAGTAGCGTAAAATCAAATCACTTTTATTTAAATCTTAAAAGGGCTGGGGTTTGATTAAAACACTGCTGATTTTCCTCAGGTTGGAAGAAAATAATTCCCAAAAAGACTTTACTCAAAACAAATGATTTTCAAATTAACAATGTCAGTAAACAGATAAAATAACTTACGACCTCACGTAACGTCACATTTATGTTAATCTGTTTTCCATAAGAGTCAACTTCACTAAGTGGGCCAGTTAACGCAGTTCAAACTCTAACAAGATGCCTAGAAACTGCACTCGTGAGTGCTAAATGCTTCTATTTATTTCACACCGAATCAAAGTAAAATCACTTTTACCAATGGCAATCCTTCTTTGCTACATCGTAATTGAGGCAATTAAAGCATATATTGAGGTACCAACAAGGACAAGAACTGATCAGAAATTCCACTTTCTCAGCGCATTCGAAAGCTTAAATACTGCTATATCAGTTGACCTGATGCAAAAATTTGCATAAATATCGATACAGAGACAAAAATCACAAGTTCCAAGGTTTTCACACTCATTCATCGAAAGTTAGACAAAGATAGCATTGATAACTTTTACGAACATTGACTATTATTGGACAAAAACTACGTTCAAAATCGAAACTTCGCGTGCTATTATAATCAGAGTAGTCGAACCATCATAACGTCTGAGTTAATATTTTTCAAATCGAAGTTGTTGAGCCACAAAGGATTAAAAACTTTTTGTCATGTAATCTCTATAATAAAACCGTAAGTCATGTGTTCCGGACAGTTCCGGAACACATGACTTACGGTTTTAACAGTTCCGGAATGTCCGTTTCACTTTTTCATATGCCCGGCGGCTATTTTTATTAAAAATTATTTTTTCGAATAAAACTTCATAAATGTGACATTTTTAGAAAGATCGTTCAAAATAAATTAACATTTGAGAGATGACATACGTTCAATTATGTATATATTCTCCAATAACTTCAGTTGAAATTAGCTTCGCAGTTCAAATTCTCTATCCATGAAAGTAAACAAAAAAAAAGATTCATTCGTCGTGAAGGTTTAAAATATTAAACCATTAAACCATGGAGATAATCGTTCGTAAAGTTAGTTTTCCATGAAAGATTTTTTGGAGCGCTGCCTGGTGTCGAAAAAATAATTCGTACCAGTGACACAATCAAAGTTTACCCATAATTATGTGCTATACAACTCAACTTCATTCTTTATCTTTTCTTGATGTAAGCTGAATGTAAAAAAAAATACAACTCATGTAATGATGAAACACATTTCGAAACAAATTGTCATTTAATTTGGTATTTATGTATTATACGTGAAAGGAAGAGAGACCACCGAAAATGATTGTTAATCACCAATCATATTTACCATTATTAATGACCAATCGCTTTCAAAACAGTAATTTAATATACATTTACAAAATACATAACATCATTAAGTACTTTTGTGTTATTTGAGCGCAAATCTCGCCAATAGAATTTTTAAATCGCCAATACCAGCTTTTATTTTTCGCGTGTGCAAATTAGAAACAATACTTTTATTTTGAAATCAAATGTTCTGATGGAACAGCTGTCGTAGACGCACCGGGGCACTATATTAACGATAGAGTTGCAATATAGAGAGAAAAAACGGGTTGCTGTAATTAGAATTATAGGCGGTAATGTTGGTGTGACATATTTACGTGATTATCAAAACTGGCTTCCAAAAGTTCAATGTTTCACCAAACCATACTCGAAAATTACGTGTTATAATATGCACTCCGATTATGTCACATTATTCAAGACGTTTTAAATGAGAATAATGATAGATTTTCTTCTTGATTCTCCCGTAATCAAGTCTACAGCCAAAGTTAGCGAGAAACAAACAAACAAACAAAAAAACATTGGCAACAATATGGTTCAGTGTAAATGGTGGATATCATTAAAGACTTTCACAAAATAGAATCCATTGCCACAAATCGTATTAACTAAAATACGCCATTTGGCAATGGATCCAATTACGGAAAACTACTTAATATGTTTAAGAATCTCCTCATTAGCAAGCATATTGCAACTGATAAGCAAACGGATATGAAGCATAAATGCTTAAATTGGTTAAGCGGTTTTTGTCAAGAAAGATGAAATACATAACAACAAAAAATATGCGAAATGCTACCATGATCGAAAAAGTTTTTGATTTGTCTATTAGAATCTTCCGGTTTAGCGAAGGATTACGGAAAAAAATAAATTATGAATAAAAGTAACGTGTTACAGTGCTTAACATACATTTAAGGGAGACCAAACTGGTCGCCAGTGGCGGCTAGTATATAATTAATTCTACAACTCTTAGTTTTCATACTTTGCTATCTGTTCAGTTATAAGGGTACCCACGAGTCACTTTTCTATAAAAAAAAAAGGATAAAAAATAATACCGTTATTTCCTAATAGAAATCACCACCTTTCTTATACTCAGAAATTCTGTCATTAAATAAGGTAAATATTGCAATTCGAACATAATTGAACCCGGTTCTCCAGGTTTGTGGAATTCCTGGTTACATGCAAATTTTAGAAAAACTGTGTTAATTTTATATCAAATGTATGTATTAAGTTTGAAATAATGATTGTTTAAATTGCATACCATTTCTGACAAAATTGTTTTTAACGTTTTCGAAAACTTGATTTTAGTATAGAGTTTTACTAATTTTCTTAATAACCAGAAGATATTTTACAAAATAATAGCCGTTCCAATTTATAAATATATATATGAAAACAGAAAATTTATGGGAGAAAAATATTTTGTTTAATCTTTTTTTTTTCTCATCATTGGTACCCTCGAAAAATAAAATCAATGCTTCTTTTCTATTTTGGGATGAAGACCAGAGTTTTTTTTTATTTTAAATATAGAAGCTACTTAATTTTAATTAGTTTTCTTTAAATATTTTATTATTCTGATGACTGACTTTTTAGGAATGAAAAAATGAATTCATTTTAAGAATTAATTCTAAAGTAAAAAATTATCATGTTTACAGTTACAAAAGGAGAAAAAACAAATGCGTGAAAAATATGATATATATTTTTCTGATCTTTGACATTAAGAATTTTCTTTATTCACTGCATTTTGTTTAAAATTTATTTAGAAAACAATTTAATAAGACATATTACATAATAGCTTAAAAATGTAATGTTAGTTGACTATTTTTTATTCTTTTTTTGCATTTTACAGTGTTTTTTAGGTGAAATTTTTTGATCAAAATATCTGTATTAACCTCCGAACACAATCAAACAATTGCAAAAGTAAATTAATTTTTCAAAAAATATTTTTAAATAAATATATCCTATACAGATAAAGAAATCTGATTTAGTTATTGCACTGAAAAAAAAATTATAAAGAAAATTAAACTCTTTGAATGCCTATGTAACTTGCATTATTTCAATTTGAATTTATGCTCTGCTGAAATACGTATTTTTTAACACTTTCCAACCTAGGTTTGTCTGGCTGTATGGCCGTCTGCCGTCTGGCCGTGCTCTAACTCCCGTAAATATGCTCGGATTGCCCTGAAATTTTTATATGTTATTGTCGTTATCTATAGCATGTTTCCTATTTCAACTGAAGTGTGTAGCACGTATAGGTTTTTACAGGGACACTCAAAAGAATTCCACTACATTGCGGTCTATGGGGAAAAATCATTTGCGGTTTATTTTAATGATGTTACACAATTTCAAATACATTGTAATTGATATATATCACTAAGGTGCATTACAAGAAGCTTAATATGGAATATGGTGTGCCTAGAACTTATAGTTACTTTACAGGGACAGTCAAAAGAATTCCGTTACATTACGTCTATGGAGAAAAATCGTTTGCGGTTTAATTAAATAATTTTTCACTATTTTAAACGCATTGAAATTTATATATATCACTAAGGTGCATTACAAGAGGCTTACTACAGAATATTGTATATATATCAGTCATCGTTCATTTACAGGGACACACAAAACAATTCTCTACTGTCCGTTAACAATAATTCCTGGAAGTGCGTTTCAAGTTGTTGAACGCGATTTTAATTTTAACTCACTTTTTGTCTATTACTTGGTGTGTATAAATTCTGTAGATCATATACAGGGCAGCACAAAAGTTCACGAACACATTTCCGTTTATTGACAGAAACTCCAGAAGGAGAATTTTAAATTGTGATACGCGTTCCCTAAGTAAAGTAAAATTTAGCATCCTATGTAGTATATATATAAATTTATAGATCATATACAGGGCTGAATAAAAGTATTCGGATATTTTTCCGAATATTGTTGGTAATTCCTGAAATTGGATTTTTAAATATGTTATGCGTTTTTCAAAATTGTTTAGCTACATATCATCTTACACCTTACGGTAAAGATTTTCAAAATTATTTTCGAAGTGTCGAAAAGTGTTACATAATCTATGCTTGACGCATGATTTCTTGTTCTTGTTTTTTTTTTTTTTAAGTCGGTAATAATTCGTGAGAAAATGGTGATTTGCTCACGTAAAAATACAAATTACATTTCAAGGAAATTTTATCAAAATTTATTATAATAATTTATTTCGCTATTGAAACATAATGCATCGATGCTTTAACTAGTGTAATTTCTGATTTTAAGGAGTGATACATTCGTTATATGCAGTACACGAAAACTATAGTGACCATGAATCTAAATTTACAAGTGTTTTCAAATAAATACGAACTAACACCCCTTATATGAAAAGAATACCAGAAACTATAAATTTGCAAGGCTTTGAGCACCTCCTTTTTGTATGTTTCACGAATATCATGCATATAGAGAAACATATTTCGCATTTTTTATCTTTTATGTGTGTTCATTGCAATGCTATGTTTTCCAGAGGACAATCCATAAGTTATTTAAGAACCAATAATTTTATGTTTTCCTACATAATTTTTTGCCTATTATACACGTTTTAACTTTTTGTAAAATGTCTCAACTGCTACAAAACTAAACATAATTTATTTACGCAAAAATTATTGTTTGAAACGATTACCAGGAAAATATGCAAAATGTTGCAGATTCCTTGTTTTTCTTCAAGCGTATAAATCATCTATTTCGTTTTATGATTTTTGATTAATAGTTTAGGACTGAGATGTTTGCAATTAGTTTAACATAATTTCTTTTATAAAACTGAGTCATTTATATGCTATTCCTTTCGAATAAACTTAGTTTGTGTTCAAATTTAAAAACATCTTTGAATAATACGTCTATATAACTGAAATAAATTTTGTCGTTAAATGTTTTTATCACTGTTAGCGTTAATTTAGTAATCTAATTTATATTTTACAGCTTTTCATATATGTGTATCTATAGATCTCAGTTCCAAGTGCCAGACTATTCCGTATATATTTTAGTTTTATGAAAATATCCATTGACAGATATATCAACATTTGTGCATGGAAAAACTCATAAATACATGTATCAACCAATTTATATGTATGTAATAATAAAAAAATTTCGTCATTTTAATTAATTTATTACAAATTCTTACAATTCTACCTTTTTTCTCTGTTAATCATATCTTAAATATAAATTATATTTTAACTCCATATCTTTAATCAGCATATTCTTTTAATTCTTATTCTAAAAATCTTAATCTGTTAAAAGCTACACTTCTTTGTAAAAACCACTAATTTATTCCTTCATATTTTGCGACATTAAATTTTTATTTCTTTAGAACGTCTTTTAATATCATTTTTATTTTTATTAAAATTATCATTCGATATCCCATGATTCATTTCAACTCTCGCGTCTAACTTTTTTTACTTCAAAACTATGCCGAGTATAATAAATAGTCCTACAGCCTTACAACCCGCTCATTGGTTAAATTACCCCTGAACTGGCGAAAGATTCCTAGGCATCGTGAGTATAAAACTCGTTACACAACCTTGGAGCTCAGAATTTCTACGTTTTATGAATTGCTAAACAAAACCCGTCACTTGGAGGAGAAGTGTCTTTAAATTGGTGTATATCTTTAATAATATGTAGCATCTTCATGCTTTTTTCTATGGCGTAGCACAGTTCAGTTATGAATTCTCAACTTGATAATTAGTGGAATTGTCTATGCTTTGTGAATTGTCAATAAATCTATTGATAATAATGCATCTTCCTGTTGTTATTACGGGAAAATTCCTAGTGTATTTCATAAACATCGTCTTCCATCTGGAGCCTTCCACTGCAAAACATATGTCGCATACCAGAATTAATATGTTGATATAATTCACTATGAAATGCAAAAACATTTAATATATATCAACCCATTTATATATGTGTATACATATATATAAACAGGGTGCGTCAGAAAAATGTATACACACTTTGAATGATTATAACTCCAGTTTTTATTCACTATAATTAATAATTAAATTGCAAATGAATCTACATAAAATGTTTTATAACTTTTCCTCCTACCGCAGATGATGAAAATTATTACCATTCAGGTCAATACACTGCTTATAACGGAGTGCTATTGATTCACACACTTCAACAAATATTTAATTTAGTATTGTGGCGCATTATTGCTCAATTGCGATTCCTGAACGTTGTCTATGAGCATACTTTCGTTTTAAACTTATCTTTTATCCGATGAATTGTAAATCGCATACATGGATCTCCCGGAAACTCCATGAGATATTGTTTTTGTACTTCTGCTACATTTTCATACTTGTAATAGTATTTTAAAATACATTTTCTTTTTTCAAAATGTAATCTTGCTCTACTCATTATTTCCAATTAATTACGCTTTGAAAAGAAAGAAAAATTAGAAAGGTATGACCGTTAAACCGTGTGTATACATTTTTTTAATACATCCTATGTATATATATATATATATATATATATATTTCTTTACATTTTTCTGGATGTTATTCAAACAGGTACGTATACATTTTTCATATTTAATGTTTTTTATTTTTCCACCAATTGTTGTATGATGTTTTTGTGTTGTTATTTAACGGTTATATATATATACATATATATACGGTTATATATATATATACACACATATATATATATATATATATATATATATATATATATATATATATATACGGTTATATATATATATATATATATATATATATATAACACATGGGCTGATAAGTTCCCGGTCTAATAAAGAAAACACATATTTTTAACAAAGCTTTATAACTTTATGACTTTATAACTTTATGACTTTATAACTTTATGACTTTATAACTTTATAACTTTAATAAATAACATAACTTTAATAATAAATAATAATAATTTAAAAATAATAATTTTATAATAATAATTTAATAATAATAATTTTAAAAATAATTTAATAATAATAATTTTATAATAATAATTTTATAATAATAATTTAATAATAAATAACATAATTTTATAACGAAAAAGCTCCAAACAGTGCTCAGAACTCGTTGTTGTTTTTGGTCAAAAGTCAACACGTGCGGCAGCCACTTTGACAACAGCTTTTTCATAGACAAATGTTCATTCAAAATAAAACCTACACGTTCCTTGGATATCTTCAGAGTCTGAGCTATCTCCTGCAACTTCACTTTACGGTTCCCCAAAACGATTTTGTGGACTTTTTTATGTTTTCCGGAGTAACCACCTCTTTTGCGTGGTGCATCACTGGTGTCCGTACGACCACGTTTAAATTCAGCAAACCAGTCAGTAATGGTTGATTTACCTGGTGCAGTGTCCGGATAATCTAGACAAGCTTTTGTTTGAACGGTATTTTCCCCCCATCAAATAACAATTCTTGAAATTCTTGTTATCCATTTTTTTGTTTATCAACAAAGTCGTTCAACTAAAACCACCCTAACGTTTTATCCACGCGGCGAATCGTCATGGCATTTTTTCTTCTACCTTTTAAAGGTTAGTATTTACTAAAAAAAACATCGGTTCGGCGATTGCAACGCCATCTGTGTGCCAGACTGGGAACTTATCAGCCCATGTGTTATATTCAAATAGTAATGTTTTGTAAAAATTAAATGATCGATCGACATCATCTGCATGGGGATTAAAAAAAATGACAGACTTTACGAGATGGTAGGACACGCAACATGAAACAATCATTGTGTACCAGGGTCGTCAGGATTATTGAAAAAAATATATATAGGAATGTACACACCAAACCAAAACAGATTTCCGTTCATAATTTTAACTGTAAGGAAGATTATTTAACAATATTGTAAACAAGCATAAGTTGCTTTCTATATAATATCATGGCGTCATGAGTAGTACTGGAAATACACTGTAATTATGTCATGAAACTACATAAACTGTCAATTACATTCCGTCAAAATATATGTGTAACATAATGTTGGTTAGACGTGACTGTTGGTCTTGTCAAGTACTTGTCGTAACGTTGCTCCAATTGACACAAACCAAGTTAAATGATTTAAAATTTTCAATAAAAAATTTGAAAGAAAACCCGTGTTCACTTTCGAGTGAGCTGTGTTTTTGATTCAATAAGTGAATTGTGGCCTTCCACTGTAAAAAGTGTAAATGTGTCTGAAAATATTATGAAATTTAATACAGTTTGCAAGAATATGATATAACCCCTACCAAGTTACCTCTGATTCAGAAAAGCGTTCCTTTATCTTCTGAAATCTCAGAAACCAATCAATTTCCGCGATTCAAAGAAGTATTTCTGAGAAGAAAATCTATTTTACTGCCTGAATTTTTCGAAAAATTGCTGAGCAGTTTTTATAGTTTGTTAACCAGTTTTTTAAACACGAAAGATAGATGTTTCGGATGCTATCAATTCTCAAGTAAATATTTTCAGCTGCATAATATACAAGTGTAACAAAAACATGTTAATAGTATTAATTTAGCATGTTTGTCTGTTGAACATGAAAAACTTAGCTTGAAAATTGAAATCATGAAAAAAACGATATTTCGTGTTGAGAAATCTAACTAATATACTGTGAAAACTACTCGGAAACATTTCCGATTAAGGGCAGCAAAATAAAATTGTGTTTCAGAAATTCTTCCTTAAATCTCCCAAATGTAATGGCTTGTGGATTTTTGGAAGATAAGGAAACGCTCTTCGGAAGCGTGGGTATCTGGGATATTTTTGTAATTCGTATTAATTCCGTAATATTTTATGAAAACATCTGTCTATTTTACAGTGTGGTTTCTTACACAAAATTATTTCTTTTAGTGTGCCCTATACCAATTCTTAAAGTTAATCCGTTCTTTTTTGAGTCAATTTCTACACCTGTTTTTCATAGCTTATAAAATATGCAGCGTTATAAATTTCGAACTAACAACTATATTTTCTGGAACAATTTACTTAAAATTATTATTTCATGTACAATAATATTTTCCTGTCCAACAATATTTTTTTAGATTAAAAAGACAAATAAATTACCAAAGATTCATTGAACCAATATGGATGTTTAAAAACTTTTATACATAAAATAATGTAGCTAAAATAACACTTAATGCTAATAAATACTTTAAAAAATAGTTTCATAAACACTCTCCAATAAATGTAATACCGGTTAGAATTTTTAAATGTAAACGTTGGATAATATCACTTGAGGCTAAAATAACTGTTATGACAACTCCGAAATTTTGATGTCTAACTCATCAAACTCTAGATATTTTTAAAAAGTTTATTTTTTTAAGAGAATATTTCTTTTTGTTTTCGAATTTTTGTCTTTTGGTTACTGTAATTTTAACTTGAAACTATAGAACATTTTGATTTTAAGTAGAGCTTTGTGTTTTCAATTCTATAAGATTAATCGTAAAATTTTGCATTAAATTAAATTTGGATTATCTGATTAAATTTTACAGACTAGCTATAACAAATAAATTAATATAAGACATAAGCAGAATGTTCCGAATATTTAAAATATTTAATTCCACCTAAAATATAATATATTGCAAGAAAGTAAGTACTTATATGTTTAAAATACGTTTTAAAAATTATTATAAAATCAATTAATAAACAAATGTATGTACATTTAGATTTTGAACTTTTGAAAATTAGGTATATAATTAGTTTTTAATAACGAAATATATCTGCCAAAATGCGAAATATATTCAAAATATATTCCTAGTGTACGATTGTATGAATGACCTATAGAGAATTTTATGATTTCAGCAGTTTCTGAAGATAAAAGTAAAACTTTGGATTAAAATATACGGTATTTCATTGAGAAATTTATTGTGTCTGTTGTTTCTGGGTGAGAAAAGCAAGAAATACTGAGAGACGTAGAAATGGTAAAAACCTGTTTAACACTCTAAATAGGCTTACTGTAAATATTTATAAGACACCCCTAAAGTGATAATTTGTTTCATTTTTTCTTCAAGTTCTTTGTTGTTTACAAAGCGATTAATATTATATAAATTTTATTGTTTTTAACTATTATCCACTACTTATCAATTACTTATAATTGTAGAATAGACGCGATATTCTTTATTTTTTCTAGCATACCTTAAATATTTACCCATAAGTTTGATACAACCAGTTTAATAATAATTTTTTATAAATGGTTATGTATACACGTATACAGATATGATCTCATAAATGTACATTTTCATATACTAGATTTTTATTCTATTCATTTTAACTATTTCCGGTGATTATGCTACATTGTTGTATTAAGATATTCTATGATATAGGGAACTCTATTGTTCTCATGTTCACTTTTCTTTAAAAAAGAATATATAACATATATTTAATGCCAAATTATATTAAACAAATTATATATTCATATTTAACATGAAAATACCAGCAATGTAACATTTTGAAGCACAACGAGTGCAAATGATGTATAACTAAAAAGTCACAAACTGACTAAAAAAGGAAAGATGATATTTTTTCTATGTTAATTTTTTCTGGAAGTTTATTTTATTGAATGAGATTTTTGGCAAGTGAATGTTAAAAATTGTACTGTTTGAATCCATTTGGTTTTAGAATTTAAGAATCATCTAAACCAGGTTTGTGTTATAAGAAAGGAAGTATACATTTTAGACACTAAGTTTCAATTTGTTTTAGGATACAAAAAAGTGTGTATACTAAAACTGGATGCTATTGGAGTCATTACTCATAGGATAATTTAACCATCCAACTTGACAAAATCAGGTAGATAAAAACTACTTTTAGTGGTCAACTGGCGTCATGCTGCTGTGCATTTTCGTCGAATTCCTTAAAATCAAAATTAATGCTATATTATGTATATGTTTCTATTTACACAAACATAAGTTATGTAAGATTAAATATTTATTGTAGATAATATTTATGTAGAAATATTAGAAAAATGTTCTTTAATTTATTGGATAGACTTTCATTTCAATATCAAGATATATCGTGATGTCATCACTTTCGTCTAATATACATAAATAAAGCGTATCCTTAATATTTAAATATTTTTACTTTCTTATACCTTTACAAGAAGAAAATATTGGATTCGTGAAAAAATTCACCTTCCGGTTTTAGGCGGATTTATATGTTTTAGAGTGTCTTGAACACGGATTGACTGTTTTTAGAAAATGTCTGTCTCTGAGACTGTTAGTCTATGAGTCTGTCTGTCTGTATGTGACAAAAATTTTGTGGGTGCTCTATCTCAAGAACTAATGTATGGATTTTAATAAAATTTTAGATTCAGTTAGTTCCTGATACATATTGGTGCTGATTAGCTTTTAGTGTAAATCGCCTAACAAGTGGCTTTTTCACGATTTTCATGATAGCTATATCTCAAGAACTAATGCACAGAATTTCATCAAATTTCAGATTCTGTTAGACTTTGACATAAGTAGACGGAGATTTTGTTTTTTGTGCAAATAACCTAACAGGTGGCACTGCTATACTGCTTTTTTCATGATTTTCACGATAGCTATATCTCAAGAACTAATGCACAGAATTTCATCACACTTCAGATTCAGTTAGACGTTGACATTAGTTGTTGTTGATTAGGTTTTGGTGTAAATCTCCCTACAGATGGCGCTGCTATGCTGCATTTTTCAGGATTTACACGATTTTAGCAATAATCATACCAAGAACTAATGCACGGAATTTAATAAATCTTTAAATTCAATTAGAACTTGACATATATTGGTGTTGATTCGTTTTTGGTATTTGAAACTTGTTAGAGATAGAAGAATGTTTTGGGAATGGCACATCGGACTACATTTAATATGGGTTGTTAATAAATTAAAATTTCATTTATTTGAATAATATTTTTAAAGACTTTTAAGTTCCAGCTTTGAAAATTTAAAGCATTATAATTTTTACGAACGCTATATAATTTTTTTTTCAGTTGTTTACATTAAAAATAACTTTCCCATTACATTTTTTAATAATAAAGGAAGTTCGCAGTGGCGGAGATCTTTTCAATCTATTTTTTTATCAAAATGAAATACGGGAAAAAATAGCTCTTTCTGTGAACGTTCAAACTAATCATTTATTTTCAATTTTCTGTGCTTTTCAAATTGTAGCTTTATACCAAACACATTCTCTATAGGAGTATAGTGTCAGGTTTTCGAAAGTTTGTTTAAAGTAATTTATTTTTGAAAAACATATATTCCATTCCTCTAAAAAATGAAACGAAAATTGTTCTTTCCAATATGTCGCTATTATTTCCATTTTACTTCAGCTTAAGCTTTAAATATGATTTAATCAAAATGTTTCAGAATATTGATTTCTATGAAAATATTTCTGAAAATAATGTGAATCTCAATTAGAAATTCGGTACCAAATATAACTTCATTTTGTTTGTTTAAAACAAATGACCTGCTTTAATATAAAAACATTCATTATTTAAGGAACAGAAATGGTTGAGCAGCATTAGCTAATTGCGTCCATGTTAGCCCGCAGTATGAAATGTCCGAATTGACGTACCTTTGGCCCATGAACCAACAGTGGTCCAATCATTAGCTATTCGGAATTCTGCTTAGATACACTCCAAATTGCAAGGGCGTCTGTACCATAGTATTTCCCAATGGTTATCACAAATTTCCAACGATGGGCAAACAGTATGTGCTACATGGGTAACCTCATTTATCATTTAACACTCTCAGACATGGAGACCTCGTGTGCGAATCTCTTTAAAAATCTAGCGAAGTGTGCACATTGTATTTTTATTTCTGCTTCACATATGAACCTCTTTGGAAGTCAAAACATGCTTGCGAAACTCAACATTAGGTAGCCATTTGCTTTTCAAATATTCAGTTGGAAAATCCACTTTGACGAATTATTTACTGTTCTGCCCGAGACAAAATTTTCCCAAGAATTGATGGAAACAGGAACACGACCAAACATATTTTTCTTTTTACTTCATAATAAGGTGTATAAAGTATAAAATATCTCAAAATATATTTTAAAACTTTTAATAATAATTTTTCATACTTGTAAACGTTAAATAAGTGTAGATTTATAATTTTGTAATAAATGTAAGTTTTTTTAAATGTTGAGCATTATTTCTTCCTAATAATCCATTTCAAATCTATTTTATGCACAAAATATGCTTTTCATTAATTTAAAAATAATTCCTGACATGGTTAAGTAAACATTACCGGATAAAAATTACTTTTTTTTAAAGATGAAGTTGAAGAATGTCTAGCATTTGATAATTTTATACTCAATAAGACCATTATTAACAAACGGTGTTTTTTTTTAATAATATACATCAAATAACATTTTTCATCTGTTGAATAAATATAAAAGGGCTTTTGTTTGCGAAAAAGTAAAAGAAGAGTGTATTTTAAAAATATATGATTTAGAAGTATGTCGTACGTTACTTATAATTGTATGCCAATTTCAAAATTTCCAATAAGAAATTGAAAAAAACTCCCGATTCTTTCACTTATGAAATTGGGGCTGTTGAATTAATAATTTACTTATAACAAATTATCCTCCCAGAAATATTTATAGCTAGAAAGCGTGACTTGTTATTCTAGTCAGGAAATAAATTATGCCTAGGTTTCTACATAAACAGACAAATCTTATTGAATATTTAATTTACCCTCAGAAAGCTTTTGCTGAGACAATTAAAAGTATTTGGATTAATGATTGTACCGATCCAAATCAAAAGTTTTCACCTCAAACCCTTCCTTAGACATTTTGAACTGTTAAAAGCAACATAAATAGAAGGAAAGCAATAATGGGTGTTTACTTCATGTTTAACATAATAGGTCAATTTCCAATAAAAGTAATTAAATTATTAGATTAAATTTAATATATTTTAGACTAGATTCAAACTTGTACTAAGTTTTTTGGAAAACGTATAAGAAAAAAAATAATAATTCGAATACAAATACATGGATCGTTCTTATTTTGAATGATTAAAGAATTGCCAAAAAGTGCTTTTGTAAACAATAATTTTTTTAATATCATTATTAATTCAATTTTTCAAGGAAAAAACTCTAAATCTTATAAAGGAAATGTGATTTTTTTTCGAATAGATAGTATTAACAGATTATTAATACAATATCTCTTGATATTGTTGATAATGTGACTGGATATGTTTTTGTAGTGCTTACTTTTATATTTAATCAATCTGCTAATAATTAAATTCAATTTGTGTATAATTTTAAAAAAAGCATTTCGATTATATCTACATATTGAAAATTATTTGCTTTTATAGGAAAATTACATACTGGAAAGCTTTATATAAAATAAAATTGTTAGCTAATTAAACTCTTGGAAAGACCTCTAATTAAACTGCATGAGACTTATGAATGTACCTCGACAGTGCTTTTTTTCTGAGTTATCTGTACTTCCCAAATGAATATAGCTTCAAGTTATTGCATAGTTGTACGGTGATGCTAGAACATAATTTTCGTTTAAGGGTTTATGAAAGTGCATTCGATTTAATGCGAATAAAAAAAATAAACCCCTTAATTAAATTATTTTAATAAGATGGCTTAATGGAGTTTTTCGGGATGATGAAAAAGAAACAAAATATAATTCTATTGAATATTTATCGTGAATTCTCGCATAAACCTAATTATCTTTTTAATCCTAATTATGCATTTTATTGTTATAATTTATAAATGTATTAAATAAAAATATTAATTTCAAAATTGAATTAAGTGAATTTCTGTTATATGAACATGTTGTTTCTTTTATTAATAAACTAGCTTCCTCAAAAGAAAAAATTGCATTGTTTAATTATGAGCAGTTTTCTTTTGCAATTTAGATAAATTATTATTAGGCCTATTTTGCATTACATAATTATTAGTGAAATAGTTATGCTGAATATAACGCAGATTACATTTTTAATAACAGAAACATTCTCTTCTTAAACAAAAAGAAATTTCGCCCAGCTTTTCATTCATTAAAATTGAATACTGTTTCTTTAAGAGGAAGCAACACATCTGAAAATTCATGGAAAAAAGCCGGCATTGTAGTTTATTTTCCTTCGGAACAACTGAAGTGATTTAATATAGTTTTAGAAATAGCTAAACTAGAAATTGATCGTTAGGAAAGAAATAAAAAAAAATATATATATAATAGCGGCGCCACCCAAAAATCTATATTTATTAAAATTAACGTTACTGAAAATAAACTGATTTTTCAAGAAAACTAAACGATCAAAATATAGCTAATTATAGTAATATAAACAAATATAAAAAAAACCCACATAAATTGCTTCAGTAGCTCCCTCGAAAAAAGTACGTCAATGTCAGCTGTTTTCTATAGGATTTCTCAGCTATTTATGTACAAGTTAAACTAAAAAAACTGTTTTTTATGTTTCTTTTAATTTTTTTTTACTTCTGCAGATTTAATTGCCATTAAAATATGAGCTAGATATATTTTTCTGTAGCTGTGTCTTCTTATAAAAATGTATGAAAGTAAAAAGTGTTTTCGTTATTTTAAGGATAATGACATAATCAATTTACGTACTTCCAAAAATAAATAAATAAAAAGTTATGTCTAATCATATATCTAAAACGTTCCAGATAAAAATATGTCAATGTTCTTTTTAACCAAACACAAAATAATTTTAGAAAAAAGTCCGACTAAATCCTGCAATTATTTTTCGGGTAGGTTTTGGATAAAAATATGGTGATTTAATTATTAAAAATTTATATTCAATCAAAACTTTTGAAAAAAAAAATGTAGACTGTTATATAACTATAAAGCTACATCAATCTTCTTTTTCGGTCACTAATTATTCCATAGGAATATAAAATAGTTAATGAATGAAAGCTGCTACTTCAATGTCATTTTATTTCTCTATAAGTTTGGTGAGTCTAAAACGTGCTTAGGTGGATATTTTAACATTTTAAGAAGCATATACTATTTTGAATTCTCTAACAGTTACACGCAATTTTGACTTTGAATTCTTGATTTAGAGCAAACTTCATACCAGAATTCACGGTAATCCTTTACAAGACGATTTCAATTTATAAACTTAATATTTGCGTTCCTCGGGAAATTTAAATTTGATATTTTTTTAGATATCTTCTATCATGTTTATATGCATTTTCATGTTTCTGACACTTTTAAATTTTCCGAAGATTTAATTTCCATTAAACAATAAATTAGCCATATTTTCATGTATCTTTGTATCCTTATAAAAATATGTAAAAGAAAAATAACTGTTTTTTAGTTATCTCAAGCATACCAGTAATGTCATACTCAATTTGACGTACTTCCAAAAATAAATAAATAAATGAAATGAATAAATGAAAGGATATCTTTAATGATATCTATAAAATGTTACAGATAAAGAAATACCAATAAAACTCTTTTGAAGTTAAAAAAAAAATAACTGGAGAAAAAAATTCTGCCAAATCCTGTAATTTATGTTCCTACAGAGGGTTGGGTAAAAGAAATTGATACTGCATTTATTAAAGTATTGTTGTTCGTTCAAAGCTTTGAAAAAATTGTAGGCTGTTATATATAACTGTAACGCTATATCCAATTTGGAAAATATCTTTTCTTTCTCAGTCACTAATTATTCTACAGGAATATAAAAAAGGTTTGTGAATGAAAGCTACCACTTCAATGTGAATTTATTTCTCTATAAGTTGATGAGTCTAAAACGTGCTTAAGTGGATATTTTAGCATTTTAAGAAGCATATACTATTTTGAATTCTCTAACAGTTACACACAATTTAGACTTTGACCTCTTGATTTAGAGCAAAGTTCAGGCGCAAATTCAAGGTTATTTTAAAAAGACGATTTAAATTTATAAACTTAAAAATAAATGCGTTCCTAGCGAAATATAAATTTCATATTTTTTTATGCTTTCTATCATGTTTTTATGTGTTTTCAATATTTAAAAAATAAAAAATAAATAAAATATATTAAATAAAGTTACTTTCAAATCCGAATTTATTTATTATTTTGTGTATAGCGTGAAATATTAATTTCATATGTTTTAATATTAAATTGTTCCATTTAAAATGATGGTTTTCTGCTCGATAATGTCGTTTTAATATTTTTCACTTCCTGGTGTCATTTTTCGTTTTGTATTTAATATGAAAAAGTTGTTTGGAATTCTTTGGCTTTAACCTGTGTAGCTAGTAGTATCTTGAGGTTCACCTCAAGTCTTCCGAGATATTCAATTTTTAAACACGAATCTACTACTCAGAACTGTTAATGTCTTTGTTTCAAAATATGTTCAACAAAAATTATCTGCCTTAATGCAGCATTGATGCTTCGTATTTCTTGGATAGCAGAAATATCAAGTTAAAGTTAATAATGATGGGTAATTGTATAGGTATTCAGCCTCACAATTCTGCTTAATTCAGAATTTTTTCAATGTTTATCAGACAATCTAAAAACAAAATGGGATTTTATTTTTATGAAAGCAATAGAGAGTTATACAACACACACACACACACACACATATCTTTCTATACATAGTGTTTATGTAAATAATAAATTTGTTTTTTATAAATTAATATATTCATATATTAATTTCATATACATATATTTTATAATATTTCATATATATATATATATATATATGAAATAATGTTCAAAAAGTTAGTGTCAGTTAGAAATGATGCAAAATTTCTATTCCATATTTCTATTCATGATAAAAATATTTAGCTATAAGATAAATAGAAATTAATTAAAACTAAAATCCTGCAAAATTGTAATATTTTAATATCATAATTAGTAAAAATGCTGTAAATTACACAATACTTTCTATCTGAAATTCTGTCTCAACGAGCAAAAGATTAAACAAATCGTGAAAAATGTTAATATGGTGCACAATTATTTATTTAAAACAGCCGTACCAGTAATGTATTAATTTTTCATGTTTCAAATTTTATTTTGCAATACTTTCTTTGGAAGAAATCGCCATTCATGTTCCACTGCAATATTTTTTATTGTGATTTTATGATAGTTTATATTCAACAAAGCGTCCTTCAAGAGCATCTCAATTGTTCAAAATTTGATTTACAAGTGTATAATTCCTCCACTGGTTAAAAAACTATATCCTATTATACAATTTATATTTGGCAATAAGTGCCTCGTTTTATTTATATTTGTTGTTGTTCAGTGATTTTATATCTACGCATTCGTAAAGGTGAAGTTATGTAAAGCAAATTATGTAATCAGAAATTTTCAAAATTGATACAAACCGAAACAAATACTTGAGAATAAGTCCATTTTGCATATTTTTAAAAAGGAGAAATTAAGGTAAAATCGTCAGATGAAAAGCGGATACAACTGCTTGATTTAATCAGAGTAGACTTCAGGTGGGTAATGGTTGACATACTTACCTTTAGGCAAGAAGCACAAGCAGCCACTACGGTAACTCTATACTGACATTTGTGTAGTTCCTGTGTTGGAAAGTTTATTTTATTATTTATTTTATTTTAATGTTTGCTAACTTTCAAAATAATTAAATATGAATACATTTAAATTGAAACTTTTATATTAATGTGTGTAACATTTTTTAAAAGAATTTATTTTCCACGATGAAACTCCTGCTGCCATTTATAGGTGAAATTTTATAATTTTTGTTATGTCATGTATTAAAATTTAAGTGTAAAATATATTCATTTACAAATTTCTTTTTTCACATGACATACATTTGTTTTTATCATCCCCAAGCCTACGTTAAAGTACAAACGAACTCCACTGCTTCGCCAGGTTTTTCGGATAAACACGCGATTCATCCACGATCTATCGCTGCGCTTTTGGATCGCTGTTAATCGCTGTTACTTGCTGTTACTTTCGACCCAGAGCTCTCGTTTGACGATCGCCGCTCTGATTGGTCGTCGTTTGACGTCATGGTCCGTGAAGCCAATGGAGTTTCGCGTACGTTTTTTTTTTACAGAATGGGAGCAACTGTATGCAAATTTTTCCAAAACAGACTGGTATATGTAGCAGGTCAAGATGTTTGTACCTCGCCTTCCTGCCTTCCTTTCTTTGACTTGCCTTGCATTTTTCCACGTAGCTTGCTTGGAAGCAGCATTTTTGTCTTCTGCCATGTAACTGATTACGACGTCGTAGCTTGGCTACGTTTTAAAGGCTGCTGGCGGTTGTTAGTTTATTGATGAAAGTTTATTTTGCTTTAATTTTTAATTTTGTTCAGCGAAGCAATGCTGACGTTGGATTGTCATTTGTAATTAGCCATCAATAAAGTCATCTTGTTGTTACTCCTCCTGTACTTCTGCTGTCTTCCACATTCATACATTTCCAAACCTAAAGATTCCACTGCGTACTCTGCTTACCTTTTGGCTGAATATACATTAAATTTATCTCGAAAGAGAACAATTTTCTTTGGGAACCTAACTCTGTTAGGGTAAAACCAAATAACCTATTTCATAAAAAAGAAAAATAATAATTGAAAAGCCAGTAAAAAATGTTAGAAGAAAATATATTCAAAATTACATTGACAAGAGCAATTGCGATATATATAAATCAAATAAAGAGGTGAACTTCTTTTCGGTAATTTTTAAAATTGTAGCAAAAGTATGCATCACTTTGTCTTTAAATATTAAATCATTTGTCTTTTAATTGACTTATTATTAGTTTAGATCTTTACTTAAAGTAGTAAAATAAAATACATTATTCCTTTTTAAAAGAAAGTGTAAACTATTCCATTTCCTGTACGATTAACATATCCATTCAGTTTTACCCCACTGTTAGTGAAGGACCTAATGATTTTAATTTTTATAAATAGAGCTATTTATTAACAAAAATGTTATAGGTAAATCATATCTTTAAAATGTTATTATACTGTGAGGATAAGTGCATAATACGTACGAAAATATACATTAAATTCCCCTAGAAATTCTGGCTTCAAAAAGCAACCAATAATTGCAGACGCAGGAATTAGCCGGAGTGGCTCTGTGGTTATAGTGACAGCCCGGAACGCTGTGGACCCAGGTTCAATTCCTGGCTCTGGCTAATTTTTCACTCCATGTTGGATTATTGTATTTATTGTATGTATGTCTGTATTTTAATAATTGTATATCTTCATTACAACATTTTCATTTTGACTGTATAGTATTTCAATTTAACCTCTTAGCTCCAATAAAGTTATACTTATTTATATGCATTTCTTTTGAGGTACTTTTCTTTCGACATATGTATTATCTTGTGTATATTTATTTAATCGCAAACTTAATAACGAATCCTTAGAATTTTTTTCCATTTTTTTTCAACAATATGCAAAGAATGAAGCACGTTTGTATAGGATTAACTGACAAAATATAAGCCAGACAGCCTTTAATAAATATGGGTGTACCTCACTTATTCTGTCAATATTTAGGCACCTGAAGGCTATTAATTCTTCGATATTTATAGCATCATTTTTCATATGAATTTCGTATAATATATGAGAAATGTATATCTATGTTTAAGAAAATACGAAATCTTATACATTGTTTATAATGCACACTAAATATATTATAAAGAAACATTTATTAGAGTAATTTGCCTATAAAACATATCCCTGTTTTGTAAAATAAAACAAATAGTTTGTTTTAACAATGTATGGATTCACAGTTTCTTTTTTCAATATCCTATAAAGTAAAGCTTTAAGGGTATATTGTAGACTCAGAAAATTATTGTTAATACATTTTATTTAAAATATAAAGCGAAATTTGGCATGTTTCTATAATAAAACCACAAAAGATCGTCAGACACATCAATCGCCGTAGCAGATAAACCATTTACATATTTATTGTTTAATTGTAGTAAACAAAATGAGTATGAAATATCATACAAAATGCACTTCTATAATAATATGGGAAACACAACAATGCTTAAGTAAAATTAAATCGAAAAATAATTGCAAATTGTACAATAAAGAATATCTCTATTCCACGCTTAAAAAGACATGACATTTTTAAAGGTCACAATACGCATCTCTAACGTAACGCACAGTACTACTTTACAAATGTAAAAATAAATGGGCCGTTACATTTTTAATCAAACTATGTCTATTTTTGGCTTTATGAAATCATCCTTTCACTCACAAGTAAATAAATGAACGTATGCATGAAAACATGTATGTATGTGACCATATAAACAAAAAATACATCAGTATGTTGAAATTACTATAAATTATACACATTCAGAAAAATGTATGTTAATAAATGCATAAAATTTTGATATTCTTTTAACTGTTTTTAAAATACATTTTTGCTTGTTTGCCTTTTCTTATAAAAATTTACATTTCGTCTATATGTACAGAAATATGTATTATAATATCACTGACACGGAATATTTTAGTAGTGAAAAGTTACTTCCCTTAAATAGTATGTTTTATGAATTTTGAAAAATACTAGGCTAAGAAACGCCAAATATAACAGGTTAATGATTTCAAGAAGAAATAGTATACATAATGGATTAGGTAGAGAGCACGTACTATACGTGACTAGAATGCGAATACTAAGGAATACCTTGTCCAAAAGGAACGCCGTGTTTCTATTTTTGAACGTAAAAGTAACTGTTAATTGATATTTTACACATAAATCTGACGTTGAATATTCCATTTCCCAGAATAATCTCTCTAAATATTAATGAGAATTGTAGAATGCATTTTCGTGAGTTTTATTCTTTGTTTGTCACACATGCTTTTTCTTTTTGAAAAATATCTGAATAATTAAATGTTGAATTGTTACAAAAATATTTGAATATGATTTACCTGGTTGTAAAACTTTAATCACGTCATTTATTAGAATATATGTTATTTTATTATGTCCCTACATACTAACGACAATAAATGCAAATTATTGATACCTAAAACTATTCTTTGGAAAATATTCAAAGTATTTCAGAACAACTGTTTGCGTCTAGAAATGAAGTCATTTATTTCATTTGAATATTTTAAATATAATTTATGATCTAATTAGGCTAAGTGTGTCCATGCATAGTAAAACCTTTTAATGTAATAGTGTTTCTTATTTATTTATTCATTTTTTTTGTACTTGTTTATTTTTTTTAATATATTTAGATGTTTTGCATAATTGTGTGTTTTGCTAATTCTACATTTTACATAATTAATATATTCATTTAACTTATATTGCTACCCATATTTTTTCGTCTCAGAGTATTTCATGTTTATTTGTATGTTTATATTTGTAAAAATATAAATTCTGTTGCATTTTCCGTCTTTAAATCTGTGATTTTTGGTATTATGAAATGATATATGCATAAACAAATATTTCCTTGCATACGTGCATGTATATATGTATGCAGATAAAAATAAAGACATAAAAAATGCATTCAATTTAATATAATTTATGTATTTTTAGAAATATTAACAGATAGAAAGAAATAATCACACACAAGTTATATTACTTTAATTTAATGTTTTCGTGAAGAAGTTTGATTTGGGTATAGAGAAAATACATACATTTATTAAGTACGTAAAAAAATATTATATAAAAACAGTCATACAGTTTTAAAATATTATACTATTTCTCCTTAAAAGTACATTTAATCAATTATAAATATGCAATTTTTTTCAAAAATGTACACGTGTGTAAAATAGCGAAGGTATTAAGTCAATGACTCGAAACAAAAATAATACAGATGTTGAAAATGTAAGAAAGCACGTAGAACACGCGAGTATAAAGCAAGTAATTACGAATAATTTTTGAATAAATAAATTTTTTGTCAATTTATTAGGCCGAATTTAGCTATCCATTGTAATTTGGCTCATAAGCTGGCAAATCTTTTATCTACTGGCACTGTATACGTGACTTCTTTTCTAATTGTAATTAAAATAAACATACAGTAAAATAGATATAAACAAAAAAGTCATACATTTTTTAATTCAAAGAAAAGGAATCCGCTTACTAGAAATATTCTGAAACATAAAGCTTACAATAATGAGAAACAAATTATTAGTGATATATCACGCTAAAAAAACTGCTAATATAAACTTTAAATTTTGCAGACCCTCTTCAACCTTTTTATGGCGAAGCATTTTTTCAAATTTAAAATTTAAACATTGGTTATTTAAATATCCGAATTTCAGTTTACTTTTTGTTTATCGTACAGCATGTTTTATGTTTCTAAAAAATATGAAGCCTTTTTCTTCTGAAATTGTTATGTATTTCTTGTTAAAAATCGTTTTTGTTTTTGATTTATATAAAGAGACTTTTGTATTGTATTAAAGGACGAAACAACATGCACATAGTGAAATATATTAATCGTGTCAAGGTTTATTTTGAGAGTAAAGCAACATTTATCACTTATCAAAATGAAACATTTTGGATGTTGGTGTATAAGTATGGTTAAATAGAAAATCCTGATGTAACAGTAACAAAATTAGCATAATTTTAAATGAGTCTAAATTGGGGAAATTTATCCATTATAATATGAATAAATGTTTGTTTATATCATTAATGCAATATCAATATATAACATTATATATGTATCATTAATATTATTAATACACAGAATAGTTTTGTGTACTTTATAAGCACTCTTTTCTCTCTCTCCCTCTCTCTCTCTCTCTCTCTCTCTCTCTCTATATATATATATATATATATATATATATATATATATAAAGTTATATAAGTTATAACAAAAAATATAGTACATTTTTATGGATTTTGAATATTTTTTTTTACTTTTTTGATTGTTTTTCCGGTATAATAGATAGACAACGTAATAAGCAATATAAAATAGGTAGAAAGATTAAAAAATATGGAACCCCTGGACTCCAAAATCATGTCAAAACTGGTTTTACAATATTATGTTTGTCGCACAAAAACTATTGTTATTAATTTTACAATTTAACAAATATATTTTTTCTATAAACATAAATAAACAGATGCAAAAAAGAAGTGATAAGGTATATTAATAGCAGAATTCCTGATCCACGATCAAACTTCATTCAATTTTTGTTGTTTCAAACCTCTCGGGTGTTCTTAAGATTTAATTATAAATTCATGTATGAGAAATCTTTAAATAGTAATAAAAGATTTCTTTTTCATATTATTTTATATTATATATTGAATTTTAAGTAATATTTGTTTTTTTGTGCATTTATTAATTTGTGATTTTTAATATCAGACTGATGCCAGGCATCGTTTTCGCTGCTTATCTGACGAAACTAGTAATTTTAAATCACAGTTCGCTCATACTTTTGGAATATATTTTTGTATGTTACAAGTACTTCAAACGTGTTGTGATTGTACTTCAAACGTGACAAATGAGGTGCCTTCGTACTATTATTATTTCAGTGAAATAAATTATATCGTCTGTTATTAAGATATGATTAATTTCCATAAAAAACTAAGTACATTTTAAGTTGGCAACATTTTTCTTTTGTTGGTATTTACTGAAAATTTCAACGAAAAATTTAAGCCTAGCTTTTAAATTTTCAGAACTTGAAATCCATATTTAGACTTTTTTTCCATTTAATATATGTTTCTCCAGAAACGTCTATCCAAAAAACTGTCGGTAGATTATAGGATTGCTATAATTAAACAATCTTAGTATACATATTAGGTTTTTTAATTCAGTAATACGGAAGTAATATGACTCCATCTTAAATATGACGTAATCACCATGGCAACACAGAATCATTACCTATAATGGGATATCACTGAATTAATTACGTATGATACGATTTAATAGGATGAAGAATGTGACTATAACTTGGTCTTAGAGGTTATAAAATGTCATATACGTCATATATCATCATAAAATCATATATGTCAGATAACTTGGCGATACATCTCGGTCGGTTGATGATTAATCCTCGGAAGCTGCTATAACAAGAAGGTGCCGATTTTAAAAAAATTCTAATTACTTAATAAATATTTTATTAATATCTTTTTAAGTTTCGATTCGATTTTCATAAAAGTTGATATGACTTCAAAATAAAAATTGCGAAATTTAAAGAAAAATATATAGTAAAATTTTAGGCCTTCTTGAGATGAAACTGGACCAGTAGTCTGATTATTTATTAGCAATAGGAAATATTTCGACCATATGTAAACTATTTTAGTGACAACGTTATGAAGAATTTGTTTTACATAATTTTTTTCCAAAATATCACGAGGGTATGAATAAAATTAAAATAATCAAACAACAGATCCACAGATAAATTAATTAGGCTATATTAATTTACATTTCAAATTATTTTTTAATAATTTTCTGATAAATATTTTGTTTGTAGTAACTAAATAAGTTTTCTTAAATTTATTTTAATTTAAAAAAAAATAAAACGCAATGAAAATACAATTAACGTTTAATAAAGTGATACTCATAAGTAACAAACGCCATTGGAATTGTTTTCCCTTTTGAAAACAATTAAAATTTATTTAAAAGCAGTGTGACCGATTTTAAATGTCTAAAATAATTTTAAACTTTGAAAAATTATTTAACAGTTCCTGTTAGTGAAATCGTTAAACTTCACATCATTGTATTGTTGTGATGGAAACTCTTATACCACCCTATTCTAGCTATTAAAAAAAGTCTTTAAAAACCAAAGTAGGCATTTTCAAATAGTCTATTCTGTAAACTAACGAAATGAAATGTATTTTCATCTTTCTAAAAAATCGGCTAAAAATTGGAATGAAAAAAAGCTCTCATTTCTATTCAAAAAGTCCTTCCGGCGTGTACCGGGAGGAAAAGGTAGCTTTCCCATATCTTCGTTTTAAAATTTTAGCTAATGTTACACGTAAACAGCAAGTTAAAATGCAAAGAAAACGTTTACAAAAGATTCGTTAATACTGAATTTGAATAAGAAATTCGCCAAATTATTGAGCAATAGCCAAATTGGCTTCATTTATGAAGACTTATTTTGGTCGCCAAATATCACCAAGTTTAGCGAGAATTTTGCGCTAACGGATATGAATATATAGTTTTATACGTATGACTGGGAAAATTATTACAACAATGAAAATTTTTGTAATATGCTGTCTTGTTTCAAAATGTCAGCCACCCTAGAATTTCAAACTGCTCTACCTCAGCCATTTTTTAAGATAGAGGTAAGCCAAAAAATGCTCTGGAATCCTCGTATCAAGGCCTAACACTTAATTTGAATTTTTAACTTTTTTGTATATTTATTTTAGTTTTAAATTTTTAAGTGGCCGCCATCTGGAAACAAAATGGCGGACCAAGCTGGCCAACGAACTTGGTCGAGACATTGGTGAGCTTAATACACACAATTATTTTCATCAAAATTGATTTATAAATACGAGCGTTATCGTATGACATATGTCAGATATATATATATATATATATATATATATATATATATATATATATATAAATCAACATTTGAACGGAGGGTGGTTTTGGGGTCTAGGGGTCATGATCGGTAAAAATATATCGAAATTTTCTGGAACTTCTTTCCTCCGAACGGCTGCAATAGGTAGCTTTATACTTTTTTGTATTGAAAGCTACCTAAAAGAGGAAGAAAAAGAAGAAAAAGAAGCTTAAAAACTACAATTCTGCAGAAAAAAATTTCCAATGTTTTCAAAGTCTAGTAATGACAATAATCAGTCGCGAAATATATATATATATATATATATATATATATATATATATATATACCTCAAATTCAAAAATGAAATAAAATAATAAACAATATACTCTATTGTAATTTTACTCTGTGGTTGAGCGAAAAAAAAAACTAACAAACAAACAAACAACAAAACAAAATCCCAGGAAATGGTTACTGTCTTATGATACTCTATTTCCTTTAACCGTTTCCTGGTGAAAAAAGGCAAATCCAATACAGTTTATGTGAAGAAACACGGAAAGAGTGAGCAGTCTTAGCTTGAAACGAAAGCTGGCACGAAGGCGTCATGATGAGGATTGGTATGTCTTCGTGCGGGTTAATAAAAACTTTTTTATCTATCCAAAAGTGAAAAACAACGCTATTTATAAACAGGAAAGATATTTAAAACACATAGAAACCAGGTTTTACACCAGGATTTTACTCTTTCAAGTAACTGAAAGCTCCCAAAATTGTTTTCTTTGGTATCATATTTTTATGGGGATATTTAAAATTCAATTGAATAAGTGTAAACAAACTCTGAAAGGTCTTCAAAAATATGTTAAAGAAGAAGTTCAAGATGGCCAAAGCACTTAAGTCATGGGCCAAAGCACTTATAGTATGCCAAAGTGATTATATTGAAACTCGCATATAAGTATTATAGAAGCATGTGTGCAGTGTCTATCTCTATCTCTCCCCCTGTGTGTGTGTGCTTGTTATCGATGGCTAGGGAGTCTACAAATTTGGATAAAAGTAGAAGACAAGGCCGAATGTACATGAGACTAAGAATTTTTTCCCAGTTTTTGATAATTAGTCAAGATAGAAATTAAAAACCCTCATCGAACACTAATTAACCAGATTCCATTGTTCCAGAGGGCGATTGCTTCTACCCACGTCCGGGGAAACCAATATTTTTCAAGCACAGACGTAGTAAACGTTCTGTGTTTTCTGCATTTTAAAATCGCAATCGTTTGGTCCCCTATAGAGATATAAAGAAAAATACGTATATCTTCCCGTTACTTTTCTGGTAGTGGTAGTACTTTTCATTAAAAAGAATATATATGTATATATATACTGTTAAAAAAAGATTCTGGAGATTGTTTTTTTTTTCGTTTTTCTCGAAATTGCCATCCGCAAAACATGAGAAAATATTAAAAATGAATTTCTGATTTCAACAACAACAACAACAACAAAATATTTTCTGATAGTTTCTTTCAAATTTTCCGTTTTTTTTTTTTTTTTTTTCAGTTTGAAATTGTCATCCGAATGGCCCTGATGAAAATACAATATATATATAAATATACATATACAGGCAAAGAAGGTTCTTTTCTGCTCTCAAAGATAATTTTGATTAAAAAACTATTAATATTTACAATTAAAAAAATTGAAGGTGTTTTTCCTATTTCCGATTTTTTCTGCAGTTTAAAATATATGTTGCCTGGATGGAAATACAATAAATAAATAAATAAATAGAGAGAAAGTGAGCGAAACAGACCGATGCAATTAGTAGATTTTCTTTTCTTTGAAAAAAAAATATTAAACAATATCTTATGGGTCTGTAAAAATGACTACTGATACTCAAGCATAAAATATAATATTTTCTTCAGTTTGTGACTTAGTAGTCATAACTACTAAATGAAATAAGCTAAATGAAAATAAATTAAATTTCTTACATCCTGTTACTGCCTGAACCACAGTCCATATCTTTGAATTTTTCCATTCGATAGCATTAGTAAAACCTTTTAAAAACGTAATTTAAAATCTTTTACAATGAGGAAAATTATCTTTTGTTTTACATATTTGTTTTGCATATATAGTATGATTTTGCAGCACTAATAAATCATACATTAAATAATGTGTTGCGCCTTTGAATTTTATGCATACACCTAAAAGTAATAAGATAATAAATAGATGACGTTCATTTTTCACGCAGAAATTCTCAGATAATAACGTATAGCATATAAAAAACGTAATATCACTACATAGTATAAAACAAAGTCGCTTTTTCTGTCCCTATATCCCTATGTACGCTTAAATCTTTAAAACTACGCAACGGATTTTGATGCGGGTTTTTTTAATAGATAGAGTGATTCAAGAGGAAGGTTTATATGTATAATAACCATATGTTTTGCTTTGTAATTTCAGATAAATCACTACATAGTATAAAACAAAGTCGCTTCTTCTGTCCCTATATCCCTATGTACGCTTAAATCTTTAAAACTACGCAACGGATTTTGATGCGTTTTTTTTTTTTAATAGATAGAGTGATTCAAGAGGAAGGTTTATATGTATATCCATTAAATAGTGGAGAAATACTGTTATTTTTGAGGTTTTTAATGTGATGTCGTAAATAATTTCATTTTTTCCGCTTATACATTGCAAACGCAGGCTGAACCCTACAAGATTTATCAAAATAATGTACTAATTATTGTACACATTAAAAAGGTCTACAGAAAACACAAAGAGATGAAGGTTTTCAAGGTTAACCCGAAGCAAAGCGAGGGAGGGCCGCTAGTATAAGTATATTTATAATTATTGTTAAATCCACAAAACTGTTGAAAGGGAAAATATCTAGGTAATTTAAAATAATATCGTACATCAAATCTCTCTATTGAATTGGAAATATAATGTTATTTTATAAAAAATAATATATACCCTGGGGATAAAGGGATATACATGTGGTAGAGTATAAAAAGCGGATAAAAAAGCAATATTTTCATACTTTTATCAAGTTCAGCCAGCAATAGAAATATACTATACTTGTAATCGATAAGAAATATTAAAATGCAAGAAACAGAGAAGTAAAATACTGTTTGTATTTTCAAATAAGAAAATGTAAAATCCTTGCATTATTCTTTTTTATAAGTCATCATAAATATTGAAAATTGCACAGCAGATGTGATTGAAGTTAAAAAAGAAATATTTGTATTGTTATTTTTTTTTTAATGCGACAAATCGAGACATACAATTTTTCTATGTATGTAAATTATCCTTTGTATTTTTTAGATTTTTTTAAAGGCAGTTTTTTTTTAGTTCTAGATTTAAAATTTTTCAAGAGATTTTTGAAAAGATTATGCACATGATATGTACTAATAGAATTTTTTTTACTCTTATAATATGCCACAAAGGAAATTTTCAATTGAAAATATTTGTGTACAATATTTTTTACTATATATATATATATATATATATATATATGTGTGTATACAGTATATTGCAAAAATATGAGGAAGCAAAAATATGAGGGGTTGTATCCAAATATACGTGCAATATTGTGTAGGCTATCTTGGCACTAATCAACATACATTTTATACCCCTCATCTTTTTGCTTCTTTTTGAGAACAACGGATTTCGATCTTATTCTATCGACGAAAATTTTCAGAATTTTCAAGCTATGATTTTGAGACTTTTACAACAGTTGCTCTATATACTTAGCTAATACATTATGCATATTATATTTGATTGCATTCGCGCATGCGCAGTGAAACATTTTTTAGTAAACCTGCTCATTTTTCATCCAATTTTTATTGTTTTTTAATTCTAATTGCAGATTATTATGTACAATGTTGTTTGTCATATTTTCTGAAAATAACTATTTTTTATATTAAGAACTCTGCAAATTATAAGCAAAAAACTAAACGAAATTTGGGACTGTTTTTTATAAAAACCTTAATTTATCTACGAGTATACATGCTATTCTCATAAAAATGAACACAGTATATTACAATAAGCGACTTATTAATAATCTCGAGTTTGAACGCCTTTGCTACATTAGTTTTTACAGGGTTATTCAAAAGATATTCGTTCTTTTTCAATTTGTTGACAGTCCCCTATAAGGTTTCGTGAAAAATTCTTCACGGAAATATATAACTTATACTGTACTGTTTACACACCTGCAGTTTCAGGTTAATTCCTCATGCATTTTTCTAGATAGTTAACAAAACGTCTAAAATCGCAAGTGACCGGTCACCTTTGGTAATATAGTGTATATATATATATATATATATATATATGAAATATGCTTTTATAAGTGTTATAAAAATTAAATGTTGCTGTAAAAATAAGTGAAATAAAGCTTAACGGCTTTCTTTAATTTCAAATTATATCTATGATCAGAAACTTGAATATAGTTTCTCTTTAGCCAGCTAATTAAAAAAAAAAAAAATAGAAACATTAAATACGTTTTCTTGGATTTCACTATATATGTTTCTTTCTATATTTGCCTAATATCATATTCTAAAATATCACTCGATACTTCTAATTTTTTTAAAGTAAACTTTAAATTTAAATTGGTGCATATTTAAAACTAAGCGGACTCTTTTTATGTGAAAATTTAGATATCTGCAATCTAACATGTATTTTAAACAAAATATTTTATATAGCAGTACATATTTCAATGTGGAATCTGGAGGCACGGCAGTGCCTCCGCGAGTCGAGAAAGCACAGCCATAAGCATCCTTTTCTGTAAGCAACTCAGGGCACTTTTGACCCCCCTCCCCCCAATGTCTTTGCGCTGAAATTTCCCAAAAATTTTAAACTTCGTTTATCTATAGTATGTAGCACACAGGACCAAAATTAAAAATTTCACGTTTCTATCTTTTCTAGTTCAGACGATATACGATCGCAAATTTTCGACTTTTTGTTACTCACTCACCCATCATCAAAATATAAGGTACATCCCATAGCCCTAGTAACTTGAAATTTGGAATAAAGGTAGTGTTTAGGATACAAAGGAAGGAAAGATTAAAAAATCTAGAGAATTCGAAAATTCCAAAAACTCCAACAAAATTCAAAATTCAAAATAATTCGATCTCGTAGTCTTAGATCCTTAAAATTTGGTATGAAGGTAGTGTTTAGGATGGGATACAGAAAAAGAAAATATTCCATCAAAAACGTCACATGTAAAAAATGCAGTCACGTCTCGTGACTCTTTTACCGTAAAAAGTTCTGAGATCGTATAAAGCCAAGTTTACCTATCTTATTAACTCTGAAATTTACATTCACAAATCACTCCTATTAAAGACTTTAGTTAATTATTATTTTGTCCCTTGGCAATTACGCAGCACGAGAATGTGACAGCTGTATATAATTAGCCTTAATCAAATAATACCATCTCATCCCATAACATAGCAAGGTGTAACAACGTACGTAAATCCTGATTTTTTATGGAAAAACAAATGAATAGCTATTTGACAATGGACGGAGTTAATAAAGTAAAATTTTATTTGACATAATTTTTTATATTTGCGGTGTTGGAGAGGGGAAACAACTTTTTATTAAATATCGCATTTATTATACAGCGTATATTCGTGCAGCGATATTTAGTGTGTTTTCGCGTTTCGTGCTATTTTTTGACGGGACCGGGCAACGCCGGGCGGATCACCAATTTAAATTTAAAGCTGCTCTTCTGAAATACCAGGCGAAGCAAAATGTTGTGAAAATCGCCTGGTTGCTCATGTATAAATTTGCCATTTTGGCCTCGAAAAGATACCTTGATGCGTCTGCAACATCTGTACCATTAATTAATATTAAACTGTTAATTGATAAAAGCAGATTTTTTTAAATATCACACTCTTAATTTTCTACTTATAATGAAATTTCTATATTTTACCCGTTAAAATATTTCGTTGTTGCAGTTTATGGCAACCCTTTGGCATATTTTGGCGATCGTTTGTTGACGCATAATTAAATCCATTGTTTTTTCAACTCCCATATAATTGCACCCGTTACAGAAAATATTTGGAGATTTATTAATCTAATTATTCAGCACAAGAATGCGACATATATAATTAACCTTAAACAAATAATCCAATCACATTCCATAACATAGTAAGGTGTAATAACTTCCCTTTTGCTGCGTAATTGCCAAGTCACAAAATAATTATTAACTAATGATGTAGAGCCTAGGAGTGATTTGTGAATGAAAATTTCAGATTTAATAAGATAGCTAAACTTGACTTTACATGATTTCAGAACTTTTTACGATAAAAGGGTCACGAGACTTGTCTGCATTTTTTACATGTGACCGTTTTAATGTGATATATTTTTCTTTGAAAGATATTTTACAATTTATAAACAAAAACATGCAATTTTTAGGAAGAAAAAAAACCCACATTCAATTAATTGTTCTTTAACTTATTATATTTATTTATATCTAGTTCTCGTGATTGGCGTAATTTAGTCAGAGTGATTTGTTACATTGGAGCGTTTTATGTGTTAACCTTTTATTGATGTCCACTTTCCTTTTTAATTCTATTTTTACAATGTTACTCATCTTTTGACACGCAACTGAAGTTTTTGTCTTATCTCTGAAAAAAAAAAAAACTTTGCACAGTATGATAACTATTTTCAAAACGTACATTACTACTATGTACCTGAACAACATATTGGACTTTGGAGGTTAATGGCAATTTTTTACGCAAATAAGAGCCTAGAAAGTCTGGAAATTTTAAAAATAGTCAGACAAACGTGACAATTTTAAATCTTGATGAAATCCATATAGAAGCAACACCGAAACGTGTCTATCCAACTTTTTTTATTAAATCGAAGCGTCAATTAATGTATTGTGCGTGAAAATACAATTAAAAGAGATATAGGAATGAATTCTATAATCTCCTTTGTTATCAACTGAACACGCATGAAATAACCTAATAAAAACAATAAAGAAAGACAAAGAAGACAAATACCAAACATTACTAAGAGCAATGGATATAAAGGGTGCATTTGATAATATCAGATGGCCTATTATAGCCGAAAACTTAAAACAATCACCATGCCCCACTTACTTAATAAATTGGATACTAAGATTTTTAGAAGACAGATACGTATCCTTAGAAGAAAACGGAATTAAAGTAAAAAAAAACAAACATTTGGCGGCTGCCCACAAGGCAGCTGTCTGGGACCACTGCTGTGGCTGCTTATAGCAGATACAGCCCTAAAGAAAAACTGGGGTAAAAATGTAAGAATACAGGCCTTCGCAGACGACTTTATTTTAATAATAAAAGCAAAAACAAAAGAACAATTAGTAAAACTAGCAAACAAAATAATAAAAGAATTTAATGAATGGGTAACGGAAAATAACCTAACGCTTAATTGGGACAAAACAGAACTACTGTACCTTAATAGAACACACACAAGAAACCTACCAACAGCAGACACTTAAAAAATTGAAGGAATTAAATTCAAAGAAAGGGAATTCGAAGGTAAAGAAAACATTAAGTATCTAGGTGTAATCATACATAAAAACCTAAATTGGGAAACACACTGCCAAGCACAAACAGCCAAAGTAATGAAAGCGTTTTGGATGATGGGACAAATGGCCAAACGGGGTTGGGGATTGAAACCAAGCATTTTAAAAATATGGTATAGAACAGTAGCTGAGAAAACACTGACTTACGGAGCCTCAATATGGGGACAGAATCTAAACCAAAGAAGTAAACAAGTACTAACAACATGCCAAAGGCACTTTTTGCTGGCTATAGTTAGGGCATATAAAACGGCCCCAACAGCGGCCCTTCAGGTACTTGCTGGCCTGATTCCTAATTTACCTCCAAGTTAAATACGAGGCAGAATACGGCACAATATCACGTTTAAGAGAAATGACAGAAATACACGGAACCACTATCCACCATACAGACTATATAAAAAAGATTAATGTATGGGAAACACATCCCGCGGACACCATAGAACCAAGAATAGGCCATAATTACAAGGACTTAGTAATATATACAGACTGCTCAAAATTGGAATCAAGCGCTACGGGTTCGGCATTCGTAGCTTTCAAAAATGAACAAAAAATAAAAACATGGTCAGCTCCATTAAGGAAGTACAACAGTGTTTTCCAAGCCGAACTATTGGCTATACTAAAAGCAGCAGAATGGGGAAATAGCACAGGGAAGGAATACAGCATTCGCTCGGACTGCATGTCAGCCATCCAATCACTCAGTAAACCCTTCAATGTAGCAAAATTAATCGATACAATACAAAAAACAGTAAATGACTCAAACGATAAATTCAAAATTAGCTGGGTCAAAGCACATTTGGGTATCCAAGTAAACGAGGATGCCAACGAATTAGCAAAAAAGGCTGCAGAAAACCAAACTAAAGAAATTCCATACCATCTAGAAAGACCGATAATAAACTTAAAAAGAAAACTAAAAGAACTCACTATCAAAAATTGGTAGTACGAGTGGGATTATGGGGAAACGGGCAGGAAGACATATGAATACTTCCCAAAAGTAGATTCTAGCAGAATCATCAGCTGCAATCTACTAAGTCAAATTTACACGGGTCACGGAGCATTCCCGGACTACCTACACAGGTTTAAGTATAAAGACGCACCAAACTGCTCATGCGGGGAGTTGGGAACCCCCAAACACTATCTAACAGACTACCCACTAACCCAAACACTACATCTGATCCACATCACACCGAACAACGAAAAAATATGGCACAACCAGTTAGCGAACAACAAACAAGTACAAACAAAAGGAAGAGCAGTAATGAGATTGTTAGTAGAAAACATCGATCTCATATCACAATAAATACACCTTCCCAGCAGCGAGATTCCTCAATAGCATTTCCCACCCTCAAAAGCCATCACTTTCGTAAGTATATTTTCTAATATATCTTAAAAAAAAAAAAAAAAAAAAAAGTAGCAAAGGAACTTCTTTGCTACGTCAAAAAAAATCGTTTTTTTTTCAGCACTAGTGAGAAGTGGAAGTCATCTGTGACGAACTGAATTTCACCAACTGATGAAGGCAAGTAGCCAACAAAAAGTGAACAAAACGCAACAAAATAATTAAATGGTTAATGCACAAAGCACACCTGCCAAAGAAAGTTATAGGGAAAAAAACAGTGTCACATTAAGTGAATACAGCCTCATAGATACATGACGGACTAACGGCCACGAAACAAGCCCCACTCCATTAGTGCGACAAGTTTCTCAAACAACAAATCAACAAGTTGCACAAAATTCAAAAGCAGTGCTAACAGCAATTAGGATTCAATGGACTGATCGCAAAAAGCGTATTCACGAAGGAAAAAAAATCAAAACCCCCAATGCTTGGGTGAGATAATGTGACAAAGACAACAAAAACGAGTGTGCAACATCCAGAAAAGTGACAACCACCAGTAACAAAAGTTACAATGTTACAACCACCAGTAACAAAAATTACAATGTGACAACTAACAGTAACAAAAGTTACAATGTGACAACCACCAGTAACAAAAGTTACAACATGACAAAACCCACGATAGTGACATAATAACCGGTGGAACTCTCGAAAGAAGACCAAGATTCAAAATGTGAAGACCAGCTCTAGCACAAGATAGAGGTAAAAATATATTAAGAAAGAGACAAAAAACCAATGAATGATAGACAAACAACAACCCACAACAGGGGTGAGCCTATAAAAACGCCAAAAAACCTTGACAGAGACAAATACACCAAGAAGTGATATCAGCCCATAAAAGAGGCGATAAACACTACAGCGACAACCCACCATGAACGTAACAAGCCAACAGACATGGTAAATATGTAAATCTATGTACGCTAATGGCCCCTGGTGCATGTAAAATCCGTCGTGGGTGCAAAGCCCTCCAAGTTACCTGTGAATAATACCTCTGGGGGTGCCTAGTCAGGTGAGGGTCTCGTCACCTGATCAAGGTTCTAAATTACGAGACCTATTAAATTTGTCAATTCAACAAAGTTAAACAGAAACCTTGAACCGGCAAACAAAGATAACGGTAGCAAATCACAAGAGATCAAGCACAGCAGCGATGTGAACAAATCTATAGTCAGGTGGATCACAGCCATGCTGTGATCAGGCGATTTCCGCCCCGCACCCAGGTACTAACCCGTTAAGCTAGGCATTCATGCTGGGCAGGTAGGGGCCTGGTTAGCGGTATATATATAAAAAAAAGCTTCTTTCCAGTTAACCCAATATCCACAGGTAAAAAACAGGTACCACCCACGCTGTGTCAACATAAACCGGTTCACCGGTTTATGTTGACACAGCGGTCAAAATAAATGCGCATGCTTAAATTATCTACTAAGATATTGGGTATAAGACAGTCTCAGCCCAAGTCTACAAAAGCTAAAAGAAAAAAAATTATTTATTCACAAATTGAAAAACAGGAAAAAAAAACTTTTATAAGATAAATACAAATGTAGTTTCTTAAAGTGTTTTACAATACTTTAAAAATCGGCTTGAAAGGGAATTTAATTGTTATTGATGGAATATAAGGAGAAATATCCTATCTGATTCTGAAGTCTTTGCGCGGTCTGTGTTTTAAAGAAGCTGCGGGATATCCCTACCCTCGCACTCGGTTTAAAGTCCTATTCCAGGATTACTAGAAATTAGAACTAATGTCTTTCTACCATAGTTGTACACTGATAGTTTTGAAGATGCGAATTATGACTTTTGAAGATTTTTACCAATGGGTGATTATAAATAACAAATTTTGTATTTTAAGCAGAATTTAGGGAGCATGAAAATTTCGAAATTTTATCATGAGGGAAAATTTACGATTAATACTGATTTTTATGTAAGAAAAGATTTATAATGAAAAGAAATTACTTTGAAACAATTTTAAAATCTTGTTGAGAATTTTATACTGCGTATCGGGCTCGGGCTCTGATGGCACAGAATATTTCGCACTCGGATTTCAAATCGTTGGACTTGGAGCCTGAACTTTTCTCTACAATCAACAATATTTCAGAATTTTTAAAAAAATGTCTTATTTAGTGACAGAATAAAGGGAAGACTGTCTTTCAAAATTTGAGGTGGCAAACTGTTTCAGAAAAAATTTGAAGGCTCCCTACTTTGTATTAATAAATTTCTTTTATGTATTGGATAAAGAAAAATTATTCTATCAAGATATCGAGTGAAGTATATATTTACATAACTCAGTATTTTATCGTCTACTGTTGTAGTATAATATAGTATATAAATATCGTACCTCAAGTTAAAGTAATTTTTGTCAAAATTGAATAACATTCAGATACACGTAAACTATTTATTCAATAAATACCTAAATTTGCAGCTTCTATTACTCATTAATATTTATTGAAACACATTTTTATATTAACTAACATTAACTTCCTAAATTATTATTAATAAATTTTAGCAGTGATGTTATAATATTTTTACATAAATACGACAAGCAGACAAAATGATTCGACATTTTTCAAACTGTATTTCTTTTTTTTATCTTTAACTGTTAATAAATTTTTAAGTAACATAAATAAAGTTTAAGTTGGTAAGGCAGTTTTTGATATTCAATTGAGTTTGAATGAAATATTGCTTGGCAGAGATGCAGGCAATTTATTTTATTGCATTTTCTCCAAATGATCTGGAAAAGAGAACAGTTTTATTTAGTGTGTAAAAGCCAAAAATATCTTTACTTTGATGATATTATCCTCTCTGGTTCATTTAATTTTTTGTCTACTTTGTGATACTTTTAATTGAGAAATTCTTTATTCATTACTGTGCACACAAAATCCTCTTATTTTTATTTAATTAATGATATTTGTATTTTACCATTTGTAAGAAACTCCAATATCTATAACGAAAAAAAATGATTACATTAATTGAAAAGTTATTTCAAAATTTATATTAATATATATTTTTTTATTTTACACTCATTGCAAAACAATTTCCGTCAACACGCGCCCAATCCAAACTTCAAAATTAAATTTGAAGTCAACCGAACCCAAAATAAGTTCTATCGCGCCGAAAAACGATCCGAAAAGGACAAAATACTTTCCGTCGACACGCAACCCACCCCGAAAGTGAAATTTCTATTTGAAGTCAGCCAGGACACAAAAAAATTCCATCGACCCGAAAACCGATCCGAACAGGACAAAATAATTTCCGTCGACAAGCAACCCAAGCCGAACCCGAAAATTCCATTTGAAGTCAACCCGAACCCCCCAAAAGTTCCATCGAACCGAAAACAGATCCGAACAGAGCAAAATAATTTCTGTCGACTGGCAACCCAACCCTCATTTAGTTTTTGCAAGTCGGGACATTGGGATTTTCAGAAAGAAATTTATGAAATTAAGCAAATTATCTTTCAGATTAATTAAGTATATAGTATTACGATTGTAAAACGTTTGCAATAATTGACACTTTAAAAATATTCTTATATATTTGTTGATATTTTTTAATTACTAAAAAATATATTATTTCAATTTTAAATGAATGATTAAGTGGATCTCCTGAAACATTAATCCAATGCTACTAATTTAGTAATTTTAAAAACTCTTTAACAATATTTAAACAAACTATCAATTTAATTTTACTTCGGGTTCCGATGTAGGTGTGTTGGGTTAGGGTAAAGTTGCGGTTTGATAGAATTTTCTTGTCGGGTTCTGGTCGGGTTGCGTATCGACGAAAATTATTTTTTTGTGTTCGGATCTATTTGCGGTTCGATGCATCTTATTTTGGATTCGGGATGACTTCAAATTAAATTTTCAGTTTGGGGTTGTGTTGCGTGTTGAGGGGAATTATTTTGCTCTGTTCAGATCGGTTTTCGGTTCGATGGAAATTTTGGGTTCGGGTTGACTTTAAATGGAAATTTCAGTTTCGGGTTGCGTTGCCTGTTGACGAAAACTATTTTGTCCTGTTCGTATCGGGTTACGGTTAGATGAAACATTTTTTTGGGTTCGGGTTGACTTCAAATAGAATTTTCAGGTTCGAGCTGGGTTGCTTATCAACGGAAATTATTTTGTCCTGTTCAGATCGGTTTTCGGTTTGATGGAACTTTTTGGTGTTCTGGTTGATTTCAAAAATAATTTTCTGGCTTAGGTTGTGTTGCGTGTTGAGAGAAATTATTTGGTCCTGTTCGGATCGGCTTTCGGTTCGATGGAATTTTTTTTTGGTTCGGGTTGACTTCAAATTGAATTTTTAGCTTCGGGTTGGGTTGCGTGTTGAAGGAAAATATCTTGTCCTTTTCGGATCCGGTTGCGGTTTGATGGAACATTTTTTGGGTTCGGGTTGACTTCAAATGGAGTTTTCAGGTTCGGGTTGCGTTGCTTGTCCACGGAAATTATTTTGTCTTGTTCCGATTGGTTTGCGGTTAGATGGAACATTTTTTGGGTTCGGGTTGACTTCAAATGGAATTTTTAAGTTCGGGTTGGGTTGCGTGTTGAGGGAAATTATTTAGTCCTGTTCGGGTCGGCTTTCGGTTCGTTGGAAATTTTTTTGGGTTCGGGTTGACTTTAAATTAAATTTTCAGGTTCGGGTTGGTTTGTGTGTTGAGGTAAAATATTTTGTCCTCTTCGGATGCGGTTGCGGTTAGATGGAACATTTTTGGGGTTCGGGTTGGCTTTCAAATGGAGTTTTTAGGTTAGGGTTGCGATGCTTGTCGACGTATACTATTTTGTCCTGTTCAGATCGCGTTGCGGGTCGATGAAACTTTTGTTGGATTCCGGTTGAATTCAAATTGAATTTTCAAGTTTGGGTTGGGTTACGCGTTGACGGAAATTATTTTGTCCTGTTCAGTTCGGTTTTCGGTTCGATGGAACTTATTTGGGCGCTCGCGTTGACTTCAAATTAAATTCTTGGGTTCGGGTCGGTTTGAGGGTTGATTTAAAAAGGAATTTTCAGGTTCGTGTCGGGTACAACGTGATATTTGGACAAACAGTTGGTCAAAATCTGGTTGACTGTGAAACAAGTGGTCATTTTTCAATTAGGCTAACGCAATCTAGGCTCTTTGCAATAAGCTTGAAAAAATCTGTCTTATTGGAGAAAGGAAGATGATTGTCCAATTAGCCCGGTGATTTCGCAATTAGCCTACGACATATGTCTTCATATATATATATATATATGTCGGATTCCCTCCAAGTCCACCCAACTTTGAAGAATAATCCGGTATTTTAATATGCTGCCACCATAATGACTACGTGATATCGGTCACGTTATGAGAGGTATATTGAGAAAAAGACGAATTCTTTCAATTAAACTTAAACGAATAATTTATTTACACAGTCTTTACAAATAACAAGACAATATTCACACTTACAAACTCGGATATAGATGATCCGGTTCCACATTAAATAAAAATACAGAAATTACGTTCTGTGTACTGCTAAACTACACTAATTAACTCAGATACCCGAGATTACTATTAATCTCACAAACACTTTAACTCTTTATTCCAAGAGATCTCTTTAACTCACGTGTCCCAGAATCTGTTCAACACACGTCTCTCTCAACAACCTACACGCTTCACTCCTACGTTAAAACTAACTCACTCTCTCCGGTCAACCCCCGAGCACCCTTCGTAAACGGGGCTGATCCCCCCTTTGCAAAGGGTTCCTTGACAGAACGTAATCCCCTTTTGATGGATCTGTCTTCTTAGAGAATGGGTAAAATCTGTCTTATCTAGGAACTTACAATAACAATAAAAAACTTCTTCCACTATACTAAAAATTCCTTCCACTCATATCAGGTCACTCCCTACTCGTATTAAGATTTCAGGAAAAAGGGATTTTAGGAAAAGCTTTACAGTACACAGTAGATAAGCACACAAAAGGATAATACCACATAACAATAGTTCTAAACCACTGCTGTCAGTGAAAGCGTGACAATATATATATATATATATATATATATATATATATATATATATATATATATATATATATATATATATATATATATATATATCAAGTTAACGTGAGAAACGTTTCCCTCTGATACTCTCTTTCTTCCACTTTTTGCTTTATCTAATACTGAGTCCACCTCCATGAATTTCATATGCCCACGTCCATCAGTTCGTAAATGGTGCAAGGAATTTATGAAAATACAAGTGATAAGAGAAAAAATGTATCATCCTTAGAAATATCAAAACAATTAGCATTATATGTTCCATTTTAATATTATTCGTTATATTTTAAACAATAAATAAACTTAAAATATAGTAACTTATTGAGTAACTTAAATACAAATTATATATCTTTTAATTTCTCACATACACAAAATGGACACAACAAACGGAATTACTTTATTCTCTTTCTAAAATGTAATTTTTATCGCAGACTTATCCGTAAAGTGACACAGCGCAAAAAAAAATATTTTTTTAAGTTGAAAAATGTTTTCACGCATGAAAAAACAATATTTTTTATTAAAGGTGAATCGGTGATAATTCAAATTTTTATACCTAGGTTAAAAGGTAGTTTCTTTTTATCAACTTGAACCACACGGCATGCAAATATTAATAGTTTGTATAATGTTTGCAGGGTTGTATTGCGTCATTATAGTGGAAATGTATAACATTATATACAAACTGGTTGCATAGCATCATAAGAAAAATATTATAAAATTGCTTTAAATGTTAATTTTATAGATTTTTAAACGTTCTTTAAATAACAAAGTGGAAAGTATGCTTGTAATTCACTCAGAATAGAATTTCAAAAATGATATTTTAATTATTGTGCAACTTTTTGAACAAAGTTGCTAATTACATAGTACAAATGTGACAATAATGGAAGGTTAAATACACTCCATTATCAAAAAAGAGAAATGTATTTTATTGTACAAAAATGTAATATAACCACGAACGAAAATATTATATAACCTCTTCCGAGTTATCCACGGTTTCAAAAAGCTTTTCTTTATCTTTAGGAACCCGCTATATATAAGTAATATAATTTCAAGATTTAAATTTATAAAATCAAATCTTCTTTCACTGCAACTGATTTTTGGAAATGTTTCCGTGTAGTTTTTATAGTGCATAATTTATTTATCAGTTTTTTCAATCCAGAATATCTGTTTTTAGGATGGCAACAATTCTGAAGTAAACTGTTTCAGGTTCAACAAACATGTTTTACAGACAAACATGTTAAATTAACAACATTAACATTAACATTAAAATTAATATTATTTTGTTTCTATCCCATATTTAAATTCAGTTGCGCAGCTGAAAATGCTTTCTTGGGCGTGGATAATATTCTAATAAAAAAGAAAACTGCACAGTTAAACTGACGGCATTGAGCTCACAGGCTATTCACTCTAATTGTATATTATACACTTCTCGAAAAATAAAAAAATCGATAATATATTAAGGGGGATCAACTCCCCGTGTCCCCGCCCCCTTATAGTTAACCATTGAACCCCCAAAACTAATCAGGGAAGTACCTTATTGCAATAAAAATCTATACTAAATTCGAAGCAAATCGGATAATTCTGCATGAAAAACCCATTTATCTAAATTAATAGGAATAACCCCCCGTATCCCCCTTTATACTTAAACAATGAATCCCAAAACTAACCAGGGCAGCTCCTTACCACAATGAGCCTACGTACAAAATTTGAAGAAAATCGGATAATTTTCCATGAAAAACACATTTATCTGAATTAAGGGGGGAGGATAAGCCCCCCACCCCCCTTTAACATCTTTATACTTAACCAAAGAACTCCCAAAAATAATCAGGAAAGCCCTTATCACAATGAACCTATATACAAAATTTGAAGAAAATCGCATAATCCTGCATGGAAATCCTTTTATTTAAATTAAACGGGGGGTTAGCCCCCCCGTTCCCACCTTTATACTTCACCAATGAATCCCCAAAACTATTCAGGAAAGCGCCTTACCACAGTGAGCCTATATACAAAATTTGACGAAAATAGGATAATTCTGCATGAAAAACCGATTTATCTAAATTAAGGGGGGGGGGATTAGCCCCCCGTTACCCCTTTATACTTAAACAATGAAGCGCTAAAACCAATCAGGAAAGCGCCTTATCACCATTAACCTATATACAAAATTTGAAGAAAATCGGATAATTCTGCATGAAAAACCCATTTATCTAAATTAAGGGGGGGATTAGCCCCCCTTTTCCCCTTTATATTTAACCAACGAACCTCCAAAACTAATCTGGGAAGCGCCTTATCATAAGGAACCTATATCCAAAATTTGAAGCAAAACGCTTATTTCTATCAAGAGTTATCGCGTTATGTACACACATGCGTACATACATACATACGTACGTACATACAGAACGGGCGGACACATTAGCTCTCAGGCTTTGATAGCCTGTGAATTAAAAACCGATACTCCGGGTTGAGAAAACTGATTAATGCACTGTAAAAGCTACTTGCAAATGTTTACGGAAATTACCGTCACGAAAGGAAACTTTGTTTTTATAAATGTTTCTTTACATCTCCAAAATATATTGGCGAAATTAACGATGAAATTTTGTAAGTTTTAACATGTCCCTGTGAAAATATTATGCGCTATACAACGACTATTTTATAGACAAAATTTAGTATTGCGTACCTTAACACCACATTTAAAATTTGTGACGATTGGTCAATTTTCACGAAATTTAAAGCTTATATTGTATAACAGAAGAAAAAAAAAAACAGACTGACAGGCAAACACATCATTTTTAGATCCATATGAAGTAGGAAAGGGACCATCAGTAGAATGTGACATTTTCAACAAAAACAGAATTATTAAAATCCGATCATTCGTTCAAAAGTTATGTGTGAACATACGTAAAAATACAAATATACAGTCCTTGAAAAAAAAAAGGTGATCACGAAATAGTAACTCTACCAGAAAAACTCATGTAAAAATGTAACTGATATTAATCAATTACTAATAACATCTATTAAGTAATGTTATTCTTATATTCTGTTGAAGTGGCCGTCAACATATAGAAAATACATATTAAAATTTTTAATACAAAAGCAGAATTTTGACATCAGATTACGATTTTTCGGTAAGTTCTATTTTCGGATACAAAACGGGAAATCATTCGGTCAAGTAGTTTAGAAATTATTCAGGTTTGAATCTCCTAATGTTAAATTCATTTTTAATCGATGCAAAACTGAATAAAATGTGGTTGATTTTTTTAGCATAACTTATAAACTACTTTGCTGAATGAACTGTAATTTTCGGTTTCGAATGTTTAAAACTTCTACATATCAAATTTTGTTAAAAATTGATACGCTGTAATGCCTATATATTTCGAAAATTATACATGAAAATGGGTATTTGTGAAAAATTATTTTTCGAAATATATATCCATGCATGTCAGCTACGATTTTTTTGGCAGAAATAGATTTTAGAATCTTGAAATATGCGAATCTAAAATTGAAGCTCTTTCCGCCAAATAGGTTTTAACATTTTCTTTAAAAAAAACTAAACGAATTGCAATCTATTTTGCAACGATTAAAATTGAATTTAACATCAGGAATTCCAAACCTTAAACCATCGCGCCCGTCGGCCTAATCGTTCGGAGTTTTCGTGGTTTTCTTCGAGCCGTGGATTTATCCATGCGTAAATACGGGTTACGTTCCCTTAGAAAGACCCCCACGAAGGGCACTCCCCACGGGCCTATATCCCATGTGTAGATAATTGGCCGTCAATAATCAACCTAACCCAACCCAAACCTTAAACCTCCATAATTCCTAAATTACTTGACCAAGTGAATTCTCGTTTGGTATGCGAAGGCATATTTTACCGAAGAATCGAAATAGGATGTAAAAATTAGGTGTTAGTTTCTATAGATTTCTATAGTTTCTATAGACAGGTGATCCCTAAAACAAAATTTAAGTATAGAATTAATTGGTAGACGTTACTGCTAATCGATTGGTTCTAGTTACTTTTTCATACGATGATTTATTTGTGTGTGAGTTGATTGGAGGGTGATTACGTTTTGTCCAGGACCGTACAAACCAACTTCATTTGTTGTAATTCGGTTGAAAAATTATTTATATTTTATTACAGAATTTTAATTACCGATAGGCAAACTATTCCCCTACGCCTTTATAGAAGCAAAATTTAAATCTAATCTTAATTACCCGTCTTGTTTTCCATATTTCAAAAACTAATTTTAAGATTTAATATAATCCTTATTCGGGGGATTACACATGCATAGGGCTCTAAATTACATTTTATAAATCAAAAAATAAACGTTTCTTGAATATAAAAAAGGATGTGAACTATTGCTTACTATACAACGTACAACTAATTTTCAGAAATTAATAAATTTAATTAGATAAATGTATTTTGTTGAACAGCAATTGGTATATTCCAGTTTGTTCACAAAATTATGAGAGGGGTTTTTCAGTTATTTACAAATTCCACAATATATATATATATATATATATATATATATATATATATATATATATATATATATATATATATATATATATAATTGTGTATTCTTTATGAACATGGATTAGAACTATGAAAGATTCACATAAAACGAAATTGTGCTTCGTTCAATATTTAAAAGCATAAAACTACAATAATTATTTACTGATGCGTAACTGTAGATTTTGAAGTATAGTGTATCTTAATAAATTATACAATGCTGTAAAATCAAATATTTCTTTGGAATGTGGAATATAATTGGGTTTATTAGAAAAACAAACGTATCAGAAGCACTTAAAAGAGAAAATATATATTGCAAATTACTATATGAGAACGAATTTTCTTCCTCGGAAGAGAAAACGTGTTTTTGTTTCGCATAAGAATTTTATCTAACAAATGAGATGCATTGTTGCGGTAAGAGATAAGAAACATTAAAACAAATATAATGGTACAATAGTGGCATAAAAGGCTGTCATTAATATGATAAAGTAAACGAAAAGAGCTTTTCATTTTTCTTGGTAATTACATTTTTAAAAATCGCTACAAACAATAGTTATGTAGTTAAAACACAAATTATTTCTCTTTGGATTTCTTTAAAATATGAATTTTGTAAAAGTGCGAGAGTGCTGTTTATTCTGTTTGCATATATAAAACCTTTTAGAATAATGATTTGGAGAAACGTGTAATTCTAATAAAAGGATTTCATAAAGAATATTAACAGTTATGTTTATATAAAGCTGAAATAGAATATACTTTAGCATTACTTTTATTATATTTGGTATAATACACGTGTTAATGTAAGTGGGTTGAATGCGTTATTTTTTCAAATGAACTATTAAAAGCCTGTATACCCGAAAGTTATATATTTATTTCTAAAATCAGTTTTAGTAGGCTAAAGAAAGAATGCACTCCTGTTTCTTTAGTAATCACTGTTAAAAGTGCTTCTCGTTGTAAAAATTTGTTGTTGTAAGTTGACCTCTTTTTCTGGTTGTATATTGTATTCCAGAAAAGTTCGTTATTAAAATTGTCGGTGATTCATTTGGTATATTTACAAATTTTAGATATAAAAAATGTTTATCTTCGTATTTCTTATAAATAAAGTATAAAATCATGAAAGAGTCACCAAAAGGAATTTTTTGTTTTCGGGATCCACATTTGAAAATAAATATTGCAAATTAATAATAGAAAAGTTGGATAAAACAATATAGTCGGGTGAAACCGGATATCTCAATTTTGACTCAATTTGAGAAGAACTCTAGCAGTTAAAAGTTTAAAATCTTAACTTTAGGTCAGAAGGTTAAGCAGCCATTACGACATCTCCAAACTGGCATTTGTGTAGTTCCTGTGTTTCAGAGATTTCAAAATTCTTAAATATGAACACATTTGAAGTTACTGAAACTGTTTAGACTGTCATGTATAGCATATTTAATACGGATTTATTTTTCCTAATGAAATGGTCGCTAGCATATAAAAGGGCATCTCAATGAGTTTTTTTTCATCCGCATTCAATTGGCGTAATACCGATATCCTACATGGGATTAAAAATGATATTGAATAACAATACTGAAGAGCCCGTAAACACAGTTTTAAAAAAGACAGCCAAAATTACATAGACAAGAGTGATTAATTTTTTTATAAATCTGATAAAGAAGTAAACTTTATTTTTGCAATTTCTCAAATTGTCCCCTGGATAATTATCCTTTTGGCTCTATATATTAATGCAATAAGCTTATACTTGAAATATTATTAGTTTAGATCCTTAGTTAAAGTTATAAAATAAAATATATAATGCCTCTTAAAAAATATAAAAATGTCTGAACTTTTCTGTGTCCTGTAATATTAACATGTGAATACGGTTGTACCCTACTGCTAGGATAAGACATGTTAATTTGAATTTTTATAAATAATAATGTATTATTAAAAATGTGATTAACAAATCATAAATGATATTTTGGTTCAAGGATACCTACAGAGTATGTACGAACAGTTACATTATATTTTGTTGGAAAATCTGGCTCAAAAAAGCAATTAATAATAAGGTATACAGATTTACCCTACTTTCTCCTAATTGTTGAAAATAAAACAAGCATTATTAATATAATTATGTGTTGAGTTATTGAAATATAGCATATCTAGATGCATTTAAAAAATTACTAGATTTGCATACTTCTTTGTAAAATATGGATATAATGGCTTTTTTTACAATAACGAAAGTTTTGGAAGCACGCTATCTGTATAAAGCAAAATAAGTATAGGACACATTATACAAATGGAAAGTAAATGTGTTTTATTCTGCGTCAGAAATTTATCTGATAAATGAAATGTATTGCAATGGTAAACAATAAGAAACTAGTCGGATGCGCCAATCCCAAAACTTTCTTCTATCTCAGTCATGTTAATACTTAAAAATTCGCTATCACATCGCCAATAAAATCAATATTTTTCGTCATTCTGTTGCAAGTCAGCTGCTTGCGAATCTTCGGGTTACCGGGATGCGATCAACTGATATATACTAAACTACGAAAAGTCCTCCTGGCCTGTACCGACAGGAACAAATAGCCTTCCTATTCCTTGGTTTTACGATTTTAGCTAATTTTACTGGAAAATACGAAGCTAAAATGCGTGGAACCCAATTAAAGAAGATTCATTCCCAGTTCTCGTCAACATTGAATTTGAATGAGAATGTCGCCAAATTAGTCCTCCACAGCCAAGTTGGCTTCATTTATGGCAACCTATTTTTATCGTCAAATTTGGCGGTATTTCGCCAATTGTCGCCAAGCTTGGCGAAAATTTCACGTTGGCGAATATAAATATATAGTGTTAAGCATATAAGAATAGAAACAATGGTTACAATAATGAAAGAAATTTTGCCGAAACTATATGTTAACTAAAACTCATAAATTAAACCCGTTTATGGATGAATTCTGCTGTCTTGTTTGAATATGTCAGCCACCCTAAAATTTCAAACCGCTATACCTCAACCATTTTTTAAGATAGAGGCAAAACAAAAATTGCCCCGGATTCTCCGGATCAAAGCCGAACATTCAAAAGAAAAAACTTTTAGGATTTCTAATTTTTTTGTACATTTTTTTTAATTTGAAAGCTTTAAATGGCTATCACAGTGTCCCCTTCCGGCGGAATATCCCCAAATTCAAGTAGAACCTTTTGGCCATAGCCAAAAACTTTGAAAAAAATTGTGTTCAGTTTGAAGCATAACTTCATGCACTTTTCGATGATACAATGAGGACGGACAGACGGACAGACAGACATTTTGTAAAAACATGTTTTCGGAATCTCTGTCCCCTAAAACGTGTAAATCCAACGAAAACCGGAAGTCGAATAAAATTTCGATTACAATACTTTCTTCTTTTATAGATAGAAGAAAGTAAAAATTATATATATTGAAACAAATATATGGCTATTAAAGTGGCATAAAATGTTTTCTTTATTATAATGCATGAAAGAAAAGGAGGTTTATTTTTCATACGACTTATATTCTTGGAACTGGTACAAAGAATAGTTATGAAGTTAAAATACAAAATATTTTTCCATGCATTTAAAATTTGATTTTTGTAAGTATAGGACAAATTATACAAATAAAAAGAAAACGTGTTTTCTTCGTAAGAAATTTATCTGATAAATGAAATGCATTGTAGCGGTAAACAATAAGAAATATTGAAACAAATATATGGCTATTAAAGTGGCATAAACTGTTTTCTTTATTATAATGCAGGAAAGAAAAAGAGGATGTTTTTGGAATTGTTACAAAGTATATTTATGAAGTTAAATCAGAAAATATTTTTTCCATACACTTCAAATTTTATTTTTGAAAAAGTGAGAAAAGCTTGTTTATTCCTTGTGTATAATCTACCCTATATACATAAAATCCTAATGAAACGAATTTGTGAAACGATTTTATGAAACGAATTTATGAAACGATTTTATGAAACCACTGATTAAACGACTGATTATGTTTCAGGGTTATTTTTAATAAAATATTATTCGCTTGATTGTGAAATTAATACCAATTGTCCATAAAAATCCGCGGATGTCAAAACGGGTAATAGAATTTTAAAATTGGAATTAGTTTTCGAGATATTAATTTTTTTCTAATTTTAATGATATTTCTGTAATGATGGCAACTAATTACGCAGTTTTTTTGTGACAAAAAAGGGGAAAAAATTGAAAAGGATCCCGATAGGGATTATTGATTTCTTTTTATTCGTCATTTTCACATTGAAATTGAATTTATCTTTCATTTCAATCGATAATGAAGACAAGATTGTGATTAAATTATGTTTTTCAGGAAAATTTGAAAAAAAATCACATTTCTATCGTCAGGATTCAATCCCCTGTCAGCATTTAATTTAATTTATAAACTGAAAATATTTTGAATAAATTTTTCCAAATGACGTCATTTATGTAAACGCAAAAGAAAGGGGGGGGGTGGGGAAGGAATTAATAGTAATTATTATTTATTGATATCATTTTGTTATTTTTTTGTAAAATTTAATTAAACGAATTTATAAAATCACTAATTCGGATATTTGAAACGAATATATAAAATAATAATTCCCAACTGAACGCAAGGAGAAAAAATATCCTGCTTGGTTTTCTTTCCAATTTTAATGAGAATATGACATCAATTATCTTTAAAAAAAATTTCACCTTTCTCTCTTTTATTGGCAGCAAGGAAAAAAATGCTCCCTATATATTAGAGAAATGCTATTGAAGTTTAAAACAAATGAATATTTCAGTAGCATTTTTTTTTAATAATGAATTATATGTTTACACATAAATAGCAAATAGAAGAAAAAATTACAATTAATTAAATTACTATACTCGAAACACACTTAAGGTGTAAATTAATTTATATATTAAAATGATTTTCGTTTCTTTTCCAATTTAGGGCCTTCGCGAGATACAGAAAGTGACCTTGGCGATGAATTGAAATTCGGCAACATGTTTTCTAACAATCTATTCGTTTTTTGATATACACAAGCAATTATTTCGATATTTATACAATTTATTTAATATAAAGAAGCCATTTATCTATTTTTATGTACAAAAAGAGGTAAACTGAAAGACAATTACAAATAAATTGTATATATACATATAAATACATGTGTAAACAAGCATAAAAGTTCGGTGCTTTTCCAGTATATGGGGCCTAGACAAAACACAGAAAATAGCCTTGGCGGAAAAGGAAATTTGGCAACATACTTTCTGTCAACCTATTCACTTTAACATTTCGTATACAGAAGCATTTTTTCAATATTTCTACAATTTGTTTAGCGTAAAATATCATTTATCCTATTTTATATATAATCAGAAGTAATTTGTATAGAAAAAAACAATAATAATGTACGTATAATTAAAAAACGCATAAAAACAAAAAAGTCGTCGAATTTGTTTCCATGGCTGTTTATATCATTTGGCACCAAATCTCACTTTCTGATGCCTGAATTGCGTCAAACTTTTTAAAAAAGCGTCAAGACCCCTATAATAGAAAAGCACCAAAAGTTCATTGGTTTTGTTTTCATAACTTTTGGCAAAAAATCTATGTATATTAACGAATCTATCCCTTTTTGAAGCTCGAATGACGCCAAACCTGAAAGCAAAGGATCCTATACTGGAAAAGTACCTGATTTTCTTATGGACAATATTCAAGTGACATAACATGGTGTAAAATTATCGCGGATAGCAAATTTGCCTAAATATCTCATCAATTGATGCCGAATAAATGCAGGCATTTATTGCACAAAATATTTAATTAATTTTGTATGATAAATAATTATTAGAAAATTCGTATATACATATTAATTAAAATAAATAATTTACATATTTCAAATAACATGAAAATAAGCATGATGGTGCACTAAAATAAAGAGAAAGTTAAAACCTGTTACTGAAAATGTCTATAACATCGTACTTTTCAATACCGTGGTTCTTAATGTTATGCACAAGCAGCTGGAATTTTTCTCATCCTTAAACGCAAAGGAAGAATAGAATACAGATCGTTGTTATAAAAGTCCGAGAAGTAGCCACAATTTAAACCTAACCATTTTATACTAGCTGGTTTTCAAGTTGTAATTGAATTTACTTATTAATCCCGAAAACAGTCGTCAGTTGTCGCAACATCTGTGTATAAGGCCATGATAATAAAAAAAATGCCCCATTAAAACGTTAAAAGCGTGGCAACCCAATTACAGATTTACCAATATTTTTAAAACAAAGCACGCTGTCATATTTTTAGAGGCCTCGAAGTCTGAGCGGGGGTTGGCGAGCGTAGCTCGCAGGGGGTAGGCCCCCTAGTATTAAATATAAAAATCTTGTAGAATAATGTCTTGGAGAAATATATAATTCTCTGTCGCGAGGGAGTGCAGGCTCCAGCGGTTCAGGCTTTTTTCAGTTTCTTTTTCTTTTCTTTTTTTTTTTTTAGCTTTCTTGCCTGCCCCTTGTCGTGCTTAGGCTTGTCCTGGCAGTGCCGGCCTTTGGCCTAGTTTGTATTTTCTTTCTTTTCTTTTTTGTTGTTGTTTGGGCCGTTTGCGCGTGCGCTGGCGGTCTCGGCGTCGTGCCTTCCCTTCCGCCGGTGGCTGGAATCACCCAAAACGAATCCCCGCGTGCCGGGGAACATCCCGGGGGAGGTGCTAACGCTCTACGGCCTGGCTTTGCTGGGCCGAGTGGCCCCCCTTAGGCATTCAATAAAACGTATTTTGTAAATACTTTTATGTCTATGTCTAGTTCTGAATCGAAAATATATTTTTGCATGTAATTTTTTATCTTTGTTATAAAGAACGTGCTTATACAGGTGTTTTTAATATTTTATTATTCGAAATACACTATTAAAAGTTTTCAAACTTGAAAGTGATACATTTATTTCTAAAAAATATTTTTGTATGCTAAAGAATCAAATTTGTATGCTTGTCTCTAATAATTAGAGTAAAAATATACCAGTATCTAAGAATGGGGAATAGGAAGGTAAATGATTTAATTTTATTTCTTTGTTAACAACTTTATTATATCCATCCGATTGCTTTAAAAAAATATATACATGGTTAGTGGAACGTAGAAATTCAGAATCTGTTGATCATTTAATTTCGTAAAAACAACCTCTTTTATTTAAATAAAGTTCATCTGTATTTTATAATGCACTTTAAATGAACAACGACAAAGAGAACAGTTTTAAAAAAATGTGATGGAGTTTTTCATATTCAGGGCAAAAGTGTCGATTTTAAACTTGCATAAAAAAAATATTGTGCACTGTATGTTTGAATGAATTATTGCTTAACTAGCTAAGCTTACGACAAATATCAAAATATGTTGGATGTAAATCCTTTCATTTTTAATATATTTGAAATCATTATGCAATATATATTTTGGTTTCATTTAATATATTTTTAGCTGACCAAAGTAAAATGTAGATTGAAAAAATAACCTTAATTTTGTAATCCACGAAATGAATATACATACTAATAAAAATAACAGCCACGAAAAACGAATAGTTGGAATTCCCCCAAAATGCTCATGATATGTATAATGTAAATTTGTCTATTCCTGTATCAAATTATTACTGAAATTTAAGCATTTATATTACATCATATTTCATAGAACAAAATTTATAAGAAAATTGTATGATTTAAAGCTATCAAAATTGATGTATAGGAGGTTATAAATTTTTCTAAATTATGCAAAAAAAAAAAAAAAAAAGAAAAAAGAAAATGTAAATTTGTGGATGTTTTCAAATTAAAAATATTCACTCTCTTTTGAAAACGACACCTTCAACCAATCAGTCCAGTTATCGTCATTTACATGTCACTTCCATTAAAAAGATTTTATTATTATTCTTAATTTCAAAGTTTATTTTAAAATAATCTATTATTTAAAAATTCATAGAAACAATTGAAATGAATTCAAATCGAGAAAATTTTTCCGAAAATTACAAAATAGGCAACCAGTTTTTTGCTGGAAAACATAAGAAAAGTAAAAATCTCTAACCCAGAACATATATGCAAGACCAATATATATATATAATTTTAATTATTAGCTTGTATGCAAAGATTGCAGCAATTGTGAATAATTTGAAATATAACATTTTCTATTAAACTTTTAAATACATTACTATACGGACATTTGAAACCATTATTATTTATCTAAGCTAATTATCTGTTACCACGTTAAACAAAAGCATTTATATTGCTGTCTAAGTAAAAAGAAAATATTAAAATATGTTTTTTAATTATTATTTACCTTTCTTTAAAATGAGTTTCATGCATACATCTTTCAAAAACATTTATATAATTATATCTCTACTAGCTGTTACCCGTGACTTCGTTCACGCAACATTAAAAGAATAATAAATACATTAATTAAGCAAAATATTTTTCTCCCAAAACTTAAAATCGTTAATAATTAACTAACTATTTATCACATTTCATAGGAGACAATACGGTATTTTTTATTATAGGGACCTTGACATAACACAGTCTTAAACAATAACAAAAAATCATGCTTCAAGCATAGATTATGTAGCACTTCCCAACGCTTCCAGAATAATTTTACAAAACATACCGTTTAATAAGCTAAAATATAACATATAATTAAACAATTTGGAAAACGCATAACATATTTAAAAACATAATTTCAGGAATTTCCAACAGATACAATATTCGGAAAAATATCCGAATACTTTTACTCAGCCCTGTATAGGATCTATAGATTTGTATATATACTACATAGGATGCTAAATTCTAGTTTAGTTAGGAAACGCGTAGCAGAGTTTAAAATTATCCTTCTGGAGTTTCTGTCAGTAAACGGAAATGTGTTCGCGAACTTTTGTGCTGCCCTGTATAGGATCTACAGAATTTATACACACCACGTAATAGACCAAAAGCGAGTTAAAATTAAAATCGCGTTCAGTAACTTAAAACGCACTTCCAGGAATTATTGTTAACAGGCAGTAGAGAATTATTTTGTGTGTCCCTGTAAATGAACGATGACTGCTATACACACACTATTCTGTAGTAAGCCTCTTGTAATGCACCTTATATATAAATTTCAATGCGTTTAAAATAATGAAACATTATTTAAATAAACCGCAGACGATTTTTTCCATAGACGTAATTAACGGAATACTTTTGACTGTCCCTGTAAAGTAACTATAAGTGCTATGCACACCCTATTCCATATTAAGCTTCTTCTAACGCACCTTAGTGATATATATAAATTTCAATTCGTTTAAAATAGTGAAACATTATTTAAATAAACCGCAAATGATTTTTCCCCATAGACCGCAATGTAACGAAATACTTTTGAGTGTCCCTGTAAAAAACTATCAGTGCTACACACTTCCGTTGAAATAGGGAACATGCTATAGATAACGACAATAACATATAAAAATTGCAGAGCAATCCGATCATATTTACGGGAGTTACAGCACGGACAGACGGCATACAAACCGAAGTCATAAGCACTTTTCAACTAGGTTAGAAAGTGCTAAAAAGTGAAATTTTTTTGCCAAATAATCGCGAAAATGAAATTGCAACCAATGCAAAAAGAGGGCCAAATAAAATCGTGGAAATAGAGGAGTTGGGTAAAAACAAATGTCAATTTTATTTGATAAACAGTTTTACTTTTAACGCCTTTGTGAAACGTTTTAACAGCCATCCTTAAAAAAAACATTAATTAGAAATAGTATATGCTTTTTCTTTAAATTCAATTCTGCCTCCTTGGTTTAATATACAGTTGAAACAAATCTTGTTCTCAAAATGGCAGTATATTGACAGGCGATTTTTGTTCGCCAGAATAAATTGATTCATGAAGTTTGAATATGTGAAAATATGTTTTTATTTTTCGGATAATTTACTGAAATCAAGATTTTGTTTTCACCATCTATTCAAAGTGAAAATAAATTCTGTTTTTCAGTTTTAATGAGAAAATGGTGTAAAAAATATACTGATCTGTTTTATTTCTCCTTTTTTATACACAAATATGGAGTAAGTTACTTTCCGTTTTTAGAGAAACTTCGTTAAAAAAAAAAAATTGGCATTTATTTTAATTTTTTTAATTCTGAGAGTATGTGTGACATCCTCGGATCAATTATAACCTGTATTCGCTACACCGGTAGTAAACTAACCGGTAGTAAATCGCGTTGCGTTCGATAGCCTAGGAGTAGTTGCGAAATGCAAACACACGGTCAGATTTTAATATAATAGATTCGTGTTTATTTTCCTTTTCTTAAAATTATGATGTGATTTTTAGCAGAAAACTCTCATCTGTATATAACTAATACTCATGCTTAATAATCAGTATAGATAACAAAACATTTAAATTTTTCGTTATAAATATGGCGTGAAACTCATCTTCTTTCTATACTTACTGATCCTTGTATTATTAATGTAAGGAATTGATTCACACTCATTTTAAAACAAATTGGAAAATTCCCGTTTTATTTCAAATATGACGTCTCCTTTTTCCCCCATAGAAATTCCTTTTTAATGACATAATCATCTCATAATTCTGTTAATTTTCTTTTCCAGGCAATTAATTTCAATACTGGCATAGGGAAAATTATGTTACTTTAACGAAATAATATTAAATCTTTAGGTTTTATCAACAAAAATGGAACTATTAACATTCGTCATTTTTTTAAGGCAATCGAGTCATTTCTTTTAGTTTTAAGAATGAAAAATCACTATTTTTTGCTATCCATGACATCATTTTCGACATGGATAATTTTGCGGAGCATATTATTGACATTTGCTAACCATTTTCTTTTGAAACTTCTTTTCACTTTTTTAAAATTTAAAGAAAAAATATAGTTATATTAGCCGTGCGCAGACGGTAAAACGGCAAGTATTGTTATCATACAAAAGAAAAAAAAAAGAAAAAAAGTGAAGAAAAAACCAAAGATCATTTTAATTCACCAATCAAAGCATATCCGCAAATGACGTCATATTCACCTGTGTCCTATGGTTACGCATATTGAAACCTTGTATTATTATCTAAAACTAAAAAAAGTTGGTTTTATTTCTAATAATATTATTTAATCTACTTCTTAATTCTTTATTTTTTTTTCATTTTCATTTTTCCCGTGAAAATTTTTCAATTGAAACTAAATTGTTGAGCAAAAATTTTTATTCCGGGTTTTGAATTAGTTTTGGCAACGATAAAGTATTAGCAACGGTAAAGTAAATTTAACAATTTCAAAATGTTATACGAAAAAATGTCCATTTATTCTCTATGAAAATAACGAAATTTTGAATTATTAAGAAAAATATTTGAATAAAATAAACAAAAACCAGCCTATATTCATTTGAGGGTTATAATCAGCCTATATGCAAAGATACAGGATCATTAAATGCTCCATTTTGACGCTGGCTTCAGCCTAACATTTGCACACAATGAGATTTATAATATTATTAGGATTATTCTAAACCTTGGAAATAATGTTTTTAACTACATATGCACGAGTACCCGAGCGAGATTCAAAACGCATTACAAAAATAATATACTAGTTAACGTAGCAATCAGATTTTGTTGTATTTTATGATATATTTCGGTTTTTTGAGAGGAAAAATAAATCTAATTTTAATCTATAATTAAAAATTATTTATAGTACTTAATTTTGTTAAATTCTTATTATGATAAAAATATCATCTAGAAAAATTTAAATTAAATACAAATTTTTAAAGTTACATTTTAGAAATGACGTGGTTTCTAAGCTTTTATCATATAATGCCTTTATAAACGATGGATTATGGACAGTAGAATTTGATAAGTCGAGAAAAATTTGGTTAAAAATTGTGCAAACTTGTCATTATGGATAAGCTAAAGTTTTTTTTTTTGGACAAAATAATCCAATCTGATCACACGCTCTGTGCGTTTGTTCAGACGCTATGCTCAGAACACCATGTTCTATCAAAATCTATTTATCTATATTTTAAACAAATTAGGAAAAGGGTATTTCATACGGATCAATAATATTAAAAAATTTTTCATTTTCTGGTAAAAATATAGTACATGTAGAAGTAATTCACATGGATATACTTTGCATCACATTTCTTTTAAAGAATAAATATTAAATTGTAATTTTTGTAAGCTAAAAATATTAAATTGATTTTTATAAACAAACAAGGACAAAGACATTTATTCAACAGTTTGGTTAGCAGACGATATCCTATTATTAACATTGTAGCTTTTTTCCCAAAATTGGAATAATTTAGTTGCTACCATTACAGAAATTGTATTCAAAAATTAAAATAATAATAATAATTCTGTAAATAATAGAAATTATTAAATCCTGAGAGCTTTTATAGCATTTTTGGACCCATTTGAATAACTGACGTTAGTATTATCGCAAAATATGTAGTATTCTAGGAGGAGAAGCTGTGGAATACAAACAGATTTTAATATAATGGGTACTGTCAATTTCTTGACAGCATTTTATTTCATTGAATCATAAAAGGCAAAATACGAATTACAATTGTGAATACATTTCCTTAATTTACAGGCGCAGAAATTAGGTACGCAAAGTGCCTTTTATAGAGCAACAATTGAATTTATAAATGTTAAATAAATAATTTTGAGGGGGAATTTAAATTGTGAAATGAATTCTAAAAATGCGTTTCATAATGAATATTTATTTGGATACATGGTTTCTGAAATGTTTTAGAAGCGCCCGTAGGTGGAAATTACGTAAGGAAATTTAAGACATGTAACGGATGGTTTCTTTAATATTATATTCTAAAATTGAGCACAGTAACTCAGATTATACTGGTTTGACTTTGACATATTTTTGTCGCAATTTAATAAAAACCTTTACATACAATATATACGATTCATGAAGTTTAAACTATTTTAAACTATTTTTAAAATAACGGTGTCTATTCCACTTATAAACATTTTAAATTTCTGAACATCACATACTTATCTGTTCTTTGTAAATAAAAATCTTATTTTGCTAAAGATTTAGTCACAGAGAAATATTTTCATATAGAGAAAAATATACATATATATTAAATTTACATATTTTTCCCATTATATTTTACTTTCCCCTTGCTCAAATTTTCTTTACTTTGCATCTGATATCTTAGTGTTTTCCTGTCAAAATTGATTCCATTTTAGAATATTATTTTTCTTTCATAAGACTTTTTTTTTTTCTAATTTTACCGGGGATGCGTTTTAAAATTTTTGCTCCGTTTACAGTATCTTATTACAATTTTTTTTTCATATGCGTTTAGATAGTGCCATTATGTAAGTCGATTGGCTGGCAAATCCTCGCCTACACTGTTTTAGACATGCGACTGCTAATCTAATTATTAAATTCTTCATATTTACTAAGAATCTGACTGCGATATTTCAGTTGTATGGCCACTAAGATCACGAAATAATTTGTTAAAATCCAACTTTTAAAAGAATACGAATCTCCTATTTGTTCCACAGCTGAATAGCTTCATTAAAAAAAATAAATGGGCCAGATACCCATTTAATATAAATTTGCTACATCGAAATTGAATTGCTATATGTATATATATATATATATATATATATATATATATATATATATATATATATATATATATACAGGGTGATTATAAAAAAACTATCCCGATATATGAGCCCATAACTGTCATACCGTTCACAGAAACTGAATGAAATTCTGGCCTAAAGTATTTTGAGGTATGCACTCAAGAATCACGTGAGAAACAACAGTTACGGTTGCAGTGACAAAATTTCGAAAATTTTAAATGGCAACACCTACTTTTTTTTTTATTGGAATGTGATCTTCGTAGTGAAAAACCATAAAAAGCGTTGGAACGGTACCTGTAGCACGAAAATCGTGCTACAGGTACCGTTCCAACGCTTTTTATGGTTTTTCACTACGAAGATCACATTCCAATAAAAAAAAGTAGGTGTTGCCATTTGAAATTTTCGAAATTTTGTCACTGTAACCGTAACTGTTAGAATTTAACTGTTGCCTTTCATATGATTCTTGAGCGTATACCTCAAAATACTTTAAACCAAAGTTTCATTAAGTTTCTGTGAACGGTATGATAGTTAGGGGCTCATATATCGGGATAGTTTTTTTATAATCACCCTGTATATATATATATATATATATGTATAGAGAGAGAGAGAGAGAGCAGGATATATATATATATATATACTGATATATATATATATATATATATAGAGAGAGAGAGAGAGAGAGATTGATATAAATAATAATAGATATAAATATATTAAAATAAATGTACAACGTTAAATTAGCACAAATTAAAATCATTTATACTATCGAACAGCTGTTTCAAAGCCCTTAAGCTCTATCTTCAGTGCCAATTCAAAAGGCCAATTCAAAATTAATTCAAAAGGCTTACCTTTTGAATTGGCACTGCAGATGGAGCTTAAGGGCTTTGAAACAGCAGTTTGCCAGTATAAATGATTTTAATTTGTGCTAATTTAACGTTGTACATTTATTTTTAATATAACGGCACAAAGTTTTAATCCACATTTTAGAGATATAAATATAGATAGATATATAGATATAGATATAAATATAGATAGATATAAATATAGATAGATATATAGATATATATTTATCCATATAGATATAGTATAGATAGATAGATAGGTAGATAGATATACATAGATATATAGATAGATATAGATATAGAGAGATAGATAGATAGAGATATAGTTAGATAGATAGATAGAGATATAGTTAGATAGACTGATGGATAAATAGATGGATATATGCTGAAAATATTTCTAACTTTTAAAAGTAATATAGGTATCGTATTTCGTTTAACTATTATTAAGCATCACGGACACCTCAAGTTGAAATATGCTTATTTTAGTCTTTTATATACTGCATTCATCAGATGGTCTATAATGGTCTACTGCTATTTTAATAAGCTAACTACCTTTCTATTTATACTCACGATACTTTGTCTTCGTTAGCATGATGAGCTTAAAAGTTACGCATTTATTTTAATTTCTAATCGTTCTCCATAGATGCAGTTGAGCTATACGTGGTGTCTCAAAAAGATTGAAATGCGCTTTTTTTTCCTACTGGAGATACTTAGGCAGTGTAAATTGCAAAATGCTCCAAAATAAGGTATGAATTAAGATTATGTTGCTGAAATAGTCGCCCCATTAATTTCAAATTGTTATGCTTTTAATAAAGTTTTACAGTTCTTGATTCCTATAAGGTATATTAACAACACTTTTTCCAATGTCTGTGAAGTAAAATGGTGAAAATACCATTCTTCTAAGACCAAAATTCACCGAGTTGTGATACTTTGAATTTTATGAGTTTTCGGAGATTTCCGGTACTAAAAATGTACAAGTGATTTTTTAGTGCCGGAAAGATACGAAATTTTGCAGAATTCAAAATATCACAAATCCCTAAATTTTGGTGAATGAATGTTTTACTGATTCATTGTCAGAGCATAGAGTATGTTTTTCTGGATAAAACTCTTACCCGGAGACCATATAAAATTTTTTAAAGAGAAACTTTTTGAAAATTAATTGCAGGATTTTTTCCATTAACTTAATCTTAAATCCTACGTTATTTCGAGCATTGTTGTTATTTACACTGCCTACGTATTTTCGACGGAAAAAAAATGTATAAAGTGTTTTTCAATCTTCTTGGGACACACTGTATATAATAAATATTACAATAGAAAATCCCTTACGTTCTCAATTACTAAAATTTTTAATTTATATTTCAGAAAATGATAAGTTATATATGAATTACTCTTTAACCATCTTTTTTTCTTTGTTCTTTCAAAAATCATTAATATATTTTATTTCCTTTAATGCAGTTTATAAAAAAATAATTACAAAATTCAAATTTTTTTCTTTCTAAAGTAATGACAACTGGATACAGAGAGCCTGAAAAAGAAAAAAAAAATGTGAAAACTCTTAATGGAAATATTTATCGTTGTGGCAGACGGGTGCAATGATTAATTAGTTAAACTATAGAAAGTGTGGAAATTCTATTAAAATATTAACATCAATTGCAAATTTGAAGATATTCTTATATTATTTATAACATTTTGTACAAAATACACAGTAAGGTAATTTTTATTTAGATTTATTTGCATTATCTGCACTTAAAAAATAAAATAACAAAGTAAAATAAAAATACATTTTATTACTAGATGTATGATTACTATATTTGATTTGTTGGAAACCTATTTATTTCAGCAATAAACATTTCAGTATAGTTATTGATTGATTTTCAGTATATATATATCTTTCTATCTGTCTTTGTTAAACTTTATTTATCTTTCTTCTTTATTTTTAAATACACTCACCTAATAAAATATAAATATTATATAAAAATAAAAATCGATAGATATTTAAAGAACAAAGGACAAACTTTTCAGTATAGCTATTTATTGCTTTTCAATATACATTGTCAAGCATTAGGAATCCAATCTGTAAAGCTTTATGTCTAAATGACTCACTAATTGTACTAATTGCATGAGAATAAGAGGTATATAATGATTGTTAGATATTACCCCCTTCAAAGTAAAACTGGAAGCAAGTTTCCAGGTGTGCGCACGTAAACCATTTTCAAGAGACAATAATTCTCTCTACTGTTAAAACTGGATATTTAAAAATAAGCAAAATGTACTCATTTCCGACCTTATAATAGCTCCTAGTGCTTAACTCTTAAATTTGAGAAACGCATGTATTCATTTTTTTAGTACTTACACAGTTAGAAAGGGATACTCAAATTCTGCGAAATTTTCCTCGTTTTTGACGAAACTGTTTCCTGGGAAATGCTCCGAGCGAATATTTCGTCAAATCGAGAAAATTTGTATCCTCAAAATATTGAGGAAATTAATTTCGTCAAATTGTTTGTTCGAAAGTGCAAAAAAAAAAAGGTTGGTGGTGCCATCCATTGTCAATTTTAGAAGCATCAGTAATTGACAGGGGGGAAAAGTACGAGACTTTTCTCAAATCTTTAACGGGATTCGAACGCGCGACCTTTGGTGTGGGAGATGACTGTGTTGCGTCCTTCTCCAGCGTGGCCTTGGATGAATTTGATTTTATATGTATCTATGGGATGTTGATATGTGTTTATATTTTTAGAAGTATTTTTATCGGTGCTGTTATAATTTCTGCATGTTTTAATTAATAAGGCTAGATTATTATTATGGTTTTTCTATGGTTAATAAATAATTAGAATATGGCTTGATTAATATAATTTATTAGAGAAATTTCCTTTGTTCAATGAATGATTAGAATATGGTCTAGTTAATTTGTTGATCAGAAATAATAAATTTTGAAGTGCACATTGGAGGAGAGGTCATTTTAGATAAGATTTTAACACGTTACTGTTTATAGAGGGGAAAGGGATCAGTTATGCATATTTTAAATTTGATTGTTATATGAATATATTTCTTAAATAAAAAAGAACTCCTAAAATTTAGATTTTTTTTTAATTATTGGTAAAATGGTTGTTGCTTTCGGTCGAAAATGGACCAAATGATGTTCGCATTTTACTATTTTAATCGTTTTTAACGGAATTCTGTAACTTTAGAAGATTTTTTTAAGAGTTTTTAACGAAATTTTGTAACTTTAGAAACATTTATCTTTGAATAGGCAATAGAAATGCATAAAATCGTTACAAAAATGTTAAAGTTACAAAAAGGATAGGCGCAAATTATCAGATATGAAAATAAAGTAGAAATTTAGTAATTTCGTGTTATAGCGGCCCCCAAGGATGAAATATTTTTGTTTCTGTTTTCATTAATATATTGTAAATTTGGTACTTTCATGTATTTTTTTTGAACGATTTTGTAACAACAAAAATAATCTGGCAGTGAATGGGGAAACATTTTCGTCAAATATTTGAGAGTTTCCATTTCATTAAAAATCACTTCATTTTGAGACGAAATGATTGTCAAAAATGATGAAATATAACTCAAGAATTTCGGAATCGTCAAAAGGGAGAGTTTTATTTTTGACAGTGAGGAAACAGTTTCGTCAGATATTTGAGGATTCGCGTTTCGTCAAAAACCACGTGACTCTGTGACGAAATGATTGTCAAAAATAACGAAATAGGGCTTAAGGATTGCCGAATCGTCAAAATTGAGTGTTTTATTTCTGAGAGTGTACAGGGACTTGAACATATTTATGTATAGAAACACACATACTCATATTTTTTAGTTCAAATAGGACTCAAACATGAGTATTTAGACTTATATTTAGACTGTGTATATTTTACGTACTCATTTTCGAATAGATAGAGGAATCGTTAATGAATATATTTGGCTTAAAATTTTTAACTGCTTTTCTATATGTATTCATATTTGAATACGTTTATCAATCAGTTAGGAGTATGTTAAGTCTTAAATCTGAAATATTTATACTTTTAAGTACTAGTTTTTGAATACATAGAGGAATCGATAATGAATATATTTGGCCTCGAATCTAAAATTTCTTTTCTGTATGTACTTATTTTTGAATACATAAATGAAACAAATATTAATGTTTTTGGCTTCAAATTTGAAAAATTTCTGTATTCCTACATAAATACATGCAAGAATCTACAACGATTACATTTGGGATCAAATTTGAAATGTTTCTGCTATGTATATAAACTCATTTATTATATACACACACTGTTAAAACTAGATACTTAAAAATAAGCAAAATGTACTTATTTGTTAGTACTTTCCGATCTTATAATAGCCCCGAATACTTAACTCTTAAATTTCAGAAACGCATTTTTAGTACATACAGGGAGTCGAACATAAGTATATATAGAAGCACACATAGAGTAACAAGAGATTACATTAATATTTATTCACAAGCTTACTTTTCCGTCCGGATTGTTCACTTATATTTGAAAACATCATGTACTAGTTTCTGAAGCAATTCTACTTAAAAGAGTACATAGACGTTCTCATTTTTAAGTAGATTGTTTTTAACGGTGTATCGCATCCTATGATCTTACAATATGAAGACAATTATTACACTATAAACTTGTAGCAATTGAATTCAGGCCTCGACCATCAAAAACAATTGAAATTCCGTCACTCTATATATGTGAATTTGAGGTTTTTATAAGGAGATTCTATTTTGTAACTGCTGAGAGCAGTTGTCCGATAACACCTCTCTAGCGAGAGAAATATCTTTACGGCAAAATATTGCCGAGAAAGTGAAATTTTGCGCCGTACAAGCCGGGAATCCTGATAGACACTTTACAGATGAACTGAAATTAATTGCATGTCGCTTCATGTACAATTTCCGTGTGCTGTGAAGTAATTACTTAATAAATTAATGTTGTGCGCTAACAAGTCTTTTAATTATAAGCATTACAATATATATATATTAATTTCTTTCTTTCTTTCTATCTTTGTTAAGCTTTATTTATTTTTTCTTTACTTTTAAATGCACTCATCTATGTGGATAGATATATACATATCACAAAGAACAGACATCTTTTTTCATGCTGCTAGATAAGTCGGATGAGATATTATATATCCTGAACAATTTTAACACTGCAATGTTATATTATTCAATTCGATACTAAGAAAAATCAGTTCTCTGCTCACTTCACTTTCTTTAAAAGAGAACTTCATAAATTATGCATAGCCTCAAACTAAGATGTATGGGAGAGACATTTGCATCTCGAATGGTAACGAATGTAAGGCAATGATTTCAAACAAAAAGATTACAAATAGTGAATAAGAAAAAGACATGTGGACAACGTGACTAGAAAAAAACTATTCGAGAATACTTTGGATATAGCACAATGTTCTATTTCTGTGTAGCAAAGGAAATTTAAATTTTATACGCACACACAAAATGTGATACGTAATATTATGAGATATATGACATGTATTCTACTATAGTGACGTGATGTTTTATGTAGTTTTTCTTTTTACATATTACGGTTATAAGAAGCATATTTTAGTTTGAAAAACGTTATATCATCAATGCATAAAAATGTGACATTTAAAAAAATGTATTCGAGGAACTTTGTGGTGATTTTTATTTTGTTATTCGAAATCCATTTAAGAAATTGAAATTCACTTTTTATATATTATAAATATATATATATTTGAATTTATATATATAATATTAATAATGTAACGCTTTTATCTTTAAGGTAATAAATCTATACATATGTTTTCGTATTACAAGAAATATAGTTAATTAGCTACTTTATAAATAATATGAAACCATAATGAACACAGTGTTTAGATATAAATAGATTTTACTAAGATTTAAAACATTTTAATTCGTCATTCTAAGTATTTTATTAAATTCAGTATTTATTTGAAGGTAGTTTTTTACCAACCCTTTAAATTAAAGTAAAACCTTATTTTTTGGAGGGGGGGGGGGGGCGGGCGAAAATTAAAACACTCCTTTTATCATTGCAAAAAAGTTTTATGTAGTTTGTGTTAAACACATTTATTAAAACCACTTCAAAAGTACTTATTTGAGGGTTATTTTTCAGTCCCCCAATTGATGAGACAAATCAAAAAGAAATTTCTTATAAAAACATTAATAGAAAATAAACCTCAACTGAAATTCTGAAAACCTTCTAAACTGCTTTGGAAATTGGCGACGTTAAATTTAATATACTTTTTTAGATTTTCTTTTATTATTTCTTTTTTGTAAATTTAAATCTCTAACTGTGACTATTAAACATAATATAATCTTTGATATTAAATGTTTTATTATTGAGGAATATATAAAAATCAGATTTTATCATTTTAGTTCTTTCTTACATATCTAAAGATATGTTGGGGCAATACATTGCGTTGTTTAACCTACACAAAGCACGCAAAAATGTTATTAAGAATTATATTTTATTTACCTTATCGTCTTTAGGCAATAAGTTACAAAAGAAACAGTATAAAGGCATATAATCAAAGAAAAAGAATTATTAAAGGAATTTGATCAGAAATATGTGCGCATCACATGGTATAGATCACATGCTTACACAACTGTTTAAATGCAAACATATAGTTAAATGCATATGTACTTGCTCAATTTTATATACTTACGCACAAAAACGTTCATTTAATGTATGCCGATATGTTCAGTTCTATTATACATCTCACACATTTATTAGTTTTAACTATTTTAAATATATTTCATCTTATAAAAAGAGGTTGCAAGAAAGTTTAAAATGTAAGAAAATTATAAATTGCATGCCTTTATTTAATAATTTAATTTAATTTTTGAAGCTCTATTCTGAGATCATATTTTGAATTTATTTAAATATTTTTCACTTAAAAATGAACAACAGCGAAATAAACAATGCCGACCAGGTCTTTTTAATGACAACCAAATCTAAACAATAGTATTAATGATGCTGAAAAACTACACAGCGTTGTATCTCAACGCGAGTTTAAAAAGTAATATTTTGCATTAAGTGGCCTTTTATTTCGCATTTTATTTTACCTTTTATTTATTCAAAGATTGATATTAGATATTTGTATTATACATGATGTTTTAAGATTAGAACCTAAGACTATTTCTTTATTCGGTTATGCTTGTTTTTGTAAAATTTAATGCGTAATTAAAAGGATATTTTAAATGGCATCAAATAAAAGCAATAGTAGTAGGGTTAAAAAGTTGCCTTTATCATATAACAGTGAGCAAAATAACATGCCTTCATAAAGATACAACAATTCATGACTTTTTTTTTTTTTATAAACGCACTGAAAATAACTTACTAATATGTAATTTGTTCAATCTGCTCAAATGATACAAAATGAAGGGTAATAAAGTAAATTTCCCACAGTCCATCCGATGATATAAATTCGCCTAACCCACTTCTTTTGTTAACTTTTCTGAATACTGCTGCTACCTCTTAGAAATTTATGAAACACGTCTTGTTACACAATCGATCAATGACAGTGGTTAACACGAAATGGCGAAAAATATATACTGAACCTCCCACAATCCACCTCACCACATAAATTTGTCTCCCCACTTCCCTTGTTAACTTTTTGAATACTGCTGCAACCTCTTGGAAACCATATGAAACACTTCTGTACTAACCAATCGAACAATGGCAGTGAAATGAGAATGGTATATTGTCTTTTAGCACATAATTTTAAATAATAGTTTCAGAAAAAGCTCGTTGTAACTTTTATTCACCTTTTGAACTTTATCCTGATGACTCAAGATGCGTAATCGAACATTGCATGATAGATATTCGTAAACTGGGGCATCTTTGTCAAAGCTTAAACTCTCCATAGCATGTAACTTTCATATTTATGCTATGAGCGGTAAACATGTTTTTAATATTTCTAGCCTCTAATTTATCCTCCTCAAGATCTCCAATCTTGATCTTGAATCTCACTTCATGTTTCCCTTAAAACTCACAGTCAAATTATGAACCAAATGGGACCAATTCAGCATATATCAGGGAAGTACCAACAATTTAAACTTCTACCTCTGCTACAGCTGACCTGCTCTGTATTTATTTTCTTTGACAATATCTTCGCACAAAGAGCTTTTCAAAAACTCACAAGAGAGAATAAAACTTGAAGATCACCAGAATAAACAGCTAAATATGGTATTTGAAGTCACGTGCAACTTTTCCAAATGTTCCTCACAATATATGAATTGTAAATTTACGAAAATTAAGAAGTACAATTTCTTTAATATAAAGAAAAAATGGGGTACATTCTTTTTTAATTATTCAGAGAAAACAGCGACTAATTATTTCCAACTAACATATTAGATTCTGTTGGAAAGGATCCTTAGCTGCTTGATTTGCTTTTCTAGAGAAGGGATTTTTCGGTCTATCTTAAATTTTAGTATTACGAATTTTTTAAGGAGCCGATATTTTACCATTTCGATAGAAAACACGCCTGTTGTTATTAAAATTACAGTAAAACATGTAGCTTAAACAATATAAATTACATATGGTGTTCATCAAATAAATATTTGATGAGATTCAAAATGATTTTTCCACTTTAAAATGTTACCTTGTTGGAAAACGATTAATTCATATGCTTATAGTGAAAAAATAATATCGAAACAAAACAAAGAGAAGTTATTTGAATTGAGCTGTTGATTTTATTATCTACAAGAATAATATAACATACTCGCATATTTGGGTATTCATTAGAGCATGGATAATATGTATTGCTACAGCAAAGTATTTTTGGTACATATGATTACTCTTTATTTAGTTCTTCGGAAAACTTATTGGATGGTGAAACTTTAAAAGATGGTCATTTCAAAATGCATTTCTACCAGTTTTTGTCAAAAACACAGAAATTTTCATGAGCATGAAATTACATGCTACCTAAAACGTTGCAAAATGTTACTGATACAATCAAATAATACTTCGTTGAATTAATATATTTAATTACAAACATTGACCTTCAATTTTCTTTTATAATTCCGCCATTACTTAGCCTATAATTTCACAAGGAAAAAAAATGTAAAAAATTATAAATGAATATTAGTCGTTTCTTCAACTTATTTCATTGAATAATTTAATTACTATTATTTTTCAATAGGTACTTTATGATAAAAAGGAGTTTAATTACTGATACAAGAATGTATTTTAACTAAAAATTCTTCAATTAAATGTAAGTTGCGTTTCTATGAAGATTTGCATCATGCTATTTGCCCAGTCAGTCCAAAAAGTTGAATGAAAAAAATATATTTATTTTTAACATAAAAAGAAATTTGAATAATACAAAGAAAAGTGTCAATTAATTATCATGTAAATGATTCCAAATAAATATGTAATATGTAGCTTCTTACAATGATTCTTTGAATTAGAGAAAAATGAGATATTTAATAATAGACCATAATTATTTCTTTATTAAACATAATATTAATCAAAAGTTGATTCAATTTTACACTCCATTATGCTCAGAAAATAGTGAGAATTACACCAGAGAAAATGTGTCATATTACGGTAGCAAGATACAAACAGTTCCTTAAAAAATATACTAGGTAGAATAAATTGACGGAAAGACAGAGAGACAGACAGTGTGTGTGTGAGATAGAAAAGAAAAAGTAACTTTGTAAAACGGTAAGATTTAAAGCTAATTCAAAAGGTGTGGAGAGAGAAGTGTTATTTAAATTCAATGGCAGAAAAGTAACACTAGGACTTTGGAAGCATGAGTGCTGTTAATGGAAGTCTAAAATTTCCTGTACAATAGGCATACGCTATCAAAAATATTTAAACTGATTTTTCATCTATTTAACTGCAAATGATGGGATATTTTATTTTTAAATAATCCCATGAGAGCCCCATATTTAGCAGGCTTGGCACATACAAAAATGTTTACTTTAAGATCATCAACTTATCGAAATGTCACTATCTATAAAGCTTTAATTTATACTTAAATGTACACTTTTATTTACTTAAAGCGTGAACTTTTCTGAAATATGCACTGCTGGTAAATTATGGGCCTCCTAATTGGAGTAAGTTATTTAGCTCAATTAGATAATAACTATTCACATTTAACGAAATGAGGCACGGGTTAATATCTCCTTCCAGAACAGTTGGGTGTCTTAGCAGGTAAAAGGTGTGATCGTTGCTTCAGGACGTCGGTGAAAATTTAGAGTAATCCAGATTCAGATTCAGATTCAACCAAGCAGGGGAGCCTACCATATCACTTGAGCTCTACAAGCCCTGCTCGGCAAGTTTATTAAAAAAATTACAAATGAGTTTTAGGCCATTATGTTTTAACATAGTAATACATTTTCTCTTTTTAAATACTGTGCATAAATTAGATGTAAATGTTTTTATAGTCCATAAATTGGATGCAAGAGTTTATAGTCCATAAATTGGATGTAAAAGTTTTTATAGTCCATAAATTGGATGTAAAAGTTTTTATACTCATGGTAAGGCCCAGCTAATCCTCTGAGTCAACATATGGGAGAGTCCTCTGAAAAATGTATTCATTGTCCTCTATCAATTTTATACATTGGATAATTTTGTTTAAGGAGGCATTACTTTTTAGGATAAAAGAGAACCATGAATGAAGTGGTGTATTTGTTGGAGGCTTGATATGAAAATGCGATGTAAGAGTACATTGTAGTATATAATGTAGCGAATCACCAAGCCAGTCACAGGTGCACAAATGAGACGGTTTTCTGTCTATGTTATACAAATAGAGCGGAAACAGTCCGTGGTTGGTTGCCATTTTATAAAGATTTCTGTGAGTAAGTAAAACGTTTTCCTATACTTTAGGTCGAAGTTTGTAAGTGTAGCGGCCTGTTGTTCCATTACCCCACTCCACTTGCCAGTCTTGCAATGCTAGCAATTTGAGAAGTCCTTTGAGATAAGACGCTGGGAAAGGATAAAAACGTTGATTTTTTGGTGATGAGCGGTTAATGACTGATCTTGTTAAGCTGTCCGGTAAATAATACACATATGCTATTGAATCCCATTAATTAACTAATTCTAATTAAAAAAATTAAGTTTCTTACGTTGTGAATTTTTACCTCGCCTTACGTCATATGAAGCATGACTAGACAAAGTATATGAATGTCCAACATACTTATAAATTACAAACTAGTCCACCTGATAAATCAACTAAAAATTATTAAACAATTAATTAAGGAAAACAACTACTCGATGAAACATGGATGTTACCCCATATAAAATTAAAACATAACCGAAAATATTTATTTACAGCTATTTACAAAACATATAAAAATAAAAGAAAACATCAATAACAAGAATTATGAAATTTAAGAGAACAAATAACAAAAGAATAAATCCTGAAAATATTATTGAGTCACATATGGACCCTACTAAAGCATCTTCGTGCTGCTTGATCAAAATTGTATTAATTTATTCCCTAAATGCCTCTTAAAAATTTTAATTTATACATTAGAGGTTGGAAAATTCCTCTACATTATATCTATTCAACCCTAGCATTTCTATACCTTTTGCGCAATGCACAGAAACAAAACACATGGAATAGTGAATCGGCACCTGTAACATTCAGAGACCGTCTGATCTGGATGACAATTATTTCACAGCAAACGGGATAAGCTCGGATCTCCAGTTGGTAAACATCTTTAGGTTCGACGTTTATAAGTCTTCTATGCTGTATCATCTACCGGGCACACCATCTATCATCAGCCAGCTGCTATTTTTTTAAACATATGTATTTTTTAAAAAACCTCTAGAAAGCTCTACTTTTCTAGGTGTTTCATCTCTCTCGATCTGGAACTTCATCACCACATCTTTCACTTCTCCCGCCGAGGTCTCTCTTTCTTTTTTTTCTTCCAACCCCTCGAAACTCTGGGGCTAACTTTTTCCACCATCACTGACCATCTCCATTGGCCCTTATCTTTTTGAACAGAAGTTTAAGTCCCACATCTTATTGATCTGGCTGACCTGCACTCGGGTACCTCCTTCACGGGCCTTGGGGCCCTTTCTCTTGGTACGCTGTCCACTCTCGTAAGTCTGCTGTCCATAAAATACGCCATCAGCATCCAGCAAGCTATAAATTCTTAAAATTGCAAAACTGTCCTCCGTAAGAGCTATCATTCTTCGACTAGCAGACCAGTGACTCCGAAAGTGGTCTGCTTATATATTTCCCATACGAATGTAGAAAAACACCACTGTAAATTGTTGTTGTACTGCTTCCCCATACAAAAATAACTATGTATATTAGAAAATTGGATCAACAATTAATCCATAGGAAATCACTCATAAAAATTCATATTACAAAATAAGAGCAATAATTAATTTATGGAAAATAGTTCGTGTAATAATGTCTTTTCATTATTCATTGTAATTAATTTTGCTATAAATTGGGGGGTGGCTCGTATCTGACCACCACGCACAATTATTTTTTTTATTTAATTACACTTTGTAATAAATAAAAAAAATTGAAATATAGATATTTATCTCAAGTTTATACCAGATTTATATTTACAGCAAGAAATCGTTTTGCTGAAGAATGATTCAGTGTCGCATTTCTGAATATGCAATTAATATTCCTCTTATACAAATTTAATATTAATTTTTAATTGAGTAAAACAAAATAAATTTGTATCAAGTAACAATGTGATAAGAACGCTAATGTATTTTCATAAAGCGAGAAAGATAGATGTATTTTCTAAAATGTTTTTTGAACAGCCATCCACACAAATACACATACTTAAAAGAATCCCCTCCACACACACACATATTGTCATATGTTTATTTGGTGCTGTGAGAAATTGTACAATACATGTACTATAAATATACAAAAGAATATTAAAAATAAAAAAGAAATGGAAAATTTCAATGATGATCTAATTTTATACAAGTAATTTTAAATTTCAGAATAAAAAAGTATCTTTAAAAATTCTTTATCTCATTGTAAAAAGCATAGCTACCGAAAATTTTATAAATTGTCTTATGTAAGACATTAACAAATGGTAAACATTTAAAGGATTCAACATGACCAAACGTGGCAAATGAAATAGTATATTCACTCTTTTGAATTTATTGCGAATTATGGAGTACTTTTTAGTCCAGAAATATCTTAAACCGATAATTAAACGAACATAAATTATTTAGTATATTAATACATATTATGTTTCTTTTTCTTTCTTTCTTTCTTTCTTTTTTATTTTGTTATGCACGTAAATATTTCTATGTATTTAGTAAACTATTTTAACATCTATTAAATCAAGTTTAAAATACTGTCTTATGTATCATAAATATAATTCCTTGTTAAATCCACTTTCTATTTTAATTATGGTCTTAAAATATGAGGTCATTATTCTCATTTACTCTCCCTTAATCTCTAGGGATTTGTGTGTTTCAAAATTAAAGTTCTGAATTTGATTCTGGCCTTGTATGATTTTATAAAGGATGAAATTTATTTTACCCAGTTAAGTAAGAATGTATTAGTAATGTTTGTTTAATTAGAGTTGAAATTGCTTAGAGTAGAATGTAAATTCTCAAATATTATAATGACAGAGACAGGAAAACCAAAGTTTCAGTGTTTCTTTGCCATTTGTATTAGTTCAACCTGAAAATAAAAAGAAATACTTTGATAAAACAGTTTATTTTAAGAAAATGTTTGCACTAATTCTATTGCTTTTTTTTTGCGTAAAGTATCTTTACAATGTTCATAGAAATGATTAGTTAAATAAATTTTGATAATGGAGCAATTGTACTAGTGATGGACACTGTTAAACAACACCTTGACAAAACAAACATCTTGAAAGCATAACATTTCAATCTACCCTATATATTAAAAATTCTAATGAAACGATTTTATGAAACGAAATTTAAACGACTAATTAAACGGATATTTGTTAAATGCGGGATATGTAGACTCTGACTGTAATGTAATTTTAGTATGTTGCTACAGTTACTACAGTATGTTTTTTTTCTGAAGAGGGTGCTTGTACCATTTATAGTTATTTTACAGGGCCACACAAAATAATAATACGAATATATGAAACGAAATTATATTAAATTCGGTGTTTTTAGAACGCTGAGTATGTTGTTATAATTATTTACTTACAATATGTTTTTTACTGACGAGGGGGCATGCATTTATAGTTATTTTACAGGGTGCACAAAAGAATACCAATATATGTTAAATTCGGGGTTTGTAAAACGCTGATGGTAATGTAATTTTAGTGTGTTGTTAATATTTTAAATTATGAATATAAAAATGAATAGAAATTATCTATTCATTGCTGATACTAAACTATTAACTAAGTTATTACATAAAACACATAAACGCAGGGTATATGCAATTAATCTGTGTGCCGACCTGTCCATTCATACACCATAGTTTCTTAAGATGTTCTTAATCCAAGAAATTTTAATTGGTTATTATGCAGAATTGCAATGTGTTTACCCCAATGGATGAATTAGCAACAATTTTTCAACCCGCAAGACTGCTGACAGTCCGGGGATTGGCGCACAAAGGGCGTAGGGCAGAGCCCTTTAGTATAAATATAAAAACAATAACTTCAAAATTCATCAGCATAATAAATTCTTTTAAAACAAAAACGCTTCAATAACAAACTTTAAAAAAAATGGCTTAACCTTTTTTAAATTACTTGCTAACACATACATGTATATATATATATATATATATATATATATATATATATATATATATATATATATATATAGTATATTTAATATGAGACTTTATTTCTAATTTTTAATGACCCATTTTTTTATTTGAAGCTGGTGCATGCAATTGAACACGGCGAACATTCGGTGTCGTAAACAACTTTTTCTGTACATGACTGTGCTGCAAAAATTTCTGCTTCAAAGATTCTCCCCTCAAAATTCATTTATTTCGGAGAGCTTAAAATGCGCTAGTAAGTGGACACGTAAACTCCAGTAGTGAACAGCTATGTGTTCCAGTAGTACTCACATTTGAAATCTTGCATAAAACGTCATTTAATAAACGAATCGACTAGAAATGTATACTTTATGAACAAGAATATATTTGTTGTTACGTTAATGAATTAATACAATGAAAACATAAAAAAACTTATATTTAAAGTTTAAAAAAAACGATTCTCTATAAATGTTTAAAAACTTTATTGACACAGTTTGTTATTGACAAAGGAGCTACAATTACCTTATTGCCTTTTTAAATTACTAGAAGTTTTAATGCTTAATTTAATGTCTATTACTATTGCACAAGCAAAGGGTAATCTTAAAGTAAATAAAATCTGTAAATTATTTGTGTAAATAAGTTATATTAAAAAAGCAACCAGATTTCTTGTTTTTGATAACCATTTATGTTATGCTATTTTAGATTTGAAAGATTGTTGCACATTTGATTTAAATTGTATCCCAGAGAAATATGGTGTGAAGCTTTCTCTGAAACTTTATGTCAAAATGACTCCCTACTTGTACTAATTGCATGAGAATAAAAGGTATATAATGATTGTTCGATATTACTTCATTCAAAGCAAAAACTGAAAGCAAGTTTCCAGATGTGCGCACTTAAAACATTTTCAAGAGCCTATAATTCTGTATCGCATTCTGTGATCTTACTATATAGAGACGTTTTTTACACTATAAATTTGTAGCACTTGAAACCAGGCCTCGACTCTCAAGAATACTTGAAATTCAGTTGCTCTATATATGTGTGAACTTTGAGGCCTTGAGAAGGAGATTCGATTTTGTAATTCCTGAGAGCAGTCGGCTCTTTAGCCTGAAATAATATCCTACGGCACGATGTTTCCGATAAAGTGAATTTTTGCCCCGGACAAGCCGCACCATCCTGATAGAAACTTTTCAAATGAACTGAAATAACTGTATGTCACTTTATGTATAATTTTCGTGTGCTGTGAAGTAATCGCTTAATAAATTAATGTTGTGTCTAACAAGTCTTTTAATTATAAGCGTTATAATGGTATTAAATTCACATATTACGGCAAATGCATTAAGATTGCTTTGTTTTAATTGTAATTATGATGTAAACCAGGATTTTAAAAATGTGAATAGACCTGATTATGAAAGATGCATAATTTATCAACGTTTTCGCTATCAAAATTTTTGTGATTATAATTTAAATGAAAAAAATATTTAACTCAGAATACGATTTTAAGGGATATTTTCAGGGAATATTTTAAAATTAATCTAACTTCTGTCATAGTCAGTATTTCCTTAATTCTTAATAATATCTATTCCTATTTAAAGTCCTTTTAAAAGTAAATATCCGTATACTAATAATTATTTTATTCCAAATCTTAATCTAAAATTTAAGATCATTCGTAGCTTTTATCAGTTCCCCAATCTATAAAATTCTGAGACGCGTTCTCATTTCGAATGTTTTTTAAAAGCCATTTTCTTTTTATTATTATTATTATTGCTCTGATTTTTTCGCGCGCTTGGGATTTTAACTTCAAAATTTCTCCGCACCCAAGTACGGGATTCTTTACCGTCTTAGCTCCTCCTTCGCACCTCATTGGCTGGGCTGGAGCTAGATTCTCACTCATTGGGTTGTGCGCTCGTGACGTAATTTCTGTATATCTCCGCGGAGAGAACAAAACTCGCCCGCACCGGTCGGAGCACGAGATTTTTGACGTTTTCGGAAGCTAAACAAATATGTGTCTGGTATTTTTAATTCCGTAGAATATTCAACTGGCCCAGTAACATCTTAATTCAATGAAGCGAAGCAACGTTAGCCCGAGGGCTATAAGTTTTAGACCTTTTGGGAATTGTTTCTGTATTCTAATAAAATTATTTGTCTGGAGATTGGCTGGATTTATTGGAAAACTTTTGTGGACTCATTTCATTGCCTTCTACTTCGCCATACTCGCTAATATCGACTGCAACTTGCTATATCGTTGAAGGACTGCCATTTTTTTTCATCGAATATTATTCATCGTAATATCTCAACCTCGTCAAAATGCTACAAAAAGCCCGTTAAGATTCCATGAACTTGCGCTGAGCTTGCCAATGTTCTGATGGACGGATGAGCTGCGAATGTATTGCCGGCTACTGTTGTACATCTTCATAGCGAAGAGTGTGCGTCTAGTTCTCGCGAAGAGTATGTCGATTAGTTGTTCTTCTGATCGTCTGATAAACGGAGAAGCTGTGATATGTTGCTGAATGCGGATGCTGTACATTTTCCATTGTGGTGTGTGCAACTGATTCTATCGAATTTTTCAAAAAGTGTTGGAATAATTTATCCCTGGAAACACCAGATGCAGACCAGTGTGAATGTTCTACAAAACAACATCTCAATAATGACGGAATGATCTAAATAATATTTTCTTTTACAGAAAAAAAAATGAAAAAGTATCATTATACAAAAAAATAAATAAATTGATCGGTCTCAAAAATTTCAAAAAGTAAACAGGCAGACAACTTGTGAACGGAATTACGTTTGAAAAAAGTTATTATTGTATGTATTATTTATTATTTTATTTATTTTTATGTTATTTAAGTTTCGCTCAGATTTTCTTATTTGTTGTATTATTAATATTACTATCATTATTTATTAGAGATGGAGGTATTTACATTTGTTATTTAATTTAAATTTTATTTTACATCTGTTGTGTTAATTCTCTTTAATTTTTATATTAATGTTATTGCGATCTGGACTTGTAAAAGTCCTTGGTGATCACAAAATGAGTGAAAACGAAATAAACATAATTCCTTTTGATTTCGAATCTGGAATGAACATTCAATCTTGGTTAAACCATTTTGACAAAACACGCCTTTCTGAAAAGAAAGATGAAAATTGGAAGATTAAAAATATTTCAAAATATTTGAAAGGAGAGGCTCTGAAGGTATTTATCAATGAATGTTTAGAATGTAAAGCTTTTGACAAAATAACTGATATTCTTACTGAAAAATTCATGTTCATATTCCTCGATTTTCAGAATTTGCTTCTATGAAATTAAATGATCTCAATGATTTGGATAAGTACTTTCGAAAAAAGGTTGATATAGGTAGACAACTTTGTTTATGTGAAACTATAATAGTACAGGGATTAAGAGACGGTCTCAAACCTGAGTACCAGAATTATATGTTTAGTAATCCTCCAAAAAATACAATAGACTGGTACATAATGGCTAAACAGCTAGTAGTAATTCCTACTTCGTAGGTCAACAATAGTAATTCTAGGAGTAATTTTCAGAATTATAGATCATTGCCACAATATGATCAGGCACCTAGACATTGGGTTCGCCGAAGTCGAAATTTTCATATGCCAAATTCCAATTTTCATTCACAGAACAATTTTAATGCTCCAAATTCTAGATTTATAAATCCTAGGTTGCCTACTACACATTTTCAGAGCAAATACCCAAGTAGACCATGTCGAATGTGTTTAAATAGAGGTATCCAAAATGTTTATCACTGGGAGAGGAATTGTGTATTCAATGTGAGCCTTTGCAATCTTCTGCACCCCCTCTTAGTCAACCACAACCATCTACTGATAATATATGATAGTTAATTGTATCAGGATATGTAATTAACAGGGAACTACCTTGTGTGATTGACTCTGGCTCAACCATAAGTATTTTACCTTTTAAAATTGTTAAATTGTTAAATGCTAAAGTTATAAATATTCCACCTGTTATTATTGGCCAAGCCAAAGGAACTGTTGTAATAGATAAAGCTTGTAAATTATTCTTTAAATTAGGTAATGTGCAACAAAATATTAGATTTTTGATATGTAATACAAATTTAGATTATGCTATATTAGGTTTAAAAGAATGCTGTAAGTTTAATTTAATTATTGACTGTGCTACATGTAGAGTATTACAAGGAGACCTTGTTTTAAATGAATCTAAGAACATATCCAGTGATAAATTAAGATTACTTCATTTTAATGTTAACTGTGATTATCAGAGAGTGCAACCCGATTCTGGAAAGATCATATCTCCTCAATCCTTTGTTCCATCTAATGTTGATAATTCTAAATTAATTGGGGAAATAAATTCTATAGAAAATGAAACTTTAAGGGAAAGTATAAGGGATTATTTAGACATTTTTTCTAAAAATAAATTTGATGTCGGGAGAATTAATATTGAACCGCAACGTATTTTTCTTAATTCTGACCTACCAATATCTCTGAGGCCATACAGAACTTCCCCTTTAGAAGAAAAAGAGATTTCGGATATCAAATTCAATCACTATTAGATGCTGGTTTAATTAAAGAGAGCAATAGTCCCTATTCTGCCCCTGTTACATTAGTAATGAAAAGAGAAGAAGGTAAGAAAACTAGATTATGTGTTGACTATAGAAAATTAAATGCAATAATGAAAAATGACGCCGAACCCCTACCTCGTATCGATGGAATTTTAGATAAACTGAGTAGTGCACAGTATTTTTCAACTTTAGATTTAGCCTCTGGCTAGTGGCACATACCCATACATCCATCCGATACTGAGAAATTGGCTTTTGCTACCAACTTTGGGCTCTTTGAATGGTTAGTTCTGCCCTTCGGGATTAAATTAGGCCCCCCGATATTTAATAGAACCCTTAGAAGAATACTTACTAAATACAAAATAGACTTTGCTTGCCATTAATTTGATGATATCATTATTTTTTCTTCCTCATTAGAAGAACACATGCAACATTTAAACCAAATATTTGAATTATGTAGACGTGAAAACATTAAACTTAAACTATCTAAATGCAATTTTGTTCAAAGTAAAATTAACTTCTTAGGATATACCATCCGGAATGGCACATTAACTCCTGCTAATGCTAATATTGAAGTAATAAAAAAACTAAAACCCCCTTCAAATGTAAAGGAACTTCAGAGATTCTTAGGATCTATCAATGTTTATCACAAGTTTATAGATAAATATGCCGAAATTCGAGTCCCTCTTAACAGATTACTCAGGAAAAATACATTATGGGAATGGAATACAGATTGTCAAAATTCTTTTCAAAAATTAAAAGATGCCTTAAAAACCAAACCTATCTTAAAAATGTATGACCCTAAGTTACCACTCCATATGTTTGTTGATGCCTCACAGGTGGCAGTAGGTGCAGTCTTAAAACAACCTGATAGTAATAATTTTTTACATCCAATTGCTTATTACTCTAGAGGATTGAGAAGTTATGAGAAGAATTATTTTATTACCGAGTTAGAGTGTCTTGCCATCATTGACACGTTAGACAAATTCTATCATTATTTTCATGGTGTAAATTTTACCATTCATACTGATCATGCATCTCTTGTATGGTTAAAAAATACTAAACATTTGAGAGGCAGGTTATTTAGATGGTTTTTGAAGTTGAGCATGTTTGAATATAATATAGTTTACGAAAAGGGATCCACAAATGTCGAAGCCGACATGTTGTCGAGAAACCCAGTTTCACATTTTATTCAACCACTTACTTTTCTTCTGGACGTTAAAGAAATTATAGAGAGGCAGGAAAAAGATAATTTGTGTGGTAAAAATTATCTAAATGAAAATGGACTTATGATTATTAAAAGGAAAGGATTTCGAAAAATAGTAGTCCCCATGTCTTTAAGGAGAAAAATACTAAATGTTGCTCATGAAAAATTTGGTCATCCTGGTATTCAAAAAATGTTAAATTTAATCTCCCCTAATTATTATTGGCCTGACATGACGCAAGATATAACCAATTTTGTAAAACATTGTGATATTTGTCAAAAGATTAAAAAACCCAGACAGAAAAAATTTGGCTTATTACAAGCTATGCCCACCACAGATCAACCTTTTGAATGTCTTTCTATTGATACTGTGGGAGGATTCAATTATTATAACTCCACCAAAAAATATCTACACATCATCATCGACCATGCAATCAGATATGTTTGGGCATTTCCTTCAAAAAGTGTTACCACAGAAACATACACAAATTGCTTAAAACAAGTCTTCAATATTCAATTCCCTCAACAATTATTCTGTTTCAACAAAATTTTCGATATACTGGGTCCTCAAAAGGTATTAAGTGATAGGAATGCAGCCTTTACTTCACCTAGATTAAAAAAAAAATTGCGGAATCACAATATTAAGCAACGTTTAACCACATCACATCACCCTCAAACGAATGGCAAGTGTGAGAGAGTGAATCAATCAATAGTTACAAGATTAAAGTGTAAAGTTAATTCTACTACCTCCAAAATTCCTTGGACCAAACTGCTGACTGAAGTAGTTAATGAATACAATAATACACCCCATTCCATAACCAAATTCCCTCCTGCTTATTTACTTTTTGGCAAATTACCCTATGATTCCCCTCTTAAGCAAAATTATTACCCTCCTGTTCAGGAAGCCCTCAACATTGCTAAAAAACGCACGGATGAATTTTACTGGAAAAGTAAAAAATATTATGATAGAAACTATGTGGAGCCAAAATTTGAGATATGAGATCTTGTTATCTATGAAGAATTCCATTATCCCAATACCAGAAAGCTCTCACAAGTTTTTAGTGGTCCCTATCGAATCCTTAAAAAATTATCTGATGTAAATGTTGAAATTAATGGACAGACTCAAAATAAATTTACTGAAATAGTCCATGTATCAAAATTACGCCCTTATTACCCTCCTGATAAATTAAAATTATCACATGAGCAGCAACAAACTAATGTTAAATCAATAGCTTAATATTAAACTTAGTAAAGCAAAAATTAACTAAATTTAATGAAATCAAATTATAATTGACTAATCAATTCTCTTCTGTATAACAGTATGTTCTTGAATATAGGAATTCCCAAGAATATTACTGCCAATATTTTTGCTTGAGTTAACTTTTTATGCAGGCGTAAATTAGTTGATTTGAGTTAAAAGGTTTTTATATTGGAGTGAATTGAATTAGAACAATAAAGTAAATTGGAATAGCAAATTAGATTAGAATAATACATTAAATTAAAATAATTGAATAAAAATTCACTGGATTAAATTAAATTATAATAATAGAATAAAATTCTCTACTAATAGTAATAGTTAAACTTATTATCCACCGTTCACTTCAAAGTCTTATTTTCATTGAGCAGCTTATGTTTCTCTTGTTTAACTGAAAACAGAGAGCACATTATCTTACTGAATTGTTGATAATTTTTCACAGATATTTCTTAGTTTACTATTTATTTATTTTGTTTCCTTTTATTAAGTATATTTTCATTCCTCACTGATATTGAAAAAGAATGAGGAATTAAAATTACCGTATTTACCCGCGTATACGTCGATCCCGCGTATAAGTCAGCCCCCCCCTTTCCCGATCAAGAAATTTGAATTTTTTTAAATCCCGCGTATAAGTCGACCCCCCACTTTTCCGATCAATAAATTTGATTTTTTTTTAAAAATACATTATTCGAAATCACCTGGAAAAAAAGGAAGTATACTAAATATACAATAATAAAGGAACTTTATTTTTTTTTCTTTGTACATTTTTTCGAAATCATCTGAAAGAAAAAGTATTAAATATACAATAATGAAGATAATAATATACAAAGTTAAACTGATTCAATGTCCGATTCAATATCGGACTCGCCAAACAATTCACATAAATCCTTCGTCGTCATCGGCACATCATGATACACGTTTTCAATCTCTGTATCGCTACATTCTTCCTCGTCGTTATCACTTTCGAAAATGGCATCATCTTCTGTGCCGTCTAGTTCGTTGCTTATGCAGCAATTCTTGAACGATTTTAGAATCATTTCGGAAGGAATTTGATTTCACGCATCTTTAAACCACTGGGCAATTAATGCAATGTCGGGCTTTCTAATATTGCCGCCTTTTGTTAATGTTGGACAACCGGATGAAATCCACTCTGAAAAAAAAAAATTAAGGACCCTCGCATAAGTCGACCCCCCCAACTTTAAAGTCTTTTTTTGTCCAAAATTTCTCGACTTATACGCGGGTAAATACGGTATATACAGATGAATTACTGATTTAGTATTATTTTGAAGTTGTTTGTTATTGTTGATATTATTATGTCGTTATTATAATTGTTGTTGTTATTTATTATGTGATAAGATTATAAAAGAGAATATTCTTGAGAATTGTGATAAAAGAGAACCACTGATAGTATATTAGTTGATAATAAACAGTCACATCTTACTAGCAAAACATCTAATACTCATATCTAATTGATGGAACATTATTAACTGACTGGACTTCACTTAATAATTGCACTTATCAAGCTATACCTACTTATCAAGACACAAAACTTATCAAGCATCACAAACCAATACTTTATTTGTTTATTGAACTTAGTGGGGATGAAACTTTCTTATGTTTTTGAACTTTATGATTAACTGGAATTATCCTACTACAGAATTAATACACTGTATTGCCGTAAACTGTACTACTGGCTAATACTTGACATATCTGTGCCTTCATATCCATACCAAGAAACTTTTTTTGGAAATGAGAGGTCTATAACTCAGACTGTTACTGATTAAGAGGACTATTAGAGAATTATACTTTTCACTGCTTAGACAAAAATACTTTGTTTACTTCATTTTCATCCTTTTCACTATTTATGTTTGAAGAGAAAAAAAAATTATTTGTTACTAACTTATTTATATAGTAATTGTATGTATTTCTGTATTTAAACAATTCCCACAGGTTCGCGTTTACAAAAATAACTATTGAATTAACTTTAATAAAATCAAAGAATTTTTGGCATTAACTAGAATACCAGATAAATATTTTGTAATCCAAATTCTTGCTTGCCTTAATGAACTTGTAGATCATCGGATCTACCCGTCATTCGGATTTTTAGGGGGGAGGGATAATGTTATATAAAAATTTATTTCCTTCGTATCCTTCGCATTAATATTTTAAAATTATTCTAACTTCTGTCATAGTCAGTATTTCCTTAATTCTTAATAATATCTATTCCTATTTAAAGTCCTTTTAAAAGTAAATATCCGTATATTAATAATTATTTTATTCCAAATCTTAATCTAAAATTTAAGATCATTCGTAGCTTTTATCAGTTCCCCAATCTATAAAATTCTGAGACGCGTTCTCATTTCGAATGTTTTTTAAAGCCATTTTCTTTTTTTTATTATTATTATTGCTCTGATTTTTTCGCGCGCTTGGGATTTTAACTTCAAAATTTCTCCGCACCCAAGTACGGGATTCTTTACCGTCTTAGCTCCTCCTTCGCACCTCATTTGCTGGGCTGCAGCTGGCTTCTCACTCATTGGGTTGTGCGCTCGTGACGTAATTTCTGTATATCTCCGCGGAGAGAACAAAACTCGCCCGCACCGGTCGGAGCACGAGATTTTCTACGTTTTCGGAAGCTAAACAAATATGTGTCTGGTATTTTTAATTCCGTAGAATATTCAACTGGCCCAGTAACATCTTAATTCAATGAAGTGAAGCAACGTTAGCCCGAGGGCTATAAGTTTTAGACCTTTTGGGAATTGTTTCTGTGTTGTTCGTCTTCTAATAAAATTATTTGTCTGGAGATTGGCTGGATTTATTGGAAAACTTTGGTGGACTCATTTCATTGCCTTCTACTTCGCCATACTCGCTAATATCGACTGCAACTTGCTATATCGTTGAAGGACTGCCATTTTTATTTCATCGAATATTATTCATCGTAATATCTCAACCTCGTCAAAATGCTATATATATATATATATATATATATATATATTGAAAGTAATAATGTACATTATTACTAATTTTATTATGCGTATTGAAATATTTATTTTATTGTTATTATTGTATTGAAAGATTCAGTATGCTATAAAATAAGAATTAAATAATTGCTATAATGTTAAAATAACCATTGATGCTGTTCTATTTGAAATGGTGATATATGAAACTTAGACTTGAGAAAAATGACAAATGTTAAAAGTAAACTGTAAGTGAAATTCCCAGTATAAATAAAATAGTAAAAAATAATAAATTTAATTGGTAATAACATTTGAATATATCGAGTAATTTCAACTGATTTAAGCAAAAATGATTTGACTTTTTAATTCAGTGAACTAAGCTCAAGGGTAGTTACAAGAGTTGCTGCGATCCTTATATTTAACAAAGTTGCGGATGGGAGTTGTACTTAAATGTTAACTCTATTGCTACTTATGACTCTATATGTAAAGCGTGAAGGTGAGCAATTTCTTCCATTGATTGTGATTCAAAATATGACTTTCTAACTGACTTTATGAGTTAGGGTAAATTAAAATGGATTGAACTTGGTTTGAGACATGTTATTGTTAATTATTTTTTATTTCTTATTTATTGTGTATATGTTTTGGTTATATGATATTCTTATTATTCTTGTTCATTCATATCAGTATTTCTTGTATTTTTCTTGATGGGAGATTCGTCAATTATTTAGGAAAAATTAATTACAGTATTGAGTAAGTCTGACAGCATTGTAAACTCAATTATTTCAGAAGATCTGGTAGCTTTTATGGTTTGTTATAGACGAACAGTAAGGAGGAATAAATCAATAACAGACACTACTGTACTATACACACTAATATAGCATTAGTTTTTTCTATAATCTAAATGTAGGTATAATAAATTACGCTATAATTTATCGGTGCTTGAAAGCAATAAACAAATCTGTCACATAAAAATATGAAAAACACTGTAACACACCAGGAAATTTTACATAGCTGCGTGCTATGAATTTCACGTTAGCGTTACAGTTTACTTTTAAATCGCTTAAGTAATAAATTTAACTTTGTGATATTGACCCTTTTTAATCTATTTCAACGATAAATGCAGACTATAAATCAGCCAGGATCATAGTGATTGAAGTTAAGAGGAAAAACCCTACTTCGATAAGTAAAAAGTTTCACTCAAATAAAAAAAAAACATCCGGTTAGAAAAAAAAAATATTTACATTTCTTCAAGTATCTTACAATATCTAAACATAGAAAATTAAGACACAAAATGAAGAGATGTTTAAGTCATTAATACAGTTTTTTATAAATATATTTTGAGACTTAACGACACACTATACTACAGAATGATTTGGCTTTATAAAATAGCTTTATTCGTTATACCAACACCATTGTTGCCAAACGCAACAGTTAGCGCAAAATTAAACATTTGAAAAAATAATTAAATTTTTTAGTGCGAAAGTGATCATTTAAAAATATAACACTTCAAAATTACAGACTTTTACGAGAACTATTTTATTATATCAATAAAACTATATACTTAAAATAAAAGAACAAATAAAAATTATACAATAAAATAAAACTCAATTAAAACTGCAGACATTAAATTGTAAATTTGTCTATTAGCATTGCAGTAAACATTTAATATATTTTTTTTAAAGACGTCGCCACATCAAATCTATAAAATCGGCTGCTAAATAATGCCGAACAGCGCCGCACTGTGCTTTATTATACATATCATATTGTGATTTCTCAAAATCTCTCAACAGATTGGGTACAGCATCCACTGTTAGTGTGTACAAATTATATTTGTGAATTACTATGACATGTTTGTTCTTTACGTATAATTCCATAGCCCTGAGACCTTTTATTCCAATTTCCTCATTATCAGGTAATTGACAAATGGAAAATCCACCTCAGTGGCAAAGAAAAATGTAAGCTATAAGTTAATAAAGAAAAATTTCCATTCGAAAAATAGCAAGTTAAGATGTTTTTCGTGGTTAATATTAAATAATAATAAAAAAAATAATTCACTTTCTATATATATTGTGTCACAATGTTTGGGCCAATAAAAATCTTTTGCACGATCAGTATTGAAATAAATGGCTCATTAGCATACATTTTGGCATGATGTTGGTATAACGGCTAAATAACGTAAAGGGTTTAGATCATTACAGTTACTCTTTTTTCGTCACATAAATTTTCATTACATAAAAAAAAAAAAAAAAAAAAAAAAAAAAAAAAAAAAAAAACATACAAAAGACTAGTTAATGAAAGTATGGAAATGTCTTGACTATTTTGTATTACCATTGATTAAACATTTATGTAAATCAAATACTTTATTCTGAAAAGTATACTTACACATTTCGTGTTTATGTTGATGTTTCAGCACGTATACTTGGTTTTATACATTTTTTATAATCACTATTATATTTATGTTTCTCTTCATCTAAGGTTTCATTACTAAAGTAGGTAAAAAAAAAAACGCGCAACAATTTACCTATATAAAGTATAGAAAGGTCTTGATTTTTATTTCGCTGATGGTTAAAATTTTACCTAATTCAAATAATTTATTTTAAAATATACTTACAAAATTTCGCGTATATTTTGATAATTAAGCAACGCACTACAGAGAGATAATGCTTTATAAAATGTTTTCGACATTACTTTTATACATATTTTCTTCACATAAAATTTAAATGCAAAATATATAAGAAAAAAAATACAAAATGCCAATCATCGAAAGTATAGAATTGGATTGACCTTTCCTTCGCCGATAGTTAAACTTTTATCTAGATCAAATATTTTATTCTGAAAAGCATACTTACACATTTCGCGTAAGGAAACATGTTGGTCAAATAGAACTGTATAAAAATTTATTGTAACAGATTGATATTAAAGAAAAATAAAATTACAGTACAGCAATATTTTCGGACAAAAATTTCCTTTGTCTGGTAATTTATTTTTATTATACTTTTTTTAAAATGTCTCGACTTGCCATTTATACATTTCTTCAAATAGTTTTTCCTCTTTCAATTTCTAAAGCATTTGTTATTCTATTTTCTACCTACAATTTCTTTTGATATTTTACATGTAAGTTCTAGAATGAAATTTTTATGTATTTGTTCGGACTATTTTAAAACATTTTTAAAGAAACAAAATATTTTTTTACAAAAGTATAAATTATTACTTTTTCACACAATGAGATTTTTTTTTTTTGTGAATTTAAAAGTGAAATTCTTGAGATAGGAGATACTACAGTCATGTGAAATAAAAATTTATCAAAACAGTCAAATTAGATAAGAAAATATATTAAAGTTGTTTGATTAGTATAAAAAAGTTAAACCACATTTTTCTGTTTTTACAGAACATGCTTATTGATAATTTTTTCGTAAATAATGCAACAGTGTAATTAAATTTATCATATTACAATATGAGAATATTAATTCCATTTACTCGCTTTAAATTCCCCAGGATTTGCGTGTCTCATAATTAAAATTTTGAACATTATTCACGCTTTTGTTTCATACTAGCGTGGACTCCAGGTGCAGTAAAATATAGTTTGTACATTTAAGAGTGAATGTTTTAGCAATGTATATTCAAATAAAATGTGAATTAGATTAAATTTTAAATGAAATTATTCACTTTTTAATCTGAAAGCTCAAATGTAGAAGCCCAATTTATATATATATATATAATACTGCCAAACCCAGTTAATACGAGAAGCAAGGAAATTATAAAAAAAACTCATGTTAACCGTTACTCGTAATATCCGTGATGGTACACTGCAAAAAAAATTGTTGATTTTACAGTACAATACTGGCAGCTGGGATGCCAGTATTATACTGTAATATCAACAATTTTTTTTTGTTTTTTTTGCAGTGTAATAAAAATCTTAAAAAACACAAACATAATTAAACTAATTACTAATATTAATTGATCTAGTTATCTCAATGATAAAAATAACTTAATACTTAACGGACGGTTCATGTAAATATATATTTTTTCATTCTGATTTCCTAGGACGGTCCAAAGAAATAGAACCTGTATCTATTGTACATTCTTTGGACCGGCGACGTAAAATTACTTGAAAACAGGTTTTTTGGATATATGTAATTCCGCCCATGGGCGGTATTTTTACATTTCACGTGTCACATTATTTCTCAAAAAATATATTCAAAATTCATATTTTAACAATTAATTGGCATATAAATACCTTATTTTTGCTATGCATATAAATACTTTATTTTTACTATGCATATAAATACTTTATTTTTACTATGCATATAAATACTTCGATTAGAAACTACATAATTTTTATATACATTCATTTATAATATAAATACGAACAGAGAAAATATTTTTGTTAAATACTGGAACATGCAAGTATAATGCGCATAGGCGGGGCTTCCTGTTTAAAAGATGAAAACAACTCGTCCGCAATGTGTACAAAAATGCCCGGAAACCGAGAAAGGCAGAGAAAAACAACATATATATAATATAAATGAGGACGCGAGTTTCAAAACTCGCCTTATCCAGAAAATCAAAATTTGGGAAATCGCGAAAAATCTCTAACTGCTTCCGTTGGTATTCATTGTAAATCAAGATTTTACTATGAAAGAAATACATGCTAAATCCATTTTTATACGGATTGTAGTGTTTTTTTGATGCAGATTTACCAATAGAATAAATAGATAGAAAAAACACAATTTTTAAAATTTCTGATAAGACGAGTTTTGAAATTCCCGTCCTTAAACACAGTGCATCAATAAATATAATACATATAGAACACAAGATAGATGACACAAGTAATTAAAAAATATAAAAATCGAAAATATTTTTAGTATTGAAAGTTTCCGTGTTGAATTTCAGCGTTGTTCAATTTTAGTATTCAAGATTCTATTTTCAGTGCGACCAATATGTATTACGACATATTTTAACTAAATTAATAATACAATGAATGCGTTTTTTCTTTGTAATGTTTATGTAAATACGCAATATATCTGGGTGACTTATCGCACCGGACTCGACATATACCATTGTAGTAAACAGTCATTATTTCATAATTGCGTTTCATAATTCAATAATTTAATTTAAAACACTTGTCAATTTACAAAACACATTTATGATCCCCTTGGAGGTATCGCGTGTTATGATGTATCTAGTGCGTGTTCTCCGATTTAAAGATATGAATTTCTATTTAAAATACTTCTATATTTTCAATGCTAAATATAAAATATAGCTTAATGAATACAGTAAATTGAGTAATTCATGACACTAGATAGACATATTATGTTGCCTAAATTAGAAATTTTGTGTGGAATTTCAGGAGATTTAGTAGACAGCTACAGAAGCATCTTACACTGTTAAAAATATCCCTGTAAAATTACGGGCAGAGGCCGGCAGCAGAGATTCCAGTCATACCCCGTAAAAAAATATCCATGCCCATCATTTTGTGCAGCCCGTAATTTTACTGGGCAAAGTAATACAGCATTAACCGTATAATTATGGTCCATGAATGTAACTTTATGGTCTGCCTTATTACGGTTAGGGCGTAAAAAAGACTGTAAATTAACAGTGAGTGATCGTATATGTTTAACCATTATCTTATGGTTTTGGCACGTAATTTGAAGGTATGTTTTTACACTGTTATTAAGTGTGGGGGGAGGAGGAGGCATTGCAACAACAAAGTACCTAAAGTTAATTAATTTGCAGAAGTATTTTTTTAAAAGGAAATGTTTACCAATTAACCAAGGATAATTCAGAATGCAACTATCAAAATTTGATTTAAACTATCTTAAAACCGCCGACTAATCGAAACTAGCATGCTAATTTTAGGAAAACGTAATTTAGTATATATAAAAAAGAGTAGTTTGTTTCCACATTGATATTATTTTTGACGTTACTTCAATAAACTTACTTCACTTTCCTCTTTTTCGGCACAGCAACGATACTCTTATGCTACACAGGCACATCTAACTTTTCTTGCTTGCAGAAGATCACTCATGGTAGTCGTTTGTTACACAATAAAACTACACACTCGTGATCTTCAGAGAGCAATCAAACCCGGAGATATCAACCAGACACTGTTTTCTTCATCTGTTTCACTTTTCATAGATTGAGTTCTTGTAAGAAGTGCAAGTGACGTCAAAAATAATATGAATGTTCCCTAGAAAGTAGTTTTCACCAAAAGCAGAATATGGTTAAAAGTGTGACGTATGTCGCAGAACAATGGTCTTCTATGCAGAACATTTCAAATTCTTAATTTCAACGAAATTTGTCATTCATTCTGAGTAAAAAAGTGCAAAATTCATCAGTCGATCACCAGAAAAGAGCAAAATTTGTCACCCGAACATCAGAAAAAAAAACCCGCAAAATTCTTCAATCATTCATGTAAAAAAATAGCAAAATTCATCAATTGGCAGACTTATTTAAAACCAAAAACTTTCTGCACACATAAATATTGGATCAAAAACTTTCTGCAAATTAATTTAATGTTTTTTAATAAAATTACATGTTATATTATTTTGATGATATGAATTAAAAACAGTAGTTACCATTTAAATTAAAAATTAATTAATATTAAAGAATAATTAGTTTGGTTCAAAAAGTAATAAAGCTAAAAATCCATGATAGGAAGGTGCATTCTTATCAATTATTTTGTCAATATATTTAGAAACTGCCAAATCCTTAATATTGTGACCTCTTCACACAAAATGCCAGTCACTCTGTTTTCAGAAATAATGTGACATTGCTTCTGAAACAACTGAATCACATTTTGTAGGTAGAGGTCCATTTATAGAATCCAATTTGAGAAAAACCCCAAAAATATGTGCCTTAAATAACACATGATTTCCTCGGTGTCATTTTTTTTTCTATTATTATTTTTATTTCTATTTGAAAAATTTGCAGCCACCAATAAATCATTGATGAACATTAAAATTTGATGCATTTTGAAATAGTTAAATTTAGCTTTAAATCATTTTAAAGAAATTCAATTTAAAAATGTTTTCTAACAATATGAAATTAATCGAATTAAGGGTGTATTCAAATCCAAACTGCTTATTTTGAGACACATTCGTAAATTCATTTTTGCTCTAAAATGCATCCAATCGGCAGGTTCTGTTATTCAGAAACTTTATAATGTCCGTATTGTCTCGATTTTTTTATAAAGGCAGAATATATTTTTTAAAATGCTGTCAAAGTGAACATTTTGAACCGAATTTCCCAAAGCGATAGCGCTGAGCAAAAAAAAAAAAATGATCGTACTGTGAAAATAATTGTCTGTAAATCAATTTCTAAGTAATTGAACGAAAAATAAAAACATGGGGCCCTTATAAATGTCTTTATAAATCACGCCGCGAAGTTTCCTGTTGTTACTTTTAAAAATGAGTCTCTGTAAATATGTCTCAAAATTTTGAGTTGTTGAGCATGGAAAAATATTTTATTTGAATACCGCCTTAACCGCCCCCACCGGGCTGAAAAGTCATTGCAGCTGCTGATGGAAAACCGATCAGCGCCGCGCTCTAGTCTGCAGAAAATAGAAATAAAACTGTGTGATGTCACAACAATATTTTGCGTATTTAAACTTTGAATTGTGCAAAAACAATAAATAAATCAAACATAAATATGGGAAATATTTTAAATTTTTCAATAATAAAAAAAAAATAATAAAAAATAAAATAAAACTAGTCGTGCCAATCCTAAAATTCTTCTATCTCATTCAGGTTTCAAATACCCTAATTTCCTGCCTATAATCCGCAGGTGTCAATCTCATGATATTTTGGAAAAAAAATCGTATAATCCGCAGGTGAAATTTTCACTTAAAAAAAATTTCACAAGATCTACAGGACAAACGTTCAGCCATAAGAGAAAAAATATTGAATCTATTGTAAAATATTTTAATTTTTAACTTTTGTATTTAATATAACACTTTATAAATAAATAAATCTGAAATAAAAAATTGATAATTCAGTACAAAGATATTTGAAATTGTATTACACATAAGTAAGAATAAATTCAGAAAGTTTACATTGCTTAGTATAAAATTATAATTAAGTAAGTTAATTACTTAAATATTTGTTTAAATTAAATATAAAATCCTTGTACTAGTTTTTTCTTTTTTCTTATTTTTAATTTAATATTACAAGATCAGCGAATCAGACAAAGATTTCTCTGGCACCATCTGTCGAAGTAAAAGTACGCCATTCGATTATCGTTTGAATCGAATATCGCCGTATGCGGAGAATGAACAGCTGTAATGGATGAAGAATAAAGCGCGATGTTTGTAAACTCGACTTTTCTTAACAAGATTTAATAAGTTACGCGGCAGCACAATCTGTTGATTTTTAAGAAAGATATATGTAAATTTGCTCAAAAAATTATGTTTATTGACATTTGCAAAGATATAGACTAGGAAAAAAAATAATCGCAGATAGTCCGCATTACAAGAAAAATAAAGTTTTTTAACGTATAATCCGCAGATTATAGGCAGGAAATTAGGGTACACCAAAAATAAATCAGCACCAATTTATATCAAGGTCTAACTGAATCTGAAGCTTTATTATATTCCGTGCATTAGTTCTTGAGATGACTATCGCTAAAATTGTGTAAATTCTGAAAAATGCAGCATAGCAGCGCCACCTGTTGGGACATTTACACCAAAACCTAATCAATAACTTATGTCAACGTTTAACTGAACCTGAAGTTTGATGAAAATCCATGCATTACTTCTTGAGATATAGTTATCGCGATAATAATGAAAAAATGACGCTTAGCAACGCCGCCTGTTGGGCTATTTACACCAAAACGTAATCAGCATCTATTTACGTCAAGGTCTAACAGAATCTGAAATTTGATAAAATACCGTGCATTCATTCTTGAGATATAGCTATCGTGAAAATCATGAAAAAAGTAATATAGCAGCGCCACCTGTTGGGATATTTACACCAAAACCTTAACTGAATCTCAAGTTTGATGGAATTCTGTGCATTAGTTCTCTGGACATAGATCGTGAAAAATGCTGCACAGCAGCACCACCTGTTCGGCGATTTACATCAAAAACAAACCAGCACTAGTATATATCAAGGTCTAATTGAATCGAAAGTTTTATTAAATTCCATGCATTAGTTCTTGAGATCGAGTGCCTACAAATTAAAAAAAAAACAGAATCAAGACATTTTCTAAAAATTCAAATCCTGTTCAGGACCTAAAACCTATAAATCTATCAAAAATCGAATATTTTCATGAATCCAATACTTTCTTGGAAAAATTACAAGAAAATAATTTAAAAAAAAATTACGTTTTTCTTTTCTAAATTTTTTTTTTTTGCAGAGTTCCAAATTTTGTGGAAAATTTTTACAAGCACAGCATGCGCCCATGCATCAATATTCTGTCTATCCATGCATCTGTCAATCGGTAGCGGGGAAAAATTGCGAAATTCAGTCGAACGTGAAATGCCAGTTGTGGAAAAAATGTGAAATTTGTCGATCAGTTGATGAAAATAAATTGAGATTTTCGCTAATCAGTAGCAAGAAAATGCTACAAAATTTGCTAATCGGTTGGCAGAAATATGAAAATTCACAAATCGGTTACGGGGGGAAAAGATCCGAAATTCATCAGTGGATCATCAAAATTTATCTGCGAAATTTATCAATTGATCGTGCGAAAAAAATCGCGAAATTCATTAGTCTGTTGCAGAAAAAATTAAAAATTTGTTGATCACGATCAGTCGCTGAAAAAAACCCATGATTTTTATTAATAGGTTGTGAGAAAAAGCCGCAAAATTTGCCAATCGGTAAAAGAAAAATATCTTGAAATTCCGGTCACAGGTAAAAATGCAAAATTTGTCGATCACGATCAGTCGCTGAAAAAATCCATGATTTTTGCTAATCGGTCGTGAGAAAAAGACACAAAATTTGTCAATTGGTAAAAGGAAACTTCTCGAAATTTGGGTCGCATGTAAACTACATGCGAAATTCGGCAGTGGATCGCCGAAAATATTCCCGAAATCCTTCAATCAGTCACAGGAAAAAATGTGAAATTCGTCGATCGGTCACGAGGAAAAATCATGAAATTCGGCAGAAGTGAAAAATCTCAAAAATGTTGAGAAATTTGTAGATCGCTTCGTCTGTAGATTGGGAGAGAAGTTGTGAAATTCTTCAATCAGTCACAGGGGGAAAATGTATAAAAAAAACATGAAATTCGTCTATAGATCCTAAGAAAAAATAGCGAAAAATTTTTAGTCGATCAAAGGAAAGAAAAATATTACAAAATTTGTTAATCGTTCTCAAGAAAACATCGCAAAATTAGTCAGTCGGGAGGGAAATGTCACAAAATTAGTCTGTCGGTCGCAGGAAAATATTCCAAAATTCTACTGATTAATGGAGACTCAAAACAAACCAGTTCAACAAAATATGTCTTTTGAATAGAATGCAAGAGAATCTCTTTTTCACAATTTTATATGATTCTTTACGAACTCCTTTCAAAAATTGCTTCTTAGCTTCTAATTTTTAAAATTCTTTTCCTTTTCAAGGTAGAAACTTTCTCTTAACAATTATTTTCAGTTGCTTCAGCCTAATTTTTCTTGCATTCCTAATCGAAAGTTTCATTTGCTTTGAGATTTTTATGTTGTTCAGATCACCACATTTTCTTTTCGAATAATTGTCTCCATTCATAGACAATAATGTGAAAAATTTATGACATTTTTTTAAGAATGATGCTTACTAAGCGCAACATTTTTCAAAAAATATAAAACGTGCAACAACCAAAAAAATCAATTTCCCTGATTTTTTGAGTATTACAAATTCCCAGATCCCCGAAATTCCCTGAGATTTCTAGGTTCTGTAGTCACCCTACCCTGATGGAATTCTTTTGTGCAATTAAAAATACCATAGGCGGATACAATTTTCCTGCTGCACTTCCTTCAAAAACGGCATACAAAGAATCTCTGTTGATTGGATTTGATTCGATAATTTAATAATCGATAAAAAATAGATATCTTAAATATTATAGGTGCAGATTCCCAAAATTTGGAAGGAGTCACTGGCTCCTAAACCCAAAAATTCCAGTGGCCACAATTGTAAAACAAACGCGTAAAAAATAGTGTTTATATGGGGTAAAAAACTAAAAAAAGAAAAAAACCCCATCAGGAATTCAAAGTGTAAAGTAATTTATTTAATATAAACACATGTACAACAAAATTTGAATATTAATTAAATCTTAAATCATGTACAGTCAGAAGATAAAGTTTGGCAAGATACGGTTTAAAAAAATATATTTATAAGCTAAGCAATCATGATAGTGAGGAATATCAGAGAAACATTTCTTACTTTGATTTTTCCAAACAAAAGTACATATGAAAGAAAATCTGAATTTGTGAGATTATTTTGCACTACAAAAATCAAAACACACTTCAAGCATTTGTTTACATGTATATATTTAAATCACAGTCGACGTAAAATTATCAGATTCAAACTGTTACGAATAACATTGCTATTCAAATATATTTAATAATTTGCTATGTTAAACAGATCATTCTGAAATGTTATTAAAAGATAATAATAATGTTTGTTGTGATTTGGTCTTAATCTTTAAAAAAAAAATATCAACATTTCACAATGGGGACTGGGAATACCAGAAATTGATTACTTTTAAATCACATGGCGACTTAAACACCGAAAGTTAGTGGCCACAGCAGAAAAAAATTAGTCGCCACGTGGCGACTGTGAATCTGCACCTATATTAAATATACAATACTGTTTATTTACTTATTTCCTTTTTTAAAGATTTTTTTTAATTTCATTCTTTTTTGCCGTTGAAATTTGGATCTGCACCCTGAGCCATCACCCGAGCAGTCTTTGCTAAAAGTTATAATGTTATTAACATACTTTCTTAAAATATTTCATTTCATAATTTTATAGTTAATGGCTCTTTGACTTCTGAGCGATAGCAATGAACAATTTGTTACCAAATAAATTAAAATTATTTAAATATAAAAAAATACAACTTTTGAAACACTGACACACCACATTTTCATAAATACTGAATTCAGCGGTATTTCCTGTTGAAAATTTCTGAATTTAGAGGCAGTTAATAAAATGTTTTATCACTGATTATACTTTGCAACTTTATAAATTTAGTAAAATAAAATATATAAAGCAAGCTTAAAATGAATTTTGAAATTTCTCAACATTTTAAAATTTAAATAGCTAAAAAGAAGCCACATTTCCATATTTCAATCACTAAGCAGAAAATAAATATTAAGATGTATTTTCATCTTTTAAGCATTTAAAATATTTAATTTAATTTTTTTAATTTGTAATTTCTTTAGCATAAAATATAATATTGGAGGCTTTTGACACAGAGTTTTTGATGTGACAGTTTAAACCATGATTAAACTCCCCAAAACTTGCCAACCCTGTCAGAAATAGTTCATATATTTAAATACAGGTTTGACTTGCACAAATATGTTAAATAGAAAGCATTCCTTACTAATGAATAACAAGAATTTTAGATTTATTAATGAATATAAAGAATTAAACAACTAACATTTCTTGTCATTTTGCTGTAGGATTTTTTGTGCCAGCACAAACCTTGCATTTTTCATGTTTAAATGGGAAAACAAAACAAAATTAATGTAATCAATCATTAAGAGTGAATAAATTATAAATTTTGTATAGGTAAAAATTTATTCTGCATATTGCAAGTATGATCTAGTTATAGTTAGTACATCTAATATATTTTTTAAAGAGTTAATACTTTAGCAAATATCCATCAGTGATACCGGAGATGCGCTATAGCGCAAAATTTAAGCAAATAATTGGAAAACGGATGCATTAATATAATTTTTATGGGTCCTACAGGATGCATAATTTTTTGTTTAAAGATCGCAAAAGTAGTACATGTTGTGTAAAATACATTAAATCTGTCTTATTTCTAAAAGAGGATCCTTTTTTGTAAAAAAGGCAACAATTTTTTAAAAGTGTCTGGGTCCCAGGAACACTGGATTTCAAAAGCCTTGCGGCATTACTGTACCCATAAATGTAAATGGTGTAGGTAACATACATATCTATAAGGCTTTTCATTCCCCACAGATTTTAACATATTTATAAATATAAATTGCATATAACTAATAATGCATCATTTTCCTTAAAACAGGATATAATGCACTTTAAAACACAATAACACTTTACTTACTGTTCCGTAGCACGTAGCGGTAACAAATCATCACGGAATCGCTTTGGCGGGTTAAAAAATATGTTACGGTCGCGGTTGAAAGTGACATTATTTTTTGACACAGGACTAAAATGAAGGGTTGCACCCTAGCGGAGGAAAATGTATGGGGTAGTACCGTATTTTTTTAACAGATGGGCTTAAACTGTAAGAATATGTGGATTGCCCTTAATTTTCTAAGTATTTAAGGGATAAGGCCGTTTATTTAGTGGATCAGACCGTTTTTTATCAAATAAGGCTGTTGCCCGTGAAAATTGAAGGGCAAAGGCTCATAAATTTACAGTTTTTTCTGAGAGTGTATTTTAGAAAGTGGTTGATTTTATGATGACCGATTATCTACACGAGGGATATAGGCCCCCTAGGGGGAGGCTCCCCGTAAGGATCTTAACCCATATTGATGACAAAGTTCGAAGAAAACCACAGTAAACTCCGAATGGTTAGGTCGACGAGCGCGACAGGGGTTTGAACCCCGCACCTTCCGTCTACCAGTTTTGAGAGCAGGACCTCTCAGCCACTGGTGGTGCTAGAAAGTATTTGGATAATCATTATTTCTTTTTATTTATTACGCTTGCTGGTACATCGCAAAAGAAACATAAAAAGTATAACCAAAACCAGCTTTTGACAATATAGAATAGGATTGGTTTTTTCTTTGACGATGTTAAAAATTTTTCTAAGTCAAGTACTTTATTTGAAAAGTATATCCATCTTTCTTTTAAAAAAAATAAATTAGAAGAAAATACATTGTAAAATATTTTCGAGCTTTCAAAAGTGAAATTTGATTATTTTTTCAGTTCGGATGATTTCTTTGTCTCGTGTTTCTTTATTTTCTTATTCTTGTACATATATTTTATGCTTACAACGCATATATTTCTTCTTCTATTAGATTTATGTATTACATTTTTCTACACATCGCCTGTTCCATTTACTACCGGCATTTTGTTATTTATTCTTATTGTAAATATAGTGTAACAGTAGTAATTATTTTTAATAAACTATATTTTTAGATAAATAATTTCTTTCCTTAAGTATCATTAATTTTGTACGTGTTTATAGTGCTAATGCTAGAACTGTAATTTTAGACGTTTTTAAAATTGTGTAGTTGAAAAAAAATATATTATTTATTCTTCCCTATGACACAACAATTTAAATAAAAATTAAAATAGATAAATCCATTAAACAATTGTATATAAGTAAAATTAAGTGCGTATATGTATATCTTCTAATATTACATCGATTATAAAAAAAATGATTTATTATTCTTTTTTGGCTATCTTCCATATAATTTTTAATAATCAGAATTAATGAATATGCAAAATAGGTAAACAGAGTAAATTTTTTAAAATTTATAATCTGTATTTAAATGAAGATTTAACTAATAGTTTTAAACAAATAAAAACAAATAAATAAAATAAATGAAACGTTTGAAAATACAGTACAGCATGTCTTTATATTACGTATACTAAGAGAACGTAAATATTCAAAATTTAAAAAAGTATAGTAGCACGATCCGTTTTTCACAGTCATATACAAAAAAGTATTATATTTTTTACTGAAAATGTTTTTCTGTCTGAATACATACATTCTTCACCAGTAAATAACGCTGTACTTTGTCAAGCGGTGCAGTTCAGTTCACAATGCGACCAAGATTATAAATAATATTTTCCCTTCAGTAAACATGTAATATTTTCTGTTCAGTAAACATATTAAATCTTATCCAGCAGGCTATGACTATTTCTTTTTTTTAGATTTAGAAATTTAAAAGCATCAAAATTCAAATGAAAATAAATACGTATGGTGCCTTGCAAAAAAATAAACACTGTTAATTTTTTTTTCTGTAAAATGTCAAGTGCAATATTTTTTAAACAATTTCATTAAAAAGGGGTATTATTTATGTAAATAAATATTTTTATAATTATATTGCGAACTTAATAATTTGGATATGTTAATAGTTTCGGATTTTGTGTTTTTTGGCTGAGATAAAATATTATCACACACAATATGTTTCTTAACTTTTTTATTATACTTTATTGTTTGCAGGCTGCAATATTTTTATAAAACTTTTCTCAAAGTTTTACATTATCATCTGACGCAGAGTTGGATATTTAAATTTTATTTTGAATATTGAATAGAACATGGATAATTCGAATAACCATACAGGTTTGGAAAAGTGGCAAATTCACGCTTAGAATGCAAAATGCATCCGATTTTATGAATTGGGACGTCGGACAGTGTGCAAAAACGGCGAATTTCTACGACATAGATGAACATTGTATGTATTTTCCCAAGGTTTGTCAACTACAGAGTGGCTACTAAATACTGTTACACTCCATAAAATAAGAATTAATTTGAATTGTTTGGTAAAACAATTTATTTCTCTATTTCAGTGTTTGGCAATTTTCTATTAGTGCAGACGATTTTTGCATAAAGTAAATATTTAAATTCATTTTAAAGATGAAAGCCAAAAGAATGATGATTAAACTGCTCTTTGTTCGTGGATTTTCCACGAGTGAAATCTTTAAGCAATTAAAATGCCTTGGTTTTAATAGAACATTTATATATAGCACTATAAATCGATTATTGGATACTAATAGCTGTAAAGATCGACCTAAATCTGGTCATCAACACTCAGTTCACACAAAAGTGCGCATCAAAAGAATTCGTGAAAAGAAACGAAGAAACCCATAACGCTCTGCCAATAAAATGGCTACAGAAGACAGCGTGAGTCGCAGAATTATGCAAATTATTATAAATGAAGACCTGGGTTTTCGCTGACTGCTGCACAAATGATAAAATGATTACAAAGATGCAAGAAATTCCTGAAGCAGCATGCTAGGAAAAGTGTTGACAGAATAGTATTTTCTGATGAGAATTTATTTTGCACTGAACAGTGATATAATGCTAAAAACGATGTCGAATATTCAGCAACCTTCGAGGATAAAGCTGAAAACCTTCGAAATGTTAAACGCTTTCAGAACAAGAATTCTGTTATGGTTTAGACTGCAATGCCAAGCAATGGAAAATCGCCTTTGAAATTCATCTACAATGAAAAAAATCAATGCGGAATATTACAAACAGGACATATTGGCTACACATTTATTAGCACATGCTGACAGGTTGTATCCCAAAAAGAATTGGATATTTCAGCAAGATTCTGCACCTTTGCACCGAGCTAAATCAACACAGGCTTAGCTCCATGTCAATTGTCCGAACTTTCCCATGCAAAGAGATTGGCCACCGTCTTCACCGGATCTAAATCCCTTCGATTATTGCGTCTGGGGGATTTTAGAGGCTAAAGTAAATAGCAAACAACACATATGTTTAGGCTCTCTCAATGCTTCCATATTTCATGATTATGACCGTGGGGATCATGATTATGACCGTGGAGTGATTATAACCTCTTAGGATGATTCACAGTCGGAAATGGCATAAGCGATATCTTTGGTAATCAGTAAAGATGGAGGTTGATTCGAATAAAATTATTTCCAGGTAAACTTTCATCTCTGATATTCATCATATTAATGTATTTATCATTTTATATTCTATATTTGTAAAATAAAATGAGTGAATATTTGTAACAGCATTTAGTAACCAGCGTGTATATAGATTTGTTCTATTAGTCTCACACGACTGGGCAAGAAGAATCATATATGTTTTCCCCTTACATACTGTCAAGTCCCATTTTCCAGATGAAATTTATCGAAACAGTAGGAAAATCGGGCGAAAACCGAACATGAGTAAATGTAGAAAAAAAAATATGTAAATCCAATTTTTAAGGTTTCATTCATCTCACGAAACCCTATTCGTCTCATTTCTTTGTCTGCCTGTCTGTCTGTTCGTCACAGCGTAAGTACTCGGAAACTGTATAAGTTAGAGACTTGAAATGTGTACTTACAGTTGAATACCCCCTGTCACAGGACAAATAATAAAATTTTGATTACGAAGGAATTTAGTGGAGTTATTAATAAAAAAACTCATTAAAGAAACATCAAAAATACATTATTGTTTAGATTCCTACACAAATTTCGCGACCTCGAGACAGGCTATCCAATTCCCCCTGAAAGGGATAAAAACCGCAACCAATTAGCTTTATTTCGGGCTCTATAAAACTATTAAAAATATTGCATTTACCGATTTGAAATTTACACATCTATGCATAGATTTGAATCCTGAATAAAAATATCTAATTTTTATAAAAATCGAACTCATATGCCGATTAATTATTTTTTTAGTAGATTTCGTATCTTGAATTTCACGCTCTTACATAAAACAGCTGATGAGATATGGTGAAAATGTGAAATTACCGAAAAATTTCGTCCCCCCCCCCCCATTTAACCCACTTAGTGGTTGAATTTCTAAAATCGCCCAAAATACATGTTTAACCCTTAATTCCATAGTGATGTAAATTTTCATCACTGTTTATTTAACTTTTAATAAATAATAGTCCAGTAGAAATAGCGCAAAAAAGGGCCTTGCCTTACAAAAATTCGGGTAGTTCTGATTTTTGGGTATGCTGTAAAGGTTGACCCTCTAACAAAAAAACCAAGTTTTCGACCTTCCAGACCTTGTGCGTTTTTCACAATATTGAAAAAACCAATATTTTTCGGCATTATTTCGATTTTTCTTAAATAACTCAATTTTAGTGCGTTTTAGAGACAAAAGAACTTTCACCATTTTGTAGAGCATAAAATTGTCTACAACATGCAGTATTCATGTTTGTAAATTGTCCAAATAGGGGGTAAGATATGGAGCCGGGAAAATAGGGTTAAATTTGAAAAAAATGTAAAAATCCACAAATGACATTAGTTTTTGCTTAATAGCCTACTTTTAATGCGTTTTAGAGACAAAATTGTCATAATCAACTTTTTAGAGCATGAGATAGTCGATAGTTTCATTTATTATAGGTTGACCCTCTAATAAAAAAACCAAGTTTTCGATCTTCTAGACCTTGTGCTTTTTTCACAATATTGAAAAAACAAATATTTTTCGGCACTTTTTTGAATTTTTTTAAGTAACTCAATTTTAGTGCATTTTACAGAAAAAGCACTTTTACCATTTTTAGAACATAAAATTCTCTACAACATGCAGTATTCAGATTTGTAAATTGTCCAAATAGGGGGTAAGATACGGAGCCGGGAAAATATGGTAAAATTTGCAAAAATCCACTAAAGACGTTAGTTTTTGCTTAATAACCTACTTTCAGTGCGTTTTAGAGACAAAACCACTTTATTAAGGTTATTAAGAAAAAACTAACGTCATTTCTGGATTTTTACATTTTTTCCAAATTTAACCCAATTTTCCCGGCTCCGTATCTTACCCCCTATTTGGACAATTTACAAACATGAATGCTGCATGTTCTAGAGAATTTTATGCTCTACAAAATGGTGAAAGTGATTTTGTCTGTGAAACGTACTAAAAGTAGGTTACTAAGCAAAAACTAACGTCATTTGTGAATTTTTAAATTTTTCCAAATTTAACCCTATTTTTCTGGCTCCGTATCTTACCCTCTTTTTAGACAATTTACAAACATGAATACTGCATGTTGTAGAGAATTTTATGCTCTATAAAATGGTGAAAGTGATTTTGTCTGTGAAACGTACTAAAAGTAGGTTATTAAGCAAAAACTAACGTCATTTGTGGATTTTTACATTTTTTCCAAATTTAACTCTATTTTCCCGGCTCCGTATCTTACCCCCTTTTTAGACAATTTACAAACATGAATACTGCATGTTGTAGAGAATTTTATGCTGTACAAAACGGTGAAAGTGCTTTTTCTATAAAATGCACTAAAATTGAGTTATTTAAGAAAAAAAAAAGCCGAAAAATATTGGTTTTCAATATTGTGAAAAACGCACAAGGTCTAGAAGATCGAAAACTTGGTTTTTTTATTAGAGGGTCAACCTATAATAAATGAAACTATCGACTATCTCATGCTCTAAAAAGTTGATTATGACAATTTTGTTTCTAAAATGCACTAAAAGTGGGTTATTAAGCAAAAACTAACGTCATTTGTGGATTTTTACATTTTTTCCAAATTTAACCCATTTCCCGCCTTCTTATCTTACCCCCTATTTGGACAATTTACAAACATGAATACTGCATGTTGTAGAGAATTTTATGCTCTACAAAATGGTAACAGTGCTTTTTTCTGTAAAATGCACTAAAATTGAGTTATTCAAGAAAAATCGAAAAAAGTGCCGAAAAATATTGGTTTTTTCAATATTGTGGAAAACGCACAAGGTCTAGAAGGTCGAAAACTTGGTTTTTTTATTAGAGGGTCAACCTTTACAACATACCCAAAAATCAGAACTACCCGAATTTTTGTAAGGTAAAATGCTATTTCTACTGGACTATAAATCAACTTCTCATAATCATCAAATAAATCAATCTTCGCCACCACTATATTTATATAGAAATATTAATACAGTAAATTTCCCGTGAACTATGTTGCTGAACAAAGTTAAAAATCTATCTTAAAATTTCTAGTGTCTAATATTTAATACATGTATAAAAAAACACAATTGTAAAAGAAAAACTCATGCAAAGAAGGGTTAACTATTCTTCAGTAGAATTGTTATTCCGAATTCCTCGCTCCTACTTAAAACTCCTGCTGAGATATGCCGAAAAGATGAAATTATCTAAAACATTTGACCCCCCCCCCTTTAACCCCCTTAGGGTGTGAATTTGCAAAACTCCTTTCTTAGTGGATGCGTACATTGTGTAAAGAACATGTTTTTCAAATTTCATTGTTCTAGGACAAATGGTTGAGGATAGGAGTTGATTATGAGAAAATCAAGCTACTCTTTTATAAGTATAGATTATCACGGAAAGGCGCTTTTGCTTTTCCTTATTAAATAAAGATAATCAGCTACTCAGGCCTGGCATAAGAAGAACTTCTTACTTCCTCGGAAACTAAGCTGATAATCATCTCCTCCATCATCGTGGAACGTGAACCTGTGGCCCTTGAATAATTACACTCCATTGAGTTGATATATTTGATTTAGACGTTGCTCATTATTCTCACTTGTATTTTTCTTTGAATTTGTTGTTGAATTTTAAAAAAAATCCTTTTGTAAAGTCAAGATCCTACTATATTCTATAAAACTGTTTGTACATTCCTCTTCTGAAGGCATTTGAGGAGTGAAAAAAGTTCGAAATACCTGCAATTTTTGGTGGTTTCCGGTGTTTGATTGAATGAAGTCCACGTAAAAAAACATGCTTCTGCACCAACCTCATTTTTAAAAGAAACCGTTAATACTTTTTAAAAAATAACTAAAATTTTAGATTTTTGAATTAAAAATGTATAAAATTAACATTTTGTAACATTGTAAACAACTCGCTAAATACTGAAAACAGCTTTGACAATGTCTGCAGAAAAAACCACTTCGTCAAAATGTGCGTCGTACAGGAAGACATAGATATACTATATAAATTATGAATTATATCTTTTAAAAAGGAATATAATGCGGAAACAAGTAAAACATTTTCAAAACGTACAAAACGTTCAATTTCCAGCCTTGCTGTGAATAAAAGTTTGTCAGCTGAATAAATAAAAGTAAGAATGGGACTAAGTGGATATAGAAGTACAATATACAAAGTAATTTTCGCCAATAAATATATAATATATGCAAAATACAAGAGGATACCCAATTTAACAAAATTCCCCAAGAATTATTATTATTTATTATTATTATTATAGCTTTGAGGTATATTGCTACAGCTATATGCCGGCATGACCTCGATTGATCACATTTTATTTTATTCACAGAATCATATAATCCATAAATTCGACATCAAATTTTCTTCACGGCGTATTTTTCAGAAACAAGACTAACAGCAAACAAAATGGCGACCCATTTCCAAGTCCCCCAAGAATAGGACCAAAAATGCAAACAAAGACAAAGTTAAAGACACTGTTAAGTTTTTTTTTTTTTCTGTTGAAAAGAAATTTAATCTGAATAAACCAGATGTATTTCACTATTACTGGTATAATTTTCGAGAAGAATCAAAACACGTTTCTAAGCGTCTTTGAAGAAGAGATCACTGATGGTTTAGATACATAAGTGCTAGAATACATTTCGGAACCGGTTTCGAAAGTGAAAGTATCTTCGTAAAAAAAATCCGCAAAGAAAATCGAAAAAGTAATCAACGGCGGAAATAGAGATTGATCTCTGCTATCCAATGTAAAAAAATCGTTCAAAAATATTTAAATGCAAACGATATATTAGAAAAATAATGCCCCATAGGATTAGCATTAGCCAGCGGGTGTTTTCAAGTACGTGTGTGTGTGTGTGTGCGTGTGTGTGTGAAGGGGATCCTTAAGTATTTAAAATACTTACAACTGGCCGAAATGTTTTCTCAGTTTTATCCTTATACAATGTTTACGTTGAAAAGTGCTAGCAGATGTCGCTGGGATCGACCTCTTATCGTATCAGCATCGTTGTACATTTATCGGATTCAACTTTTTAATACTATTTTGTAGCCGATTTCCACACTATTTATTCTAGGTGCTGTAGTTTAGACAAGAATTAATTCATTTCTAATGCAAGCATAGGATTTATTTCCAGTGCAATAGAGTTTAAGAAGGTATTAAAAAATACAGAAAATTCAATCACAATCTCATTTGGAATCCTTATAGTTATAGAGCACATTTATAAAAAAAGTAAAAAAAAAATTGTAGCAAAAATTTAAAATTGTAGACGTGTGGTTTTAAGATTTCCTAATTTTTTTAATATTTTTACGATTGCATTTTTTCTTTAATAAATCATTTTCGTTTTAAAAATCATTTCTTATTAAGTCAGAAAAGTATTATAAAATATTCAAATTAAAAAAAAAATGTTCAAAGGTTGTCGAATCTCCTTAAATTGAAAACTGCATTTCTTTCGGAATTACGAGTGAAATACCATTACAGTGGATTTTTTCTAAATTACATCACAAAATACTGTACGAACCACACAATTTTCCAATCCCTTTTCTATAATAGTTTCATATTTTTTAAAAAAAGCTTTTCCTTCCTTTTTTTTTTTTTTTTTTTTTTTTTTTTTTTTTTTTTTTTTTAGAAACTTTCAGAATTTCCTCTTTCAAACTCTGAATTTTTGAAATTCAATTTTTGAAAAAGGCTATTGAATGTTTCATATTGGTTTGTTCTTCTAAGTAGGAAGTTTTGGCTGAAAACTCTGGAATTTGAACTTTTATAAGAAATTAATAAGCAGAATATATATATTTTTTTTCTTTGGTATTTTTTTCCTCTACTCACAAATAAAACTCGTCGTCTCAAAAAGCTCTTACTCTAGCATTTCATATCAAAGAACAAATGTACTTTTTTCAATCGATATCTTAAAAATTTAGTATCTTGCATGCTATTCTGAGAAACAAAGTTGGAACTTTCTAAAACTTTAAATATGGATACCTATTTTGAATAGCTGATTACTGAAGATTTTTACCTGAAAATTAGGTAATGTAAATTTTTAGTATAGTATGGCTTCTGGAGATTTTTACCGAAAATTAAGAAATGCGATAAACTTAATTTAGTATCTGAACATAAATGTAATTATTTTTTGTTACAGATAAATTACTACAACTTTTTTACTTTTACAACTTATACATTGTAAGACACACACCTATACAGCCATTAAAAAAAATATAAGGACAGGTGAAATTCGCCAAATGTAGGAGCCGCTTGGCTAGAAAATTATGCAAATATTTGTATGATAAAAAGGCTTGAAATGGAACATTTCCAAACAAACTTTAAGTTGAAATTTTGGAAAATCATTAAAAAGGCATGAATTTAAAAGATTTTAATAGCTTGCTGCTCGGAAAAAAATTATAAGGACACGCATTTTTCTTGAAATTGCAAACAAAATTTTACATATTTGGTAATATCATAGGATTTTTTAAAGTAGTCTAAAATTGTTGCGCAGTTACATTGCTCAGTTTCTCTCGTTCTTTATCATACCAAAGTGCACACAACTATCTGATGATTTCGAAAAGGGAAAAACCATTGGTTACAGAAAATGTGGAATGAGTGCATGTGAAATTGCAAGGAATATAAACAGATCTAAAACAGTAATTTATAATTTCTTGAAGAATCCAAAAGATTATGGCAAGACGAAGCATACAGGGAGGCCTTTTTCTCTTATTATGCGCCAGAAACGTGGAATTGCGCATCGAGCTTGCTTAAAAAACCAGATATCTACTCAAATTAAAACAGAAATGAATCTACCATACTCTCGCCGAACAATGCGTAAAGCGCTGCAAAAGAAATCCCAATGTTAGATATGCTAAACTCCATTTGCACACGTACACCACTTACAAAACTACATAAGATGATTAGATTGGAATTTGCTACGAAACACGTTTCTTTTGGATCTCGCTGGAAAGATGTGGTATTTTCGGACGAATAAAAATAAATTTTAACGGACCAGATGGTTTTCGCCATTATTGGTATGACTTGCGAAAAAATAAACCTGTTTTTTCCAAACGCCAATTCGGAGGAGGTTCTGTGATGGCGTGGGCAGGTTTTGAAGCCAATGAAACAACACCAATCGTGTCCATTCAAGGACGTACGAGTTCAGAATCATATGTGGATAAACTAGTTGAAAAATTATTGCCTGAAGCACGCCTTATCACAGGTGGTGATTATTATTTCAACAAGACAATGCAAATTGCCATGTGTCTCGTGCATCACGTTCATGGTTCGAGGTCTATTCTGCCCAACTTTTGGATTGGCCGCCAAGAAGCCCTGATTTAAACCCCACAGACAATCTGTGGGGTATTTTAGCTAGAGATGTATGTAAGCATGGCACACAATATGCAAATACAGACGATTTGACATCATTCATAGAATTAGCGTGAAAAAACATTTCTAAACAAACTTTAACTGGACTTTATGAGTCAATGACTGAAAGATTAATAAGTGTCATTGAAAAAAAAAGTGATTTTGTGGAATGTTAATTTAAGTCCAGATATATTTCATCATGTCCTTATAATTTTTTCCATGTTTCACGTCATATATTTCTATTAACATGTGATTTATAAATTTTATTGTAATTTAATTTCGTATTAATAGGTTCCTAATGTTTCCTAATTACGGGTAGTAAATTATGTTTGATTTTGTTTTCAGTTGATGATTACTTGAATACATAATACCCATTTTTCAACGTGTCCTTATAATTTTTTCCATGGCTGTATAAGCATATAAAGATAAATATAATTATAATTAAAGATCAATTGAAATAAAATCTAAGCAATATTTGCACTGATTTCTATCCTAAGTGAATGATTTTAGGCAAGTGTATGTCTAGCCCCGAAAAAAAAAAGGTTCGTTGATTTATGATGACCGTAAAAATGATGACCCTTACTAATTCTGCCGCAAATCATCTTATGAAGATGTGGTTAATACCAATAGATTAGTAATAACTAGCTAGTACTATACTCTCTTAATTACTTCTTTACGTCTATATTCTCTTTATTCTATACTTAAATTTTGCTTAGGAGTTCGTCTACCTACAGAAAATGTAACAAACATTAAAATTTTCAATACTAACATGTAAATTTAGCATATTTCTATTCTTCGGTAAATTTTACCTCCGAATAGCAAACGGGAAAACATTCGGTCCAATTGTTTAGAATTATGAAGGTTTGAAGTTTGGAACTGCTCATAAATTGCTTTTTAATTGTTGCAAAACCCATTGTAATGCTGGTAGTTTTTTAAGAATAACATAAAGACTATACTTGGTGGAAAGATCTGTAATTTTGGAATATTTCAAATCGATTTATTTAAAATATATATATATATATAGATTATTATTCATTTTTTTTTTCGAAAATTAATTTCAAATTACGCATTAATAAAAATATCTAATGATTAAAAAACAATTATAACCCCCCCCCCCCAAAAAAAAAAAAAAAATAATAATAACCATTTATTACTTACATCATATTTTCAGAAGAATGATTTATTTTTAAGCTCTTTAAAGATATAAAAGATACCATTGCTTTCGCTTTTTTGGGTGATATATAATATTTACAAATCACTTCTTGGCAGAGTATATATCAAGCATCATTCATTAAATACAGATTCATTAAATACATTCCGTTTATTATATGGAAAAAGAGAGAATGTTAAGCTCCATTTATACACAAATATTTAAAAAGCTGCTTTTAATCTGAAGCTGAACTGCATAATCTGTTATTCAATTTTAAGCATTAATGAAAATGCAATCCCATTACATTGGCAGATCACTTTTACGTGTCAAAAAAGCGAAAGTTTAATTTTAATTCTAAATGTAAAGCTATTTTATTTCGAAATATATCCATACCAAGTTAATCTTTCAGTACTTTCTTTACTTCAAAAATTATACAAAAACAGGAAATAAAAAACCATAGACTTTTTTAATTGTATTTTTAAATGAAATTTAGTAATATTCAATTTCTTCATATTTCTTTTGAAGTTTTAATAATAAATATTTATTGTTGTAAAAGAAGTTAGTTTACTCTTTAGTAAATTGTAATATTTTTGACTTCTAAAAATTTCCAGATATTTCACGTAGTTCATTTTTCAAGTGATTCAGTTTTCACATTTCGATTATTTTTAAAGAAGTTGTGGTAGCCATATCAAAATTAGTATTTCGAGATAAAAGCATTTAAAACTTTTAAAGGAAAATAGTCTATAGAAATATGTTAATTCTTTCTGTGATAACTTTGCAAAACAAAATTGCTGAAAAATAAATTTGGTTCCAATATGTACAGAGCTAAAATGGCTTTTATTTAATATTAAAATCAAGAAATTGATTTTTTTACGAGATTAAAGGTGTAGTATATCCCCTAAAAATATATTCGCTAATATCTAACCAACATGTCTTTACAAAAAAGACAATTAGATTTTCTGTTCTACACATAGTGCCACAGGAAGATGGCCGTTTATTAATTATTTAGATGATGGAAATAATAAAATTCTTCATTATAAAAGCAAAACTCTATTGTTTAATCAAAATATATGATATAATAAGTAATTATTTTATAGTCTTATTTTAACTCCGAACTTCAAATACTGACCAATATGACATTTGACATTATCAGTACATCGATGTTATATATAGTTCTAATAACGAATGGCTTATTTCAATGAAAGTTAAGAACCAAAAGAAGAAAGGGACAGTGCAAAAAACACACAGATAAACAGATTGTAGAGTGTTTTTACTTTTAAGTCTATTAGAAAGTAGATTAGTCTAAGTTTTTCTAAAGTAAAATAATATTAAACATTAAGACATATTTTTATGGGGCCTGGTATCCATATTTCCTTTTGTGACTTAATCCCTTAATGTATTAATTTCTTTTTTGAAACTGTGCATGTATGATATTTATTAAAATTTCTCTTTTTATGTCTAAAGCAATTATTATAAAATAAATTAAAAACCATATAATATTTAGCATTATGATATATATATTCTATTTATGTCTATATGTCTACGTGTATGTTAAATTTGCAAATTTTTAAACATAATGTAAAAAAATTATAATAAAATAACTCATATATCAACTTTTAATTAGATAAATATAACATTTTTTCTTATAAAATAATATCCCCTTTTCAACAACTCAAAAACAACTCCCAAACATTTGTACATCGATTCCTTTAAGAAAACCCGAAAGCAAATTTAATTCAGATAAATCAATAAATTCCAGAAGCAAAGCAATTATCTCATTTACATTTGTTTCAAAGTTCAGTGAACTAGGCAATTACAAACGTCCTTGTGATAAAAGTATTTTACCTGAAAATAATTGTATTTGCGTAACACTTCTAGGAATCAATATAAAAAAAAGAAGTATAGCAAACTAATAAAAAAAAAATCAGTTAAAACTGAACAGGAGATTTTTAATATTTATTTAAAATTTTCAGACAATGCCAATTTTTTGAAATGCATTTTTGCCAGTTGTTTATAAATAAATATATCTAAATTATAAAAAAAAGAACTAGCATAAAAGAAAAACTGTTTTTTTTTCGAAAGAATAAAATTAGAAAATCTGTACTCTTTTCTTCAAAGGTATTTTATAACATCGGCTATTTTTAGAAGGCATTTAACACAGTCACCAACATATATCGAACATAATAATAAATTCATTAGAAAAAAAAATTCAGTTATAAAAGGTAGAACTTAATGGCATTGCATGCATACCCACATGTTTGTTTTACTCCGTGGTACAAATAATTTAAGAGAAATATATATGAAAGCATTTTTAATAGGTACGTAATATTATTATAACTATTTCAACGCAAAATTTCGAAAATTTAAAAGAAATTTTCACCGTAAGAGTGTTAGAAGAATATATATATAAATTGTGGAGTTTCATGCATCCAGTGATTTTTTTCGGGTTAATATACGCAAACCATACATACATAAAGAGATAAAGTATATGTCACCAGACTGTTTGAAGAAAATAATATTCTAATTTTTTTGTGAGTTTTATAAAAATTGAAAGGAAAATATTACTGTTTTGATTGATTGAAACATATTTGAAGAGCATTTTCATTCTTTTTAATTTGCATAAAATAAAAAATGAAATCTAATTCCATTTTATTATTTAAATGTAAGTTGAATTTTATGTACTTTACCCCTTCACGACAAGTCTTTTTTAGGGTTTCGTTCATCTCACGAAACTCTATTAGTTCCGCTTAGAGATCTGCACGGGCCAGAATTTCCAGGCCCGGGCCCGGCCCGAACGAAACCTATTTTGGCCCGGCCCGGTGCAAAAATCGAAAGTTCGGCCCGAGCCCGGCCCGGCCCGTTTATATTTTCACAGTTCATGGCCCGGCCCGTTTATATTTTCACAGTTCATGGTCCGGCCCGGCCCGGCCCGGCTCGTACAGAAATCAGTGAAAACAGCCCGGCCCGGCCCGATATGGCCTGACACAATTTCTGCAATTTTTAGTATTTTGAATAAAATGAGATTTTTGGCATATAATTATGATTCCTTTAAAGAATACTGCATACATAATATTTATGAGAAAAGTTTACAGTATATTTTAAAAATGTGATGCGTTTCGCAAGACAGAAAATATGCAATTGCAACATTAATAATTCCTTAGATTCTAAGACTTTCAACATTCAAATAAGGGCTCAAGAAAATTAATCTAGTTTAGAATAAACAGAAAAAAGGGTTAAAACATCATAACTTTTGAAGCTGTATAATAAAAAGTAGATTTATGAAAATATTTCTCTGTCATTTATTAAAGCTTTTCTCAAATCCAAAGGAGCTACTTTCTGATACATTTCCAAATTCATTCCTTTTCGGAAACGCATAAGATTGGCAGGTGTTCTTATTCAGAAACTGTGTAATCGAACGGTGTTATCCATTTTTTTTTTTTATAAAAGCAATATATCTTTGAGAAAATAGTGTCAAAGTTAGCGTTTGAATCGAATTTCCGGAAGCGACAGCATGCGAAAGGGGAAAAAATCTGAAGCCACGTAACAAGAATCTGTTATATATCGACAAGTAATTTATTTATCAAAAATGGAAAACGCTATTCGATTCCGCATCCCTTCAGTAGTCAGGCTTGTCAATTTGATGACTTTACAGTTAAAAATTAGTCAGAAAATGAGTCAAGGTTTCGCGTTGTTGAGTAAGAATTTAAGAACCACATTTAAGGTATATTTTTAAAGATTACATTAACAGATGTTCATTATCGCTCTTAACACTTTTACAAAACATATTGCCTGCTCTTCACATCCTGAAAACAATTAAGTCCAGTTCCGGCTCGGCTCGAGTATGTAGAAAAAAAATGCAAGCCTCATCTCGGTCCGGCACGAGTCTGCTAAAAAAAAATATTAAGCCGATATAACTGTCCGGTGTCTATCTCTACGGTGGACAACTTACATTTCTGTATTATGTTGTTAAACTAGCATGGGCCCGTGACGTTCATTTATAGTCATTCTTGCGAAAACCATATTCTTTGAAAATAGCTCATATTTTATCCTTTTATTTATAAAGGATAAAATATTTATTATTTTATCGGTTTTTATTAAATATTTATATCGGGCCGGTAGGCCCGCTAAATTATTTTATCGGGCCGGCCCGACCCGTTTGAAAATTCAAGTTCACTCCGCCGGCCCGGCCCGGGCCGTACAGACCTCTAGCTCCGCTTCTATGTCTGTCCGTAGAGTTGCAAAAATCCGGTTTATTCCCGGGTTTTTTCTAGCCTTTGCAACTCTATCTGTCAGTCACAGAGCAGGTTCTCAGAAACTGTCTAACTTACAGACTTCAAATTTTGTGCACTTATAGCTGAATATCTACTGACACGCTAAAAATCATAAAATTTTGAAGAAATCGTACTATTTTAATATATGGAGATAACAAAACAAAAATCTAATAGCCTTTTCCTATTAAATTTAAACATTTTTCGTTATAGCAGCTGCAAATAATTGAAAATCCACAAAAAAATTCTTTCTACAATAATTATTTTTCTATTGAAAGATTTCCTCGTGAAAAATGAAAATGAAATAAAAAGTTTCACCAGTTGAAAAAAAGATTAATATGACGCCATATTAACATTTCTCAATAATACAAGAAGTATGAGTTTGTGTAGGTACAGAAAGCAGGTTAATATGACGTCGTTAGAGAATAAAAAAAGAAAATTAATCTGACGTCATATTGGAAGTTTAACGGACTTTTTCACATGTTTGAAAATAGTACAAAGAGAGTATCAATATGAGTAATAGAGAAAGCAAGTAGATATGACGCCAGCAAGAGATTATAACGTCATATGCGTTTGAGGAACGTATTGAATCATGATAAAAACCTGATAATGGAAATAGTGGCATATTTTAATATTTTGAAAGTATACAACATGTTTAATTTTGAAATTGATTTTTTTTTAATATCGCATTTAGACAGATATGACAGATATTATTATGACAGAGTATAATAGCGGGCTTAGCCCGTATCGGACCGGTTCAGATTTTCGAAGAAACGAGAAAATTTTTACTTTATAAAAAATATGATTTGTTTTCTTTTTTTCTGGAAAATGAAATTTATTTGTATTTATTAAAGAAAGGCTAAAGTGTTTTGAAAGGAATATTAAACGAAACCGTTTGTGCGATCTTCGATGACACTTACCCACTTGTTATTATATTAGTACTTATTATATTAACCTTATTTATTATTATCGTAAGTCATTTATAAATTTAAGACAAAAAATAAAGAATAATAAATAGTTTCATATTGCAATGTTTTAGTGCTGCCCTCTCTCGGGGATTATGAAACACATTTGAAAAATTTTGAAAATAAATGTATAAAAATATATTAAAGAGGTAAAAAAAAAATAACGCATTTTATATTTCTTATATATAGTATAAATATAATTATCACTATGTGGTATGTCGAATTACGTATGTAACTATCATTATCACAAAATATTTATTTACTTTTTTTATAAAATGCAATAAAAAAGTTATTATGATAATGATAATAATTGTGAAGACACTATCCCACACGAACAGTAAAACGAGTTTCTATCAGGAAACAACTGAGGTAGACTTTTGCTTGGCGATAAAAACTCGTCTGCTGTCTCATCCCTATAAATTTCCTTGTGTATGTCCTTCATTGAAGCCCCAACAGTGGCTGTAGGGTTCTACTCTCAAAGCCGATTAACAGGAGGTGCTGAGTTAAAACCCCTGCCGTGCTCGTCGACGAAACCGTTCGGAGTTTTCCGTGTTTTTTTTTTCGAACCTTGTGGTAAATACGGGTTAGAAAGACCCCCCATGGAGGGCACTCCCCCTAGCGGCTACATCCTTCGTGTAGATAAATCGGTCGTCATTAAATCATCCAACCTACATTGGAACCCTGGGACAAAATGAAAACGCTCCTTCATAAGAATCCTCATTTTTTTAAATTATAGACCAATACATGACAGCACTGAAAACGCCCTCAATACGCAAAGCCCGTGCCATGCTCACAGAACAAAGCATATGAAAACTGATTGCAGAAACCTTACGACAACTGTCGAAGGATAAAGCATATGAAGGGTGTAGATGCAAAATTCACACTCTCCACATAACCTAGTTTTTAGAAAAATGCAAAAAACTGATTATTATTAATAAACATGATATATTGGCATAATTTTTTTTGTGTGATATATTTGTTGCCACAACTACTAGTTGCACATAGTCCTAAACCTGTAATAATTGTGGTAAAGCTAGAATTTAAATTTAAATATGGAAAATGTGAGTTTTGCAGCAAACTTTTATGGGTAATGTTAGTTATAAACCAAAATAGTTATGAATTAAAAAAAAAAATCTGAACATTAGTTTTTATTATGTTATTTTGGAGGGTAATAAACAACAAAAATCGAAAAACATTTATTAAAAATAATTTGTGCAAAAATTTTACTATTAGACATGGCTCAACATCTTCACTGTCATTAAACTAGTGCAACATTTTACACTACTTCTTACTTCTGTACCTTCCTTATTGGTTGAAATGGAGAGTGTGAGTTTTGCAGCAAAACAGTTGTTGGATAATGTGAGTTAAATCGCTATTACAGTCCGCTATTGTATAAATCGCTATTACAGTCCGAGCCCCACCAGTGGCTGAGAGGTTGTGCTCTCGAAGCTGGTAGACGGGAGGTGCTGGGTTCAATCCCAATCGCGCCCGTCGGCCTAATCGCTCGGAGTTTTCGTGGTTTTCTTTCGAGCCGTGGATTTTCTCCATGCGTAAATACGGATTAGGTTCCCTTAGAAAGACCCCCACGAAGGGCACTCCCCCTGGGCCTATATCCCTAGTGTCGATAATTGGCCGTCAATAATCAACCCAACCCAACCCTATTACAGTCCGATTCGCCTTAAAAAGACGAACACGGTAATATGAATATCTCAATATCTTTAAAAAGTGGATAATGTGACTTTTGCATCTGCACCATTCATATGATAACTCTCACAGCACAACACCCACGCATCCCCTTCATAATAATAAAAATATTAATATTTGAAGAAGTTTTTATGCAAATGTGATTTAAATGCAAGACAATGGGTTCATGTTTGAACCGTAAGAAGTCATGTTCAAAGTTCAGTTACGATTAATGAAGAAGAGTAATAATGCAGATTCGTTTACTCTACAATGTTAAAATTTATTAAATGTAATCATTCTTTTAAACTTAAATGACAAATAATTTAATGTCTAGAACAAAATGCTGTATAACTTATAACATTTTATCTGAAAATTGTGTATGTAAGTCGTTTTAGTGCTGCCGTCTGTCGGGAATTATGAAAAATATTCAAAAAATTCTGAAAATAAATGTATAAGAATAACAAATTTACATATTTTAAATTCGTTGTGTTTGTAATTGGTATATTTGAAACTAATTTACTGCATATATTGCACTTTAAAATTTTTTGAATATTTTTAAAACATGTGTAGAAATACGTTTTTCGTGAAATTAAAAATTAATATACATTTGATATATTTATTTTTCAATGTTTACAGTATCAGTAATAAAGTAAACCGTAATATGAATTTGAGTATAATTTTTAAAAAAATGTTCTTAAAAATGTTCACTAAAGAAATTTTCATGGAAATCAATTTTAAAATTGGAACTCGTAATTTTCACCATAAAAGTTGAAAGGAAAACATTATTGCTTTGACTTTGTGAAACATATTTGAAGAGAATTTTCGTTCTTTTAAATTTATATAAATTAATAATAAAATCTAATTACATTTTGTTATCTAAATGTCAATCATATTTTAAAGCCTTAACCACTTCACGGCGAGCCTTTATTTATAGTTATATATCTTTTAATTTTCGTTCACCACTATTTCCAAAAAATAATTTTCACGTTATTCCATTGCACCTTCAATTCTATACTTAGATAAGTGAAAATTAAAATCCGAAAATACTACGCTTCCTTTTATGGATTTCGTACTGCTATTTTCCGGAAAAGTTTTTTTTTTAAATGTTAATGGGTAGAATTTAAAAATAGAAATTGAAGTGAATTTCTAGTACGTAAAATTTGATATATTAATCAAGTTACAAATCTGAAAACACTTTTTAAGAATCTGCAATAGGAAAAACATATTTTCTTGTTTTGAATACGATAATACTATCTTTGTCTTTTGCGTACTTATCTTCAATTTAAGAAAATCAGTACCAACAACGAACACCACCGAAGACTTGGGCCCCACCAGTGGCTGAGAGGTTGTGCTCTCGAGGCTGGTAGACGGGAGGTGCTGGGTTCGATCCCAATTGCGCCCTTCGGCCTAATCGTTCGGAGTTTTCGTGGTTTTCTTCGAGCCGTGGATTTATCCATGCGTAAATACGGATTAGGTTCCCTTAGAAAGACCCCCACGAAGGGCGCTCCCCCCGGGCCTATATCCCTAGTGTAGATAATTGGCCGTCAATAATCAACCCAACCCAACCCGAAGACTTGATTTTTCTTACACGTGTCTCACTTTGATACTATATATGAAGAGTGCAGATGCAAAATTCACAATCTCCACATAACCCAGATTTTAGAAAAATGCAAAAAACTGATTATTATTAATAAACATGATATATTGGCACAATTTATTTTGTGTGATATATTTGTTGCCATAACAACTAGTTGCACATAGTCCTAAACCTGTAATAATTGTGTTAAAGCTAGAATTAAAATTTAAATATGGAAAATGTGAGTTTTGCAGCAAACTTTTATGCGTAACGTTAGTTACAAACGAAAATAGTTATGAATTTAAGACAACAAGAACCAAAAAGGAAAAAAAAAAATCTGAAGATTATTTTCCATTATTGATATTTTGGAGGGTAATAAACAACAAAAATCGAAAAACATTTATTAAACGTAATTTGAGCAAAAAATTTTACTATTAGACATGGCTCAACTTCTTCACTGTCATTAAACTAGTGCAACATTTTACACTACTTCTTACCCCCACCAGTGGCTGAGAGGTTGTGCTCTCGAAGCCGGTAGACGGCAGGTGCTGGGTTCGATCCCAATCGCGCCCGTCGGCCTAATCGTTCGGAGTTTTCGTGGTTTTCTTCGAGCCGTGGATTTATCCATGCGTAAATACGGGTTAGGTTCCCTTAGAAAGACCCCCACGAAGGGCACTCCCCCGGGCCTATATCCCATGTGTAGATAATCGGCCGTCAAAAATCAACCCAACCCAACCCACTACTTCTTACGTCTGTACCTCCCTGATTGGAGAGTGGGAGTTTTGCAGCAAAGCAGTTGTTGGATAATGTGAGTTATGCATCAAAACGAGGTTTTCAGCATTTTTTTCAACCTTAATAGTTTTTTTTTATGGTCCAAATCACTATTACCGTCCGATTCACCTTTAAAAGTCGAAGATGGTGATATGAATAACTCAATACCTTAAAAAAGTGGATAATGTGACTTTTGCATCTGCACCATTCATATATTGCTTAAAAAGTTCGGATTAAATAACAGTTCACGTATTTCTAAAATGTAAGGACTATAGTATAAACAGCATAGCATATTATTATTATTATTATTATAGTAAGTTCCGTACAATTTTAGTAGTAAGAAGATAAAATACTACTAAACAGCTTTCTATTACAATATTTTAGTGCTGCTCTCTGTTGGGAAATATGAAATACATTAGAATGAGTTTTATTGACTTTTCTTTTACTTTTATTGAACAGTAGGGATGGACGATATCAGAAATTTAATATCGCAATGTATCAACAAGTTAATATTGATATTGCTGATATATCATGATACTACTTTAAAGGGGGTGGGGGAATCAGATAATTTGCTGTTTTTTAAAGATAAATGATACGGTATCAACAATTTAAGTACAAAACTTAGTTGAATGCAATGAATTAAAATTTTTTATATATATTCGCTCATAGAACATAATTTTCATTTTTCATATTTTTTAAAACAAAAGAAAATAAACTAATTGTTTAATAACTATTTGGATTACCATTAATTTCATAAAACTTTTCTTTAAATATAGCATTTCTTCTATTCTTCTCATTTTATTCTATTAATGTATATATATATATATATATATATATATATATATAAAACTCATTTTCATCACTGTGCTATGATTAAATATATGATTAAAAAGCACATTTATTAAAATGAAATTCAAAATTGTCCATATAATAATGTATACAATTTTCGTTTCACAGAATTTAATTATTGGTTAAAAATATCAAACTTTCTTTTACTTGGTTCAAATAAAGTTCGGAAGGACTGAGCCTAATTTCGTTTATTCTGTACATGAAATAGGTCCGGGCCAAACCATCGGTACATCATGATTCTTTCGTCATATATCCTTCGTTTAATCTAGGCATAAAGAAATCATTCCTTCCTGAAAAACTTCATTTTATCAATTATCATTATCGTTTCTTATTTTTAATTTAGCAAAGGATTACCTTGGATGACTAAAAACATGAATTTAAGATATCTGAAAAATACCCCGTATTTTGAGAAGATTGGCAACCATGTAATTTATTTATTTATTTATTTTATTTATTTTCTGCTTTAATTATTATCTAACGTTGTTTAAATTATTTAATGTATCTTCTCATTGAAAAAAAAAGGACTTTTCTGTGTTACTGCGATGAACATCTATCTCCCCCTTTCTCCGTTCAGAAATTTAATTTCCTAATAAAATCCATTAGAATAAGCAATAAGTAAAATTTCGATAAACTAGTGAAATTCACCGTAAACATTTTCAATGTATTTAAAGTACCGGGTGATCCAAAAGTCAGGACGAACTTTAAAAATGAATAATTCGAAAACGAATCAAGATACAAAGATACGGTTTGCACCAAACGGATGGAAAAGAAACCGGGTTTTATGTGGCAACGAAATGAAAAATAGCTCTGTTGGCGACCAACAGATAGCGCTGTCGGATTTCTGCAAGATAACGCAAGAATAAGGCAAGAAACGCTACTAAATGCTGTAAACGGTGTGGTGCCTCGTCTCACAGCTGTACTTCTGATTGATGGACAGCACATTGAACATTTACTGTAGTACTAATTAACTGTAATTAAGCTGACTTCAAAGTTGTCAACATTTTTTCATTTGTAAATCATCTTTTGGTGCAATAAAACACTATAGTGCCATGTGTTGGTCGCCAACAGAACTATTTTTTTCGTTGCCACACAAAACCCGGTTTCTTTTCCATCCGTTTGGTGTAAACCGTATCTTTGTATCTTGATTCGTTTTCGAATTATTCATTTTTAAAGTTCGTCCTGACTTTTGGATCACCCGGTATATTTTTTATGAACGGGTCAACCAACAAAGACACTAATTTTAAGCGCAGATATAAATTCCTTCCGAATCCGAGAAACCTCATTTTAGCAAGCAATATCAATACTACGCAATAACCAACAAAATATTCAAGCTATAATGGGTTCTCCTGTCATTTTGAGTTCTAGTCTTGAACAACACCAAAGCTTTATTCTCAGCTGCTTTAAATCCTTGATAATGGCTTAGATTAAAGCCGAAATCCCTAGGAAAGAGTTATGTACTGCTAATATCTAGTGTTTTAAAGTTTTTAAATCATTTTTACATATCTTTTTATCGGACGCCTATTTTAGTAATGTGTAAAATAAATCATTTTTCATAAAAATGTTTTCGCATTTTCCCATGACAACTCTCATAGCACAACGCCTGTTCCGCCGCGCATCTCCTTCATAATAACAACAATGACATTTTATTGGTTAGAAGTATTTATGCAAATGTGATTTAAATACAATACAATGGATTCATGCCTGAACCGTGAGAGGGAAGAGTCATATTTAATTGCATTACATTTAATACAGAAGAGTAGCAACACAGTGGCGTTTGCTGTACAATGTTAAAATTCATTAAATGTAACCATTCTATTAACTTAAATGACAAATAACATAATCCCTGACGGCTCGGCCTATAGGCACAGGTAGATTTCGAAGAAGAAGACCATGGGGCATCTGGTTGTTGGGAATTGCCGAAGAAATGACCTTTTTGCCATGTTACGGCAGATGGGAACCGCCCACTTCGAAACCTAACATGTTTGCCGGCGGAGCCGGCAGGGATTTTTTATTTTATTTTTATTTTTATTATTTATTTATTTTTTTTGCTAAAAGGGTTGGTCCTATAAAAAAACTTGTCAGTATAAAAGTTTTAGATAATGTTAAGAGGATTAATAATAAATTTAAGCGTATTTGATATCTTGTGAATTAACGAAGTTGTGATTTTTTTTCTTCTAAAACCCCTCTTTTTCCCCCCCTTGGGGCCATTTTTAATGATATCAAAAATCTGCCCTACATAAATTTTTGGCCCTTTATCTAGAAGTAATAATAACTTTAAACGAATTCGATACGTATCATAATTAAGAAATTGTTTTTTTTTCCGTTTTCACAAAAAGCGCCCCCCCCCCCCCATTTCCCCCCATCCTTGGTTCGATTTTGCCCATTAACGAACTTAACCGAGATTTTATGCCCATTGATTTTATGTATCAGTCTAGAAGAGATTTATGCAGAATTTATCCAGTTATCGTGTCCATAAAAAAGTGACATAGATAGATAGATAGATCCATACATAAAGTTTTGAACTGGGTGTGGTTTTGGGTTCTGGGAGTCATGATCGGCGTAGATCTGCAAAAAATTTTCAAAAATTCCAACTTAGGTGAGAATGTAATAGGTAGTATTTCTTACGAAATCTACCTAAAAATATTTATCTATTTCTTTCGGCAAAGGCTAGTAAAACATGCTGTATAATTTATAAAATTTTAGCATTAAAAAGAGAGACTAATAAGCAGGATAATAAACATTTCACAGTGTTCTAGTGCTGTCATCTTTCGGAGAATATGAAAAACATTCACACAAGCTTGAAAATAAATGTATAAGAATAATAAATTTTCATTATTTTTAATTTAAATATGTTTGTAATTATCACATTTGAAACTATTTTATTGCATCTAAGATTATCTGAATAAAGTTTGTTTTCCCTAAAAAATGTGTAGAAATATTTTTAAAATTTATTTTATTGGTGATTTTTTTTTCAAAAACGCACAAAAAACTTAAATAAAAAAGTACAATATCTAAAAGATTTGTATTAATTTAGAAGTTTAAAAGTTCAGTGCACGAATACCAATCATAATACTTTCAAAAATAAAACTACAGTCAATTGTTGAGGAAAATGCAATATTATACATTTGAACTTCTATTTAATGAATCTCATGGAACTTACAAAAAATTAATAATATAGGAGATTCGATAAATGCAAATTCAGTAAGTTATATTTTTCAACTTGAAAATTTTTAACATCGCGAAATTTGTTTTAACAGATACATTTTAGAGGGATAATTTTTATTGATTTGTTTATTATTTACGTATAAGTATTAAGTTGTTCATGAAATTAAAAATTAATCAAACATTTTATATATTTTTATTTTTTAAAGTTTATAACATCAGTAAGAAAGTAATCCATAACATGAATTTAAATATAATAATACAAAATAATAATAATTTTTTTCGTAAAAATTTTCACTGAAGACATTTTTATGGAAAACTATCTAAAATTTGCAACCCATAATATGTCCTATAAAAATTGAAAAGAAACATATTTGAAAAGCATTTTCTTTCTTTTCAATTTATATAAAATAATAATAAAATCTAATTCCATTTATAATATTTACATATTTGTATTTCCACATTTATATTGTTCAAGATAAAAATATTGTTTTTTTTATTATTATTATTTAATATTACGAATATGTAAATTAATATTTTATATAATAAGTCATGCATTTTACGTCTTCGAACTAGTTGCTTATACAATTAGTCCACTAGAGTAGAAGTATGGTGACGCTTTTTCTACAGTTGGACATTTTAAACGCAATGCGCATAGAGAAGAGAATTTATTACACTCCAATAAACCACAGAACTTAAGATATAAATCTGTCTAGATATTTTATGATATTGAAACGTTGATCTGTCAAGCCAGTGGCCACCTGAGTGCCCTAGTATATATTTGAAAACCCAATAGGAATTATTCTCTGTGTAACTATTAAGTACGATTCCTAACCAACGGCAGTACAGACTTTTAATTCACCGCGTCCGTGCAATTTGCATAGGGCTGTACTTTGTATATTTTATATATGTCTTTTTTTGTCTAGTATGGTACATATATTCTGTCTCAAGATTCGAGATGTAAAGCATCTTAATAATTTCTCTTGGTGCAGCTCTGAAAAATAGCAATCCGGATGCTTAGCACCAAATAATATTGAGCCCCACCAGTGGCTGAGAGGTTGTGCTCTCGAAGCTGGTAGACGGGAGGTGCTGGGTTCGATCCCAATCGCGCCCGTCGGCCTAATCGTTCGGAGTTTTCGTGGTTTTCTTCGAGCCGTGGGTTTATCCATGCGTAAATACGGATTAGGTTCCCTTAGAAAGACCCCCACGAAGGGCACTCCCCCCCCGGGCCTATATCCCATATGTAGATAATTGGCCGTCAATAATCAACCCAACCAAATAATATTGTTTCATCAGCGCTCTAGCAGCAAAATAGCATTGACATGATATATGGCTAGTTCTCCAGTTTTGCTTTAATAAAGCAATAAATATTTGAAGACCATTTCTCTAAGATGGTGAACAATATTTTAATACGCTCTAGCATATCTACGTTTTTGATTTTAATATCAAATTATTAATAAGGGCAAAAGTTCGACCAGGAATGATCCAAATAAAAACGTATTTTCATTGTGTGCTTCAAGAAGATGACGATCTCCCAATCGATATCTACGTATTACATATAAGGTATGGTTTCCATAATTATTTCATTTTGCTTGTCTCATTTAATGTTTGAATTTATATGAAATCAAACTAGAATGATGATTTCGGAATCCCAGTTCAATAATTACATTTGTTCTTGTTCATGTTGAAAATCGGTTTAGTGTTCATTCATGTCAGCATGATCTTTTTAATTAATAAGATAATAATTTTAGTTAATAAACTAAGTGTCATCAGCGCAGCAGCTGGATTAAAGTTACAAAAGCGATTGTGCTTTCTCTTTTCTCTCTTTTCTATACTTTGTATAAAATGTTTATAGTTGTAAATAACTAATTTTATTTTAATTACTTTTGTTTTTTCTTTTAATCATCATGGTTACATTGTGTGTAATTCTTTTAGGTTAATTGTATTTCCTTTTTAACACTTTCCAACCTAGTAGAAAAGTGTTTATGACTTCGGTTTGTCAGGCCGTGCTCTAACTTCCGTAAATATGATCGGATTGTCCTGAAATTTTTATATGTTATTGTAGCATGTTATTTTATATGTTATTGTAGCAACAATAGCATGTTCCCTATTTCATCTGAAGTGTGTAGTACTTATACTTTTTTTACAGGGACAGTCAAAAGTTTCCCGATACATTACAGTCAATGGGTAATAATCTTTTCAAGTGCATTTTAATGACGCTACGTCATTTAAAACATAATGAAATTGATATATAATTATGAAGCGCATTAAAACATGCTTTTTGTAGAATATGGGGTGCAAAGCATTTATTATTCATTTACAGGGTCAAACAAAAGAATTCTGTTACAAATCGTTCTATGTGAAAAAATCGTCTGCTGTGTAAATTAGTGATATTTCACTATTTCAAACATAATGAAAATTATATGCATTACTGAGGTGCACTATAAATTGCTGTCTTGTGTGCATTGCGTTTATTTACAGGGACACACAAAATATATTGGTTACAGTACATGTGCGATATTTACAATCTATCTGTGATAAGTGCGTTTTCAACTTTGATGTGTGTTTTTAAGTTTAACAATTTTTTTTTCGTAGTATGTGTGTCTTTATAAACTCGGTTGATCACATACAGGGCTACACAAAGGAATTCGTATGTATTACAGGCTATGGGAGTGAATTGCTTAAGGGAAGTTTTTAATTGTGCTTACGCATTTTCCTGCTGAACTATAGTTAGTAGATTAATAGAAGTTTGTGGAATATAAATAAATTCATATACAGGGCTACGCAAAAAAAGATACATTGTCGTTTACGTTTGGTAATTGCTGCAAGTGAGTTTTAAGTTGCCTTTTAGCTTAATAAGTGGTGTGTACAAAAGTCTTCAGATAATATGCACGGCTGTACAAAAGATTTCAAGTGCATTTCCATCGATTGGCGAAAATTGCTAAATGTGAATATTCTAACTGAACTTAATTTTATCATACACATATCATATACATCCACATCTATTAATCATATACAGGGTTGCACAAAATAATTCGACAACTTTTTTGACGCTGAAAGCTAATTTCGAAAACTGTATTTTTCAATGTGTTATGTGTTTTATAAACTGTGTACTTACATATATTCTTTCACCTTATTTAACGGTGAAGTTTCGTAACAGTTTTCTGGTTGTGTTGGAAAGTATTTCATAATCTATGCTTGACGCATGATTTTTCGTTCTTGCTTACTATTAAGTTAACTGTTTTTCCCGCGAATTATAACTTTGATATTTTAATGGTAATTAGCGTTAATTTTAATTATAATATCTTTCAGCGAAAGGCTCATAACTATTTGGGATTTTTACTAAAATTACACAATGCGGCTCTGATTACTAGTTTAATTGAGTAATAATATTTTTATAACGCGAGTGTCTTTGTTTAATTTAAGCTAGAGTTTCCCATTACCAGAGCATTTCTTAATTGTATACGATCGCGAATGATTTTAATTTATAGGTTAACTAAATATACCACTGATTTCTATGCTTGTTTTGGGCTAATGATGGACAGATTATGATAAGTAACTGTCATTTTAATAATGCCAGTAACGCCTTTTTAATAATGTCCGTAACGTCAGTTTAATAATGTTGGTGACGTCATTTTAATAGAATATCTGTCCAGCATCATTGAACATATAATACTGTACTTAAATAAGTTGGAAATTAATATCCCATAAAACTACTGTTCCTTTGAAGGTTTTTTGTACTACCATTTTTCGGAAATGTTTAAAAAATTATTAATGAGTAGCGTTTAAAAATAAAGACTGTTAATTGAATTTATAGTCTGTAAAATTTGATATATTAATCAAATAAGTAATCTGAAAACACTTTTTAACAATCTGTAATAGAAAAAAAAACATTTTCGCGCATAGCATACACAAATAATACTGTCTTTGACTTTTGAGTGCTTGTGTCCCATTTACGAAAATCAGTAACACTAATGAACTCCATTGAAGACTTTCTGATATTTCTTACACGTGTTTCATTATGAAGCTACATCAATTGTTTTAAAAATTCGGATTAAATAACAGTTCACATATTTCTGAAATTAAAGGACTATAGCAAACAGCATAGGATATTACAATTATTATTATTATTGTAAGTCATTTATAATTTCGGTACTAAAAATAGAGAATAATAAACAGCTCCCGACACAGAGTTTTAGTGATGCTCTCTGTCGGTGAATATGAAACACATTCAAACTATTTTGGAAGTAAATAAATATATGAAATATATTAAAGACAAAAAATTGTAACTATTTTTATATTTCTTAGTTCGAAAGGGCTTTGTCTATTATTTTTATATATTTTTTATATAATGTTTATAGTTGTAAATATATATTTTTTAAATTTAATTACTTTTGGTATTTCTTTTAATCACCATGGTTTAATAGTGTGTAATTATTTACGTTAATTTTATTTTCTTTTTTTGCAGGTATTAAAGTAACTGTTAAGTTAATAACGGTAAGTTAACTGTTTTTAACGCAAATTATAATTTTTATATTTTAATGGTAATTAACATTAATTTTAATTTTAATTTATTTTGTCGGAAGGCTTCCAAGTTTTTTTTTAAATTTTTATTAAATTTACAAAATGCAGCGCAGGTCTGATTACTAGTTTAATTGAGTAATAATATTTTTATAACGTGGGTGTTTGTGTTTAATTTAAGCTCGCGTCTCCCTATACCAGAGCACTCATTAATTAGATACGATCACAAATGATTTTTATTTATAGGTTAACTAAATATACCACTAAATATACCATGCTTGGTTTGGGATAGTGATGGACAGATTATGATAAGCAACCGTCATTTTAATAATGTGCACAAACCTGCCCAGTATCATTGGACATATAATTCTATACTTAAATAAGTTGAAAATTAATATCCGAAAATACTATTCTTCCTTTTATGTTTTTTTGTACTGCCTTTTACCGTAAATGTTTAAAAAATTATTAATGAGTAGCGTTTAAAAATAAAAGCTGAAGTGAATTTTTAATCTGTAAAATTTGATATATTAATCAAATAAATAATCTGAAAGCACTTTTTAACAATCTGCAATAGAAAAAAAAGATTTATTCTCATCGTATACGACAATACTTGTGTTCGGGTTTTGGATACTTATCTTCAATTTACGAAAATCAGTACCAACAATGAACTCCATTGACAATTTTCTGATATTTCTTACACGTATCTCATTATGAAGCTATATAAATTGTTAAAAAAATTCGGATTAAATAACAGTTCACGTATTTCTAAAATGAAAAGACTATAGCAAACAGCATAGGAAATTATTATTATTATTATTATTGTAAGTCATTTATAATTTTGGTACTAAAAATAGAGAATAATTAACAGCTCCCGATGCAGAGTTTTAGTGCTGCTATCTGTCGGTGAATATGAAATACATTCAAGATATTTTGGAAATAAATGCATGAAACTATATTAAAGAGAAAAAAAATGTAACTAATTTTATATTTCTTAGTTCGATTGTGCTTTCTCTTTTCTTTTTTAAAATTTTTTATTTAATGTTTATAGCTGTAAATAAATATTTTTAATTTAATTACTTTTGGTATTTCTTTTAATCATCATGGTATACGTAATTATGTGTAATTCTTTACGTTAATTTAATTTTTTTTTCTTTACAGGTATGTGTGAATTAACTGTTTTTAAAGCGAATTACAATTTTGATATTTTAATGGCAATTAACATTAATTTTAATTATAGTTTCTTATGGAAGAAGGCTCACAAGTACTTGGGATTTTTACTAAAATTACATAACGCAGATCTGATTACTAGTTTAATTGAGTAAAAATACTTTTATAGCGCGAGTGTTTATGTTTAATTTAAGTTTACATTTCTTTATACCACAGCATATTCATTAATTATATAGAATTTTAAATGATTTTTATCTATAGATTAACGAAATATACCACTCATTTCTATGCTCGGTTTCGGCTAATGATGGACAGATTATGATAAGCAACCGTCATTTTAATAATGTGCACAAACCTGTCCAGCATAATTGGACAGATAACTCTATACTTAAATAAGTTGAAAATTAATATCCGAAAATACTATTCTTCCTTTTATGGCTTTTTTGTACTGCCTTTTACCGTAAATGTTTAAAAAATTATTAATTAGTAGCGTTTAAAAATAAAAACTGAAGTGAATTTATAATCTGTAAAATTTGATATATTAATCAAATAAATAATCTGAAAACACTTTTTAACAATCTGCAATAGAAAAAAAAAAGATTTATTGTCATCGTATACGATAATACTTGTGTTTGGATTTTGGGTACTTATCTTCAATTTACGAAAATCAGTACCATCAATGAACAGCATTGAAGGTTTTTTGACATTTCTTACACGTATTTCATTATGAAGCTACATAAATTGTTAAAACTATTCGGATTAAATAACAGTTCCCGTACTTCTAAAACGAAAGGACTGTAGTATAAACAACATAGGATATTATTATTATTATTATTATTATTGTAAGTCATTTATAATTTGGGTACTAAAAATGGAGAATAATAAACAGCTCCCGACACAGAGTTTTAGTGCTGCTCTCTGTCGGTGAATATGAAATCCATTCAAACTATTTTGGAAGTAAGTGTACATGATAATATATTAAAGAGAAAATAAAAATTTAACTAATTTTATATTTCTTATTTATAATGAAAATAAAATTATCATTATGTGGTAACTAGAATTGTGTATGGAACTATTATTATCACAAAATATTTATTTATTTATTTATTAAATGCAGTAAAAAAAATGATATGATAATAATAGTAATTGTGGCGACATCCTTTCGCACGAACAGTAAAACAATTTTCTAGTAAATATAGTGGTGGTGATTTATTACGGCCCATTATCTGCGCTAGGGATATAGGCCCTCGGTGGTAGTGCCCTCCGCGGGGGGTCTTTCTAAGGGATCCTAAAACATTTACGGTGAAATTCGTGTAGTAAATATGAACATGACTTTTTAAATATATCTATCCTATAAAGTTTATCGCATTGTAATACTGTAGGTAATAGGAACTCTGTTAAATCGAAGTATCGGATATATCGAAGTATCAGTAAATCGAAGTATTGGTAAATCGAATTATCGGTGAATCGAACTTTTTCAATTGTGTCGCAAATCGCAAGATTTTTTTCCGTTCTTTGCGTCTCTTCCGTTCTTCTTGCGCATGTATTACACATAGCGAACTTTTGAATAAAAATATACCATAAATAAAAATCTCCTTGAATATTATATGAAGATTGATGAATCACTTTTAACCTAAGAATGAATCACATGCCAATATGTAAATAAAAGGTAAAAGAGTAAAAATATCGAATAAAAAGATCAAACTGCATTTTAAACAAGTGATGGCGGGCACACTACTGTAATTACATAATGTAATTTCAAATATATAATTAAGGAAATCTATATATCTAATTAAATTTTCAGCAGAGCAAAAATTACGCTGGAAATTAATTAATACAAAGGATGTGGAATTATCACTTTATTACACAGCGTACAATCAACAGAGTGCAAAAATGCTCCGACTACGGATCGAACCCGGAACCTTTGCTATTACACATCAGTTCCAATGTTCTACCATTTGAAGATATCTAGACTACATACTGTTTAGCATTCTTTCACTCTTATATGGCAAGGCTACATAAGGCAAGGTTCGATCCCCGGTCTGGATATTTTTTCATTCTGTTGGTTATACGCTGTGTAGTAAAGTGATAATCGCATCCTTTGTAAGGAAATCTAATTAAACATTTCAAATTCATGATGGATTTCAAAAGTAGTTTATTTATTTATTTATTATTTTTTTTTGTATACATAGTTTAAAACAATGTATATCAAGTAGCATCTGATTAACACAGAGGTACTTAGATCTAAGTCCCCATATAATGCATAAATCTCGCGCTCCCTTCAATTTTATTATAAGCGGTTTACACTATATTCTATGGAGATTAATTTCTATGGAGAAAAAGTGAGTTCAAATATTATATATTATATCTATATAATAAAATTCAGCATTTCGTGTTATATTTCCTGATATAAATCGTATAGTTGCACCGAATAGAGATTTTTCCTGATTACATAATACCGAATATTCAGGCGAAAGTTTTCAACCGAATATTCAGTCTTCGGTCGAATATTTGAATTCCAAATGTTAATGTTTTTTTTTTTTTTTTTTTCATATGTAGAAGTACTTAAGTACTTTTGTCATTTATTCATAGAAAACTTCATTTTAAAAATGTCGGCATGAACTAAATGAAAAATATTATCTTTAAATACAAGCATTTAAAGATAAATTTTACACTGTAGGTAAAAATACAAAAAAAAAGTGTTTTTATTTATTTATATTATATATTTTTTTATTTATTTTTAATACTTTTGAAAATGAAAGACTATTATCAGATGCAGGAAATGTGTAAGAGCAGAAATGCAACGTTACAACCAGAAAATCAAGGAAAAAGTTTGTTCTAGCATCATAATTTACCATTATTGTAATTTAAATATTACGATTGATATTTTGTAAAATTGTTATTTTGGATCGTTGGTTGATTTTTCATTTGAATTGTGTTGTGTTTTATTTTTTATTTAATAGATAATTTACTTGATCTGCTCTCGCAGTTTCCCTTTTACTTTTATCTCCATAATTAAACTATAATATTTCTTAAAATAATGTTGGTGCATTTGATTTTAATTTAGATAGAGAGTGTTGGAAATAAGGAATAATGAAAATTTCGTCTTAGAAAATCTGTACTGAATAATTAAAAAAAAAACCTATTATTTTAAAATGTATTATTTGAATGCAATCAGTATCACTTTAGTTGGAAATTAATGTCATGTAAATATTATTAGCTTGGTACTTATATTTATTCAATATTCTTTAACATCATAATATTGATAAATTAAAACTTTTTGTTAGTTCACCCTAATTTTACACTGGTAATTAAGAAAAAATATTTTTACCAAATTTTAAAACTTTAATTCATTTTTTTTAATTATTATTATTATTATTATTATTTTTTTTTTTTTTTTTTTACTATTGGACGAATATATGGACGAATATGAAGATACTTGGCTGCACCGAATATTAGGTGTCTGCTGCCAAATAGGCCGAATACCGAATACTAACCGAATTCCGGGCAACTTTAATAAATAGTATGTATCTAAACTATTATTCGCCCCACCAGTGGCTGAGAGGTTCTGCTCTCAGAGCTGGTATACGGGAGGTGCTGGGTTCAAACCCCTGTCGCGCTCGTCGACCTAACCGTTCGGAGTTTTCCGTGGTTTGCTTCGAACCTTGCCGTAAAATCGGGTTAGTATCCCCTAGAGAGACCCCATCCAGGGCCCATATCCTTCGTGTAGATAATCGACCGTCATAAAACCAACCAACGTATCTAAATTATTCTTTTAACATCGGTGATTTATAAAATAATAAAAACATACAATATAAAAACATTAAATATAATAATGTAAAATATAAAAACATTTATCTTGATTTAGTGCTGCCATCTTTTAACTAACTTTGAAATTAAAGCAAGTACTTCTATTTCAAAATTATTATTATTATTAATAATAATAATTATGTTACCTTCATATCTTAGAAAATCCTAAAATAAATTATTATTAAGTTATTTTACAGATAGAAATAATAATTAAACATATTAAATTTTACAACAATTATTGCTAATCATCATATCATTTATTCTCAAAGAACAATTGATAAAAAATAAAATTAACTCTACAATTAATGTAAAAAAATAAATGAAAAATATAAAATAAATTATAAATAAACTATGATAATTTCGAGCTGAAAAATAACCTAGTTGTTAATCGGATAAGAAAATATGTGTATCAGCAACCACCATAAGGAAATATATGTTAAGCGTAAAAGAAAAAAAAAAAAACAGAAGAAAAATCTATATTCTTGGGTTGGGTTGATTATTGACGGCCAATTATCTACACTAGGGATATAGGCCCGGGAGAGTGCCCTTCGTGGGGGTCTTTCTAAGGGAACCTAACCCGTATTTACGCATGGATAAATCCACGGATCGGAGAAAACCACGAAAGCTCCGAACGATTAGGCCGACGGGCGCGATTGGGATCGAACCCAGCACCTCCCGTCTACCAGCTTCAAGAGCACAACCTCTCAGCCACTGGTGGGGCCTATATTCTTGGAATATATTATTAACGAGATAGAGGAATTAAGATTAATAAATACTTTTTAATTTCAAAATTTCCTTGATACTTAGAATTATTTGAATATGATTGCAATTTTATAAATTTTAATTTAGTATGATGGTCTAAGAAACATTCGCATTTTCCTACTGCTTAAAGTAGATGATATTTAACAAACATTTATGAACATTATTCATATTTAAAATTATAGGTATATAGTTTAATATATCACATATACAATTTTTGAATATTCAGACTAAGAATAAATCGTGTTGCGTTGGGTAATTTTGCAGTAAAATCTACTTTATCCTTTTTAGGTAGATTTCGTAAGAAATACTACCTATTACATTCTTCCCTATGTTGGAATTTCTGAAAAAAAAATTTCAGATCTTCGCCGATCATGACACCCAGAAATCAAAACCCACTTCAAAACTTTATCTATCTATCTATATCACTTTTTTATGGACGCGATAACTTCAATAATTCTGCACAAATTTCTTCCAAACTGATACATAAAATCAAGAAGCATAAAATCTTGGTCAAGTTCGTTAATGGGTAAAATCAAACCAGGGGGGGGGGGAGCTTTTTGTGAAAACAGAAAAATCCCAATAACTTCTTAGTTATGATACGTATCGAATCCGTTTAAAGTTATTATTACTTCTTGGAAAAGGGCCGAAAATTTATGTATGACAGATTTTTGATATCATTAAAAATGACCTCAAGGGGGGAGAGAGGGAGAGAGAGAGAGAAGAGGGGTTTAAATAAATCATAACTTTGTCAATTCACAAGATGTAAAATCCGCTTAAATTTATTATAAATCCACTTAATATTATCTACAACTTTTATATTGCAAGTTTTTTATAGGACCAACCCTTATAGCAAATAATAATAATAATAATAATAGTAAAATTAAATTTAAAAAAAATCCCTACCGGCTCCGCCTACAGATACAGATAGATTTCGCAGTGGGAGGTCCCAACTGCCGCATCATGGCAAAAAGTTCACTTCTTCTGCAATTCCCAATAAACAGGCTCCCACGGTCTGCGTCTTCAAAATCTACCTGTGCCTGTAGGCTGAACCGTCAGGGACTTTTTTTTTTTTGTTGTACGATTTTGGCTCTAGTGGCTGAGAGTTTCTGCTCTGAAAGATGGTAGACGGGAGGTGCTGGGTTCCAACTCCTGTCACGCTCGTCGACCTAATCATTCGGAGTTTTCCGTGGTTTTCTTCGAACGTTGCGTAAATACGGGTTAGGACAAGGCCATCTTGATATAACAGGCCGGGACAGCGTATTCGCCGCTAGGGGAATGGAGGGAAGGTTGAACTCTATATCCACTATGGTACAATATGAAGTTTGCATGTAAAATATTAACACATATATATTTTTTTTTCATTTACTGTCGTTGATTTCATAAATAAAAATCATTTTGCTTTTCAGTACTTAATTTTTTTTTTTTTTTTTTTTTTTTTGCAATTCTTATATATAAAAAAAAATTACAGATAAATATAAATTTACTTGCCTTCACCAACACATATGGCACAACAACTTGCAGAAACTAGTTCACAATAAGTAAAGGCAAATTTCAAAAAGAAATGAAGATGTTATTGTATATATATATTTTTTTAAATCACATTAATGTTTAAAAATGAACTGAATGTATTAAAACATGGTTTATATTTTTATCACACAACTCAAACAAAAATTTAAATCTTTATTAAAAATTCAGATTTAAATCTTTCCTTTTCAATAAATTTAAAATGAAATCTAATGATAATATTCTTTCATTTATAATTTTTTTGTTATTTACAATATATATTTAATGTGCATCAAAGGGTAACACGAATAATAGGTTATGGACTTTAATCAATTACATATTTTTTTTCCTTGAGGTTTTGTTTGCTTGTTTGTTCTTCACACAAAATAAATAATTCATATAACGAATTTTGTTTTATTAAAATAACTTTCTAATATGGATAAAAAGCAGCTGTATTCGCTATACGAATTATTTATTCTCTGAATATTATACAAATTGAACTAAAAAAAAAAATTCTTTATCGTATTTAAAGACTCAACCATTTTTGTTGATAAAGTTACATCAAAGATGGAACAGTTACAGAATATCAAATGAAGTATCTGGACAAACTAAATGAAAATTTACTGGATATTTTTCTCATGATAGAAAAAAATAAACTCTATTTCGGATATTGAAGAATTGAAAAGAGAAAATAATAGGATTGATACCTTACTTAAGGATAATTATGTGAAACTAATATTACCTAACTAAATATTACCTTGAATTGATGGAGAAAATTAAAATATTTTAACTAGTGTTAAAAATTAAATTTTTGAATCCCATGAAAATAAAATAGATAATTATTCTAAGACTTGGAAACTGTTTTTATATGAAAATTCTAATAGTGACATTTTAGATCAACTGTGTATTGCTTATACTTATATAATTCTAAATTACTTTGTTTGCCATCTTAAAAAGGCATTTAAAAAGAATATCTGCAAATTTTAAAGTTTCTCCAGGTTTTGCAACAATTAGAAATAAATCATTAAAAGAAAAATGTGTTAATTTGAAACAAAATTTACAAAATAGTCAACTTTTTATAAAGTATTCCCAGGGATCTGTTTAGGAAAAAATTGGGTCCTTTAAAGGACCCTTCACAAAATTATTTTCCCTAAAACAGGACCCTTCACAAAACTATTTTTCCTAAAACAGGACCCTTCACAAAACTATTTTTCCTAAAAATAGGTTTTTACAAAAATTTTCCATCTTTTAACTGAACATTTCACAAAGTAATCATTTAAAAGTAAAATCTTACCTGTCACTTTTACACATATAAAGAAATTATATATGTATTTTACATCCATATATCTTCTTAAAAATGTATAAACAAGAACCTGAATATAACGATCATTTCAAATTCACAAAATTATGACTAGATTTTTTCCAAATATAAAAAGCTGTTCACAATTTCACAAAAAAAGGGACCCTGGGAAAAAAGTCTGGACAGACTCCTGATTCCCTACAAAGCCCACAAACTTGTGGAATTTACAAACAAATCAGAAAATCATGCGACTACTATACAGGCATTTATGTACACGTCAGTTTTATTTATTTATTTATTATTTTTAAATTAAAGAAATTACTTAATTATTTGAATATTCACAAATAATAATATCTTTATTTAAATACTAATCTCATTATTTTAAAAATAGTAAATAAATAAAACTGATATGTACATAAATGGCTGTATAGTAGTCGCATGATTTTATGAATTGTTTGTAAATCCCACAAGTTTGTGGGCTTTATAGGAAATACTTTATAAAAAGTTGACTATTTTTTAAATTTTGTTTCAAATTAATACATTTTTCTTTTAATGATTTATTTCTAGTTGGTGTAACACCTGGAGAAATTTTTAAATTTGCAGATATTCTTTTTAAATGCCATTTTAAGATGGCAAACAAAGTAATTTAGAATTATATAAGTAACACACAGTTGATCTAAAATGTCACTATTAGGATTTTCATATAAAAACAGTTTCTAAGTCTTAGAATAGTTATCTTTTATTTTCATGGGATTCAAAAATCTTATAATTTTTAATACAACTTAAATTATTTTATAATTTTTCCAACAATTCAAGATAATATTAGTTAAAAATACCTCAAAATTATGAATTGTTTGCTTACCTGTAAAGACAGCTACTTGTAAATTCATATCTATTTGTACCGATTCCACAACTTTAACACATTTGTCACACATATATAAAAAAATTAACGCATTCATCGCAATAATGAATATCTAATAATTATCCTTAAGGAAGGTATCAATCCAATTATTTTTTCTTTTCAATTCTTCTTCCACATCCAAAATATAATTTATTTTTTCCACCACGAGAAAAACTCCAGTAAATGTTTACTAAGTTTGTCCAGTTATTTTTTTTTTCTTTCAATTGTTGCATGCCTCGCGAAAACATTTTCATTTTCAGATACTTCATTTGATATTCGGAAACTGTTCCATCTTTGATGTAACTTTATCAACAAAAATTCTTGAGTCTTTACACATGATAAAGAATTGTTTTAATTCAATTTATACAAAAAATTGCATCTAACGAAAACTAGTCGTTGGGGGCCACCGTAATACTTACCCATCATGGATATGCATAATGTAAAATATTAAAACAAAAATGTGTAAACTACTTATAAAATGCATAGCAATTCAAATAAAATCGTGGCTTGATGACGTCATAACTTTATAGGCTTGATTACTGAATTGCTTGAAAGAGGTTTTTCCTTGTAACTCCAAAAATAATAATCCTATTAACTAGCGGTTTATTGCATCTGATTAAGCGTCAAATTTCCAATTAAAATATATCTTTGAAGTGAAATTTGGATGAAATACAGGGTCATGAAAAATCGAAGAGTGTGGAAAATAGGATTCCAAATATCTCGGAAACTAATTATCCGATCGACTTCATGCTTTATGCAAAATTTATATTTTTTTATTGTCTTTTATATTCATTTCTTAAAATAAACAATTTCGAAAATTTTTATATACCTTTCATCAGAACGAATATTTCGAGAGTCCGAAAAAAATTGTTCCGGTTAATCGAGGTTATTGAAATGAAATAGGCTTCTTCCCATTATTACATACTACGTACATACCAAATTGCAAGTCTCTATCTCAATTTTTTCGGGAAATAGAGCGTTTACAGACACACACACAGACACACACACACAGACACACAGACGGACGGCAAAATTTTTTTTTCTAAAAATATGTTTTTCGGAATCTCCAGTGTCCGAAACGTGTAAATCCGTCAAAATTTTTTTTTCGATTTTCAAAACGATTACAAGACTTACCCTATACTACGTATGATGGGTAAGTAAAAACAAACGAAGCACGTGTTTACACCGTAGCAATAACACAACACAAGCCAAATTTCAACTCAGGCGAGAAATCGGAGCGGGGTGAAGATTTCAAGTCGTTCTTGCGTTCCCTCTTTTGATCACATGACTTTCCCCAGAGTGGCTAGCTGTCAAAGCCCGGTATATTGAGACAGCCCTGGTTAGGATCCCTTAGAAAGACCTGCCTTGCCGGCCTATATCCTCGCGCAGATAATCGGTCGTAAAAAATAACCAACCAAATCTTGTACGATTCGCCTCACCAGCGGCTGGGAGGTTCAGCTCTCAAAGCTGGTAGACGGGAGGTGCTGGGCCCGAACCCAATCGCGCCCGGCGACTAATCATTCGGAGTTTTTCGTGGTTTTCTTTGAACCTTGGGTAACAATACGTAAATACGGGTAGGTTGACTTAGAAAGACCTCTAAGGAGAGCACTTCCCCTCGCCTATATCTCTCGAGTAGATAATCGGCCGTATAAAATAACACCAACACCTTCTTGTAAGATTCGCAGATTTTTCTATTCCAACGATATTTGTCACATTTCATTTAATTTCTATACATCTGTATTATAAAGCAAAAATCATGTCCGTGAATAACGCTGAGGTTATATTAATGGTGGCAATGATCTAAGAATTTCATTTCCATTTTTATTTTAAAATGTAATTACTTCTAAAACATCGGGTGTTGGTGTTGTTTTTTTACGGCCGATTATCTGCTCGAGGGATGTAGGCCGAGGTTGGCGGGGTGCTCTCCGTAAGGGTCTTTCTAAGGGAACTTCACCCGTATTTACCCAAGATTCGAAGAAAACCACGGAAAACTCCGAACGATTAGGCCGACGGGCGCGATTGGATTCGGGCCCAGCACCTCCTGTCTACCATCTTTGAGAGCAGAACATCTCAGACGCTGGATGGGCTCTAAACATCGGGTAATTTTAATTTTTACATCATCGAATAAGGAAAAAATTCTACTATCAACTTCAATTTGTTTGAAAATAGCATCTTAATTAACTATTTTTTTTTTGTTTTAAAATAATTTTCAAGTATGCTTTTATTTTTAAATCTATCTGTAGCGCGTACAGCCTGATAACGGAAAATTAATCCGTTTGCAATTAAGACAAATAAATAGTTCAGCATCTGTTTCCGGTTAATATTCCGTAGCGAAATTTTACAATCAATCATCTTCATCAATAAATCAATAAATAAAATAATATAAATAAAACACAAATTTAACAGGTATGCAACTGAATTACGCGCTTAAATCCTTAACTAATCGTAATAAAGAAAGTATGCTTTAAATAATAAAATCTTTGGCGTTTTTTTTTTTTTTTTTTTTTTTTTTTTTTTTTTTTTTTTCTTTGGTCGTTAACCTCTCCCATACGACTATTACAAAAATACGATTTTTAATAAATTTACAACTTTATTTGAATACATAACTGATATTTTTCATAGAATATTTTTCTTTTTGCTGTTGTTAGGGAACAACCTAAAAAATATATTAAAAAAGAAATTCATTAGAGTTTTTCATACAAAAATGGTTTCCACCTATGTTCTGTAACCCGGTCAGTCCCAGACCCAAAAATTACCGTTTCTAGAATTGATATTTTCTATTTATAAATATTTCACGAAAGAAAAGTTTACTGTTATGGGACTTAAGTGAATTCAAAAACTTTTGTTTTCATAAATCGTATTAAAAGTTATTTAAATGCATAGCTAATTTTTTCCTCCTTTGAACAACGATAACAATAAATTATATTGTGTGTAGGTTTGTTATTTTGTGAAAAATTGTTCAAACTCAATCATGTATATTGTTTTATTAAAAAAGGATGCAACAAACTTATTTGGGAAATACAGCGATAGTTACATGGGACATTGAAACAAACATCATTCACGAGATTTATTTTAAAAGTAAACAAATAGATAAAATAAACCAAGATTGTACATGTAGTATAAATCATAAATAATTTATTATTATTATTATTATTATTATTATTATTATTATTATTATTATAAACTGGTAAATAAAATAGTCAAAATAAAAATAAAATTCTATAAAACTTGTCGAAAAAAAGTTTTCCCCTTCAAATTGGTTTAAACACAATCGTCAATGATTCATATACAGGGTTTGACAAATGCGGTCGCCAGGTCGCCACTGGTGACCAACTGTTTGCATCTGGCGACCAAATGATTAAATCTGGCTTTCTTTTTTTGTTTTTTGTACAAAAATTATCAAAGAAAAGAGCACAATCGGCAATGTTTTCTCTACCTGATGATCCTGAATACAAAATTCGAGTGCGAGAGAATGGTTTCTTTTAGTAATGCATGTTACATAATACCTCTTGAACTTCTTTGCAAACGTAATTAGTTTTGATATTTCTCATATTGGGATTTAATTTATAAGCACGTAAAGATTTTTATTATTTGAGCCGGCTAATGTACAAAAAAAGCTTATTTTTTTTAGCAATCAATATATTATTTACCTAAAATTTCTTTCAAGAGCAGCATCTATTATTCATATCAGTCACAATGTTAAATTAAAATTCTCATAAGATGTCTTATTATAGGTGTTGCAAAGTTACAAAATATTTAAAAAATAAACTTAGAAGTTATCTTCAAACAACAAATAATTTTTACGTTTATTTTTAATTTAGCAAAAAAAAAAAAAAAAAAAAAAAAAAAAAAGTCCATCAAATTTAAATTTTAAAATAATAAAATCAGAAATATTTGACTGACTACGACAGGAAAATAAGCAAAAAAATTGTTTCCCTGCTTCACTATTTCATCGACGTCCCCCTCATAAAATAAATATTTTGCAGCATTCAACTATCCGGACATTTGAAGCATTCCTCAATCAACATTTCCCGAACATGCCGGGTTTTTTCAGTCTTTGCAGCAACTCTCTCTTTTTTAGAAATATATAATTTTGATAAGTTTCATTAGATAACTTAGTTTATATTATCTTTTTAAATTATGTACTATTCTATTACTTCTAACTATGTAACTAATAATTCTAAACTATGCTTGTTATTATTTTTTCCATTTAATTCATTAAAAAAACAAAAAAAAACTTTTGTGATTTTGGAAAATAAATTACGAGGGAGGGGGGGGGGGAGGGGGATAAAACTGTTTTACTGACAACTAGAATTTTTTGCTGGCTACCAGATTTTATCAATTTTCTAAAGCCCGGTTCATATACACACACACACATATATATAATATATTAATTATAATTTTTAATATTCATATACATTAAAGAAATTGAAATTAGAAACTTTTATTTCATTCAACCTTCATAAAAATGCATATTTAAAAAAAATTAAATTTTTAAATAATTGTGTCTTGTCAATTAATGAATTTAGCATATCAGTCTTATAGACGCAACTACACTAAATTAATTTTAGCCATTTTTACATATGCGTTTTATATTAAAAATAAGAAAGCCTGCAAAAGAAAATAATGCTATACTTTTATACAAATCCCGTGTATTTAATTGAAAAACATTCTATTTTTAAGGATTTTGGTAATGAAACTTTTGATTGGAAATCCACTTTTTAAATCACACAAACTTATAGCTTGATATTAAACATATCTAAGCCTTTAAAGTCATATGTAAGGAAATAAAAATAATATGTAGGTAAAATCATGTACTGCAATGAATTTTTACTAAATTACATTAAATGAAATGTAAATATAGAGAATTCGCTTCAATAAACTTCAATGAGAACATGTATATTGTTAGAGATATTCAAAATTCTAACAAGCAATATAGCACGCATGTCAAAAAATTTTGGATAGAAAAAAATCGTAAAAATAATTTAATTAAAATACAATAGATTTCCCCCCCCCCTTAAAATTTGTTATGCTTTAGCAGTAACTCATTCCCACAATCAAAATAAAATGATAAAAATAACTGTAATGAACAAATCTACATGCACAGTAATATATTCATTATTTGCTAAATAATATAACAATGATTACGAGCAAAACGTTTTTTTTTTTACATAATTTTCTTTACTGAAAGTAGTTTAAACTGCATGATAAATTTGATTTCTATAAAGCATGAAATATTACATACTCATAGAGTAAATAATGAGAAATTGCATTTAAAAGGATTTATATATTTTATTTCTAAATATTATTTTCGACGTGATTTTTTGCTTTTCTAAAATTGTATTCAAATTACTCCAAATTTTATTTAATCTTAATTTGGATGTTAATAAATACTCTATAATTAAAATGAAGTAATAATCAAGGAAATATTGATTTTCCATTAGTTACTAAGACTTCATTATTATTAGTAACCTTGTTTTTATTCTTCATAATCGGTCATTCAGTTTCTTTTATTAACTATTTTCTTGGCTGTTTACTTATATAAATGCAGTCAATGTCACTGTGTAAGGAAAAGAAAACAGAGTTGTCAATGTGTCGGGCACGCACTTCCTAATACCTAAATAGATTGGAAATAGTTGTATCTCCACCATGTGACTGAATAACAGAGAGATAATTATTAATGGTGGCCAAATGTTGATAAATATATGATTAAGGACTATGAGTAAATAAATAAGTCTGTTTATTATTAATGTAAAACATATAAACTATGTTTCACTTATGATTTATCTTACATGAGTGAAAAATGTTAAATACATTTCAATATTAATAGCATCCAGATATAATAATCACGCATCAAGAATAATAAATAATTGTCTGAGTGAAACGAAGGTTCATACACAGCGCAATATTATTTTTCTCCGTATATATCACTGTAAAAAATTTGCAGCAGAGTAACCGGTGATTCGACCGTTTTCAAAAAGAAACCGGTAACCGTAATTTTACAGTATTCTGACCCTAATATGAACAATATTATGGTCAAAATAGCGTTAAATTACGGTTATGTACGGTTAAATACGGTCATTCGACCATTTTTATAGAAAACGGTCGGATGACCGGTTACTTTGCTGCAAAATTTTTTACAGTGTATAGCTACGATGGATATTAAAACCTTTCGTCAAGCATAACTCAAAAAATATTTGACGGATGTCGTTCGAAGTTTCGCAGTATGTACCTATAAGGGTCCAATGAGACTTTCCTATTTATCAGGAATAAATTTCAAACCGTTTGGAAATCATAATAAAAAATATATAAAAAGCACAAATAAAGTACACTAGGGGGCTCAGCCACCTACTCGCTAACGCTCGCCAACCCCCGGTGAATTGCAAAGCAGTTCACATTGAGACCACTACGCGGTCACAGCTCGCTTTGCTCGCTCGCCTCATTTTATTTTTCTAGTAATTCTAGCCGGAATAAGTACTACAATAAATCATTTGAACATATGAAATTGACAATTTTTTAATGTAAAAAAGTAATTGAAAACTCCGTTGAAAACACAACTAAAAATGAATTTAGTTGATGCTACTAATGGACATATAAATAATTTAAATACTATAAAAAGAGGATCTTGGAAACATAATTAGCACCTATAATATTATACAGCACGGCTTAAATTCATTAAAAAAACACTACGTGGTAGGAAGATAGTTTATCATCAATGATTGTTTAAATTTCGTTCAACATTTTATTATTCTATTTGATTATAGATTTCTGCAAAAGAAATTATTTTTACTTCAATAAAACGGCAACAGATGGCAACAGGGCATTCTAGAAAGTTTATATTTTATTATCTCCGATTTTTTGTGTGAGTGAAATTCGTAAATAAATTCTAAATGAATCCATTTGAAAAAAATGAATTCATTTGAAATTAACATTATTTCTCATAATTAAAATGAGGAATCATCCCAGACGCTTTGGATTACGTTCATATTATTTTATTTTTAATAATTGCTAGCTTCAGTTTCACTGCTCTGACACTTTCCGCCATATTGCAGGCGGGGCTAACACAACCTTGTCTGTTCATTGGTCTGAGCTCTGGAAACTATGATTGTTGCCAACGATAAGGTAGAAATTCAGCCCTATTTCCGCGCCACGTAAGACAAATATATATATAGAAGATACGTCACGAAAATTTAGAGTATACGTCATTTTCACTAGCGGGAGATTTTTGTAGACAATCGTATTAGAGTACATGGAGAAAAAAATATGCACGCACTAATATTCAGTACAATAAAACATATTTCAATTTAATAAAAATGGAAAATTAATTTGGAATTTTTTCTGTTTGAAAGAAAAAACCCTGAATAACTTATCAATAGAAATTTGACGTAAATTTCGCCAATAGCATTTTTTAATTAGCAAAGCAGCATATTTCACGGGTGTAAATTACAAACAATTCTTTGATATTTAAATAAAATCTTTTGACTTATGGCATTATTTTTTCTTATATATTCATTTTAGTAATTTACATTTAAATAGTGAAATGACGTATTTTAAATCAAATGAGTGAAAGTCAGATATTTTAAATGTATGCACTTTAAATGAAATGAGTGAAAGATTTATATTTTAAATGAAATGAATTCAATATGAATATGGTATGGCAACAATATTTGGAAATTTATCACATGTTCCCTGCTAATATAAAAGCAGCAATATTGCAAATTATATGTCGTATGCGAAATGAAACAATTAATTATGTTATAATCTCTCTTCGTAGAAGAAAAATAGATAATATTTTGCATTTAGATACACAGACAAGCAAGAATAATGCTAACAACAACAGCACATAACTGCATGAGAGTTATAATAATCATATTAAATACTCAATTGTTTTTAGCAAGTCTACGGATGTTTCTCCTAGAAAATAACCACAGAAGGAATATTTTACATTTGTTTCGAGTGAAGCTAGGTCAACAAGAAGGTACAGCTGTCGCAGACACACCGAGGTATCTTTTTGACGCAAAAATGGCGATTTATACCTGGGCAACCCGGCGAATTTCGCGAGATTGTGCTTCGTATGGCAATTCGGTAGAGCAGATCCTGTAGGTTTTATAATAAATTAAATATTGTGTGTTTTATAATAAATTAATAATTGTGTGTTTTATAATAAATTAAATATTGTGTACTTTCGTTAATCGTTGTGTGTGTTTTATAATGAAATAAATTGTGTGTGTTTATAATAAAAAATGTTTGTGTTTTACTTACAATAAAATAAACAGTTTCATAATAAAATCAAACTAACATGCTGTTTGAACAATCAAGGTCTAACGGATACCTAAAATGGGGCTTTCTCGCCAAAATGGCGCAAAACAAAAATCGCGCCCACCACGGTGCGTCTGTTCTCAACAAGGTACTAATTATTTATACAAACAACAGGTATATAAGTCAAAGTTTAAATTCCAATGCAAATATTTGCAAGCCCCCCCCCTTCAAATAAAGTTACAGCAATGAAATTAATTGGCGTTAAACCACGCTTTCTAAAATACGCTAATGGCTGCAAATCCAATTATGGAACATTCCTCACAACTTGAATGATTACTTGTATTTTTACGTTAGGCCGGCAACAATCTCACAAAAAGCACCGTCTTTTTTTCGCATTTGTAACTTAGAAACAATGCTTTGATGTTGAAATAAAATGTTTTGGCTTATGATATTATCTCTTCTTATTATGATTATTTATTTATTTATTTGTATTTGAAATGAAATGAGTGAAAGACATATTTTTTAAATGTATTTAATATATGCATTTTAAATTAAATGAAAAGAATTCAATATGAAAGAGGGCGATAGGAACAAGATTTGGCGATTTATCACCTGCGCCAGGCTAACATAAAAACGCCTTATTAACATGTTTCTCATACTACCGACAAAACCTGACAGTACTGCGGGCCTTGGCACTTTGTTAAAAAGCTAAACGCAATGCGAGTTTAAGAAAGTGATATTTTTATTGCCAAATGATATAAACAACTATGAAAAACAAACTGATGAATTAAGCTGGTTTATGTAAGCATATAAAAAGTTGCACCTGATTACACATATTAGATAAAAAATTATTTCTGTTTGTATATAATAATAGATAAACGGTTTCTGTTATACTAATTTGATAAAAAAGTAACGTTTGTATGTTTGCGAGGGATAATCTCTGGAACTACTACGCTGGTTTCAAAAATAATGGTGGCAAAATGGTGATGACCATCTCTGTTCCAACATAGGCTGTGTTTTATGTCGGTACAACAAACTTTGAGGGGGTGCAGAAACATAAAAGCTTTGAAATTGCCACTTATCTGATACTGCTGTGGCTAGAAATTTGACATTTGGTGTGGTGGTTACTTTTAAGATGTAAATACGCGTTATGAACGGTTTCTAAAAAGTTCGAAATTTAACAGTGAGAAATAGGTCGAAAATGTTCTAGAAAATTTCTAAATCATGATTTATTTGGAACTGTTGGGGCTAGAAACTTAAAATTTGATATGAGTTCTACTTTTAAGCTGTAAATGCTCGAAATAGAACATTTAAAAACTAGTCGGATGTGACAATCCCAAAACTTTCTTCTATCTCAGTCATGTTAATACTTCAAAATTCACTATCACATCGCCAATAAAATCAATATTTTTCATCATTCTGTTGTACGTCAGCTGCTTGCGAATCGTCGTGTTACAGGGATGCGAACAACCGATGTATACTAAACTACGAAAAGTCCTTCTGGCCTGAACCGACAGGAACAGATACCCTCCCCTATTCCTTGGTTTTACGATTTTAGCTAATTTTACTGGAAAATACGAAGGTAAAATGCGTGGAACCTAAATAAAGAAGATTCAATCCCAGTTTACGTCAACATTGAATTTAAATGAGGACATCGCCAAATTAGTCCTCTACAGCCAAGTTGGCTTCATTTATGGCAACTTATTTTGGTCGCCAAATTTGGCGATATTCCGCCAACTGTCGCCAAGTTTGGAGAGAATTCGACGTTGGCGAATATAAATATATAGTGATAAGCATGTAATAGGATGAATGGTTACAACAATGAAAGAAAATTTGCCGAAATCATGTTAACTAAAACTCATAAATTAAACCCGTTTATGGATCAAATTCCGCTGTCTTGTTTGAAAATGTCAGCCACCCTAAAATTTCAAACCGCTATATCTCAGAAATTTTTTAAGATAGAGGCAAAACAAAAATTGCTCCGGATTCTCCGGATCAAGGCCGAACATTTAACGTAAAAAAGTTTTAGGATTTCTAATTTTTTTGAATTTGCACATCTTTTTGAATTTGAAATCTTTAAATGGCTATCACAGCGCCCCCTTTCGTCGAAGTATCCCCAAATTCCAAAAGAACCTGCTTGCCATAGCCAAAAACCTAGAAAAAAAATGTGGTTCAATTTGAAGCATAACTTCATACACTTTTAGATGGTACAATAGTGAAAATGGAACAAAAATATCGATCACAGCGCCCCCTTTCGTCGAAGTATCCTCAAATTCCAATAGAACCTGCTTGTCATAGCCAAAAACCTAGAAAAAAAATGTGGTTCAATTTGAAGCATAATTTCATACACTTTTAGATGGTACAATAGTGAAAATGGAACCAAAATATCGATCACAGCGCCCCCTTTCGTCGAAGTATCCTCAACTTCTGATAGAACCTGCTTGTCATAGCCAAAAACCTAGAAAAAAAATGTGGTTCAATTTGAAGCATAACTTCATACACTTTTAGATGGTAAAATAGTGAAAATGGAACAAAAATATCGATCACAGCGCCCCCTTTCGTCGAAATAACCCAAATTCTGATAGAACCTGCTTCCCATAGCCAAAAACCTAGAAAAAAATGTGGTTCATTTTGAAGCATAACTTCATACACTTTTAGATGGTACAATAGTGAAAATGGAACAAAAATATCGATCACAGCGCCCCCTTTCGTCGAAGTATCCCCAAATTCTGATAGAACCTGCTTGCCATAGCCAAAAACCTAGAAAAAAATGTGGTTCAATTTGAAGCATAACTTCATACACTTTTAGATGGTACAATAGTGAAATTGGAACAAAAATATCGATCACAGCGCCCCCTTTCATCGAAATATTCCAAATTCTGATAGAACCTGCTTGTCATAGCCAAAAACCTAGAAAAAAAATGTGGTTCAATTTGAAGCATAACTTCATACACTTTTAGATGGTAAAATAGTGAAAATGGAACAAAAATATCAATCACAGCGCCCCCTTTCGTCGAAATAACCCAAATTCTGATAGAACCTGCTTCCCTTAGCCAAAAACCTAGAAAAAAATGTGGTTCATTTTGAAGCATAACTTCATACACTTTTAGATGGTACAATAGTGAAAATGGAACAAAAATATCGATCACAGCGCCCCCTTTCGTCGAAGTATCCCCAAATTCTGATAGAACCTGCTTGCCATAGCCAAAAACCTAGAAAAAAATGTGGTTCAATTTGAAGCATAACTTCATACACTTTTAGATGGTACAATAGTGAAATTGGAACAAAAATATCGATCACAGCGCCCCCTTTCGTCGAAGTATCCTCAACTTCTGATAGAACCTGCTTGTCATAGCCAAAAACCTAGAAAAAAAATGTGGTTCAATTTGAAGCATAACTTCATACACTTTTAGATGGTAAAATAGTGAAAATGGAACAAAAATATCGATCACAGCGCCCCCTTTCGTCGAAATAACCCAAATTCTGATAGAACCTGCTTCCCATAGCCAAAAACCTAGAAAAAAATGTGGTTCAATTTGAAGCATAACTTCATACACTTTTAGATGGTACAATAGTGAAATTGGAACAAAAATATCGATCACAGCGCCCCCTTTCGTCGAAGTATCCCCAAATTCTGATAGAACCTGCTTGCTATAGCCAAAAAGCTAGAAAAAAAATGTGGTTCAATTTGAAGCATAACTTCATACACTTTTAGATGGTAAAATAGTGAAAATGGAACAAAAATATCGATCACAGCGCCCCCTTTCGTCGAAGTATCCCCAAATTCTGATAGAACCTGCTTGCCATAGCCAAAAACCTAGAAAAAATGTGGTTCAATTTGAAGCATAACTTCATACACTTTTAGATGGTACAATGAAAAGCCACACAGACGGACAGACGGACAGACGGACAGACAGACATTTTGTAAAAACATGTTTTTCGGAATCTCTGACCCCTAAAACGTGTAAATCCGTCAAAAACCGGAAGTCGAAAAAAATTTCGATTACAATACTTTCTTCTATTATAGATAGAAGAAAGTAAAAATTGAAATGTAAAATGGTGCAGGAGCGAAAAACGTTCTAAAATTTGTGATGCTGCTGGTGCTAAAAACTTGTAATTTTGTTTGATGTTATTTTTAAGATATAAATGCTCTTTAAGAATGGTTTCTAAAAAATCGAAATTTTAAAAAGTGGAATAAGAGGAAAACGTTCTAAAAACATTCTAAATTACGATTTATTTGGAAGTATTAGGGATAGAAATTTGAGATGTTTAATAAAACCAGATTTCTTTTTTCAAAAAACAATAGAAAGACCCCATGCAATTTAAATGCAACAAAACGGGCTGCTACGTAGTATAAAATAAATCGTGTAAATATTGGGGAAATGCTTGTGTATATGAAACAGTGTATAGAGGGCCCAAAAGTACTCGTGAAAGTGTTGTTTTTCTTGGCTTTTATCCATATCACCAAGGCCCATAACACAAGGAAATGCCAGCTTAATATTGAGATATTTTTTTTTCATCTTCACTAATCTAGAGATTTTATAGAAAAGTCATTTTCTCAATTGTCATTAGCAGATTGTTTATATAGTAACTTATTTGGGTAAAGTTCCGCAATCGGGTTCACATTAGCGTATTTAAGCTAGCATGTTTTGCAGAGAAAATATGCACAGCTTTGTAAATTACTTAGAATGGTACTTTAACAGCTCAAAGGTATGCATACAAGATATTCAGATCTCATGCCTTACCTGACGTTGAAGCCATTGCGTATTCCTTTCTTTTAACGCATTCTAATGTATAAAACAGCTCGAAATGTGGAGAAGATGTTTGACAAGGAAATAATAATACAGCGTATGTAGTAGTCAGTATGTTCTCCTCAGTTAAATCCGATCGAGCATATGTAAGTCCCACTCGGACGACACATTTGAAACATTCCTTTGTCAAGAAAGATATTTTTTGACATTTATAGGTAATATAATAGGTGCGGAGCGTCTCTTTATGTTTTTGACATTATTTTAAAGAGTTAAAATTCTGGTATATGATTTTTAGTGTCTTATTGTCTGTATTTTTTACGTTTAATATACAGGGTGTTTCAGCACAATGTTTACACACTTTAAGAGGTGGTAGAGCACACTACAACAAACAATTTTTATATAGGAAACCAGTGTCGCAATATACTCGTTTAGTCAAACATACAGGCTGCTTCACTTCAATCTGAGGCCGAAATTTTGGGCATAATTTTAATAAGGAAGAAGATTTTTTAATAATATTTACAACAGTAATAAACTTATTGTGTGCAAAATTCGACGGAATCCCAAAAAGTGCTAGAAGCACACAGTAATTTGCTTGGTACACCGTATGCAATGTCAATTACATTACGAAAAGTGGATACTCTAATTGAGCTCTAATTTCGAGGCGGATGGTTGCTATTTCACCACATCTCGCGACTTTGTTGTATTTAATTTGATGGAAGTGGCCATCTCCGCATTAAAATAACGCTAAAGTATGCAATAGACTTTTCTTAATGTAGTTGACATTACATACGGTGCACCGACCAAATTACTGTGCATTTCTAGCACTTTTCTTGATTTCTTCGCATTTTGAACATAAGAAGTTAATTATCTTGTAAATATAATTAAAATATCCTTTTTATATTATTAAAGATATGTCCAAAAATGCGGCCTCAGATTGAAGTGAAGCTCCTTTCATGTTTGACTAAATGAGTAGATTGCGACCATGGTTTCCTAAAATTGATTGTTGTAGTGTGTTCTGCCACCTCTTAAAGTTTGTAAAGATTGTGCTGAAACACCCTGTATATGTACCTTCAACTTTATACCTATGCATGGCTGTCTTGCATGGTTTTCTCTATTTGTTTGTTTGCCTCCCCTGTTTTAACAGTGTATATGAATTTATGTATGGAATTTTGTAATTATTTCATTTAATGTGCTAATTTATCATCATTTGAATTTGTACAAGTACATAATTAATTAATTAAAGAGAGCGTCTCATTTTCATTACTTGTCAAATGTTATTAACTCTTGGTTTCCAGCAATATCACTCAGACTAATTCCTTTGAGGGATGTCCTAGTTAAATAATTGAATGGCATCAATTATCTAAAACATTTTTTTTAATACCTAAAGTGAACGAACAATATATAGATTAATAATAGACGCATCTACATTAAATAAAATATTTAGTTAAATATGGATGAGTAATTAATTAAATTAAGTATTTCTAAATTTATTTTCAAATATATGAACTATAATTGGTAAGAACCTTACACAAGTGAAAACATTAATTAATATTTTAATATTAACAACATCCACTTGTAATCGCTTTTATAAATAAATAAAAATATTTGTAATATTCGTTATCTTAAATTTAAAAAGCAGTAATTAGGCTTAAAAGCAGTAGTAATTAGGCTTTTTTAATGCAATCGATCAATGCAGAAATTAAAAATAAGCAACAAGCCAGTATTATTAGAATGCATTAGTTAGAAAAAGGGAATGATTAACAAATGTGTGTCAAATATTATTTTATAAATATATTTTAATAAGTGTTTTTTTACAAGAACTAAAAATATGCTTCAAAAACTGATAAATAATCTTTTTAAAAACTAATTCGCACTTATTTTCATACTTTAATCTATATACATATATCTTTTTTAGAAAATAAAAATAATCAAAATTACAATGTTAAAAAATGCATAAAAAACATTTCCTTTTTACGTTTATATTATTTACTTTGAACTCAAATTATTTTGTTGAGAAAAGCACATTTTGTAAAATCCCAACTACACAATGTAAATAAATTCTGTAAGTATAACATAACGTTATAAAGGATTATTACAAATAATTTTTAATCAATAGAAATTGCAAAACATTTTCTTTTAAATTCTTAATTACTTTTTGGACGATAGGATCATGTTGAGTCTTTTTATTGTATTTCTGCAAAGTCATAGTAGAAACTATAACAAATACTTTGTCTGTTGACTGCGTCTTTTACAAAGAATATTTAAAACTTAGGATTCTGGTATATAACATTTGTACCCCATAACTTAAAAATATACATTTTCTTAATTGTAATAATCATAGCTTACTATTTATTTTACATTGACTAAGTAACAAATTGATTTCTTCCACTCAACAAAATACACTCTGCAATTATAATGAGGAAAAATTATGTTATACAATAATACTAATATAGTTAGTGAGGCATACTTTTCATGTTTATCCTAAGCATTTCAAATTTATTTTTTTAATGCATTTCTAAAATTGTATATAAAAAAGTAACAAAAACAAACAGTATAAATCTAAAGGAAATATAAATAAAATAATAATTTCACTTGTAGCTAAACGACTACTTTTTTATACTAAACAACAAATCTTTCCGTACTGTGTATCTACAATTGCAGCAGTTCTGTTTAACTTACCTGTAGTAAAATTCATACATTAAAATATAGAAACAATTGTTTTAGTGTTTTAATCGGAGGAAAAAAATAAAATATTCATAAGAAAATTGTCTCCGAAAATTTCAGCCGAAGTTCACTCTATATGTAATCTTTCACACATGTTCATTTTTATGATGTGTGAACTCATGAACATAATCTAAGCTTAACAACTCTTGGCAAGATCCAGTTCACTGCTATAAGAATGCCAATTATTTCAGAAACTCGAATTCTACGGCAAATAACAGAAACATTGCCATTGCATTGGTTTTGATATGTGACTTATTATATGAAATTTATACAGCGTCCAAAATTTTCCACTAAAAATACCATTGACAATTAAGTGGAATGAAGAAAAGTATAATTCAATTCAAAGGAAAAATATAGTATTTTTATTTGTTCAAATCGGAAGGATCCAATAGCTTTTTTATACTTTCTTATTTAACGAAGTATGTTCAAACTAAATTAGAGAAGATAGGTCAGAACCAATAAACGTCACAAATATTTGCAGCATTGATCGCAGCAAATATTTGCAGCATTCTTCCACTACCTGCAAGGTTGTTTTATAATTCACACATGTTCAGTTTTATGATGTGTGAACTCGTGACCATAATCTGAGTACAACAAATCTTAGTAAGATCCAGTTCACTGTTACAATATCCAGTTCATTGTCTTTATAGCATGTTCCAACATAATTGAAGATTAGTTTTTGTATTTGGTTGGTCTGTCCGTGGTCTAACTCATGTAAATATATCCGGATTGTTATGTAATTGATATATGTTATTGAGGTTTATCATGGAATGTTCGGTATTGAAAATGAAGTGTGTATCACTTGCTTGTTTAGTTTACATGGATACTCAAAAGTATTCCTTTACATTACGGTCCGCGGAGAAAAATCGTTTTCGGTGCAGTTTAATCATGTCACACTATTTCAAACATAATGAAATTGATATACGTCACTGAGTACGATGAAATGCTTTCTACATAGTAAGGAGCAAGTATCAGTTAGTTTACAGGGACGCACAAAAGAATTCCATTTCATTATGATCTACACTGTTAAAAATTTGCAGCAAACTGTCCAGTCATTTGACCGTTTTTATAGAAATTGGTTACACGACCGTAATTTAACTCTATTCTGACCATATTATTGCCCATATTATGGTCAGAATGGAGTTAAATTACGGTTATGTAACCATTTTCTATAAAAACTGTCAAATGATTGGACAGTTTCCTGAAAATATTTTCAGCAGTGTATGGAAAATATCGTTTGCAGAATATTTTAATGATGTTACACTATTTCAATAAAATTGATATACATTACTAAGGTTCATGTTTTCTATAGATTATCGAGTACGTAGAATTTATCGTTTGTTTACAGAAACACTAAAAATAATTCGGTTACTGGACTGAATATGAGCAGTAACTGATGGATGTGCGTTTCAGTAATGATATGCAATTTAAAATGGAACTAATGTTTAGTGAATTACGAAATGTAGTTCAAATACAGGTTTGCACGAAATAATTTAGACACATTACCGGCTATGGGCAGCAATTACGGAAAAAGAATTTTTACTGTTTTCTTTAATAATTATTTAGATATCCCATTTCATTGTATGAACCAAAAATAAATTTCTCAACAAAATTCAGATATCGTTATAAAGTGTTTCATAATCGTATTCCGCGATGCATGATTTTTATTTCTGTATTCCTTGGAAATTTTCACTTTTCTGTAGCATGCATGTATTGGCGAGAGACTCATTATCTTTTTTTTCCCCAGGAATGTTTGTGATGAAACAGAAAAACGTATTTTTCGAGCGAGCGTGAGTGATTTTTATAATATTCATATAAATAGAGACGTTAAGAACGATTACTGTATTTGACAATAGAAAACACTATTTGTCGTCTTTAACAATTTCCATTACACTTTTCATTGCATTCTAATATTTATTCTAGGTCATTATTATTTAACGAATTTTTTTCGGGGATCCAGGGACAAAATAGATTGAAGGATATGGTATACATAATTAAATTGGATAATTTTATTATTTTGTATGCATAAGTATGAAGGAATGGTATTCACATATTTACATAAAATGAAGGAACTTCACACACACACACACACACACACATATATATATATATATATATATATATATATATATAGATCCTAGAATCCCATTTCCAAATTACATGAAATGATTGCATGTGAGGCTTGTTTTCGTATTGCTTTGATTAGCATCTACCGGAAATTAATCAGAACATATATTCTTGTCAAAAAATGCAGATATCATTTCACGCCAGTGTACTTTAAAAAGCAAACGCTATATAAATCTGCTGAATATGTTTAAAGTAAAAAATGGATGAAGATTTAGTATGAAGAAATATTATCGGTGTACAAAGGACTCGTAATTTGCACAGATATATTTTTAAATGAATTTTCAAATTGGTTTATTTTTTTGGTATCATGTTCTGTATAATTGTGATTTTTAGAACTATTTATTTTTCCATAACTTTAATAAGGCATTCTAAAACTTACTTAAAAATACATATCTCAGCATAAAACTTTTTTCAATAGCTCGAATAAAGTAAAAGTTGATTATAGATATATTATGCACTCAGAATATGTACTTTTATAATGTATAATGAATTCCATTCATTTTATAAAGTATTTGCAAATATGTATTTCTCAACTTTGCCTTTATCGTTTTTGTTTTCTGAATGATATATTATTTAAATATCTCAACAAACGTCTTTCCTAATTATTTCGGAATTAATGATAAGTTAGTTGTCAATATTCCTTTTTAATATCAAGTATACTCTTGTTTAGTATAATATACATATCATTAACATGTAAAAGCGAAAAATTAATGATGAAGTAAATTGAGCGTATGTTCCACATTAAATTCTAAATTAGAATGATACATGATGAAAATGATAGTATTTATTCGTAAGAATTCCTCTTCTTAATTAACATATTTATGTATGCTACATTTAGAGAAAGAATTGTTGTCAGCATTGCAATCGTTTGGATGCGGCTAATCTATCAATTTTCCAACGTAGTAAATGTAGAATATAATTAAAAATCCTTTTATTCTACGAGAATATTTAATTTCTTGAAATGACGATGTTTATATTCGTGATATTTAAAGCAAGACAGATTCATCAATATATATATCGCTAAAAAAAGAAGCTTAGATTATCGTCTTCAAGTTAAAATTGCAACAAGCTTTGAAATTTTCAATACCAAGACCCAATTTCTCAATTTTAACAACATTTTTCGATTTTTCGGTAAATTCTATCTTGAGATACCAAACGTGAAAAAATCACCATGCCTTTTTGAGACCACCTGATGTTTTTAACAATTTGTCACCACTAGTCACAAATACTTTATTGGTACAAGACTCAAACTTTTCCCCCCTGAAAGGTTTTCAATGAAACAGCATGATGCATTTTGCGGGGTGAACGTGGTTAATTTTTTTTTATGTTCATGGTATAAATAAAGACCGCACACTGAATTAAACACGCTCACTAAATTTGACAATTAGAAATTACCACTTGTTTTAGCAAATTTGATTACACTTTTCAAAACTAACAGTATCAGTTAATTCATCGCGTTACAACATTTATACTTAAGTCATTACTCTTTAGTGACCTTTTTTCGAGAGTTCAGTGATGAGACATGTTCAAGACAATAGTATACATTATTACAATGGCCAATTTCATTATTTTGTATACATAAGCATGAAAATGTCGTAAAAGAGGTATTCACAGAGAATGGAGAACCTCCACACATATATATGATGCTACACAAATATATGAATATATGTATATGCTGACAGGTATTCTAAATTCAAATTTTAGACGAAACAATTTTCAATTACCATTTCAAAAGTGGTTAGATCGCAGGATTCCATTTCCAAAATACATGCAATTATTGCATCTGTAGCTTTTTCTTGCTACTTTGATTAAAATCCATCAGAAACTAATCGGAACATATCTTTGTCAAATCATGCAGATATCATTTCTCGCTAGCATACATTTAAAAGAATACACTGTATAAACTTGCTGAACATGCTGGAAATAAAAGTTTCGCAATTTCAACGTATATAGTTTCCAAAGAATTTCAATTTGGTCTCAGTATCATGTTCTGATTAATTGTGGTATTTTGAGCTGTTTTTGTACCTTCTTTCGAATAATCTTAATAAGACATCCTAAAATTTAAAAATAATTAATTATCTGATGCATCTAATTATCTTGTATCTCGAATCGAGTAAAAGTTAATTATAGATATATTCTGTATTTTAAATATGTGAACTGTACTTTTAGAATTTACAATAAAGAGCATTTATTTCATCAACTAGAAATTTTACATTTATCGATTATTTATCTAAATGATTTTTTATTTAAATATCTCAACAAACAGCTCACCTAATTATTTTGGAAATTTAGATAAGCTATTTAGCAATACTGCTTATACACATCAAGTATACTCTTGTTTAGACTATTTACATATCATTAATGTGTAAAAGAGCAAATTAATGCTGAAGTAATTTGCATATATATTCCACATTAAACTCTAAATCAGAATGATGAATGACGGAAATGATAATGTTTATTCGTAAATATTCCCTTTCTTAATTAATATATTTACGTATGCTACATTCACGTAATGAATTGTTTTCAACATTCCAAGAGTTTGGATGCGGCTAATCGATTTGCTTTCCACTGTAGTGAATGTAGTGTATAATTAAAAACCTTTTAGTGTACGAGAATATTTAACTTCTTGAAATAGCACTGTTTATTTGCGTGATATATGAAGGAAATCAGACACATTTAAAATATTTATTTAGCGGAAAGATACTTCTTTAGAGATGCGTTTGAACCGAATTGTTTACATCCTTGTTTATAAATTAGTTATACATAAATTTGAGAGAAAAATTGAGATTATGAATTAGAAAACATTAACTGAGGGAGAAAACTTCTTTACAGTATTTCTTTGACAAATACAGAAACACAAAAATATCCATTCAGTTGACAATTATGTCTCTAAATGTCTGTAAAAAATAAGATCTGCGAATCGTCTTCATGTTAGAATTTTAAAAAGCATTCAATTTTCCAATACGAATATCTAATTTACCAAATTTGAGAACATATTTGGATTTTTCGGTACATTGTACCTTGACATGCCAAACGGGATTTCATTCGGTGAAGAAGTTTAAAAATTATGAAGATTTAAAGTTTAGAACTACTACACTGTAAGAAAAGACAAATGTTTCTTAATATAGGAAAATATAATATAACCACGGACGAAAGTGTACAATAACCCCTTCCGAGTTACCCACGATTCAGAAAAATCGTTCCTTATACAGGGTGATTTTTTTAAAAGTTGTGAAAGTAAAACACTATAACAAAAGAACCACTGATCCAAATGACCTAAAATGTCACCAGTATGCTCCCAAAGCAATGGGGATTTTTTGGCATGGTTAAAAAAACTTAAAATCGCACCGATAGATGGCGCTGTAAGGTAGCAGAAACAAAGAATATCGTCTGTGGGAGGAAATCAATGGACGGTACTTTGAGAAACCATCTTCCGTAGACCCTCTATCGTCATTGCACCTTTTCTTAAATTCTTAAGTGTCCTAAATCTCCTAAGAGCAGTTGCTGTGCTGTCATTATTCTGATAATACAGTTTCACTAACAACGCACGGTCCGTCAATGGCGCAGTCATTGCGAGGATTTCCGTAGAATAATGAACACGAGATATGCGTACTTCACGTTTTTATCGCCAATATGCATGTGCCGGGCGCAAGTTCGTCCCCCGATTTTACTGCATGTACAGCGCCATCTGTCGGTGCGATTTTAAGTTTTTTTTAACCACGCTTAAAAAATTCCCATTGCTTTGGGAGCATACTGGTGAAATTTTAGGTCATTTGAATCAGTGGTTCTTTTGTTATAGGGTTTTACTTTCACAACTTAAAAAAAATCACCCTGTATGTACAAACCTTGGAAACAAATGTATATTCGATATTTAAAGAAGCAGTTACAAGAACAAAGTTTATTTTGCTGCCACTGATTTTTGGAAACGTAGCGTATTAATCGGTTTACTTAACCTGGAATATCATTTTTTCGGATGTTATCTATCAAATCTGAAGTAGACATTTTCATGTTCAAACAAACATGTTTTACGGACAAGCATGATAAATTAATAGCTTTAACATTGACAGGAAAATTAATATTAATTTATCGCTATTGGATGTATAAATTTATTTATGCAGCTGAAAATATATAATTAAGAATTAATAGCATCCTAAAAACCGACTAATTAACGCAATATTCGGAAACGTTTCCGAAAATCAATGGCGCAAAAATATAAATGTATAATGATATATATATTATATATAATATGTATATTATGCATATATAATATAAATATATATATATTAAATATAAATATATATTGGTTTCTGAGGTTTCTAATGATAAAGAACGAAAGTATACAGTAACCTCTTCCGAGTTGCCCACGATTCAGAAAAGCTATCTTTCAAACCTCGAAATCATAGATAACTCCTAAGAGGCTATTGTAATTTTCGTGCTTGGTTATACAGTGAAACCCCGATCTATCGTTCCCGCATCCATTGTTTTCTCGCATTGGTCGTTTTATTTCTATGATCCCTGCACAAATTATAGTTAAATAATGTTAATGAAACCCGCATGCATCGTTCTTCAAAAAGTCGTTTTCCCGCATTCATCGTTGTGAAATGTTCCCCTCCACCGAAATGAAATTCAAGGTCAAACGGATCCATATGACATACAAAGTGGAATTACTTCGTTTATCCTAGAATAACTCATTTGTGCTGTTAAAATGTTACATGTATGTACGTATAAATAAGTGAATGCGGAACAGGTGTTCTTGTTTGGAAAATGGGTTATTCTATTTTGTGTAAAGGGAAGGATGGATGCATCCACTTCGGCCAGCTGCCACATTCTTTCACATTCCTGGCTAATCTGTTGTGTGCAGTGCCCGTTCAAGAGTGTGAGCTTTCAATTTAATGCGTTCTGAGCTAAATTTTATGCGTTCTGTGAATTTTAAGAATACAAAACAAATCCGAACCTTAACCGTTTGAGTGCTACGCCGCAATGTATCTGTGGATCAAACAAATTGTGTTTCAACCCAGAAATTTTATCTTATAAAATGTAATCACTAGATCGCTGTAAATACTTCAACTGTTGAATAAAAATTAAATGATTTCAATTAATGAATAAAATTTCTGGGTTGAAACAAAATTGATCCTCAGATACATTGCGGCGCTATCGCGCTTCATAGCACTCAAACGGTTAAAAGAAAGCCTTCACATCATAGATGAGGTGAAAAAGAATCCTTTTGAGAAAAAAGTTAACATCTCTAAACGTTTAGGTATGTCGTCTTCAACCCTGAATTTGATACTTTCGAAAAAGAAAGAAATTAGAGAGCAGGCTGATGGAACTTCTGCAAAAAAGAGAAAAACTAACAAAATGTCTTCTTACAGTGAGTTGGAAAGACTTCTCTTCGCTTTGTACGAGAAGACTCGTGCGTCAAATATTCCTGTGGATGGGAATATTCTTCGAGAGAAGGCACTTGAAATAGCTGTCTCATATGGCATGGATACTTTTCCTGCATCAAATGGGTGGATTTCACGTTTTAAAATTCGCCATGGATTGGTATCCAGGAAATTAGGCGGCGAAAGTGCCACAGTAGTAAATACTGATGCCATAGAATTGTGGTTCGAAAAACTTCCGAAGTTACTAGAAGGATACAAGGATTGTGACATCTGTAATGCAGACGAAACAGGCCTGTTTTATAAATGCTTTCCAGAAAGAACGCTAGCGTTCAAAAGAGAGTATTGTCATGGTGATAAACATTCCAAAGAAAGACTCACAGTGTTACTATGAACAGATAAGGATGGTTCTGATAAATGAGTACCACTTGTTATTGATAAATCGGCTAGACATCCATGCTTCAAGAATGTAAAGAAACTAGCAGTAGTCTACAATTTGAATGCCAACGCATGGATGAAATTTTATATTTTTACAAATTTTCTTCATCATTTTGAATCGGCGCTCAAAAAGGGCTCATAAATCGGTTCATCAATTGGCTCTCAAAAAAGGAAAATTATTCTATTTATTGACAATTGTTTAGCTCATTCACCAGATACATCATCTTTGAAAAATATAAAAGTCAGTTTTTTTCCAGCTAATTGTACATCTGTCTTGCAACGTCTTGATGCAGGGATAATAAACGGTTTTAAGCAATTTTACAGGAGAAAGCTAGTGAAAATATCTTTATGTTTCAATGAACAAACAAAAGCACCTACTCCATAAATACGCCTTCTGCATGCAATTCATTTTGTACTTTCAGCATGACTTGAAGTAACCTCTTCAGCCAACCAGAATTGTTTCATGAAATGCGGTTTTCTGCGAAAAATTGATGAAGAATGCCCAACAGAAGGAAAAGAAAATAATGTTGATGCTGACGATAATGCAGATAAAGAGTGGTTGCGTGTAGCAGAGAACGTATCTGATGTGAAATTTAGCGATTATATTTCCATTACACCAGTGCCAAATCTGCCTGATGCAATTACGGCATTTGAAACTGTACGAACTTTATGTATGCACTTGAGATTACTGAAAAGGACAAGAAAAATGTTGTACATCTTGAAAATGTGTGTTTAATTAAAAAAGATAAATGAAAAACCCAGCATAAAATTACTGATTTTTAAAATAAATATCAATTTTCTACAACTTCGATTTCTTTCTTTTACAGTTTGGTAAGTAACAAATTAGTATTTATTAGTATGCTGTATACATTGCATGTATTAGTAATGCGTAAACATTGTTTGTTTCGTGTTTTGACGTTAACCCGCATTCATAGTTTTCCCGCTTTCATCGTTTTTTTTCCGCACCCCTTGAAAAATGATGGATCGAGGTTCTACTGTACTACATTTTCGTTGATTAAGAAACATTTCTGTTTTTTCACAGTGAAATGTTACATTTATTTTTAATAGTTGAAAAAGATACTGCAATGAGGGAAATGTTTTAAGCATAAACTAGAAACCACTTCGAATTATAGAAATTGACAAACAAATTAAAATTATAAACAATACATAATTGTACTTGTGTTTTTACTAAAAGCAGTGTAAAATAAAAACAATAAAAATTAGTTAAAATTCATATTAGTCCAACAGTTTCGGCTAAATTTATATAGCCATCATCAGGAAGATAAAAAGAGAAAACTGGTAATAAAAAGGTAAAATACACATAATATGTTGGAGTCATCTACCGATTTAAAACTGAAACAAAACCAACCCAGCAGTGGAAAAAGGATTAACTTATTTTCAGAAGGTTTATCCACATACATGGTAAGTCAAATGAAAAATTATCATTACAGGTATCTCTATTTATTAAAGTGATTTCAATTACCTCTCTAACTATAGCTTTAAGGGTTGTTATATTGAGAAATAATCTTAGCGTTGTTGAAATCTATTTTAATAACTTTATTGTTGGCTTAAAATCTTGAAAGGGCAGTGGTTAATCTCCAGAATTTAGTGTCACTCATACGCTCTTTTAATCTCTCAAAAAAAACCTACGTTTGGTTATACCGATGTAAAAAATCGTATGACTATTTTTTAAGCAGTTAAAGTGTAGGTTTTATTGAGAGATTAAAGAAGCATATGAGAGGCATTAAATTCTCGAAATTAACCTCTGCCCTTTTGAGATTTTACACCAAGAATAAATATATTAAAATATATTTCAACAACACTGTGATTATGTTTTACAAGGAGAATGCCAAGCTTGGTAATCACAGATTTTGATTATATTTATATAAGTTGTAGGGTAGAAGCCCCTTAGTCTTAGGTACAACGGATTTTATACAACGCTGCTTAGTTCTCGAGAAATAGCTAGTTTAATATTATAACATAACTTAAATTCTTATTTTGTAACGAAACTATTACGTTGGTCGTAGCTCGGTCGTTATGGCGTCTGCCCGGCGGGTTCGAGACCTGCACGCGATACGTTAGTTTTTCTCATTTTTTGTTTTATAAATGTAATGATAATTTAATAATCTCACAATTAAAAATTTTGATATCGTACAGTAATTATAATGTTAACATATTTTAATTTTAATTTATCATTTTTGAATTTTAAACTAATATTAAACATTTCTCATCATTTAAAGAGATTTAAAAAAAATGGATGTATTATTGACTAGTAAAAATTCCAAAATCGTCACAAAATCATACCCTTATTTTATTAATAACATCATAAAAATTACAATATTTAATATGCAAAAAAATGTTATAATTTAATTATTATGCTAATTTTTAATATAATTATACTTCTTACTTTAAAAACAGGGTAGTATTATCATCGCATTGACTTCCCTAGTTAAGGAAATATATAAATGACATTTCTTTAAAATCACGAATAGACACAATTGTTCACTAATCATTGCATGAATAAAGAATATATGAAATATATTTTAAAAGTGGTTTAAAAAAATTAACCGTTTAATGATGTTTTATACAACAATTTAGTTACAAGTTTAAAAAAATAATAGGTTAACATTATAATTAATGTACAATATTATAGTTTTTAAATGCGATTATTAAATTATAATTAAAGTATATTTATAAAACAAAAAATGAGAAAAACAAACGTAGCACTTTCCGGTCTTGAACCTGGGCCCACGTATCAACAAGCAGTCAGCATAGCAACTGAACTACGACCGACGATGTGATTTCGTTACAAAGTAAGTATTTAAGTTGGGTTATAATATTAGACCCAATATTTCTCAAGAACTAAGGAGCGTTGTATAATCCGTTGAGCCTGAGATTAAGGGGCTTCTACCCTACAATATATATAAAAATAATCAAATTCTGTGATTACCAAGTGTGGACCTCTCCTTGTTAATATAACTAACCAACTAAAGCGATAAGTTAAGAGTCAATTGAAATCACTTTAAGAAATAGGAATACCTCTAATGATATTTTTTCATTTAACATACCAAGTATATGGATAAACCTTCTGAAAATAAGTTAATCCTTTTTTCACCGTTGGGTTGCTTTTGTTTCACTTTTTCATTGGTAGCATCGCCTACATATTATGTGTATTTTTCCCTTATTTCCCCTCTTATTTTCCCCTTCGTGTCACCCGACCCCCGATTTGTCACCCGATTTGTCACTTCTCTTTCGTCAAGATGTAAACATTACCAGTTTTGTCTTTTCATGGCCACGATCACGATGAAGGCTATATAGTTTTAGCCGAAACTGCTGGAGTAATAGAACTTTTAACTAAGTTTTAATGTTTCCATTTTACACTGCTTTTAGCAAAAAACAAGTTAAATTATGCACTGTTTATAACTTTAAAGTCGTATATTAATCAACGGTGTAACGTCCATCTTTAATGCTTTTATTTATAGAAATTGATTTCTGTTAAAATTTTTGTTGGTTACAATACATATTTTCCGATTATTAATTTCAAAATACATAAACTATAAATTTAATATTAAAAATATATGTATTGCAACCTATAAACACTTTAATGGTAATCGATTGTTAGAAGCTTTAAATATGCAAAATTAAAATTACAACTAATTTCGCCCAGTAATTTTTGAGTCATACTTAAAAAACTACCACCGTAGTCGTTTATTTTGGAACTATTAAAACAGAATGTACAATTTGGAATTCCAAATTTTACATTTTGCATATTTCCTAAACTATTTGACCGAATGACTTTCAGTTTGGTACCCGAAGGTAAATTTACCAAAATGCCCTAATATGATGTCAAATTTTGATGCTCGTATCGAAAATTAAAAATTTTGTCGCGATTTGCTTGTTCTTTAACATACATTTAATGAAGATCCAATTACCCATCGAATAACTATTTTCACTTTTTTTGTGTTTATTCGAGATTAAAATAAATAGGGGTGTACAGTTGTTTTTTTCTGTCTATCTATAGTAACTCATTTATTTATGATTTGCTAGCAGGGGTCTTCGCGGTCACTTTCATTGTTACCACAATTTCTAAGTAATAATCACTGTTTTAGGTAGCTTTCAATACTAAAAAGTATAAAGCTACCTATTGCAGCCGTTTGGAGGAAAGCAGTTCCGGAAAATTTCGATATATTTTCACCGATCATGACCCCCAGACCTCAAAACCACCCTCCGCTCAAATGTTGATTTATATATATAGATATATCCATATATATATATATATATCTGACCTATGTCATACGATAACGCTCGTATTTATAAATCGATTTTGATGAAACTAATTGTGTGTATTAAGCTCACCAATGTCTCGACCGAGTTTGTTGGCCAGCTTGGTCCGCCATTTTGTTTCAAGATGGCGGCCATTTAAAATTTAAAACTAAAATAAATATACAAAAAAATTAAAAATTCAAATTTATTTTTTAATTACGTGTTAGGCCTTGATACAAGGATTCCAGAGCATTTTTTGGTTTACCTCTATCTTAAAAAATGGCTGAGATAGAGCAGTTTGAAACTCTAGGGTGGCTGACATTTTGAAACAAAACAGCACATTAACGCCATTGCTTGCAAATTATTTTCTTTCATTGTTGTAATAATTTTCCCAATCATACGCATAAAACTATATATTCATATCCGTTAGCGCCAAAATTGGCGACATTGGCGACAAAATGGGCGACATTTGGCGAAATATCGCCAAATTTGGCGACCAAAATAAGTCTTCATAAATGAAGCCAATTTGGCTATTGCTCAATAATTTGGTGAATTTCTTATTCAAATTCAGTATTAACGAATCTTTTGTAAACGTTTCTTTGCATTTTAACTTGCTGTTTTCGTGTAACATTAGCTAACATTTTAAAACGAAGATATAGGAAAGCTACCTTTTCCTCCCGGTACAGGTCGGAAGGACTTTTGTATAATTCTTGCAGATATTGTAGAAACCTACTTCACAGTATATTTTTCTTGCAAATGTAGAAATCTACCACAGAAAAAATAGTGTTTAGAAATAATAGTAATAAAAAAGTCCTTCCGGCCTGTACTGTGAGGAAAAGGACGCTTTCATAGTCCATGTTTTAAAAAATTCAACTCCATTTATTCAAACACCCGAAGCTAAAATGCTTGGATCCCGATTATGGAAAATTTAATCCTGGTTTTCGTTAATACTGAATATGAATGCGAATTTCAGATGAGAGTTACAGCACAACAAAAATCAGATGGTTTCAAAATGTCAGCCACCCTAGAATTTCAAACTGCCATATCTCAGCCATTTTTTAAGATAAACCCAAAACAAAAAATGGTCCGGAATCTCTGTATCACGATATAACATTTAACAGAAACAACCTTTTCAATTTATAATTTTTTATACATCTTTTTGACTTAAAAAAATATAAAAAATTAACTTGCCGCTTTTTGAAACAAGATGGCGCATAAAGCTGGCTGACGAACTCGGTCGAGACCTTGGTATGTTCTGTACACATGACCAGTCACATTAGTATCGGTTCATATATACGAGAGTTACAGCATAAGAAATATCAGATTGTTTCAAAATCTCGGCCACCCTTGAATTTCACACTGCCATATCTCAGCCATTTTGTAAGATATAGCCAAAACAAAAAATGTTCCAGAATTCTTGTATCACGTCCTAACACTTAACATAAACAATTTTTTCAATTTATAACTTTTTTGTACATCTTTTTGATTTTTTAAAAATTAATTTTTTTTAAATTGGCCTCCATTTTGAAACAAGATGGCTGATGAAGCTGTCCAACGAATTCGGTCGAGGCCTTGATATGCCCTATACACATACTCAGTCACATCCAAATCGGTTCATAAATAAGAGGGTTACAGCATGACATACGCCAGATATATATATATATATATATATATATATATATATGTGGCTATCGCAGAAGGGTTTCGCAGTCCATAGCAACAGTGATACACGTGTGAAGACTAAGCCCATAGCAACAAACATACTCAGCGATTCTGTTGTGACGTAAAACCCTTTCTTTAAGAATAATACTTGCCACAGCAGGAAAATGGAGCAGACTCATCTATTTTCCTTAACACAGTTAAGTTGAACTAACTTCTCTTTGTCCAAAGCAGAGTCAGCTGTTATTAAATCTATAAGTAAGAGTATGACAGTATTGTGTCGGGTAGTTGAGAGTAGAATCGCACAGGATGTGTTGCAGAATTGTAGCACGGAAACCTAGATGTAAATTCACGAATTCCCCTATTATTATAACTCCCATGTAAATAACTGTAAATAGTCTATAGATTAGTAATTAAACTATAAAATGTTAAAGAAGTTGTGCAATTTTCCACCTACAAACACCAGAGAGTGAGAGTCTGCTATACTCTTCATTCTTAACACACACACACATATATATATATATATATATATATATATATATGTGTGTGTGTGTGTGTGTGTGTAAATCAACATTTGAACGAAGGGTGGTTTGGGTGTCTGGGGTTCATGATCGGTGAAAATAAACCAAAAATTTTTGGAATTGCTTTCCTCCGAATGGCTGCAGTATGTAGCTTTTTGTAATAAAAGCTACCTTAAAGTGATCGAGCCGATCGCTGTTCGCTACTAATATAGAAATGCAGACATTTTTGAAGCTAAAGTTTTTACAAAAGAAAAACAAGTATTTATTTAATTCAGTTTCGCTTATTTTTTTGTTTATGTCAGTCTCCAACTGACTTTGTTCGAAAGTCTTTGATGAAATCCTAGAGATGCTGTGTGTATACATTTTATTTTACTTACAGTGAGGAAATTGATGCTTCAATTTATTTTAAAAGGAAGAAATATAAGGCTTCAAATGATTAAAGTGAATATAATAAACTGATTACTGCAATAAGAAACGAATCAATCAAATAAAAAAAAAACAACTGCGTAGAAATATCTTCACTGTTCCTATAATATTAGTTCCACTTATATCTTATTCTCAATAGATAAAAATTTCACATTAAGGTTTATTTATTAATTTTTTTCAACTTTACAAGAAGAAAGTATTGGATTCGTGAAAAATTTCGTTTTCTAGTTTTCGACGGATTTATACGTTTTAAAAGGTTTTAAACGTGATTTGACTCGTTTTAGAAAACGTCTGTCCGTGAGTCCTTCTGTTAGTCTGTATGTGGCATAAATTTTGTGGGCGCTCTATCTTAAGACCTAAGACACGGAATTTAACTAAACTGAAGATGGACCTTAACATAAATTGGTGTTGATTAGGTTTTTATGTAAATCGCCAACAGGTGGCGCTGCAAAGCTGCATTTTTCACTATTTCCGCGATAGCTATATCTCAAGAACTAATGCACAGAGTTTCATCAAACTTCATATTCTGTTAGACTTTGACATAAATATACGCTGATTAGGTTTGGATGTCAATCGCACAACAGGTGTTGCTTTAATGCTGTGTTTATACCGATATCCGCGACAGCTATAAATTCAAGAACAAATAGATTGTCATTTAATTTTGGTTACAGGCAATTTGGTGTATATAGAAGGACGTTTTTTGATGGACACAACATGCTAGTTTCAATAAGTAATTTAATTTGTATATACAGTAGATGCTCGATTTTACGAACTCGAGCGCACTCCTTTAATGTGTTCGTAAAATCGAAAGTTCGTAAATGGGAGGGTACAAGAAAAAAAAAGAAATGTGAAATAAAGCACTTTTATTCAATTATGTTAAAAAAACTAAGTTATTTTTGTTTGTTTTATTGAAACACTGCTATAAACATACGATTCAAAGCTATCGATGTGAAAAAGCATCTCAATATTCTCATCTGATTTGAAATAACGACGGAGCCCTAAGAGCCATGCAGTAGCTTCTTTGATTGTAGGCCTGGGGATGATTTGCTCATGTTCTAGCCCTTCTTCTGCATCCGATTGCTCTACAGTGTGATTGTCCAATATTTCTCCGATGATTTCATCATCTGAAACTTCTTCAATGCGGGCAACGTTTTTGTCTACAGCCAGAAGGTCTCTGAAAGTTAGTTTTGCAGGGACTTGGGGATCCCTGATTCGAAAATCTTGCATCAATAATCCATCTGAGGAGACATCAGTATCGCTTCCAGTTTCTTCGATTGTTTTTTCTCTCTTGAAACCAGCATGCCGAAACGAGTTTGCAATTGCTCGTGTGAAACATCATTGTATGCGGTAACTGATAAATGCATCGCACCGAGTACATCAAAGTCGTAATGTTTTTAAACTTCTAAATTAAGTATGATTATTTTCAAAAGCAATCTGTTGTAATTCTTTTTGAACGATTGAATAACTACTTGATCCGTCAGCTGCAAAACTGAGGTAACATTTGGTGGAAGGAACATCACTCGGATCGCCTGGAGCATAGGAACTTCAATGTGTGCAATACAGTTTTCTAATATCAGGAGAATTTTGCGATTCCTTTTTTCAAAATGCTTCTCCAACTTTTTCAATCACTTCTCATATATTTCGCCAGTCATCCCTGCTTTCTTGTTGGAAAAGTAAGGTGATGGGAGCTTTCTAACATTCTCGAAACATCTAGCTGCTTTAGATTTCCTGATGAATTGAAACGAGATTTTCTCCGAGCCACTCCTATTAGCACTAAGCAATATCGCTTGTTTTTGTATTGCCCAATTCCCACCATTGCATGTATCACCTTTAACCCCTTAAGGACGAGCGACACGTATACGTGACGCATAAGATGCTCAGAATCCACGATTTTTCCCATCAGTTATTTTTAGTGTAAGATTTGCCTAATTAAATCTTAGCATTTCTACGATTCAACTAGGCGAAAATTTCTGTTTTGAAAAACCGGTGGTAAAAGATTAAAAATTCTGTAAAAGACGTTCGCCGCGAAGGGGTTAAAAGCCAATGTTTTTTTCTGGAAGAACAATGAAAAATAATCCAGTTTCGTCCGCATTGAAAACATTTTATGGTGCATATTCTGCGATCAGAGATTTCAACTATCCTTCTATCAAAATATTTGTGATGGTTGTATCCACGGCTGCACTTTCACCGCATAATTTTCGGAAACTCAGACCTTGTCTTAACTAAATGTTTTACAACCAACCATCTGCACCCTTAAAATTCTTCAAGTCTAGCTTCGAGGCAAATATGTCAGCTTGCTGTTTCAAACTGTTTCCGTCAATGGGAATGTTGTTCTATCTCATCTTGAAAAGTCAAGCAGCAAGAGCCTTCTCAATATCAAGACATTTTGCCTTTCAAAAATATTTTTGGAAAGGTGTATCTTCATCACATGCATTTCCTACGGCAAGCACCTTTTGTTTCTCCTTGATGAGAGTGCTCAATGTGCTTTTCGGTATTCCATATTTTTTAGCAATTTCACTCTTTGTCAGAGTTCTCTCATCCACTTCTTTCAATTTTTTTTCTTTACATCTAAAGTCAAGACGTTCTATTAGGTAGCTTTAAATACAAAAAAGTATAAAGCTACCTATTGCAGCCGTTCGGAGGAAAGCAGTTCCGGAAAATTTCGATATATTTTCACCGATCATGACCCCCAGACCCCAAAACCACCCTCCGTTCAAATGTTGATTTATATATATATATATATATATATCTCCATATATATATATATATATATATATATATATATATATCTGACCTATGTCATACGATAACGCTCGTATTTATAAATCAATTTTGATGAAACTAATTGTGTGTATTAAGCTCACCAATGTTTCGACCGAGTTCGTTGGCCAGCTTGGTCCGCCATTTTGTTTCAAGATGGCGGCCAATTAAAAATTTAAAACTAAAATAAATATACAAAAAAATTAAAAATTCAAATTTATTTTTTAATTCAGTGTTAGGCCTTGAAACGAGGATTCCAGAGCATTTTTTGTTTTACCTCTATCTTAAAAAACGGCTGAGATAGAGCAGTTTGAAATTCTAGGGTGGCTGACATTTTGAAACAAGACAGCACATTACAAAAATTTTCATTGTTGTAATAATTTTCCCAATCAAACGCATAAAACTATATATTCATATCCGTTAGCGCCAAATTCTCGCCAAACTTGGCGACATTTGGCGAAATATCGCCAAATTTAACGACCAAAATAAGTTTTCATAAATGAAGCCAATTTGGCTATTGCTCAATAATTTGGCGAATTTCTTATTCAAATTCAGTATTAACGAATCTTTTGTAAACGTTTTATTTGCATTTTAAGTTGCTGTTTTCGTGTAACATTAGCTAAAATTTTAAAACGAAGATATAGGAAAGCTACCTTTTCCTCCCGGTACAGGCCGGAAGGACTTTTTTTAGTATACGACATCTTCAAGAAATATGAAAGACTGTATGAACAGCACACACGAGAATGACAAAATGCGAAATGGCTATACGAATCTGACCACTATATACGAACCCCAAACAATGTCAATTGTAGAGCAAGAAAAGTTCTTTTGACACTTCCCCCCTTCCTTCCCCACTGACACGTGACAACCCCACACCTGCACGTGAGAAATTTATTCCATCCTTCCCAGTTATTAGTTACTAATCTTTACCCCCACGCCTACTTTTCCACGATATACAGGAGAGAAATTGAAAATGTGCCAAAAGATTCAGTTCGTAAAAAAGAGAGTTTGTGTGATTTTAGTTCGTAAAATGGAGCGGATATTAAAATTAGTTTATGGGATACTGGTTGGGATCAGTAAATCCGTTTGTAAAAACGAAGAATTCGTAAAAAAGAGGTTCGTAAAATCGAGCGTCTACTGTATTTAATATATATATATACGAAGGCAACACTGACATGTTTGAGACAGGGGCAGATGATATAAGCCAAAAAAAATACTTACGGATATTTAAATTTGAAATCTTTTATGTCCGCAGACGATGATTTTTGGCAACAATTGCAATGTAGCTGTGGTAGAATTAATTTTGAAAGAAAAGAAAATGGAGTTGACTCGAGAGCATTATCGAGCTATGATTTTCTCTGAGTTTAAAGTTAGATTAAATCAAGTAGCATGCCTTTAACGTCTACAAGTAGCACACGGAAAGAAAACTTCATCTAGTGCAACTGCATTCAGATGGTTTATAGAAATTAGAAGAGATCGAAATTATCTCCCGGATGAAAAACACACAGGTGGACCTTTGTCCCAGAAAATGTGTCGGTCGTACGAAAAATATTAATCGATGATAATCGCTGTAACTACGAAATGATGTAGAATGAACATGACATTAGATCCGCAGCTATATATAAAATCACTCATGAAAACATGAAAATGAAAAAAATTAGTGTGTTATTGGGCCCCTTATAATTCAACGGAACACCAAAAAAAAAAGGTGAATATCATTAATTATGATGGTGGGCATCGCATTAGTTGTAAAATAATAGCTGGTGATGAAACGTACATACCTTTTTTGACGTTCGAATAAGTCAAGAATGTAAAATATGGATCTTCGAAGATGAGCCCAAACCAACAATAATAAAAAGATCATGATCTATGAAAAAAATAATGTATGCCGTGTACTTCCGAAGTGACAATCTGTCAAAGACATTAAGATAGAGGGACAGAAGATAGTTTCAGCTACCTTGTGTACCACTAAGTGTCTTCCAGGAGTTCTTCAAGAGGTGAATATTAAAGAACTCATGGTTCACCGGACAATTTAACTTCTGACTCAGCAATGTCATTACAGTCGAATTTCTTTAACAAAAAACATCAAACTCCTGATGTAGCTATCCATGATTTTTGGCTAATTTCTTATCTAAAAAAATATTTGGGGGTCGTTTTTATTCCGAAATTGAGATTGATGAGGCCATAAAAGCGTATTGTTTAATCTATTCCAGGAAATAGATGGCTTGGGACATTTAATCTTTGGAAAAATCGCTTTGAAATGTGCATTGATAATGGAGGGGACTACGTTGAACATTCTTAAGGGTTGGTAATAATTGTAACTTGTGCAATTTCAACGTTTCTCAAAAATTTCATTGTAACCCCCGTATATCTATATGTATATATATATATATATTTGAATTTATTTAGTAATAAATATCTACCAGGATGAAAACATGATATTTTTAAAAATAACTGTAATATAAACTAAATTAAACATAAATTTGTAATCATATAATGAGATCACTAATTAATAAAATTGTATTTATAATATCCTGAAAATGCAAATACTACCATAGCATTTCTCTACTTTCATGAGTGAGAGTTTTGTTTATAGATATATAGGATTCTTAAAGTTAAATAACGTAAAATGTAGAGAACAGGCACCTCAAATAATCATTATTATTTAAATTATTTTGCTATAAGGTCTCCATTAGACAACATTGTATATCTTACTGTTTGAATAATGATACACACTCGATAATAGAGAAATTGAGGTAGTGGAGAGCAATAATTTGCCAATTCCAAATTGCTAGCTTTAAAGACAAAGTAGTTTGTAATGATAATATTTCATGTGCAATCCCTAAACTTTAGATGCACATTTTAAAATAATCGCTTATTACTGAATTTGTTTTTCATATTATGCTTTTAGGTTTCAGAGATAGTTCAACTTTCTCTGTTTATCAGACTGTACTTATATTTACTTTTCTCGATTTTTATTTGATTTCAATTGGGTATTCGATTTTCATCTAGTAGATTCCGCCTCTACACGACCTGTAATTGGCTGGAGCCGAAAGTGGAGACGGTTGTTGCAAAAGATTCAGTTCAATATGGTGGACCCTGTATTTTAGACACTAATATAAATCAACATCAAAATGCTAAAGATGTCTTAGATGTCGACCAAAAGGTCCATTTTAAGTTTTTAATGTTTGTGTAAGTTTAATTATACATTAATGTTTATACACCATACAGAAAAAGTGGGTTTTATTTTTCACAAAAAAAAAAAAAAAAAAGAAAAGAAAAGAAAATGTGTAATGGTATAATAGTTTAGTTTATTTATTGTTTTCTGAAACTTTTGATTCAGTATTTCAAAAACGTTGTTGCTTGGATTGAAACAATTTGTAGAAAACCCGGACAGGCAAATTTTATACTATTCTTTTTAAAAATAACGAGCACGTAATTTCAAGTGTATTTGTTAGCAAAGTCTCGTGTCATTATGAAACGTACGACATTGAACTTCGTCCTTGGCGATTAGGAATTTTAATTTCAGTAACACCGTTTGATGGATAGCGTTATAAAGTTTCTTCGCAAATCAGTAAAGTTTCTTCACAGAAATAATCTAAATTTCTTTTCGATATAGGAGAGTGTGATGAATTCAGATACTTTATTAAATAGTAAATTTCGTTAGAAACAAAACCATAAGAAACGAATCTAATTTAAAAAAGTAATTGTTTTTTATGTGCGCGCAGAAATGTTATTTTGGTAATAATAAATAAATTGAAACTTACAGCTAATATCATTTGTAAGAGCAGCGTTTAAGATGTACAGTAAAAATTTGTAATGTGCATTGTTATTCTTATTAAATTGTTTAAAATGGATAGAAATCACTATAAAATTTTAGAGACCATATCCAAAATATATGTACTTTAGATAGTACTACAGTAGAGTAATGGTTTAATGTAAGAAAAATAACTACAATTTATTATGCAGATAAAATAAGATTTTAAAAGTAAAATTAAAATTAAATCGATTTCGAACTATTTAGTGTAATAATATCACATAGTTAACTATTATAAATGAGAAGCCTGCTATAAGATTAAAAATATAGCTTTTAATAAGAACAGGTCGGATGATGAAGCATATGTAAAATGTAGAGAATACAGGATAACTGTTTATTCCTTTTTTAAGAAAATAAAAGACGTTTTAATTCTTTTTCTTATAGACTTGATTAAATTGTCTCAGAATTAAATTTAAAATTCAATATTACACTTATATAGAAGAAGAATTTTTAATTTACACAAATGAAATATTTTATAGACTTATTTCCATAGGTTTAAATTTACACGAACTAAACCATACAACTGGGAACAAAACCATCCCTTTTCACCTTCTTCTGTATTTGGAAGAAGAAAGTACTGGATTCGTGAAAAAAATTGAATTCCTGTTTTCGACAGATTTATACGTTTTAGAAGGTCCTGAATATGAATTGACTGCTTTTAGAAAATGTCTGTCTGTGAGTCTGTCAGTGTCTGACAAAAAATTTGTGGGTACTCTATCTCAAGAATTAATGCACAGAATTTAATAAAACTTTAGATTCAGTAAGACCTCAATATAAATTAGTGCTGATTAGTTTCTTATGTAATTCGGCCAACAAGTGGCGCTGCTACGCTGCATTTTTCACGATTTCTACAATAACTCTACCTCAAGAACTAATGCACAGATTTTTATCAAAGTTCAGATTCGGTTACACATTGGCATACGTTTTTGCTGATTAGGTTTTGGAATAAATCGTCCAAGGAGTGATGCTCGTATGCTGCATTATTTTTGAGTTTGCACGATTTTAGCGATAATCATATCTCAAGAACTAATGCACAGAATTTCATCAAACTTCGTATTATGTTAGACCTTGACATAAATAGACGCTGTTTAGATTTTGTTTTAAACTGCCCAACAGTTGACTCTGCTATGCAGCATTTTCACGATTTCTGTGGTAGCTATATCTCAAAAACTACTAGATGGAATTTCACCAACTTCATATTCTGTTAAACCTTGACTTAAGCAGATGATTATTAGATTTTGGTGTATACCGCCCAACTGGTTTCGCAACTATGCTTTTTGTTCACGATTTTCGCGATAACTGTATCTCAAGAACGGATAGATTGTCATTTAATTTTGGTTCAATACAATTTGATTTATATATAAGAACGGTTTGTGATAGCCACAACATATTAGTTCTGGTTTAGTTTTATAAAGAAACAAAAATATATTTAAACTGTAGACGAATTTATTCATTTTGCTTTTACTTAATACGATTTTAATAAAAAAATAAGCAATACATCACATTGCATTCAAGAAGTTTTAAAACTTTAAGCTTATGCGATCGGAGGCGAGCATATTAAAGAGATGGGACGGATGTTGCAATATTTATCAGAAAAGTACCATAGTTTGTAAAAATTTTGAAAATTTAGAATATTTTTAAATATCAATACAAAATAACTTGGTTGTAAAAATAAATAGTTTATCTGAATCAAAATTCTTTATTACGGTAATAAAACTTTTAAATGAATATTTTATATAATTGAAATAAGAATTTTTATCTATTGTAAATTATTTTGATAAAACAATATGTGTCAATATATTCAATGGCAAGCTGATAGATATTTTTAAATCATGTTAATGCGTAATTAACATTAATTGAGACCTGCCTCACTATAAAGAAAGTCTCTGTTTTTTGTTTATAGATATATATAATACGTTTAACAGCATTTTTTGTACCGCGATTTGCAGTAATTTTGGAATATTCCATTAGTATATTTATTTTAAAATATTACCTTGTAGTCTAATATTAATATTAAAATTACTTAAGAAAAAAAATGGCGTAATTTTAAAATATGCCATTTTGTAGCAACGAAAACTTACGGAAATTATGTTTAAAATCAAATAGTACATTTTTAGACCACAATATTTTAAATTATAAAAGTTATTTTTTGATGGTTAATCAGGTTAACAATCTATTCCTTAATAAATTAATTAATACTCGACAGCATCAGAACAGCAAAAAATTATGAATAGTTAAGAATAAATTATAATCATTAACAAATTTTGATATTTTTAAATCATGGTAACACGTAATTAACATTAATTAAGACTTATCTCACTATAGATAATACATTTTATTTTTACTTTGATTGGGAAGTTTAAGAATATTTTAAAGTACCACCTTGTTTGATTAGCATAATATTACTTAGAAATAAAAATCTTTTTAAGTTCTAAAAGTATTTTCCTGGTGATAAACTATCTATAAAAATTGTAGAGGTATTATTAAGCTCAGCTGTCATGTAAATATATTGATGTTAAATATTTAACCGTAAAATGGCAAAAGTGAAAAAACAATTACCTTGGCAAACAAGTTATGACTTTTATTAAGGAAAAAAACTAAAAAGTTGTTAATTTTAGTCTTTGAATTAAGATTTCTTATGTTTGCCCATAAATGTGTTTTCTTCTCTGAATTTGAATATGAATACTACATAAACTTGCATCGAAATTTCCATGAATACTGGTAAGCATCTGGTATTTTATTTGATGCAATTTCAACATAAATCGACATTTATTATTTCAAAACGTCAATAAAAATAATAGGTTAAATATGAGTAAGGATAAAATAATTTTTGTAAACAATTTTATTGTTAATAAAAAAAAATAATATTTAAAAATAAGTATGCTGAATGGTTACTCTGAAAATTATCACAAATTGAAGTAAAAATTGATATTAAGTGTATTTATATTGGGTCTTACTTAATGCATCACAGAGGATAAAAGAAAAAAAATAATAATCTGTTAGATTATGTCACATAATATATTTATGTATTAAAAATAAATGATCACCATAAAATATCACAGATAAAAATTCATAAAATGGCAAGCAGCTGTTTTGAAGCCCCTAAAGCTCCATCATCAGTGCCAAATTAAAAGATTCAAAACGATTCAAAAGTTTAAGCCATGCAAATATTCTTGCGTTTCCGCAAGCGCCCATGATTGAATGGCGGTGAGTTTTTTAAAAACAACAGTGGAGTCAGTAAACACATGTGACGTAGGAGAACAATAGAAGTACTCGGCCAGACTGGACGAGTTTAAGTACGGAGGAGAAAAAAAGGGGGGGGGTGAAAGAGAATGAATTAAATGAAAGGTAGCCAGACATTTGAAAAATTTGGTCTACTGGACATATCATTAAAAAGTTGCCTGAATTCTTCCATGTGTGATAAGCTTCCGAAAAATTAAGGTCGTAAATCGAAGAGCATTTCAGAATTATTGAACCTTCTGAAAAATTAAAACTGTGATTGCTAGACTAACAATGGTTAGCAATCACAGATCGTTTAATGTCACAATTTTTAACATAGTTTTTATGTTCCCCCAAGTGGACTTTAAGGGGTCGCTTAGTTTGATCTATGTACATTCTATCACACTCGCAAGATATCTTATAAATTCCCCAGTATGAAAGTCTGTCGATTTGATGTTTGAGATCCGTAAATTTAATTTTGTTAAATGATGCATAAATTACTTTAAAATCGTATCTTTTCAAAATTCTAGATATTTGATGGCTTATTCTCGGAAAATATGGAAGTATAATTAAATTTTCATTGCGAACATTGTTAACGTTGGAATGTGTACGTTTAATTAGTTTATTATGAATTGAATCAACGATTTCAACAGGATAACACCGGTCAATGGCAATTGATTTAATGTGGTCTAACTCTGCTTTCAGTAAACTCCCAGATGAACAAATTTTTAAGGCGCGATGAACATAAATATTAAAAGCAGCCAATTTTTGATTAGGGGGGTGAGAAGAAAAACGATGTAGGGGTAAAGAAACTGTGAATGGTTTACGATAAACAGAGGTTTGGAATGAGTCATTTTCGCGGTAAACGATAACATGAAGGAACGGTAGTTTATTATTTTCAAATTCAGATGTAAACTGTATATGTTCATCTACAGAGTTCATAACAGAAGGGAATATGAGGGATATCTATATCACTAGATATCACTAGAATACATTTAAGCGAAACAGTCATCGACATAGCGGGTGTAAAATGGAAAATTGAACTTATTGAAAAGGTTTGACTCGAAATAATGCATATAAAATCACTGAGGATTGGGCTTGACCTCAGCGATCTCAGCGACCCCTTAAGGTCCGCTTGGGGGAACATAAAAACTATGTTAAAAATTGTAACACTAAACGATCTGCGATTGATTGCCATTATTGGTCTAGCAATCACAGTTTTAATTTTTCAGAAGGTTCAACAATTCTGAAATGCTCTTCGATTTACGACCTTGATATTTGGAAACCTTATCATATATGGAAAAATTCAGGCAATTTAGTTAATGATATGTCCAGTACACCACATTGGCTAACTTTCATTTAATTTATTCTCTTCGTTTCCCCCTCCCACTTTTTTTCTCCTCCGTACTTAAACTTGTCCAGTCTCGTCAGGTACTTCTATTGTTTTGTTACGTCCCATGTGTTTACTGACTCCGCTGTTTTTTTTAACTCACCGCCATTCAGTCTTGGATGCATGCGGAGACGCAAGCATATTTACATGTCTTAAACTTTTGAATCGTTTAGAATCTTTTAAATTTGGCCTGATGATGGAGCTTTAGGGGCTCCGGAACAGCTGTTTGCCATTTTATATATTTTTATTTGTGCTATTTTACTTTGATCATTTATTTTTAATATAACGGCGCAAAGTTCAATCCATCTATTTTAAATATATTTATGTATATTGTAAATTAGAGTAGGGGAAATTGTTTCTTTAGGCAAACAATGAGTAACAATTTAGAGGAATAGCCATTCAGTATGCATAATTACTTTCCAAATCTACACCAATACCGGTAAAAGTGCATTTGCTGCTTTCGTGTCGTAAAAAGCTCGAACATTGCGAGACGTACAGTGACATTTTATACTAACAACATTCGATGGCTTATATGTATGTTTTTTCATGTATAAATAATGCACATTAGCAAATGCATTGTTGTAATCTTCTTTTGCTCTTCTGAATGCTATATATAAGGACAAAACCCAATTTCTTTCACTGTGGGTTTTCCGTCGTCTTGGGAAATTTATTTTCCACTTAATATCAGAAATGTGTCCCAAAACATAGTAAGGTACCCCGAAGTCATAACGATGGTAAAAATGATCTGTACGATCGCGTTCGCTTTTAGCGCTAATATATTTTCTTCGCTTCTAAATATTGCATAATTTCAATATTGGCATCAAGGAATAGGACAAAAATTTACTTACAAATGAAATTTGTTTGTAAACTGTAGCAAAATTTGCACAGTTTTTATGACCTTTAAAATAATTTCTCAGCATGATTTGCAAAAAAAAAAAAAAAAAAAAAAAAAAAAAAATCTTTCTTAACAATGAACTTGATAAAAATTTGATTAATCTTCGTAATTGCGCCTACTTCCGGGGTTGCCATGATAAATGTGAATTAAAGATTTTAAAACGCAGTCATGCGCGAAATCATATTTGGAAGGACGAAAGGCTACCTCTTTTTCCTTCTTCCCTCCGATTTATTGTTTTTGGTTTCGATTCTTGCTACTTATCCAGTGTACTTCTTTATAGCTACAGATTTCGTCTCATTTCTAACTCCTCTGATGATGGATAGTGTTTTGTTGAAAACACTCAGGATATTTTGGACATCTGTGCTTTTAACAACTTAATGGTTTTAATGTTTTAAAACTTTGATATTGTATTTGCAACTAGAACCCCATTGGCGCGGACGAATAAGCACGGCTTCCGTAAGATCACCGAAAGTGAAGCAGCATCGACCATGCTCAGTGTTGGGAGGGTAACAACCTCTCTCTGCTGCGGCTGTTGTCGGACCGTGTACGTTAATTGGAGCTGGTGGACGTAAAATCTTTTTGTGGTTCCAATGTCTTCCAAGTTTATCATAAGCGTTACCTCTGGGGTTGCCAATCCAGGTGCAGGTCTCTCATCTGGAATTGGTTCAAAATTAAAAGACCAACTCTTCTGGATGGCGCTTGTGAGTTCTTAAGCCATTTGGTAGGCCTCCTCATCCAGCTGACTCTTGTATTTGCAACTATTTCAGAAACGATTAAATTGTGAAATCAATTTCATTTACGTTGTGTATTTTGTATTTATATTTTACTATTTAATTTTTATGTATATAACAACATAATTTTTCCAGAACAGTTTAAAGATTAAATTTATAAAAGAAAACTTCATTTTAATTATGAGCTATAAAAACACATGGGGTTATTTTTCATGCTGTAACCACTTTTATTAACTGTTATTCTTTTGTAAGATAAAGTAACAGTCTTTTTATATGTGCAGTCAATTTAAACTTATTTAGAAAACGTTAAATTCTCATGTTACTATGAGAAAAGTGTTTCCGTCTTTTCTAAAGATATTTTCAAGTAGGTTTAGAGTGTCATTTTTTCAGCTATCCGTTTAGGAAACCAGTATAAAGTTTCTTCGTAACGTTCAATGGTATTTTTTAAAAACTTCTGCTCTTATTTTTTTCTTTTAAATAGTCTAAATCCAAGTTGATGGAAAAATTCATGTTCTTTTTATTTTGCCTTTTCAATTCCCACAACTATTTGTGATGCGGTCTTTAGAAAACTTTTCAACTCATTTTTTTTTCTCCAAGAAAATTTTATGAAAGCCCTTACTTGTACAAACTAGATATGTTAAGAATACTATGTATAGGAAAATTTTAAAGGATCTATTATAATACCTTTTCAAAGAATTAAAGCGTATTTTTTTAATATATATATTACACTCTTCATTTTTTTTCTACTTTTTACTGTTTAAAATATTTCAATGTTGCTGTCAAGTTGTTCAAAAAACAAAGAGTTGGCGTATTTTAGAGAGCTTGGTTTAGCGTATAATTAACCATTGTTGTTGTCACCCCGTGTACAAATGTAACCATAAAGGGTATTTGGATATTTATCACCCGTCCCGGATAACAGAATACTACCTTAAAATTAATTTAATAATTTACAATTAAGTTCTGAAAATATAAAAATATTGTATTGTCATTGAAAACATACTTGTGTACCTATTTTTTATAATTCTATAATGTATAAAATTAACAGCAAACTGTCCAGTCATTTAACCGATTTAAAAAAACGGTTACTTAACCGTAATTTTGCTCTGTTTTGACAATAAAATGAGTAAGAATATGGTCAGAATATGTAGTTAAATTACAGTTATGTAACCGTTTTCTATAAAAACGGTCGAATGACTAGACAGTGTAGCATATTAGAAAATGAGTGAAAGGTCTATTACAAAATTTGATCTTCACATACATGAAACAAGTTAAGTTGAATAAAACAGTGTAAAAACAATAATAATGCAATTTTTGAGATTTCGATTATTTGAAGTTACTTACTGTAAATTGATTACTTCAAAGAGAAAAATAACTAAAATAACAATAAAACAAATGGATTACCTGTTGAATTTTTTGAAAAAGTACACAGCGCACGATATAGTTTAAACTGACATGAAAATAAAATACAAAACAAAAATTAGCAATTATATGAAACTGACAATTCAGATGGGGTGAGAGGGGGGAGTCAGGTTTAGGCAGAGGGTCCAAATACAAAAATAAATGTTGACAGTCAATGAACTGAATTCTTGATGCTGAAGATAATCTTCTACTATACAAGTTCTCTATGGAATAGCGTTCACATGTGACTGGAGGAAATATTGAGGTACTGAATCGACACAAAGGCATCCATAACAATAACATATTTTTTCTTTATAGATATGAGAAAACACGTTCCTAAGTGGAGAGATATATAGGTCTGTCCGTTCACTCACATGTACAGAACATGAAACACAGGAACTAACTTGTGTGTCAAAATATCTCTTATGGTAGTTTGGTGAATGTTAAAAGTTCTAGAAGAAAATTCGCTTAAATCGAAGAAATATTTCAAGCACCTCGCAAGCTCAATCGATGATAATTACTCAACAGAACGATTCTACTTTGATATACACGTCAGTGAACATGCCAATGTGGTACAGTGAAATGGTTCCTTTGTTGCACGATGCGAAGAAAAATAGTCGTTTCGCGTCCAGAAAACATCCACGAAGGTTTCTCTACACTACAGAGGTTCATATCGTCCATTCGACCATATTAAACTTACAATTTTCAGCAAGGAAATTAATTTGATACATTAAGTACAAACATTAAATACATACATTAATTTTATCTATTCCTTGTGTGGATATATTTTGTTATACACCATTGACGTTCAATGTAGCTTTGAGCCTTCTCCCAATGTTCTAGCTATTAAATTTGTGGTTTTAATTGTTGCCAAAGTCATAATCCTCAGAAATAGTTAAGCTTTACCATTCAAAACGTTCCGTCTAAATCGGAACTGTTTCTAAACTTTCAGTACTGTTTTTTGGCATATATTGCCTCGAAAACATTTCGAAAATTTGGATATTCTAGATTGTCATCTCACTGTCACAATATAACTAAACCTTTATTGTCAATAATACATTATATGCTATTTGCATGTGACAATTTTCGATTGTATCAATTGGATTGGCGTTATGTGATCTGTGAGTATTCATCAAATCAATCACATATGCATGCAGTCCTGTGAATAAGGCTTGTGTCATGTTAAAAAATGAGGGATGTTTATTGCGTATTCATGAAAATGATGTTGAATGAAGAGTAACACCTCATCACCAAGAATATTCAAATCAATGATCAGCTGAATCCGTAGCCCAATCAACATTTCGCAATAAACATCTCAAAACCATCAGCGAACCACTTCCGGTAGAGCTACAGTATCCACACACTGCCACGTGATGCCACATTTAACCGTCGCGTCGGTGCACTCAAAACGTCAGTGTTATTCGCAAAAATGCAAACATGTGATTCGCTGTACTACACACTGCCGCTTGAATGGGTCAGTTGACCGTTGGTGCGCTCTAAACATCAGTGTTATTAGCAAAAAGACTAATTTGTGAATTGTCGGAGTACACTGTATACCTGCATGTACCCTGCTCCAAATGTCTATTGGATGCTCTTTATAATGTTTGTTCATAAACAGGTTGGGATGGACCTTCATTTACAGACTGCAGCAATTCCTTTCGGGTTTGTAACCACTTTTCCTCGACAAAGCGTGCCACGTTTTTCTGATCCCTCTCGGTTAGGATATTTTTCTTGTTTTGACACCAGGGTCAACTATTGCTGGCAGACGCGTTTTACAATCCGCTGCGATATACGAACAAATTGGCCAACTTCGCTCACTGTATGGTCGTTGACACGCCCAAATTTTTTAGCACCTTTTTTCTCCTTTGACACATCCCTGTATTTACCCGTGTTAACGCCCCATTCCCCTACTTAAAAACGACTTACCCACTTCACGTTTCTATTATGATCACGAAGCAGCAGGTCAGTTTACCACATGATGCTTCTGCAAAACCATCTGTATTAAAATGCAGCAAGTTCTTTCGTTTAAGAGCCTACATCAGTCATGCGAAAAAACGTGCAATCTAATGTTAAGTCTATGGGAAGGTTCTTGGCAGATTTCTCGCTCGCATTTTAATATTTTTAAATGATGTTTTTGCATAGTATAGCTGAGGTCTATCTTTAACGTTGTTAGCTTTTACTTTTTCGATTTTAGCTCCAGTTTTTTTATATGAGGGTACTTTCACTTTCAGAACCGGTTCCAAAATTGAAAATGTCCGCTTATAAAAAAACTGTAACCAAAATCAAAAAAGTAAAAACTAACAACGTTAGAGATCGATCTTAGCTATCGTATGCAAAAACATCATTTAAAAATATTAAAATGCGAGCAATAAATCTGCCAAGAACCTTCCCATAGACTTAACATTAGCTTGAGCGTTTCTTCGCGTGACTAGCGTAGGCTGTTTTAAGGGTGACTAAGTTTCTGTCCGGTGTGCTTATTTATTATGTAAGAATTTTAGGAATTTAAACTTTAATATTCTTTTTCGAAGTTTTCAAAATACAAAGCAATAAAATAATCCCTTATCACTTTTTTTTATTATAAAATAAATAAAAAGTGTGGCATTCATAATTTATCTTGTATCCACTATCTATACAGCGTATAATCAGGCATTTTGTACAGACACCGATTTTGTATTTCTCTTCTATGGAGGGACTGGCCTTTAGTCTAAATTTGAGTTCTACATGTTCGATATTTTATCGTTAAAAATTATGGTAAAGTTTTAATTATTTATATGCGTAATCTTTAGTCATTATCGAATTTCAATTGTTATGCAATAATGCTAGTTGAAATTTTTTTAATCGATTCATTTTACGGATAGAACAATGTTTTCTTTATTAAACTAGGTATATTACATTTAAAAAAAACTGAAATACTGCTACAATATTACTACAATAATACTTCTACAATAATACTATACTACAACAAATACTTTATCATGTGAGGTAGGATATTAACTGTTATAAATTGTTTACTACTTATTAAAATCAACTGTTTTACGAAACATATCACAAAATATATACATATTCGGTGTTCTTAATTTATTCAACTTTTCGTACTCTTTCATTTCATAATAAAAGCATTACAAAACTACTTGAAAAAAATTAGTTTCCTTAGAGGAAAACTAATTTAATATGAAGACTTTTAGGTAATTTTTTTAGCTTTCTCTTTGCTGTAAATAATCCACCTAATTGTGTTAAACTAACTTCTTTAAATTGTTCTAGACGTAAAAAAAAATCTTTTTTTTTTTCTACAAGTTTTGCGAAAGTGTCATAAGAATGAATTAGTGTTTACTTTTAAACAGTTTTTCTTTTTACTGTAACTAAAGGTATTAGAATTTTTTTTTCTTTATGATAGAATTAAATATTTAAGAAAAAAAGGTATACAGTGAGAAATGTAAGCTAATTATTAAAGTAATATATTTTATGTATACATTTTTTAAAAAGGAAATGTTTAACTTTAATACAGTTATTTAACACAAACTTTTAAAATGTAAATATTAAATTATCAGTAAAAATTTCGTTTTTTTTTCTAAAGTAAATATAAAGACATTCTTCCTTGTAACTTCTACAAAACTACAAAACTTAAAATAAAAGATATGTGTAAAATTTAAGTTTCATAATCCGCTGTTAGCATATCGATATGTGGAATTGTTTCTTTTACAAAAGGGATAGTTTTAATAAATTCATTGCATTCACATTTTTAAAATGCTGCATTTAAAATAAATAATAATAAAATTTAGACTTACATGTTACGCGCAATAAATTAGGAATAACTTTAAATCTTCTTATTTTCCAAGTTTCTGAGTAATTTTGAAAAATTATGCTTCTGAGGTTAATATTTAATATTATTGTTTTCAGATATAAGTGTCAAAAGCTGATAGCTGTCATCATACTGAATGGACATGAAGTTAGACCTACCACGGTGTCAGGATTGCGCGCAATGCAAACTGCTAAGGAAACTGCCGCCTTTAATAATAGTACTACGTATAGTTTACAAAGGGGAGAAGGTGTTTGGCACTGAACCCGATATCGCCACGCCCTCAAGGATAAGATATAAAATATTTAATTAATGTACAATTTCTGGCCTTGTGGTATCTATGTACAACTTACGTTTGTTCCCTACTGGTGTGGCTACATCAGAATAAACGTCATACACTTTTTTATACTTTGTACATGATACGCAAAGATTTAAATTAATGTCTGCAATTCCCTTTGCAGTTTGGCCTGCACGGAGTCCTGAATTTATGGTTTTTCTTTCTTATTAATTTGACATATTATAATTAATATTTACATTTAACACTTTTTTCTAAAAGACCATGGGAAATCCTAACCTTAGAAACATATTTTTCTAAATAAACAAGGAGTTCAAAGTTAATTCCAATTTATCGTGCGAACTTCTTATATTCTTAGTCAAACTGATGAAAATTAATATTTAATTTAAAAAATGTTTTACCTTATCTCACGTTTCTATTGAAACATAAAAAGAAGTAGTTTATTGCCACAGGTTTAAATTCTGAAGGTGTAATTACAAGAAAATATTACTGTTCGTAATTTCTGGTAGTAATTCAGAATTCCTGAATAAAAATAGATGCCAAACTGGCAACCCTGATATAAATACAGATAAGTCTTCACTAACCGCACTTACGAAGTGCTTATCAACGTTAATAATTTTAGCAATTAAGTATATATTCAAGCGACATAAATATCTTACTTTAATGATGATATTCTTTATACAGTTCAAAGTACTATTACTTGAAATGGACAAATTTCCTAACATTATAATTTATATTAAATAAAGATTATATTAGTGTGTAAGTATTTTATATAAGGTAACTGCGCTAGTCATTGATCTGTCTCTAGTAACTGATTAGTTTATATTATATCCTATCCAATAGAATCTTGTACGTACACGTATTACAGTTTGCTTCATAGCAGTTGTACACTACTTGAGACATATTATCAACCTCCATATTATGTTTACATAAAGTGGGTAATTAACAACTAACGAAATCTGATTTTTTCACTTACAACAAAATCATGAGTTAATGATACAGCATAGATGAATATGCTGTACACAGTTTTATTCAGAATAAATAAACGAAGAAAATATCATTGTTTGAACATAATTTTAAGATGAAAAGGGAGTCTACAGGTGCTCTGGAATTATTAATAATCTTAATAACTATTTTGAATATATTCTTAATTGATCAGTAACAGCTATAGTTACTGTTACTGATCACTTAAATATTACTAAAATTCTCCCCCCTCCCCACGCATAACACTGAAGAGGCAAAATGGAATACAGTGTGTTATTTTCTTTTCCTAAAATGTTTTATGAAAATCAAAGTATTGTAGTTATTTATAGATATTTTGAAAGATACGTGTATTTATTATTGGTAAAATACGACTATTATGTTGTAGCTATTATATTTTTAACATTGGTTTTATGCAAGCATCTCACATATGCATGTTTAATTCAATATTATTACTCAAAAACTTCCGGAAATGAAATACATTTTGAATTGATTTCCTTTAAAAACATGAAATCGAATTATCGAAGGTTTCAGGAATAACCTTATAAGTAAAATAATTTGAATAATATTATTTCAAATTCCTTAATTTTGAGAGTAACGACAAAGAAAAGAACTTAATGTATATTTATAGAAAAAAACTCGAATAACAAACTGAAACGTGCAAAATATATCACACTAAGATGATATTCAATAGCTTTAATTCATAATAATTAAAATATTTTCTTAATTATATTCTCGATGATACAGAACACTAAGATTATAGAATACAAGCGCAGAATTAAATGCTGATTGTTTTAATGAAAAAACTGCAATGGGTATTTGACAAAGCTACATATCGAAAACCCTATTCATAAAAGATAGTAGTATATAAAACCTTCAGCTGAAAAATTAACATACTTATCACCAGTTATTAGATAGACATTTTGCGGCAGTCATTTATTTATGTTTTGCTTTTTACATTTGGTTAAGTAAAAACTAAAACTTTAGTATATATATATTTTTTTCCTTTGACAGGTCAGTTATTTGAAGTTAACTCATTACCTGCTGCTATAAAGTTTTATTAAAAATGTCCTCAATACTAATATTTTCCGATGAATGGGTCACATTATTGATATTTTTGGAAAGATATAACTTTATTATTTTACGAATTATATAACGGTTCAAAAACGCACTATGAAAAGGAAGAATAAAAAAATAATAAGTATTCAAATAACAGATGAAATGAGGTAAAACAATAAAATGAAATTGTGACTTAAATGAATTTTTTCCCGAGGAATAAAAGTGTATGAAAATATTTGATTTAATTATTTATGAAATATTTCACCGAATTTAGCATGTACAGAGACGTTAACTACAATTTCACACTTGTTTTTATATTTAAAAATTGTGACTTGTAAACAAAAATCTTTAATTAGTTTTTACAAAAAGTTATAGCTTTCCATAAAAATATTGTTGTGGATCCGAATATTTAGTTTTGTAAGAAAGAAAATTAAATTAAGAAAGTGGGATTGACCTGTGCAAGTCTGCACGCTACTGGTTAGAATTTTAGTAAACCATTTTAAATATCTACATGGAATTACTTTTGGCGAATAAGAATTACAGTTTATAATAATAATTTCGTGATCATTACAGTTCTAGCAAAGCCTGAACGGTGTAACAACATTAAAATTAATGTATCTGAAAATTAAATTAATTAAAATTAATTACATTTATTAATATTTGTGTTGTATCTATTCGAAGCTTAATCCCAGCGTATGAACCAAACGTTAGTGACACAAAGCACCGCATTGATTAGAGTTAAACTAAAAATAATGTAAATCTTAACCTAAAATTAAAGAGTCGACATGATGCAAAAATGATTAAATCAAACTAATTAACAAAATAACCAACATTTATTTACATAAATATATTTACAACAAAAATAAGAACACTATTATTAACATGCTACCGCGTACAAGCCATCACGGAGTACTTGATTCAAATAATTTCATTTCTAGAATCATTAGCATATTTGATTACCAAAATAATTAGCACATTTTGTTTAACACTATTGTAATTATAAATTGCTTACTCTTAACATTGAACAGAAATTATTATTATGTTGAATTTACTGCCTTAAAATTAACAGAATATTATATGACCAGACAAAGTATCTCTCCCTATAATACAAAACACACATTTTTCTTAAGCATAACTAAATGAAATTAAAATACTTGCGAAGTGCTTAACGACAAGTGATGACATCAGTACAGATTCGAGTGACTTCTCATCCGCAATCAGACAAAGAGGCATCTTGCTTCACGCCCTCTCTCTTAAAATAATTAATTATGGACCACTTGAACTTAAATAATTGGTTTCCACATTCCATTAATTTGGAATTAAAAACATAGAAATTCAGTAGTCATTACTAGACTCATATAATCCATGAGTCTATCGAGCATCTTGAGAAATCTCCAAGTACACCAATACATCACTCAAACGCGGAGAGAAGAGTCTTACGCACTAAACGTTCTAGAGAGCAAGTCTCAAGAAGAATAATTAAAATAAATAATATTATCTTAAAAAGTGAAAATAGTTTGTCTGAAGCTTTTCTTGCGTGTAACGCAATATATTGACTTATTATTGGGGGTGCTTGCATTCTCCCACAGCACGCAATTTCACGGTCATTTAGCAACCGCAATTTGTCCTTTGATTTGGAGACCGGTGATTTGGTACTCCATCAAATATTGCCTTAGTGCTCTGCTTTGCTAGAGGGGATGGACTTTAGCTACTGGAGATCGGCATCAATACGCAATGACCCACTTGAACTCCTCTGAACTGTTGTAAATATTTGGTATTTAGCTATTGTTAAATGAGTCTCAAGTTTGTAGACTTAGCATAGACGCAGCCGAAAAAAAAATATTTATAATGATTGTCTATGGTTATTGTGAGAAAAATATGTAAAACACCAATATATTCTCATTCAAAACAGATAAAATTCATGTGACATGTACAGCTTCGTGCAAGCATTAATATTATGTTAAATGTATATTTATACATTCTTTTGTTGATCAGCTACTTGTCGTTAAAATGTTCACTTCGCTTATTCTATCCTAACGTGAAAAAATGATGGTTAAGGAAGAGAGCTGCGTCTATTCCTTACATTAAAGAAAATGGTGCTTTTTGCAGCATAAGCAGAGAATGAGTCAAGGAAGAGTTATACACAAGCAAACATTCAGGAACTAAATTTTGTGTAGTTCCTGTCTTCTGTGATATTAAAGTGTAAGTAAATATTTCCGATAATAAATTTAATTTTGGTTTAGGTCAATATTTGTAACATTAAATTTTATTGGTTATACACATTTTTAAAAGCGACATTGAAGTACAAACTATAATTTAAAGCTGAAGGTTATTGAGAAAAAAATGTAAAACACTCATTCAAAACATATAAAATTCATGTGAAATGTACAGCTTTTTTGTACTTAATGTACTTAAAACTACTGTATTGTGCTTTTAATGTACTTAAAAGCGACATTAAAGTAAAAACTATAATTTGAAGCTGAAGATCCTTTTTTCGTTTTCAAAAAACTGAAAATAAATATTAATTTAAGTAATGAGTAATGAAATGATATGAAAATGAAATAACTATATTTATCTTCAACACAAAAAAGGAAGATTTTAGTGATCATGTAAATGCTACTAGAGAGAGAAATTTGATGTTTGTTTAGTTATTTAAAAAATTTCATCATGGTTTGTAAAAATAACAAAAGCGGTTGGCTATAGATTTTAGAAACTAAGTGGTCATATTAAAGAATATGTTTGTTTTTTAAGAAAAAGCATTTGCACAAAAAAACATTTACAACAAATAATACTTGCTGAATGTAGTGCCGTTTTATTTAGGTTAAATATTTATTTTCAAGGAGAAAAAGTATTTCAAATTTAAAAATTCAAAAACAATAAAAATATATGTAATAAAAACTGTCTTATGGGTAAATTATGTTCCGAGCGTGAACTATATTTTATGGACACTTTTATATTTTAGTTTTGAGAGATACGTGTTGGACATAAATAAAATATGCAAGTGATAGCATTTTTTATGTTTTCATTTAACATTTTTTTGCAATTTCCATATTTAGCTTTTTTTCCAATATGGGAGTTCCATTACATTGTAGTATTAAATAACATGCAAAATATATCAGATATCATTATCCTGTATTTAAAAGAAAATTACGATATACCTCCATTAAATGTTTTATTAAAAAGAAATTCATTGTTCCCGAATTAATTTGTATTGAAGTAATCACATTTCATCTTACATTTTATAAATGTTACTTTAAATTGAAGAACATTATATAATTAGTATATCTTATTAATTTTTGTACCAATGTTTTCTCAACACACGAAAATAATAGTTACTTTCCCGTTAAAAACCTTCCTTTTCATGATTAGAATTATTTATTAAAAATTTAACATAATATTTCCAGTGATTAAAAAAAAATAGCTACTTTTTTATAAATATTTAATATCCAGTTGTTTCTTTAGAAATTATTAATTAAATTTAATTATTATGAATCTAATATTAACGTGTAAATAAATCTTAATTTTCTGCTCCTCATTCTAAGAGAAGTTTATTTGGATACAATATTTATCACATGCAGATCTATTTATTTTATATAGTAGGAGAAACCATATTGCGTCAACAGAATAAAATCTGTATATGTGCATTTCTCTCAGACAATTTGAGAAATTACCGAAAATTTATTACCATTGGCATTTATATGAAAATCCCTAGAGATTTAGAACCAATCTTCATCCTTCCGCCGCACTGGTGATGCGGTGATTACTTTATTCTCAACGGTCTATATTGTTGCTGATTAGGTTATGACATTATGTAAGGTCGTTTGGCATGTAGTGATTTCGTATGAACAATTTAGAAAGAAATAATTTCCACACAGTGTTTATATTTAAATTAAACTTCGCTGGATGTTTTTTTATTTTTTAACCACACAGAAAAATTGACTAAAATTTGTGCTATTTTTCAGTTTTAATGGGCGATTTTTCAATACTGCTAAAATAAATAAAAAATGGAACTAAGGGTTAAATATATTAATTTATTTCAAATCTTAAGCTTAATTTCAAATTCAGCGTAAATATTAGTTATAAAGAGTACTGCAATTTTTTTATTGCACTTTCACCAGCCAGCAGAAAATTGTGGAAACACATAAATGTTAAAAGTAACAAATAGATATTTGTGAATGTAATTTGAACGAAATTTAGAAATCAGTTTTTTATGGGCAGATTTCCCCACACAGTAAAAATTAACAAAAAAGTAAACTTCAAGCATAGATTATGAAACTCTTTTCAATACATATAGACTACTGTAACAGACATTCACTCTTTAAAAAGGTAAAAGAAGATATTAAGTAAACAATTTAGAAAATGCCTAACACATTTGAAAAACAGATTTCATTCACTATAGAACAGATAACAGACACTATAGAACAGATAACATAGATAAAAATTTGAGTAAAATACAACAACAGAAAATACATGAAAATTCAGGAATAACTTCGTTTTGGCACTAGAAATAAAGATACGAAGAGTTCCTAAAAATAAATTTGTTTTACCAATTTTTTTGGTGTGGGAAATAGGGGCGAAATTTTAACTCAGAGAAGGGGGTGGATCAATTTTTTTAAGTAGATCAAGTGATTCTCCCCCATAAGCTCTCAAGCCATAGTTTTTTAATATAGCAACTAAAGAAAATGCAATTTTCCACCCACTTTAAAATATGTAAAAAAAAAAAATCCCCAAAAAGCCTTAAATGTTAGGTTGTCAATGTTATCTTTAAATAAAATCAGTTTTATCAAATGAACTTGTCTTTGAATTTCCATTAAGTAAAATTGCATCAGACTTGCAATTTGAAACTTATTATGCGACTTGTGAAAGTATTTCAGGACTAATATTTTCATAATGTATTATTTTAACACACTATTTTTCTTCATATATCGAAATATGATAAACCACGAAAAAAAAAAGTTGTTTTTAAGCAAGAAATTTTAAACTGCCATGTCATCACTTTAAAAAAAAAAAAAAAAAAAAAAAAAAAAAAAAAAAAAAAATGTTTATTTAAAACTTTTCTTCTTTTTAAATAGAGAGTATAAATTGTGTAAATTTTCAATACTGCAAAAATAAATAAAAAATGGGACTAAGGGATAAATATATTAATTAATGCATTTGCATTCAACGTAAATATTAATTATAAAGAGTACTGCAAATTTTTTATCGCACTTTCATCAGCCAGCAGAAAATTATGGCAAACACATAAATGTTAAAAGTAATAAACGGATATTTGTGAATGTAATTTGAACAAAATTTAGAAAACAACTTTTTATGCGCAGATTTCACCACACACTATGACACTCTTTTCATTACATCTAGAATACTGTAACGGAATTTCACTCTTTAAAAAGGTAAAAAGAGATATTTAGTAAACAACTTAGAAAATGCCTAACACATTTGAAAACCAGATTTCAGACATTACTTCTATAGCCGGAAAGTTACTGGAAATCTCTTGTGCATCTCGGTGCATAATCTATAGGTCTGTATATACATTTCATATTCATAAAATTTGGCTTACAAGGAGAGTGCCAAGTTTGGTAATCACAGATTTTGAGTATATTTATATATGTTGTAGGGTAGAAGCCCTTTAGTCTCAGGTTCAATGGATTTTATACAACACTCCTTAGTTCTCGAGAAATGGGGGGGGGGGGGTCTAATATTTTAACGCAACTTAAATACTTACTTTGTAACGAAATAACTGCGTTGGTCATATCTCAGTTGGTATGGCGTCTGCTCGTTGTTCCGAGATCCCGAGTTAGATGCCAGAACGCGCTACGTTTGTTTTTCTCATTTTATTTTTTATAAATATACTTGTAATTATAATTTAATAATCTTAATAAAAAATTTTGTTAACATAATTAAATTTTAATTTAGCATTTTTGATTTTTAAACCATTATTAAACATTTCTCATCATTTAAAGAACATTATAAAAATTGGATCTATTATGGACTAGTAAAAATTCAAAAAACGTTCCAAAATCAGGATTTTTACTTTCGAATTAAAGAATTCTTCTCACATCGCAATAGAAAACGAAGATATTTCAGATGCTAGATTATTTGTTAAAAATCCATTGTTTTGCAATAACATTTTACAATGCTTCAACGCATTTGTGACATCATTTTTCTGATTTTCATTGAATCCCGACACTTCAGATTGATCTTCTTGTGAACTACAGCTTGCTTCTTCCATTTTATACGATTATAAGCTGTTATAGAATGATACGCACTTGTGCGATAATGATTGAAAACAGAATCCACTTAACTGCACCAAACTAAAAAAAAAGAAATAACCAAATTCTATTGTGGCGCCCTCTAGTTACAATAAAATAAAACATAAATATGTTGTAATTTAATTCTTATGCTAAATTTTAATATAATTATGCTTCTTACTTTAAAAATAGAGTAGTATTATCAACGCATTGACTTTAAGGCGTTTCGTTAAGGCAATTTATACATGATGTTTCTTTACAATGATGAATTGACACAATTGTTCAATATCGTTTCATTGATAAAGCAGATATGGAATACATTTTAAAAGTGATTTTTAAAAAAATCAAAAATGCTAAATTAAAATTTAATCATGTTAACACTTTTTTTACTGAGATTATTAAATTATAATTACAAGTATATTTATAAAAAAATGAGAAAAATAAACGCAGCGCGTTTCGGCATCGAACCCAAGCCCTCTGAACAACGAGCAGACGCCATACCAATTGAGTTAGGACCAACTCAGTTACTGTGTTAGAAAGTAAGTATTTAAGTTGTGTTATAATATTATACCCCCCATTTCTCCAGAACTAAGGAACGTTGTATAAAATCCATTGAACCTGAGACTAAGGGGCTTCTACCCTACAAAAAATATAAAAATAATCAAAATCTATGATTACCAAGCTTGGCACTCTCCTTGTTAGTTACAAAACGCATAATACAGTTTAAAATTCACCTTCAGCAATTTCCACCAATAGATGGAAATACAGTCGGATGATTTTGTACAGTCCTGTATCTGATCTACAGATTTCTATGCACGCCTGATATTAAACTAAAATGTGATCCTGAAAAAAAAAATACTGAAAATGTGCTTTCAGAAATTACCATCCATAGATGGTAATGTAACCAGCTCTTTCCGAAGCACTGTATATGAGTTTATTTATATTCTACAAACATCTCATAATATACTATATATAGTTCAGCCGGAAAATGCATAACCCATTTAAAAAACGACCGTACCATATTAATGTTCATACATAATAATGCTGCACTCATTATTTTGTGTAGCCACGTAGTTCTAGTAGAATTTATACGCACACCATGTAGTATGCAAAAAATTAGCTTAACTTAAAAACGCCAGAAACAAAAACTCATTTTCGTCATTAATCGTTTATAGAACAGTACTGTAACGGATTTTTTTTTTGTATCATTGTAAATTAACAATAACTGTTATGCTCGTCATGTTCTATAATAAACATCTTGTAGTGAATCTCAATATAGTATATAAATTTAATTACGTTTTTGTAACATCATTAAAATACTCTGCAAAAAGATTTTCTCCTTAAAACCTTATGTAACTGAATTCTATTGCATGACCCTGTAAATAAATGTTAAATACCTTCGCACTCTAATCACATACATGGATTACATGATAATTTGAGTATATTTACGAGAGTTCGAGTACGTACAGACGGCAGACATATGGCAAAATTAAGACAGACGGCAGATGGCAGAAGGCAGAGAAACCGAAGTGATAAACACTTTTCAACTATGTTGGAAAATATAAAAAAAACACTTAGATTATTACTATCACATTTAGACGGAGAACATTCATATTAAAAATGAAACATCTGACCAATAGCACGTTTGATTACCTCTTGGTGAAATGTATCTTTAACAGCAACGATTCATGCTTTCCATATCATTAAATAGCTTTTGTGGCAAAAAATATCCATTCCTGTGGTAACCGAATGTCAGAACAGTGGAGAAAAAATAATGAGGCATTAGAATGCCTCATTATGTCGTACTCTTACTCCTACAAATAGCAATTTAATTGCTAACCTTTCATCGCACACCTGGATCAACTACCAAACGTCTGTTTTGGACATTTCCATTAATTTTTCATACTCATACCCTCCTTCGATTCCAAATTTAATTGCTCCGATTGAGAGTTCCTATAAATTTAACAGAATCTCGTCTTCTCAAAAAGAATCTCTCCCACATATTCTTGCTAATACTATCGCTATCAATAAAATTCACTTCCAGAGCAATGCGACTTTCGTGCAAAAGCCGGCCTTATTTGATATATGACACAAAAATAATCTCGCTGTTATTAAAATGGACAAAAACGCTAAATTATTATTTTAGAGAAGAGTGCTTTGTTAGTAAAGTTGATGAGCTATTAGAAGAGTACCTTTTTATTCACGATAAGAAAGATCCCGCTAATACTTAAGTTTCTGAGTTAAAAATACAATAATGTGATTTTGTTTAAACATAAAACATGTCTCTCAGTTTTTCTTCAGAAACTGGTACACGTGGTTATTAAGTACAGTTCGGTGATTTCTACCATTCACGGGATTATTTAAAAATGCGAAATACGTTTTTCCTTGCCATCGAAACCCTACACAAATCATTATGGTACAACTGCCTCCTTGACGTTTGGAAAAAAAATGTTATTTTCTTCGCAATTTATGCTAGTAAAATTGCCAACCATCTGAGCCATCTAAACCCAACTTTTTTTAACAATAAATGTCACTCTTTTATAAAACATTTTTATTGATGAAAAAAGTTTAATTTGGATGAGAAAGGTGGTTTTGAATTTTACTTCCATAATTTGCGAAGGGGAGATCTTTTTTTTCTTTCCAAACGGCAAAGGGGAAATGGTACAGTAATGGGTTGGGCTGGAAGATATTGCATCGTATTTTTGATAATCACATGAATGCTAAAGATTAGTAAAATGGACTTAATAACCTCTTTTTACTAATTTCGGAAGATACTGGAGTACCATGCTTTACGTTTCAACAAGACAATGCCCCGATTCACTCTACATATTCTACGTTTGAGTGTTTTCTATTCAATTGTGTCCACATTATTGACTGGCGTGTTCTGATTAAAACCTCATGGGGAATATTTGCAAGCGCTGATATGCTGTTGGAAAATAATACAAATCCAAAAATGAACAAAAACAGCATTTTGTTTCAGTGCTATATTATCGGCTTGCGTCACTTGCAGAAAATTATTAATTCAAATCCAAAAACATTTTACGAAGCGGGGAACAAAGGAAAAATTTCCTAATTACACAAATGTTATGTTTCTTGTATCTCCTTTTGTGGATCTATCATTTTGGAAAACTCATTTTCCATATAACGCTCACATTTTTTAAATATATTTGCAGTTTTTTTATGATAATTTGCTCTTATAAGAGCTTTATAGTTTGTGAAAAATAATCAATTAACATTCTAATGAAATGATTATGACTAGTTTATCTAACAATAATCATCTCTAAAACAGCAATTTCCCCTAAAATTAAAATTGTTTCTAAAATAACAATTTTCTTTAAAATGTGCCATTTTTAGACTGCAAAATTTGAGAAGCTTCTTATTTCAAGAGTTATTTTTCAAAATGTGAAAGATATTTTAAAATATATCTCATTTAACATATAAAGAAATAAAAGAATTTGGATTATTTTCTTTTTCACTGATATACCGAAAAATAAAATCCTACCTTAAAATTCTATTTTAATAGAAAAGTAAGTCTACATTTTCAATTTACAATGATTTGAATTAATATTTTAAATTTAATCTAACATGAATATACGAATTTATTCAAGATAAAACGCTTTAGTTCTACAAAATGTTAAATGAAGTTCTGAGGGAGATGAATTTTTCACCATGCATAATGTAGAATATTTAAAATATTTTCTCCGGATGTATAACATTTAATTTATATTATAATCAGACGATCTCATTGATGGAGAAGAGCTGATACAAAAATAAATATTATGCTACGAGTTTTTTTAAAATTTGGGATATTACATTGATAACTTTGATTATTTACACTGATAAATATATGCATTTATGGCATAAATGTTTAAAGTTAGCATTGTACTTTTAATAAATATTAAATAAAGCTTGATTATATTTCGAAACATTTTGCAGTGTAAATATTTATATATTTTACTTCTTTGTATCTGCTAAAAATAAGCAAACTTGTGTATTTTGTAAGAAACTTCAAATAAAGATGGATTAAATATACCGGTATTTTACTTTTAATATCCCATTTGTTATTTATTCTCATTCAGATTAACACATACCAATTTGCACGAGACAAAATTTGTATCAGATTTAGCAGAATATTGGAGATAATGTACCTAAAATAAAGGTGTTGTATTCGCGCGAGATTGATTCTGTGACATTAGATACCTTGAAAATCTTTTTTAATTTTATCAAACTACAAACATTAAGAAAATTGAACCTCGTGGGACGTTATGTTTAAAAAGAAGCAATTTGAATCAAATGCATTATTTAAAATTTTCATTGCATATATTACATTTTTTTAACTATTTATGTGTTTTGCTCTCTTGTACGTATGTAAATATTATTACACACATATATTAGGTGTATAGTGTGCGAAGGAAAAGAAAAAGATAAAACCACATAAGTTTGATCAACAAATTGTCTCAACAAAACACGGAAATAACCCTCCCACTATGAAAATTATTCTTTTTTAAGGTAAATAATTAAGGTTAGGGGGATGTCTTCATAATAAAATTGCACCACACTCTAAAAAATGGTTAATAGGAACACAAAATTTTCACCGCATTTTTTTATTTTTGCGGTAAACTATTCCTTAGGATTTCAAACGATAAGTCATTCGGTCAAATAGTTTAGGAATTATAAAGGTTTAACGTTTGGAACTTTTATTGTTAAATTCCTTTTTGATAATTGCAAAACAGATTGCAGTACGGATAGATATTAAAGCACAACTCGAAAACTACTTTGCGAAATGAGATGTAATTTTGATTTAGATACTGGAATCTTCTAGAAATTGATTTCTGTTAAATTTTCACAAATTACAATTAATGTTTTTTTTTTTTTTTAAATCAATTTCAAAATATGTATCTTTTCGAAAAAAAAACAGGAATTCTGACGTATAACATTTTTTAACAGAAATCGGATTCTAGGAGCTTTAAATATGTGAATACAAAATTACTGCTCATTTCGCTAAGTTATACTTTAATATCTATCCATATTACAATCTGTTTTGTAACAACTAAAAAAGAATTTATCGATAAAAGTTCCAAACTTTAAAACTTCATAATTTCTAAACTATTTGGCCGAATGATTTGCTGTTTAGTATCGTAAGGTAAAATTTAGCGAATAAAATAAATGGACTGTCAAAAATGGGTGTTTGTATTAAAAATTTCAAAGCTTCGTACAATTTCAGTGCGAAAAGACCCCCCCCCCCTAAATTTATAACAGGATTTGAAATAAGATATAATTTAGAGTCGAATAGCTTTTTTTTTATGGGACAATTTGTTGATTTAAATGTATTGGTGTTATCTCTTTCGTTAATGCTGCAAAAGAAATCTTCAAAGAACCTCTCTCTCTCGAACGTGCGTTTGCATGCAAACACAATATTCTATAGTTTATCATGAAGAAAATATGTCATCATATAGATTTAATAAATGAATTTTACAAGCTGTAAGAAGAAAATAGGCTGTAACATGCCTATAATTCAAGAAACAAAATTAGTTTAATATAATTATTAAAACATCCAGTGACAAATAAAACTCTACTAGGATTTGCTGTTGCATATGCAAGAAACAGACATGCCAGATCATTTTTAAGTGCAGTCAGTAAAGACAAGAAAGCAATTAACATTTTTTTTGACATTTCATCTATGAACTACGTTTTGTCTTAATTAAATATTTATGTAATGAAACTATTTTCTCTGTTGTTGCTTGTTTCTTTCAGAAAGAATCACCGTACTACAACATAAACTCGTGTTTGTAAAAATTGCAACACCACGAAGGACTCACCAGAAATGCCTGAACGTATTCCACAAACGATTTGTATCGGGACAAAAAAGGTTTAAATTTATAAAGCAAAACAAAACCAATATTACATGTCAAAAATCAGCATTTTGTGCAGCCACCATGCGTTGCAATAAGTGCTTCTATACGACATCGTGTCGAATGTAATATACTTTTAATCTGTACCTGCTTCGATCCGAACACAAAGCTCATCTGTATCAGCTACAAAAGGACGTCATGAGCGAGACGCTTCCCAACAAAATACCAGACATGTTAAAAAGGTGACATATCCGGGCCAAAAAAGGCCAAAAAAGAAGCTTTGTCTGTTTTGCTAAAAAGAAGATGTGACTATTCTTAGCAATATGTGGACGAGCATTGTCCTTTTGAAATACAGCATCAAGAAGGTGTTTAAGTTAGGATGCTACTTCAAGCTACAAAACAACTCTGATATATCGGCTGCTGTTGAGATCACCCACAGTTCTTAGCTCCCGTAATTATCCATGATACCCTCTAGTACCTCAAACCATCACGCTTGGCTTTCATCCATTATCACGTTGAAAGACACATTCCGGAAGGTGGCGTTCCCCATTTAAGCATCTAACGTGGATGCGGCAATCTCTTTGCCCCAAATAAAAGCGGTATTTATCGGAAAAGACAAATTTTTGCCAATCAGTATGCCACTTTCCATGTCGACAAATACATTATAGCAGCAGACGCCAATGGTTTTGAATGGGGGAATCCTGTACAAAGGAACTCTTGCATCCAGTCCATGGTATAGCAGATGCTGTCGAAATGTTGGAACAGAAAGTGATACACCTGTAGCAGTGCTCCAACGTTCTGTCATGTTCCGTCATTGCCATGCCGATAATGTGTCTATCATACTGTGCTGACGTCCATTTCGTCATCCACTGTCGGATTTCAGACTCGTCCTGTTCTTTTGTGTCCGCTACTTCCACACTGGCATCATTGTAGTGCTATTGTGCTCCATACGATCTGCTACTGAACGATAAAAAATATCCTTCGCGTGGGCTATCATTAATCCCCGTTCAAACTCAGTAGCTTGCTCATATAGCGCCCTCTGTCGTCATCGAGGTATAATGACATCACATAAAAAGCTTACCATTATCAGACAACTATATATTATTTTCAACGTCCCGCTACAACTCTCAATTTATATGGCTAAATCAACAGTTCAATAGACTCTGCTGAGCCCACGTTTACGCGGTTACTTTAAAATTCTACTCATTTGAATATAACACCATAATTTAATTTTTACAATCAGTGTCAGCTGGCTGGCTTTACTCCTTCATGGTGTTGCAATTTTTACAACATGAGTTTATTATAGCGTGCACTTCTATGTGCACGCAACGCAAAATACGATTCTGGTCCTGCAAAATAGGAATTGCACAGCATTCATCTTTAGTGACTATATCGGCTACTATAGTTCTCAATATATTCTGATGTCACCTGCTTATGGGAAAATAATATTTGCACTTGGGTCTTATTTTATCGACGCATTTGGATGATAGTCTCTTTCATATCCAACAAAGTAGGTGTAGATAAAATTTTAACTGTTAAAAAATATCACAAACAGTGCATTCAATTCAGTGAATTTAACTGCGGTAATCCAAAAATGTTTTGTCAAATTATGTAATATATTCCGATCTTTTTCATATAATAGTTGAATTTTGGTGTCGAATTTTCCACTTGTTCTGGAAATTCCAACTTGTATTATTTAACTTCAAAGTTTATGTTACGGTTATATAATCTGATAAATTACCGTTTTTTGCCGACAGCTCAGCAGCGTTGTCGGTAGCGTGGTGGTTTGCTAAATTTTTCATCTGTGTTCCAATCACAAACAAATTTCTATATTTCACAGTCAAAATATTGATCAATTACTTTCAAACCATTATTTAAAATGCAAGTATAATTATTGGAATTTATTAAATAATTCTAAAAATTATATTTTTGCGAATATATATACAGTTTTAATTATGAATTTTTACATGTTTAAACATTTAACAGAAGGTTATATATTATATATACACAATTTGTATTTCCATAAACCACATATGTTTGCTTATTTTAAAAATTATATACACTTACATGAATACACGTTAATTTGTCCCAGCGAAATCAGTTAAAATAGTTATATATAAAATGTCAATATGCTATTTAAATTTTTGTCTTTGTGCAATAGTTCATAACATTTATGGTTTTTCCAAAAATTGTTATCAAATATTGAATATGGTATTTTAAAATATCGGATACCTGATTTTAAAGTCAGAATAACACTATACGGAGTAGTTATTTTTAGCTATTCAAAATCTTTTCAGAAGAACTGTATTTTACGTACGTAGAGAAATATTCTAATTGCAAACACTATAATTTAGAAAATCGGAAATTTTAAATTTAAACGTCATACATATGTTAAATTAATTGGTTATTAGGAAAATTTCAATGAACAAAATAAACATTAAATAGCGTATTATAATTTTATTAGCGTATTTTATTTTATTTCGCTGTGCAAAATAGAAGTTTATGCATGTAACCGTAAATAATAATTAAAATAAGCAAAAATTCGTGGTCTATAGAAAATACATCTTTGTATATATATGTTTTTTTTTTTTTTTTTTACTTTTTATTAAATCTTTAAACGTTTAAAATTTTATTGTTAAACTGCATAGATGCAATTTTTAAAAATTTATATTTTTCATAATTTTTATTAATTAAACATTTATTTTGAATTCTAGTTCGAAAATATTTGATGAATATCTTTGCTGCGAAATCCATCCGAGATTCAAACTCATATGAAAAATTCAGAATGTCAATGTGATAACGATTACACTGCTGAATCACTTGCAAAATGAAACAATTTATCTACTTATAAACAGTAATGCACAATTTGAGGCTAGTTTTCTAGAAACTTCTTGGCTGTTATACTTTTTGACTTTTATATGTTTATTTACTGAATATAATCTATTGATACACAAACGTTAACTGTATTCTCTGTTTCCAACTTTGGAATCATCCTTGTAAGTAATTAAAATTTTTATCTTTATCTCTTACAAACAAAATCCGCGACATTGCTTGCGTAATTGTTGAAATACGCCAAATGCTATTCGTGTGCCTACTTTTACTAGAGGGAATTATACAGCCACTTATAAATAACTTATGAGTAAATTTCATTCTTATACTGTATCAGGTAAACATGAGACTTAAATGAAATAGAAGAACTGAAATTAATTTTAAATAAATGGTAATTTAGAATGTATTTTGAAGGTTTTGTGGTTATTTCATTTTTCATTTGAAATGTCGAATTTTTTAGAAACCATTCTTAGCGAGCATTTACATTTTAAAAGTAACCACCATGCCAAATTTCAAGCTTCTAGTTATCCAAGCTTCTATAACAACTACAACACCGAAATCGTAATTTTAGAACATTTTTTGTTCCTTCACACTTTAAAATTACAATTTTTTTCAAATTTGTTCTTTAGATGCATTTATGTCTCTAAAGTAACAACCATGTAAACTTTCAAGTTTCTATCTGGAACAATTTCATATATCATAGTTTAGAAGGCTTTTTTCTTTAATTCGATTTTTAGAAACAGCTCTTAGCGAGCTCTGAAATCTTAAAAACAATCACCATACCAAATTTCAAGTTTCTAGCCCATTAGAAATTATGTCATGCCATTTCTAGCATAACAAAATGCGCAATTTCAGAAGGTTTTTCGCTTCTGGACACTTTCAAATTTCGAATTCTTTAAAATCTGTTCTTTGCAAGCATTTACGTCTTAAAAATAACAGACAGGTCAAATTTGAAGTTTCTATACCTAATAAATATGAATGAACCGTAATTTAGAACGCTTTCCATTCATTTCACACATTTACATTTTTTATCTTAAATCACTGATTACGCTGTTCATCTGTATCTTAAAAGTAACCACTATACTAAAATTCAAGTTTCTAACCCGAATAAATATCACTAAATTGTAATTTAGAACGTTTTCCTCTCAGTTCACCATTTTAAATTTCGAATTAAACCGTTCTTAGTGAGCATTTAGATTTGAAAAGGAACCACCATGGCAAATTCTGGGTTTCTATACCAATTGTATCACATAAATCGCCATTTTAGAACTCTTTTTGCTCCTGCGCCCTTTTAAATTTCAAATATTTAGAAAAAAACTGTTCTGGGTTAGCATTTACATCTTAAACGTAGACGCCATGTCAATTTTCAAGTTTATATCTTTAACAATTCCATAGAAATCGTAATTTAGAACGATTTTGGAATGCTTTTTGCGCATTTCTTCCTTTTGGATTTCGATTTTTTTAGCTGTTCTGTACGACCATTTATGTCTTAAAAATAACAGTCATGTCAAATTTCAAGTTTTTATCCGTAACAATTCCACAGAAATCGTAATTTAGAACGTTTTTAGAACGCTTTTCCATTATTTCACCTTTTTAAATTTAATATTTTTAGAAACCATTCTTAGGAGAATTTGTCTCTTAAAAGTAACCGCCATACCAATTTTCATTTTTCTGGTCTTTTCTGTAATAATAAAAATCATATAGAACGTTTTTTCTCCCACACTCTTTAAATATCGACGAAGTGCTCCGCGTGCACATTTGCATTTTAAAAGTAGCAGCCATGTCAAATTTGAAGTTTTTATTCTCAGCAGTTCCATAGAAATCGTAATTTAGAACTTTTTTAGAACGATTTTCCTTTATTTAACCTTTTTAAATTTCGAATTTTTTAGAAAATGTTCTTTAAAGCATTTACATATTATAAGTAACTACCATGCCAAATTTCCAGTTTCAAGCACCCTCAATTTAACAAAAAGGACAATTTTAGAACGGTTTTCGCATCTGCACCCCCTCCCCCTCTGTGTAGTGTCATCGAGATACAATATAGCCTATGTTGGAGCAGAGACTGTCCCCATCAATTTGCTACCACTTTCGAAACCTGTTCGGTAGTACCAGAGATTTATACCTTGCAAACAAACAAACAAACGAACGTTACTTCTTTATAATATTAGTTTAGACGCAGATAAGATATATACAATGAATACATTTTCACTAGTACTAAATTCAACAAATAAGGAAAATATTCTTTAAGCGAGAACAGCATTTGTTCATTTATATTTCACGCATGAAATAAATAATTAATATTTTACAAGTGTTTTATACATTAAAATTTCTGTTCATAAAAATCTGCTGTAATCCTGTAATTCTATTAAATGAAAAAAAAATAATCATTTAGACATTAAATGCAATCGTAATTAAAACTATTTAAAGCTTTTGATTATTTGTGAAATACGCAATTTAAAATGACAATTGAAAAATAACGTGAATTAAAATTAATATCCATAATATATTAACTTTTGCATACTTTTATTTGAGAATGTCCTTTTATTATTTAGAAAATTTACAAGATAAATAAATTGGCACATAATTTTACATCATTATTTGAACTTCGCTCTTTTACGCGAAAATGTGATTTTATAAAATAACAGAAAAATTTCACTTTAAATTAGACGTGAAATTTGTGAATACCTGTTTTATATAATTTATTCAATTAAACAATTTCCTTTTCCCTTTCTTTAAAGTAATTGCTATACTAATTTGATTTCTTCACGTTTCATGGGAATATGTTAAAACTTTTATTATTTCAAAAATGCCAATATAAAAGCTTTTATTATCTCATAATTTTCATTTGGAGTCCGCTAATTAATCTCATTATTTTTACGAAGCCGTTTGGAAGCATGCTTAAAAAAAGAACTAGAGCTAAAAGGTTGTGATGTTTGGCATTTTCTAATAAAATAAATTCAATTTTACAGTAAAGAGAATATATATTGGGAAACGTGTAAATAAAAATCAGTTGGTTAAAAAAAAAACATTTATTGTAACAAAGTTGACAATATTTGTTTATGAAATTCAATTTACAAAACATATAATGGTCCATATTTTAACCTTTTCACGATTTTTAAACTACACTGATAGACCGGGAGGCGGCAGCACAGACAATCACCTCATCGAGTTCACGGCTGAAAGTCCAGAATTAGTTAAAACTCGGTTCGCATATTAAAACGCAATCGGTCTGCCAAGTCATATCTTGGTGGAAAACACGTGAAAACCCAATTTTAGCGGTTGACTCGTAGGTTTACCATTGTGTTTTCCTGCATCCAGTTCTCCATGTTTTCATACTTTTGGGTGCAGGAAAACACAATGGTAAACCTACGAGTCAACCGCTAAAATCGGGTTTTCACGTGTTTTCCACCAAGATATGACTTGGCAGACCGATTGCGTTTTAATATGTGAATCGAGTTTTACCTAATTCTGGAATTTCAGCCGTGAACTCGATGAGGTGGTTGTCTGTGCTGCCACCTCCCGGTCTATGATGAATTTTTCTTGGCATACCATGAGGCCGAAACGTTATGCTGCATATCGCTTCACATTTCCGATCTAAAGCTTTTCCTTTCAACAATGCGGGTTGAATTGCATTTACAAAATATATTTTGTTATTTTTTTACTGATAACCTGGTAATGGACCACATTCTTCCTTTGTGTTCGAGGCTACTAAAAATCGTCTGCGTTGGAATAATATTTAGAACCGCGCCATTGAAAAGCATTGTGTGTAGAAAATTTATGTGTATATTTTATTTTTATATGCTTATATTTTATTTTTATATTTTATTTTTATAGTTTTAGACTTTTTTAGGGACAAGTATAGTTTATACATGAATTACTTTCACCATTTTAATGCCAGTTCATGAATATTTTTTATTTTATTTATAAAATTAAAATTTTAAATTTCAATTAATAAGTATGTATGGATTTTAACTGTCCGCATTATATATGAATATGTCATTGCATTTATAGAAAATAATTCATACAAAATAAATCTGATTTATTTGACGCATGTATTTACCTGTATTTATGCGGCATCAAATTATGCAATAAGGGAAACAAATGCGCTAGCGCTACTTTTACACCACGTGATTCTCGCTGTGACGTCGCATGAATATTGTGTATTGTCAATTGAACAAAAGTCTGGAAGTTTAGAGGTAACAAAGCGAGCTGAATCAAAAAATATTCCAAGAGTTTTAGTTTTTAGTTTCTTTTCGGGAGCATATTTCAAATAAAAGCATCTTTTAAAAATCTGTCAGATGCCCACCAAGCATCTAAACTATTACCTTTGAGTTTGGAAATTTTACCATATCTTTTAAGGTTATATTTTGGGTGGTAAACTGCAAATTGCGTCAGGCGAAGTCGATTATTGGCTTATAAGATTTTCTTCCATAGTGATCCATTCAGCCCAAGGTTAAATGCCGCCATCCTAATTAACATTTTCATCATTTAATAGTATGTTCTAAGGCGTATCCATATTCTCTAACCAGCCTCTATACTGTCCGATATGCTGCATTTTCGAAGAAACTGATTTCTCTTTCGGTTTTATATATCCATAAGATTTTTAGTATATCTTTACCAGTGAACTCGTGCGACGCTTTCGGACTATGCAATTTGTGAGATTATTTGCTGATACTTTTTTCATTAATTGTTAATTAACTGTGATTTTTAATCAAACAACATGTTTTAACGAAATGTGATTGTACAAATCATGTTCGAAAACCTTTCGTATGATAGTTCATTCATTGTTGTGCGTTTTGTGGGAAAAAGAAAAGTAAACATCAGAAATAACATATATCATAAGAAGAAAACTTTTTTTACAAGAATTACATTTATATATACTATCATTAATTTTGTCTACGAAGTATGTTCGAATATTAATAAGAAACTTAACTACAAAATTTATCTGAAAATTATGATTTCCCTATGAAAAGAAAATTTATTTTGCTCCATTCTGCAGTTAGAATTGTTTTTGTTTTTCCCACAGGTAGTAAACCATTTCTTAAATAATATATAAGAATCGTAACCAATAGTTGATATATTAATCCTATGATGTCTTGAATGTTAATTAAAATAAGTAAGAACACATATTAAATAAATGTGGACGAATGAAATTCATTTTACATATTTAATTACACTTCACTAGCACAATACATACTATTACAAGATCAATACATAACTACACTACATTCAGAAGCTGCTTACTGTACAATACAATAAGGAAATAGATGGCGCTAGCGAATAGACACATTTTCAATTTTAGTGCTGCTATCTATAGTGTTTTAACTGAAAGACAAACCCCATAATTTTCTCCCATTTAATATTGGAGTTAAGTGGGAGATCTTCTAAATCTTGTAGAACGTCCAAAGTAGACAATTTTAAACAGTCGAAAGATAATTTTCTACAAACAGAAAAAAATGTAAGAATAAATAAATAAAAAAATTTGGAGTCTGGAGTAATACTTATTAGTCCAGATTAATCACCGTGCAACGATACCGTTCGCGTTCGATATGGAGCCCCGACAATGGAAGAGTGCCGGGGACACTCCGACTACGGAATATCTACCTGAAAATGGGAAGAGAAATGTTCATCCTACGGAAGACTCACCGAAAAAATACATAGGGGCGAACTAGTTCTGAAATATGCTTGGACGTCGCTTAACATGTTTGAAAATGAAGCCACGACTGCGCAAGACTGTCAGAAACCTCGACTACAGAGAAAAAAATTAAAAGAGATATTCCTTAGGTGAAAATCCTTCAAGTGATTGCAATCACGGTGGAGCCGGCGTTTAATTCATGCTGTCAGACCTCTTCATCATTGATTGCGACGGCGGGTGGGACAATCGATGTAACAAAGTCCGCATATGACAAATATTTATACACTCCTTTCAAATTCGTTATAAGCAATCTGCACTTATTTGAATTATTCCAAGCTTGTAATTTACAAATATTAACGATTAAATATATGTGAGTTGCAAAAATTGTTCAAAACGCGAGCGGTTAGAACAAATGTCGAATTTAGTAATATGGTGTAATGTTGGATGCTTATTTAATATTTCCATTAAATTAAAACAATTATAGTATAATTTTAATGTGGAAAAAACAAAATAATGAAAAAGTATATTTTTTTTTCATACAGAATTCTATAAATATTTTCATTTCAACTGATTTATTTGTAAATAACCAAAACTGTTTCAGCAAAATTCATTTTACTTTATAAATATAGTAGACAGTTTTAAAACCGTCTCTCGAATAAAATGTCACCCTGAATATAACATTATATTCTTAAAGTTCCTGCCAAAGACATGTGGAAAAAGTGCTAAAATAAACTATCAATCGTCCCAATAAAAATTAGAATCTGTAAAATCGTCACTTTTGGCTTATGATTTCCCCTTTTTCTTCTATAAAAATAGTTTCAAATTGCGAAATAAAGAAAAAAAATTGTCATATAGAATTAAGCGAGAACGACAACCAGTTTCTAGACGAGAAGTCAACAACACTAAATATCCAAGATGCTGTTATTTTTTTACTGGATTATGTAACGTCGTACCATTTGTGATTACGTATCGTCGTGAAAGAAAACTTATCACCTCATGCTTTTTTCTCACTAAACTGCCGTAGAGAGATGCTAGAGTTACCGTTAAACTCGTAATTGCCACATATTTCCGAATACGAATGCAATTTTTGAAATAGGGGTTGTATACATATTATAAATTGTACCAATTTAAATTTTACAAAGGTATAAAAGTTTTAGAACTTTGTTATCTTTGAAAAACACGCATTTTTGGAATTTTGTTTGAGTTTAATGGAACAAAGCAGCTCTGAAAAAGATATAGTTTATGTATTGCTTCTTAACTCTTTAAAGAATTATAAAGGAAAATGTGTTTTTCCAAAATATTCAAAAAATAAAAGTAAGTTCTTTTAGTACCAAAAATGTTCAAACAGTTACCAAATATACATATCGAAATGCTAAATATTAAACGTGATCACATTATATAACCTAAAATTCTATCATATTCTTTTTCTGATTACTGTCTAAAATTTACCTTTCTGTAGATGTCAATAATTATAGACTATTAACCTTTTAGACTTGTAGACCGCCAAAAAGTAAAATTTCTCAGTTTCTCGAAAACTAATGATAGGGATGAATTATATAAACACATAATCATGTACTGGACGACACTTATTTTTTTGTGCAAAAATTAATGTTGAACATAAATAATGATTTTTTCAATATTAATTTATTAATGATTTTTATAATTAAAGATATAGTTTTCAACTGAAAAAATGCCTGTAATGTGTTTGAGACTATTTATCGAATTAAAAAGAACACATTTCAGTCAGAAGCTTTTTTTTTATGTAAATTGAATTTTGTCACGTGCACTTCACACTAGCACACTCAAAATTTGATCTGTTTTATCTCTATGAAGAATTTATAAAAAGTATATTAAGAATATAGCTCTTTCTATGCTGATTTGATGCAAGGAACTCAAAAATGTCAAAAGAGAGTTTTGAAAGAGGTTGTTTTGAAAATAAAAGTTAGTACAATTTTTAATATGTAATTAGTCCCTATTTAAAAATTTGTATTCATTTTCGGAAAATAGACATAATTCCCATTCGAACGGTGCCTTTCGCATCTGCTAGCAAAAATTTGATGATAATATGGTATGGGGTGTGTTTTTTTCTCTTTCGAAATTACCTTACAATTTTTTTTTTTAATTTCTTATGTTTAAGATACTATAAAACCCAAAGAAGAGAATAGCACAATTCTAATGAAATTAGAAATTAAATTGAATCAATGAAATCAAAAAGAAAACAGACTTTATTGCAGAATTTTTTATATAATGATTGTTTAATTCTTATGTATTGCAATGTATTGACTTAATTGTATAATTTATTTTAATAACATTGTTAATTTGTTAATAAAGATAACTTTTGTCAGAAGTTCCCCCTTTTAATGTTTGTTTTCTCTCATTAAGAATATCTTAAATGAAAATTACCTCTAATACAAAGTAGATTATTAATAGAGCCTATAAAAAAATTGCAGTATAACATTAAAAATGGATAAAATTAATTATTATTAATTAATAACTAATCTAAGTAAATATCAATCTATTAATAACCATTAATCAATAATTAATTGTTTTATTAATAATTTATTAATAATCATCTATAATAATTTCAGAAGATTTTGTATTATTAATCATAGTTTATATATACTAATATAATAATGAGAACGCCTGGCTAGCAAGCTCATCAACGCAGCGCTGAAACGACTAAAGTCAGGATCACGAAATTCGGACAGTACAGGAAAGAAAGGCAAGAAATAAAAAAGGATTTGAAAATCCACATTCTGAGGAGATTTAATGGAGGAGGGTCGAAAATTTTAGATCATATTTCGCCATATCTCGGTAGCAGTTTAAATAGTATCTCAGCAGCAGTTTTGGGTAGGATCATAAAATTCAGGATAAAAAATGTACTAAAAAATAGCTAAACACGTATTTTAGCGACTTTAGAAATTCAACCACTAAAGAGATAAATAGAAGGCTTGAAAGTTTTAGATCATTTCGCCATATCTCAGCAGCAGTTTTAGGTAGGTACGTGTAACTCAGTTTAACAAAGAGTTAAACATAAATTTCAGCGATTTTAGAAATTCAGTCTTTAAGAGGGTTAACTAGGATAGAATGTTTTAGATAATTTTTCCACAGTTTTAGGTTGGAGCGGTATATTTAGGATAATAAATATACTAAAAAAGTAGTTACACACCTGTTTCAGTGTTTTTAGAAATTTAACCACGATAGGGGTTAAATGAGGGGGGGGGTCGAAAGGTTTAGATCATTGTGCCATACTTCAGGAGCTGTTTTAGGTAACACCGTGTAATTCAGGATAACAGACTTACTAAACAATATTTAACACGAATTTCAGCGATTTCAGAACTAGCGAATTTGTCGGGTTCTCTATTAACCTGATTATGGAAGATTAGACGAATAAGACAACTATTGATGATTTTTATAAGATATTTTGCGAGACATTTTTCGAAGGAAAAGCTTTTTTTAAATTTCATATTTTATAAATAGTTTTTCCGCTTTTCGTCTTTTAGCGATCGGATTTCAAAATGCACATTCTCATTTAAAAAGCCGAGTTTTTAAAAATTATTTATTTATTTATTTTTTATGATTGTGTCAAAGTAATATAATTTGTCTTTTTACGATTTATGTGCGGGATGTGCAGAGCTACGTTATTGTGATCGCCAAATTATTGCATTTTTATTTATTTTACCTGTTAGGCCCTCATGGATAACATGGGTAAAGCCATGTGGGATAAAAGCCACTCCCGCTTTTATCTGATTTAGAATTTTTTTAAGTACTTACACATCCCTTCCCTGCATTGCAGTCAACACAATGTTCACCCGTGCGAAGCCGGGGCTGGCTTCTAGTTAATAATATAATAATAAAGTGTTCATTTGGTTGATTTTAGTTGTTTTTTTTTTTGTTTTTTTTTGACGGCCGATTATCTACACGAGGGATATAGGCCTTGGGGAGAGTGCTCAAAGTGGGGGGTCTTTCGCAGGGATCCGAACCCGTATTTACGGCAAGGTTCGAAGAAAACCACGGAAAACTCCGAATGGTTAGGTCGACGAGCGTGACAGGGAACAAAAGTGTTCATTTTGAATGTCACTCCGCTCAAAAATTGGATTCCAAGCGGTCATGATTTAACGAGTTTTCAATGTATTTGCTTTTTAATATAGAACTTTCGTTTAAAATATTTTTTCTGGCATGCATTGTGGAATAAATTTTATATTTTTACAAAGCTTCTTTTCGTTTAATTTTTGATAAAGGTAATTGTTTTCAATAAAGGAAAGTATTTTTAGAAAAATATATCTGACGAATACAGTGAAGCAATCGCATTTTAAATGAAAAAAAAAACATGTATGTTGCAATTCTCGTTATCATAAAACCCTTTTTATTTCCAGTTTCTATTTTAAACGGGCAAGAAAGATCTAGAACTTTTCAAAGCATAGTAGATAACATATTTATAATCACATACATTTTAAAATACGCCCCTTAAATTTCTTTCACGGTTGAGATCAACCAGTTCCATTTTATATTTTATTCCGCGAAATTAATAAAAAATATATCGAAGAAACCGTTTCCCAGCACGTCAAAAACTTTTATTCGTTGGAGATTTTTAGTAAGGATACATAGAAATAGACTGAAATTTTTATGCTGTAGGTTTGACAAATTTAAATTTTTACAAAAATAAAACGCGAAGTGAAATATTTATTTTTACAAGTCATTAAATTTTTCATATGTAATGCAAATTTAATGCAAAGCAGGAAAAAGGTAAATTTAAAAGGAAAATGTATTTAATTTTAAAAATTATTTTGCAATGAGAAAAGTATTTTTTTAAAAACACATTACACTCCACGACCTAAAAGAAACTTTACAATTTTTTTTTTAAATTAAAGGCAATTTTTGATGCTTAAAAGACTTCTTCAATTTGTTAGAAATATTATATCTCTTATGATCATTTGGGAATGACTGGTCACCATGACCTACGGGTCAGTTATCTGGGGAACGGTCTGTGACGCTCGGATGCAGAAAGTTCAAATTTCTCAAAACTCTTTATTACGCAGGGTTTGCAAGGCGACAACGTTTGTCCGGAATGACGTCATCCATGCTGATCTCAATATTAGGCCTATCTCGCAATTTATTAAAAAACTTGCATAAAAATTCCACAGAGGTCGACTTTTAATACCCAAAGAAGCGTTGCGGTCCATTCAACCTTACAGTGTACATAGCAGTAGAGGGAAGAAGAAACCGCTTGCCATCTTGAGTACAGATGACGACTTTGCTTCGCTTTCCAAAATAAGGAGAAGGGAGCCATCCTAAACGCTTCGTTGTGCTATTCCAAATTCAAATTTTTATGGTACTTACATTGCTATTCTCATTTGGCATTCCTATTCTAAAAATTTCCTTTGGACATCGTCCAGCCTTGCTTTTGGCATCGGGTTCTGTTAACTTTCCTATTTAGATCTCTTGATATTGTTAGGAAAAATATATATATATTTATAATATTTTTTGCACCTTAATTGTAACTATACTTAATTTTCTTTTTATCTTATATAATTTAATTATCTCATTAAAAAATTCCACAGAGATCGACTTTTAACACCCAACGAAGCGTTGCGGTCCATTCAACCTTATAGTGTACATAGCAGTAGAGGGAAGAAGAAACCGCTTGTTTGAGTAGTATAACTATACTTAATCATAATTAATTATAGTTACAAGTATAGTTCTTATATAAACTAATTGTTTGCACCTTATTTAAAATAAATTGTTTGCATAATGTAAAAGATTAAAAAAAAATAATAATAAATGTATGGTTCTGATGGGGCCCTTTCCCTCCTTTCCCCCTATGCTCCACATTCTGACACCAATCAAAGCATCAAAGCGCACATCCATATTTCTCCTACATCAGCATCACTCCCCCACATCTGCGAGCGAACTTTTATATTTATGAATCTTCTGATACCATTTCCATAGACTATTCTCATCTAGATGTGAAGTAAACGTGGGCATTACGCCCCACATAGGCATTCTTCAGTAATCGTCTTTGATCTTTGATCTAAAATTGATACAAGCACTATGTTAATCTGAATAAAAATTAAACTTAGATACCAAGAAAAAAAAATCAGTCGGCTTGTCAGATTAAAAAATATATATATTATTTTTGAGTTTCAGAAAATTAAAAAAAAAGTAACTTTCTTGAGTTATATAATAAAGATTCACGATATGTCCTACGATTTAATATAAAGCTCTATATATATGATTAATGAAATTTAAGAATATACATACACTAAGCATAGGCTAAAATATGAAACTAAATCTAAAACATTACAGTACAAAATTTTATCATTCTGTCTTTTTACTCCAATGTCCCACATATTGCACAAACTTTTATTGTAAAATGGTCTTGAAGTAAAAGTTTACTAAAGGGATGAAATAAGTATATTCTTTCCAAATATTATGAAAAATCTATTTTTTAAAAGAAGCTAAAAACGTACTGGGTGTCCAAAATGAAACACTTGTGAAATTTAGGAAAAAGAATAAATAAATAAATAAAAATAAATTCTAAAAGCGTATGTATTTGCTTTAAATTTCAATAGATGTTCAATTTGACCGCCTTTAATTTTTAGACGTACATGTGCATGCTTAATCCTGTACAAGAAAACTCGTTTCAACATTTCAGGCCATTGTATGACCATTACAAAATCGCTAGATTGCTTCATTAACTGTTGGATAGCGCATACTGGCCACAAGACCTTTCAAGAAATAGTATTTTCAATTTATGTTCGAGTTCTTGTTGAAAATATAAAATGCGATATTGCACCGACACTCCTGTGGAAAAAACACCATGTTAACGTACACACGAATGTAAGTTTCTCCACAATATTTAACTCCAATCATCACACCGATTTAGCCGCTAAGAGAAGATATTTCAGTGTTGAACCTGGTAGTTTTCAAAAGTATCTTGTGCTTGTTTTAAGGAACCAGGTAATCAAACTTGAGCTTCGAAATCTGTAACAACCACTAAAGTTATAAACTTATTGTCATAAGGAATTGATTCTAGAAAGCTACTAAACAGGTGTAAGTAAGTTAGTTGTGATAGCCATTATGGTTAACAAACGATCTGTCATACTTGAATTACATAAGCAAGGAATGAAACAATGTGAAATTATTCAACGATTGAAAGTGCCTAAGCAGACGGTTTCATACACAATCAAAAGGTTTAAAGAACTCGGACATGATGGTGACAGGCCAGGAAGAGCGCACAGTTAACACATCAATAAACCGGGTAGTTATCAAAAAGCGAGTTCAACGAAATCCTAGGATTTCAATGAGAAAGGTTACTAGAGAGATGAAGATCAACAGAGAAACCGCACGTTTGATGGCAAGAGTAGAGCTTGGTCTTCACCCATACAAAATGGAAGAGGCTCAAAAGCTAACAGCAGAGAACAAACGCACAAGACTTCAAAGGTGTAAAGAACTGTTAAAGCGGGCCGCAGGTGGTCAATGGCAAACATTTGTCTTCACAGATGATAAACTGTTTTCGATTGAACAAGCTCACAATAGCCATAATGATAGAGTTTGGTCAGCAGAAGCACCTGGACCTTCTTGCATTGTTGAACGGTGTCAACGACCCCAATCTGTAATGGTTTGGGGTGGGATATGTGCTAGTGGGAAAACACCACTTGTTTTTGTTGATCAAGGGATAAAGATTAATCAACAAACATATCGCAAACTCATTTTGGAAGATGTTGTCTTACCTTGGTCACAAAAGTTCTTTGGAAACAAAAGATGGACCTTCCAACAGGATTCCGCACCTGCACACAGAGCTAAAGGCATTCAAGATTGGTGGAAGACACATTTTCCTGACTTCATTGGAGCTCCAGAATGGCCACCGTATTCCCCAGATTTGAACCCAATAGATTATTCTGTTTGGTCTATCTTGGAGACAATGGTGTGTGCTAAACCTCATAAAACTTTGGAATCCCTAAAGAAATCCTTATTCAAGGAATGGGATAAAATATCAGTAAGTGAGTTGCGGCCCATAGCCGAAAATTTTGTGACACTTTTAAAGCTCTGTATTAAGGCTAAATGTAGCCACTTTGAAAATTTGTAAATATATTATACGAAATAATGTATTTATATTTATTTCGAAGTTTGGTCGTAATATTTTCATTAGCATTAAAGTTATAATGTATCATATGTGTCCAAGTTATTTCTTGTCCCCCTGTAAAGTGCCCCCTAACAACATTAAACATTATATGAAAGTATATTAATTATGTATTCAAACAAAATTTTGAAGTTTTTTAAAAATGGAATTTTCATATCATCTGCATGCAGGCGGTTAATAGCTACATAAATTGTCAAAAAATACACTATTTATAGCAACATTTTTTATTATCATTATTTTAATATTTAAGCGCTTAATTCGGTTACATATTTGTTAAATGTGTTTTACTGTACCTTTTTACTTATTTATTTATTGACGAAGTGTTAAATTTACGAATGAAATATTACCATGAAACAAATGTCGAACTTTTTATATTGTTTTAAATGCAAACGGATTAATTGTCCATGGTTGGATTGCACGCTAAAGAGATAAGGCGTGTTCAAATGAAAGTGATTCGAAGCGTTTCATGCGAACTGTTTTCAATGTATTTTCAACGCGATAGTGAAGGTGTATGTACCACGCGTGCGCATGCGCAAGCAGATTTGTGATAACTTCATTCAAAAGGACGTGACATTCCGTTAAAAATAGCTGGTGAGGATGCAACTGCGTCCAAAACGGATCAGAGAGATGTAATTAAGTTTTTAACACTGGAAGGGTGTAAGCCGGTGGATATTCATCCCAGATTGCTGGCTGTGTACGGTAATACGTTTGTGTCGAAGCCCATGGTGGGCGAGAAAGTTTAGCGACGGTCGACAGGAGACAACGGATTTGCCGCGGCCCGGTCAGGCGCACAAAGTTGTGACAGAGAAGCTGATTACGCACATTGATACTGCAATCAAGGGAAATCGACGTCGAAACATTCATGACGTCACAACTGAGTTAAACTTTTCCATGATCAACCGACATCGATCTCCGCGGACGGAATTCGTAACCTTCCTAAGGAATGGGACGCTGCCTAAACACCATGGGTGATTTTTTAAAACCAACTTTGTATGCATTTCACTCATTAAATATTCTTATTTCTATCTATGTATCTGTCTCATTTCTGTCTAAACGCAACTCATGGATACACACCTCGAATCACTTTCATTTGAACACCCCTCATAAAATACATTCGTGAAAATTATTTAATAACCATAAAAAATCAGTAAATAAAAATATACTTTCCAAAAAAATTGAATTTGAATGTACAGTTTTTCTGTTATTCGAGGATGTAAAAATTGAAATTGCGCGATGTATAGAAGTTAAAAAAATTACAATTAAACGAAACACATTTGTCAGGTTGTTGCCACTGTTGATATATCATTATTCATCAGCTTTACTCACGGGCATAATTTTGTTTTGCTTTATAATATGGATATGGATTATTTTAATTCTCAGTAGTCAGTTTTTATGACCCCCGCACAACCCCTAGGCTATTGTCAGCTTAGGCCGGAGTTGGGAAAATCGTAATCATGAGTAGAGTGCTTTTAGTAACATATTTATTGATATTTATATATGCATATAATATGGATTATAGGTGTATATATATATCATAAAGTAACTCCGGGAGAGTCGCTGCATCCTGGATAGACGCCACGCATCATTTCACAATCGGAACTTTAAACACATTAGGCTTAAATAATTTTAGTACGCTAATTACTAAATACATGCATGATTTCGAAGTCAAAATTAAGTGTAGCGTCGTATAGAGTACTGTGTGTATGGTTACGCCATTGTCCTTTGCTAGGGCAGGCAACCGTGATGTGCGATGTCTGTACCATACAAAATGGGATACATGCCGCAGTTTCTTTTGTACGGGATGCCGCGATTAATAAAATTCAGTTCATCAGACATTGATGAATGTTCAAACAGTATGAAGTTTACTACACCTAAGGAGAAAAAGGGAAAAATTAAAAGTAAAAAGGCGAAGAAAGATGATAATAATGAAAAGTTGTATCACACATGTAACGCAGACGTTCTTTGTAAGGAATGTGTAGAAAATTACTCCAAAACTAAGAGGAAGTGCTAATGGATTCGTTGCATCATATGTCAAATGTGGTTACATGGAGACTACTATTTTTGCCTATGCAAACACAATTTTACTTTTCTTATTTTTCCTCCCTAATACACTGATGTCACGTTGTTGCTTAAATAACAACTAAAATCCAATCTTTGAAAAATAAGTAGATAATTTTAGTACTGAAAAAAGTGATGTCGCGTCAATTCGTAGTGTTGTCAATTCGTCGCAACGAAAATGTTTTGGAAGGCTATGATGATTACAGATATAAAAAAATATTCCTCTAAAAATCGCCTGTAAAATGTTAGTTATAATTCTCTATATCTATAAAATTATCATTAAATAATTTTACTAAATTATCTTTACTTTTATTATCATAGCCTTCTAATATATTTTCGTTGCGACGACTTGACGTCGCGACGAATGGACACCGCGACGAATTAACGCTGCGATGAATTGTGCTCGATGTATTATGTGCGACGGATTGTGCGCGACGAATTAACTCAGAACCCTATATCAACAGATTACTGATACTCGTGATTACAATTTGCCTCATTCTTGTATAGGCAATTAGACTTTTTTTCTGCTATATATTTACGCTTGAATAAATTTTTTTTGGTAATACGAAGCATGCAAAATAGCATATGTTACTTGGGTTAGTCCATGCAAACCAAAACTTCAACAGCTTAGATTATGTTAAATGGACTTTGTCTAATCTTGTTAAATATTTTCATGTCTGTTTTATATATGCTGAGCATATATTTCCTAGCTAATCACTAGTAGCATGGAAGCGCCACACTTTCCACCTTAAACCGTTGTTAAAAAGATTTTCAAATTGAGCAACACAAACTGCATAATATTGAAAAAGAACATAATTATTAAATGGGAATAATGAGACATTTGTCTTTTATAAGAGACTTTTGTTGGGCCATAAGAGACATTTGTCTCTTATTACCCCAGCAGAAATGGAGAACGGGGTAATAAAAGAAATAAATGAAAGACCGTGGCTAAAGAAACTTTTACTAATTTACAAAAACAATATAAATTGATATTTGTTTAGTCAAAATTGACCTGTCAGTTTTACCTAAAAATGTAACCCATCTTATGCTAAAAACTTTTATTGTGATAATTGTCTTGCATTTCTATGAGTAGTTTGAACGAGGTTGCTTTGAGACCTATAAGCTACACGGCTGTTGCCTCGATTGATCCGTAATTTTTATTCACAGAAAAACATACAGGACTTTGACAAACTACATAAATCTTCTTCTTGGGGATGTGATAGACACAAGGAAGTTGACAGCACTGAAGATACTCACACAATGACATCCATTCCTTACCAGGACTTGAACCCCAGGTCCTCACCGTGGCGGTCGCCTCTGCTACCAACCACGCTGTCGGGTCGGCCTATGAGTAGTTCAAAATGAAGATAGTTTTCAAAAACCAACAAAAAAAATATACAGAAATCAGGATACATTTTTATTTCTTAGGTAATAAAAATTTAAAAGTTAAAACTATATTTTTACATTTTTGTTAAATTTTTAAATATATACCAGTGGCCTTGTGCGAGGATATTACACTGCTGTCTAATATATTTTTTAGCAATATCTAATATTTTTTAGAAATATCAAATATTTCTTAGATGCATGTTTAAATTTATAAAGAAAATGTAAAGATAAAAAACATCTTAAAACAACATTTACTCAAGCCAGAATATCAATTAATTTATTCCATCAAAGTTACAATAAAAACTGATCCAAGATAGCGAAAGGCACGCGCTAAAAAAAATTAACAATCGTATTGTAACTGCACTAGAGGATGACGTCATCCGCTTCGGAAAAAACATGGGACAAAGAAATATAAATCTAAACATTTCATTGTCAATTTTGTTTTTTAATCATAAATATAAAAATAAACCCCTGCGGGGTTTCTTATAATCATTGTCGAGCATCATATAATGCGGTATTTTATTTTTGTGGCAATACTAATTTGAGGAAAAACCTTTCATTTCACATATGAAAATAACGCCGATTTAATTTTTAATTAACAGGAATTTTTAATCAAAAACCATATTTTTATGAAATGTGAGTGTAGCTGCTTCAAAAATATTTCGAATGATACCTCATTCGTTGTTGGGCGTTTCGTAAATTCATAGAAAAAGGGAAGTTGACAACAGAAATAATATATATGATTAAGGATTTTTTTTGGCCTGTTTCTTATTATCCTTGCCTTTTATTACCCACCCTTCCTCATTACAACTGCTGTTTTATAAATAATAAAACACTTTCCTACCCTCATAACAGCATTTGAAAATTTCCCCAATTATTATTGCGTATTTATTGTGAAGATAGGCAGACAAACAGTCATTCATCTGATATATTATTCCGAAACTTTATATTTCTAGCGTTTTAAGAGGATGACTATATACGAATAAAAATTATATGAGAACAATGTAAAATCAATAAATTATAAATTATTATCGAATTCAGTTACACAAGACTTTCTGAAATCTCCATCTCTTGGAGCCAGATTTTTTCAGGATTTTATAAAGGTTATTATTTAAAATTAATTTTAATATTTTAAAAAGGATTTGCATAAATATAAAGAATCTTACTGCATTTTTAATAAGATGACAGGATGAAATGTGTTATGAATTATGCTTATATTTAAAACATTTATTATAATTCTTTTTATTCACACAAACTGCTCCTGCAACATCATACCCGAAATTTAGTGTCAACTAATTTAACTCAAGAAACATACTTAATAACTGTTTCCCTCTAGTTAAAAAAGTTACGCTAATAAAATTTTAATTTATATACAGGGTGATTATAAAAAAACTATCCCGATATATAATAGAATAAATCTTTTTAAATCTTTTTGAATCTCTTTAAAATTTTGTTACAACATCATTCATTTCTGTTAATTTTCGGCACAAAATCCAGATTCGGCTTGAAAGGATACACCCTGTATTTTGAATGAATAAATTTTTTACGACTCTGATTTCCGATACAGAAATTGTTATTGTATATTGCGTTCTACCACCCCTTAAAATTTCTGTAAACTTTTTTTATTCAGCCTGTGTGAATGAGAGGAATTCAATGGAAACAGCACAAACTTAAAAAAATTAACTGTGAATAGTTTTATTAGTTTTTAGTTAAATTCCACTTTTCAAGAAAATTTCATGATATACGGTGGAATTTATATCATATTAAAGAAATCTTGCTAACATATTAAGGTTTTTTGGCATTTGAAGCAATGAAAATTATATTGTTTTTGTTATTTAATATGTGTAATAAAAATAAAAAGATAAACTAAAACTATATTTAAAACTAAAGTAATCGTATTCAAATTAATTGGAAGATAAATAAGATCTTTTTTCGAGAAGCATATTTTAAATTCATTGAGCTTAAAAATGTGTTGAGCATACAATAAATTAATTTGAAACCGTATTTTACATGTAGTAAACATATATTATTTTTAAGAATGAATGCTTGATATTTTTTAGAAATTCATTCTTATCTCTAAACTAGAATGAAACTTAAATGTTTCGGTATTGCAAAAATAAATGATCCAATTAAATATCTATTTGAAATTTAAATATATATTCAAAAAATGTTAAAAGATATAGCAGAAAAGCTGCTTTTGTCATTAAAATGCAACACAAAGTAAAGTAAAACAAAAGAGATATTTTATTTTTTAATAGAGAATTAGAATAACTTTAAATAAGTTTAAAAAATATTATACATTTATTTCACTTTGATTATTTCCAACATTTAGTATAATTTGAAAAAAAGACATACATTCTGTTCTTTTTAAATTTGTGATGCTTGCATGTTAGAATTTTATAAAATTATTTGCTTCAAAAGTCTCGTACTTAGAAAAGTAATTATTTTTAAGCTGGGAAAGGAAGTCAAATAAATGAATAGGAAATAAAGAATCACAAGCCAAATATGCAAATGAGATTTTCCGAATACATGCAAGTGTAAAATACCAATGTATGAAGATTCTAATTCGAAAAAAAAAGTTATAGCATAGAAAATATTTACACAATTAGCTAATAAAATAAACATGTAAAATTTCTATATATGTTGCTTTGTGATCTGTCCAATGGTTGTCACGTGGAACGTAGATTCATTAGGGAAATCCATAAAAAAAGAAATAAAAGACTTTTTTCACTTTTTAGCTAAACTTCTAAAGTTATACACAGGTTAGGTTTTCCCTTTGCTTGCAAAACTGCCACTGCAATCACTACAAGAATATTCAAATATAAATGTAGGCAAATATTAGTTTAAACATCTATCACAACTCTTCAAGGGAAAGTGATATCAAGAAAGAGGCTGACACAGTATATCTGTTCTACATTTTCAAGGGTTTTTTTCGCAAACAATTTACATTTTTGTCATAAAATCCTAATTCAAAATGGTAATTTTAAGATTCTTCATACAGGTGAAATAATATTCAAATCCAGATACTGGAACAGCCAAAGTATGTAATCCATTTCAGAAATATATTAGATTATAACTTTGGCTTAAAAACACTAAATTAAATGCTACACATCAATGCAATGCTTTGAACCATTGCTTTGCGTGGAACCACATAAGAATGTCTCTTACATACGATAAAATTAGCCTAAAAAGGAACGCTAATTGCTTTACTTGATGTTTTCCAAATGTAAACCCAATCTCAAGTTCGAACACTTATGACATTAGACCTGTTAAGAAATATTGAAATTCGTTTATGTTTCATGTTTTCGTTAACTGATTAGGTCTTTTGATATTTGATATTTGTGACGAATGTTTAACAGAATCCAAAGTATTATTTGTCATCACTCTTCTTTTTATTAATAGGTAATTAAAAAAAAATAATATTAAGCTCCATCAGATATTTTCAGAATGGTGAATATTTATATTTGTTATGCAGGATTTAAGTATATCAGTTATTACAGGATGATTCCTTAAATCCATTTCGCCTCAAAGAGATAGTGAACCAAGCAAACTATAGCCATGAATGTGGGATCTAGGGATAGTAAAACGTATAATAGGCACTCATGGTGTACCTAACAGTGTCCTTATCGGTAAATTCCGGAGTTACATAATTATTATTTCTCAAAAACTATAGTTGGGACCAAAAGTTCATTAAAAAAATTGTAGTGTACAATCGATTTAGTACGAATATATATAAATATATATATATATATATATAATGCACGCACATACGATAATGAGTCACCTGTACAGACGAAAATAACCGAAACTGATGAGGGATATTTTCTATGAGAAAAATAATGAAAATTGTAAACAGTCGTGTTTGCTAATGAAAACGATTGATCTCTAAAAACAAATTTATGTTGAATACTGGCGTAACAGAGAGTTCTTTTTTTTTCCTCAATTGCATAACGTTGCAGCTTTTGATTCATAATTTTAATATACAGTAGACTTCCGATTATCCGCCATTCGATCAACCGCCACCTTCGGTTAACCGCCACCCCCCCCCCCCTTTTCCATTTTTTTTTCAATCTGAAACGAACAACAAAAACACGCATGTTCAGTGAACCCGAGTGAGGCGGCGCTATTCCGAGAAAAATGCTTGTGTGACGTCAGCTAAACTGCAGCCACCGCCCCCTGAATGCTAGAGCTTTTAAGAATATTAACATGAAAGCACTGCCTGTCAATTATTACAGTAAAAAAAATTCCTGGATGACGCAAGATATTTTTAAGAAGTGTTTTTTTTATATCTTTGTTCCCGGAGTTAAAGCACATTTTAAAAAAAGTAATCTTCCTCAGAAAGCAATCTTGTTGCTTGATAATGCAGGAGCACATCCGGAAAATTTAGAATCTACTGACGGAACATCAAGTGCTTATTTCTTCCACCTAATACAACATCACTGATACAACCAATGGACCAAAGTGTCTTTGAATCGATGAAAAAACGTTATCGGAAAGCTTTAATTCAAAAGCTGCTATTCGCTGATAATGAATCAAATGTCTTCGTTTTTTGGAAATCATACACTATCAAAGATGCCATATACAACTTAGCTGATGCCTGGAATGATTTATCTGAACAGATTTTCCAGAGAAGCTGGAGAAAATTGTGGCCCAACACTATTGATACACCGGAAGATGCTACCAATACTACCAGCACAGAAGATGTACCTGATGATGATACAGAGATACTGACCTTGGTATCAAACGTACCATGTTTAAAAGATATTTCTGCAGATGAAATGAAAAACTGGCATAATTGTGATAACAATGATATTGGTTATGAAGAATTTATGGATGACGAAATTATCCAAAATATTTTGAATCCAGGGAAACCTGAAGCGGATGAATCTGATGAATCGGAAAATGATGTCCCAGGAGTCAGTTATGCAGAAGTGGAGACAATACTCTCGAAGTGCATTAATTGTTTTGAGATGCAAGATGAAGCCGATGCAACTCAAGTACTTTTATTACGTAAAATTCGCAATCTTGCTGCTGTAAAAGGACAAGCAAACAGCAAACAAACATGTAAAACGAATTATTTTCGATGAAAACAGGTAATTTATTTACTGTGTAAAATTTTAAATTACTCTCATAAATTTATTTGTTATTATCAATTGTGTTTTCTATTCATGAAATACACAGCTAATAAAAAAACACGCGTTTAAATATTGTTATTTATAAACCAGCAAATAGAAATGTGATTTTAATAATGGTCTTTCGATTATCCATCTATTTCGATTATCCGCCACCCGGTCGGTCCCGTGAGTGACGGATAATCGGAAGTTTACTGTACTTAACTTTCGAAGAAAAATTATGGTTTTCATAAACAAAACAACTCCCATCATTGACAGGTATTTTGGTCTTTACAAGAAACTTTTTCTCATATCCGTATGCACAAAATACCTATTCTTACTAAATCGATGATGCTTTTTCTCATTGAACTTTTATTGCATCTGCTATAGGTTTCAAGATGCTTATAAGTTTTCGTATCTTATTTCGAAACTCACCACTAGGAGCGTATGAAATTTCGGTAGAAACGGACTGGGGAGGGGCAGGGACAGGGATGACTTCCCTGGGAACCCAGATTCCTCTTTTGAGTGTAAGTACAATCACGGGGGGGGGGGTATGAAGGAAGAAAAGGACTTACAGTGTACTGTATATACTATATATACTGTACTATATATTCTTCATATATTACAAATTACTTTACTCTACCGATTTAGGCATAACTTATGAAACTCCTTCTAAATTACAATAAAGAAAGTAACATTTAAAAATATCAGTGTAAATTGAAAAATTCATAGATTCATTTGAAAAAAGTAAAAGTTTTTTTTTATGTTATTACCATTAACAGCATGAAAAGTTACTATACGTAAAAATGCTTCTTATTTACAACAACCCCTACTATATCAACAACCACTATACACAGGAAGTTATCGTTCTTGCAACAGCCATCTTTCTGCCAAAGTTCATTTGGTTTTTTCTTAGAATCAGCAAATAAATTCTTAGTCTGACGTATTTAAACTATGTGTCAAACTTTCTTGCGTACGAAATATTTTGTTGCACGGAAAAAATATATATATATAGTGTCGGAATGGACATTATTATCTATTTGGTAGACACATAAGAAAGTGATTTTCGAGTGTTAATAACTTGTCAAGATCATTCACAGACCTCCATTTCTCAGACATAATAAAAAAAGCAAAAATTATGTTGTTTACATCTCGAAAACAGTTTATTTTACTTTCAAGGGTGAACTGATAGTTCCTGTTACGAATGACAACCTATTTCAGCGAGGCGTTTTCACGGTCATTATGTTTTTAAAGCTTGGCCTTTTACATTTGGCGAATGTAGTTAGTTTGCGTCAAATAATAAGTTTACGATTATTTAAAAAAAATAACATTTTCCGCTGAAAGAAAACATCTTATGTTAACTAAAATCTTTTTTTTTATATATATTAATTTGTCAAATATATTCATGAGAAATAATAAATTTCTTGTTTTAAAGTTTAGTAAATTAATAAAACGTTTGACATGTAGTGAAAAAAGAGCAATAATGTGCTGTTAATTGAAGTAAGATATTGAAATTTAAGTAACATTCAAATAACTTTTATTTATTTTCGTTTTAAAAATATAATCTCATAAATAATGACAGTCTTTAAAATTATACTTATTGAAATCAAAGAGAGTGACACAAAGGAAAATAATTAAATAATATTTTAAAAATAAACTTTGAATAACTATTTTAAAATTTAATTAATAAAACAAATTGAGTAAATTGTAGACAGCTTTTTTAAAATAAAAAATTTTCTACAATGACACTCCGTATAGCACAACTTCAAATAAAATACCATTCGATGAATGCTATCTCAGTGATACATGGCCATCTTTAAATACTTTTTTTACATTTATTACAAGCCAAACACTTTATTTATATTTGTAATTCAGGATCTATTATATACATCAATGTATAATCACTTTAGATCATTATCTTATGATATGTATTTTATGTTATACTTTGCGTGCTTCAAGTGATATAACTCTCAAAAACATATACAAAACAATTGCACAGTTTTTCTACCTGAGGTAAAAAATATAATATTAATGTTATTTTTATAACATACTAGCAGTAAACCCCTTCGTCGCACGTAAAGAATAAACGCAGCATCACTTAACATTGAAAGACGCAACACTTCCGACGGTGAATATGTGATAAGTAAAAATATATTGGCAATTTCATCCATAAATATGATTCATACTGCACTTTTTACTTTTACTTTTCCTCCTAGACTAAGAGAAAATCATATAGTATGAATATCATATAGTATAATCATATAGATCATAAAGGTATACTGTTTTAATTTTCACGGATAAGCCCAGTAATGAAACTGTTAAAAGGTCTAAATAGCAACAATCCGTTGTTATTTAAAAAAAAGTTATTTTAAAAGAAAACATGCATTTTCAGACATGAATTCGTAACATTTTACTGACGACTGCTTAAAAATAAGTTATTTTCCGTTAAGTATTAGAATTCTTACTATAATGTGAAAATTAAGCGGATATTTTTACCACCCTCTCTTTGAGTTTTGGCAAAACCATTACGCTACATTTTATAAAAATCTAAAGCTATAATAAATATTACATTTTTAGCAACACCTAATTAAACCGGTTAAAATGCTTTATACGTATTCAATTTTTACACACATTTCATAACCCGATTTAAAAATATTTTCAAACATTAACTTACGGTTCTAGTTTTAAAAAGACGAAAAGCGTCCGTGGTGAAAGTGATGTTTTGTTTAGCAGAATACGAGCATATTTTTTTTTCATGCCAAACATTTAGGGATAATTGAGATAAAACAGAAAAGCGTAATTTTAACTCATTTTGGATTCAACATATGCTGACATTAATGTCATAATGTACATTATAAATTTTAACTGTACATTAATGTAAGTAAAGTTGAATGAGTATTAAAATTTAAATTGCAATTAATATAATAATGTAACAGGAATACGTTGTTTAAAATTTTGGTTAAATGACTGATAAATTTCGCTAGATATTTGAAACAAAAATCTATGTTATAAAGATGAAATGTGCGTGTCATACACTGACACCATAATGATGCTGTCAACATTGTGGTTAAAACTGTGTTATAACAGTGGTACAATTACTCAACAATATATGAAACCTTCTTCTTGTTATATTGAAATATATATTTCCGCTATATTCGTCAGTGTAATGATTATACTTTTACAATAATATGACGTGATCGTATGTGCAACAAATCTCACAATAAATTTGACAGTAGTCCAAAAAATCTCTAAAAATAAAATGTTAAAAATTTAAATTTTCGAAAACACAGCCTATTTAACTATGTACTTTTATTTATTTTATCTTATTTTATTTTTTAATTATTATTTAGAAAACAGCAAAATATGAGACAGTTTTTTACCCTAGTTTCCAAAAGTTTTGTTTAGTTACTAATGTGTTTGTTGCTTTAATTAATGGCGCTTAACTAATTTCGTTGCTTAAAAACATTAATGTATATATTGGTAAGATTGTGTGGCATATTGAAGCGAAGAAATGATTCTTTTTCTGTTTTCAATCTGTCAGAAATCGTCATAAATACTTACATTTAAAAGTGTTTTCCTATAAATTTTCCATCCCGTTTTATCCTTTTCAAGTATGAATTTTGTAAATCTGTGCTTCATTAACATCTAATTCTTAGCGGTAACCTTCATGCTTAACATCGAATTATTAAGGGCAAACGGATGGAACAATACTTACTCGTATTTGGGTGACGCATAAGTAACACCTTTTTATTTGTATTTAGTGATACGTCCATAGTTTTGTCCTGGTTACGAAAACGTACGGAAAAATCGTACTTATGACTGAAGCATTGTTTCTTTCTCAACTATTATAATCAAGGTATGTTTAAAAATGTTTATTTCTAAAGGGGGTTACTTACCCCGCATCCGATGAAACACCTCATCTCGGGAATGATTCAGTACATTTAAAGTTTTTTGCTTTGAGTCACACTGTATTCATGCTTAATTTTGTTGGTTTTTAAATCAAGAAATTTGTAGTATTGATTTTTAACTAACCAATTAAATTTATACTACAATTATAAAAAAAGAACCAAAATGGCACATATACGTTTTGATATTTTTTATTTTCCCTAGATTTAGAAAAACAGGAGCGAAAAAATCATGCATCATGCATTGATTATAAAACACTTTCCAACACTATCGGAATATTGTTAAGAAATTTCAATTTTATTCATACAATGAAATAAGATATCTAAAGAAACATTATAAAAAATACAACGTAGTAAAAATCCATTTTCAGCAACTGCTGTCTGTAGCCGCTAATGTGTGCGCATTCTTTCGGGCAACCCTGTATATGATCTACCATTTCATAATAGATAAAAAAATAGTTAAGCTTTAAAATGCATATGACAGCTGTAAATGCACATCTAGCAGGTATGGCTCTTAGTCAATCCTGTAACTGCATTCTTTTGAGTGCCTCTGTAAATAAACGTACTCAATAATCTGTAGAAAATATGCTAAAGTACGCTTCAGTGATACATATAAATTTTATTGAAACAGTGTAACGTCATTAACATACACTGCAAACGATTTTTCCCCGTAGATCATAATGTAATAAATTAGTTTGTGAATACCTGTAAAAGAACTATAATTTCTACTTGCTCTGTACTCTACAGAAAGCTTGTAGCCATCTACTGCAGTGATGCATATCAATTTCATTATGTCCAAAACATTGTAACGTCATTAAAATGCACTGAAAATGATTTTCCCCATTGACCGTAAAGTAACAAAATATTTTTCAGCGTCCCTGTAAATGGAAAATAATTTCTACTTATTCTATACCCTATATAAAACAAATTGTCGTCCACCCAAGTGATGCATATTTCATTATGTTTGAAATAATGTAACATCATTAAAATGAACTGAAAACAATTTCTTCCTATTCACTGTAATGTAATGAAGTACTTTTGAATGCCCCTGTAAACTAACCATAAAAGGTACAAACATTTTCACTACCGAACATGCCATATTTCAAACCCCAGTAACATATATTAATTACATGACAATCAGTGATATTTATGCGAGTTAGAGCATGGACAGACAACCAGACAGACGACACTTTTCAACTATGTTGGAAAGCGTAAAAAAAAACAACATATTATATCCGTGTCTTAGTGTTGTGCAATGAAAGAAAAAAGTCCTTCCGGCCTGTACCAGGAGGAAAAGGTAGCTTTCCTACATCTTCGTTTTGAAATTTTAGCTAATGTTACTCAAAAACAGCAAGCTAAAATGCAAAGAAACCGTTTACAAAAGATCCGTTAATACTGAATTTGAATAAGAAATTCGCCAAATTATTGCGCTATAGCCAAGTTGTCTTCATTTATGAAGACTTATTTTGGTCGCCGAATTTGGCGATATTTCGCCAATTGTCGCCAAGTTTGGCGAGAATTTAGCGCTAACGGGTATGAATATATAGTTTTATGTGTATGTTTGGGAAAATGATTACAACAATGAAAGAAAATAATTTGCGAAAAATCGCGTTCACTAAAACTCATAAATTAATCGTTGGTTTTAGGTAGCTTTCAATACAAAAAAGTATAAAGTTACCTATTGCAGCCGTTCGGAGGAAAGCCATTCCGGAAAATTTCGATATATTTTCACCGATCATGACCCCCAGACCCCAAAACTACCCTCCGTTCAAATGTTGATTTATATATATATATATATATATATATATATATATATATACCCATATATCTGATCTATGTCACAGGATAACTCTCGTATTTATAAATTAATTTCGATGAAACTAATTGTGTGTATTAAGCTCACCAATGCCTCGACCGAGTTCATTGGCCAGCATGGTCCGCCGTCTTGTTTCAAGATGGCGGCCATTGAAAAATTTAAAACTAAAATAAATATACAAAAAAGTTAAAATTTCAAATTTATTTTTTAAGTGAGTGTTAGGCCTTGATACAAGGATTGCGGAGCATTTTTTGTTTTGCCTCTATCTTAAAAAATGGCTGAGATAGAGCAGTTTGAAATTCTAGGGTGGCTGACACTTGACACAAAACAAGACAGCACATTACAAAAACCCAATGATTAATTTCTGAGTTTTAGTGAACGCGATTTCTCGCAAATTATTCTCTTTCATTGTTGTAACATTTTCCCAATCATACGCATAAAACTATATACTTTTGATATCCGTTAGCGTCAAATTTTCGTCAAACTTGGCGACATCTGGCGAAATATCGACAAATTTGGTGAATAAAATAAGTCTATAAATGAAGCCAATTTGGCTATAACTCAATAATTTGGCGAATTTCTTATTCAAATTCAGTATTAACGAATCTTTTGTAACGGTTTCTTTGCATTTTAGCTTGCTGTTTTCGAGTAATATTAGCTAAAATTTTAAAAAGAAGATATACGCAAGCTACCTTTACTTCCCGGTACAGGCCGGAAGGACTTTTTTGTAATGTGCTGTATTGTTTCAAAATGTCAACCACCCTAGAATTTCAAACTGCTCTATCTCAGCCATTTTTTAAAGTAGAGGTAAAACAAAAGATGCTCCGGAATCCTTGTATCAAGGCCTAACACTTAAGCAGAAAATAAATTTCAATTTTTAACTTTTTTGTATATTTATTTTAGTTTTAAAATTTCCAGTGGCCTCCATCTTGAAACAAGATGTCGGACCAAGCTGGCCAACGAACTCGGTCGAGGCATTGGTGAGCTTAATACACACAATTAGTTTCATCAAAATCAATTTATAAATACGAGCGTTATCGTATGACATAGATCAGATATATAAATCAACATTTGAACGGAGGGTGGTTTTGGGGTCTGGGGGTCTGGGGGTCATGATCGGTGAAAATATATCGAAATTTTCCGGAATTGCTTTCCTCCGAACGGCTGCAATAGGTAGCTTTATACTTTTTTGTATTGAAAGCTACCTAATAATCAGTTGCAGTTTGACATTTATTGTAATTAAAAGAAAAAAAATGACATGTTTAATTTTTTTAATAAAGAGTTTTTAAACAAATTATTATTAAAATGCCATAAAATATGTTACAGTTTTGAGATAAACTTACTTTGTCTGAATGCTTATATCTCGTTGTATGATGTGCTGTAAAGATTGAATTTGTACGATATTTAGAAACAAAGATGTGGATGAAAAAAGAAAATACGTAGTGCAACAATCCCTTAAAAAAACCCCTCAAAATTTATTTTAAAAAAGGTACATTTATTTTTTTTTAAATCTCTTTGAGAGTTCTTAAGTACATCCTGCATACTTGCCCATTGCTGTAGATCTGTTCTTCTCCAACACAGCATGAGAGTGTACGCAGACAAACTCGTTCATAAAGTCTTTGTTTTATAATATACGTTGAATTGGGGCAAATATGAGATACCCTACATATCGGCTTTAATGTGAGATACACAAAAAACGGTACCAATTTTTATAGTAAAAAAAGTTTCTTTGTGATTATTTTGTAAGCAATACATCATTTTACTGAGATCCATTACGAATATATTCAGAATATAATATATATATATATATATATATATATATATATATATATATATATATATATATATATATATATTACCTATATACATAACCTTACCTATTTTGATAAGAAAAACGTTTCAGTCAGACTTCAAAACGTTTGACGTAGAACACTTACATAGGTTAATTATTCTAATAAGCCTTTATTTAGTACTATATGAATCGTCGTTTTAGCCTTTAAAATTTGGAATATCTTAACCTGAGTGATGAACAACTTATGATAAATTTGATGAGATATGATGAATAAGTTATAATAAATATGATGACTTATGATGAATATTTCTTGTTATATTTTTACCCTAAATTATGAATGAATAAATTAGAGAGGGAGTTTACTGCAGTGAGTTTTTATTAGTATTCTAGTGGGCGCATGAAATACGTCCAAAATTCATGCAAAACGAAAGATAAAATAACTTAATGACACAAAGGAGGCATTATATAAAGGGAAACTTTATTTCAGATTTCGTATGTTGTTACTGCTTACAACCACTTAAAAGAAGTATTGTCTCACTTAGCCCTATAGCTGTCTCATATTAGCCCCATTCCGTGAGGCTAATGTGAGAAGTGATTTCAATTGAAATCAATTTTTGATATTCTGAAAATCAAAAATCGGCTTCAATGGTAATTTATCAAATATATATATATTGTATTTAAGATGCAATTAAATACATAGCAATATCTTTATTCTGACAACTTCCAATTATTATGATTACTTCAACAATACAAATGAATTTAAGTACATTTCATAATAAAAACAAAATTGATTCAATAACTTTTACTTTAATTAAGGTGATTATTCGAAAAAAAAAAACAAAGTATGTGTTAGGGACGAATCGTGAACATTTTCAAATATACAGATTCAAGCCTTGTTGAGATTTTGTAAGCATTAATTATAGTTTTATTTTAAAAATGTAATCTTGAAACATCTCTACATCACTCAGATACTCGGAAATGTTTTTAATTTTGTTGTTATTATAAAGCGTTTCAACTGTTAAAACACTGCTTACGCCCAAGTATGAATGTTTTACTTAAATTAAAAATTTTACATCTCGCTCATTGAGAAGAAATATTAGTATTTAATGACATTTCGCTTTATAAATTACATTAGTCTTAAATATTTTCAGCAGAATTAATCTGTGATCTAAATTATAGAAATAAAATTTTAAATTTATTAAGGACTATTTATCTTATTATTTTAAGTCTATATAACTCTCAAATTTCGATCTAAAAATAAAAAATAAAATATCTGCTTTTGAAATACAGATTTTAAAATTTAGATGAATGATTTAATGTATTAAAAAAACACCTGGTCAGATGTAGTTTCAATATAATTAAGCTTGGGTACATTTATGATTGATTTAAAATAGTATTAGAAATTAAAAAAGAATTAAAATACCTGAAAAATAAAAAGTTTTATTCATAGTTTGAATGCTATTTTTTATTGTAATATATGAGCCCGCATAGTTTCGTTCAAGATTTGATAGCTTTTCTATCACTGGATTTAGAATGTATTTGATTTCGTGAAACTGTTTCAGGCAATTCGTTTTTGATATCTTTCGCTTGTTTCAACAAGATTTGAAGTCGACAAATCAATAATAGTCATAAGATGAACAAGCAAAGGATCCAATTCCAATGATTTATAAAAGAACTTTTAGTTTTTCGCAACAAAATGGGTGATTCTAATATTCTGATACTGCGTAGTTTTATAGACAAATAGGTCATTTTTTGTGCGTAGATCTTGCGGTATTTTTTTATGAATGGCATCAGGACACTTCGGACATTACTGTTGAGTTGTAATGTTATGTCCCAGAGAAACAACAAGAAAATCTTTCAAGGAACTCATCAGCCAGAAAAGCATTCTGTACCACAATACAGCTCCAAGCCAAAAAATTATAATAATAGAAAAAAAAGGAATTGTGAAAAAAGATTATCTTATGTATCGCTTATACAAAAAGCAAAACAGGATAAAACTTAATATTGTAAGAATCTACATAGTTTGTAGTATCTTTTAGCATAAATATTAAAGGAAATAATACGAAAATTAAAATAATTATTCACTCTTGCAAAAAATCAAAATAAAAGAATAACCATTTATCTGGTTCAAAATATTAGAATAATGCATTGTAAATAATACGTGTTTAAAAAAAGAGGGAAAAATAGTTATTCTTTAATATTTTGTAACATCACCTTTACATTTTATAACAGCACAAATTCACTTTGCCAAGCTAGCTACAGGTAGTTCACTATGTTTTCTTCCCAGACATGACCATGTCGACTTTATGCTGGGAAGAAACTCAACTTTGTTTTTTGATGCAGTATCTTGCAGTCTTCTCTTCATTATTCTCCACAAATTCTCTATTAGACTTAAATCCGGCGACTTAGCCTGCCCGTAAAATACATTAATTTGGTGTTGGATAAGCAAGTTCTTGGTGAACACTGAGCTGTGTGAAGGTGCTAAATCATGTTGGAAAATAAAATCTTCACCACACAGATCTTCCGACGATGGTATCATGAAATGTTCAAGGATTTCTTGATATATCTCAGAATTAATACTTTCGTTAACGATATATAGCCTTCCACGACCATCTGCAGTCATGCAAGCCCATACCATTACACTGGCTGCAAATTTCACTGATCGTTTCAGGCAGTCCTTCTCATATGCTTCTTGTTCATTCGCCATACACGAACACTTTGATCACCGTATGTTAGGCAAAACACACTCTCATCACTAAACAATATCTTTTTTCAATCAATCAGACCCCATAAAAGCCTTTTTTTTCACAACTGCACTCTCTCCCTTTTCTGTTTAATAGCCATGAGGGGCTTTATCTTTGGTACACGAGATTGAAATCCAAGTTTATGGAGACGTCTTAGTGTTGTAGATTTAAACACATCAACACCGCGTTCTTTCCAATTTCGATGCAAATATTTTACACTTTTAAAACGTTTTTTTAGCAATACTATTTAGCTTTCTATCATCTCTCTGAGTTGTTTTTGACTTTCGGCCCCTATTCAGATGCTTGTTTTCAAAATGTCCGTCGTTAAAGTACTGTTTTATTGCTCCAATAACACTTGGTTGAGAACATTTTAAGTAACTGGCGATATATTGCTGATTACGACTTTCTTTATGCAAATCAATAATACGGTGCTTTGTAAACTACGTTATGTCGGACGAACGACCCATGTTTCACACAAAATGAAAACAACGATCATGCAAAATGTTTTTATAACTTAAGAAGAAGTCCCGCACAAGCTAATTGTATGCTTAACTTATGCAACCTTCTGTACCAATCAGGAAACTCCACAAGTATTCTAATTTTATGAACCCCCTATTTTAGTATTCTAATATTTTAAATAATGAAAATAATTTTTAAAAAATACAATATTCACTAAAATTTAATCTTTTACAGTACCAATTTTCTTTAATAACATGCAAATTTATTATAATATCAACCGCTGTTTCTTTTTCAATGGTACTACACTGAAATATAGCTACATACAATTCCAAATATAAATGAAATGAATTATTCTAATTTTTTAACTTGGAGCTGTACAATTATGGTGCGCTACGTGAGACTACACCGTTGCGTTCCTTCTTTTATTCTCCGAGACCATATAAGACATCTTCTTTTCGCCATCTGCAAATGTGCAGGTGTACGTACACTGTAACAAAAGACAAATGTTTCTTAATTTAGGAAAATATAAAATAACCACATACGAAAATGTACAATAATTTATAGCGTATTTTATTTTTTAAGGTGTTTAATGAGTTTTCTTAATCTGGCATACTGCTTTTTTAGATGCTATTAATTATCAAATAAACATTTTGATGTTCAACAAACTTGTTTTAAAGACAAACATTATAAAATAATAACATTAACATATTAGCATTAATATTAATATTATCTTGTTACTCTTGCATGTACAAATCCTGTTGCGCAACTGAAAATGTTTATTTGAGAAACGATAGTTTTCTAAAAATTGATAATATGATTTTAAAAAAAAACTGATTATTGCATTATAAAAAACTACTCGGAAATGTTTCCGAAAATAAGTGGCAGCAAAAGAAACATTTTTATAAATGCTACTTTCAATCTCGAAATATATACTAGTTTCCGCGGTTTCTAAAGAAAGAAAGTGCATTTCGAAATCGTGATTATCTCGAAAATGGTTATTAAATATTTACGTACGTGGTTATATTATATTTTCATAGATTAAAACACATTTGTCTTTTTTTTACAATGTACAGCCACCATGATCCCTTCTGTCATGGCATGCACTCTGGTTTAAGTAGGCTTTTATCTTATATAGTCCAATTTATTGAAACTACACTGCATTCCAGTTTAAAATGTCTTTCATACATCTCTTAGTAGGTGAATTCTCAGAGCTGACCATTTAGCCAAGCACTCTGCTTTATTTTAAGATCTTTTTGTGACGGCTGTCGGTTTCTTTTGAAATCTTTTGTTTAGGATATTCAGGTTATTTTATTCTGGAAAAATGCTGAGCTAAGTGTATTTTTTAATCTAATAACAGGACAAAAATTTAAATTTTGGAGTTCCTTTAAAACCAGTTTCAAAGGTACATAGGATATATATTCAATTTGCTAGGTTTAAAGTATGCTATGTTGACAATAAATCTGCATATATTTAAACTCACTGTAACAGTTGTTTCTTCTTTAAAGAATTGAGCATTGATAATGCAGGTCAGATAGCTTACATGATCTGTAATATTTCGATTGCAGCAAAATAAATACAAATAAGTTTACAGCTATATTGAGCTTAAATCGCTGAAAAGTAAATCGTCAAAGTAGTTATTTTATTTAGTCATTCTGGGTGTATCCCCAAGACATTTGTTTAGAATAAACGTACTGGAATATTGCAAATGATTTTTTTAACAATAGGACTGCATTGATTTCTTTTCTCGAATCCTTGACTTTTAACGTGCCGTACTGATAGACAAAACAAGCCATCCAAGTTCTAAAAGTTCGAACACCAGTCTAATGTTAGTAAAACCAATTTTAAAGCGCTGTAATCGTTAAGCATAAGAAAGGGAGAATAAGAAATCCACAGTTAGCAAAATTATTTAGCATTCTTTTTAAAGTATTTTGAACGTACTTCGGTGGCCGAATCGCTAATAACAGGGTAATAGTTTTCGTGGGCATTAGTCATCCATTAGCATTTCATACGACTCTAATTCAGAAAATACAGATGCAATATTGACACATTCGTCATCTGATTTCATTCTTTCGGGACAATAAATAAAATGTAATAACTAATTTGCAGCTTTTGAAACAAATGTATGGGAATTTGTATCTTGAAAATTTTCACATGACGCCACTATAAAATATATAATATACATAAGTGTACTTTATCTAATTTAACAGATATAACAGCAGTTAAACTACTACTAAACTTTAAACTTAACTTAAGACTACTACTAAACTTTTAATCTAAACCCGTATAATAGAAGGTGATTTTTCAGTATGTCTACAAATCTGTTTTGAAAAAAACAGAAAAAAAAAACAAATTTTGGACAAGTTGTAATATATGTGCATAAATGACACTCCACTGAAGACTTTGAGACAAATAAATAGAAAAGATAATAATAGTGAATACACTTTTTAGAGCAATTAAGTTACTGAGAATAATTTTGTACACGAAATAAAACTGGAAATTGATTATTATTGGTTGTAACTGCCCAAACAAATTTAATACATTTGCGTGAAGGTATATATTAATTTTAATTAAATAGATAAAAAATATTTTCTTAAAAATGGTTACTACTCAAGTAAATGTCGTTTTTTAAAAATCTGTGATTCAAAAAAATTTCTGAGGCTAGTCTTTTTTTTTTTTTTTTTTTTTTTTTTTTGTATTTTCTAATTTTTATTCGCTCTAAGATAAATACTCACTTTTTTATTATTTTATTTATTTTAGATTTTATAAAATTAATTAGTATATATACACATTAATTTAATTATTCTGAAGTTAAAATAATATTTGGATTTCATTATACTTAAATACCTCATTTGTTTTTTTCATCTTGGGATAAGAGGGTATTAGCTTAAATATAATTATACTGAAATATTTTATTTGTTTATTTCTTGTACTAAGTGTAAATTATCAAATCTGTCAAATCTTCAAATATGTTATCTGAATTTGAGTATTAAAGTTATAATAAAGAGAAATGTGATATATATATATATAGTATATAAATTATTTTAATATTGGAGAATAAAGAACGAAAAATTTAACTTTTAATTTCAAACAAAAACTATAAATTCATATAATGAATTACAAAAGTATTTTTTATTTCCAATACGCATGTGCAGATACATATATTTATACTGTAATAGTGACATTCTATATAGTATGTTTTATTATACAAGCAATTAGTACCTGATATTTCATATTTCTTCATTTAAATTATTTCTGCATATTATTTCTAGCATAAAGAAAAAAAAATGTAATAATGGTAATCTCACATTTGTATAGAAATTTAAGTTATTACATGGTTGAATATCACATAGCTCTCTGGAATGCTATGTATATCTGCAAAGATAAATATCGAATTTTGCCTTCCTCAGATGCACTCAAAATTTATTACTGAAAATTTTTATCAAAAACTTTTAGAGCAATAATTCAACAGCTGTGTGAGAATTTAGAGCACGTTTTCCGTACGCAACACTTGCAAAGAATATATTTCCTTTCCTACCACTTTGGAATTGGCTGAATATACATCTTTAAAAATTACTTCCTATCAAAAGTTTAGTTTATGCCTCTTTCTACTTTTTCTTTGGATACGTAGCTATATAAAATAAAAAATTATAGAGAGACATACGTTCTCATGCGCAAAAATTGTATCTAGTATATATTTCAGAACATTTTTAGATTTTCACAATTTGTGATCACTCTGAAATAAATTTAAATACATTATTAAAATGGAAACTTTCAAGTACTCATTTCATATAGCCATATGCATTAGGCATCACATAAATCGTATACAGTGTGATCAAAAGCGCTGAAAAGCAATTTTTTTAAAAATTTGTTAGAGATAAGTAGGTGATTTAAATTGCGAAAGTGTTAAAAATAAAGCACGCAATTATATTAAATTAATGAAAAGGTTTTCCTGCTAATTTAGAAAAGTTTTATTACTTACCCATCATACGTAGTATAGGGTAAGTCTTGTAATCGTTTTGAAAATCGAAAAATTTTTTTTGACGGATTTACATGTTTCAGACACTGGAGATTCCGAAAAACATATTTTTAGAAAAAAAATAATTGCCGTCCGTCTGTGTGTGTGTCTGTGTGTCTGTAAACGCTTTATCTCCCGAAAAAATTGAGATAGAGACTTGCGATTTGGTATGTATTTAGTATGTAAGAATGGGAAGAAGCCTATTTCATTTCAATAACCTCGATTAAACGGAACTATTTTTTTCGGACTCTCGAAATATTCGTTCTGATAAAAGGTATATAAAAATTTTCGAAATTGGTTATTTTAAGAAATAAATATAAAAGAATATAAAAACACAAATTTTGCATACAGCATGAAGTCGATCGGATAATTAGTTGCCGAGATATTTGGAATCCTATTTCCATACTCTTCGATTTTTCATGACACTGTATTTCATCCAAATTTCACTTCAAAGATATATTTTAATTGGAAATTTGACGCTTAATCAGATGCAATAAACCGCTAGTTAATAGGATTATTATTTTTGGAGTTATAAGGATGTTTCTTTCAAGCAATTCAGTAATCGAGCCTTTAAAGTTTGTGACGTCATCAAGCCACGATTTTATTTGAATTGCAATGCATTTTATAAGCAGTTTACACATTTTTATTTTCATATTTTACATTATGCATATCCATGATGGGTAAGTATTACGGTGCACCTCCAACGACTAGTTTTTTATATTTTTATACAACCTCTTTAGACAAAATTGGCCAATTAGAAATTTCTTTCTTTTTACTGAAAAAAGAAAATTTCATACGACTAAATATCCGTGTCTATAAAATGCAAGGAATTATTCTTATTCAAAAATTTACTATTGTGAATGGGAACCTTGCATAAAATTAGAAACGGAAATCTGCAATATATTTCGAGAAAAAGTAATACCCAGACGGTAAGACATACATCTGTCCTTAAACAAAAGGTAGAGTTGCAAAGAACGGGTTTATTCCCAGTTTTATTTCCAAAAGACCCGGTTTATTCCCACGTTTATTCCCAAAAGACCTGGTTTACTTCCAAAAAACCCGGTTTATTCCCAGGTTTAAACCGGGTTTATTCCAGTCTTTGCAAATCTAACAAAAGGTAATCGATGCTTTCAAAAATATTAGTGAAAAGGATAATAAGATGATTAGAATATTAGTAAAATTTACAAAAGCATTATTAGAAGAACTCCGTAATGTATTTGAGTTCAGTGAAAACTCTTTGAAAACGCTTTGTGAATTGCTTTTCTTTTCTCATTTCTTTCTTTTAAAACTATTTATTTGTATTTTTACATGGCTTCTTCCTGTGTTATGTTTTATTTATTTGCGATTCATTTTTTTCCGCATTAATATATTTTTGATCTTCTGTTTGCGAAATTTTCGTGTTTTGAGGGAAAAGGGAAATTCGTTTTTAATACGGAAAAGGTAACAAGCACCCCTGTGATTTGGAGAAAATAGAGTTTTAAATTGGAGAATTTCAGAAAAATTTTACGTTAGATTGGTGAAATTTCTACATTTTGAAGGGAAATAGGCAAATAAAAGCGAGCATTTTCGTGTTATAATGAAATAAATGCAACGGATAAAAATCTGAGTCAGGGATTATTATAGAATGTACGTTTAAATAAATATATATGTATAAGTCAATGTAACAAATAAATACATAAAATATAATCCTTATCAAGTATAATATTATTGTATTTTCTTTAAAATATTTCCCAAGGAAATGGTCCATATCTCTCAAATGTTCATATTTAAGGTGTTTAAATTCATAGTGGAATCACTCTTTTTGAAAATCAGCATTAAATGCATGGAGGGTATCTAAACATATCAAGCTGTTAAAAAGAAGTTCGATAAAAGTTATAGTTCCACGAAATTGCCTGTAGATTATTGATATATATCACCCGAAGATATTTTATCCCATTAGAATTCATTATAATGCATCCAGAAAAATCATTGTTTATGAGCATGACTACTTTAAACGTCTCATTTGAACCAAATATTCATATTTGTAGATATACAAACATTTCATTTATGTTGACGGTTTCTTTTAATATCTAGCAATATAGTTTCTCTCGCAACTATGACGATAAAAATATTTTTAGTTTTACTTGTATGTAAATGAGTCAGCGTACACTATCAATATGAAATTTAATAAATCACCAGTACAAAATAATCAGTTAAATAATTTCTGTCCTTAAGAAAATATTTTTCATTATTGATAATTTAATGTATTAGATACCTTTAAATTGATGATAAAAAAATTTGATTTTTTCTATTAAATCATAATAAAATTTAGTTAATTATTTTTTTCAATATATTTAGAAAATAAAGCTAAATATAAACAAACCAGTAGTTATTAAGTGAAACAATTTGATAATGAAAATATTATACTTTAGTTTTACATTTACAAAAAACATTCTATATAGAAAATTCGTAAGACGCAGCTAACAAATATAGACATTCTCTAATTTATTGATGTGTATTACATCATATGTCCCTAATATATATATATGAAATACTTCCACTACATTCATTACATATTTTCATTAGATCTGAACTACGAGATAACTTATTAAGAAATATGTGGGTGAAGTATGTTCAAACATATTACATAAATGACGGTAATAAACTGCTTATGTGTAACATTTCTTAATACATAACGAACAAATATCATTATATGAATCATCCACGATGTTTTAGTTATGCGTAATGTAATAAAAACATCAGTTAAGAAGCTTTTTCATTAGTTATTGCTATTCAAACAATGTTATTTCCTTTCTGTTTGCATATAAATAACTTAGCTGTTATTCGATTGAAACTGTAATAATAAAAGGAAGTGTTTGTCTCAGTACAGTATCCTGCAGTCGGAAACCGAAATATGGCACGGAGATATTCCAAAATGATATGAAAAGAAACTTGAAGAGAGTTCTTCAGAATTAATGTGGATTTTCACAAATTTCTACAAGGAATAATTAGTTGCATTTTTTGCTATTTCCCCTTCTTTTTCATAATCGACGGGAAATTTTGTTTAATTATAAAAGGAGATTTATTGCTTAATTATTAACATTATTCGTCCAAAATGTTTTAGTTTGTTTTCTGTAATACGCGCATGTCTATAAATGCATTCTGTTTTGATAAATATATACATTTACATATTTGTAAATCAAATTCAGGATTTTTTCTTACAGGTTAAATGTGTGACGATCACGTATTTTATCTAATATATTATTAACTAACTGAACTATTTGGCGCTATCCTGGATTTTAAGACTATTTGTTTAGTAAAATCAATTTCAGAATTAAATAGGCTGTATAAAAACATTAAAAAAGAAAGCATTTTAAATGTTATACAAATGAATCTAATGAAAAACCAATCTAAAAATATATAAATTTACATAACAAACTCATCAGAATTCAGCTCTAAATCAGCGTGCTTCCATTCATCCTTGGAGCAATAAAAGCTAAAAAGGGAAAATGTCAAACTCTCTTTCAACTGTACAAACGGTCAATTGAATGGAGAGTTTGCTGCAAATGTTTAACAGTGTACACCGATAAGTAAAATTTCACAATTCTGGCTCCCAAACTATGGATTTGTATATAAATACAGACAGAGTGACAAATTTTCATTTTTATACATTACATTAGTACAGTAAATTCATTGATATTGCATTTAAAATAATAAAAATTTATTTAGGTTCTGTGTGTTAATATATTCGTAATAATTCATTCATTATTAAATGGCTTCTCAAAAATTGTAATTTCATCATGAATGGAGATTTATTCTAGGCATCTAATGTTTAGGTATGTCAGGGGGGATAGGTACATCCCGAACCAAAATTTCCAAGCAGTGCTTTATGCGGGGGTGGGGGGACATACTCTACTATAGTAGAGTATAAATCACAACAAAACGGCACCAACGGGCAGTGCCCACAATAAATCACCAGTGAGGAAGAATCCTCTTATTTAACAAATGAAATGATAATTACATAATGAACGTGAGTCACAAGGACATACGTGCATTGAATTAATGTTGAGTGCAAGTTTTATTATTTAAATAGAATAATTGGGTAAGAAGATGCCATTTGTACATAGTAATAAAGTTAATGCTTTAACAATAAATACAATATGTTAATATTAACTATTTTGAGAAACAGAGTAATTAGTACTATGACGCAATATATACATGTATTACGGAAACTTTTTATAGACATTGAATAAATATACTTCCATTAACTAATAATATTAGGAACAAATTAATAAATAAATTGAGGATAAGTATTGAAAGAATATGAATAGCAAATAGTAACTCGAAATGATATTTTACAAAAAAGTGCATACTTGAATTAATATTTAGAATAGTGTGACATTATACACTCCTACAATGATACCGATTAAAATATAAACATTAATTCTTAATACATGATAACATAGTGAGATACAATTATATTGTATACAATGGGGTTTTACTGAAACTAATGAATATCTATAATGAACGCGCTAAGTGAAAGATTTAATAAATAAACAATGAATACCAAGATGCCATTTCAAGTCAGAAAATAACCTGAGTGGCAGGATACTAAATTTAGAAACAATATGAAAATTTGCCAAGGATAATACAGAGTTAAAAAAGAAAGTATTTGCCAGATAGAAAGAAGTGAAAGAATATAAGCTACAAAATCGCAATAAAGTAGTACTAACTTTGTAAATTTTCACCACTACTTCCCCATTTCAATGGAAGGAAGATTTTCCCACTTCATTAAGTATCTGTGAGCATATAGCCTAATCGCCTCTGTTTTATAATTTCTTAATTCTGCTGGTTTACAAAGTTACTCTGTGCAAATGATGAGATAATCAGGAAAAACGTGACTTACAGACAATACAGGGTTATTCTAAGTAATGGTCGGGGCGTTTGTACAAATTGTTATCAATAGTGTGAGTGAAATATTAACAAAAAATAATATGCATTTAAAAAAATAAAAAAAAAGTCTTCAAGAGTGTGTGCACAAGCCAGCAAAAACTTGATATGGACTCCTTTGTACTCTCGATAAATAGCGGTACGAAAGTCCATCTCTTTCCCCATATTTTTTTAATAGAATGTCAATGGTGATGCTGTCAGTGGCGGTTTTGATCCGAATTTTCAAAAAGTGAAAGTGAGGATGAACTTCATTCTGTAGCAAAATAATGTTATTCTTGTACTCGTTCCGCTGAGGAAGCAGGCATAACATGATCAAATAGGATTTCCTAAAAAATGGAGCCGGATATGTTCTGAATTGAGTACCGAAAGACTTTGTACTAGAATTACTGAGTGATTTTCTTAAATACTTAGTACCAAAATTTATTCTTCATAGCCTTTGCTGTCTTCTTGAAAATTCATCCTGGCAGTAGCTACATCCGAAACTACTAAAAAAACCCCTAAAATAAAATTATACTGTACGATTTTTTCTATCAATCTAACCGATTATATAATCGGGCATTTCATACTGTTCATACGATAGAATACTGAAACCCCGAAAATAATTTGTATTCACTTGTATAAATTACAATTGATAGAGGATATTACTGTGAACCACCGAGAAGGTAACGGAAAAAGAACATTGTTGTATCTTTGTTGTATTGTAGAGGAGAATCTGTTAAAATTTCTTTTTTTTGTGTGGTATTCATTTTCAGTACAAATTAAACGCTATTTTACATAAAGTAGACAAAGAGACTTGTTTAAAATTATCTTCGGTACAAGTGGTGGATTTAGCTTAGTTTCATTTTTTACTGTGCAATTAAGGAATCGAGGATAGAGTTTTAATCCTCGTAAACATTTTAATCTAAAGCAAATATATATTTTTCTACTTTGATTTTTAAGGGTTAATTTCATTGTTAGTAATTAGCTAATGCACACAACGCATAACTTGAAGTAAAGAAAATTAAACCGACTTTACAACTGGTTGTTTTCTTCAGAGATAACGAAGGTTTATTTACTCTTAAACAACTTTAAACGAATGGTTTTCAATTAAAGTATTCTAATTATGCTAAATAATCAGTCTATTCCTTCAGTGAATATTTCGAATCGCAGAGAAGTAAATAAACATGATTATGTAACAGCTCAACTTTTATAGATTAAGGGGACTAAAAAGTGACGAAAATTGACGGAAGTTTCATCGTGCATTAAGAACTCTGTAATTAATTCAGACTATTACTTCATTTTGCATTTGTTTGTTTATGTTTTATAGAAATAAAAAATATTTGTTGAATTGTAAAAAAACAATAACAAAATTTTACCGTTGAACGACAAAATTAACTATAAAAAACACATTTTGTCACAATTTTAAAGTCTGTGTTTTATATTTTTGCGTCACCATTTCTTTTTATATAGCTTTTTACAGTGGCTCTCGATTATACATGAAAAACAAACAAAAATTTGTAAAAAATAAAGTTATATATTCAAAATAAATAAATAAATAAATAAATAATAATAATAATAATAATAATATAAGAAATGATACTAATAACTGTAATATAATAGTAATAATAATAATAATAATAATAATAATAATAATAAAATTATAAAAATAATAGAAAATTAAAATTCCATAAAAATGTATAATATTTTTTGCCATAAATTTAAAAAAAATTCTTTGTTTTTTTCCGGTATTTGCGTAAAGTATTTAAATTACTTTATTTAAAAAAAGAAACATGTAAATCCTGCTTACTTGTTCAAAAGTTATCGCGGCAAAACCTTTGAAATACACTCTTTCGAGATAATTGAGTTTAAAATTTTGCCTTCGGAAATATCACCGGTCTGCGCGGCTACAGTGGTAATTTTAGGAATTTTCTTAATATATCTTAACATAGTATAAAACAAAGTCGCTTTTTCTGTCCCTATATCCCTATGTACGCTTAAATCTTTAAAACTACGCAACGGATTTTGATGCGGTTTTTTTAATAGATAGAGTGATTCAAGAGGAAGGTTTATATGTATAATAACATCCATTAAATAGTGGGGAAATACTGTTATTTTTGAGGTTTTTAATGTGATGTCGTAAATAATTTCATTTTTTCCGCTTATACATTGCAAACGCAGGCTGAACCCTACAATATTTATCAAAATAATGTACTAATTATTGTACACATTAAAAAGGTCTACAGAAAACACAAAGAGATGAAGGTTTTCAAGGTTAACCCGAAGCAAAGCGAGGGAGGGCCGCTAGTATATATATATATATATATATATATATAGATATCTTTCTGATCATACTTTAACATTCAATATTTATGATAAGCCTCATGATTTTTCCTTCAATGTCATTCATTTTACTAACTTTCTTTCCTGTCTACATATTTCTGTTTACAGAATTATTCTTCTAAACCACTGGAAACACATTAAACGTCTAGGTTCCTCCAATCTTATATTGCCTAATTTATTAAAACTAAAACATACAGCTCTGTGTTATAATTGTCCCCTTGCTTTTATTTTATCATGGATTAAACATTAAAACAGTCTTCTAATTTTACCAGTATGGGCAATTAATATGTAAAAAAAATATAAAATTGGAAAACAAAAGTATGGAGGGTGCACATAAATTGCTGAAGCAATTATAAAATTGTTACAAAAAATTATAATTAAAAAAAAAAAAAAAAAAAAAAAAAAAAAAAAAAAAAAATCAAACTGCTATTACGGAGGATTGAGGCGGGATTGCTAAAAAATCTATATTATATATATATATATATATATAATTATATATATATATAATATATATATATATATAAGTATATATTAATTATGAAATATATATATATCTATATATATATATATACATTAAAAAAATATGAGTTTTATGCATTTACATAATTTCTCTATCATTCCATCATTTACAATTTTCCCTTACAAAACTTTCTTATAGAATTCTATAAAAAATATTTATAGAGAACGCATTATACAGTGCTATAGAATTATGGCTCGTTTTTCTATAAGCTTGTTTAACCAAAAGCTATAGAAATAGCTGTAGAAGAGCAATAGAAATGTCTGTAGAACTTCTAAAAAAATATCTATAGAAAAAAATATAGACCTTCTATAAAAACATGTATAGAATTTTATATAGAACCCAGGTGGTCACCCTCTCAACTTCTAACCTCAGTTGATGGTGCTTGACTTCAGTGATCGAACAAAGAACCAGTACATTCAGCACGATATTACCATTGACAGTATCAAAATTCTAATTACGCTATTTCAACTTTAATTAATTTGTGATTTGCATTCCAAATCATATATAGTCTTGTAAAAATATTTAAACTCCAACAAATTATTATTTGTTAAAACTGAAACAATTGTTTAAATTTTTATACTTCAGATTAAAATATTTGAACAAAAATTACAATATTATTAAAGTAAATAAAGTTTATTAAATTAGATGGATGATTTTATAAATTTAACAGCAAATTAATAAATTATTATAAAGTTAACCAACGAATTAATGAATTATAAACAAACAAATTAATTAACCACCATTTAAATCAGTAGTTCGACTCATAAATTATTACATTGACAATTGAATCACAATGTCTTATTATTGAATTAAATTTTATATATATAATCATGTTAAACCTATGGAGTACTATTATATATTAAACTGATGTATTACAAAACTATAGAATCATTAGTCTATAGAACTTAATTCTATAAGGTTTATAAAACTATATAGAAAAACTGTTCTATAGAAAAAAAATTCTACAGAACTTCTATGAATTCTATAGAAACATTTTCTTTAGAAAGAGTATTCTATAGAACTTTTCAAAACTCTATAGAAATAGTATTCTATAGAATGGCTATTCTATAGAACTTGTAAAGAATTCTATAGAGTTTTATACAGCTCTATGACCTATTTTCGTAAGGGTTTTCTTCATTATGTTTCCTCATACAAGGCTAAATTTTATTTACTACTATCTTCCCATTTGCTCTTTATAATTATTTAAATCTTATTTACATCCTTTAGTTTTCATTACTTTCAAAATTTTATTTACATCAATTACTACACTGTCTGTAATTTATTTTCAACAAACTCTTTATATAGTACCCGCTTCACATTTTATCTGATAGATGGCAGCACCAGACTTTTTCATCTCAATACTGTTTGTAGATTCAGCTCTACCTTTTTTATTTAATAATAATAGATGGCAGCACCAAACTTTTTCCTCTTCTTTTATTACAATGTTTTTCAGTTTGCAATTAGTCAGCTTTTTAGTTCTTCAGTGTCCATGGAGATGTGAAGAGCTCCTGAGATTCAAAGCATTTTTAATAAAGTTTCATCACAGGCATACTTTGTTTTTATAGTGAGCTACATCCATTGCATTATTGTATATTATATGTAAATGTTCTATCATGGTTTATTTATTTATTTAATTAGTTATTTGATCTTTGGGTCTCATTTTTTATTTTTTATAAATATCTATCTCATATTGGTTTCTCTATATTTATAAGGCTATATTGTCATTTTTAGGCTTAATGCCGACAATATTTGAGGAAATAACATATATTTACTATTAATTATACTTATAATGCTCCTCTGAAGAATCCATAAGATAATCACAGTATTCCATTTTTGATTTTTCTTTTTATTAAGTTGAAGACTTACACTATCTTTTCCATTACTTTTTATATTATCTCTTCCTTTGTTTTTCACAATTGTGATTTCATTTTAAATATATATATAGTTCCCTAAAAATATATACAGTTCCCTTTCTAGTTCCCTAAAAAGAACAGAAATATCATAAATGTTATACCAAATATCGTAAATATGATAAAATTTGATAAGTATGAACATTGCTTTATAAATGAATAATAAGTGATGCTATTATTATAATTGCTTCAATATAGCTACTATTATTTAAATGTAAGTTAACTGCTTAGAATACAGAAGCAAGTTTTCGGGGTGACGATCTTAATATAATATAAATGAAAAAAAATCTGTGGAATTAATTATTATATATAATGCAAAAAATATTTTTTAATTTACTTTTCTCGATTAACCTTTGCGTTCTGACAGCACTTTTAAATACCATTAAAGGAAATGTAATATAAAAATTATTTAATCCGTCTATTAATAAAAGTAGATTTTACTTTTCATTACAAAATGCTTTGGTCAATTATATTTAGAAAGTAATGGTTATATTATCAACATATAGCTTTACACTAATTAGAAACATTTGCAACACAACTACAATAACCTTTCTATTAACAGATATGATCACAATACATTTATTTTCATTATTTTTAAAGGAATTGCGAGAATTCCATAACAGTATCTTTTGTTAAATATTTTAATTATATTTGTAAATATTTTACTAAAAGAGCTATAACTACCGATTTATTAAATTATTTTTAAAGAAAAAATAATCTAAATTTCTTAGTAATATTATAATTTTTTCTAAAATATCTTCAGACATGAATGAAGATAATTATTGAGGTGGAGAAATTTTCGATTCCTTTAAGAAGTTTACCCCACATTCCTCTTATCATTCCTAAAATATTTCTGTCAAAAGTTCCAAAGTTTTTTCAGAAGTGATAAGTTGGCGGTTTTTGTACAGAATACTTACGTTGATTTTTACTTTCTTCTATCTATAATAGAATAAAGTATTGTAATCGAATTTTTTTTTGACTTCCGGTTTTCGACGGATTTACACGTTTTAGGGGTCAGAGATTCCGAAAAACATGTTTTTACAAAATGTCTGTCTGTCCGTCTGTCCGTCCGTCCGTCTGTCCGTCTGTCCGTCTGTGTGTCTTCATTGTATCATCGAAAAGTGTATGAAGTTATGCTTCAAATTGAACCTAATTTTTTTTCTATGTTTTTGGCTATGGCAAGCAGGTTCTATTAGAATTTGAGGATATTTCGACGAAAGGGGGCGCTGTGATCGATATTTTTGTTCCATTTTCACTATTGTACCATCTAAAAGTGTATGAAGTTATGCTTCAAATTAAACCTAATTTTTTTTCTATGTTTTTGGCAATGGCAAGCAGATTCTATCAGAATTTGGGGATATTTCGACGAAAGGGGGCACTGTGATCGATATTTTTGTTCCATTTTCACTATTGTATCATCGAAAAGTGTATGAAGTTATGCAGATAATTAAACCAATTTTTTTTCTATGTTTTTGACCATAGCCTGCAGGACCAGGTTGAATTCGGGGATATTTTGACGAAAGGATGCGCTGCCATCGCGATTTTTGTTCGATTTTCACTATTGTATCATTGAAAAGTGTATGATGTTATGCAGATAATTAAACCAAAATTTTGTAATATGTTTTTGGCTGTAGCCAGCAGGTCCTACTAGAATGTGGGGATATTCCGCCGGAAGGGGGCGCAGTGATTACCATTTAAAAATTTCAAATTCAAAAAGATGTATAAAAAAATTAGAAATCCTAAAAGTTTTTTCCGTTAAATGTTCGGCCTTGATCCGGAGAATCCAGAGCAGTTTTTATTTTGTCTCTATATTAAAAAATGGCGGAGATATAGCGGTTTGAAATTTTAGGGTGGTTGACAGTTTCAAACAAGACAGCATAATTCATCCATAAACGGGTTTATTTTATGAGTTTTAGTTAACATGGTTTCAGCAAATTTTCTTTCATTGTTGTAACCATTGTTCCTATTCTTAAATGTTTAACACTATTTATTTATATTCGCCAACGTCAAATTCTAGCCAAGCTTGGCGGCAATTGACGAAATATCGCCAAATTTGGCGACAAAAATAGGTTGCCACAAATGAAGCCAACTTGGCTGTAGAAGACTAATTTGGCGATATTCTCATTCAAATTCAATGTTGACGAGAACTGGGAATGAATCTTCTTTAATTGGGTTCCACGCATTTTAGCTTCGTGTTTTCCAGTAAAATTAGCTAAAATCTTAAAACCAAGGAATAGGGAGGCTATCTGTTCCGGTCGGTACAGGCCAAAAGAACTTTTCGTAGTTTAGTATACATCAGTTGATTGCATCCCGGTAACCCGATGATTCGCAAGCAGCTGACGTATATTGATTATAATAAATATTGATTTTATTGGCGATGTGAGGACGAAATTAGAAGTATTAACATGATTGAGATAGAAGAAAGTTTTGGGATTGGCACATCCGACTAGTTTAAAAAGTAATACGAAAAGTTACGATAAAAATAGGTGAAACTGTCAAGGATACAAAAATTTCTTAATATTTCCATTTAGATTTTTAAGAAAATTAAGAAAATATTTATATTGCATTCTGCAGTCCAACATTTTGAAGAATAGGTATATAAATCACCAGAAAACAAAAAAGAAGCAATTTTTTTTCTTATATGAATACATGCAGCAAAGTCTAATCCAATATTTTTTACAATGAATTGACGATTTTTACGGTAGCATTTCAAAATAATACGTTCTGCTTTTGTAAAATTAAGTGCATACTTTAATAAAAGCTCCTACTATATTATAAAATATAATTTACATGAATATTATTGATGTTTAGTGCTGACAACAATGATAGTTATTTTGACAGATTCCAAATACTTTTCTACCTTCTGTTTATTTAAAAAGGAAGGGTGTCCGTAACTACACTATTAAAAATTTTCGTTTATTGACAGGTTGTCTTCCGTGAATTTTGATCAGAAAGTTTCCGTTTTGTTAGAAAAATGGAATCTCTCCCGTATATCTGTTGCTACCCAGCTAGAAAAAGTTTGCAAAAAAAGTGCACAAAATCCGAGCGTATTTTTCACTTCTACTTATGCTTAAAAACTGCAAACTGAATTGTGCACAAAAAGTGCATAAACTGTACACTTACTGTACACTCCCTAAATTGTACACTTTTTAGACTTTTAACATTACAGAGTTTCAAATACGGAATTATTAATGTAAAAATCTATCATCCAATGGGATTGCAGTATTTTGATCGCCACACATGCGCTTAAACTCCTTCGCGTCTGTATCGCGCCATTTATGGACTACGAAGAGTGAACATTCCTCAAAAAACGGAAACATTAAAGCAACTCTGCTGCCAGGCCTTTTTTCTATAAATTGACGGAATTTTTTTTTACAGTATACTGTTAAAAATAATGTGAAATTCACGGGTATTTTTTTCCTGAATTTCACAGAAAAAGTCCCTTTTCATGACAAAAGAGCATTTTCAGTTAAAAGCAGAAAATTTCCTCAGCAGATAACGGAGATATTCCGTTATCTGCTGCATGTTTATTTTCAATGTTTCAAAAACTGACATGTTGCTGCAGAGAAAAACTAAAAATTCCATTAAAATTTCAAGTTTATTTAATACAACAACAAGAAAATAGTGCTTTCGAATTTAAAAAAGCAAAAATTAATTCTTTACATTCTTTTAATATTATTTGCAATTCATTTTTTAAAGTTATAAAAAAGTATTCGCACTTAAAATATATTCTAAACAAACAGATTAATATATATAAAAAATAGCTAAATTAAGTGAAAAAAAAATCGATTCTATTTAAAAAAGCAACAAACAAAAATAATGCTTTCGAACTAAACTCATTCCTTTAAAATTATTCGCAATTTATTTTTTAAAGTTATAAAAAACACTGACACTGAAAATATATTCTAAATGAACACATTTAAAAAATACATAATAGTTGATTAAAAATCGATTTTCGCAAAAAAGCAAAACAAAATTATCGAATTTAATTCAAAATATAATATTTATATTTTACATCTAACAATCAAATTGAGAATATATATAAGTCATGTTTTTATCCTCTATTAATACTATAGTTTTCAACCATCATCTCATTACGAAATATCCCCGCAATTAACTTCAAAATTACCAGTTTTCTAAACCCCAAATTGTTTAAGTCCCAAGCTGCGATTTGAAGACTGTATCATCGTTTCCTACTCTTACTCTAGCAAGGACCCGCTGGTCTTGAGGTAAAGCACTCGGCTCAAGCCACTCCGGTCCCCAGTTCAATCCTCAGGACTGGCCGAAAATGTTCTTCATTATATTAAATACTCCCCTAATAATCAATAGATGGCAGCACAAATACAGAAGACATATTTTAAAACCGAGTTTATTTATAACGGAAACTTACCGATTCTTCAAACGGAGTTTTCCCTTCCTTTATCTTTCAAAACGGAAAATGTACTAACGGAAGGAAAAAAATCGGCAACTTTGCTGCCAGTGATTTTACCGTGAACTGACGGATTTATTTTTAACAGTGTATAGAAAAAAAAGACATTTTGAAGTATATTTCTTATAGTAGTCATTTTCAATCTCGGAAAACCTGTACATTGTGAAAACTAATGCAAATGTTGTCCATGACTATTTTCTAAAGGCATCATTTCAACATTAGGCATGAACATTTTATCAGGAGTAATTGTTATAACGGTTGAATAAAAAAAAAAATTTTTTTTTTGGTAAATGAAGATTTTAGATCATTTTATGAATTTTTTTGAAAGGCATAGTTGGTTCGAGTAATTAAAGTGTTATTATAAAAAATGCAGTTAAATTTTTATCTACCACCAAATTTGTGAAATACTAAATCTCATACATTAAAAAACATGTTTTGTATGCTCTGGAAAATTGCAAGCTAAAAATTTCATTGCCGCTCTTTGTTGTGTAATTGATATTATTCCTGTTTAAGTATGTTTAATTTACTATGAAACAAGGTGCTCTCTATTATAACGAATAATTAAAATTTATTTATTTATTTATATAAATGCGAATTAAAAGGAAGACGCTCTCTAGCTATATATTAAAATAATTCTTTGAGGAAAAAAAAAAGATTGTTTAAATATTTGTAATAAAAATCTCAGGCTTAGAACAAAAGTGACTTCAATTCTTTTTTAGGACAATATTAACGATTATCGGATTCAGTAGAATGCATTTTATCAGATTATGCATAGCATTAATGTTAGATGATGTTAGACTTCTGCATCTTTCTTTTTTTCCATACAGGGTCTTGAAGTTTTTCTTTTTACGTATTTTGAATTGATTTATACGTTGCCACTTTTTGTGACTACTGAGAACGTTCCTTCATTTGAAAATAATCAGATTTTCAGAATCATTGTAGGACACTTCTACAAGAAGTATCAAGCTATACATAATCCTACAACTAGGGGTATATTAGTAAAAAGAAAGAAACATAAGAAAAAATACGTTAGAATTTAGTTGCTTATGTTGGGATAGTGTTAGTGATATTTATTAGTTCAAATTAATCAACATTAAAATGAAAACGGAGGAAAAATCTCCCTATTGTAAAATAAGGTTAGCAACACTGCCACTGCTACTTTTAAATCTATTCTGTCTTTTTCACTTTCTCGGCTTATCCTGAAAAATCTAATACATAAAAAATGGTAGCTTTATGGATAAATGTATGATAAATACGCATTAATCAGGCAGTTTTTAAATCGAAGAAAGACTTTAATGTTGATGCCGGCCAAGAAAAATCAGTTACACATGTTTTATAGAATCAAAAAACATTCATGCCAATTTAATCATCATTTATAGGCATATGATTGACTACATTCTGGTGTGTAGTATCCCATCATCTTTTTAAATTTGACTATTTTTTCGAGTTTTATTCAGTTTTATTATTCGAAATTTCATTATCTAAATAGAGACGTAATTAATATTTTGAAATAGCCGTTTTTTACTTGATGTTGTGAGATTTAAAAAGGCCCGAATAATAATATTTCCAAACAATGTTTTTTTTCTATTCAAATATACATTTACACGTGAATGCTGAAAATGAAACAAAAATTTAAAATAATTAAATTAGTACATGCGAAAAGCATTTGATGGTGAAAATTACGACATTTTTAAAACGACATTATAGCGTCTAGAAGAAAAGATTTTTTCTAGGCACTATAATGATATGTCCTACTTTGCAGATTTTTTAATGATACATGGAGTGCAGATAACAGCATATAATGTAGTTTTAAGTCTAAGATTACGTCATGGTTAACACGAGACATTTTTCAAAATAGTCTAATTTCAATTTTAACGATTATTTGAACCATATTTATTTTATTTTCAATGTAATAATTTTTTTTCCTGTTACGTATTTTTAAAATAAACTTAGCAAGACTAAATATATTTTGGTATTAGCACATTATTTTTGAGCATTGATTACTTTATATGGGAAAGATTGAATATGCAGCAGATTACGTGCATTTTCATTCATAAATCATAATCTTTAAAGCTTCTGTTGGTGCAAATGTCATCATATGTAAAATTAAACGTTAGAATACTTATATATTTTATTAAATTTACACAAATGGCGTAAATTTCCTAAATTTGTCCGTTCATACTACCTTTGATAGCCCAGGTTTTTTTCTTTTACTTTTTTGGTGGGGATGGGGTCGAGTAATCACATTTTATTAAATTAAAACCGCTTTTAATGTTTTTTTATTTATCTTCAAATGTCCATTGAGTTTCTACATTTGCAGCCATCTTTTTCTTTTCTAAAAAAATAGAGCAGATTAGCGTATTTTAGGAAACGGTGGTTGGCAAGCGTAGCTTGCAGTTGTCTGATCCCCTAATATTTGAAGAAATATAAGGAAAATAATGACATTAAAGAAAATATCCAAAATATACATAAATTACAGTCGTTATACTATGAGTTAGAAATTTTTAATTGATGTTGATTCTGTCTCTAGGAATAAAAGAGAAAGAAACTTTGTATGTAATTGGTTTCTTTAATGATAAATACAAAATATAAATTTTTTATTCAATTGCCTTTTCACGTTCCGTGCAATAGTCCTAGTTCGAGCAATACTAGTAACTCTTTTTAATCCACAATTGTATACATGAATTATCTCAAGCGCATTTTTCAATGAACAATTTTTTATAAGTACTTTACATTATATGAACTTCATAAATATTTCACCGCACCTTGTTAATGACAGATTTTGAATTTTAGAAAAAAACTAATGCTTAATTTTTTTGCTTTTACAAAATTTTAAAGTTTTATTTCATGGTATCAAAATGCAATTATAAAAAGTATAGAGAAAAATAAACGATTGAAACTTTTAAATTTCTTTAAAATTAGAGAAAATAAGTTTTTGATTTAAAAACCAAAAGATTTTTCTACAAACGTATAACTTTTCTCCAATAACAGAATAAATTATATAATAAGTAATAATAAAACGAGGCTGCAATTGGAATTGAAATTTGCATATGAATAATCTAATGAAATGTTAATTTTATGTTTTCAATTCAATATAATATTAAACAAAAAAGCAAATGATGAAATTTTGATTCAAAATAACTAAAGTTTTTTTCTATTTACAACTGACACATACAGAGAAGTGCGTTTTATTGTTTTGAAATCCTTCACTTTTATGCATTGTCTGTTTTCTGTCACTTTATCGCACTTAATATATTCACAAGAATATATTTGAAACTCTACTAGGCAAATGAAATATCTTTCAAACGTGTACGGTTTGATTGAATTTCTGAATGTTGTCTAAATAAAACGTCAGGACTTGTTGTTTGATCTGTTACTTGATTATTTAGGCTGTTTGTAATATATAATAAGAAACCATTTAAGATAAGTCTAAAAATAAGTGAATATGATAACTAGCAGATTTAAAGATGGTTTGTGAAACGATGACAAATATAATTTCGTGGTCAAAATCTGTCAATCAGTTATAAATAATTACATTATAAAATATACTTTTTTTTTTTGCTTCAGATTTTATTAGTTTTTTTTTCGGATATCCAAAATAGAATTATGCCCAAGCGTTTTCGCACTTCAAATATAAATTGTAAAAAAAAATCTTTTTTTTTTTCCGAAAAATTAAACAAAAAATTCTACGTCTTTCCTTTGAGTGTTCTGTTTTATATAAAAAGTCGATATAATAGAGTTCGTGGAAGGGAAAATCTATTGCTTTACAAACTCTCCCGAAAATTCTCGTATAAAAATGTCTCTCATATCAATCAATTTGTAACAACGTCTATTAATAATTGCTATACTTAATTTTTGCTTAGGAGGTCATCTAAATAGAGAGATTGTAGCAAATTTTGAAATTACCAATACTACTACATACTTTTGACATCAAATTTAGATTTTTCGGAAATTTTATCTTCGGATATCAAATGGGAAGCCATTCGGCCAAGCAGTTTAGGAATTATGCAGATTTAAACTTCTAATCTAAGAAAGATTAACTTCTAAAGATTTAACTTCTAATGTCAAATTCAATTTTAGTCATTTCAAAACAGATTACAATGAGGATAGTGTTTTAATCCATTAGGTGCCATTATACATATTAATCTATTTTTTAAGGAACAGTTTTTTTCTTTGTATATAGGAAGTGTTTAAAGTACTTCAGAAAAAAAAATAATTCGAATATTTAGGAGCAGGTTCCCAAAATTAAAGCAATGGGGCCTAATGGGGGTAATTTTTTTTTAATTTTTACTTATGCTTTTGTGCATTTATGGTACTCATTTTTCAATTCTTTAGCTATAAAAGGTATAATTGTATTCTGAAACTGATATTATATAATGAATTCATATAAATTAGTGTTCAGCATCTAAATTTATAATATAAAAAAATCTGTTTTTCTTTTTGTGCGTCATTGCTTACTGCATCACCTTGTGTAACCTTCTACATGGCCATTCTTAAATATTTTGAGCGATTTAAACTCTTGAAAGTTCTATAACGTGTCATTTGCGAATTGTATATTCAATCTGTGTCAAATTTAACTGGTTTGACATTGTGATTTGTTGAATGTTTAATAATTATGCGTTATGTAACAGCAATAGGTTCTTTGTGTGTTTATTCGTAATACTAGAAACTAAATAAATAAGTGTATAAAGAATAAAACGATGGCAAACGAATTTTGAGACTGTAAGCACACTGTAAAAAATCTGCGTAATGTTCCTGACGTTTACTGTGTAACATTCCTGGGTTTTCTCGGACTATTTCTGCTGATCCGAGAATACCGAGAAATCTGTTGTGACATCTTCCACAATGTTGTGTAACTTTTCGGAATACTTGAGAAAGTGGAATTTACTGATCAACTGTGAAAGGTTTCATATGTTTTGTGTGTAACATTCCTTAGTTTTCTCAGGTATACTTTTGAACTTTTGTGTAACTTTTCGGAATTACTGTAAAATAGTGATCGGCGTCTGTCTAAAGTTCCATATGTTTTGTGTGTAACTGACTTGTGTAAGTTTCCTGGCCTTTCTTTGGTTAAATTCCTGGGAAAACCTGTAACAGAAAGATGCCACAGATTTTCTCAGGAACTTTACACCAAATTTTTTACAGTGCAGCTTATCATGATTGCCATGACAAAAGATATATTACATTTATTCATATTAAAAATGTCTCCTTTATATTTCACCCATTCTTGTATAATGAAGTTTTACATGTAAATTATTTTTGCTTGGAATCTAAAATAATTAAGTAGATCACATTATCATTTGCAAAAATCCTACTTGTAATGGGTTTAATTCATCATTTTAATTATTAAATCTTTCTTGAAAATAACATAAAGAAAAATATATGTATCTTGAATGAAGTGCATTTTTGTTTATCATATGTATTTCCTTAATATGATAAATGTGATAAAAAATGTAGCTTTAGAATAAGTATAACGGTACTCATATTAAAAAAATGCATATAATTTTTGTTTCAAATGTAGAATTTTGTATTTATGAAAATAACTATCCGTCGTATAACTCAATGTATCATATGAACTTCTTCCGCAAAGTCTAAGAAAAATATTGACTTTTCTTCTTCAAATAACTTTTTTACTACACCAAATATTGGCCTTTTTTACTTAAAGTGTATGGATAAAATTAAAACTGTAAAATAAACATTTTCCCAAGAAATTCGGTAGTTTAAAGGTATTAAAAACATGGAACTGAGTTATTTTTGAACGAGAACTGCGTAAAACTTAAAATACGGACATCTAGATAAAAAAAAATCAAGAAATAAATATAAGTTACCATATATGTCTATCAATATAGAAATTAGTTGCAATATTTCTAGATATGGAACACTACAAAAATGTGTTTTTACTTTTTTAAGGATGAATATTTTGTGTCACTTCGAAAAATTTTTTGGGAGATTTTTTCGTTGACAAAATTTTGAAAATTAGCACAAGAATTTAAAAAGGGAATGAATTGTCAAATTCTTAAAAATTTAAACTTCACCTATTTTTTCAGTAACGATTATATTTGTAAAATGGATGCCAAAATTATTAAAACAATATTAAAAATTTAAAAAAAAAACTTCCGTTAACTGCAAGCTGAAGTATATTTCTTTATCTTTCAAATATGATAATAAAGCTAATAGATAAATGTATTATTTTAAATATGTGAAAAGAACAATAGTCTTAGGCTGTCTTAATTAAAATTTGGCTTGTTCTCAACATATCCGTTGTAATACATAAAAATAGTTTTAAAATGGAATTGTTTATCGGTCATGCATTGATGAATTAATTTACAATATACCTGACTGTCTCCATTCGTCTGTAGACAATCGGTTAGGAGACCCTCTTGACTTTAGCAGAATCGTCAGAAATCGGCTGTCTTTCCTCTATCTAATGTACAATTGATCGTGCGAGAATGCTCTTCCAAACGAACGGGATTCTTTAGAACCCCTGTTCCTTCGGCAGTCCAAATAAGTGAAACGGAACATATAAATTCATCAAGGTATACATTTTTAAATAAGAGTAACATTTTTAAAGAGTTTTATGAAATGTAGAAAATACTAGAAGTCTGCAATAGCAAACGACAGAAGTTAAATATAAACAGTTACGGTAATAACTGGAAATATTAGTGTACGTCTGCCCACCGAACGTGGTATAGCTTAGTGCGCCAGAGACATTGGTAGGTTTGACTATTTGCTTACCATGAATTGGACAGATCTTTAACCTTCGAAATACCAAGACGGGTCTGTTGGTATCTCAAAAAAAATTGTCCACTTTTATCATGCAAACAAAAAAAAATATTGCAATTAAGAAAAATAAGTTTATAATCATTATAATAATATTTTTTATTTCTATTTTTTATAGAGTATGTTGTATTGTTTATTTATAAGGGGAATATTGCATGCAATTGCATGTGTGCATTTGCATATTTCAGTTATATTGTCTATAAATACATATAAATGCTTATACATGCATAAACGTTTAAAAAATCAATCAAAAGTGCATACTTCGTATATTTTTCATTCGATAAAAGAAAAAAAATATATTAATAAATTTACGATTTCTCAAATCTTTATCAATTCCCAGACAGAAAGTCGTTTAATGGGTGATTTTGAAACTGGTGGTTAAAAAGTAATTTCTCTACTTGGTGCGCTCTTCTCACATGTTTGATTTAGAAAAATGACAGGGTAGGATGCAGATTACCTATTTCAGGTTTGTTCATTAATTATCTCGCTTTAATGTGTAGTGTATCATTCTACCTAGCTGAGATAATTTCACAAATAAAAAATTGTGGTATGTAAATATTGTAAAAAAAAAAAAAAAAAAAAAAAAAATCGGATAAAAGACCTTTAATACATACGTGGATGAAAGGACCTAATGAAAAAATTATATCTGATGGTGAAGTTATACACCACCGTGTCAAATCTAAAAAAATATACCTTCTGAAAAGAAGTTCCAAATTGACCAAAACTTACAAACCACTAGTCACATATAAAAAAAAGTGGGTGAGTGTGGTCTCACAATGGGTTGTTTAATATTCCTTTCAAAACACTTTATCCTTTCTTTAATAAATCCAAATAAATTTCGTTTTTCATAATAAATAAATAAATAAGTAAATAAAATAAAATCAAATGAAAAAATAAAGGTAATGTTTTTTATAAAGTAAAAAATTACCGGTCAATTTTTCTCGTTTTTTCGAATATCTGAACCGGCTCGATAGCAGGCGAAGCCCGCAATTATACTTCGTCATAATAATATCTGTCACGTCGACGAAATGCGATATTAAAAAAAAATGTTTTTCAAAATTAAACATGTTGTATAGAGACATTCAAAATGTTAAAATATGTCAATATTTCCATAATCGGGTTTTTATCATGATTTAATACGTTCCTCAAAGTCATATGACGTTATAATCACTTGCTAACGTCATATCTATACTTGCTTTCTGTATTACTCATATTGAAACTCTCTTTGTATTATTCTCAAACATTTGAAAAAGTTCGTTAAACTTCCAATATGACGTCAGAATAATTTTCTTTTTAATTCCGAATGACGTCATATTAACCTGCTTTCTTTACTTACACATACTCATACTCCTTGTATTATTGAGAAATATTTAAAAAAAATCCATTTTATTACCAATAAGACGTCCTATTAACCTGTTTTTTTTTTTTTTTTTTTTTTTTTTTGTAAAACTTTTTATTTCAATTTCATTTTTCACGTGGAAATCTTTCAATAGAAAATTAACAACTGTAAAAAGAATTTTATTGTGGATTTTTAATTGTTGGCAACTGCTATAACGAAATATGTTTAAATTTAATAGGGAAAAGCTGTTAGATTTTTGGTTTTTTATCTCTATATATTAAAATAATGCGATTTTTTCAAAATTTTATGATTTTCAGAGTGACAGTAGGTATTCAGCTGTAAGTACACAAAATTTCAAGTCTGTAAGTTTTACAGTTTCTGATTACCGGCTCTGTGATGGACAGACAGAGAAGCGGGACGAAAAGGATTTCGTGAGATGAACGAAATACTAAAAAATAGTAGAAGTGACCTTTCAATGGGGTAAACATTTTTGACAAATCGATCGTTTTGAGATACGGAAAAGAAAAATTCAAAAGAAAAAATGATTTTGGATTTGGGTGTTCTGTATTTCGGTTATACAATTATACACTTAAAGAAACTGACTAATACCAATTTCAAAAACTTACTGAAGAGATACTGCATTAAACCAGTCTATAGTCGATAAATCATCGTTTCGAAAACATGATATAGCTATATTGTAAAAAGAAATTATGAACGAGAATATAAATGACATTGGAAGTAATACTGTATGGATAAGTGCAGACGAAACAACGGGAAGTTATATATGGGCGAAATAACTTCCTGTAAAACTCGCATGTAAAGGAAAATATATTAGTGTACATTTTTGCATGTTTTAAAATGTTTTACTGCATATTTTTGCTTATTTTAGAAGTTCTTACTGCGTATTTGTGCATATTTTAGAAATTCATAATGCATATTTTTGCATTTTTAAATGTTTTTAGTGTATATTATTGCAAATTTTAAAATTTTATCGCATATTTGCATACATATTTTAGGCTTTTTGAATGCATATAATCCCGATTCTATTTATTAGTATACACATTATAATCAGTACTTCATTTGTATTTAGGCAATTTTATATAATTATATATGGGTCCAATGGAGTCAAATGATAATTCTTGCATATTCTATCTTTTTTTGGTAATCAGAGGGTTATTCGCGCACATGCTTCTGGAATGTAAATGTTTCAATGTAATGAATGAACTGTGAACGAATTGAATATTATTTGCGCCACATTGGTATCTTAGAAGAGATTTGTTGATTTTGAAGTGTCAAAAACTTTAAAACCTGAGAAATAAGTATGTATATAATAATAATATTAGTATTATTAGTTATTTTTATAACAATGTAACATTTATTCAGGTCTTTTCCAAATCTTAATTTTTTATTAAAATGGCCAACATTGAATGAATAGTTTGTATGAAACAGTCAATTTGGTATTGTTTAAAACAGAAATATAGATAGAATAATAAAAATTGGATTTTAAATTATTAACAAGGAACTATTTTGTTCTTAAATTTAAACATGATTTTCTTCAAATACAACTTTTGAAGAGTTCACAACAAGAAAGCATTAGCTTGATCTGACGTTTTTAAGATGTACACTTTCTTGAAAAAAAAAGCTTACAAAAGATATGCTTGGATATTATTCGAGGTAAATCATGCATAGATGTATGGATATGGACTAATGCATAGTATTTATATCGTATAATGCAATTTATGTCAATTGTAAGAACATAATTTTTATAGTTGAATGACTGTTAATATTATTTTCGGAATATCTATCTTTTATTTTATTTCCTATGAGCGCTGCCTTTCATCAGTAAAGTTAACAGCACTCTCATCCGCTTTCGACTGAACAGTACATTCAATCATATACTAACTAAGAGAAATTGCAGTAATCTAAATTATGTGCTTTGGTTCTTCTTACAATGAAACATTATCATTTTCGCAAAGTAAATTAACATATGTCATGCAAGTGTCAGACTGTTTAATTCAATTGATGTTTCCGCTCCAATAGCAGTTTTATTTAATTTTTTTCAATGAAAATAAATGTTTCATAAATTTACATAATGGATACAATTAAATTTTGATGTGACAGATTCTTCTTTAAACGTGTAAAACTTTTCTTCATCTCAGTAATTTAATAAAAGAAATTGAAAATTAAAAATATATGATTATTATTTAAATTGTGAATATAGTTCAAAATTAACATATTTAGCGTTATATGAAAAGTGCCATTATGTTTTGTCAATTTTCTATCAGATTCTTTTATACATTAATAGAAATTCTGTATGATTTTAGATAAAATTAAAATGCGCATTTGACTTTTTTTTATGTATTCCTCTTGCATTTACAAAAGAACTATTTTTTAGCTTTTGTTTTATATTTTACAGTTTTCTAAGAATTCCGTAACATTATTTCTAAGAAAAATTAACACATCCAATAAAAAAAAAACTTCCTCATTTTTATTGGTATAAAACTATTTTAAGGAAATTAGTTAAATTATTTCATAATGACAGAATTTTCCAGTTTCAAATAAATTTTATTAAGAGAAAAACATTTACACCTTTTTATGTGCTTATATAGTTAAAACTAACACATTTCCTAAGCGTCTATAATTATTTTCTAGTTTGAAGTAATAAATGCAAACTTTAAAATATCTCACATTAAATATATGAAAAATTTAAAACGTTAAATATTTCTGTTACGTATAATTCTTTCTTAAAACGTAAATAATTATGCATAAGACATACTAACATTAAACGAACTGTCTGGAGACTACTACGTTATCAGCTGGTTTGGAATTTTAAAATGAAAAAGTTTTGATAAGAATAATATTAAAAAACTACTGAGTACATTGCTGAAACATGGCTTTTAAATAAACAAAAAATAATGCACACATATACAAAAATAAATATCTTTTCTAATCTGAAATTTAATTTTCTATATTCTTATAAACAAAAATGCATAGAAGACTCACCCATCCATTCTTCTATTTTCGCATCAAACACGATGCTTTTTGTTGTTTTTTTATGAGAAAAAGTTGTGTCTTGTGCCTCTCAATCATTTTTTGTCAATAACGTTCCAGTTGTTGACTACCAAACAGAAGCCGTATTACGCATATTACGCAAGCTTTCTGTTTACCAATCTTATAAATTTCTTTTAATACACGATGTTTTTAACTATTTCTTGTTAAATTAACTTCATATAAGGTTTTTTTTTTTTTTTTTTTTTTTTTTTTTTTTTTTGTCGAAGGTAACTGGAAAATATTAGAAAATGCAAATTTAAATATATTTTAAGAATTAGAAATTTACTGGTTCAGTGGTAGGTTAAACGTATGATTCATCCTCTATCGTATCGTTTATTGTATCGTTTAGTGTCAAAAAATCTCAGAGAAAACGAAAATATCCATTCAATTTGGAATTAAGTCTTCTTTAAATGTAGGTTTAAAGATAACATTAGGGATCGTCTTCATATTGAATTTGTAACAAATTTTGAAAATTTCAATGCAAAACTTCCAGTTTGAAATATTTGGATTCGTCGGAAAATTTTACTATAAGATACCAAACGAGAAGTCATTCGCTGAAGAAGTTTAGGAGTTATCCGGTTGTAAAGGTTTGAACTCCTAATATTAAAATTTCATCAATTGCAAAACGAGCTGCAATGAAGATAGTTTTTTAAACATAACTCATAAACTACTTGGCGAAATCAGTTGCAATTTTAGATTAGCATGTTTACAGTTTCTAGAAATCGATTTCTGTTAAATATGTCATAGATTGAAATACATGTTGTTTTTTTTCGAATGTTAATTTCATAATTGTAAGTTTTGATATTAATATTCAGAAAAAGAATGTACAAAAAAAAATCTGTATTTATGAAAATTTTAATAGAAATCAATTTCTAGAAGCTTTAAATATGCAAATCCTTCCCCCAGGTAGATTTTGAGATTTTATTAAAAAACTTCCCGAACTGAAGTTTGTTTTACAACAATTATAAATGAACTAGGGGGCCTAACCCTGCGAGCTACGCTGGCCAACCCCCGCTCAGACTTCGAGGCCTCTAAAAACATGACAGCGTGCTTTGTTTTAAAAATATTGGTAAATCTGTAATTGGGTTGCCATGCTTTTAACATTTTAATGGGGCATTTTTTATTATCATGGCCTCATACACAGCTGTTGCGACAACTGACGACTGTTTTCGGGATTGATAAGTAAAATCAATTACACCTTGAAAACCAGCATGTATAAATGGTTAGGTTTAAATTGTGGCTACCTCTCGGATTTTTATAACAACGATCTGTATTCTATTCTTCCTTTGCGTTTAAGGATGAGAAAAATTCCAACTGCTTGTGAATAACATTAAGAACCACGGTATTGAAAATTACTATGTTATAGACATTTTCAGTAACAAGTTTTAATTTTCTCTCTATTTTAGTGCACCATCATGCATATGTTCATGTTATTTTAAATATGTAAATTATTTATTTTAATTAATATGTGTATACGAATTTTCGGTACTTAAGTATTATCCGTGCCAGTTTTAAGCCAACTGCGTTAGGCATGGAGCCAATATTACTAATTCTAGTAACCCTTATATTTTGTTTTCTTGCTGCATGGTACATGCATGGGAATAATCTATAATATTATTCTTTCTTATTTACTATGCTATTTACCATTTATTAATATTGCTAAAATAATGTTATTTACTATTTTTAACAATGTTATAAATTTAATAAATATATATTACATTTTATTTATTCTATATTAATTACCATTTTTAACAATGTTATTTGATAATGTTAAATTACTTCATTTGAAAACATGATTGGCAACGATAGATAAGATTGGTACTTGGCCACCATTTTTGGCGATCAATCTCCTGGCACGGATAATACGTAAGTACCAAATTTTCTAATAATTATTTATTATACAAAATTAATTAAATATTTTGTGCATGCATGCCTGCATTTATTCGGCATCAATTGATGAGATATTTAAACAAATTTGCTATCCGCGATAATTTTACACCATGTTATGTCACTTGAATATTGTCCATAAGAAAATCGGGTACTTTTCCAGTAAAAGATCCTTTGATTTTAGGTTGACGTAATTCGAGTTTAAAAAGCGGATAGATTCGTTAATATACATATGTTTGTTTCCAAAAGTGATGAAAACAAACCCATTGAACTTTTGGTGCTTTTCTATTATAGGGGTCTTGACGCTTTTTTAAAAAGCTTGGCGCAATTCGGGCATCAGAAAGTGAGATTTGGTGCCAAATGACATAAACAGCTATTGAAACAAATTCGACGATTTTTTGTTTATATGCGTATTTTAATTATACGTATATTAGTATTGTTTTTTCTATACAAATTACTTCTGATCTTATATAAAATAGGATAAATGACATTTTACGCTAAACAAATTGTATAAATATTGAAAAAATGTTTCTGTATACGAAATGACAAAGTAAATAGGTTGACAGAAAGTATGTCGCCAAATTTCCTTTTCCGCCAAGGCTATTTTCTCTGTTTCGTCAAGGCCCCATATACTGGAAAAGCACCGAACTTTTATGCTTGTTTATACATGTATTTATATGTATATATACAATTTATTTATAATTGTCTTTCAATTTACCTCTTTTTGTACATACAAATAGATAAATGACTTCTTTATACTAAATAAATTGTATAAATATCGAAATTATTGCATATGTATATCAAAAAGCGAAAAATTGTTAGAAAACATGTTGCCGAATTTCAATTCATTGCCAAGGTCACTTTCTGTATCTCGCGAAGGCCCCTAAATTGGAAAAGTAACGGAAATCATTTTAATATATAACGTAATTTACACCTTAAGTGTGTTTCGAGTATAGTAATTTAATTATTTGTAGTTTTTTCTTCTCTTTGTTATTAATGTGTAAACATATAATTCATTATTAAAAAAGTAATGGTACTGAAATATTCATTTGTTTTAAACTTTAATAGCATTTCTCTAATATATAGGGAGCATTTTTTCCTTGCTGCTAATAAAAGAGAGAAAGGAGTAAATGTCATTTTACCATAATTGATGTCATATTCTCATTCAAATTGGAAAGAAAACCAAGCAGGATATTTTATTCTCCTTGCGTTCAGTTGGGCAATTATTATTTTATATATTCGTTTCAAATATCCGAAATAGTGATTTTATAAATTCGTTTAATTAAATTTTACAAAAAAATAACAAAATGATACCAATAAATAATAATTACTATTAATTCCTCCTCTCCTTTCTTTTGCGTTTACATAAATGACGTCATTTGGACGAATTTATTCAAATTATTTTCAGTTTATAAATTAAATTAAATGCTGACAGACAATTGAATCCTGACGATAGAAATGTGATTTTTTTTTCAAACTTTCCTGAAAAACATAATTTAATCACAATCTTGTCTTCATTATCGATTGAAATAAAAGATAAATTCAATTTCAATTTGAAAATGACGAATAAAAAGAAATCAATAATCCCTATCGGAATCCTTTTCGATATTTTTTCCCTTTTTTGTCACAAAAAAACTGAGTAATTAGTTGCCATCATTACAGAAATGTCATTAAAATTAGAAAAAAAATTAATATCTCGAAAACTAATTCCAATTTCAGAATTCTATTACCAGTTTTGACATACGAGGATTTTTATCGACAATTGGTATTAATTTCACCATCAAGCGTTTAATATTTCATTAAAAATAGCCCTGAAACATAATCAGTCGTTTAATCAGTCGTTTCATAAAATCGTTCCATACATTCGTTTCATAAATTCGTTTCATTAGGATTTTATATATATAGGGTAGATTTAACATTAGAAGTTCCAAACTTTACATCTGCATAATTCCTAAATTACTTCACCGAATGGCTACCTGTTTAGTATCCGAATATAAAATTTATTGAAAAATTAAATATGATGTGAAAATTGTATGTTTTAATTGAAATTTTCAAAGTTTGTTGAAATATCATTATGAAGACGACCTCCTAAGCTCATTTCTAACACATATTTAAAGAAGGTATAATTCTCAATGCAATTGCTATTTTCGTTTTTCTCTCAGACTATTTGGTGATAAAATGAATGGGATGTCCTTGTTTTTCGATCGACTTTATATTTAAGTTTGCAATGATATGAAAACAAAATGTACTATTTCAGAACTCAGTAAATATAGATCTAATATCAAACAATTGCTAGTATTGTCATTAGAAACTGTCGCATATTTAGAATTGTGAAAAAAAATTAGGCCGTGTATAATGGGGATAAAGAGTACAGTTCGACCAATCCCAACGCTGAAAAAGACTTTCTGAAGGCCCGATTTCGTATCAACTATATGCAAACATGTTGTACAGGAAGAGTCATATACGTAATCTGTATGATCCTCTGCCATATCTGAATGGACCTCACGATTTCTTTGCTGAACTCTGGGCCCACATAATACAAAAAAGATTTGATATTTGTTGTGAACATTATGCATTATGATGTAAGGGAACTTAGTTTCTGTGTATGAAAATTAATGCTTAGAGAATAAGTCTTGTTTTTAACATAAAAGGAATTTTCTAATGTATTGATGCAATATATTGTATGTATTATATTATATGTACTAATATAATTATTGTATCAGGAAAATGTCAAATAGGCGAAAAGCTTTAAGTCAAAGATAAATGCTGCTTTTAGAAAAAAAAATGTTTATTTTAATACACAGTTTTTGATATCGAAATTTTATCATGAAGTTGATGGCAATTTCAAAATCACGTAACATCACTATAGTGATTTCTGTTTTTTATATAATTTCTGAAATTATACATAGAATAAATTATTAAATGATTATAAGAACTCGAATGTGATGTGATTTATCAACATTTTTATTTATTTCTGTAAGCTGGCCTTGATTCGAAAGAATTTTGAAACGCCCTAAAACAAAAGATATTTTTTTAGTACAATGAGTAATTTATGTACTGATTTTGAAAATTTCAGTAATATAAATTTCGCACTTTAGCTAATATAATTAAAATTACTTCTATAGAAATGATTGAACGAATGACAAGAATGGTTTTGCTTTATAATGCAAAGAGGAAGCTTATTTGTGATGACAATGTAGCTAATATCAAAATTGGATATTAAATAATTTGCTTAACTTTTATATTGTCTTCCTTTACCAGAGCCATTATTTTAAAGATTCTATAACTAATAAATGCATTACTGTAGCCGTAGTGCTGTATTACTAGTATCTCGTTTTTTGTTCAAGCGTTCTGTAAACACAATATTTATCTAACTGTATTATTCTTTGAAGAAATATACATACTCTGTGCTTGTGTTTACTAAAACATCCCGCAAATGTCTATCCGTTCTAAAGGACATCGGTACTCCCTTGAAATACCGAAATTAAACACCCAGGTACGCGGTCAGCGGATCTCATATATACAGTTAGCTATTACTGGCTATCATGTGAATATGAAATCAGCGGTATGGACAGTTTACTGACAAGATGGTTTGTAGGTAGGAGAGAGAAACTGAGCTGAACCGTCTCCCTTCTGATTAGGATCAAAATTATGGAGTAAATTTTGATGCTAAATCTTTCTGCTGCTTCTGTAATTCCTCTTTTTTTTTTAAGGTTTATTTTCAATTTTATTTCCAAAATCCTCTGTTTTTCCACTAAAAACAGGTGAAACCAATGAAACCAAGTTTTTTCAAAAGTTGAAACTCATATTTTGTTCCAGTTTTTGTAACTTTGGTGTTGCTTTGTCAATTGAAAATTTGCGCGCTCTTGCCCTGTCCGTTAGGAACCTAAATTAACGTCTCAGCATGACAATAACAACAACAACTAAAGTAACGTGACTAAAATAAAATTAAATAGTAACTGTTAACAAATAAATTAAACGCCCAAAAATCATATTTAACTTATAATTAACCAATGACTTTAATGCTATTTTGACTATAATATTGTTGCATGTCAAGCTGTTTTGAGTAGCACATTGATTGAACTGAAAGTCACACAAAAGAGTTACTTTTAATAATGATTGAAATTCTCCAAAAAATGTATTTACGATAAGATTTACGCAAAAGATCTTTTCTTTTCAAGACTTTAAGAGGATATTATTTTATAAATTATTGCGTGCCATTGATAAACACAAACCATCGTTAAAGCAAAAGCTGCATAAAACGTGAGGCATTTTAATGTTGTCTTCTTTCGGACTCTATTAATTAAAGAATTTACATTTTGACTATAATATTGTTGCAAGTCAGTTTGTTTTGAGAATGAAGTAGCACATTGATTGAACTGAAAACCATATAAAATATTTACTTTTAATAATGATTGAAACTCTCCAAAAAATGTATTTCTGATAAGATTTGCGCAAAAGATCTTTTCTTTTCAAGACTTTAAGAGGATATTGTTATATAAATTACTGCATGCCGTTGATAAAAACAAAAAATTCGCTAAAGCAACAGCTGCATAAAACGTGAAGCATTTTAATATAGTCTTCTTTCGGATTCTATTAATTAAATCATTTACATTTTTGCTGCTTTAATTTGCAAAAATGTATTAAATATATGATTTATGTATCTCATTGAATTATTTGTCATTATCTCATTGACGAAAATTAAAATATGCAATTACTTCTGCAATACTTGGAAAGTAAAATGAACTTTTAAAATTTAATTTGGGAAAGGAAAATTAAAATAAATTCTGAATTTTAGGAAGCGGTAATAAACGGCAATATATTAATTGGAGATGTAAAACATACAGACGTAAAACTTTTTTCTCTCCTTAGAATGATTAAAGAACAGAACTATAATTTCGAGAACAACTAATATTTGCATATTAAGTCAAACATATTTACAAATTTTAAATCAAAACTTTCCTGAAAATGCAATATATTTTCTTTAAACTGATAACATTATATTTTAATATAATATGTTCATAATAATAAAGGTAGAAAAGAATAATAACATTTCAGGGCCCGTTTCTCCCTAGAGTTATATTTGTTACAATTTATGTATGCTACCTCTTAACACACTGTGATTACAATCTCTAGACAATTCTTATCAATTTTACCATATTTTGGGTAATGCAATAAATTCTGAAAACAACACTTACACTTGGTTATCAATGATTAATTTTAACAATAATTCTATTGTTATAACTTTCATTTCCAAGATAGAAGAGATAAATAGATTTAAGACGCTTTTTTCTGAAAAGTATTTCTTTTATCTTTAGAAAACCGAAAATAATAAATACGTGTAATATGATTAAATAAGATTGTTCTTTTTGGACAATTATTTTCTTATATAATTTGTAAGACTTATAATTAATTTGATCGTTTATTTATATTAGTAATCTACTGCGATGGAAACGAACATATTAAATGTAAAATATATTTAGAACAAAATTATACTTTTACAATCATGTGCAGCAAATTATTTTGAATTAGAATAAAATTATAAAAAACAAAAATTCAGTAGAATGAACTAACATTTATAATATATATTACTTCAATCTGTTATTAATTTATTTATTTGATTAACAGAGTAAAATATTTAAGTATAGCTTTGAAATAAAATATGAAATAATTTTCTTTTTTCTGTATTTTTCTTAAAAATGTTTAAAAGAACTGAGCTTTTAAATTCTACAATTTATTCGGTAGAATATTTTGCAGTATATGAATCTATATTAATGAGCAAAAACACGTCCGTGAGTAGCGCGGACGTCATATTTACGATGGAAAATCGTATCTGGGTATCGTTCTCATTGCTCAATGGTAGAGAATTGGAACCTTATTTCAAGGGTCTAGGTTCGAATACCAGCTTGAACATTTTTCACTCTGTCGGTATTATGCTTACATAGCAATGTTAAAATTCACATGTTTATTATTCAATAATTTCGGACGAATTTCACTGCTTAAAAGTAATTGAAAAATAATTTAAATTACTTGTAAAAAAAATCTATTAAAGTTTTCACCTACGTTCTATACAGCGAGCTCTATATGCTGTATAACCCAATAATCCCTGGTCGGAATCTCCTGGTATATATAAATATGCAATATTAAGTGCATCATTTAAAAATATTTAATCCTTATCTTTGAAAATTCATGAAATAAATGTGGATAGAAAAAATATATTTCAAAATATATTCTTCAAAAAAGTCCAGAAAAATATATAGTTATTTCTGTTTGTTAATGCGTTATTCATTTTCACTTATATCAAAGCAAATATATCTCTTATCAAGGACCTACAAAGTTGTTACATGTTGAAACGGAACTGCTATTCGATTTTATTTCATAGATTTCGTCTTGTCACAGTTTTCCCTGTGGTGACATAAAGATGGGAGCTTTCTATTTTCAGCATACAAATGGCTTTATTTTCTGTTTTATATGATTTTTGCGTTCTTATAACAAATTTGAAAGAGGATCGGTCAATGACCTCATGTTTTCATTTTATCTGATGCTTTTTGAACACTTGGAAACACTTGATTTGTTCCTTTGTATGATATGATCCGCCATATTCATTTTTTTTAATTACCACTTTTTAATAAACATAACACATGGGCTGATAAGTTCACGGTCTAATAAAAAAAACACAACTTTTTAACAAAGCTTTATAACTTTATGACTTTATAACTTTATAACTTTAATAAATAACATAACTTTAATAATAAATAATAGTAATTTAATAATAATAATAATAATAATTTAAAAATAATAATTTTATAATAATAATTTATTAAAAATAATTTTAAAAATAATTTAATAATAATAATTTTATAATAATAATTTAATAAATGATTAATAATAATAATTTTATGATAAATAACATAATTTTATAACGAAAAAGCTCCAAACAGTGCTCAGAACTCGTTATTGTTTTTGGTCAAAAGTCAACACGCGCGGCAGTCACTTTGACAACAGCTTTTTCATAGACAAATGTTCATTCAAAATAAAACCTACACGTTCCTTGGATATCTTCAGAGTCTGAGCTATCTCCTGCAACTTCACTTTACGGTTCCCCAAAACGATTTTGTGGACTTTTTTTATGTTTTCCGGAGTAACCACCTCTTTTGCGTGGTGCATCACTGGTGTCCGTACGACCACGTTTAAATTCAGCAAACCAGTCAATAATCGTTGATTTACCTGGTGCAGTGTCCGGATAACGGTTATCTAGCCAAGCTTTTGTTTGAACGGTATTTTTCCCCCATCAAATAACAATTCTTGAAATTCTTCTTATCCATTTTTTTGTTTATCAACAAGGTCGTTCAACTAAAACCACTCTAACATTTTATCCACGCGGCGAATCATCATGGCATTTTTTCTACTACCTTTTAAAGGTTAGTATTTACTAAAAAAAACATCGGTTCGGCGATTGCAACGCCATCTGTGTGTCAGACCGGGAACTTATCAGCCCATGTGTTATTTTCTATTCGTCATATTTTTAACAGCAAAAGGTTTTTATACTAATTAATTTGCTTCTATATAATAAATGTTTTTTGCTTAACTTCAAATACTCATTTATTTTTTAATGTTATTTTATTTCTATGATTAATATATATTATTGTTCTTCTGCAAGACACTTTTTATTTCATTTTAAATTGATTAAAATAATTTCTTGCATATGCGTTTACGATAAATATAACATAATTTAATAAACTATGTTTATCGTTTTGAAATCGAATGAAAAATGTCTATATTAAAGTCTTTAATAAAATATTCTTGAAATGCTGAAATTTCGACTCAATTTTGTCTTTGACTTATTTACGTCCAATTCAGATTTTTAGTCAGCATTCAAGGAAAGATTTAGAAAAAAATCCTCTTCAAAAGAACTGTCAAGTATGTTAAACATTTCGCGTTTTTAACACTTTCCAACCTAGTTGAAAAGTGTTTATGACTTCGGTTTGTCTGCCGTATGGCCGTCTGCCGTCTGTCCGTGCTCTAACTCCCGTAAATAAGCTCGGATTGCCCTGCAATTTTTATATGTTATTGTCGTTATCTATAGCATGTTCCCTATTTCAACTGAAGTGTTTAGCACTTATAGATTTTTTACAGAGACACTCAAAAGAATTCCGTTACATTACGTCTATGGAGAAAAATCGTCTGCGGTTTAATTAAATAATGTTTCACTATTTTAAACGCATTGAAATTCATATATATCACTAAGGTGCATTACAAGAGGCTTACTACAGAATAGTGTGTGTATAGCAGTCATCGTTCATTTACAGGGACACACAAAAAAATTCTCTACTGTACTGTCTGTTAACAATAATTCCTGAAAGTGCGTTTTAAGTTGCTGAACGCGATTTTAAATTTAACTCACTTTTTGTCACTTTTTGATGTGTATAAATTCTGTAGATCATATACAGGGCAGCACAAAAGCTCGCGAACACATTTCCGTTTATTGACAGAAACTCCAGAAGGAGAATTTTAAACTGTGCTGCGCGTTTCCTAACTAAACTAAAATTTAGCATCCTATGTAGCATAATTTCCCTGTCCACCGCCGATAGACGATTGCGATTATCATGCTTTCTGATTAGTTGTTAAACCGAACGCGTCTTAAGTCATTACTGGTTGAACTTGGTTTCTTATATAATATCTATTAATTTCTATATAATCTAATTAATTTATAACTGTAATATAATAAATATTATAGTAATATAATCTAATTAATTTCTATATAATCTAATCTCTATCTGATCTAATATTTCTATATAATCTAATAATATATATTAATTTCTTATATTATATCTTCTTATATCTTCATAATCCTCTAAAATACCGGAAATGACTTAAAAAGCGTTTGATTTTACAAATAATTAGAAAGCGTAAAAGTCCCAATCGTCGATCGGCGGTGGAGATGGAAATTATGCTATGTAGTATATGTACAAATCTATAGATCATATACAGGGCTGAATAAAAGTATTCGGATGTTTTTCTGAATATTGTATATGTTGGAAATTCCTGAAATTACTTTTTGAAATATGTTATGCGTTTTCCAAATTGATATTTACTTAGATGTTATATTTCAGCTTATTAAACGGTAATGATTTGTAAAATTATTTTGCAAGCGTTGGAAAGTGTTACATAATCTATGCTTGACGCATGACTTTTCGTTCTTGTTATACATGAAGACAGACTGAAGGTGGTGTCTGAATGTGGTGTACTGTATTCAGAGAATTTTCAAAACCTTATGCTTATTGAATTTTTTAAAAAAAATGTTTTTTTTTTCACTGCTGTGCGGGATTTGTGTTTTTCGTTTCAAAATACAACTATTCATCTTCTTGTAATATTACTTGAACTTTAAGGCGGTATTCAAAAAAAATATTTTTCCACGCTCAACAACTCAAAATTTTGAGACACATTCCCAGACTCATTTTTAAAAGTAACAACAGGAAAGTTGGTGGCGTGATTTATAAAGACATTTATAGGGGCACATGTTTTTATTTTTCGTTCAATTAATTAGAAATTGATTTACAGACAATTATTTTCACAGTACGATAAAAAAAATTTCCAGCGCTATCGCTTCTCGAAATTCGGTTCAAAATGTCCACTTTGACAGTATTTTTTGAAATATATTCTGCCTTTATCAAAAAATCGAGACAGTGGGGACATTATAAAGTGTCTGAATAAGAGAACCTGCCAATTGGATGCATTTTAGAGCAAAAATGAATTTACGAATGTGTCTCAAAATAAGCAGTTTGGATTTGAATACACCCTTAAATGAAAAATATTGGTTTGTTAGCGACTGTTAAATTCATAAAGTAAATGATTTCTAGACAATACAAAATTTAGTCGACAAAAAGAAGACTACAGTATGCGATATGCATAAAATTGCGCATCAATCGCTAATGCGAACATCAAGTCATAGTAATAAAAAAACATTACGAAGAATATTCCCATAAAATGAACAATATTTCATAGCTCGTAAATATACAATGCAAACACATTGATAAAATTTGTTTGTTAATAAAATAGGTGCAATAATCAAAAACACAGTTTAAAAACATTAAAACTATTTCTGATGAAAATCAGATGTCAAAATACATCAGCTTTCAGCTAAACATTAGCCTTCATCAGATGATAAAAACCAGTCGAGAAACACAGTTCCGATGAAGTGCGCTCTGGACAGGTGGAAAATGGGCGAAACCAACAAACTATGAAATGGAGGCAGTAAAGGAAGATAGGACGATACCACTAAAAGCTGGGGCGGAGGGGGGGGGGGGAGGTCAGCAAAAACCAAAAACCTCAGTGACACCAACTACATTATATCAAATACGTGGGATCTGATAAGATAATACATCATTACATGTATTATCACCTCTTTTCAAAATTTCTAAAGACTCTCTGATTATGCAACTATTAAACTGTGATCCATGTGAAATTATTTTAGTCTTACTGAAAAATACATCAACTTCTTTAGCTTGATTTAATCTGGATAAAGCGATGGATAATTTACCATTTTTTATGTCGGCTGTATGTTCTTTAATACTTTTCTTTAATTTGGGAGTTGTCATGCCTATATATGAACATGTTTTAGAGCTGCCATTAACTTTAAAAGGAATAATATAAATTCCAGATTTATCTCCGTTACCAATGGGGTCAATCATTCTATGTACCAGATATTTTAGCTTAGTTGGGGGCTTTGCAATAAGAGTTACATTATATTTCTTTAATGCGTATTTAATTCGCTCAAAAAGTTGTGGTATATAATCAATACTGTAGAATTTTGAAGATTGCGTATATTTTTTAACTATAGTAGATTGCTTATTTCTATACTCATAAATTAACTTATTGATAAATTTGTTTGAAAAACCATTTTTATTTGCAATCACTTTAATATTGTTCAACTCTTAGTTTAAATAAACTTCTGAACAATCCTCACACGCCCTTTTGATAAAAAACCGATATGCTGCTGCTTTGTAATTAAACGGAACATTACTATTGTAGGATATTGTGTTATTAGATCTGCAAGGTTTTCTATAAATTTTTCTATCGATGCTAAGTGTTGAAATATTGATAAGTTCTATATCTAAAAATGGTAATAAACTATTTTATTCAATTTCACAAGTAAATTGTATATTTCTATCTTTACTGTTAGCATGTGCCAGAAAATCCTTTAATGTTTAATTTTTCTATTTAATGTTTAATTTGACGTTCGTAATATATAGAATTTTCTATATATTTTTAATTTTATAGCTCGTTTAATACTAATCGTATAATGTCATACGACATAATATTTAATTAGAAAAATTGAGAAATAATAATTCATAATTTATTTATATGTATCTCCATTACTTTCAATTGTGAAATATTTGGAAACGTATAAGTTTGTTAACACAAAAACAAACGGGTGTGCGAATTTCTTCAGATGGCAGAAGGTGAATGAAATAAACTTTGTCGCTACGTTTGACAGCTTAATAGCTAAGTCAACAAAAGCAATATTTATAATGCTTTTAAAAGGTAATTTTTATGACTTTAGACAGCTGCAAACGAAAATATGTCATCAGGAATGCTTGAGAACAAGGGGAGGCAAAAGGCTCTGAGAGATCCAACATAAGACGGACCAAAGAACAGGGAAGGAGTTATCTGATCTACATATCATAAAACGATTCCACCATTTAAGACATAGTTCCCTCTGGGTGCAGCTACCCAGCGACACCCGGACAGCATAACACGGTATTGGACGAAATATGACTATAGTAGATAGAATAGTTGTGCCAATTTATGTAAACTTTACTTGAGAACCAGTATCATTGAGTATCATTCGGTATTCATTATTCAGTGTTGAGTGTTCATTCAGTATATTTTTCAACAGCATGCGAAACAAAAAAGCTGAGTTGATGCTATGGTAATACTTGGTACAGATATAAAGAAGACCATTTGCAAATAATTTTAAAATAGTCAATTTAAAATTATTTTTAAATCCCAGTGCTCGTTGCAGTCACACAGACAAAGCTACACTTGTCCTTCTAAGGTGTGATCCAGATTTTTTCCTGCTTAAAACAGGAGGTTATGACGGTCAATATTATTAATGACCTTTGACTATTCCTATATGTTTCTTAACATAATTAGGGAAGTATTTGATGCCCGGATTAGCGTGGCTTAATAATTATTTTGTTTGACATGTTAATTTTATCAAACAAATATTCTGAGAATATAATCTAATTAACATATTATTTTAAAATTAAATAAAATATGTCTGAATGATGAGTAGTGGATTTTCAGACTTTAAAATAAAAGAATCATGTTAACGAAATTAATGAAATATTTCTGATATTAAGAATAATATCTCTTGGTCGATATGTGGACCATTAAAGTTAAAGATAACTGATATATATATAATATGATATGTATATATATTTTTTTTAGTTTATGTTTAGTGTTATTTGTTTTATTTGTGTTCACTTAATGCTAATGTTTCATTTTTGGTATCCTAGTCTTTAATTTTTATATATTTTAGCAAAATATAGATGCCAGTTATTTTTTTCATAACGGTCTTTTTATTTCTAAATCTTCACAACGCATTTCATTAATTATTCTTCCTTTATTATTAAGTTAAGAAATAAAATTTTTTAAATTATTAAATGGAAAACGGTTTTACCAGTCAAAGGCACAGAGCCAACGATCACTATTAATTTTATATATAAATTAACTAATTCGACGTATAGGTATATGGGGAACGTGTGGTTGGCTGAGGGATATAGTACGTTTAAAGTAACTTTCCTACAATTTAGTAAAGCGTCAAATATCTTTCCAAAAACAGGGTTGCCAGTTTGGCTTCCTTTTTATTCAGAAATCATACCAGAAATTAATAAAGAATATATTTTATTTTATATAATCCCGAAATGTTAGTTATTAAATTTAGAAAAAAATTACTATTCAAAATTTCTAATATGATATCGGAATTTCTAAACACAAGTAAGGACAAACTTTTAACCCTGGACTATAATGGAAAATTCGATCTATTAAATGCTAAAAGATACATAAAGATTGAAAACACAAGTTAAAATGATAAACTCTTCATAGCTTTGAATTTTTAACAATAAATTGCTAAGAATTTATTTATGTTTACATTCTTTTCGTTACAATATTTCACAAGATAAATTATTTTTTGAAAATATTGACAAATGATTGAATATGAAAATAATTAACTTGCTGTAAACGCTAAAACATTAATGCTGTCTTGACAAGTTACCTAATTGTCATTAAAAATAACAAATGCATAATAAGAATTGGTACTAAGGAAAAGCACGCTGTGTGTTGATCAACTGTACAACAAATAAAATAATTACCCTATTTAAAATGTATTCCCTTTGCAAATGGTATTTATCAAATCTACATTTTTCATTACCAATTATCTGATTAAAACGAAGCCACAAATTTTATAACAGATTTTACTAAAAATACATGATTTTCAAATGTACTAGTTACAATTGTGTAACGAAATCATCAATAACCAAACAGAAATATTTTCAATATAGGATCATCACAGGATTCAACATAATTAACCTAAATCTAATATATTAAAATATGACTGTATGTTTATACTTCACATCATCTATTTCTCGAAGAAAAAGTTGAGTTACTCATTGAAAATAACCCCAATTAAACGTAAGGATCCAATAATGTCCCAATAACTCTTAAAAGTTTGAAATTCAAAATATTTTCAAGTTGTTATTATCATTTCTAAAAGGTAGCAGTTAACATTATTTCTTAAAGGTGACAGTTAAAATTAATCACAGGGGCATGAAAAGGGGAATTTTTTAGTGGGTAAAAATGAAACATTTTGAAGCATTAATTTAATTCATAAAACTGAAATATTTTTGTCAAAAGTTAGTCATTCTCATTCCCCCAACTCCTAAATTAGGTTACAAATTTTAAAATAATAAAATGCTACAGCAAACTGGTGTAGTTGAAAACATGCACATAAATTGAAAAAACTCTTAACATGCATTACAAATATGATTTTTCCTTTTAAATTTAGTATTATAAATGGTTTCTAAATCAGCAATATAATTAAGTTTGTGTTTCGCCCAAACAGTAGGAAGATTTCATACAATTTAAATATAACACACCGAGTTGCCACGCAGCTAATATACCATAAAAGTGAAACAGAAAAACACCATCCGAGAAAAGAAACTCTAATCAATTTAATACAAAACAGTCTTATAAAAGTAAGTGAAATACTACTCTATTAATTACAGTTCATGTGATAATGAGCAGAATAACAGTTTTTTAGATAAAATTAATTTGACCCGCTTTGACCCAAAAATGACCCACTAATCGAAAGTTCTCGAACATGTGACCCAGCCCAATAGTCTTCTCGTGCCCGAAAATAGTCGGATTCAAAATTTCGTCAAAATCGTTTGAACCGTTTTTTAGGTACAATTAGCTTGACCATGACCCAAAATGACCCCAACTGACCCACTAATTGAATTTTCTCGAACATGTGACCTAGCCCAACAGTCTTCTCGTGCCCGAAAACCATTGGATGCAAAATTTAGTGTAAATTGAGCCGCTTTTTATATCTTGACCCACAATGACCCAGAAATGACCCATTAATCGAATTTTCTCGGACATGTGACCTAGCCCAATGCTTTTATCGTGCTCGAAACTCGTAGGACACAAAATTTAATCAAAATCGTTAGAGCCGTTTTTTAGATAAAATTAATTTGACCCGCGCTGACTCAAAAATGACCCACTAATCGAAAGTTCTCTAACATGTGACCCAGCCCAATAGTCTTCTCGTGCACGAAAATGGTCGGATACAAAATTTCGTCAAAATCGTTTGAACCTGTTTTTAGATACAATTAGCTAGACCATGACCTAAAATGACCCAAAATGACCCACTTATCGAATTTTCTCGAACATGTAACCTAGCCCAATGGTTTTCTGGTGCCCCAAAATGGTAGGATACGAAATTTCGTCAAAATCGTTAGAGCCGTTTTTAAGATAATTTTTGCATATATATATATATATATATATATATATATATATACCCACACACAAGATTTGCTCATATTAGAATATATGATAATATACGCAAATATCCAATACAAGACAATGTAGAAAAACATCATCATTATTATTTCATTGAACATTTGAATTATATTGTCTGTTATTGTGATATGATAAATTTCTGTAATAAAATGAGTACATTTTAAGTTGGCAATATTTTATCTTTTGTTGACATTTACTGAAAATTCCAATGGAAAACTTAAGCCTAGCATTGGAAATTTCAGAACTTTAAATCTATATTTAGGCTCTTTTTCCATGTAATATCTATTTCTACGGAAGCATCAATCGATAAAACTCTTGGTAGATTATAGGATTGCATCTAAAGATGCGATATAGAAGATCGTCATATACAATACCGACATCGAATAGAAATTTTCTGCTATTTTCTCTTATCTTTTGAAAGAAAATAATACAAATCGAAGAAGTGAAAATAAATAGTTTTGATAGTTGAATTGTGAAACGTAAGCATCAGAAAATGAATATTTAATACAACACATGTTGAGTACTATTTTAATATTTTCTAAGCAATGCGTTCTAATGTATCTCCTGCTGTATTAAAACAAAATAAGGACTTTTTTAAGGACTTGAAAGGAATCGTAATCCGCATTTCGGGAATACCAGCAATGGCAAAACGTGGTGCAACAATTACTACAGCATAATTTTTCTTGGAAAACGGTTCTCGTGCCTGGAAAAGTGCACATTGAATGAATTGTGTGCTATACCGAGTGAATACTACACAGTTTTATTAAATGCTTCACATGTTTTGTAACTGTTTGTGGCAAGTGTTTTGTGCTTTATGTGTCGATTGTTGATAGGAATGACGAGGTAACAGTTGTGTTACGAAACATCTTCATATTATATTATAATTTTAATGTGTTTCATATAGTTTTAGCTAATTTATTTTATTGATTGTGTACAAAAGTCTGGTTTTAAAAAAATTGGCTTTGAAAAAAATTATTGTGAATCCGACCCGTTCCGAACCGCGGATTAATGCAGAATCGGGTTGCGCTATCTGATGCAGACCAGATGGGATGAATGATGATGCATATAAAATAAATATGCATGCAGATGCGTTCATATTCATTCTAAATATCATTGTTGTCAATATTGCCTATTTTGACAGAAAAGATTGATATACTAATTTTTTGAGGTGTCCCTGTCAAAAAACTATAGACTATACGGCTATTATTTTTAAAATGTAAACTTGTCCTGTGTACCTTAACACCATATTAAGATATGTGACGACTGGTCAATTATAATGGAAGTTAAAGCCGATAAATACAAAAAATATTTGAAAACATACAGATAGACAAACATATCGTTTATAGATATTAATGATATTACATCAAGACCAAAAAAAGGAAAATTGGACAGTTCGTTGAAACGAAACGAGTGGACATATATAGAAAAAAAAGACACAAATGCATTCTTCGACATACTGCGTTATGGAAGTCGGTTAATTAATCTTTATTTTAAGTAATTAAATAAGTGCTACAAAATGGTACATAAAATTCTAAAATTCATTTTTAAATTACGTAAAGATGTTATGTTATTACTACATGCAGAACATCTTATTTGCGTGGTTTTCATATATTTCAATAATTATTAATTAAGATATAGATTTGAAATTGAGGTCGGGAAGGGGTGTCATCTGCCGGCTATTTTAGCGTAGCGTCTTCGTTATGTTCTAATTATCAGAAAAATGTAATTCTTTTTTTAATGATCGCGTTAATGTAGGTGACGGTGGGTGGTTTTCTTGAACAAATTATTCATTATATTTGCGAGTATGGGGAGGGAGGGGGTTAACGCCTTTCTCTGAGATTGTAATTATCTGGGGCCCCGGGCAACGCCGGGCGGGTTAGCTAGTAAGGAATAAAATGCATTTCAAAATATATTCCAAAGCAGATTTTTTTTTCTAATTCAATTTATTAAAAAATACTGATTTTGTTGTTAATTGTTTACTCGACTTCATGTTCATAATATTTTGTCTACTTTTTAATGTCTTCAAGATAAATGTGTTTTTTTTAATGTGTTTTAAATGTGTTAATTTAATTTTCATAAAACTTTCCAAATGAATAATACTTAATTTTTTAAAAATATTTTAAAGAAACAGCGGATGCCTGATTAATGGAAAGAAAACTAAATTAAAAACATATGAAAGACTTCCAGTTTAATGAAAGAATATGGATTAAAAAGGTGAAATATTATGAATTCAATATTTTAATTCTTATTATAATTCCATTGCCGTTTCAAAAATCTATTTATTTAATATCACATCCTTAATTAATTAAAATTGAATTTTCTTATGTGCATTTGTATTACATTGTACATTCATTAAGTAGTAAAAATATTATTTATTCTCTTTACAGCATCTATCCGAAAAGAAATATTTCCAGCAATGTTGCAATTTCTTTTAAATGAAATGTCAAAAAAGAATGCACGCTATTACTCGAAATATAAGAACGAAACAATTTCATTAATTACAATTTCGTTATTTTAAAAAATGGTTTTTCATTTCAAATGGAAGATTAAAAGCAGCAAATTTAAAAGTGAATATTGTTATTTCAATTTTTAGTTTCCATTTTCCTTTACTTTAATATATTAAAGGAAAGCAGGAAAAAGCTTTTATTATTTTATTTGTATTTTCAATAATTTTTTTCAACCTTTTTCTGTCTCTAATCCCTCTCATGCTCTCTCAAATCACCCAGCCAACCAGAAAATCGGTGTCATTTACACTTATGTAAGCCGTACCCTCAAAATTTGTTCAGATTATGTTTCCCTTAATGATGAAATTAATTACTTAAAATCTGTTGCTGTCAAAAGAGATTTCAACCATTCTGTTATCGATAATGCTGTTAATAAATTCAATAGACCCTCGAGCAAATTTACATTTTCTAAATCTGTTAAATCTAAACCTGATAATTTAATTGTTCTGCCATTTTATTCTCCTTCATGTTTCAAATTAGCTAAAGTTTTAAAACAATACAACTTTAGTGTTATCTTTAAATCTGTCAATAAATTTAAATTCCCCTCCACTAAGTTTATCGTTTCTCATCTTCAAAAATGGGGAATTTATAATGTACCTTGCAATGGTTGTCATCTATCTTATATAGGTCAAACTAAAAAAAATGTTGAAACCCGCTTAAAAGAACACCCCCGTTATGTCACTAACCAAGATATTTATAAATCATCTATTGCCAAACATTCTTGAGATTCTGGCCATAGGTTTCATTTTCAAAATGCTAAAATTATCTTTAATAGCAATAGCTTCTTACAATTGGACTTTCTTGAAAAATTAACTATTTATCTTTATCGTAATGCTATCGTTAATGAAAAATCTGATTCCACCATGCTTTCTGCAGCTTGGAAAAACTTGTTCAGCTCAACTATATAGTTTTTGTTTATATTTTGAATGTTTAATCTCTATTTCACTTCCATTTTTTATGCATTTTATTTTATTTTATTAATTTATTTTTATTTACATATTTATTTATTTATTTATTTATATTTTCTTTTAATTAATTAATTATTTTTATTTTATTAGTTTTTTTTTCAATGTTCTTCATAATGTCCCTTCTCTTCTGCGTTCTGGGTAAGTCTCTTCTGTGATTGGCTGATGCCTTTCTGATTTCCTATTGGCTTATGCCTTCTGCTTTCCTATTGGCTGTTCCCTTAACTTGTCCCTCTTTCCCTCCCATTTCCTTTTAGTCTTGCTCCTGCCTTAAAAGTGGTTGCACGTCTTCTTCTCGCCTGACGAAGAAAGACAAAGTTCTTTCGAAAGACCTTGCGCATTCCTTATTTTATGGTGTTATTAAGCTGTTATTGAAGTTATTAACCTTTGAAGTTTTTTAAGCTTTTATAGTATCACACCAGTTTGTTTAACTTTAATACATGCTTCTGTTAGAAATTGAAAAGGAACAAAATATATCTTTTAAAAAAATATGCTTTAAAAATATTTTAAATGTCTTTTAATGCATGTAATATTTTTTGTACAAAAATTAATGTTGGCAAAATTATTTGAGAAATGTAATATGTTAAATTCTCTTATTAAATTTTCAAATTAATGGCTACATAACTTTCTTTTAGTTATTAAGTGGATTTTCACTGAAAAATACAATTATTAATCTATTTTTCCTGTATAATGTTCAGGGTACCAGAAAGGTTTGAATTGACAGAAGTTTGATTGTAGATTAGGAAGCCTGTAATGAATTTAGACTATCTCTTTCTGTTTGAATTTATTTAATTATATTTTATGGAAATATAAAAAATATATTTTTGTTTTATTTCATAAAACTAATGTTTATTGTATTTTGAAAAATTACTATAGCAAAATATACATGGTAACATATCTGTCATAAAGATGTCTCAAACGTCATTGATAATAGAAAAAAATTACTTATCAGCATGGACAAGTGTCTAACGTTTATCTAACTAATTGCGAAGGATACGGAAATAACAATTTTTTTTCTGAAAAATTTCACACGTGACGTGCAATTTACATTTGATTTATAATGTTTATTTTAGCTTTCCAAACTGCATCTAATTATACATATCTTTTTGATTACTACAAGCCGATAAAAATTATTTATGTATTCAGAAGTCAGAAGACATTTTTACCCTTTATGTAGGCATTTTGTTCTTGCAGTAAATTGGTCTAGTTTGGTAATTTTTTTCATGCAATTCGTGTTTTTGATTGAAATCCAAGTAATATTTGTTTGCAATTTTATACAGGAAAAAAATTTCTTGATTGAAAACTATGGTTTAAAAATAATAATAATAAAAAAAGGAATTGTTTTATAAAGACGTGGTATTATTTTTAAATTATATCGTATCAGTTGGGTGATGAAATAGCAAAAAACATTATTAAAAGTATATTCGCATTTTCGTACGAAAGTTAACAAACAGGTTCTCCGGTGCTTTCGTAGAGTTTTCTAGCGAGTGTTATCACGAAAAGTTTCACTGGATTATTAATGTTGTATGAAGCTATTTCATCCTTTGAAGCTTTTGATGCTGTTTCATCCTTTGAAGCCTTTCATGCTGTTTCATCTTAGGAGTTTAAAACTAATTACAAAAATATCATGAACTATACAAAAAGTAAAAATTTCTAATTTATAAAATTCACTTCAGTTCATGAAAAAAAAGTTTTTCCATGAGAATTTCTTAATGAAAAAAAAGTTTTTCCATGAGAATTTCTTAATGAAAAAAGAGACAATCATTCAATATTTGTAAATTGCTTTTCAACATTTTATCCGTTCTTTGAAACTCATGTGTATAATAAAGAATTTATTTTTCATTTTGCTAGGAGATATCATTTTTGTAAATGCTGGGTACATTTATTTCTTTTAAAGGGGCACACAACTGTTAAATCTTAAAAAAAAAAAAAAGAAAAAAAAAAAAAAAACAATTTATGAGAGAGAAATACTTTATGGCTATTTTAGAACAAACCGAAAAAGTAAATTCCTATAATTGCGGTAATCATGAATAAAAATGTGTCAGGTTTTCTATATAAAAATAATAAAAATTACGCTTTTAACCTGCTTTTCTCGAAACAATGTTTTCATATTCATTTCAATGTTTTCAATCCGAAATATTTCGGAACAGATGAACCCAATACCTTGCTGTTTTTTAACCCTTTGAGGGGCGGTGGTATATATTATATACCACCTAATTTTAATCCGATTCAAACCAGAAACTTTTAATTAAATTTTACTTTTTTAACTTTGACGAGAAAAAGTTGAAAAATTGCTCATTCTTGTTTTGAACTAAATTCTTTCCTAAATTCCGGTGGGAATTCAACGTTACAGGAGCACAAGTGCTTGCCCCTGAAAGGGTTAATGAAAGCATCTCTAGTCCTTGGCAGGTGCTATTTCTAAATTTCTTGTTCGTTTATTATTTATAGACAAAACAAAAACTGTTTATTTTTTTTGAAAAAAAGGTACACAAAACTTTATAACCCTCAATATTGTTGAAAATGCAAAAATTCAAAATTTTATAGGTAAAATATTAGACAATTATGTATATTTTATCGTCGTTTTCGTTTCTTTGGTTTCAGCTGTAAAAATCCACTAGAGAAATTACGAGTATCGTAGAAAGTTATTTCCGCATAGTGGCGAAATTCAAAACTTTTGGCCAATATATGAAATTGTTTCTGCTTTTTGGAGATTTCTCTGAAAATATGCAAATAGTCAGTATGGAGAGTTGCGTTTCTAATTAGATACACATCTATATTTTATGAAACGGATCTCACAAAGTTAATGCGGTTGAAACTTTATGAACCTTTGTTAAAATTCCAAATTGTTTCCTTTATTTGTAGAATGACATAATGGAACAATAAAACTGCATTATTTTTAATTAAAGCATATAAAATCTGATATTATTAGTATTTTTTAAATTTAATATTGCATATTTCATTTGGCACATTAATTATTTCTACGGAATACGGTAAAGTTTGAAACTTTTCTGGCGTATACCACCATATAACCTCCACTACACCTCTGCTTAATTGTGAAGGTACTCATTATTTACAGGTTTTTCTTAAAATGTTTATGTAGTTACAAGCAAAATCTACTGATACAGCCCTCCTGAAACATTGTCCATGATGACAAACCAAGAAAATAACTCTAAATATGTAAAAGTTTAGCGTATTACTTTAAAACAGTAAACAAATAATTTCCTAATTCATCAACATCACCCAAGTAAAATCTAAAACAAACTGTTATATAATTTCTCTACATAATAAAGATGACTTTAACATATTCTAAGGACATTAATCTGCAATTGTGCAAAGTTGTTCATGGAAAGAATGTAACTTTATTTTCGGGTTTTGACCAGTATCTTGGGAAATTTCACAAGTCTGTGCTGTACAACAACGAGAAAAAGTGAGACCAAAAGGAACATTTTTCAATAAAAATTAATAAAAGCTTGGCTTTTAAAAGTTCAAAGTGTGGGTGTTTCAGTACAAAAACCTACATATTTCTAACTCGTCCCTAGATATAAAAAAACTGAATGAAATATACTCTTCGTTCAAATCAAATACTCCCATGTCCACTTAAATTTCATCTGCATGTTTATGCTTTGCAACGACAACGACAACTACCAAACATCTTTCCAAATATTATGCATCTATTTAAGTAACTGTAAATAATTTATGAAATAACAGAATGAAAAAAATATTTTAATGACTATTTTTTCTTCCACATACTTTTATTATAGCAATGCTTGAAAATTTATATTTTAAAATTTGCACACTCATGGAAAGTATATAAAATTGAGGCCCTGTGTAAATTAAGATTAAACAATGTCCTTTTAATATTATCTAATTATGAATGAAGTATTGTTACAAATATCCTTTACGTGTTTTTTTAATTGCATCGCTCTTCTCTCTTTCGCTTCTAAAACACTAAATTGAGATAAAATATACGAGGTTTACAGTGTTTTAAACGAGGTTTACAGTTACAGGGTCAGTGTTTATTTTAAGTTGAAGGACATGTCGTCATTTCCGGATGCTAAAAGAAACATATTTGTAATAGCTTTTTGTTTTATTATTTGTAATAAGAATATGAATATGTCAGTTATAATGCGCAGATTATAAAATTTAACGTAAGTTTCAAAAATTTAATCATTTTTCAGAATGGAATTTTTGCGAGATAAAATAGTTGATGTAACATTTTTTTTATCATAGAAAGAAATCATTTGAGACACTGAGGATACATTATAAGCGAAATATTACTTCAACTAATATAAATTTCAGTAGATTCGAAAATTTATAACATTTATCTGATAGTATTTTACATGCTAAAGGATCTTCCTAAAACATTTAATTTTGATTCTTCCCTTCAACAAATTAAAGTTTTAATGTTTATAGTTAAAATATATACGTGTAACTGTTGCCATATAGCTCAATCAATACATCTTTGTCTCTGATGCTGCAAAATTGATTTTCTGTGTTAAATAATGTTTTTTTATTCATTAGTTCTTGTTGTTTTAGGAAAAAAAAGAATTATTTTAAAGTGTAAGTTCGGTTAAACAAATATTTTTTAGTTGTCACATTTAGCAACATGTCTTATATATTCCCAGTACTTTGCTACGTTGTACTTAACTACTTCAAAAGAACTTTGTTGATTACCTTATTAAAATATATTTGCTTGACACTTTTTATTTTAATACAGTTGAAAATAGTTATAAAATTAGTTAAACCAATATTATGATTTATTTGCAGTTTAGATACTTAAATGCATCTGTTACAATTTTTATTTGAGGAGAACGCAAGTAAAAACATTTGAAAAATTTTCAAATAATTTTACAGGCATTCTCTTACATTGGTTATTAATTATCTTATGGTAACTCAAAAATATCGCAAGTCTATAATTATAAATAAATTATAAAATGTGTTATTTACAGGTAGCGATTTGTAGTTATATGAATAAAACTATTAGAAAATGTGTTACTATTAATATATTTAGAGCAAAAGACACAGTGGGTTTGAAAGTTTGTGTACATATTAATGAAGTGTCTGCTAGGTCATCGATGATGATATCCCTCATCCGCAAAAAAAGTGACACAAATAAAAAATAACACATTTCACAGGAAATGCAAAAGAATATTTGAATTTTTTTACAGTAACATGAAATTGTAGAATTTAGCATGCGTGTAAAAGCGTACATGAAATCGTAAAATCATTGAGAATCAAGATGCAGAAGACATAGTACGGAATGAGTAAATTTATTTCCCCACACAAATTTTCTTCCTTTTGTGGTGGGAAATAGATATACAGGGTAATGTAGCGGTTTTCCGAATAACTACACTAATGAAACTTCTCCTGTAGCAAGGATCACCCAGTTAAGTCAGTCCTTTTGGTGCAAAAATACGCAAAATGAATTTTCTGAAGTTGTGTCACTTTTATTGCGGATAAGCGATATATCATGACATTAGTGTCATTAATTTTCTCTTCTGCTTCGTCATTAGAATTGAATTTTTTGAGGAAGTTATCAGTTGTAGAAGAAAGTATTTGTTTCTTCATCTGAACTTAATTTTCTTTATTCCTACCAATGACATCATTAATTTGTCAATCTGCTCGTAAGAATAATCATAATTATAATCCATTTCTTCGAGAGATTCATTTACTTTTGCTGATCGTAGAAAATATAATTATTTTCTGGGAAATGTTTTTCCTCTTCTATAAGCACATTCTCGTCTTTTAAAGCAGTTTTCAGTTTTGTTCTTTGTGATTTAATGAGCCCTTATTAAAAACTCTTTAGCCTCAGCATTAACAAGTTTCTTAATGTCCTCTGCTTCGACTTCAAAATTATTACACTGTCGAACTATCGCAACTCGAACGATCGTAAATAGAAAGCGTCTTCATTTAATTATTATCACGAGCAGGGAAGACCGAGCTATGCTCGGTCAAAATTAGCTTTGAGTTCAAATATCATGACCCATGACCAAAATAAATGACACACTAATCAAAATTTCCCGAACATGTGACCAAGCCCAATTGTCTTATCGTGCCCGAAACCCGTAGGATATAAAATTTATTCAAAATACTCTGAGCCGCTTTTTAGATAAAATTAGCTTGACCCACAGTGACCCAAAAATGATCCACTAATCGGATTTTCTCGATTATGTGACCTAGACCAAGGATTTTCTCGTGCCCAACAACTATAGGATACAAAATTTAGTTCAAATTTAATAACAAGAAAACATTAATAACTGTTAAAGTTGTACTTTCAGGAGAGTAATGTGTATAGTCAACACGTTGTTTGCTACATTTCTTTAAATTTCGCATAACAGCGATAGATGACACTGTACTGTCTCAAAGGTATATGATACTTAAATTAACATTGCAATTTCATAACGCAAATCATATGTTTTTGGCTTTTGGCTTTGGCCTTCATTTTGGTTAAGCAGAATGAAAGGTAGAAACTAAGTTAACTTTCATCGATCAATACATTTATATATATATATATACACACACACATATATATATGATATATATCTTTGTATTGTATTCCTAAATTTTAGATTCTTAATCTCTTCAATACTTTCACATAATCATATGTGGTTAAAACAACGCAAAATTTGGTACTTTTCTGTACTGATATTTCTGAATATTTTAAGTCAAAATTATAGGTATAAATAAGGTGAAATTTACTATGGAGAAGTAGTGGTAAGCAAAAGTAAAAACCATAATAACACAGCTATGTGGATTTTGTCGGCAATGTGGTGTAGGAGTTAATATAACAAAGATAAAAACGAACTTATTTTAAAAAGTGTAATAAGTATAACTCTTGATTCCATTCCTCAAATTTTCATAAATATATACTTATTTGGAACCTAAGAAAAACTTATTTACCATTTTTATTCTTTCAACATATTCAAAGGCATAAAAAATTATACTCTTCTAGACGCATTGATCAATAATGAGAAATCTTTAACCGAAACTTTCTGGAAACAATTACTAAATAATTTAGTAAGCTCGTAGTATTATCTGGATTGAGTAATACTTAATAGCTTAGAGGCAATTCCATTGTTTTTATGTAAGACATATAAGATTAGAATATTTTACATCATGTTCCAATTAACATGCGTAAAATTAAATTATAATTAGGTCAAACAAACTTTATAGCAAAAAATTACTCTTAAAATATACGATGGCAATTCATACATTGTTTATTTCTTTTTAAACATACTCAAATATCTCCCCAAATAAATTCTTGTATTTTAATTTTCAAAACCAATGCCCAAGCAATGCATATTAATTTTAAAATAGTTCATTAAAAATTTTACACTAATTGTTTTTCACTAAATTAAAAATAAAAAAAGAATTTAATGAAGATTTTTTTGATAAATATAGCATAATAAATATCATATAATCTAAAAACAAAATGTATAATTTAAATATAGAAAGAAAATGTTACGCTTACTCAATTCGCTAAAGTGTATTATATAATCATAATGAATGAGAATTCTTGCCCCGAATACATAGAAGAATTTCCATACTTTTAGATTACATACTTTTTTTTTCTTTTATCGCGAAAGTGTTTAACTTTCTATAACTAACTAATTATGGGGACACAATTATGTAGCATTTACATAATATTATGTTACGCTGATTATTTATTAATTAAAATTTAGATTTTCTTTCAAGATAACAATTATGAGAAAAAAAAAACACGCTCTTGGAAATCTTCTTAAGTGGAAAAGGTGTTTATTGAAACAATACAACATTTATTTTAATTAAAGAAGAATATTCTTGCATCTGTTTTTCCTCTTTTTGCTATCTTCATCCATTTCCCTTATCTCTCCCCCCCCCCTCCCCGCTTTCTGAGCAACACTTTTTCTAAAGGCCATAAAATGAATTTTCCCCGAAGAGAAACTCACAAGTCCTTGAATTTTTTTTTCCTAAAGCAACATAAATTTTCAGGTATGAGATATTTCTTTAGAATATATTCACCAGTACGAAAAAAAAAAGATGTCAACAAAAATATATCATCTTCATATTCAAAAGTGCACTTGTAAGCTCTTTTTACTAATATAGTCATAGTAATATAATAATATTAATAGTTATGGAATTTAACTGAAAATAGTGTTTATGCCTGTAGATAATTTATATCTGTCATTTAAAAAGGCAATTATGTCAAAAAAATTTATTTTTGAAATAACTTATACCAGTGGACCCGTGCGAGGATTTCGCACTGCAATCTAATATCTTTTAGAAGCATCTAATATTTTTTAGATGCAGGTTTAATCTCATAAAGAAAAAAATATCTCCTAACAACATTACACGAGCCAGAATATTGTCTCATTTGTTTCATCAGAATTACAGTTAAAAACTGATGGAATATAACAAAAGGTGCGCACTAGCAAAAAATTAATAATCGTATTTTAACTACATTAGAAGATCATGTCATCCACTTCTGGAAAACATGAGACAAATAAAAATAAATTGAATGCATTTAAAATACAATTTAATCTAATACATATAACCAAAAGGATACACTTTATTCTACACGTGAAATACCACTGCTTCGATCGATCGATAGTGTATTTTTCTTCTATACATATTTCAATTTTCTTTTTTAACGTTAAATATAAAATAAACCCATGTGGAGAAATTATACATTATCTTTTTTGAACTATTTATCATATATTATTATATGAGCAAATCTTGTGTCTAATATATGCAAGCTTTATCTAAAAAACAGCTCTAACGATTTTGCCTAAATTTCGTATCTTACCATTTTCGGGCACGAGAAGACCATTGGGCTAGGTCATATGTTCCAGAAAAATTTATTAGTGGGTCACTTTGGGTCACTACGGGTAAGGGTCAAGCTAATTTCATCTAAAAAAAAGTTGGACATTGTACGTTACACGTGACATATGAGGTGCGTTTGTTTTATAATTAATTTCACAATGTAAAAAAATCATCCTTTTTATTTCAGCGAAATGAATTATATCGTCTGCTATGAGGGAAATGAGCATGTCCTTTTATTTTATTATTACGTATGGCACGTTTACAAATGAAATTTATTTTCTACACCAGATAGCGCTGCAAAAATCTCCATGGATATCTTGCTTTGCGAATGATTACCTCCATGTTTTAGTATTTTTATGACTCATAATGAACGAATCTCCTGTGTTTATTTACTCTAATGGATTGAGATATTCGGTTAACCTAATTTCTACTGAAGTTTCCTCAGAATCAATACATTTTTTAATGTAACTCATCTCTCAAGCAAACAATTTTTTTGAACGATCTTTCTAAAAATGTAACTTTTAAGCAATTTCATTTGAAAAAAAATAATTTTAAATAAAAATGGCCGCCTGGAATATGAAAAACGAAGTGGTTTCCCCGTATTTGTTTTCCTTGGTCACATGACTTGCGCTTTTATTATATAGATTACGTACGATAGGATTTATAAGAATAAAGAAAACTTTTATTAATATCTTTTTATGTTTTGATAAGATTTTCATAAAATTTGAAATGACTAGACAAAATTCTGCAACGATAATATATATTAAATTTCAAACCATTCGGTTGGGTAGTTTTTGCGCTGTTACATGCGGACGGACGGACGGACGGACAGACAGACGGACCAACCAGACGACGAATATAGGTGTTACGATTTACATAATTACGAACGTACCAAAAAATGGCTCAAACGATTTTGATTAAATTTTGTATCCTACCGTTTTCAGACACGAGAAGACTATTGAACTACGTCACATGTTCGAGAAAATTCGATGAATGGCTCATTTTTGGGTCATTACGGGTCTAGCTAGTTTCATCTAAAGAACGGCTCTAACCATTTTGACTTAATTTTGCATTCTACCGTTTTGGGTTACAAGCAGACCATTGGGCTAAGTCACATGTTCGAGAAAATTCGATTAGTGGGTGAATTTTGAGTCACTTCTTGTCAAGCTAATTTTATCTAAAAAGCAGCTTTAACGATTTTGATTAAATTTTGTATCTTACCAAGTAGGATTACAATAATACCATTGGGCTAGGTCACATGTTCGAGAAAATTAGATTAGTGGGTCATTTTGGGTCACTACGGGTCAGGGTTATGCTAATTTTATCTAAAAAACAACTCAAACGATTTTGATTACATTTTGTATCCTTCCATTTTGGATCCTTCCATTTTGGATTACGAGAAGACCAGTGGTTTAAGTCACATGTTCGGGAAAATTTGATTAATGGGTCATTTTTGGGTCACTACGAGTCAAGCTAATTTTATCTGAAAAACGGCTAGAGGATTCCCAGTAAATTTGCTACTCAGGAAGAATCCTAGATTTAAGCACGCATCGCAGATGTGAGGGGAGAACTGGAAGAGAGATCTCCACAGTGGGGCAGGTGGTTGCCTCTTTGGCAGAACAGAAACAGAAACCTCCCACTCGTGAACAGCCAACCTCTCGGCATAGGACCTATGAGTCACGAGGGGAAAACCTATATCTACCAGGTACCCCAGTGTCCAAAGACCCGGAATCCCCAGCAAGTAAAAAAAAAAAAATTACACGAGCTACCCAATATTGCTTATTGCTGTGTGAGCCCAAAGTTATTACATGTATATAAGTTCTATATGAATATACTGATAAGATTACATTAATAATATTAAAGATAAATATTTAGAGATATTTACAATAATAATATTGTACTTAAAATTTTCAATTGTATTATGCACTAGTCTATTAAGTCTTTTAAAACATAGTTTTTACAATCTATAGATCTAGAATTTTATATAGGTTATAATAATTTTTGATATATGAAATGTTTTTATTTAGGACATTATAGTTTTTATCTAACTTTTCGTAATTGGAAGCGTCTAATAGCACACGTTGTAGGTTTCTCTTTAATGTTTTATTTTTATTGAAGTTAAAATGGTATTCCTTAAGAGGGCAGTTACCGAAGATGTAGTGTATAGGAGTTCCAGGGTTTTTGTCACAAGAACATCTATCCGTGGTTCTTTTACCAATTTTATATAAAAAGCTTGGGAAGCTTCCATGGCCGCTAAGATAATATGCTGCTGATTTCTGAACACATAAAAATTTAACATCTACCTTATTAAGAATTTTATACGTTTCTCTTCCTTTCGTTGAGTTGGTCCAATCACTTTGCCAATCTGTGATGATTTTGTTTTTAAAATAACTCTTTAGAATGGATTCTGGAAATGGTAAGACAGAGATGTCATCATAATGGTCTTCTGTAATTGCATTTTTTGCGAGAAGGTCTGCTCGCTCGTTACCAGTGGTGCCTACGTGTGCTCTAATCCAGGCTATTTTGAATTTATTGGGGTTTTGTAGTAAACTATTGTCGATATTTAAAATTATGGAGTTTCGAGGAAAAATTATCTTGAGTGCATCTAAGGATGAGCGACTATCTGTCAAAATAAGGGCTGATGTAAATTGTGATTGTGTTAACCAAACTATTGCTTCCTGGATCGCATATAATTCGGCTTGGTAAATTGAGTTAATTGGGTGTAGTCTTACTGCATGATCATGGATGAAGTTATTATTAAGAGAGACTGTATATGAACTTGCCACTCCATTTCCCATAGATGATCCATCTGTAAAAATTTGTAGATGATTTTCCAATATTATGTTTTCTGTCAGGTTATCTATAATTTCTATATTTTTCAACTTGTAATATTCTGGAAAATTATAAGTTGCTTCCCGTTGCATAAGATTATTGTATATTATTTTATTGTTGAAGGGAATCAGCAATTTCGTTTCCCTCAGCTCCAATGTGAACTGTGACGTGACGTAGATATACTTTTTTGAAGAGGGAGTGGAAGGCGAGTTTGATTTGGAGGAGTGTATGCTTAGTCATGTGGGCAAAAATAGCCTGCTGACGTGACAAGCTATCGTTGAAAAGCCGAAAATAGGGAGTAGAGGGGAGGCCGGCTAACCATTCCAAAGCCTTCAGAATTGCGTACAACTCCGCCTGAAAGACCGTATTGTCATCACAAATTCTGCAGACCCAACGATGCATCTTGATCTCACCTTCCATAGCGCAGAAGGCTGCAGCCACGCCGGTTTCTGTTTGGGACCCATCGGTCTAAATTGACGGATAGCGAGAGGGAGTGTAGCTGCGACCTACATTATACATGGCCAGAGCATGACGTTTAAAACGTCACATGTAGTGGATCATTTTTACACAGCGATTGGTGCAAAACGGTGGGAGTGCCGGTTTGCACCAATCACCATGTAAAAATGATCCCCTTCATGTGACGTTTTAAACGTCATGCACCGGCCGTGTATAAAGTAGGTCGCGGTGTAACTGTGCTTGGCGGGACTAACATGAAGATGCGATGTTTCATCCACCGGATGCTGACGCCATCTAGGGACTTTCCTTTGTATGTCTGTTTGTGGGAAATATTGTGTGTTTGGGGGTGTATGTTCTAGATGGAGGATCCTATTATTTTATATTCATAATCAAGTGTTATTTTTATGGGAGGGATACCCTTTAGTACTGTGAGTGCATCCGTGGATATGGTTTTGTAGCCTCAAGCCATTTGGAACAAGAAAATGCGTTGGATCTCTAGTTGGATCTCTAGGAGTCAATTTTGTTTTACCAATTTGGTAAATTTTCTTCCCCAGAAGCCCACACAGTAGAAGACAATCCTTTCTATTATTGTCTGATACCATATTTTTAGTAATTTAGGTTAGGTCCTCATAATTTTGAGGTTAATTTACAGGAATTGTAATTAATTCAGTTTGATTAATTTAGTTTTTAGTTTATGTGTTCCGTCCAGCTCCGGTATTCATCAATTATTATTCCTAAAAGTTTTAAGTGTGGCACATGCTTACCGCTCAACCCATTGACTATCATGATGGGTTTAAGCTTCAACCTGCGTGGTTTGGAGAAAGTTAGAACTTGTGTTTTGCTCGTGGAGAGCTGGAGGTGCAGGCGAGTGAACTTCTGACAAAATTCAGAGAAAGCTGAGGCTGCTGCCAGTTCGATGTCCAGACTCCGGCGGCCTAAGTAGATAAAGGTGAAATCATCAGCAAAGCTGAAGATCATCAGACTTAAATTTTGTAATTCTGTTAGAATGACATTAGCTATTAAGAGCCAGAGGTATGGACCCAGTCAAGATCCTTGGGGTGTAACATTTTTGTAGGGGATGAATTGAAAAGTCTGGACTCCATCTGGTCATTGAATAGAATACTTGTACAGCTTAAGTAAGAGCTGATGGTTCCAGGTATATTGCTCGGGCAGCCAATTGATATTAATTGTAATAAGATGTCCCGCCGCTCGACGTTGTCAAACTCACCTTTGATGTCTAATGAGACTAGGGAGGTGTAGTTTGCCTCCTTGATGCTGGTGGTACAGGTGGTTAGTATTTCGAACAGTGCCTTATTACAAGACATATCCTCCCTGAAACCATACTGCCTGTGATGGAGAATATTGGTGGTTTCCAGGAAGTGGATTAACCTAAGTACTAACAGTTTCTCTAGGAGTTTTCCCTATAGTTGGCAGCTAGCAGATAATTCTATATGTCGACGGTTCGGTAGCATCATTTTCTTGCTTTAGGAATTACACCACCTCTCTCTCTCTCAGAGTTAGCGGGGAGTATTTCATTTTTAGGCATAAATTGGCCCATCTTGTAAAGACTTTGGGGATAATTTTGGAAATTAATTTTAGAATTTTGAAGTCTATACAATCTGGACCAGGGGCTTTCTTGTCATTAAATGTGTTGCGCCGATGCTGCTTCAGCATTGGAAAAGGGTTTATCTGGAGGGGAGTTAAAAGTGACATCAGAGTTGTCCACGTTGGCGTAGGAAGTACCGAAAAGTTATGAGGTAAGGCGCTCCATATTGTGCTTGTCTGGACGCCCTGCTGGGTGGCATCTCAAGCTTGATTTCACTAGGCGTTAAGAATTTGCCTGTAAAAAATTTTTATGCTGTGCCAAAAGTGTTAGGTTTATTGCTACAGAATTTTCGCCATGCTAAATTCCTGGTGGCTAGAACACTTCTCTTAAATTTGGCTGAAAGAATTTTGTAATTTGCACTGAGACTGCGGAAGTAGTCTGTATTTGCGTCTGTGTTCCTATGGTGTTTGAGTTTCTTTCTCAGTGCAGTAAGGTGATTTCGTTTAGTTTTAAATTCGGAGGTCTAGAAAGAGAAGGTAGGTGTCCTCCGAGTGTTCTTTAATCTGTTGGATGCTCGCGCCCTTGTTTGCATTGTTTCAACTAATTTTAACATGAAGAGGTTTAATTTTGTAGTAACTGTTACATCCTCTAGTTGTTGGTTTAGGAATGGTCAGTGTGCTTTGATGATTTGTGTAAATTTGCGAGAGTTGCCTCGAGTTGTGTTGAATCTGTGTCAGACACATGTTCGAGAAAATTTGATTTGTGGGTCCTTTTTGGGTCACTACGGGTCAAGCTAATTTTATCTAAAAAACGAATCTAACCTGACTAAATTTTGTATGTCACTGTTTTTGAATACCATTGGGTTGTCACATGTTCGAGGAAATTTGATAAGTGGGTCATTTTGGGATCCCTATGGGTCAAGCTAATGCTAGGTAAAAAACGGCTCAAAAGATTTTATCTAAATGTTGTGTCCAATCATTTTGGGTTACTAGAAAACCATTGGGCTAGGTCACAAGTTCAAGAAAATTCGATTTTTGGGTCATTACGGTCAATGCATTTCAATGTGAATAAAGGATGAAACTGGTATTAAGTTGTTGAACATTTGACAGTAAACGAAGTCGTAAAGTTGGCAAATTTTCGAAAAACATCACCAAATTTGTCAGGAAAATCGACTTTCTGGATTACCAATGCTAAAGCACATGTTTTTGCCAAATGAAAGAATGTCGCCAATTTTGGCGCCATTTGGCAAAAAATTGGCTTTCTGAATTTGAAGAAATTTTCTACAAATTCCCAATAGCAGCCGAAATACATCATTCAGTCGGCGATTCGAGTTGAACACTAAGCTAATTTTAACTTCGCATAGCTCGGTCTTCCCCGCTGGTATTTTTATAATCATTGTTGAGCATCATACAGGGTGGTTCAAAACTATAAGTCAAAAATGTAAAGGTAGGTAGAGGGAACCTAGATAAGAAAATTTCGTATAGGAATATAGGTGCGGAAATGTAGCGTTGAGGCAGTAGATGGCGCTGTTGAGTTCGCCGGAAGAAAGCGCTTCGTTAGCTTGAATTGTCATTCCCCAGACGGATTTCGAGCAACATGCATGGTTACACCAATACGGAGCTTGCCGACATGTGTTTCATGTATGGGGATGCGCAAGGAAATTGAGCAGCTGCTCAAAGGATGTACATGGAACGATTCCCGGGTAGGAATCTGCCGGATCGCCGAACATTTAAGCATCTCCATGGGGAGTTGTGCACGAATGGACCGTTTTATTCTTTTTGGCGTGATACGGGCAGAGAAAGATATCACAGAATTCCAGGAGTGGAAAAAGCAGTAATTTGCACAGTAGAGGCTAGTCCTTCAACTAGCTCGAGAGATTTAGGACGTGCATTGGGTGTGAAGCATTTCCTTGCTCAAACCCATACATGAAATTCATGTCGGTAAGCTCCGTATTGATGTAACGATGCATGTTACTCGAAATCCGTGCGGGAAATGACGATTCAAGCCTGCGAAGCGATTTCATCCGGCGAACTGAACAGCATCCTCTACTGCTTCAACGCTGTATTCCCGCACCCATATTCTTATACGAAATCTTCTTATATCGGTCCCCTCTACCTACCTTTATATTTTTGACATATAATTTTGAACCACCCTGTATAATGCGGTATTTTATTTTTGTGGCAACACTAATTTGAAGAAAATCTTTCATTTCATTTATGAAAAAAATGCCGATTTAATATTTAATTAACAGCAATTTTTAATCAAATGTAGAATGAATTTAATGAATGAAATAACTAATAAATCAGTAAAACATAATGAAAAATACACGCAAATGTAGAATTGAAAACCATTTGAACACATTTGACTTTTGGCGTTTAATCTTACAATTTGGCGAAAGTTTTTTGTTTGAAAAGTGATCGACGGGATAATAGAGTTGTACCCAGAAATAGTACATGATTAATAATTGAAATTTGAATAATTTTTGTTACAGTAAAAATAAAACATAAACAGTTTTAATTATCGTGAGAATGTTAATTATCTCTTCCAGGCAATCAAGCATCTGAAACTGGAATTTTTTTTTTTTTTTTTTTACGAACCATGACAATATTTTGGAAGCCGCCGAGCATGAATGGCAGAAAATCGACATAACTACACAAAGACAAATTCTACTATCATAAAACTATTGAGCCAGATGCCACCAGAATCACACAATGCTATAATCAAGAGCCCTGGGGCTATCAATGAAGTCTTATGTTTGCAAGAAATACAGAATTTATACATTGGAAATAACTATGAAAGCGTGCTCTGCAACTAACCAGTTCAGAAAAATGATTAATACTCTGGGTGTTTGCGGTATTTTCAGCATTTTCTAAATATGCACATAAAATTTCGGTTAACTTAAATTTACTTTCGCAGTTTGGTGTTAAAAATATTTCATGTAACATAACGTGCAATTTTAACGTCATTTTGATAAAAGTTACTCTTTAAACATAATTTGTTAAAAATATATATTTTATACAGCCAGTTTAAGCTGTTGTCAGAAAACGGAAAAAATATGGGTGAGACAATTAGAGGTTTTTAAAACAGAGTGGTTTTTACAGTAAAATATATAAAATTTGTTAAATGCAAATATTATTTCCTGCAAACTGCAGACCCCACCTGTACCGTTTTAGTATCTCGAAGTGACATTAATTTTTTACGCCTCAAATTCCTAATCAGCGTTTCCAACTCGGCATTTTTTACAGTTTCGTTCATCTCACGAAACCCTATTCATCTCGCTACGTTGTCTGTCTGTCACAGAGCCGGTTCTTAGAAACTATATAACTTACAGACATGAAATTTTGTGTATTTATAGCTGAATACCAACTATGAAACTTAAAATCATACAATTTTGAAAAAATCATTATTATTTTAATATAGAGAGATAAAAAACAAAAACAAAAATCTAACAGACTTTTCTCATTAAACTTAAACATTTTTCGTAACATAAAATTAAAAATCCACAATATCCAAAAATTAAAACTAATTAAATAAAATTATTTCTACAAATTTTCTATTGAAAGATATCCACGTGAAAAATGAAAATTAAATAAAAAGTTTCACCAATTGAACAAAAGATTAATAAGACGTCATATTGGCAATAAAACGGAAATTTTCAAACATTTCTTAATAATACAAGGAGTATGAGTATGTGTAAATACAGAAAGCAGGTTAATATGATGCCATTAGAGAATTAAAAAGAAAATTAATCTGACCGCATATTGGAAGTTTAACGAACTTTTTCAAATGTTTGAGAATAATACAAAGAGAGTATCAATATGAGTAATACAGAAAGCAAGTAGATATGACGTCATCAAGTGATTATAACGTCATATGAATTTGAGGAACGCATTCAATCATGATAAACACCCGATTATGGAAATATTGGCATATTTTAGCATTTTTAAGGTCTCTCTACACAACATGTTTAATTTTGAAATTGATTTTTTTTATGATCGCATTTAGTCCACATGACAGATATTATTATGACAGAGTATAATAGCTATCGGACCGGCTCAGATTTTCGAAAAAACGAGAAAAATAGACCGGTAAATTTTTACTTTATAAAAAACATTTACAACAAATTCGTTTTTACCTTTTGAGTTGGCACTGAAGATGGAGCTTAAGGGCTCTGAAACAGCTTTTTGCCATTAGAAATTATTTTAATTTGTGCTAATTTAACGTTGCACATTTATTTTTAATATAACGGCACAAAGTTTTAATCCACCTTTTAGACACTGTAGATAGTGCTGCATATTCCTCGTCTTCCTACAAATTTTCGGAACGCTTGAATGAATGTTTTTGTGGTCAAGTCCGGAGTTAATTCTAGGTGTACTGCTCTTGTTACGGCACATGTGAAGAGCAATATATAGGTTTTCTTAGTATCATTGTGATCCTTAATGTACAACTGACCTAAGTAATCTAGGCCTGTAACTTGGAATGGATAGGCTTCATTTATTCTGTCGGCAGGTAGAGGTGCAGGAATCGGGGTGGCAGGTTTAACACGAAGTTTTTCACATAAATTGCATCTAAATATCAAACTCTTGATTCTTTGTCTTGCCTTCAATATCCAAGTATTTTCTCTAAGTTGTGTTAAAGTTTCCGATACACCACCATGTCTTGTTATTTCATGACAATCTTTGATGATAAGATTTGATAAATGAGATCTACTATGTAGTAAAACTGGATGAGCTTCATGGTACGAGATATTAGCTTGCTGTAATCGTCCACCAATCAAGATCATTTTTCTTTCATTTAAAATTGGATTGAACAGTCGAATAACTGAGTTTGCTGGTACTGGTTTTCCTTGCGTCAGCGCTGAATATTCTTCAGGGAAATGCTCCATTTGAGTAAGTTTAATCCAGTATTCTTCGGCAAATTCAAGTTCTTCTGTAGCCAAGGGACCACTTCTCTTACTCTGAGAATTCCTTGTATTGTGGATTAATCTTTGAATCCATGCTTTAATTCGTAATATTTGTTTAAGTTGGCTGAATCTTCGGATATCGAAAAGAGCTTCAAGTTTCGTTGTCCGGAGCATATTCACCACTTCATATTCTTTATTTTCTAAGTTGGTTTCTTGATCGGTATGAATGTTGGATTGAGGCCATTGACTTTCGCACTTCCTTAGCCAAGGTGGCCCAAACCAGCAAAACTCCAGGTCCTTTAGATTTAGCAGCAGGGTTATCATTTCCAGGACAGTGATTCCAACAATCAGGATCAGAAAGTTTTTTTATTTCATCTACTCTGTTCTTGACAAACATCTTCAATTTTCGAATTTTGTTACACATTGCTCTACGGGGGAAAATCCTTTGCAGTGTAATTTAATGATGTTTCACTATTTCAAATATAATAAATATTATATGCATTACAGAAGTGCACTATAAATTGCTTGATTAAAAGTATGGTCTATATTGCGTTTATCGTTCATTTACAGGAACACACAAAATATATTGGTTACAGTATACGTGCGATAATTACAGTCTATGTGTGATAAGAGCGTTTTCAACTCTGGTTTGCGTTTTTAAGTTTAACTATTTTTTTTTCATAGTACGTGATGTGTATAAATTCCGTTGATGATATACAGGGCTACACAAGAGAATTCATAAGTATTACAGACTTACTGAATTGCTTAAGGGTAGTTTTTAATTGTGTTACGCATTTTCCTACTGAACAAAATTAGTAGACTAATAGAAGGTTTTGGAATATAAATAAATTCATATACATGGCTACGCAAAGAACAAGATACATTATCGCTTACGATTGGTAATTGCTGGAAGTGAATTTTAAGTGCAAAAATGTGTACAAAAGTCTTTAGATAATATACAGGGCTGTACAAAAGATTTCAAGAGCATTTCCCTGGATTGGAGAAAATAGCTAAATGTGAATTTTCTTACTGAACTAAATTTTATCATGCTATGTAGCATATAGCCAATTCTATAGATCATATTGATCTTATAGCATCATTGTATGCACAAAATAATTCTACCACGTTTTTGACAATTGAAGGAAATTTCGAAAACTGTATTTTTCAAGGTGTTACATGTTTTCTAAACTGTTTACTTACATATCTTCTTTCACCTTATTTACCGGTGAAGTTTCGTTACAGTTTTCTCGATGTGTTGGAAAATGTTTCATAATCTATGCTTAGTGCATGATTTTTCGTTCTTGTTATATTATCTGTTATCTGTCTATTATCTATTATCTTGTTATCTGTCTATTTTATATAAATATAATAAGTATTTCTGACAAATAAACTGTAATAAATAAATAGCAAATGAAAAACAAATGGCCATCATTACTTACTCAAATATTGAGTAACAGATTTACAACTAGTATAGAATTGTGAGAAAACCAGTATACTTACCCTGGTGACTGCTTTGAACTAACCAGTTCAGTGAAATGATTAATACACTGAGTGTCTGCGGACTTTCCTGCAGTCTCTAAACATGCGCATAATATTTAGGTTAACTTGAATTCACTTTCGCAATTTGGTTTAAAAAATATTTATGTAACATAACCTGTGCTATTTTAACGTAATTTTGATAAAAGTTACTCTTTAAACATAATTTTGTAAAAAAATATTTTTTTCTACAGCAAGTTTAAGGAAATATATGTGTGAGACACTTAGAGGTTTTTAAACAGAATGGTTTTAATGATTGGAAGTATTTAATGATTGGAAATATCAGTAAGAGAGAAACAATTTCAGAATCACAAATATTATTTCCTTACTAAGCACAATTGAGTGATTTCTAAGGGCGTTCTTAATTATGTAAATCCATAGCACCCATAGTCGTCGTCTGGTCCATCAATCTGTCCGATTATAACAGCGCAAAAACTACTCAACCAAATGGTTTGAAATTTAATATTTATAATCGTTGCAGAATTTTGTTGAGTCATTTCAAATTTTATGAAAATCGAATCAAAACTTGAAAATATATTAATAAAAGTTTTCTTCATTCTATTAAATCCTATCATACGTAATTAATTGAATGGTATCCCATGATAGGTAATGAATCTAGATTGCCATGGTGATTACTTCGTATTTAAGATGGAGTCATATTATTTCCGTATTACCGAATTTAAAAGCCGAATTTCTATTCTAAAATTGGTTAACTATAGCAATAATATAATGTACCGAGAGTTTTTTGGATAGATGTTTCCGGAGAAATAGATGTTAAATTGAAAGAGAGCTAAATATGGATTTCAAGTTCTGAAATTTTCAAACCTAGGTTTAAGTTTTCCATTGGAATTTTCAGTAAATGTTGACAAAAGATAAAAGTTTGCCCACTTAAAATTGTACTTATTTTATTACGGAAAATAATCATATCCTAATAACAGACGATATAGTTCATTTCACTAAAATAATGACGATGATTGTTTTGCATTGTCTTGTATTGGATATTTGCGAATAGTATAATTTAATGTAACAGAATTGTAATTAATTGTTTGTAAAAGTGTATTGAAACTGAATTCCATAAAATAAAATTAATATCTATAATATGAAAATCTGCTCGTAAAATAAATTTTGTATTCATGTATTTTTGCATAAGAGTGCAACAGCTATTGCAGCAAGATCTGAATATTTATAAAACTAGTCACAGTTTGAACGCACCTCATTTGTCACGTTTGACGTGCAATTTCCAAATTGTTAATACTTTCTAACATAGTTGAAAAGTATTCATGAATTAATTATAGCAATGAATAATGTACCGAGAGTTTTTTGGATAGATGTTTCCGGAGAAATAGATATTAAATGGAAAGAGAGCTAACTATAGATTACAAGTTCTGAAATTTTCAAAGCTAGGCTTAAGTTTTAAATTGGAATTTTCAGTAAATGTCAACAAAAGATAAAAGTTTGACAACTTAAAATGTACTTATTTTATTACGGAAAATAATCATATCATAATAACAGACGATATAGTTCATTTCACGGAAATAATAACGATGATTGCTTTACATGGTCTTGTATTGGATATTTGCGAATAGTATAATTTAATTTAACATAATTGTAATTAATTGTTTGTAAAAGTGTATTGAAACTTAATTTCATAAAATAAAATTAATATCTATAATATGAAAATCTGCACATAAAATAAATTTTGGATTCATTTTTTTTTGCATAAGACCGCAACAGCTACTGCACCAAGATCTGAATATTTATAAAACTAGTCATAGTTCGAACGCACCTCGTTTGTCACGTTTGTCGTACAATTTCCAACTTGTTAACACTTTCTAACATAGTTGAAAAGTACTTATGAATTTGGTTTGTCTGTCTGTCTGTCCGTGCTCTAACTCCTGTAAATATATTCGAATTGTCATGCAATTGATATATATTACTTCTATATTACTGAGGTTTACTATAACATGTTCGGTATTAAAAATGAAGTGTGTAGAACGTACAGTTTTTTTACAGGTTGCACTTACAGTTCCTTTAAAAGGACACTGAAAAAGAAACCCGTTACATTCACTGTAAAAAATTTGGTGTAAAGTTCCGGAGAAAACCTGTGGCACCCTTCTGATACAGGTTTTCCCAGGAATTTCACCAAAGAAATTCTAGGTAACTTACACAAGTCAGTTACACACAAAACATATGGAACTTTACACAGATCACCGATCACTCGTTTACAATAATTCCGAAAAGTTACACAAAAGTTCAAAAGTGTACCTGAGAAAACTAAGGAATGTTTACACACAAAACATATGGAACGCTTCACCGTTGATCAGTAAATTCCACTTTCTCAAGTTTTCCGAAAAGTTACACAACTTTGTGGAAGATGTTACACCAGATTTCTCGGTATTCTCGGATCAGCAGAAATAACCCGAGAAAACCCAGCAATGTTACATAGTAAACGTCAGGAACATTACGCAGATTTTTTACATTGTTACGTCTATGGAGAAATATTCGTTGCGGTTTATTTTAATAATGTTTCGCTATTTCAAACATATTGAAATTGAAATACACCACACAGGTGAATTACTATAGAATACTTACTATGAGGCTTACTATAGAATACTATGTGTATAACATTCATTGTTCATTTACAAGGACACAGAAAAAGACGGTACTCTCAGTTAACAGTAATTATTGGCAATGCGTTTTTAAATTTAACTCCTTTTTTGTCTTTTACTTGATATGTATAAATTCTATAAATCATATACAAGGAATCACAAAGTCTCTCGAGTACATTTCCGTTTATTGACGGTAACTCCAGAAAGGGAATTTTCAATTGTGCTACGCATTTCCTAACTGAACTAAAATTTAGAATTCTTTCTAATATATATACAAATATATAGATCATATACAAGGCTGCACAAAATAAATCGAATATTTTTCTGAATATTGTTGGTAATTCCTGAAATTGGGTTTTTAAATATATTATGCTTTTCCAAACCCCTTGTTTACTTAGATATCATCTTTTATCTTATTAAAAGGTAGAGATTCGCAAAATTAATTTGGAAGTGTTGGAAAGTGTTACATAATTTATACTTGACGTATGATTTTTTTTCTTGTTTAAAAAGTAAACGAACTATTATTTTACCTTGTTTTTCTTACTTTAAAAACCAGTCGTAAAGAAATGCGATGGCATGTATCACAAGTATAATCAAGCACGTTATTAAGGAACATTTTGCATCGGTAAGTGCTATTACAGTCGTAAAGAAAGATGATGGTCTGTGAGCGAAAGCTGTGATACCGGGGCGGTCATCACTTGTATCACGTGCAGGGCTTGACAAATGCGGTCACAAGTCGCCACTGGCAACCATGTTTTTTTATCTGGCGAGCAAATTATTTATTCGGCTTTCTTTTTAATACAAAAATTGCCTTTAAAAATGGGAAGAAACTGTATTTTTTCTCTCATCATTTACTCGTGCGCTCTTCCTCTTCTCTCTTACTTTTAATGAATGAAAGAACCAAGTTTAAAAGGCATTTTCCATCTCATGCACAGAAAACGCCATTCTTTTCCGCCCATGTCACGTGATATGAATGTGGAGGGGTGTATTCAATAAAACTATAACAGACAGTGCCAATCTAGCCTCGGTAGCAACTAAAATGGGATACAAAGTTAAAAAACGGTATTGTAAGTTTAAAATTAGATTTTTGTGTCCAGAATTAAAACTGATTAATCTATCTCATCTATTTATTAAAATTACAACATATAAGTGATTATAAGTAATTAATTTGAAGTAAATCTATCAAATTTATAAATAATATAATACAATCACTTGTTAACTTTAAATTAATGTCCAATAATGCTTAAAGTGATAAAAAAAACATAACACAAAATATTTAAAATACCTTTCTTTAATGTAGATAACATATGTTTCATTCACAACTATCGGTGACATCTTCAGATTCTAATGATAAATACAAAATTCTCGCATATTTGAAAATAGTAAAACATATACCACGAGATCGCATGTCCAAAGTTAGTAGGTGCTTAATTTGGCCAAAACTGGGAAACGTGAAAAAAATCTATATATTTAAAACGCTAAGCGATTTCTTTCGACAATCCGTGAGAACAAACTACTGCATCAAATTACATCATTCTTTTTTTAATGAAAGATATTTTGACACAGATTTGTTATCGTGCATTCGTTTGTTCGAAAATGTAATTAATTAACCGTAATTTTCAATTAAACTTTTACGTCTGCTAATGACGTCATAATCGGATAACGCCTACTGTTCCGAAGCACAGAGTTTATTTTCTAAACTCTGTGGTTGAATAAAAGCGAAATAATAAATATTAAAAGCACGCGGTTTTAAGGCCGAATATGTTAATTTGCAAGTTAAATTTCGGTAAAAATACTTATCCGCGTGTTTTATAAGCGAATAAAAATTCTTTATTGTGACGTCACGGCAATATTGTCCATTGGGTTTATTTTATCATTATGCATTATAACTTTGTTGATGCCCTTTTTTCATTACAGTTAAATACAAAATATATTTATATTTGTGTGCATGGTGTTTAAGCATTAATGTAAGGTATATGAAGTACGTGTGAAAAGTTTGCGCCGGTAAAAATTACGTTATGCTTAGCTTGAAGTGCATTTTAACATTGATAAAATTAAAGAGAAAAATGTATATGATTGTGTTAACATGACATAATTTTACTGATTTTTGTATTCATAATTATAAAGATTAGAATTGGAGCCGTCATTGATTGCTTCATCTTGATTGCATACCTTGATTACATGTTACCAATTGTTTGTTTTTTAATTATAGGATAGAAGATTTCCTTTTTTAATAAAAAAAATCACAAAAGTAAAGGATTTCAGGAAATTTAAAGTTATTAAAAATAGTGTTATGGTAGAAAAAAATCTTAAAATAATTATTGTATTTTTAGCTAGAATAAACAATGTAAGACTAATATTTCATAGGAATTATTTTGGTAGATTTATTATAAGTTCATTTAACAGTTCCTATTTCTTTCACTGTGAATTTCTCTTTCGATGTCAAAAAATGTTTTTCCACTTTTGGACGCCAGCCAAAATACAGTGGAAATTTTTAGAAATGTACAGCAGTTGTGACAACAAAGGCGCTATCGCTTTAGCTTTCATTGCGCTTACATCACTTCGAAATACTACAAATTTCTATTTTTTACTACATTTTACAATTTCAATTCTTACATCATCAATTAGAAAAAAAATTAGCTTTCGATTGAAATTTTTTTAATAAAAAAAATCACAAAAGTAAAGAATTTCAGGAAAAAAAAACTTGAAATAATGATTGTATTTTTAGCTAGAATAAACAATGTAAGGCTAATATTTTATAGGAATTATTTTGACAGGTTTGTTATAAGTTCATTTAACAGTTCCTTATTAGCGGCAAAGTCTTATTTCTTTCACTGTGAATTTTTCTTTCGATGTCAAAAATGGTAGTCTACTTTTGGACGCCAACCAAAACACAGTGGCAATATTTAGAAATGTATAACGGTTGTGACAACAAACGGCACTATCGCTTTAGCTTTCATCGCGCTTACATCACTTCTAAATACTAAAAATTTAACTTTTTTACTACATTTTACAATTTCAATTCTTACATCCTCAATTAGAAAAAAAAATTAGCTTTCGATTGAAATTTATTTGAAATCTGCCGCTTAATTTAACGACTTTTTAAATAATTTTCAAGCATGAAATATTTTTCAATTCTATCTTATCAATGACCACCAGTTTACTTCAATAATGTAAAATAGCCCCTGGGAAAGTTGCCACAATTGAAAATAGATTTCCCTAACCATCATAAAAAGTAAATAATAATTTTAAAAAAAAGTGTTAAATCATAAGATCAGATTATCCATAAGATAGAACATTTTGGCGCTAAACAAAAATCTGCCAGGAAAATAAAAATAAAAAAAAGACAATTTTTAGTTTATGTTGAACATAAAATTGATATGTTGCATTCGTTGATGAATATGTTCCATCAGATATCAGGATATGCTAGGAATTGCATTTTTTTATTTTTTTACGTTTGCCAACTGTATAAGAGGAAAAATATCCCCGACTGTGATGGAAAAGGGATAATCATCCTGATTATGTCAAGGAACCGAAGAAACCATACAAATAAATTACACTTGAAAACATTAAAAATCTCCCTCATCTGCAGAGAGATTTATTACTGTAAAAAACTTCTTAATCTTTGCATAAAAATTGATTAGCTTAAAACAATGGATGCGTTTTAGAAGATATGGATTTGAAACGAACAATGATTAAAGAGGACATTTTAAAACTTTTAATTTAATCATTTTAAAACTTTTTTAACGTCGAATTTCGACGGTGCTTTTGGGCAGATGCAATGCACATGCGCATAGGGGCTCATTCGGTTGCATTATCACAGGGGGGGGGGGTGGAGATGTGTGCTTTATTTACTATGTTCTGTTATTTACTGAATATGATATGAACGTAGGAATATACTATTTGTATACACTTCATAGGTCCATGAATTTTTTTTCTTGCCGTGGGGAATATGGTGGTAATGTCAAACTGATTTGCATTACACAGTTATTTACGGATTGTTTGTTTGGAGTTTGCATCGGAAATAGTACTGTATTTGACTGGGGAAAAATTAAATAAAATATTTGAAAGACTGTTTTATATGCATCCCTTCATAAATAATAAAGAAGCTTATTTTACTGATATTGTTATAGTATTTTTTTGCGTCAAGTTTTGACGGGTTCCATCTGGTTATTATTTATTTTTATTTTTATTGCTTTTCCATTTATCGATCATCGCGTGCCAAATTTTAGCAAATTCAAACGAAACGGTTTCGTTACAAATGCAATCTTTTCGCAAATATATTTCTATAGATTCACGGATAATGGATGAGAAATAAGCCCTTGATTGAAAAATTATTTTACTATTATTGAAATCTATCTGCAAGTGCTCCTTACTATATTAGAATATGAAATTAGAATATACTATAAAATATGTTTTTTTTTACCACTTTAAGCATTATTGGACACTATCAAATTTAATTAAAATTTTAAGAACACAACACAGTACTAGTTTAGTACTAGTGTAGTTCAGTATTTTAAACCATATAACTAATAATTTTAAACTATGATTGTTATTATTATTTTTTTCAGTTAACAGATAAAAAACGTTTGTTTGTTTTTAACACTTTCCAACCTAGTTGAAAAGTGTTTATGACTTCGGTTTTTCTGGTCGTATGGCCGTCTGCCGTCTGCCATAAGGCCATCTGGCCGTCTGGCCGTGCTCTAACTCCCGTACATATGCTCGGATTGCTCTGCAATTTTTATATGTTATTGTCGTTATCTATAGCATGTTCCCTATTTCAACGGAAGTGTGTAGCACTTATAGTTTTTTTACAGGAACACTCAAAAGAATTCCGTTACATTGCGGTCTATGGTGAAAAATCATTTGCGATTTATTTAAATAATGTTTCACTATTTTAAACGCATTGAAATTTATATATATCACGAAAGTGCATTAGAAGAAGCTTAATATGGAATAGAGTGTGCTTAGCGCTTATAGTTACTTTACAGGGACAGTCAAAAGAATTCCGGTACATTACGTCTATGGAGAAAAATCGTCTGCGGTTTATTTAAATAATGTTTCACTATTTTAAACGCATTGAAATATATATATATATATTACTATGTTGTACAAGAGGCTTACTACAGAATAGTGTGTGTACAGCAGCCATCGTTCGTTTACAGGTACACACAAAAGAATTCTCTACTGTCTGTTAAAATTAATTCCTGGAAGTGCATTTTAAGTTACTGAACGCGCTTTTAATTTTAACTCGCTTTTTGTCTATTACGTGGTGTGTATAAATTCTGTAGATCCTATACAGGGAAGCACAAAAGTTCGCGAACACATTTCCGCTTATTGGCAGAAACTCTAGACGCAGAATTTTAATCTGTGCTACGCGTTTCCTAACTGAACTAAAATTTAGCATCCTATGTAGTATATATACAAATTTATAGATCCTATACAGGGCTTAATAAAAGTATTCGGATATTTTTTCGAATATTGTATATGTTGGAAATTCCTGAAATTATGTTTTTAAATATGTTATGCGTTTTCCAAATTGTTTACTCAGATGTTATCTTTTAACTTTTTAAACGGTATGATTTGTAAAATTATTTTGGAAGCGTCGGAAAGTGTTACATAATCTATGTTTGACGCATAATTTTTCGTTCTTGTTTAAATAAACTTTGGGAGAGGTGGGGGTGGTTAATTTTTTTTTCTGGCAGCTAGAATTTTTTGCTAGCTACCACATTTTATCAAATTTGTAAAGCCCTGATCACAAGTATGATCAAACATGGTGATAAGGAACGTTTTGCTGTTGTAAATCCATTACAATTTTATGATGGCTAAGTTCAATGTTGGGTTCCACCACCATTATTATTTTTTACAAGTCTTTTTCTATACTGCTGAGGTCATGGACGATTTTGCGTTTGAGTTCAGAATTAAGTATCTCATGCAGCGTTCCTGAATCGTTGATGCTGATTATTCCATTTATTTTTTTTTCTCTGCAAGATTTAGATCGTATGTGCGCAGCATAAAGTATATTTTGGTTTGTTTATGTTTTTACTACTGAATTGTTTGTTCATTATAATAGCTTATTGGCATGTTTTGAAGGAATAATACGTATAATTAAAAATGCATTTTTGTGGACCATTATTTGCAGGAATTTATTTTGCATTTATTTTCATATTTGCAGTCTTATTTTCAAACACATCTCGACGTATGTGGAGCGACCACCGATCATGGGTAAAAATTTTAAATAGAAATGAAAAAAGTCTTGTTGTAATTACAAAACTAATTACAAATTGTAATTACAAGAGACATAGACTAAATCGTAAATAAAAACACTCTTAACTCTAAAATTTAAACTACTGATTGGTGATAAGTTTGTTCTAAAAGAAATATTGCTGCAACTTATGTTAATGAATGTGCCATGTGATGTTTAATACTTTACACAACATATATTAACAACTATTTACAAAATTTTGATATTAATTTACATATACATAACTTTGTGATACTTAACATATAACTAAAATTATGCTGTAGAAAATGTCGTAAACAATGAGAAAAAAAAAATACTGATGCGAAAAACATAACTGAAACTTTTGCTGCAGAAGATATTATAAACAGTGAATAAAACACTGATGGGATTGCGAATTTCATGCATTCTAAATATGTTGGACACAGTTGTTCTAGAAGGGAAGGTTGAAGTACATTTCAAATCATAAAATTTGTAGTTGATTGCGGTACAATCACTTTAGATTTAAGTTGTAGTACCGGATGGAACAAGTAATATTAAATAAAGATGTATTTCAAATGGAGAATACCTGTTTATAGGAATATTTATAATTTTTGCTGAAGTTATAACAAATTAAAAGAAAAACTACTCTGCCTGTAAAAATAATAAAATAGGTAAATATATTCATGTTCATAAGCATATATTTTGTGATTCTGGTGACATCAAACCCGCGAACCTTGATAAATGAATACTGAAGACACAGCACTCACATTCACTTTGATGTTCAGCACATAGATTGTTCGATAGTGTTCAAAATGAAAAATGATAATAATAATATCACATGTTGCCACTTTCAGAAAGTTAATTGTCTAGCAAAAATTCAAAACAATGTAGATATTAAATAAGATATTTTGTAAGAATATAATAATAAGTGTATGAACTAAACATTTAAAAACATAAATTGAATTCAGAGTTACAAACAGGATTAATGGGATTGAAATACTTGTTTGATAAAATGCATCTTGAGTAAATCTCGCAAATTACCTCTATTTCTTTCAAAATTTCAAAGTATTAATCATCAGCATGCAAAACTACAAAATATCACGTTTTAAACAAAACTTTTATGAAAGTGTTCTAAAAAGTGTGCATTCGAAAGATGCATTGAATATGCTGCTAGCGCTTCAATATTATTAAATATTAAAATACTTTTCTGAAACATTAAAAGATATTTCAATAGCGAATGTATATTTAAAAGGATTATCTGTCTTCCGTAAATATTCATCAAAAATTTAAATATTAATTCACAAAATGTTTTGCTTGTTGTATTAACATTTCTAATATTCATTAAAATGATCTGAATGTTTAATAAAGAATTTTGATTTAGCTTCACGAGTTTAATTATGTTATACAAGAATTTCGAATTATATAATAAATACCCATAGGTGTTTCAATTTATTATTTTTACAGTTTACATTGAAAAATCCTGATTACAAAAACAAAATTTAATTAACTTATATATTTTTTCTTATTGAAAATATATATTTGTTTTAACTGTGGGTTTAGAAATATTTAAAAGGGATATGTAAAATTTTTTGTCTTAAATATCTATATTTTATATATATGTTTAATAACCATAATAGTTTATATTTATATTATAATATTTATAACTATAATAGATGATATTTATAATACTTAATGTTTTAAAAAATGTGTCGCTTTTATAATTTTGAATTGATATAAAAACTGAAATTATGCATACGTTAAAAGTTCTGAAATCCCAATATTGTGTAATGATAAGAAATTTTTAAATTGATACTTGACAGTTTTAAGAAGACAGAAAAAAAGTTTTGATTTTTTTTTTGTCTCTTAAAATAACCTTCATACACACGAAAATTATATTTCATTAGTTTGAAAAATATATCGAAAATGAAAGCGCAATTTTCTAGATATAAAAGTAGGACATGTCACAGCACATTTTTTCAAAATCGGTACAAACTAGATCCCCCGATTTTCAATTAATCAACTTGATATTATTAAAAATTAATTTTCACATAATTTTCAATGGATTACATCGAATTTTTTGCAAATACTGTAAGCAAATATCCAAACAATTTCAAAACGCCCATGAAATTGTACATAATACTCAATTTATTTTCAACTAAAGCAATACATATTGTCAAAACTTCATCATTCATAAAACGTTATTCTAAATTTCAATAAATTTGTTTTCATTACAAATTTATGTTATTGATGTGAGCAGCAATGGTTCATAAAATAATGTATAAATCATTAACCATAGCGTTCGCGGTGGTCAGTTTGACTGCGACCTTAAAATATTTTTATAAAACTTGAGTAAAATTTGCTGCTGTTATTGGTTAATGAGATATTTGTGATTGCATTTGATTTCATAGTATTTTCATATCAAGTTCCGTTCATGAGTATTTCAAGTTATTGCCTAGGAGACAATGGAAACGGGAGGATCAAACGCCCTCTACACTAACAGAAAACTGATATCGCCTTCATCTAGAACGAATAAGTAGTCATTTTCTAAGTCCTTAAACTAGAAATATAGATTTCCGAGATATGCTAATAATGTAAACAAATAAACTGAATAGACGGAATAATCGTGAAATTTCTAGTCTATAGTTTTCTAGAAACGATACATTATATTATTAATCGTTTGAATTGCGAGAAATTATCACTTGATTTCTGGAATACATTCATAAACTAGAATTATACTTACTAAAACTAACCTCTTGTGATCAAATTTATTTGCAGAGATTTTTAAATAAGTTTGACAGGATAATATAGGAAAACGCTCTTAGATTTGAATAGGGGAGAGTAGAACCCTCTAGTACAGGAAACTAGTATTTATAAGGATGACATGGAACTATTTTTTCAAGTGCCACAATTTATTTTCTAGATTCCAGTGACAGAAGTTTTTTTTTCAGAATACTAAAGGAAGTGTGACATTCGAGCTGGTTAACTTCTGTTTTGAATACTTGACAAAGAATACTGAACAACAAAGAATGTTGGTTGTACGCTGTGTAGTAAGTGATAATTCACATCCTTTGTTGTATTCATTAATTTAAAGCACAAATTCAGCTTTGCTAAAAATTTAATTCATTATAAAAAACCTTGACAAAATTTAAAAATTTATGTAAAAAAATATGCAAGATAGAAACTAGAAATTCACGTATGTGTTACTTTAGATATTGGAGTTTTTCTATGTGTAAAAAAAAATCAACAGATGACGCTAGTTGTTCCGTGATAGCAACATTTACAGAATGGCTACCGATCACGTTCAAAGACGACGTCGAAAGAATTCGCCAAGCCTTTTCTCGTAGCCCGCAGAAATCGGTAAGCCTGCTGTGAGGCAAATTTCAATTTCATTTCCAACAGTGCATGGTGTGCTTCATAAGAAACTTCGCCTTCTTGCGCATAAATTACAGGTGCTGCAAAATTTACAAAGTAATGACAAACCTCCTCTCCAGACATTACACCTCTGGACTTTTTGGAGGGGATTTGTTAAAGACTAAATTTATTAAACAAAAGTGAAAAGTGCTGTAGAACCGAAAACACCCATAATTGCTCCAATTTCATGTATCACGCAATCGATGTTGGAACGCACATGGGATGAGATAGATTATCGACTCGATGTTCTCCGTGCCACGAAAGATGCACATGTCGAAATTTATTGACTATATTAAAAAAAAAAACTCTAATAACTTAGGTAACACATGCGTGAATTTCTAGTTTCTACCTTATATATATTTTGTTTTATAATTTTTAAAAATATGTTAAGGTTTTTTGATACATGCTGTATATTCACCAATACTGGGTTTTAATTCGTCTCATGCGTGCCACTGAAATTATGTGCTTATGATTGACTTTCCATGTTGTGCGGCAAAGTTGAATGCCTTGCCAATATATAAAAGTGAGGAATGCTGCACTGAATGTCGTCCGGATAGCTCAAAATGACAGAGCATTGGTGCGTAAAACCAAAAGTTCCGGATTGGATCCCCGGCCTGGACATTTTTCACTCTGTTCGTTGTACACTGCGTAGTAAGCAATAATTCACATCCTTTGTTGTATTCATAAATATGTCGTTTGGTAAAAAATAAAATGTAATAAATTCTCAATTTCGAAAAAAAAATCAAGATTTTTTTTCTTTAAATTAACGCTACTGGAAAGGAATTGAATTTTCAGAAAAAAATGGAATGTAATGTCTTAAATAACCAAACCATTCTATTCTCACTAACAACAAATTTAATATAACATTCACAAACACGCAATAAAGGAACATGAAAAATAATAATCAGGAAAAGATACAGCGTGTTGCCATACGGCTTGTATAAATTCACATCTTTGAAAAATAACATTTTCTTCATCACTGGAGTGATGTAATAGCAAGATGCACGCGCATAAAAAGATAAACGTATTGCCTGCATGAAAGAAAGACTACAAATGGAATATACTAAATACAGCCAAAAAATATATACAAAATTATTTAAATAGCTTCAGTAGATCGAGAGAAAAAAATACACCAGTATCAGCTGCTTTCTATATTTTATCGAAACTGAATATCCTTTTGTCACTTGAATACATCACTTTACGATCCATAATGCAACCTAAATTACAAATGATATATTAATAACTTTGAAATTAATAAACGTCTTAGACATTCAGAAATATTATCAAAATGTTTCATTTTAACTCTCTGCAAGATTATTTACATCCTTTGCTTTTTAACTTTAAGTCGCTTTCTTCACCTTATTCAATAATTTCTTCCCAGAATGTTTACTATATTATGCTAGTTACAATGACTTCGAAATCTTAGAAAATGTGTCAGGTAAATTTCAAATAACATTTTCCTTGAGTAAAAGGCATTCATTCATAAGCAGCTGTTTATTTTGAATAGAAAAATCAACAAAGACATTGTGGAACGCAATGGGTTATTCAAATATAAAGACCTAGATTATATACTTTACATTAATCTTCAATTTTAAAATTAATTTTATTATAAAAAATATTCTTTGTACTACATTGTATTTACGTATGCTTTTACATTTTAGTTTTCAATTAACGTAACCAATGTTATTTGAGGAGAATATGGAGAAAATATGTCTTCGCAAGATTGTAAATATATTTAGGTTGAATGGTCTTAAATAACCAAATTACATATGCTAGGTTTAGAAACAAAAGTACAGGGTGATTTTTTTTTAAATTGTGAAAGTAAAACCCTATAACAAAACAACCACTGATCCAAATGACCTAAAATTTTACCAGTATGCACACAAAACAATGGGAATTTTTTTGGCGTGGTTAAAAAAAACTTAAAATCGCACCGACAGATGGCGCTGTACATGCAGTAAAGTCGGGAGACGAACTTGTGGCATAATTTCCCTGTCCACCGCCGATAGACGATTGCGATTATCATGCTTTCTGATTAGTTGTTAAACCGAACGCTTTATAAGTCATTACTGGTTGAACTTGGTTTCTTATATAATATCTATTAATTTCTACATAATCTAATTAATTTATAACTGTAATATAATAAATATTATAGTAATATAACCTAATTAATTTCTATATAATCTAATCTCTATCTAATCTAATATTTCTATATAATCTAATAATATATATTAATTTCTTATATTATATCTTCTTATATCTTCATAATCCTCTAAAATACCGGAAATGACTTAAAAAGCGTTTGATTTTACAAATAATCAGAAAGCGTAAAAGTCCCAATCGTCGATCGGCGGTGGAGATGGAAATTATGCGAACTTGTGCCCGGAACACGCCCATTGGCGATAAAAACGTGAAGTACGCACATCTCGTGTTCATTATTCTACGGAAATCCTTGCAATGACTGCGCCATTGACGGACCGTGCCTTGTTAGTGAAACTGTATTATCAGAATAATGACAGGGCAGCAACTGCTTTTAGGAGATTTAGGACACCTAAAAATTTAAGAAAAGGTCCAATGGCGACAGAAGGTCTACGGAAGATGGTTTTTCAAAGTACCGTCCATTGTTTTCCTCCCACAGACGATATTCTTTGTTTCTGCTACCTTACAGCGCCATCTGTCGGTGTGATTTTAAGTTTTTTTTTATCCATGAATAAAAAATTCCCATTGCTTTGGGAGCATACTGGTGAAATTTTAGGTCATTTGGATCAGTGAATCTTTTGTTATAGTGTTTTACTTTCACAACTTTTAAAAAAATCACCCTGTATATATTAGTAACTGCAATTTCAAATCCTAATCATTCAATGATAAACGATACACTGTTTTCAAAAAAGCATAGTTCGATTTAGGGTAAACGTCGCAGTTGTAGAAGATAGTTATGAATTAGTTAAGTATTCAAGAATTTAATTTGGGTAACATTTATAAAACTAAAATTGCATATATCTGTGTTAAATTAGTGTAAAATTAAGCTTTAATTATCTGTGTAGCAGTGAAGAGATCTCGTAAGATACATTATGCGTTTATACAAAAATCATATCTAAATTTAAAGTACATTATTTCGAAAAACGTTAGATGAATAATATATTTCGAATTTTCTAAATAAATTGAAAATTAACATAAAATATTTGTAAATATGTTGTTTATTACGAAATTATTGCATCAAAAAATGTCCAAAATAATTATTTTTTAATTAATGTTAATCTTATAGAATTTTTTAATGAGTATTAAGGAAATTTCGAGTAAAATGTATTTAGACTAAAATACTATTGTGATATATTTTTGGAGTTTTCAAATTTGTATTATTTTGGAATGTAAACATGAAGTACTGAATAAGGTTTGACAATTAAAGTTCATTTTTTGCAAATTGTTTAAAAAGTAAAGTTTTTGAAATATTATATTGTGATGCGAGTTAGAAAGTTAAATAACTTAACTATTATTAAGTAGGATGTAGTTAAAGATACCATAAGAAAAACATAAACATCCAAAATAATTTTAAGGAGTTGTTCTTCTAATTAAATATAATTTTAGAAAACCAATCATTTGTTATTATAAATTCAATCTACAAAAATAAGTTTACTATCATATTAATAAAAGTATGTCTTTCTATTGTAGAAGATTGACCGCACTTAATGGAAACGATTTAGGATGCACTTAATGGAACGAACACAGTTAGTAGCTTCACATATATTCCCGTTTTTTATTGCAACGTTTTGCGTCTGTTGGAAAGCCTTTGCTCTTTTCTGCAGTTAAAACAGGTGGATTTAACTTTGTGCCGTTATATTAAAAATAAATGAACCACGTAAAATAGCACAAGTAAAAATATATAAAATGGCAAACAGCTGTTTCGGAGCCCCTAAACTTCATTTGCCAAATGGATTTAACTTTATGTCGTTATATTAAATATAAATGAACAACCTAAAATAGCCCAAGTAAAAATATATAAAATGGCAAACAGCTGTTTTGGAGGCCCTAAAGCTCCATGTGCCAAATTCAAAAGATTAAAACCTAATCAAATTTTTAAGCCATGTAAATATGCTTGAGTCTCTCGCACGCACCTAAGATTGAATGGCGTTGAGTTTTACAAAACAACAGCGGAGTCAGGAAACACATGTGACGCAGGAAACCAATATGAGCACCAGACCGGGCGAGATTAAGTAGGGAGGAGAAAAAAGGGGGGGAGGGAACCGAAGAGAATGAATTAAATGAAAGTTAGCCAGACATTTGAAAATTTGAAAAATTTGGTGTACTAGACATATCATTAAGGTATCTGACTACGTTTAAAAAGGGGTTTTTGACCAAAATTGTCAAAATGGTTTTATTACATTTTATTGAAGCCCAACTTTTTACCTTTCCAAAGCTATATTTATTTTTATTGTATGACAAATAGAACTGGAGTTGTAGCGGTTTTTAAACTACTCAACAGCTGTCACTCAAACCGGAAGTACTGTTTAAAGGACCGGAAGTACTACTTAAAGTGCTAACTGGGAGGGGGGGAAGCAAAATTATGGTCTTCTAGAAATAAACAAAAGCTCAGTACTTAAAAAAAAGTATGGCTCATAAAAACAGTGAAGTTTAGATGCATACTACTATGTAAATTCTTGTAGTAAAACATTAATCTCAACTTTAAATGCATTTTTTGGAGAATGTAATTTTTGATGAAAATTCCATACACAAAACATGATTTCTCAAAAAGTTATTAGAATATCACTATGAAATTTAAAATGCATGTTGTTTGTACTATTGTGAAGGCAATGAACTACAGATTTAATTTTAGAATAAATATTTTTTGTTTTATGGATGTTTTCGTAGAAAGACATCGATGAATTTTAAGAAAATCAGCATGTACAAAGGTGCGATATACTATAAGTTTTGAAACATTTAAAATATCTCTTAGATAGTAGTTCATTGCCTTCACCAATGTCATAAGTATGAAGTGTAAAAAGGAAATTAAGATACATACAATATATTTTTCTGTAGCGCGTTTTGCGTAATAGGCCAAATTTCACTAAATTTTACCACAAAATCCCCATTTACCAAAATTTCATCAAGGAATGAAATATTTTTTACCCTTTTCCACAGTTTCTAGTCATAATCTTAATAAAAATAAGTTAAAAAAATAATTAAGTAGCTTTTATGGAAAAAATTGCTCCGTACGTAGTCAGGCACCTTAACTAAGTTGCCTGAATCCTTCGATATATGATAAGCTTCCCAAAAATCAAGGTCATAAATAGATGAGCATTTCTGAATTCTGAACCCTCTGAAAAATTAAAACTGTGATTGTCAAACCAACAATGGCTAGCAATCGCTGAACGCTTCGTGTCACAATTTTTAACATAGTTTTTATGTTCCCCCAAGCGGACCCTAAGGGGTCGTTTGGTGTGACCTATGTACATTTTATCACACTGGCAAGATATCTTATAAATTCCACAATGTGAACATTTGTCAATTGGATGTTTAAGATCTGTAAATTTCATTTTGTTAAATGGTGCATATTATTACATAAAAAAGACCAAATTAACTATTATTTAATTAATGTTAATCTTATAGAATTTTTTAGTGAGCAATAAGGAAATTTCGAGGATGTATACAGAAATTCTTTTCTGTAGTTCTGGCTCAAATTTTCTATGATAGTAGAATTTTATTAGTATAGTAATATCAATTTTCTTCCATACCTCTTAGACGGCTTTATCTAAATTAGCTATTGACAAATGGAAATTTAGACTACTACTGGATGAAACATGAATTTGCTTAAGTAACTGTAACTAGAAAACAATTTTGTTTTAAATTAATGTAAAAGAACACCCAACAAATTAGGTTTGTGAATGTAAAGAAAAGTTTCCAAAAATATTCAAATTGCTTCTGGATTTTGTTACGAAACTAAATGAAAGCTCTAAAGTACAGGTAATGTTAATTCATTCTATTATGTTATTGAACCCCAAGAAGGAAATACCAGTTTTATATGATAAAAACTTCAATAAACTCTGTAGTCATGTGCACAAATCCTTCTACAAAGTCCCACTTCGAAGGCAATTGGCATATATTTAGCGAAACATAATCATAAACGGAAATAAATTATACCCGGAGAAAATAACCTGATGCTATAATTAGCGAGTTATGTGCATTTGGCTTGTTAAAGCGAGCATTAGGAATACGCCATTCCCAAACACTGAAAAGACTTTCGAAAGTTGTCTTAGAGGTATGGAAGAAAACTTTCAAGTCTATAATAACAATGAATGTCTCTTTAAAATCTTAATAAATTGTGAAAAAATATTGAAGAATGTATGTATACAATATTAAGTCAATCAACTATTAGAGGCGAATCTCGATAGATTTCTTATCATAAAAATTTTAAAAAATCGAGTTTTATCTCCAAAGCTCTGCACAATTTGGTGAACATTATGTTGTTAAATGCTTGTTGGTGTAATGATTTTGAGTTCAACACTGTTTTCTAAACGAATAAAATTTATAATATCTTTGAATTAGAATATAACAATAACATAGTAGTTTATGTACGTTTAAAAAATAAAAGCAATTTACGATGATTTTCAAGCACTTAAATTCCTACATGAATTACTCGATATTTTATTTTTCTTCTCACAAGGGCTTATAGCTGTACGTGTACATATAGGAATAAATATGTAAAATATTGTCTGCAAGTTATTCAAAGAATTTTTATCATAAAACTGTGGATGATGAATCTACAGAATAAATCAAACTAATTCCACATTATGAATATTCAAAACATATTAACAGATAGGTGGAACGGGAGGAAGTTTCTGAAGGATTTTTTGGTGTAAAATGTCCAAATAATTCGATCACTTTTTTACAAATCCTACTGTGTTATTTTGTATATTAACACTGTAGTGAGACATTTGTAATGCATTAATATAATTACAGAAATTGCTTTTCTTTTCCGAAATTTCCTTTTTATTTTTTGAAATTTTTATTACCCCTGAAATGAAATATTATTTTGAATATGGTTAAATAAAACACGTTTAAAAATATATAGAAAATTCCACATAGTAAAAACGTCAAATTCACCTTCGTAAATTTGGAAAAACACAATGCTACATTGATAAAAATTTATTTGTTACTATAACAGGTGCAAATACTAAACACATTGATACAAATTTATTTGTTACTATAATAGGTGCAAATACTAAACACATTGATACAAATTTATTTGTTACTATAATAGGTGCAAATACTAAACACATTGATAAAAATTTATTTGTTACTATAATAGGTGCAAATAATAATGTCTTAGAAACGTGTTTTTCTAAAACACGTTTTTTTCGTACAGAGTTTTCAAAATATATTCCTGTTGAACTGATATTTATTGTTATCATTAAATATAGCAAGCAGGTTTTTTTCTTAGAAAATTCATTAAGTCGTACTAATACGTCATCAACAGATCGATATTTAGCCTAATACTGAAATAGGAATCTTTTTTTATTTAAGGCAATAATGATATTTCATCCAAAATAATTTTATAATTACGTATATCCATTGGATGGGTATATTCAGTAATTTGCTTTCAATTTCTTTCGATTATGCACTTATGGAATCATTTCTTTTAAGAAGATGTTTATTCTCATACAAAATTTCAGACAGAGCTATCGCTCATTGTCAGGGCTATCCAATAAAGTCAAATCCTTGCAAGGAATACGGATTTTATGGATATAAATGAACGGTGAAAATCTTTTCCACGAAGTGCAAACGAACGTCTGTATAAATAGCTTTAAAATATATATAATAAATTCTAATTTATTTAAAGGTAGCTCTAAAAATGCATAGTTATTATTCAAATAGATTTGTATAGACGTGTTTCTGTGGAACATTAAAGAAATAACACGTATTTCGGAGCTTAGTATTACCATATCCCCAAAGATGATATAAAGATAATGTAAAGTATATTTTTACGATTAGGTAAAATTAGGTATAGATACGATTAGGTATAGAAAATAACAATCATTATCTCATTTCCTGTTATTATTATAGTTGGTTTATTTTTATGGTATTTTTCAACACTAAGTCTAAAAACATTTTATTAAAATATTCGAAATAATTTATCTAAAATCTTAAACTTTTCTTTTTACAATTCAGTTTTTCTTTCCTTATATAAAATATTACATAAAGTTAGAATTTCACAACAAGTCGAATTTCTATTACGAACATAAAAATGACTTAAAAATATCTAAGCTGACATGAGACTTAGAACATAGAATGATGTATAATTGATTAAGGGGTAAATATCTTTCAAATTGTTAAAATGTTTTTTTCGTTTTACGAAGCCACTTGTTGATATTTTAGCTTTTTCACAACCATTTGTATTAAATTAAACACGAGCTTTTGAAAGATACACAAGCTGTCGAATAAAGGTGGTTACACAGTTTATTTCCGTAAGTATAAGATCTAGTTAAAAATTGTAAATTATAAAATCCAAACAGCAGATTTTCATCACCATGGGCAGTGGTGGTGTTTCCAACGGAATTAAACAAAAAAAATTACGCATCCCCCATAATAAAAAGTACCAAATTACAAAAATAGTCCTTGCCCTCACTTATGAAATACGCACACACACACATAAAAATTGTTATCAGTTTGAATTGAAATAATGGCTAGATTCAGCAATGAAGACCTTTTAAAAGTAGTTATGATATACGCTAAGTGCAAAGGAGACAATTCTCAAACGGCACGAGGTTTTGAATGTCGACTTCCCAATTCACCGAAGCCTAATCGGATGTTTATTTATAGGTTATTTAGACGTTTGAAAACGGACGGGATCGTTACAGCATCTTCCAGGACTGGAGCGCAATCGTCAGTATAGTCACAATGACATAATTGATATTCTAGCCAATTATCTTAAGAATACGAATGCGAGAGTTTGAGAATCATGTTCAGTTATAACTATTTCACGATCTACAATTTGGAAAATACTTCCTGAAAAAAGTGGCATCCGTAAAGTATATATGGGGTGCAAGCACTCAATCCTTCCACTTACGCAAGTTGTGTGGATTTTTGCAATTGACTTCAAATACAACGTGCTGTGAATACACTGTTCGTATGGAATATTCAGGACAGAGTGTGCAGATGAATGTTTGTTTACGGAAGACGGGGATATCAAACGCCGTAATGATAATTATCTACGATTTTTTAAGTAATGACAATACGCATCAAGTCGTCGTTCATGAAGTACATCAGCAACATCGATTTTCTATATCTGTGGGATGTGGAATCTGGAACAACACATTAATTGGCCCTGTTTTTTATCAAGGAACACTGACAGGAAATAGGAACCATTACTTTATTTTAAATGTTGCTGTGAAATATTTTATGGAAAATACAGTAACATTAAATGATTACAATTGTGTTTGGTTTCAACACGACGATGCTCCACCACATAACACTCAAGTATCGAGTCATTTCATTTATATAGAGTTCAGAAATTGTTGAATTGGTCTACACGTGCTCACAGAATGGCCACCTTTGTCATCGGATCTAACCCCTTACTAGATTTTTCCTTGTGGGGGCAAATTTGTGTATTGGTGTATGTTCAACGTCCAGTAAATGTGAATGATATGTGTGCCAGAATAACTCATGAGTTTCAAAGCATCACGCACCATGAACTAAAAACTGTTTCACGCAATATTTGGCAAAAAGAACAGTTGATTTGTATTGGAGCTAACGGCAGGCACTTTAAAACTGTGGTTTAAATAACTTTTTATATATTTATTTCACAAATTCAAACCTATAAACAAATTGGTGCACCCGAGTATGTTGAGAAGGTCTGTTCAATCGAAATTTTTATTGTGAATAACTTAGTATAATTCTTCACAAAAATTTTCTCATGTTTTGTACTATTAAACCGTTGCAACTTGTTTTATAATATCATGTATGCGTACAACCACGTTATACTGTAGTAAGCATTTTGTTGAACAAATTCTGTACTCCAGACTCAAAGCCCTTTCAATAGTTGATTCTATTATAAATAGAAATATGCTTCTTTCAATCCTAATTACCATTTTTCTACATTTCAATATTCACAAATTCTTTTTTAAATTCATGGATCAATGGTTGAAAAGTGTATTAAGGTATCAGAGGTGAGATTTTTCCGACTTTTTGCAATCGCAGCGCCGGGCGAGACCCTGGTGCGTTATAAGCCCTTCAGAGGCTTGGGCGCGATGGTCGTTTACGGGCGTCGGCGACCCCCGTGTGCGGCTGACGGCGCAGGATAGTTTTTACCAGTATAATCTTAGAAAAAATGTTTTTTTGTTTAATCGGAACATTCTGCGATTTAACAGAACAACATTTTCTCTAAGATTCTTATGCAAAAAATCAGAGAATTCTCAACCCTGGGTATGCCCAAATATTTCATTTGCATTTTAGAAAGATAAGTAGTAAAATAAATGTGATTGACATATATTACATATATTACAACCATATATTTATGAACTGTCTCTAATTTTGCCAATATTTTGCGGTTTCAGTTTTGTGCAAAAGTGAGTAAGTCGCGATTTTTGACTTTCTATAACTCCGTGAGTTTTTCAGATATTCAAACCAAACTTTTAGATATGAATAAGGATGAAACAGAGGTGACGTTTGCAACTGGAAAATTTTTATATAGGGGGCCGCATTAAAAATATTGAATTTTGTAGGAAAGACCCCAAGGAGATAAAAATATACGCAGTTGCTTATCTACATTGCTATGAACACGTCTATGTAATCACCTTTTTGGGACACACTGTATACGCTTCCATTGCTCAAAGTTTCATTTTAATTTCATTTTTTTTAAATATTTACATTTATATTAAAATTAATAAATTGGATATGTACATTTTATTTATAAAAATAAACAGTAGTAAACAAACTGTATTTTCTAATGGAAAAAAAATATATTTTCGGTCCATTCAAAATTGTTTAAAATCTTAAAGTACCTATTAATTATTAAGGAAATTTATTTAAATTTACTTCTTATAATAATTATCTACTAATCATTACAAAATGTATCTTAAATTTTAATAAATATTATCTTAAAAATTAAATAAATGTAAAAACCAATTTATAGAAAGAAGGCATCGAATATGTTATTTAATGCTTGAAATAGACCTATAATTTTTATAAGGGATAGTTACTCGAAATACTAAAGAAATGACACCAATTGTGAAACTTTATTCCAGAAAATTCTCTTAACGGATATAAAGCTATTGAAAACGTTATTTTCTCAAATCTGTTTTCAGAAAATTGCAATCATTATCTATGTTTCTTTTAAAACTACGAGTAGTTTAATGATCTGAAACTTTAAAGAAAACTGAATTTTTTCATATATTCTATTATAAATAATCATGATAGAAGTCGTGTATTAAGTATCTCAAAGTCTTAAGTAGAATTTGTTAATAGGTCTAATTTCAAAGTAATGTAGACCCGTTGATTCTAAATAAGCATTATTTTATAAACAAATTATAAGAAAAGAATGTTAACTTATGATATCGATTTTCAAAAATGACTTTTAATTATATTGTAAATCGTAAAAGAAACAATTTCCAAATTACAATAACGACTACGCTTAATCATTTATTTAAAATATATCAATACGTTTTCTAAAAAAAGTAAGTTGTGGTTGACTTTAATTGTCTGATAAGTGTAGATTGAAATCAAGTATGCGACAATGCACAAAAAAACAATTCTTGCTAACAGAAATTTTGAATCGCCAAAAGCAACTGTTGAGTGCTGAAAAACAATGTGTAAGAGTATTTATTTTTATCTGCAATTTAATCATTTTCGCAATATGGGAGCGCACCCCCCTCCTTCAATAACAAGAAAAATATATATTCAAACACTCAACTGATTGCATGAGATGTAAATGTCAATTTACCGATTTGAATAATTATGTCAAAAATTAACTTAAGTGATTGGCTTATAGCCGAGATAGTCTTGCGAAAGAGGAATGATCCATGTCTCAATAACAGAACTAATAGGCATAATGTTGCATGGACATTTTATAGTTTTCATTACACAAAAGATATATTGTGTTGTAAATGCAAGTAACGTTTCTTCTTTTCACTCTTTGATATATTCATAACACGTTACAGACAATTCGAGAATGGTATTTATATACACATACTGGACAAAACATTACGCCCATGTAATAAGTATAAACTATTATCTCATTCGTCCTACTTTTATATGAATAACAGTTGAAATGCTTCGTGGCATTGAATAATTAAGCCTGTAAAAGATTTTTATATCCTCTAAAGACTGTCTGTCATCAATTGTTCCCGAAGAGATGCTAGAATGTCTATCTTTCCGCTCTACTTGCTCTTCTAGAAAGTCCCAAAGAATTTTATCTAGATTCAAATTTGAAGATTTTGTTGTCCATGGAATATAACAGAACTCTGTGTTTCGCTCATCAAAAAGCCAGTCACAATTTTGGCTTAATGTACGCGATAATTACCATCCTAGAATAAAGGTTTGTTTATATGGAGTTTCTCAGAATGATGATGAGAGAAAGGTAACATCTGTTCATGCGAAATTTCGTTGTAGCCATGCTGATTTAATGTCTTACTAACTTCGACAAGAGGCAGAATTCAGAGTATGACAAGTATCCTCAAAACATGACAGTCCTACCGTGGTCTTTTACCACACCTTAAACACAATCCTCATGAAAGGCTTAATTGTGCTCCATGACTAACATCATTACTGTAGTGACAAAAACGAGACACTTCGGAGCAGATGACTCGTTTCCAGTTCTCTCAGTCCAGTTTTTAAGAACTTTAGTCCAATCCAGTCGGGCCTTTTAGTGTGAACGTGTTAGCATAAGTTTTTTCCATTGCACTCTGCTCATTATATTGTAAATATCATTGAGTCACCTTTGGAATATTCACACAGAAAATCAAATGTGTGGCCCAGCATTGATAGTTTCCAGCAATTGCCAACTTAATGCAAATCGATTTATCAGTACTTGATTTGACAATATTTGGCTATCTCAATCAGTGAGTATTTTCTTTCGACCACAGTTATTAAGCGGATTCGATAGCGACTGTGTTTTATTCTTTGTTTAAAAACACGCTTTACTGCACTGTGTGATTCACCATGAAACCTAGCCATTTTTTTCTACATTATGCCATTTTTGAACGCAAAAAAAGAAGAAACAAATTACTTTTTTCGGCCAGTCGGTTATGTACTTATTTCGAATCTTCTTAGAACATACAAATTAAACTATCATGAAGCAGCCCGACAGTCACAGAGAGTTTACGTAAAAGCTTACTTGATCCGTTTAAAAACGTATTGGATTGACTCATAAAGCCTCCAATTTCCAAAAAAAAATTAACCGTTATCATTTGTTCATGAGGGTTCTAGATTTTGTCCTGTGTCTTTACATATGACCTAAAACCGGAACAGCTCGTTAAAAAGTTTCTGCACATATTTGAGTAAAACTAAGGTCATGCTTATTAATAAGTTTTCAAAGATACTATAGATGATACCGGATGATGAGCACCATAAAGAAACATATTAAAATACAGTTGCAGAAAATAAATAGGAACATGAGATTAATACCACCATACAGTTACCAAAATATGCACACACAATGATACTGTTATTGATAAATTCTACGATTTTAAATGTGTGCCACGTCAGGGAAATTTTTATTTACGAGCATCTTCTTTAATCCCTTATTACGCACTGGGCTATATTTTTCTAAAAATGAATTCTTTGGAAGCACTGCCGGATAAAAAATTATATTTTGTATTTTTATACATATGAAACCAAATATCAAGCAGTAATAATTTATCTGAATATATATTTTTAACTGGTAATATTTTTCAATGATCCCTAGTTTAAGAGAAAACCTATATATTTTTAAACACCCGGAACATACTGATATTACAGGGGAATTTGCTTTTTATGGGACAAAGTGGGACATTTAACTTTCTGCTAGTCTGAAACCCTCATTGTTATCTTCGATATCTAAGTAGTTTGTATTCCTTTACACATTACAGATTGTATCATTATGTTTGTTTTGATTGCTGAAGATAGAGAACTTCAAAACGAGGAAATTTATTTGTTTTACAGGTGTTAATTTTTTTATCTTGAATATTATATTTTTTAATTAACTTATATAGAAAATTAAACAAATTACTTCTAAAATGACTGAAAAATAGTTTATTGTAGTAATCGTTAACTTAAGTTTTAATGAACATTGTAACATATTGTCGGAAACAAAATTTCAGAAAATGTTTGGCTGCAGAATATTTTATTTCCACCTAGTACAGAAAATTCGTTTCCCCTATAACACATCTTAGATTTGTTTCAAATTTCAACATTTTAATTATTTACTATAATTTATCTTTTTTGAGAATAATATATTATGAAAATAATTTTTACGCTGCAGCAGTGACCAAAATTCTGGACAGTATTTGCAAAAGGCTTTTGTGAGGGTTTGTGGCTTATATCACAGCTTTCTGTTTAATAACACCATAAAACTTTGTATTAGTGGAAAGTTAATTTGACCAATAATATAACGCAATAAAGGTAGTTCTATTATTAATACTAAAAGCGGACAAGAAGTGTTTGAAATGAAGAAAATAGAAGTTTGATTGTTGATTAAGAAGTTGGTAATCAATTTAGAATATAACTTGTTTATGTATTTATTTATTAATGTTCTATAGTAAAAAAAATATTTATTAAATTTAAAAAAACAATAATAGAAATTTCAGTAATGTACCACAAAATTAATCGTGTAAAACTAATTTTTGAAAGATTTTAAAGTCTAGGATCCATATTTTGAGTCGCTATTTCTTTTTCTCACTGCCTATTGCGTTATCTCTCGATCCTATCTGAAACAAATAAAAAAAAAATACAAAACATTGATCAGATATTTTGTTACAACTTCAAAAAATTTTTTTTTTCTAGGCACAGTTTGTAGTGAACTTTAATTCTTTTATTTAAAAAGACGAAACATGTTAATTTGTCCGAAATTTGTTGTGGGGGAAAAAACCTTGAAAAACAGTGTTTCAAGGTAATTGATTTTAAAGTTTTGTTATCGCAGGTATCGTCAGTCTGCATGGTGCAACTTTTAAGTCTTGTTGGATCATAATTAAAAAATAAAATTCTATCGGACCAACTGTACGGTATTATTAATGATTCAGACATAAAAATAATAATGGCGCATAAAAATAAATACATTTTTTGTCACTTCAAATCTTTCTCGTCTCCTTAACAAAAGTTGTAGTCAAATAATTAGAGTAATGATGTACAACATGGTTAGGAACATGTGAAGTAGCGTTCTTTTAGGAGCAACCTAAGTTGATTGTAGCGATGATTATGAGTATTCAGTAAAACAAGCAATCACATTTACAGTAATATTGCAACAACTGATATTTTATATCTGAACTTATATATGAAATTTTGTCGGCATGTAAGCGATTCATATAATATTAAGTAATTATTTTATTCTGAAATTTGCAAAACTTCAATGTCATAAGTTTAAACTTTCATTATGAATTAATTAAAAGGAACGACACACCTGGCTATCTTTAAAATGCTAAAATAATTTAGAATTCAATTGAAAGTTTATTAAAACTTAAAAAGTGTATTAAAATTAATTAATACTGTCTCTTATGTATAATCCCATTTATGCTTTACTATAACTACTAAATTTTTACTCACAAAGACAATATGAATATTTGAAACCACCTTTAAACAATGCACAGTTAATGGAAAATCTCGGTATATTCTATATTAAATGAAAAATTTTCTAAAGAATTCTTTGTATTCTATTCTTTGAATTTCAATACGAAATGTTTGCGCTTGAATCTTTAGAGAAATGTCTTTTGATATCCTTATATTTACAATACATATCTATAATATTTTTTTATATTCCTCCTATCATGATATTTCATTTTAAAATGTCAAAGAGATTTGTTATAAAATAAACTATTCATTTTTAATTTAAAAAATCTTAATATTGTAAAGCATATAATCTTACATTTTATAGTTTACTTATTTTTACTCTTATTCACGTTCCTTAACTAAAAAACATTTTTCAAGTCACATTCAAAAACAATTTTGACTCATAAGAATACAATTGAATACATTGATAAAATTGTGTAATGTTACTTGATTAAAATTTGTTTACAAATTTCTTAATTCATAAAAGTCAGTTTTGTGAATACAGTATATAGTACATATATGTTGCATGAAGAAATGTAGTACTTGTGTTATTACATTATAGCAGAGAGTTTTTTAATTGAAAAATTTTATAAAAGTAAAAATATATATTGTAATACACTCTTTTATAAGCATTCAAGTTTATCTTGAAAACCGTGCTTAATATGATGATTTTTCCAAAATAATTCCACCATAGTACATTATTTTGTTGTGGGCACCAATCCAGATTATGGAAAAATCACAGTTTTTGTTTACGGGTGGTATAAAGCGCGAAGTAGAGAATTTATTAAAAATATGTGTAATTTTTATTCTGTTTCATTTTTAGGATATGGCAACGGCAACAAAAAACTGTCTGTAAAAATAACAAAATCCCCATTTTTTTACAGGAAAAAACTGTTTTCTTTAAAACAGTTTTTTGGTGTAAAAAATACAATAATTTTCTGTCAAAATTGCAGATTTTTTTTACAGTGAAGTTTCAAGCATGATATTTTAAAAAATTGTTAATATATGACTGACAAAGAAATATTTGTTTGCTACAATAGAATAATGTAACATTTGTAGTAAATACGCAAAACTAAGAAGAAAAGAATAATGTTAATTCATCGCCCAACTTGCTGTGATCTCTATTTTGAACTCGTTTTTCCCTTCCCGCCATAAAAATTAGTGTATTTTATTTTCATAATGAACTAGATATTGTCTTTGAAATTTGTATATCGATAGCTTATAAACGTTATAAAGGATCAGGCTGCTTATTTGAATTAAATATGTATTCGTTGTAAATTTCAAAATTTATTATTTGAAAACATAATTGATATATTTCATGTAAAAATGCGTTTCATTGCGGTTAATGGACAATGTAAAAAAATATGTAGATTAAATGTAATATATATATGTATATATATATTGGAGTTTTCAATTAAAACTATTTTTCTTTATGTTTTGTAAACCGGGCAGTATGTTCTGCAACATGTTTAAATAAATGTTGATGAAAACCAACTTCTTGAAACCTAAACATAGTTCCATCAGCATAAGTGTTTCAGACTGACCATATTTGAATTTTATGATACACAAAATATTTTCTGAAATAATTCAATATTTGCATTCAATCATAAAAATATTCCCGCGATATTTTGTTATCTTCAACCCCTCTGGGTAACAAAATAACAGAAAATATTACAACACAACATATCAATGAACATTTTTAAGAGGGTGATCCGAAAAAAAAAATTTGCTAAATAGTATCTTTAAACAACTTTAAGATTATTATATTTTTTATCAGCGTTACGTTTAGTTGCTTAAAGATGTATTCAATAAAATGGCGCACTAAGTTAAAAACAATTCCGTATATTTTAAAACAACGTAACGAATAAAAACACCATTAAATATTAGGATGAATTTTATATTTAGATAACATGCAATTTTATAAGAGTATAAAACGTATTATGAAACCAAAAATATTCAACAATATTACTAATTAAAATGAAAGCGTAAGTCATTTCGTTTGTCTAAATATGATCTTGTAATATCAGTATGTAACTCTTTTCAGTATTATCTGAAAACCTTATGCTTTAACAGCTCATTCATTTCCCGGCGTATATGTAGAAAGAATTGTCCAATTAAACGTAAATGAAAAATAAATTAATTATATAAATAAAAATAAAATCATTTTCGTGTTGAGAAGGGTTTCCTGTGTTCCCATAAAATAAAAGTTTTTTGACATGCCCGGCGAGATCGCCACTTTCCTTCATTAGTAGTTTTTAAAGTTAAAACCATTTTATTGAAACTAATAGGGCAAAGGGGTGTTGAAGCCTTTTTTGCAAATTTAGCTGACGATATGCGATGATTAACAGAGATTTGGCTCAATATTCACTCAAATTAAGCAGAAGATTGCTAAATAAAAAAAATCACTTACATACAGATCACCGACGACTCAAAGCAGTATAAAAGTTCAAGATCACGTAAAACTTTGGCTTTAAAGCAAAAAGTTAACTAGAAGATTTCAAGACAGTCTCAGTTTCACTAACATTAACTCGTGGATACCTTTATTCTAACTATAAACTAAAAGCAATCTTACCCAACCTGGTACGTTGCACTTGCTAAGAATAACTTTCGCCTAAACACTTGCTAAACATGCAACTCCAATTTTTCATAAAAAGACTTGATTTCCAGAAAAATTTGACTCGACAAAAATCCACCGATAGGACCTTTTGCTTATCCTTTTATACTCTGCAGATCGACCAACGAAGCTTAATTTGCCGAAACTTACAGCGGCCCCACCAGTGGCTGAGAGGTTGTGCTCTCGAAGCTGGTAGACGGGAGGTGCTGGGTTCGATCCCAATCGCGCCCGTCGGCCTAATCGTTCGGAGTTTTCGTGGTTTTCTTCGAGCCGTGGATTTATCCATGCGTAAATACGGATTAGGGTCCCTTAGAAAGACCCCCACGAAGGGCACTCCCCCCGGGCCTATATCCCTAGTGTTGATAATTGGCCGTCAATAATCAACCCAACCCAACCCTAAACTTACAGCTTAAATTACTAAACGCAGACTCCGAGAGCTCCAAACACACTTCGGAAAATTAGAGATTAAAGAAAGTACAGATGTCGCTGTTGCTCACATAGGTTAATGTTGGCAAAACTTTCACATTCAAGAACTAGAGTCCCTTTATAAGAAAGCTGCCAGTCCACTACAGGTTGACTTTATTTTATTTTTTTTGCAATTTTTTCAAATAATAATAATAAAATCTACCAATACGTTCTATCCAACGGGAAACCTCTCAGTCTTAGAATGTAATAAGCAATTTTGAGTGACTTTGCACTGAAGATCTGCGGATTTTTTTTCTGGCGAAAATTATTTTGTTCGAAACAAGAAAGAGTTATTTTAAAATAAATTATCAACGTAAAAATAGCACGTATAACATATATATATATATATATATATATATAATAGCAAACAGCTATTTCGGAGCCTCTAAAGCTACATCAGCAGTGCCAAAAATTAAAAAATGATTTAAATGTTTAAGCCATGTAAGTATGCTTGGATCTCCGCTCGCGACCAAGATGGAATGAGTTCCATCCATATTGGACAAGCCAGGCCCAGGATTCGAACCAGGGACCTCTTGGCTGAAGCTACCAATGTTCTACCAACTGAGCAATCGTGGCTGAGAGGTTGTGCTCTCGAAGCTGGTAGACGGGAGGTGCTGGGTTCGATCCCAATCGCGCCCGTCGGCCTAATCGTTCGGAGTTTTCGTGGTTTTCTTCGAGCCGTGGATTTATCCATGCGTAAATACGGGTTAGGTTCCCTTAAAAAGACCTCCACGAAGGGCACTCCTCCCGGGCCTGTATCCCAAGTGTAGATAATTAGCCGTCAATAATCAACCCAACCCAACCCAACTGAACAATCCCGGACAAATCTGGCGGATCTAACTCACCCAGTTAACCTTATTAATTATAGCATCTGGCCTGATATCTGAATCAGCTCAACAGAACAAATCGCAGGTAAGGGATCTGTAGTAAACGCTGGGTAGGTGATTACTCTAGATTATTTTTGACACAATTATTCAAATTGGTAAAGAAATCATATGAGTTTGTAATTTCCCAACTGAACGAAAAAGTCCGGGCCAGGATAATGTTTAACGTATGTCCAATGGTCCATACGTCCATACGTTTTAGAACGGTTGCATCAATTTTACTAATTGTTTTTTGGTTGGAATGGGTTCATTCTAATAATTCTTCCAAAGAAAAATAAGCATCAATAAACAAGTTGGAAATTGCACTTCAAACATGAAAAATGAGGCGCGTTAGTACTGTTATTATTTCACTAAAATGAATTATGTCGTCTGTTATTATGATATGATTAATTTCCGTAATAAAATTAGTACATTTTAAGTTGGCAGCATTTTATCTTTTATTGATATTTACTGAAAATTCCAATGGGAAACTTAAGCATAGTTTTGAAAATTTCAGAACTTGAAATCCATATTTCGACTCTTTTTTCAATTTCTATTTCTCCCGAAACATCTATACAAAAGACTGTCAGTAGATTATAGGATTGCTATAATTAAACAATTTTAGTATACAAATTCTGTTTTTAAGTTAAGTAATACGGAAATAATAGGACTCTATCTTAAATATGACGTAATCACCATGGCAATCTAGAATCATTACTTACCATGGGATATCATTGAATTAATTACGTATGACAGGATTTAATAGAATAAAGAATGTGCTTATAACTTGGTCGGAGAGGTTATAAAATGTTATATACGTTGTCATACATGTCAGATAACTTAGCAATACATCTCGGTCGCTTGACGATTAATCCTCTGAAGTTAATAACAAGGAAGTGCCGAATTAAAAAAAATCAAATTACTTAATAAGTATCTTTTAAAGTCTTGACTCAATTTTCATAAAATTTGAAATGACTCGATAAAATTCTTCAACGATTATATATATTAAATTTCAAATCATTCGGTGGGTAGTTTTTGTGCTGTTATATGCAGACAGATGGACAGACACATGCACAGATGGACGGGTCAGACGACGACTGTAGGTGCTACGTATTTATATAATAACGAACACACCTAAAAGTTATAATCATTGGAACATCCCTTATAATTTAACTACTTTTATAAAGCAACAGATATTCGATTCAGTATATCACGGATACTTTTCTGAATGTTTACGATTTCAACTAGCATTTTTAGTATATGGGTTGCTCTATACAGTTAACTACTAAATATTGCAAATAGTTTTGTTAACTTTATTGCATTCACAGTTAAAAAAAATTTCATACAAATACTCATATTTCATGAAATATTTATTATATTTATATTCTAATTCTAGTAAGTTATTTCAAATGTATGTTTGCAAATTTCTTGAAAAGGGTGTTAAATGTGGTTGAAAACTCTGCATACTATTAAAAAAATGCCGAAATTCCCTGAATGTTTTAAATAATCCTTTTTATTTTCATGAATATACATGCCATTCTTCTAGCATCTGTTGCACATGATCCATATCGTTATGTTCTAAGTACAGAGCAATTCAAGCATTTTATTTTACAGGTTGATCGAAAATGTTATTATTTATTATTTATTATTATTATTTTTGTTTATGATTACCCTAGTGATCAAATCTTCCATGAAATATTTTAGGTCAAACATGTTTGTTTATATTCGTAAAATTCCAGGAGAACGCGTCAAGTACTTCTCAAAATATTCTATAATCAAAAGTGTCTGGTGATTTTTGGCCATATAATGTGTATGCTTATATATTTTTTGGAATGTTTGAAGCAAAAATATCAGAAATGTTTCAAAGAAAATCTGTCAAGCTTTAGATTTGTATTTCAAGCCTTAACATAAAACACATTCTTTTTATTTTTCTTAACATAAAACAAATTATCTTTATATGATGCACAGAAAAGCTTCAAAAGAAGAGTTTTCTGCTTTTCACTATAACAATTCTTTTGCAGAATATATTTTTTCATGTAAACACTACTTCTGGAAAATCCAGTCAAATATCTGATGGATTCAGAACGTATTTTTTATTTATCTCTAGAAAATGAAAAAGAAATTGCTTAGATTATGAAAAAAAAAAAACAATGTCAGTGACTTTTTTCTAACAATAATGCATTTTCGTTGATACAAATTTTAAGATTATCTTACCTTCATGAACGGACTTTGTTTCTATTAGATACTACATAAATTGCAATTATTAGATCCCATATTAATACCGCAAAGACACGTTATTTGGATCCAAAAAGTGTAAATTTTTTACACCTCTTACAAAAATAAAAACCTTAAAAAAAGTTATTGTACTGAAAACCGATTTTTTATTATTTTCGTGATATATATATTTTTAAACTTACAACAATCTTATTTATTTATAATTGCAATAAATTATTGAAATATAGGTTCAAGTTAATTGGACTTAATTCGTGTCGAAGTACCCCAAATTATCTCAAATTTATGTAATCCCAAATAACCCAAATTGTACAAGTTATTTTTTCATGATAGTATAAGTCATTTAAATAAGCGAAGGGCTCAAGCTGGATATGGAAGCTAAAAATTACATATCTTGAGTCATTTTAATTATAAGAATGTTTATTTAAACTTCAAATTATTTCGAAATTACATAGTCCTAAATTATCTGATGCTGATGAGATATTTTAGTTATAAATATTATAGTGTTCAGTTATATTATATTATAGTGTTAGGTTATTCATATTATAGTGTTATGTCTTGCTAACTAGATGTAATAAAGAAAACAATACAAATAAAATGGTACTTTATACAAATGTCTAAAAAGAATTATCACTGTGGGCTTAGTATTTTTTCATATCTTAACATTTATTGAAGAAAATATCCACAAACTTACTCATTTCAATAAAAGTGTTGCTCTAAGACATTTCCCGACTATATAGCATTGAAGAATTTTTCTAAAATTTCAGTGGTAAAATCTGAGTACTTTTTGCTCTCAGGAGATCTTTTGTAATGTTGGGAGATTTTTTGATTAGAGATCTGTAAACAAATTTACTTGAATAGTGAATAAACAATTTAATGAAATAAAATTAACAAACAATCAATGATTAACAATTACTTTTAGATAGAAAATTTAAGAAATTTAATAAAAATATGTTTTGGGGTTATTTTAACTCAACACAGCAGTGGATCTATGTAACCCCATTTTAAAGCTATCAGCACATTTTTCATTAGTTATAAACCTTATAGTGTTAAGTAATTTTCTATCGAATCGAGGTAACATTGTTGTTAGTTTTTTAAATACTGAATAGGAAATGTAAATTTTGCATTACCTTGTGCTTAACTACAGTGTAAAAATATGTAGAGGTGACAGTTATCAGTTCAGAAAATTTCGTGTATTTATTACAAAGCAACATAACGTCAACTACAACACTTGACACAGAGTTTCCGATGAATATTGTCAAGATGAGGATTTTAGAATTTCGAAGCATATAGTTTGCATATTGATGAGCGTAAGGACATTTTGCAATGTGCAAAATAATAGAATACATATTAAAATATAAATGGAAAATAAATTCAATATAACAATCAGATTATGTATATATTATATTACAGGCGATAGTGTTTCCACATAAGAAAAAAAATCCGATCAAGGCGGCAGTTGGAAAATAGAAACACTTTTGAAACTTGCATATAGATGACTGATACGAGTACCTGCGCATGTGTAAAATATCTGATGATATTTCATGAATGATATTTAAAAGAAGAAACCTGCCAGTTGCGAGATCAAAATCATCTCTGAAGCATAGGGAAATGCCTATTGTGAAACACCTGTCTCGCGATTTAAATTATAGTAGCTGTTTATTAAATTGTGCTCAAATTACGGTATGAGATATTTGGAAAAATATCAGATGACTCATAGCGTGAAAAATGTATCTCGAAGTAGACGTCCATGAACAGCAGCTTGTTGAAATAGCGAAGACAATGCTGCGAGCAACCTCAAAACAACGCAATACCAAATGGTCTAAGTACGAGGGTCGATCCAGAAATAAGGTTCCCATCAAATTTACAAATAGACAACATTGTTTATTCTCATAGAAATTTACATCGTTGGAAAGAAGAAATTTTGCTCTATTTCTCTACATAATCGCCATCTTTTTCTACGGATTTTTGTAGACGGTGCTCAAATTTCTGTATCCCAATGTCGTAGAACTCCGGCGCCAACCCGTTGAGGATGTGTTTCACCTCTTCTTTGACGTCATCGTCGCTACGGAAGTGTTGACCACCGAAGTGTTCCTTGAACTTGGGGAACAAGTGATAATCACTAGGTGCGAGAGCCGGACTGTAAGGTGGGTGGGGCATGACAGTTCACACAAATTGTGTCAAAAGTTCCTGGGTTTGACGGGAGACGTGAGGTCGGGCGTTTTCGTGAAACAGCGTTACACCGGCTGTCAGTCGTCCTCGCCGGCGGTTCTGGATAGCTCGCCTAAGTTTTCCGAATTACGGAATGAATCTCTCACTTGGCGGGATCAACAATGGGAACCTCCATCTCGAATGGCTGCTGAGCCAAGAATGAGTGGCGCAGCGAAGAGCGGCCGAGGGAATCGCGAGTGCGGGAACAGCCGCGCACAGCGCTGTTGCCGTATTTCGCCTTGCACCTTCTCGTGCGGCTGGAGCTCTTTGGGAACCTTATTTCTGGATCGATCCTCGTATAATGTAAAGATATGTGACCCCACTGTGCGTAATCGTCTGAACGCAGCAAAATTTAAATTATGTAAAGCCAAAACGAAACCTTACTTCAAAAAGAAACATACAAAGGCGCACTTGCAATGGTGCAAAATTCATGTAATGGTATCACTGGATGATAAGTAGAATAAAGTTATATTTAGCGAAGAATGTCGAATATCTATTGGAACATGTGATGTCTGCAGAACATTTGCATGGACGGGAGTTTGTGAAAAGTTCAACGATAAGTGTGTCAATACCAAGATTAAATCTTCACCCGCATTTACAGTTTGGGGTTGAGAACGTCACAATACGTTGATGAAATGCGTGTTGTGTTACGTACAGTAATCTCTGAAGTTTACATTGACCTTTTGGAGAATTGTTTTAGTATTCCCAGCAACGATCAATGGTTCGGGGATTCAAATGACTTCATATTTCAAGATGAAAACGCGCTTCCACTTCTCATTAAGCAGTAAATAAGTATCTACAAAATATAGGTAGTAATCCAATTAAATCCATGACTTGACTGCCGGAATAGTCCGGATTGTAATCCCATCGAAAATGTGTGGAATATATTAAAAAGAAACATTAATTTTCGAAGGGTCACAAACGCTGTAGAATTAAGTAAAGATATCAGAAAATTCTGGCGTGAAATTGCTCCTAATGAGTCCATGCCTCGAAGAATTTCTACTGTCAATAGGGCTAAAGGTGAATTTACAAATTACTGATTGCAGTGATCGGTTATTTTTTTCAAAACCAAGAGTGATTGGATATTTTTGTGTGTGTGTGTGTGTTTAAGCTTTAATCACTTACATTTTCTGCATATAAATTGATGTGTAATTGATGTGTCGACTAAAAAAATTCAATATGTGACGATTTAACTGGAGTCACCATACTTTTGTAGACTCCTATTCAAGGCAAGGGAGGTTTCTCCGAGGAGATTTTCAGTCGAGCACCGAGACTTACTTCATTGTGTACGTATAAGCTACAGAGAAGAGGCAGTTCGTTCCAGTTCACACTTTATTCGAAAAATTTAAAGATTAATTGATTAAGCTTTACTCTATTGAAAACTCACTCCATGCACTGCTAAATTTAGGGTCGTGGCGAAACTTGATGATTTAAATTTAAATATAAGAAGACATCTTAGTTAGTACAGGCAGGTATTCTTTTAAAAATCAATCGGCGGCCAAGGAGAACCTTCGAAGATTAGGAAGTACATGACTAGTTGCATCCACCACCGAAATCCCGGAACATTCTGCTCTAAACGCGGGAAAAAATCCGTATATCATTTCCCGAGCGCGCCAGAATACATTCTATCTAAAAAGCCTCTAGGCCAATCAACGCTCACGGCTTAACTTCTTCGGCGAATTAATATCGAAGTGAACTTACCGAAGCTGGCAAAAGCGCGCCAAAAATGTTCTAGAACAATCTCGTGCCTTCTACTTCCTTCGAATAAATAAAAGCAGAGAGAAAAGGAGTACATATGTTTTTATCAAGTATGGCAATATGCCAAAATAATTTTTACATTGAGATTAAAATCTTTCAGAATTTGAAAAGTAATATTTTGTCAGGAATCGTAGGGAAATAAAAAATAAAGAAAAGAAATTCATAGGTTGTTATTTCTTAAAAGTAAAATATTTTTAGCTGGGAAATGGGTATTTTTTGAATTATTAGATTCTAGGATGCTTTTTATTTAAAGAAAATAAAAGTGCGTAAATTTAATAGAACATTCTATCAGTGCCATTTTTTTAAGAGAATGAATTTGGAATAAACTATATATTTCGCTAGATGTAATTTTGACAATCGAATACTGGAGCGAGAAAATAATTTAGAATAATGGGATTTACACAGAATTATAGTCTTAATGAAGTCAACGGCGAAATTTTTTTTTTTTTTTTTTTTTTTTTTAATTTGTTTCAATATCCCCCCCCCCCCAAAAAAAAAACAAGCTTATCTGAATAGCAGTTCCCTAACAGCAGTTCAGATAAGAAAAAAAAATAGAGAATTTTCCTAAAATAGAAAATTCTAAAAATTTTAAATCATCAAGAATCACAAACAAAGTAATTGTCTTAAATTTTGGAAGAATGGAAATTAAAATATTTATAGAGTAAAGCATAACCTCAAATACATAAGTTTACAGCAACACTTACTTTTTGCAAGTGTAAATAAATGGGATACATCAAGATAAACCAAGAAATAACTAATATAATAAATAATATTACCAACATAATATAATAATAATAAATAATAATTCAATATAATAAATAATATAATAAATAATAAAGTTGGAAATTAGTTACATTGAAAACTGAAGAATATTACCAATTGAAAAAACTGTATTCTTCAGAATACTATTGAAAAACTTAATTACACTAATACTGAATAACTGAATACCGAAGTTTCAATAGTCTTAAACAGTCACTGTTTGAACAACAACAGCAGTCAACAACAGTCTCAAAACAGTTCTGACTAAATTTCAGTCTTTCTCCATTGTGGTTTTGGGATTACCCCCACTCTAATCTGTGGTGCCACTCTTTTTGTGGTCACACTGAAGACCAGAGCTAATTCATTTCATTCGATAGCTATCCTTTTTGTCGCAATCAGTAAAATTTTTGAATTAATAAATGTCCATATTGCACAACATGGTATACATACTACTTTGAAATATCACAACCTTGGTACAAAAATTTTAATTCATCATATATTTTATAACTACATTTCATTGTAAGCAGTTTACTCAATTTGTAAATAAAACTCTAATACTCTAATAACTCTAATATTAACTCTAAATCTCTCTCAACATTTTTTCTAATATTTTCTCTTAATAAATAATAACATTAATAAATCTTTTCAAAATAAATAATATCAACAGACTTCAATAACTACTCTAACAATATAATATATCACAGTAAATATTACATTCAATATAAAATTCTTGGTTGAGGAAAAAAAAAATACATAGCAAAATATGTTTGTTTCCTTACTTGAAAGGATAAGGAAATAATTTTTTGCTAGCCGAAATCTATATAAAAAAAAATTTAACTCTACATTATTTTCCAATACTAAATAATTTAGATGCCCAAATATTTAGATAGGATTCACTCAACCAACAATTGTGAACAATAATATCCCTTTCTGATACTCTTCTTTTGACTACAAAAAAATCTATGACATAATCGGGTATAGCTAATTACCAAAATTTAAGTGTAGAATCCTCTTCTTCTTTTTACACTTTTTAAGTAATAAGCAAAAATAATAATAATAATTGTTAGATAGATAGGTGACAGAGAATTGGAATATAAAACTATTATTTATACTATTGTAATCCTTAAATTTCAACTAATCTCTCTTAACATTTTACTACAACATCACAATATCAACTCTGACTAATACAGAATATCAGCATTCAAGAATAATTCAAGACCTTTATTGTATTAAACAAAATAAATATAGCTTCTGTGAATCCATTAAATAATATAACTTATATTTACTAAAACCTGTAATTATATATAAATTTTAATTTCATTTTTCAACATCAATTTGAAAATTCCTAAAATCATAATACACATCTTATGCCTGCATAAGTTGTCTACCTAACCTCAAAAACTTTCAAAAACAAGTAATATTCCTGTGTCGACCCAAGAACATACCTGATAATGTTGAAATTATGGTAATAAGCGATATTTAAAAGAATTTGAGTTTAATCTATTGTTTTTACTTTAGTTTGATTTTGTGAACCTGTATGTGAAGTTGTTTGTGCTGGTTTTTGTGTATCTTCATGAAATAATTTGAAGTCATCTGGAAAATAATATTGTCGCAATTTAGACACATGTACAATTACTGAGTTGGCTTTAGTTTCATAATTAAATCTGTCTATTTCATAAGTCACTTCTGAAAGTTTGTTTATAATTTTGTATGGACCTGAAAAAGTGGGTTCTAATTTCCTAGTATTGGGATATTTGAATTCTTCATAAATTACAAAATCATTTACTTTTAAAGGACACTCAACAAATTTTCTATCATATAACCTTTTATTTTTGAAATGAAATTCTTTAGTACGTTTTTTAGCAATTTTTAGTGCTTCTTGAACAGGTGGATAATAATTTTGATTTAAAGGAGAGTTATAAGGTAATTTGCCATAAAATAGATATGCTGGTGGGAAATTAGTTATGGAATGAGGAGTATTATTGTATTCTTGAATGACATGCTCTAATAATCGAGTCCATGGAATTTTAGATGAGATTGAGTTTACTTTACATTTTAATCTAGTGACTATTGTCTGGTTAACCCTTTCAACCTTCCCATTCGTTTGTGGATGATGTGAAGAGGTAAATCTTTGTTTAATGTTATGTGTCTTGAGGAATTTTTTGAATTGAGGTGACCGGAATGCCTTGTGCCGATCACTGAGTATTATTTGGGGAACCTGACTATTGAAAATTTGTTTTAAGCAATTAATATATGTGGCTGATGTAACATTTTTTGATGGAAAAGCCCAGACATATCTTGTGGCATGATCTATTATTATGTGTAAAAATTTCTTTGTCGAGTTATAATAATTAAATCCACCCACAGTATCAATAGAGAGGCACTCAAAAGGTTGATCTGTGGCTGGTAGGGCTTGTAGTAAGCCAAATCTTTTTGTTTTGGGTTTTTTATTTTTTTGACATATATATATACAAATGTATTATTGTTAACAATTGTTCAATTTCTACGTATTTTCTGTAATGAGAATAAATAATCATTTCTTCCATAAAAGGGTAATGTTGGTGTGGTTGATCGGAAACTTTGTGCCAAGAGTTGTAGAAGGCGAGAAGAACTGAAACGTTGTTGAGCGCTTCAGGGTCTATCTAGAGCTATCAGCTGTTGGAATAATGGTGAATCACGTCAATGCTTTTAATACAGTAGACCAAGGACTGCTTTAAAACGCATTTTTGTTATGGCTGCAAGTAACATAAGGGTAGCAGTAATTTGATATTACGGTACATTAAATTTGTAGAAGATTCTTTAAACAAAACAAAAAAACAACAACAGCAAAAAAAACTTTAAACATTTTAAATGTTTTAAATGTTTAAAAAGTTTCAAGAGATTTTTCCTTTTTCTTTTTACTTTAATTCATTTCTAACTGTTTAGGGGACTATTATGAAAGCAAATAGCTAACGTATATTTGTACGTCATACCTTTAACTATTTTGAGAAATAAAATTTCTGATTCAATACGTGTTTATCTGATCTGGTCACAGTGTAAAGTTACTATAGTCTGTTCAGGGAAAGGAGATAACGAAAGTAAACAAACGGGTTGCAGAAAAATCGCCAAGGAGCCACACATTTGGCACAAATCCCTAGGTTGGCGAATTTTATTTTTTATTTCGATTTGTTAATTTTTTAAACATTTATTTTGATAACTATATGAAAACAACACAAGTTGCTAACTGACTTACATCGAGATTTTAAACAAAAATGTAAAAGTTTAAGACGTCAAAATATAAATTATTCTCTATTTATTTTAAACAGCGTTGAATTCAGACATATTTTTTCCTGGTGCGATTTCTGTGCCTCCAGGCGAGACATTATATAGTTTCGGGGGGGGATTATACTTTTTGACCATTAAAATTATAAAATCTGAAATATTCCGGTAGGGGACATTTTAATGCCCCGAACGGAATTTCCTCCCGGGGCAAACTTTCTGAATTCAACATTGTTATAAACCATCATCAGGAGTTAATTTTGTTAAATACAAAATAGTACAAAACTATTTATATCTTACATTATTGAAGCCCACTTACCTCATAAATCAGTCAGAAGATGAAGTTGAAGTATCGGAACTATTAGAATCTAGATTGATTATCATGGAATCTACTATGCTATCTATAGCATTATCTAAATCCCACATTTGTTTTTCCACTGTATTTGTTACATGTTGAATGCATCTTTTCCAATCTTCAGTACCAATTTTGCTTATACTTTGAGAGAATATTTCTTTTACATGAGGCATTTTGAATGTTTTGTTTTCTTTCGCAACGAAGTTCTTTATTTGTGCCCAAATCAGTTCAATAGGATTAAGCTCGCAATGATAGGGGGTAATCGTAAGACAATTTTATTTTGTGCTTTTGCCATTTCATCGACAGCGTACTTGTCATATTTATTTTTATTTTGCTTCACTAACCGCAACAGTTCCGCTTTTAACATTCCGTTCTCAAAAGGGATATTTTTTGTTAAAAGCCACTCAGCAATTTTTTGTTTTCTCCACGAAGTATTCGGTATTTTTTCTGATTTTCGGGAATGATAAGGAGCATTATCCATTACTATCACACAGTTATCTTCCAGTCGAAATAAGATATCACCAAACCACTTTTCAAAACGTTCTGAATTCATGTCTTCGTGATAATCTTTATTTTTATTTGATTCGAATAAGTCAAGCCCTCCATCCACGAAACCAGAATCGCTACCAATATGGGTAATTATCATCCGTTTTCCTTTTCCGGAAGGAGATTTTAATCCGGAAGAAAGACCAGACAAAAATGCTTGTTTTGATGATTTTACTGAGGTATCTTTCCAAACTTTACTAACTGTATGGCCTGCATTCAACCAAGTTTCATCCATATAATATATATTTGCGCCCTTCTTCTCTGAAAGATTTGATTTGCCTTAAATATTTTCTTCGCCACACAATTATTTCGTTTTTATCAATGAGAGTACTGTCTCGTCCTCTCCGTGAATATCTAAAGTTTAATTCTTTCAGGAGATGATAAAATGTTGTCCTTTTAAAGGTTAGCAAATCAGGGTCATCATTTACAACTTCCAAAACTTTATTTATAGTGGGCAATTCATTCCTCAAAAAGAACTCGTGGATTTTTCTCCTAATAGCATTCCTATCAAAATCATCTATATTTTCTAAAACACGTTTACGTAATTTTATTTTCTTCGGCGAATTTAACACACCACATTTTTTATACTCTCTTAACACTCGAAAAACAGAAGCTTTACCTACGCCTGTTATACGAGCAGCATTATCTCCTATATGAGAAATCGGAAGTTCAGGATTCGATTCAAGTTCCGTTTTATATACATTTAAAATCATATCTTTCTCCACCTTACTCAAAGCTTTTCTTTTTACTCTCTTCTTAGGCGGGCTCAAAGAAGAATTTTCACACTCCATTTGTGTATATAAAATACCAAATCAATCGAAAAAAATCGTCAATTTTAAAAGTGAAAGACAAGAAACAAACAGCCGTTTGGGAAAAAAAGCAGAGGCTCAAACAATTGGCGCTTCTGGCACAACGCCAGGTTTAAGCATCGCCAATCCGCACGCGCATTTGTTTACTTTCGTTATCTCGTTTCAGCGAACGGAGTATAGTTCTTAATATTTTAATATGTCACATTGAGTATTTAACAAATCAATGAAGATTGCCCTTACCAATGAAATCAAAACTAATTCTTATAGAACCTGTTTACTACTGCTGATGAGATGTATTAGTTTAAGGAAATTGTCAGAAAAATCTAACGCTATCTAATCTATATCACAAGCTCTAATATATGTATTTTATATGTACATAATACCTATTAATTAGTACCTACATACCTACATTCCAAATAAATTATACCGTACTGTAAAATAATTTTGCTTGTATTTATATTTTACATAATTTATTAATTACTATTTTTTCATTTATATTAATTCTAAATGTTGTATTGCTTTTTCTATTTAAAAATATTGAAATAAATTATTATATTATTTACTGAAATAAATTTATTGATAAATTTAATTCCAATTATTAAAAACTTTAAATGTGATCTGTTATATTAGACAAAAAATTAGAAGTTCGGCTCCGATGAAACTTGTCAATAAATGCAGTAGAGAGAGAAAAAATAAAACTGCCTCATTAAATATCCTTAATAAAATATCCTTATTAACATTACTTAAACTTATTATGGGAGCTTCTAGCTGGTACATGAAAAGCTTACTATTTGGGGAAGGGGACGGGGAGGGGGTGAAAACTTTCACGGTCTATTTTTATTACTGCAACTGTCTGAAATATAACATTAACTGGTAGAAAAGACTAAACTTTTGTTCAATATTGTGAATATTGTAAAAAAGTTTTCCCGAATAAAGTAAAGGCTAGTGAGTCAAATCTTCCCTATAGTCAAACATCCCAAATATCCCTTATACAATGTTTAATGTTTTAGATGTTTAAGTAAGGCGTATGGGAAGAAAATGTTTAGAAATTTCTGCTACAGTGAGTATGCTTATTTTTTAAAATATGTAAGTTTTAAAAATGTTCAAATCATTTATTGCAAATAGTAGAATGAAAATGAAAAATGCTTTTGAAATATTAACAAAATGTTTTACAATCACTTATAATATTATACTGTGTCGGTTTTGTATTATATAAATAAATATAATAAAACAGCGAAAAATATACAAATTGTTGTAAAAATATAATTTATATTATATTTTTACAATAAATATGACTTCAAACTTGAGTAATTTTTATAAATATTATATCACACTTATTTGTTAAAATTAAAACATATTACAGGTTTCTATTGGAATTAAATCCCGCGTGTAACGCTCGAACTATACGCACTCCATCATATTTTCTCTTCTTTTCTTTTTTTTTTTCTTTCAAAAGAACTGACAAGCTGAGTAAATTAGACTTTACCAGAAGAGAAGAATGTTTACAGAGTTTGTTGCCGACAAGGCATCTGAGCTAAGCCGTAATATTAAATTAAATGAGTTATTTTGTAAATAGTAACATGTAAATATGTTGTAAATATTAAATTTATTAGTCTATGAAGAAGTTATCAAGTTTTATTTGTAACTAAAATAGTTTCCACCCCGGATTCAAAATAATATGTTACAAAGATTGGCGCCCAACGTGGGGCCCGAATATAGGCAAGATCTGAAGATAAGTATTATTTTTAAATTGTGTTAAACTGTTTTAATAAGAAAATTTAGATACTAAAGTACAAAAAGTATTTCTTTTGATTCATCCGGAATCTGAGGATTTTTGAAAATTGTATTTGATTCGTCCAGAATCGAAATATTTTGGAATTATTCTATTCAACCTGAATGATATTTTCCTTGAAATTGAAATGCGAAAAATCGTCTGCAGCTTCAAGTATTTTAGTATCTGAATTAAATGAAGATATTCAAAAGAGAAATATATCTAATAATTATTATTGAAAAATAAAAATCGTTTGTTTTATTTTATACATTTATATAGTCGAACAGTTAATATAAATGAGTGCTTGGCATTATTATTTTATTTATTATATGAAGAATTGATTTAAATTATTTGCAAATAATGTTTGATATTATTGTGTAGGGAAAAAAAAGGCAAATAGTTGGTGTCATTATATTGAATTTTGAAAGATATTGTATGTTATTTATGTTCCATACATGTTATGAAAAATTACATAAAAGTAAATTATTTTGCTAAGAGTTATTCGTAACACAAATTAAGTTTGAAGTTAGCTAAAACATAATTAATTCAAATGATGGCGTTTCTTTCTAAGGGTAAGAAAATTGATTTAATCACTTTGGCTTCAGAGTTAAAAGTACAAATAAGTAGCGATGATAAAGTCCTCGAATTACGTGATAAAATTGTAAATAGTGAGGCATTTAAAGATAACATAGATTTTGTACAGGAAAATTTTGAAAATATCATAGAAGAAAGAAAGACTCTTGAGGAAGAGAAGAGTTTAGCCGAAGAAAGAGAATTTGAGCTACAGAAGCTGAGGTTAGAAGCAGGAACAAGAGATGTTGTTGAAAATACAAGCAACCCTCTAGAAACTTCTTCAATCCGCGTTGACTTGAAATAGGTTTTACCCGATTTCAATCCTGAAAAGGATGATATGAATTTATTTTTAATAACTTTTGAGAGGCAAATGAAACTTTTAAAGGTTTCTAAAGAACTGTGGATTACGTATTTAATTGGAGTCCTTCCAAATGAAATCGGTAAATTAATAGCGCGTGAACCGGAAGAAAAATTTGAGGATTATTCTTATATTAAAGATATATTGTTGCAGAGGTTCAAGTTAACTGCTGAAAGGTTTAGAGTTTTATTTAATCGACATCCAAAGCAAACTGATATTAGCTGGAAAGAATATTACTTTGAAATCGGAAACTATTTTGAGGTATGGCTATCCGAATTAAATATAAATTCCTTTGAAAAACCATCGGAATTAATTATTGCTCATCAATTAAAGAAAAAGGTTTCCCCTGATTGCAAATAACATTATTTAGACCAATGGGAGAATTTAACAGATCCTGTTGAATTAGCTGAAAAGTTAGATTTATATGATAATTTGAGGTCACACAAAGTAGAAATAAAGAGATCAAATAAAATCAGTGAGATCTGGAATTCTAATCGCTTTGAAAAAACGCCTTTAGATTTTAAAAGAAATGAGTTTGGTAAATTTGGCAATCAAAATGAGTCCAAGAGAAATAAAATTAATTATCCTTCAAATTTAAATCGGCCAATGTTAAGTTGCTATGGATGTGGAAACCAGGGAGTTATTAAATCCAAGTGTCCAACATGTTCTCCGAAAAATGTATCGGCGCGCTTTCAATCTCTAGAATTTCGTACATGTAATATGCAAACATCACCAACATTATTGGTAAAAATAAGTATAAATGGTCTCTCTGCCACAGCTTGTGCTGACACTGGCGCAACAAATTGCGTTGCGGGTGAAGCTTTGTATTCTTTATTAAAATACCAATGTGTGAAGTTTGAAAAATCTCAAATGATAGTAGTCTTAGCGGATGGACTACAAAACACTACCGAAGTTTATAAAACAGAAGTTCATGTTAAAATTGAAGGTCGCGATGTTAAAACAATACTTTATGCTCTGCCGAATGCCAAAAATAATCGTACAATTTTGGGAATCGATTTTTTACGCAAAGCAAAAATTGTTTTGGATGTAGTAAATCAAGAATTGTTCTTTGCTGATAGATGCAGGTGGGAGTATAGATTCGCCGAAGATACATATAGACCTCCCAGTGAATTAGCAATAAAAACCGTTGAATTAGACACTGTTTTTCTTAGAGCAGATGAAGGTAGACATCTCACTTCAGAGCAACGAGTTAGGTTGAATGAACTGCTTGGAAAATTTACAAGTAGCTTCCAACTAGGGGAAGAGGCTGCACCTAAAGTTAAACATTATATTGATACTGGATCACATCCTCCTGTAGCAGTACCCCCTTACCGCATGTCACCTGCAAAAAAAGGAAATTTTGCGTAAAGAAATAGATGAGTTACTCTCTAAAGGTATAATAGAAGAGTGCGAATCTCCTTATGCCGACAAACATTTAAAAGTTTCTGAACAATATAAACCAGGTGATCATGTTTGGGTTACTTTGCATCCCATTAGACAAAGGAAAATAACAAAACAACTAAATTCATGCCCCGTCGCGATGCCCCTATGTTATTTTAAAACAAAGATCTCCTACCTCTTATACCATTGCTACTAAAGAAAACCTTTTTTCTCCCTTAGGAAATTATCATATATCAGCTTTGTGTCCTTACAAGCAAGATGATGGTGGATGTTCTAAAGGCTTCATTCGTCCAAGAGGCAGACCCGGGAAACGTCAGACGCCCAGCCAGCAAATATTTACGAAAGGTTAAAAAACACGAGAACAATAGAGGTATTTAGTCACCAGAAAGCATCCCGAAGGAATCCACCCAAGAAATGCACACTGCATCTGAGGGACCAGTAGTGCAGTATGAGGGGAAAAGTGTAACGCTCGAACTATACGCACTCCATCATATTTTCTATCTTTTTCTTTTTTTTCTTTCAAAAGAACTGACAAGCTGAGTAAATTGGACTTTACCAGAAGAGAAGAATGTTTACAGAGTTTGTTGCCGACAAGGCATCTGAGCTAAGACGTAATGTTAAATTAACTGAGTTATTGTTGCTTTTCAGTTCTAATACCCTTGACTCACCGCCTTATTTTATACCTGACTGCACAAAGTAGTATCTTGTTTTTATCTACGAGCGTAATAAAAATTTTCTTTTTCATTAAGTCCTTTGATCTCATCACAAGTGATGAAAACATGCTTCTAACTATCTGCGAATCTTAAGGAATTAATCCAATACGTGGAAGCAATTAAACAAAAATACACTATCCTCAAAATTTATACTACAACTAAAAATATCTCTGTGATAATTAATTCATTGTTGAACAAATGTCTTAACACGTTGATGCCTACCGTCCTATAAATAGTACAGATTCATTTTGTCTCCGTATAAGCAGTTAATGAATTTCATTGGTTCCTTTCAGGATGTGTGTGTGTTACGCCATTTCTACTGAATCTTCCATTACGATGGGAGCCTGTATAGTCTAGTTTCTTCTCCAACTGTTTGCAGTATCTGTTGAAGAATGAAAAATGCCATTTTATCTATTTCTGAAGTACATTGTGAAATTCTCTTTGTAACGCTCGAACTATACGCACTCCATCATATTTTTTCTCCTTTTCTTTTTTTTTTCTTTCAAAAGAAATGACAAGCTGAGTAAATTAGACTTTACCAGAAGAGAAGAATGTTTACAGAGTTTGTTGCCGACAAGGCATCTGAGCTAAGCCGTAATGTTAAATTAACTGAGTTATTTTGTAAATAGTAACATGTAAATAGGTTGTAAATATTAAATTTATTATTCAATGAAGAAGTTATCAAGTTTTAATTTGTAACTAAAATAGTTTCCACCCCGGATTCTAAATAATATGTCACACGCGTATTAGTAAAGTAGCCATTCTCATTAGGTACTCCGAATTTACTTTATTTTTAAATAATCTAAATTCTGTCACCGAACAAAAATTCAGTGGATGGTTTTTCCACTATAACGCATACGAGTTAGTTTTCTTTTATAACATATACTTTCCCAATTAATTTTTTGATTATTTTTATTAGAATACGGATCTTCTGTTATACGTCGATTACTTCCTGCATATACATGTAGATTCCATACTTTCTAGATTCGATTTAATTCTTATTAAATAAATTTAAATAAATAATTGAAATACATTTTCCCTTAAATTTAATTAATATAAATCTTAAAATAAAAATAAATGTTTACATAGAGTTATTATTATCAATAAAGCCATCTATAGAGTTGCGTTATTTAAAAAGACTCTGAGCAATGCCATTCATTTTGATCATGTCTGTATGTTTTTAATATTTATAAATTCACAATGAATAATGGAATAACAATTGGTAATAGATAAGAAATAATATGACAAGTGTATCATGGATTGTTATTTTAATATATTCTAAAGTTTGTTGTGACGCGATATCTGAAAATATAGACATTGTTTGATTCGCATTAAAATATAGCTAGGGATTTGTTTCATATAAAATTGAAAAATATTTGTTTAAAATGTAAAGATCAAATAACATAGTTTGTTTATAGAAGTATCAGAATCAACAGTTGTATTCAAATATTGTTGTATCAACAGTTGTATGTAACAGTTGTAGTATATCAACAGTTCATATCAACAGTTGTATTCAAATTCACTGATGCGAAAGTTCTCAAGTGAAACTTTGACATTTTGAAAACCAGGGATTTGTTTTGAATAGTTAAAGACATTAGACATTAATTGACAAAAATATATAGATTTTAGTTTCATATATATTTTAAACTATTAATTAGCTAAAATGTGTGTTTATTTTTAATTATAATGTTTTCCCCGGCATATTTATTACGAAAGATTATATATATATATATATATATATATATATATATATATAACAAGAATTTATTCTATCACGTTACGTGATATAAGTTGTATATTACGATTTTCTATATATAGGAAAAATAATTTTAATTTAATTTACATTTAAATATATTAAAGTAGTTTTCAGGGTAATTATACTGAACATAATATTCTATATATCCAAATAAATGGTAAAGGAATGTAAAAGGAATAGATTTATGACTACTATTAGGATGCAGAATCAAAAAAGATAGTCAAAGTTCCATCCATCTTTACTTTTTTAATTACACACATTATTCTACTAAAGTGTATTGGATTTCAGATAATTTATTGTTTCTTAAAGTATTAAGCCAAACTCTTGAGTTAATATATTAAGTCTCTTTTAACGAAAATAATTATACATAATAATGTAATTTTGTACTTTGCGTGAAGGTTCCGGAGAAGTAGTAAAAGGCTTTTTATTTTTTTATAGAGAATTTGTTAAAATATGCATGGTATTAATCTGACAATTTTTCATACGTAATTCAGACTAATTCATTATTATTTTTTATTTGTGATTTTTTTTTATAAATAATGATTTATATAAACGCACATTTTATTATAAAGACTGAGCCGTGGTGAAAATACATATAAGAAATGAAAGATTCAAAATCCTCTGACCCAAGCGCAAAAAACACGTGGTTTAATTATTATTTAGATAAGGGAGAACAGATTAAGAAAAATAGTTCAGTCCACCGCTGGGGCAAAAGTGGGAATTGAGCTTGGGTTCGGACAGTAAAATTGGCAAGATTGTAAATGTTGGAATTTCTTTTTCAATGTTCAGAAAATGTTAAACAACCAACTGATTTTTTTTAACCTCTCTGTAAGTGAAACTCAGAAGTCAATAATTTCATGTTCAGTATATTCCACATATTGAAAATATTATTTTCAATTTTTTTGGTGCATTTGGTCAGGTGGAAATTTTTATAATTGAGCTCTAAACGTTTCACCTTTAAATTTAGCCACCATGTATACGGTATTCAAATACAATGAATTTTTATTTATAAATTTTTGTGATATCTGACACTATCTGAAAATTTAATTATTTATAAAATCTTAGACTTCTAAATATTTATTATATTTTTTACTATTTTCCACCCGTCCCTTACTGGGTTGTAAGAGGTGAAATTAAATGCCCGTCATACATTTTAATATTTTATTATTAACGCATATCCTATGACTATTTCCAATATATAAAAATATTTTGATGATATTAAAAATTTACGTCGCGTGGTGTATGATGTCTTGATTATTAATTAAAATAAGTAATAACACATATTTAATAAATGTGGATGATTTAAAGCCATTTTACATATTTAATTATACTCCTCAAACACAATACATACAATCATGACATCAATACATAACTACATTACATTCAGATGCTACTTACAGTACAATACAATAATGAAATAGATGGCGCAAAAGAACAGACACATTTACAATTTTTAGTGCTGCCATCTACAGTATTTTAACTGAAGTGCAAACACCATAAGGCCATATGTTTATAAGTTTACTACGCCATTCAGAAAAATAAAAATGAATGAACAAAGCGAATTGAAAGTAAAAGTGTTTATATTTTATATTAAAGTTGAACATAAAGCTTGTTAATTGAATATCAAAGAAAAATTAATAAACATTTTCTAATGGAGTTAACATATTAATTCAGAATGTGCCAGGAATAATTCCTACTTTAGTTGATCAATCCTTACTTTTTTGTTATTGTTTATAAAAGTTTCAAGCAAAGCATATAATATTAGCAAAAGTTGTCCTTCAGTTATCTCCGAGGAGAATGTGATAAATATCTCTTGAACGCCTAAAATTCTTCTCCAGCTGTAGTGCTCCTTAGTCGCTTGAGGAGGCTTTTTCACATAAAAATTGAATGACGCTTCTCTCTTTATAAGTATCATATGTGTTAGCTTAATTAAAACATATGTATATACATATATATATTATTAAAACATGTGTTAAACTTTATCGCTGGAGAGTTAGTAATATTATTTGAATTTTTCTGCGCAAAAGCATTAGAAATACTGATAAATATATTGAATACTAAACGTAGTGTATGATACATTTAAAATGTATTTATTTTATTAAAGTTCCAACACTTTTACATATAATAATTCTTTCTGATTGGCATAAACTTTATTTTAAATTATAACATTTCCAAGTGGCACAGTATAATATATTTAAAAAAAAAACATTATATGTTATAAATATACTCGCAAGACAATTTTCTTTAGGTAACATAATGTCATAATGTAGTAGATTGCATAATCATAAAAAAATACAGCACTAATACTTTAACTGACACAGAATGAAACGGTAAAAGACATTACTGATATAGTGCAATAATATTTAAAATTTTCAGGTTATAAAATGCACTAAGAAAACAAAAATCTCTTCTCGCCTCTCCCCCAAAAATAATTTATCTATTTACTTTTGATGTTTATGTGAAACATCTATGTATTTACGAACGAATATAACATATTAAATTGGAGTATAGTGTAGTTTATTTTAATAATGTATTGAGATTTTGTAGTTAACTCATAATTTAAAATAGACAATTAAATGGACAAGCAAACTGTTTAATAAGGTAATATAAACGGATAATCAAGAACACTAGTATCATATGAATCCACTGTAGCTTATTTGAGATACGTTTAACTGTAGGTTTAACTATATTTTAATGAATGGCTTCAATGAAATATCACTTATAAACGAAAAAAAAACCACTATTTATATCTTTGCCTACAGGGGTTTTATTGTTTTTATTTCTATTTTCTTGTATCAATATATTCAGCCAGTTTAACGTTTTACTGTAATAGAACTCATAATTGAAAATTTCAGATATTGTTATATATCTGTAAACTCTAACAGTAGATCACCTTTCTTAAAAAAAAAAAAGAAGAAAAGAAATATTTATATTTTATTCAGTTACGAAATGGCCTTCTGTTGAAGATGTTTTTATATCAGTAAATTTTGAAAAACAATAAATCTAATAGAACAAATTATATAATTATTTTTTTTCCTTTCAATTCCTAATCCAAAACTTTCTATTATCTTCAAAAGATATTTTACTTTTAAGTATATACAGGGTGATTCAAAACTTATCGTTCAAATTTCGTGGGGAGGTAGGGAATACGTCAGGAAACCAATTTCACATAGGAAAGCATGTCCGCAAATGTACGTATGCGTATGTAGAGAGCGCTTTATGTACATTCCACTGCCTCCCAATCATTGTTTCGACTTTCCTAAAGCTAGTATTATTTCTCCAACTATTTCCACTTCTTCGTTGGACTTTATGGAAGCCTTTTACATATTTAAAAACTCCAAAAATCTCGTTAGTGACCTTTATTCAACACCTTTATTATCTGATGCCTGGGAAAATAAAAAAATTCATGAACGAAGAAAGTTAAAAACAAAAAATAAAATAAACTAACAAAAAAAAATTAATAAATAAAACAACAAGTAAAAAACAAACCAATTAAAAAAATAAATAAAGTTTAAAAGAACTGGAAAGAACAAAAATAAACGAGAAATTTCCAGGCGTCAGATAATGAAGGCGTTGAATAAAGGTCATTAACGAGATTTTTGGAGTTTTTAAAAGTGCAAAAGCTTCGTGGAAGTCCAAATGAGAAGTGGAAATAGGAGAAGAAATAATACTAGCTTTAGGAAGTAAAGATAACTAGATGGAACCCGTCAAAATTTGACGGCAAACAACTTGATAGTACCATAAAAATAAAATTTATAGTTGCTTTAACTTGACAAATTTCATAGTGGGGAGCATAATATGATTAAGCGGTCACTGACCTTTCCATTGATATATCACATGAGGGGTGTGTGCAAAGTTTAGAAAAGTACCCCCTTGGGGGGGTCAAAGTGGGGGATGGACATGGGAGATGCATAATATGATCAAGTGGTCACAGACCTTTCCAATGATATATAACATGAGGGTTGTGTGCAAAATTTAGAAAGTACACCTTGGGGAGGGGGGGGGGCAAAGTGGGGAGATGGGCATCGGAGATGCATAATATGATATAAGTGGTCACAGGCCTTTCCAATGATATATAACATGAAGGTTGTGTGCAAAATTTATAAAGTACCCTTTGGGGGGGGAAGTGGGGAGATGGACATCGGAGATGCATAATATGATTAAGCAGTCACAGACCTTTCCAACAATATATGACATGAGGGGTGTCAACAAAATTTAGAAAAGTATCCATTGGGGGGGTGAGGGGCAAAGTGGGGAGATGGACATTGGAGATGCATAATATGATTAAGTTGTCACAGACCTTTCCAATGATATATAACATGAGGGTTGTGTGCAAAATTTACAAAGTACCCATTGGGGGGGGGAAGTGGGGAGATGGACATCAGAGATGCATAATATGATTATGCAGTCACAGACCTTTCCAATGATATATAACATGAGGGTTGTGTGCAAAATTTATAAAGTACCCTTTGGGGGGGGGGAAAGTGGGGAGATGGACATCGGAGATGCATAATATGATTAAGCAGTCACAGACCTTTCCAACAATATATGGCATGAGGGGTGTCAACAAAATTTATAAAAGTGCCTCCCTTAGGGGGGGGGGAGGGGAGGGGGTGGCGGGATGGACCCCGGAGATGCATAACATGAATAAGCAGTCAAAGACTTTTCCAGCGATATATCACATGAGAGGTGTCTGCAAAATTTAGAAAAGTGTCCCACTTGGGGGGGGGGGGGAGTGGGGGGATAGACCCGAGATGCATAACATGAAAAAGAGGTCACAGGTGTTTCAACTTGCAACTTTTTTCTCGAAGGCATTTGATAATATTAAATTTATTTTACCCAAGACAATTTAACGATATTCTTAATTTTTTTGCATAATTCGTCAAATGTTCATGGAAAAAATCATGAAATTCGCTAATCAATAGTTGATAAATTATAAAATTCAACAATCGATAGCAGTAAAATTGGTCAATCGATAGTGGAAAAATCACAAAATTCATCAAACGGTCTCCTGTAAAAAAATTGTCCTGCACACTGATGATATGATCAAAAGGATTTTGAAGTATAGGACAAAATTAACACTTGCCAGCGAGTAATGCTGAAAATTTGGCAATGGACTTTATTGCCACCACTGGTCAAACATAATAGTCACACTCACCAATTGCGATGATTGAATGGAAAAAGATTTTTTTCTCTGCTGTCGCTCGACAAATTTCTAAACCATTTGGCGAATTTCACGATTTTTTCCCCGAAATTGACGGATTGTGATTTTTTTTTCTCGAAGCCATTCGACGATATTCGAAAACTTTTCCCCCCGAAACCAGTTGATCAATTTTGCGATTTTTCCACTGTCGATTAATGAATTTTGCGATTTTTCCGCTATCGATTGAAGAATTTCGCAATTTATCAACTATCGATTAATGAATTTCATGATTTTATCCATGAACGAACAAATTGCGCACTTTCTTTCCGCTAATGTTTGACACATTTCGCCCTTTACAATTCAGCCAATGAGTTGAACGTTGTTTCTTTCCAGAAATGTCAAGAATGAAACAATGATTCTTTAGGATGAATTTCCTTCGTTCGATGTCACATGGAAGAATGTGTGCAATGCAGCAACGGGCGTCACAGACTTTTTAGGGCACCTGCAGACTAAAAACATCTAACCAATCTTCGCGGGGGGGGAAAAATCACAGATTTCGTCAAATGATTGAGGAAAAAACACTAAATTCATCAAAGGATCATGGGGAAACATGACTTTCGTTAAAAGACAACAGAAAAAACATTAATTATGCAAAAGGATCGTGAAAGATAAGCAAATTTTGTCAAAGAATCGCAAAAAAGGAAAGTTCACCAAAAGATCACGCTTTTTTACTAAATTTCGTCTAAAAATTGCGGAATAAAATGTATTTTATCAAAGAATCGCTGGAAAATGCGAATTTCGTTAAGGATCACGAGAAAAATGCGAAATTCTTCAAAGGATCGCTGAAAAAACACGAATTTCATCAAAGAATTGCTGAAAAAACATGAATCTTGCCCAATAATAGAAAAATCATGGTTCATAATCATTATGTCTAGTAGTATATGTAAATACAGTTTGTGATATAAGACAAAATTAATAGTCACACTCGCCAATTGCGATGATTGAATGTAAAATGAAATTTTTTTCCCCGCTGTCAATCAAAGAATTTTGAAACCATTTGGTGAAGTTTTTCCCGAAACCATTTTGTGAATTTCCCGATTTTTTTCTTCAAAATAATTTTTCAACAATATTCGACCCAATACGCATGCGTAAAAAAAATCATCAGCCAATGAGGTGAGGGTCTATTACTGTCTCTAGAAACGTGTTTGGAATCATCTCCTGTTTGTTTTTTTCTTGCACATTGCATTAAACCTAGGAAGGTATTTATATAGAACTCACTGTGGAGTGTTTAGAAGGTATTTATTTTATTTATTATAATTTGTATGAATACTTAGGTGTCCATTTCGGATTTACTGTTTAAAAATGAATTTAGGCTCATTTAACATTCGCGAAATCAATCCGATGGAAATTGTGTTTTTAGATCTCTATCATTTTGTATATATAGTACAGAAAATAATTATTCAAACGTACGTAAAAATATCGTAGAACACGTAATACAAAATTGGATCACTTATAGTCCGTTTATTATCAGGGATGAATCTTATGGTGTTCCGATTGCTAATGAAAACGATTATGTAAATATATGGTTCTTCATAGAAGTATGTGCTTCTTCACACTTCAATAGAAGCATTGTTTAAATTAATATAATTCTACAAATATGATGCAGTTTTAAAATATTGAGTAATGATTAATACTGTCAAGGAATCTACTCATATACGTAATTAAGTTTTGGTACTTCTCTATTATCTCATCGACCACTTTTCATAACAAAAAACTGTCGCCAAACTGTAACGCCAAATAAACGGGAGAACGTTGTAATTAATACGCGCAAATGTTGAATTAAAAACCACTTGACGACATAACAAACACGTATAATGCTTCCGACATCAAGTAAATGGGACTGCATTTTTGGCATTTATTCATACAGTTTGGCGATAGTATTTTGTTATGAAAAGTGGACGATGGGATAATAGAGAAATACCTAAGTTTTTTATACCAAGTTTGAAAATTTATCTTTTTTTGACATTTAAAAAAAATAACAGAAAAAACATTACAAATTTGCCCATTTGCTCAGCGGTCAAAGGATTAAGTAAATATTAATGATTAAGCGGAACTGGTTCTAGTTATGAAGTAATATTATTTTGCTCAAAAACCCCCAACAAAAAAAGAATCACAAAGAATAAGTAATCGTCTTTAAATATACAAAAAACAATGTGATTAATGACCAGGATTTTTTTACATATAACATTTTTTATATACAAAATAAAAACGGAAATAACCTCATTCATTTCACCAGATGTCAAAAATAGTTTTTTTTCCACATTCCTGGGCAAAGCACTAAATCAATAAAATCACCAATTTGTGACAAATTATGAGTTTCTTATGAATCGCCAATGAACGGACATGCAAACTGGTAAAAAATGAATGTAATAAATTAAAACATTCAAGATTTGTATACATACAAACAATGTAAATATTAATATTGTTACATGATACATTGTTTGTATATATACTTGTTTGTATACATACAAACAAATATAATGTAAACATTATTATTCAAATATTAAGAGTTTGCAAATCAAAACATTCTAAAGATTTGTATACATACAAACAATATAATGCATACATACTCTTTACAAATAAAATAGCACACTTATGTAATGACAAAACTTTTAAATCGAATAGAGATAATATATTTCTGTTAAAAAATAATGCTAAAGTTCAGACTTATATATATTATACATTCACATAAAGCTAGTCACATTCCTGCATATTTATTAAATATTTAGTTGCTAAATACAGAAATAATATTTTATAATTTATATTCAGACGCTCAGATTCGCTTTTTTTGAACATATAAAAATAAAAATATTACTACCGTGCGTACTGTCTTTTGACATTATATTTACATAATAGTTTTAATTAGCAATCAGAACACCATAAGATTCATACCCGATCATAAACGGAATATAAGTGGTCCAATTTTGTATTACATGTTCTACTATATTTTTATTTACGATTGAATAATTATTTTCTGTACTATATAAACAAAATGATTTGATTTCGCGAACGTTAAATGAACCTAAATTCATGTTACACAGTAAATCCGAAATGGATACCTAAGTATTCATACAAATTACAATAAATACAACAATAAATAAAATAAATACCTTCTAAACACTCCACAGTTTTTTTATATAAATATCTTCCTAGGTTTAACACAACGTGAAAGAAGCCATCAAAACAACATGATTTGATCTTGATCCCAAATACGTTTGGAGACAGAAATAGACCCTCGCCTCATTGGCCGGTCCTTTTTTGACGCATGCGTACTCGGTCGAAATTCGATGGAAATTTGACAAAATTACCAAACTGCTTTAAATAGATGGATGATTGGGACGCAATGGAAGGTTGGGTACCCACAGCGCCCTCTACATACGCTTGCGTACATTTGCGGACATACTTTCCTATGTAAAATCGGTTTCCTGACGTATTCCCTACCTTCCCACGAAATTTGAACGATAAGTTTTCAATCACATTGTATATATACCTTTGTTTGTTCTCTAGTTAGTTCTTTAAGTTCTGAAGATTATGAAAGTATTTACAAATTACATATTCCCTACTTATTCCCAGTCAAGGAGATATATTAAGAATATTAATCTAAATGTATGTTTGTTTTTTATAAAACTGCCTTATTAATATTTCAAATTAATGATATTAAGAAATCTAACTTTAAGAAGTGGTTGACTTATAAGTTATTTCATTAAGATTTAGTAAATGAAGTTCAAATGATTATTTTTAAAATTAAAGACTGTTAAATATAACGCTTTAAACTAAATACACCACTTTAAAGGTCAGAAAAAGATTGTTAATGCCAAAATATATTTTAAGTATATTTTCAATCACTTTTGTAACTTAAAATAAAAGTTTATAATTTTTCCTCTTAAATTACCTTTGAAATAACCATAATTTACTATTTTTATAATATATAAAAAATTTATTCCAGACAAAAAAAGTTACGTTCACGTAGAAAATTAGCCCTTTGTACTAAAATTACTTTTTTTAAAATTGCTTTTAGGTGTAATGTTCTATGAAACGTAAACATTTGGTGAAAGTTAATATTCTAAAAAAAAAGCCTATTTAATAAAATATTTTTAAAGAAATCTTTCACTATCATGATTATATTTCTTTATAATTTTTATGGACTTGTGAAAGGTTTTCCGAAAAAAATATTTTATCGTCATTATGTATCATTTCTTTTTACTGTGCAATAACATTTATTCGCCCTTTATGCAGAAAATGTATCTGAAGAATAAGAGTATTAAAACTTATTAAGCATGAACACTTGAATTACACACAGTTTACTTGCATTAAAATTTGAAATTTTGAAAAAATGTATTTTGTCAAAAGAGTACATTTTTTTGCCACGCGTGTAAAATAGCGAAAACAGGGTTTGCAAATTTATAAAATTACGTTTACTTGAACTTGTTTCGAAATACATATAATTCTACGTATTTTTCAACGCACAGTGTTGTTTACTTCTGTATATATTTAAAATGTGTTGAAGAATTTTTAATCATACAATTTTAACTGTAGAATAAAATACAGTTGTGTCAGCATAGAAATACGTCTGGAAACACACTTAATATCAACATGTATAAATGGTTAGGGCCATAAATGCGACCCAAAAGTTCTTATACCTAAAATCCTAATGCAGGAATCATACATAAATGTGACATAATCACACATCTGAATTTAAAGAGTTTCTTCTACCAAAATTTTTTATCGAGCTTACGAATTCAATTATTAAACAACGGCAGCAGATATTAAATGCAGAGAATAATCTTGAAATAAAAATTACTATTTCTTTTTTTATGTTTAAACATCAAATAAACACATCGACGTCAAGACAATGCAGGTCTGTTTCATCTACCCGAAGTGAAAGCGGGAAATAAACACACATTCTGAAACAGAGTTGTTCTAACATTTTCATCGCATTTTCGTCTTTGATTTTTTGATGACCTATTAATGACAAATTGGATCCTTCATATGCCAGATCAAAGGTAATAATATGTTCATATGTCAAAAAAATAAATGTTAAAAAGCAGAAATTGTGAATAATTGAAGTTTATTCTATTAATATATTTATGAATTTTAGGATATATTACAATATTTCAGTGTTTTTTCTTTAGATGGATACTTAATTACGTAGTTAAAATGATCAAAATAAAAAAGAATCAAGATTTTATTAAAATATAATAAAAATATGACGTAATAATAGCGATGTTATTATTTGCTATTAGTAGCCCTAATAGAAAAGTATATGACATATATATATAGATTATACAGCATATATTCGTTTGTATTTGAGCATGTATTACAAAGAAGAATGTTACATGCCTTTACCAGCACATACAAGAACGTTCAAGAAGATTCAATGTTAAACTAAAAAATATATACCATAAATGCTATTTATATCATTGTCAACAGTAGAATCTTTCAATGAAGCATGCTAAATCAAAAAAGTAGTAATTCATTTCGAAGCAACAGTTAATAAAGAAACTTTTTTTATATAAACTTCATATGTTGAATTTCATAACATAATTAAGTATCGGAGTGTAGTATGTATAATAAGACTAGTCAAAGTGTCGCATTTTTTGTGAAAAAAGAAAAGTTTTAATCTAATAAAGAATTAATCAGGTATCGAAAAAAGATTATTGTGCAATTTTTCACCAAAACCTTCGCTGCATAGTCACGGTGGAATTTTTTCCCTTTAATGAATACAGGAAGTGATATGTGAACGAATATATGTTACGTCCCGCATTCGTAATGAATGTGTGATATTTTTTAATAATATGTGATGTAATAAAAATTTCTAGATCAAACAGATGGCTCTTCAAAAAAATTTCAAATGGCTTACCAACTGTGGACGTGCGTTTTTTAAATTATTTATTTAAATACCTGCTTTCACTATATAAAAATATGACGTTTCGTAGTAACATTTGTTTCATAATTTATGTTTGATGCACAACTTATATTTCTAGTTTTTTCGCTTTGGGAGAGGAGTCGTCCACGATATTGTCAAATTTTAAATTTTATTTTAATCATTAAATAGTATGTCTGTTTATGTTTACCTTGCGCTATTATAGTTGAATATATTTCTAAAACAGACCGCTACAATACTTGTTTTCCATAAGGTAAAGGAGAGGTAAATGCCAGGAGAGATTGCGCACATAGAGGTTCGGGGGGAAGGAGTAGAGTGAGAGCGCAGCGACTCCAGGTAGTTGTACAACAACAGTAGTGGAGTGTCTACTTGAAAATGCACGTTGATTGCTTTGAGCGTCTAAGATAAAGTATTGTTATGTTGTTTTGTTTTTCCAAAGTAAGTGCTTGAATTTTCATAGCTATTCATCAGAATTTCTATACAATGTCAATAGTACAAAATATTTTAAATTTAAACGAATTCTCATAAAGCTACTAATCTAGACTAACAATGTGAACATCAACGGTTCATTTTAGTAGCGGCCATGTTTAAATAAAAGGCCGCGCAATCTCTCCTACTGAAATTGGAGAGTTTGCGCATCTGATACTTAGGAGAGATGGCGCATTGTTCCCATTAGTTTAAATGCTAGGAGAGATTACGCAGCTTATCGGTAAATTGGCATAAAAAATAAAAAAATGAAAATGGACTAATTTTAATTTAAACGTGTTATTAAGTTACATAATTTTATTTTGTAATCTTATCTGGACTTGCTTTTACTGATTCTTTATTTTTTTTCCTTTAATTAAAAATTTGTAATCGTTTTTAAAATTATTTCCTTTTTCTGATTCTTTAAGCATTAGGTTGAAATATTCACTCCCAATACAATAAAATTTGTTCACAAATACTTTACAGCAATGTCATTTAAGTGTAATTATTATTGTTAACAATTTAACTGTAGTTATTATTAGTAATAATCTCTCCTACCCATGTGCGCAGTCACACCAACCCTGTAAGGACAGATTGCGCAAAAAAACTTTTTTAGTTTTATTACAACTGTTCTATTAAATTGCAACATAACAACAAAATAGCAATGGAAATGCATAAAAAACAAATGAAATAAAAATTATTCATGGATAGTTTAGCAAAAAATTAATATTTAGATTTGTTATTGCTATTCTTTTGAATTGTGGGCAGACTCTTCTAGCTTTACCTTATATGCTTGGTATCCTTAGCATACATACTTTTTAAGGGATGCATACAAAATGCAAAATTCATTTATCATTTGTGACGATGATTATTTTTTATTGTTAAAACGTTGTGTATTGCAGTTATTCTATGAACTTTGGGCAATTTATCTCAGTGGCACGATCGACAAAAAAAAAAAAAAAACGGTTAACGAAAAAATGGTATCTGACTTTTATCTTATATAACAGCAGCGACATATCTTAGAATATACATAGGTACTGACAATTCAAAAACACACAGTGGTCAATAGTCAAAATTTCTAATTCGAATTTCTATTCCAATTCAAAATTTCTAGTTTTTCTAAAGTTATTCAAAGTTATTTTCTAAAGTTTTCTAGTTATTCAAAATTTCTATTCAAAAATGCAATACGGAGTATAATATGTAATTTAAAATAGTTTGATGGAAATCGGTTCTCTTTTTGTTCAAAAAGATATTTAATGACTTCTTCCAACATAGTTGAAAGGATATGCATTTGGTTTGTCTGGCCATTTATCTGTCCGAGTTCTAACTCACGTAAATATATCCGGATTGAAATGTAATTGATATATGTTATTGCGGTTTACTATGGCATATTCAGTATTGGGAATGAAGCATTAGCATTTATAGTTCATTTACAGGGATATTCACAAAAATTACATTATGGTCTGTAGGTAAAAATCATTTGCAATGTATTTTAAAGATGTTACTCTATTTTAAAAATATTGATATACATCACTGAAGAGCACATCAAGAAGCTTACTGTAGAATTTTTTGTGCATAGCAATTTATTGTTCATTTACTGGAACACACAAAATTATTCAGTTACAGTATTGTCTATCAGCGATAATTGCTGGAAATGCGTTTTCCACTGTATTATGCATTTTTTTAAATTATGATAACCTTCTTGATTGAAAATTAGATTTTAGATAGAAAGTTCATCCTAGCAAAAACTGAATTAGAAAATATTCCTCCTCGAAAATGCGAAATGGATAACTGTAATTTGTAATGTTTAGTTTCATGCTGCATTTGTGGTCATTTTGTAAACCCATTTTCCTTTTCATTTTATTCCTACATGTATTATACAGAATAACCCTCTCATCGCGTTGTCCTTTAACTAATTCCTAAACCGTCAATTTAAGAGATAAACTCCGAATTTCAAAAGTGTTTCGTATGTAGTTCTCTATTATATGAAACTCCATTTGAATTAGAATAGTTATTTTTGTAAAAGCTTAGAAATTTAAATTTTTATACGGCTCCGAATCGGAATAGAAAAATGTCTTAATACTGTAACAAGTTAAAAAAAATTATTTTACCAAAATAATTTACCGAGCTATGATACTTGGAATTTTATGAATTTCCAGCGTTTTACGATACTAAATTCGCAATTTTTCATTTTCAGTGCCAAAAAGCGTCATCCACCATCGGCAGCTGTTCAGGATGATTCTTTCTGTGTACGCATGTTGGACACATTGAACATACTTAACTTTATTTTCCTATTAAAATAAACTGAACTTGCTTACATGTGTTATTAGTAAATGCTCGTCTGCCTTATAATGACATACTGCTGCATGCAATAATCTGCGTATTTAAGCTGGTGATTGGATAAAAAAATCACGTTTAAGGACTTTTAATAAAGTTATTTTTACACGTAATACACCATTTCATGCTAAATCGAGCACGCTCTACAACTTTGTAATCGACATTTTATCTATATGTCATACAGTTTTAGAGATAGGATCCCGAACTGTACAGTTTGACGCTTAGTGGGCTATAATTTATCTCAAAAAGTATCGCATATCCAATATTCTATACCTAGACATCCCGTTTATGAATATAACTCCTGCCGTTCTGAAGTTTGTGTGCATTCTGTATAATAAAATTATGGTGATGCTACATTTAAAAAATAAATTCCGTTGCAATATGGAAATGAGAAATTATCACAAAATAAATCCCCAACATTTGTAATGGATCATTTACGAATGTATATATATATATATATATATATATATAAACAAGGTTATTTTACTTTTTCATTTTAATAAAATTAAACTGAAGCCATAACGGCGGTGTTATTATACATGTTTTTCTACTACACATCATGCATTTAGTTTAACGTTCGAAATACTCAATAAAATAAATCATATGTATTTCCGATAAATTAAACAGTAGAATATATGGAAATTCTGATATAATCAGAACAGATATCACTCTTTAAATCAACTGTATTTTCCACATATTTATTTGAAAATGTTATGGACATTTGAGAATTATTTTTAATCTGAAGCACTGCTCTTAAGCAAACATGTTTATGTTTCAAATCTCATAAACATACACGCCCATAAGACAATTTCCAAAAAGTAAATCACTAATCGGAACCAGAATCACCCCTCTAAAAATAATGGTCGATATCATATAGGTTTCAGCTCACTAAATCAATATATGGCAGTGGAATTAGTATATTACGTACCAATTTTTAGGTACGGTAGCGTGATTTTAAACCTAAGATAATTTATATCGTAATAAAACATTAGTGAAAGATACGTAAACAAATATATGTATACGTTAATATGTAAATAACCTATAAGTAAATGTATATACACATCTGATATAGTGGGAAAGGGAATTAAAATACATAAGTGGATACTACTGGAAAAAGGCGGGACATCAAAAGAACAATGCAGGAAACAAACAAGAACAAAATATATTTTCTGGATATATTTTATTGATTTGTTATCTAAGACAGAGAAATTTTTTTTTTTCATGTTTACGTTTTGTCTAACATTCTAAGTTTATATAACAATCTTTCATTATTTGTTATTATTATTAGAAAAATGTTTCTCGGAAAAACGGAACTTGTTGGAACAATTTGGATGGCATATTTAGATTTAGGAATGTCAGATATAGTTCACGTATTTCTTTAGCAAGACGGCAATTGTTTTTTCTTTTTGCCGACCATTGTAATAGGGAGTATGCGAAATGGAATGTCCATTTACTTTACTTAAACAACATCCTAGAATGTTATGCAATATTCTCGTGCTTTAACGATAGTTTATTATGATAAAATTGGAATGTTGATAATTTTAAATGACTGCCTTGAATGTATTGTGAATATTTGTCGATGATTTTGAAATATAATAGCATTATTCTTTAGTGATGTAACGATCATATTATTTATGTGTACACGCACAAGCTAATTTTAGTTTAAATTTAAATTAAATCATTTAGGCATTAAAAGGCATTGCTTCAAACATTTCTAAGCTTTTTTAATGTTCATTCACTGTGTCATTTCCAATCTTTATTCTGTAAATCATCATGTAATATTTTACGCTATTTTTCAGAAAGCATAGTTTTGTAAATTTGTAAATAATACTAAAGATAAGAGCCATATTTCATTTGCTTATGGTGCAGTTCTGCGTCACGTCATCTGCACTATAGTTATAAACATTTACATTTTGTTTTATGATTAACCACTCACCAACTATGTTTCGGAATAAAAGCCGAGGTCAATATTTTTTGGACACGCTGTGTATGATTTCATTGGATTATATGGGATTTATCCCGAATTTGCCAATTAGCGCACTGTATTTGTGGCTTCTTTCTGAGTTTTCACAATATTTGACTGATCTTTTTATATGAGTTACTCTGTATAATTGACTACCAAATAATGGAAAAAAATATCTTTGGTATAGTTCGCGCATGCGTAGTTATAAATTACTTCATAAAAAAGCCCATATCTCATCAAATATTCAATATATTAATTTTTGAATTACAGTATACTGTTTCTACTGTTCTTGAAGTTAAACGTGTGCTTTACATCCTCGAATTTCAAGAACAATTTGTCAAAAAATTCAGTAGCTATTCGACAAACCGTGTAAAAAGCGAAAGCGTCCGGTCACTGCTCCTTAATTTTTGGACAGCAGTGTACATGCTATCAAGCCGTAAGTTACTCATACGGAAAGACGTTTCTAAAAATTTAAATCACAACGCAAACTTCCAAATTTTATGTAATCTTTTAGAGGCTTAACAATAATATTTTAAGTCAGCCTAGATACCGTGGTCTCTTACCAAAGTATTTTTAGTTTGGGCATTTAACCACTATCGGTCATCCCTGATTCTGTGAAGTACGCTACAAAAATTGCTCCTGTTTTTTTTATGTTCCCGAAGTTGTAAAAAATCTTCACCTATTTTTGTTTTACGCAATTTCGGTCCAACAGTACCTACCGCAAAAATTAAAATTTTTACATTACTAGAGTTTAAAAGTCTAATTATTTAAATAATTCAAATGAATGTTTGATAAATTAAACAGACTCTACATCAAAATTTCAAACAGAGACAACATAAATGTTACTTTTAAAGTTATCTAAATTTTCTATGCACTTATTAAAAGATATTATGAACACTAGTCATTCATTTTTAATTTTCAAAATTTAAAGGAAACACGTTTAAACCTAAGGAAACACGTTTACTCATCATAAATCATAAACCTTACACTTATATTTCAGATTTCTGAAAAGAATTGACCGGAAGAATGCGAGTTATAAAATCCATTTATTTTCACTAATATAGCATATATGAATGCTGTGTAAAATTTTAAGACTTTAAAGATATTTCATCTCAATTAAACTAGAAAGTTGAGAATGTTTGAAGACTTATTTTAAAATACCGGATATATTGATGGATCCTTCTTAATTATAATAGATGTTGCCTCTAGGTAGATGAGAATCTTCTCATTCGTTCACACTCACATAAGCGAAATCTTATTCGTATTTAAAATGAATTATTGAAAATGCTTTGCTTAAGTTATGGATGAAAATTCTTCATTTGATTTATCGTCTATAGTACAATAAAGTTACCCGAGCTGTTTTACTTCTGAAATGGTTACATATTGATGGAAATTGACGTATTCGTCTAAGGAATTGTTTATACCAAAGTACTATACTTAAAAAAATAAAATAAGCTAAAAGAATGATTTATATTAATGAGATATTAGAGTTCATTTAGAATACAAAATGCTAAATAAATGTTTAAAAAATTAAAGATATAATATTATGTTTTATCAAGGCTTTATTTACCTTTTATATTATTTTTTAAAAATAGCAAATAATATAGTGGAAGAAAGAAGTGTGAAAATCGTTCAATCTAATTATATTTCATTCTGACCAATTTGTTTGCTACATAAATAGTTTTTTGTGATATTTAGGTAAACTACTATTAACAAGTCGTACACGTAAGATTTACGGTAATACATAAATAAGAAATGTAATTACTTGCAATTTCCATTATGAAAGTTTGTCCGTTTGAAAGCTTTGAATTAGATAAATTATATCCTGTAAGCTATATTATTTCATCATAATTCCATTAATTCATTGTACCCACAATACAATTCTCTAAGTTTTCATTAGTAAAAGGATTATTATCGAAAAAAAATTATGTAAGGATTATTAAAAGAATTATTATCGAAAACGTATTTGCAATTGCAAATAAGAGTTGAAAATATTAAAGATTTGAGATTGTGTTTTACTGATATTTTCTTTAATTGCTTGAATAGCGCTCATTTATTTTACACTTGTGGAGCTTCTTCCACTTCGTTGATCGGTTTTTCACACACGAATATATGGAATTAAACGAAACAAGAGTTGGGGAACTCACCACCTTCGGCAGTTCACACTTATGCGGGCTTCCCCCGCAAAAATTTTGCGAAGAATTCCAAAATTGCAAAGGATAAAATTTACTGTATTCGGATAAATTATTGAAACCGGATTCTTTTAGCGGATGTCAAAAATCTCCACGGAACACAAAAAATCGCAGATAATTTGGCCTAAAATCCAAAAATCGCATAGGACAAAATTTACTACTTTGGGCTAAGGCTGAAAATGGATTTCATTTACGAAGGTTCACTACGAAGAATTCACATAAAAAATCTGTAAAAAAATAAAAATGACAGAGGACAAAATTTACTATTTTGGGCTAAAAAATTAAATTAGGATTCATTATACAAATGAAAAACAAATAAAAAAAATCGCGAAACGCGAAAAACTGCTAAAAATCGCATAAATGAATTTGTTCAAAATCCCATAACAGCTGTACAAATTCAAAATTAACTTTATAGAAAAGAAGGCAAAATGAACTATAACTGGCTAAAACACTGAAATAGGATGCCATCTACTAGTGTTAACAAAAAAATCTCCGCAAAACGCAAATAAACGATAAAAATCGCATAAGAATAGATGAAAGTTTAAAAATAGCAGCGTAAAAATTTACAAGGATTTGCTAAAGGATTAAAACCTACTTCCTTTTACAAATGTCAATCATTAGCCGTTGAATGCGAATATATCACTAAAATTCATTAAAAATAAAAAAAAATTGCAGAGGACAAAATTTACTAAATTAGGCTAAAATATTGAATCTAGATGCATTTTACGAATGTCAAAAAAGCAGCGCGGAACGAGAAAAAATTCTAACATTCATATAAAGAAAATCACAAAATCTCGAAAATTTACTATACAAATTTCAAACAAACTTTATTAAAAATGGAATACAAAGTTACTATATTGAGCTAAAAGATTGAGACAATGTTCCTTTCACTTATATGGCAAAATTGCTGCAAAACGGGAAAAAACGCTAAAAATCGCATACAAAATTAATTAAAAAACATTTTATCAAAAAATTCAAGAACTAACTGAGAACAGCACATTTTCAGACAAGCAGGTACCATTCCTCTATCAGTTCTGATCACAGCAATCTCTTTGGAAACTGCGCACAATCCTGCACACAAACACACAAAATTCGATCTTTATTATTTTATACAGATAAATTTTCAAGACGGCAAATAATGCAGATGAAACAATTTATCACAACGTTAAAAGCAACTTTTTTTTCGATATTGTATAATATAAAGTACAAATTTTCAATTTCTCTTATGATTTTGAAACTTTTAATTAGACTTCTATAATTATATTTTAAGTTGTAGTATTATGTTATACAAATTCACTGTATACACTGCAAAAATGACTGAATTATCATTATTAGGGATTAAAAGTTTAATCGCTTAAATATTTCAAACAAATTTTCGATTAATTAAACTTTAGACTCTATCTCAAACTTTTAACCAGCGTCACAAAATATATTACATTTAAAATCAACCAACTTTTCCATGTACTTACATGGAATTAAATATTTCAAGCGAATTTTCGATTAATTAAACTCTAGACTCTACATCAAACTTTTAGCCAGCGTCACAAAATATATTACATTTAAAATCAACTAATTTTTCCATGTACTTACATGAAAGTAGTATGAACACTTGTAAGCCATTTCTAATTTAAAGGGTATCTCTTAAATGAGTTGACACATCATTACTCACAAACCTACACAAGCATAATATAATTGTCAGAAAATAAATGACGGGAAGAATTACTCGTACATTTATTTTCACTAAAACAAATGTTAGAATGCTATGTACTATTTTCACTCTTTGAGGATACTTTATCCCAAATTGGAATGGTGAGAATTATTGAAGACTTATTTCAAAATAACTGGGAATATTCTTGATTCATTTTCAATTATCACAGCTCTTTCCTTTAGTCAGAGGATGATCTTCTCATTTATTTGAACATTTATAATCGTATTATTGTTCAGGTTTCCATTAAATTATTTACCACGTAGTTTTGAAACAAAAACCTAAATGCGACTTCGTGTGACTCTTTTTCTTCTTATTATTATGGCGCTGAGGTATTTGCGACAGCAACATGCCGGCATAACCTCAATTGATCACAGTTTTTTTTCACAGCCTCATATATAATACATACAAAACATGGCAATTTCTTCTTCCATTACATACATCTTCAACTATTTTCACTTTTTTCTTGTAGACACGGGAATAGTCGCGTTACAGAAGGGAACACACGCAAAGATATTAATGCCTCACCCGGGATTCGAACCCAAGTCCTCAGCGTGGCGGCCGACTCCGCTACCAACAACGCTGCCGGTTTGGCTCTTTCTTAATAAACAGCTTACTTGCAATTGTGCAAAAACCTTAGTTTGTTAGCAATGCCAATTTTTTTAATTTATTTATTGAGCGCCAGTTGTATTTTAGCGAGAGTGGTTTGGCACAAGTGGGTATTTCTGATGACGACCACATTCAGTTTAATCTTTGTTTTTACCACTAGAGTGTCTTTATAAATAAAATAGTAGTTTTTGTATCCGCACATGGCGCATGCTCAGATTGGAAGTTTTTGTTCAAAATGTTGCAACCTACATTCCAGAACATGGTAATACTCTCCTGGATAAGTTCTATTAAATGAGTGCAGAGAGACGGCAAATATTAGTTAGACAATAATGGCAGGTTCGGCAAATATTCGTCTAAAATCCTCTAGACGAGCCAAATTTTATTGTTTGTATGTTGGCATTATCTTATAATTCTAGGTGCACTCTAGGTGCTCATCGCTCACGATTTCGTCCAAAATTCTTTCAACCATTCAAATTTTATTGTTCGTATTGGCTATGATGTCAAACACTCACGCAACTTTTTTTTTTTTTAATCCGTTATAAAAAAGGAAAAAAGTCGCCAAATTTTGAGGATTTTTTCCTTTAATGGTAACCTGGCTATTGTATTATGTTATTGGTTTGGCGCGAGTTTGGAAATCGTGCCAATCAAAAAGTCGCCAAAGATTTGTGCGTGAGTGTAATACATCTGTTCCTTCGTATTTTGCCACGTTTTTGTTTTTAAACGCATTCTAGTTGCTTATCGCTCAAGATTTTCTCAAAAATCTGTTCGATCAACCAAATTTTATTTAGCGGATACCACCGCTTTCACATTTATAAAGACAATATAGTGCTTTTCGCTCAGGTTTGAAACAAAGTAGACAATCACATAATAAAATATTTTACCTATCCCTATAAAAAAAGGTAAACACGATACACTGAATTAGTTTAAAACCTTCCTTGTTGTACTAGAATTGTATTGTTACATTCAAATCTGTACAATGGTTGTTGAGAAAATTGAAAATATACATCCATACATTTACACATACATAACGACCAAAAACAGAACCTTCTTTTTTTGAAGTAACTTAAAATAGTTCTTTTATAAATTAAAATTCCCGGTATTCCTTTGAATAAATGGGGCATTGAATTTATTGCAGACTAACAATGCATTTTCAAAACTTAACGAATAAACTAACAATAACTAATCAAGAAACGAACAATAATACTATATATTAATGGAATACATTGTTCTTTAGAGTAAAGGATGACAAGTAAGCACATTCAATATAAATGTTTTTAGACTAAGAAATTGAATTAACCGTGAAGTGTCACCAAGACACTTTATTAAACTGACAACTATTTTGCCATTTTGCTTAAGCAAATTTTTAAGACTTCAAGAATGTTTCGGACATAATTCTTTATGCGTATAAATCTTTATTCCTATTGAATAAAGGCCCACTTTTCCACAAAAAAGAGAACGGAATGTCATGGACGTATTAAATTACGCTGAATCTTCTTTAATCTATGAAAAAATATATATAGATATATTAAACTATTTTATATTAAATTATTTGATGCAAATAGAATTTCATGAAAGTTATGTTACTTGGCATTTCGCAAAATCAGATATAGCAGTTTGTTTTATGTTAAGCATCTTATAATCAGAGGACATTTATTTTTTCTATAAATATTGTACAGTCAGTGTAAAATAAACGATTAACGTGTCTTCATTAGCTGACCGTTTACGATAAAATCACAGAAAGGATATCACTTGAATCAGAAAAGTGTGTTCTTTAATAATATGAATGGAATTTTTGCAATAAGGGTCGATGACATACTAAAAATTGCAGCAACGTTAATTTTTCATATCGTAACACCTTATCCTCTTGGATTATAAGTTTTTATTCCTTAATGCAAGTTCGCGTTGAGAATGATTTTACAGTAACAATCTGAAATCTTAAACATTAAATGTAACATCATCTAATTGTCAAACATAACTATTGGAGGCATTTGAAATAGCATAGCGTTCCTTAATTTTTCTTTTTAATGCATGTATTCTTGCGGTACAAGTGATTCCTACATTTAACTATTTTTCATTATCGCGTCTGGAAATTCGATTCAGACTAATTGGAAACTGCCTAAAATGATTTCGGTTTTTAAAGTGTTTTTCAGCTAGAACTAGTTTTAACAGTAAAAACCCGTTAATAATCTATACTGATATTATAAAGCAGTAAAGATTGTTTTTTGTTTGTTTGTTTGTTTGTAGGGGGTAATCTCTGGAACTACTGAATCGATTTCAAAAGCGATGGTGGCAAATTGATGGTGAGAATCCCTGCTCCAACATAGGCTATATTTTATATCCGTTCCACTACCCCCAGGAGGGTGCAGGAGCGAAAAACAATCTAAAATTTCAATTTTTTTTATACTGAAGGAGCTAGAAACATGAAATTTGGCATGGCAGTTACTTATGAGATGTAAATGCTATCTAAGAACAAATTCTAAAAAAAATCGACATTTAAAAAGGATGAGATGATCGAAAAGCGTTCTAAAAACATTCTAAATTACAATTTCTATGGAATCTCTAGAACTACAGAACCGTTTTCAAAAGTGATGGTGGCAAATTGATGGTGACAGTTTGTGCTCCAACATAGGCTATATTTTATGTCAGTGTCACTACCCCCAGGGGGTACAGGAGCGAAAAACGTTCTAAAATTTCGATTTTTTATATTGAAGGAGCTAGAAACATGAAATTTGGCATGGTAGTTACTTATAAGATGTAAATGCTCTCTAAGAACAAATTCTAAAAAAATTCGAAATTTAAAACGATGAGATGAGCAAAAAGCGTTCTAAAACTTTCTAAATTACAATTTCTATGGAATTTCTGGAACTACAGAACCGTTTTCAAAAGTGATGGTGACAGTCCGTGCTCCAACATAGGCTATATTTTATGTCAGTGTCACTACCTCCGGGGGGGGGGAAATGAGTGAAAAACGTTCTAAAATTTCGATTTTTTTTATACTTAAGGAGCTAGAAACATGAAATTTGGCATGGTAGTTACATATAAGATGTAAATGCTCTCTAAGAACAAATTCTAAAAAAATTCGAAATTTAAAAAGATGAGATGAGCAAAAAGCGTTCTAAAAACTTTCTAAATTACAATTTCTATGGAATCTCTGGAACTACAGAACCGTTTTTAAAAGTGATGGTGGCAAATTGATGGTGACAGTCCCTGCTCCAACATAGGCTATATTTTATGTCGGTTCCACTACCCCAGGGGGATGCAGAAGCGAAAAACGTTCTAAAATTTTGATTTTTTTTATACTGAAGGTATTAGAAACATAAAATTTAGCATGGTAGTTACTTATAAGATGTAAATGCTGTTTAAGAGCAAATTCTAAAAAAATTCGAAATTTTAAAGTGTGAGATGAGCGAAAAGCGTTCTAAAAAAATTTTGAAATTTAAAAGGGTGAGATGAGCGAAAAGCGTTGTAAAACATTCTAAATTACAATTTCTATGGAATCTCTGGAACTACAGAACCGTTTTCAAAAGTGATGGTGGCAAATTGATGGTGACAGTCCCTGCTCCAACATAGGCTATATTTTATGTCGGTTCACTACTGCCAGGGGGTTGTAAGAGCGAAAAACGTTCTAAAATTTCGATTTTTTTTATACTGAAGGTATCAGAAACATAAAATTTAGCATGGTAGTTACTTATAAGATGTAAATGCTGTCTAAGAGCAAATTCTAAAAAAATTCGAAATTTAAAAGGGTGAGATGAGCGAAAAGCGTTCTAAAAACATTCTAAATTACAATTTCTCTGGAATCTCTGGATCTACAGAACCATTTTGAAAAGTGATGGTAACAGTCCCTGCTGTAACATAGGCTATATTTTATATCGGTGACACTACCACAGGGGGGGGAGGGGTTAAAAAAGCGAAAAACGTTCTAAATTTTCAATTTTTTTTCACATTAGTGTAGCTTAATTAGAAATTTCTGAATTATCTGTGGCAGTAAAATTTCCTCTAATGAACATAGGCCAATGAATACCACTTGGCATTTTTCAAGAATTACGCGAGCAAAGCCGTGGGTTTTGCTAGTTATGAATATTTTGCCATACGTAATACTAGTTTTATATGAAACATAGCTGAAATAAATAGAATAGAGTTTTCCTTTTTTTGATAAAGCAAACATTTTTCAGAAAATGGTCTGAAAGTTCGCTATTTGAACCTAATTTTCGTATGCGACAGTTCAGGAAACAGCATCATGAGACAACATACACTTATAACTCAAGATGTAAATTAATTATTTAAAAATTAAAAACCTTATTCCATTCCAAATTGTTTAGATAGTCATGTCTTCCAGCAGGATGCTTTTACGTCGCTCTTGCGCATGATAAAACATTTTTCAGTTAGAGTTATTTAAACTGCTAAAATCATCCGGCTCAGTAAGAACAATAGGTTGATTTTATTATTATTATTATTATTATTATTATTATTATTATTATTATTACATACTGGCTAGTTCAATACACTGTCCTAATTATATTTCAATTGGTTCAGTATCTTGGACATTAATATGATGAGAAGATTTATTTCGTATATTCCGGTAAACGAAGTACAAAATCTAGTTGATTAACGAACCTATTAAAGATATTTGAAATATCAAATTACTGTCCACGTTAGATTAGAATTGACACAGTAATTCGGACGTTATCGTGATGAGACATTTTGCATGTTTTTTTGATTTCGTGTGGTCCTGTATACGAAACATAAAAACTACATACTTGAATTACAAACTCATCAAATATACATGCAAGATCAAAACGCTGTCTCCGTTAGGGTAGAACTGGTATAGTATTTCGGACATCATCATGATGAGAAATTTTGCAAGTATATTGTTTTGTATGTCCCTGTAAATGAATTATAAAAGCTTCTTACTTGATTAATGAACTCATTAAAAATACCTGCAAGACACTTACACTGTTCAAATAGGTTCGAATTGTTCCTCTATATCTCAATTAATAGTAATGACACCTTTTGCATGTTGTTTGCCTTTTGCATGTTGTTTGCCTTTTGCATGTGTGTGTATCTCTATAAACAAACTATAAGAGCTACATACTTGATTGACAAACTCCTCCAAGATAAACTCCAATTAGATTAGAATTTGTTCAGTATTTTGTACGTTATCATAATGACAAATTTTGCATGCTTTTTCACTTTGTGTGTCCATCTAAAAGAGTTACATACTTGATTAACGAACTCTTTCTAGCTACTTTCAAGATCACTGTACTGTCCCAATTAGGTTCGAATTGGTTCAGTATTTCGGACGTTATCGTGATGACAGGTATTACATATATTTTACTTTTGTGTGTCCCTGTAAACGAGCTATAAGAACAACTTACTTGATTACGAATTTTCCAGGACACTGCAAAATTCATTCATAAGCCCAATTAGGTTCGATTTGTTTCAGTGATTCGGACGTTACCGTTATGAAAAAATTTACATTATATATATATATATATACATAGATATACAAAAGCAGTGAGTGAAATTAGGATGCCTGTATATGAGAATAGAGACTTTCGGAATATAAAATTTCATTGGTTGAGACGATTTTGACGTAACCGAATCGCCAAGCATACTTGCCTGCCTTTCATTATCGCCAACGTAATGCTTATAAACCTGTCTCACTCGTCTAATCAAACTCGTCCAGGCGAGTAACGCCACGTTTGAGTATGTAGGTTTGCTATATTTTGGACAAAAATGTCTGTCTAAGCACAATCTAAGCATGCATCCTCTGCATGTATCGCGACTCTTATATTAAGGCACCTTAATTGCAATAAATCCATTTTTAAAGAAATCTACCTAAAACGGGTAATATTTGAAAACTAGTCGTTGGGGGCTACCATAATACTTATCCATCATGGACATGCATAATATCAAAGAATGTGAAATATATGATTCCAAATATCTCGGCAACTAATTATTCGATCGACTTCATTCTTTATGCAAGAATTATGTTTTTTTATTGTCTTTTATATTTACTACTTAGAATAAACAATTTTTATAATTTTTATATACCTTTTATCAGAACGAATATTTCGAGAGTCCGAAAAAAATAGTTCCGGATAATCGAGGTTATTGAAATTCAATAAGCTTCTTTTCATGACTACATGCTAAGTACATACCAAATTTCAAGTCTCAATCTCAATTTGTTCGGGAGATAGAGCGTTTACAGACACACAGACAACACCCAGACACACACACAGACAGACAGACGGGCGTCAATTTTTTTTCTAAAAATATGTGTTTCGGAATCTCCAGTGTCTAAAACGTGTAAATCCGTTAAATTTTTTTTTTCGATTTTTAAAACGATTACAAGACTTGCCCTATACTACGTATGATGGGTAATATCTTATCATACTTATTTAATTCTAGTTTTGAAAAAATGTAACTGAGAACATCCCCTCAGTCTTTGTTAATTCTTGTTTTAACTGAAACATGCTAGATAATTCTACATAAGGCTAATTAAAATTAGTTTTGACTAAGGGCATCGGTTAAAACCGTTCATCTGTTAAAACAAGTTTTGATAAGTTGAACAAGTTTTAGGAGAGTTAGGGACTTAGTTAAAACTGATTTAAATAGTCATATCGGGTTCTGACTAATTTCATGTTTTGTGGGTAACAAACACACACACACATATATATATATACACATAGTGCGTTGTATAATGATATGTGAACTTTTAAAACGACATTTCACTTCTGAAAAACATGCAAATTTTCTCACGAGCGAATTCTAGATGTTTCCTTATCTAAAATTGTTAGAGTAAAAAAAAAAAAATACATTTACGAATTATTTAACAATATAAAAATAGTATACTTTCACTTTTTAGATGTTCAAAGTAATTTATCCATGTAAGAGTATTTATTAGATTTTCATTGTTAAGCATATCTAACATTGATTCATGCAAATTTTTATTAAAACCAAGGCTACTCGTGGCTCTTTAGTGACCTCGAATTTAAATCGCAATTTCACATGTACCTTTAATTTATGAATAGCAAATTTTAAACTGGAGATTTAATGAGTCTGAAAAATTTATTTACTGAAAAGGTGAAAGGTGAAATTACAGTTTTCAAAGAATGTATTAAATCTAATAGAAAAATAGCAGTAATTTTAAATGGAATATTTATTGTTGCGAAGAATTTTTTGTGATGAAAAAATTACCATGGCACGAGCAAATCACCTGGAAGGACAGTATATATATATATATATATATATATATATATATATATATATATATCAAATGGGGACGACGATTAAAAGATTAATTTTGAGAAACTTTCGTTGGTATTTTTAGCAAAGAGAAAAGATATTCTAGTCTCCAAATCCACATTATCTAGAAACTTGAAGGAATTTTTTTAATGTAAAAAAAAAGAGAGAAAAACTATTTTTTAATTAACTGAAAAACACAAATAAAATTGATATAAAATTACATAAGAAACCATAACTACATAAGTATCTGCTAGAAAACTGGAAAAAAAATTAAATTCACTCATGCAAAAACAAGCTTAATTTAGATGGGTCAGATATCTGGCAATTTTATTAGCGTGGCTTGTGAAGAGAAAAAGTTTTTCTCCCAAACGGTAAGGAGGAGTTAGATTTGTAATAGTTTAGACAGGCTTTGGATGTCGAAGAAGAATATATATTGTATTCTTAAATAACCACATGGATGCTATAGATTACAAACAGATACTTAATAATCACATTTACCAGTCTCTGCAGAAATAGGAGGTCCACATTTTGTAATTCAACAAGAAAATGTTCCAAGGAATATCAACAAATTTAATATTTGAGTGTTTTCTATCCAACCGTGCAAACATTATTTATTACGATTTTGGCATTTTTCCAACTGAGTGAAAAAGCTTTCAGACCAGGATTCGAATCCAAGATCTTTGGCTTAATTTTTCTACGTTAAAGTGCCCGTTACATCAAATATACTTGTTCTCCATTAGCCCATTTAGCTAACCGAAACATCAACAGGCCAACATAATTCACTCAGACAATTTTTTTTTGCGATAGCATCTAGTATGCCATGTAGAGAGCTCAACAGAATATGTCGGAGCTCCATTAAACGTAGATACGCTATTATTGTTATTAAGTCTATTATACGGATTGGTAAATATATCATACCGCTCGTCCGGTGTTCGGTCCAGGAAGCTCAATGAGCAGAGCAACGGTTTGACTCCCGGCCAGGAAACTTCTTCATTCAGTTGGTAAAATATCAAAATCATATCATATATTTACCAATCTGTATGATGTAGTTACATAATAAAAGTGTATATACGTATCAATTATTTAATAGATTTCCATTACGTGCAGCATATTTTGTTGAGCTGTCTGCATGGCAGGCCAAATGCTGTTGACAAAAAGATTTTCTGAGTGAATTGTTCCAGCCAGTTGTCGCTCCAGATAGCTCAATGGGCAGAAAACGTCAAAATGTAAGCTGAAGGTGTCGAGTTTGATTTCCGGCATGGACACTTTTTTACTCAGTTGGAAAAATGTCAAAATCGCCTTATATCTTTACCAATCAATATGACAGAGTTAAAAATAATGAAAGTGTATCTATGTATCCATCATTTAATGAAGTTCCTTTATCTGCGGCATATTCTGTTGAGCTGTCTACACGGCAGACTAGTTGCTATTGCCAAAATGGCTGTTTGGGTGAATTGTGTTGGCCGGTTGTCAGTACAGGTATTCAATGGACAGAGCTTTGGCAATTTAAGTCAAAGGTCTCGGGTTACACTTCCGGTCTGGATATTTCCTTATTCAGTTGGAAAACCGTCAAAATCCTATGCTATCATCACCAATCGGTATGACTGAGTTAAAGATGATTAATTAAAATTTTACTGAGGAGTATGATTGATTAAAATTGCATTATTCATTAGCCTGATTTAAGTCTTGATTAACACGTCATAGAAAATGTATAGGGAAGTCTCACAAGAGCTGTTGGAAATCCCTACAATTCTAGAAGTCAATTAAAACAAACAATTTCTTTTCAGTGAGGTATTATTGCCTTACAGAAACTATTTAATTTAATGGTAAAATAAATTTATAAAGTTAATCCAAAAAGACGATGAAAATTTTCCTATTAAAAATATTTATATGGTATTTCATTTTGTGGACCTGTCATTTTATATTATTAATTTTTCACACATTTCTTTCATTTTTTAAATATATCTGCTACAACTTTTTGTTCATAAAAAACTTGTTTTTACAAGAGATTTATAGTTTGAACAAAATATTAAGTAGTATTCAAACTTAATAGTTAAATATAAATTTTTAGGTGGACCTATCTTTTTCCAACGCATTCTGTACACACACACACACATATTTATATATATTGTGACTGTATATATATGTGATATGATATATATGTGACTGTATATAGATGTTATATATATGTGACTGTGTGTGCGTGTATGTGTAAGTCTATGTGTGTGTATGTCTGTGTGTGTGTGTTTGTGACATGTTGAGGGATTATACCCTGACCGTGCTATGATTGATATGACATTTTACTTGAAGAAAACAGTTTCCTCATAATTGAAGATTTTAACTCATTGTTACGAGTTATGTATAGCAGTTGTAGTATGAAGAAGAAAATCTTGAGTTCAGTAGAAAAACCAAGGTATGATCAACAGTAAGTATTCCCAGAATAACAAAGAAACAGATAATTCGGGTTAATATAGTAGCCACATCTACAAACTACGGGAGGGCGGGAAGACGCTCAGTCACAAATAAAAAATATTGTACTGCAGCTTACTAAAGTATTGTTATTACTTTCACAACAATTCTCTGTAAATTTCGTAAATTTTTCCACAAATCTGTAATTTATCTACAATTTTATATATTTTTTTTTGTAACAAAGATTAAAAAAATGATTCCAAAGTTCAATAATGCCTGTAAGGATGTGAATAACAAGAAAAAGTTCTCTGTATGATGGCGTGCGTCCGCTTTTAACTGTCAATGTGTATGAATACCCAAACTAGGAAAAGCTACAATGCGGTAGTGGGCGTCGACCAATCAACACGCTTAACAACCCTACTAGCGTATGGAAAAAATGATGTAATAAGATTCTGGGATTGCCATGAAAATCTCAGAAACGCGTTCATTTGAATGTAAAAATGAAGCTTTGGACTTAAATTAAATATTCTAAAATGGAATGAATTTTGATGAGCAAAAGCTAACATATATGGCGTCTAAACAAATTAATTTTGAGGTAATAAAACTACGGCGATTGTTTTGAGGTGTGACTCCAGGAATCTTACGATGCTACTGTTGACACCGTATCGATGTCACAGACACGACTTCAAGTGGTGTGTGAATCAGTGGTGTGGAATGTGTGATGTGCTCACTAAGAGGTTAGCCGGTAGGCGGGGGATACCAAAATGTAATGTGCACCCATCCAATGAAAATTTTTGGAGACATTTAAGAAGTATAATCTCTCTTGAGGCTCTAAAACTCTTCTTCAGGGAACGTGCCATGGCACTACAAACATCACAAACACAACAACAATATATTTTAATGTACATGGGGAAAGTGTATATTGAAATATTTCAAGGAGTTTAAGGTATAGTTAAATAAATAATAGCTTTGAAATAAATTAGTAAAACAAATCTGAGGACGAAATATAAAACTCGATCAGTTCTCCACTTACATATTTAGGGAAATGTATTAAGTACTCATAATTTAAATCGTACTGTACTGTGTGTGTTGAAAAATAGAAGAATTAAGCGATAAATATCTTTTAGTTTTCTTTTTAAAATATATAAACATTTATTATTATTATTTTTAAATAATATATAAATTAAATTAAATATATAAGAGCAGATATGTTTTAAATAATACACACATTGATATAATACTAATTTTCATGAAATGTACCGAAAATTTGGAGTATGTTCAGTGCATGTCGTGAAATCATTTTGTTAAACATTTTATTTGAGCTTTATTGAAGTGAAATTATATTGACAAGGCTTTACAGAAGTTTCTTGTAAGTATTGCGCAATGCCGAATTGTCAGTTGTATGTCAACTCTAAAAAAATAGGTAAAGAAACATGTCTTTAATACTATTCTTCTCTAAAGCTATAACATTTCTTTGAATGTGTTTTTATAGATTTTCTTTAGTATTTTAGTGTGTACTTATTTATTTATTTGAGACGCCATTTTATCTAAAAAAATGAAAGGTGTAACTAAAAGCTTTTACTATTTATTTATTTCCTGTAATATATATATATATATATATATATATATATGAAAAGTTATTTTTCTAATGACACGGATAAATGTTATTAAACAATAGGCCGCGCGAAGTTTCATTTTATTCATTTTTAGTAAACATTTACATACAACATGTCAAAATTTGCGTTTCATTGCATAAATTTAGAAATGAAATAAGGTTTCAGCTACTGTTTCTATAAAGTTGTTTTATTATGTTACTTACAAAACCTTTTATCCGATTATAAAATCTTCTATAGATTTCGTGTTTTCGCTCCTTAAGAAAGTGTATCATATCGAAACAACACCTTAAAACGATATTTTTAACAAATGTTCAATAAATTATTCAATTTTTAGCAGTGTAGAATAAGTCATCTACTATGTATGCATGTATGTATACATCTGTATATATATATATATATATATTTATATTTATATATCTATATATCTATCTGTCTACATGTAGATATGATCTACGAATCGATATGTATATATATATCTGTATCTATCAATCGATATGTATATATCTATCTATCTATATCATGCCGCCAACTAATGGTTTGGGGAATAACAACTAATGGACTGTGGAAGAATTTTTTTTTTCATAATGTGGAGAATAGCTCTCAGAATACGCCTTACATCATCGCATTCATATAAAAAACAATTATTTTTTATAAATGAGAATCTAACTTTCCGGCTACTTAAAAAGTTTTATTTATTTATTTATTTTATTTATTTTTTTATGGAAAGAAGTATTGAAGAATTCAATAAAAAATCAACACGATACTTAACAACTGTCGTAATATGTGACAAAAAGTCATAACTCTTTCCTGGCCAACACTGAGGAAATGAATATAGAACGATGGATAAAAAAAGGCTCAGTAAACTAATTGTTAGCATTTGCTATTATTTGTTTTAGAAACTAGAAATGACACTTTCATGTAGAAGTAAATACACTTAAATAATGAATAAATAATAAAAAAATTTAATACGATATGAACGTAGCAAAAAAACACCGAGCTATGCTCAGTCTACTCAGGTACTATATATGAGGGAGTATCAATAAGTTTTTTCCCTCACATAGAAATAATTGAGTGAAATTTATGAAATTGCTGTATTTTATTAGTTCTTTTCTATATACACACCGTGCACAGTAACGCATATCTGGAAATGATATTTCAGCTTCCACAGTCCATCTTTATAGAAGGTGTTATACTGGCTAAAAAGCCACTGCTCTACTCTAACAATGACGTCAACATTTGAGTCAGAACGTTTTCACTTCAATAACCTTTTTTATTTTTCGAAAAATGAAGAAGTCTGAAGGCGCCAAGTCAGGTGAATAAGATGGATGTAGCAATAATTGGTAACCCAGGCTTTGGACAACAATCAATGCTTCATTCGCTTTGTGAGCCAATGAAACAATGAACCAATGTGAGCACTGTCAGACCAAAGGCGGACACCTTTAGTCACTTTTCCACGTCACTTAACTCTCAGGTGTTCACGAATTTTTCCCAGCAAGCTCTTGTAATATTCTCCAGCTATGCTGTGTTTATATGTGAGGTATTCTGTGAGTATTATGGCCTTCCAATCCCAAAACTCTGACAGTATGACATTCTTTGAAGATGGATGCACACGAGTCTTTTTGGGTGGCGGTGAGTCGGAGTGCTTTCATTGTTTACTCATCCTTTAGGGCTGTGGGTTAAAATGGTACACCCAGTATTTGTCCATTGTCACCAAACGATCAAAAAATCATCCTCATTGTCATCACACAGGGCTAACATTGAGGACGCACAATCCACACGCTGCTGTTTCTGGAAGAGGTTCAACAACCTGGGAACCCACCGTGCCGAGATTTTGGACAAGTGCAGGTGGTCATGCAGGATGGTGTATATGGAACCATAGGATATACCCACTTTAGCCATAATCGCATGGATTGGCCTTCGTCTGTCCTCCATCACCAGCCTTTCCACTTTCCTAACCCTGTCCTGGTCAACAGCCGAACATAGTCTGCCTTCTTTAGCCTCGTCATCTAGGCTCGTGCATCCCCATTTCAGATGTCTCTTCCATGTTGTGATAGTGCTTAAAGATGGACAGTCGCCCCATAAACACTTTTCATATTATCGGAAATCTCTGTGGTTTTCAACCCCTTTAAATGGAGGAACCTGATTACTGAGCGATATTCAATTTTCAAAAGTTCTCCACTTTCACTCATTCCGGCAGGACTATTTCAAAAATGCTTCCACCTAAACACAAAAAAATTACACATTAGGTCTATAAGACATGTACACATGTAATATATAAATTTCCTAACTTTCACCCAACTATTTCTATGTGAGGGCAAAAACTTATTGATACCCTCTCGTATTAACTGTTGAGAAAATTTTATAAAAAACGTCACCTTTTTACAATTTTGTACTCATAAACGAAACAGAAATTTAAATGAAATTTTTAATACTGACATGTATAATTGCCCTTTTAACATATTCCTCACACATGTCATGAAAAATATTTCAGTTTTAATAGCGTACCTACCCTTCGTTAAAAACGTAAGACGCATTCTTTCGTGCAAAAAGTTACCCGTGTCCGCTGAAAGGTTAATTAATTTAATGAGAAATAAATACAATTATTTTAATTTTTTTTTAAATTTTTTTGAAACAATCTATTCTAAACAAAATTATTTATAATTCTCATACAAAACTATCTACTTGACCTATTTCATATCTTATTAAATATTTTATTTAAAAAAATAAAATTTGAAATTATAAATAATTGCTATCCCTTACAAGGTAGTATGCTGTGGCCATCATAAAACGTTATTCTGTATAATCACATGTTTTGAATAAATCATTGAATCCGCCCCCCCCCCCCCTTAGATGATCTCAACCAAAATTGACAGACAGTCAATTCTTATCATGAGGAATCTAAATTTGATGTTCCGTTGAATTCAGCATACATAAACTGGAGACATAAGCAACACGTAAATCGAACAAATCATCGACTTGCACACTCCCGCTTGGGGGAGTTTGCCCAAAAACTAATCAGCTCCAGTTCACATAAGGATAGAACTGCATATGACATTTAATCCTATTCTACGCTGTAGTTCGTGAGATAGAGCACCAACATAATTTGTGTTACGTACAGACAGACACACAGTCTCACAGACAAACATTTATAAAAATACGATCAATTCGTGTTAAGAACCTTCTAAAACCGTCATTTATCTGTCGAAAACTTGAAGTCGAAAATTTTCCCGAATCCAATACTTTCTTCTTGCATATATAGAAGTAAGTAAAATATTGTAGACAATATTTGACATAGCAAAACATTATAGAAAAATATATTCGTCTTCTAATGTTAATTTCAATATACGAGGGTTGTAAATTAAAAAGTGGCAACTTAACCTTGAAACTCGCAGAAGGGCGGGCATGCGCAAATAGGATATGGGAGCGGTGAGGTGGCGCTGTTGTCGATGTGTAGAGTGCAAAAAACAGTCGATCTACTTAGAAGGGTAGTTTATGTGTGGTGTTAAAGTGAGGAGTTTCGTTTCCATCGATCTAAAGCATGTTTTCAAAAGGTGATCAGCGGTCGTGGCTTAAAATCGAGGTTGTCCGTGGCAAAAATGCAACAGAATGCTATCGAGGATTAGTGGATGCCTGTGGCACTAATGCTTTACCGTATAGGGCAGTCGCACGATGGTCACGACGGGACACCCACCGAGGTCACCTATTTCATGACGTTTCATCTGTACTCCATGTAGTAGGGCGCTCGGTCGCTCACATCAACAATCAACACCTTGCCACTGGTCTACAACGGCTTCCTGACATTTGGCAAAAGGTTATAAGCTTTGCTGGTGATTACATAGAAGAATGTAATGAAATTGTACTTGTAAGTTCATTAAAAATTGATTTATACCTATGTTGCCATTACTTAATTTACAGCCCTCGTATATATATATATATATATAAGCTGTTACGAACGCATTGAAATTAATATGAAGTTTTATTGTATATTTCTAACTTGAAATAGAAATTTTCTATCTACATGACCCATTTCCCATATGATTAAATATTTTTTTAATAAAAATAAAATTATAAATAATAAATAATTGCTGTCCTCTACAAAGTAGTATGTTGTGGCCATCCTAAAACGTTATTCTATATAATCGCATATGTTGAATAAATCATTGAATTTCTCCCCCCCCCCTCCACTTAGATGACCTCAACCGAAATTGAAAGACAATATATTCTTATCATGAGGATTCTAAATTTGATGTTCCGTTGAATTCAGCACACATAAACTGAAGACATAAGCAACACATAAATCGAACTAATCATCGACTTGCGCACTCCCGCTTCGGAAATTTTGTCCAAAAACTAATCAGCGCCAGTTCACATAAGGATAGAACTTCTTACGACATTTAAGATTATTTTATGCTGTAGTTCGTGAGATAGAGCACCTACAAAAATTGTGTCACATACAGACAGACACACAGTCTCACAGACAAGCATAAAAAAAACTATTCGTGTTTAGAACCTTCTAAAACCGTCATTAATCAGTCGAAAATTTTCACGAATCCAGTACCTTTTTCTTGCATATAAAGTATATATATATATTGCACATATAAGTAAAATATTGTAGACAATATATGAAACAGCAAAATATTATAGAAAAATATATTCGTCTTCTAATGTTAATTTCAATATATGAAAAGAGAATGCTGTTACGAACGCATTGAAATTAATATGAAATTTTATTGTTTATTTCTAATTTGAAAAAGAAATTTTTTCCATTGTTGATTCACATAAGATATACACATATTTCAGGAATGGACGTATCTATTTTATGATATATATTTTCTGATATATATTCCTATATATTTCTTCTTATTATCTATATATTTCTTATAGGATTCTATATATTTCTGAGTGAATGCAAATGTGTATTTTCCTAACAGTGACACAGCAATACTAATAATTTCAGTACGAAACAGCTAGGTGTACTCCTGTAGTCTATAGGAATAAATGAATCATAAATTTAATAGAAATCTGTAATTATATCGAACATTATTTACTTTCTGATGCACATAAATTACAGATTGCATTTGAATAAAAATTAATTTAAATCCCTGCGGCAGCTCAGTAGATTTAATTTCAATAGATTTGATATCTTATTTTATTGTCTTACATACACTTACTTGAAAACATTTTTGCTAAATGGAGGTATAAAGACAACTCATACATCTACTGCTGTATTTTTCTCAAGGAAACGTATTCCACAATCCCCTCTCAACTTAAATGGCTCATCAGCGCACTTTACTTGGCGAAAAGCACATAAAAATCTAATGTCCGTAAACTTTACAAAGCTAAGAGTGATCTTACTTACCTCATATTTAGGGAGGTTATAAGTATGAAAAACAAACTGATATTATATAAAACGGTACTTAACCCCATCTCTACTGTTATACGACCTGAGGTGCCTCGGAAAATTCCAACATCCAAAAAATTCGGTTTGTCCATAATTTTTAAGAGCCTACATCAGTCATGCGAAAAAACGCTCAAGCTTACTGTTAAGTCTATGGGAAGGTTCTAGCGCGATTTCTCGCTCGCATTTTAATATTTTTAAATGATTTTTTTGCTTAGGATAGCTGAGGTCGATGTCTAACGTTGTTAGTTTTTACTTTTTCGATTTGGTTCCAGTTTTTTTATATATAAAGGTACTTTCACTTTCAGAACCGGTTCCAACCGGTTCCAATATTGAAAATGTCCGCTTAAAAAAAACTGGAACCAAAATCAAAAAAGTAAAAACTAACAACGTTAGAGATCGACCTCAGCTATCCTATGCAAAAAATATCATTTAAAAATATTAAAATGCGAGCTAGAAATCGCGCTAGAACCTTCCCATAGATTTAACATTAGCTTGAGCGTTTCTTCGCGTGACTAGCGTAGGCTCTTAAGAGGTATCAGGAAAGCCGCCTGGTATTGCAGTGATCAAACCATTCATGATGACCTTAAAATAAATCCTATTCGAAATACAACTAAAATAACGAAAAAAAACCATTTCGACAAAATTCCTTCTATTCGTAATCCTGAACTGTTTAATCTCCCTTACTATGATGAACGGACAAGTTACAGGCAGCATCAGGCCGTCCTCCACACCCCAGGAGTTAATTAAGGCCTAACTCCACTCTCTAGTGTTTTATGCTACCTGTTGCAAGGCTTTGTATCTGAGTGGGCTTTACCTTTATATATAATTATTATATCTTTTTGTATATAGCATTTTTCTGCTTTTGATTTATTTTTTAATTGTAAATATATTGTAAGCTTATTTTTATATTTTTCATTTCTATATCATTAATTTAATTTGTACTTTATTTATTTTTGGCCAAATGCAGTCTTTTTTTTCTTTCTTGGGTTCATTTAACTTTTCCCAGAGTAATTGTTGTTCTGGACTTTGATTACGGCCATAAATCTAAGATCCATATTGCTCTTACTCGATATAGGAATCTTAGGACTCCAGAGATTCTATATAATCAATTCGTTTCAAGTTGTCATATATTTTAGTTAGATTATACCAATTACTGCTTCTTTGTGGGACACAAGTAAACGCATAAGACATTTTTCCTAACGCCTTATATATATATGTATTTGTGATACAAGCCATAGATTGCAACGTGACCGTAGTAAATTCTACGTCATTAAACATCATCAAAATCCGTGTATCATTCGAATGGTAACGTTCTATGGAAGTGTATTCTAAGCATTGAGTCAGCCTAAGAACTACCCAGTCTGAATTCAGTCTACCAAACGATTTTGAAGCTGGATGTTTAACAGATTATAAATGTGTCAACATGTGTCAACAATTAGTTTTTCTAAGCGGAACATTATAGCAGCGTTTGAAACATTGTCATGACGTCGGAAATTTTAGACGTTCAGCAACGTTGTTGAAAACTTACCGTTACTGATAATTCAATGTACAAGGTTTCTATGAATTATAGTCGGGATTTGCTTGTTGTTGGGAAGATTTTGGGTGTTAATTCCCTACAAGGTATCACAAGTTGTTAAAAGAGAAGGAATAGTGGTTAGTACAATTTAGAAGAGTTTTATTGCTTAATCGCCGCGTTGTGATGACGATAAAAAAAAATAAGCAAGCTCCGGTTCGATATTTTTTTAACGCTGATCTAGAATATCTGTGACCGCAAAATAATAATAAAAAAAATTACAAAAGGAAAGGGAATGCACTTAATGCATACAATTACAAAGAAAGAAAGAGAAAAAAATGGAAAAAGAGCATCCTAAAATTTTACAAAAAAATAACTTTTAATTTTAATTAAGAGGAAGATAATTAGAGTTGAATTGCTAAAAATCGTTCTCGCGACTCTGAAAAAGAATAAAGACACAAAAATACATAATCTTAATAATCGTATTAATACAGTATTTTTTTGTTAATTTAAATACCTGAAATACCGTTAAGTATTTAAAATAATTACACAAACAAATGTTTTTAAAGAATTTCACAAAAGTCAAAATTACAATTAAAATTCGTGATTTATTTGTATGGTTATTTTTTAAAATTTACAGACTTGAATTTTACACAGTCACCATGGAACTACATTGTTTTCAAAATGATGAATACTAGAATTTTTTACATTCCAGGTAATTATTATTTTGGAGACATTGTGGAAGAGGTGAGAATAAAATTTAAAAATAAACTATTAATGAATATGGTTACAATGTTCCCTTGAAAATAATTATTTAAAATTTTGATAAAATAATAGTTAAAATAATTGATAAATTTGAGAATAAAAGAATGAGGCCTAAAGTTACTGTCACATAAAAATATAAAATTAAATTAAAATGGACCAGCCGGGCACGAGGATCTTATTTTTTTTAAAAATGGCTCACCCATAAAGATGACTGAAGATCTTGCATCTGGAAGCTTTGACCGGATCGGCCCCGACTTGGGCATTTTTCATTGTTTTGGACTACATGTGTTCACCTTAAAAAAATTCAGGAAACTGAAGATTTTTCGGAGGGGAACTTGCCTCCTCCACTGGGGGATCTTTTTTACCGCCCCTCTTCTTATACTCAGAGATTGGCTGGGTCTTTTTTTGAAGTGGTCACTCTTTGTAAAAGTGACATTGAGAATGCATACGTGACGCTATCATGAGGTCACCTTTCCCAAAACGAGCCGTACATTGCTTTGTACTTTGGTGGATATCAAGAGTTGCTGTTGCTATGGTGAAAATTTCCAATGCCCGTTGATCCAAAATAATAATGTGGAATAAAATTTAGAAAATTATATTAATGGAAAAATAAATAAAATATTGAAATTTAACTATTTAAATGCTTTAAAATGATATCCATATTTATGGATGGACAATAAAAATTAAAAAAGATATTTAAAAAAACTTTAGAAAAAAAACAAAGAAAAAGATTGCTAAAATAAAAAAAAAAACATTATTAATTACAATAAATTAAACTTAAATGAAGAAAATAAAAAAATGTGCCATGTTGATTGTTTATCTCCAACATTGCTCTCACATCTTTGCACAATAAAAAAAAATGTAAAAAAAAAATACAATGAACTGTCCGTTCAGAAAGAAGTGGATGCTGAGCATGGCCTCTCCTCCTCACTCAGAACATCTGTGTTGTAGATTCACTGTATCTTCTTCATCTCCTGGTTCTCTGCAAAAGGAAACTGGAACTTGTTTAGGAAACTAATTCTCACAATCTTGTGTGCTGTTTATGTATGAATGGGTGTGTGTGTGTGTGTGTGTGTGGGTGGGTGGGTGAGCCTGTGATATGTTTACATTTAATTCCACCCGCGCTGGCTTCGCGAAAGAAAGAGTAAAAAATGCATAAAATTTGGAACAAAATACCAAAAACCAAATGGGGATCCAAAGTGTGAACATCTGCTATTAACAATACTTGTGCAAAAGAGAATGATAAATATACATAACAATCTGTAAATCAATATAAAAAATATATATATGAGGCAGCAACTGTTTCACAAATTGCAAAAATTGTGTATAAAGAAAAACTACTCTTTTCTTTTTTTTTATTTAATCTCCAATTATTATTTATTAAATAGTAATACTTTATTTTACTACTGTTGTATATAAATGTGACAAATATGCATATACGCTACCGATGAATAAAAACACAAGCAGGCCCTGCCCGACAGAAAAAAAAAAAAAAAAAAAAAAAACAAGGTTTGTTTACCAACACTGAAACCGAAACTAGGGGAATGAGTAAAGTTCTCCTAGCTGCGCTTCCCGAGGATGTGCCGTACCGAAGATCTTCACGGCGAAAACGTGCGCGTGGGTTGAAGGGGGGGGGGGGGATTGCCGTAAGATTGGGTAGTTCTATTGGAGTGTGCACTGACAAAAGTATGAATGTGAGAGAATTGTCGCAATTTTTTATGATGTTTTGCGATTTTTATTTATTTATTTACTTACTTTTATATTTGAGAATTTAACGAAAAACATGAATATTTTAGATTTAAAACAACTGTCTATGAAGGATTTCAAAATGCAATAAGTATATTATGAATATGAATTGGTAGGAAAAATATTAAGTTATTACATTGAGACATTATGTTATTTAGGTAATTAAATAAAAAGTGTTTTCTAAAATACCTGAAATTCAATTGCTACATTATAAACAGAGCTTCAATTATTAGAGGTTAAATTCCAACAATGCACTTCGGTTAATAATATCACAATCGAATGAGAAATATTAAAGAATAAATATAAAAAAATAGAGTGTTAGTAGGAACACTGAAAAATTAAAAACAATAACTGGTATTAAAATCCAAGCTCAGTGACCAAAAAGTCGAAAAGAAAATTCAATTAGCTGGTTAATAACAGCTACAATAAGATAATTTCAGAGAGTTCATAACATATTGCAAAAGAAAATAGAGATATATAGAAAAGAACTGTTAAAAAAATAATGGTTAAAAAAACACATAGAAAATTTTATGAAAATTATAATATGTATAAATATAGTTCAAATCTGAAACAATTACATGTGTGTTTTCATCGAGTATAACGCTGGATGGGTGGGTAGCACTGTACCTCCTCTAAAGTCGTGTAGTGTATGTGAATGAAAAAAAGTGGCTCGAGAAATACTATACATTATTTTAGCGACAATGTTTACCTTAGCAGAAGGTTTATTTTTCCATCGCAGTATAGGTTTACAATTCCCTAAGGCCTAGTGTTTATATAGTGTTGTGTGCTGCCCTGAACCAAACATGCGTTTAACAGAATGACATCTAAAGAAATAACAATTTTACTAATTAAACCAGTTACATATTTTGTAATTTTAATACAAACTTTTAATTTACTAAAATCCTTCTTAATTAGATTCTCAAAATATCATTATTTTATTTTTATCTCTTTATTTATTTATTTTGCTTTCGTATTTGCTTTCAATATAAAAATAATTATTAATTGCAAATCAAAAAAATAACCGTTACCCATCATATTACAAAAATATTAAACATTGTCGAGCATTTGCATGATGTGCAAAGATTTAGTTAAATCAAAATTAGTTGAACATTTTGTGTGTTGTTTTCGATTCTGCAAAACGGATTCACTTATCAATTTATATAACCGCCAGCAGTCATAGGCTAGGAATAAGTTAAATTCCATATCGCAGAGCCGAAACAGTAACATAATGTAAGGCAAGCGCCTGCCTTACAATGTTTAAAATGTACCAATGGTTTTGACTGGTGGCTATCATGCAATATGAAGTTGATGCCAAAATTATATTAATTTACTGTTGTATTAATTTTAATCATTATTTATTTATTTAATTATTTATTTTTATTTTTATTTTATTCTTATTTATTTATTTATTTATTTATATTTTTATTTTATTCTTATTTATTTATTTATTTATTTTTATTTTATTCTTATTTATTTATTTATTTATTTTTATTTTATTCTTATTTATTTATTTATTTATTTATTTCTCAATAACGTGAAGTAATGGTTTATTTATTTATTTACTTATTATTTAAAATACATTTTATTATTTATTTATTTAATAATAATTTATTTATTATTGTATTTTTGTGTGTCAGTGTGTGACTTACTCAGTGTTGTTTCATGTCTATGAAAAAAATAGTATTCTGTTCAAGTTGAATAGTTATCGTGAGATCAAATAAGCATAAGAACAAGAATTGTCGACGAGAGTAAGTGTGTCATATAACATGAATCAGTGTGTAATGATTGTTTGTGTCTGACGCATTATTAACTAGAAATAATGGCAGGTATATGAGTACTCTGTGTCTGAATGTAATGTTTCCACAAAACTTCGCATGCTAAATTCGTACCGTGTGTAAACCGAAAATATATACAAAAACACATAAAATAACATAAATACACTTACAAATAACGATGATTTTTTTTTCATTTTAAAATCATTTTTCATTAGTACTAAATTCATTTTTTTTCTTATATTTGTTTATTTTCTATATACAATTTTTCAATAATTTTTATCATCGTTTTTATTAAAAAAAATAAATAAAAGGACATTCAATAGGTTTACACACAACCTGCCTCGAATGTCTCTAACCCAAAATGCAAGTTCCAAATAGCGAAAAAATATATATAGAAGTGAATGCTATAATGAAAAATGCCTCCGATTAGCAAAATCGGCCCTGGGGAATACTAAAAGTTCTCCCTGTGATCCAAATACTTAGAATCTGTTTTACAGAGACAAGAGGGCTGGGGGGAGGGGAAAAGGGTGCGCTCCACTCCCTAACCTTGACTAATACTACGAACTGGAGGAAAATGCTAGTTACAAACAGCATCAATTTGAATTCGTATAATCTCCCTACATAAATACACTTTATGTTAAAATTTCTTAGCTTGTAAAAAAGGTGTACTCTGAAAGTACACAATAAGGCAAAAAATGAACAAAAACATGCAGTGTCTTCCATAAAAGCACTAAATTTTGTGTACAGTGTTAATGGTAAACAATAATTTTGATGAGCCAAAATGCAAAAAGGAAAAGAAAAAAATACATATATTTATTTATTTTTGACTTTATTTTATGGTTATGCCTAAAAATATTTTTCTGCGAGCAGTGCATGAAGAAATAGAACTTCAATAAATACAACCAAATACTAAACTACTAAACTTGGAAATAAATTACACTTTTCCGTGAAAATTAGTTTTGTACATGTATTTATTGATTGTATGCTGGCAGCATTTCATTATTATTATTATTAAAATGCATATTTATCTACTCATTGTGACTAATTTCCATAATTTATTTTTAATACTTTATTCAATATTCTTTTTTTTTAATTAATTTAAAAAAAATCAATCTTTATTGAAAAACATATATGAAATAAAATTTCAGGAAAATTATGCAAATAATAACTCATGAACATGAAACATAGATTTTCGCTCATTGTAAATAATGATAAATATATAAATTTTCTATGACATTTGAGTATATTATTATTTGACAAAACAAATTATTTCTATTGAGCAATTGTCGTTTCATTTTGATTATTTCATTTTACCTTACGATATTTTTAGATATACATTATTATTATACATAATACACTAAATAGTCACCACATTTAATTCGTCTTTAAGTATACAGGGGCCATAAGACAGTGTTCGACACATTACAATACATAATAATATATCATAGCTTTTTAAAAAAAAACAACAATAACATTGTCGTGGTGAACTGTTGATTGAAACATTGCATTACCTCCATAGTCATTTTTTTTTATAATATTCAGATTAATAAACAACAATGATCATAGTATTATTAGTTATAAAATTATGTTAGAAAATCATGTATATAAAGCATTTGTTATTTATTTACTTATTCATTTTTTTTTTTACTTTATTTTTATTTTTTTTTTATTTTACATTATTTTGTGTACTCCTTTGAAGGTGTATAAATACTTTTTTTTAAGTATTTTCTAATTTTCTAATTTTTTTTTATAATATTAAATGTAATAGATTTAGATATACTATATTGGAATTTAATTATCTTTTAAGTAAGAAACCATAACAATTAGAAATCTCAATTTTAAAATTAAAATATCATTGGTTTATATTACATTGGTGACACAATAATATATAGTCCATCGCATCAATTATTAGAATTTTTTTTTTATTATTATTAGCAATAAATTTAAAACACAACTTTAAATATTCAAATTTCACATTCAAAATATTTTGTAGCCTTCAGTTCACACCAAGGGGAAAAATAATAAAATAAAATAAACTTCCACCAATGTCTCCTCTATGTACATATATATTATATACCATACACATATATATGATTTTTTTTAAGCTGAATTTTATTATAATGATAGTTAACTACAAAATAAATTAATAGAAAAAAAAATGGTGAAATATATATAATTAGGAAAAAAAATAGGAAAGAAAAAATATAATAAACCAGTATTAAATTTGCTACAATTAAAGAAGAACACAGATAATCAAAACCAACTCCTGGTTCTAGGCACCAGACCAAATACAATGTTAATTTTTTCCAAAATAATAACTTTTTTTATTTTATTTAAAAAGAAATTAATTATGATTGAATTGCTAAAAATGGTTCTCGCGACTCTGAAAAAGAATAAAGACACAAAAATACATAATCTTAATAATCGTATTAATACAGTATTTTTTTGTTAATTTAAATACCTGAAATACCGTTAAGTATTTAAAATAATTACACAAACAAATGTTTTTAAAGAATTTCACAAAAGTCAAAATTACAATTAAAATTCGTGATTTATTTGTATGGTTATTTTTTAAAATGTACAGACTTGAATTTTACACAGTCACCATGGAACTACATTGTTTTCAAAATGATGAATACTAGAATTTTTTACATTCCAGGTAATTATTATTTTGGAGACATTGTGGAAGAGGTGAGAATAAAATTTAAAAATAAACTATTAATGAATATGGGCACAATGTTCCCTTGAAAATAATTATTTAAAATTTTGATAAAATAATAGTTAAAAAAATTGATAAATTTGAGAATAAAAGAATGAGGCCTAAAGTTACTGTCACATAAAAATATAAAATTAAATTAAAATGGACCAGCCGGACACGAGGATCTTATTTTTAAAAAAATGGCTCACCCATAAAGATGACTGAAGATCTTGCATCTGGACGCTCTGACCGGATCGGCCCCGACCCGGGCATTTTTCGTTGTTTTGGACTACATGTGTTCACCTTAAAAAAATTCAGGAAACTGAAGATTTTTCGGAGGGGAACTTGCCTCCTCCACTGGGGGATCTTTTTTACCGCCCTTCTTCTTATACTCAGAGATTGACTGGGTCTCTTTCTGAAGTGGTCACTCTTTGTAAAAGTGACATTGAGAATGCATACGTGACGCTATCATGAGGCCACCTTTCCCAAAACGACCCGTACATTGCTTTGTACTTTGGTGGATATCAAGAGTTGCTGTTGCTATGGTGAAAATTTCCAATGCCCGTTGATCCAAAATAATAATGTGGAATAAAATTTAGAAAATTATATTAATGGAAAAATAAATAAAATATTGAAATTTAACTATTTAAATGCTTTAAAATGATATCCATATTTATGGATGGACAATAAAAATTAAAGAAGATATTTAAAAAAACTTTAGAAAAAAAACAAAGAAAAAGATTGCTAAAATAAAAAAAAACATTATTAATTACAATAAATTAAACTTAAATGAAGAAAATAAAAAATGTGCCATGTTGATTGTTTATCTCCAACACTTGTCTCTTAACTTTTAATTTATGAACATGACGAAAAATATTATTACATATTTATAATGTACAACTGAAGAAGATTTTTTAATAACACAAACAAAGTTACATATGCGCAAAGTTGCATCTAACAACGTTATTAATCAAATAACGATTATAATAAATAATAAATAATAGTAAAATTTTATAGAATTTATTAAAAGGTTATTAATGAATTATGTTTATCTATTTATTTAACATTGTGTTCATAATTCATCAACAACATTTACACAATTTGATAAAATTTTTATATTATTAGTGGATTATAATAATTATTTGATTAATAATGTATTAAGTTGAAATTTAAGGCATATGCCACTTTGTGTAATAACACATTAAAATATTTTTTTTAGTTGTACTTTACGAATATGTAATAATATTTTTCTTCATAATCTTAAATGAAAAAAAGTTATGAGGTAAGGAAACCCTGGCAGTAATTTATGAACACCTATATATTATGCATGACTATGCACAATTGGAACATGCACAACTGGAACAAAAATGCGAATTTTCATGCTATGTTTTATATTTTATTTGAGGGCTATATTTTATATTCTATATAAAATGTTAGATTGAAAATTTTTACTTCTTACATATTTATCTAGACTTATGCAAACGATATCTCATTTTCTTCCAAACATTTGTGCCCTGTCGCGCTCGTTGACGTAACCATTCGGAGTTTTCCATGGTTTTCTTCGAGCCTTGCCCTAAATACGGGTTAGGAACCCTTAGAAAGATACCCACGGAGGGCACTCCCATCTAGGGCCTATATCTCTCATGCAGATAATCAGCCGTCATAAATCAACCAACCAAACATTTGTGCTTATACAAATCGTCAATTAACGAGAAATGATCATCCTCACAAGTAATTTAGTTGAAGTAATATTTATCTTCGCAAGTATTTAATCGTAATTAATTTAATTCAATTTTAAATTGGAATCAACGAAATATTAATAAAAATTAATTCATGTTAACATTAGGTTAAATAAATTTTTAATATATTTAACATTTTATATATATATATATTTTTTGTTGCAAATAAACAATGTCTAACAATGTTCTAACTTTCAAAATTTGGAATTTGCGCTCGGCCGGCCATCTATTGAAAGCGGTCTAGTCTTAGTTAAATGATCTGTTTACAATTCTAATCACGAGTTCAAAACAGAAAATAAAATCTGGACCATTCTAATATTTCCATTGAAATGTTTTTTTTTACGGCATACCATGTTGTTTCTACTTTGACTTCATCCTGAAATAAGATAGTACCCGACATCATACAGAAAATCTTTTTACTAATTTATCGTCTGAGTGATAAAAGTTCCTTGTACAAGTAAGTCACCAGATCTCTTATCACGAGCGAAAATGTAAGATAATGTGGGTATACCTCTTCAACCACTTGTGTATAACATTAAATAATTCAATTATCAGAAATAATTTGGAGTGAAACAATGCAGTACAACGTCTTGCAAACTTATGTTATGAAAAATGAAATAGATATGACTATAGTAAATAAGTTTAAAATTGTACGTCAAACGTGAGAAATGCGGTGGTTTCGTATTAAAACTAGTTTGAGTGAAATTAATTATATCGTCTTTTATTAAGATATGATTAATTTCCGTAATAAATAAATACATTTTAAGTTGGCAACATTTTATATTTTGTTGATATTTACTTAAAATTCCAATGGGAAACCTTAGCCTAGTTTTGAAAATTTCAGAACATGAAATCCATATTTAGACTCTTTTTCCATTTAATATACAGGGTGTAACTGAAATGCTTCAACAAACTTTGAGGGATGATAGTACTCATGAAGACGAACAAAAAATGCAATGGAACATGGGGTCGCAAATGACGTTTAACCCCTTCAGGGGCAGTGGTATGTTTATGAAAGCGCATAATTTTAATTCCAAAACGCCATAATGGCACTAGAATTTTGCTAAAATCTTTTCCATTTAATATGTATGTGAAATATAGCCTTTTTCTTATTTACAAACAAATTTTTTTATAAATTCCGGTGCCAGTCATTTATTTCAACATTTTAGTACTAAAAGTAGTTTGCCCCTAAAAGGCTTAAAGGATACAAATAGAGAAAATGCGTCTGAAAATGGACTGGCACCGGAATTTACAAAAAAAAAATGTTTGTAAATAAGAAAAAGGCTATATTTCACATAAATATTAAATGGAAAAGATTTTAGCAAAATTCTGGTGCCATTGTGGCGTTTTGGAATTAAAATTAAGTGGTTTTTTAGACATACCACTGTCCCTGAAAGGGTTAAATGTCATTTGCGACCCCGTGTTCTATTGCATTTTTTGTTCATATTCATGAGTACTATCATCCCTCAAAGTTTGTTGAAGCATTTCAGTTACACCCTGTATATTTCTCCCGAAACACCTATAAAAAAACTGTCGGTGGATTATAGGATTGCTATAATTAAACATTTTTAGTATACAAATTTGGTTTTTAAATTCAGTAATACGGATATAATATGACTACATTTCAAATATGACGTAATCACCATGGCAACCTAGAATCATTACCTATCACGGGATATCATTGAATTAATTAAGTATGATAGTATTTAATAGAATGAAGAATGTGACTATAACTTGGTCACAGAAGTTATAAAATGTTATATACGTCTATATCACTATAACGTTATACATAAATAACTTGGCGATACATCTCGGTCGCTTGACGATTAATTCTCGAAAGCTGCAATAACAAGGAAGTACCAATTTTTAAAAAAAAAGTCAAATTACTTAATAAATATTTTTATTATTATCTTTTTAAGTTTTGATTCGATTTTCATAAAATTTAAAATGACTCCAGAAAATTCTGAAAAAAATATATATATTAAATTTCAAACAGTTCGATTGGATAGTTTTGGAGTTATTATATACGGATGGACGGGCAGATAGACGTACGGACCAGACGACCAATACAGGTGCTACGTGTTTATATAATTACGAACGCTCCTAAGAAGACCACAAATCATCCAATGCCTCACTCACGTGATAATTTTCTGTGGCTCTATTTTGCAAAGAAATTGTCATTTGTTTTAAATGATAATTGTTTCGTATGTGCATATAGATATTTTTCCTTCAATATATTTTCTATATTTGGCCATTTACTCTTGTTATGTCATTTTCTTTTTCTTTAAAAAATGCTGTATTTGAAATTTACTAAAGGATCAGCAATATCTTTTGAGCACATTTTAAATATTTAGAAAAAAATACAGTAAAAGTGCAGCTATATCTATTTTATTTTATTAAAACATAGTGAGCGTTTTATATTTAGAAACACGTAATCAATTCTAAAGCCATCTTTCTGTAGAAGAATACTTTCTTTTTGTTATATATTCTTTATTAACAAAGATTTTTGAAATTAATATAAACTGCATATTTGATTTTTTCCTTAATAAAATATATAGGAGATAAACTATAACGGTAAATCTATAAGCTATCATACCTTTACAAGGATAATAATAGTAAATAATAAAACATTCTAAAATCCCTTGATTTATATAAAAGAAATAACCTTTGAAATATCTCTACTATGCTATTCGGTATTCAAATTTGCAAAAGAACACTAAACTTTATTGATATAAAAAAAGAGCGAGAGTCAAAGAGTTTCGTAAGTTTAAGCATTGTTCAATATTCAACCACAACATAGAAAAAAAAGCAATATTTGTAATGTTTTTTTTTCTATTTCTTTTAAAATATGTGTAACCGAAATATGCGAATCGAATTACGTTTCAGTGGAATTTTCTCCCGGTGCTATCTACAAAGGCACGGAATAATAAAACAGAAGTAAAGCGATATTCTCAACGTTCAATATCGGAATTTCAAACACAGAATATACATTTCGTTTTTAAAAAATGTATTATCTTTTGTTATGAAAAGTTTTCTTTTATATCATCTTTTTAAAAATAAATGTGAAATTCAGCGCAGTAATGTAATTTTATTAGATTCTATAGATTTTACACTTAAAAAGATATATATATATCTCAGGAAATCTTTAAACTGTGTGTAAGAATAGAGAACATAAAATACCAAAAGAGGCAGAATTATTACGTTTTAGCTTTGTTAGTCACGTACAGCATCTCAAGTATTAAAAATGTAAGAAAAACATAATGATATAAAAAAGGAAAAAGGTGTATTTTTCTACTATCTTACGTACTAAAAATATATGTTGAATTATAAGAAAGTTCAGATTCTTTTAAAATCTTTTTCGTCATAATTAAAAAATAGTATAGAAAATATCATAACATATATAGCTAGTAAAGGGAAAATAATTCTAATGAGAAAGAGATAAGCACTTTTGAACAAATTTTATCTCACAATGAGCACCTCAAACAAGTACAGAGCCCAATTATCGCAGTAGAGTACGCCCACTAATATACTTTTAAAGTTAATCGTGGAATTATTTAATGTCTGAATTTTTGTCATAAATAAGACGAACATTTCTTTTCGGAATATCTGGTGGAAGTTTCCCAATCGGTTTTGAAACCCTGAATAAATGTCCAATATACTGAAAAACTAGGTAGACCTTTTTTGTTAAAATTATTTACATGAAGAAAAAAATAAAAATTACCTTCACGCAATTGCCGGTGTCCAATTACCCACAAAAATTTGCAGCATTAAGTTAAAAAAATTGCATTGGTTTGTGTTGAAAAACAATTATAGTGCATAGAGCATAAAAAACACATGGAACAGATATTTATACATAAAATTTTTCTTTTCTTAAAAAGTTTTATTATACATATATATTCTTTAACATCCATAAGAGTAACTTGACTTATATTTTTTCTTATAATATTTTATACACTGAGAAAAAAAATACCTCCTTCAACTGGAATGATTAGTTAGACTTTTTGTAAATCCCAAAACTAGAAATATAGAAGTCCGAGCTATGCGAACACGGTAAACAACTAAACTGAATAGACGAAATGATCGAGAATTTCTAGTCTCCTGTTTTCTAGGTGACGAAACGATAATGGATCGTGTAAATAGAGAGAAATTATCACTTTATTTCTGGACTGGATTTATAAAGTAGCATTATAGTTACTAAAACTAGCGTATTGTGTTCGCCTCTATTTGCAGACATTTTTAAATAAGTATGACCACGAAAATATAGGAAAACACTCTTGAATTCTAATAGGAGACTCTAGAACTCTCTGGCAAAGGGAACTAGAATTTATAAGGATGACATGGAACTATTTTTTCAAGAGCCACAATTTAAATCCTAGTTGAGAAGATCAGATTTTTTTTTCTCAGCGTAGATTTTGTGAAGAAGATGAAATAAAATACAGTGTATCATGTTCTAGAAGAAATCCATACCAGACTTTCGATTACTATGTTATTTTTCAATTTATTTCTTGTTATTCCATAAAAGACAGCCGTTAAATATTTTCTTAACAATAGCTGTTTATATTTATTTTAATTGCTGCTCAAAATCAGAAGTTTATAAACAATAAAATAAGTTTTATTAGGATATTGACATGTTTTGGATCCATCGCAGTCATTATCAAAACAAATAAGTATATTCTACAATTGCGACTGTAGAATATTCTTATTTGTTTTCATAATAGCTCCGATGGATCCGAAACACGTTAACTGTCTGATAAAACTTATTTTATTGTTTATAAAAATTTTATTTTACGTCTTTTAGCAATTAAAAGTAGAATATTTTTACAAGGTGTTATAATAGCTGTTTATTTATATTGATATCATTTTTAAATATTTTACTTCTATTCTTCCAATTTTGAATGCGACGTCAAAAACCATAAGGTAAAACTTATAAATATTAAATTGCAACTAGAAACACGTATACAGTGTTATTTTATTTGGGAAAATTACGTGTTAATGTTACCTATTTTGTTTCTATATCATGAGCACACAAGCCGTAGTCTTATGATATATATGCATTTAAAATATTTCAGTTCCATCATATGCAAATAGGGCCTATTAACGTTATGTAAGAAAATATCAATAAAAATAATTCAGTAACGCAAAATTATGAGTGATTTAATTATAAAAACAAACTAACTTGAAATATAAAATACTAAAATTATATTAAAAGAAATAAATAGATTAATCTAAAGTGTACATTAAATTACTTTGAATTAATTCTTCAAATCGCGATTTTTCTAATGTTTTGCAACTTATTCTTTGAAGTATTTGAATGTCTAAATTATGATTAAAATCCTTAAATATCTTGAAACTAAAAACGCTTGTCCGCCGAACTTATTTTCAGTGAAAACGAGCCAAGAAATATTTTTAAATGAAATTAAATTGTTGAATAACACATCATTGCAGCAAATTTTAAATGCAATGAAATACAAAGATTAGGTTTTTCAGAGAGTTTAATTATGTGTATGTTTTAAAGTAATAAATATTCGATACTAGTAAAGATTCTTGATAGTAGTAAAGATTAGATAGTAGTATAGTCTTTGTAGTCAAGATTCGATATTTGGCGAGGATTTAGTTTTCTTGAGATGTGTCTGCTAAGTTTAGAATGAAACATGAAAAATTTACTATTCTAAAAGAATAAAATTCGCAGAATCTGTTTTTCTTTAACATATATTTTTGTTTCAATCCCTAATTTAAAACATAAACCTTCTAAAATAAAATAAGAAAATATAAATGAATATCTCAACCTTGGCTGGAAACATACAAAAATAATTTCATTTGATTAAATTGCTGTAAATAAAGTCATTTAGTAATAAATGCAACAGGGTTGCTAAATAGTTGTGAAAAGGTCCAATATTTTTAGATGAAAAAAAACACTCTTTAAAGAAAGGTTTTTCATGGCAAATTTTACATAAATCTAACGATAATCTCTGAATACAGTGAAAAATTTACTATTCAAAAAACTAAAATTCGCAGAAAAATATTTTTCTTTAAAATATTTCTTTTTTGTTTCAATCCATAATTTTGGCAATGACCGATCTAAAATAAAATAAGGAAATATAAATGAATATCACAACCTTGGATGGAAACATACAAAAATAATTTCATTTGATTAAATTGCTGGTAAGTAGAGTTATTTAGATATAAATACATGAGGGTTGTTAAATAGTTGTTAAAAGGTCTGATATATTTAGTTGAAAAAAAAACACTCTTTAAAGAAATGTTTTCCATTCCAAGTCTTCCATAAATCTAACGATAATCTCTGAATGTACTAAAATATATCCTGGGATCACTTTAACGGATGAAATGAACTGAGAATTAATACTTAAGATAACACATTCTCTATCAGAATCTCAATTTACATAGTCTTATTTCAAATGTAAGCACTGATTATATAAGGCGCAAAAGGGAGATTATTTCAAATAAGCACATACTTAGTTTAGCAGATTCACATAAAAGGGAGATTATTTCAAGTAAACATGTTCTTAGTTTAGCAAATTCACACATATTTTATACATAAATGCTACGTTGGATTATAGAAATTTTGGTTTATTCAAATTTAAATGGCTATAAAATTTTCTTACGACATTGTTAAAAATGTAATTTAATAATTTACAATTTAGAAAAAAAAAAAAAAGATTTGTTTAATGATATTAAAGAAGCAACTAATTTAACACTTCAGTAATTTTACGTCATTTTCTTTAATGCACAGAAATATTAATTTTACAATTCACTAACTATGAAATGTATTTTATACGTTAAATAGAACAGTAATATTCATTATTTAAGATTCATTTATTCTATATTCTACTTTTCTCCTTCACTTCTGACTTAAAATCTATTTTGAATTGAATATTTACAAGAAAAAATTTCATGAAGACATAATTGATGAAAACTTAAGTGTTTATAGTATAATTTACATGCAAATAATGACCCAATAGAAAAGATTTTTGAAAAAAAACAAAAACAATTTAAGGCTACACAACCCAGAATGTAGCAATTTTCTGTTATTGTAATTTGTGTAATCCAAAATAACATTTTTTATTTCTCAAAAGATAGATTCTTAATATAAAGCAGTGTTATATTGCGTACAACATTAATACTACAACTTTAATAATCCTTCGAATTACATGTATATGGCATTCTTGGCAGTCTGGACTGAAATCTGAAAATAAAATAATTTCATATTCTGTTATAATTAACTTCTTTTTTCTTCTTTCTTTAGGGTTATTCTATCATATGATATTTATGCATTGAATTGTGAAGGTAGGTTTACACTTTATGATGAACATTTTTGTTCGGCTCTTTAGATAATATTTTCAGAAAATTCGTTATTTTACTTTAATCTTGCTGAACATAGAAACGGGATATTATAAATTTTGTCAAATAGCGTGCATTCCGTTCAAAGATGAAGTAGTAAATTGAATTATAGTCTCAGCATTTAATATTTCTTTAATTTAAAAAATAGTTTTAAAAAGGTTTTTCTTTAATAAACGTCAGTGATGTTATATTAAAATGAATACTCCCTTTAATACATAATTTTATACATATGTGAATGTTTTCATATTTCATTACACATTCTATTATTATATAGTGAAAGAAAGTGTATAAAATGATTATAATTTCACTACAATAATGCGTATATATATATATACAGTAAAACCTCCAAAGTTGACCACCTCTCTACATTGACCACCTCTCTATGTTGACCGAAATTTATTAGTTTGAATGGTCACAACGCATTTTCAATAGAGATTTACCTCTCTATGTTGACCACCTCCGTAAGTTGTATGTTGACCACTTTTTAGTAGGTTTTACTCTCTGTAACTTGACCACTGATGTTTTCTTGAATTTGCTTTTTCCTCCGTTTGTTCTCCATCTGGTGTCCAGGAATTTCTTTATCAGTCATTCGGCTTATCTGAGCCCTCCTTTTTGTACACCATTCATTGTTCACTTCCATTCCAGTATGATACAATGGGAGGAAAATGCCAGAATTCCTGGAATCTGTCGAAAATTTTTAGGGGAGTGGGGGATGTGCGTAGCGGAGTAGCTATACGCAGAATTAGAAAACAACGTGTATCGCTCACAGGTGAAACACATTCCGCTTTTTTTCTGCATGTCGCATCGTGACGGGACCGGTCGTTTATTTGCGAATTTTCATTAAAAATAGCGCAAAGAAAAGCTCTAAAAGAACTTAAATTAAAGGAGAAAGTGAATCTTCTTAATTTTCTGGAAAGCAGCAGCCAAAGAAAGACAGTGGAAAAATTTGACGTGAGCAAGACAACTGTGAGCAACATTTTAAAACGCAAGGAAGAATATCTGGAAAGATATTCTTTTGAAAACGGCTGACCAAAGAAAACGCAGAAAAATGCGTCTCGACGATGTGAACGAAGCCACGTTTTGTTGGTTTAAAGAGATGAGATCAATCAATGCAAGAATATCGGGACCAATGCTTCAGGAAGTAGCAAAAAAAAATTGCAAAATACTAAGAAATAGAGGACTTCCAAGCGTCAGCAGGTTGGCTTGAAAAATTCAAACTACGATACGAGATTTCTCAAAACGTTTTGTGTGGGGAATTTAATGAGCTTTCAGCTGAAGTGGTGGAGAAGTTTATTGAAAAATTCAAAGAATTTGCTAAAGGTTTTAACCCATTAAAGCCGGAATCATTTTTGTCTTTAAAATGCAAAAATTGCATTTCATACCAATTTTTCAAAGTAGCAACTTTAGTCTACTTTTATTATGGAGTTTCTGTCATCAAATAAAGAGAATATTTCTTTTAAAATATACTGGTATACAAACAACAAATTGGATGGCAGCTATTCCGTTACCATATGGTACCAGTAGGCTTTAATGGGCTAAAGAAGAGGACATCTTTAATGCTGATGGGTGCGGTCTTTTCTTTAAAGCAATGCCTGATATAAGTCTAGTAATGAAGGGTAAACTTTCAAAACGTGCTAGTATGACTGGGAAAAAATTGAAGCCTATGGTGATCGGCAAACCCACAAAACCTCGTGCATTTAAAAATGTAAAATCTGAAGACTTCCTGTTTTTTGAAAAGTGAATAGATCCGCTTGGCGGACCAGTGCTTTGTTCGAAGAGTGTGTTAGAGTAATTAACGCAGAAATGAAGAAAAATAAGCGGTTTATTCTACTTAAAGTAGACAACTGCCCCAGCCACCCGAAAGTGAATAATCTTGCAAATATGAAATTAAAATTTTTGCCTCCAAACACAATTTTGAAAACCCTATCTTTAGATTAAGGCATTATTCAGTCCTTCAAAGTGCACTACAGAGTTCAACTTCTGGAATGGGTGATCATGAAAGCACAAACCTGTGGTCCTTCTTCATTGGCATCGTCAACAGCTGCGTCAGTAAATACTTTGAATGTTGTTCATTGGATTAATTCTGCTTGGAATAAAGTTACGCAAACCACGATCTAAAACTGCTTCATAAAAGCTGGATTTGTTACAGCTACAACATCGGTGCAAGAGGGTGGGCTTCCTCTATCTGACCTTGCCAGTTTTTGATGGAGTTGATTTTGAAGATTATGTTACCATGGACGATGAGTAAGTAACATGTGTTGAACCAGACCCAGGCAATCTTCAATGAGATACTCTCTGCAACTAAGCACAGCGAGGACTCTAAGGTACAAGAAATGGACGGCGAAGAGGATGATGATCCAAGTGACGACGAAACTGAAATGTACCCAACTCTGAAGGAAGATGATGTAAAGCGCATGATGGAGCAACTTAAAGATTTCGCTGCAAAAAAATGCCCAAACATGTTTAATGGACTTGTAAACTGTGAAAGTGCTTTTTGCAGTTACCTAATGAACAAAAAGAGGACTCAAACAAAAACTGAATTATTCTTTCAAAAATTGTAAAAATGTGCTGTACCTTCAGTAAAAATAAAAATCAGTAAGTGCTAATTTTTTTCTAAATTTTTCCTTAAAAAATACTAAAAAAGTTTACTAATTTTTTTCTAATAATGTACTAAATATTTTCTAAAAATTCCCTAAGTTGACCACCTCCGTATGTTGACCACTTAGTTACAGTCCCTTGGGTGGTCAACTTATGGAGGTTCTACTGTATATATATTCATTTAATTTTATTTTTTCACCTTAAAATATGTTTTCTTTACTTTATCTAGCACAAAATTCAATTCTTCCTAAGCCTGGTATCTTAGCATTTTTGTATGAAAATTCATTACATTTTAGAATATACTTTTTCTGTCATAAGCCTACTTTTTACATTCAAGGTGGCACGGGCTAGAATTTTTTCGCCAATTTCAATACCTTATTACATCACTTTTTCTATACGCTATTAAAGAGTTCCAGCAAGAGCATTAATTGGCTGAAGCCATTTACTGCATAGCGTTTTTCTCTTGACTGTGTGTTCTTACGCACTCATCAATAACAACGGATGCATTCCCTCACAAATAAATATTTTGCTGTTTAACCTTGTTATTCACATACATGTAGTCATCACTGAACTTTGGATTTTTTTTATATTTGTTAGACAAATACATATTTTAAAATCAGTTAATATTATGGAAACACGTACAATTTACTTTTATTTTCAGTTTTAATGCAATTAAATTACTCTTGTATTGGAAGTATTTGCAGGACTTTAATACGATGAATTGAAATGTTTATTTAGACTGTGGGTCTTTCCGTAATGCTTTTAAGATACTACTACAATAATTATGTGAAAAGAACTATAGTTTTATTATTGATTTTGTAAAACTTACCTTGGATCTCATCTTTGCTTTAGATTCGACTCACTATTTGCTATTAGTTTGGATGCCGAGAACGCAATTTTCTTTGCTAAGTGAAATTTAATAAAAATGCGAATCTCCCCACACTGCGATTGCAATATGTTAACTTATAAACAAAGATTTGGTAGCTTTAAATATGATAAAACTGCTGTCTTCGAGGAAACCCCCATGGCTTAACAACACGTGTAATCACTCAAAATGTTACATATACAGACACAGAGTCTCTCACATACATATATATATATATATATATATATATATATATATATATATATGTGTGTGTATATATACACTGCTCAAAACAATTAAAGGATATTTGAAGTTTTATATAAAATAAAGATATAAACGAAATTTTTTTTGCCAAAAATAGAAGAAGAGAATCACAAATGCAAATTTTTCTGGTTTTCAAACTGTGGAGGATGCAAATTTTGAGTTCGACGTCAAAAACGTCGCTTCAGCGGCAGCGAATGAAATTTGACTTTCAACTGGATAAAAGAGAATGAAGACAAGGATGATCGGCATTCAGTGATTGCTTTGTTTCGATGAGTACGATGTCTCAGCCAAGTCATTTGACAGATTCAGAGGCTTGGAGAATTGTTGGTAGGTTAGAAGGGGGCCAAACGCAAGCCGAAGTAGCGCAAGCCATTGGAGTGTCACAAAGTGTCATTTCCAGGATCTGGAACCGTTTTTTGGAGAGTGGATGTGCAGGCCGAAGACCAGGGCAATGTCGTAGACGGGCAACAACGCCCTATGAAGATCGGTATTTAGCGTTAACAGCTCGGAGTCACCGAAACATGAACGCTACTCTTCTCCAACAACACCTTCGCTCGGCTACAGGCACCACCATTTCAACTCAGACTGTCCGAAACCGGCTCCATGCTGTAGGTCTGTATGCTCGCCGACCGATGGTATGTGTTAGATTAACATCAAGGCATCGTCGCGACCGCAGGGAGTGGGCAGCCGAGCATGTCAACTGGAGGAGAAATGAATGGAGCAATATTCTGTTTTCTGACGAGTCCCGTTTTTCTGTGCATCCGGATATTAGGCGTATTTTCATCTGGAGGGACCGTGGCAGTAGGAATAATCCTGCGTTCGTGCACGAAAGTGTCAGATTTGGCGGTGGAGGAGTGTTGGTGTATGGTGGCATCTCCATTGACGGGCGCACTGACCTCTACATCATTCGAGATGGAGCTCTGACTAATCGCCGATATAGGGATGAGATCCTCAGACCTATTGTAGTCCCTTACGCTGCAGCAATCGGAGATAACTTCATTTTAATGGACGATAACTGCAGGCCACATCGTGCAAACCTGGTGGAGGATTTCCTTTTCGAGGAAGTAATCGTTCGAATGGAATGGCCAGCGTGTTCTCCAGACATGAATCCAATCGAGCACGTTTGGGACGCTCCAGGAAGACGAGTTTCTGGCCGCCAACAACCCCCACAAACTCTCCAAGAACTGGAAAGAGCTCTTCTGGAAGAGTGGGGCAGAATACCCCAACTCGTCATTAATAGCCTCATTGAGTCCATGCCTCAAAGGTGTTCAACGTTGCTGGCCGCCCGTGGAAACCATACCCCCTACTGAAAATGATTTTCTTTGAAGAAAACACCTTTTCTTATTCTTTTTTTCTCATATGCACAAATTGTGTTTTTTTCCTTTTGTACACAAATGCGCAATAAAATGCATTTTTTCTGTCAAACATGTGTAATTTATTCTCATATAACCTACTATGTCTGTCGACCATGTATCAATCAGCTAAAAAGTTTCCCAGATACAAAATCCACCTAAAACTGCAATATCCTTTAATTGTTTTGAGCAGTGTATATATATACAGGGTGATTTTAATTAAAGTTGCACTTTCAAAAGTCTGTAAAAAAAATTAACCATTGTTCAGAATAACTTGATATTTCATCTGAGCATTGAGTAATACGTCAAGCAATGGGAATTTGTTTTGCGAAAGAAAAAAGTTCAAAAGTTGACCGATAGATGGCGCTGTACTCATCATAACATGCTAATTAAAAGACGTGACATGCTGTTGTGGAACTCTTTGTTCAAATCCTATCCACCACGACAAAGTGGTGCCACAGCGGCTAGGAAATAATCGGTTTTTAATTGTCCCTAGGCCAAAAACCGTAAAAAAAGCAAAAATGAAATCGGTTTTTAACTGTCCCTAGGCCAAAAACCGTAAAAAAACGCAAAAACAAAATCGGTTTTTAATTGTCCTAGGCCAAAAACCGTAGAAAAAGCAAAAACGAAATCGGTTTTTAATTGTCCCTTTGTCAAAAACAGTAGAAAAAGTAAAAACTGATGAAACCATTAAGAAAAGGAATTTAGCCACGACCTGCTTAAGAAATGTTCAATATGCTGTCCACCGTTTTGTACTACGAGCTGAAAGCACAAAACAGCATGTTCTACAACACATCAGAATGTTTCAGGCGTGATATTGTGAATGTGTTGCGTAATGCGTGTTTTCAATTCACCTAAGTTTGCAATTGAGACCCCGTACTCAACATGTTTTAGATAACCCCACAGCCGCAAGGGTTCAGGTCAGGTGATAGTAGCCTCCAGGCTGTTGGTAAATGGCAACTGATAATTCTGTCATTTCCAAAATGCAAATTCAACAGCTGCTTTACTGGTGTTGCAATGTGCGAACGAGCACCATCTTGCATAAAAATTGTGCTATCCCCAAATCCGCGCTGTTGCGTTGCTAGAATGAGCTGGTTGTACAAAAGATATTCATAACGTACCGCAATGACTACACAGGTGACAGGACCCGAAGGACCAATCTCTTCGAAAAAGAAAGGGCCAACGATAAATTCTGCCGTAAACCCGCACCACACCGCTGTAGAATGCAGAGGCAAAGGTTGCATTTGGAACGGATTCTTACTTGCCCATATTCTGCAATTTTGAGTATTTACAGAACCTTGGAGATGGAAATGGGCTTTATCTGTCCGCAAAATGATCCATGGTCATGCATTGACCCCTTCTATTCGAACAAGAAACTGCAGTGCGAAAGCTTCTCGTTTTAGCAGGTCAGCAGGAAGCAACTCCTGAAAATGCGTAATTTTGTATGGATAGCATTGCGGGATGTTTCGTAAAATGTTAGGAACCGTGGTGACAGACATATGTAAAGTTCGGGAATTTCCCCGTGTACTGCTTGACGCCTCCTGCAATACTGTATGACCACATTCTCCACTGACATCGAAGCAATTGCTTTCCTCCTGCTGCCACATTTCACGTCAAATGAACCCGTCTTTTCGAATTTATCAATTATCTTCTTCTGACCGAATACAGTCATCGGTACAGAGCCACTTCTTAAATTACTTCAATGCAATTGCGGCGCAGTCATCGTTCTTGTAAAAAAGCTTCAGAAATAGAACCAGATCCTTCAATGATAGAATCTTCTTTATCAGAAGCAGAATAACAGGAACTGCATGTTCCCCCCTTTTTATCACAAGTGTAATGTGCGGTGCGCATGTCACGCCTCTTAATTTGAATCTTATGACGAGTACAGCGCCATCTATCAGTCCATTTTTAAATTTTGTTTTTCTTTCGCAAAATAATTCCATTGCTTCACTTATACTCACATGAAATACCAGGTCATTCTGACTAGCGATTCTTTTTTTACAGACTTTTAAAAGTGCATCTTTAATTATAATCACCCTGTATTAGCTATACTAACAAAAGAAAGTTTCGCTCTGTGTAGCCCACGTAGAAGCCTGCAAATTTAGATTTAGGTAGTCCAAACCCTCTCCTGGTGCACCTGAATGTCAGAATTTTAATATTTTAATTACTTACTGAAATTTTAATTAAAATGCATAAAGAATCTCATTAAAAATACGCATTTTTTTCTTTGGTTGGTTGTTGTATAGAATATTCACAGAAGACACTAAATAAACCAGAGTAACGATGCACAGATAAGGACTTATAACGAAATAGTTTCAATATGGATTGCAGTTACCGGAGTACAGCCGAGCTAATGCAGCGCCACCTGTTCACGGCCAATTACAGAAACGTCATCTGTTTGAAACATTTTCCTGGCACGTTTTTCTTCATGATAATTAGCTGGGTTTAAGGTTTTTTTTCAAAACAGGACATATATTATTATGATAGAGACAATTAATACAGAAAACTTTATTTAACAGATTATTTGTTATATTTTCGTTGATGGAGAGGGGTAAGGGTCTAATTATATTTAACATTTTTAGCTTCAACCATAGCGTTTAATTAATGTTTTATTTACAGAATACCTCTATTTTAAATCTCAGGTAATAATGTTCAGAACTTCTCCATTTAGTTTCATTTTACTAAATTATCGTAAAAATCAGCATTCATAGCTTTAAGATGTATTTCTAGAAAGCAGTTACCGGTATTTCCAAATATAAAGTCTAAGTCAAATTTGTAATTAAGTTCCTAGCTTAACCAAATGAACGAACTTTTAAAGATGCATACTGGTTGTTCTAATTAGTCATTTGCTGAAGGGCCCTCGAACATCCCCTCCTCTCCGGCCACTCCTTCAAGGTTTATTCTCTAGCTACGCCCCGTTTCCATATCTCAGCTATTATCTTTCCGATTTCAGCGCAAGTGACACCACACATTACAATTACCTTAATAGTCACCGTTTATAACATTAAAGTATATTTATGAGTAGCGGTTACCACTATTTCCAAATAATAGTTTAAGCCAAATTTGTAATTAGGTTCTTAGCTTAACCAAACAATTTATATATATATATATTTATATATATATATATAAAGCGGGTGTTTAAAAAATCTTTAGCAAACTTAAAACTTGATAAAAATACATTTAAGGGTCTGATATAATTGCAGTTTATAGATTAAAAGACGAATTAGTATAAGAAAAAATATCTTGAAAAATAGAGAATATAAAAAACGTTAAATATGTCAAATCGTTTAACATTTCACCTTCAAAAACTCCATTTAACTTGCAGTCATACTTTTTATTTTCTATACTTTTTTACTTAAAATTCCTATTAGCATTTCTTAATGAAAACCATTCTTTCACATTTTTTTTTTAATGATGGAAATTGTTTAATTCTCGTTCGTAAGTGAATTTTTTCTTCATGAATAATGTTTTTATTTATGAGACAATATTATTTTATCGTAAGAAGAAAGATGCTTGGTTTCTGTTTTGTGTAATTAATCATTATTTTTTTTTTGAGTGATAGATAAATATCTGAAAATTACAACTTTTGGTACTATATTTTTTGTAAGAAAAGATTTTTTCTTTAGATTCAGATTATAGTGTAATACATTTGACACTGCCATTAATAAAAGTAGTTGTTGCTTCTTATTTTAAATACTTTTAACTTAACACTTAAGGATCTAAGGTGCTTACATAGTGGAAATATAATCTCCCGAAATCAAATTTTATTAAAATCTTTCAATAATAAATAATTATAATGCTTTATATTGATAATAAAAATTAATTTTGTTTAGCTTCATTATGGTTTTTCCGTTTAACAACAACAACAACAATAAAATAATAGTAAAAAAACATTCTAAATTAAATAAAATTTGTTGCTTTTATTATTATATATATATAGTCTGCTCTCGTTAATTCGAACTCGTCGGGACCACAAGAAATGTTCGAATTATCCAGAGTTCGAAAGTATGAGAGGAAAACATGTTTAAGGGGATACTATTACAAAGGAATTAATGTTACAGTATTTTTTTAATTTATTTCGGCTGTTATAGTTAGAATATGACTTAATATTACATTAAAAGATGTAAATACATAAACTAATTAATAATATTAAAATAAAATAAGTAAAACAGAAAAATTAATAATACAGTATAAAACAACTGCATTTTAAAATTTTTATTAATTGTACTAGAATTTTCTTACCTGAAATTAGATGAACATTTAAGAAATTATTTACACTATTTATCATCACTATGAAAAAAATTATTAATTGTTGTTTGCTTAGTCCCATTCATTTTTCACTTTTTATCCAGTTTTCTATTTGTAACAAACAGTTAAGTTCTTTGTCCTATAACGGCTGCATCAGGATAAATGTACTCAAACACTCGATTGTGCAATTTACTTTTCTGTGGGTAAGGAAAGCACTTGGGACATAGTAGTAAAATCGCCAGAATGTGATTCCATCTTCTCATTGCATTTTTCGTAAAGTGTTTGAACAATTTCTTCCGCAGTTAAGGGTCCAGATACTTCTAAGCTATTGTCAACTGCTACATACTCTGCAAACGTAATATCACACTGGGACTTTTCAGAAAAGTTTGTAAATTCTATTTCTTATAAAGGTCTGTCGTTTTCGTCATTTGCATTACAACCACTCTTTTTAGATGGATGGACAAATCCGGCATGTCGAAAGCATTTTTCTATTGTTTCAGGTTGTATGGCGTACCACGTTGCATATAAATCATTGATGGCCGTGAGTAATGTTATGTCGTAGCTTTCTTTAAGATCGATCGAAATTAAAATTTGTTCTAGAACCCTATTACGATAATGAATTTTTAAATTTTGGTTTATACCTTTGTTCATCGGTTGCAGTTGTGCTGTAGTATTAGGTGGTAAATATTCAATCTTTATAGAGCTCAGTGTTGGTAGTTTACAATGACTCTGCACATTATCTAGCAGCAATAGAATTTTTCTGTTTTGACGAGAAACTTTTTTACCCAGTTCTTTTAACCAACTGATGCAGATTTCATGCGTCATCCATGGTTTGACATTTGGAGAAATATTACACAACCACGAGTAAAAACGGCAAATGCGGTTACTGTTAATTCTGGTATAGCTTGTCGCCGTTCGGAAACCATAGAAGCAGAAACCATCGCGACTATACTTGCGAGCCGTAGATATAAGGCTCCTTCTTCTAGATAGAAGTATGCTCCTACATGTGTGACACGCTGCATCATATGCGTAAATGCTTTGGTAGGAAAGAATGCAAAGGATTGGAGATGGGAGCGAAAAGAGCATATAACGTAGGCTTCCGTTTTTCGTAAGCACCTTTCCACTGGGCTCCAGTACGTAGTATTGATGTGCTTCGGTGAATTCCGACGAATATTTAAATAATCAATAAAATCAAAGAAGTACCGGATCTAAGCTCCACTAAGCTCCGGCAGAAGTTTAGCAAAAAATTGTTCATAATGAAACAAGAGCTTATTTTTAATTTCCTATTTTACTGTTTATTTTATATAACTTTTTGTATTCATTAGACAGTCCATATGCTCGAATATGTTATTTCTAGGACTCGGTCTGTTGGATGTTGTTTCGCTGATACGTGGATTTATGTCTAGCTCCTCGGGATTGCACTAAAACTCAAAACCGCAAGCTGAGTTCCCGGTGTGGTCATTCTCTTTTCGAATCTATACTATTATATAAAGATTAAACGCCTGACTGGCTGAGGGACTCATCAACGTCCAGCTGAAACGACTAAAGTCAGCATCACGAAATTTGGACAGTAGATTGCTGTTATGACATAGACAAGTAATAAGAAAGGATTTTTGAAAATCCCCACCCTCGAAGGGGGGAAAGCGGTGGTCGAACGTTTTAGGTGATTTCGCCCTATCTCAGCAGCAGTTTTAGGTAGGAGCGCAAAATTCAGGAAACCAAATCTACTAAAAAAAAGAGTCAAACAAATATTTCACCGATTTTAGAAAATCCCCCCCGAAGGGTGTTGAAGGACTTGGCCGAACGTTTTAGGTGATTTCGCCATATCTCAGCAGCAATTTTAGGTAGGAGCGCTAAATTCAGAAAACAAATCTACTAACAAAATGGTCAAACACATATTTCGGTGATTTTAGAAATTCACCCACTAAAGGGGTTAAATGGATGGAGGGTCGAACATTTTAGGTCATTTTCCGATATCACACTAGCAGTTTTAGGTAGAAACATGAAATTCCGGATACCAAATTTAATAAAAAAATAGCTAAACACGTATTTCAGCGATTTTAGAAATTCTCCCCCGAAAGAGGTTAAAAGGGTTGGTCGAACGTTTTAGGTCTTTTCGACATATCGAAGCAGCAGTTTTAGGTAGAAGCATGAAATTCAGGATACAAATCTACTAAAAAGTATTTAAACGAGGATTTCAGTGATTTTAGAAATTCAACCACTAAGAAGGTTTAATGGGGGGTCGAAAATTTTTGGGCCATATGTCCATAGCAGTTTTAAGTAGGTGCATGAAATTCAGCATAACAAATCTACTAAAAAGTATTTAAACGCGTATTTCAGTGATTTTAGAAATTTAACCACTAAGGGGTGTTAAATGGCGTTTGAAAATTTGCAGTCATTTCCCCATATCTCAGCTGAAGTTTTAGGTAGGAGTATAAAATACAACTAAACCAAATTGCTAAAAATTATTTAAACAAGTATTTCAGTGTTTTTAGAGCTATTTTAATAATTTCGTTGTGAACATCAGATATGAACCAGATTATGCAAGATTAGACGAATTAGACAACTATTCCTGATTTTTTATTAGATAGTTTGTGTAAGACTTTTTTTAAAGGAATTTAAAAAATATATTTATAAAACTGATAAGTTTTTCTGATTGTTATTTTGACGGTTTATGGACAGGAACGCGTTATTGTGATCTGCGTATTTTTAGAATATTACACCTTTATTTATTTTACACGGAAAGTCAAGGTAAACTCGATTGAAGCCGGGTGGTTCTGCTATATTAAAATAAATTTATTAGTTTCAATATGTACATAAACAAAAAAAATATTTATCATATTTTTGCAAACTTTTATTTAAATTTTAAAATTTGTAAGTATTGCAATTTTGACCCACTCCCACTTTTATCCGATTTAGAACATTTTTTTATTAGCTACCCATCCCTACTCTATATTATAGTCGACACATTGTCCACCAGCTCGAAGCTGGCACGGGCCGCTAGTATGTTATAGAATTGTTCATCTTGCTCGTTATTTTTACACACCTTGCAAATTACTGAAGAAATTGTGGTACTTGACTCTAAAAACTGTAATATGATATTATAGTTATATTATTTCATAATATTATGGATGAAAGGAAGCAGCAAAGTTATTCTGCAGAACCAACAAGAAGAGATGTTGAATATGAGATCAACATTCGTAAAGTAGCTTATTTGCTTAAAATTTCAAGTGCAGCCTTACGAAGAAAACTAAAAAGGGATGAAACAAATTTAGACAGAAAAATGCGTCCAAAATCAATATTCTCTGTGGAACCATTAGATATCATTACTTCATGAATATCGCGAATGTTGCCTCTGTCTGTGACAAACTCTATAATGAATGTTGCCTCTGTCTGTGACAAACTCTATAATGAATGTTGCCTCCTCCATTACATGCGAAGCATTGTTCTACAACCTAAATTAGCAAAACAATGTGAATTTACTTTTCCCGGAGGAAACATATGAAACTTTTTTCAGACGTTATTTTAACATTATATTACTATTCCGTAATATTACCTGCCAGAGACATTCTGAATGATGTAATTTTTGGATGTGGTGAATTATGAAACTCGGCAAACATGTATACAATCCAAACAGTATTTTTAATTGAAAAAATAATGATAACGACACTCATTTTTCATCCAAAACCGACAAAAGTTCATGCTAAAAAAGTATCAAAACAAATACATCATATATATTCATTTCTGCATGAGAAAACAAAATATGAATTTGACTTTATTGTCACCACAAGTGCGTCTAAGAACCCCGCCTCGCGTAATGGTAATTACAATAAGTAATAATTATGAAATAAAAATTAAATATTTACGAAATAAATCATAAAAACTACTTGAAAGCAAGAAATAACATCTTCAAGATGTATCACAAAGGACTAGAAATACAGATATTTTTACCCAAAGTTATAGGAATAGGTACAATACGTGACTCAGCAGATATTCAGACAAATAGGATTGCCGTTACAGATTAGGCACAATGAAATTATTATATTTTTCAAACTTTCACTAGAGTTATATTGGACGGAAGAAGAGATAGTTTTTATGTTGATCCAGCATAAATAAAAATTATGTTGTTATAAAAATGTTTTTTACATATTTCTTACAAACATTATTAGATTGATTAAACAATTACATTATAAAATTATAGTTCTTGAAATTCTATATACATTTGACAAAAAAAATAAGCGAGAGAAAAAATGTGGATCGAAAAATGTTGGAGTCAATCAATATTTCTTATGACAAGTTTCCCAAATGGTCCGCTTTTTAAATACTGGTATTTCGTTAGAAAAATTTTATTTTTAGGTTTTTCTTGCAAATTTTGCAGAAACCACCTTCGGAGGTAAATTTTTGCGGAAATGTTGTAGAAACCTACCATAAATTTTTCTGTTAAAAAATACTGGTATTCAGTTGGCGGACCATTTGAGAGCCCTGTTATTATTAACTTTATCATTAAAGTTTGGTTTATATGTTTTTTATTTAGTAAGCTTAAAGATGATACTTTTAAATGACTATAAGGAAAGCGTGTAATAGTAATAGGACCTATGAGTATAAAGTGGAAAATGTGTTAGATTGATCAGTACAGATGAAAACAGTTCTACAATAACAAAAAAAACATTTAACTATTGTTTTTCTGCATTTAAAATTATATTTTTGTTATAGGTATTGCTTCTAGAAACAGAACAATTGAGTGGTAGCAATATTAAATTTGAAAAGAAATTTTTTTCTAATTTTAAATATTTCTTATTTCAAACACTTTAGTAAACAAAAATGACTCTCTTATGGCAAAGGAATGTCGCAAAAAATTTCAATAACCAGCTAAGGTATATTATCATCAGTAATTTATATATACATATTTGTAGAATGGTTGATTGATTGATTGATTGATTTATGACGGCCGATTATCTACACGAGGGATATAGGCCGTAGGGGGAGTGCCCTCCGTGGGAGTCTTTCTAAGGGATCCTAACCCGTATGTACGGCAAGGTTAGCAGAAAACCACGGATAACTCCAAACGGTTAGGTCGACGAGCGCGACAGAGGTTTGAATCCAGCACCTCCCGTCTACCAGCTTTGAGAGAGCAGAACCACTCAGCCATTGGTGGGGCATTTGTAGAATGGAGAAAAGTTGTTATAGTGCTACGCTTAACAAATATATATGGAGAGTATTATTCTTATTTATTCAATTCAAAAAAAAAAAAAAATCAATTCTTCTTTCTAAACTTTAAGGTGTGGAATTTTTAAAGTTTGCGATAGGGATTATTTTAACAAATATAAAAAATATATTATAAATATAAATTTAATAAATATAAATTTAATAAAATAAATGTTGTAATGCATGCGAGTAAAGTACACAAATAAATTACTTCTACTTAAAAAAATATCTGTACGTAGTTTACTACTTTCTCAATAGAAATTACCTTTTAAATGACATAATCTAAAATTACCTTTCAGATATTATCTCGGTATTATTTACCTTCTTCAACCTATATTCTTTATTTTGTACCTTATTCGTTTTCTTAGAAATGCCACTAATATATATAATAGTAGCTGTTTCATCACTTAAAATTACCTTCGTTTTTGAGAGAGACTGGCAAATATTTTTCTCCCTTCAGCAACAGTCTTTCGCAATATATTTTAATATATGTACTTTTACATGTATTGCACAATGAACTCCTAAGATTGTCAAAGCTGAGAAGAGTAAATATAGCATGGCTTTTATTAGTTTATTTTAATATATCGCCTTTTTAGTTGCAACATGTCACTTTTTATAAATACTTCAAAGTGGACTAACAATATATGAGGCTTTTACTGATTTTTCCAGCCCGATACGTAAGTGCATCTGAAAGGTTTCTTTGACATTCCAGATAAGCTCTCGATATTTTACTTTACAGGAACACATATAAATACTTGTTTATTCAAGGTTAACCGTACTATATACTTTCATGATATTCAAAATAAAGGAATTCTTAAGAAGTTAAAGTGACGAAATTTTAAATGTTTTTGAAAATGTAATACAGATGTTTCTCGGTATATTTATATATATATATATATATATATATATATATATATGTATATATAAACGGAAAATCCGCATATTTTTATTATTTTTTGATATAAATATTTTACATTATATTTTTGTCATATTATGAAATTATTTTACGAAGAAAATAGACAGTTCAATTTCACTACTTTTAAATAACAGCAAAGAAAACTTCTTCTTTTACGAATTTTATGCACATATTTTCCCAACATTTCTAGTGATAACACTTACAATTGGTAGGAGACCATACCGCCATCGGCAGCGTGGACATGGGCTTAGTCCTTACACTGAAATAAAATAAAAAGTTTTTAAATCTACGAAACTGTAATATAATAACGAAAGAATATGTATAGTAACCTCTTCTGAGTTACCCAGTATTCTGAAAAGCGTGCTTAATCTTTAGAAATATCAGAAACCAATATATTTTTGAGATTAAGGATTAATTTATAAAAACAATGTTTCTATTGCTGCCACTCAGTTTCGGAAACTTTTCCGAGTAATTTTTATTGTGTATTCCTCAGTTGTTTAGGTTGCTATCGATTTTCAGTTAAACACTTTCAGCAGATTAATTGAATTTATACATGCAACAGTAACAAAATAATATTAATTTTAATGTTAATGCTGTTAACTTATCTTTTTTGGTCTGTAAAACATGTTTGTTGACCATGAAAATTTTTTCTTGAGAATTGATAGCTACCGAAAAACCTACATTCCGGGTCGAGAAAACAGAATAGTACACTAAAAAAAAATACTCGGAAACGTTTCCGTAAATCAGTAGCAGCAGAGGAAACATTGTTTTTATAAATGCCTCGTAAAACTCGTAAAACTCGTAAATATATCGTTTTCTGAGGTTTCTAAGGATAAAGAACTCTTTTCGGAATAGTGGGTGATTCGTAAGAAGTTATAGTACATTTTTGCTCGTGGTTATAGTATAGTTTCTTAGATTAAGAAACAGTTGTATTTTTTACAGTGTATTCACTTTCATAAGTCGTTAATATGGTTACCAGTATAACGGTGGCCCAGAGGATGGGGTCACTGTGGGAGTCCCCACAGCCTAATCGTGTTAAAGAGGATTACTATAACGGCACCCTGAAATAATTTACACACGTAAAATAATTTTCCCTCGTATCCAAAAATCATGAGAATTAGCGTAAAGCCCTGTTGGGCAGAATATGTACTCCTATATTTATTTGCTGGTATTGCTCTTAACACTGTCCAACATAAATTAATTAACCAACACCAAGGGCATGTCGGAGCATTTAGAATACTTACAGTAAATTTAAATTAATGTGATTCCTAAATTCTAATAATAGGTAACGCGAGTCAAAAGGGATAAAATAAGACAATGGCCACGTTAAAATTAAATTAAAATTTTGCGTTGTGATTTTTAGAAGTCCTGTTACTTATGAATCATCCGCCTTAAATTTAATGTTAAAATTAATATAAATCAAAACTCTTTAAATACTATAAAAATGGGGGGGTGAAGAAGTACCTAAACGTCTACCCAAAAATAAATACCTAGAAAAACCATTGATTAATGACAAAATAAATATGACACATATATTGTGGAAAATAAAGAGATTTAAAGTATTTAAATTAATTATTTATTTACGATACATATATTAAAGTTTATTTACAAAAGTTTACGAAAAGAAATTATCTTAACCTAGAAAAGACAATCTCCTTTTCTTTACAAAATTCCTCAAATTAGCATGTTGCTGTGTATGTTTAATGAAAAATAATTTATTTATTTTAGATCCTGTGTATCTAACACTACTATTCATAAGTTTGCCTTTTACAAACTTTAAAGCTTAACTTAATTAGATTAGTTATAGCTTGGGCTATACTGTACATGCCCTAGTAATTTATTAAATACATATTTTAATACGTGACAGAATGAAATATGATAAATCATCATACCTGGAATCAGTACCCTGTACTGATTATAATTAAGGCGTCGGAGACTTGTACGTATCGCTGCCTGATCATCTTCATTTATCACTCACTAATAAAATATGATTAAAACTGCTTTCTCTTATTTACTAAATTAATTACATACATCAGCCTATTAAGCAATCGAAGGAGTGCCGCGGAGTATATGAACTTTACATATTCAAATCATATCTCCAAAATAAAAGCATACGCGCACAGCGACTCTTGACGGCGCAAGGAGTCCTCATAAAAGAGTCACGTAAGATGACTACATTCTTTTTACACCTTCTTCAAATGCATCCGCTAACTTACTAGAGAGCTACTGCCTACACTACCACTCGAGATCAAGCTTTTTCTCTCTCTCTAAGGAAAAAAATACAATCATCATTTTACATACAAAATACAATTAGAATTATTATATACATATAACAAAGTTAGCTTCATGATTCCTGTCCCATATTGTCCAATCAGAGCCTTTGTCCAATGGCATGAAGAGGTCCTCCAGACATAGCTAAAATTTGCATGTTATGGCCCACCTTCTGTCTGCTTGTTGTGAGACGATTGCGTAGGTGGTTCATAGGTCAAAAGATGACAGTTATAAATTATTGTTATAAATTTATCTGTCATCTCATTCTAATGAAATGTCAATTTTGGCGACAAGCGTCTACCTTCTATAAATCACAAGTCACCTTTGCACTGACTTGAGCTGACTTGAGCGTGAAAAGACCGTGATTTTACTAATTATTGTTAATTGACACCAGCTAATTAATGTCTCCAAATTAATAATTATTCTCCATTGAACTAGTGTCATTTACGCTTGCACGAATATTTCCACCTTACTTTTTAAATGCGTGATTGTTATTATGAAAATAGAAATGTATACAGGGAATGTGGGTTTTGCGCAAAATCTCGAGATATTAGTTAGCAATGTTAGGACGCTAAGGTTGGTATATTGCGTCCCAAGAAGCACATTTTTCAGTTTGAGGAAATAACCTAATAAATATAAATATGTAAAGAGAAAAAAAGTATGGTTCTCAAGTGGACTTTTCTCGACATACCAAACATACTTTCCTTCACATGTTCTGTAGCTCTGTGTGCAGTGGTCTTTTCGAGAAATTACACACACAGACAGTCGTGCGTACTTGTGTGCACGGAAGCATTCCTCTTTATTATTATAGTTAAATGTACATGCTCATTATGTTCGGATTTTCTATAGTGTCAAATTATACATACCGAAGGAATACAACTTACATATGTTTCTAATAGATTTAGCTTTTACGAAATTGAAAGGGTTTCCAAAATTCGTGTTTTAACGTATCTACTATTTAATTTATATAACAATGAAATTTACTTTAAAACTAAGAAATATATGGCTTCAAATAATTAACATATATAAAGAAAAGGAAGTTCTTATTTAACTTGTTTAAATGGAACATGTTTTATGGCGGTAACAGTTGCGAAATCACACATAAAGCAGCTGACACTGATGTACTTTTTTTCATTAGGAGATACTGAAGGAATTTCAATCCCTTTTTTTCATAGTTTTAGCCCAAGCGAAGTTATAATTCCATCGTTCAACAAAAAAATGTAATATTTATGTTAATTTAAAAAGCACTATTTTTTTATAATTTAAGAAGATAGCATTTTAAGAAATAAGTTGTTTGTAACTCAAAGTAAAATATGAACTGTCTACTAATCGGATTTAAAAAAATTCTAACTCTGAAACATAATCCAAGAAATTTTGTTTAATATTACATTCACATATATTTGTAATGTAAATCCTGTGCATTTTTTGACCAAAAGAAAAATGCCATTGAAAGAAAAGTGCAAGTTAGATTATTGGAAGCATAAAAAATTAAATTTTCTAGTTATAAATTTTCTTATTCATTTTAGAAAAATCACAAAAAAATTAACTTTTATCACTACTACATACAAATTCATGTTAAATAATAATAGTTAATCTTTGCATCTGAATATCTTGAGAAATGTTACAATTATTTTAAGATTTTCACAGTAATTGCTCTGACACAGTTAAAAAATAATCCTACATGATCGATATATTCAGTTATTATTATTCTTTCAATTTCGCTTTTTGTTAATAAAAATAACAAAAGAGATAATTTTAAAGATCTAAATCAACAATAAAAACAATTTGGAACAGAATCTTTCCTATGAATAGCAACAATTCAATACTTTTCAATTCTTCTTCTATTGGAATGCCAAAAGTGGATATTTTAGGAACTGTTTTATAATTAAACTTACAAAAGGGTACAACATATTTGTGAAAACATTTTAAAAACTCATAAACATAAGTAAAATTTCTCACAACGAACTTGAAAGCTGCTCAACAGCGCGAATGTATGTACACTTAGATAAGTCGCCAGATCCACAACCATGTCTTCACTCCAGCGTTTCCAGTCCTGAGTCATTATCTTTCTAAAGTATAGTGTTGCACGCAGCCTGACGAATCAGACTTATTGATTGTCAGGAAAAAAATGTGCACGATGCACCTTTGGAAGTTTTCACTTCGATAATATCTCAAACTGAAGTATAACGTATTTTCTTAGGACCACCATAAAACATAACGGCCATGAATTTCGTGTAAAAAGTTACGTGAAACGAGAAAGCGACACACATAACCGGAAGAAAAAGAAAAATATTCATGTTGAAACACGAATGATTATTGTACACATGAAACTCAGATAAGGGAATCCATTTGCATTGGTTTCTCAAAACTGAGTATAAACCAATGCTACACTATTGTGAAAAACTTAAGCAAAAAACACAAAATGCTAATTTCTGAACACGTGAGTACTCAAAAGAAAATTCTATAAACAGCAAGTGTAGAAAATAGGTACTACCCTAACAGCACAGACAGTAGATGTGAAGTCTTCTTGACATACAAATGGTCACAATTGTCACAGTCACTACAATGAAGAGAAATGTGATATATTTTATTCGCCTCATTTTTACTCTCGATTGGTCACTCTACTGAACAGTCACCATGAGTGCTGCTTTTTGACGAGTCACCAGGTGACTTTACAATGAAGTGATCTTGTGACTCTCATGTGACTGTCATTTTGACACTCCATTGTAAATTCATCATTATAGCTGTTCTGTGACGAGTTCCCAAGTGACAGAAAATGAAATCATCTGGTGACTTTTCACAAAGGAGTGCAATGATGACTTCACAATAGAGTGTCGATCACCGGAAAGTCACCATGCGACTTCATTGTGACATTATTTGGCGACTCATCACAATGCAATGCTCACAATGACTTCAAAGTTCAGTCTTCAACTGACAGTGACTTGAGAATCACAAGGTGACTTCATTGTAATGTCAGCTGGTGACCCATCACAAAGCGACAGTCACAGTGACTTTTCAGTGTTAAGAATCATTTGAGAGTAATAATGAGACAGTAAAATATCCCATAGTTTGATTCACCGTAGCTATTGTGACACTTCTAACCATGTGTGACGTCAAGGGGACTTCACATCGACTGGCCGTGCTGTTAGGGTATTACCTCTTTTCTACACTTTCTCTTTATAAAATTTCCTTTTATGTATTCACGTGTTCAGAAATTAGCATTTTGTGTTTGTTGCTTAAGTTTTGCACACCAGTGTATATATATATATATATATATATATATATATATTAAACAATATAATTTTAAATTATGATAACTCTGATAAAGATTTTAAATCTTATGCAGAATGGGCTATTAAAAACATTTTCTTGCGTAAAAATTTCAAAGCAATTTACAATTAAAAAATTACTATTTTGAATGAGCTTATTTCAAATATGAAAACGACAAACTTGGTTTTGTTATATTCATTAAATAGAAATTCAGCGGAAATGTGAACATTTTTAAATAATTTTCCTTTCTTTTATTTAATAGACGAATGATTGGGATTAAATGGAGCTTTTGTAAATCTATTCATCAACTATGAGTTTTTTGCATGCATCAATATAGTATTTATTATTCTTCTTGACAGATAAATTATTTTTGAAATAATTAAAATCTTGTACATCTTAAAATGAATAGTTTATATATTTTAACTTCGAAATATTTTTCAGGATATCAATAAAAGCTCATTTTTCTGTTTATTTTTTTTCTTTTATATGGTACTGATTGAACTTACCTGTAAACTTCAATCTAAAAAATAAGCATTTTAATTTCTTTCTGCTTATAATTCCACTTTTGAAGAAAAATACAATTTCTTTGTGCTTAAGCCAAATTTCAGAGTAGAATAGGTTTAAATTGTTATCGATAAAAAGACGTTGGCGATATATATTACATAGATTTTTTTAGAAATTCCGTTTTAAAGTAACGTCGAGTAATTACAGCATTCTAAGGTTGTATTCAAATATATTTTTGATGCGTTTAGAAAGTTAAACGGGATGTGTAAACAAAATTCATGTGAAGATTTTTCATTTCATGTGTTATTGATTTCTTTTTTACACTTATATGGAACTTTTAAAGAATTTAGAAAATAAAATTGGAGAAATATAAATAAAGTAGCTTTAAATACAGAACCAGTAAAAATACTTTTGTTACATTCGATAGATATAATTTCTATGAGTGAAAGAGGTATTTATGAAAATTGCATCGCAACTACGTTTCAACCACGTCGCAACTGCGTCTCGCAACTACGTTGTCAGTCCCGAGTCATTACCTAAAGGATGGTGTTGCTCTGAGCCTGACGATTCAGACTTTTTGATTGCCGGGAAAAACATGTGCACGACGCGCCTCCACTTCAGTAAGATTTCAAACTGAAGTATAAATTATTTTCTTAGGAACAGCAAAAAACATAACGTCCATGAATTTCGGAGTAAAATTTTGTAACTGGTCTTTCTTCAGAAGAGTAAAAAGTTGCGTGAAACGAGAAAGCAAACACATAACTGGAAGAAGAACAAAAATAATCAAGGTGATACAAGAAGGATAGATATGTGAAAGGGAATAAAGGAATCCCTTTTCATTGGTTTCACGAAATTGAGTATAAAAAAGTCCTTCCGGCCTGTACCGGGAGAAAAAGGTAGCTTTCCTATATCTTCGTTTTAAAATTTGAACTAATGTTACACGAACACAGCAAGTTAAAATGCAAAGAAAATGTCTACAAAAGATTCGTTAATACTGAATTTGAATAAGAAATTCGCCAAATTATTGAGCTATAGCCAAGTTGGCTTCATTTATGAAGACTTATTTTAATCGCCAAATTTGGCGATATTTCGCCAAATCTCACCATGTTTGGCGAGAATTTGGCGCTAACGGATATGAATATATAGTTTTATGCGTATGATTGGGAAAATTATTACAACAATGAAATTTTTTGTAATGTGCTGTCTTGTTTCAAAATGTCAGCCACCCTAGAAATTCAAACTGCTCTATCTCAGCCATTTTTTAAGATAGAGGTAAACCAAAAAATGCTCTGAAATCCTCGTATCAAGACCTAACTCTTAATTAAAAAATAAATTTGAATTTTTAATTTTTATGTATATTTATTTTAGTTTTAAATTTTTAAGTGGCCGCCATCTTGAAGTGGCCGCCATCTATATATATATATATATATATATATATATATATCTGACCTATGTCATACGATAACAACGCTCGTATTTATAAATAAATTTTGATGAAACTAATTGTGTGTATTAAGCTCACCAATGTCTCGACCGAGTTCGTTGGCCAGCTTGGTCCGCCATTTTGTTTCAAGATGGCGGCCATTTAAAAATTTAAAACTCAAAAAAATTAAAAATTAAAATTTATTTTTAATTACGTTTTAGGCCTTGATACAAGGATTCCAGAGCATTTTTTGGTTTACCTCTATCTTAAAAAATGGCTGAGATAGAGCAGTTTGAAATTCTAGGGTGGCTGACATTTTGAAACAAAACAGCACATTAACGCGATTACTCGCAAATTATTTTCTTTCATTGTTGTAATAATTTTCCCAATCATACGCATAAAACTATATATTCATATCCGTTAGCGCCAAAATTGGCGACATTGGCGACAAAATTGGCAAAGTTGGCGACCAAAATAAGTCTTCATAAATGAAGCCAATTTGGCTATTGCTCAATAATTTAGCGAATTTCTTATTCAAATTCAGTATTAACGAATCTTTTGTAAACGTTTCTTTGCATTTTAACTTGCTGTTTTCGTGTAACATTAGCTAAAATTTTAAAACGAAGATATAGGAAAGCTACCTTTTCCTCCCGGTACAGGCCGGAAGGACTTTTTTGTATTGAAAGCTACCTAAAATGCTATATACACATACAATAAACAACATAATTTTAAATGACGATAACACTGGAGAAGGTTTTAATCTTGTGAAGAATAAGCTATTACAAATATGTTCTTGTGTAAAAATTCAAAATTAAAAAATTGCTATTTTGAATGAGCTTGTTTCAAATATGAAACAGACTTGGTTTTGATATATTCGATAAATAGAAATTCAGAGGAAACGTGAACATTTTGATGAATCATTTTCCTTTATTTATTTTTTAATAGACGAATGATTGGGATTAACTGGTGCTTTTATAAAATTACGCATTAAATATAAATTGCTTGTGATCATTAAGATATTAATTTTTCTGCTTGACACACCAGATATTTTTGAAATAATTAAAATGTACTAACTCTTAAAAAGAATAATTTATTTATTTCTACTTCAAAATATTTTCAAGGATATCACTCAAAGCTCTTTTTTTTCTGTTGTGTTCTCCTTTATATGGTATGGATCGAACTTACCTGAAAACTTCGCTTTCATAAATGCTTATTTTTACTTCTGCTTATAATTCGGCTTTTGAAAAAAATCAAGTTTAAGAGAAAGTCAAGTTTTAGAGAAGAAAAAGTTAAAATTGTTATCGATAAAAAGCCGTTGACGATATATATTACATTGATTTTTTTAGAAATTCAATTTTAAAGTAACGTCAAGTAGTAACCAAATTCTAAAGTTGTATTCAGTTATGTTTTCCTTGCGTTAAGAAAATGAAACGGAACGTACAAACAAAATTCAGACGAAGAGTTTGATTTCTCGTGTTATTTATCTTTTTTTTTTTCTTATATTGAGCTTTCAAAAGAATTTAGGAAATTAAAATGTACAAATCTGAATAAAGTAGTTTTAAATGTAGAACCAGTAAAGACACTTTCGTTATATTCGATAGACAGAGTTTCTTTGGATGAAAGAGATACTTATTTCAATCATGCAGTCTTTTTTTTTTCAGACAATTTCAATAAAAAATGTGCATATTTTACAATTATATACAAAGTAAAGTGTTTATTTTTACTGAATTTATTAATATTTTTGATAGAAGAATATCGGGAAAATTTTATATGGGTTAATCAACTATTATTTGCAGTATTTCCTGTCCCTCAACACTAAACATAATAAATCTACAGGGTGTTTCAAAAATGACCGGTATATTTGAAAAATCAATAAAAACTAAACGGGCAGCGATAGAAATACACCGTTTGTTGCAATATGCTTGGACAACATAGTAAATTTTCAGGCAAACTTTCGAAATTAGTTACAATTTTCAACAACAGGTGGCGTTGCAGTCTGGAAAAATCTAAACCACGATATTTTCTACATATTCACCATGCGCAGCAATAGTATGGCGTAGTCTCTGAACGAAATTACCAGAAACCTTTGTAAACCTGTGACTTCTTTCTGTGGGGACACTTGAAAGACCAGGTGTACCGCCACAATCTAGAAACAATTGAACAACTGAAGCAGTACTTCTCTTCTGCATGTGAAGCCGTGTCCCGCATGACACGTTTACAAAGGTTTCTGGTAATTTCGTTCAGAGACAACGCCATATTATTGCTGCGCATGGTGGATGTGTGGAAAATATCGTGGTTTAGTTTTTTCCAGACTTCAGCGCCATCTGTTGTTGAAAATTGTAACTAATTTCGAAAGTTTGTCTGCCTGAAAATTTACTGTTGTTCCAAGCATATTGCAACAAACGGTGTATTTCTATCGCTCCCGTTTAGTTTTTATTGATTTTTCAAATATACCGGTCATATTTGAAACACCTTGTATTTTAAATCTTTTAATCGCAGTTTTTATTTATCCAAAAAATAGTTAGGCCATTAATCAATGCTTTCGCAGTGAAAATGTTCGATATAATTCTTAATATCTTAATATTTCATCATCAAAGATAGCAAAACAACAACTTTTAACTCGGTAACATAGGACACAAATATAAACTTTAATGAGACGAAAAATTTTCTTAGAAACAAACAAATGCACTGCTAGTTAAAAAACAAATGCACTTCTAGTTAATATAAAACTTCATTTATTCATCAAGTAAAATTTGAATAGACCCATAAAAATGGGAATTATTTTTCTCTTTATAATTTTTTACCACCGTCCAAACTGCATTTTACACCAGCATTTCAGAATAGTAATCTTAGTCTTATTTTATTGTAGAATTTCTGTAACTAAATAAAGAGAATATTTCTCTTCAGAAATACTGGACCTAAAACTGTGAGGGATTTAGCAGCGAGGCTGGAACTATGTGATATTGATAGTCCTTAATGGGTTAATTATTTATACTTTAAAAAATACTTAATTCTTTATTTGGTATACTGTGAGATGGTATATTTTTCGAATGTCAGATTCGATATATTTTTTTGGTGAGAATGTAAGGGACTTATAATGAAGAGAGTAGAGTTTTTTCAACTAGGTCTCATTTTCAATGATTGCAGTATATCATAGTTTAGGTTTACCCCAATAGAGCAGCAATTCCCAATCTGGAGTTCGCGTACTATTGGGGGTACGTGGTGCGTCTGCTGGGTATTCGTAAATATAGTATCGGTAATGGCAAATGTCACAATAATGGCTTAACTGAAAACACATAAGTTGAAATTTTTGGATTACAAAGTAGGATTACTCATGTGTAATTCAAATATTTTATACTCAAACGGAGGGGAACGTCCTACTAGATACAATAATTAACTGAAAATTCAATGTCACTAGCTCCGCCCACCGATAATCATTTTGCATGAGTACTTATATATGTACCACCGCTTCGCGAAAACTGCCATTGGTCATTATACAATATTACTTTCCCACCACATTTATCTTATTGTTCCGTTTCTAATAATAATTTCAGAGCGCCCTAATTACGTCAAAGCTACTTTTAATGCTTTGTTTTAACCCATTAAGCGCCATTGCTCCCATTTTGGGAACATTGCTTTAAGATTTTTTTCTAAAGTGCGTATTTTATAAATTGTTAAAAGGTTCATGTTATTTGCATTTTGAATATATTAGATGACATCTGAATTTTTTTTGTTAAGTTTCATTAGAAATTTCTATTTTTTAAAACGTGTTAAAAAAGGCGAAAAATAGCTTTTTGGCAGTATTCGAAAAAAAATATTTAAAAAAAAACTTTATAATAAAAATTATATTTTTTAGTTAAAATATGTTCATAACAGTGTATTATGTTAAACAACGTCAATCCGGAATTAATATGTATAATAGATCAATCACAATTACCGAAAGAATAAGATGTTCCCAAAATGGGAGCAATGGCGCCTAATGGGGGTAAGGTTTTTGAAAATTTGTACATATGCCTCCGTGCATTTGTGGTATTTATTTTTCAACTTATTAGCTATAGAAGGTATAATATCATTCTGAAACTAATATTTTTAGAAGATTTCATATAAATTAGTCCAACTTTTACATTTATAATAAAAAACAAAATGAAATTACCAGTTCCATAAGCATTTTCACTATCCATTTCTCTATTTTTCATCATTTCATAATTTTTTCTTATTATTTTACATGGAAGATGATTGAACAATTTTTTAGATTTGGATGATTTTTCGGATATTCCGGAAATCGTTTGTTTGCCACCCGATTGCAGTATTGTAACATATGAGGAAGATATCTTCCTCATATGTATGTCGCATAAATTATTTTCTATTACATATGTAATAGAAAATAATTTATGTGATGATTTATCCCATGTTATATTTGATGGAGTAGAACTTTCTGTAAATTCTAAATCAAGAGACAATCAAGAAATATCTAATTTAGTGTTTAAAAAAGAAAAAGTATTAAACACAGGCTTGATATTTCAGATGAAAGTTCAGGCGAACTTCAAATTGGAATATGGAAAAACTAAACAAAATGCAAAAACAAAAAAAATATTGTTAAAAAAACCAATTTCAGAAAACGAAAATAATGTAATATAATGCTGCATAAAAAATGTTCAATCATTTTCATGTAAAATAGTAGGACAAAAATTATGTATTGAAGAAAAATAAAGAGGTGGATAGTGAAAATGCTTATGGAATCGGAAATTTTATTTTTTATTTTTATTATAAATGTAGATGTTGGACTAATTTATATGAATTAATCGTAAAATATCAGTTTCAGAATGATATTATCCCTTTTATAGCTAAAAAACTGAGAAATAACAAACATATATGCACGGACGCATAAGTAAAATTTGTGAAAAAATTTACCCCCATTAGGCGCCATTGCTCCTATTTTGGGAACATGCTATTTTTTTTAAATATTCGAATTTTTTAAATTTTTTTCTTCAGAAATACCTTAAAGACTTTCTATTCATAAATAAAAAACAACTGTTTCGTTAAAAAATTGCTTAATATATATAGCGGCGCCTAATGGGTTAAAACGTGTCGAAAAGCAGGCCTTTATATTCGTTTCCGAACAGGCGGAGTTATGTCATTAACTTATAGTGTTATTAGTAAAGCTTCCTTCTTTTTAATAAGTATTTACTAACGAGTATATTATCGATATTAGAAAAAGCATGTCTGCTTTATATGAGTGAGGGGATGGGGTGGGAACATGTTTCTGATAAAAGCGGGTACTCTGAAATGAATAACCTAAGCGAGGGGTACGCGAAATAAAAAAGTTGGGAAGCGCTGCAATAGAAAAAAAAATGTCCGAGACAGGACTTGAACATTTCGCACTGTCAACATGTAAATGCTATAGTCAAAGATCGGATGAATGAAATTTGAACTTCCGTTCACAGCCATGTGCAACAAATAAGAGTGGATTATGCCAGGATATCGTTTGGATAGCTCAGTAGGAAGATCATTGGCCAAGCTACCCAGGTTCGAGTCCTGGCCCGGGCATTTTTCGCTCTGTTCAAATAAACCTCAACTAGATACTCCAATCATTGAAAATGTAATGGACATTTCCCAGCTCAAAGCTAATTTTGACCGATCATAGCTCGGTCTTCTCTGCTCGTAATTATCAAAGTTAACTATAAACCGAATTTCAAGATAATGTTTTATAAATGAAAATTCATATATATATAATATCACATTTTCATGTAAAAATCATAAAATAAAAGTAAAACTTGAAGAATCGTTATCAAGAAATATTAATTTGTGATAAATTTCTTTTTAATATAAACATTGTTATATTATTGCTAGTGTTACTTTACAGTAATGTAAAAAATATATTTATTTTTGGGTCACGTGGTAATAGATTAAAAAAATAAATTCTTAAAAAAGGCTTAAATTACCTATTATTTCTAAATTGTTTTCTCAACGTATAATCAAAATTTACGTATTTAAAAATATGCTATAAATTCATAATTAAATTTTGAAAATATGAATATATTGTATTATAATCGGAAATGTACACAATTTTTAGAACTGTAACACATGAGGAAATGAGTGTAAAATTGATTACGAAATTCCACCGTTACAAAGATGAACCAATTTAAATAAAATAGTGTAACAATAAATTTAACATTAGAAGTTCAAAACTGTAAATGTGCTTAATTTCTAAACTTCTTCACCAAATGATTTCCTGTTCGTTATCTGAAAGTAACATTTACCGAAGTAATCTAAATATGATGTCAAATTCAGGTGTCCATGTGGAAAATTTCGAATTTTGTTACAATTTTACTATGGCGAAAACCCTTAACTTATTCTTTTAACGTAAGTTCTAAGAAGACATAATTCCGAAAAGAATGACTATTTTTGTTTTTTGGTGATACAATTGTGTGGAGATTTAGTTCCCCTTTCTTTTTGACGGACTGTAATTTAAAAATGCAATACGCAACAAAACTCTGGCTGATAATTTCGGTCTATCAGAAAACAATATTTTGTAATTCCTATAACAACATTAAGAATCATAATTTTTTTTTTGTTTTATAATAATTCAGCAAAACTGTTCCATTACCATCCTTATTTTCATACCGGTAGCTGAAAAATAATGTTTATATCAACATATGGATGCAAATTTAAAGACTAGACAAAACAGATAGAAGATTAGATAGAACAGATAGATATACAGTGGCGGACAAAAAAACTTCATCACCTAGAAAAATTAACATTTTGTAATGCTAATGAGTTATTTCGTTCAAATAAATTAATCTTAATTGCTGCAAAGCAAGTTAAAATATCATTCTACATTCTAATTGGATAATATATCCCTTACAAAGTATTCGTTATCAAATTTTTAAAAATAGCGTGGCAAAAGGGAAAAACGGTTATTTCTTTTGTCCTTTAAGTGGTTAAATGATAGCTTCGTATGTTCAATTGACTCAAGAAAAAAAATGTGTGATACTTGCTTTAGTTAATGAAGGATATTCGACAAGTGTGATCACTAAAAAATTGGTTGCAATCAATCAACAATTTGGAGGACGATTAAATTAGAACGTGAAACTGGTAATGTTGAGAGAAAGACTAGATCGGACCAAAAGAGGGTAACCACAAATTCTGATGATCGATATCTGAAACGAATGTCTCTAATTAATCGTCATGCAAGTGCTCCTGACTTAAAAGTCGAATTTGAGAACTCTGTGGTGTTAATTTAAGCGCAAGAGCTATCCAAAGACGCCTTGTTGAGTGCAGTTTGCATGCGTATCGCCCAAAGAAAAAGCCTTTTTGTAAAAAAATGATGCAGAAGCAACTTTCTTGGGCATAAGAGCATGTCTCATGGACAAAGGCTCAGTGGGATTCAGTTATTGTTTTCGGACGAATCTAAGTTCAAACTACATGAATCAGATGGTAAGCGGTATGTTCGGAGACGTAAAAGTGGCGCTTATCATCCAGACTGTAAAATTCCCAGTCATGTATCGCCTACTGTAAAATTCCCAGTCAGCCAAATGGTCTGGGGATGTGTATCCAGCAAAAGAGTTGGACATCTGAAACTTATTAATGGAACTGTGAATGCATTCGTTTATACCGAGATTTTGGAAGAGTGTTTAAAACCAGCTATAGAGTATCATTTTAAAGATGCTAGAAATTGTATTTTTCAACAGGACTCTGCACCCTGCCATACAGCAAAATCGGTAAGTACAATCTAACTTATTCATAAATTATTTTGTTGCCTAATTTACAAGTTTTAATCTAAATAACATTATAGATAGTAGAAAAGTAATTTTCACCCAATTTCCTCTCTTTAGGTGAAGGCCTATCTGACAAAATCTGGCATTAAAGTTTTGGAATGGCTTGGGAATAGTCCTAACCTGAATCCCATTGAAAATTGTTGGCATATAATGGGTATAAAAAATGCTTCTCAGAAGCCTGCTACTAAGATAATACTACAAGAAAGCATTATTAGTGTCTGATTGCATGAAATTAGCCAGGATTACATTCAGAAGTTGATATGACCGCTGTAAGGCTGTCATCGCAGTTCGTGGAGGATCTACTAAATACTGATCCTTAACTGATCCTAAATAAGTGATCCTTATGCATGTATATACACCTAATTATATATAATATGACTGCAGTTATGTAGAATTTACATTAACTACAAAATTTGTGCACCTATTACTTTGTTCCAAATTTTTTTAAATATTGCGTTTTTCGCTTTTTTCCCTTTTTCCAAATAATTATGTGTAAATAATTTATAAATCCCAATAAAATTTAATTGAGATTAATCCTACAACTCTATTTTATCGTGAAAATATCATCCTTCCGCAATACCTGTACTTGAAAAACGTTATTTGAAGCGTTTTCCACTTTTTCGCAGGTGATGCAGTTTTTTTGTCCGCCACTGTATTTCACCTGTAGCGAATCGTTGATCTGCAGATTAAACATCTGAAGCCTAGAGGAATGGAATTTGAGTATTTGGAAAATACAAAATTCTTGAAAAGAGCCTTACAAACATTACTAAAATAACTTAGTTTTATCAATTTAAAATGAAATACAAATGTATTTTGAAAATGTATTTAAAATACATGTATTTCCGTCACATGTATGTTCGTAGCTTCGAAATTTCATCAGATGTCTGCAATGTGGCTTGAGAAATGTTTTTAAATGTCTTTTCTGGAAAAAGAGAAAGTTCAAAGTATAATACGGTAAACTAATTTCTATTAAAATGCGTAGACGTTTAGTCACTGTGAATGTTTTTGTTCTTCTAAAAATTCACTAATAAGTGGATTTTAACAGATATATGTAATAAGAGCAATATTGATAAGCCCCTCTCAACCAATCAAATACTTAAAATATTTTATATCATCAACTGCAGCTGGTTGTTCATGTTAATCCACACCCAAACTTATAAAAAACTGAAATACGCACAATGCTTGCAGTGCGGACTACATTGAAAAATGCTGTAATTTTTCAGTTTTGTTTTCTTATTATAAAATGAGAACATAAATAACATATTTATTGAACACAATTATACATTATGAAAAAGCATATTGAATAGTTATGGTTTTCTTTTAAGTTATAGAGTAGTATATCACTTAAATATGGCATATGAAAATGAATTTGGGTTTGGCAGTGTTTATGTGCATTTTTAGATCAAAAAGTTCATGTTCAATGTAAAATTTCATTTTATGTTTGCGTTGTGCTATTACGCAGCTGCAACTATAGTACAAATATACTTTTTTAAACTATGTTTTGTGACCGTAAAGATAATAAATAAAATAATGAAAAATAATAAGATATTGAATTTAAAATATATATTTTAAATAAAGTTATCTTACTTTTTTATTTTACACAGGGGTTTAGACAGTAATTTTACATAACAAACAGACAATTTTAATTGTAGTAATCAGTTTTCAAAATATTGTTTTCAAAATATTTGTTTTAAGAAAAATCAAAAAAGAAAATCGTTACAATTCGCCGCTAGAAAATAATTTTATACGAAATTTATCAGAAAATATTTTTTTTTACTGATAATCTAAAATAAAAGAGCAATCTAAATTGATAAAGTCTTTTTTAATTTACTCGAAGTTTCTGGTTGTTTCATAATTTTTTATTAATAATATATTTTGAAATGGATGCATAGAAAAACAATTCTTGCGTAGAGCAAAATTAGCTTCATATTTTTTTATTGTATTCTTCTTTAAAATAGATAGTCTAATCCTATTAAGCATTATGTCCTGAAGTTACTATAATAGGAAAAAAAATCTTTTAAAACATTTAACAATATGCCATAAAGATAAAACATTAATTAGTTATTGTTTCGTTCCCTTTGCATTTAATTAATAATTATTCAAGAGTGATAAAAATGTTTCTAAAAGTTTTATGAAAGGATAATTGTGATTATGTGAGAAATATATTAAAATTACGTTTTTAAAAAATAAAAATGCAACAGCAGAATTCATAATAAACAATATTTAAAATGACATTAAAATTTTTTGAATTTTTATTTTCATAAATATTTTAATAAAACGGCATTAACAGGAATGTGGAAAAATATTTTATATAATAACTTGAAAAAGGCTCTTTTATGAATTTAAACGTCTAAAATCACTAAGTAAGGGAGAATTTCCGATTTTTGATAATTTATTTTGTATTATTATATCTCTTAATTTATGTTAAATCATTTTTGAAAGTATACTGCCTATGTTTATATGTAGTGAATGACTGGCTAGGATTTATATTTAGATATTTTAACGAAACTAGTTTACAGGTTGCTGAAAATCTTAAACGAAAAATGAAACAGTATGCATTAAAAAATAGTTATAATCATTTAATAATAACAACAATAATAATAATAATTAATTTTTTAGATAAAAAAGAAGCTCTAAAATATAGATCATGTAAAGGTTTCTAATAAAGATGATCTTAATAAAATAGAAATAAGTCACAGTCAACAACAATTTTAGTAAAGTTAGTTCAAAAAGTGGAAATGCGTGCAGTTAAAATTTCTTTTCAAATTGTAAAGACTTCATTAAATTATGTGGGAATATTGAATGAAGCTTTCCATCCCAGACTATTTTCTCACGCCTGGGAAAGGTTTTTCCTACGACCAAGTCGCGACGCGGTGTCTAGGCCGGTCAAAGGAAAATTGACGTGCAGAATTTGGTTCAGTGGGAAGGTGATCGATATGATTTTTCTACAGAGACAATGAAACGAGGGAATTCCCCTAGTTCGTGACAAGACACAAATTGGCAACGAGGCGCCAAGTGAAAATTCTTATTTCCCAATGAGAGAGGTGGAACGGAGTTTATTGGGCCTTGAGAAACCGGAAAACGCCCTAAACCCCCCTTCCCCCCCTTCCCTCCGGAGCAGCGAAGAGCAGGCTGGAGCAAGGATTTGGATGTTAGAGATCAACTGAGAAGGTCGGATCTTAAGACCTTCTAGAGTGGAGAATCATCTCCCGGGAGTGCTATTGAAATCATCGGGCTGGACACCAAGTCCGGGGCTGAGACTCGCTGAACACCAGCGAAGGGAGGAAATATCCGAGACAGCCAGTCTCTACTGTGAAATAGTTTCAGCTTACCGTTCGAGAGAAAACCACTAAAGTGACACCCTGTCACCACTCTTAAAACTGCATTGAGTTCTAATCGATAGCCGAGCGAGAAACCTGTGATGGCAGAGACTTTTATCACTTTGAACTGATTCTACGTGTCAATTACAAGGACAAACGGACCTACTAGATATTAGTGTGTAACAATATTTTAATGTTAATTTACGACAGAAATAAAATATCATTTCTGATTTGACGATTGAGTTTTGCGTTGTCGCTACCATTTAAATATTACAACGTGAAATTGGGAATTCGTCACAAAATGAATGCGATTTAATAATTTAGTTATTTATGTCTACCAATTTCAACTGGTGGAATTAAAAGGGGCGAATATGAGAAATGTACAACTAGCACTTCACGTTAAATAAAAGTTTTACATGGAACGAGGATTTTCGTGTAATGCTTTATAATTTAAAAAACTACGAAGAGCTGTTATCAGGCTGTGCGGAAGTGAAAAGAGAAACTATTTAAAAATTAGTTTTATTTAAAATATTTCTGACTTTGTGTAATACACCTGAATATAACATATGAATTCATAATGAATCGTTGAAATAATCTGCACGTAAATTTAGAGACATTGAAAATATCTACAGGTAGTTGATTTTGAGAGCAAATACTTCGAGCAAAATTTTGGCCTGTGATATTTTACTGATAGAACTGCAGAGACTCAATTCATTAATCTTACAATTGTGACAAATCTATTGTGACAAAGACTATAGCGTACCCTCATCACAGAATTTCGGTATACGTACATTAATATACGGCTTCCTTTGCGTTCCTCTTTCAGTTTTGAAAAAATAATATTTTTATTACTTTTAGTGTGTTTCTATGTGTCAAAATTTATGGTAAACATTAATTTAAATCTTAACAATCTGCATGTGAAAGATACAGATATTGCAGATTGATTTAGAAGAATTGTTAGAAGCATATTGTGATTTTAAACAGTTAAATGAATAAACGATATAAACAAACAGTAGCTTACCGACAATGTCAAGTCATATATATTATTGCCAAGACTGTCTTCGTTTAAAATCTTCTCTTACATTCGGGTTTTACTGTCTGTTTGTCCCTACTTTTTTATTAAGGCTTTTTAGATGACAGAGGGCACTTCCTCGCATGATCCCAACTCGCTCCCAAGACTAAAAACCTCTGAACAAATCTTCAAATTCCCAATTACTCCAGATTCATAGCGGTCCGACAGAACATTTAATCTGATCTAATACGAAAGATTATGCCAGATATTTTACATTAACTGACAGTTTATAAGAAATTTATGTAATTGTAAAAACATAAATACCTTTTCAAAATATATTTTGCGCTATTGCAAATTGTTTGTACTTCAATAACACAAACTGACCAATGTTTTAAGCACATTTCACTACATTCAAACTACATATTCTCAAAATTAAACCTAAATATCGGCATAAAGAAAATTTTGTAAGTTTGTGTAACTCAATCCCCAGACCCATTTATGATTTAATTTTTGTTAAATTCAGAATGTAGTTTATTCTTAAGTTTTTTTTATAAACATAGAGAAGACTGAATTGTCTCATTCTCATAAGAATTGCTTTTCTTTATTCTAAGATAAAATTCCTCAAATTGAGAATGCCTCACTTATGGAATACATGAAGATTTTCTAAATTCCCATGCGTAAAATGTATCGTATTTTAAAAAGATTTTGAATGAAAAACCCTGAATGTAATGCTTAAGCAAACACTGCATTAGCATATTTCGCATGAAAATCTCAAACAAAATATAATTCACCAAGGATTAAATTAGTATTTTCTTACTTATTTATTTTAACTTTAAAAATTGTATTACTTTATCTATATTTGTTTATGTATATGAAGCGTTGTACATATAACGAGTTTCCCGAATAAAAAGACATTCCCAAATTATAGTACCTAGCATGATTTTTGACGATGCTCGTTATGTATGATTAGCCCGTAAAATAAAACCTAGAATGATTTTTTAGGATGCTCGGAATATAAGATCTACCTGAAAATAAGACGTACCCCAAAAGTAAGATCTAGAATGATTTTACAGAAAACTCGTGATGCAAGATAACTCGCAAAATGAGACATTTCCCAAAATTGAGACCTTGCATGATTTTACCTGCCTTATGATTGTCCCGCCAGTACTGAGATTAGCCTTCTTATCTGTAACTTTTGGAGCTTTTAAAATTAAAAGCCATGGAGAAAAACTCCATTGTTTTGTGATCATAAAAAACACATAAATTTTATGAGATAAATTACAAGCAGAAATGTTGTTTGTTTTAAAATTGTGAATGCATAATTTCTAATAAATCAAAAATGTATTTTAAATTAAAAGTCAGTTATATTACGTAATACAAATATGGGTAAATCTTTGTTTCCTGAATTAAAATTAGTAATCTTGCTTAATTATATCTTTAGTAAGAGAAAACAAAATCATGAAAAATTCCCTTTTATATTACATGAGATCTATATTTAATAATTATATTAATTTACTTATTGTATATAGCTTTTAAGAGCATAAGAGTTTCATTTCTTATATTTAAAAACAAATAATTTTTAATTAAAAAATTCCTCATTAACAATAAGTCTTCGTATTTTAATTTTGATGACGTCCATCAAACAGTCTGAAGTTGAAATATATTGTATATTTATTATCAAAACGATGAAGTTGGGTTTCAACTATATATGTTTAAATGGCCCTGAAACTTATTTTTTTACATCAGAAAACATTGTCAGAATCCTTAATTAAATACCCTGATTTTTTTAAATTTTTTTTAAAGTTTCGAAACGATAAATTAATTACCTTAATCCTGAGTATACAATATTCCTAGGTATATAATCTAAAAAAATATTGATTTTTCGAGAAAAATATTTTAAATGTGAAAGTATTTAAACAAATCATTTTTATTTAATTAAACATTTCCTCTTTTAAATGCAGGATATCTTTTAAAATTGTATTCGTGTTTTTAGTTTCCTTAAGTTTCCTAGAAAAGTGCAATAATATTTCCGAATTATACAACTTTAATTTCTTTTATTAATACTAAAATAAACTTACTTTGAGGTATAACTCAAATGACCCGATGGCATTTACGTTACTTTTACTTTAATAGATTCTGTTATTTTAATAGATAAATATTTAAAATTTCTTACTTCAGTTAGTTCAAAGTGCTTTCTTATTTATAACAAAATATTTTCTAATCTAAATTCAATTGCCGGAAATAAATAAATTTTATACGGATGGTTATTGTTGTATTTTATACTTTACGTCCCGTTTCATTAAAATATAATAGAATTTTTTTGTAAAATTTTTATCCCTTTCAGAACGTTTAAAGAATTAGAAGAGGAAATCATTGTTATTTATGAAAAATCTCTCGAGATTAAAAACCAATCTTCCACATTCGCTTCACTTGAGACGTGATTACTTTATTATCAAAGCTGTATAGTGTTACTTTTTCGCTTCAGATTTTATTAAAATTTCGTTTTTCTTTTGGTAAATTTACTTGATAAACTTAATAGATGACAGATAATATTTATCTTTGAGTAAAATTTTAAAAGGATGGAGGATTACCTTTTTTATGGTCAATGAAAAATATAATTAAAAACTACATCCTTTTTTCTGTTTCGTTTTTTACTTCTTTTTAAAATTTTGTGATCTTAAAATATTAAAAAATAAGATGTAATTTTTTTTTTCTTAGTAGATATTTACATGATTGTTAAATATTTTCTATATCAAAACTGCAAGAAATTTCAAACATACATAAAAACGTTAAAAATTTAGTTCTGATATGAATAGTTTACATAAAAGATTACGTTATATTCTCATGACCATACGTGAAAAATCATAGATAACGTTTCTGATCTACATTTATTATCTCATTTCACAGTAGCCTAGAAGTTATTTTTTAAAGTTGGACCTCCACTCTCGAATGTCTCTATGGCACATTATTACGATATATTATGTTGCTTTTCAATTCTAATATCCTTGACTCACCGTCTTATTTTATATCTGACTGCACAAAGTATTATCATGTTTTTATCTACGTGCGCACTAAAAACTTTCTTTTTCATTTAGTCCTTTGATCAATTCACAGCATCAATTCATGAGAATATTTAGGAAGTGATGAAAGCACGCTTCTAACTATCTGAGAATTTTAAGGAATTAATCCAATACTTGGAAACAATTAACCAAAAAACACTATCTTCAAAATTTATACTACAACTAAAAATATCCATGTGATAGCTAGTTCATTGTTTGAGAAACGTCTTAACACGTTAATGCCCACTGTCCTATAAATAGTACAGATTCATTCTGTCTCCGTATAACCAGTTAATGAATATAATTGGTTATTTTCAACATGATTGTGTGTTACGGCATTTCAAGTGAATCTTCCATTATGATGGGAGCCTATATAGTCTAGTTGTTTTCGCCAACTGTTTGCAGTATCTGTTGAAGAATGAAAAATGTCAATTTATATGTTTCTGAAGTACATTGTGAAATTCTCTTTACAAAATGCTACACAAAATATATACTATACATTACCTGGAGTAAGTTTTAACATTACGAGGACAGTAGGAAGACTTTCTTCTGCTGTCGTGTGGACTTCCTTTCGTGTGGAATAAAAAATATTTTCTAAACGCATTGTGATAGGTTCTATTTCTAGGCATTTTTAAAATGGGTATTTTCGTAGTATTTTAAAACAATGCGTCCTGATGCTGTAAAGAAGTTCTAAAAAATGTCTCTTAAATTCAAACTTTACAATAATTTTCACCGCTAACGGGTTAAGTGATTGATAATTTCGTTCGGGTTTTTCTACTAAATTTTCCTTTTTCTTATTTTCTTTTTGGCAGAGTACGTCCTCTTTTGCACTTTGTGCCAATACAAAACATCCAACCAACCTTACAACCCATTTTTTTAGGGTTTCGTTCATCTCACGAAACCCTATTATCCCCCGCTCCGTTATCTGTCCGTCACAGAGCCATTCTCAAAAAGTATGTAACTTACAGAGTTGAAACTTAGTGTATAAATCTGAATAGCAGCTGTAAAGAGCTCAAAATATTAAAATTTGAAAAATTTGTATTATTTTAATAAATAGAGATAAAAAACCAAAATTCTAACAGCCTTTTCCTATTAAATTGAAACATTTTTCGTTATAGCAGATGCCAAAGATTTAAAATCCACAATGAAATTCTTTCTACAATAATTAATTTTCTATCAGACGATTTTCACGTGAAAAATGAAAATGAAATAAAAAGTTTCACCCATTGAAAAAAAGATAAATATGAAATAAAATTGATTGTCGTCATAGTCGTAATAAAACGGAAAATGTCTAAGATTTCTCAATAATACAAAGAGTATGAGTATGTGTAAGTGGACAACGCAGATTAATATCACGTCATTAGAGAATTAAAAAGAAAATCTGACGTCATATAGGAAGTTTAACTAATTTTTCAAATGTTTGAGAATAATACAAAGCGAGTATCAATATAAATAATGGAGAATAGTAAATATATGAGTTTGAGAAACATATTGAATCGTGATAAAAATCCGATTATGGAAATTTTCGCAGATTTTAACATTTTGAAGGTGTACAATTTGTTTAATTTTGAAATTATTTCTTTAGATACTAGGGGGCTCTGCCCCCTGCTCGCTACGCTCACCAACACGTGTTCTGATTTCGCAGCCTCTTAAAACCTGGTAATGTATCCTGTTTTAAAAAGATGATGATATCACGAACGGCGACTTTCTTCTGTAATCAGGTTATAATGGTTTTCATTTAACTGGTTATAATGCTTTTTCATTTAATTCATCTTTTTTTTTTTTTTAATATTCATGTGTAAACACAATTTTTATGAAGTAATTTTCTTTATTTCCTGCTTTCAACACGTGATCATTTAATTATTATTTTAAACTTTCATTATTGTTTTTAATAGTCTTGCGCAAATACATTTTTTATTTGAGATAAAACATAATCCTTTGCGCTTATTTAGAAATTGGCAACAATATAAAAAAATGACTTTTTCAATAAAAGATTTTTTACTCGTTTTTTAAGGATTTTTTGAGTTTTTATTGTCCGACCGTGATATATATATTTTTAATTTCTGAAAGCTTGTTATATTTCGCGTCTGATGGTATGATTTTCGAATCCGTAGGATGGCTAGACAAAAAGTAATAGCTCCTGAAAAAGTCCCTAGTAAAAAAGCGATGAGAATAACCCGAAATATCTACGCAGAATTTGATTGGTCCATTTCGTTTTTGGCTCAGTTCCAGATTACTTTTTTTTAATATAGAAGGATTGCATTTAGTCCGTATGACGGATATTATTATGACAGAATATAATAGCGGGCTTGCACCGCTATCCGGCTGGTTTAGATATTCGAAAAAAGGAAAAAATTGACCGGTAAATTTTTATTTTATAAAAAACATGACTTTTTAGGTGCGTTCGTAATTATATAAATACGTAGCACCTATTCTCGTCGCTTGGTCCGTCCGTCAGTCTGTCCGTCCGTCCGCATATAACAACGCAAAAACTACCCAACCGAGTGGTTTGAAATTTAAGATATAGTATCTTTGCAGAATTTTGTCAAGACATTTCAAATTTTATAAAAATCGAATCAAAACTTTAGGAGATAGTAATAAAAACATTTATTAAGAATCTGAAATTAAAAAAAAAAAAAAAATCGGTGTTTTCTTGCTATAGGAGCTTCCGAGGCTGAATCGTCAAGTGACCGAGATACTTATTTTATGACAGAAATGAATCTACAGACGATATAATTCATTTTGCAGAATAGAAAATCATCAAGATCTGAATATTTATAGAACTAGCTATAGTACGAACGCACCTCGTTTGTCACGTTTGACGTACAATTTCCAACTTTTTTTTTTTTTTTTTTTTTTTTTTGCTAAATGAAAATTGTTTGAATTTATTAAAGAAAGGATAAAGTGTTTTGAAAGGAATATTAAACGAAACCCTTTGAGCAATCTTTGATCACACTTACCCACTTGTTTATTATTTATCTCCACTTCTTTTAATCTCCAAATATGTATAACAAGCTGACACACCCGGCATTTCTCGGATCCGTGAAAATAACCTTAAATAAAATTTAAATCAGTGTTGAATGATTTTATGTCTTAAACGAAAATAGTTGCAAACGATCCTAATATAGGGGATGCCAGTGCCGTCGGCAGCGTACACCCTCCAATTTCTATGTTTTTTTAAAGGAAAATTTATCTAGAGTTTACCCAGAGTTTGTGGCCTCAATGACTTCGGCAAAGTACACAGGGCACGCTTCGTTTTATTTTCTTGTAAACGAAACTCGAAATTGTATAATTTTATATTTTCAACGTGAATTCGTATAAATCTATATTTTTAATTAAAAATCTTTTCAAACGAAACACGAATTTATGAGTTTTTACTTTTAAACGAAAATCTTTGCGAATGAACCTAGTGTTTAGATCCCCGCCATCAGCGAGCGTAGATTGCATGGATGTACGCTACATAAGACAGTGCGAATCCCAAAATTTAATTTATAATATTTCGATATATTACACTTTCAATTCTAACACATAGTTTCTGAAGAAAATCTAATTAATGAACTCACAAGGTGCGAGAAACGATAAAGTTGCAAGATACTTTTCTGACCCAACACAATTATCTTAAAAAGCGAAATGATATCTTGGAAGTCACTGAAAAAAAATGGTTGGCGATTTTGTTAAATGACTTCCAGAAAATATTTTTTTCAAATAGATGTGAATACATTAATTGAGATGAGAATAGATGAGAATACATGATAAATAATATATGATAATACATTAATTGAGATGAGACTAGATGAGAATACATGATACATAATAGATGAGAATACATATAAAGGCATTGTTAGACCCGAGAAGGTATCACGAATAATTGGTTATTTTCGTATCTCGAGCTGAAAAGCTGACGCGTAATTTTAATTCTGCAGAAAAAACGAAAATCATAAATTTGGAATTCAAAAAATATTTTTTGAAACTATAAATAATAATATTTCTTTAAACAAAAGTTGTAGTTATAACAGGGATATATATACTGCTGTCCAAAAATTAAGAGCAGTGACCGGACGCTTTCGCTTTTTACATGGCTTGTCGAATATCTTCTGACATTCTTGACAGATTGTTCTTAAAATTCGATCTAAGCGCATGTTTGAGATCAAGAACAGTAGAAACAGTATACTGCAATTAAAAAATTAATATATTGAATATTTGATGAGATATGGGCATTTGTATGAAATAATTTATAACTGCGCATGCGCGAACTATACCTTTTATTTTTCATGATTTGACAGTCAGTTCTATAGAGTAACTGCTATAAAACCACAAGTCAAATATTGTGAAAACTCAGAAAAATACCAGCAATACAGTGAGCTAATTGACAAATTCGGAGGGGAAATCCCTTATCATCCAATGGGATTTCCCCGAGGCAAACATGTGCTGTACATCCTCGAATTTCAAGAAATAATTGTCAAGAATTTTTACTGATAATAATCAAACAAAAGAAATTTTAATTGCTAGACTATTTTTTGCAATGTCCATAGACCAAGTTATTTAACCTGATTAAATTACACATACAGTAAAGACAGTTAAAATTAATATATAAAGTTTGATAAATTAGATTAAAAATGATGAAAAGTTTTAGTAAAAAACTTGCTTTAAGAAGATTATAGTGGCAAGTTTTATGTAAATCTAAAGATTATCATTTACTGCAACAAGATAAACCTTGAAATCTAAAGGATTAAATGAACTGTGTTTTAGTACTAAAGATAACAAACACTGTATCAATTACAAGCTCCCATTCCAAATGTAAGCAATGATTGCGTAGGTCGTAAAAAGGAGATACTTCACATAAACACGTGGTATAGTTGAACTTAGTTTTGAATATTCACATATATTTTGAAGATATTAAATATATATATATACATACATGTCATATTTTAGGAGTTTCAAGGCATTTAAATTTACAAAATTACAATTAATATATTCTTTACGAGACAATTAAGGATTTTATTTAAATATATTAATATCCAAGTTTATATATACAGTAAGTAAATACATATTATTAATTTGACTATTGTATAAAGAAGAAAAACCTAAATAATTTAAGATTTCGTTATTTTAACACTATAATTACTTCACAAAAAAAAAAAAAAAAACAGATATAACTGCAAACTTGCAAACTACAAAATATAATTAATACACAAAATATTATATTGATTTTTATAAATCGACATTTTCTTTCAATTTTCTTTTTTTTTTTAGTTCATACTTTTCTTTATTGTTTTTTCAGTTTTGTTTATCATAAATTTTTTTTTACGGAAATATTTACACTGTGACACACGGAACAAGTGGCACACACACGAAAAAAGGATTTATTTCTAATCCGCGTTGAGATTGCACAGAACATAGTTACTTCTTCTAGTTGTAGTTTCGAATATATTAAATTGCATAATTTCTTTCATTAACGATATATATTTCTTTTAAAAATGCGTTTTATCGCATATAGTTTTAAATAGTGTTCTTTTTCAATCTCATGAATTATATTTAATATTTATTCGTAGTTTGGAATCCTGTAAATAATGTATTTTTAAAAATGTTTTGAAATAAGTATCCTTTTGTTTTTTCTTATTGAGTTGGTTGGTTGATTTATGACGGCCGATTATCTACTTGAGGGATATAGGCCCTAGGGGGAGTGCATTCCGTGGGGGTCTTTCTAAGGGATCCTAACCCGTATTTACGGCAAAGTTCGAAGAAAACCACGGAAAACTCCAAACGTTTTTCTTATTGGGAACAGCGATATTATATGATATTTAATGGATTCTGATCTTATATTCATCTAGTAAAAATCAGTAGGTTGTCACTCTACTAAAAAAAAAAATAATCATAATGCGACAATAATAGATTAATAGATTATGAAACACATTCTAACACATTCAGAATTCTGTAACAAAAGTTTACAGTTTAATAAGGTGAAAGATGATGTCTGAGTAAACAAGTTGAAAAACACATAACTCATTTGAAAACACAATTTCAGTAATTAACATCCATAATAGGAACAATATCGAATTATTTTGTGCAGCACTGTATATGTCTTATAGATTTGCATTAGTACTATATTGTATGCTAAATTTTAGTTCTGTTTGTAAACGCATAACACAGTTGAAAATTTTCCTTCAACAATTTCCGTCAATAAACGGAAATGTACTCGATATATTTTGTGCAGCCCAATATATGATCTATAAAATTTATACACAAAAAGTAATATGCAAAAAAAAAATTGTTGCATTTAAAAACGCGTACCACAGCTAAAATAGCACAACCAGCATATATAGACTGCATTATTTTGAGTGCTCCTGCAAATGAAAGATGAATGCTAGGCCCAATCTCCTCTTTAATAAGCATCTTGTAGTGTATGTCAGGGATATATATCAGCTTCAATATGTTTAAAATAGCGTAGCATCATAAAAATACACCGCAAACAACTTTTCCGCAAATACAGTAATGTAACAGAATTCTTTTGCGTGTCTCTGTAAAGGAACTGTAATTGCTCCACATTTTATTTTCAATACCAAATATGCCACAGGGAACCTCAATAATATATACTAATTGCATGGAAATCCAAGTACATTTATGTGAGTTAGAGCAGGGACAGACAGCAGACAGATAGACGGACGAACAGACAAAATGAATCCATAAAAACTTTTCAACTATATATTGGAAAGTGTTAAAAACAGAATAAGTATTATAATTTTTCCAAAATAAGTTGCATTCTGTTAAAACAGGATGTTATAATGTATATGTTTTGAATTGAAACATTCTATAATTAAAGATAAATATCTTTAAAGGGTTTTTAATTAAAAATTATCAGCAGCGTTCTGGAATTATGAAGTTTGTTATTTTTTCTCACGTTTCATTATCATGCACATAATATTTGCTATAAAGTTATAAAAATGGTATTAATTTTAATGTAGTAAAACATGTTTTCGTTTAGCATTTCTTAAATTTTAAAATAGCAAGCATTCCTGAAATGTTTTTTGTGTATAGCATATTTCACGAAAAAACAATTACAGCCAAACTTTCTATCTGATTATCGTTTGATTCATTTGTTTACAAATTTCTTATATCTTATTTTTCTAATTTGTTTTAAAAAGAATCGAGACAACATAATGCATAAGGTCTTCTTAACTATTGCTTTTTTTTCTAATTATTGTTCAGGATATGAAAAAATATATGCAAACCTATTTTAACTCGATCTTTTTATAACTCTCACGAGCAATAATTGTTAAATATTTCCCCTTTTTTGCTAGATGCTTTATCAATGTCTTGTTCCAATATTTTAACTAGCAGAGAAAAAAATTAAACACTCCAAATAATATTTTTCTTTCTGCATTATTAACTCAAATATAAAATCATTTAAATTGTTAAATTGAAAAAAAAATGTAAGTTAATTATTCACAATGCTTTATCGATTATAATATTCAAGAAAGCAGCATATGCATGATATAAATTCTTTTACCTTTTTATATAAAAGTACATCAATTTATCTTCATAATGCCATTTTGATAATATAGAAGCATAACATAAATTTTTATAGCATATGTTTCAGTCATTGTTTAAAGAGGAAATGTTGCATAAGACAATTGTTTGAGGCTAACATTCACGACGTGAATTTATTACCGTTTTAAGTAAACATGCATACTGTAAGAAAAATTATATTATTACTTTATTGGCAAGAAAAGGGTTCTTGATTAAATTGATAAAAATATGCATGAAGCTTTGGTAAAATGATTAATGTTTACCTTTCACGTCAAAGTCGTATGCTACAGTGATCCATTAAAAAATTCATATTTTTTATGATAGATATTTTTTACGACAGGAAATTAAGTCAGGCTATGGACATTTAGAACTATTATTTATTAGACATTTAGTACTGGATGTGTTTTCGTAAATATACCGCTGCGTTCCCCAAAGTTCTTCCGATATTCTTCATACATAACTATCAGGTTAATGCCAGTCATTTTTCAAAATAAAATAAACAAACATATTTCTCGTCATAATAAAAATTGAATAAATTGAATAAATAAAGCAGTTCTAGAGTTTATTTACATCGTTTTAGATATATATGTGAATGAAATGAAAAACTACTGTTTGGTAATTGGATTTATAATTAATCACCTACAAGACATAGAAAAGCCCATAATTTTCTATCTAGTTGATTAATATCGATTAAACAGATTTGTTTACGTATTTTGGTTCGGTCTATAGATTATTGTTTATTTAGAAATAAACTAGATAGTTCCTGTCAAAATCTGACGGTAAACATCTTAAAGGTTGCACAGAAAAAAAATTCGTAACTTCATTAAACTATCAGAACTTTTTAAAGAATAAATGTTAGCAATACTTAAAATGAATAAAACCCTCTCCTTTTATAACCAGGCTGAGAACTGTCTGATATCAACTATCTTTACAAAAATGGAGACAGCTGAATATTTTTCAGAAAATTCCGTTTCAAAATTAAAAAAAAAAAAACATCAGAGGGTTTTTTTCTTAAACATTCTACAATAAAAAAATTTCGAAGTTTAAATTTATTTGTTTTCTCAATTATAAACATTTACCTGCATGAAACACCAATAAATGACATCACATTTTTTTTTTAATTTCTTCCCATCTTTATGGATTTTTTTTTTTTTTTTTTTTTTTTTACGAAAATAATTATTACCGAACAAATGTAATATAAAATATACCAAAATTTTTAATAGATAATTAGAAAATTACATAACAAAGCTTTTAAGTTAAAATTTAAACTGAAACAAATATTGGGAATGGTAGGTTTTACTTAAAAATAATGAGGAAAAAACAAATTCTGTAACTTTCTAAAGAAAAGACTGTTCTACATCCAACACTAACAGTATATTTAGAAACTTCTTATATCAGAAGCTCGACTTAAACCCATGCCCTCTTTAGAATTCCAGAATTCTTCTTTCTGGCGCCTTAGACCACTCGGCGATCTACACAGCGTTCAACATTCCTTTGAAATAAAACCAGTTCAAAACTGATTTTCCACTCCCTTTGTCGACATTCAAGAGTTCTAAAATGCCCATTCTCAGATTAGCCGAAATCGGTCTGAAACATTCGGCATTGCATTTTAATTATATAGCTTTTAAAAGTGCATAGAAATATAGTCGAACTTTGTTAACGAAAGAAGCAAGTAAATTATGAAAGTCCTCGTATTAAGCGTTAATCGTAATAGCCGTGAAGATACTAAAAATCCTAAAAACAAACGCATAAATAAACTGCTTAAAACTAATAATTAGTCTAATGATCTCAGTACTAAAATGAACATAGTATCATAAATTTCACAGGTAAACTAACATTGTAATAGTCAAGGCAACTTTCGAGCTATTAATTTCACATATGCTTATCATTTTAGTAATGCAATAAAATACATAAAAAGACTGGTTAATATGGACTAGACTAAGAAAATAAAAAAGGTCTTCTTCTATGCACCTTACATTACGTAACTCAGTTGTAAATTTTACAAAGGGATGGAATCTGAAACGACCTCATCTGTCACTTCTTTTTTTCATTCGTTTAATACCTCAGGATATTCCTTTACGTTTTCCTATGCGTATGTGTGCGTGTGAGTGTGAGGGAGATTTCCTTAAAAATGGAAATACGGTCTAGTACAACTGATAAATTTCTGCAGTTTCACAGACAGTTGTAATGTAGAAGTAATATCGCTGAGAGAAAACATTGTTCGGTAAGAAAGGGATTTCTTTCCCAATTCTAACCCTATACTTTTAATAGATATTTTGCTCGCATTAGCCATGATCCTGCTTTTGTAGCTCATAAGAAGCGTGATAAAATATTAATAGAGTTTAAATGATGAACCATTCTTAACGATCAAATTGCTCGTTTTAACCGTGACCCGTTTTACACTTGCTCGTATTAAACGAGTTCGCCTGTAGCTATAAATTTAAAACGCTAATGGCTTTATTTTTAAAAAAAATATATGAAACAAACATTATTAGTTGTTTTTATTTGGGTGGAACAGATTAAAAGATACTGGGATATTTTTTTATTAAAATGGTGTTATTACTAATCACTATATATTACGTTACTTTTATATTTTCATCATCCACAACAAAGATTACTGATAGAAGATAATTAATTTATTTGCGTCTTTTATCCAAGATTGAAATTCCAGCTATCTAAACAATATGCAATTAGTATGTGATTAATCAAGTTTTTTGGCAACGCGATGTTTTTAAAATTATTGAATAATTGTTATAATAAGAAGTAAACACAGGTTTAGCTTAGAGCATAGATTTACTTAAATTAAATGGAAATGTTCACAGTTTTCATATGGGTTGGGTTGATTTATGACAGCCAATTATCAACACGAGGGATATAGGCTCTAAGGGGGACTTTCTAAGGGATCCTAACCCGTATTTACGGCAATGTTCGAAGAAAACCACGGAAAACTCCGAACGGTTAGGTCGACGAGCGCGATAGGGGTTTGAACCCAGCACCTCCCGTCTACCAGCTTTGAGAACAGAACCACAGTTTTCATAAAATATAAATAATGTATAACGTTACTTTCATGTAATTATGTATTTCTATCTCATCAGCATTCATTTAAGGAAGCGGAATTTTCTTTTAATTAATGATCATCAATAATATTCAAATTTTTAATTGCTTAAAAGGCATAAAGCAAACATAGTGAAAAAGTAAAAATTTGAATATTATTTGCAAGGCGTGAGAAATTTTCTATGGAAAAATTTACAAGTATTAAATATAGATTTAATGCTCATCATTTGTTAAATTTTGCTTGTGTAATACTAAAAATACACGAAATATGAAAAAATTTCCACGTAACTTTAAATTACTTTTTTCATTATATAATGCCAACCTTATTCCTCGAAAATAAGCACGCGTCATACATTAAAATTTGCCTGAAAAGACACATTAGGTTTTATTTAAAGACGCACTATAAATTAAATTAATACACTTAGAACTTATTTGAATGAAAACATTTATTTTATTCAAAAAATTACAACGCGTTTCTACTATTGCCTTCAAATAAATTTTTCATTGCCCTCTCGGGCCCCACCAGCGGCTGAGAGGTTATCATCTGGCAAACGGGAAGCTGGAGATGCAGGGTCCGAACCCAATCCCTCCAGTCGGCTTGCCGTTCGGAGTTTTCCGTAGTTTTCTTCGAACCTTGTGTAATCTTGCGTAAATACGTGTTAGGTTCCTTTGAAAGATCCCCACGGAGAGCATCCCCCTCTCGGCCTATATTCCTTACGTAGATAATCGGCCATAAAAAAACAACACCAACATCAACACCATTGCCCTTTTGTTAATCCGAGAAAGAGATCAGGTCCAGAGCTTTTATAACATTTATTGTTTTAACACAATCTTGAGTTCCTAATCATAGAATTTTTTTAACTTCGACAATAAAGGCATGTTTTAACAAGTTTATCATTCATTCAACTTTCACATTTTAAAACGATTGTGTCAAGTTGATATAATTTTCAATGGGTGTTTCTTTCTGATAATAATGTGATTAAGCCCCTAATTTCAGAAAAGCAAAATCCTTTCGCATGTAAAAATGATATCATGTTTAGTGAAAATGCGGATTTTTATGGTTTAACCTGAAAGAAAAGTGACGGAAAAAAGATGCTTTCACTTTTTATGAATGGTGTTACTTCTAAATTAATTTAACTGTGTTTTAACGTCATCACTTTAAACTAAATAAATATTATTTAAATACTTCATCATAACTGAGTGCATTTTAAAGCCATAATGATAGCTTACACTGTTAAAAAGATTATGTCAAATCAACTTTTAGCGCTGTAGTAGCTGCAACCAGAAGGCGATGCAACCTCGTTCCAACATTTGGAGCGATGATTCAACTGGAGCAGTCTACAATACGAATACAGTAGAACTCCAACTATCCGAATCAATTGGGACCGGACCCTATTCGGATAATAAAAAATTCGGATAATTCGGTTTTTTCCAAAAAAGGGTATATTTTTTAATTAATTACTGCATGTATGTTGAAAATAGGAGAAAAAATTTATTTTTAAAGAAATAGAGCTTTTAATTAATTAAATGAAGAGGCAACGCTATTACATGTTAAGCCTACTTACAAGTGCTGTACATTAGTACAGTATGTACGTACCGTACTGTAAATGAAAGTCATTACTTGCTGCACATCTCGGTCAAAGTAAGCTGTTTGACAGTCTTCATCCGTTTTCGGGGGGGGGGGGGGAGCCAAGTCACGCGTCCGCTTGACTCAGAAGTTGAATGTGGTCACACTCGGGCTAACGCTCCATCCACTTCAACGCAGTTTCAAGTATACTTCACTACCTGATGGTCCCGTGTATGCTTGAACTTCGACATTAAGGTCATTTTCTTCCTCGACACTTTCTTCTCTCACACTTTCAATAAGTTCATCATCATTTAGAATTTGAAACCCAGGGTGTTCGTGGCCGGAAAGACATTTGCGCGCGGAGACAGAATCATTATTTTGGGAATCGCAGTACGTTTCGGTCTTCATTTGTTTTTTCTGAAATTATGAAAGTGATTTGGATAATCAGCGATTCGGATAGTTGGAGTTCGGATAATTGGAGTTCTACTGTATTATAATAAAGTGAGACATATAGGGTTAGGTCTTATATTTTGTAAATCCTGAAAAATCATAGTATGCTTATTTTTCATTTAGATCTTGTTTTCGGAGGAAAACGAATGTAAAGTATAAAATGCATGCACTGTAAAAAATGACCAATGTTTCTTATTTTATGAAAATATTCTATAACCACGAACGAAAATATAATATAATCTTCTGAGTTATCCGAAATTTCAAATAGCATGTTAGATTGTCTTTTGAATCCCCAGAAACGAATACATTTTCAAAATTTAAAGAATAATTTATAAAAACAAATTATTTTTAGCTGCCCGAATTTTTGAGAAACGTTTCCGAAGGGTTTTTATAGTGTATTAATTAGTGTCCTCAGGCGGAATATCTGTTTTTCGAATGTTATCCATTCTCAAGTACACGTTTTCAGCCGCATAAGTTAATTTATACATGAAAGAGTAAAGAAATAACCTTAATTTTAATGTCATTGTTAACGCTGTTAATTTTGCATGTTTGTCTGTTAAACATTTTTTTTTCGCATGAAAATGTTTACTTCAGAATTGATAGCATTCAAAAAACAGGTATTCCAGGCATTGTTTCCAAAACATGACACTGGGCTTCTACTTGTACGCCGGTAAATGCACATTTGTGCTGCTATAGCCGTAGTGTCTAAAAACGATCGTTTCGTTTTGGACGGCTATTGCCGTCATGCCACATAGTGAACTTCGCTTTGACGGCTATAGCCGCAAGTTTCTGTCAACGTGTTAAAAACTAAGAAGAATTTGGTGCTTATAAATTATTACTGATATTAAGAATTAATATAATGCATACGTGTTAGCATTCTGCAAACTTTATAAAAAAATAAATACAAATATATTCATTTCAATGTATTTTACGAAATTTAACAGTTTGAAACAAAGAAATTTTAAAATAAATAAATAAAAGGAATAAATGCAAGAAATATTACAAATTTTTGCAAATGAAAATATCCCAGTATTTTATTTTTGTATAAGTACTAGTAAACTTGTTAATGTTTGATATTTTTAATGTACAGCGTGTCTGACAAGTTTAGGCACATTCTAAAGTATGATAATAAAATTGGAATAAGAAATTTATGGAATAATTTAACGATATTTAATTAAAATGAAACACATTAGAGATATTATAATGGTTACGTCACCGCTATTTATTTAAAAACGACGCATTTTTCTTATTTCTATTATGAAACCATTGTCTCAAAAGTTTTGCATGCAAATGTTAAGAAATGCTAGATTTGTTTCGAATGCTTGAGCAGCATAACATTAAATATTCAGTTTCCGATAGCTATTTAAGATGGCGAAGGCTACATAATTTAAAAAAAAAAACAGAGATAATTTAAAGATTTTTAAGTCGAAATCGAAATGCGAGTTCTTTATTAAAATTTATAGAATCTTAAAAAAATCAAGCGAGGGATATACCAATTACTTGCAAAAAATAACCCGAGACTAAAACCTCCTCAATGCAAATCCTCAAATTTCCCCAATTACTCCAGTTCATAGTGGTGCAACAGAACATTTACTCTTAACTGTTGCAAAAGATTATGCCAGGGATTTTACATTAAATGGCAGTTTTTAAGAAATTCCCATAATTGTGAAAACATAAATACATTTTCAAAATGTTATTTTGCGTTATTGTAGATTCTTTGTACTGAAATCACAAAAGCTGACCAATGTGTTAAATGTTTTTCACTACATTCAAACTATGTTTTTAGGTAGATTTTGTAAGAAATACTACCTATTACATTCTCCCCTATGTTTGAATTTCTCGAAAATTTTTGCAGATCTACGCCGAGCATGACTCTCAGAACACAAAACCATCCCCAGTTCAAAACTTTATCTATCTATCTATGTCACTTTTTTGTGAATACGATAACTTCAATAATTCTGCACAAATCTCTTTCAAACTGATACATAAAATAACGGGCATAAAATCTCGGTCATTAATGAGCACAATCGAACTAAGGGAGTGAAATGGGAGGGCTTTTTGTGAAAACAGAAAAAAATCCATAACTTCTTAATTATGATACGTATTGAATCCGTTTAAGTTATTATTACTTCTAGGAAAAGTGCCGAAAATTTATATATGACTGCTATAATTAAAAATGACCTCAAGGGGAGGGAAATAGGGGTTTAGGAAGAAAAAAAATATAACTTTGTCAATTCACAATGTATCAAATTCGCTTAAATGTATTATATATCCTCTTAATATTATCTACAACTTTTATATTAACAAGTTTTTTTATAGGACAAACCTTTGCAGCAAAAGAAAAAAAAATAAAAAAAAACCCTAAAAATCCCTGCCGGTTCCACTTACAGACACAGGTAGATTTCGAAGTGGGCGGTCACAACTGCCGCATCATGGCAAAAGGTCATTTCTTCGGCAATTCTTAATAAACAGGGGCCCCATGGTCTACGTCTTCGAAATCTACCTGTGTTTGTAGGCCGAGCCGTCGGGGATTTTTAAAAATGAAATCTATATATTTCCATTCCGAAATTTTGCAACTTTGTGTTCTTCAAGTCCCACACCCATTTATTATTTAATTTTTGTTTGAAATTCAAAATGTAGTTTATTCTCATTTTTTTAATAACCATATAGAGGAGTGAATATAAGAATTGCTTTTCTTTATACTATGACAAAAATCCTCAAAATGGACAGTCTCACTTATGAGATACATGAAGATTTTCAAAATACCAATATGTAAAATGTATTTGGTTTGAATTGAAAACCATTAATATAATGTTGAAATTAACATCGCATTCGTATATTTCGCATGAAAATACTAAATAAAATATAATTCACCAAGTATTAAATTAGTATTTTATCTCTAGTTTATTTTAACTTTAAAACATGTATTACTCCATCCATATTTGTTTATTTATATGAAGCGTTGAACAGATACCGAGTTTCCCGAGTAATAAGACATTCCCAAAATTTAAGACCTAGAATGGTTTTCTGTGCCCGGAAAATAAGACCTAGCAAGATTTTTTTGGATGCTCATAATATAAGACGTAGCATGATTTTCCAAGTTGCTCGTAATATAAGATCTACAAAGGAAAACAAAACATTCCCGAAAAACAAGATCTTGCATGATAGTAAAAGAAACTTGCCATATAAGATCTACCCAAAAAATAAGACTCCCATAATTTAAGACCTAGCGGGATTTTTTCTACCCGGAAAATAATACCTAGCATGTTTATTTTATTTTATTTTTTTTTTCAAGATGTTCGAATATAAGATCAACAAGGAAAACAAAACGTATCCGAAAAATAAGATCTTGCATGATTTCACAAGAAATTCGTCATATAAGATCTATCCCAAAAATAAGACATTCCACAAAATTAAGACATTGCATGATTTTTCAGTATGCTCGTATTATAAGATCTACTCGGAAAATAAGGCTATTCCAAAAATAAATCCGTTTCCTTTTTCAAAAACTGTCATTTTAGAAGTAAGGGCCCTCACTAAACTAAGGATTTTAAAATCTTCATTTTGAGGAAAACTTCCGTGTTTACAAATGAAAATCGATTCGTCAAAGGGTAAAAAAAAACTAGGCAAGTTAGATTTGGAAACATGAATAAATAAAAAGAGAAAAATGCACCCTTCTTTTTTTTTTATGTTTCAGTTTTATGAATAAATGTTTCTTTAAAATCTGACATCATTTTCTAAGGTGACAGAAATTTGCCATTGATCCAGATTAGAACCTCAATCGTAGTATAATCAAAATGAAAAATATTGTAAATGACACCAATCTTACATAATCATTTCGTTTGAAGATTTGGGGGACTAAACTAAGAATAGTGAAACGCTTCCAAGAGGAAAATATAATGCCATAAACTTCCATTATGTCCTGAAATAGAATATAACTGACTATAACCGAAAATGACATGATTTTTCATGTACGGTTTGACCCGCTAGTACTGAGATTAGGGCCTCTTATCTGTAACTTTTAGAGCTTGTCAAATTAAAAGTCATGGAGAAAAACGCCATTGCTTTGTGATCATGAAAAACATATCAATTTTAAGAGATAAAATAAACGCAGAAATGGCAATTGTTTTAAAATTGTGTGTGAATAATTTTAGGTTATCGTAATTAAATAAATGTAGTTTTTTCTGTATGTATTTGTTTTCCAAGCATAAGATCTAGCGCGTCTTTTGGAGCAAAATTTAATATAAAACCTGTCTTACTTTCAGGGAAATATAGTGCTTATATTTCCATAATATATATATATATATATATATATATATATATATATATATATATATATATATCAAATTAAAAGTCAGTTATATTGCGAAAAAACAAATATGGGTAAATCTAAATCTATATTTCCTCAACTGATATTAGTAATCTTGTTTAATTATATCATTATTAAGAAAAAGAAAAGTTAATCCACTATTTTTTTTATACTGCACGAGATCAATATTTAATAATTATATTGACTTACTAACATTGTATAAAACTTTTAAAAGCATAAGAGTTTCAGATCTAATATTTAAAAACAAATAAATTTAATTAAAAAAATCTCCTAATTAACAATAAGTCTTCGCATTTTAAATTTGATGATGCCCATCAAAAAGTCTGAAGTTGATATATATATATTTTTTTCAAACTTTTAAGCTGGGTTTCAAATATGTATATTTAAATAGCCCTAAAACTTATTTTTTTAATCTGAAAAAAATATGTCAGAATCCGTAATTAAATATTCTGATGTGATTTCTTTAAAATTTCGAAAAGATAAATTAATTACCTTAATTCCGACTAAAAAATGTTCCTAAGTAAATAATCTAAAAAAAAACAATATTGATTTTTTGAAAAAAATATTTTAAATGTGAAAGTATTTAAATGAATCATTTTTATTTAATTAAACATTTCCTCCTTTAAATGTATGATATCTTTTAAAATTATATTCGTGTTTTACAGTTTCATTATATTTCCTAAAAAAGTGCAATAATATTTCCTTTAATTTTTTCCGTTATTACTAAAATAAACTTACTTTGAAGTATAACTCAAAAGTCCCGATGGTATCTACTTTACTGTTACTTTAATAGATTCTTTTACTTTAATAGATAAATATTTAATTTTTTTTTACTTGAGTTAGTTTAAACTTCTTTCTTATTTATAACGAAATTTTTCCTAATTTAAATTCAACTGCCGAAAATAAATTAGTTTTATACGGATGGTTATTATTGTATTTTATACTTTACGTCACGTTTCATTAAAATATAATAGAATTATTTTGTAAAATTTTTATCCCTTTTAGAACGTTTAAAGAATTAGAAGAGGAAATCATTGTTATTTATGAAAAATCTCTGGAGATTAAAAACCAATCTTCCCACATTCGCTTCACTTGAGACGTGATTACTTTATTATCAAAGCTGTATAGTGTTACTTTTTCGCTTCAGATTTTATTAAATGCTCGTTTTCCTTGTGGTAAATTTACTTGATAAACTTAATCGATGAATGATAATATTCATCTTTGAGTAAAATTTTAAAAGGATATCTTTTTTATGGTCAATGAAAAATAGATTTAAAAACTACGTACTTTTTTCTTTTTCGTTTTTTATATCTTTTTAAATTTTTGTGTTCTCAAAATATTGAAAAATAAGAATTAGATCTATTTTTTTTTTCTTAGTAGATATTTACATTATTGTTAAATATTTTCTATGCGTATCAAAACTGTACAAAATTACAAATATACATAAAAACGTTAAAAATTTAGTTCTGATATGAATTATTTACATAAAAGATTAAGTTGCATTCTCGTGACCATGCATGAAAAATCATAGATAACGTTTCTGATATACATTTATTATCTCATTTCACAGTAGCTAAGAAGTCATTTTTTTGTTTGTTTGAAGCCCACCACTCGAATGTCTCTACTGCACATTATTACGATGTATTTTGTGCTTTTCAGTTCTAATTGCTTGCCTCACCGCCTTATTCACGTACCTAACTGTACAAAGTATTATCTTGTTTTTTATCTACATGCGTATTTAAAAGTTTCTTTCCATTAAGTCCTTTGATCTCATCACAGGTGGGCATATTTAGGAAGTGATGAAAATATGCTTCTAACTATCTGCGAATCCCAAGGAATTAATCCAGTACATGGAAGCAATTAACCAAAAAACACCATCTTCAAAATTTATACTTCAACCGAGGCTAACGAAAAAGAAAGGCTACCGCGGTGCTTTACGAGTATCTTTTTTTACAGACCGCCGGAGTCACGTGATACTCGAATGCACCAGTGGAGGTGTACGAAAAGAGAATCACGTCACTCTAGCGGTCTGTAAAAAAAGATAAGTGGAATGTACCGCGGTAGCCTGTCTTTTTCGTTAGCCTCGTACTTCAACTATAACACGTCAATTCTTACCGTCCTATAAAGAGTAGAGATTTATTCTGCCTTTGTATAACCAGTTAACAAGTCTCATTGGTTGTTTTCCAGATGTGTGTGTGTTACGTCATTTCTACTGAATCTTCCGTTACGATGGGAGCCTGTTTGGTCTAGTTTTTTTCTCCAACTGTTTGCAGTATCTATTGAAGAATGAAAAATGCCATTTTATCTGTTTCTGAAGTTCATTGTGAAATTCTCTTTACAAATTGCTACAAAAAATACATACTATACATTACTTGGAGTAAGTTTAAACATTACGAGGGTAGTATGAAGACTGTCTTCTGCTGTCGTTTTGGTATGTCTCCTTGTCGTGTGAGATAAAAAATGTTTTATAAACGCATTGTGTTAGCTTCTATTTATAGACATTTTTAAAGTGGGTTTTTGTTGGTATTTTAAAAGAATACATCCTAATGTTCTAAAGATGTTCTAAAAAATGTCTTTTAAATTCAAACTTTAAAACAACTTTGAGCACTAACGGGTTAAGTAATTGATAATTTCGTTCGGGTTTTTATACTAAATCTTCGTTTTTCTTATTTGTTTGGCACAGTGCATCTTTTTTGCACTTTATTCCAATATAAAACATCCAACTGACCGACCAAATCATTTCTTTTTATTTCTATCAACTTCTATTTATCCCCAAAAATATGTATAACAAGCTGACACACCCGGCGTTGCTCGGGTCCGTGAAAATAACTTTAAATAAACCTAAAAGCAGTATTTAATGACTTATGTCTTACACAGAAATTTATCCAAGTGAGCGTAACAGTGAGGACGCCACTGCGTTCGGCAGAGTACACCCTTGAATATCTACGATTTTTTTACTTTTAAATGAAAATCTATCCAAATGAAACTAGAGTTTGTAACATGAATGCCTTCGGCAGCATACAATGGGAGTGCAACGCACGCTCCGTTTTTTTTTGTAAACAAACCTTAAAGTTGTAAACTTTTATATTTTCAAACTGAATTTGTATGAATCAATATTTTTAATTAAAAATCTTTTAAAACGAAATTCGAATTTGTGAGATTTTACTTTTAAACGAAAATCTTTTCAAATTAATCTAGTGTTGGGAGCCCCGCTGTCAGTGGGCGTAGATTGCATGGCTGTACACTAAAGCAGTGGGGACCGCAAAATTTAATTTATGATATTTCGCTGTATTACGCTCTCAATTCTCACACATAGTTTCTGAAGAAAACCTACTAATTAAAGAACGCATGACATGCGAGATACGATATAGTCGCAAGATTCGTTCCTGACCCAACACACTTTCTCTTTAAAAAGTGAAATGAATCTAGGAAGGCACTAAAATAAAAATGGTTTGGTGATTTCGTGAAATGACTTCCAGAAAATATTTTTTTTTGAAATAGATGCGAATACATTAATTGAGATAAGAATAGATGAGAATACATAATTTTTTTTTATAACCCAAGACATTGTTAGACCCAGAAAGGTTTCACGAATAAATGGGTACTTTCGTATTTCTACCTGAAAAGCTGATACTCAATTTTAATTCTGCAGAGAAAGCGAAAAACGTGAAATTGGAATTCAGAAAATATTTTTTGAAACTATAAATAATAATATTTCTTTAAACAAAAAGTGTCATTACAACAGGGAATATACACGAAATAACTGGTTATATATATATATATATATATATATATATATATATATATATATAATCCAGCATAAAAATGTATTTTGTCTGAACTAACACCCCTCCTCAACAAACAAGAGGCCCCACCAGTGGCTGAGAGGTTCTGCTCTCGAAGCTGGTAGACGGGAGGTGCTGGGTTCAAACCCCTGTCGCGCTCGTCGACCTAACTGTTCGGAGTTTTCCGTGGTTTTCTTCGAACCTTGCGTAAATACGGGTTAGGATCCCTTTAAAAGACCCCCACGGAGGGCACTCCCCCCCCCAGGGCCTATATCCCTCGTGTTGATAAATGGCCGTCATAAATCAACCCAACCCAACCCAACAAACAAGAGAACACAAAAATACAACTTAAAAAACTAAAAAAAATACAACAATAAATTTACGGAAAACTGAACAAAAAACAAAAATCAATGTGCGGCTTAATCGGCAGTGGGTTAAATTTAAAAAGGTAGCCAAGCACTCTAGACAGAAATAATATGTATTCGTGGCAGTGGGCTTCTGCCAGAACGCTGCGTAGCAAAATCAAAATGTGCAAAAACATATTTGAAGGCTACATAACAGACGCTCCCCCACCGGACCCCACGCTACAATATTAAAAGGATACTTCATCAGGAACACAACACTGAAACAGCTACGCATAAAATCATGTCTCCTGAAAATACACACACAACACCTACTCAGCTACATTGCCACCTTCAGAAAAGTAAAACAAACTAAACAAAACAAAATCCATATTTTAACACCCTATCCAAGTTTGTTCCAGGTCGGAAGCCAATAAACGCAACCATCATCATAAATCCGTCCTTGTAAATGTTTTAAGAAATACGAGTCATTTACTGTCGAATAAAGGCAATCTATTAATAATGGAGGCAGTCTGCAAAATCTGAATGTTTTTTTTTCTTTAAATATAAATTCAAGAGGAATATTGTTTTTGTAATATAGATTACTTATAAAATAAAATAATTCCTTATGAAACAGGTTTTTACCTGTACAAAATATGAAAAAACGGTATATTTGATTGATCATATTATTTATGTATACACGTTTATGAATGTTAAAAGACCAATGAACAAGCTGATTCACTTTAAACGAAAAAACTAATAGGTTTATCATAAACGAAATCTATAGTATATTCTCAATTAAAATTTTAAGATCAAGATAATTAGCCAACTTAGTATCATCATTAGTTTCTTCAATACTAGAGAATCAGGATAAATTTCTTGAGGAATTTCTTCAAAATAACCATAAAAGTTTAAAACACTAAAATCATCTATGTACCTGTAATTGTTTTTATTAGTATTTATGATAATTAATGCTTATATCTATCTATCTATCTATCTATCTATCTATCTATATATCTATATATATTGTATTTCGATCTGGAAAATGGATGCAACTGTTTCAAATTGCGAAAAAGGAACACTTCTTCACGGTTACTTTCTTTCTGTTTGGAGTTCCACAGAAATCCCGTTTTGGCATGGACAACAGTAACAACGCTCGCTTTTGCGATGTTCATTACGGTATATAATTAATATCTCGGTTAATTATAAAAAATGTGAATAATATGAGTCTCATGTACATTCGAACCTGCCTTCGTCTATCCTCATCCTAATTTTCAAACCTCTATGCACCATAGATATTCCTAGACATCGCCAACATACACATATACACAAACGTAGATAGACACAAATATTTTTTTTATTGAACCAAAGAACAAATGCAGATATTTCAAGAAGTTCCCACGATGGTTGTCTTGCCATCGTTTATCTTCCATCAAAAGTGATCAATCGATTAATATAGATTTTATCCACATCTAAAAATTAGATCATTCACTTTTGGTAAGTCAATTTTCTTTTATTACCAGCACAGCATATGTGGTTTACGGACAATAAAATGCGAAAATAACTAACTACAATATGCTTTTAAAAGCTTTTTTATGGCTATAAAAATATTTATGTAAAAATTAGTACATATATATTTTTTATTTGAAGATTTCGTTTTATATTTGAAAATATTTGATCAATTCTAATAGATATTTTGGTAATTCTAGATGAATTTGTCTTTGCTAGAATTGTGTATTATTATTTCGAATTTTTAATTTGAAAGAAGATCTTAAAGAAATAAAAATTAAGATGCGAATTTCACAATCTTTAATATTTTCTTTTTATATATCATATGTACGAAATGAAGTATTCATTTTTTTTAATTTTTCCACGTAGTTTTCTTCACACAGTAGTAAATATAAAAAGTAATAAAATTTCTGTTTCGTGGGCGAATTAGAATTCAAACATGTGTAGTATACGGTTGAAAATTTCTGACTAAGTATTCTATAGGCAGATTGTTAAAAAAATTATAAATGCCAAAAATTACAAAGACCAGTGTTTTTAGAGAGATCACAAACATGAAATAATTCTGTAGACATAAAGATTCGATCCTTAACCCTCTCACTGACAAAGTCGTGTTAACACTTTCCGCAAATTAACTTCCGAAAAGTCCCTTTCCGACAAGGATCTAAAATTTTAGATGTTTTATTTAAATTTTTAAAAGCCTTAGTGCTAATCTTTCGTTGGAATATGAAATTTATAAGCTATTACAAAATTCATTGACACAATAAAAAATATCTAAATTTATATTTAATAAAATAAGAAACAATATCGTGCATCAGTCTGTATTTTTACTGATAATAGCCAAACAAAAGAAATGTCAATACTAGACTACTTTCGGCAATGTACAAAGATAAAGTTATTCAACTTGATGCAGTAAAGACATTTAAAATTGATGTATAAGATTTGATAAATTAGGGTAAAAATGTATGATATTTTTAAGTAAAAAACATACTTTAGTAAAGAGATTTTGGTGGTAATTTACTGCATTAAGATATTTTATGTAAGTCTAAAGATTATCATTTACTGCAATACGATAAACCTTGAAATCTAAAGGATTAAATGAACTGTATTTTAGTACTAAAGATAACAAACACTGTATCAATTACAAGCTCTCATTCGAAATGTAAGCAATGATTACGTAGGTCGTTAAAGAGATATATTTCACATAAACACTTGATATAGTTGAACTTAGTTTTGAATATTCACATATATTTTGTGGATGTTACACACACACACACACACATATATATATATATATATAAGTACATGTCAAACTTTAGGCGTTTCAAGACATTTAAATTTACAAAATAACTATTAAAATATTTTTACGAGCCTATTGGAAATGTAACTAAATATATTAATATCTAAGTTTGCATTAAATAAATGCATATTATTAGTTTGATTGTTGTATAAAGGAAATAAAACTGAGTAATTTAAGATTTAGTGATTTTAATACTACAGTTATTTCAAAAAATGAACAGCTATAACTGCAAACTCGCAAACCACAGGATATAATTAATACATAAAATGCTATATTGATTTTTATAAATAAAGATTCGTTTTTTTTTTTTTTTCGATTTTCCATTTTTTTTAATTATTACTTTTTTTACTGTTTTTTTTTTTAATTTTGCTTAGCATAAAATTTATCTTTTTTAGGAAATATGTGACACACGCAACAAGTGACAAAAAAGAAAAGGATTTATCTTTAATCCTTGTCGAGATTGCCCAGAACATATTAACTCCTTCCAGTTGCGGTTTCTAATGTCTTAAATCGCATAATTTATTTCAACTAAGATATTTGTTTCTTTTAAAGCGGTGTTTTATTGCGTACAGTTTTGAATAGTGTTCTTTTTCAATTTCGTGAATTATATTTAATATTTATTCGTAGTTTTAAATCTTGTAAATATTATATATTTTTAATTTTTTGAATAAGTTTCCTTTTGATTGATTTTATTGGGATCTAAATGCATATCATGTATCATAAGTACTCTAAATATCATATGATATTTAAAGGATTCTGGTCTTATATTCATCTAGTAAAAATCATTCGGTTATCACTCAACGAGAAAAAAAAATCATGTTTTAAAGACACTATTTATCAAGGTCACTAGATACTAGTAAACAAAACCTTCTTTCTTTCAGTCGAATATTTTTTTTATATTTGACAAGAACGAAATGTTATGACACGAACATTGATTATGAAACACTTTCTAACACATTAAGAATACTGTAACAAAACTTTACAGTTTAATAAGGTAAAATATAATGTCTAAGTAAACAATTTGAAAACACATAACATATTTGAAAACACAAATTCAGCAATTAACATCAATAATAAAAAAAGTCCGAATTATTTTGTGCAGCACTGTATATGTCTTATAGATTTGCTTAAGTAGAATGCTAAATTAGATAGAATGCTAATTAAGATAGAATGCTAAATTTTTGTTCTGTTTAGAAACGTACAGCGCAGTTGAAGATTCACTGCAACAATTTTCGTCATTAAACTGAAATTTACTCGATATATTTTGTTCAGTACTCTATATGATCTATACAATTTATATACAACAAGTAACATGCAAAAAAAATAGTTACATTTATAAACGCGTATCACAACTGAAAACGCACTTTCAGCTATTAGTTCATAGATAGTACTGTAACTGAATTATTTTGTGTGTCTCTGTAAATGAAAGATGAGTGCTAGGCACAACCTGTTCTTTAATAAGCATCTTGAAGTGTATTTCAGGGATATATATATAGCAGTTTCAATATGTTTGAAATAGCGTAACATCATTAAAATACATCGCAAAAATTTTTTCCGAAAATACAGTAATGTAACAGAATTCTTTTGCATGTCTCTGTAAACGAACTCTAATTGCTCCACACTTTATTTTCAATACCAAATATGCCATAGGGAACCTCAATAACATATACCAATTGCATGGCTATCCGAGTACATTTACGTGAGTTAGAGCACGGACAGACAGCAGACAGACAGACGGACTAATAGACAAACTGAATTCATAAATACTTTTCAACTATATATTGGAAAGTGTTAAAAACAGAATAAGTGTTATTTTTTTTTCCAAAATAAGTTGCATTCTGTTAAAACAGGATGTTATAATTTAATGTATATGTTTTGAATTGAAACATTCTATATTTAAAGATAAATATTTTTAAAGGGATTTTAATTAAAAATTATCATCAGCGTTCTGGAATTAAGAAATTTGTTATTTCTTCTCACTTTTCATTATCATGCATATAATCTTTGCTATAAAGTTATAAAAATGGTATTAATTTTAATATAGTTAAACATGTTTTCGTTTTGCATTTCTTAAATTAAAAAATAGCAAACATTCCTGAAATGTTTTTTGTGTATAACATATTTCACGAAATAGCAATTACTATCTCGTTATCGGTTTAGTCATTTGTTTACAAATTATTTATATCTTACTTTTCTAAATTGTTTTAAAAAGAAACAAGATTATATTGCATAATGTCTTCTTAACTGAGGCTATTTACTCTTTTTATTTTTTAGGTTAGGAAATTTAAAAAAAAGTGAAAATATTTTTATTAGGTCTTTTTATAAATCCCCCGAGCTAACATAGTTAAATATTTTCCCTTTTTTGCTAGATGCTTTATCTATATATTGTTCAAATATTTTAACTAATAGACAAAAACAACTAAGCACTCCAAATAATAATTTTCTTTCTGCATATTAATTCAAACATAAGCTCATTGAGATTGTTAAATTAACAAAAATTTAAGTTATTTATTAATGGTTTATTGGTATTATTCAAGGAAACAGGATATGCTTGATATAAATACTTTTCCCTTTCTATGTAAAACTACATCAATTTATAGTCATAATGCAATTTTGATAAATAGAACCATAACATATATTTTTAAGAGATATAAACTTAAGTAAATCAACCACTGCAATAGCAAGATTAAACAATAAATCCCCATTTACAATAGTCTTCAAAAATGTTGAAAAATTAGCCAATTACAATAATTTAAACTACGCATTACAGAGAGAAACAATAGAAATATACACATCAAATTAAGAAACTTGCAATGACATGACTCACGCCAGAATTGAATCAGAATCCGAAAAGCTTACATCAACAGACATCTGGGATATACAAAATTAATTTCAAAGATAACGAAGGAAAAGATAATTCATATATAGCCATGACAAAACGAAAAATTCAAGAGAGAATGAAAGAACACAGAAGAGACATAAACTTAAGTAAATCTACCACTGCAATAGCCAGATAAAACAATAAATCCCCAATTACAATAGACTTCAAAAATGTTGAAAAATTAGCCAATTACAATATTTTAAACTACGTATTACAGAGAGAAGCAATAGAAATATACACACCAAATTCAGAAACTTGCAATGACATGGATCACGCCAAAATTGATACCAGGTGGCGCCAGATGTTGTTAAGAAGAGACAGAATGGGAGTTTCAAACAAATCGATTGACAGAGCAGAAAACCATAACATCAGTATCAAAGATGCCTGGGACAACAGGTGAAAATATTTTACTTTTCTGAAACTTTTAACATATGACTGATTTTGTGTGATTTTAGAGATGTTTTTAAGACTTTCGAAAAATGTACAATGCCTATCTATATGTTGAGAAATGAAAATAATGTCTGCAAAAATAGGTAGCTCGGAGAATTATTAATATATTTTTATTGCATATGTTTCAGTCATTGTTTAAAGAGGAAATGTTGCATATAAAAAATGCTTGAGACTGACATTCATGAAGCCAATTTATCACTGTTTTAAGTAAACATGCATACTGTAATAAAAATTCTATTATGACTATAATGGCAAGAAAGGGATTCTTGATTAAGTTGATAAAAATATACATGAAGCTTTGGTATAATGATTAATGCTTACCTTTCACGTCAAAGTCATATGCTACAATGATGCATTCAAAAATTCATAATTTTTTATGATAGATAATTTTTACGACAGGAAATTAAGTCAGGTTATAGATATTTACAAACAATGGACTATACATGTTTTCGTAAGTATACCGCTACGTCCCTCAAACTGACATACTCCTTCTGATATTTTTCTAACCTTACTATCAGATAATGCTAGTCATTTTTCAAAATAAAATAAACAAACATATTTTTCGTTATAATTAAAATTGTGATTAAAGTAATTCTAGAGTTTATTTACATATATATGGGTATATATATATATAGATAAATTACTGTTTGGTAATTGGATTTATAATTAATTACCTTAAGAGCTTAGAAAAACCCATAATTATCTGTCTAGTTGATTGATATCGATTAAGCAGATTTTTTTACTTATTGTGATTCTGTCTGTAGATTATTGTACATTTACTAATAAACTAGATAATACCCGTCAAAACTTGATGGTAAACAACTTACAAGTTTCACAGAAAAAAAGGTTCATAACTTCATTAAAATATCAGAAATGTTTACAGAATATGTGTTAGCAATACTTAAAAGAAATAAAAAAATATCCTTTTATAACCGGTCTGTAGACCGGCTGCATATTAACTATCTTTACAAGGATGAAAACAACAGCATATTTTCTAGATGATTCAGGTTTAAAATTAAAAAAAGAGCAGGTTCAAGGGTTCTTTTCTTAAAACTTTTATAAATAAAGTAATGTTTGAAGTTTAGATATTGTTAGTTTTCACAAATATAAACATGTAACTGCATGAATACCAATAAATGGCACCACAGTTTATATATATATTTTTTCCCTTTCTCCCTGATTTTTTTCTTTTTCACGAAAATAATCACTTATTTTTATTATATGCATTATAGGCCAATTGTAATAAAAACATACCAAACATTTAAATTTACATTTCAAGTTTTTAATAGATAATTACATAACAATGTTTTTAAGTTAAAATTTAAAATAGAAAAATTGTTAAGTAAAAAAAAGTATCGGGGATGCTAAATAATAATGGAGAAAAAACAAACTTTGTAACAAGATATAATTAGAATTATGAAACTGGGTAATCAGAACACTAAAAGTATCACGGAAATATACTACAAGAGCGGTTCAAACTCACGCCTTTATTTTATAAAACCAGAATTCTTCTGCCTGGCGCCATGGAGCAATCGGTCATGGAAGAAATGAAACCATTTGAAAATTGATTTTCCACTCCCTTCAGCGACATTAAAGATTTCTAAAATGACCCTTCTGAAATCAGCCGAAATCTGTATTAAACATTCGGCATTGCGTTTTAATTATATATATTTAAAAAGTGGACAAAATGAACTTTTTTTAACACGGAAAGAAAATTATAAACGTCCTCGTATTAAGCTTTAATCATAATATCCGTGAAGATACTAAATATTTTAAAAACAAACGCATAAATAAACTAATTACAACTAATAATTAGTCCAGTGATCTCAATGCTAAAATGAACATAATATCACAATTTTACCTGAAAAAACTCGGCTAACATTGAAATAGTCACTGCAATTTTCGGGCTATTAATTTCACATATGCTTGCATTTTAGCAATGCAATAAGATGCATGAAAATGCTAAATAATATGCCCAGAGTCCGCATTTAAGGAAAGAAACAAAACATTTTTCTTCAATACTTTTTAATTTCCATGACTGGGTTGCAAATCTTACAAAGGGGTGGTATTCGAAACTACCTTATCTCTCCCCTCTTTTTTTCATTCGATCAATACTTCAGGATATTCCTTTGCATTTTCATATGTGTTTGTGTGCGTGGCTGTTTTAGGGGGGTTTCCTTAAAGTTTGAAATACACTGGCCTCCAAAAGTTAAGGTACAACCGGTTTTTTTGCGTCTAATTTGCAAATGAATGAATATTGAAACAACAAATTTGGAGGTAATGTGCGCTAAACTGTTATTTATTAAATGCGACATAGACATTTACTTAAGTTAAACGTATAAATGAAATTACAACAAAACAGCACTCATGGTGGAAAATTCCATTCTTGGAGAAATCAGTACATCGCAGTATTATTCAGTAAAATGTGACAGAAACATTAAATACTGGTTCTAATACGGAATATGTCCACCCAGGACTTGAATGCATCTGCGGCATCGACTTTCCATGCTCTCAATTAAATTGTCGGACACCGAAATAGGTAACGCTGACCAGACTTCTAGTAAGCCTTGTTCCAGCTCATTTAATGACCTTGGAGGAGGACTTAAAGCCGCAACCTGTCTTCCAAGATAGTCCTAAAGATGTTCTATCGGATTCAAGTCTGGAGAGTGAGCTGGCCATTCCATTCTCTCCAAACCGTGATCTCAAGATAATCCTCAATAACTGTTTCATGTTATTCAATTAATTATAAATAATTAATTAAGACAATCATTCATCAACGTATTAACTTTACTAGCACCAAGCATCTTACACACGTTGTTTATTCCACCTAGCTTCTAGCAGCTTAACTCACTTCAGTTCAATCTCATGCTGTTGCCAATATATGTTACATCTTTCTCTGTTGGAGGAAAAAGAATATAATTACATTACATTAAAAAATATCTTATTACACTACATTTCATAATCACTGTATCTTGGAGGAAGATTTATACGTCTACCACTTCTTGTTCTATACACAGAAGTCATATCGTTATTGGTATTGCTCTGATGCTGAGGATCATCAGTTTCTATTCTATCCTCTACACTCTGACCATGTTGAACATTATTGCACAAATCAGAGTAGTCTGAAAACATTATATTATTTTGATTATTAGTTTTCCGTAAATGGAATTTATTACGTCTAATAATTCTGTTGTTTCTAGTTTTTACCCAATATGACCTAGGTGTTGAGTGTTTTTTAACAATTACTGCTGGTTCCCATAAATTTCCTACCCTCAACATTACCTTATCCCCAGGACTGAAGTCAGGTCTTACCTGAGCATGTCTGTCATAAAAAAATTTAGCCCGTTTTTGTTTACCAAGTAATTTCTTTTTAAATGTAATGTCTATTCTGGGTTTTAATCCTGCCTGTGTAATACGTAACCTTGTTCTTAAATTTCTACTAAAAAGCATTTGACTGGGTGATAGATTTATACCTGAAATTGGAGTACATCAGTATTCTAGTAATGCATCATAAAGTTTTTCAACCCCTGCTTTTCGTAATATGTTTTTTGCAATGCCTACCATTTTCTCAGCAAACCCATTAGATTTTGGATAACGAGGGCTGCTGGTGTTGATTTAAAAGCCCCATTCTTTAGCAAAATGTTTCATTTTCCAGCTACCAAAGGGTACATTATCACAATTCATAGTTTTGGGAATGCCATGTGTGGAGAAAATAGTTTTTAATTTGGTAATTACTTCTAAAACATTTTTGTTATTTATTAGAACAATATCCAGCCAGTTTGTTAAATAGCAACCTACCACCAGATAGTTTGTTCCACCATACTCGCAAATATCAACACCAATTTTCTCATATGGCAAACTTGGAATCTCATGAGCAATTAATGGTTCTTTAATTGTTTGAGGTCGGTACCTATCACAAACTAAACACATAGAAATCATTTTTTCAATATCATCATTAATTCCTGGCCAAAACATTACTTGCCTGGCTCTGGCCTTGGATTGCTCAATCCCACAATGTGCTTCATGCAATAACAATAACATACTTTTCTCAAAGATGTTGTCACTACAAATCTGCTACCTAGAAATACCAAGCCATTTTCAACAGTCAAGTCATTTTTAAGTGTGAAATAAGATCGGGCTTCCCGAGGAACCTGATCAACACCAGCTGGCCAACCCATTTGCCAATAGCTCTGCACCAATTTTAACCCCTGATCCCTTGAAGTAGCATCCCAAAATTCTTTTTTTTTAGACTCTGACATCTGTAATTGTTTTGTCAATGTGTGAATAAATTCAATCGTTTCAATGCTCTCCCCACCTACTTGTGTATCCAAAAATGAACGTGACAACAAATCAGCTACCTCCCTGCAATAAATATAATAATGAAACTTGTTTGCAGCAAACAATATGCTTAAAAATTCTTTCTCCATTTGAGCATAATTTTTTTCGGCATTTGTTAAGATACGAGATGAATATGCTATAGGTTGACCATTTTGTAACAAACAACATCCTAACCCATCTTTTGAACTATCCGCTTGAATAGTTATTGGTTTGTTACTATCAAATATTCCTAATACAGGCGCGTTGGAAATAAAAATTTTAAGTCTGTAAATGCTTTAGTGTGCTACTCTAACCATTGCCACTCAACATTTTGTTTCAAAAGATCTCTTAATGAAGCAGTTTTATCAGAAAATTTTGGTACAAACCTCCTTAGGTAATTAAGCATCCCTAAGACACGCTGCAACTCAAGTGTGTTTTTAGGCTCCTTTAACTCAGTAATAGCTTTAACACGGTCAGGATCAGGCCGCATACCTGACGCATTAAACAAATGACCCAAAAACTTAACTTCAGCAACCCTATATTGAAATTTATCTTTATTAAATTTAATGTTAAGTGCTTTAGCACGGTCAATTACCTTAGATAAAATTTCATCACGTTCTTCTAATGAACTAGCAGCAATGAGGAGATCATCAAAATAAACTAATACACCAGGTATGTCACCATAATTTTCCTGATTACGCTTTTGAAATATCTCAGGTGCACAGGATATTCCCATTGGTAACCTAATAAATTTATAACACGCCATGGGTGTACTAAATGTACACAAATTACTGCTCTTTTCATCTAAAGCAATTTGAAAAAAACCATCCTTAAGATCTAGCACAGAATACACAGATTTATTGCATAATTTAGGTACAATTTCTTCAATTGTAGGAATCAAAACATGTTCCCTCTTAATTGCTTTATTAAGATGTTGAGGATCAAGACAAATTCTTAATGTACCATTAGCTTTTTCAATAATTACAAGGTTACTAACCCAACTTGTCGGTTATATCTACTTTCTCAATAATACCTTGGCTTTCAAGATCTTTTAATTTTATTTCAAGTTTTGGTCTTAAGCTTAATGGTATCCTACGTGGTGGTCTTACAACAGGGTTTCCCTGATCTTTTAATGAAATTGTACAAGTACCATTAAATTTGCCTACACCTTCAAATACTTCTAAATAATTTTGAATAAACTGCTCTTTAGAAAATGATACACTGATAGAAGGATCTAACTTACCTTTATTTGGACTTTCTACATTATTCACATATTGAATCAATTGTAATTTAGAACACATTTCAAGACCTAACAATGGACGTACATTGTTTGACAACACTTGAAATTCTGTCAAATGATCCAGACCATCAACTATGCAATTTAACAATACAGACCCTAACGGTTTAAGTTTGGAGCATCCAAAGTAGAGAGAAATTGAGCGTCCGGCCACAGGAGGTGGGCTATGTGCACGGTGCAAGGTGCAGCAACTGCCCACCTGCCCACCTCCCAAAGTGCAGCACCTGCCCTCCTCCTCCTCTTCCTCCCAAAGTGCGCACCTCCTCTCGAAGTGCCCTCCTCCTCTCAAAGTGCCTTCCTCCACCATCTAAGATAAGGGGATTAATGATAATTAATTTTAATTAGGGAACTTAGAAATTTTTCGAAGCCATTTTTTTTCCGCGGAGAATTTTCTACTAGAATACGAGGTGTGTTTCAAGGGATTTATTTTAGCGAATTAGAAATTTAATTAATTTTAATTGGAGAACTTAGAAATTTTTCGAAGCAATTTTTTTTCAACGAGAGTAGGCTATATGATATACACGTTAGAATATATTTGAGGTGAATTTTAAAAGTCAATAAGGGTTTAATTAAAAATGGTCATTCATTAATTTTAATTGGGGAACTTAGAAATTTTTTTGTGATTTTTTTTCAACTAGAATGGCCTATTTAATATATATGTTAGAAATAATGATTCATACATTAAAAAAGGTATTAAAATTTTTTTCTTTTAAACCAAAAATAGAATTTAGAGTTAAAATAGAATTTTTAGTTTAAAAAATTGCCAAAAGTAGGATTTTCAACTGAAAGTAATCTAAGATATAAACTCTCAACTGAAATGAATTTTACCTTAAGGTGTGAGCTTTTGGCTAGAAGTGACCTAGAGTCAAAACTTCCTGGTCCCAGGAATCACCACGGGGAGGTAGATCACACAATCGATTCCCAAAAATTTGTTTGGAAGATTTTGATATCTTCCTTCTTTTTTTATTTTTTTCTAAAGATTTTAGATTTTTTTTTCTAATTATCTTGCAATTTTATAATGTCCGTAAGCTAGGCTACTTACTCCATCTTCTAGCAGGTAACGTTTGTCGTCAAAGGGTGACAAACACTTTTTATTTTGTTTAAGGGTGTAAAGTATGTGTGATTGCTGCCCTATTCTTGACTGTTCTTCAAAGGTTGTAGCTTGTCTTTCCAAACATTTCACATAATCTTCATGTTTCAATTTATTTTTAACTATAGATGTTGAGACCCCCTTGGCTCGCTTTTTTTCTTCTTTGGAGGATTTAATCGAATACATTTTCGACTTTAAACCTACAAACTGATGAATAGGCACGCCATTTAATTCGTCTTTAAATTTCCCCAATACTTTCTTATTCGTGTTAGAATAAAGGGGGTGTTCTTGGGGGTAATCTGAAAAATCAAATCGCGACCTATTGAGATACATCTCATTTTGTAGGTTTTCAGTCGTGATGAGATAGGTTAAAGAATCTGTATCCGTGAAAAGCAGAATTGAACGATTTCCAGGATAAATTTGTTTGATAAATTTATAATGGAATTCGTACATGAGCACCTTTGATAGCTCTAGTATCGAAAACCCGACGTAAATAGGCCGGTTCATCAAGATACTGGGCTTCTGCCTTTCAACAGCTACGAGATTCTCATCGAATATCTTGAAATTTTTGAAGTAGGGAGAGGCGACTAGCTTCTCACATCTTCTTTCTTGATTAGATAATTCAATATTTCGCCTCTCCCTAAGATTTTCGATACACTTCCCATAAATGCTGTTGTTTAGTAGTTTGAAGAAATCCTTCTCAAAGGCACTAGTCGCTTGCTTGCGTTTTTCGGTGTTGAATTTGATATATTGTTTGAGCCAAGGGGACTGTTGGAACTGGAGAACTCTGTGAATTTTCGTTAACTTTAACCCCAATTCAATGTATAATTTAACGTTTCTATAATGATAAATATATTTTATTTTTCTCATCAAGTTGGGGATGAGTTTCGGAGTACCTCTGAACCCCTTCTGTAGAAGATTCTTTGCGTAATCAGACAGCATTTCTTCTTGTACGGTGAGTCTTTGCGGGCAAGAGGATAGTCGTTATGGTCATCGTGAAGGGATTCAGGGTACTCAAAGTCCACCTCGAAAATGTAACCTGTACTTGAGTCATCTGGTATCTGTAATATGCTTTCTTCTGTGAAGTTGGTGCCATCACACCACTGGAACCCTCCATGGGGCATATACTGGGACATCGCCCAACCGTAAAGATTGTTGGCATCCCAGTACATGATATGTGATGTTTCTTCACTAGGGACGTGATTTGGAACATCTTTATTATTGGCGGTCGCAAACCTGTGGGAGATCTGCGACACACCCCCGCGTACGCCTTCTTCAATAAAAAGCAGCATGTCCACATCGGTCAATAATTCCAACTCCACCTCAGTCATTTTCAAACAGGCCTGCCAAGACAAGCCTGGTGAAGTGACGAGGTGGGATGGGTCAATATTATAATATTGACTGCAGAGACGTCTAAAATTTTCGAATACATCGGCTAGTAGAAGCACATCGGTCTTTAAATATAGATCGTGATATTCCCCGAGATTGTTTATTCTGAAAGTATTCAATATATTTTACGCATGTGCATAGTCTGATTCTGTGATATCTTGGTTGGATAATGTGTTGTGGAAAGCAGAGGGTGGAGGAAGCTGGGTTTCTTGAAATTTTTTAAACGAATTCATATATTCGTAGGGATAAATACCTTTGCAACATAGTAGTTCAGTTCTTGTATTTTGAGCAAAGTTTTCTCTTAATATACTAAAGTCGCATTGTTTCAGATTTGATGTTAATTTGTCCAAGGAGGCCGGGAGGAAGAGCAGTGAGTCAATGAATGAGAATTGAATAGAGGAATCATATTCTTGTAATTTAAATGTGATGTAGTCTTCTATATTGGCAGAAATCACACTTATTTTCAGCTGTTTAAAGCAACCTAGCTTACGCATTATATGGTGTGCGTCATACTTTTTTAGATTGTGAAACACGACAGGAATCACTTTACTCTGCTTGAAGTTAATATTACAAGAGGGGTGGGCAGCTCCCCTGTACTTTGAAGAAATGTGATCGTGATCCCTGAAGCGTTCCTTGCCCAATGACTTATGACATATCCAACATTCTGTGGCTTGCTGGAAAGCTTCTTCCTCATCGTCACTGAGATTCATCGGGGCGATGGTTAATAATTCCGATGTGATTTCCTCTTTGAATTTTAGGATGGCTTTAATAAATTCTTCTGCAGCATTCTCACCACGATACACTTCTATCTTCTTATAGGTGCGTCCGTCAGAGCCCACAATAACGAACGCAAACCCACAAGCCTCGTGACGAGCAGTCTTTACTTGGTAAGATGACTTATTGGAGGGTTCAGTAGTGTGAATGGGTACGAGCAGGGATTCGAAATCTGCATAGATGACGTAGGGCATAGGAGCTTGCAAATGGATTCCTGTAAATGAGAGTATATTTTCACCGGGCAGGCCTGTTTGAAAATGACTGAGGTGGAGTTGGAATTATTGACCGATGTGGACATGCTGCTTTTTATTGAAGAAGGCGTACGCGGGGGTGTGTCGCAGATCTCCCACAGGTTTGCGACCGCCAATAATAAAGATGTTCCAAATCACGTCCCTAGTGAAGAAACATCACATATCATGTACTGGGATGCCAACAATCTTTACGGTTGGGCGATGTCCCAGTATATGCCCCATGGAGGGTTCCAGTGGTGTGATGGCACCAACTTCACAGAAGAAAGCATATTACAGATACCAGATGACTCAAGTACAGGTTACATTTTCGAGGTGGACTTTGAGTACCCTGAATCCCTTCACGATGACCATAACGACTATCCTCTTGCCCCGCAAAGACTCACCGTACAAGAAGAAATGCTGTCTGATTACGCAAAGAATCTTCTACAGAAGGGGTTCAGAGGTACTCCGAAACTCATCCCCAACTTGATGAGAAAAATAAAATATATTTATCATTATAGAAACGTTAAATTATACATTGAATTGGGGTTAAAGTTAACGAAAATTCACAGAGTTCTCCAGTTCCAACAGTCCCCTTGGCTCAAACAATATATCAAATTCAACACCGAAAAACGCAAGCAAGCGACTAGTGCCTTTGAGAAGGATTTCTTCAAACTACTAAACAACAGCATTTATGGGAAGTGTATCGAAAATCTTAGGAAGAGGCGAAATATTGAATTATCTAATCAAGAAAGAAGATGTGAGAAGCTAGTCGCCTCTCCCTACTTAAAAAATTTCAAGATATTCGATGAGAATCTCGTAGCTGTTGAAAGGCAGAAGCCCAGTATCTTGATGAACCGGCCTATTTACGTCGGGTTTTCGATACTAGAGCTATCAAAGGTGCTCATGTACGAATTCCATTTTAAATTATTCAAACAAATTTATCCTGGAAATCGTTCAATTCTGCTTTTCACGGATACAGATTCTTTAACCTATCTCATCACGACTGAAAACCTACAAAATGAGATGTATCTCAATAGGTCGCGATTTGATTTTTCAGATTATCCCCAAGAACACCCCCTTTATTCTAACACGAATAAGAAAGTATTGGGGAAATTTAAAGACGAATTAAATGGCGTGCCTATTCATCAGTTTGTAGGTTTAAAGTCGAAAATGTATTCGATTAAATCCTCCAAAGAAGAAAAAAAGCGAGCCAAGGGGGTCTCAACATCTATAGTTAAAAATAAATTGAAACATGAAGATTATGTGAAATGTTTGGAAAGACAAGCTACAACCTTTGAAGAACAGTCAAGAATAGGGCAGCAATCACACATACTTTACATCCTTAAACAAAATAAAAAGTGTTTGTCACCCTTTGACGACAAACGTTACCTGCTAGAAGATGGAGTAAGTAGCCTAGCTTACGGACATTATAAAATTCCAAGATAATTAGAAAAAAAAAATCTAAAATCTTTAGAAAAAATAAAGAAGGAAGATATCAAAATCTTCCAAACAAATTTTTGGGAATCGATTGTGTGATCTACCTCGTCGTGGTGATTCCTGGGACCAGGAAGTTTTGACTCTAAGTCACTTCTAGCCAAAAGCTCACACCTTAAGGCAAAATTCATTTCAGTTGAGAGTTTATATCTTAGATTACTTTCAGTTGAAAATCCTACTTTTGGCAATTTTTTAAACTAAAAATTCTATTTTAACTCTAAATTCTATTTTTGGTTTAAAATAAAAAAATTTTAATACCTTTTTCAATGTATGAATCATTATTTCTAACATATATATTAAATAGGCCATTCTAGTTGAAAAAAAATCACAAAAAAATTTCTAAGTTCCCCAATTAAAATTAATGAATGACCATTTTTAATTAAACCCTTATTGACTTTTAAAATTCACCTCAAATATATTCTAACGTGTATATCATATAGCCTACTCTCGTTGAAAAAAAAATTGCTTCGAAAAATTTCTAAGTTCTCCAATTAAAATTAATTAAATTTCTAATTCGCTAAAATAAATCCCTTGAAACACACCTCGTATTCTAGTAGAAAATTCTCCGCGGAAAAAAGAAATGGCTTCGAAAAATTTCTAAGTTCCCTAATTAAAATTATTTATCATTAATCCCCTTATCTTAGATGGTGGAGGAAGGCACTTTGAGAGGAGGTGCGTACTTTGGGAGGAGGAGGAGGAGGAGGGCAGGTGCTGCACTTTGGGAGGTGGGCATGTGGGCATGTGGGCAGGTGCTGCACCTTGCACCGTGCCCACAGCCCACCTCCTGGGGCCGGACGCTCAATTTCTCTCTACTCTCCAAAGGCTTCTAAAACAACATCACACCGTTTTAACTCAGTATCTGAGGTTACTTTTTTAAAAACACTTAGAGGTAGAATGTTTACTTCTGCTCCAGTGTCCAATTTGAATGTCACTGCCCGCATAGCATGCACAGTCGCAGTGACGTCATTGTGACGTCAATGTGAGTCACGTATGTCACGTCACATCTGTGACCAAAATGCCACCACTTTGTAACGTCACACTGTGACCAAAATGTGAACGTCTTGGAGATCTAAAGAAAACTTAAAATAAACTTTAGAACATCTTATAACATAAAGAAAATTACTTTTTGACAGCTTTAGAAATTTTTGTGACGTTGCAATGACGTCACAGCAAGTCACATAAGTCACGTAAAAACTATGACCAAAATGCCAACATTCTGTGACTTCACGGTGTGATAGGAGAGTGAATTTGGAAAAAAAAAAACTCATAAAATATAGATTTGAATTATGTCATGTACCTAAATCATTAATAAAAATATTGTCACACACTATTTAAATATATTGAGTATTTCCAAAATAAAATAATAAATAAATATCTGTCTACATATATGAGGCAGATAATTTTTTACAATTTTCATTACCATTTTCATGAAATTTAACAAAATATACTATATAATACACAGGTAAAAATCCTTAAATAGAAATTTAGTTATTTATCAAGTTATAAGCAATTCGTGTCACGTGACGACCAGTTTTTCTCCTGTCTTTCACTGTCACGTCGGATATTCAAATCAAAACGCCGACTTTGACATTCTTTTCTGAAAGATCTTCTGCTTTTAACAAAAAATGGAAAAAGTTTTTCCATAACATAGTTTCTGAACAAAACACGAGCCAATTTCGTGTATTTCCGAGCAAAAATGAATTAAAAACATGTTATAAAGTATATGTCATTCCTATAGCAATTTATCCAAAACTGGCCAGTGCTTAGTAAGATGTCACCTCTATTAAATATATTGCTCTTTTCGATAGAGTGTAAAAAATAAAAAATTGGTACTTAGGAAATTTGATTGCAATTTAAATTTATATCGAAATTACTTTATAAAGCCTATTAAATAAATTTTTATTTAAAATTTATCTTTACTTTTGACGTCTAAAGGAAATGCAATGGATTAAAAAATATATAAAAATGTAAATTTTCACAGCTTATTTCTAAGAATACAAAACTCTCTCATATAAAAAAAGAATATTATAGCATCATTAGAAGTTCATTTTTCAGCCATATAAATTATAAAGGTTTTGAAATGTCTTTATTTAAATTATTTTCTTCCTATATCATTTGCGGTAAAGTTGGAAACATCTGCTAGCTGTTATTTTGTTGTGTTTAAACAATACTGCGCGCGCATATTGAAGGCAGACGATTTATTCTCATTCAAAGTTAGGATAGGATTAGCGTGTGTTGCGTACTTTTAAGTTTGTAGATTTATACTGTGTAAGTAAATTAACGTTTTAAAGTGAACAATCTCCATTTTAAAGTAAACCATTCATTTTAACATCTCCCTGTGTCTATCCGGGTGCGTTCATAAGGCCTGGGTGATAATTGATTTCTCAGATCTATGAACACACCTCTCTGCTGGAATAATTTGAAAATTATTGTAGTGGATGTACAGTCTAATTTTTCAATGAAAGGGAAGCAGATAAGGAGCATTCAACAGTAACACCTTTACCTATAGATCAGCAGGTAACTTTTAATGTCTTCGCAGTTTTGTTAATTGTGCATGTTTAGTACTAGTACATTTAATATTGCATTATTTAAAAATTAAGATGTTTAAACTTTCTTTTAAAAAATCACTTGTATTAAATTTTATCTTTAATGTTTTAAATTTTTTTAAATAGACTATTTGGAAAAAAAGCTTAAAGAATTTACTAACAATATGTATTCTAAATGTAAAGTGTTATGTAAAAGGAGGCATTTATTTAAAGTTTTGCGTTTCTTAGTTCAATTTTCATAGTTATTCATTATAATTAAAAACATTGCAATTTTTAAAACCATTAATATTTGATTTGCAATTTAATAATTTCGTTGCTAGTGTAGGTTTCCAAAAAAAATTTTCCGGTATATTTGAAAAAAAAAATGTGACATTTTAATGCATTGAATAATTTATTTGTCGAGATATGTCAATGTTAGATGCACAAAAATAATAAATATTGATGAAACAATAAAATAACTGTTTAGTTAAGGTAATTTTTCCAGCTGTGTTATCGAATGTTTTTACTGTAAAAATTGATATTTAAGTTCTGCATTTAGTATTCTATCAAAAACTATAAATAAAATAATTTGTAAAGAAAAAAAAAATATATATATATATTTTTTTGGCATTTATGATCTTAAGTTCTATATTTCATTTACAACGAAAACTGTTTTACTGCTTGATACAATGTTTATTATTTAATAATATCGCACAATAGGTATATCTATTATTTAAATTGATTCCTAATATAAATTTTTCAGAATGTTTATTTGAAAATGTATACTTATATTTTTTTTAAAGTTGTTCTCAAATCCAAAATAGCTAATTTCTGGCATATTTCTGAATTCATTTTTATTCGGAAATACATGAAATTGGCAGGTGTTCTTATTCAGAAAAGGGTAGATGTGCCAGTAATGGACCGCCTTCAATGTTTTTGGTTTATAAAAAGATAAGCAATAAAAATTCAGCTTTATTTATTTCATTAATATGCTATCTTTAAATTCTAGTTTTAAATGCAATCATAATATCAATTATCTATTACTTTTTGTGAGGTGTCCATTACTGGAGTTTAGGGTGTTTTGATTTATTTCTGTTATTTACAATTAAATTTAGATTCACATTGGGAAATGTGACTATGAGCATGGTTAAATATTGTTCGTAGAGTAATATAATATTAAAAAATGTCGAATATAACAATTATAACTATTAATTAAAAAATAATTGTTAAAGAAATTCCTTAAGGGTGTCCATTACTGGCACATCTACCCTATATATAATCGAATGGCGTTATCCATTTTTTGGTAACGGCAGATGATGTTTCAGAAAACACTATCAAAATCGGTATTTTGAAACAAATTTCCGACGCGCAGCGTCAGAAACGGGTAAAACGTGACTGACATTGATCTTAAGTATTACATTTATCTAAAAATGGAAAACGCTATTCATTCCAAATAGCTTTAATAATCAGGCATGCAAGTGCCATGCGTTTAAAAGTTTGTTCATAAATGTGTCAGAAAGTTTCGTGTTAACCGGTTTCTCAATCAGATGCAAAGTTTTAATTTTAATACGAGTTGCATCAATAAAAATGATTGCCGATCCAATCCTTATCGTCGATCTTATCCGTATTTGGTGAAATCTTGTTATCCGAATCTATGCGAAATCATTTATCAGGTTCGGTCGGGTTGTGGGCTTACAGATTTGTTGTTGTTGTTGGGTTAGGATAAGAATACGGGTTGAATCAAAATATAGTTTCAGTCAACCATCATTCATGTTCAAGTTGACATTCAATCATGTTCAAGAAGTATATAACCGGATTCGTGTATGACTCTAGATCCGAGCCGACATCAGAAATTGTATCGTAACACAATTTCTGATAAAATCTGGTTACTCGGTCGTATGCAAGATTCTATTCCAAACAAGACTTACAGTAAAAACATTATACCCGACTCGGGTCAGATCGGATTCACGAAAATCAGGTCACACGACAACTAATCTAAATCTATTCTGTAGCCAAACAAATCCAAAAAGATCGATCCGAAGGAAGTTTCTGGATTGGATTCGGGTAAAATCTGGTCACCCGACCCGGTGCAGTGTCGACACAAACGTCACAAACTTGAACCATAAAAAAATTTTGATCCGAACAATCCGTATAGGATTCGGGTAAAATCTGGTCACCCTATCCGATGCAGATTCGTCACATTTTTCACATTGAAGTCGCACGGTGACTTCACAAAGTAGTCACATTGTGAGGTCACAGAAAGCCTTGAAAACGGCCATAACGACCTCGCATTTACGTCACAGTGACTTCACATCGACGTCACTTGACGTCACGACGACGGTCACAAAGTCACAGTGTCACTTCACAGTGACGTCGCCGTGACGTCACCATGCCTTACGGGTGATGTATCATTGACAAGCAAAGTTTTTGACCCTTCTCTTAGTGTGGATGCAGAATGAACTGACCGAACCCTTGACACATTCACAGAGTTCACAAAAAATCTCCTTCTGGGTCACTGGCATCAGTATTAAATTTTACTTCCAGAACCGGTTTCAATTTACAGGCGTTAGCGAAATGATTAAATCGATTGCACTTGAAACATCTTTTACCATAGGCTGGGCACTGGTTCTTCCGATGCTTACGATTGCACTCTCTGAAAAAGAAATAATCAGCACTAGGAGTAGGATTTTCTGTGTCCCCTCTCAGAGTATCTCTAGCTGTTTTTCTGGATCTCATGGCTGTCGGCAAACTTGGTTTCAGAGCGTCCCTGTGTAGGATATCAACACTTTGACCCTGCAAAGTCTGAGCTCTGTGTTTACTTAATTCAGCTGCTTTCCCGATCTCGATGGCTTTAGATAAACTGAGATCAGTTTCCCGAACCATTCTCTCTTGAAGGCTTACGTCAGTCACACCTAAAACAATCCGATCTCTAACAACAGAATCCGACTGGTCTCCGAATTCGCACGATTTTACCAGTTTCTTTAGGTCCGTCACAAATGAATCAAAAACTTCTCCTTCTTGCTGCTTTCTATTGTTGAAAAGGAATCGCTCCACTACAATGTTTTTCTTGGGCGTCGTATATATTTCAAACTGTTTAATTACAGCTTCATAGCTCTTTTGTTCTTCGCTGGTCAGATTAAACGTATTGCACACTTCTACTGCTTCTTCTCCTGTAGTGCTCAGAAACAAAGCAAGCCTTACATCAGAATCTTTCTCATCTTTACCGGAAGCTTTCAACCATATTTCAAACAACTGTTTGAATCTTCGCCAATTCTCTGCCACGTTGCCGTCAAAACTTAGGCCTTGTGGTGGTCGGCAAAATTCCATCTCTTAACAGATGCTTAAAAGCAATATACGTATACTATTAACTTTAAAGTTCACAAATAAACTACGACTACGCCATGTTTTATGTTATTCAATTAATTATAAATAATTAATTAAGACAATCATTCATCAACGTATTAACTTTACTAGCACCGAGCATCTTACACACGTTGTTTATTCCACCTAGCTTCTAGCAGCTTAACTCACTTCAGTTCAATCTCATGCTGTTGCCAATATATGTTACAATAACCACAGCTCGGTGTGGTCTCGCATTATCATTCATTAGAATGAAACCATTGCCAATAGCACCGGCATATAGGCGCACATCTGAATAAAGGATCTCCTCCCGATATCTCCCACCAGTCACAGTTCCTCCATGGAACACATGCAGGTCAGTGTGGCCTCCGAGTGAGATCCCTGCCCGAACTATGATTCCACCGTTTCTGTACCTGTGTGTTTCGACAGTGTTGGATGGATGGTATCGATTGCATTGTTCTCTCCAGATCAGAAGACGTCCTGAATCGTTCTCCAGTGTGAATCTGGACTCGTCTGTGAAGAGTACAGAAGCCCACTGTTGTCTGGTCTAGGAATCATGTTCTCTTGCCCAACATAAGCGGGATCTTCTCTGTCGTCTATTGAGAGGGACACACACAACTGTTCGCCTTGCATTGTGAGACGTCTTCACAGTGTAGTAGCGGAGATTCTTTTCCCTGATGTTGCAAAATGGTCTGCAATGAGTTGCGGCACATTAGTGCGTCTTCTCCTTCGGGCCGAAAGAGCTAGAAACCGGTCTTCGGCAGGTGTTGTAACATGGCTGCCTGGAACATGTCTTCTGGACACAGAATCTTCGGATTCATACTGATCCCAGAGTCGTTGGACTACCCTGCGAGACACATTGAGCCGTCTAGCAGTATCGGCCTGTGACAACCCCATTTCCATCCATCGTACCGCCCGCCACCTTAATGAATTGGGCAAACGTTTTTTTCTAGACGTTTATAGACTCTACTGGTTGTTGTGAACAAAACTGACAACAATAGTTCGAATACAACAAAACTTACACGCGAAATTACGAAAGCTTCGTAATTGCATAATTTTCTCTCATTTAAAAATACCTATTATTTTCTATAAAATAAAAGTGATAGCTGTAATTTTTTCGTAATTTTTTTTAAAGCTTATTATTGTCATTCATATAAACTATGAAGTTTAATCTGACTGCCATTTTTTGTCTGGTGAGCTTCGAAAAATATGTTGTACCTTAACTTTTGGAGGCCAGTGTACTATATCTGGTACAAGTGATAAATTTCTGCAGTTTGACAGACAGTTGTACTGTAGAAATATTATCGCTGAGAAAAAGCATTGTTCGGTACGAGAGGGATTTCTTTCCTAATTCTACCCTACTTTAGTCGAAAAATCACATTGAAATGAACAGATAGCCATGATCCTGCTTTTGAAGTTCATAGAAAGCGCGAGATAATCTTAATAGAGTTTAAATGATGAACCATTCTTAACAAGCAAATTCCTCATTTTAACCTTGTCCCCGTTTTACACTTGCTCGTATTAAAAGAGTTCGACTATCGAAATAAATTTAAAACGCTAATGTTTTATTTAAAAAATGTGAATCAAATAAGATTAGTCGTTTTTTATTTGAGTGGAACAGATTAGAACAGTGGTTTCCAACCTTTTTTTAACCGCGCCCCTCCAAAACATCTCTAAAATGATAATGCCCCCCCCCATCCCCCTATAACATATAATTCTCATAAAATATTAAAAGAATTTACTCCTGACAGAGTAAAAAGCATTTAACATTGATCCTGAAACGTTCCGAAGGTAATGGACGAATCAAATATGTTTTATACTCATCTGATACTCCTCGTAGTTTACTGGCACACGGTCGCCATGTATGCGTGATGTATAGAGTGCTCAGAATCCTTGATTAGAAAAATCAATAATTTTGAATAAAACATTTTTGTCTTATTTAATCACAGAATTTCTGCGATTAAATTACTAATCAATTTCTAATCAGAATGAAGCATGATAAAAGATTCGGTAAAGGAAGGTCGTCAAGTAATTGTTAAATATACACTTGAATAGTTTCATGTGTAAAATTGATTTTCATGTGACATATTGCAGTGCGACTTATTCAATAAATAATCGAAAAAGTTGTTTAAAATTCTAAAATACTTATAAATCAGAAAACTTATAAAGATTTTTTAAATATATAAAAGTATCTAAATATCATTAAATATTTTTTTCTATAATTATTCTGGTGGGATTGTATTTAAAACTTTTGAATGGATACTTTTTAAAAATTGAATAAAAAACATTCTTTTAATTTTGTTTTTGAAATTTGAATGTATAACTTTTCTTTTCTTTTCAGTCTACAACATTACTATTAGAAAAACAATTCAGAAGGTATGGGTTCACAGAAATTCTGAATTGTCACCTTGAAAAGTTAAATTGCCCCCTGAAAAGTTAAATTGCCCCCCTGTGGGGCGTACGCCCCCCGTTGGAAAACACTGGATTAGAAGAAACTGGGATATTTTGTATGGAAATGTTATTATTACTAATCGCTATATGTTACGTTTATTTTTTAAATTTTTCATCCATAATTAAGATTACTGACGGAAGAGAATTACTTTATTTGCGTCTTTTATCTAAGAGTGAAACGGCAACTATCTAAACAACATGCAATTAATACATGATTTATCAAGTTTTCTGGCAACGCGATATTTTCAAAATTATTGAATAATGTTACAATAAGAAGCAAATTTAGATTAAGGTGAAGCCAGGAGGGATGGCGCGGTCGGAGAGATTGCGCACATAGAGGTTCGGTAGGAAGGAGTAGAGTGGGCGCACAGCAACTCCAGGTAGTTGTACAACAGCAATAGTGGAGTGTCTACTTGAAAGTGAACGTTGCTTGTTTTGAGCGTCTAAGATAAAGCATTGCTATTTTGTTTTGTTTTCACAAAGTAAGTGCTTGAATTTTCATAGCTATTCTTCAGAATTTCTATACAATGTCAGTAGTACAAAATATTTTATACATACTACTAATCTAGACTAACAGTGTGAACATCAACGGTTTGTTTTAGGAGTGGTCATGTTTAAATAAAAGGCCACGCAATCTCTCCTACCGAAATTGGAGAGTTTGCGCATCTGCTACTTAGGAGAGATGGTGCATTGTTTCCATTAGTTTACATGCTAGGAGTGTTTACGCAGCTTATTAGTAAATTTGCATAAAAAAGGTAAAAATGAAAATGGACTACTTTGAAGTTAAACGTGTTATCAAGTAACTTAATCTTATTTTGTAATCTTACCTGGACTTGCTTTTTCTGATTCTTTATTTTTTTTCCTTTATTTAAAATTATTTAATGTTATTTAAAATTATTTTCTTCTTCTGATTCTTTAATCATTAGGTTCAAATATTCACTCTAATACAATAATATTTGTTCACATAAACCTTACAAAAATGTCATTTAAGTGTAATTATTATTGTTAACAATTTAATTGTAGTTATTATCAGTAACAATCTCTCCTACCCATGCGCGCAATCACGCCAACCCTGTAAGGACAGAATGCACAAAATAACTTTTTTGGTTTTGTTACAACTGTTCTATTAAATTACAACATGACAACAAAATAGCAATGGAAATGCATAAAAATCAAATGAAGTAAAAATTATTCATGGATAGTTTAGCAAAAAAGTAATATTTAGATTTTTTATTGTTATTCTTTTGAATTGTGCGCAGACTCTCCTAGATTTACCTTAAGTTCAGAACATAAATTTGCTTAAAATAAATGGAAATGTTCACAATTTTGGTAAAATAGAAAGAATATATAACCTTACTTAGATAGAATTATCTATTTATATCTCATAAGCATTCACTTTAGGAAGAGAAATTTTCTTTTAATTAATATTAATCATTTTTGACATTTTGTTTGTGTAATACTAAAAAATTTCCATGTAACTTAAAATTATTTTTTTTAATTATAATGCCAACCTCCTTCCACGAAAATAAATCCGCGTCATACATTAATTTTTTCCTCAAAAGACCCATTATGTCTTGTTTCAAGACTCACTATAATTTACATTAATGTAATTACATCTTATTCGAAAGAAAACATTTATTTTGTTTAAAAAATTGCAATGCGTTACTACTATTATATTCAGATTTCTTTTTTTGAATTGCCGTTTCGTTATTCTGGCAACGATATCAGAGCCAGATGTTTCTTAACATTTAATTTTGTTCTACAAACATGAGTAACTACTCATAAAACGTTTATATCTTTGGCAATGACAGCATATTTAAACGAGTACATACATTATCATTCATTAAACTTTCACATTTTAAAATAATTGTGTCAACTTGATGTATTTTTCGATGTGTTTTTTGTATTCTTATAACAATGTGACTAAACCCATAATTTCATAAAGGCAAAATGCTTTCACATGAGAAAATGATATCGTGTTTAATGAAAACGCGAATTTTTATGTGTAAACCTGAAACAAAAGTAACGGAATGAAGGAAGAAAGATACTTTAAATTTTTATACGTAGCGTTTCTTGTAAATTAATTTAACTGTTCTTTAAAATCATCACTTTAAACTAAATATATATTATAAAATATTTTATCACGAATAAGTGCTTTTTAAAACCAGAATGATAGCTTACACTGCGGTTTAACTAGAGCTCCAAATGTCGGAACGAGATTTCACAATTTTACGGTTGCACCTATTACAGCACCAAAAGTCAGTTTAACCGACCACGAAATTTGAACAGTCTGGAATTGGACTATTTTAATAAAATAAGACTTATGGGGATAGGTCTTATATTTTGCAAATCCTGAAAAATCATAGTATGCCTTATTTTTGGTTTAGACCTTCGGTAAGGCTTCTCCATTATCCCGTCGACCATTTTTCATAACAAAATACTATCGCCATACTGTTACGCCAAATAAACTAATGAAAGAATGTTGCCATTGGAATCTCAAACATAATAATAAAAATAAATAATAATTTTTAAAAAATTGCAAGAAATTCGAAAAGCACCACTCACCAATGTGGCAACTTAGTAAGCTTAAGCAATAAAATTTACAATATAAATGAAAACAGAAAAAAATAATATTGGATATTTATTTATTTACATTATTTTTCTTAATTATCCCTCTCGGCTGGTGAATAAATGTTTGTGACGTCAGTTGAAACTGATCTATTGTACGTGACTATGCATCGCAACATTTTTTCAATGCTGTTTTCTTTTAATATCATGGCACCGCCATTTAAAGACGCAGTTTTTATTTTGATTAACGAAATAACTAATAAATCAGTAAAACATTATGAAAAATACAGGTAAATGTCGAATTAAAAGTCACTTCATGACATAACAAACACAAGTAATGTCTTCTGACGTCAAGTGAATGTGACGCCACGATCATGCATTTTTGGCCTTAAATCCTATAATTTGGGATAGTTATTTCTTATAAAAAGTTGTCGACGGAATAATGGAGAAGTACCTGATCTTCTTTTCGAGGGAAAACGAATGTAAATTATAAAATATAGCGTTTCATAATAACATAAGTCTTCTCTGATAGAATTTGCAATCGCTTGTTATGATAAGAATTTTTTTTCTCTCTCTTAGTATTATTAAATAGCAATTAAAAATGAAATACTTTTCAGAATACACGAATATATATCTTCAAAATATTAATATTTATTACACAATTCTAACGTCGCTCTGTCAGGATTTAGAATTCAAATAATCACCTGGACGTCCTTAAAATATAAACGAATCATACACTTTGATATTTAATGTTGCACATGCGCACTACTCACACAGAACCTGAATTTTTAAAATGAAATAAAAATTATGATAATAAAACCTGACAATTTTCATAATTAGATTTCTTATAAAAACGGATCAATAAAAATGTAAGGAATTTGTTTTAATACCTGACTTTAAACAAAAATAATGTATTCAAAATAAATATATATTTTTAATATTTAAATTCTGATAATTTTTAGAAATGTATAATTCCCAATAAATTAAAACGATATGTTTATTTGAATATTTTATAAAAGGCTTACTTGAAAAAATACAAGAACCATTTAGAAAATCAAAGTCATATTTAATAATACATTTTTCAATGAAAAAAAAAGAATAAAAAAGTATTCGGGATTTTCAAGAAACTTTATTTTTGACATGCAAAAAATCAATATTTTTTCAATTTTCTCTTTCCTGTTTTCAATATTTTTGAATAAAAATGTTTATTGATATTTTTGAATGAAAACAGTTTTTTCCGCAAAATTGTATAATTATGGGTATTTATAATGTTTGTAAGGATATTTTCGCCTTTTTTGCAATTAGTTTTTCTAATGTATTTATTTTTATAAAAAAGATGAATAATGACTGTATTTACGAAAGAAGAATTTTAGCAATGAGCAAAAACAACATGGTTTTTGTTTTAGGATATTTAATTTTTATGTAATTAATCATTGAAAATAAAACCTATCACATTTATTTATTTTTTGGAAGAAAGAACTTATCTTTTTTATTGCGTATTTCGTTAATGGAGCCGAAATATTTTATACTCGCAATTAATTGAAGCAATTACTTCTAGCTTTTTATTTAATACTCAGTAATGAAAGGGACTTTTGTACAGGAAATATATTTTGCTTCATTATGTTTTGTTAAAACAATTTAAAAACTAAGAAGAATGGGTATATATAGTTTATTAATTATATTAATAATTAATATAATACATACGTGTTAACATTCTGCAAACTTTATACAAAATAATTGAAAATATAGTCATTTCACTATATTTTACAAAATTTAATAGTTTGAAACAAAGAATTATTAAAATTAAATTTTAAAAAGTAATAAATACAAGAAATATAAGAAGTTATTACAAATGTAAATTTTCAAGTATTTTACTTTTGTATAATTAGCAGTAAATGAGTTTATTGTATGATAATTGTATTGTACAGACTGTCTTAAAAAATTAGGTACAAGTTAAAATATGATAATAAAAATGGAAGGGGAAATTTATGGAATAATTTCAAGATAAATACTCAAAATGTAATTGAAATGAAACACGTTAGAGATATTACTACTGTGACAGGTCGACTACTCTCGTCACGTGAGTAGGCGATGTTTTTGAATGCGATCGTAATTTTTGTCCAATAACCGTCCATGTGCGTAAAAGTTTATCAATGCTCTCTTTTCCTAACCTTCGATGGATGTGTGAATCTCGGAAATTGTGAGTTGCTGTTTTTCTTCGATATTTATGCAAATTATTGTAGCTGGTCAATCGATACTGTGGATATATAAGCGGTGAATTTTCGTTTAGAGGTCTACTTGGCATCGGTACTTAATAGCAGTACGTGGGAGTTAAGATTAAGCTGCATAGCTTTACGCGCCTGTTGAACTGGTGTAAGCCTGCATCAGAGCTCACCAGAATTTAAACGTGACATTGTTTCATCGCGAATTTGCACCTTATTGGATATTTCTTTATTTTTACACCGCTTCAAGTCGAAGGCTAAACCTTTTTTTGGTTAAAGTTAGGTAAAACGAGTAGTTCTCGCTCAACCTCCCTGCCCGATTGAACTTAATAAACTGGTTTTAATTCAAACCTGAACTTTTTTTGCTCTCTTGCTCTACCGCTCGGCCTGGTACTTAATGATGGCCGTTACACTACTATTTATTTAAAAATGACTCTTTTTTTTTTAGAAAACCACTGTCTGAAAAGTTTAGGCACGTTATGCAAGTGTTAACAAATGCTAGATTCGTTTCAACCAACTAACTGCTTTCTTTGAGCGGGATAACAACGAATACTCAATTTCCGAAAGTTATTCTGCAAGCTGAAGGTTCTGATGCTGAAGGCTCCGGAATTTATATAAGAGGAAATTTTAATGATTTGAAATTTGAAATTGATGCCCTTTACTGAAATTTAAAATGTTCAAATCGAGGGACATACAATTACGTGCAAAAAATAACTATTACGTTCGAAAACCAAGTTGTGGTTGGCTACGTGTGACAAGTATTCAGAACGATCGAAAAATTGCAAAATTGATGTCAAAGAAAATATGTCCATAACACAAATTAAAAATAACCTTGACGTCAATGTCTTAAAAACATAATACACAGTACGCATAGGAGAATGCAAGAGCAGTGAGTGCAAGAAAAATGTCTTGCAAACCGAGCATAAACTGGCCAGGATGTATTGTGCTTGAAAGTACAAGTCGTACGGGAACAAATGGCTCACCGTATTAATCAGCGACGATAAGAAATGGACTTTGGATGACGTCAATGGCTGGAATAGCTATTGACATGACCTCACGAATCAGAAGGGTACTTTCTTCAATAGACGACAAGGTGGTCACTGGTAGTGTAGCGAGCGATTGCTTTAATAGCAATACCTACCTGGCCTTTCTTCGAAGGAAACAAAATTCAACAAAGCGTCAAGAGGCACCTGAACAATATCTACTTCCATTCGGTGATATATTAGGGAGTCCTGAGGAAAGATTTCAACACGACAATGCTTCAATCGACAACTTAAATAATACACAGCAGTGACTTTCCCCACAAAATGTTAACGTTTTAGATTGGCCAGGTTTAAGCCCAGACATAATCTTAGTAATTGAGAACATTTGTGCTATCTTAATATTTGAAGTATACAAGGATAGAAAACATAGTATACTTCTGCTAAAGTACTGAAAGTGACCATTGAAGAAACATGGTATTTGCTGCCAACAATAACATTTCAAAAACCAATTGATTTCATAATTTTTTTTTTCTAAATTATTGGAAGTTATCCTAAACAATGAAATTACTATTCATAAATAGTACCGTGTAAACTTATTAATTGATGTTTTTTCCAGTGGGCCTGAACCTTTGCGACACTGTATTGTTACAGATTTTAAAGAGTTTTTATTAAAATTATGAAATGTACCCATTTATTTATTTTTATATGATTGATTTGAACAATTTTAGAGGGTCTAATAAGCAAAAAATAAGTTTTTTGTTTAATTTTATATTATTATTTGATAAACGATGTTTCTGGCTGTGCTAAACTTTTGAGACAGACTGTATGATGTTTATTTTTTCTAAGAAAAATGTGACTGAAAACATGGAGTTAAATAAGCTTTGAGTTAGGAAGTTTTAAATCTTGAATTGTGAATTGAATACTTTTGGAAGTGGGTTCTAAAACTGATACGTTAAATATAAAATTGTGGTGGGTACTTTTGGATCTAAAATTATAGTTGATTTTTTTTAAATAATTATTTTTCAAAACATTATTTTTTAATCGTTAAATTTTTTGATAAAAAACACATTTTTCTTCTTTTAATGGAACTTAAACTTTCCAATATTATGAATTTAATACGCAGAATATAAATTTAATAGTAAATGTCATTTTTCATTTTCATTTAATATTATTACATTATTACATTACAGAATTATTATATTTGTTTTATTCCATCTTTTCTAATCTTTAAAATTTTAGGAGTTTGCTAAAAAATTTAAAACTTTATTAATTATTTCTTTACATTAAAACATTTTATATAGGTTTCAAAAATACATATTTTTTCAATTCCTCGAAATAAAGTGGAAATTTGTAAAAAATCGCTGTGCCTAATTTATATATAAATAATAAAATTCATAAATAAATGGAGGAATAATTGGAAATTTCTACAGTTATTATTTTACCAAGCACAAAACTTTTAGCTCCGTAGTACATAATTTATCTACTGCTACAAAAAATATATAAAATTGTAATTGTATTAAATTTGCAATTTCAATTGCATTAAACTTTAATAAAGATATACGTCTATTAGTATGAAAAGATCATATAGATCGGTGGTATACAAAATAAAGACGTAAGTACTTTTTTATTATAGTCTTATAATAGAATGAGAGGCTTGAAAAACCTATAATTTTCGTTATCTACTTATAAAATTCTGTAAATATAACGAAATAAACGGTAAATAAACACGAAATGGGACTAATGATTTTTGGTTATAATTGTTACGTTTTTCGCAGATACATAAAATATTTCACACATGCATTGTTTAATTTCTATTGCCTTTTACAATTATTTTACGTATTTCAATTGAAGACTTGTTCCAAATCATTGCAAAGATCAGTAGAAACCCAGATTAAAATGCTGGAGTTATTTTATACATTTGACAAGAACACCCCTATAAATAATACATTTTTGTATGAGATATAAAATGTAGAAATAAATTGTACTCTTTAAAAATATACTTCGTATTAGAGGGAATCCATTTACATACAATGAAACAAAAAAATAAAAATAAAATAAAGAAATAAAAAAGAAAAGAAAGAAAGAAAAATAAAGAAAAGAAAACAAATGTATATTTTCAAAAGCCAGAGCTTAAACGTGATATTTCTAGGGGGCATTTAACTATAATTCTATGCCATTTTACAAATTCATTTTTGAAGAATAAGGATCAATAATGCAACTTTTTGACCCCCTAAATAGTGTAAGAAACAATTATGTTCCATGTAGGGGAGATGGGGGATGAATGGGACATTTTCACAAAAATGTTTATTTTAAATATTTTATTTAAGTTATTATCAATATTATATATCACATTGCATACATTAATTTTTGACCACATCTTATGCACAATTTTTATTCAAGATTATTATTATACATAAATATATTATGAAATTAAAAAACAATTCCTCTATATCCCAATTATCCCCGCAGCAGGGATGAATGGGACACACATATTTTCCTCCCTTTATTCAATGTTAAGGAATAATAGCTGAAAAAATTGCCTTCTGGGCAAAAGCTGAGAGATTGTAAATTGTAATATGATCTCCAGAATTATTTGTTAGCCAATATCATATTGGACTCATCTGAGCTTTGTCTTAAAAGGCCCATAAACGAAGCATTCAATGGCTGAAGACGTTAACTACAATGAGGATGAAATTAATTACCATAAATTATTAATTTATCAAACTATATAATATTATTTAGCTAATAAATATATTTTTGAGCATCCTCTAGGGATGAATGAGACAATCCCATTCATCCCATTTGAAATGTCCCAATCATCCGCATGATGCATATATTCAATTGTCAGCCATTTTGTCGCAAAAATTATTTTGTTACAATGGTTAATATTCATTCATTTTAATTACCAATATTGAGCCTTGAAATAAAAAACTACAACATATCTTAATTGTTTATATTGTATAAAATATTTAAGTAACTTCAAATGTAAAAAAAATTACTTTTAAGCAGAGTTTTCAGGAAATGACAATTTGAAGGAAACTGAAAACAGCCATGTGGTCTTGCTTTTGGTTCTGAAGCACACTGTGGTAGTGAAATCTATGAGGATAGGAAGTAACTAAAAAAAAATTATTGCCTGAAATATTGAGAACGTCCCATTCATCCCTTGTCCCATTCACCCCCCATCTCCCCTACGTATTACATGCATTATTTTAAAACTGAACATTAGTATTTTCAAGTTTAGGCAATACTTTTCTCTAAATATTGGGATTTCTATATTGTTAAGGCTTACAAACTTAAGTATATTTGTAATTCTTTCAAAAAAAGTTTGTTTTTTAATATATGTCGGTATTTTTTTAAGCGCAATAAAGCAACAATTTTACCTTTAAATAGCCTATTAATAACATCCCGAAGAAATATATATATAATAATAAAAACTTCATAATATCAAATAGTCGTAACTTGTTCATCCGAAACGTCAATCTGTGCTTCGCTGTCCGTTCTTTGTCACTCCAAGCAGCGTTGAGTTGCGTTTGTCGTTTATAATTCTTAGTACATAATTGTATTAAAATGTTTAGATATGTTATAAGCATATGTTGTAAGGTTACGTGCATAATATTTACGTTAGTGATACTCGTAATTGCCTTCTGGGTATATTTTGTACGATGATACAAAAGAGAGAGTGTTGTAGTTTGAAGAGAGGCAAATTAGGAAGTGTGACAAACATTCACGCTGTTTATTATGTGAATAACAAATGAATTGATAATCGACATATAGTTTCAACTAATCCTTGAAAGTTCTTGAATTACAGTAGCTACATACAGCTTGAAAAATGTATAATGCTCGGATAAAGTATAACAACTGCTGTTCCCTACCGAATATTTTCTTGATATTACCATTGCAAAGTAGAAACACATGAACGAAAACATTGTTCAAACGTATCTGTCGTTTTATGATACTTGGGGCACCAGAGACACGTGGACGAATTTAAACCTCATTATGCTGATTCCGGCGATTTTATCACAAATGCTACCACCTCCAACTGGTCCAAACACAATAACAAAATAAAGGAGAGTCTGATAAAGTTAGATGTTTTGTGTTGTTTGGACTTTTCTTACTGGACATATAGGTAAATTTAATGAAATGTGTATTAACGTTATTTTATTATGTGTATATTTCTTGGTAACTTATATCATAATTATGAACTTAATTAAAATATTTTGAACTAATATTTGTCTCCTTCTTTCTTACAACTCGCCTCATATAAACGCAGGTTAAGGATATTAAATTCGTTTGGACCAAACATCTGCCTTATGGTATTCTTTCTTCTGAAGAAAGAATTCTCTAAAATGAATCTCTCTAAATTATTTAGATTACTTACATAAATGTTTTCTTAATAAGAATTTTACAATATATCAAGTATTCTTTTTTATTTTGTATATATTAAAGCATAACAAAATTTAATTACTAGAAAGTGTATCATTATTACTTTTTGTTTGTCTTCTGTCTTGTTTCAAAAGAGTTAGTTTGTTTATATTTAATTTTTTTCTCCTAGTGAAGCATTCAGATACTTGATAAATTATATTTTTTAGCTTTTACATATTTTCTTATTATTCCTTTCTATTTATTGCTCTTTATATTTAAACGATTAAATGCATTTATATAAAAAATATTATACTTTCTTTTACTTTGTGATTAAATTATATGTACATTTACACTTTCTTTTAGTGTACCAGTGTTGGCTTAAATATTTATACTGATATTTCAAATAATCCGATTTTAAAAAAGAATAAAGAAGATTTTCGAAATGAAGTTACTCAGATGAAATACAGATACTTTACTATATTTCTTCTATGAATGATTCATATTTTGTTGAATGTATAATTCCTTTTGTTTTAGAATCTGCTGATTTTATCTGCCGTTTAAATTCTCTCTTTTATTTTCCCTTTTTTCATTCTTTTGAGTAAAGTAATGCTGTTGTTCTATCATATTTCATTTATCTAAAGTATTTCGTTGTGGATATTCTATGTAGAGGATCATCGTAATTTAAGATGTGGGGTCAAAACAAATTATTTTTAACAAAAAGGAAACTGAAAATTTTCATTTTGAATCAAAATGAAATTTACATTATCACAAAACACAAAATTGTACTTCTTTTTTAAATTTTTGAGTCTTTTAACCCTCTAAGCGTGTGGAACGTAATATTCCGTTCACTAAGCTGCAGGTTTCACTGCAATATATACAATGTTTAAGATAATATAATTCTATAGATTTAATGAATTTTAAAAACACTAAAGAATAATTAATACTCTCAAGGGTTACATTCATATTTGTAATAAAGTTTTATTTATAATGCTGAAAAAATCATATTTTTTTAGCATTTAAAACTAAATACAGAGAAAACAACATTACAAATTTACCCTTTTTCAAAACGCTCAGAGGGTTAAAAAAGAATAAAAAATATATCAAGGAGTTTTCTTCGAAAAATGGGCGAACAGTGTCAGATGATTAAAAAAATTAATAATGTTGACAACAGTTTAAAAAAAAAACTGAATAAATAAAAATGTTTTACAAAATAATAAAGATTTTTATACTAAATATGAACGAATAAGTTTTATATTTTTGGTAGCATGGAATGCTTTTGTGAAGTAACTCTAATAAATTATAGTCATACCTTAAAACTCAAAAAGAGATTTCGTTACGAAGGCTTAGGCAATTTTGCATATTATCATAAAAATGAATCTTTGTTTTTTCTTTAGAAAAATTAAGTAACAAAATTATTTGAAACAAACTCTTAAGCTCTAAACAAGATAATATAATAAAAACAATCAAATTATTTAATAAATCAATTTTTCGATAAAATCAAGTTACTATTAAATGTAGCCATAATAATTGCAGCGGGACAAAACGCCGGAAGAAAAACCTTGAGATTTTACCTTAACAATTTCTTATCAATAAATTTATGTAGAGGTTTCATTTATTTTAGTTATATAAAACAATGAATTTTTTCAAGAAATTGATTTCAATTTATTTTCCGTGTGAGCTTCGGAGTATTTTTTGTGAGTATATGTCATATTATGCCTACTATGATTTATTAATAAAATGTTTATTATTTCCATGTGGATGAATATATTGGAGTGCTATTGATAAAGAAGCACTTGAGAAAACACTAAAACTAATGAGTATTTAGTAACTTTATAAGTACGTAGAGAGTTGTGTACATTCGTATCACACTAATACATTTAAAACAATTAAATAAATAGATGAAAAATTATTTTTTTTTTCAGTAATGAATAAAATTCTCTGTTTTCATACTTGCTTGGAATCCAACAGGCGGATCGAATTTAGCTCAATAAAACAATATTCGAAAATTGTGCAAATTATTAGGAATATCAGAGAATTTAAACCAAAATTTCTCTTATTATTATTAGAAATATATTCCACAACTGTGCAGATTATTATGCAATTTAATGAATTAAAACTAAAACAGCCATTTTCATTCTTTTTATTAATACATACACATATAAAAAGAAGAAAATCATGAATATATACCTTCAATTATATATACATTAAAAACTACAAATAATTTGCATGATAATATAGAAATTTTGAAAAATCCTAATTTTTATGTATGAACCTTGTGAAATGGCAATAGTATCCTTCGCTATATGCAAATATATTTCTAGCTTAGATGATTCTCTATTTAATTAAAGAAGAATCAATTGTGGAAATTAAAAATTAAATTTATATAATTTAACCTTACAGTAAGTTATACATACTTTTAAAAAAATTTCCTTACTAAAATTATTTAACATGGATAATTAAAGAATTTTAAAAATATGCATAGTCAGATTGTTTTGTAATGCCAGATACGTATATTAAAATATATATATATACGTCAGAAATCATGTACAAAAATCAACATATTCAAATTCTTCCTATTTGCGCAATAATTTTATTATTTCTGCAAATATTCTTAAATGGGCTGTCTGTATTATACTCTAATTCACATATAAAATGCATTGTGATTTTAGTTTGTATTTTCAGTGTAATGGTTCATTACTCATAGGATACAATTTACATTTTTAATTTTATTATTATGAAAACATATGTATCATGAAGATGATAAAATTCTGTGTTTAAGTTATTACACATGTTTATTATAAAAAAATATGATAAAATAAAATATTAATAATTCTATTTCGCAATTATAATAGTCGCAAATTTACAATTATAATAAAATATATTTTAAAGTTCTGTTTGTATTTAAAAAAGATATATTATTTTTTTCAGGGTTGAAACGTTCTTTTAAATTTTAATGAATTTTAAAAAGAAAAAAATTGAGTTTTCGGTGGTAGATTGTTTAATTTTAAAAATTACTCAAATTTCTAATTATATTATTTATTTATTTATTTTTTAAATTAATTCGTTACAAATTTAGAATAATCGGAAGTTTTTGTTAAATCTTTTTCACCACAGCACGTTTGCATTTAGAATAAAGGAGTTTAAAAAAATATCTTCCTTAAAGAGAAAATAAATTAATAATAAAAATTAACATTGTAAGATTTTATCAAACAAGAATTTAAAGGTATTGATTAACTATTTTAAAAAGATTCTCTCAACGGTGCATTTCCAGTAAAAATGCACACACAACTACTTATAATATAAACTCTTTTATAAAGATTAAATATAAATTTTGTATAATTTGCAGTAATTTGCATACATGACGCATATTAAAAATACTGTATTTGAGGATAAGACTCTGAAACTCAAAATGGATTGTCCCACACTTTTGAAAAGTTCACATATAACTTTTAAAACTTTATATATTTATATTAATTTAAAATATAATAAGAAAATAACTTAATAAATAAGGCAAAAATAAGGTTTATTGGACATTTAACTAAATTTTAGTTAATTTCAGAATCTATACGTTTCAAGTGTAAGATCAAGGTTAAAAGAGCACATCCAGATTAACCCAAATGTTTCGATAAGTGTTTCCGTAAGATTAGAGCAGAACGGACAACCCTCCTATATTTGAGTAACACTATGGTGGTAATAACAAGTGAAAACAATTGCTTTAATTAATAAGTGAACACAAAACAAAGATCACTACTCGGAATAAGTGGTCACAATTTGCAGTTTGACCCATGAAGAAAAGTTAAAGAAAAAAATAATTGAGCTCCTAATGAATTAATAAACAATAAAAATTAAACTAAGAAATTATTGAAACCAGAAGGTCCCGTGCGAAGCTTTCGCACTGGGAATCTTTGAGATTATTTCCTGGTACGTTTTAGCATTAATTTTTTATTTACTGATTTATTTTAATCCAACAACGCGTTTTAACAAAATGTGAGTGTACTATGTCAGAATCCTGTTCAAAAAGTTTTCCAATGATACTTCGTTCATCTTTGTATGTTTTGTATGTGCATAGAAAAAGGAATGTTGACAACAGAAATAATATATATGATCCGCATTGTTGTTTTTCATAAATGAAATGAAAACTTTTTTCAAATCAGTGTTGTCACAAAAATGAAATACCGCATTATATGATGCTCAACAATGATTATAAAAAATAATAAATAGTACAAAAGATGTAAAATGTGACGTTTTCTTACGGGTTTATTTTATATTTATGATTAAAAACCAAAATTGCAATTGAAAGGTTTAGAAGAAAAATATATTATTGATTGATCGAAAGCAGTAGTATTTTACACGTAGCATAAAAGGTATGATTTGTTATATTAGATTGAATTGTAATTTAAGTATATTTCAATTTATTTTCCTTTGTCCCGTATTTTTCCCGAAGAAGACGATGTCATTCTCCAATGCACTTAAAATACAATTGTTATTTTTTCCCTTCGCTAATGCCTTTTTCTATCTTCGATGGGATTTTATTGCTAGAAATAAATGAGACAATATTTTGGCTTGAGTAATGCTGTTTGCAGCTATTTTTATCCTTAATTTTTCTTTAGAAGTTTAAACCTGCCTCTAAAAATTATTAGATACTGGGCGAAATACTTGTACGGGTCTACTGGTTAAATACATAACATTGTTAAAAATGGTAAATAATATAAAAAAGATAAATAAATAAAATATAATTAATTAACAATATTAAATCAATAACAAAAAAAACTATAAGATATAATTATAAAAAAATAAACTGTAAATTATAATAAAAAAATAAACTATAAACTATCATAAATAAAAAAAACTACATACTTACTGAAAAATAAGATTTACTATAATTAGTTAATTGGCGCATGCTAGGCGCAACTGTATTTCATCTGGCCCGTATAATACTTAAGTACCCATTTTTATTATTATAAAACAGACACAAACAATTTTATCATAAAACACACACAATGATCAATTTATTATAACACATACAATGTTTAATTTAATATAAAATACACGCAACCTGTTCTACCGGGTTGCCATACGAAGTAAAATATCGCCATAATCGTCTTGTTGCCTAGGCATAAAAACGCCCTTTTGGCACCAAAAATATATCCCGGTGCGTCTGCGACATCTGTATCAATATTATTTATATACAATTTACTTAGAATATAATCCTTAAATAAGTTAATGTACCATTACTCCGATACAGTACGCATATACACAATCATGATAAATAGAACAATAGATAACGCACGTATAAAAAATATTTAAAAATCTGATTAAAGCATCGATATTTTTTTCAAAAAGTACGCACGAGAATAAAATTGACAATCGTATTTTAACTGCATTAGAAGATGACGTCATCCACTTATTGAAAAACATGAAACAAAAAAAATAAATTGAATGCATTTCTAATATAATAAAGCATATCTTTTATTTTAATTTCAATTTTGCTTTTTAACCATAAATATTAAATCAACCCTTGCGGAGAAATCATACTTTATCTTTTTTGTACTATTTATTTCTTTTTATTCTTGAGCATTACATAATGCGGTATTTTATTTTTGTGGCAATACAAACTTCAGGAAAACCTTTCATTTCATTTATGAAAACAATGCCGATTTAATTTTTAATTAACGATAATTTTTAATCAAAAACATGTTTTTACGAAATGTGTGTGTACTATGTTAGAAGCCTGTTGAAAATCCTTTCGTATGGTATCTCATTTGTCGCTCTGCGTTTCGTATTTTCTTAGAAAAAGGGATGTTGACAGGAGAAATAATATATATGATGTATATACTGAAAGAAAAATGTAATAGTATCTATAAACAGAGGAAAATTATAGATTTGCATGATATAAACTGTTAAATTGAGCACTTTCCCCAAATGATATTAAATATGGTATGTTTATCATGTCTTTCCAAATACAACATTTGTATTCTCAGCTTGTGAATAAATATGTGTCAGATCATAAGATTACATATAGATTAACCCATTAATAATTGGTGTTTACATATGGTAAAATATTATGCCGCAAAATATTATGCCAATATTATGCTGCTCCGCAGCGCGGATCCTTTCCCTACAAAACGTAAAAAACTCTAAATTTAAATTAAAATATCTAATAAAAAATTCCAAAATCGGGCTTCGAGGTGCAAAACTACACACATACCTTCCTACCAAAATTTGTAGCTCTGCGTGCAGCGGTCTCTTCAGATCGCAGTCAACAGTCACGCAGACACACACGCATAGATACACAGACAAACTTCTTTCTTTATTATTATAGATATATTAAAAACTTTTTTTGCCTTCGGATAGTTAAAATTATTCCTAATTTTGTGTTACGAAACAAAAAAGATAACAAAAATGCAAGTTAGCAGTAAACAAAAATTAATTTTTTTTTCGATGCGAGTGTTTCAATCGCTTCCTTGCCATTAGCCAATGGCCATTTTATAAAAAAAAAAAAGAATATTTTATTAAGAAACAAGCGGTCAAAATAACAAGAATTATGTATTTATTTTATGATTAAAAAAATTTAGAAGCATGGTTTTAAGTGTTTTTTTAAGAGTTTATTTAAAGTAATTTCCAGCAACCTAATACTTAACGCACATTCTGCAATAAGAATTTATTAATCCAAAAATAAACGTTTTGTTATCCTTAGGCCATCAAATAATACAAACAATCTTTAGATTACTAGGAATATTAATATTGCCGTGTTACACAATCTTATAAATAATCCATGTATAAATGTATTTCATTATAATTTATGTCATATTTTCATACTCATACTAGAAATGTAATTATGTTTTGGGAATTCCTCGCAAGTGAATATCAACTGCCGATTTTCGTATTATTATATAAGATATTCTAAGCCTATTTTGTGTTTTCTTTATTTCTTTAGTTAAGCAAAAAAATTAGTTTCTTCATTTCAAAGTTACTCAAAAAATATCTAGTTTTCAAAATTTGAATTCTCAATTTTTTCTAATTTAGCCAATGCAAAATTTTCCATTAAGTACACTTTAATGTTTTAGTTGATAAAGCAATTAAGATATTTACTTAAAATAGTTAATTCAAACAAATTTCACAAAACAATTTCTGAAAAGTCAAATGTATAGTGTTATTAAAATAATTTTATATTCTGTAAAACGTGTTTTATTAAAAAATACACTTAAAATATGAATTCGTACAAATATAGGTAAAATAATAAAATAAAGATATTCTGATGTATTACTTATATACTTAACAGGTCTTACTGGGTATATGCAAAAAGTATTAACATATCTTTGAAGTCAAAATGAACACTCACTCAGAGATATAAATATCATAATTTGTTTCAATTCTTGCCTGAAAAACTGCAAAAGAAAATGGGTAAGACAAATTACCATCATTTGAAAAAATAGGCTCTAAAGTAGATCATAAAATTTACAATAACGTGACAATATTTTCTTTCATTTTGAGTTTCATAGTTCTCTGTTTACAGTTTTTGATGGATTTCTTTAAGATGCTAAAATATGAAAAATAGCAACTGTATAAAACTTAATATGAATAAAACGTTGAAAAATATGAATTTTATATTATTAAATAAAAAAAGATAGGAAAAGTTAATCGCAAACTAAACTGCTTACAGCCCAAAAATTTTCACTTTGTGCGAGTTAGCATTAACAACGGTCATTAAGAACGCATTACGTTAGCATTAACAACTCATTTAACAACGGTCAAACTCTCAAATTCAAATATCACAACATCAAATTACATACGGCCATTTGAAGGATTCTCGCCCCCCCCCCACCCCCAACGATGACGATTTGTTAATGTTATGAAAAAACAAAATTATCCTTTATTTTTTTTATTTGAAAAATTAAATGATCATATATTTAATACTACAAAGGTTCATGTAGTCTAACAGTTCATGTAGAATTAATTTTACTATACTTAAAAATAAATTAATAAACAACAAAAATTGTTAACATAGTCATCTTGCCCCGTTCTCCCCTATGGACGGATTTAAATCCACGTGCTCATCAGTGACGCTTTTCTATCAATGTCTGGGCAGGAATAATCGGAGACCACCAACTCGGACCTTATCTTCTGCCAGAAAGCCTGACGGGAAAAAAATACTTCACGTTTCTACAACAGCTGCAGCCAGACATGTTGAACGTCGTTCACCCACACATACGGTGGGAAATATAATTACAGCAAGATAGAGCACCAGCCCATTATGTTCGAGAGGTACGAAACTATCTGGAAGTAACATTTTCGAATCGATGGATTAGGAGAGGTGGTCCTGTAGCTTAGCCACCACGCTCGCCAGATCTTTCCTGTCTCGATTTCTTTTTATGTACACAGCTGAAGGTTTTTATGTATGATACTCCCATTGAATCTGCAGAAGACCTCGTCGTCTGACTTTCGGCTGCTGCAAGGGAAGTACGCGATATGCCTGTTGTGTTTCAGAAAGTTCGCCAATCTTTTCTTCGCCGTTGTACCACAAGCATAGACACAGTCGGTCACTGTTTTGAACGCTTATTGTAATCACATGTCATTATAAACTTGCGTTTGTCACTTAATTCTTCATTGTGTGTTTTTGCCTCGTATAGCAACATCAGTTTCGGCGCCCTCTAGCACCTTTGTGTTTTAATTCTGACCATGCATTCTTTGATGAAAGTTGCTTGTTTGGATGTGTCACCTCTGAAAATTTTGCCCATCTTTTATGAAATACCCTGTATATATATATATATATATATATATACTGGGTGTTCCAAAAATGACTGATGGATTTTAAAATTCAATAACTTGCAAACGGTGAAATATATTGGAAAAATTCTTGCAGCAGGGTTATGTATGATGTCAGGAGTTTTTTTACTGTGATTCTTGATTTTAGTTCAAATTTCAAGCAACAGATCACGCTGCCAGCGATTAGCGTTGAGTCGAGGCCAAAATTGATACCACTCAGCATTGATGTACCACCCCTTGAATACTAGAAGGCAGCTGTCGGAGGCGAATTTTTTTTCAGCGTTTGAACAGTCTCTCGAACTTCAACACCAATAATTTCTAAAAGTTTTCTTCGCCAAGTTTTTCTGAGATCATATAAGTCAAAGAAATTTTTTAGATATTATTGGTGTTGAAGTTTGAGGGACCGTCCAAACGCTGAAAAAAAATGTGCCTGCGACAGCCGCCATCTAGTATTCAGAGGGCGGTGAATCAATGCTGAGTGGCGTCAGTTTCGGCCTCGACTAAACGCCAATCGCTAACACCACCATCTATTGGTTAAAATTCGAACTAAATTCAAGAATCACAGTATACAAACTCCTGAAATCATACATAAACCTCCTGCAAGAATTTTTTAATTATCTGTCACCGTTTGTAAGTTATTAAATTTTAAAATCCATCAGTCATTTTTGGGACACCCGGTATATATATATATATATATGTGTGTGTGTGTGTATTAGTTATTAACCATTTTCTTTTCAATGCACTATGTTCAATCGTTCGATTTGGAGCAAATATTTCGAAATTGTCCTAGAACTTTTGGCCCCGCGGTTTTTGGAATTGATTTGCGAAATTTTGTTAAATTCATTATATCTCAATTGAGGCATTTGATTGAATAAACTTCATATGTAGTACGCATTTTCTGACATTCCGCAAAGAGGTCTAAAACCAGCTGCATGATTTCGAAAGATAACGTTTTGAGTATTTATCGTCTGCTTAAAATATCCTCAAGAACAGACTAGATGACAATCTGATTTTATATATTTTTGCCGTAAATCAGTTATATTAAAATACCGTTTACTTCGAGAATGCTTAAATATGTCTATAAACATTTTAATTCCAATCTGTTTGATCATTTATCTTGCGAAAACTCCACTGATTCTTCAACGTTTGCCACTATTAATTTAATCCATTCGACTGTATTTATATATTTTTTAACTGACTGCAGCCACTATGGCTTTACATTAGATATGCACTTTAATATGACTAAAAAGTAATCTTTCCTCTGCAACGGCATTGGATATGTGACCGTTTGGAGTAGATCATCTTTGATCGTTGGTAACTTAAAGTTTTGATGTCTGTTCACGAAAATTCAACAACTTCTATATTTAATAGCAACTACTACCCTTAATAGCAGCACAGTTACTTATGAGATATTGTTATATACATGTATGTACATTTGTGTGTGTATGCGCGTTTGTATCACACATTTATGAAATTTCTGAAAATATTTTTCATTTAATTCGGGAGATTGATCTTTTTCACTTTATAGAAGAAATTCCAAAATATGTTGAAGACAATTTTTGTGTGAAATTTTCAGGTGGGGTTTTTTCAATATAAAAAATGCCAATACTCAAAGATATTTGCTCAAGTCAAGCGCGAAATTTACCAATAGATTTCTGCCTAAGAATTATATTAACATTTCCATTATAATAAACTTCATCACTGTGAAAGATAATGTGTTTTCTTAACTGTTTGTATGAAAAAGATCAATTGGTTGAAGTATATGTCATTTTATTTTCTGTTAGATAAGTCACATCGTTTTTCATTTAAAAGTTCTTTGAAATATTTAATTTTGTTAATGTTGAGTTAGGTATTACAATTTTAAAATAATGAATGACAGAAATGCAGACTTTTCTAAAGTGTATTTTAAATTCAATAAAATCACATATGTTAGATGACAAATCTTACGTTTAAATTTAAGCATATAATATTGTTTAATAAAAAATAATAGTGATTTGCAATATGTAGATATATTGACAGATATTTCATATCATTTACTATCAATTACTTGATAAAGACATTCGAATTCCACTTGATTAATTTTAACACAATTAGTCTAATTGGTAAATAATCATGTAACTTGTATTTTTCCAACTGGGTGAAAAAGTCTCCAGGTCAGGATTTGAACCAGGAACACCGAACTGAGCTATCCTAAAAGAATCTGGCAGACACAATTCACCCATCTAATCTTATTGATAAGGGCTGATAAGGGTTCTGTTATCTTTAACAGCTCAGCAGAATAAATCACAGGTAATGGAGCTCCAGTAAACTCTGGATACGTAATTACACTTGATTAATTTTTACACAATTATTGTAATTAGTAATCAAACCATATGAGTTATAATTTTCTGACTGACTTAAAACGTGTCCAGGCCAGCTTTCGAACCAGGGGCTTGGCTAAGCAAAAAAGTTCCCGAATACTTTCTTGATGTATACATTTGGATGTTTCAGAGATTGTTTGAGGTTATTATGAAATATTTTCAGGAAGAAGGGAGTAATTGATCATTTATTAATTTTTACTGTATATTAAAAAATCAAACAGAAAAGAAAATGGTTTTATAGAGTTTAAAATTCTGTTAAGGGATACCTGACATTTCGGGAAGGGGAATATAATGAATACATATTTATTTATTGACGCAAATACACACACAAAAATTTTAATACAGAGAAAAAAATATTTTAATAAAACTTTATTTTGTTATTTGTATGGGTATTTAGCTCGGATAAACGGGGAAGTGAATATTTCGGAAGGAGAGAGGGTGATTTACACGATTTAATACATATATATATATATTATTCTTCCAAGAAAACTAAAAATAGAGCACAATGGTATTTTAATAAAAGAGCTTTAAAAAATTTTAAATTTTGTGTACTGTTTCATTTTTTAATCCGGCAGACAGTTATTGAAAAACAAAACAATAAGCTGACATGAACCTAGATTTGCATGAAAAATTTACATGTAAGTAGACTTTATTGCTAATTTCAGGAATTTAATAAGCATCCATTCTAAAATGAATACAGTTATTCCTTACAGAGTATATGAAGATTGCCCCTTAGATAGATACTGCGAATTTGATGGAAAAAAATTGAAACACATGGAAGATTTGTGTAGAATTGCATAGACTGCAGAAATTGTGTTTAAAAAAATGCATTTGAAATAAATTATATGTTATATTGATTGTTTACCTTTATAAGAAGTACGAAAATACATTTTTATATCAAGTGTATGGAAATATACATTGCTATTTTAGAAATTTTAACAATACAAAAACAAAAAATTGTATTTTTGCACCTTTTTAAACTACTCTTCTCTAAAGACTCTTTAACTTTTGCAATTTTTTTCCACCATATTGAAAACTTTGTTTTAACATGAAATAAGCAGTCATCTTAAGTTCCCCCCCCCCTCCCGTAAAAAATGTCGCTTCTACTTTAGTCTTCTGTACACAAAGTTAAAAGTTTTTGTTTTGTAAATGTTTCTGTACTATTGCTTATTATAATATTTTTGAAATAATAAATAATTAGTCATCTAAATGCCACTCCAAATCTTTCCCCCCTTTTTCTCCTCTATCACATAAAATGTAAAATCATTTGATTCCATATATTTTTTAGATAGTAAATAAATAATCATTCATCGAAATTATCATACTTTCCTATAATTTCCATTCCCTCCCCTTGGTCTTCCATCACCCTAGTACACAAACTTTAAAATCTTCAAAACTTACTACATTAAAGACGTGAGTATAAAACATCAGGTATTCAAACTAATCAGGTAATTCAAAACTTATTTTTGAATATTTTTCTACAGTGTTTTGTTTTTGTTTTGACAACAAAAACAAATCAAACAAACACCTAACTTCCCCATCCCCACTTTGTCCCGTTTATTTCTCCTCAGTCCAGCATACAAGGTTTAAAATTTATAAAATTGCAAACAAAGAAAAAAAATCTTCTCTAATTTTTACTTTTTGTGACAATAAATAAATTGTGTATCCGCAGAATTTCTGATTTGTCTTAGCACAATTTGAAACTCTAAAACTCTATTTTAAACTCTTTAGTACTCTAGTTTTTTTTCTCCACTGTTTGTTGATTTTTAGTAACAATAAATAAATGATCAATTATTTTTCGCCCCAGCGGCAATTTCCACTTCCCGCATCTCTTCGCATAAAACTGACATCTCTAGATATGGGAGAACAATACGTTGTTTTTACTTAACAGTTTTCTTGTTCTCTTATCTCTAAAATTTAGTCTAAATTTAATGCAAGCATTTAAATTATTTATTTCAATTGTACATGCTGATACAAAACTACATAGTACATGTTAAAACATTGTAATATATCTTTAAAAAAATTAGCAATAAATATTTTTTTTAAGCGAAGGACTTTCCGTTTTGAAAAATCTAAAATGTCTCGCAATGTAACAAGCTTTATACAATTTTTAGCAGAATAATTACTTAATCTTTTCACCGGGTGTTTGAAATTTGAAGTAAAAAAAAAGTCCTTGAAATCATAGAATAAAATTGAAATTCACACGTAAAAATAAAACTACATAAATATAAAATCATCCAACAAACCGAATATTTGTTATTGATTTTTGTATTTCGAATTTTATGCAACCCCTTTACCATACATCTCTACAAATCATTGAAGGTTTTTGAAGGATGTCACGCTCACACACACACAGACATAGGATTGAAACATTGAATAAGGCCATAGACCTTCTAATAATACTATCTTTGCTCGTGGAATAATGCTTACATTTAAGCACCTTGGTTGCTACGACACTAACAAGTAGAGGTTCTGAGGTCAGTGTCACAGAATGCCGTGAACGTTTGCGTATCGATAGAGTATAGTTAGTATATATAAATATATGAAAGCGATAAAGCCCAATAACCAGGAGGTCTTGAGAAAAAAGGTTTCAAAATTTACGTCACAAATTATAATCAGATAAGTTTCTTCCTGTCACAGAGAAATATGTTAAAGTACACGATATAAATAGAAATTATATTATTTTAATTTATTATACAAATATTTTAACTATTTCGTGATTTTTTAAAAATATTCTTTTAAATTTTGAATATGATTTTTAAGAATCTCGGATTCTTGGTTTTGTCTTTACAGTCTACGTAATAACTATTTTTAGTAATTCAATATCTTTTTAGAACTTAATTTTAAGTACATGGACAGCCTTTCTAATTACAAACACAAGAATCCAAGATTTTAAAATTTACAATTAAAAAAAATTAGTTGTTTAAAATACGATATATTTTGAAGTACTATTATGATTAAAATGCCCTTAACACTAACAGAAATATTTAAATTCGCCAAATAATTAAAGCATCGTGTTATAATTTTATGTAACGTATTTGAATTTATTTCTCGGTGAAAAATATTTGTTTATTTATGCAAAAAATAGTAAATAAATTTTAAAACAAGTAAGATTTTGTGGTCTGTAGAAGTACCAAATGCCTATTTTTGTTTATTTATTTATTTAGATTTTACCTTTCAATAAATATATAAATATGCAAAATTTCATAGTTTAAATTGTGTCTATATAATTAAACTCTATTTAAAAAACATATTAAACAACAAAAAATAATTTGAAATGCTAAAAATAATTATTACGTAGACATTTATTCTAATTACAAAATAAAGAATTCGAGATTTTAAAAAAAAATCATATTAAAAATATAGAAGCATATTTTTAATAAGTCATGAATTTTTTAAATGGTTGGATAATGAAAGAAAATTAAATAATATATTATAGATTTATATTACGTATTTTAATTCATTTATGCCATTGTGGAAAATAGTACATTATTCATTTAAATAACTGTAAATAATTTACAATAACAAACAGAATTCCTGGTCTATAAAAATATAAATTGTCTACTTTTTTTTTACTTTCAATCACATATTTAAACATGGAGAATTTCATAAAGCTTTTTTTATATGATGCAAAACATAATTTAATTTACATTTTTCGTAAATTTCAATGATTATACATATTTTTTCCAATTGTAGTTCAAAGGATATTGATTAAAAAATTCGATGCGAAAAATGAGTTTAGCTGGGGATTCGAACCAAAACACAAAAATCTCGTATCCGGTACTCTATCTGAGTAGGCAGAAATTTTTCCGATTATAAACTGTGACGTAAACTTTGCGACCTTTTTTCTCAAGACCCCATGAGTTTTGCGCTTTATGGCTCTCATATATTTATATACTAACTATACTCTATCGATACAAAAACATTCACAACATTTTGTGACGCCTTCCTCGAAACCTCTCATTGTTTTTTATTTTTGCGTAGAAGGCTTGCCTATTGATTGCAGCGCCATCGATAGCTAAAAATTTTAATAAAAAAAAGGAACTATGTCATAGAATTTTCTGACAGTGTGCGTTACTGTCCTGAAAGAAATATTTCAAGAACTCTCACTACTAACAAGTTAGCTAATTTTAAAAACAGTTAGTCCATTTTTGGACAATTAATGGTAGAATTATTTAAATAGGTAGTACTAAATTCTAGATTAGAAGGAAACGCTACAGGAAGAGATGTAGATTCATTATTATTAAGATAAAAAATAATTATGTGACATATATCCATTTAGTAAATATTGTTAATAAACTTCCTTTCATAGAAATAAAGATGCATATCTGATAACATGATAGAACTGGATGCGCCTTGTGTAATACAATGTACCTGAATAAAAATAGCATTACTTTGAAAGATATATTTATGAAAGAGTAAAAAATTAGTTAAAGTTTTGAAATAATCGATATCAATATTGTCAGGCGATAGTAATGATTAGAAATATTCTTAAATAGTGAATTAATAGTAGAGTATAAATCTGCCAAAAGAATATTATTGAATAGGTCCTATATAAATATAAATATAATAAGAAAGTGCTACAAATTTTAGTTTTGAGGGGTGAAGAAGAATCGAATAAGACAAAATCTATAAAACATTATCCACATATGTTTAAGGGGAGATTACAGTTCATTGGTACGAAAAATAGACCATCTTCCGGATATATTTTTTTTCCATAGAAAGAATATAGTAACATAAAACTGAATTTACCCACTTATTATTCATAGTGTTTGCTATAAAAATATATTTATTTCTCAATAATTATTAAAATTGATGGAGATATTGTCATTTGTATATGGAAATGCTGTGCACGTACCAGCCTGCGGAGTGCAGTGCACAGCTTGTCAAAGTCAACTGCAACAGACAACATAAAATTTTTCAGAAAACATATGGGGGCAACAAACCTACTTTTAGTGAATTTGAACTAAATGTTTTATAAAATAGCAGTCGTTTGATAAAAATATTATTTTTTCACATTTTTCTCTCTCTTTAATCGTAGTGTAAAAAAACATAAGAAAAAACATTTACATATGAAAGGTTTATGGCCCAACAAAATAAATAATCTTTAATTAAGAAAAAATAAAAGATCCACCCAAACGCTACTTTACAACGGCACGATGAAAATGCCGTTTTAAGAAAAACGCCATTAAGTTTTTTATTAAAGAAAAATACCATAAAAAGTTTTAGTTCATCATTATATTTGGAAACTTACAGTTAGTCCGCAATTCCTGAATTAATAACTTCAAAGCAAAGAATTCAGCACACGTGCCGCTGTGTGCCGCCGGGTCCCCCGTGTACCTTTTTATCAGCCGGTCTGAGCTCGCTTTCAATCGACTATAATTTCTTAAATATTATGAATGTCACCAAATCGTTCTAAGGGCTTATATTACACACTGTAGCGAATTGAAAAATCTAATCTATATATAAATCTATATATATATATATATATATGTGTGTGTGTGTGTGTGTGTGTTTTCATCAAGGGTAACCTTTCCGGAAGGCTACATTTGAAGGGGTCAATCAAAATTATTGGAAACCAGCTCCATTTTCTGCTCACCTTTTCAGCCTAGGGCGATGTTTGTTAGGACATGGAATATACTACTTTCCGTAAAGCAAAAATTTGTCTCAAATTTGGTTGAACGAAAAAAGCGGCTTTGATTTGGACATAATCCGCTTTGATTCTAAAGACCTAATCTTTTGCCTTAGGATCAGGGTCCATAAGCCGTGTTTTTGTCCCATGAGATAAGACTAAAATTCGATTTTGTTATAATGACATAATTATTTCACTTTTTAATATTAAAAGTTCTATCCTATACAAATTCAATAATATATTTTGCATTTTGTTCGGATTTATATAACGTACACACGTTCAAAGTTCGTATTATTCGTAGTTTTTGATGAAAAATACGCAATTTTTCCTAATTTTACCTCAATTATTTATATGAGCGCAATCGTGCAATACTTTCTTCTGTACATATATTATAAAATACATCAAAATGTACAATATATGTAAAAATAAAAGTGTTGCAAAGCTGCGCTCATAGTAAAATATTAAAAATAGAGAGTTTATTAACTGCATTCCTTCACGTCACTAAAAGTCTTTGGGTGTTTAAACGTGCTAAAACGGACGTAACTATTGCTAGTAACTGCATTCCTTTACATTAGTAATAGTTAAGTAAATGAATGCAGTGACAAATGTAAAGCAATGCAGTTATTAGCAATAGTTACGTTCATTTTAGCACGTTTTTACAAGTTGCTGCATCCTAAAGTCTCTTAGTGACGTGAGGGAATGCAGTTGCTGAACTCACTGTTTTTAATATTTTACTATGAACGCAGCTTTACCACACTTTTATTTTTACATTTATTGTACATTTTGATGTATTTTATAATGTATGTAAAGAAGAAAATGTTGCACGATTGCGCTCATACAAATAATTGAGGTAAAATTAGGAGAAATTGCGTATTTTTCATCCAAGAACTGCAAATAATACGAACTTTGAGTTTGTGTACGTTACACTGTTAAAAATTTGCAGCAAACTGTCCAGTCAATTGGCCGTTTTTGTAGAAAACGGTTATATAACCGTAATTTAACTGTATTCTGACCATAAAATGAGTAATAATACGGTCAGAATATAATTAATCTACGGATATGTAACAGTTTTCTTCAAAAACGGTCAAATGACTGGACAGCTTGCTGCAAATTTTTAACAGTGTATATAAACCGAACAAAATGCAAAAAATATTGTTGAAATCGTACATGATAGAACTTCTAACATTAAAAAGTGAAATAATTAAGTCAAACAAAATTTAACTTCAGTCTTTTTTCACGGGACACAAACACGGCTTATGAACCCTCATCTATTTACGGTACAAAGAATGTTCAAATGGGATAATTTTTAATGAGTTCAAGCAAATGTTTACTGTGTGTTACATTATTTAGATAAGAAATAAAATAAATCTAAAAGCTAAAAGAATTTTTTTATAAAATATATTTTTATGACAAATCATTAACAAGTTATTTTCATTAAATTATGCTTCATTTTTTATAACATGCTTACAACAATCAGATGTTACTGAGTTTTTGTATGAACATCATGCACAATTTTGTAGAATCGTTATATCGTTATAATGAGTTTATAATCACAATTGCAACATTCAAATTTATTTTGTGCTTCTTAAAACACAAATTAAAAATCTTGATAATTTATTTTTGTTTAATTATAAGAACTTCGTGAAAGCAGAAAACGCATAATTTTTGTTGGTGTAGATTTTTCGGATTTCAAATATATTGTATAAAAACACTAATTTTAAACATTTTAAATTGCGTTATCGAAAAAGTTATAGATGACAAAATAATTGTAATGATGATGGAGATAAAAGAAAGAATATTTTAAAATTACAACAAAAAAGAAAAAACCTTTTGTATTGAGCAAAGATTTAATGGTTCAGAAAAATGCGGTTTATACTCATTTTATAAATCTATTCTCCCCTTATTTTAGAATTAAATTGCTTCAGAAGCAACAAAGAACAGACAGTATTTTAGCATATCGTTCTGAGACATATTTTTTAAAAAATAGGAAAACCTCTTGTATCTAATGAAATTTTAAAGCCATTTTAAATGGGAATTTAAAACTAAATCTCAATATTCTGTGATTCGTCTTTCAACAAAGATGATTTTTTAAATATATTTTTATATATTTCCTTACATGCACAATATCAATAAATAATATATCATTTTTAAGCCACAAAGAAATATTTTGAAATATACAGTAAAACATTGCTTTAAGTTTAATTTCTTTTTTTATTGACAGCTTTTTTGTTAAAAATCTAGTGGACAAATGTACTAAATTATACTTAATGCATAGTTCATCATTGGTAGTCTATATTTAATCCCAAGGCATTTACTTCCCTCATCCCCCGTGAAAAAAGTACGTGGTTTAGTTCAATTTCTGCCACAGAATCTCATATAATATTTTGCATACATGTGAACTAATTAAAAAATAAAATTATTTACGTTCATTTGCCAAGCATTAGTGCTCATTTGTAATGGAATTCGGAATGACCAACTTTAATATATATAACCTTCTTTAATAAAATAATTCATTCAAAAACTTTTTTATTCATTATATATCAGTCGGATATTTATGTTAGCATAAAAACGAAATGGCATCAATATGAGAGGCATCTCAAAGTGTTATAACTGTAGGAGATATAGAATTTCACCTTTTCCAGAATCAGTGTTGAACAATATTCTTTTTATTCATATTGGCACTCATTTATATGAATGACAAACAAATATTTTTTATGAAAGGACCGATTGAGTGCCCAGTTTCATTTTTGCACTTCGGTCTATTTCTCATGAAAACACAGGAATGTTACATTCTAAAGAACCGCATTAACTCATCTCTATCTATAAGAAACAAAGTAGCTACAGATTTCTCATGTCGAAACATTGAAAAACAAGAACGTAAAATCATGCATCAGACATAGATTATGAAACACTTTCGAACACTAGAAGAATATTGTTCAGAAATTTCCTTTTTTCAACCAAGAAATTATATATCGAAAAAAAAACAATTTAAACAGTTATGCATAACGCAGTAAAATTCCGTTTACAAAAGTTATTATCCATAGTTGGTAATGCATGCGAATTCTTTATTACAGACCTGTATATAATCTGCAGACGGAATACACATCACGTAATACACTAACCATTTGTTGTTAACAATTGCATACCATAGTGTTAGTCAGTCATGTTACGGTTCTTTTGTGTGCCTCTGTAAATGAACAATAAATGCTACGCACTCCATAATCTGTAGAAAATATATTCTACTGCACATAAGTGATGCATATCAATTTAATGAAATTTGAAGTAATGCTGCATCATTGGGATACTCTGTAATGGAATTATTTTGCGCATCCCTGTAAATGAAATGTAAAACATAAGATAGACATCAAAATTTTCTATCCACATCCAATCTGGAGAAGGAAATTGCAACAAAGAACGACTTTCTTTTATCACTACCTTTACACAGATGACAGACAGAAGAGTCACGTTTTGATACGTTATCAAAAATGAGGAATAATAACATATATATGCAATTTAAAAATAATCAAATAGTTATAAAGTAGTGTTTTCTTTTCTTTTTTTTTATGTCTCTTTACTATTGCATCATGTATTTCCCTATTAAGTTTATCTGTGTGGCTAATTTACTGTTATTATGGTTTTTAATATTCTGGCTGTTAGTAGTTTTATTTAATGTCAATAATTTAAGTCTGATAACGCAGGGTTTCCCACGAAAAGTATTCGCAACGCAATGTAGTTTTGCATTAATGTTAAAAATTAAGTTAACTGTATAATTTTTGACCACAAATCATATGATCAAAATTAACAGAATTGAGAATTATGCAGATGTTTGGGAATTAAAGATTTTTATTTAGGTTCTCGTAGAGCTCTGTCCTTAACTAGCATGAACTATAAATTCTACTGACTGTATGCTCTACCGAAACTATATTGTTGAATGTTGATCACCTAAGTGATACATATCAATTTCATTATGTTTGCCGTATCGTAAAATCAATAAAATGCCCCGCAATCGTTTCTCCTCATGGCCCATAAAGTAGCGGAATACTTTTGTGTGTCCTTGTAAGCGAAATATAAATGCTACTTAATTTTAATAGAGACCATTCTATAGTTAAATTCTCTAACAAATATCAATTATATGGCAATCCGAGTTTAAATAGGAGAATTAGAGCTTGTGCAGACAGACAAACTGAAGAAATAAACATTTTTCATCTATGCCCGAAATTGTTAAGAACAATCTCGTTCAAACAGGGGAAAGATCTATATTGCGGCTTGATATTCGTATATGCCACAAACCATCCTAAGGGAACATCATTCGTATAATTTTTATTAAACGATTTCACATCGTTTTGGGTAACGTTTCGAAAAACTTTTCAACTTTTGATTTATTGTGTGACTTCTGAAAAGGGGTATTGTTTTCTTATGATTTCTTTAATTAAGTATGGAACAGTATAGAATTATTTACATTTGAGGGTATTTTCCTACTGCTAAGAACAATAGCCTTGAATAACTAACTACAGAATTCACTACAAGTAATATTAAATAATAATATCGGTATAAGAAAATAGATGTCATAAATGTTTATTTATTTTGAATTATTATATTATTTCGTAAATATATTTTAAACTAGTGTCTAGTTAAAAAATACTATTCATTCCCTTTGTTCACCCAAAAACGCGAATTTTATTTAAATGTTCATTTATAGAGGTTTTTCATATAAGGTAATTCTAGGAGAGTCTGCGCACAATTGAATAAAATAATAATAAAAAGTATAAATATTAATTTTTTGCTATACTATCCATGAATAATTTTGACTTCATTTGTTTTTTATGCATTTCCATTGCTATTTTGTTGTTATGCTGTAATTTAACAGAACAGTTGTAATAAAACCAAGAAAGCTATTTTGCGCAATCTGTACAGGGTCGGTGTGATTGCGCACAAGGGTAGGAGAGATTGTTATTAATAATAACTACAATTAAATTGTTAACAATAATAATTACACTTATATGACATTCTTGTAAGGTTTTTGTGAAGAAATATTATTGTTTTAGGAGTGAATATTTCAATCTAATGATTAAAAAATCAAAAAAAAAAGAAAGAATTTTATGAAAAATTAAATAATTTTAATTAAAGAATCAGAAAAAGCAAGTCTAAAAAAGATTACAAAATAACATTAAGTTACATGATAACACGTTTAACTTAAAATTAGTCAATTTTCGTTTCCACAGTTTCCATGTTTCTTTTTTGCTGACCGAAGTTGTCACCTTCCACAATCGATGCACTTATTGTTGTAAATGGTGCAGCATTTGTGCAACTACCTGCCACCAGTGGCGTAGCCAGGGAGGGGTTCCAAATGCTTTAGATACCAGTAATATTCTAAAGTTTTATTTCTCCTTGATTATCGCAGAAAGTTCTCTGTTTACATAATTCAAAGAAAACTTTACAATATTAGTGGTGTCCAGAGCATCTGGGCCCCCGCCCTGGCTACGTCACTGCTACTCATCCCGAGGCTAACGAAAAAGACAGGCTACCGCGGTGCATTCCGCTTATCTTTTTTTACAGACCGCTAGAGTGACGTGATGCTCGTTTCGTACACCTGCATTGGTGCATTGGTGCATTCGAGCATCACGTGACTCCGGCGGTCTGTAAAAAAAGATATGCGTAAAGCACCGCGGTAGCCTTTCTTTTTCGTTAGCCTCGTACTCATCCTCATTACCCTCCGTTTTCTTCCCTTCATTTTTTTTATCGCACTTTTTCTGGAAGTTTCTTATCTTCAGCTGTTTGCTTTTTTTTGTAGCTGCTTCCTTCTTAAGTCTTCTTTCATGTATATTTTAAGGATCGGTAACATCCGTTGCACTCTGTTTCCTTTTTTATTTCGATGGCATTAAACTACATTGAATAAACTACATTTCCAAAACTTTCGTAGGTGTATTTTTGAGAGTAACATTAGACTCCCCAGAAATTAATGGTTAGCAAATGCATGTAGCTGCTGCAATGGGATGCGAGGATAAGCCTAGAATATGAGAACTTTGGGTTTCAGTGTTTGTACGGAGTATTGTTGTTGAAATAAATTGGTTTTAATTCTGGCGGTAACTCAACGGTTTCAGGGACAGTTTAATTCATGCCTTGATCACAGCCTAGCAAATATGCGTGTTTTAGATTCACATCGATATTTAAAGGGTAAATTCCAGGCTTAGATAATTATTTCAAAATTGATTGAGTCATATGCTTTACATATAATTTGCAATTTATACAAATTTACCAATAATCTGCGTAATCACTTCTAGCATGGAAACTAATGGGAGCACTGCGCCATCTCTCCTAAGTAGCAGATGCGCAAACTCTCCAATTTCGGTAGGAGAGATTGCGTGGTCTTTTATTTACACATGGCCGCTTCTAAAACTAGCTATTGGTGTTCTCATTGTTAGTCTAGGTTAGTAGCATATGAGAAATCGTTTAAGTTTAAAATATTTTGTACTACTGATATTCTATTGAAATTCTGACGAATAGTTTTGAAAATTCAAGCACTTACCTGGGGAAAATAAAACAAATAGCAATGATTTATCCTAGACGCTTGAAAGAATCAACGTGCATATTCAAGTAGACACTTCAGTAGTGCTGTTGTACAACTACCTTGAGGGATGCAAGCGCACTCTATTCCTTACCCCTTAACATCTTTGTGCGCAATCTCTCCGACCGCGCCATCTCTCCTGGCTTTACCTTATAATGCATAAAGCATGCAGAAACTAGCAAACAGGCGCACCAGCGAAAAAATAATTTTTCATTGATTTATTTAGGAAAAGTAATTTTCTGGAAAATCCAAATATAAATCACTATTTCAAACGGAAATATGATGATTTTCATTAAGGTAAATGAATGACTTTAAATTATCGATTTTCTTAACTTACAAATAAATTGAAAATTAAAATTAAAATAATTAGTCATAAATAAATTATGTGTATTGATTGCATTTCTGCATTATATTTTTTGAAATAGGTATATTTCATACATAGATTCCAAATTGGAGAGAATTTAATATAGAGAAAATGCGGTTATTATGTAATAACTTATAATAAATATGTTTATGGATCGTATAAATACATTCTCTGGAAGGATATTTTAGATAATATTTGCTGATCTTTGTGATTTTAAATAAAATGTTTTTAATACTAACCATTTTCTAATGAAAACAAAATAATATTTTGTTAATTTTATATTATATATTTAAAGACACTGCATCAAACCCATACAGATCACAGCTGTTTTCGATAAAAATGATGACTAATGTTTTTATCAAATTTGACTATTTGTTTTATTTGCCTCTACTTGTATTTACTTCAGAGCATTCCTTCAAAGTGAATAACAATATTTTATATAAAATTCATGCACATATTTCCTAAAGATGAAATATTACAAATGTGATAATACCCAGATCTTTTCCATTTTACATTTGCTGTGTTTACACCAAAGAAACGTAATAAAAGCAGAAGTTAAATCAAATTTATGGGATACGAAATGACACGTTTCATCATAATAATGTAAATACAGCTTTTTTAAAATGCTTAAAATATTCCACTTCAACTGTTTTTGATAGAGAAACGATTTACTCATAAATGTGAATTGGCTATTTATTCTGGCCAAAGAATGTATTGATTTATTTATTTAGGGTTGGTTTAGAAAAATGCTGCTTTTTATTTCCCAATATCAAAAAATAACAAGAGAAAAGTTTGAAATATAGGATATAAAAACAATGGACGGGTTCAACAGAGAATAAGAGATTTTTCTTAATTTAATGAAAATCTTTTTCTTGGATTTTTTGTAATACGTGGTTTAAATAAATAAATAAATAAAACAATTAACTGGCATCCATATTTTTACGAAATTACTTTCTCCAATAAAATAATTTTGTAAATATGTCAGGAATTAGCGAATATGGCTTTAAGAACATCCTTGACAGATAACGGTACTAAAAATCAAGTTCATTTGATATTTTCTCTAACGCTTTGTAATAATTGATATTTTTAGAATTTGAAAAAAAATTAGTGTATTTTGTCTGGTCAATATCCCTATGTTTACGGATTGTTTTCTTTCCAGTGTAATACTAAAAGAAAAATTCTAGAGCTTTAGAGAAAATGAAAATTTATCATTATCAGTTAAAGATATTCTCAAATCCACATTTTTTGACACATTCTCCAAATATCTTTAATTCAGAAAAAATGAAAAGAAATGAAACATTGTAAAAATAAGAAAATTGTACTGGCAATCAACGTAACATTTTTACAGTGTAGATATTATGCAAAATATTCTTCCTCTGAAAGAATTTGTTTTTGTTTTTTTATAATCATGACATAAGTAGAAATACATTTAAAACTTTCTTTCTTAGCATACACTCTTTCGGTAGGTAAGGACCGGCTCCGGGTCTTGCTTCACTCTTCCTTCTTTGACAAAAAGCCCTTCATTTTCTTTTCTTTTCTTTTTTCTTTTTTTTGAGGGGGTGGGTAAAAGTGATAGGGATAGTTACATTTGTTAAAATAAATCATGAAAAATGTTAAGAATTTTTTTAGTAAGTTATAAAAAATATTTGTAAATATCCCGTTTTTAGATAGGTTTTAAACATTAGGATTTTTTTAATCACCCGTTTCTTTCCTTCTAAATATGATTACATGTTTTACTAAGTCTTCATTTAAATGTAGTTGTCAAAATGATCAGTAATGTTATTTTTCAACATTTATCTGCTTTTTGATGTATAATTTTTAAAAAATGCAGTACTTTTTTTTTGCATAAATTTGCATGCAATATTTTTTTTAAAGAACTTCAATTTTCGAACAATGCTGATAATGTAACATCGGCATAGTTTGTATTAATTGAGTCACAAGAACCCGGGAATTTTTTTATTTTACTGGCTTATGCACGAACTAAGCTGTACTATAAGCTACAAAAAGTTAAACAGGCATCTAAATTTCGGCCCATCTAGATTTCTAATAAGTGGTATGCAACCAAAAATATTAAGATGTATTCATTGTATAGTCCATACGCAATTTAAAATTTTTATTTTCTTCTATCTTTACAAGAAGAAAGTATCAGATTCGTGAAACTGTTTTCGACAGATTTATAGGTTATAGAGGGTCCTGAACACGATTTGACTGTTTTTAGAAAATGTGCGTCTGTGAGTCTGTCTGTCTGTCTGTATGTGACAAAAATTTTGTAGGCTCTGTATCTCAAGAACTAATGTACGGAATTTAATAAAACTTTATATGCAGTTAGTACCTGAAGTGCTCATTAGTTTTTGGTGTACGTCGCACAACAGGTGGCACTGCTATGCTAATTTTTTCAAGATTTTCATTATAGCTATAGCTCAAGAACTAATGCACATAATTTCATCCAACTTCAGATTCTGTTGGAGCTTGACATAAATAGACAGTGATTACGGTTTCGTGTAAATAGTCTAACAGGTGGGGCTGCTATGCTACATTTTTCATGATTTTCAAGAACTAATTCACAGAATTTCCTCAAACTTCAGATTTAGTTAGATGTTGACATAAGTTGTTTAAATTGTGTTTTGGTGATTGTTAATTAGGTTTTGGTGCAAATGTCCCAACAGATGGTGCTGCTATGCTGCATTTTTTTAGGATTTTAGCGATAGTCATACTTTAAGAACTAATGCACGGAATTTAATAAAACTTCATTCAGTTAGATTCAGTTGGACTTTGACATAAATTGATGCTGATTCATTTTTGGTGTATGTGAAACTTGTATGAGACAGAAGAAAGTTTTGGGATTGGCACATCCGACTAGTTAATTTTCGTGCAGTTTCAAAACATACAGAGTGCATTTAATTAAAACTAAATATATGTTATAAAATCAATCAAAATATTATAATGTAATAATATACAAATACATATATTTTTTTAATTCTAGCATAACAGAAAAACAGTTAAAAATTGATTACAAAATTCTCTCCTTACGTAAAAAACCATGTTGAGTTAAATAAAACATTGTAAAAAACAATCAGAAGGCAGTCGATATAGTTTCTAAATTATAGTAAAACAATCAAAACATTTTAGAAAAAAAAATCATCCTATCCAGAAGTCAAAAATAAAAGATTATTTACCAATCTCCTTTTAGTCAAAGATAAGCATTGTGTGACCACGGTGAACTTTTAAGCGAAATTTAAGAGCAAAACGAAAGTTTATAATATCGCAACCAAAATTTCGACACCAAAAAATTGCAACACTGAGAATAAAGTAATCACCGCATTTCAAATGAGGCGAAGGAAAAGTAGATTGGTTTTTAATCTCGGGAGATCTTTATATAAATACCAATGACTTTATTTCATGTTAATTCTATGAACTTCCTGTGAAAGAAGATCACAGACAAACACCATATATATATATATATATATATTACATTTAAAGAAATTAAAATTGGAGCATAATAATTTTTGTTAGAATATAAAATTTCACAATGGGAAGTCCGGTGGATTAATGTCAAATTTCATTTGAGTTAAACGCGAAAAGATTTTAAATAATTTTTATCTTTAAATTTAAACAACTAAATATTGAATTCTACAATAATGATTTTTTAATTGTGCATCGTCTATAAAATATTATTCCGTATAAATTAAAATTTTTTTTCGAATAAATACTTAGATATATATTTGAAATTAAATTCTAAATACTTTTATGGATTAAAACTCTTTAAAAAAGTAGCACTGAGAGCATTTAATTAAGGATTTAATTAATACTTTTCTTGATATAAAAAAAGTTTTAAGACAATTTTATATACTTGGGAGAAACTTTCTCTCTTCTGCTCAAAATAAATGTTTATATTTCAAATAGTGCCATTAAAATTAATATTTAAGTAAGTTTTTTTTTCTTTTTTTAAGTTATTTAAAATTTAACTTACTTTTACTTAAATATTAGTGTTAGGATGGTAATCAGCATAAAAGTTTTATAATGCATGTAAGCCTTATAATTACTGAATATTCATCTCTTGCAATAATTAAAATAATCATCAAGTTATTTTATTTATTATCAAGGTTTTTATTTTAGTTTTGAAAATAAAGATTTACTGATCACCGATATTTACTTATTTAAATCAAATTTACTACTCTAATTCCAAATAATATATATAAAAAAAATAAGAATATTAATCAAATATTTGCCAGAAATCTCAAAATCTCTTTAAAAAGTAAACACGGAAAAAAAAGACTCCGATCATCGAAATAAAATAAAAACAAGTGGGTAAGTGTGATCGAAGATAGCACAAAGGGTTTCGTTTAATATACCTTTCAAAACACTTTATCCTTTCTTTAATAAATCCAAATAAATTTCATTTAGCAACAGAAACAGAAACAGAAACCTCCCACTCGTGGACAGCCAACCTCTCGGCATAGGACCTATGAGTCCACGAGGGGAAAACCTATATCTACCAGGAACCCCAGTGTCCAAAGACCCGGAATCCCCAGCAAGTTAAAAAAAAATCACACGAGCTACCCATAATTGTTTATTGCTGGGTGAGCCCAAAGTTATTACATGTATATAAGTTCTATATGAATATACTGATAAGATTACATAATAATATTAAAGATAAATATTTACAGATATTTACAATAATAATATTGTACTTAAAATTTTCAATTGTATTATGCACTAGTCTATTAAGTCTTTTAAAACATAGTTTTTAAAATCTATAGATCTAGAATTTTATATAGGTTATAATAATTCTTTGATATATGAAAAGTTTTTATTTAGGACATTATAGTTTTTATCTAACTTTTCGTAATTGGAAGCGTCTAATAGCGCACGTTGTAGGTTTCTCTTTAATGTTTTATTTTTATTGAAGTTAAAATGGTATCCATAAGAGGGCAGTTACCGAAGATGTAGTGCATAGGAGTTCCAGAGTTTTTGTCACAAGGACATCTATCCGTGGTTCTTTTACCGTGGAAGCTTCCATGGCCGCTAAGATAATATGCTGCTGATTTCTGAACACATAAAAAATTAACATCTACCTTATTAAGAATTTTATACGTTTCTCTTCCTTTCGTTGAGTTGGTCCAATCATTTTGCCAATGTGTGATGATTTTGTTTTTAAAATAACTCTTTAGAATGGATTCTGGAAATGGTAAGACAGTGATGTCATCATAATGATCTTCTGTAATTGCATTTTTTGCGAGAAGGTCTGCTCGCTCGTTACCAGTGGTGCCTACATGTGCTCTAATCCACGCTATTTTTATGAATTTATTGGGGTTTTGTAGTAAACTATTGTAGATATTTAAAATTATGGAGTTTCGAGGAAAAATTATCATGAGTGCATCTAAGGATGAGCGACTATCTGTCAAAATAAGGGCTGATGTAAATTGTGATTGTGTTAACCAAACTATTGCTTCCTGGATCGCATATAATTCGGCTTGGTAAATTGAGTTTATTGGGTGTAGTCTTACTGCATGAACATGGATGAAGTTATTATTAAGAGAGACTGTATATGCACTTGCCACTCCATTTCCCATAGATGATCCATCTGTAAAAATTTGTAGATGATTTTCCAATATTATGTTTTGGACAGGGTATCTATAATTTCTATATTTTTCAACTTGTAATATTCTGGAAAGCTATATTCTATAAGTTGCTTCCCGTTGCATAAGATTATTGTATATTATTGTATTGTTGATGTTAAGTGATCTGTTTCCTTGCTTTATCTCATAGACTTGGAATTCGTTTGGTATTTTGATGGTAATTGGAGGCACTCCAGTTAAAATATTTAATGCGTCATTTGAAATACTTCGGTAAGTTCTTATGATGTTTAACAATGCTATTCTCTGAATTGATCTAAGGATTCTGATGCCGTGGCAATTCAAGTTTGGATACCAGAATTTGGAGCCATAAAGAATCTGTCTTTCAATAACTGTTTGATACCTGATCTTCTTGAGGAAGGGACTGATTCCCTTGTTGTAATTGTGGAAACTTTTAAAGCCCGAAACAAATTGGGCGATCTTAGCTTTTAAAATACTTAGGTGCGATTGAAATTTTAATTTTTGGTCTAGTATAATTCCTAAATATTGTAGATTTTTAACAATTTTTATAGATTTATGTTTTATTTTGAAAATTGGCTTTCGATTATTAAGGAAGTTCCTTCCAAATAGGAGTGCTTGGGTTTTTTCTTCTGAGATAGTTAGATTAAGCTCTGATCATATATTGACGAATGTTTCTATACGACTGTTAGCAGTTTGTTCCAATGATGATCTGGTATTGCCTTCAGTGAGAACGACGAAATCATCTGCATAAACGATAATTCCAAGAGACTTTAATTTGTATCTTGTAATTATGTAATTGGCTATTAGTAACCACAATAGTGGTCCTAAACACGAGCCCTGCGGTCAACCTTTGCGTGTCCTGAACTACTCTATGAATGTGTAATTATTTAAACCGATTAATCTCTCACTGATATAATTTTTTATGAGCTTCTTTATGTGAGTTGGAAGTGGAGAATCATCTATTATTTCAGTAATTTTGTGCCAATCAATGGAGTCAAATGCTCCCTGGATATCAATTGAGATCATTCCACAGTATTTATATTTTTCTAAGTTTTCCATGAGTAGTGATTTTAGTTGTTGTAAAGCTGTTAATGTACTTTTTTTCTCTCTAAAACAATGTTGTTCTGGTTGAAGAATGGATTTACTTTCTAGAAATGTCATCGTTCTTATTTTTATCAGCCTTTCTAAAACTTTTTCCAACATGGGAAGAAGAGTTATTGGTCGGTAAGATTTATGTTGAGATGGGTCTTTGTTCTTTTTTCTAAAATAAATTACAATTCCTTTTTTCCAAGCTTCAGGGAAATGGCAAAATTTTAAACATTTATTATAAATTTGTAACACTAAATCTGGGAATTCCTTTAGCATGTTTCTTATAGTTATCGCGTCTACCCTATCATAACCTGGGGCCTTTTTAATGTTCTGTTGTTTTATTGCAAATTTCAGTTCTCTTAGGGTAAATTTGATGTCTTGAAATTCTTCTTCTGGAATTGGGGACATATTTATAAATGAGTGAATTTCATTTGTATTTTGTACACCAATTTGGTGTTGTAATAGATCTTGCTGTACAGTTATATATGTATCTTCTATTGTTGATGCTTCCAAAACTGTATGGATTAGGTCTGTATGTTTAAGAAACTTTTGCTTTAGAATTTTAAAAGCCGTGCCATATTTACTCGTGGTCTCATTGCAGAAAGTTAACCATGATTCCTTTTTGGCTTTCACTATTTTTAATTCGTATTCTGCTCTTTCCTTTTTAAAATCAATTAAATATTTCTCATTTTCTGGATTTCGTTTGTGTCTTTTACCTAGAGCATTTAAACGATTTCTGAGTATTTTTAAGCTATCTGAATACCAGTTAAGTTGACGATCTTGTGTAATTTTCTTCTTTTTTAGAGTCTTGTCCATAGTTTGAGTTAATAAATCATGAAAAGAGTTCATCCACTCATCTAGCCCTTGTGGTGTTTGTACATTTCTTAAAGAGTCCATTAACCTTTCTTTATTATTTTTTAATTCTCTATTGAACTTTTTGAAGGTTTCAAATTTAGTTTTATAACGGAATAAATTTCTTATTAATGGATCCGCCTTTAAATTGAATTGGATGTATCTGTGATCGGTTAGTGATGGGAAACTTGTGTCTACTTTCCATGAATTGATCAGGTCTCTTGATATATGTCCACATAACGTCAGGTCTGGATTTCCCTTCTTATTATTTACGGCAAAGGTATTGTCAGCTGCATGATCGTTTATAATTTGTAATTCTTTATTCGATATGCATTCTAGGATGACATCTCCTCTGTTATTATTTCGAGCATATCCCCATGCCTGAAGGTGGGCATTAAAGTCCCCCCCCCAGAATGAGATTGGAACTATCTTGTATAATATCACTTCATTCCTGTAAGTCTGATGAAAGGTTTCCTTTTGGTTTTGAATACTGAGATCCCAAATTGAGAGTACGAAGTTTTGTAATTAAATTTATAAATATGCTATTAGTTGTTTGAAGTATTTTAACGTGAACAAATAATGGGTTTGCTATTAGGATGCCGGCTGTTAGGTTATTGGAGTGATAAAGGCCCATGATATTGGGAGTCCTGTGAAGGAATTTTTAGTTTTATGGAAGTCTTGTACCAGGGCTATGTCTATCTTGTATTGGTGCATATATTTAAGTAATTGTAAATTTGCAGCTCTACAATTATTAAGATTAATTTGAACAACTTTTATATCATTTTCGTTTGGGCCATTTGTAGTTTTGCCAAAGTAGTAAGTGGTTGAGGAAGAGTAATTTATTTAATGAAACGATATCTTCTGTTATGTTTATAGACGCGAACGTGATGATTTTTTATTTATTGTGAGATCTCTCTGGTAATATATATTTTGAAAAACTTGACAATATGAGGAGTTAGCTGCGTGATTGTTCTCATAAGGGCAGCCATTTTGATGGTAAGAGTTTAAGCAATTAATACAAGTGTGTTTAGAAATTTCATCTTTTAATTGGCAAAACTCCGATGCATGTTTCTTTGCACAGTATGCGCAAATAGTATTTTTTCTGCATGTATCTGCAGAGTGTCCATAATATTGGCAATTATTACAGCGTATGATAGGGGAGTATGGCTTAATTGGGCAAGAAATAAAGCCCACTAGTAGCCTTCCCTGTCTTAGGAGCTTTATCGCCAATGAAACTTATAGGTCTAGCATTAGCTGGTATGATTGTAATTTATCCCTCTTTAATTTCTTGTGTTGGTTATCTGTTATATCTTCGTTAAAGTTTTCACTTATTTTTTGTTTGACTTCCAATATTGTGACTGATTTTGGAATACCTAATATTATGATCTTTTTCCTTTTCTCTGCTGCATATTTTATTGTAACTAACGATGTTATTTTCTCATTTGCTTGAAGGAGATCCGATAAGGTGTCTATGTCTTCCTCTGTTTCGGATTTTACTATTATTGTGTTTTTGTCTTTTGACAATGTACAGAATAATTTTATCTTATTTGTTTTTATATTTACGACTTTGTTAAGCTGTTCCCTGATCCCAAACATTGTGAGCTTTGTATTTAATTTTCGGGTCAATAGAAGAGCTGATTTGGAGTAAAGTGGTGCAGGTGCTGAGACTACCGATGCATATGTAAAATTATTTGGGAGATATTTCTCTCTTCGTAATTTCGGTTCATTTTGTGTGGTCATTTCAAATTGTTCTTGATTTCTGCATAGTAATCCTAATTTTTTGTTTAAATCTTCATATAAGTTTGTCATTGTGTTTAGTGTTTGGTTGTTTTGTTCTAATACTTTATTTTTAATTTCTATTTCCATTTCAAGTTTTTGATTAGATAGTCTTAGCTGGTGGCATTGAGTTTTTATTTCTTCCATGCTCATATCTTCTAGATCCTTTTCTTGATGAGCCTTAGAATTAAATTGTAATTTGCTGTCTTTTTCTTGTACTAGGCGCTTTAATTTTTCATTTTCTGTAATTAAATCATTCATTTCATCATTAATTGCTTTCAAAATCTCTTCATGAATTTGTGTTTGGTTCTCTATTTAAGTTTGTAGATTCTCATGTTCTAGCTGTTGTTTTTCTATTAGAGTTTGTAGATTTGCTATTTTGTCACAATGGTTATTTTGAGGATCTTCTTTTTGAGTTGTTCTTGTGCATTTAAGGATTTGTATTTCTTCTATTAGTTTGTTATAATATTTCTTTGCTTCTTGAGCATGATTTAATTCATGTCTTCGTAAATGGCGATACATCATATCCAATTGGCCTTCTAAGCTCATATTTTGCTCCATTGCCGTTTCAAAGTCTATCAGATTTTTCTCCTGTAATGCTGGTTGACGTTTTGGTTTTTTAATTGTATTTTCAGTTATATTTTGAGTTGGTATCAACAAGTTCAAATCTTCCACCAATGAGCTATTGCATGATTTTGACATACGGTCATATGTTATTCTTTTTCGACGTTTTTTTAATGAGGAGGAAGTTTCTATTTTACTTTCTGTTAAAGAAGCCATTATTTAAATATAAATTCTTAATCGATGATTTTAGTGTCTATATCAGTATATATGGTAATCAGTTTGTTGTGAGATAACTTTTCTTTAAAGATTAACAATATTTATAACTAGGTTTTCAATGACTTAAGCTCTTGTGACACTTAGTTAAAGTTCTAATAATCAATAAACGAACTTAGTGAATTATTCTAGATATACAACTTCTGATAAACAGGCATCACCAGAGCACATCTTCATTATCTACTAAATCGTAACTAAATTTCAATTAAATAACTAATAAAACTGTAGTTGGAGCATCACTAGCCCCCCGCCATACATCAGTGAAGGAAAGGGATATAGAAAGAGTATAGCAAAAATCAACAGCCTAGGCAGTTGGAAATGACTAAGAGAAAATAAATTTGGAAGGGAAAAATGACTAATATTTTAACTAGAAAATTAAAACAAAAAATTACAAAGTAACAATAGGGAAAGAAAATTTAAAGCCGAACAAAGAAAGGAAGGGGAGAGGGAGGAAAGAGGATATTTCCTGTGCTAAGATGATCATACACTTTAAAAACTTCATATAAAATAGCGCCAGTAATAAATAATGAAAATAATTACAAAATTATGAGTAAAATAACACAAAAAGTATTAAATAAATGGATGAAATACCTTAAAACACTATATTATAGAACCTCAAATAAGATGCTGCAAACTATGTACGATATTTACAATATTCATGATATGAAGGCCATAATAATTTATAGAATATAGGTATTAATACAAAAATACTAAACGAGTGGGATGATTTACCTTAATACACAAATATATTTGAAAATGTTGCAATATCTACCAGGACATTAATAAATAATACATATACTTTAGTACCGAATCGGACTAAACATGAAAATGACTTTTGGCGTATTGCAAATCAAAGACTTACAAAACGCGAAATAAAAAATCAGAGGTAAACATTTAGCAACAAAAAAAAAAGTCATGTTTTTTTATAAAGTAAAAATTTACCAATCTATTTTTTTTTTTTTTCGAATATCAACAACAACAAAAAAAAAAGTCATGTTTTTTATAAAGTAAAAATTTACCAAACTATTTTTTTGTTTTTTTCGAATATCTAAACCAGCGCGATAGCTGGCGAAGCCCGCTATTATACTCTGTCATAATAATATCTGTCATGTGGACTAAATGCGATATTTAAAAAAATAATAATAATTTCAAAATTAAACATGTTGTATGCCTTCAAAATGTTAAAATATGTGAATATTTCCATAATCGGGTTTTTATCATGATTCAATACGTCTCTCAAACTCATATATTTACTATTCTCTATTACTCATATTGATACTCGCTTTGTATTATTCTCAAACATTTGAGAAATCCATTAAACTTCCGATATGACGTCAGATTAATTTTCTTTTTAATTCTCTAATTACGTTTTATTAAGCTGCTTTCTGTACATACACATACTCACACTCCTTGTATTATGGAGAAATTTTTGAAAATTTACGTTCTATCACCCATATGACGTCATAATCTTTTTTTTTCAATTGGTGAAACTTTTTATTTCATTTTCATTTTTTACGTGGAAATCTTTAAATAGAAAATTAATTACTGTAGAAAGAATTTCATTGTGGATTTTAAATCTTTGGCATCTGCTATAACGAAAAATGTTTCAATTTAATAGGAAAAGTCTGTTAGAATTTTGGTTTTTATCTCTATTTATAAAAATAATACGATTTTTTCAAATTTTAATATTTTGAGCTTCATAGCAGATATTCAGTTATATATACGCAAAGTTTCAACTCTGTAAATTATATTGGTTCTGCGAACGGCTCTGTGACGGACAGACAACGGAGCGGGAGCAATAGGGTTTCGTGAGATGAACGAAACCCTAAAAAGGAGACGGTATAGCTTTTATTAGTTGCTACTTGAAGCCTGAATTTCCACCATAATTTAATATGACTTTGGGTACATACCCTGCACTTGCCTCATAATATCATGTTACATATATGATTAGCACATCTATGATATGGGTAAAGTTGCCAATCTATTTACTTACTTTTCTTTCTACACCCTTATGGAACACATCCAATATCCTTTAACCTTACTAATTTTATAAAGAAGTGGCGTTTGTTTGTTTGTTTTTTAGTTTTTTTATAGGGGATAATCTCTGGAACTACTGAACCGATTTCAAAATAGTGGTGAAAATCCCTGATCCAACATAGGCTATATTTTATGTCAGTGCCATTACGTCCAGGTGAGTGCAGGAGCGAAACACGTTCTAAAATTGCGACTTTTGTGATACTGAAGGAGCTAGAAACTTGAAATTTGGCACGGTAGTTACTTATAAGATGTAATTGCTCTCCAATTCTAAAAAAAAAATCGAAACTGAAAAGAGTGAAATGTAGGAAAAGCGTTTAAAAAGGTTTAAATTATGTTTTCTACGGAATTGTTAAATATCGAAATTTGAAATTCGACATGACTGCTACTTGTCAGACGCAAATGCACACACTACACTGTTTTTTTTTTTTCATTTATTGAAATTTAAAAAGGTGCAAGAGAAAAGAGCGTTCTAAATTACGGTTTTTGTGATTCTAAAAGAACTAGAATTTTAAAATTTGGTATGACTGTTACTTTTAAGATAGAAATGTTCCCGAAAGACAGCTTCTAAAACAATTCGAAATTTAAAAGGGTGAAATGAGCGAGAAGCGTTCTAAAAACGTTCTCAATTATGATTTCTATGGAATCGGTAAGGATAGAAACTTGAAATTTAATATTATTGCTACTTTTACGATGCAAATGCACACACAACTTTTTTTTAAATTAAAATTTAAAAGGTTGCAGGAAAAAAAAAACTTCTAAATTATGGTTTTTGTGATTTCTAAAAGACTAGAAACTTGAAATTTTGCTTCGCGGTCACATATAAGATATAAATTCTCGCTAAGAACAGCTTTTAAAAAAATCGAAATTTAAAAGTTTGAAATGATGGAAAAGCGTTCTACGCTGTAAAAAATGACCAATGTTTCGTATTTTATGAAAATATGCTATAACCACAAACGAAAATATAATATAATCTTCTGAGTTATCCGAAATTTTAAATAGCATGCTACATTGTCTTTTGAATCCCCAGAAACGAATAAATTTTCAAAATCTAAAGAATAATTTATGAAAACAAATTATTTTTAGCTGCCCGAATTTTTCAGAAACGTTTCCGAAAGGTTTTTATAGTGTATTAATTAGTGTCCTCAGGCTGGAATACCTGTTTTTCGAATGTTATCCATTCTCAAGGACACGTTTTCAGCCGCATAAGTTAATTTATACATGAAAGAGTAAAGAAATAATCTTAATTTTAATGTTATTGTTAACACTCTTAATTTTGCATGTTTGTCTGTTAAACAATATTTTTTTCAGCATGAAAATGTTTACTTCAGAATTGATAGCATTCGAAAAACAGGTATTCCAGCCTGAGGACACTCATTAATACACTATAAAATCCCTTCTGAAACGTTTCTGAAAAATTCGGGCAGCTAAAAATAATTTGTTTTCATAAATTATTCTTTAAATTTTGAAGATGTATTCGTTTTTGGGGATTCAAAAGACAATGCAACATGCTATCTGAAATTTCGGATAACTCAGAAGATTATATTATATTTTCGTTCGTGGTTATAGCATATTTTCATAATATAAGAAGCATTGGTCGTTTTTTACAGTGTAAAGACATTCTAAATTGTGATTTCTTTGTTTAAGGATCGATAAGAATCGAAACTTTAAATTAGACATGACTGCAAATTCAGGACGCAAATGCGCACACTACACTTTTTTTTAATTTATTTTAAAGTGTGCAATTAAAAAAAACGTTCTAAATCACTGTTTTTGTGATTCTGAAAGAGCTAGAAACTTGGAATTTGGCATGGCGGTTACTTTTAAGATAGAAATGTTTCCGAAGAACAGTTTCTAAAAAATCGAAATTTAAAAGGATGAAATGAAAACCGATTTAAAAACTTTCTAAATTGTGATTTTTATGGACTCGTTAAGGATAGAAACTTGAAATTTGACATAAATGCTATTTTTAAGACGAAAATGCACACACAACACTATTTATTTTTATCGAAATTTAAAAGTGTGTAGGACTAAAAAAATTCTAAATTACAATTTCTGTAATACTTTAAAAGACTAGAAATTTGAAATTTAGCATGGCTTTTACATTTAGGATTAAAATTCACTCTATGAATGGTTTGTAAAAAAATTCGAAATTTAAAATCGTGAAATGAGTGGAAAGCGTTATAAAAGCGTTCTAAATTATGATTTCTTTCAATGGAATTGTTAAAGAGGAAAATTTGAAGTTTGACATGGCTGTTAATTTTAAGACGCTAATACTCGCGTGGAACAGTTTCCTAAAAATTCGAACATTAGGAGCGTGAAGCTCTTCATTATTCTATCATGCATTTTAATTTATTAAGGTTTTTTCTTTCTGGCTAATTTACTGCGATTAGGTTTTATAATCTTGTAACTCTTTAATTATATTATAGTTTTATTTAATTTTTAAAATATTTAATTATCATCTGTTTGAGCATTCTCGAAAAATGCTTGCAATGCAATATAATTTTATATTAAAGTTAAATTAGATTTATTTGTACAAGCTCTAACAAGAAATTCATACTATAAAATTTAGCAGTATTAGGCATTGAGATAGATGTTTGGGAATTGCAGGATTTCAGTAGTCAGTTTCTCTTAGGTGCACAGTTATTCCCAGCAATGATTATGATGCTTTTAGATAAAATGATGTTGTAGAAAACAAAATATATTTTTGAAAAAATATTAATCTACAATTTATACTTCATTATTTAAAATATACACTAACGTTTTCCATTTACATCCATCCACAAAATATTATTTTTATTTCCATTATTAAAAATAAAATGCCAATACATGATAATTGCACATTCTCTATATTCAAATATCTTTGACCTTTAAAATAATATTTTAATGTTTAAATATTTTTAAACTTTAAACTTTATGGTTTTAAAAAATATGCAGTAAAATGATAACACAGATTATTCATTCATTCTAACTTCCTCACGTAACTATATCAGAATATAAACTCAGATTATTATCTCATACTTTCATACTTTTATAAATTGGTAAAGAAAAGCAATAATAATAAAAAAAAACACTGTCTAGGATTTTTCAATCGATAATAATTTATTCTTTTTTACTTTGAAATTTACCGTCTGCAAAAAAAGATATTTTAAAAGTTTTTCAAAATCACATTACAGACAGCTCAATAAATTGAAATGCTCATATTTAAAAGTCAAGTTTTCAGTCGATTTATATCTGTGAAAGAAATATAGTTGCAGATACTTTAAGGAAATATTTTTAAAAGTTAAAAAGTATTTTAAATGATAGTGTCGATAAAATATTTAGCTTTTTATAGGAAATATTTTATACAGTTCAGACTCAAATTTAAATGGCATTTTGATAAAATATTTCGCTTATCAGAAATAATGGGTCAGAACTAAAATTCTGTACAAAATTCTGTACCATAATAGCAACAAACATTTTCTTAGACATATTGAATTTAGTAATACGCTTGAACGAATGTGGGAAGCCTCCTGTGCAATTTTGCAATAATTGTCTTATGTTCTTCAATAAACTTTCGTCGACGGTCAGGAGATTGAACACTTGGCCTCTCGTGCTCTCTTAGGAGTCTTGACGAGGTCCCAGGTTCTCCTTTTCCCCTGAATTTTGTCCGTCGCTCCGCCTCTTGGGTGCGGTTAGCGAAATAGTAAATACCTCTGCTGGGCGTAGCTAGTTGAGCTTAAGCCGAAAGGTAGGCCTTCCCGCCCAGTTTTACTTTAACCTTGTTTACTTAGACATCATCTTTCACCATATTATACTCTGAAGTTTTGTTACAGCATTCAAAATTTGTTGGAAAGTGTTTCATAACGCTCGACGCATTATTTTTTCCTTGTTTGTTTTTCATCACTTTTTCGGACGAATTTGGGTTTATACATGTTAAAGAGTTTAATGTTCAAATAAAATACGAAACATTGGTGAATATAGTGTTATATCTTTTCAGAATGTCTTAATAAACTTTCTGCCGATTTTCAGTTCTAAACCGCTATAAGATATTTCAGTTAAAGTATGAAAAGGTTTTCTATTGTTTTAATTATACCTTTCGGTTCGAAATAACTGCTGATAAATGCAGTAAATAATAATAAAGGTATTTAGTGAGTAATTTTAAAATACGATGAATTATTCAAAAATGTTTTCCCATTAAACAAAAAAAAAAAAAGATGTGATTCTAAAAGTATTCTATTCATCCACTGAAGTTCTTCTTATCGAACATAATAGTAAAACGTTTATTAGTTTCATATTTAAAAAAAAAATCCTTTCAAACTAATATTTTTTAAATATTTTTTGTTGCGTTTAAAGTACAACTAAAATAAAAAGAATTGGTATTAATACGAGGTTTCAAAATCATTTTCAAACTGCTGCTTACACATTCTATTTCAACTCCTATACATGGCTATATCTCATTGGTGGGTTGGTTATTTGTTATGGCCGACTATCTGCGCGAGGGATATAGGCCGGTGGGAAGAGTGCCCTCCGTGATGGTCTTTCTAAGGGATCCTGGCCCGTCTTTACGGAAATGTTCGATAAAAACCACGGAAAACTCCAAACGGTTAGTTCGACGAGTGTGACAGGGGTTTGAACCCAGCACCTCTCATCTGAGAGCAGAGCCTTTTAGTCACTGGTGGGGCTTGTCTATATCGGAATTTAGTTGTATCTGAATATAAAATAAAAATACCGTTATCATACGATTTTTCTCTAAAATTAAATAATATATATATATATATATAAATATATATATTATTTACCATTTACGGCTTTTCTGTCAGTAGTAATTTATAACTTTTCTATGATGAAATTAATCGTACGTAAAAAATACATTTTAAAAGATTTTCAAAAGTCACAGTATAGTCAGATGAAGAAATTGAAAGTCTTATATTTAAATGTCGAGTCTTCAATTTGTTTTATAACGTAATAAAATGCTTCAGACATTCCTGGAAAAATACATTTAAAAGTTAAATGTGAACTTTAAATGATATTTTGATAAAAGTTTTCACTGTTAAAATCTATAAACGAGATAAAGATTTTAACTATATCAAACATATTTTTTCGTCCAATAAATTCCTATTTGAAGAATAATTTTAAAATAGGCACGAATGAACTTTTTCTTCATTTAAAAACGATATAATACTAAAACTTTTTCTTCCCTTCCATTAAGATTCCATTTATCGAATATAAAAAACATTACATAAATATAGTTATTAATTTTATTATAAAATCCACTTAATTGTAAATGTATTTTTTGTCCTTTAACTCTTAAAATGATTAAATATTGTTAATAACACATTCAACATAAGATTTTGTTGGAATGTTATTACGTGATAAGGCATGAATATGTAATCCCTCAATAGTAAATCAATAATAAATATTAGTTATAAATGCTTTAGTTTTATATTCTATGTGTTATCCAAATTAAAATTCCTTTTAAGATGAAAGCAAAGATATATTAAATTAAAAAATATTTCATAAACATTAAGTTCAGCTTGGAATGCACACAATAACAAATATCCTGAATAACAAAAATCCTGAATATAAATATTTACATGTTAGATGAATAACATTTAGCATAGTGTTAGGTGGAAATTCACACGAATTTTGGATTTAATGGTTGAGATAAATTTAAATAAATAATTTTTTAAGGATAATTTAAATTAAAAAAATTAAGGGTTGTTCATTAAATAAAATTTAATCCGTCAGTTAATTTGGTAGGTATGTAAATATCCGTTTTAAGATAGGAGAAAAGTTCATTACGGCGGGATTTCTGTTACGAACATCCCAGAGTATCTTGACAGAATTATTTCCCTGGATCTGAAAAGTGGTGGTAGTTTTTTTCTGAGTTTTTTTGTAGTAAACGACTGTAAAATGTCTCACAGTGGTGAATGAACTCTTCGTAAACAAGAGAAGAAAAAACAAAAACAAAAAAAAAAACATGCTGTTTTCCAGACGCGTTTCTCAGAAATGAAATGTTTCATGGAGGTCCCATGTATTCCCACCGTAATGTCTGGAATACATATTTTACATAAATGTTTAAAAATTTGGCAAGCAGGGGGATCCATCTGTTTTTGTATCGAATGCTGGAATGCAAGGAGGTCTACGCCCGTATACGCCAGAATATACGCCCGTTGTGTTCGTGATTGGAGGGTATGTTTTTGTTAGAGGGGCAGTTTTAGCCTCAGTTGAATTGTGAGTGAAGCAGTTGAGAAAAATCGAAGAGTATATTGCGACGAAGTTGGTGTGGAAGCAAGAGATCAGAGTGTGATACTTGCACCTTACGAGAGGTTCCGAGGAAAGTACTAAGATGCCACACTTAGCCCGAATTTAAACACAAGGGTTCCTTCTATTGCAGCTATTGAGGGAAGGAGAAAATTCGCTAGGGTTAACGCCTCGAGTCCACAGATCCCCTGCTGGCGCGCTATAAAGATGATTTAGAACAAATCCTTGTTCTCCCGTTGCTTTGACCGAAGATTTCTAATGAAGAAAATTGCTCGGTTTTGACGCTCCTAGTACTGTCAGCAAAGTTTGTGCCAAGACGCCCTCTGTCGATATCCAATTAAAGGAACCTTGGTGTGTCTCAACAAGAGTCACCTGCATCAGGAGAAACAACCCCTGATTCACCAGGATAAATAGATCCGAAATAACATATAAGTAGTTCTTTTCTAAATAACTAACTTTTGAGGGACTTTTAATTCAGGAGAACATTATCTGGATATGATTTAAAAAACAAACATTTTTTGGAAGACTAAAATTTATTTGAACTGGTTGTCCTGTTTTACTAGTAGTATAAACAAACGTTTGAAATTATGAATTATTTTGTCTACTGATCATATATATCCTAAAACCGAAATACCGGAATTCATGACTTATTTCTATTTAAACTCACATAAAATAAGTTGTTTTCAATGTCTAATACTTAAATATTCTTGTTATAAAATCTTGACATGTGTTTATAAAATTTTCTACATTTGATCTATACTGATCTTGTTCTATGTATGCAAGAACTTTTTTTTATTTTTTGGAGATTTCTCTTTTCATAATAACTTAACTAGCCAACCCGCCCGGTGGCGTTTACAGGGCCCGAGATAATAATAATCTGTTCTATACGAATATGACTGAAATCTGTGAGGCTACCGAAATCAATTCGAATGAGGCAAACTCCGTCGTAATCGGGCTCATAGAACCCAAGATCGGTAAACTCACCCTGGCGGTCGAAAGTGCAACTAAAATACTTAAGGCTATAGATATTAAATCGAATGAGCCAAACACCGTCGTAATCGGGCCCATAGAACCAGGGATACACCTGTAGTTCCACCTTCCACCGCCAGGGGGCGCAATCTGTTCTGGAAGAGGCCTTTTCAGAACACTCGACCCAACCAAATTTCCTAATAGAATTGAAATTTAACCACGGGTAAACATTGACAGAATAGCCTAAATCGCGAAAGTGGGTTACGTAAACGATCGGTTTCGAAAAGGTTAATGTAGATAATTTAAAAAACTCAACGGTGCGTTTTAAAGAAAATAAACTTATCTATCAATGATTCTAATGTTTGTCCGTATTCGCATTTCCTAAATCGATGTCGATTTTTAAACCTGGGCCGAAAAACGAAAATCGCGTGAGTGAATTTTGGAAAGGATTTTTTCGGAGGGTTAAAATTAAAATTTTGCAAAACGGATACCAGATTTTAAAAATCAAAGGGATGTAGATTAGGCGCGGTATTTTTAGTTTTTCGTATCTTGTTTATAAACGCCAATTCGAATTTTTAAAGACAGGAGAAATTATTAAAAAAGCGAAATTGATTTACGGTTAAAAATGTTTTCGAAAGGGTTAACGTGAATTTTTTTTAAACTAAAGGTTTCTGCCTGAACCTGATAGAATGTAGATGTATTTAGGTGTGTTTGTTTTTTGTTTGGTTATTTTAGAGAGCCGATGCCAGATTTTATATACCGCAGAAAATCGAAATTCTCAAAAGTGAGTCCTGCGCGCGAATTTTTTTCGAAGGGTTAATATTCGTATTTTTCAAAAATAAATACAGTTGTCACAAAAAGGATAAATATGAATACTTTCGGGTATTTTTAGTGTTTTTTACCTTGCTCTGAACAACCAATACAATTTTTTAAAAATCGCCAATATCGCCAAAATTGCGAAACGGTATACAGAAAGTATACTTTTTCGAAGGATTAACTTTCATATTTTTTAAAACGAAAAGTGGCTTTAAAAAGTGCAAAGTCAGTTCTTTAATTTGGTGACCTTTGTTTTTCCGTATCTTTTGTAGTCCGGTGGATGCAAGACTCGGAAAACGGGAGAAAATAAAAAACATGAATTCCATGCTTCTTGATAAATTTTTTTAAATGGTTGAATGTGAATTTTTTTCGAACCAACCAGATCGTTCGAGACGTAAAAATATGTTCTTTGAGAATATGTAGGCTGGTTTTCCGTATTTTCAGCCGTTCGCCCATGGGGAATTTAGAAAAACTTAAAAAGAAATATGATGACTCGTGCTTTGTTTTTTCTATTCAAGGAGGAACGGAAAACGGCTTATAGGCATGCGCGAGCGAATTTCGGAAGAGTGACTTTTTATTTGTGATCTTTGATCAGTTTTTAATTAATAACTACTCTAATTTTTAAAATATTAAAATTCTGAGGCTCAGGTGCACCAGGAGAGGGTTTGGACTACTTAAATCTAAATTTTCAGGCTTCTAGGTGGGCTAGATTTTTCTAGCCATCGCCAACAGACACACACACAGAGTGAAACTTTATTTTATTAGTATAGATAAACTTTAAACTTTTTTAAGTTCTAACCTTTACAAATAGTCGTTATTTTAAATGGCTTTGTGTGTGTAATGTTTTATAATAATTAACAACAACTTTATCTATTTCTAAATTTAAATCAAAAGATGCATCATTAAAATTTTATTTTTATTTATTACTTATTTAAAAAAAATTAAGTTGAGGACACTTTTGTTAACCATTAATAGAGAAAAATAAAAAAAAATCTTTTTTTTTTTATTATCTCTTGACATTTTGATGGTTTAAACGTTTAAAATTTAACGATCTAATGTTAAAATGATTTAATTGTTACGGATTAAGCTGTTTGGTTAATAATTGAAATTAAGTGTTGTATTGTGATTTAAATGTTTTTATTCCTTAATATTTAATATATGATTTTTAATAAATCCATTAGTAATATTGAAAGAAAGGCCATTTCAATTTATCTTTAAATATACTTGAAATAAGTAAAGTTTATTGAAGCATAACAAACTTAAAAATGATACTTTATTTTAAGTAAATGTCTGTTAATGGGATTGCTATTAAATACTTTTAAACTTAGGAGACTTATAAGAGAAATTATTTATATTGATCCAAGCAGGGAAGACCGAGCTATGCTCGGTCAAAATTAAATTTGAATTCAAATATCATAACCCATGACCAAAATGACCCACTAATTAAATTTTCTCGAACATGTGACTTGGCCCAACAGTCTTCTCGTGCCAGAAAACCATTGGATGCAAAATGTATTGTAAATAGTCTGAACCGTTTTTAAGATAAAATAGCTTAACCCTTAATGACCCATGACCAAAATGACCCACTAAACGAAATTTCTCGAACATGTGACCTAGCCCAACAGTCTTCTCGCGTCCAAAAACCATAGGATGCAAAATTTAGTGTAAATAGTCCGAGCCATTTTAAATATAAAAAATCTTGACCCATAGTGATCCATGACCAAAATGACTCACTAATTGAATTTTCTTGAACATGTGACCTAGCCCAACAGTCTTCTCGTGCCCGAAAACCATAAGATGCAAAATTTAGTGTAAAAAGTCTGAGCCGTTATTAAGATAAAATAGCTTGACCCATAATGACCCATGACCAAAATGACTGACTAATTGAATTTTCTCGAACATGTGACCTAGCCCAGCAGTCTTCTCTTTCCCGAAAACCATAGGATGCAAAAATTAGTGTAAACAGTCTGAGCCGCTTTTTAGATAAATTAGCTTGACCCACAATGACCCAGAAATGACTCACTAATCAAATTTTCTCGGACATGTGACCTAGCCCAATGATTTTCTCGTACCCAAAACTCCTAGGATACAAAATTTAATCAAAATCGTTAGATCCGTTTTTTAGATAAAACTAATTTGACCCGCGTTGACCCCAAAATAACCCACTAATTGAAAGTTCTCGAACATGTGACCCAGCCCAATAGTCTTCTTGTGCCCGAAAATGGTCGGATACAAAATTTCGTCAAAATCGTTTGAACCGTTTTTTAGATACAATTAGCTTGACCATGACCCAAACTGACCCAAACTGACCCACTAATAAATTTTTTTCGAATATGTGACCTAGCCCAGTGGTTTTCTGGTGCCCCAAAACAGTAGGATACTAAATTTCGTCAAAATCGTTAGAGCCATTTTTAAGATAAAATTTGCATATATATATATATATATATAACCACACACAAAATTTGCTCGTATTAGAATATATGGTATAAATAGTAACTGAATTTTCTATTTTACTTTTTTATTTATTTGGAAGTGAGTGAATAAGATTGAAAAGGCTGCCGATATATATATATATATATATATATATATATCCACACACAAAATTTGCTCGTATTAGAATATATGGTATAAATAGTAACTGAATTTTCTATTTTACTTTTTTATTTATTTGGAAGTGAGTGAATAAGATTGAAAAGGCTGCCGATTACTTTCAGGGGATATTTTATTGGGTTATATTAATTTTAATTTAAGTGTCTAAGAACACAAAGCAAACTAAAATTATTGGTTTGTCTTTTATTGTTAAATTCAAACTTAATTCTTTAACTTCTTTTAAAGAAGTGGTATTTTATTGATTTTTAGAAATCGTTAAATGGATTTAATGCTTTATTTCACTATATTTCACAAATTACTGGGTCTTCTTCAAAATTTAATTATTTAAAAACCCCTCGTAACAACAGTATAGCTTATGAGTTGCTTTCAGTGAAATTTCCTTTCGAACAACATCTTATGGTAGATTAATTTATGGGATTTTGATCCCTACAGTTTTTTAAGCATGTTACACAACAGAAGTAACAATACTGGGTGACAGATTCTCTAATACAACAAGTTAAACAGAGTATACATATTTTGTCACTTACACTTGGAGGTTGTTTCAACAAAGAAAACATTATCTTCCATCTTTCCCGTTTTGTGGTTGAATTCGACACTATATGAATCAGATTTTCTTTCAAGTTCAAACTTGATCTTTTTGCAGTGGCTTTGTGATTATTTCCACAATCGTTTCATTTGTTTACTATCATTTATCATCTATTATATGTTTTAAATTCAAATAAACGTCTTATATAATGATACTTTGCATCGCAGTGTTTAGTTTGGGATTTTTTTTATTATTCGAATTGTTTAATTGTCGATTGGTTAGTTAAAAATTTTTAATTGGAAATGTTTCTTTTAATTTCAGGTCTTTACATAATTTAAAAATCCACAATACCTCTAGAGGCCCTTGCGTTAGCGATTACATATTCAGTCACACATGTAGGACTCACATGTTTGTTTCACTGAGAAACAAGGAATGTAGCTATTGGCCCAAAATATTATATTTCCAGACGCAGTTTTGTTTGCAGCCTCTTGACCACAGTCTGCATCTGTCCTAAGCTAGGACATTTTTTTTAAAATATCTGGAGATTGAGATCATCGGTGTTCATTATCTTATTACTCTTTTAACTGCATTCTAATCTAAAGACGTTTTTTAGAAATTGTAATGTACTTATTTACATTAAAATGTTGAGATCAAAACCAACAATATGAAAAAATGAAAAAACATACAGAGTTACTATAAATGATTAATTCATTTTCAAATGGATATATATATTGAAATGCTATATATTAAAGGAATATTACACGCACAAATATGAGTGCTATGTGAAAATAACCACAAACTCAGCAGGTTTTCTGCACACTCTATAAATGTTCTATGTGCGCCCATTGAATCGCACGACATACGTCCAAGTGGTAGTTGAACTCGTTCCACACATTTTGTAGCTTGATCCTGTCAATGATCAGCACTGCAGCGTTGATCCATATCTTGATCTCTTCTGATGTTTTTGGTAGTGGGGGTACATAAACAAGATCCTTAATGTGCTACAATATTGCATATGCAGTTGCACACAAAAAACTCTTTTCGTGCTTTGCCTTCATTTGATACTGAAAGATACTGAACTCGTGCTGCCACCTGATCCACACAATACAAAATTGGTCAGTTTGCGATTACTTTCCTATATCACTCATATTTTACGTGCGATACTTTTGAATATAAAGCGTTTTGAAAATGAATGGATTTTTATAGTACCCCTGTATAAAGTTAAAGGATCTGCTTATATTATTAGTATATATACATATAATAATAAGAAATGTTTCTTTTTTAAACACTTTTAAAAAGAAATTAATATAAAATATAATATCAAATTTTATAATAAGTTTTAAACTAATTAAACAGATCGAAACATTCTAGATCATTTCTTTACAGAAAAATAGAATGATTTATCATTTAATATTTATATTCGGAATATTGTATGAGTTGTTATAATTAACTTTTTTATTTTAATTTATAAAAATATTTTCATGATTGTCTTGTATTTACAATATTTTCATTATGACTTCAAACTTCATATTTTCGCTTTGTCAAGTTATTGGATATTAATTAATCATTGCAAAATTAACTTTTTTTGAGATGTATTTACTGATATTCACAGAAGAATATATCTTTCATTTCTCAAATTAAACATATATATATATATATATATATATATATATATATATATATATATATATATATATATTGTTTTTATAACCTATAGCAGTTTTATGGTGTTTTTCTTGAATAATGTAAAATCGGCCAAAGTAAAAAAAAAAAGAGGACACTCCATTTCTTTAATAATCAATTTGTCTAAAAAAATCACGAAAATACCCATTTGATTGAGAATTATGGTTTCTTTCAAATTAACGTTTGAAAAAATAAGCTTCGATGACCGCATTCGTACCGAAATTGTATAAAACAATACAATTTCCAATCCTTTTCAATCCTGAATGCATAATTTTGACATCATATTTGTGTTTGCCAGAATATTTTACCATAGAACACCACACAGGAAGTCTTTCGATCATGAAGTTTTAAAGTCTGGAACTCTTAATATTAGTTTCATTTTCTATTGTACCAGAACAATTTGCAATGAAAACTAGTTAACAATAAAAATAAACAGTAATAAACATTAAAAATGTTATAATAAACAGTAACTAGATGGATGTGTGATTTCTAAAACTTTTTTTCTGTCTAGTACATGTTAGTGCTTCAAAATTCAATATCACACCGCCAATAGAAAAAATATTTTTTATCAAACGTCGAATTACCTCGATGCGAGCAGCCGATGTATAGTAATAAAATACGGAAAGTCCTTCTGGCCTGTACCGACAGGAAAAGATAGCCTCTGTATTCCTTGGATATAAGATTTTAGATAATTTTACTGGCAAACACAAAGCTAAAATGGGTAGAACAAGATTAAAGAAGATTCATTCCCTGTTCGCGTGAATATTGAATTTGAATGAGAATATCGCCAAATTTGGTGATATTTCACCAAGTATCGCCAAGATTGGCAAAAATTTGACGTTGGAGAATATAAATATATAGTGTTGGAACGATGGTTACAACAATGAAAGAAAATTTGCCGAAACCTTGTTCACTAAAACTCATTCTTGTTTCAAAATGTCAGCCACCCTAAAATTTCAAACTGCTATATCTTATCTATTTTTTAAGATTCAGGCAAAACGAAACTTGCTCCGGAATCCTTGGGTCAAAGCGGAACATTTAATGGAAATTTTTATTATTATTTCTATTTTTTGTGTACATATTTTTAAATATGAAATTTTAAGTGGCTATGACAGCCTCCCTTCCGGCGGCATATCCCTAAATTGAACTGAGACCTGCAGGCCATAGTCAAACAATACGTAAAATTTTGTTCAATTATATGCATAACTTCATACATTTTTCAAGGATACAATAATGAAAATTGCACGAAATCGCTATCGCAGCGCTCCTTTCCTGCGGAAAATCCTTAAATTCATAGAAGACCTGCTGGCCATGGTCAGAAACCTATAAATCAAATTTGGTTCAATTCTATTCATAACTTCATACACGTTTTGATGATACAATGAGGACAGACAGACATTTTGTAAAAACATGTTTTTCGGAATCTCTGACCCCTAAAACGTGTTAATCTATCGAAATCTGGAGGTCGAAAAAAAATTCGATTGCATTACTTACTTCTATTACAGATGGAAGAAAGTAAAAATATAATTAATAAACAAAAAATTTTGTTAACACACATATTAAAAAGATTTTCATAACGATGAATGATTAAATTAGAAACAATATTGCATAGTCTTGGGAAAAAAAGTTATTCACCGCTACTAACTATGCCGCATATTAACTTATAGAAATATGACTAGTACCAATTGATTAGTAATAATGTCTACTAATTAATGTTATACTTATATTTGGCTTAGAGGTCGTAAGCCTACATATGGAAATTGTGACAAATTTGAAAATTTTCAATACAAACACCTAATTGAATTTATATTTGGACTATATGTGGAAACTATATTTGGTATAATTTATCTTAGGATACTAAACGGCAAGCCATTCGTTGGCGTAGATTTGGAACTATGCAAGATTAAAAATTGGAATCGTAATGTTAAATTATTTTTAATCGTTTGAAAGCAGATTGCAATGCTGGTAGTTTTTGAAGCATAACAAAAAGACATCTTGACGAAATTATCCCTAATTTCGGATTCGCATATTTGAAGCTACGAGATTTTAAAAAATGCATAGGTTAAAATTCATATTTTTTAAACTGCAGAAATTTTATAAATTAATTAAAAGAAATAATTCGAAAAATATTTAAAATGTAACCAAAATTTACTCTTTAACAAAAATCATATTCTAATATATAATGACAGAGTATCTCCCTTTCTTTTATGACAAACTATGTTGAAATTAGTCTTAAGGTGATACTTTTTCTTTGGCGACTGTAGACAAGGTTTTGAATTCTAAAAGATAAAAATTTATTATTCATTAATTAATTTTGAGATTTTAGCAATGATATGTTATTCAGTTTTTTTAAATGCGTGACTTCAATTACTTTAAACTTTGATTCAAAAATTATTCGTGTATTTGTTCATTTTAAATTAAAAGGAATCGGCAGAATCTGGAACTCAATTTATACCAAATTTATTAACGCAATACACACTAAATTATTTATTTCTTATTGAATAATAAATGCATTTATTAAGTTCGTTATTGAACTCGCAATGCATATGCATTATACAGTTGATTTTGAGAAAATTAACATTTTACGTAAATAAATTATTACACCGCAAATCTAGAGCATTTTTCCACTGAATGTGCATAATGCGTCGTAGAACGGCATTTGTCTCGGTTGAAAGAATTTGTATGTCCTTATATAAATATTTGCATATTTAAAACTCTTTTAAAGGAAATATGTATAGTTAATTTTACAGAAACCAATATCATAAAACTTTTGTGACACTGGCAATATACATATATTTTATTTTATTAAATTATATTTCTCAATTATATATTACTTATGGAGCTAGGCGCAAAAGTATTTTTCCTAACTTTTCCTAAATGAACTGCTTAATATAAAATTGGAAAAATCGGTTTTTGGAATATACCATGAGAAGGCATAAATTAGTGCTTAATGCATTTTTAAAGAGCATTTTAAAGAGATTTTTTTTATATTTTCCTTCATATAATGCCCAATAATGTGTGGATTATCTTGGTTGTTTTGCTTATTAGTGAAAATGCACAGTTTTCAAATTTCACGGTTTCCGTGAAAATATTTTTTCATTTTTACATATCAAAAAACGAAGACAAGATTTGTATTTTAATGAGTACTGAAATTTCTCTTGTCGTTTTTAAAGTATATTTTTACGACCTTTATAAGAGAAACATTGGCGTGTTACAGTCGCAAAAGCGTAAAAAAAAATGTATAGGTTCCACAATACTGCTTCATTTCAAGTGAAAGATGCTAAATATGTGTTTCAGTAGCTTTTATTATGATGTAAACACAAATGATTTGGACTTCCGGATTTTTTGTTTTTTAAATATAACAAGTTCTTAATATAAAAATATATTAAATGCAAACTAAACGAATTCCTAAAATTAATTAATTTAAATTTTGCACGAGAAATACAGCTTAGAAACCTATAATTTAAATACATCAAGTGAGCATATGGTGCACTTTATTTTTTTTTAAACACAACCATACTGATTGGTAACGCTATTATACTGATTGACATTTTTCCAACTGAGTGAAAACTGAGGCCGGGAATTGAACTAAAACCTCTTGCTTAAATTGCCAAGGATCTAGATATTGGTCAGACCTGGTCAAAAAACCGGGCAGAGAACCGGTCGACACCACTTACTCAACCAAGCCTCTGGCAATAGAATCTGGTGTGTTATATGAAACAACCCAACGCAATTTACCACATGTAATGGAAATCAATTGAACGATGGATACGTATATGGGCATTTTCATGAAAAAATGGACATGAGGGTTGAAATTTCAAATGTCTTTTATTACTACAAATAATATATCAAATTAAAGGTAAAAAATATTACGCATATGAAATTACCGAGAACTAAGCTCTAAAAATATTTTTTTTATAATTTAACTAGGATCAAAGTTGGAAAAATTTGGAAAACTTTCAGCCTGTAAAATAGGAAGTTTTCATTCTGCCAGAAGCAATATTTAAAATAGCAGCATTTTCCATATATGCGTATATATTACTATTTGTGACCTTTGTGTATCTTTTAAAACACTTAATTTTTCAAAAAAAATTAAAAGTCCCGATTTTTAATACAAATATATTTACACTGTCTCTCTGTCACAACCGTCACAAAAAAAGATGCTTAAGTTATTATACAAAATGCATTTTTCCATGAGAATACATGAAACTTTCGGAAAGTCTAACTATTGCAAGTCTGAATAACTACAAAACGTTAAAAATTCATTAAATTTTTATTTTGTGTGAAATTTTAGAGTGATGGGTGTGACAAAATCCTTGTGACGGTTGTGACAAAATCCTTGTGACGGGTGTGACAAAATTCTTGTGACAGGTATGACAACATTTTAAATTGCTTTGAAATATATTTAAATATTTTTTAATGAAGTGTAAGATTGAATCATTCTTGTTTCTGAACATATTAAGGCCAATTTGCCAAAAAAGAGAAGATAAATCATGAAATATATATTTGAATTATTTTAGCAAATTGTGAGTTGGTAGCAACTTACTTACTTTTAAGTTAATTCTGCTTTGGATTTTTTTAAATGTGCTCAGGAGATTGGTGCAATAAAGGCATTGTATGTCTCAGCAGTGAAAATACTAGAAAATAAACAAATACTGACAGAAAATGGGAAGGCATCAAGTCTTATCACCACTTTAAAGTAAATAGTGATAGTACTATCCTTTTGATGGGAAAGACTGCCAAATCAACACTGAAGGAAGTGGCAGTCACTGCTAATTGTGAATCTCCCCCCCCAGAAAGATTTTGAAAATATCAAAATTAAATATTGGTGATTATCTTTTGGTTTCCCTGGGAGTAGCAAAAAGCGTAACAGCTTGTTCTATGCTAATGTCTTGAATATCAACTTCCGTAAGGAAGAAATAAGCTTAAAATACATGCAAGCCAGTGGGCCACACTGGATTTGGCCAGAGGAAGATGACATTTCAATTAAAAATTTTTCTGCTATTGTAAAAAAAGTATTTCTCCCATCACTTATAACGAGTAGGGGGCACTACAAATTTTAAACTAACTGCATAAATATGTTAGTTTTATTAAATTTCTTTTGTATATTTACTATTGTTGAGTTTACTGTCAATACTGATCACTGTATTTTTTTGGTAAACAACTTTCAAATTGTACAATGTCACACCCGTCACAGCAGGAACAAAAAATCTTATACATTAAATTAACTAAAATTTATTATGAAAATTACGTATTAAGTTTAATTTGAATCTCTTTTATTAGAAACAAATTGTTTTAATAATGACATAGTTAAATATTCACAGGAATTTTAACAAATGTGTATGGAAGTAAATACTCTTGTCCTGAGAGAGTCACATCCGTCACAAGTTTATTTTATTTATTTATTTTTTAATATTGAAAGCTATTGAAGTTATATATTTGCTCAATTATCCAAGCATATGCATGGAAAAACATAATTAAAATAATTTTCAGGGATTTCTTAGCTAATTTATTTTCCAAAATATAGATATAAACTCTTAAAATTTTGTCTGGATGTCACAACCGTCACAATGGAATGACCCATTTACACTTTATTATCTTTAACTCGAGAATACTGTTTGGTAATGATATCATGTAAATTGACATTTTTCCAATTAAGAGAAAAATATCCAGACTGAGAGTCGAATCCAATACCTCCGGATTAAATTCCCAACGGTCAGCCTGTTGAACTACTTGGGCAGACAACTGGCCGAAACAAATCACCCAGACAACTTTTTGCAATAGAATCTGGTCTGTTATCTGAAACAGCAGCTCAACAGATCCAGGTAGCTAAGTAGGCAGAGCATTGCCAATTAAAGCTGAGGGTTTGGGTTCGACTCCCGGCCTGGATACTTTCTACTCAGTTGGAAAGATGGCAATTCGTATGGCATCTTTAACAATCAGTATGATTAAGTTTAAAGTAATAAAATATATCTACGTATTTATCATTAAATGGATTTTCGGTATCTGTGATATATTCAATTGAATTAATTCAGGCAACAGACCGGATTCTATTGCCAAAAGTTGTTAAGAGGGAATTGTGTCTGCTGGTTTTTCAGCCCAAGCAGCTAAATAGGCAAAGCTTTGGCAATTTAAGCCAGTATTCTTGGGTTCGACTCTTGGCTTGGACATTTTTTTATCAGATCGAAAAGTGTATTTTCCTATTATATCTTTCCCAATCAATATGATTGAGTTAAAATAATAAAGTGTATCTACGTATCCATCGTTTATTGGATTTCCGTTATTTGTGATAATATTCAATTGAATTGTTTTAGACAACAGACCGGATTCTATTGCAAAAAGTTGTTCAGAGAGAATTATGTATGCTGGATTTCAGCCCAAGTAGCAAAATAGGCAAAGCTTTGGCAATTTAAGCCAGTATTCTTGGGTTCGACTCTTGGCTTGGACACTTTTTTATCAGATCGAAAATTGTCCTTTCCTATTATGTATTTCTCAATCAATATGATTGCGTTAAAATAATAAAGTGTATCTACGTATCCATCTTTTAATGGATTTCGTTTGCCTGTAATATATTCTGCGGAGTTGTTTCAGATGACAAACCAGATTTTAATACCAAAAGATTGTCTAGGTGAAATTTTTCGACTGCTTATCTGTCCGGGTAACGCAATAAGTAGAGCGTTGGCATTTTAAATCAAAGGGCTTTGGTTCGGCTCCTGATCGGGATATTTTTCACTCAGTTAGAAAACCGTCAGTTTGTAGAAGATATGGTGGTCATAAAATCAATTCATCTCTTTGGAAGCATTTATTGCGATACTTTTTTTTCACATTTCAAGTTTTGAAAATAGGATACATGAATTTCCTGAAAAAAAAAAACAATTTGTCTTTAAAATTTCAAAAGTATTAGCATAAAAGATTATCTCAAATATATTAATTATAAGATATACATGTTTTTAGGCAAGAGATATTGCTCAATTACCTGTACATCTATTTAAAGCTTGCGTTAGATAATACAAAAGTTCCCTTTAGAAATTCAAATAAGTTAAGTAAGTTAAGTAAGTGCAAGTAAGTTAAATCCTACCATTTAATTTATTTATTTAATTGTAATATGATTACTTTGAAATGCTACAACTGAGACAATTTAATTTATATTACGAAGAAGGATACAACAAACTTAACACATTTCACTGAAAAACCGAATAAATCACATAGCAAAATTACCTTTGAAAAATATATGTTCCAAAGTGGTTTTGTATTACCAGATTTCAGTTTATATTTTGGAAAAAAACATATTCAATAATTTATTATTTTCTAAAAGACTGTTATATAAAGCTATATATTTTATTCATTATTATATTTTATTTTTATTATAAGTTTGGATTATGGGTTTCCTATAATTTCTGAAATAATTAATTTTTAATAATAATTAATTTTTATTCTACTGTAAAGTAATTTTAATACGATAGAGTTTGTATTTCATAAATGCTATGTTTATTTTATGTAATAGTTATAATGCAGAAAAAAAGCACATATATGAAATAGTTTAAGCAAGTTTTCAGTCACCACAGCGGTGGAGATTTACATGATAGAGATTAGAGTTGTCGGTTGGATGAAAGTCCAGTAATTTTCGAATAATAAATTTAAGCGGAATGATATGTTGTGAATTGACGAAGTTATGAGTTTTTTTCTTCTTAAACCCCTCTTCCCCGCTCCCCCCCCACCACTTGGGTCCATTTTTAATGATATCAAAAATCTGTCATACCTAAATTTGTGGCCATTTTCCTAGAAGTAATAATAACTTTAAAGGGATTGGATACGTATCATAATTAAGAAGTTATGGGTTTTTTACTGTTTTCACAAAAAGTCCCCTCGTCCCCCCTCTTTGGTTCGATTTTGCCCAATAATGAACTTGATCGATATTTTATGACCCTTGACTTTATGTATCAGTTTCAAAAAGATTTATGCAGAATTATTGAAGTTATCATGTCCATAAAAAAAGTGATATAGACAGATAGATAGATAGATAGATAAAGTTTAAAACTGGGGATAGTTTTGGGTTCTAGGAGTCATGATCGGCGTAGATACGCAAAAAATTTTCAGAAATTCCAACTTAGGGGAGAATGTAATAGGAAGTATTTCCTAAAATAGAAACCCTGACCTATAATAAACCTGAAAGATAACTCATTTAATATAAAATATTTGAAATGAAATATAATCAGTTAACTTATTAATTTGCGTAACTAAAATTACAACGTACACATTGGATGCTAAGTGTGAGTGTTGGTAGAGTTTATATTAAGGAGCAGAAGATAGGCATAAGATACACAACTATGAAAATGGGGGCCCTTTTAACATAAACAACGCACAAAATTACGAGTGAACTAATCACTTGTGTTGGCTAAAGTTAGAGAGGATAAATAAGCACTAAGATTCATGTACGAAGAAATATAAAGCACTGCTAAAGTTTTAGGATAGGAAAGATGATTTTGTATTACTTAATTAACGGTCGAAAAGAGCTGGTAAGTTTTAAAAGGAATGTCATAGATTAATCTCAATGGAGAAATTAATATTTTCTTTCAAAGAAAAAAATAAGTTTTAATTAATTATATATGTAAAAAGTGAATTTTAATTTAAATCATTCGGACATAATTAATTATATGTGACGATTAGAAGATAAAATTATATTTTATCTTCTAATTTTATCTTCTAATCTAAATATCATCAGAACCACTGTAATGCATATTTGTTCGGAAAATAAAAGAAAGGATATTTTAAAAAAGAAATTGATTTTATATGTAACTGCATATTCCCGTACGTCTCCTTACAAATTATTGGCTGTGTAATATATATTTGTTATCAGAAAAAAAGAAAAAATGCTCTAAAGTGAAAAGCAAGCTTAAATTTTATAGGACGAATAATTTTAGCATTATTAATGAGAAAACAAACTTTTAAGGAATTTCAATATGCATTCCATTTTCGAACAAGAAATCTTATTAAAAAATTTACCGAGATTATTTAAAAAGGTTTAATATTCTAGTAATTTCTTGTAAGGGATTTTTGAAATTGAAAAATTATTAAAATGTCAAATTTTGTGTGTTAGAGCTGTATTTTAAATGCAATTATTAAAATCTTACAACTCCATAAATTGATATTTGAAAAGATAAATAATTAATGTGTTTTGCGAATTATTGTACATTATGTTTATCGTATAAATTTCATAAGGATAATTCAGACATTTTAGACATAAAAAAAATATTAGATATATATTTATTTTATCTTAACAACGCAATTTTTAAGAAATTGTTAATCGTTCATTAACCAGTTAATCTTTAAAAACATTCCTTCTTACTTGATTAACGTATTAGAGCGTTTTTACTTTGATTTCATAAATGATTTCTGGATTCCAAATATAATGTATGTCAGTATTACCGTAGTAATAAATTTTGAATGTGACATATTTTGGTATGTGCGGGCGTCATTTTTCAAAGAGATGACCTTTCATAAGCCCGCATTTTCCAAATTTCTCCGTATGTTTCCTTGTGTATATGCTGACCATTCCTCTAACAACAAATTCTAAATTTTATAAACATTTCCCTGAATTTTTCTTTTAAAAGTCACGGTTTCGAAATGAAAAGGGCAAATAAAAATTTTTCTTTGAAACTAAATTTTATTTATTTAAAAAAAAAGATTTGTTATTTAGAATTATTTAGAATTAAATTGTTATTTTTTTTTTTGTATAAAAATCACCCTTCAGACAAAATGGACAATGTACAATTTTATCAAAGAAATGACTATTGCGTCAGAGGGCACAGTTTGAAATAATACGATTAATTAAAATATATTCAATCTATCAAGTAATTATTAAAATAATGATTGAGGTTTATTTGGTTAAAAGGGCTTAAGTTGCTGTTTGTGGTAATTGGATTAATTATTAATAACACATTTATAAGGATATTGCAGTTTTAACAATATATGTATCCATTTGGGAACACTCTAAAAACATGGGTACATACTTTCTAGTTAATTTTAATTTTTGTAATATATTATTTTAAAACTAAATATGCATAGTTTTATACTGAAATGGTAGAATATGAAATATATAAAATATAAGTTTATAATAAAATTAGTTATAAATACTATCTGTAAAATATTCAGTAACTGTCCTCCTATTCCTTTTTTCTCAACTGGAAACTCACATAGAGCTCTTAACAAGTCATAAAAAACAATATTTTAAAACCTGTTTTCTGATAAATTTTGTTTTGTCTGATACACATTGAACATAAATGTTCCAAATGTGGAATAAATTATTAGCTACTACACATTCTAGAATAATATTTTAATTTTACGAATTTTAATAATATATTTTTTTTTATTGTACATGTTTTTTAAGTTGGACTACAGTGATTAACCTTTTCCAGACTGAGAGTGAGTCTTTTCAAATCAATCAGTTTTAATATTAAGTAATTTTAAAACTAATTTAAAAGTAATTTTAACTAATTAATTATGTTTACTAAGTAATTTTAATATTAAGTAATTTGTCTCGCAGTGGCGCGGACAGTGAAGCTCCTAAGATCACCGAAAACGAAGCAGCATCGACCAAGGTCTGTGTTTGGGAGGTTGACAACCTCTCTCGACTTCCGCTGCTGTGGGACCGTGTACATTAATGGGAGCTGGTGCATGTGAAATCTGTTAGTGGCTCCAATTTCCTCCAAGTTTAATATAAGCGTTACCTCTGGGGGTGCCAATCCAGGTGCCGGTCTCTCATCTGGAACTGGTTCAAAATTAGGAGACCAGCCTAGACGTTCAACATCTCTTGAGGCTCTGGCACCCCTTCTTTCAGAGAAATGCCTTGACACTTACTCAGACACAACAACAAGATTAAGTAATTTTGTGTTTTTCCCAATTATGAAAGTAAAAGTGAAATTGTAATTCACAAACTAGAAAAAAATATTACTTATTTCTTTTAAATAGGTAATAAGTAAATGTAAAATTTCATAACACTAGACTACTGTTCAAATTACTTAAAACTAAAATGCACGGAATAATTTCAATTCAGTGTAGTAGAAATTTTAAAACTGTTACTCACATGTCACACACTGTTGTCAGTGTATGTATATTTCAAAACTTCAACTCGCAAAATTAGAATATATATATATATATATATATATATATATATATATATATATATATATATATATATATATATATATATATATAACTATACTACTCAAAATATCATTATGAGAATCACTAAAAAAAATCACTTTCAAAGCATAAAATATTCAGTTTTTAAATTGCACTTTTGACAGCAATTTAGTTTAAATTAAATCTTGTTGTTGCATAATAAGAGTTTGCATTTCTTCATTTTTACATTATTTTTAAAGAGTAAAATTAATTACGAAATTTTATCCAAAAGAAAGAATTTCGATGGAAAATTCTTCTCAGTCGGGTTGGCACATAGAACTCCCCTTTACGAAAACACATCGAAATAATACGTCTATCATCAATAAAAATTTGAATTCCGGGGTAAAATAAATTGCAATTAAAAAAAATACATTTCGAAAAAATCCAATCATAACTTTTCGAGATATCAATTAAAAAGTTTAATTTTCCATTCAAAAACGAAGAATTTATTTAATGATAGCCGCAGGTGTTTGATTAAAAATATCTGAAGATATCGGTCTTGGTAAAAATTTTGAAAGCAGTTTTAAAAGGGGCATGTAAATTATTTGATCTAATTATGCTACGGTTTCGAAATTAACACCGTGCGATTCGTCTCACTTTCAGAATTAATCATTTTAAAAAAATGAACGAAATCCTCCCATTAGAAACTATTATATTAATTTTTCTAATTAATTGGATTGCATAAAATATTTCTTTTGACGTGCTTTTTCATAGCTCACAGTTGTCTCGGAGCGAAACGGCAGATTTTTAACGTACTGGGACATTTAAAGCTCCATTAAAATTCTTTGAAATATTTATCGATTTGAAAACTATGCATCTTTGCGTATTTCTTAAAGGTGATTCCAAAGTTGTCATTTTCATAAACATCCGATAGTTAGAACCCCAGATATTAATTAATATTTGATTAAATTGATTGTAGAAAAAGAATTGATTTTTCATGCTAGACATCTCAACATTTTATCAGACGAATGAAAGATTTCATATTGAGCAAATTCGGGCTCTATTATTATTATTATTATTATTATTATTATTATTATTATTATTATTATTATTATTGAAATATTGCATTTATCGCTCTGAAATGTATGCATCTATGCACACCTTTTAACGCTCATTCCAAATATGTAATTTTCTTAAATATCCTTTAATTAGAACAATAGATATTAATTATATTTTCATTAATTTGCTTGCATAAAATGAATGGATTTTAATATGTCATTTCACACGAGACAATAGTATCTCTGATCTGTTCAAGGGAGAAAGATATGCAGTAAGCAATTATAAATGTACGTAGGAAATTTTAATTATATACAAACTTTTAAAACTATATAAGATATGGTTTTGAAAATTGGTGTAGAGAGGCAAAACGATACAATGGTCAAGATTTTCAAAAATCGAAAAATTCGGCCCGTAATTTTTTTAAAATAAAATATCTTGACTTTTTTATGGAAACAAGAGCTAATTAATAATGGACGAATCTCAGCTAAGAGGTTTAAACAACATTATGGGTAATTAAAATTTATCTATTAGAGAGCGGACTTAATTATTAAACGTTGCCACATGCTAAAAACTTAATTTTAAAGAATTTATCGAATTAATCAATGATAATTATCCGGGTTTGTTATTTTTGCGGGAATAGGGATGGGGGGACGAATGTTTATTAAGTATCGCAATTAGAACCCGAGCCAGTGGTTCGTTCGGGTCGAGGTTTATTGTATTCGAAGGTTCTTTCGATTCGAGACTCGTTCGGTTCGAAGTTCGTTTGGTTCGAGATTTTACAAGATTCAAGGCCCCGATGTAAATTAGGGACCCACTAGTATATTTTTTAGTGCAAACGTCTTTCGTAATCGGATTTAATGCGTTAGAGATAGATAAAAAAGTTCGTGCATGGAAATGTATTTAAAACCATAAAATATGAGTTAATTGAGATACAGTTTTCACAATAATTGCGTATTAAAGAACATTTCTTTCTATTCGACGGTGTCAAAATTAAAAATGTGTGATTTTAAGACGTTGAAAAATTACAGTAAAAGCTAAATTTATTAGTCCGATGTTTCCACAGATAACATCAGTGTTACTTACGAGTATTTGCTTTTTAATACAGATTCAAGAACCTTTTTATTTTTTATATGAGCGACTTGAGCAACATGTTTAACCTTGAAGAAAGAAGTATTTATTTATGTACTTTAAAAATAGAATGTCGAATGTTTATTTTTATCAGAAGTTTTAAAGAACTCATAGGGATGCACTTACATATCAGGCTGAAATGATCTTTGAATGTATCTCTGAATAATCTTTGAATATTTTACGTCAACTTTACAGAATCCATACAAAGTGATATCTCGCAAATAAAAAGGTGACATTTTGAAATGAATTAAGCAAAGTATATGCTATAAATACTCTTCACTGCATTGGTATTCTGGGGAATATATTTTGTAATATATGGGAAAATATACGTGTTTGAATAGAATGCAAGGATTTATAAATAAAAGTAGAAAAATATTTAAAAAATTGTAAATCGTGGTGAAAAGTTACCGAACAGTTGGTATAAAACATTAATTTGGAGAAAGTTTTACATTTCTTTGATTTCAAAGAATCATAGATTTTAAAAATAGTTTTTTCAAATTTAATTATTTAAATATGTTACTTAAACGGCAGATATTTTACATTTTACACGAGATTTTTAAAAAAATTCTTAAATTTATAAAGTATTAAGGAAAATGTTTAACTACTTTCTCCAAACGAAGTGACATTTATGCAGTCGAAACAAGTTCGAATTATTCGAATCTAAAAAAGAAAATAAATTTTCCTGCCATTATTTATTTTAAAAAAAAGTTATTATCTGGCATTTGAAAATTATATATTTCTACAATTTGAATTGTTTTAAACATGTAAAAAAAATTATTAGAAATATCTTAATTTTAAAATGCCCAAAATATCTTACTTTTATTTTAAATAGACGCGTGATAATAGAAATAAAACATAAAAAACTGAAATATATAATGAACTAAAACTTTTTATAAACAAATCCGACTCTTTTGAAAAAAAGTATGTTTCAAGCATAGATTCTGAAATACTTTCCAGCACTAACAGAATATTATTAAAAAATTTCATTGTTTTTTGCACAATAAAATAAGGTATCTACAGGTATCTAAATAATCAATTTAAATAAAATGCAGCGCAAAAGATTGTTTTCCATACACCGTAATGTAACGAAATTATTTTGCGTGTCCTGTAAACGAACTAGTAAAGTTACAAACTTCGTTTTTAATAAAGAACATTCTGTGGTGACATTATGGGTGACATTGTGGTGGCATTAACATATAAAAGTTACATGTGAATCCAACTCTATTTACGTGAGTTAGATCATGACCAGACGTCCAGACAGACATACAAACCGAATTCATAAACACTTTTCAACTATTTTAGAAAGTGTTGAAAAGGGTCAAATAATGTTTGTTGTAATTTAGTATTTCTACGTTTTTTCAGCAAATATTTGTATTTCTATTGAACACTTTAGTTCTTTTTCCACAGAAGGCTATATCTGAATAAAACAATTCAAAATATTAATTACATCCGTTACTGATTTTCCATAGGAATGTTTAAAGGACATTACGAGTCCAGAATCATCTTTGAATGAATTATATTTTTGTTCCTTTGCCTGTAATAGTTTTAATAATTTTTTCATTACTTAAATTTCCATAAATTTCGAAATCATTATCTCCTGCGATTACAGGAGATAATGTTCTTTGAAGTTAGAAAACTCTTATATCATATGGATGTAGTTATCATAATCTATTCTTGTAGATTTTAGTTGCTAATCAATAACCACAAATTTCCAGGAGGAGATCAAATAAAAAAAAATGTTTTGGCTTCTGTATGTACTTATCAAACGATAGTTTTATAATTGTGAAATTTTCGATTATCTGTCAGAAAAATTCGGACAGTTTTTGTAAATAAGAAAATAAGAAAGAGATTCACAATTCTCTAGAAGTATAAAGATAGAATTCTATAAATTTACCTTCACGCCGATCTTAAAAACCATTATTTTCAATCTCAACATACGCAGCTTTCCCAGAGGGGAATAATATACCGGATTACAATAGTTATACATTGTAACTTCTGTGGAATTCTGAAAACAAATTACTCTTCAGGCGATGTCGTAAGTCACTGCCACATAGCATTTAAGTAACTGTACTAGACAGGTTGAGATTTTTAAAAGATTATTTTAACCACTTTAAAAAAAAATTGTTGATGCTCTGTGATAAAACATACGAGCTCTGAGGCTGTTATGAGAGAATATGCAAGAAGTAAGTATGTATTTTAAAAATGTCAGAATAGGTTATTTATTAGAGAAAAATTGGGTGGGTGGTGAAGCTTAAATTCAAAATGATTATACATGTTTACAGTAATCATTAAGAGACAGAATTAAAAGATGAAAATTAACAAACCCTGTAACAATAGATTACAAACCCTGCAATTAATACGGACCATTAATTATTTTTGCACTTTTTTATGTTTTATAGAAATATGAAATATTTGTTAAATTGTAAAAAATAGTAACAAAAGTTTTAATATTGCACGGAAAAATTAATCGTTCAAAACTAGTTTTGCTACTATTTAGAAGTCCATGATCTATATCGTTGAGTCGTGATTGCTATTTTGCACTACTTATTACGTTGTCTCTCAATTATATGTAAAAATACAAAACAAAATGTGTAAATAAAATTAAACAAAATTTAGTTAAAAAATTCAAAGTCCATAAAAATTGATCATAATTCTTTATAACATGAAAAAAAGTTTTTTTGTTTGTTTTTCAGGTATAGTATGTACTCTCAGAAAAAACTGTAAATTTATGAGCGTTTGCCCTTCAATTTACACGGGCAAAAGCCTTATTTGATGAAAAACGGTCTGATCAACTAAATAAGCATTAATTGATATGATTAATTATTACGTCATTTTTCAAACATTTAGAACTACACTGCTCAAAAAAATTAGGGGTGCAAGCAAATAAAAGAAGAAAACCTTGCGAGACAGCCATGCATGGGTATAAAATGAAGAGTACACGTGTATCAATGCGCAATACAGAAAATAAGACGCAAAAAATTTGTAAAGGAGCTTTAATTCTTTGAAAGGATGGAAAGAACATGAAAAGATGGTTTAGAGCAACAATTTGGTTACATGTAAATTACAAAAAAAAAGTATTGTTTAGTAATGATGCAAGTTGCTTAATATGGCGTGTGGTCCCCTCTCACAGCTAAGACTGCTGCACACCTGTTTTCCATGGATTTGATGAGGTTATCGATAAGACTTTGAGAAATACTGTTCCAATCTGCAAGAATTGCAATTTTTTTGTCTCAGACAATAAACGAAAGCTTTCGTTTCGCTGCAATGCATCGTCCGAATGTGTCAAAAACATGATCGATCTGATTCAAGTCAGGCAATTATGCTGGCGATTACATACGCTGTATTGTTTCAGTTTCAACCATGTTCTCCAACAGACGAGCCGTATCCGGTCAGGCATTATCATGCATGAAAATAAAGGAATCACTATGGGTGAAGCATAGGGTATGGCATGAGGTCTCAATATCTCGTCTGTATACCTTTGGGCCGTCAAATTGTCATTCCAAATGATATGCAGGTCCGTACGTCCACCTATGCTGATTCCAGCTCATACCATCAACCCACCTTGTCTATAATGTGATCTTTCACGAACAAATGTGGGATTATTTCGAGTGCCCCTTTCCCTACATACAAAAACACGTCGAGTGTCACACTCCAGACTGAATAGGGAAGCAGCATTTGACTCCAATCCGTTGCCTTCAATATTGATGTTCAGCAGCCCAACTTCTTCGAGCCGCACAGTGGCTTGTGGCCAACGGAATACAGATCATTGGCCTACGTGCATAGAGACCACCCTGATGAAGCATATTTCGCACTGTTTGGCTGGACGCCTTTCGTCGTGTTGCCAAGAGATACCGTTTTTGCAACTGAGCATCATCCCCTTTTCTGTCTCGACAAGCTGTTAACAGGATATATGGGTCATCGGTTGCTGTGGTGCACGTGGTCGACCTTGCCCTGGTAGACATCTAATATTTTCTGTTTCTTGGAATCGATTCCACAGCCTTACAAGGAATTTTTTGCAACTCCAACAGCGTCCGCTACTCTTCGTTGTGTTTGCCCGGATTCAAGTCTATCTCTAATACGTCAAGCCATGGATTCCGGTAAATCACGTTGTTGTGACATTGCCAAATCACCCTTTTCTGAAAACAAAAGCTGAGCAATTGAATTTCGCAACTGAGACAGTGAAACAGACATTTCTGCGAAATCTTGATTTCTTCACTTACTCCTTTTCTGGTTTTTGACGTCATGAACTTTGATTTGCATATGAAGTTTTATTTTTCTGTTTGCTGCTATACTTTAAATTATGGATGTTTTAATTTAAGTTACTTAGTGGTGTAAGTATTTGTGTAATTTCGTTAAAATCATGTGCTCCCCTAATTGTTTTGGGCAGTGTACTTAGAAAATTAAGGGCAAAGCACATATTCTTACAGTTCTAGCCTATCTGTTAACAAAAATACGATACGTCCCCATACATTTTCCTCCGCTAGGGTGTAACCCTTCATTTCAATCGTTTTTCGAAAAATAATGTCACTTAACCGCGACCGTAACATATTTTTTAACCCGCCAAAAAAGCGATTCTATGATGACGTGCTACGGAATAGTAAATAAAGTGTAATTGTGTTTTAAAGTGCATTATATCCTGTGCATTATAATGCTGTATAACTTTGCACCGTAAGATTACTGCACAAAATAGTAAGCATGTTTTTTTTTTTTTTTTTTTTTTTTTTTGTGTGTGTGTAGGGAATTTAGTTTATTTTAGTTTAAAAAGAAAATGGAAATGCGTTAACGCGTTCAAATGTTATCGTGGCAAAACCGCTGAAAAAGTATTTCGCCCTAACTGAGTTTAAATTTTGCATTCGTAGTTTTGGTACAACGTTTACCTATTATACGACCGTAATATTAGGAATTTTCCTATCCAATAAACTGTACGGCATACTAAAAAGTTCATAAATTAAAATAATAATAATAAAATAAATTAAAATGCTTCTTCGTCATTTTAAACGTTTCTGGTACTTTTAAGAAATAATCTAACCTATATACTTCAAAATATACTTCAAAACTTATAAATTGAAGCTCCTTACAAAAATTATCTTCTAACATTTTTCACTCCCTTAATATTTAATTCGTATTCCTGTAATGTTTTCTTAAAACTGACACTTGATAGATAAACCGCTTGAGATATTTCAACAAATGAATATTCAGTTTTAGAAATCTACATTTTATAAATTCGTTTATATTCTGCATAAAAATTGATATCCTCAAAAATTTTCTGCTCTTAGGTTTAAACAAGAATGTAAACGAAAACTTTTATTTTTATTTCTGCTTTTGCAAAAATTACTTATAAACTAATAATAATTATTATTCTAATGTCATATGATATTCGTTTTGTAATTTTGTAATAAAAGTTTTTAATAATCTATTTTAAAAATATTATTCGATCATTTAAAACTTATTCGCTCGTGCGAAAGATTTTAAAATTTTGCCAATACGAATTAATGTTTTTTCTTTTAAATTGATTTACAAAAATATTTTTGACTTTACCTCCCATATCTAAAAAGGGAAAAACAAACACATTAAAAATTAACTTTCAAATGCAATAAATAGCAATTTAGACACATTTATTTTACGATTTTCTCATAATATGTAGTTTTTTTTTCTCATATTACTTAAGCACCCTATAAAAATAATATATCTGTCACAAGAGCATAAAACAGCTATTCGGAGAGAAATATCAATGCATTACAACCCTGTTGACAGTAATTGCAATATAGTTAAAAATAAACATAACTATACTTAAATATTAATTAATTTAAAAAATGTTTATTATAATATTATTCTTAGATTCATGGAAAATAGTTACTTTTCATTTTATTCAAAGAAAGATTTTAATTAAACCCTTAATTAAATTTGTGATAATCATAAAAACATATTCTTAATTATTATCTGATTTTTTTCTTTTATTATTAAACTTAATGATTATATTAAGGTATTTACTCATCTTCTAATATTTACTATTATTTTTATTAGCAAAAAGTATTCTAATTAAACGTTAAAATTCATTTACGGGAAATTTGCGGGTAAATAATAATAAAAAAATCGGCACTTTCCATTTAAAAAATGTATTTTCATTAAAACAGTCAAAAAATAAGACATAGTTCCACAATGATAAATATTAACATTTCGCTTGTTCAACTGCAATAATTGCAAATATGAAATCACGAAAATTAAATAAAGTACAACAAAGCACACAATGAAAAATAATTTTATGAATTTGTTGAAAATTTATACAATATCGCTGTATCTGTTTACTAAATTTGTAAATAGATAAATATCAAACATTTTACTGAATATGGACGATTAGGTACTACAGATATATTTTTAATGTTATTTTATTTTTCTTATCAGAAATAAAAATATGTAAAAAATAAAAACGTAATATTAACAGAAAAACAGCGTCGAGTTAAAACTGTGTTTAAAATTGTGTTTTTTATTTAAGCTAAAATATATGCACAAATGTTAATGGTGCGGGCCAAAAGAAACTGACATAAACATCAGTTGTAGCAAATATAATTTTTTATAGCACAACCCGTGGTTGTGATGTAAATTTAATGCCGCAAACGGTTACAGGTGCCACAGTCACTGTGGTGACCAATATATGACACATCTTATTAGTCATATTAGGACACTTAGGGCACCAAATTAAGGTAGCTTACATTTATTTTGTGATTCCAATGTGAAGCCATTGTGACCGTTACTTTGTGACGAATCACTAGGTGATGTCACAATTATTGCACCTGACGTAACAAATGATGTTGCACCCTTTGCTTTTAATGTGATCTCATTTAGTGACTCTAGTATGAAGGCAACATGACCATTGATTTCTGACGAGTACACATGTAGCGTCACAATGAAGTTATCTGGTGCCTTGTCTCAAAGTAACGGCCATAGTTTCACCACAGAAGAGTCTCCAAATGATGGTCACCTGAGAGGCACTAAATGACTTGGATATGCTGTCACTTGTGATTTGACTTGACAGTGGCGTTTTTAAATGACTTTTATGTGAGAATCACAGATGATTTCTTTATGCTGTCATCTTGTGATTCGTCACAGACTGGTACAGTCACTCGAGAGTCCAAATGTGATAAATAAAATATATCACAAATATATTATATAACCAATAAATTGCGACATCACAGTGTCGTCACAGCGAGTGGCTGTGCTGTTAACGTATTACCTATTTGGTATACATGGTGTTTATGCTAATTCCTTTTCACCACTCACGATTATTTTTTGTGTACGAAAATTAGAATATTGTATCTATTTCGTAATTTATGGACACCGGTGTAGTTCAGTAACAAAAATCGTATCCCTTCAATAACAAAGCATTCGTATTTTATAGAAGTCGGAAATTGGATACCTTTTAAAAATATAAGCAAACATATTTTATAAATATAACTAAAAGATGAAAATTTTAAGTTAGTTTAATTTAATTTATTTATCGTAAAAGATGTTAAAATTTCACGAAATCCCTGTAGGCAGTTTTCTTGAAATTATGCTGCAAAAATGAAAAATAACCCTTTTGAAATGACTCAAAAAAGATTTTTTTCTTTCCATCGTAAAAGCTGAAATTATTTTTACCACAAGTTTTTTTCAACGCAAAATTGGGTATTGGCTCTTGTTTAAAAGTTACAAATAAACTAAATATTATTTATGAGCTAATAATGGAATTCGATTTTTTTTTATTTCTTGTTGCATTGTCAAGTAATTAAAAGATCGAAATGTATTTCATGGAATTTCTTTTCGCGAAAAATATTTTAAACTACAACTGTATGGAAAAAGGTAAAAATATTTATAAACAATAGCAAGTTTACTTAAAAAAAAAAAAGAGAAAAGAAAAGAAACCAGAATTTTTTCAAATGCATTTTTTTTCGATAATAAATATTTTAAAACATGTATTTCTTTTCGAATACTTTTATAAATACCTGAAAATTATTTAGTATTGCCTATATAATAAAGCCTTAATATCGATTAGACCGAGAAATTTTCAAATACTGAAAATTAAGAAACAGCCGCTTACAGGGTTAAAGTTGCTATTACATTTACGTTTGTAAATTATATTTACATGAGCAAAATGAATTTTCCGCCATTTACTTTTTTTTTATGTTTCACCTAGAAAACTTTTATGGATCTTTCTACGTATAAACAAGTAAATACTTTATTTAAAAGTAGTTTTAATATGGAAATTTATTTAAAAAGGGCAGAACTCCTTTTACCAGTCATGCGACATAAGTACCATAAAATTTCGAAAAAATTATAAAATAATGTCTTAATTTAAGGAGTTAAAATATAATCTGCATCAAATTTTCTTGTAGTAAAGGGGAACTTAAAACTTTTATTGCAACATAAATTGAAGAAAATAATTTCTTTGTTGAGAATATTTTAAAAGCGAATTTATGTTAACGAGAAATGTAAATTTAATAACTTTTTTTTTAATGTTACTATTTTATAGTAAAATTCATATGCAATTTAATTGCATATATGACATCATTTACTAATATCATTAAAATAATTCATTTCGGAATCAGTCTGATGGCTGTAATTCAACAATTATCTCTTAAAATTTTAAACAGTTGAAAACGCGAAATGCATGTATTATTAATGAATGCCAAAGATATTTTAAAGAAAATTATAAGTTTTGAACATTAATGGAACATATGTTTAATTAAAGGAAACAGATTATTTACACCAAATTATGGACAGTTATAGAACGTTCTAATTAATCCAATAATAAAAGTTTACATATTAAAAATTGAACCAACATTCATTTTTCAAATAATAACACCCACTGTTAGTATTTTATTTTCGTTTATTGGATTAATACAGCTCGTAAAGGTAAATAGCTTATATACATTTCTTAATCTTCGTACATTTAAAAGCATGAAGTTTGAGGATGCTAACGTTAAATAGACATGAGAAACATGAAATTATATGTTCGCGATTGATCTTTTATAATAAGATAAATTAAATAGCCCTAAACCTAAGCGAGGAATAACTTTTAATTCAAAAACATCGTTTCAGTTATGAAAATTATTAATGAATTCATTATGGAAATTATCAACAATCATTAATTTCTACATAAAAGGAATTAGCGTTATAAAAAACATGGCTTAGTGTTTTAAAGCTCACTCATATCTTTAGTTTTTCAGAAAAAGAAATTTTACACTTCGATGATTTAACGGAATTGTTCACGATTTTTTTTACCACGCCCCACTTTAGCATTTTCTAAAATTACAATATTGGCCCCCCACATATAATTCTTATTAATTTAAAAGCAAAAATTGCTTATTCTTTTCTGCGCATTGTCCTTCTAATACACTTAAAGATAAAATTTATAAAACTCCTTCACCCTTGTGAGTCTGAGGTTCGTTATTAATCCCCAGATCATCCCGAATTTCCACCGACACACACATATAAACTTCGCAACCATTCTAATTACTGCTCGACCATTTGACACAATTACTTCTTCATAAGGAAAGGAAAATTATACATTGTATATGTTTTGAGTACATAGTTATATATGTTTTAGATTCTTATTGCTTTTTTTTAACCATGTGTCCTCTATATTTTGTAATGTGCATATAGATATTATGTAAATGTACTGTGTTACGTAAACTCAATATTATTTTGATATATAACATATAATTTGGGTAGTTACTTAACCACGAGACATGTAGTTGAGTCGAGCAAATTGGTTATGGAGTGCATCTCTACATCTATCTATTCGTGTTGAGAAACCTAAAAGATCCATAAATAAGAATAAAAAAGGTTTTCAAGTAAAGGTATATACATACATGAAAAACGAAAGAAAAGCAAAATTGCAGTTAAAGTGGTGAGGATGATTTTACTAAACAAGTTGGAAATTGTACGTTAACCGTGACAAGTGATGTGCGTTCGTATTATAACAATTTTTACAATATAAAAAAAAATCATCCTCATTATTTCAGTGAATTATTTATATCGTCTGCTATGAGCGAAATGAGCATGCCTGTTTTTCATATTACGTATGCCACGTTTACAGATGCGAATTCTTTTTTCGACACTAGACCAGCAAAATTCCCCATGGAGATCTTGCTTTGCGAATAATTACCTCCATGGCTTAATACTTTTATGAATAATAATGAACGAATCATCTGTGTTTATGTACTTTAGTAGATGAGATATTTGGCTCCTAATTTCAACTGCAGTTATCTCAGAATCTATACATATTTAAATGTAGCTCATCTCTCAAACAAGCAAGTTTTTCAATGATCTTTCTAAAAATGTAAACTTCGTGCAATTTTATTCGAAAAAATAATTTTGAATAGAAATGGCCTCCTGGCATATGAAAAAGGAAATGGTTTAAAAATGGCATATGAAAAGGAAATGGTTATTTGCTTTCCTAAGTCCCATAATTTGCATTTTTATTATTACAGTGGACGCTCGTTAATTCGAACCCAAAGGTTCTCAGAAATAAGTTCGAATTATCCGAAGTTCGAATTATCCCATGTTAAGAGAAAATGTAACTTAAAAAGTGTATCACTGAAGAAGAAAAATCTCCTAGTATGGATAACCCAAGAAAATATATTATACTATGCTATTTAAAATTAAACACATTAAAAAGCAATAAAAACTTACCTTAATCATAAAAGGAAGCAGTAGGTACGCAGTAGAAAGAAAAATTTAATTCAAAATATGAATTACACTTTTGGTAAAAACTGTAAAATGGTTGTTTGGTTTTGTTTATTATGGCTACATTTTCAGCCTGCTTCTCGATTTGAAGTAAACATTTCAATTCATTCTCAGAGGAAGGTTCCATCTGAATAAATGCTTTCAGGGTTTTTATAGAGTCCATTGTGGCTTGGTCATTGGGACGGTTAACAGTCTCTGCATTCTCTTCTGAATCCGATAAGGTCTCTGCTTTTTCATCTTCTCGGATATTTTTTATTAAGTCATCGTCGCTCAGTTTTCCACAGATTTCTACGTCTTCATCTATCCTTACATAATCTGAAAAAGTAACGTTATCACATTAAATTTTTTTGAATTCAGGAAAATCGACATCAATATCGTCACAATATCGTCGACATCAATATTCTTCGATATGATTGTTCTTTTCGGCGTGCATGAATTTAGCATGACGAAAACAATTACTAATTGTGCTTTATTTAACAGCGTCCCATGCGGCGTATAGATCATTTATAGCTGTCAGCAGAATAAAGTCGTAATTTTCACCACAATCTAAAGAAAAAAATATTTGTTTTAAGAAACTCGTACGATAATTTGTTTTGAGATTCTGGATGATTCCATGATCCATTGGTTGTAGCTTCGCAGTTGTGTTTGTCTTAAAAATCACTAATAATTTAAGCTTTTCGCTCCCATCCATATTAGCACAAACTTAGCCGTAATCCTCTCTTTACCGCTTTTACCTCCTACGCAAGTTTCCCCTATAAAATGTAATGTCTTATTTGGCAAGAGTTTATAAAAATGTGCAGTTTCTACCGCATTAAATATATCTTTCGGCAAGTAAGTAGATAAAAGCCCTGGCAGTTTCCAACCGAAATTAGTGCATACGTCTTCGTTTACATCAGAGCTTTGACCGCATACAGTTTGATAAGAAATATTGTGCCTTGACTTAAATCAAGAAAACCATCCATCACTGCATTTAAAATCTTCAATACCCATTCGACTTGCCAATTCATCAGCCTTCGTCTGCAGTAGGGGTCCATTTATCGGAAAGTTTCGAGATCTAGCATCCTGGAACCATAGCCGTAGAGCTTTTTGTAGATTTTCATGGGACGCATTTCTCATGCGTTTCCTTCCTCTAGCAAATTTGGATTTTTCCCATGAATTTAAAATCGATTCCTTGTATTTCAAATAAGTTGACGAAGTATTTTTTTTAATTCCATAGTCAGCTGCTGACTTTGTTTTACATTCGCCATTCTCTACTTTCTTTAAAATATCTACCTTTGTCTCCTAAGTTAGAGTTTTGTACTTTCCACGTATAGACATTCTAAATTTTTACACGGTCACACCACACACTGAGGAAGAGAAACTAGAGCACATTAACTTGTCTGCACTGTAGTCATAACTGCGCAGCCCTCTAGAATCTGTATTACTAAGACTGTTCTTTTTTTTCTGAAATTCTAAAAAAATCGATAACAAATAAAAAATGATAGCCCCCCCCCTCGTGCTTTTACTTCCCTTCCCGCTCTCTTTCTACTCACGCGGGTAGATTTCGCTTGCGGAGAGGGGGAGGGAAGTATGTTGGAGTATTTTTAGTTTAAGTTTCTAACTACCGTGGGGGGCGCGCTTGGAAGAGAAATACAAATTATTTTGACACACAAAATAATAAATAAAGAGTGCTTTTTTCTCCGTTAAACGAGAAAAAAATACTTTTTTGGTCAAATTTTTAGTTCGAATTAACCGAAGTGACAAAAATTAGTTCGAATTAATGAGATATTTTAAACATTAATTCCAATACAAGTTTTGGGGGGCTTTTGGATTAGTTCGAATTAACCGAAAGTTCGAATTATTCGAATTCGAATTAACGAGCGTCCACTGTACTAACAGAAAAACAGCGTGGAGTTAAAACTGTGTTTAAAATTGTGTTTTTTATTTAAGCTAAAAAATATGCACAAATGCTAATGGTGCGGGCCAAAAGAAACTGACATAAACAGCAGTTGTAGTAAATATAATTTTTTTATAGCACAACCCGTGGTTGTGATGTAAATTTAATGCCGCAAACGGTTACAGGTTCCACAGTCACTACGGTGACCAATATATGACACATCTCATTAGTCATATTAGGACACTTAGGGCACCAAATTAAGGTAGCTTACATTTATTTTGTGATTCCAATGTGAAGCCATTGTGACCGTTACTTTGTGATGAATCACTAGGTGATGTCACAATTGTTGCACCTGACGTAACAAATGATGTTGAACTCTTTGCTTTTAATGTGATCTCATTTAGTGACTCTAGTATGAAGGCAACATGACCATTGATTTCTGACGAGTACACATGTAGCGTCACAATGAAGTTATCTGGTGCCTTGTCTCAAAGTAACGGCCATAGTTTCACCACAGAAGAGTCTCCAAATGATGGTCACCTGAGAGGCACTAAATGACTTTGATATGCTGTCACTTGTGATTTGACTTGACAGTGGCGTTTTTAAATGACTTTTATGTGAGAATCACAGATGATTTCTTTATGCTGTCATCTTGTGATTCGTCACAGACTGGTACAGTCACTCGAGAGTCCAAATGTGATAAATAAAATATATCACAAATATATTATATAACCAATAAATTGTGACATCACAGTGTCGTCAAAGCGAGTGGCTGTGCTGTTAACGTATTACCTATTTGGTATACATGGTGTTTATGCTAATTCCTTTTCACCACTCACGATTATTTTTTGTGTACGAAAATTAGAATATTGTATCTATGTCGTAATTTATGGACACCGGTGTAGTTCAGTAACAAAAATCGTATCCCTTCAATAACAAAGCATTTGTATTTTATAGAAGTCGGAAATTGGATACCTTTTAAAAATATAAGCAAATATATTTTATAAATATAACTAAAAGATGAAAATTTTAAGTTAGTTTAATTTAATTTATTCATCGTAAAAGATGCTAAAATTTCACGAAATCCCTGTAGGCAGTTTTCTTGAAATTATGCTGCAAAAATGAAAAGTAACCCTTTTGAAATGACTCAAAAAAGATTATTTTCTTTCCATCGTAAAAGCTGAAGTTAATTTTACCACAAGTTTTTTTCAACGCAAAATTGTGGATTGGCTCTTGTTTAAAAGTTACAAATAAACTAAATATTATTTATGAGCTAATAATGGAAATCGATTCTTTTTAATTTCTTGTTGCATTGTCAAGTAATTAAAAGATCGAAATGTATTTGATGGAATTTCCTTTCGCGAAAAATATTTTAAACTACAACTGTATGGAAAAAGGTAAAAATATTTATAAACAATAACAAGTTTTCATAAAAAAAGAGAAAAGAAAAGAAACCAGAATTTTTTCAAATGCATTTTTTTTCGATAATTAATATTTTAAAACATGTATTTCTTTTCGAATACTTTTATAAATACCTGAAAATTATTTAGTATTGCCTATATAATAAAGCCTTAATATCGATTGGACCGAGAAATTTTCAAAAACTGAAAATTAAGAAACAGCCGCTTACAGGGTTAAAGTTGCTGTTACATTTACGTTTGTAAATTATATTTACATGTGCAAAATGAATTTTCCGCCATTTACTTTTTTTTTATATTTCACCTAGAAAACTTTTATGGATCTTTCTACGTATAAACAAGTAAATACTTTATTTAAAAGTAATTTTAATATTGAAATTTATTTAAAAAGGGCAGAACTCGTTTTACCAGTCATGCGACATAAGTACCATAAAATTTCGAAAAAATTATAAAATAATGTCTTAATTTAAGGAGTTAAAATATAATCTGCATCAAATTTTCTTGTAGTAAAGGGGAACTTAAAAATTTTATTGCAACATAAATTGAAGAAAATAATTTCTTTGTTGAAAATATTTTAAAAGCGAATTTATGTTAACGAGAAATTTAAATTTAATGACTTTTTTTTCTTTTAATGTTACTATTTTATAGTAAAATTCATATGTAATTTAATTGCATATATGACATCATTTATTAATATCATTAAAATAATTCATTTTGGAATCAGTCTGATGGCTGTAATTCATCAATAATTCTTAAAATTTTAAACAGTTGAAAACGCGAAATGCATGTATTATTAATGAATGCCAAAGATATTTTAAAGAAAATTATAAGTTTTGAACATTAATGGAACATATGTTTAATTAAAGGAAACAGATTATTTACACCAAATTATGGACAGTTATAGAACGTTCTAATTAATCCAATAATAAAAGTTTACACATTAAAAATTGAACCAACATTCATTTTTTGTTAGTATTTTATTTTCGTTTATTGGATTAATACAGCTCGTAAAGGTAAATAGCTTATATAAATTTCTTTAATCTTCGTACATTTAAAAGCATGAAGTTTGAGGATGCTAACGTTAAATAGACATGACAAACATGAAATTATATGTTCGCGATTGATCTTTTATAATAAGATAAATTAAATAGCCCTAAACCTAAGCGAGGAATAACTTTTAATTCAAAAACATCGTTTCAGTTATGAAAATTATTAATGAATTCATAATGGAAATTATCAACAATCATCAATTTCTACATAGAAGGAATTAGCGTTATAAAAAACATGGCTTAGTGTTTTAAAGCTGACTCATATCTTTAGTTTTTCAGAAAAAGAAATTTTACACTTCGGCGATTTAACGGAATTGTTCACGATTTTTTTTTACCACGCCCCACTTTAGCATTTTCTAAAATTACAATATTGGCCCCCCACCCCTATGACATATAATTCTTATTAATTTAAAAGCAAAAATTGCTTATTCTTTTCTGCGCATTGTCCTTCTAATACACTTAAAGATAAAATTTATAAAACTCCTTCACCCTTGTGAGTCTGAGGTTCGTTATCAACCCCCAGATCATCCCGAATTTCCACCGACACACACATATAAACTTCGCATCCATTCTAATTACTGCTTGACCATTTGACACAATTACTTCTTCATAAGGAAAGGAAAATTATACATTGTATATGTTTTAAGTACATAGTTATATATGTTTTAGATTCTTATTGTTTTTTTTAACCATGTGTCCTCTATATTTTGTAATGTGCATATATATATATTATGTAAATGTACTGTGTTGCGTAAACTCAATATTATTTTGATATATAGCATATAATTTGGGTAGTTACTTAACTACGAGACATGTAGTTGAGTCGAGCAAATTGGTTATGGCCGTGTCTTGGAGTGCATCTCTACATCTATCTATTCGTGTTGAGAAACCTAAAAGATCCATAAATAAGAATAAAAAAGGTTTTCAAGAAAAGGTATATACATACATAAAAAACGAAAGGAAAAGCAAAATTGCAGTTAAAGTGGTGAGGATGATTTTACTAAACAAGTTGGAAATTGTACGTTAAACGTGACAAGTGATGTGCGTTCGTATTATAACAATTTCTACAATATAAAAAAATCATCCTCATTATTTCAGTGAATGATTTATATCGTCTGCTATGAGCGAAATGAGCAAGAGCATGCCTGTTTTTCATATTACGTATGCCACTAACATTTATTAAGATACAACTAAATGTAAATATATTGCTTGAAGGTGCGTAAAAACATACATAAAAAACATTTAAAAGCACATTAAAGTCCTTTTAAAAAATTCCAAAACGTTTTCAACCGAAACTCGGTCATCATCAGTGGAAAAAACTAATTCTGTTGAGTTGAGTTGTTACCTCTTTGCGTTTTCTTGCTTGCCCAGAATAAACTATTTCACTTCAAGGGTTTGGAAAAAAAGGTTGGATGGGAAAGGTAATCAATGATGCATTAATTCGTTCCAGACTGCGTGGATATCATATGATAATACATCGTTACAGACTATTTCTTTTTTAGACATTATTTCTAGAGACTCTCTTATAATTGCTTCCAGGTGATTATTTGTGCGGAATATAATTTTGGATCTATTGAAATCAACTTTTATAGGTTCAGTTTGCGCTAATCTTGCTAAGGCAGTGTGGGGTCTATTTAATCTCAGATCTGCTTCATGTTCTTTTATTCTGTCTCGGAATTTCCTCATTGTCATACCTATGTACATAAAATCTTAATTATCTTTCTTGAATGGTATAATATATACTTCTGATCTATTGATAGCCTGGATTGGGTCTATTTTTCTGTTTAACAAAACCCGCAACTTTGGGGGAGGGACTGCGATTAATGTAATGACAAACCTAAAGAGTGAATGTCTCATACTTTCAAAAAACCGTGGGATGTAGTTAACTTTAGAAAACTTCAAACTTTTAATTGTACCTGTATTCCGATTTTCTTCATCTTTCACTTTAAATTTATTTATGATTTTTTCAATGAAACGGGATGGAACTGAATTCTCGGCTGCTATTTTTCTAATTACATCTAATTCTTCATTAAGGAAAAGGCATGAACAAACTTCAAACGCTCTTTTTACATAAAAATTGAAAGGTGCTAACTTGTAACTAATGGGTGAACTGCAATTAAACGGGATGGTGGAGTTAGATCTGTTAATTTTCCTAAACACTGTGCAATCAAGATTCTGTTTATCCATATTTCTGATTAGTTGTACATCCAAACAAGAACGAAAAATCATGCGTCAAGCATAGATTATGTAGCACTTTCCAACGCTTCCAAAATAATTTTACAAAACATACCGTTTAATAAGCTAAAAGATAACATCTAAGTAAACAATTAGGAAAACGCATAACATATTTAAAAACATAATTTCAGTAATTTCCAACAGATACAATATTCGGAAAAATATCCGAATACTTTTATTCAGCCCTGTATATGATCCATAGATTTGTATATGCTAGGATGCTAAATTTTAGTTTAGTTAGGAAACGCGTAGCACAGTTTAAAATTATCTTTCTGGAGTTTCTGTCAATAAACGGAAATGTGTTCGCGAACTTTTGTGCTGCCCCGTATAGGATCTACAGAATTTATACGCACCACGTAATAGACAAAAAGCGAGTTAAAATTAAAATCGCGTTTAGTAACTTAAAACGCACTTAGGAATTAGTGTTAACAGACAGTAGAGAATTCTTTTGTGTGTCCCTGTAAATGAACGATGACTGCTATACACATACTATTCTGTAGTAAGCCTCTTGTAATGCACCTTAGATATATATATATAAATTTCAATGCGTTTAAAATAGTGAAACATTATTTAAAGAAACCACAGACGATTTTTCTCCATAGGCGTCATGTAACGGAATTCTTTTGACTGTCCCTGTAAAGTAACTATAAGTGCTATGCACACCCTATTCCATATTAAGCTTCTTCTAATGCACCTTAGTGATATATATAAATTTCAATGCGTTTAAAATACTGAAACATTATTTAAATAAACCGCAAATGATTTTTCCACATAGACCGCAATGTAACGGAATTCTTTTGAGTGTCCCTGTAATAAAACTATAAGTGCTACACACTTCCGTTGAAATAGGGAACATGCTATAGATAACGACAATAACATATAAAAATTGCAGAGCAATCCGAGCATTATTACGGGAGTTAGAGCACGGACAGACGGCCAGACGGCCAGACGGCAAACGGCCAGACGGCAAACGGCCAGACGGCAGACGGCCAGACGGCAGACGGCTAGACAAACCGAAGTCATAAGCACTTTTCAACTAGGTTGGAAATTGCTAAAAAGCAAGCTTTTGATTTTGTTCTATTTCTAGTGTGAATTTTATTTTATTGTCTAGGTTATTGATTTTATCTAGAAAGGAGTATAACTGATCTTTTTCGTGATTCCAAATAATGTAAATATCATCTACATATCTTAACCAGCAATCCGGACCCGGTTTTATGGTCTCCATGATTATATTTTCAAGAGGACGTAGTTTAAACTCTGCAAGCAAACCTGAAATGGGGGAACCCATTGGGGCCCCATTGACTTGTCTGTAAACTTGATTGTTGAAAACAAAAACGTTGTTGTTGATAATTAAATTTAAACCCGACTTGACTGTATTTTTAATATTTTCTGTAAACGTAGGATCAGAATCATTTTCAGAAACGTAGGAATTTAAAAGGACTTTAATGTGCTTTTAAATGTTTTTATGTATGTTTTTACGCACCTTCAAGCAATATATTTACATTTAGTTGTATCTTAATGAATGTTAGTTATTAAACAAGGTGAATTTGCACTGAAATTTTATCTTTTATTGAACTACGTATGACACGTTTACAGATGCGAATTCTTTTTTCGACACTAGACTAGCAAAATTCCCCATGAAGATCTTGCTTTGCGAATAATTAATTCCATGGCTTAATACTTTTATGAATAATAATGAACGAATCATCTGTGTTTATGTACTTTAGTGGATTGAGATATTCGGCTCCTAATTTCAACTGCAGTTATCTCAGAATCTATACATATTCGAATGTAATTCACCTCTCAAACAAGCAATTTTTTTCAATGATCTTTCTAAAAATGTAAAATTCATGCAATTTTATTCGAAAAAATAATTTTGAATAGAAATGGCCTTTCTGGCATATGAAAAAGGAAATGGTTTAAAAATGGCATATGAAAAGGAAATGGTTATTTGCTTTCCTAAGTCCCATAATTTGCATTTTTATTATTATATAGATTACGTATGATAACATTTAATAGAATAAAGTAAACGTTTATTAATATCTTTTTAAGTTTTGATTAGATTTTCATAAAATTTTAAATGACTCGACAAAATTCTGCACCGATTATATATATTAAATTTCAAGCCATTCGGTACGGTAGTTTTTGCGCTGTTAAATGCGGACAGACGGACAAAAGGATGGACGGACCAAACGACGACTATAAGTGCTACGTATTTATATAATTACGAACACATCTAAAAATGAAGTAGTAGTAATATATAATAATATGTAAAAACAAAAAGCCAAATTTAAAATCCTATAACTAGCATATGAAATGCCTAAAAAATAATTTTTATCATTTCAAGAAATTTGCCTTTCATAGCCACTTTATCTAAATGTGATGTAACTTACTGACTCCAACTTCACCTTCATCGTTTGCACTTTCACAAAATTAGTTGAAGATATGTTCACATTTGGAATTAGCTTTTATACATTTTATAATTAACATTAGTACCCTATTTATATCAGGTGAAACATTTTTAGACAGTTTAAGTTATCTGTATCAATTACACAATGCTCAAGAAGATTTTTCTGAATTCTCATCTTTCAGTCGTTTTATTTCTGGTCAAATAATTGAGGGCACTTTCACAAAATTACTTGAAGATATAAGCACATTTGGAATTAGCTTTGATACATTTTATAATTAACATTAGTACCCTATTTATATAAAGTGAAACATTTTTAGACAGTTTAAGTTATCTGTATCAATTACACAGTGCTCAAGAAGATTATTCTGAATTCTCATCCTTCAGTAGTTTTATTTCTGGTCAAATAATTGAGGGCACTTTCACAAAATTACTTGAAGATATAAGCACATTTGGAATTAGCTTTGATACATTTTATAATTAACATTAGTACCCTATTTATATAAGGTGAAACATTTTTAGACAGTTTAAGTTATATGTATCAATTACACAGTGCTCAAGAAGATTATTCTGAATTCTCATCTTTCAGTCGTTTTATTTCTGGTCAAATAATTGATGGCGTCGGGGCAAGAGAGTGCTAAGCCACATTTTTGAACTTGTGGGACATTTCAATTTGGAAATTTGATCAAATACTGAAATCAAAATATATAACATAAAGTTTTTTCGCCAATGTCTTAGTAACATTTGAGATATTCTGAGTAACAATATGACATTACTTTAATGATATTACTATTACGTTCTTTGTAAATTAGCTATCTTCATTGGGGACATAAACGTTTGGGGCTAAAACGAATGCTGGTACATATGCTGCCACCAAGTGACATTAGAAACAAATTATATGTAGGATATTATAATTTACAATATTAAGCAACAGATTGCAGTGTGAGCTTTTTTTCACCACAAATGTGGCTTGGCACTTTCTTGCCCCGACTCCCTCAATTATGTTTTAAGCCTGAAACTTTATTTATTTAAGGAAATTATCTGCATTTAGCACAAAAAAATTTCATCTTGTGAAATGCTTGGTTGAAAGAATGTTTATTTACATGGATTAAAAGCATGATAATTCTCGCAATCCGTCCACAAGATATTAAACAGACTCTTAAGCTACCCATTATACAACTCTTCTCCAATTGCTTCTTTTAAAAACTAAACTGACTCACGTTGGTAACCACTGGTGTAAGGAAACCGTTTTCAGTAACGTTTGAATAAGCCGAAAAGTAAAATTTAGACAGTAACCGGAAATATACTATTGAGTTTTCTTTTATATTAAAATACTTCTCTCTTTTATTTATACTTTGTATTTTTTTCCACATTATAAATGCCTATTTTCTTAATTAGAACTTAACATCTAAGCTATACCAATAATAATAATAATAATAATAATAATAATAATAATAATGTGTGGCTCGTTTGAGTGTTTTCTCTTTCTGTTTGTGCTTTGCCCGCCTTTTCACCACCTGGCATTTATATGATGTTTCACGAACATGTTCCGAACCCTATTTTTTACTCTTTCAACTTCCTTACTAGTAGTTAGTTATAACTACAGATATACTATTTCACTTTCTTCCAATTATTTAAACACTATACTTAATCTCCTTCGCTTTACTTTTTTATTCCAAATTTGTTCTCATCTCTTTTCTTAACTCTACATCTACCCTCTTCATTGTAATTTCTCTTTTATCTTGTAGTTAATACTACATCTTAACATTTCCCAACGGCTCAATTTAATACAAGACACTCTACTCACAAATAGACTGGGCGTAAAGTTGTCTACAACTCGGAAACCCCTTAACCGACATCAACTTTTCGGCACTGCTCGGCACTACTTAGAAATTCTATATATATTTTTTTGGTTACTTATTGAATCTTGTACTTTGTTTTATCAGTTATACATTTCTCCTTAATTATTGTTTTTTCTATTTTTTATAAAATCTCTGACACATTTTCTATTATAACTGCATCAAGATTTGATAAAGTAAAAAATGTATAAATTACTTACTTTTCTGGGCATCTTTTATGAAAGGAAATCAATTAAAATGTCGAAAGTGGAAGTTACCATTAGCAGAATTAATGTTGGTAAAATTTGGAATATGTAGAATACCAGTTATGACAAAATAAATCACATAAATTTATAAAAAAAAAAACTTTATAGAAATTAAAACAGTACTTTATTTTTATTTTTATATTTATTAGATATGCAGTTATAATCATCCTTCGGATTATTATTATTATTATTGTTGTTGTTGCTTTATTTTGTTTTATTTTATTTATTTAATTATTTATTTTTTACCGTACTTTACATTACTGTATTTGGTGTATAAAAGACTATTCTTTAAAAATAAGACATATTTTGATAGTGAGTAAGGTAAAACTTTAAATACACATCTTTCCATTGTTACAAAAGCACAGTGCTAAGCACTTCATGTGTGATTTCTTGAATTTGGTCGATGCCAATAAAAAATAAAATAAAATAAAATAAAAGAGAAACAAACAAGATTCAGCAAGTCAATTTCATAATTTCAAAACAAATCAGATAATTTACTTTATTTTATTTTATTATCTTTTAAACTTGAACAGAATAATTTAGGTAAAACACTGAGAAACATAAGAGGCACGAAATCTTGACCAACCTAGTTCCACCATCACACTTGCTAATGCAAATGCAGTGGCCAGATGTAGACTTTTTAATCAGCCCTCTAGGAAGCCTTTAATCACTGACTTTGATTGCCCTAGAAATATAGCAACTACACTGGCTAGGTTTAGAACAAATCACTATAAAGGAATGAAGATCCTTCCTGATGGGACAAGAACCTATATTATGTGCAGGAACTGCCCAGAAACTCAGCTCACACCGAGACACATCTTCGAGTGCCCATCCATTACTGCAGATATCTTAAAACTCGGCTGGTTACCGCTAATGGATCCACTTCGAGAGATCCTTTACAGTCCTGAAGCACCAGGGCTGACGGCAGTGGTCCTCCGGACCTTTGACCATATCTGATCCTTTATTTATTGACTTTTTGCATATCCATGGACACGACAACAACAACAACAACTGAGAAACAGTTTTATTCAAAAAGTAATAAATCATAATTAAGGTTGCCATCTCGTTAAATAAAAAAAATAAAAATGAATTGGTTGATAAAGAAAATTACTTAAAATTAAACAAGGAAAATTTAAGGTGAAATATTTTCTTAATCTATATTGTATTAATGTTATATAAAAATTTTATTTCCTTCGCATATCCTTCGCATTTATTTCGCATTATTCCTTTAAATTAATCTAACTTCTGACATATTCTAGTATTTCCTTAATTCTTAATAATATTTATTCCTATTTAATATCCTTTTGAAAGTAATAACACGTATATTAATAATTATCTTATTCCAAATCTTAATCTAAAACTTTAAGTTCATTCGTAGCTTTTATCAACTCCCCAATCTATAAAATTCTGAGAGACGCGTGTTGTCATTTCAAATGTTTTTAAAAAGCCATTTTTTTTATTATTCCATGCTTTGCTTCGCGCGCTGGGTATTTTTCACGTCAAAATCAATGCGCATCTACGATGGGGATTATTTCGTGTTAAATCTTCTCCCTCGCACCTCATTCGCTTAGCTTAAATTCGCCTCTCACTCATTGGATCGTGCGCTCGTTACGTCGTTGTCAGTAACCCTACGCGCAGTTAACAAAACGCGCTAGCAAGCATTTGGAGAGCAGATTTTTGTCGTGTTTGGAAGTGCTGACCAAATGGTTATCTGGTGTTTAACTGACTTAGAATTTCATACAGCTCTTTAAGATCTATTAAATGATATAGTGAGCCATCGTCAAGCCTCAGGGCTATAAATTTATACCGGATACTGTGGGAACTGTTACTGGCATCGCTTCTGTTCATTAATAAACGATTTATCTGGAAATTGGCTGTTCCTTATTGAAGAAACTCTTCTGGTGTCTCATCATTGCCTAACCTCCTCGCCATGACTCTTGATATCGACTGCAAACATTCTACATCTTTAACAAACTGCCATTTTCTCGTAGAATATTAAATAATCTTCGTAAAAATTTCACTTATATATATATATATACTCACTTATATATATATATATATATATATATATATATATATATATATATATATATATATATATATATATATATATATATAAAAATTAGCATGTAAGGCATAGACATCCAAATTACATAAAAGCAGAGAAAAAAAAGTAATATAATTTATAATTAAGATAATAAGTACTTTTTGTGCACTTTTTATTTTCAAAGCTTCGAGGGACACAATAATACCTCGGCTAACGAAGATTATTCATTCAGGAATATAGTCTATCTCAAAAGTTTAAGCACTCTGCAAATCGGTTTTAAAATAATTGAAGAAGAAAATATTTTATGCTAATTTACAATAAATACTCCACATTTAATAAAAATAAAATAAAATGAGCCATTTTGGGTGGTTAAAATAAAAAATATATTTATTTTTATTTAATTTGTCTTTTTTCGTGAAAGTTTCTCAAAAGTTTAAGCATTTAATGCAATTTTTTTTAGAAACACGGGATTGGCCGTGTGTAATCACGTTGTATGACATCATATTGCACTTTTATAAAAGTATAAAAGGAGGAGAAATTATTTCCTCTCGTTTTAAAAATGCCGAAGGTTAAAGAATTCACAAAATGTGAGATTTTGAAAGTTTTAAAATTGAAATAAAAAAATATAACTGTTTCTGAAATTGCAAAAGTTTTATATCGATCAAAGCAAGGTATATATCAAGTACTCTCTAGAAATGATAATTTTAAGCGGAAACCAATATGTGGACGACCACGTATGACGACTGTTCAGACTGATTGGAGAATACGGAGATTGGTATCTAGACAAAATATGTCCATACAGCAAATTAAAAATAATATCAGTGTACAGGTGTCCAAAGACACTGCACATAGACGTATTAAAAAGTGTGATTACATCATACTAAAGAAAATGGCTCGCTAACCGTCTCTCAAATTACATCAGAAACAGGAAAGAATGAGCTGCGCCAAAAAATACATGTCCTAACAAATGTCGGGGACAAATGGCTTACTGTTTTGTTCAGCGATGAGAAAAAGTGGAACTTGGATGGCCCTGATGGTTGGAATGTGTATTGGCATGATTTACGAAAGGAACCAAGGGAATTTTTCAGTAGGCAGCAAGGCGGTAACTCTGTTATGGTTTGGGGGCATTTGGATTCAATGGCCAGACCTCTCTGGCTTTTCTAAAAGGAAGACAATACTAAAAAAGTATTTCACACGCATCTCGTTGCCGAGAAACGCATGTTAACTCCGCAGTGTCCCCCTTGGTGGCGCTGTAAGTAGTCTCATCACATAGCGATTATGCACTTTACTATCTCTGGACATAATGTTTACGAATATTAGTTGTCTTCGCTTTGAAATTAAGGTGGTTAACAGGACGTTACTGTATAGCCTATATATGGTCATTAAGTATCTATTAAGTAATGCAGTATTCAGCATGAAAGGTAATTTAAAAGCTCAAAAATATTAGTAATCTTAACAGTTCCGCCCGTAAATAAAACTTTCAATAAATACAATAGTTTCTTATCTAGTTTTATCTGTTTACATTAACATACTTGCCATAATCGCAATAAACTTCCGCACAGTGTAGGTTAATTTAACCGAAGTTAAACACATGTTAAACCAGAATTTGTTTAAATAAATGCAATAAAACAAGTTCTAACATGAAACTAAATATTTTTTTCAGTTATATTTTCTGGTTAGAAACGTCTTTAACATGGATCAAATTAACTCGCATTGTATGAACGTTTAGTTGAAAGTTGCGAGGTATGCATTAATAAAATATTACCAATGTTTTACAAAGTATTTTCATTTTATAAAAAAAATGAACACGTGTATTAAATTTTAAAGGTTTTTGGTAATTGCAATTTAAACTCATTTTTTTTATCTTGTACTTTAAATAAAGATTTTTTTTTTTAAATAAAACAAATTGATTTCATTTAGAATATTTCATTTTATTTTACTAATCTGTAATGAAAATATTTATTTAAAGAATAAATAACTGGTATATTTCAAAAGATTTATTGTCTCGAGACATTAATCTAAAATATAATTTAAAACTTTTAAAATTATTTCTCTTTGTTAGTTAAAACGTCAAAGAATACAAAATCCAATTTCAAGAAACGTTTCTTAATTAGAAATTGACTTAATTTCAACTAAGCAAATATCGTATAAGTATCACTTTACATGCATTTGATATGTTTAATTTTAATCTCTTTGTTTATAATTTACATTTACTGCATCAACAAATTGCGCCAGAAACCTGATAGAAATAATTTAAGAGTTAAGAGTTAAGTGTGAAAAGGAATAAGCACCTACTTTGTTGACATTTAATTAAGTAACTTCATAACAAAACATTAAATGAATGATGACTTTAACAGTCTTTCAAATCATTCTTTATTCATGATCTTGTTTTATTTACATGTAATGTAACTTATTTACATGATACAACACACATTAAATAATCTTTAAGAGGTGTAAATGGATAACTTTATCTATATTATTATAATCTCGAATATATGATAAAATATGCGCTAAAAGCTTTTACCTAATATATAATGCGAAAGGTATGACTCCCTGAATAGTATGAAACTATCAGATAACTATTTATTTTTCATTTAGTGAGAAAATCTGTTTGATTTTGGGAAATATTCAAGTGGGTAATGTGCATTTTTCAGACTGTGAAAATAATTTATGTTTTATATATCATTCTAAAACAATCAGCAAATAGTGAGCCTCCTACTTAAAAAAAATATATATTTATAAAAACATTGGTGTTCATTTTTCTCCAAGTTCTTAAAATAATAGATATAAAAGCTTAGAATTGGAAAACATCCATTTTAATTAAATAATCAAATGGTTTTTGCGAATTTGCATTTCGCAGTAAAATATAATATAATTGAAGGTTTTTTTTAAGTTTATTAAATTTTAAAGGTTTTTGGTAATTGCAATTTAAACTCATTTTTTATCTTGTACTTTAAATAAAGAAGAATTTTTTTTAAATTAAAGCAAATTGATCTCATTTAGAATATTTCATTTTACTTTACTAATCTGTATTGAAAACATTTATTTAAAGAATAAATAACTGGTATATTTAAAAAGATGTATTGTTTCGAGACATTAATTTAAATATAATTTAAAACTTTTAACATTATTTCTCTTTGTTAGTTAAAAAGACAAAGAATACAAAATCCAATTTCAAGAAACGTTTCTTAATTAGAAATTGACTTAAATTCAACTAAGCAAATATCGAATAAGTATCACTTTACATGCATTTGATATGTTTAATTCTAATCAATCTCTTTGTTTATCATTTACATTCACTGCATCAACAAATTGCGCCAGAAACCTGATAGAAATAATTTAAGAGTTAAGACTTAAGTGTGAAAAGGAATAAGCAGCTACTTTGTTGACATTTAATTAAGTAACTTCATTACAAAACATTAAATGAATGATGACTTTAACAGTCTTTCAAATCATTCCTTATTCATGATCTTGTTTTATTTACATGTGATGTAACTTACTTACATGATGCAACACACGTAACATAATACACTGCTCAAAACAATTAAAGGATATTTGAAGTTTTATATAAAATAAAGATATAAACGAAAATTTTTTTGCCGAAAATAGAAGAAGATAATCACAAATGCAAATTTTTCCGGTTTTCAAACTGTGGAGTATGCAAATTTTGAGTTCGACGTCAAAAAGTCGCTTCAGCGGCAGCGAATGAAATTTGACTTTCAACTGGATAAAAGAGAATGAAGACAAGGATGATCGGCATTCAGTGATTGCTTTGTTTCGACGAGTACGATGTCTCAGCGAAGTCATTTGACAGATTCAGAAGATTGGAGAATTGTTGTTAGGTTAGAAGGGGGCCAAACTCAAGCCGAAGTAGCGCAAGCCATTGGAGTGTCACAAAGTGTCATTTCCAGGATCTGGAACCGTTTTTTGGAGAGTGGATGTGCAGGCCGAAGACCAGGGTAAGGTCGTAGACGGGCAACAACGCCCAATGAAGATCGGTATTTAGCGTTAACAGCTCGGAAACACCGAAACATGAACGCTACTCTTCTCCAACAACACATTCGCTCGGCTACAGGCACCACGATTTCAACTCAGACTGTCCGAAACCGGCTCCATGCTGTAGGTCAGTATGCCCGCCGACCGATGGTATGTGTTAGATTAACATCAAGGCATCGTCGCGACCGCAGGTAGTGGGCAACCGAGCATGTCAACTGGAGGAGAAATGAATGGAGCAATACTCTGTTTTCTGACGATTCCCGTTTTTCTGTGCATCCGGATAATAGGCGTATTTTCATCTGGAGGGACCGTGGCAGTAGGAATAATCCTGCGTTCGTGCACGAAAGTGTCAGATTTGGCGGTGGAGGAGTGTTGGTGTATGGTGGCATCTCCATTGACGGGCGCACTGATCTCTACATCATTCGAGATGGAGCTCTGACTGGTCGCCGATATAGGGATGAGATCCTCAGACCTATTGTAGTCCCTTACGCTTCAGCAATCGGAGATAACTTCATTTTAATGGACGATAACTGCAGGCCACATCGTGCAAATCTGGTGGAGGATTTCCTTTTCGAGGAAGGAATCGTTCGAATGGAATGGCCAGCGTGTTCTCCAGACATGAATCCAATCGAGCACGTTTGGGACGCTCTAGGAAGACGAGTTTCTGGCCGCCAACAACCCCCACAAACTCTCCAAGAACTGGAAAGAGCTCTTCTGGAAGAGTGTGGCAGAATACCCCAACTCGTCATTAATAGCCTCATTGAGTCCATGCCTCAAAGGTGTTCAACGTTGCTGGCCGCCCGTGGAAACCATACCCCCTACTGAAAATGATTTTCTTTGGAGAAAACACCTTTTCTTATTCTTTTTTTCTCATATGCACAAATTGTGTTTCTTTCCTTTTGTACACAAATGCGCCATAAAATGCATTTTTTTCTGCCAAATGATGTGTAATTTATTCTCATATAACCTACTATATCTGTCGACCATGTATCAATCAGCTAAAAAGTTTCCCAGATACAAAATCCACCTAAAACTGCAATATCCTTTAATTGTTTTGAGCAGTGTATTTAAGAGGTGTGAATAACTTTATCTATATTATTATAATCTCGAATACATGATAAAATATGCGCTAAAAGCTTTTGTGTAATACATAATGCAAAATGTATGACTCGTTCAATAGTATGCAAATATCAAATAACTATTTACAAGCAGAGAAGACCGAGCTATGCTCGTTCAAAATTATCTTTGAGTTCAAATATCCTGACGCATGACCAAAATGACCCAGTAATCAAATTTTCTCAAACATGTGACCTAGCCCAACAGTCTTCTCGTGCCCGAAAACCATAGGATGCAAAATTTAGTGTAATTAGTCTGAGCCGTTTTTAAGATAAAGTAGCTTGACCCATAATGACCCATGACCAAAGTTACCCACTAATCGAATTTTCTTGAACACATGACCTAGCCCAACAGTCTTCTCGTGCCCGAAAACCATAGGATGCAAAATTTAGTTTAATTAGTCTGAGCCGTTTTTAAGATAAAGTAGCTTGACCCATAATGACCCATGACCAAAATGACCCACTAATCAAATTTTCTCGAACACTTGACCTAACCCATCAGTCTTCTCGTGCCCGAAAACCCTAGGGTGCAAAATTTAGTGTAAATAGTCTGAGCCGTTTTTTAGATAAAATTAGCTTGACCACAGTGACCCAAAAATGACCCACTAATAAAATTTTCTCGGGCATGTGACCTAGCCCAATGAATTTGTCGTGCCCGAAACTCGTAGGATACAAAATTTAATCAAAATCGTTAGAGTCGTTTTTTAGATACAATTAACTTGACCAGGGTTGACCCAAAAATTACCCACTAATCGAAAGTTCTCGAACATGTGACCCAGCCCAATAGTCTTCTCGTGCCCGAAAATGGTAAGATACAAAATTTAGTAAAAATAGTCTGAGCCGTTTTTTAGATAAAATTAGCTTGACCACAGTGACCCAAAAATGACCCACTAATAAAATTTTCTCGGGCATGTGACCTAGCCCAATGAATTTGCCGTGCTCGAAACTCGTAGGACACAAAATTTAATCAAAATCGTTAGAGCCGTTTTTTAGATAAAACTAATTTGACCCGCGTTAACCCCAAAATTACCCACTAATTGAAAGTTCTCGAACATGTGACCCAGCCCAATAGTCTTCTTGTGCCCGAAAATGGTCGGAAACAAAATTTCGTCAAAATCGTTTGAACCGTTTTTTAGATACAATTAGCTTGACCATGACCCAAACTGACCTAAACTGACCCACTAATAAATTTTTTTCGAATATGTGACATAGCCCAATGGTTTTCTGGTGTCCCAAAACGGTAGGATACAAAATTTCGTCAAAATCGTTAGAGCCATTTTTAAGATAAAATTTGCATATATATATATATATATATATATATATATATATATATATAACCACACACAAGATTTGCTCGTATTAGAATATATGATTTTTCGTTTATTGAGAAAATCTGTTTGATTTTAGTAAATATGCAAGTGGTTAAGATGCATGTTTCAGACAGTGAAAATAATTTACGGTTTATATATCATTCTAAACCAATCAGATGATAGTAATCCTCCTACTTTAAACAATTTATATTTATAAGAAACATTGCTGTTCATTTTTCTCTAAGTTCTTAAGATAATAGATATAAAAGATTAGAATTGGAAAACATCCATTTTAATTAAATAAACAGATGGTTTTGGTATTTGTATTTCGCAGTAAAATATGTTATAATTGAGGTTTTTTTTTTTTTTTTTTTTTTTTGGCAATATCTTTATTCTTTAACTAATATCTTTTAGTTTATAACCTGATTTAAACGAATCTTGTTTAACACTTTCCAACATAGTTGAAAAGTGTTTATGAATTTTGTTTGCCTGTCTGTCTTTAACAGTTTGGCGATAGCTTTTTTTGTGGAAAGTAGGCGACGGGATAATGGAAAAGTACAGAAAAAAAATTAACAAAGAAGTAATGATTAAAAACTAATTTTGCAGAAACATTTAATGCATATATAAGCGCGGTTAGAGGTATTTGGACCCTATTCTGAAATGAGTCGAATTAATGCAATTTTTAGGTTATCAGCATAGTTTTCCTTAATTTCAAATTTTACAGTGTTACGTTTTCTGTCTAGTTAGAACTTTTGTTATTTTCCTAAGGCCCAAATGAGAAATGTAAATTTCTTTTTACCTTGTGTATAACTGGAGTGTGAAAATATGAGGAGGTGGAAGTTATCAAGTCACAGAACTTTTTTATCCCGAACTACATACGCCCAACTGGAAGGTGGAGGGAAGAGCTGTGACGTAGTTGAAAATCTCAGATCCTTGCTAGGAAAACTATTAGCATATTATTAAATTACGTCAATGCTCTAAGCAAAGTATCCTCAGGACTTATTTAAAACATTTATGGTGTTTTGGACCCAAGTAACACTTCAGGGTCTACATAGCCCATCTTACGTTTTAAAAAAACACAAAGATATTGCTGAAAAATATTCAATTATTGCCTTAGTGAGATTTTTACAATCATTACGTTTTATTACTGTTATTTACATTTTTAAACTTCATTTACTTCGTACTTTTTATGAAAAAACAAATTATTTATATAGTATATGTGTATATATATATATATTTCACGCTTTGGCTGTAAACGACGAAATACAGGCTGGAGTGCTTTAAGTTAATTGTGATACTTATAACAATTTTTAAATATTTTTCAGTCCGGCTTTGTAACTTTATTAAAATGTAAATTTTTCATATTGTATTTATATAGTAATCTAGTTACTCGTACAGGAAATTTAAAGCAACATAATGTAGTATAAATGGTCTGCAGAAAATAGTGTATGATTTGTTTGAAAGTTTGAGCCTTGTATAATAAAGATATAGATATGTCAGTGTTGGCATGCTTAATTTCGACCCTGGATTGTTAGATAATCAGAAAATAGCAATGTTTAATTTTAGATATCATCCAATTGAAGCAACTTCTTTTCTATATGACAAAACTTTTTCGAAATCTATACTGCATTTAGATATTTGCAATTATTTTCCTCCAAAATAACTAAAATGAAAATCTGAGTAGTTCAATATAGTTAACATTCTAAATTATATTATTAAAAAGATAACAAACTAAAAATAATTAAACAAATTTTAATTACATTTCAAACTGAATATTGCTGAATCCAACGGAGTCATATGACAGCTAGTAGTCGTCATACAATTTATTTTGGAATATAAATAATGTAACAAGCCAACGTCTCAATGTTATGAAACATGAATGCATTTCTATTTCTTGTGCATGGTAGTGTTTATATGGTAGTGTTTTTATTCGTTCCAAAATGTTAAGCTGTGTATCATGTGTTTAATAGACATATAATTTATTACATCTTAACGAAAAAATGAAAAGAAAATTTGTTTCCATATTTTCCTGTTATCGCATATCTTTTTGCAAAAATTGTATGGGCTTATGCCTTCAAAATTAAACATGAAAACTTAATATATATATATATATATATATATATATATATAAAAGAAAAATAAAAAATCTCTAAGTAGATAATATATGATTTTTTAGCATTATTTTTCTCTGAACGTCCCACTGCATGGAGTTAAAATATGACTCTATCATGGAAGTGTATGGCTCCAAAAAACTTTTACTTAAATTCACTTAAACATCCAGACCATCCTCACAATAAAGAAACTTCAATATGTAGAGAAAAAAATATATTAACAAAATTTGAACGTTAATTAAAATATAAAAGTTTTTAAATAGTTACACTATATGTACTGTATGCTCCTCTAGTCAGCTAATGTACCCTGAAAATCTGCGATTTGTTTTCCATAAATATTTTTCATTGGCTCATATATACTGAACATACATATGCACTAACAGTGTTATTCATTCCAAAACGCAAGTTAGTTTTACATATCCGCACGGGATTTCGCATACTTCAAAAATATCCCTTGGTGCTCATGACTCTTAACGGGATAATAGAAGTTTTTCGGCTTTATAGGGAAAAGTCATATAGTATCGGACGCGTAAGCTATTTCGAATTTTCAAAAACAAATTATTATTAAATTTGCATATTTTCTACTCTAATGAAAACATTAACATGTTATTTCAATACTTTAAAAAGCTCATTTCCCTTAGAATCATTTTTATAGGGTTTTCTTTGATATTTTCTAAACATTACCTTTTGACCTTACGGATTTCTGAAAGGTTGTATCGGACATGGTACCGGGCTTAAAAAACATCTATTTTGGATTTAGAAACAACTTATTATTACTACATGTATGCATTCTTATACACAATAAATACATAGACATTATTTATCAGATTCAGAAGGAAGAAAAGGCATTTTAGTATTTGATTTATGACACTTGTGGTTATGTTTATTAAAGCAAGTATCATGCTCTTAAAAAAAGCCTGTTAAGCTCAAGAACTAGACAGTTTTCATGGGCAAATATTGCACTGAATCCAGTCTTTTTGAAAAGATTCATTGCAAATAATACAATGAGTCAATTCATCCTCTTCCCGCAATTTTTCATTAAAGACTTTTTAGCTTTTTCCTTGGTTTTATAATTAGTCCTAACACTTGTCTTCTATTGTTTATTTGCAGTGGACTTTACTTTGTCATTTTCACTTTAATATCTTTGAGTCTATCACCTAATGGGCTTTTAGGTACACAATATCTTTCACTAGCATCCCTGATTGTCATTTCATGCAGTCGGACATTTCTATAACTTCCTCCATGTGATTTGCATCCCACTTACGACATATTTTCTCCATCCTAGCCTAAAACAGAGATAATCGTAAGAATTTAACTTTCCAAACATTAAACTTTTGTCCAATACAACCCTCCCTGCAACCCTTTGACCGATACAACCCGAATGCTACACTCCGACGCTTTGACTAATTATCATGCGTATTGCCAGATCTAGATATTTACAGCCTACGGTGTAAAGAATATTAACTCATACATCTAACAAAACCCTTAAAACATTGTTGTACTTATTTTTTCACAAGCTACGTAGCTCCAAAGTTATCTTAGTGCACTAGAAAACTTGCAGAAAAATAATAACTTACTATCGCTTGCAAATGCACAGACCAGTTGGTCTAAAATGGCAATAGTATCTTTCTTCTGACTTAATAAACACGACAGTAGCGTGACAGGTGTTGCTACCCTGGGTAAAAGTTTGTAAAACTACTTGTCGGATATAACCCGCTGTTCGATAGTACCCGACCTTCTCCTAAAAGGCAATTTTTGTTTTTCACATTTTCTGAATACCTAATATTTTATAAATGGTTTCTCGGAGATAGATAGATTACATACAGAAGACATATAGAATACATATAGAAAATGTAGCTATTCTGGTCACACGGTGTACGAGAGAGCGGTACATGTAGCAACTGTTTTAACAAGATTTTCTCGAAGAATGGTTTATAAGTTGGTACTTAAAATAAAATTGCTAATGGTGAATCAATTTCCTTTGTTCATTTTAATGAATTCTTATAGAATCACTTAGACTTTTATCGATGTTTTTATATCTTAATTTTTTATACGTTCGTTGTTTTTTTTAAACAAAGCTAAATATATATATATATATATATATTTTTTTTTTTTTTTTTTTTTTTTTTTTTTTTTTTTTGCGAAATTGATACATTGTTTGATAATCCTCCATTTTGTTACAAAAAAAAAATTAAAAAAATTAAAAATTGTCTCTAAAAACCTAGACAAGAAAATTGGTTTCATCCGCAGTGATGGATATCTGTGCACCCAGTGATTCAATTGCCACGACTGAATTTAAGTAATATTCTTCACTTTATTTAATGATAGGTTGGTTGGTTGGTTGACTTATGACGGCCGATTATCAACACGAGAGATATGGGCCCTGGGGGGGAGTGCCCTCAGTGGGGGTCTTTTTAAGGGATCCTAACCCGTATTTACGGCAAGATTCGAAGAAAACCACGGAAAACTACGAACGGTTAGGTCGACGAGCGCGACAGGGGTTTGAACCCAGCACCTCCCGTCTACCAGCTTTGAGAGCAGAACCTCTCAGCCACTGGTGGGGCCCTATTTAATGATAGGGTTTTTAAGATTTAATAAGTCGAAGAATATGATTAAAATTTACTAGGACTATCGGCTCAGTTGCTTGCAGCTGTTTAATCACTGCATATGAAACAACTCCCAAAAAATCTTGGATAGTTAAACACAGCACCACAGCAGAAAAAAGATTAGCTGAAAAAGTGCATTTTGAATGAAAATTAATAAAAATGTCGATTTTGAAAGCTCAAAATATCCCTTCTTTAAATTAAAAAAACCTAAATTTAAAGTTTTCATGATAGTCTTCTAAAATTTATTTCCGAAATATTTCAATAATTTCAGAAATTTTTGGAAATACATTAAATTAATTAAAAATCTTTCCGAAAAGAAAAAAAAAGTAACTGTGGTGTTTACTTCCAAATATAAATATTAGATAGCAGCACCGCAAGAAATTCGGCTAGAAGCTACTGTCACCAATGTTGTTAAATGTTGTTTTACTGCAGTATGTAGAAGTAGTTTGTGTTCTGTGTTACGTGTAAGTACTTGTTCTGTAATGTCAATTAAATTGTTTAAGTAATTTATTTAGTCCACCTCAATTATGATTCAGTTAACTTTAATTAATTAAGTCTTCTTAAAAAATACATAATATAACGAAGACGAGTACAAATACTCTCATCGGAATAAAATAAGAAAAGAAATTCCGGGTGAAAAGCAAAATGGCTTTTACTTCTGATTTGCATCTACCAGTACGTGCTGTTCCATTCTGCTAAAGTTATGTTATAAATACGTTCGTCATTTCTAAGGGTTGTAAGTGTTAATTTGTTTTCTTTTCTGAAATAAATTAAGTGCAATAATGTTTGCCAATTTCAAGTGTTTGCCAATTTAATGATTCCATTGAATCGTTCCAGTCATACGTCAAAAAGTTGGAACAAAGTTTTTTAATGCATGATGTGGAAGAGAAAAAGGATGTCCCTGCAATAATTTCTTGTATGGGTCAAAAATTATATACTTTGCTCTCCGATTTAACTTTTCCTAAAAATCCTGAATCTTTGAAATATGAGGAAATAGTTGAAATTCTGTTAAAACACTTAAGCCCCGCCCTAACAAATTTTGTCAACGGATTAAATTCGGTAATTCTTATCAAAATGAAAATCAATCGATACAAGATTTTTTAGCAAAATTAAAGAAATTGACAACTTTTTGTGCTTTTGCTGGCGAAACATTAAATGAAAATCTTTTGGAACAGTTTTTACGAGGTTTAAAAAATGAACATATTCAGAGTAAATTACTTACGCAAATTGATGATTTATCTTTTGAGAAAGCTATTGAAAAAGCAATTATTTTGCAAAGTAATGTAATTGATATTTTTGAATTGAAACATAAAAATTTGAATGTAAATAAACTTGTGCTAAAAATAATGTGCTAAAAATGTATAACCGAATAAATTTCCAAATAATTTCCAGAAACAGAAAATTAACAATAATGTAAACAAGGGAAATTCTGGGGTAAATAAAAATAAATTGAAGTGTTACAGATGTGGAAATCTATCACATTTAGCAAATATCTGTAAATATATAAATACAATTTGAAATAAATGTAAAAAAATGAGGTCATCTCAGCAAAGTGTGTAAAAGTAATTCTCAGAAGCAAACAAATGTATTGCAGCAACTTGATATTTTATCTGTGAGTCATGATAAAGGTACTAATCCAATAAAAGTGTCGGTTTTAATTGAAATTAAAGCTAAAGCTGACATGGAGTTAGATACGTGCTCCCGAATTTCGGTGGTACCTGAAAATTGTTTTCGGAGAATTTTTCCGAATAACAATTTTTTTCCGCCAGATGTTCAGTTAAGAACTGCAACTGGTGAGGTGTTTACACCTGTTAGGTATGTAAATGTGGATGTTTCTTAAGAAAATAAAACTAAAAATCTTAAATTGTATTTGATTAAAGACGTTAGTTTCCCACTTTTATTTGGCAGAGATTGGGTATCTGCATTTAATGTCTTTCCCACTAATTTGAAATCTGTATAAGTAAATGAAATTGCAAATTCTACTGAAAAAATGAAAGTATTACTAAATGATTTTTCTGATTTATTTTCTGATAAAGTTGGGAAAATAAAATGTTTAAAAGATTACCTTTTAAGGGTTAAAAGGTTATTAAGGGTTAAAAAGGTTTTTTAAGGGTTAAAAAGGTTATTTTTTTAGGGCACGATCGGGTAACCGTCGGACGGCGGGTAACCGCGGACATTTCAGTTTCTAAGAAATTCAAAGTGTTGCGTAAATAAAGAGTTATTGTAAATGTACGCCCTCTAAAGTCGAAACAAATACAGTTTAATTGCGACGTAGGCGCCGTGTAAGTTAGTCGTGAATGAGTGTTTTGTTTTCGTCAATAATTTTTCGACAAAACGAGACTGAATGCATCATATGCGGATAAACATTTGAAGAAGACTGGATTCAGTACCAGGAATGCAGACTGGGCCCATGAAAATTGTGTTTACATAGATGCATCGATTTTTTATTATAATTGTGATGTTTGTAAGGTCAAAAAACGGTTGGGACACCATTGATTAATATGTCCGAGGCTACCCGCCGTTTTTTGTGACGCCAAAAAAATAAGGCCAAACTATTTTCAGTATATTTTGTTAAATAATTCGATTTTATTAGCAATGTTTATTTAAAATCATTAAAGAATTTCGTAATTTTATTTTAAGTATAAAATAAAGACAGAAATTTCATTAATTTGTTTTTTATTTGCAATTTATCCAAGTGTTCGGGGGTACCCGTTCTTCCCCTACATGATTTGCACTTTGGACATTTCGGTATAGTGAAAATAAAGTCCTTAGCTCGCAGCTTTGTGTGGCGGCCAGGACTTGACCAAGATATGGAAGATCTTGCACGGAATTGCACTACTTGTGTCAAATTAAAAAATAATCCTTTCAAGGTAGATACTTATCATTGGGAATGGCCTACAGCTCTATGGCAAAGAATTCATATTGATTATTTTGGTCCTGTGGTGGTTAAAATGCTTTTACTTGTGGTCGATGCTCATAGCAAATGGCCAGAAGTTTTCATTGTTCTTAATACAACTTCAGAAAATACGATTACTTGTCTGTCTTCTCTTTTTGCCAGATACGGGTATCCTATATCTCTGGTATCTGATAATGCTAAACAGTTTACTTCTGAAGAATTTGAGACATTCTTAAAGAATCATGGGGTTAAACATAGGTTTAGTGCTTTACACCATCCAGCTAGAAATGGTCAGGCCGAGAGATATGTGCAAATTCTTAAACGTGGGTTAAAAGCCATACCTTCAGAATCTGGTACTTTACAAATGAAATTAAATAACTTTCTTTTACAGTATAGAAATATGCCTCATATTACAAAGGGGAAAAGTCCTGCATCTCTATATTTAAAGCTGCATATTAGAACAACATTGATACTTTCAAACGTTACAAATTTTGTGCATGATAAACAAAATGCGAGAAATGCCAAAACAAAAATAAAAGATTTTCAAATTAACCAGAAAGTGTCGGTCAGAAATTATACTCCTGAAGCCAAGTGGAAAATTGGTCGCATTATTGCAAGAGAGGGCAAGTTGCATTATAGAATTCAAACTATCCCCACATCCACTGTAAGCTCTTGTATAAAAAGTCACAGTATAAAAAGAATATTACGTCTTCATCAAACATCCCCCATCCATAGTGAACTCTTAATCATGAAAATCAACAGTGTAAATAGAATTAATATATCATCTGACGACCACCATTCATTGTAAACACTTTAAATCATAAACTCTGATGAACGTATCTTGTTCATGACAATCAAAAGTGTAAATAGGACTTAAACAATAATGTAACCAACACCATCCAATGAGAACTCTAAATCATAAACTCTTATGAACTTACAAAAACTCAGCCAAATGTGAACCTTTTGTAATGTAATTATGGTAATTATGCAACAGCCTAATGGCCTCATTTGTAATTTGTATTCTTTTTTTTAAAATAAACTTGCCGAGCAGGGCTTGCAGAGCTCAACCCATATGGTAGGCCGCCCTGATTGGTTGAATTGAACTGAATTGAATTAGTTCAAATATTTGGAAAAGGCATGTTGATAAGATAACTAATGTAGGTTCGAAGGTACATTTAACTAATGATTCAAATTCTGAAGAGAGTTATACAGAAAGTCACAAAACGGATAATACAGTTGTTAATCAACGTGATTCTCAGCTAATTTCTCCTAGTGTTACAGGTCTTCGACCAGCTGACAATGTCCTTCCGTCTACTCTAAATCCTAAACCAGCTGACTCTGTTGTTCCATCTACTCTAAATCCTAAACCAGCTGACTTTGTCTTCCCAAATACTCCTAGTCCTGCACCAGGGGACTCTGATTTGATACCTTCAGTTTCAAAACCCATAATTCCAAATACTTCTATTAAAGATGCTGCAGATAATGTAAATAATAACTCTTATTCTTCCCTACAGGTACCTAGACGTTCGAAATAAATTGGAAGAACTCTTACTAGATTGCACTATTAAGCGGGGGAGAATTGTGGCGTTTAATTCAAAATATAAATACTAGATGGCAGCACCACAGGAAATTCGGCTAGTAACTGCTGTCACCTATCGGTCAAATGTTGTTTTACTGCAGTATGTAGAAGTAGTTTGTGTTCTATGTTATGTGTAAGTACTTGCTCTGTTACGTCAATTAAATTGTGTAAGTGATTTATTTAGTCCACCTCAATTATGATGCTGTTATCTTTAATTAATTAAGTCTTCTTAAAAAATACATAACAGTAACAAATAAACAAATGAGAAATTAGCTCCATTTTTATGAGTCATCCTCATTTTATGTAATCAAATGAAATAGTTGAACAAATATTTACTACAATATTAGTGTTACAATTACAATTGTAAAAATTGTAAACACATTTATTTTCTTAAAAGGTGATAAAAACATAAAAACAAAAACACTTGTAAGGATGTTAGTTTACATTATACCTCCGCTAACTAACATCCTTAATGAATTCCTTAATAACATCCTAACATGTAAACTAACATCCTTACAAGTGTTTTCTTAATGTTTTTATCACATTTTAGAAAAATAAACGTGTTTTTAATTTTTATGTAGTGGCCAAAGTGAAAGTTCCTTCAAAGCACATTTTTTATAATAGTGGTTTGACTTTAATTACAATTGTGAATGCAAGTTGAATTAAACATTTTAATAGGAAAAAATACTTCAAAGTATGTATTCAAAATATAGAACAAAAGTTAATGACAACATATGTAAACTTACTGATATTACAAAACGGTAAATAGGAAGTAACTAATATTTTCCGTCATTCTGCAGCATCTGGAATTTTCGGTCTTTTATTGAACTATTTTTCCTATTTTTCAATTAAAATCTTTATAACATTCTGATTTATTTTGTGTATTCAAAGAAATGGATGGTTTAAAATATATCTATAACACTAAGTACGAGTTAATTCCAAAAAAGTTTTCAAAAAAAAAATTGTAAAACTAATTTTTATTTCGGAAAATTTAACAAATAGCAAATATTTAACTCGCATCATCTTCAGTTTAATGCGCTGACAAATAACGCGTCAGATTGTTAACTATCGGATTATACTAATAATCAAACATAGAATGTTCATACAAATAACGCGTCAGATTGTTAACTATCAGATTACAACTAATAATCAAACATAGAATGTTCATACAAATAACGCGTCAGATTGTTAACTATCAGATTATAACTAATCATCAAACATAGAAGGTTCATACATATTCACTTATATCAGGTAACCATAAAATTTCTGTCGTTTTCGTGAAATGACAAACGTTAAAGAATGTTACACGCAATGGATAATAGATGGAGCTACCATCGCCGAAATATGTCAATCAAGATGTAATGCAGAGACATCATAGATAAAGAAAATTGGAAAGGTTATCTCGTAATAGTAGAAAAATGAACGTGAACAGGAGTACTCCAAACTGTATAATCCGTGCTTTTATGTTGTATGAGTTTAAACTTGGAACAAATGCTGTGCACACGGCCCAAAAAATATGCTAAGCTTTCGGAGAAGATTGTGTCAGCATTCGCACCACCCAAAGGTGGTTTAGAAAATTTGCTGCTGGCGATGAGTCGCTGAAAGATGCCCCACGAGCAGGGCCGCCATATGTCATTAACCACTTAACTGTGTAGCCCGAACTCAGTTCGGGCAAGAACAGTTTGCTTGTTTTGTTACTAAAAGCTTTTGCACACCAGTAATTATTTAACGCAACCTTCGCTTTATTAATCGGCAGACCATTTTCAATTACACAAAGCAAATATTTTAGTACGCAAAAAGTGGTGTATTGTGCCTATTTTTAGTTTATGGTGTCAAAATACCTCCCACAGTTAAGGGGTTAATGATGAGGGATTTCATGCTGCATTGGAAGAAGATTCCACTCAAATCTGTCAGATGTTATCAAAAAGGTTCGCAGTCAGTGATGAAACTATCCGTTTACATTTGCATCGTCTGGGGAAAGTGTACAAGCTAAGCAAATGGATACCTCATCAATTGACACCTGCCCAGAAGCTTGAGAGCCTGCACATTTGTTTGAGGTTGCTGCATCACCATCAAACGGAATCATTTCTTGGCCGTGTATTAACCTGTGATGAGAAGTGGCTGTTGTACAGCAATCCCAAATGGTCGCATCATTGGTTGTCAGCCACTGATGCTGTGCCACAGACCACCAAATCCAAGATCCATCATAAGAAGTTGTTATTGTGCGCATGGTGGATAGCAAATGGAATTGTTCACACATCTGGTCAGACGATTACTGCGAATGTCTATAGTGGCCAACTCCGTCGAGTTCACCAATCACTTAAAAAAAGCCAGCTTTGGTGAACCGTAAAGGCGTTCTTTTCCTAATGCTAGGCCGCATATCGCGCGTGTGACCTCTGACACAATTCAGACACTTAGATGGGAACCGCTTTTGCACTCTCCTTATTCCCCTGACATTATCACTTATTTTTGAGTCTCGATAATAATCTGCGCAATCGACAGTTCAGAAAGTCGAGAGGCTATGGCAACGGAGTGAGAGAACTTTTTCAACTCTAAAGATCGTCACTTTTATAAAAAAGGAATTTATAAGCTTGTTTCCCATTGGGAAAAGGTTATTGCATGTGAGGGTGGTTATTTTGATGAATAAATTGTATTCTTTCCGATACACTTTGCTGTTTGTTTTCTTTCACCTAAAAACGACAGACCTTTTTTGGTTACCTGATAGTTCCTAGATTCTCTAAATGCATGTTTTATACCATGTTTTATACTATGCTAAATGCATGTTTTATAACTTAAGATTTCAATTAGCAATAAGTTTAAGAATGCAATTAGCAATAACTGAGGTTACCATAACTTTGGTACAATTTCATCATACTTAGATAAAAATAAAGGAAGAAATATTGACAGCAAGGATTTTTATAATTATTTTTTAATACAAATCTTTTTAAATTTTAACATAATTATTTTAAATACATTATCATAATGAATAACTTAATATTGTTTGTGAATTTCATAATTTACAAAGAGATGTTTTGTTAAGTTTCACAAATATTTGGTTTTAATAAATATGTTTCTATTAGCATCTAGCAAGAATGAATAATAAAGATGAATTCAAGTTTCCTAAATTTATACAATATTATAAATTCAGATTTTCAGATTTAATTTTCAATACATTCACGTAGAATTGTTTTTTATTTGTCTTCAAATATACAAATTTTTCTACAGAATGGAATTATTTGAATAAATTGTCAAAATTGTTTGTTCTACGGAATTTGAAAAAAAAAAATAAAACATGCTTCAAAATACACTTTTAAAAACATTTCAAGAAAGTTGCATGAATTATACTTCAAATTCGCAAGTTGCGTAAACATCACATTGTTCCTAATTGTTATTTACGACAGTGTGAATAAGGATGTTTTCCTTTTCTTTCTAAAGATCCTTATGAACACTGCAGTAAATAACAATAAGAAAAGATAAAGATTTTTAAACAAATATTTGTATATTATTTTAACTTTTTGTAGCACTAAGTTTTCACAAATAATTAACATTTTCTTTCGGAAAAAATAAAATCTAAAATATTTACATTGTAAAAATATATACATTATTTATATGTTTTTAATTTTCTGTGCTAGTAGTACAGTTTGCAATTCATCTCTAAAATTTTTAGTATTTTTTATTTTTTATTCTTTTTTTAAACTAACTATATTATAAAAGTGTCATGTTTACACTTTATAAGTACTATATAAATGCTCATTTTCATTTTATCTTTTCTATAAAGTATTTTTTTTAAGATCTCGAAAACATATTTTTTAAGATCTCGAAAATATAGAGAAAAAGCCGATTAATTTTTTTTTCGAGACTATTATACCCACTCATGCGGGCCATGCTTCTGAACAGCATAATTTCACAAAATTATTTACTTTATCCGTGTTTATTGTTAAAAATAATTATATTTATTTACGGTAATATTTCTGACCGATATGCTTAAATGCACATAAAAAGTTTGGGTGATTTTCGATTAGCCGGGTGACAGTGATATATATATATATATATATATATATATATATATATGTATACATATACATATATGAATGTATATATATACTTTTACATATGTATATATATATATATATATATATATATATTTTTTTTTTTTTTTTTTTTTTTTACTGGCGCACGGCTAACCGAAAAATACCAAATTTTGTGCTGCGTTGAATCAACTTTTGAAGCTGCAGTAGCTGCAACCATATGAGCGTGTAATCTCGCATGTAATCTCAACATTTGGAGCTATGGTCCGACCGGTGCTCCAAATGCTCGGACGAGATTTCATCATCTTTTAGTTGCAGCTACTGCAGCTCTAAAAGTTGATTGATTCATCTCCGCACAAAATTTTTAACAGTGTACTATGATGGTAAATGTACACTTTTTAGAAATAATATACCATTCTTTGTGCAACAGTAATACCTATAGACGAAATTATACATGCCCGAAAGATGTAATTTAAATGATCGGTGCAAAATGAGTTAATATCGTTATATTTCTTTATAAATTGCGCGTATGATAAATTTTGTAACAAAAAGCATAAGTTAATTGCATTTGAGAGTTGACGCTCTAAATTATAATGACAAGCTTTTTCAGGGTGATTATTTCTTTAAACATCCAATTTTATCATCGTTATTTTTTTCACCAGTTTTCTTAATTAAGAGTTATAAACTACCCATCGTTCAGGTAAAAAAAAAAATTGTATAATTAAAACTTTATTTTTGAAAATAAAATAACCCTTTTTTTTACAAATTATATTAATTATTTATCAATATTTATATTCTAAAAAAGTAACTTACATTGCTTCTGGCGAAATTAAATTTATTGTGACCACTTTCTCATCTTATCCTCGCAGCTAATGCATAGAAAAACATTAAAACTGGTATTTTGGCAGCGAAATGTATGATAAACACGCTGAATTAGACAGTTTTTAGATCGAAGAATTATTTTAAGCACCATTTATTTTGGATTAGGTCAAAATAGTTCAGTTAAAAATGTTTTATAGGAACAAAAACTATGCATAAAAATTTAGCAATATGTTTTAGTCACATACTTGACTAGATTGTGGTGCGCAGTGTGCAACCATTATTTTAAATTTGTCTAATTTTTGAAAAAAAAATTCCAATTTTCTTTTTAAAATTTCCTTTTTTGGATAGATTTATTTCATATTTCTTAAACGGCATGTTTTACCTACTGTTGCCGCATTTTAACAAGCGCAAATAATAATATTTCCATACAATTTTTAAGTAAAAAATATATTTACATGTGACTATTAAAAAAAGAAAAACAAATTTAAAATAATTAAATTATTATGTGCGAAAAGCATTTAATGGGGAAAATGACATCATATTTAAAACGATTTTCTGATGGCTTCTAAAAAAAGCCTTTTCTTCTAGACGTTATAAAAGTCCGGGAGGCAGCAACATTTTATTCTTAACCATTTTATTTCTTCATTCAGTGTCTCCGATCGCAATTCAGTGAGCCAACCCTCAAGGAATAATCTACCATGGTAGTTGTTACAGCCCGATTTCAAAAGTCTTACTTAAGTTTTTAAGTTTACTGTTGAAATTGAAAATAATGCTGAATTACCATTTGTCGACATTCTAATCCGCAGACACACTGCTGCTATCTCTCAATCTATCACCACTACTGTTTACAGAAAACCTACATCTACTGGTCAATATACTAATTTCAATTCAATATGCCCTTTCAGCCATAAAATAGCCGTTATTAAAACTTTAGCCTTCAGGGCCATTAGATATTGCAGTTCTAGTAATGATTTTGAAATTGAGAAATGTAAAATTTATTGCGATTTGGTTAATAATAGCTATCCTATTGGTCTTGTTAAAAAAATCTTTAAAAATACTTTAAATTTTGTGAATTCTACTCCCCCCCCCTTATTATAAAAACATTTCTGATAAAATTTCTGGCATTCTAAAATCATACAATATTGGGGTTTCTTTTAAACCAATTTAGAAAATGAGTTCCTTTTTCACTAAGCATAAATTTCAATATGATAAGTCTAAATTACACGGTGTTGTTTATATTATTCCCTGTAAAGATTGCAATAGTGTCTACATTGGTGAAACAGGTAGATCATTGGAAATTCGCTTAAAAGAACATACTACTGCTTTAAAAAATAGTAATTTGAATTCAAAAATTGTCCAGCATTCACTTAAAACGAATCACATCCCGCTAATTGCGAACGCCGGCATTTTGAAATCGGGCTGTAACAACTACCATGGTAGATTATTCCTTGAGGGTTGGCTCACTGAATTGCGATCGGAGACACTGAATGAAGCTCGTGCCGTACCGAGTGAATATTGTCTGTTGCTAAAGTAACTTTAACTGTTCTTGAATTGTTCAGTGGTCTGTTATGCATTGGATTGTTTTTTGTACTGATGATGCCTTGCGTGTCGCATGGCGAAACGTCTACTTATTTGTATTTTTAAATGTTTTTAAGTATATTTTTTATAAAATTTTATTTTTTTAAAGTGAGCTTATGTCTGTCTTAATATATTTTAATTGGTGTTTTTTAATAGTTTTTACATTCAGACGTTAAATGTATACATATTGCACATTTTATGAAAGCTAATTTTCTAATGTGTAACTTATATTTCTTAATCACCGAAACAGCCGTCATCAGTCACGACAACTATTGATGCTGCCTTAGGAACTGAAAAAAAAACAGTCAAAGGAAAATGAATGGCGATGTGATTACAGAATATGACCACTGATTTTAATAATATCATTGAATCTTCAGTAATAGGGTAATCCTTTTAAAACAGAGCAAACTAGCGTACATTTAGAGCCTGTGGAGGGTGTACCGAAGTTGAAGAGCGTAGTTCTTAGGGTTAGAGCCCCCAAGTTTATGAAAAGTTAGTTGTGGAGAATGGACAGTAAAATAAACTAATAAAATATCAATGTGTATGTAGAGGAAATATATATAAATATTTTATTTACTATTATTATTCTATAATTTTATTTTCATTATGTATCTAAAAATGTGGTTAACGATTTAAATAATTATCAAGTACAAACTATAGAGTGAATATAATACAGAAGGTCGAACATTGAAAATATTTCACAGTTAATTTCTGCCCATAAATGCCATATTATTTCCCACTTTACTCTAGTGGATAACCTTGGTACTTGGTTACAGATCTGGTTCGAAATATATATGATAATAGATTGTTTTTCTGATTACAATCCTTTTAAGTGTCTCCCACCTCTCTTGGGAAACTTTTCGAAGTCTTCTGAATGTTGTATACAGCGTCTTCTTAACGCCCGCTTTCACAAACACACGGTGATAAATAAAAGTTAGTGGTAATACTGGATAAAACAGCTTTATGTAAGTGATTGTAGTAAAACAAAGAGCATTTTATTTATCAAGTAAAGGAAGAAATATACTCGAATTAAATAGGTGCGTGAATATAAAGAATTCCCAAAAGGGTTCATGATTGCTGCTGGATTTTGTTTTGAAGTTAAATAAAGATTCAGGAATGTATTAAATAAAGCTAAAGAAAATTCAATTCTGTTTATTATCAGTAAAATATTTAAAACCCATTTTTAATGAAGAAATTCCAATTTTATATGGCTTTGGAAGGTATAAATAGAGTGTCATATGAACAAAGACTAGTTACTCTTCCATAATTCGGCTGCACGTATTTGGAAATGAAAGAATCAAAAACGGAAATAAATTGTATAAGAAATTCGCATTAATTCATCTAAAGCTCTATTTATGGCCTTTTCTGAATTTGGATTGCTAAAGCGAATTAACGTCCATTGTAAAAATTTGGAAAGTTCCGCATGAGCGGTGTTGCCATTTGGTGTCCTTTTTTTATTCGGAAACTCCGATTTCATATTTAAAATATATTTATTTCCAATCGTTTGGCACCAGTCACTTCCTTCTACTGTAATTTGTTGCAGAGTTAGTGGATGGGGGGTGTTCAGTTTCTTTTTTCCACGACTGTACCTGTACCAAATAAATACACGTTAACGATTCAGATCAAAATAAAATATGATATACCAACATTAACATTTTAAAAGTTTTTGAATGTAATATTTATAGATATTTTTACAACATTAAATCATGCATACTCTTGTCGCTACATTTGGGGCAGAAAAGGTTGTGTCCTTTCGAGTCAATCATACACGTTCTTCAAGAACATACTTTTTGCGCTTTGAACAGAGACGCATATCTAAGACACGATTCTTTTAGCAAATGAATCAATACCTTATTGCGTATTTCTGTTTTTACATATTTTGCTTTCAAAACAAAAACTTTTTGAAAACACAGAATAATTCAATAAAATTCTAAAATATTGTTAAAGTATCTCGTAAACAATCCAAAGATTGTAAAATTCAGTCAATAATTTAAATTGACTTCATTTGAAAGTTTACTTACTGTTTTTAAGAACTACGTGTTGAAAGGTTCAGAGGTCTAAAAATGATGAAGGTGGAATCAATTTTGATTGAAATTATCCGTACGGCGCCATGTTTCGGCCCGAGAAAGTTCTCTACAAGAAATAAGCTGATGGTCTTATTTCGAGAATGGCCTGATTTGGTACAAGAACATTCTGATGGAAATTTTCTGTAAGAATAATAGCAAATGAATGCTATCTAATAGAGTCAAATGTTTGCAAAGAATATACCATTTATACAAAGACATTAACATTGAAAATCGTTTTCATAAAGCGTAAACGGCCTTCCGTAATTAAAAAAATCGAATTAAAATTGATATAATTTAATTTTAGTTTATCTTTTTAATAATGTAATTTAGCATTCTAACTATATTGGATGACGCAGATCTTCATTTGAGTTATTTTGAAGGAAAATAATTGCAAATATCTAAATGCAATATAATAGATTTCGAATGCGTTTTGTCATATAGAAAAGAAGTTGCTTCAATTGGATGTAATGTAAAATTAAAAGTTGCTATTTTCTGATTATCAAATAATCGAGCATCGAAAGCAAGCCTGGCAACACTGGCATATCTTTATTATACAAGGCACAAACTTTCAAACAAATCATACACTATTTTCTGCAGACTATTTATACCACATTATGTTGCTTTAAGTTTTCTGTACAAGTAACCATATTACTATATGTCATACACATTCACAAAAAGTATGTGATAAGATTTATTAATGGACTCTGCATGTGCGTGAAATTATGAGGATGTAAATTGTATAAGGGAAAATTTATTTTATGAGTTCATTAAATCAAATGTATTTTTGTGGAAGATGTGAGATGCAAAATAGCATGCATGAATAATTTACATTTCAATAAAGTTACGTAATCAAAGCCGAACTAAAAAAATATTTTAAAATTTTCATAAGTATCACAATCAATTTAGCGCACTCCTGCCTGTATGTCTTCGTTTGCAGCCAAAGCGTGCACTATATATATATATATATATGTAAGTAAATGATATATAAATAGGCACTTTACTGAACCAATATGACAAATAATCGATGAACAACAAAATATGCACTTTAATTTCAACTAATAACACTTTTGGTCGAAACTATACAACAAATTTACATTACGATAATCCAACCAGGCCTAACGGCTATATCCATTTTACATCTCGCTTCATAATAAAAATTAGAATACTGGCTCTTAGCCAAATCTCGCGATTCAAACCATTTATAACTCGTGCATAGTTAGTTCATTTGATGAAGTGAAGTTTCTAACCATGGGTAATAACACTAGAGAGAGAGAGTCAGTTCATATCGTTTACATGAAGTGCTGAAACTGGAATCCTACAATTCGGTCATCCTGACGTGATGGCGTCTCGTCATCAGCATCTTGATTTGTTAGATTTTCTTTTCTTTCTGGATATTTCTCTCTGTCTTTAGAACCTGCATATCTAATATCTCTGTAATTTCTTTCCGGATATTGCTCTCTATTTTCAGAAGCTATATACCTATTGCTTCTAGAATGATAAGAATTTGAATAATCATCTCGTCCACTATCGGCTCCTTTAAATCCGTGATGAGAATTATTCTTATGTGATGGTTGCGAATATCTTTGTTCATTATAACTAGCTTTGCACGATCGTCGGACACCATAATTATAATTATTTCGACCATGATAGTAGCCTCTATTCATGTATCTAGGGGAAAATTTTGGATTATATCTTGCTTTTGAATAAGGTGAAGCATCTTCTGTTATGTCTTGAGGTATCAAAGAATTTTCAGTCTCAAAGTTTTCAGGAATCTCAGACTTATTTTTGTAAGAATTCTCGGAACTCTGTTTCCCATATCCATATTTATTGTAATTTCTATGGTTAAATGATTGTTTAAAATATCTCTGGCCATATCTATTATTGCTTCTGTTGTCAAATGGTCTATTAAAATTTCTGTTCTTTCCCTTATAATCAAAATTCCTATTGCGATCTTTCACATAGTCTTTTCTACCATGTGCAGGACTACTACTTTCACAATTTTCTTCTGGAGATGCATTCCATTCATCGGATAATCCTGTATCTTTTGTTCTATGCGGCTTATATAGTTTTATTAATTTCCTTATTTTCTTCCTGTTCACTAAATTCGTAATCTGAATCAAATTCACCCCGTCATTTACGCAGTCGATTTTAACCATATCTTCACAACCTCGATTATCGTTGTTTATACTTGCTTCATTAATTTTTGTCGGTACTTCGTTAATTTTAATGTATCCTACTCGAACTTTGTTGCCGCTTGTTATTCTAACACCATCTTCCGTTACTTTTAACGTCATGCCTTCTACCGCTTTCCTACCTATTATTAAATCGCAGTCCGCCTCTTGTACCACGTAAAATTTATCCTGGATTTCTGTTTCATCCACGTAGACTTTATGCCAGAAAAAAAACTGGTGGCTTAATTTCTTCTCCACCTATGCCTGATATGTATATATTGTCTCTGGTTAGTTTTGGCGCGTTTATTGCAGTATGATATCTTGAACTGGCGATTGAAATATCGCTTCCTGTATCAATTATTACGCTTGTTTTTATTCCGCTAATATCTAAGATTCTTCCTTTTTTACCATTTAACGTGCCCATATTAACTATTTTTCTTTGCGCGTTTTGGGTCTCATTTTGATATTTTGTTTCTCGCCAATCTTGATTACGTTGCGTGTAAAAATTTGAATATTCTTGTTCTGTATTATTCGCCATGGCACATTTCGCACTCACGTGACCAGGGTTGCCACACGCAAAACAGATTATATGCGACTCTTTGCTTCCATAATTCATACTGTGTCTATTGTCAATTTGGCGTCTTTTCAAATTGGCGTAATCAGCCACTCGCGATCTTCTGTCATCAAAATCGCTACTTGTATCCTTAACTGATTGTTTATTGTAAACCCTTTGTGCTGTTTCGTAATTATCTAATTTATTAACTAAGTCATCAATTTTCTTTATTACTAATAATTCCTCTATGAAATGTGTTTTTGTTTCCGTAGGTAAATTATGCCTGATTTGATTAACAACAATTAATTCCGCCAAATCTTCAAAGTTATTTACGTGAAGGCCTTCAATCCATTGTTGAAAATACACCTTTATCTCATAAGCGAAATCTCGACAATTGGCTGATGGCTCCTTTTTAGATGAGAAAAATTTCAGCCTAAATTCCTCTGGTGATAGCTTGTAGCGTTTTAGTAGTATATTTTTTATGTAATAGTAATCGTGAATTTCAGGTTCGTTTTCCCTTGTTATTATATTTATCACATCTAACGGCATTATATTAATTAAATAATTTACCCATTCATTTTTATCAATGCCTGTTTGCGCCATTTGCCTTTCGTACATAGATAAATATAAACTAATATCATTCGAGCTATTATATTTAGTTAATAATCTAAGCAATTCGAATTGCTTACCTGGATTTGTCCTTGGGTTATCCTCAATGTGTTCTGTTGAATTTTCTTGTATCTGCATTTTCTTGATTTCAAAATCTCTTTCGCTTTCGCGGTCTTTTTGCTCCATTTCTACTTTCCATTTTCTCTCTTCCACTTCCATTTCCATTTTCAGTTTCTTTTCTTCAATCTCTGCTTCTAATTTCTTCTCTTCCAGTTCTGCTTGTAATTTCTTCTCTTCCAGTTCTGCTTGTAATTTCTTCTCTTCCAGTTCTGCTTGTAATATCTTCTCTTTCTTCTTTCTCTTTTCTACTTGCTATCACTACTTCCAATCGATCTCTTATAAAATCTTTTTCGTAACTCTCCCAACTCTTGATCAGTTTTATTAGGACAGGTATTGTCGGTTTTTCTGGCGCTTCAATTCCGCATTCCTCGCAGAGGTTTATTAGATCAATTCTCTTGGCTTTATTTAGAGTTCCCATCTTTCAAAAATTGGACTTGAAGTGATACGATTACGGTTTCACCTTGCTAATTCGTAACCTAATTTTTGATACTGGCGTTTTACAATACTTTACGTTTGGTTTCCATTTCATTACTAGTGGCTTTTACTTTTAATAATCCCGGCATCCGAGCCCCCAAAAATGTAAGTAAATGATATATAAATAGGCACTTTACTGAACCAATATGACAAATAATCGATGAACAACAAAATATGCACTTTAATTTCAACTAATAACACTTTTGGTCGAAACTATACAACAAATTTACATTACGATAATCCAACCAGGCCTAACGGCTATATCCATTTTACATCTCGCTTCATAATAAAAATTAGAATACTGGCTCTTAGCCAAATCTCGCGATTCAAACCATTTATAACTCGTGCATAGTTAGTTCATTTGATGAAGTGAAGTTTCTAACCATGGGTAATAACACTAGAGAGAGAGAGTCAGTTCATATCGTTTACATGAAGTGCTCAAACTGGAATCCTACATATATATATATATATATATATATATATATAATAACATTCAAATCATATATATATATGTATATGCACAAATATACTATATATGTAATCAGTTTTTACATAAAAAAAAAGAAGTTTAAAAACGTAAATAAAAGTAATAAAACGTAATGATTGTAAGGATCTCAGTAAGACAATATTTGGATATTTTTCTGCAATATCTTTCTGTTTTTCTAAAACGTAAAATTGGTTTGGTAGATACTGAAGTATTACTTGGGCCCAAAACAAAATAAGTGTTTTTAATAAGTCCTGGGCATACTTTGTTAAGAGTATTGACGTAATTTAACAATATGTTAATAGTTAGTAGCCCTAGCTAGCATCTGAGATGTTCAACTACGTCCGAGTTCCTCCCGCCTCCTTCCAGTTGGGGGTATGTACTTTGGGATTAAAAAGTTTTGTGACCTGAGAACTTCCACCTCCTCATCTTTTCACACTTCAGTTATACGCAAGGTACAGATAAATTTACATTTCCAATTTGGCCCTTAAGAAAATAACAACAGTGCTAAGTAGATAGCAAACGTAAAACTGAAATTTTTGAAAGTAAGGAAAAATGTGCTGATAACCTAAAAACCCATTTCTGAACAAAGTTTAAATACCCCAAACAACGCTTATATATGTATTAAATAAAATTACTTTTTAATCATTACTTTTTTGTTAATTTCTTTCGGTATTTTTGCATTTTGCCGTCAACCACTTTCCATAAAAACATTGTCGCCAAACTGTAACTCCCAATAAACAAATGGAAGACTGTTATCATTGAAATATAAAAAAAATGACAAGAAATTAGGAAAAGTCCCACTTATAAAGATGTTAAATATCAGTAACTTTAAACAGTAAAATTTACAGTACATTAAAGGAAACAGAAAAAGTAATATCTTGGACATTTATTTATTTACTTAATTTTTCTTAACCCTGCTGTTCTGTTCGGGTTTATTTGACCCAAAATAATTTTCATTCGAAAAAAAAAGTATATCTAAAAGGTGGATTGAAACTTTGTGCCATTATATAAAAATAAATGTGCAACGTTAAATTAGCACAAATTAAAATCATTTATACTGGGAAACAGCCGTTTCAAAGCCCTTAAGCTCCATCTTCAGTGCCTATTCAAAAGGTAACAAGTTGGAAATTGTACGTCAAACGTTACAAACGAGGTGCGTTCGTACGCACGTTTTAGAATTAAATTCATGATATCCCGTGCGTAGAACGGGTTAAACAGCTAGTTAAGTATATATTTTATGACACTGTTCATACAAATATCTTAACTAGTTATATAAATATTCAGATATATATGTATCAGCTAGTTATATAAATATTCAGATCTTGATGATTTTTAATTCTGTGAAATGAATTATATCGTCTGCAGATTAATTTCTGTCATAAAATAAGTATCTCTGTCGCTTGACGATTTAACATCCATCGGAAGCTCCTCTAACAAAAAAGCACCGATTTAAAAAAAAAAAATTCAAATTTCTTAATAAATATTTTTATTAATATCTCCTAAAGTTTTGATTCGATTTTAATAAAATTTGAAATGTCTCGACAAAATTCTGCAAAGATAATATATTTTAAATTGCAAACCATTTGGTTGGGTAGTTTTTGCGTTGTTATATGCGGACAGACAGACAGACGGACGGACAGACAGACAGACGGACGGACAGACGGACGGACCAAACGACGACTATAGGTGCTACGTATTTATATAATTACGAACGCACCTAAAAACGAATTAAAAACTCCTAAGCCATGACAGCTTGCCTAGAAGGATTTACGTTTATTTGTATTTCTAAGGAATATTTTTAATATTATTCCTATTGTATTGTTCCAAATTGGCAACTGAAATTTCTTAGAGAGACACATCAGCCTTTTTACATACATGTCAGTCTATAAATACTATGCACTATAAATGGTGTGAAATGAAATTACTAATCTGAGATTGATATTTCTTTTTCAGCTCCAACGTAAAATAAATTTATATTTATTATATAAACTATCATATTAGGACACGTTAGCAAGACATAAATGGCTGCTAAAATATTTCTGCAACATCACACAATTTATGAAGTATTTTCTACGCATATTTTCACCTTTAATTTCAAGTTTAAAATGAACGTCCTTATAATTAAAATAGCTCTTCCTATGTTATTTCCGGATCCTAGTTGCTGCTTGAGCCCTTCACCTCTTTAAATGTCTTATTTTATTACACAAATAGTTTGGGTTCAAGTATTCTAAACCCAGATAATACAAAAATATCAATAAGTTATAGGATATATAAAAAGTGTAAATTGTGGTTTAATATAAGAAGAAAGTCTTAGAAAATTATTGCAAAATTAATAAGAATTTCAGAACAATTAAAATATTTTAGGCTACAGTTTGGTAATAAATGTCTAATAATTGTCACTTTTTTTATTCCAAGTAATCCGCTTTTACGATAGCTACGTAATTCATCACATTACGTAAACGAGTTTTCGCGATAATTCAAGTTATAAACATTGATTTTTAATTGTTTACATTTTGAAAAATTCAAAAACAAATTATTCTTCGTAATATATCTTTATAAATTTTATGTTTTAAATAAATTTTTTCTAAAAATATACGACAAAAACTCATTGATAAGATTGAAGCACTGAAATGATTTTTAAGCATTTTTCAAAACAAGTTTAATTATATTCAAATTTATTACACCAATACTACTTAATTATATCTTGAGATAAAAGAGTGCATTTTCAAATAATTTCTAGACATGCTTCTAATGTAAAAAGTTTTATTTACGACGTTATTTAAGTAAGAGACCTGTATCTCTTCAGTCTATTCTGTGCTGTTTAAGAATTCACAAAGATATTCTTTGATCTTCAATACACGCGAAGTTTTAATTATATTGATAGGAGATGTGTATAATTAATTTCAAACTACTTATTTTGAATTAAAGTTTTAAAAGTTGTGGAAAATACATGATATGGAAAAAGCTGACACTTTGTTGTATTCAATTGCATTAAAACTTTGAACAGCATTATGCTAACATACAAAATATGGATTTTGTTTCAAGTAATGATAAATATCCTTTAATAGTTTTACATTTAAAATATAAAAACAGTTTGTCAACTTAGAAAAATGTACAATTACACTGTGTCTTTTAATCTTCTCTTCTCTTTTTGAAAAAAAAAAAAAACAATTTCGAAGACTTTCTTCATTTACTTTACTTATCTCGAATTGAGATTCGCCCATGATTTCAATTGGAGAGATGTCTGATGTCATTCGAACTGATAAGCACTTGCAATTTCTGGATTTCCCAAACCTTGAAATGCATTATTGAATTATCCTTCATTGACCTTCATTTATTGGCGACACTGAATAAAGTGGAATCATTATTTTGAGGCGTTTGAAGCACATGTTTGAGAATTTTTAATGTTAAAAATAGATACTGATGCGCCTCTATAAAAAGAAACCGTACGTTCATTTAATTTTTTTTATATTTTAATAAATAGTATAATAGATATAAGACACAGCAGTAGAAATTTCAACCATATTTAAAGCTGTTTTATCTAATAATAAATGTTTATTTAAGGAGTCTCAGGAGTCTTACTTTTCATTGAAGGTGAAATTTAACGTCATGTCACATTTAATTTTATTTACAAATAAATAAAATGTTTACAATTAGCTCAATATATGATCTATGCAGCCTAATTAATTCAATATTCTACGACTGATATTTTACTTTTCTTTTAAATCTTTAATTTTGATAAAAATATTAAAATTATTTTTGTCTTGCATACACTGAGCGCAAATCTATTGGTTCTAGATCCCTAAATAATATAGATAATGATGTAAAACGAATGTACCTTGAATGCATACTTCATTTTTAAGCAATTAAAAACATAACTGTTTTTAAATTTAAATTATAAAAAGTTGAAAACAAACACTTTTTTGTTGAAAAAATGCTAATTAAAAAAAAAATAATGTAATTATAATACTAAATTTAAAGTATAAGTTATTCCCTGTATCAAAATTAATGAATCTGTCAAGTTTCATGCAAATTAAGATATGTTCGCGCAATAAAAAAGAATTTTTTTAACAAAATTAAATGTTTAAAAAACAGGAACATACCTGTTGCATAGTTTTGAAAAAGTTATGCTACATAGAACAGATATTAAGCAGATAGTGGTAAAAATTTTATGCTTTTGTGTTTTATAGGGAATGAGAAATACAATTAAATGTTACATGATGCTAAATTGCACCTTCAATGGAAAAGTAAGACTCGCAGATAGGTGTCACTGCTCAAACTGTAATAATTCCGAAATTTTAAAACGCAAATCATTTTTTGGCGTTTCAAGAATCAAACATAATTAATGATAACAACCGTTGAACTGTGATCTTATTTCATAATTTCGTGTGAGCGCTCTAACTGTTTGAGACAGCTCATCGCTACCTATTGGCGTTAATCTTCTGCAAGATTTACTTTAATCGCCGTAATCGTTTACTTCTTATTGAATATACCATCATTGTATTTCAAGTCGCCTTGAATATTTTTTAGACGACTGCATTACATTACCCAAATAAGTCTCGAATTATAAGTGAATACATATGTTTGGGAATAATAGTTAAGGACACCCATCTTGAAATTAAATAATAATAATAATAATTTGATTTAAAATTCATTGTATTTTTCAAGAAAAAGGTAATATTTGCAAAGTTATTTGTTTACAAAGGATGCTTTTATTTAAAAAAATAATCTGAATTTAAAATATCTATTAATAATTAATCCTTTTTAGAAAATAGATTTATCATTCTACTTTTGAAATATTTTAAATTAAAAAGTTGTAAGTTTGTTTATTTTTTTTTTAAAACCATGTGAAGAATTTATGCTTGTTTATGATGAAATACCATTTTATCCATGTTAGTAAGTATCTAATTTGCTTCAACTTCTTTTTTATCATTAGTTTTTACACATGCTTTAGCTTAGGATAATACCTAATTAATTTTACTTTTGTCGATGTTTTAAAATTCAATGGAGTCTTCTTATAATTTTATTGCTTTTTTCATACTCGAAGAGGAAAATTGAATAAATATATTATTTTCAGTCGGTGTGTTCTATAATAAACGAAAACAAAATAACATATAAACTACTTGTACAATGCTTAATTTTTATTTTAATGTTACGTTTTTCATTCCATTTACTAAAATACATCTCTCATCAATTTATTTTGAAGCATATATAAATTTTACGGTTTGCATAAGAAAAATTAAATTTTGTATCAGTAAAAATTCAAAATTTCTAATTTTCACATATTTCTTCCTTTTTTTTTTGATTGTTTAAAAAAAATGTATTTTTTATTTTGCTTAAAATTAAAAAAAAACCTTATATATTTATGGAAATGTTACATAGATAATTCTATATTTTTGGACATATGTGTCATATATAAAACTGCCTCTATCTTACAAGTATCGACTATCTTTTAAAACACTGAGAAGTACTCAGTTCTAATAAAAATTAGTAGTTGAAGTACTAATATTTATTTTAGAGCGATAACCCCGTTCCAGTATTTAGAATCAGTGTTTATTTTTGCGAGTTTATAAAAAATAATTTATCAAATCTGACTTTTTATAATTATCTTAATTGCTCTTAGAATTTAAAAATTCTAGAGAACAGTTATTTTTCAGTGAATTTCCTTTCAATAGTATTGTCTGCACCTGAAATCATTATATGAAGATAATTCAATATAAATGCAAAATTATTTTAATGTACTTGCATACATACTCATCTTTAGTTATTTACAAAAATATTTTAATAAATATATTTATATGTCTTTTCAAATACAAAAGCAAAGTCATATATTTCGTAACTCTTCTGCAAGAGGATTCGCATGCAAATTTGAAGAGTTTTCTTTTCATTCAGATGTAAATCACGATGAATTGACATAGACGTCTGAAATTTTTCTTTTTATCTTGCTATTTACATCAAATTAAATTATACGGAATAGATATTTTTCATTGTAATTCTTATCAAGTGCAGGATCTGTATATCGTAATGTTTGAAGTCGATGCAATTAAATTAGAAAAATATACAAATGTTCATTTATACACCCAACCATTCATCCAAACACACACACACACACACACACACACATATATATATATATATATATATATCATTATTTATTTATTGAAATTATTAAAAATACTGTAAAATAATTTAAATTACTGGAACAAAGTCTTATATTTCTAAACCAAGCTGCAAAAGATGGGAGAGTAGAGGAAACAGCGACATTTGATGTCCGTTTGAGTAGCATACTGGCCGAGTAATGTTATCCGCAGACTGGTAAATATATCTTATCACTCTTAACAGGTCATAACGGTCATCTTGTTTGTTTATTGATAACATACATCTGACTTGTGTGCTTGACATCAAGTGCTCGCTTATAAATCATCGTCAATATACAGGGACGAGATAGCCACAAGGAAATTTACAACACCAGATAGTTACATCCGAGAGCTCCACAAAGTGTGTGCAACGGAGCTGGCGGGAGTCGAACCCGCCGACCTGACTCCTACGCTCTCAAGCGATTAGCGGAATGGTGTCTTAACCACTCGGCCACGGAGGCCCCAACTGTAAACAGCTGGTATTGCTTTTCTTGGACAACCATCTTCAACCTTTCTCATTGCTGTTTTAATGAATCAGAAGACTTTTCCGCACAGGAAAGCAAGCACTGGGCAATATTAACTCTTCTGGTACACTCGTCACACCACGTAATACTTCCTCGGTCTTATAAATTACTTACTCAGTATAAATTCATCGAGATTGTTTCTTCTATCGACATTGCACTTGAAATTAGTTTAGACTTACAGAGAACGTCATTAATACTGCTTAATACTTTTCTGCACATTGCCATGCATACCGCGCTAATTCCGATAAGAAGATGAAGTTCTTTCACCTGAGAAATGTAAATATGAGTTATCTTTCTATCAAACTGAAGTTCATTTTGCTAGTCACTAAAGCCCCATGTGAAATGCCCATGGATGTATGTTTCAAATTTTTTTCCGTTCATAAACTTTTCACGTCAGTCTATACGCATGGCAACACATGAATGTAAAAATGAAGACTATACGTTTATTATACCTGCATTGTCATACATAAATATGTCCCTAATAACATGACAGCATTCTTCTAACAACCAGGATGTCATATATATCTTTTGCCATAAAAGTATTGAAAAGAATTCCTAAATTTAAAATGCATTTCTGTGAATTGGCAACTCTTGTCTGATGAGCTGGAGTCATAGTTTTTGTATATATATATTTTTTTTCCGATATTAAATCTTTTTTCTTAAATCAAAACAATATAACTTACACTGTAAAAACTTTTTCCGTTAGAAAACTGAAATTGTAATGGTAATCGGGAAGCCAGTACTATTTCCATATTTTAAAGGGAAAAGTATCCGTAAACTTCATTAAATTTTCCGTGATTTCTGAAATATTTTTTTGGAATATATTAAGTTCCGTTTTATAACCAATATATTCCGTATTTTTAAGAGTTTCACTTCGTTAAAATGACGTAAAAATCACCTTTCAAGGAGAAGTTTACATCATATAGGGAGATATTTTCCATTTGAGCCAGTCTTCAATAAACATGCAACAAATACCGCGAGGGGATTCAATCTAGGGATTTTCGATTTACCAGCTCGTCGACATATCCACACAGCTACGATTACAGAAGGTGCTCTCATAAATATTTTTACTTATTTTAGATGGCTTTATTCGAGAACAAGCAGGGTATGAAAAAATATGAAAAGTTTCTTTGGTAGATAAATTTATTTCAATTAAATTTAATTCCAAACTTATTACATATTTTCTTTCTACTCTTTTAAATATTTTTTTTAAAATTATTATTTCATGCTTTGTAATAGATAAATTTAATGCGTAAAATTTCTTATTGATATTAATGAATGATTTTTGGAAGATTTTGTTTTCATGAGTACCAACATTTTTTTTTTTCAAACATGTACTTTTTAAAATTATTTTTGTGATGCGCTGCCATCAACTCAAATACAAATCAAAATTTTCTTAAGAAGAAACATTTATTATAGAAATTTGAAAAGAACGCTCTAATTGGTTTAGGATTAGCGTGAGAGGGGTTTCCCGTGTCTAGTGTAGGCTATTAATCTACATGCTTTGTCAAAAAAGCTCTATTATTTAAACATTCCTTTTATGTTTGATTTTAATTGATAATTTTAAATGTATTGTGAGAAAAACAATAACGCAATTGTACTAAAAAAGAGCAGGTTAAATCATGTATTTTCTTTATTGTTAATTTACAAAAATGCTCGCTTTTTTTAGTTTAATACACCGTATAATGAAACAAAAATTTGTGTAATTTTGGTCAGGGAAATCAGAAAAATAATCAATGGAAAGAAATTATACTTTCTTCAAAAAAAAAAAAAAAAAAAAAAAAAAAAACTGTAACGTACTTTTCGTAACTGTTTTGGAAATATATATTTTAGTTTAATGTTTAATACTTCAAAATAAAAAATAAAATAAAACATGTTTACGAAAATAGATTTATAAAGTTATTTTACGTACAAAAGGATAAATGACTTTTCCTCTGCTGCTAGGTAGCATAATATTTTAGACATATTTACTTAGCTAAAAAACAATTTGAAATTTAAACGTTGCTTAGCTCATATTGAAAAATCTTCTAAATTATTAAGGAACAAAATACTGTTCTAAAGTAATGTATCTCTTTTAAGATTAATTAGAAAATACATTTTTTTCGCAAACTTTAAAATTATTTTTATTACAAGACGAGATTATTTTGCTGTAGGCTTTACAATTTTTCTTTTTAATTTTGAACTTGACTAAAGCTGTATAATATGATTTATTATATTTTAAAGGAATTTTAGAAAACAGCATCTTGTGACAAACAGCACAATGAAAAACAATTTTTGAAAAAATGAATTGAAGAAGCTTTACGTTTAAAAGTTGTTTTAGGGAAATATGACAGAATTTTATGCTTTGGGGAAATGTTGAGAAAAACTGTTCAAAATTTTAATAAATAATACATTTTTGTGCATACTCAAAAACAATAATGAAAAATAAAATAATAATTAGTATAAAATTTCTATTTTTACGTGGCATGTTTTACCTTTATAAGGTAACACTTAGAACAAATTATTTTCTGCTCTCAACGATACCTTTCATTTATTTAAAAAATGTGAATATTTACTACTTTAAAAAAATTTCCGTATGTCGTTTCATATTTGTCTTTCCTTTTTGCAGTTTAGATCGCAGTCACCGAGGATTATTTTTTTTTATTTCTCATTACCTTCGGATATATGATTTCGCGTTTTAAGAGATTTGTTCAAGAGTTTTTCGATATTTTTTTCGTGGAAAGGATTTTATTTGCAATATGGGAATACAGTGTTTCTTGTTAAAAATCAAAAATCAATAACTCCAAAGCTAAGTGCTATTCTATCCCTCCCCCCCCCCCAACCCTCGCGGAGCTACAGAAATCCTTCCCGGAGAAAAATGTCTTATTTCAACAATGATTTTAGGTGTACTTCAAATGAAAAATATAATATATCATAACACCTTATAGTAATATATTTCTTTTAAAGGCTAAAAGGTGTAAACTAAAAACATAATATACATTAAAATAACTTTTATTACACTACTGGCCATCCAAAATGCTACACCATGAAGGAATGCAAATAACAGAATGATATTTATTGGACAAATACATTATAATGGGAAGGACAGGTGATTACATTTTCAGAAAATTAGGAGATATAGATCCTGAGAAAACACTACCCAAAGCACCCGCCTCTGGCCGCAATAGCAGCATTTATCTGCCTAACCATGGAGTCGAACAGAGATTGGATGTCATGTACGGGTACATCAGCCCATGCAGCTTCAACACTATGCCACAGTTCATCAACCGTTGTGACGGGCGAGTGATGGGGAGTCAGTCGCTCAGAAGCCATTGACAGGACATTTTCAGTTCGTGAGAAATAAGGAGAACGTGCCGGCCAGGGTAACAGTCGAACATGTTCTGTATCAAGGAAGGTCAGGATAGTACGAGCAACATGCGGTCGGGCATTGTCCTGCTAAATCCTAGAGTTGCGGAGGCATCGAAGGTAAGGCAGAACAATAGGCCGTAACACATCAGAAATGTAACGGCTGCTGTTGAAATTGCCGGCAATGTGAACAAGATGTTACCGAGACGTGTATCCAATGTCACTCCATACCGTCACTCCAGGTGATATGACAGTATGACGACTCGAATGCAAGCTGGCAATGTGCGTTTTCCACGATGTCGCCAAACATGGATGCTGGCATCATGATACTACATACAGAGCCTGGATTCATCAAAGACGACGTGAGACGCCATTCCTGCGTCATATACAGCATCATGATGCCAGCATTCATGTTTGGCGGCATCGTGGAAAACGCACATTGCCAGCTTGCATTCGAATCGTCATACTGTCATATCACCTGGAGTGATGGTATGAAGTGTCATTGGATACACGTCTCGGTAACTTCTTGTTCGCATTGCCGGCAATTTCAACAGCAGTCGTTACATTTCTGATGTGTTACAGCCTATGGTTCTGCCTTATCTTCGATGCCTCCGCAACCCTAGGATTTAGCAGGACAATGCACGAACGCATGTTGCTGGTACTATCCTGACCTTCCTTGATACAGAACATGTTCGACTGTTGCCCTGCCCGGCACGTTCTCCTGATTTCTCACGAATTGAAAATGTCCTGTCAATGGCTTTTGAGCGACTGTCCCCCCATCACTCGCCCGTCACTACGGTTGATGAACTGTGGTATAGTGTTGAAGCTGCATGGGCTGATGTACCCGTACATGACATCCAATCTCTGTTCGACTCCATGGTTAGGCAGATAAATGCTGTTTTTGTGGCCAGAGGCGGGTGCTTTCGGTTGTGTTTTCTCCGGATCTATATCTCCTAATTTTCAAAAAATGTAATCACCTGTCCTTCCCATTATAATGTATTTGTCCAATAAATATCATTCTGTTATTTGCATTCCTTCATGGTGTAGCATTTTGGATGGCCAGTAGTGTAGATTGTTGACATGTTTCGGCTCACTCCAAGCCATTATAAAAAAACAGAAGTTCAAATTCTCATTTGTTTTTGATAATGACTCGGAGTAAGCCGAAACATGTCAACAATGAATAAAAGTTATTTTACTGTATCATATGTTTTTAGTTTACACCTTTTAGCATTTAAAATAAATATATGTATTTCTAATGGTTATCTCGGACACGGGCAACATTGTACGCGTTAGCTAATTAGGATAATAAAAAATAATTATATACTTAAATTAAAATATTTTTAGGTGTGGGGGGAGGTTTCACTGTCATATATTTGCTTTCAGTGTTATTAGAATCTGATATAAAATAAATTCTCTTATGCAACTCGATTTAATTGCAGTATTCAGTGTATTAAAATTATAACTGTGATAGTTTTCAAATGTTTCAAATCAAAGGCCTAAAATTCTGACATGGATGTGAAATGGTCAAAGATAAAGATTGTGAAATTTTCAAAATTATCTAATTTAAAATTATTACATTTTTAAGTATCATATAGGGTTAAATGTTCTCCTAAAGAAGGATGTTTTATAGTAATCATTTATATAATTATAAAATAAAAAAAAATTAATTATCCTTCTGGAACAGTTGTAAAGTTCTGAATGAACTTCGGTACCAGTTGAGATAAAATTCATGTACATTGTAGTTCAAATATTTTTTTTTAATTTTTTGTTTTATCTAGTATAGAATTACTTTATTCAAACTTTGTAATTCTCTACAAAATAAGCTAAACGAGTTAAATAATTAAACAAAAACATATATATATATATATATATATATATATATATATATATATATATATATATATATATATATATTCTGATATATATTTTGAAAGTTCAGCAGACGATTTCTTAAAAAAATAATTTTTATAGGCATTTTAAGTTACGTATATCACATGTGCAGTCGATTTTTGTATTTCCAGTTCAAGAAACTTTTAATCCTTTTAGGACCATGGGTGCATATATGCACCTTCAAAAAGTGCTTATAGTGCTTGATTTTGCCACCAGTAAAAAATAAAAGGAAATTTTGCCATGTTTAATTGACACAGTTACACGATTTAATAAGTAAAATTAACTAATTAACAAAAGGTGGTGTCAACTGAATAAAATTTGTGTGAAAGATGCTGGTCCTGAATGGGTTAAGCATAAAGTCCAAAGTGTTTTCGTTTTTTAGAGTGAAAAAATATTTTGAAATGTAATCAGTAAACTTTACAGATAAATGTAGTATATAGAGGTCATAAGAAAATCTATACTGCTGGTAAAAATATACATGTGACTCTTACTACTTTAATATTTTATTACTCTTCTGGAGAAATGCAATTGGACTGATCTATTCATAAGTATGTTTGGGAGATTAAACATGAAAAATATTATGTATAAATTATACAAAAAAAATTTGTAAATTTTCATTTAAAATTCCATAAAGTTTTATTTCAGAACTGTACTTAAAATATAAAAATATAAATGATAAATACATTTTTTTTAAATTCTCTAGACATAAATTAGTTTGAACTTTCGTCAACAGAAATATTAATTCAAAAATTGCAAAAAATATATATATTTCATGAAAAATTCAAAAACCAAAATATTCTTTAATATGAAAATATCAAAAAGTTCAAAGCTGTTGAATTACTAATTCTGTTTAAAACTTCTAACATGTCAGAAATATAATTTTTTTTAAGTACAAAAAAAGGCACAAGATAGAACGGGACCCGTCTGGCACGCGAGCGTACATGGTACCTCGACTCAATGAAGACAATGTACAGAAATTTAAACCAATGTGTGTTTGAAACGTATGCTGAACTTTAATCCCCAATTTTTTTAAATATAAGGCCCATTTGGAGGAAACCTTTCGGCAGAATAGTTGGGAGGTACCTTTATAATATAGATTAAAATCATCAAAAACGCTGTGCACCATATTTGGTAGGTAGTTCCCTTTTTCCCTTTTAAGAGGAAATCCTTAAAAAAGGGTGGCAGCATAGAAAATAAACATTGGGTCGAGAATAGTGATACGGAATATCCGGCGTAGGATCAAACCTATGCGCATGGAGTTTCGGCGCGGATATTTCCATAAGTACACGTTTAGGAACTTTTAACCTTCATCATTCACACCTGTGAATTTCTTCGAACCTTACGTTAATATGGATTAGGTTCCCTTAGAAAGTCCCCCCACGGAGGGCACTTCCCCCTAGAGCCCATATCCCTCGTGCAGATAATCGGCCGTTATAAATCACCACCACCACCATTCACACCTTATTACACACAATTTACCGCACAATTAGTCGTTACATCATTTCTGTGCATATAATTCGATTAGGACTCTCTCTACATTGCGATATCCCATTGTTACATGTACGCTCCTCTAGACGTGGGCTATCGGAATCCACTGAAATCTGGCGCTGCCTCTTTCGTAGATTTATTCGTAGCCTGTGTTACGTTTTTTAAGTATTCTTAAAGTATTTATGGTAAATCACAGATATTCTAAAATATTGAACAGATTACACAGATATAATATTGTCTACAAAATAAATTTGTTGGCTGGTATTTTTGATGAATTCAATTGCAAACAATCAATGATACAATGGCCAACCAAAACAGTGAAAAAAGTATTCAATCCCAAAGTTTAAAAAAAACTCAACTATTGTGGAGCAAAACCATTTAAGTATGCTGTAAACTTCCTATAAACAGTAAAAATCTGATCTTTTATAAACGTAGTATGTATTATTTTCAATAATAATGAAAATGACTTAATATTTTCATTTCATATGAGTCTAAAATCAATAAGCGATAAATATGTATTTTGTAATATTTGTATTACATAATACAGGGGTGATTGTGGTCCGGTATTTTGTACACCACTAAAATTTTATAGCAATATTCTTAGTATGTCATCACAGAATTTATCGATAAGAGAAGAAAAATATTGCTATATAAATTTAGTGGTGTGCAAAATACCGGAACACAATCACCCCTGATAATAATTTATTTTTATCAATAAAATTATAAAATAGTTGAAAGTAATACGTATTTTACGACTAATTTCGCAAGTAACAGAATACGTGATTTGATAAAAAAAATCAATTAAAAAGGATTAAGACTTTCATACTATATGTTTCTAAAACAAAGCGAAATAACTTAATAATAATTTTTTATACTCACTCTTTGTATATAAGATAACTACTTGTATAAAATTAATTTTTCAGGGGCAATATTTATTTTGTGGTAGCATAAATTAAAAAATATCCACGTGTTGTTTACCAATAAAAAATATCATTTAATCAATGATCTGATGTAATATTTTTATTACATTAAATTAAAGAATCCAAGATTGTAGATTGAACTATATTAGAGCGAAAGAATAAATACACGTAATTTAATAATTGTTAGTCAGGATTTAATTATAAATAAATATATAAAGTCAAACTAGTGTCCAGAAGTTAAAGGTATTTAAGATTTAATGTATTATTAATATGGGTTTTTTCTTTTATTATTTTTGGACTTTAATTGATTAGAAATATCCAATTACAACGCTGCCGCATTATTTATATGAAATTTAAAAATGGAAAATTACGTATTAATAAATTAGGCATTAATGAATTTTTTGAACATACTGACTCTATCGATGAATCCATAATTTAAAATTGAAACACTATATTCATTAATACATGTACTGTTAAAAACCTTATCTTTATTGAGTTTAAAATATATCAGATTTCTTCATTCGAAATAAACACAAACCTCTCACATGAATAGTTTTTATTTCGCGTAAGTTACATTTTTTGTTCATTGTGAGAAAAAAAAATTGTTTTGTTTCGTGACTGTCAATCATTTTTTGTCAATAACGTTCCGGTCGTTGATCACAGAAGAAAGAAGTGATATTTTGGGAAATTTATGTTTACCGTTTTCTGGAATTATTGATTACTTATAACACACAATGTTTTTGATTTGTGTTTAAACAGTTTACTACAGGTGTGTTTTGATTCAACTGAGTAAAAAATTATGGAAAATATTATTTAAATTTTACTTCAGTGTAAATGTTTTGTCCAATGTGTTATTCATAAAGGATGTAATTTTTAATCCCATATCACGATGAAGAAAATATTTACCTGTAATTTTTCTATTTTAACATAAAAAACCAGGGGCATTATAATCAGGGGTCGCAGCGTCTTATATTTTTATGTATCTGCTAACACTATTTTCAAACTATAATCGTCTTGATATATTACTATTGCACATGTTAAATAAATCTACCACGAATAATATAGTTTGAAAATAGTGGTACTAACTACATAAAAAATTTAGGAAGCTGATGAGACCCCTGGTCATAATATATCAGGTATATCACCTAATATAATATATCAGGTATATCACCTGATATAATATATCAGGTATCACCTGATTATAATAAATGAGGTAATATTTTCCAAGTATTATTCTGAAGGTAAGATTCATATCGCAATAAATTTTACATTCGAAGGGTAAAGCTACTCTTGCAATGCTGTATCACGTTCATAGTATCTAAAGAGTGTTGCATAACTGAAATGTTTGAATGCTGTAAATCTGACGCATATAACCTTGCACGAATGGTGTTTCAGATGATAGAAATTTTCGCTAATTGTGAAGTTTTTTCTGTAATTCGCGTTTTGAATGCCTAGAATATTCAACCCACAAACAGGTGTTATGAGTGATGGAATGGTCAGAATATGCGTTTATTTGTTCAATTCAGGTAAACCAAACGTGCACAGTGAAGCGATAAGCAGCAAATAATTTATCCAATTGAAGTGAAATATCAACTGGTTCATCTAATTGACCAGCTAAATGACTTTCATCTTTTATTGTACATGGAATTTTTTCGTATGGCAACCGCTTTGACGACGATATGAGGTGAAAGATGCTGTGACATAGGTGAACCGGACTGATGACTACCTTCTTTTATGCTAGCATACGGACAGTTGTATCTCGTTACGATAAATGTAATGGCATGCTGGGTGGTTATGTAGAAAACAGAGTAATATGTTTCAATATTTAATATATGTTTGTTTCTGCAAATTCCGGATTCATATTGTCCCAAAATAGTCATAGAACACTTACTTTTCGTATAAATCTCGTTCAATAAAGTGCTTAATATTTTTAAATTCTAAGAGTTTGAATGGTTATCTATAAGATTTATTCTTCTGACACAGCAATCAATTTTATTGGACGTGTCATGCATGTTTGCGTACATTTACAAGCAATAGGCATGTATGCTCAAATTACACACTCATTTAAAAAATATAATCTCTAATTTTTTATCGCTGATAAAAAAATAATTCCATGTACACTTCAAAAAATTATATCAATAACAAAATAGTACATGTAAATCCGTGTTTCAGGAACGTACATTGTCAAATTTGTTTTTATGGACAACCAAACCCTTTCCATGAACATCAAAATCAGCTTAACTGGGGGTGTAAGGAAGCACAGCCAAATTTTTAATCAAAGAAGTTTTGTTTATTAGAATTACTGCATGTATTTAGTGTAAAAAATTTTATATTTAAATAACTTAGTATAAATTGTTGTTTCTATTGTTAATCGATTTTAACGTATGTTGTTGGTTTCCATGCATATATAAATCGTGCACCCCCAAATGAAATACCGAAAGATTGTTCATGATGGAACAGTCAAGTCATGTATCTGGAACACTGAGTTTTATAATAGAGTGGAGGGCTAACTCACCGGTCCGCTCTCTGCGCAACCGGATTACACTTTTGATGCGCGCAAGTTATAATTCTGCATTTTTCTTAATATCAGAGGCACATTTCCAAAGTTTTCCGCATACTTTTTATCATTTTTGATCATTTCTCCACTTTTTGCATATTTTTATGTACAATACTTAAAAAAGTTTTATGTTTTCTTTCTTTTTTTTTGTTGAGCTTACATATATATTTTTTAAATAATATAAAATTAAATATTTGTGATGAAATTAAATAAAATCTGCAGCTTTTTCAATAAGAAATAAATATCACTGAAAATTGCAAAAACTTCGTCATGTTTATAAAAGAAAAACCAATTATAAAATATCTACTTCATGCTACTCTATTAGAGGAAATCTGTGTTTTGACAAAAAAAAAAAAAAAAAAAAAAATCCGAAATTTTTTGCGAGTGTATTTATGAGCTGGATTCAATGTAACAGAATAGGCAGTTAGTTCTCTGTACTATTGTGGAACTCAGTGCAATGGCTCAGTGCTGGACAGGCAAATTAAGACAAGTTAAAGTTCATATTAAGTATGTATAAAATTATTCTAACGTTTCTCTAAGATCTTAAAAAAAAAAAAAAATTCCGAAATTCCTTGGGAGTGCTCAATGTAACATAATAGGCAGTTAGATCTCTGTACTATTGTGGAGCTCAGTGCAATGGCTCAGTGCTGGACAAGCAAATTAAGACAAGTTAAAGTTCATATTAAGTATATATAAAATTATTCTAATGTCTCTCTAATTCTTTAACCTTTCACGATGAAAAACCGAATTTGTAAATTCTTAAATGCCCTCTATAACTCAATTACATAGCATACGCAAAAAATGTTTAAAATGCCTAGGGTTCAAGACTAAGAACTGATTGTATAGTGACACATCATAACTACAGATTTCTCATTTTCATCTTCATTTATAAAGATACTGTATTTATTTTTATTTCCACACAATATTTAATTTTTACACCATACGTTGTATAGAATTACTTCATTTAATAATAATTGTAGTAGTAGTACATAGTTATAATCTCTTGATTAGTACTCAAGAAACCGAAAGATGCTAGCATTACTTTGTTTACTACAGTACGATGCTGACACATGAGAAAGCGTATACAGTACGATGCTTTCACTAGCTATGTTTGTATAAATGGTACTATCGGTCTCATAACATTTAAGCACTTTACGGCAGAAAAATGATCAAATTCACTTGGATGGAATTTGAGATGATGTAGTGAAAAATTAAATATACAGAGTGGCTTTTTCTGTGTTTCTTGATCATCATTTATCTAAAACAATATTTTAATAAACGTTTAAAAAACATTTTGAACCAGAACTTTTACTTAATAAAGGAAATCAAATAAATGCTACATAGAAACAAAATAACATTTTATAAGATGAATTTTCTGGTTCAAAACAAGTTTAGTTGACATGTAAAAAGCATAAAATTTGACATCTATGGATTTTCTTAAATCACAGTTTTAAATTTTTTCCTGCCACTGCAAATGTTCCTAACCCTGGCTCCTAATACTCCAAATAACACCGCGACCCACTAGAATATCCTCGGCGGGCCACCCGTGTCTGTTTGGACACAGGTTAAAGTCGTGGTTTGTGATAAAGGTTTTCAATGTTTACCATCCACTCCCATGATGAACTGAACATGTCCAAACTCCATGACTGAATGAATATCAGTATCTGAAAAAAAAGGTAGGTAACAAAGGTAATAAAAATTAGAACATTTTATTAATATTATTATATGTATTAAAATATTGAACAGTATCTGGTGTAGTTTTGTATTTGTAAATCATTTTGGTATTTCGTTAACACTTTTAATGTAGGAAATTTCTGTACTCTGTTTTACATATTCTGTGAATTCCAATTGAAGTTTTGTAATTAGTTTTTATAGTACGCTATCATGCTGATTAATAGTTTTCATTTCCTGTAATACTTGTATAACTTACATTAGTGTTCAATCATATTCTAATTTTAAAAATCTAAATTATGGCTTTATATTTCATCTCAGAAGAACTATATTAAAAACTGTAAATCACTTATGTTTCAAATGATATGATCTGTAAACTCATTTAATTCAAGAATTCAAGGTTAACTATCTACTTATAATAAAATTCGAAGGCATGAAAGAATCTGTAACCCTTCCGGGCGCGACCATTCTGGTGTGCGAATCTACCGCAGTTATCGCCCTGTTAGGCTTAATGAAAAACCTATGCTAACATATGACAGCTAAATGATAATATCTTCTACTTGAAATCATATCTGCTCAGCATATTTTCCTATAAAATATGTATATAATATCATATTATAATGTTTTAAGTTCTTAACTAAAACTCCAGATTAAACATCGGAATTCCAGATATAAACAAAAGAACACTGTTGCCATTCAGCATCGCAAATTCAAATGAATGACAAATGAACGACTCTTTGAAAGCTTCACATCCGATTCTGCGCTTAAAATATTCGTAAAATCATATTAAAGCTTTTAAATATTTTAATTTTGTTTAAAACTTTCAAAAACGATTTTAACAGTCCATCTATCAGCAAATCCAAGTGTAGGTATGTGTAGGTAATCATTCCAGAGCGAATCGAGTCGGAGCTGCGAACCCGAGCGTAGCTAAACTCCATGTTAGGCTTAATGAAAAGCATATGCTAACATATGACAACTAAACGATAATTTCTTCCACCACAAACCATGTCTGTTCAGCATAATTTCATATAAAACAAGTATATCAACATTTCTGTAAATAATGTTTTCTGTAAACACTTTTTTTTCGAAATAGCGGTGATTTCTTTCGTAGGAATGCTTTGTGGTGATCGATCCAGTATTACGCTTCTGTTTTAAATATAGTTTTGGAGTCATCTATCGGCGGATTTTGAAATTTTGGTTCCATCGTAAATAAAATGATTTTTTCTTATGAAACGTAATTAAAATATAAGGAATACATAGTACACCGTAATTTGCATTTAATTTTGCTTATGTAATCAAACAATGAGTTATTTGGTGATTCAATCTTTTTAGAAACTAATTGATAACACTATTTTACAAAAACTTTCGCACATGGATTATTTTTTAATATTTAATTTGAATGTTTTGTCCAATTGCTGAACTATTTCAGAAATTTAATATTGAATAATATATATATGTAGGATTTCAGTTGAAACACTTCACGTAAATGATCATCAAATAAACTGACACTGAACTGACACTCTATTATTATCCATGACTTTGATGCGCGAGTTGTAAATAGTTTGAATCGCGAGATTTGGCTAAGAGCCAGTGTTCTAATTATTATTATGAAGCGAGATATAAAAGGAATATGGCCGGAAAAGGTATTATTAGGCCTCGCCGGATTGTTGTAAGCTAAATTGTTGTTATATAGTTTTTGCTAAAAGTGTATTAGTTGAAATTAAAGTTAGTATTCTGTTGTTCATCGATTATTTGTCATATTGGTTCAGTAAAGTGACTATCTATATATCATTTACTTACATTTTTGGGGGCTCGGATGCCGGGATTATTAAAAAGTAAAAGCCACTAGTAGTGAATTGGAAACCAAACGTAAAGTGTTGTAAAACGCCAGTATCAAAAGTTCGGTTATGAGTTAGCAAGGTGAAACCGTAATCGTATCACTTCAAGTACAATTTTTGAAAGATAAGCATGGGAACTCTCAATAAAGCTAAGAGAATCGATCTAATAAACCTCTGCGAAGAATGCGGAATTGAAGCACCAGAAAAAACGACAATACCCGTCCTAATAAAGCTGATCAAGAGTTGAGAGAGTTACGAAGAAGAATTTATAAGATATCGATTGGAAGTAGTGATAGCGAGTAGAAAAGAGAAAGAGAAGAAATTACAAGCAGAACTGGAAAAGAAGAAGGAAGAGAAGAAATTACAAGCAGAACTGGAAGAGAAGAAATTACAAGCAGAGATTGAAGAAAAGAAACTGAAAATGGAAATGGAAGAAAGAAAATGGAAAATAGAATCGGAGCAAAATTTTAAAATTAAGAAATTACAGATACAAGAAAATTCAAGAGAACATATTAATGAAGACCCAAAGACAAATCCAGGTAAGCAATTTGAATTGCTTAGATTATTAACTAAATATGATAGCTCGAATGATATTAGTTTATATTTATCTATGTACGAAAGGCAAATGGCGCAAACGGGCATTGATAAAAAAGAATGGGTAAATTATTTAATTAATCTAATGCCGTTAGATGTGATCAATATAATAACAAGGGAAAACGAACCTGAAATTCACGATTATGATTATATAAAAAATATTCTACTAAAACGCTACAAGCTATCACCAGAGGAGTTTAGGCTGAAATTTTTCTCATCTAAAAAGGAGCCATCAGCCAATTGGCGAGATTTCGCTTATGAGATAAAGGTGTATTTTCAACAATGGATTGAAGGCCTTCACGTAAATAACTTTGAAGATTTGGCGGAATTAATTGTTGTTAATCAAATCAGGCATAATTTACCTACGGAAACAAAAACACATTTCATAGAGGAATTATTAGTAATAAAGAAAATTGATGACTTAGTTAATAAATTAGATAATTACGAAACAGCACAAAGGGTTTACAATAAACAATCAGTTTGTTTGTTTGTTTGTTTATTGAGAACATACATCTGACTTGTGTGCTTGACATCAAGTGCCCGCTTATAAGTCATCGTCAATATACAGGGACGAGATAGCCACAAGGAAATTTACAACACCAGAGAGTTACATGCGGGAGCTCCACAAAGTGTGTGCAGTGGAGCTGGCGGGAGTCCAACCAGCCGACCTGACTCCTACGCTCTCAAGCGATTAGCGGAATGGTGTCTTAACCACTCGGCCATGGAGGCCCCAAACAATCAGTTAAGGATACAAGTAGCGATTTTGATGACAGAAGATCGCGAGTGGCTGATTACGCCAATTTGAAAAGACGCCAAATTGACAATAGACACAGTATGAATTATGGAAGCAAAGAGTCGCATATAATCTGTTTTGCGTGTGGCAACCCTGGTCACGTGAGTTCGAAATGTGCCATTGCGAAAAATACAGAACAAGAATATTCAAATTTTTACCCGCAACATAATCAAAATTGGCGAGAAACAAAATACCAAGATGAGACCCAAAACCCGCAAAGAAAAATAGTTAATATGGGCAGGTTAAATGGTAAAAAAGGAAGAATCTTAGATATCAGCGGAATAAAAACAAACGTGATAATTGATACAGGAAGCGATATTTCAATCGCCAGTGCAAGATATCATACTGCAATAAACGCGCCAAAACTAACCAGAGATAATATATACATATCAGGCATAGGTGGAGTAGAAATTAAGCCAACAGGTTTTTTCTGGCATAAAGTCTACGTGGATGAAACAGAAATCCAGGATAAATTTTACGTGGTACAAGAGACGGACTGCGATTTAATAATAGGTAGAAAATTAGTAGAAGGCATGACGTTAAAAGTAACGGAAGATGGTGTTAGAATAACAAGCGGCAACAAAGTTCGAGTAGGATACATTAAAATTAACGAAGTACCGACAAAAATTAATGAAGCAAGTATAAACAACGATAATCGAGGTTGTGAAGATATGGTTAAAATCGACTGCGTAAATGACGGGGTGAATTTGACTCAATTTACGAATTTAGTGAACAGAAAGAAAATAAGGAAATTAATAAAACCATAAATGCCGAATAGGACAAAAGATACAGGATTATCCGATGAATGGAATGCATCTCCAGAAGAAAATTATGAAAGTAGTAGTCCTGCACATGGTAGAAAAGACTATGTGAAAGATCGCAATAGGAATTTTGATCATAAGGGAAAGAACAGAAAATTTAATAGACCATTTGATAACGGAAGCAATAATAGATATGGCCAGAGATATTTTAAACAGTCATTTAACCATGGAAATTACAATAAATTTGGATATGGGAAACAGAGTTCCGAGAATTCTTACCAAAATAAATCTGAGATTTCTGAAAACTTTGAAACTGAAAATTCTTTGATACCTCAAGATATAGCAGAAAATACTTCACCTAATTCAAAAACAAGGTATAATCCAAAAATTTCCCCTAGATACATGAACAGAGGCTACTATCATGGTCGAAATAATTATAATTATGGTGGCCGACGATCATACAAGGCTAGTTATAATGAACAAATATATTCACAATCATCACATAAGAATAATTCTCATCATGAATTTAAAGGAGCTTATAGTGGACGAGATGCTTATTCAAATTCTTATCATTCTAGAAGCAATAGTTATGTAGTTTCTAAATATAGAGAGCAATATCCGGAAAGGAATCACAGAGATATTAGATATGCTGATCCTAAAGACAGAGAGCAATACTCAGAAAGAAATAAAAATCTCAAAAAAATAACTGTTAGGCATGAAAAAAACATAACAAATCAAGATGCTGATGTCGAGACGCCATCACGTCAGGATGACCGATTTGTAGGATTTCAGTTGAAACACTTCACGTAAATGATCATCAAATAAACTGACACTGAACTGACACTCTATTATTATCCATAACTTTGATGCGCGAGTTGTAAATAGTTTGAATCGCGAGATTTGGCTAAGAGCCAGTTTTCTAATTATTATTATGAAGCGAGATATAAAACGAATATTGCCGGAAAAGGTATTATTAGGCCTCGCCGGATTGTTGTAAGCTAAATTGTTGTTATATAGTTTTTGCTAAAAGTGTATTAGTTGAAATTAAAGTTAGTATTCTGTTGTTCATCGATTATTTGTCATATTGGTTCAGTAAAGTGACTATCTATATATCATTTACTTACATATCTATATATATATATCCTCAACTTTTTTATTTGTAGAAATCATTTGTCATTTTTAAAATGTACTTTTTTAGAATACAAACCTTTCAATAAAATTTTTATGCTGTTTGTATGATATCTTATGAAAATGGAACGCAGATCAACAATAATCGATCCAGTATTACGTTCCTGTTTTAAATAGTGTTTTGGCGCCATCTACCGGTGGATTTTGAATTTTGCTTCCATCGTAAATAAAATGAATTTTTCTTATGAAACGTAATTAAAATATACGGAATACATAGTACAGTGTAATTTGCATTTAATTTTGCTTATGTAATCAAACAATGACTCATGTGGTGTGTCGTGTGGTTTAGAAACTCATTGATAACACTTTTTTACAAAAACTTTTGCACATGAGTGGCTAAACGATTTTTAATTATTCATCAAACTGGATACAACTAAACATTTTGATTTCTCAGTTCGTCTTCATCGGAGTATTGTCTGGACATTCTACTTCCGTTTCATAAAATTTTTAAGTTGTTGCCAGATGACGTTGAAATAATTATTACATTCAGTATTGAGGAACTTTTTGAAATGTTTATGATGTAAGCTGAGTGCAACAGAAAAATTTCTCAAACAGACGCAAGTTCAGTTATAAATATCCCATTCTCTACAATTTGGAAAATACTTCGTGTAAATAATTGGCATCCGTAATGCATACATGAGCTACAGACACTAAACCCTTCCAATTATGCACGTCGTATGAATTTTTGCAATTGGATTCTAAGAAAACATGGTGTGAATCCACGGTTCTTTTGAAATATCTTGTGGGAAAAATGAATGCTTGTTCACAGAAGACGGAGCTATCAACTGCCGTAATGATCATTATTGGAACAAAACAAATCCATTTTTCGTTCGTTAAGTACATCACTAAAAGCGAGTTTCTATATTTTTGTGGTGTATAGTCTTGAACAACACATCAATTGGCCCAGTTTTGTATTAAGCAACACTGATAGGTAATAGATATAATAACCTTATTCTAAACGTTGCTGTCAAAATACTATTGAAAATACACAAATAAAATATTGGAAAAAATTAATGGATTAAAATTTTGCTTGTTTTCAACACGACGGCGCTCCACCATGTAACATTCAAGTAGCAGGTAATTCCTCTAGTACAGATATCGGAAATCTGTGAATTGGTCTACACGGACACACAGAATGGCCACCTCAGTCATCGCACCTAATCCCACTAGATTTTTACTTTTGGGCCGAATTTTTGCTTTGGTGTATATTCAACGTCCACTAAATACGTAAGATGTGTGTTCCAGAGCAACTGATGTGTTCCAAAGAATCACGAAGTATGAAATAGAAACAGTTCACGTAATATTTTGTAAAGATCACAGCTTTGTATATGTGCCGACGGCAGACCTATTGTGGTTTAATTAAACTTGCATATTTTTGTTTCACAAAATCAAACCTATAAACCCATTGATGCACCAGAGTATGGCGAGTTGGTCTATTAATTTCCTAATTGTATTGTAAATAGCATAATTCTTCACCTGATTTTTCTTACGTTTTGTACTGTTAAAATGTTTAAACTTGTTTTATAATTTCATGTATATATATATAAGTGTTTTATATCTGGCTTTTACTGTTAGAAAAGTTTTTTTAATAAATTATGTACTGTAGTCTCAGAGCCCGTTCAATAGATGATTCCATTATAAGTCAAAATATACTTAATATTACTTATAAGTCACAATGTACTTAATATTACTTATAAGTCAAAATCTTTTAATCCTTATTACATTTTTTTGAAAATTCAACATTTACAAATTCTTCTTTAAATTCATGCATCAATGGTTGAAAACTGTATTAAAGTATGCAAAAATATTCCATTTGCATTTTAGAAAGATAACCAGAAAAATAAACATGATTGACCTACATGTTACGATATTGATTTATAGACAGTCTGTAATTTCGCCAAGCTTTTGCGGATTCCGTTTTGTGGAAAAGTAAACTAAATCCCGATTTTTTACTTTCTATATGTCCGTGACTTTTGCAGATAAACGAACAAAACCTTTTGGATATAAATAAGGATGCAGCAGGGATTCTTTTTCAATTGGGAATTATTTTTATATAAGGGCCATAAAAATTAATTTTGAATCTCGTAGGAAAGCATATACTCTTTGGATTCTCTACCTTGCTATTAACATTTTTACATTAATTATCTATCTCTTATACGTACAAAATTAAACCGTGTAATGACATTTTTTGTACATCCTACATATTTAATATACGCATGCAACTTATCAAGGATATATAAAAGAGAGATTGGTCGAAGGAAGCAATGAAACCGACACTCAAATATATTCGTTAGATGCCTTCCCTGTAATGCTACAAAGATTGAATATTTAGCCTTTCTACAAACGAATGGCTGTATTACGATATTCTTTATGTTTTGGAAGAGATTCCAGTCCACATAACATTTTGAAAGATTTTCTGTTATTACCCCATTTTCTATTTTATTTATGTTAACATTTCTAAATATCTAATTCTCTTTATAATTGGTTCTTGGCAGTATATTAGTTTTGTTTTATTTCTTATTATGCATATCATTTTAAGAAATATTTCGTATGTTATTTTATGTAAACATTAAATTAATAATGCTGCGTGATTTTTGTCTTTCAAATTCTGTATTCCGGGATTCTGAATATTTAACTAAGATTCTAATAATGTTAATTAGTAACTTTTTTCCTTTTAAATTATCTGATTTGATATCAACTTACTACTGAATATTTTAGGAACTCATTATTGTAAATAAAAAATGAATTGTAATCACGTTTTAAAATGAGCAGAGAAAATGGAGAAACACTTATTTTTAGACAGTAGAAAAAAAATAAAGAAAAAAAGATTAAAAATAAATTTGTTCATGTTTTCCAGACTAATAACTAACTGTTTGGGGTATATATGGTATTTGGGCTTTCAACATTTTAAAATTGTATTTTGGGAAAATGAGGTACATAAAACGTCTATCGTATTATCAAAGAATAAAAATTATAGAAACATCTGTATTCCAACAGTTCCACGTTATTTAACTGATTATTTCAAGCTATGTGTACAAGTGGAAAATTCCGAAGAATTCTTTCTTGCATCTCAGTTCAATTCTGAATTTGTAGGGAAAACAATGTATAACACTTTTACCAGCACGTTCTAGGTTTATGTTAAATTGTCTTCACATAAGATCGCACTTGACACACATTCTACGACTGTATTGCACAGAAAAGCCTCATTATCCAACACGCGTGGCGTTTATAAAGTAATTTAACGAAAATTCTGATAAAATTTAAATTTTTTATTAAAATATTTCAAATATCATTTTTATTTCTGGTTTATATTCTTATTCTTTTGAATTTTATATTGTAAGCTTTTTTTGTTTTCCTGTTGAACTATGCATGTTTAGTTAACACATTTCAAACCAAATAGTATAATTATAACAAATATACTTCAATATTAGTTCGAAAACACTTACTTATATTACTGATTTTATATCTACTACTGAAAACTGTAAACATTTCTTTAGTATTATTCATATTTATATTTCAAATTCTCAATCATAACAAATCAAATGCTTTACTGATTTAGATTTAAGATTTGGAATTTCAGTCAAGTCGAAAACGAAATGAAATTTTAAAAAGTGTCAAATTTTCCTTGGTATTTTGTTACTTATATAAACTTTAGAAGCAGTTTAAAATAGGACTTATAAAGTTTGTAAAACATTTTATTTAGTAAATATCATAGTAAAATAAAATTTCGTTAATGTGCAAAATTCATGATTTTTAAAAATATTTATCTTCTTTGGTAAAGTAAAAAAACTTTCTTGAGATATCATAATAAATAAATAAGTAAACACAACAGCGCCATACAGAACAATATAAAACTGATATTTCATAAGTTGTAAAGCCAGACATTGTTAGAATGCAAACGGATTTATTTTACTTTGTGTATGTCTGTGATCTAAATAAAAATTTCTACTTTATTTATCTGACGACAGTTTTCGTTTTTTTCTTCTTTTTGCTTGAACCCCTCAAGTTGTTGCGATATAATGTTGGAAGATTCAAATGCACCTATGTATTAATAGTGCATGTGAAAAAAAAATAAAGTGCAATTTATTAATGAACATATAACAAAAGCACAGATGCCAAATCTTCCTAGTTTTGAGTACCTAATCGAATTATTAGCTTTACATAGTGACATAAATTTGCGATAAAATAATATGAAGATTACATTTGGGAAAGAGTATACTCAAAATTCGAAATGTTTAGTAGATATTCAAAAGTAAGAGATTTACGTTTTGATATTTTATTGAATATTTTAAATATTTCAAGATTTGACACTTATTTTTATTCAAAAATTATATTTTAAAGCAATCTCTTTCCATTTTTATGTGAACAAGAAAAACAAATCGCGAAACAATTATTTTAAATACCATTCCTTTATTTTCTTTAGTTCCGGAAAAATACACTTCTGAAATAAACCGCGAGGAAGAATATTTAAAACACGTTTTCACTCTACATTAACTATAAAAGTAATAAGAAACAAGAAAAAAGTTCATAAAAGGTTTACTTTCTAAACTGCAGAACTCACGTACGGAAAGTTAAAAGCAGTAGTGGATTAATATTTACATTATTAATAGTTTGGCAAAAGTAATAAATTTTACTGAGTTCAGAACAAATGATTTAATAACAAGATATATAATTTTAGAGAGAATTTAGACAAAACAACGAAACTAGAAACTAACACTGGTGTCCATACATCAAAGACGGTGCTAAAAATGCTATTTTTAGAACAGAAACGATAATTGATAGAGGTCAAAAGATACTAATGTAAACGACAGTTATAGCAGATAGTTTCTAACACTTAATAGCACATCCAGTCAATATGACAATAATGTAACGTCACAAATGGTCACAAATATCACAATCGCTACGGTGAAACAAAAATTGATATATTTTTTTCGTATTATTATTACTATAAAGTGGCCATCATTTGGTGAGTCCATTTCTAACCCTTTCGCGAAGGGCTGTATACGGTTTGCCAATTACTTGAATTGTGACGCCAGTATTTTTTCAAAGAAAACTTCGCATTATCTAATGACAGAATTTCGAAGGTTAAATAATGCAAATAAATCTTTTTAGAAAACATGGTGCCAAGTAAATAAAAGAAGTATAATTGATGCTCGTCGCGAAGGGATTAAATCATCATGACTTGCTTTGTGGTTCAATGCGATGTCACTTGGAGACTCGTTACAAAGCAACTTCTGAGCAACTTCAGTTTACAGTGACGTCTTTTATAAAACTGCTATCAGATTCACCAACCTTTCAGCCCATTTTAACTCCAACTTTTTCCTCTTCATGTGGAGAAAAAGTCGTTGTCGTTGCTAAAGTTGGAGGAAAACCAGTACTACTAGTACCAGCCATTAATATTTATTGCCTATTCATATCAACCGCTTATATCTTACTGGCTGAAATGTTGAAAGTTGGGGGAGAAATGTCGCGGTTAGCGCAGACCTTTTTTAGAGCTGTGATAAAAAGTTGAAGATATTGCTGTTTGCTATCACCTGGGTGTTGAGACAATATTTCGCGAAAAATTGGAGGAAATCAAGAGTTGGCTCAAAAATTGCTCGAAAAGTTGGTGAATCTGATAGCAGCTGCGACAGTCACATGAGAGTCATCAGGTAACTTCACTGTAACGTCAACTGTTGATTCGACAAAAATAAACGGTTATTGTGACTTCATACTCAGTGTTAAAAATAATTTGGTGTCAAAGAAAATTATTCTAAAAATTAGAATATTCAAAGAGTTTTTGTGAAAAATATACATTTTTGACCTCTCATGGGTAAAATTTTCGGGTTAAAATGTCATAATTTCCATGTATAAAATCTTGTAGGATAAAATGATATAATGAATCAAACAACCTTTCATCTGGGTTTCAAAAAATCGTTTGCTATGATATCATAAATAAACACTTTTGGGGATAGAAACGCTTCTAAAATTCTAAATTCCTTGCTAATTTTGTATAAGAAGAAATATATAAAATAATAATTTAATTAACGTATTAAAATTGAAATTAAATTGTGAAATATAGCCCAATTTAAATTGAACCATTTAAAAGAAAATTCCAAATAGGGATGTCTTGCGAGAAAATATCATAAATCATTCAATTATTCTTTTTAACGGGCATAAAACACCAAATAGATAAAGTGTGACTGTAGCTGTCTAAAAGACATATTGTGTTTACAAGTGTGATAAATGTAATTTAAGTGTTCAATATCGATAACCTCTCAATAATTTCACTGAGGCTTAATGGCTTAAGAAATGGTTCTCACTTAATAACGTATGAAAAGAGTCATTTGAGTATTGAGCGCGTCGAAAATAACATTTTCTAATGTCTATTATAAAAATAAATTATTTTAAAAACAGATATATTCATTCACTTTATCGTAACTTTCGTTGAATCAGAGTTACAACGTTTGTATATTTAAACAATAATATAATGCCATATTCATTTTTAATAAGCAAAATGGTGCTATTAATTTTTCGATGTTTATATGAATATGTGTTTACATGGAAATGACATTCACGGCTGGAACATGTGCAAATGATTATGTAATTCATAAGAATTTTCATATAATTTATTTAAAGTATATTTTTAAAAAAACATCTATAATTAAAAGACATTAAGATTGATAATATTTGCAATTCTTAGCTGCTCATCATTTTCTTTCAATTTTATATTTGTTATACCTGAGCCTATGTTAATAAATTTGGAAAGCAATAACTGACGCAGATATTATAAAATACGCCTTCAAGACAATATACTGCAACTTTTTGTAAATGTATATTAAATAAGCTAAGTCTCTCTAAAGGATCCTAACCCGTATGTACGCAAGTTTCGAAGAAAACAACGGAAAACTCCGAAAAGTTAGGTCGAGGAGCGCGACAAAGTTTTAACTCAGAACATTCCGTCTACTATCTTTGAAAGCAGAACATCTCAGCCATAGGTGGGGCCTTATTATTTTGCATAATATTTCTAAATTTTCAATTAAACAAATAATATTGTACATTGCAAAATTTCATACTATCTATAATAATAAAAGAAAGTTTCGCTCTGTGTGTGTGTCTGTCTGTGTGTGTGTGTGTCTGTTGGGTCTGTGGGCTAGCAAAATCTAGCCCACCTAGAAGTCTGGAAATTTAGGTGTGGATAGTCCAACGTCTGGCCATGTGCACCTGAGCCTCAGAAGTTTAATATTTTGATAATTACCCAAGATATTAATTACTTTCTCATTAACCATCGCTTCTAAAATGCCATATTTTTCTGAAAATGGTGCAAAAGAAATGTGAAACCGCAAAATGAGTTGTGTGTTGGCAGAGGGAAGAAAGATTTTAGGTTTACTGGAAAAAGGTTGGGCTACCACAATGACTTTTAACTACGCCTTTTCGACACATGTCAAAATAACAGAAACTATTAAGTCTTTCGACACGGAAATTCGCAGATCTATATAAACAAACAATCGCAAATTAAAAAAGTCAAATTAAAAAAAAATTCCAACCACAACTTTCAGAAATATTAATTAGAAATGTTTAATTTTTCAAGCAATTTAATCTTGCAATGATCAACACGTTTTTTGATAAAAATTTGAGCCGTCGCAGGTGTCTCGGTAACGAAACCGCAAAGAAAGAGGTACTAAGAGATTTTTTAGGTGACTCAAATTAAGAATTCTAATTAAGCTAGGATTTTAAAATTAACACCTTTCGAATCCTCTCTGTTTCCACATTACAAGTTTGTAAAAATTAAGATTATCCGATTCTTATAACCGAAGATATTTATTATTTCGCATTAATTTGACTGCAAAAAAAATAATAACGTGTTTTTTTTTTTTTTTTTTTTTTTTTTTTTTTTTTCCCACGAGCAAGCATAGCAGACAAGATGTCCGTTATCTCTTGAATAAAGAAATATACAAAACAAGTAAATAAAAATTTGGAATGGTGCTATTAGAAGCTGTATAAAATTATTAAAAATCTTGGATTTTTTTTTTTTTTTTTTTTTTGGAAAATTATGCATCCTTATCGAGTTAAAGATATAAAATCATACAAAAGTTTGGTTTGTTTAACTTTATTATCACGGGCCCGGGCAATGTCGGGTGGGTCAGCTAGTATGTAATAAAATATTCAAGCAGTGGCGTAGGTACATATTCAGCGCCCTGGAGCAAGAAAAATTAATGCGCCCTCTTGTCTCTGAGGAATTTTTGGAAATTTTTGTTTTATTTTAGGTATAAAATTCATGTAGAGGGTTCGTACGGGTGCTTACTTTTGGATACCACTAATTCTATAAAGAAAATTCTCCTTTATTTAATTGCAGGATCTTGCATTTAAATAAGGAAAGATTTACTTTTAGGAAATGCTGCTATTCCAAAGTAAGCATACGTACGAGCTTTAATATTACTTATTTTCTATTGAAATACTTACTTAATTTATTCTAAATTCTAGGCAATTTAACAGTAAGATATTAAATGCAATAAATTTAAATAAAATAATAAAATAAATTATAATTTATTAAGTACCTAGTATCTACTTATATTTACAACGTATGGGGCCGAATTTACGTTTTATATGCGACCATGAGCCCAATGCTATACCTGCCAATTTTTCTTGTTCATTTCAAGAATTTCTGATTTTAGAATTTTAATAGAGAAACACACTATCGTGGAGAAATTTTTAATTTTGACAGCATATTACTTGAAACATTTCGATGGAAAGTAAAACCGATGAAAAAGAAGAAAAGATACATGCCTATACATCATCACAATGTAGTGATGTAATTAAAACTATAGAAAAAAAGTATCTTTAACATTCAGATTTTTGTCAAAGCCCAATTAAGGCACTTTGAAAGCCTAGGCACAGTATTATTACGTGGACCTCCCAACTATAATATTATAACTAAACTCAAACCTCGACATCCCTCCCTCCCCTATATTTTCCAAAACTCATGAAAATATTTGCACAAATGGTGAAAATCTTTTTTTTCTTTCTTTCTTTTTTTGTATTTGAAATTTATTTTTAAAACGCAATAGCAGGTCCATAATAATTCCATAATGGGGCGAACCTAGCATTTTTTCGCATCCCTCAAATTAGAGTGCCGCCGAATTAGATATAATCCTTAATAAAATTTGTAATGGGAAAGAGGGCCACCATTTGCCCATAACCTGCAGAATATACTTAAAAATATAAGTTCTAAATGAAATATAAAAACACGTATTGAAACATGATTGTTTAAAGTATTTCTCACAGGTTTATTAACGATTCTTTTAATAACTACATATAAAACAGCATACTCTCTGCATTAATAAAACAAAGATGTTTATCTAATCTGTCTGTCGGTTGGCGTAATCTCGCGCATGTAGAAGTCTGAAAATTTGGGTGAGAATAGACGAAGCTGAGGCTCAGATTTTCCAGTTTTTGATATTTAACCGATATTTTAATTAAAAACCATAAGGTAGATCGCAAAATGGCCAGTTTCTGTCGTTCTGCGGATTGTGCCTGTGCATTTACGGGTTTCCTCGGATCGTCATGCAATATGAAAGCGAAGCGTTCGTTTTTTTTATGCACTTTGATATCACAATCACGGAATATTTCACACAATTACAAAAAAAAAAAAAAAAAAAAAAAGAAAAAAGAAAAGAAATGAAATGAAAAAGAAAAACCCGAAAATTTTCGCCTCACGTTCCTAGTTCAAACGTATCTTTCGTTAATATATATATATATATATATATATATATAAATATTTAGTATTTCAAAACACATTTTTATTTCAAGTTTTCCGTTTTTCTGCATTTTGAAACTGTCGCATCCGCTTCCCGAAAGAAAAAACAAGAAGAAAACCCACTTATTCGTGGCATCTTTCCCTTTTGAACAATCTTTAATAATAATAATAATAATAATAATAATAATAATAATAATAATAATATTTACTTTAAAAATATATAAAAAACCGAAGTTCGATTTCAAGTTGTTTTCGTGTTTTCAGATTCCTTTTCAAGTTTTCTATTTTTTTTCCTTACATTTTAAAGCTACCGCATATGCTAGCCGAACGGAAATATCAAGGAATTAAAATACCTTCTTATTCACCGTACTTTTTTGGTTTTGATGGTATCTTTGGTTTTGAAAAATAATATTTACTTATTTCGGAAAAAAAAATTCAGGGTCGATGTGCATTCGTTTTCTAATTTTAAATAGATATTTCCTTTTTTCGGACGAAGAAGATACCCACTTACTCTCGGTCTTTTAACGGTTCTAACAATTTCTTTGGTTTCAAAAACTATTAAAATTTACTATTTCTCAAAAATTAATTTCTTGAAGTCGTTTCATGGATTCCACAAACATTTGTTTTTTCTCGGTGCCTTTGAATATAGCGTTTCCCCTTTGAAGGGGCAGCTTCACTGAAACTCCCCGATCGCGAAATCCCATGTTAACCTATGGGAAAACTTCGAAGCGCGATAACTCATTATCAAATATAATTATTAAAATATGGTTTTCACCATCAGAAAGTAGACGCCAGATACCGTCATTGTGCGTTTTTAAAAATTGTCTCTTTAAATTTTAACTATTTAAAAATTCATTATAAACTTTGAAATTTCCACTTGATGAAATTGTATCATCTTCTTAGAGATACTTAAAATTAACGGAAACAATTTTTAAAAACGCACAACGCTGGCATCTGACGTCTACTTTCTGATGGTGAAAACCATATTTTAATAATTATATTAGGTAATGAGTTATCGCGCTTCGGAGTTTTCCCATAGGTTAACATGGGATTTCGCGATCGGAGAGCCTCAGTGAAGCGGCCCCTTAAGAGAATTGCGCTTTTAAACATTTTCCGAGGGGTTTTCGTTTCTGCATCTGTCCGGGAAAACCTCCACATTTTCAACACAAGTTATCAACACACTGGAAGATATTCTTTCGCATTTTAAAATAGTGTGTGTGGGAAGGGGCGGGGGTGCTGGTGTGCATTTTATTTTATTTAGATTTTGTCAGGACCTTTTAGTCAGAATTCAAAGTTTGATATATGTAAGCGTCAGAAATTAAACCAGCAAGCACTATAATGGGACCCCTTAGTTTGGAAACATTTTCGTTTAATAAATACAGGGTGAATCTAAACTCTTGGGCAAAATTTTAAGGGGGGATAGTACACATCAAGAAAAACAATATTAAACAGGAAACTAAGGTCCCCAAACGTCTTCCGAAGGAGATAGGCGCCATTAAAGTTTAGGGTCCAAAATTTCAAATAATTATAAAAAACGGAAAAATTGGTCGATTCTTATTGCGGTTTTCTCTAAAATTATTCTTTATGTCAGTATTTTCTTAAAAATAAATTTTTAAGATAAAGTTCAAAAAATGCCGATAGAGGGTGCTTTAGACTTTGGAGTAACGAAAAACTATTTTTTACCGTTATTTTCTGTATCTCATTAAATGCTTTCAAAAGCTTAGACTTAAACTTAAATTTTTTGCTCAAATCTGAATCGTTGGGAGTGATTAAGTAGCGCAAACTGAACCGCGTTCAGGAGTTGAAATTTGAAACGCCTCCCCACCCCCCACACTCCTGAACACAGTTCAGTTATTCCCGATCTTGGTGTCGATGACCAGGCAGAGACAATATGAGTTGTAATTTTCCAACTGGACGAAAAATGTCCGGGCCAGGATTCGAACCTGGAATCTCTTGAAGCTGCCATGCTCTACCAACTGATCTATCCCGGTTGAATCTGGAGGGCATAATTCATCCAGATTCAACCTGGATTGCTCAGTTGGTAGAGCATGGCAGCTTCAGCCAAGAGATCGCAGGTTCGAATCCTGGCCCGGACATTTTTCGTGCAGTTGGAAAATTACAACTCATATGATTTCTTTATCAATTCGAATAATTGTGTTAAAATTAATCCAGGCAGAAACTACTACCCCTGCACGTAAAATAAACGATAGAGTAATGACAAAATTAAACAGAAAACTTATTCATAACAGACATAAGCAATTTCTCCGCGCAAAATAAAAAGAAACAATTTGATGTATGCATGTAGTGCGTAATATGAATGAAGGTTGACACGTAGAAAATGGTACACGCATGTTCGTGAGGAATCATAAAAACTGTTCGAAAGAGTGCCCACCAGCAACGATGCAGGCCTCACACCGCCGGAAGAGGGATTTGCAAACATTAGTGAATACCCCGGGCATCTCCCGGATATCGCCTGCTACGACGGCAATCCTCGCAACCAGGTCCTCGTCGGAGTCGATGGTAAAAAAAAGTTGTTCATTACTCCAAAGTCTAAAACGCAATCTATCGGCATTTTTTAACTTAATCTTTAAATTTTTTTTTAAATAAATTTTTTATTTAATTTTGTCATCCCTCTATCGTTTATTTTACGTGTAGAGGGGCAGTAGTTTCTCCCTGGTCTACGACACCAAGATCGGGAATAACTGAACTGTGTTCAGGGGGGGGGTTACAAATTTCAACTCCTGAACACAGTTCAGTTTGCGCTACTTAACCACTCCCAACGATTCAGATTTTGAGCTCAAAATTTAAGTTTAAGTCTAAGCTTTTGAAAGCATTTAATCACATACAAAAAATAACGGCAAAAAATAGTTGTTCGTTACTCCAAAGTGTAAAGCGCTTTCTATCGACATTTTTTTAAAACTTTTTCTTTAAAATTTATTTTTTTAAAAATACTGACATAAAGAATAGTTTTAGCGAAAACCGCAAATGAATCGACCAATTTTTCCGTATTTTATAATTATTTGAAATTTTGGACCCTAAACTTTAATGGCGCCTATCTCCTTCGGAAGATGTTTGGGACCCTAAGTTTCCGATTTAATATTGTTTGTCTTGATGTGTACTATCACCCCTTAAAGTTTTGTCCAAGAGTTTAGATTCACCCTGTATAAATTCCTACAAATCCCAGGTTCCTATGCAAAAACAGACCAGCCTGGTGTACACTGGGGCATAGTATAAGTGGGCTTTTACAATGGAGTTTTAAGTTAATGTATAGTCATCAAAAAGTCATTAATTCTTCATAGTAATCAAGTTTTTTTAACGGACTTAGAAATTTTAACATGACTATGTTTCTATTTCGGTAAAAATAGTCAAATTTAGATTAAATTCCAAGTAATATCATGAAGTTTCATGCATTTGAGAAGCCGAACATTTCCTTTTCGTGTAATCATGTGATGATAATCTTCTTTCTACAAAAAAAAAAAAAAAAATCTCTCTTTATGATAAAAAATACTTATGATCTTCGTTTAAAATTTGCCTTATCCTTAAATTAAAAATCGTCCTGGGACAGGTACCATGTGGCATAGGCCAAAACCCTACGCTGTCTACTTATTTTATAAACTGTATTGACAAATGCATGTTTAATTTCCCCACGAAAAAAAAAATTCGAATTTTTTTCTCGGTTTTTTGTTTGTAAGATGGTCAATAAATTCCTCCAGATCAAATTAAGACACTACTGTTTTTTTTTTTTATAAATTAATATAGTGACCAAAGAACTAAATCGATGTTGTGACGTTCTGCTTCTTAACCCTTTGACTGCGGCAGTACTGCTATCGGTCCGTGGAACGCACATGTCTTCCCATATAATAGTGGTCATTGGTAACCCACGGTCCACAGGGTGAAGAGCCTTAATCTAATTGATCGATGGAAGGTTCTAGTGTTAACTCGAATGATGACTGAGATTTCGCATCTTGCATTTGGAAAAAGTTAGTGTATTAAGAGAATCAGTCATCAAATGTGTCTAAGCGTTTAAATAAGTTTAAAAATCTTCTTTCTGCTGTCGTTGTCTGCAACGACAAAATTTAAAATAAAATCAGACATACTGGAATAATGTTAGTGAAGGTACTTAAAATGGCAATGTGGTGGTGTGAATTAAAACTTCGCGCATTCAAGTAATTTATTTTAAACGAGTATAAAAGTGCGCGTTTCAAATCAAGGAAGTTGAGATCAAGAATAAGCTAAAACAAGGTAAAATATCAAAGGAAGATGAGATCATAACAAGTATGATCCATCCATAATAACTTGTTAATTCTAATTTTTAAAAAAATTACAAGTATTTTTACAAAATTTTATTCGCTCTTTCAAATTTTGCGCCCTTATGATTCGTGCGCCTGGAGCAGTTTGCTCCAACTGCTCCACGGTAGCTACGCCCCTGTATTCAAGTAGAAATCTAACAAATGTAGCATTAAGACTTATGGTACAGTGCCTAGAATAAATAGTGTACCGTTCGATGCTAAAAAAATGCACGCGAAAGTAAGCCTCCAATAGATGGCGCTGACTGCACTACAGACTGAAAATTTCCGAAAACAGATCTAGTAATCGGATAAATTAATGCTTTTTAGATACTTATTTTGATATTATATAAGAGGATATTTAACTATAGGAATTGATATTTAGATGAAAACATGTCTGAAATATTTCAATAATAAATATATTATTTACAAACTGTTATTTTTGAACAGAGATACATTTTTAAAATGAAAATTATGTATGAAAAGTAAATAAATACAAATGTTAAATTTGCTTTAGCTTTATTTACAAATATTAACAACTATTCACTCTTTCTAAAACTGTGCAAACATACAATGAATATTTAAAAATAAACTCCCAATAGCAATATTTACTTTGTGTTATTTTTAAAACAAAGTCCCATTTGTTAAACAAATCTTTCTCACACTGGAAATCACATATTAAAATTCTTAAGAAAAATTATAAAAAAATTTTTTCTTTATGAATTATGTATGAAAAGCAAATAATTTCAAAAATAAATTCAAAGGTTAAATTTACTTTAGCTTTATATACAAATATCAACAACTGTTGATAAAAAAAATTATTAAAAAAAATTATAAAAAAAAATTCTTTTACCTCTTTGTATTATGTACGCAAAAGCAACATAGGTTTAAAAATTACATATATTCCCAATTAAAAACAAAGTACAGACTGATTGTACATCCAAAGTTGTGTAAACATATATGGTTATTTTAAAATCAATTTCTGCGTATTTTGCATAAAAAAAAAAACAATATTATTAAAAATGGGCCAAGCAATATAACTATGGGAAAAGTTGATATGCACTTACTGCATGCGTCGCATCTTTAAGCATTTAGCTTTTTGTCTTTTTGCTGGGCGATTTTTATTTATTTGTTTTACATAAAAGTGCAATCGAGTTATGACAAAAAATTTTATAATTTTCTTTATGAGAGCACTATTTAGGGCTATTCTCAGCTACAGAATATCCCGTACGACAATCCAGGCACAAAACAATACCTTTGCTGATATTTCTTCTTAGTTTTTTCACTCATATTTTGTGTCTTAAACAGACATAATTATAACTTTATGGGAAGAACTCGCGTTTGTTTACAATATGCCTCACTGTCACGGCGTAAAAGCTTTCAAAATTCCCAGTCGGTGATAACATGAGCGCCACCTTGTGGCATCCTTCCTTTCAAGGCCAAAGAAAAAAAGCGTTGGTAATCAACGGACGGCACACTATTTATTCTAGGCACTGTACTTATGGGCTGGGTTGGGTTGGGTTGATTATTGACGGCCAATTATCTACACTTGGGATATAGGCCCGGGGGGAAGTGCCCTTCGTGGAGGTCTTTCTAAGCATTAAGACTTATGAACAGTACTGAAATAAAATATAATAATAGCAAAATGCATGCTTGCAATTTTAAATATTTAATTTAATGCAAATTCAAATGTCGTACGATTTTCACTCTAAAATTTGCTTTGTTACAGTGCGGTGTATTTCCATTTGTATTAATGCAAACTGAATAGTAATTCAATATATCAACATTCATAGTAAAAGAAAGATATTACTGGTGAAATTTCTTTCAATTTCGACGGTAGTTAAACTGTGATGGGTTGGGTTGGGTTGGGTTGATTATTGACGGCCAATTATCGACACTAGGGATATAGGCCCAGGGGGAGTGCCCTTCGTGGGGGTCTTTCTAAGGGAACCTAATCCGTATTTACGCATGGAGAAAATCCACGGCTCGAAAGAAAACCACGAAAACTCCGAGCGATTAGGCCGACGGGCGCGATTGGGATCGAACCCAGCACCTCCCGTCTACCAGCTTCGAGAGCACAACCTCTCAGCCACGTTAAACTGTGATGATATGACACGTTCATACATCCATCAGCGTAACTCCCGTAGAAACCTCAAGAGACCAAGGTGGCCCCTCTCAAAGTAAAACTATCAATAACGAGATCCAAGAAATTATTCGTGCGTTTAACAATCACGCCAAGGATAATCGTGAAATTCTAACATATTTTTCACATTAGTGATATTCTTTTGTAATTCATTTAATTTATAAATTTACACTTATATTATTGTCTTAATATTTCTACATTTTCAATGGATTAATTTATATTTTACATTTAAATATCTCAATATATCTTTCATAAAAATTACTGGAAAATTCTAATAAATATGGCATTCGACATTCTGAATTCTAGAAATAAAATATACTATGACAGCAAAAAACAGGCTAGCAAGTATAAATAGTCACTTTTAATTATGTTTCAACTTGCATCCGATTTTCATTCTAAAATTTGCTTACTGCAGTGCGGTGCATTTGCATGTTTGGCAATGAACGCTACTGAAATTATATATTATGATGGCAAAATACAGGCTACTAATTTTAAATATGAATATTTAATGCAGTTTGAACTTGCGTCAGATTTTCATTCTAAAATGTGCTTTGTTATTTCTTGTTGTATTTGCATGTGTCACAATGCATACTTGCGTTTATAATATAAATATTCACAGTAAAAAAATATATTACTAATGAATATTCTATCAATCCCGACAGTAGTTATGCTTTTATGATATGATGCATTCAAACATATCAACCAGGGTAACTTCCGTAGACATCACATGAGACCCATTCAACGACTCAAACCGTAGGACCACCAACAACTATATGCAGGAAAAAATACTGCAGGTGCCGTTAAATAGCCAATGCTGACCATGAAAAAGTACCGTATTTTTCGTGTTAGTGATATACATTTGTAATAATTTTTTTTTTTATAAATATGTACTTATTTTTTGTACTTAATATTTCTAAATTCTCGATTGCACAATTTATACTTTACTTTTAAATATTTGAAAATATATTTAATTAAAAATTCACGATAAACTCTAATAAATGAAGCATTGAAACTTATAAACTCTTATACTCTTATAAGCAAAACTCTCATAGCAAACTCTTATAAGCAAAATATACGCCAGTCATTTTAAATATATAATTTAATTGTTTCATTTGGCGTACGAATTTTATTCTAAAATTCGTTTTGTTACAGGGCGGTGTATTTTCATTTTTCTTAAAACATAACATTTGGACATTTGAAGGAGAATTGCTTTGAGACCTAAAAGATGCTAGGTTGTTTGTCTCGAATGATCCACATTTTTTTATTCACAGAAATACATACAAAGCGTTGACAAATTACATATATCTTCTTCTTCTTAACAAGGACGGGATAGACACCAGGAAGTAAACAGCACTGAAGACACACACACAATGACATCCATGCCTTACCAGGATTCGTATCCTGGTTTCGTGACCGCGGCGTTGCCTCCGCTAACAACCACGCTGCCGGGTCGAATTGAAACCTAACAAAATTATAATATAATACAACATTCACAGTAAAACACAGATATTACTGATGAATATTTTTTCAATTTTGATGGTAGTTAAGCTGTGATGATATGATACGTTCAAACGTGCGAACAGCGTACATTTCATAGAACTCTCAAGATACCCAGACAGAGTTTCAGAGAGCTAAATCACCAAAAACAACATCCAGGAAAATATTCGTGCTGTAACCACTACACCAGGGTTAAGCCTGGTATTCTGCTGTATTTTTTTTATATCAGTGATATACATTTTTAATTCTCGGCTATGATGTCATACACTCACGCACAAGTTCTTGTTTTTGTTTTTTTCTTTTGGTTATAAAAAGGAAAAAAGTCGCCAAATTTAAGGGATTTTTTCCTTTAATGGCAACCTAGCCATTGTATGAAGTTATTGGTTTGGCGCGGGCTTGAAAATCGCGCCAACCAAAAAATTGCCAAACATCGCTGCATGAATGTAAAGCATCTGTTCCTATTTCTCTCATTCTCTATAAATTTAAACTTCTTTTATTTTTTTAATAACTAGCATAACATCCGTATTCGCAAGAGAACCAGACATCGCCTCACACAGTAGGACCAACAACAATGATAGCCAGCAAATTATGTGCCTTTAACAATTACTATGCGGCTGATCGAGAAATAATGCCCAATTTTCTATGCACTTGATATACTTTTGTGATACATTCCTTTTTAAGATTTACACTTATATATATTTTTTTGTTTTAATATTTCTGATTTCTCAATTGATTAATTTATATTTTACTTTTAAATATTCCATAACATATATTTTAAAAATTACAGACAAAATTCTAATAAATGTGGCATTGTATCTTCTGAACTCATTTGAAAATATATACTGTGGTAGAAAAATACACTTATGGAATTTTAAACATTTACTTTTAATGCAATTTTAACCTGCGTACGATTTTAAATCAAAAATTTGATCAGAACAATGTTCTAAGTAAAAACAGAAATTACTAATCCACGGGAAAACCGAACGGTTCGGTGGACGAGCGCGATAAAATGCTTTCATAAATATGTACTTACTTTTTTAATTATTATTTCTGAATTTTCAATTGAACAATATACATTTATTTATTTGAATCACACATATATTTATTTGAAAAATTCCATAATAAAAAATTAGGCAATTTTCTTGTAAATGTGGCATTGAAATTTGTGAATTCAAATACTGTGATGGCAAAGTACATGCTACTCATTTTAAATGTGTATATTTAATTCAGTTTATTACTGAAGGATATTCTGTCAATTTCGACGGCAGATTTGCTGAGATGATGTGATACGCTTAAATATATGAACCAGCGTAAATTCCGTAGAAATCGCAACAGACCCAGTTAGCGACTCAGACAGTAGAACCACCACCAACTATATAGATATAAACTGTATATTCGTGCCTTTAACCACCACGCCAATATATACAAAACGTATGAAAAAGTATATTAGTAATATGAAAAACAAGGGTTGTTTTCATGATCAGCATTGGCGTAGTGATTAAAGGCACGAATATTTTACTCGATTCTGTTGTTGGCACTGTCTAAAACGCTGAATGGGTCTTTGTGATTTCTACGGAAGTTACGCTGGTTTATATGTTTGAATGTATTATATCATCCCAGCTTGTGTACTGTTGAAATTGAAAGCATATTCATCATTAATGTATAGTTTTTAATATGAATATTAATGTAATACACTCAAGTATGTATTGCGACACATTTAAGTAAAATATAAATTGTTCAATAGACAATTCAGAAATATTAAGGGGAAAAATATTTATAAAAAAAGTTATCACAAAAATATATCAGTAATACGAAAAATATAGCATGGTTTCAAGATCAGCAATGGCTTAGTGATTAAAGGCACAAATATTTTTCTGGATCCTCGTTTTTGGTAGTTCAAATCTATAAGGCTGTGGATGGTTCTCTTGATATTTCTACGATGGTTACACTGGTGGTATGTTGAAACATATAAAATCATCACTGAATAACTACCAGCGAAATTGAAACAATATTTTTCGATAATATATTGTTTTACAAGGAGAGGACCAAGCTTGGTAATAACAGGTTTTGATTATTTTTATATATGTTGTAGGATAGAAGCCCCTTAGTTTCAGGTTCAACGGATTTTATACAACGCTCCTTAGTTCTCGAGAAATTGGGGGTGGTCTAATATTTTAACACAACTTAAATACTTACTTTGTAGCGAAATTGCAGCATTGGTCGTAGCTCAGTTGTTATGGCTTCTGCTCCTTGATCCACGGGCACGGGTTCGAGACCGGGATGATCTGCTTTTTTTTCCCCTCTTCATTTTTTTAAAATAAATATACTTGTAATTATAAGTTAATAATCTCAATTAAAATTTTTAATATCGTACATTAACTATAATGTTAACATATTTAAATTTTCAATTTAATTTATTTGATTTTTAAGCCATTATTAAACATTCTTTAAAGAGATTTGTTTTAAAAAATAGATCCATTATTGACCAGTAAAAATTACGAAATCGTTACAAAATTATAAAATAATTCAAAGCGCAAGCATACGTATTGCAAATTTAAAAATCTTTAATATGCAAAGAGTATGTTGTAATTTAATTCTTATGCTAAATTTTAATATAATTATGCTTCTTAATTAAAAAAAAAGAGTAGTATTATCATCACATTGACTTCCCTTGTTAAGGCAATATATAAATTATGTTTCTTTAAAATCAGTTATTGACACAATTGTTCAATGTCATTGCATCAATAAAGCACACATGAAATACTTTTTAAAAGTTATTACAAAAATTAACTGTTTAATGATGTTTTATACAACGTTTATTTAGAAATAAAAAATAAATAGGTTAACATTATAATTAATGCACAATATTATAATTTTTTACTAGGATTATTAAATAAAAAACAAACGTAGAAGATCCCGGTCTAGAGTACGCGGATCAGCGAGCAGACGCCAAAACAACTGAACTACGACCAACGCAGTAATTTCGTTACAAAGTAAGCATTTAAGTTGTGTTAAAATATTAGACCACCTATTTCTCGAAAACTAAGGAGAGTTGTATAAAATCCTGAACTATGTAGCTTCTAACCTACAACATATATAAAAGTAATCAAAACCTGTGATTACCAAGCTTGGTCCTCTTCTTGTTAGTATGAAAATTGACATTTTAATTAATTATTTATTTATGCTTTAAAACAAATGAAAATACATCGCACTGTAACAAAACGTATTTTAGAATAAAAATCATACGCCAGATGAAACTGCACTAAATTAAATAATTAAAATTGCTAGCGTATATTTTGCTATTATAGTATATTATTTCAGTAGAGTTATAAATCTCAATCCTACATTTATTATAGTTTTTCGTGCATTTTTTTATTACATGTTATCGAATATTTAAAAGTAAAATATATATTTGTCCAATTGAAAATTCGATCCACCAGTATCTGAAAGGTAATGCTCTCAAAGCTGGTAGACGGGAGGTTCTGGGTTCAAACCCCTGTCGCGCTCGTCGACATAAGGGTTCGGAGTTTTCCGTGGTTTTCTTCGAACCTTGCCGTAAATACGGTTTAGGATCCCTTAGAAAGACCCCCACTGAGGGCACTCCCTCTAGGGCCTATATCCTCCAATTTGTATATAATCGGCCGTCGTAAGTCATCCAACCAACCAACCAATTGAAACTTCAGAAATAGTAAGTAAAAAAATAAATAAGTATATTTTTATATATAAAAAAAATCAGAGATGTATATCAGTAATACGAAAAATACGACGTACGTCCGTTGTCAGGATTGGCCTGGTGGTTTAAAGCATAATTTTTTTTATCTAGTTGTTGGTAGTTCAACTGTCTGAGGCGCTGACTGGGTCTCTTTCGATTTCTATGGAAGTTTCGGTGGCTCATATGTATGAACGTATCATATCCTCCCCGCATAACTTCCGTCGAAATCGGAAGCATATTCAATCGTAATATATTTGTTGACTGTAAATATTTATATAATGCACGAAATTATGGGTTGAGTTGGGTTGATTATTGACGGCCAATTATCTACACTTGGGATATAGGCCCGGGAGGAGTGCCCTTCGTGGGGGTCTTTCTAAGGGAACCTAACCCGTATTTACGCATGGATAAATCCACTGCTCGAAGAAAACCACGAAAACTCTGAACGATTAGGCCGACGGGCGCGATTGGGATCGAACCCAGCACCTCCCGTCTACCAGCTTCAAGAGCAGAACCTCTCAACCACTGGTGGGGCCTTTTTTTTTTTTTTTTTTTTTTTTTTTTTTTAATATGGAATATTACAGAATTTTTCAAAGAAAATGTATATGTTCAATTGAAAATTCAGAAATAGTAATTAAAAAAGTAAGTACATATTTATAAAGAAATTAACAAATGAAAATACATCGCACTGTAACAAAGCTAATATTAGAATGAAAATCATACCCCCAGATGAAACCGCATTAAATTAAATAATTAAAATTGCTAGCGTATATTTTGCTATCATAATGTATTATTTCATTAGATTTTATAAGTTTGAATCCTACATTTATTATTGTTTTTCATGTATTTTTTTATTACATATGTTATCGAATATTAAAATGTAAAATATAAATTGTCCAATTGAAAATTCAGAAATATTAAGTAAAAAAAAAAAGTACATATTTATATAAAAAAAAATAATCAAAAATGTATATCAGTAATACGAAATATACGGCACACTTTCGTTGTCAGAATTGGCGTGGTGGTTTAAAGCATGAATGTATTCCTGGAACTAGTTGTTGACGGTTCTACTGTCTCAGTTGCTGCCAGAGTCTTTATCGATTTCTACGGAAGTTTCGCTGGGTGATATGTTTGAACGTAACATATCATCACAGCATAACTTCCGGCCAAATCGAAAGAAAATTTATTTGTTTACTGTAAATATTTATATAATACACGAAATTATGCATTGCAACACATGCAAATACACTACGAAATAACAAAGCTGATTTTTTATTGAAAATCGGACGCAAGTTGAAACTGCATATACATATTTAAAATTAGTAGTGTGTGTTTTGCCATCATAGTATATTACTTCAATAGATTTTATAAATTTCAGTTCCACATTTATAAGAATTTTTCCTGAAAATTTTGTAACATATATTATGGTAATGTTCAAAGAAAATATATTTTGTTCAATAGAAAATTCAGAAATAATAATAATAAAAAAGGTACATATTTATAAAAAACTTTATCGCGCTCGTCGACCAAAATGTTCGGATTTTTCTTTGGTTTGATTCGAACGTTGCGGTAATATAGTAAATACGGGTTAGAATCACTTAGAAAACCCCCCTCCGGTCTATATCCCTAGCGCAGATAATCGGTCGAAATAAATAACCTAAAATCTAAAAATAATAATAAATACATGTTATATAAAAATTTTATTTCGCAACATTCCTTTAAATTATTCTCAATTCTGACCTATTCATTTTTTCCTTATTTCGTAATAACATTTATTCTTATTTAATGTCCTTTTAAATTTAATAACACGTATATTAATAATTTTCTTATTCCAAATCTTAATCTAAAACTTTAAGTCCATTCGTAACTTATATCAACTAACCAATCTATACTATTCTGAGAGACGCTAGTTTGTCATTTCGAATGTTTTTTTAAAGCCATTTTTTTAATTCCACGGCTCGCTTCGCGCTGCGTTTTTTACTTCAAAATTAATGCTCCGCTGGGTTCAGGATTATTTCTTGTTAAAGCTTCTCCTTCGCTTAGCTTAATTTCGCCTCTGACTGATTGGCTCGTGCATGCGTTACGTCGCTTTCGTAACTTTCCACGTATTGAACAAAAACCGATTGAAAGCGTTCGGAGAGTAGATTTTTGTCGTATTTTGAAGTGCTGACCAAATTGTTATCTGGCGTTCTGCGACTTAGAATTTCTAAACAGCCCCTTAAGATCAACTTAACGATGTCGTGATTTATAGTTAAGCCTGAGAGCTTTAGAACACATCTGTGTCCTGTGTAATTTGTGCCGTCATATCTCCTGTTCCTGAACAAACTATTTATCTGGAAAACTGGCTGAGTATTATGGGAGAAATTCTCATTGGGTTTTTTCATTGCCTTACTTCCTCGCCATGATTCTTAGTCGAGCAACTGAAATAATTCATCATCTTTAAAGAGCTGCAAGTTTCTCATGAAAAATTAAATTCTCGTAAAAATCTGCCATACACATATTGTGACTTTTACGGAAGTAAAGGTGGTTGATGTGCTTGAACGTGTGATACCAACTACTGTCGAAATGAAAGATAACACATCAGTAATATTTTTTTTCTTTACTGTGAATGTTTACATAATGCTCGTAATTATACATTGCGACACATGCAAATACAAAGTACTGTATCAAAGCAAATATTAGAGTAATAATCAATGCCACATTTATAAGAAATTTGCTTAATTTTTTTATTATGGAATATTACAGAATTTTTCAATGAAAATGTATATTGTTCAATTGAAAATTCAGAAATAGTAATTAAAAAAGTGAGTACATATTTATAAAAAAAAATTAACAAATGAATAAACTGTAACAAAGCTAATATTAGAATGAAAATCGTATTCCCAAATGAAACTACATTAAATTAAATAATCAAAATTGCCACTGTACATTTTGCTATCATAATATATTATTTCATTAGATTTTATAAGTATCAATCCTACATTTATTAGTGTGTTTCGTGCATTTTTTTATTACATATGTTATCGAATATTTAAAAGTATAATATAAATTGTCCAATTGAAAATTCAGAAATATTAAGTAAAAATAAATTAATAAATACATATTTCTATAAAAAAAAATAATCAAAAATATATATCAGTAATACAAAACATACAGCACACGTTCGTTGTCAGCATTGGCGTGGTGGTTTAAGGCATGAATATATTCTTGGAACTAGTCGTTGGTGATTCTGCTCTCTGATGTCTCATCTGCTGACAGAGTATCTATCGATTTCTACGGAAGTTTCGCTGGGTGATATGTTTGAACGTATCATATCCCCCGGCATGACTTTCGTCCAAATCGAATGAAAATTCATCAGTAATTTATTTGTTTACTGTAAATATTTATATAATAGACAAAATTATGCATTGCGACACATGCAAAAATACACTACGAAGTAACAAAGCTGATTTGTTAATGAAAATCGGACGCAAGTTGAAACTGCATATACATATTTAAAATTAGTAGTGTGTGTTTTGCCATCATGGTATATTATTTCAATAGATTTGATAAATTTCAGTTCCACATTTATAAGAATTTTGCCGGAAATTTTAAAAATATATATTACAGAAATTTTCAAAGAAAATATATTTTTTTTAATTAAAAATTCATAAATAATAATTTAAAAAAAAGTAAATATTTATTTAAAAAAATTATCGCGCTCGTCGACCTAACCGTTTGGAGTTTCCCTTGGTTTTCTTCGACGGGTTAGGATCACTTAGAAAGACCCCCATGAAGGACACCACCCCCTCTGGCCTATATCCCTAGCGCAGATAATCGGTCGTAACAAATAACCTAAAATCTAAAAAAAAAAAAAAAAAAAAAAAAAAAAAATACATATTTATGAAAAAAAATAGCTATGAAAGAAGTATATTATTAATAAGAAAAATGCGCAACGCATTTAATAACAGCATTGGCGTAGTGGTTAAAGGAACGGATGGTTCTCTGGATGTAGTTTTTGATGGTTCTGCAGTCTGAGACGCTGACTGGGTCATTGCGACTTCTACGAAAGTAAGGCTGTTTGAACGTATGATATCAACGCAATTTAACTACCGTCGAAAATGAAAGATAATGCATCAGTAATATTTTTTTTTACTCTGAATGTTTATATAATACTCGTAATTATGCATTGCGACACATTCAAATAGAAAGCACTGTAGCAAAGCAAATTTTAGAATAAAAATCAATGCCAAATTTATAAGAAATTTACCTGATTTTTTTACTATGTACAGAATTTTTCAAAGAAAATGTATATTGTTCAATTGAAAATTCAGAAATAGTAATTAAAAAAGTGAGTACATATTCATAAAAAAAAATTAACAAATGAATAAACTGTAACAAAGCTAATATTAGAATGAAAATCGTATTCCCAGATGAAACTGCATTAAATTAAATAATCAAAATTGCCACTGTACATTTTGCTATCATAATATATTATTTCATTAGATTTTATAAGTATCAATCCTACATTTATTAGTGTTTTTCGTGCATTTTTTTATTACATATGTTATCGAATATTTAAAAGTATAATATAAATTGTCCAATTGAAAATTCAGAAATATTAAGTAAAAATAAATTAATAAATACATATTTATATAATTAAAATTTCATAAATAATAATTTAAAAAAAAGTAAATATTTATATTAAAAAATTATCGCGCTCGTCGACCTAACCGTTTGGAGTTTCCCTTGGTTTTCTTCGACGGGTTAGGATCACTTAGAAAGACCCCCACGGAGGACACCACCCCCTCTGGCCTATATCCCTAGCGCAGATAATCGGTCATAACAAATAAAATAAAATCTAAAAAAAAAAAAAATACATATTTATAAAAAAAAAAATAGCTATGAAAGAAGTATATTATTAATAAGAAAAATGCGGCACGCATTAAATAACAGCATTGGCGTAGTGGTTAAAGGAACGGATGGTTCTCTGGATGTAGTTTTTGATGGTTCTGCAGTCTCAGACGCTGACTGGGTCATTGCGACTTCTACGAAAGTAAGGCTGTTTGAACGTATGATATCAACGCAATTTAACTACCGTCGAAAATGAAAGATAATGCATCAGTAATATTTTTTTTTACTCTGAATGTTTATATAATACTCGTAATTATGCATTGCGACACATTCAAATAGAAAGCACTGTAGCAAAGCAAATTTTAGAATAAAAATCAATGCAAAATTTATAAGAAATTTACCTGATTTTTTTACTATGGTATAGTACAGAATTTTTCAAAGAAAATGTATATTGTTCAATTGAAAATTCAGAAATAGTAATTAAAAAAGTGAGTACATATTTATAAAAAAAAATTAACAAATGAATAAACTGTAACAAAGCTAATATTAGAATGAAAATCGTATTCCCAGATGAAACTGCATTAAATTAAATAATCAAAATTGCCACTGTACATTTTGCTATCATAATATATTATTTCATTAGATTTTATAAGTATCAATCCTACATTTATTAGTGTTTTTCGTGCATTTTTTTATTACATATGTTATCGAATATTTAAAAGTATAATATAAATTGTCCAGTTGGGTTGGGTTGGGTTGGGTTGATTATTGACGGCCAATTATCGACACTAGGGATATAGGCCCAGGGGGAGTGCCCTTCGTGGGGGTCTTTCTAAGGGAACCTAATCCGTATTTACGCATGGAGAAAATCCACGGCTCGAAAGAAAACCACGAAAACTCCGAGCGATTAGGCCGACGGGCGCGATTGGGATCGAACCCAGCACCTCCCGTCTACCAGCTTCGAGAGCACAACCTCTCAGCCACTGGTGGGTCAATTGTCCAGTTGAAAATTAAGAAATATTAAGTAAAAATAAATTAATAAAAACATATTTATATTAAAAAAAAATAATCAAAAAGTATATATCAGTAATACGAAACATACAGCACACATTCGTTGTCAGCATTGGCGTGGTGGTTTAAGGCAAGAATATATTCTTGGAACTAGTCGTTGGTGATTCTGCTCTCTGATGTCTCCTCTGCTGACAGAGTCTCTATCGATTTCTACGGAAGTTTCGCTGGGTAATATGTTTGAACGTATCATATCCACCCGGCATGACTTTCGTCCAAATCGAATGAAAATTCATCAGTAATTTATTTGTTTACTGTAAATATTTATATAATAGACAAAATTATGCATTGCGACACATGCAAAAATACACTACGAAGTAACAAAGCTGATTTGTTAATGAAAATCGGACGCAAGTTGAAACTGCATATACATATTTAAAATTAGTAGTGTGTGTTTTGCCTTCATGGTATATTATTTCAATAGATTTGATAAATTTCAGTTCCACATTTATAAGAATTTTGCCGGAAATTTTAAAAATATATATTACAGAAATTTTCAAAGAAAATATATTTTGTTTAATTAAAAATTCATAAATAATAATTTTAAAAAAAGTAAATATTTATTTTAAAAAATTATCGCGCTCATCGACCTAACCGTTTGGACTTTCCCTTGGTTTTCTTCGACGGGTTAGGATCACTTAGAAAGACCCCCACGGAGGACACCACCCCTCCGGCCTATATCCCTAGCGCAGATAATCGGTCGTAACAAATAACCTAAAATCTAAAAAAAAAAAAAAAAAAAAAAAAAAAAAAAATACATATTTATAAAAAAAAAAGCTATGAAAGAAGTATATTATTAATAAGAAAAATGCGGCACGCATTAAATAACAGCATTGGCGTAGTGGTTAAAGGAACCGATGGTTCTCTGGATGTGGTTTTTGATGGTTCTGCAGTCTGAGACGCTGACTGGGTCATTGCGACTTCTACGAAAGTAAGGCTGTTTGAACGTATGATATCAACACAATTTAACTACCGTCGAAAATGAAAGATAATGCATCAGTAATATTTTTTTTTACTCTGAATGTTTATATAATACTCGTAATTATGCATTGCGACACATTCAAATAGAAAGCACTGTAGCAAAGCAAATTTTAGAATAAAAATCAATGCCAAATTTATAAGAAATTTACCTGATTTTTTTACTATGGTATAGTACAGAATTTTTCAAAGAAAATGTATATTGTTCAATTGAAAATTCAGAAATAGTAATTAAAAAAGTAAGTACATATTTATAAAAAAAATGTATCGCGCTCGTTGACCGAACCATTCAGAGTTTATCGTGGATTAGAAATATCTGTTTTTACTTAAAATATTGTTTTATAATATATTATAATTTTGTTATGCGTTTAGACGAATGAAAATTCAGCGCTCTCTATCAAAGTGAATTTTAGAATGAAAATCGGATGCAAGTTGAGACACCCTTAAAAGTGAATATTTAAAATTGCTAGCGTGTTTTTTGTTATTATTGTATACTTTATCAGTAGAGTTCAGAGGATCCAATACAACATTTATAAAAATTTTGTCTGCAATTTTTAGGACATTTATAATGGGATATTTAAAATTAAAATATAAATTAATCAATTGAAAATTTTCAAATATTAAGATAAAAAAAAAGTATAAATTTGGAAAATAAATGAATTACAAATAAATATCACTAATATGAAAAATTCGTCAAATCTTCATGATTATCCCTGGCGTAGTGGTTATAGGCAGGAGTGTTTTTCTGGGTCTCGTTTTAAGTAGTTCTGTTTTGGTTCTAATTTTAGTTCTAAGTTTGGTATTAATTTGATTCCAATTCTAAGCTCTCTGTACGCTGGGTGGCTCTCATTAGGTTTCTATGAAAGTTACACTGGTGGTATATTTCAACGTTTCATTCAATCATTGCATAACTACTAACAATAATAATCTGATGCAAGTTGAAACTTATTTAAAATTGCTAGCGTGTTTTTTGCTATCACAGTGTATTTTATCAGCAAAGTTCAGACGATCCAATGCCGCATTTATTAGAATTTCGCCTGTAATTTTTATGACAGATATAATGGAATATTTAAATGTAAAATAAAAATTTATAGTTGAAAATTTAGAAACAACAAGACAATAAATTGACAATTTATAATATAAATGGATTACAAAAGAATATAATTAATATGAAAAATATGACACAGTTTTTGATTATTACTGGTGTAGGGGTTAAAGCCGCGAATGTTTTACTGAATCTCGTTTTTGGTAGTTCTACTCTCTGATGTACTGAATGAGTTTCTTGAGATTTCAATGAAAGTTACGCTGATGGTATATTTGAGCATATCACATCATCACTAAATAAATAGCCCCACCAGTGGCTGAGAGGTTGTGCTCTCGAAGCTGGTAGACGGGAGGTGTTGGGTTCGATCCCAATCGCGCCCGTCGGCCTAATCGTTCGGAGTTTTCGTGGTTTTCTTCGAGCCGTGGATTTATCCATGCGTAAATACGGATTAGGTTCCCTTAGAAAGACCCCCACGAAGGGCACTCCCCCCGGGCCTATATCCCTAGTGTAGATAATTGGCCGTCAATAATCAACCCAACCCAACCCAACCCACTAAATAAATAACTTAGAAATTTAAAGCATATTTATCAGTAGTATGAACGTTAATAAATTGAATTATTATTCAGCTATGCATTAAGACAAATGAAAATACACCACACTGTAAACAAGCAAATTTTAGAATTAAAATCGGACACAGTTGAAACTGCATTACATTTCACATTTAAAATTGCTAGCGTGTATTTTGTTATCATAATATATATTATTTCAGTACAGTTCATAAATCTAAATGCCATATTTATTAGAATTTTGACTGATTTTTTTATAATATGTATTATGGAATTTTTCAAAGAAAAATATAATTTGTTCAATTTAAAATTCAGATATATTAAGTAAAATAGATAAGGCTGTTCCAGCAGCTGAGAGTTTTTGCTCTCGAAGTTGGTAGACAGAAAGTACTGGGTTAAGCCATTTTAGTGCTCGTCGACATAACCTTTCGGAATCTTCCATGGTTCTGTTCGTACCTTGTGTAAATACGATTTAGAACCACCACGGAGGGCACTCCTTCCCGTCGGCACTCTCATAGCTGGTAGACAGGAGGTGATGTGTTCAAACCCCTGTCACGCTCGTCGACCTAAACGTTCGGAGTTTTCTTCTAACCTTGTCGTAAACACGTGTTATGATCCCTTAGAAAGACCCCACGGAGGGTACCTTCCACATCTATATCCCTCGTGTATATAAACGACCGTCATAAAATCAACCAGCCTTCCCGCCGGCCTATATCAATAGCGCAGAAAATTGGCCGTAACAAATAATTAGCACAACAAACAAACAAAAAGCATATTTATAAAAATAAAACATCAGAAATACGGCACTTTTTCAATTTAGTGGTTAAAGGCACGAATATTTTCTGGATATAATTGTTGGTTTTTCTGCTGACTGGGTTGATTATTGACGGCCAATTATCTACACTAGGGATATAGGCCCGGGGGGAGTGCCCTTCGTGGGGGTCTTTCTAAGGGAACCTAACCCGTATTTACGCATGGATAAATCCACGGCTCGAAGAAAACCACGAAAACTCCGAACAATTATGCCGACGGGCGCGATTGGGATCGAACCCAGCACCTCCCGTCTACCAGCTTCGAGAGCAGAACCTGTCAGCCACTTCTACTGACTGGGATTTGGCGATTTTTACGGAAGTTTACGCTTGTTCGTATATTTGAACGTATCATATAATCCCAGAATAAGTACTGTCTAAATAGAGAGTTGGGTTGGGTTGATTATTGACGGCCAATTATCTACACTAGGGATATATGCCCGGGGGGAGTGCCCTTCGTGGGGGTCTTTCTAAGGGAACCTAATCCGTATTTACGCATGGATAAATCCACGGCTCGAAGAAAACCACGAAAATTCCGAACGATTAGGCCGACGGGCGCGATTGGGATCGAACCCAGCACCTCCCGTCTACATCCCGTCTATCCCGTGTAGATAATCAGCCGTCATAAATTTAACCAATCAACCTAAAATTAGAGTGTTAATTCTGCGATATTTGTCCTTAGGTTAATTGTTTATGATTTTCTATATTTCTGTTACATATTTTTGACATGAGGAAAATAAATAAAACAGAAATCTGTGTCCATTTGCTTGTAGATTTTGAGCGTCTAAAACAGTTGAAAAAGTATTTGCATGCGTTATTTATTTTGAAAAAATAAAAAATAAAATATTTTCATAAATCTAGGAAATACGGGTATAATTTATACAGCTTTAGTTTGATCTATTAGTCTTATTCGGACAATTTCGTATTATTTAATAATTAGGAATTATGTTTGGCCGAGAACGCATTTCAAATATTCATAAAACTTTTTTTTTCACATTGAACATCCTATCAAGTTTCATTCCTAAATAGACAACCAATACGTCAAACAAGTATTTAAAAATACATGGGAAAATCTTTGTGTGCTGCAGAAATAATTAATATTTTTAATAAATATATAATTAATTAAAAAACATGCTGCTTTACTTCTTATATTGCCGTTAAAAAATTAACTCTCTCTTCGATGAGTGTAGTCTTTTTCTGTTTCCTAATGCATTAAGAATTAAAAATGAATTTTACTAAAATATTTCTTTAGAATTGACTAATCTCCAATATTTGCTTCCAATTGTTTTTATTTATTTTAAGGAAAAGTAAGATTTGAAATTAATGGAAATGAAATTAATTTAAAATCGCATGGGGCATCTGTAATTTAAAATTATAGAAAACCAATTAAAATAAACAAAGCGAAATGAACAAAATCTTCTTTTTCTTAATATAGTTGGACTGTCATTTAAAAATCGTATTTATTTTAATCTGTTTGCTAATAATTAATTTATATATATATATATATATATATATATATATATATATATATATATATAATCAATTTGTATGTGCCGAACGGTGGTAGAATTTTCTTTTTAAGTGTAAAATTTTTGTTACATGAAATGTAACTCAACTCTCTCTCGCGCACACACACACACATATCTATATATATATATATAAAATCAATATTTTATTTTTATTGTACATCTGTTATTTTAATAAATTGAATATTTCACTTTTACACACGAAGTATTACGACAAAGTTGATAATTGGAAGTTTTTTTACAAAAAATATTTTTTACTACCGCTTTCAATCAATTCGAGATAAAATATTAAATGGTGTTACATGAATCTTTGATATATTTTTAATCTTTTCGACATGGCTTAGAAAACTTGTTTTAGTTATTATTTAAAATATAAAAAATATGTTTTAATCACAAACTCAGTTGAATGAAATATTTTTTATCCATCAAGTCATAGTAAAATATTTTTCTCTTTTTCATTTAAGGGAGCTATAGGGTTAATTTACAATTTCAGATATTTGGATTTTGTTCCTTTCAGCTTATAATATTCAAAATTTATCTTTCATAGTAATTTTAGTATTTTCAAATATTTATCAAAATATATCTGCATTCGTGTTCAGGATAATTGCAATTGACTGTTTTTTAAGTTCTTAGGCTATCAAAGCCTGAGAGCTAATGTCCCCTCCGGTTCTGTATGTATGTACGTATGTATTAGTTTTGAGGATTCATTGGTTAAGTATAAAGGAGAATACGAGGGGTTAACCCCCCCCCCCTTAATTTAGATAAATGAGTTTTTCATTCAGAATTATCCGATTTGATTCAAATTTTGTACATGTGTTCATTGTGATAAAGCGCTTCCCTTATTAGTTTTGGGGGTTCATTGGTTCAGTATAGGGGAATACGGGGGATAACTCCCTTAATTCAGATAAATGGGTTTTTCATTCAGAATTATCCGATTTGCTTCAAATTTTGTACATGTGTTCATTGTGATAAGGCGCTTCCCTAATTAGATTTGAGGGTTCATTGGCTCACTATAAAGGGGATAATCCCCTTTAAGTATAAAGGGGATATCCCCCTTAATTTAGATAAATGGGTTTTTCATGCAGAATTATCCAATTTGCTTCAAATTTTGTATATAGGTTCATTGTGATAAGGCGCTTCTCTGATTAGTTTTGGGGGTTCATTGGTTAATTATAAGTGGGGGAACGGGGGGATGATCCCCCGTAATATATATTCGATTTCTTTATTTTTCGAGGGCTTATTTCAAATACATTGAAATAAGAGTATAATATACAATTAGTGTGAATAGCATGCCCAATAAAATTAGTGTGAATAGCTCAATACTCTCATTTTAACTGGGCAGTTTTCTTTTTTCTTTTTATTATTATTTGTGTCTTTATTTCCGTTAGTCAGTTTTAAAGGATTTTGTAATTTTTCGCCTTATTTATTAATATTTCATGGTAAAATCGAACACTGTCTTTTATACCAAACTCAGAAATGTGAAATAAAATCGCTTGTAGTGGAGATGAGTTCGGACTTTCTCTTCGGAGCCCGGGCGTGCCCGAGCCCGAAACATTTTGTGTTTTCAGAGCCCGATCCCGATACCAAAAAAAAAAAAAAAAGCATAATATTTAAAAATTGTTTTAAAAGTAATATCTCATTTTTTTTCTTTAACTCTGTACTTTAAAATAACTGAATCCCGTAGACATAATTAATTTTATGGAAATTTACATTCTATCTTATCAAAAGAGAAGTTTGGTATCAAATAAAAGTATATTTCCTTTAAAGCATGTTCATATTTTATTTCTCCGAACAAGCAAATCTGAAGGACACATTAACTAAGTTCGTTTTTATGAATAAATACAGGAAATTTGCAGAATTTACTATTTCTATGCCGAAGAATGGAACAAGGTTTTCTATTTCCTAAAAAAAGTTTTTTTTTCGTAAATTATACTTGATCCCTTATTTAAAGCAATATTTCGTGTTCCTGAAAAGTAGCTTAAATTAAAAATTTGACACAATTATCTGAAAGATCCTATGCTTTTATAGGAAAAGTGAAAACACCGTTCGATTGTTTTCTATCAGAATAACAATACATGACAATTATATCTACTTACGAATAAAATTGACTTCGTAAATGTGCAGAGCAGAGCTTTAGCATGAGCAGAGTGCATAATTAAAAGTAAAATCACTAACGTTAGTTTCATATGAAAAGCGATTATGCCTAGCACACAATAGAAGACTAAAAATTTGCAAACCTAAGCTATTGCTGCCTGACTAAAACAAACAAACAAAAAGTATTCATTTCGCGCTAGATATTTAAAAAAATAAAATAAAATAAACGTTCCAATTAAAAACTATTCTAATGTCACAAACGAAAATTTAGCAACAAATATTATTCGCGCCTTTTCGCAACAGCACCATATCACCCAGTCGTCAATCGCGTCACAAATATCGTAAATTTTCGTTTTAAAATAGCATTCTAATACTAGAAAAGTAAAAAAAAAAAAAAGTTTACTCTTTTATTCATTTTGATCAAAATAACATTAAAACGACTTGAAATGGAATATGCAATTTTTTTTAGGATAAAAAATGTTATTTCTATTTTTCCTATATAAGAATAAATAAAATTTTCAGTTTCCGAAAGATTGAGTCCAAGCCCGCCCGGGCCCGAAGGTTGGTATAAAAATCGAGCCTGAGCCCGTCTCATCTCTATTGTAGATACATAATAGTAATTATAAAATAACATACAGGATGATTCCAAATGGTACAAATTTTAAGGGTTGGTATAGGACATCGTAACAAACAATTTTTGTATCGGAAAACAGAGTCGGAAATCCATTTATAGTCAAAAATACATGGCGTTTCACTCCAACTCGAATTCGCGTTTTTGTTCATAAGTTTAATAGTAGTGAAGATACTTTAAAATCCTTGCAATATGCTTACAATTCAGACAAAGATGAATCTGTTGCAAAGTTTGTTAAAGTATCTTCACTACTGTTTATGATATGAACGAAGACGAGACTTCGGATTGGAGTGAGACGTGCGGTATTTTTGACTATATAAATGGATTTCCAACCACTTTTTTATACAAAAATTGTTTGTTACAGTATCCTGTACCAACCCTTAAAGTTTTTGCCATGAATTTGGAATCACCCTGTATATATAAATACATCAAATGATTCTCTGATGAGTGATGGATCCAGCGAAATTTTACGAAATGAGGAAAACTTAAATATTTTCATTTTATTATTGTTTTCTTCAATGAATAAATATATTTTATACATATTTTTACTACTAAATTACTGTAAAAGTGATTGCAGGAACAAAATAAATATATAGTAAATGAAACCTTTATGGTTAATAGTTACTTAATGCTCCTAACCAAAATTAATGAATGTTTAAAAAATATTATAAGCATTTCATATGATTATTATTTTTTTAGAAATAATATCTAATGTAAAAAATACATTTTACTATATAGATACATATCTTGTATTGTGTAGCTATTTTTTGAGTAACTTCACAACATTTTTTTTTTTTTTAAATAATATTATTTTAGATCTTCAAACTGTTGAAAAGTGAAAAATATATTTTAATTATTTATTAGTATTATCATTGTTCGTCTTAGTAAATATATATATATATATATATATATATATATATATATATATATATATATATATATATATATATATTATGTATATACATCATGTACGGTGTAGCTATCTTTTTGAGTAATTTTATAACAATTTTTTTAATGTAAATTATTTTATTTTTTCAAACTGTTGAAAAATAAAAAATAACATTGACATAGTTATTAATATTATTATTTCATTTATTTTTCAGCATTTGGTAATAATAATAATACTAATAATAAAAGTTTGCTTAAATTTCTTTACACCATTGGCGATTTGTTTAAAATTTCAAACATGTCTTTCCCTCTTTTAACTAAAAATAGGAACTACATTTCCGAACCAATAATTTATAATAAAATAAAACATACTAGCGAGTCGTTATGTCTGTTTAATCCTGATGTAATAATTTTTTTTAAACGCCTTTAAAAATTCTTCATTAGACTACTGTCGCATGAATAGTACGTAAAAGAACCATATTCGTTGGATTTCAAGAAATTACATATACATTAAATTTCAGTAAACGTTATTTTTTTGTGTTTTAGGTAGTTAAATTTCTTTCATCTTATAAAATATTTAAAAGTAAAGTACTACTTTTACATAATTTTCTATAGGAAATCGCTGTGTAAACAATAATAACATATTTAATTTTTTTTTGTTTTTTCAATATATTTTAGGATGTAAGAGTGCAAATTAACAGAAGAATCGAAATCATACACACATTTCAACTACGTTGGATAAAATTAAGAAATAAAACATAGAAATTATTTCGTAACATTTACGATTTCCCTATTGTTTCCTGTAGAGTTTTATGCAAAACCAGATCAAATAAAAACTATGTATTTAAAAAAATATATTTTAATTTTAACTTTGTTTAGTAAACTAATAATAACAAGATAGATGGGAAAGGCTATAGAATTGATTTCGGCACACATTGGATGAAGAAGAACGAATTCAACTTTTTTATATCAAATATATTACTTTGGTTGTAGATGGAGTGCAATTGCGATTAGTTGTGACCATAATAACACAGGAAAGCGAAGAGAACAAGCATCACTCAGAAGGTGACATTTTGAAGATGTTTTAATGGCAATTTCCGTAAAAGATTACATTAGCCATCGAGGAGTGACCCGACCAAGCACACAGCACTTTTCGAGGGTTACATTTTCCGAGCGAGATCAGGAATAGAATGCTATGAATAATTACTTCAAAATCCTTGACAGCTGGTACATATTTGGCGTGCTGTTTCGCCAAATTCTTCTGAAGAATTATCGATTTGGCGATAATATATGCAAAGAGATACAGAAAATTTCGATGTTATAAAATAACCAAATGAGATATATATGAAAAATTGCATCCTAAATGTATAGCGATAGGGTTGCGAGAGGTTAAAAGTTAGTCTTTCTGGGAACAGAAAATTATCTCAAGGATTCAGACTATACATCCGCTGATTGTAGAATCTATGAACTAATAATAGACATATCTAATGGCTACATTTTTAAGTGTAAATGCAGAAGTGCAGACATGAGAAGGAATTATTCTTTCTTCTTTATTTTTTAATTGAGAAAAATTACATCTGGACGAAATAGAGTGTAGGAGGATGATTTTAAAATAAAAACGTTATCTTTAATAATAGAAAGAGATATATTTAAATGCAGGGAATGGGATGCACAGACAAATTAAATTTAGAATAAAAATTTAAAATAATTAAATTAAATGCATATTGAATACGAAGAGAGGGTTAATTATTAAGAAAAGCATATATAATGGAAACTCCATTATAAAGGCAGATTTTTCCCACAGTATTCTTAAATTGCAGTTTTAAGTCATCATGATTAAACGGAGGTACATCTGGAGGTTTTGGTGGGTAGTTATACGAAATCTGTGGAAAGGCAATTTCCATATAGTCTAATCATATTACAATAAAAAAATAGGTGTGGTGTTTTTACTTTATATAAGAAAATATAGATGGCAGCACCACAAAAATAATTTCAAGAATTATAAGCAAGAATTAATCCATCCGCTAGTTATATCTATCTTTCAGATGTTTGGTTTTTACAGCAGTAATCAGAATGTAATTCTAGTTCTGTTACGTCTTCATGTTGTGATGTTTTGTGAAGTTCGTTAAATGTGTAAAAGTGTAAAAGTAATTGATTTGTCCACCTCATTTTAAAAATGTGTTCTATATACTTTACTTAATATTTAGTATATTATAATAGGGAAAGTGAGAAAGCACTAAATTTGGTACTGTGGTGATGGATTTGCCAAATAGCCGAAATTTATTCGAAGAAAAAAATCAAAAGTTTAAAATTTTTAGTTCAACGTACGAGATCTACATACCAAAGAAATGTTTAAATATTCTGTATTTGCGCAGTTGTAATGTTGAAGAATTCAAACTTTTTGAAACAGTTTGAAAATTTTACACTTTTTCAATCTTTTTCGAATTATCGGGATTACATATATACAAGATTTATCTGGCATCGTTTGCTTATAATTTGCCTTCAGACTTCTGAAAGTACATTTTTAATATACATTACTGAGTGTATTAATATTATTAATATTTTTAATATTATTATATGTACTCCTAAAAATTAATTCAGAATGCGGTGTTTTTTTTTTTTTTTTTTTTTTTTTTGATTGGGGTTACGTTTCCGGACTAAAATTATAAATCAGAAAATCGAAACGTGTTCGTTATGTACGCTAAGCACAAATGTAAAACTAAATTCTCTTATATGCACTTAAACTCATCTTTCTATTATTATTATTTTTTTAATTATGTACAGGGATGGGAAGGTTTTAATCTATCAACACGTCATATGACCAATATCGAGGCTAACAAAAAAGAAAGGCTACCGCGGTGCTTTACGCATATCTTTTTTTACAGACCGCGGGAGTCACGTGATGCTCGAATGCACCAATGCGGGTGTACAAAAAGAGCAACACGTCACTCTAGTGGTCTGTAAAAAAAGATGAGTGGAATGCACCGCGGTAGCCTGTCTTTTTCGTTAGCCTCGACCAATATTCGTTTGTTAAAACACTGTGAAACAACAGCTGTTAGATAAAGACAGAAAACGTGAAAGTAATATTACAACAATTTACGATTTATAGCTCAAACTTAGCGACAAACCCATTTCTTGTCTTCTTGATGTATATTACATGTTAGGAAACTTATAATTAATTTATGTAACGAAAGTTATATTTTCATATAGCAGACAATCTGCATTATTTATGATTGATATTTTTATTCCAATGCCCAGCTATGATATACTATTTTATTTATGCTCCTGTACTTTCCTTAAAGTTTCCTACGATGTCAATGCAACACTCCCTATTTCCAAAATACAAAATATTTATGACTTTACTTAAAACATCTTTCCAGAAAGCTATAATTTATTTTCCATCCGAAAGTTTAGCGCATGCATTTTCAAAACAGTTGGTGGTATTTTTGACAGTTTTATTTCCGTGTTTCCATATCCTCTTGTATGATTAATATATTGTAAACAACGTTTTACAGTGAAAACTACTCAGATGCCTTTTAGAATGCATTTGATCTTGACTCACGAAAATTCATATATCTTTAATAAATTATTACACATTATTTATTGCACCTGCTGTGAAATAAAAGAGCAGGTCGTTTGTAACACAAACGTGAGTTTTTGATGTTAAATGCTTTATAAAATTAGACGATTCGTAATAATATGATAAATTTCGAACGGTGTTAATTTCAAAGCTTTGCGGACAAGCGTGTATTTTTATTTATTTGTTTATTTTTCTAGCTTAAGTAAAATAAACACATTTCAATCTAAAAGTTTTATTTTATATAAAAGGTAAAAATATATAGTGTAGAGAAATAAGTAATATGATATTAAATTAAATTTCTGCTTGTAAAAATGCTTTTTCAATCATGTGTTTTAAATGTAAGAATTCTCATGATCTATCATCCGTGTCTTAAATTGCATTTTATGTTATGTATTTAAAACGTATGTCTTAATGCTATACTAAAATTTTACGTTTTATGTTTTAAACATACAATTTTTTGATAAAAGCTTTTTTTTTTTTTTTTTTTTTTTTAGTAGCGCTTTTACAATGAAGAACAAATATAAAAGCATTTTAAAATGTTTTAAAAATTCTGTAATACGTTAACAAAAAATGTTTGTGTAGATAGCTAAAATTGCATAATGTTACATCAAACACAGCATTCTCTCTTGCATAGTAAATTAAACAAATAATATTTATATCTAAATATTGAACAATACTTTTAAATATTTAGTAAATAAAAATGGTAATAATATGAACCAAAAATCTGTAATGAAAAATTTTAAAGAATATGATTAAAAGTTTGAAGAATTCTTTAAAAAGAAGTTAGAAATTATACAGGATGATTTTTTTAAAGTTGTGAAAGTAAAACCGTATAATAAAAGAACCACTGATCCAAATGACCTGAAATTTCACCAATATGGTCCCAAAGTAATGGGAATTTTTTTGGCTTGGTAAAAAAAAAAAAAAAAAAAAAAAAAAAAACTTAAATTCACACCAACAGATGGCGCTGTTTATTCAGTAAAGTCGGGAGAGGAGTTTGCGCACGATATACGCACAGTGGCGCTAAAAACGTGAAGCACGCACACCTCGAGTTCAATATTCTACGGACATCCTCCCAATGATTGTGCCATTGACGGGTTGGGTTGGGTTGATAATTGACGGCCAATTATCTACACTAGGGATATAGGCCCGGGGGGAGTGCCCTTCGTGGGGGTCTTTCTAAGGGAACCTAATCCGTATTTACGCATGGATAAATCCACGGCTCGAAGAAAACCACGAAAACTCTGAACGATTAGGCCGACGAGCGCGATTGGGAACGAACCCAGCACCTCCCGTCTACCAGCTTTGAGAGCACAACCTCTCAGCCACTGGTGGGGCTGTGCCATTGACGGACCGTGCGTTGTTAGTGACACTGTATTATCAGAATAATGACAGCGCAGCAACTGGTCTTAGAAGATTTAGGAAACTTAAGAATTTAAGAAAAGGTAAAATGACGAAAGAAGGACGACAGAAGATGGTTTTGAAATTTGAACAGATTGAACGTGCGCAAGCCCGTCTCCGACTTTACTGCATATACAGCGCCATCTGTCGGTACAATTTTAAGTTTTTTTTAACCACGCCTAAAAAAATTCCCATTGCTTTGGGACCATACAGGTAAAATTTCAAGTCATTTGGATCAGTGGTTCTTTTGTTATAGGGTTTTACTTTCACAACTTTAAAAAAATCACCCTGTATAAAAATTATGATATTTTTTGGAGTATTTTAATCAAAAATGGAACTTTATTACGTGATTCATTAAAGATAGAAAATCCAATAACTCGTGAAACCTTTGCTACATACAACAGGTTTAAATCAATTATTTAAAAGCATGCGTACATTTTTATACATTTTTATACATAAAATACATTGATTACCTCCCATGTATGGGGTATATAATTAGACATTGATCGTGATATTAAAGAAAGATGTCTGCTAATTTGATAAAATTATTTATTTAACTCAAAGTATACAGGTCTCGGTGAAATAAAAGGTTTTTCTATGATTATGCTGAATTTCAAGAATTTTGAGATTCTGACAAAAGTTAGTACATTGTTAGAACATCGTAAAATTGTAAAAATTACGTAACATAATATAGAAATAAGTTCCTCAACGTCAAAATAATTTCATTATTACCTTAACCAAACACTATACATAACTGCGATTTTTTTTAATTTATTTTTTTTTAATTTAATACACTTTGAACTATAAATGTTTCTTAAAAAATGAAATCAAATAAGTGTCACATAGAAAAAAGTCATTTTATTAACCCCTTCGTGACAAGCGTCCTTTACAGAATTTTTAATCATTTACCACCGGTTTTTCAAAACAGAAATTTTCGTCTAATTGAATCGCAGAAATGCTAACATTAAATAAGGCAAAGCTTACAGTAAAAATTAACTGGTGGGAATAATCGAGGGTTCTGAGCATCTTATGCGTCACGTATACGTGTCGCTCGTCCCCAAGGGGTTAAATAAATTTTATGATACAAAACATGTTTTTTTGTCTTGGAAAAAACCCCGTAAGGATGGCAGCTATGATTATGTAAAAGCTTGAATAAAGAATTGAACACCATGAACAAATAATGCTTCCAAAAATATTTTTTTACAAAATTTACGAGCTATCATAAAACATGTCCATTATTTCATCTTTATATTTTTCTATATATAGGGACACATTGAATTGAAGGATTAGGGTGCCGTTTTTATAAGATATCCTTCATGTACTGTATACTCCCCCCCCCCACGAAATCCGTACGATGGCTCTAGTTCAAATTTTAATAAATAAATACAAAATAATAATAATAATAATAATAATAATAATAATAATAATAAGTACCGGTTTAACACTAATGAAGTTTTTTAGAATTGTCTGTGGTTTAGAATTGTTATATTGCCTCAGGTGGTTGTTTACATATTAAAAAGTACACTAAATTGAAGGATTAGGGTGCCGTTTATAAGAAAGATATCCTTCATGTACTGTATAATCCCCCTCCCCCCCCCACGAAATCCGAACGATGGCTCTAGTTCAAATTTTAATAAATAAATAAAAATAGAAAATAGAAAATAAAAAGTACCGGTTTAACACGGATGAAGTTTTTTTAGAATGGTATGTGGTTTAGAATTGTTATATTGCCTCAGGTGGTTGTTTACATATTTAAAATTACACCAATTTTGTTTTAAAAAATGCAACACCCACTGTTGACGCCGTATTTCTTTTTTTAAATCTTCTTTATGTTATAAAAGAAAATGTGGTAAGGGTTTATCTATAAATTTTGAATAATATAATTAAAAAGTACCGTCAACTGGGGTGACATTACCCCCTTGAGGGTAACTTTGACCCAAAAGAGAAAAAATATTAAATCTGCAATATTTTCTACGCATGATTCAACGCATAATCCTACATTAGGCCTTGATCTATAATAATGAAGTTTTAATACAAGTTATAAGCTTGTCAAATAAAAGTTGTAAGAGCAAAATTTTGCCGTCTTCACACGTTTTTGTTTGAATGGTGCTGCCATGGTGGAACCTTGGAGAATTACTTACAATGAGCTGCCAGCTTCAAGCTAGTGTTGATACTATATTTTGAGATCAAAACTGTGTCGATAACTCAACCGATGTAGAAAATATAGCAGATTTAATCTTTTTTGTCTTTTGGGTCAAAGTTACCCTTTATAAGCAGAAGGTACCCGATTGACGTTACTGGGAAACTTACTTTAAAAAAAAGTACTTTTTTCCGGTGACTGTCGAAGATTTTCATTTCAGTGGGTGTTTTATAAACAGGATACAATCCCTTTAAAAAGTGTCAAAAAGCAAAGTTTCTGTATCTCATTGCTATATGCAAATGTAGTTACTAATGTAGTGATTGGATTGAGCTATAAACTCACACACCCCTTAAACTTACATGCTTATGGTTCGCGTTATGCTAAAATTAATGTTAGTCATAATTAATATATTTGTAATATGAATTTATTATTAATTTTAATAAATAAAAATACGTTTTTTTAAATGCCCTAATTATAAAAATAAAAAGACATTTAAAATATAACATTTAACAAAACTAAAAAGTAACACATTAATATCACATAATAAAATCAAATACGGAGGAAGATGTTTCAAGCTTTGTGCAAGGCTCCTCATCAGTACAAATATCAATCGAAAAACAAAGCTGTTGTACATATGTTCAATCAAAATATCTGTAGTTCTTTCAATCAAAATATCTAAGAAAAGGAGTTTAAAGCCACCAGTTTCATTTCCAATTGTGAACTATATTGCCGTCAATTTCATTTTCACAATTGAAAATGAAAGTGACTATAAACTCTCCTTCCTTGATATTTTGATTGAAAGAAAAGAGAAGGTTACCAGGAAATTTTAACATCAGTATACTACAAGGCACCATTTTCTGGTCAATACTTAAATTTTAATTCTGAAAAGCCTGTTTCTCATAAAATTGCCGTTGTTAGAACATTAGATCAAAGAAAAAGAAAACACTGTAGCAATGACAAACTTCTTATATTATAAAAAGAAAAAATATCTTTACCGATTTGAAATATAAACATAACCCTATACGATGGTTAAATATAATTTTCGCAGAGCAGTCTGTGTCATCGTCTATAAACCACAGGAGTCCTACAAGTTATGTCCCCATTCCTTATAAAAAAAATTCTGAAAAATATCTAATTTATTCAAATAAATTAATATTGATACAGCCTTTAAACCTCAGAATGCTATGAAGAATGTGCTATGCAATTTCAAGTCTAAAATAACCCCGTCCTCCCCTGACAGAATACCGGTATAGTTTACAGTATTCCTTGTAAAGACTGTGACTCTTTATATTGGTGAAACTGGAAGATCATTCCATATCCGCTTAGAAGACAATAAACGCGCTTACAAATCTGGCAATTTACAATCGAGATTTGTTGCTTATTCAATTGCTACGGACCACATCTCAGATTTCGAACATATTTAAATCTAATTGCAATAAGTTTAAAAACAGAATTTTTCAACAGAAGGTTAGATTACAAGATTACTGAAATTTCCTATAAACTGAGCTTGTACAATTCCACGAGAATATGTGGTCCTAATGTCACGTATATTCCCAGGTGATTTACTATGTTAAATGAATAATTTTGAACTTGAACATGTGTAAACAAAAGCTTTGGTTTTTGATTGATATTTCTACTGATGAGGAGTTTTTATAAAACTTGAAACGTCTACTGTAATTTATTTTGTTAATTAGTTTTATTAAACGACTGATTTTAAATTTACTTTTAATTTTAAAACTCCGATGTAATATGTATAGTTATTTTAAATTGTCTGAAATATGTTTGGGTCTATTCATGGAATCACATTAAAAATTATTAGTTATATTATTTTTGGGGAAGTAATTAAATAAGCTTTGTCCCACGGATTTAACATTAGCATCCTCAAACTTTGACCTTTTTTAACTTCATGAAGATTTAACTGAAAATATATTATCTAAACGTTTTTTAGGAAACTTTGATAAAAGGAACTAAAATGCGTTATCAAATGTTGATATTATCATTCATAAATTCTCTCTGTTGGTGCAATTTGTAATATGTAGGTGACACCTTATAACAAAATGTATTACAAAAGTTTACAAATAACTTCATACGAATTAAAACGGTTCTTTTAGTATATAGTTTCATAAATTAGGACTCGAGTTATAGGCATCGTTTGGATTTGGTTAGTACTGTACATATCCATGACCTAGAGGATATCATTACAACCAAGTCACATATCTTTATTTTACTCTTTTTATACATTTTATTTTTTGTCTAATCCACAACATTTGGATACAGCTTCTGTAGTGATATTTTCTAATTTGAAACATCTTGCGTATTTTTGCTATTAAATCCGAGAAATTCCAGGAAAGTTCCCACATTATTTTGATAGGTGGTCTAATTGAATTTTGGTGTACCATGAACATTCACTACTTTTAGATTTATGCTTTTATTGTCATATAAGTTTATCTGGCAGTTAATTTTTGTTAAGAACTTCGGTACTCTCCTAATATATATTCAATTCTTTTTATTTTCTTCTTCTAGATGTTTTTTCTGATTGCAACATAATTTAAAGATTTTTTTCTTGAAACTGACTGAAATTCTTTAATGCTTCTTTTTCTTTTTTTCCTCAGTGCTAACATACCTAAGCAGAAATCTTCATTTGATCTCGGATTTCACCCAGCTGTTTCAAAATATGTTGTTGTTTTTTTTCTCACACGGGAATTATTTATCTCCTAAATATTTCTTACTGGTATGCTTACATAAGAAATAAAGAATGTTTCTTGGATTTACAGCTTGTTGTTTATTTTCGTACGCGACTGGTTCTCTGGAAATACAATTCGGAACGAAATAAAAGTGTTTTTCCGTTTAATATTTTGACGAAAAAGTCTGTTAAGTGATATAAGTAAATTTTTAAAGAAATATTTAGGAATTTAAGAAAAATCATTGGAATAATGAAAATTTAATTGGGATGAAAATTTAACTCTAAATGAAAATTAAATTCTAAATTTACAAGGTTCTCATAACTTATTTAATGGAAAAACAGATAATATAACTACCACAATATATGTAAAAATTTTCATTCACGTACCACCACTGAAAAATTCTTTTATATCGAAAAATATGGCACTAATACATTCAATTATTAATTTAGTTTAAGAATCATTGCAGTTTTTAAATTAAAAGTTTCTTTCTTAACAGCCTAAATAAGTCTCGTGAAAACACTCGCAAACTAATGCTAAACATATGGGAGCGTGCTTTTCAAAATTCTCGTTTCGATTTCAGTATTTTATTTATTTTTATTTTTATTTTTTTATTTATATATATATATATTTTTTTTTTTGCTTGGGGTAGCAGAGGTCGATTTTCTAAATGGGCGTTTTTAATTTTTTTTTTTTTTTTTTTTTGGATTTTGGCTGCCAATTTTATTTATGGGGTTACTTTCATTTCCCGATTCATTTCTGAACTAGAAAGTGATCAAATAAAAAAGAAATCTGCGACCAAAATCCAAATTATATATAAAAAAAAAGTTTAGAGATAGACATGAGCTATCCTATGCACAGAAAAGTTATCACCTCCTGCTACACCTTCTACGAACAGCAAATAATCGTACAAAAATGGAACTGATACCAATTAGTTAGTAAAAACATCTACTAATCTTTGAAATTTTTTATAGTAACACCTGACACCCTATTTGGATCATTTAGTAAATATTAGCTGACCCGCCCAGCGTTGCCCGAGTCCGTCATAAAATCGTAAATAAATCCCAAATTTGTATTATTTTATATATTTTACCCGATTTTGTATGAATTTATATCTTTAATGACAAAATTGCAAAATCTTAAAAAAAAAAGCTTCTTTTTTCAAGTAGGATCGTTATATAGTTTTTAAAAAATAGCTTTTGTTGTCCAAACCCTTTGAAATTGTCAATGGTCATAAATATAACGGTTTTACAGCGCGTGTAAAGATTAGGTCAGAAATATTGTTATCTGGTTGTAAAATAAATACGTTTTTTTTTTCGCGTCGGGTCCGTTAACATAAAAAAAATAGTATTCGTCGAATACGAAACGTTTAGTAACTTTTAGCGTAAGAATTTTTTTTTCTTGTGAGGTGCTAAATTACCTGCGTTCGCCGGTGTTTTTGAAAGGGTTAAAATCCGTATTTTAAACAAATAATTAGACCGTCTATTAGAAGAAGGTTTTAGCTCTAAGAACATGTGTTTGTTTTTTCTGTATCTCTAAAAATGTGCTATTGAGGTGCGTTGGCGTCAGGGAGGAAACATAAACCCGGAAAAACGACCCTTTTTCAAAAATGTTTTTCAAAGGGCTAACATTTTTTTTTTCAAATTGGTTACTGCATTGCAGACGTAAGAGTGCGATCTTTCAGATTATGCTTTCCGTTTTTAAATAAATCAATCGGTTTAGTTGATTGAATTTAAAACAGAATTGCGAAATAAACGAATTCTTCATGTAAAATGTTCTTCATTCCTGTTCTCTGTGATAAATCGGGTTCTGGGCATGCGCGTGTTCTGAAAGCCGGCTCGCAAAAAAGAGATGAGTTATTGATCAGTTTTTAATGAATATTTTCGTTAATTTTCAAAGTAATAAAATTCTGAGACGCAGGTGCACCAGGCCAGACCTTGGACTATCCACACCTAAATTTTCAGACTTCTAGGTGGGCTAGATTTTGCTAGCCATCGCACACACGCACACACAGAGTGAAACTTTCATTTATTAGTATAGATTACCTTCGAATACCAAACTTGGGGTCATTTTAATAAAGTAGTTTAGAAATTATGAAAGTTTATAGTTTGGATCCACTATTGTTTAATCAATTGCTTCACAGATCGCAATACGGGTAGATTTTTAATTATAATTCAAAACCTACTTTGCATAATGAGTTGCTATTTTGAAATCCGTATACTTCAAGCTTTGAGAAATAGGTTTCTTTTTAAAACTTTATAGATTAATATACATATTTCTGTCGAATATTAATTTTATATTGTGCATATGCTGTAGATAATATTTTAAAAATGTGTATTGTAATCTTTAAAATGTTTTACAGACATTGATTTATAGAAGTTTTAAATACACAAATACAAAATTACAACTAATTTCGCAGCAGTGTTGAGCTATGGTTGAAAAAAATTACCTGAAATTCAATCTGTTTTCCAACGATTAAAAATGAATTTAAGATTAGGGGTTACAAACTTTACATCTGGATACTTAACCAAATGACCTTCCCTTTTGTTATCGCAACAGACAGTTTATCAAATAATCCAAATTAGATGTCAAAATTAGATTTTCTTAAGAGAAATATTTCAAAGTTTTTTCAATTTCAATATGTAGATAACCCACGAAGCATAATCGGCATTAATTAGCAGACAAAATTACTAATAGGTTGGTACCAGTATTATTTTTATACTACGATTTGCTCTGGAATTAGTAGAGACAATAATATAATTTCTATATTACGGCACGAATTCCTATACTGTTAGACAATGATATAGCATAAACACATTCGAAATTTAGCTAGAAATATTAATAATTTTTAAGCACGCATACTACAATTTTCCTTTCGTCTACTTTTACTTTTTCTAAATTATTCTAATTTTTTTTTCATTAAAATATTTTGTCGAAATTTTCCTATTTATGAAACTTATTTAATTAAAAAAATAGTCGATAATGTGTATACTATTTTTGATGAAATATTATACATGTATATGTGAATACTCTAGTAAATATGTATACGTATTTTGAATTAGTATAAACTTTCTTAAATAGTAAATGTTTAGATAAAAATTTGCAGACTCCACACACTTAAAATTAATTAAGTGTAATTAAGTAATTATTTATTATTATTTTCCATCAGATTATTTCAGAATGGAAAATATATTAATTGAATCGAGCATATTTAAATTATAATATACATTATATTTTTATTTTCACAGACCTAATTTAAATACAAAAACAATTAATTCATCATGTAAATTCCATTTTTAAAAAATATATATTGATTTTTTTATTAGCAATAACTATTAATAATAAAATTAGCATAGTTTTTAAATAAACTAGTTCCACTTTAGAAGCGTTTTAAAAAGCTTTCAAAAATGCTAGCACAAGATAAATAGAAATAAAAACGTATTGTGCCTTTCAGCATTTCTGTTTGTTATATGAAATTGAAACTCATGAAAAATAGGCTGCATAATGTAACACAGTAATTTCTATGCTAAAACTCAATTTTTTTATTCTTTATAATACGAAAACGCAAATATCTTGAAAAGAAGGTTCTTAGAAATAAATTGAAATCGAAGTTTTATCCTTTAGAGGCATAGACTTAGGACGCAATCGTTGAAAAATATCCATTCAAAATAGCACATTTCAATATCCCTTTTAAAATGGAACCTTATAAAAACAAATTATGAAAAATCAAAATTTAATGATTTGAATGTTTCATTCGCGTAAAACGGCTAACCTAATTTCTATCATTTATGATGAAAAGCGATTTCGGACATGTACACATCAAACCTTTCGCTAAATTAAAAAACAAAACAAATGACGTCTCCTCAAGAGAAGGCACGTGCTGTACTTTGGTTTGCTGAATACCAGTTAATGTTTTTAGAACAATGGAACGCCAATCTTGAGTTTCAAAAGTATTCAATTTCAATGAAACTGTTGCATGTATTACATGATAAATTAGCAAAATTGAACGTTTGATGCAGCATGTTGCACAGTCAGATTATCAGTCCTTTATTTTTTTTCCAGAAAAAAAGAATATTAGTAGCGATATATTTCAATGTGCTTGAAATATTTGCGTTGTCAAAGTTGATCATCTTCGATTATTTTTTAAGATGATTGTGCTCAACCTCGCTGGGAGTTTACACTTCAGATAAATATTTAAAGAGACCTTCTCAGACAGGTAGATTATACTTGATGGTGCAATATCATGGCCGCATCGTTCTCCATGCAGAAAGACTTTTAACGATTTTTATGCAGATTGGTAAAAAAGAAATGTTCATGCCACAAGAATTTATTCTGTAGAGAATTTGAAAGCCAAATTACGGCTGCAATTTCATCAGTAACAAACTTTGATTCTACAGAACACTTGACTTGAACTTGACTCTAACAAGGAGAGTGCCAAGCTTGGTAATCACAGATTTTGATTATTTTTATACATGTTATAGGGTAGAAGCCCCTTAGTCTCAGGTTCAATGAATTTTATGCAACGCTCCTTAGTTCTCGAGAAATGGGGGGTCTAATATTATACTACAACTTAAACACTTACTTTGTAACGCAATAACTGTGTCTATCGTAGCTCAGTTGATATGGCGTCTGCTCGATGTTTCGAGTGCCCGGGTTCGATGCCGGAACGTGCTACGTTTGTTTTTCTCATTTTTTTTATAAATATACTTGTAATTATAATTTAATAATCTCAATAAAATTTTTGTTAACATAATTACATTTTAATTTAGCATTTTTGATTTTTTTAAAAATCACTTTTAAAATGTATTTCATGTGTGCTTTATCAATGCAACGATATTGAACAATTGTGTCAATTCGTGATTGTAAAGAAACATCATTTATAAATTGCCTTAACAAGGGTAGTTAATACGATGATAATACTACTCTGTTTTTAAAGTAAGCAGCATAATTATATTAAACTTTAGCATAAGAATTAAATTACAACATATTTATGTTTTATTTTATTGTAACTAGAGGGCGCCACAACAGACTTTGGTTATTTCTTTTTTTAGTTTGATGCAGTTAAGTGGTTTTTGTTTTCAATCTTTATCACACAAGTGCGTATCATTCTATAACAGCTCATAATCGTATAAAAATGGAAGAAGCAAGCTGTAATTCACAAGATCAATCTGAAGTGTCTGGATTCAATGAAAATCAGAAAAGTGATGTCACAAATGCGTTGAAGTACTGTAAAATTTTATTGTAAAACAATGAATTTTTAACAAATAATCCAGCATCGGAAATATCCTCGTTTTCTATTGCGATGGGAGAAGAATTCTACAATTCGATATTTAATATGCTGATTTTGTAACAATTTTGGAATTTTTACTAGTCAATAATAGATCCAATTTTTTTAAATCTCTTTAAATGATGAGAAATTTTTAATAGTATTTTAAAAATCGAAAATGCAAAATTAAAATTTAATTATGTTAACAAAATTTTTTTATTGAGATTATTAAATTATAATTACAAGTAAATTTATAAAAAAAATGAGAAAACTATCCTGCGCCGTCAGAGGCCCACGGGGGTCGCCGACGCGCGTAAACGACCATCGTGCCCAAGCCTCTAAAGGGCTTATAACGCACCAGGGGCTTTGTCTCGCCTCGGCGCTGCGATCGGCCTGAGGCCGCTCCCCACTGCGGACCCCCAGGTCATTCTACCAGGTGTCGACCTCTAGGTCGCTGCGCCAGTAATCCCATCCCGCTCATGAGAAACTTCCGCGAGGAACAAACACCTGATGAACCGCCAAAGAACCCCCGACGACTTCGTTCGCGAAACCCCATAAGAGGAGACGGTCCCTAGGTCATATGTCGAGTTACGTCAACGGCTCTTTCTTTCTCACGGCTTCCGATCGTAGACATGCATGGAAGGGCAAGCTACTGGTTTCATCGGCCGTGAGGTTCACATGTTATTCACACTAAAAAAAGAGCAGAAGGCGCCTCTCTCCGGCCCAGTACCACGAGGAAATTAGGTTCTTTCCCATAAAAGGGATTCGGATAGGCTGTCCCTACGTAGTCTGGCGCGAGGTTGAACCACCCTAGGCGGAACTAGACGGTAACCCAGCGACCCCCAGAAGTACGAGATCAGTTTAGGGTCCGCATTAGGGAGCGGCCCTTGGCCGATCGCAGCGCCGGGCTAGACAAAGCCCTGGTGCGTAATAAGCCCTTCAGAGGCTTGGGTGCGATGGTCGGAATCGTGCCGCAGGCTACCCCCGTGGGCACCTGGCGGCGCAGGATAGTGTTATATCACTCAAAAAACGAAAGAATCCTAAAGACACCACTATCGGACTCTAGAGGACGTGGAAACTCCCTCTAAGCGCGCCAAAGAGACGGGCCCGATCAAGATTTAGTAAAAAGAAACTTAGTAGACGTGCCACTAGTCCGCCCGCCAGGTGTGGAAATTCCTGGCTGCACGAGAGACGTGCTCAGACTGGGTTTCGGACCAAGGTCTCGAGTTTCGGCTGATCGATGCAGCGTTAGTTGGCAGCCTCCGACCCGGTTCCTCGTAATCACATGGCAGAAAGCGGGCTAGTCCCTTCCTCGAAGAGAATGTTCGCGTCCCTGGCGGCCGGGCATGGCCGCCTTCGGATGGTGACCGTCTCCTCGATTCGGGCACTTCCTGCGGTGACCATTGAGGTCGGCTCACAACTCTCCAGCTTCAGAGGATTTCGTGAGGTTCCTCTTCCACGAGTTTGTGGGACTCGTGTTGGGACTATTTCACCTCTGCCTCCGTCTCGTCGCAGATAGTTGCTGCACGCCGTATCTCCCGACGATCGGTGCACAACAGAGTCATCACGAGATCGTGCACTACAGAGATCGATCGTACTTCCGTCAATTCCTTAGTCAAGTTTTGGAGGGATCCGGCTGGCATTTGCTAGCTTTTGCCCAAGATCCAAGTGAACCTTGGGATTGGCCTATGGAGTCGTCTGTCTACCACCTACAGAAATTTCCAATCACAGGCTGTGCTCGCGTCGCAGAGAACCTGCGCTTGCGAGGAGGAGACACCCCACGAACCCACAACCCAAAAGAGCGAACCACAATGGGTCATAGGGTGGCGACTCCGGCGCAACAGAGACTCCTTTCCCACTGGCGGACCAACGATGAGAAACCCAGACCAGTCACCTCCTGTCTCCGTCGTGTCGACGAACACTCCGTATGTTAGGCACCCGGTCTTCTTCCCTACTCAAAGGGCCGATTCGGAGCAACCTGACGGTGCGTCAAAAAAAAACGTAGCGCGTTCCGGCATCGAACCCGGGCCCTCTGAACAACGAGCAGACACCATACCAATTGAGCTACAACCAACGCGGTTATTGTGTTACAAAGTAAGTATTTAAGTTGTGCTATAATATTAAAACCCCATTTCTCGAGAACTAAGAAGCGTTGTATAAAATCCATTGAACCTGAGACTAAAGTGATTCTACCCTACAACATATATAAAAATAATCAAAATCTGTGATCACCACGCTTGGAACTCTCCTGGTAAGATTTCGTACTAGGGATTTCTTTTGCTCAGAATAAGTGATAATAATATGGACGCAATAGAACATTGAACTATCGCTCGAGTTTCAGATTTTCCGAGTAAAAGTCGAAAAATCAGTTTCCTCTTTTCTTTTCCCTGAATTTTAAAGTGCTTGCGGGAGTTGTGTTTATACGAGATTCATCTCACTGTCATTTGACAGGTAGTACGTCCTAAATTACGCAAAAGTAGATAGAGCAGTGCTAGTGAAAAATCGTCTGAGTGGTACATTCTGTACACAGCAGGAATGGACATCAGCCATATTTTACAATGGCCAAAAGAAGTGACAGTCGTTTGGTTAAACAAATGGGCACGCTAGACGTCCGATGTTTAAATCTGCAACTGGTGTATTGAAATCCATGGCCAAGTTTCATTATATCCCTAGGTTGGTTGGTCATCAGTACTCCATTCCTGATAGGGCATCAGACGACTTCTTCTGCTTTGCAATAATGAAATTTAATCTCACTTTGCATAAACAAAAAAGTGAAGACAGCCTTTAAACAATTTATTCGCACGCAGGACTGCTTTTTTTTCAACAACAAACATTAAATATTCTAACGATTTATGAAAACACATGAATGTCCATGGTGATTAAGTATAAATTTAAAGCAAGCATATTTCATTGTAAACGCGGTCTAATTGTTTGTTTTGAATAAAATAACTGTCTATAGCAGCCTAGGATAATCTTATTTTTTACGTACCTCTCGCATAAATTCGTATTAACTATGTTTTAGAACAACCATTTTCTACGGTGGTAGAAACAAATAACAAACAAATTGAAAGAAATTTTTATTACAATCAGATAGATGTAAAAATCAAGTTGCATAGTATAAAAACCAAGTTGCATATCTATGCTATTAATATTTTTATGGTTGGATTTAATTTAAGGCTTTCTAAAATATATATTTCCTAAAATTTCAATCTTGAATTTGGTGACGTGGTAGTAGGAACAGAATGTTTTAGAAATGCTCAAACTTCTGATATTTGAAATATAAAATTTATGATTTTTTTACAATAGCTACATACTTTCAGATACTGGTTTTACAAAAGCAAAAATACTTTAACACTCCAAAGGTCGTTACTCTTGCAGGGCAGATCGATTGTACAAGTACATAGTAAGATATACAAGCAATTAAGATATAACTAATAAACCGATTTTTTCATTAAAAATACAGACAACTTTCCTCAGAAATAAAGTCAGGGGAACTTCATTTAATACGTTTTAAAACATTTATTTATGAAACTTATTAAGATATCAGTTCTACAAATACAAATTTCATAATAAATAGAAAAGGTAATTTTTTTTCGAGAATTTTTGATCAAGTAAACTCTATGTTTTCTCACCGCACCAGTGGCTGAGAGGTTCTGCTGTCAAAGCTGATATACGGGAGAGGCTGGGTTCAAATCCCTGTCGCGCTCGTCGACCTAACTGTTCGGAGTTTTCCGTGGTTTTCTTCGAACCTTGCCGTAAATACGGTTAGGATCCCTTAGAAAGACCCACACGGAGGGCACTTTCCCCTAGGGCCTATATCCCAATAGTAGATAATCGGCCGTCATAAATCAACCAACCAACCTGTATGTTTTCACCATCTCATAACATATCAGGGGAAAAAATCTTCGAGTATTATACCACACTTATTTGAGAAACGTATTTGTATTTTGTATTACGTATTGTATATGTAATTTCAAATTTTGGAAATATTTGTGCTAATTTTATGGATACGTGTTTTTTAATTCATCATTTTATAATTTCTTGCATACATTTAAAGGGACTGCCGCAATTTTTGTTATGTACTTGTGCTTAAATATTTATGTAATCAGAGTTAACACGTGTAAAATTTTTATATCTTGATTTAATCTTGAAAAAAAAAGGAGAAAAGGAATTGAAAAAAAAAATATTTTTTAGATCTTTATTGCACATTGTAACACGCCTGCAGAAATTTAAATAAAGCAAAAACATTTAAGATTCTAACACTCACGTAGTATTAGTATTATTTGAAAAAGTTGAACAAAATTCCGACTAAAAGATCCTTAAAAAATATTATATAAAATGCATTCTAGGAAGAAGAAGGTTGTTAGATGCATGTACATAATGTGTTAGTTGTATTCACAACTAACAAATTTATGTACATTTAGATGAAAAATAATCGACATTGCTTTATAATCGACACTACAATTTTTGGGGTTATTTTTAAAGGATTTTCCAAAAAAAGATCTTATTGGATTTGTGAGATCCAGTTTCTCTAATTTACAAATAAATAATACGTTAGGAACAAACTATCATACAAAATGAATATGCAAACATAACATATTATATTACTAAAAATATTGGAAAAAACAAAAATACTTACAAATTAGGTCGTTATGTATCTGACAGACACCGTACTGATTTAGCTAACATGTGCATACGGACAAAGTCACCATTCTGCTAAGACCAAAGATCCTACGAATAACAATTTGAAAAAAAAAAGATATGGAAACGGGGAATTTTCTACCTTGCTGCGATCGAGAAATATGACAGAAAAAACATATTGTATATATCTCGGATTGCGAAACTTTCCGAATATTAAAGCTTAAATAACAAAATAAAATTATTCTTTTGATGCAAGGGTCTCACATTTCAGCATATTAATAAATGAAACATGTTCGCCCACGTGCCATACATTTAACTAAATAACAAAATAACTAGCCTTGTTCCACAGAAGTGTAATTAGGTGCATATACAGGATGACTTTTAATTAACCTACAACATTAAACTGAAATAACTTCTTAGAGCCTTACTAGATGGCAGCGCGAATGCGTGGACTAAGAGAGGGCATAAAATGAATTTGTTTAGTGTTAGTTACACATAATTTTGTAAATATCTCCCAAAGCGCCACATTCAACAGAAGATCTTATTTTTATTATTAAAAATTGGTATTTATGAGGTGAAAATGCAACACTATTTCTACGGAAGTAGTCTTCAACATTGACAATGAGTTTGGAATTTGAGTTATCGCTTATCAATACCCAAATCGTTATCCTGGTGAATTGCATTGGCCACCTTATTCACCTGATATGAATCCATGTGATTCCTATTTTTGGGAGCTTATGAAAGATTTGATTTTCAAGGAGAAGGCAGAGATTCTTTTAACCCGAAAGTTCCATAACTGATTCATTTTCAAGTATAAAAAAGAAACGCTCGATTTTGTTACTGACAAATTTGTAACTAAGTTGCGCTATTGTATCGCCTCTGAAGGTTCTCTTTTGAAAACCTTATCCATTAAATTCGTTTACGTTCTTATCGATAAAAAAAATTATACTGCTGTCAGTAATGACTGAAGAGTTATTTCAGTTAAAAGTTGTAGGTTAATTAAAAGTCACCCTCTAAATATCTTTTTGGTTTCATTTTAAACGCTCTTGAATAAATAGTTCCTAACGCCCAGTATGTTAAATATCATAATAATTCTTTGTTTTTAACATCAAAATTCAATTTTTGAAAATAAATATTATAACAAAATGCCATTCCAAGCAGCATATAATGATGCAACGGATCTTTTAACCAACTCAGCATGACTTGATATTAATTTTATGTTAAAAAGAAAATGAAAATCTGCCTTTTAGTTGACAAATTTCTGTTTAGTGCCAAAGTATGGTATCTGATAGTTAAACTTCCCTTAGCAGGTCAATAATCGAATGGCATATTTAAGACAATGTGGTTTGTTCAATAGTGTTTTTAAAACTTTTAATATAATTCACATTCACAATAAAATACATTAATTACCAGCTGTGTTAACACTGTTATTTACTCCTTAGCAATTTAGCTGTAGCTGAGTGCTACATTGTTGTAGCACACAAGAGATAGATAAAAAAAATAATCACACTCGAAAATTATTTAAAATGTTATGAAATTAGTAAATTAAGTTATAGCTCATGTTTCATCCTCGATTTTTATTTTCTGAACAGATTCAGATTCAGATTCAACCAAGCAGGGTGGCCTACCATGCGGCTTAAGCTCTACAAGCCCTGCTTGGCAAGTTTATTAAAAAAAAAAAAATAAAAAAATACAAATGAGGCCAATAGGCCATTAGGCTTTTACATAGTACTGAATTGAAAGTTTACAATGATATATATACAATTCAGATATGTTTTAAAAGTTTTTACAAATGATTTTAAGTCTTTGTATGATGCGGACATAGTCTATAAATATATTTTTAAAGTTTTTACAGATGATTTTAAGTCTTTTTATGGTGTAGGCATAGTCTATGTATTGAGATGTTCGGTGATTATTAGTCTACAACGTTTCTAGATTAATTGAAGTATTTTGAGCTTTGAGTTTATAGTTTTTCACTGATTTTTGTGAGCACTGTTATAATCATTTTTATTCTTCGTCATCTGAGGACTGAATGTTTCCTAATAAATGCGCTGGAGGCATCTGAAAAAGTTGTTGGTTTTTTTCCAATAGGTGTACACATTCTATGATTTTTTGTTTTAAGTTTGGAGTACTAAGGACATGATGAAACCACACCGATGTTCTCAGTGAAGCCGGTTTTTTTATGTGGAAAGCGGATGTCAGAGGGCAGTTAAGAATGTAGTGAGTGGCGTCTCCTCGTTTGCCACATGTGCAGTATGGAGATGGTGCTTTCCCAAAAAGATAAAGGTATGACGGGAATGGACCATGATTTGTTGTGTATAAATAAATATTCCGGTGTGATATTAGAAAATCTTCTGTGACTTTGGGACAGTGGCTATATGCTTTTCTTCCTCTGTGTTCCATCGTCCATTGATCTTGCCATTTAGATAAATAGTATTGTTTAAGTTGTCCTCTGAGGTATGATGGAGGTGATGGATGGAAAATTTGTTTTATTGGAGTATCTGGTTTCGTAGCTTCTTTAGCTAATCTATCTGCATGTTCATTACCTTCGACTCCAGAATGGCCTTTCACCCATTTGAAGAAAATCTTTGTTGTCGTTTGCTGCAAGTTCTTTATTAATTGACCTATTAAGTAGTTGTCTGTATTTATATCCGTTAACGCCACTAAGCTAGAGCGGCTATCTGAGTTTATTGTTGCTTGACTGTATGCAGATGTTTGCAGCCAGGAGACTGCGTCCAGTATTGCCAACAGCTCTGCTTGATATATCGAGTTTGACGTTCCTAAGTGTATTTGATGTTCCTTTATTAGGTTTTGATTTTTGTATATGCAGAAGGCATATCCTACTCCTTCTTCTGTCTTTGAACCGTCCGTGTATACCTGTATTCTTGGTTGATCTTCCACATCCTCCGCCCAATTAAAATATGTACTGTGTGGTATTATTTCCGCCGGAATGAATTTAGGTTGATATAGATCCGGTTGTATGTCGATCATCGGGATGCCCAGCCTGAGGATTGCTCCTTGCGCTGCTATTTTTTCGGCCCTTAATGAAAGTGGCATTATTCCCGTGAGGACACAGAGAGCAGATGTAGCAGTTTTCTTGTATGCACGAGAGATTAATAATAAGCACTGTGCTTGAATCGCTGATAATAGTCGTAGACCATGAGATTTTTGAAGTTTAGGGTACCACGTTGATGCTGCATAGGTTGTTTTCTTCTCTAAAATTTGATTGTACCATATTTTTAGGATGGATTTTGAAATACTTCGTTGTGGGGCTGCGAATTTCATGAGGTTTTGAGCTATTGTATTAATTTCCGTTCTTTTTGCATGAAGGTGTGGAAGAAAAGAAAGTGTACTGTCCAAGACCAGACCAAGATACTTTAATGTAGGATTGTGTTCAATGGATCTATTGTATCTTTAAAATGGGTGGACGTTTCAAATATTTCCGGTTCTTGATTTGCAAGGCTGTCGTTTTTTCATGTGTAATTTGGATGTTGTGAGCATCTGCCCAGTCCTGAACCAAACGAAGAGCTTCATTGCCTTTTTCTTCTATAATTCTTCTGGTGTGACCTGATATTATTAGGAGTAGATCGTCGGCATATGCCACTACTTTAAGTCCATTTTCTTTTAGAATTTTTAAGATTTTGTTTACGAAGATTCTCCATAGAAAAGGGCCAAAACACGACCCTTGGGGACATCCTTTTTTAAACCAGTGTAGATCTCCTGAAAGCCAGTTTGTGTATGCCGATCTAAGCGATAGAAAAGATCTCGTTATGTTTACATAGGCTTTACTTATATCCATAGTCTCGAGCTCCTCCATCGTCGCATCCCAGGGCAGGTTGTCGAATGCATGGTGAAAATCTAAAGATATGAGGAAGGTATATTTTCCGTCTTGCTTGTTTAAATCTATAGTGGACATCACTTCTTGAATTTCTGTTTCGGTAGACTTACCAGGGACGAAACCGTGCTGGAATGGTTCTAATTTTGAAGTATTATGTAATTCATGTAATATGCGTTTGAGTATTAATTTCTCGTAGATTTTCCCCAGGATTGGCAGCAAGGAAATCGGTCGATATGAGTCTCCCTCCGTTGGTGATTTCCGGCTCTTCAGGAAAAAGACTAATTCACCCCGTTTCCAAGCTGTAGGAAAGTAGTTAAGTTTTAGTAGTATATTATACATATCTTGTACTAATTGCTGGTGATTTTTGAATATTTGTCTTACAATGCAGTGATCTATATTATCAATTCCTGGGGCTTTATTTTTATTAAAGTTGTATATCGCTGTTTTTATTTCATTTATGGTAAATGGTGGAGCCGATTTATCTGATGATGGTGGTCTTATATCTGTTATTTGTGATCTTCCATATATATGTTCCGTGAGTTCTTGATAAAAGGATTTCTTAGTATGTGTTATTGTTGTTGAATTCGCTAGAGCATAGGTCTCTTGTTTGTAGAAGTCTTGAAAAGCCACTCTCTTTGTTTTCCCGTAGGGATCTGTAGTTGATTGGCAGAATCGTAACCATGCATCGCGTTTGGCCTTATGGATTTGGAGCTTGTATTTGGCTCGCTCTTGTTTATATTTCTGTTTTTGTATCTGTGTGGCAGTTGGAGATTTTATTTGTCTTCTGAGTGCTCGTACATAATTTCTTGATTTCCTGAGATCCGGGGACCACCATTTAACTGAAGGTTTGTGAGTACTGCTTTTTTTCCTGAAATTGTTTTCACTGGTTTCTTGTATTATTTGCATTAGTTCTTCGTAGTGTTTGTCGAAATCTTCTTTACTATTTATTTGTTTAAAATCAATGTTTTTCTCTTTTAGACTTGAGTTTAATTGTTGGTTAAATCTTTTAAATGATATATTCTTAGTTCTGTATCGTCTTTTTGGGAGTGTCGGAGTATTTATGTTTAGATCTATTGTTATCAGACGATGATCTACGTGGTTCATATCTTCTTCTACAGTCCAATTTTCCAATTTGGAAAACAACGGGAACGAAAGTAGCGAAACATCTGGCCATCCCTTCGATCTCTCTGTTTGAAAAGTTGGTGAACAATTTGGGTCATTTGCTGAGATTAGATGATGTTGACTCATATGTGTGATCAAGTGATTTCCTCTATCGTCATCTGATGGGTATCCCCAGAGTTGGCTGTGAGCGTTGAAATCTCCTAGATGAATGAGATGTTTACTCATACCCTTCTTATCTGTCCAATCTTGAAGATCTTGTTTTAAGTCTGCTGACGGTGGTGAATATTGATTACCTATTGTTAATACTATGTCTGGAAATATTATGTTAATAAATACTGAGTTTTGATATTGCTGAATTCTTATGTGTTGAAGATTATTATCTAGTACAATTATATGACAATTATTGGATTGCGAAGCATAAGATGGCACTGACGAAGGTAATCCGTGTGGTCTTTTATTTGTAACTGCGCAATCCTGTAGGCAGGCTATTGAATAATTTTCTTCTATTAGGTAATTTATAAGGTCTGAAGTTGCTGTCTTGATTCTTTGTAGGTTTATTTGTGCAATTTTGAATTATGTTCATTGTTATGATTGATGTTGTTGGACACATTGACGTTGGAATTTTTTATAAGATATGCAGCAACTTTCAAAGGAATAGTGATGGGTATCAAGGTGTTTTTCTGAGCTGGATTTATTTTGGTTGTATTCTTGACAATTTATGCAACATTTTGTTTCAGAGTCACAGTTAGCAGTGTTGTGAGAATCTGCGCACTTTGCACACGTTTCTTTCTGGTCGCAGTTTCGCGACATGTGACCCAGCCGCTGGCATTTGAAACAACGTGGTGTGATTATGTATTTCCGAATGTTGCATCTATTAAAGTCTATGTTAATGGAGGTTTGTTCTAATATCTTTGCATCTCTTTGTTGAAATTCCACTATTAAATTTACTGTGTTTGTATTCCTTGTTGAGTGTTTGATTTTGTTCAGGCAGAAATTTGGCTTTTCAACTCGTAGTGCTCTTTGCAATGCCGGTTGCAATATTTCTTCCGAATATTTCTCTATGTTTTTTGTTATATCTTCCTCTTCTTCGTCGCTTATTATCGGAGCTCCAAATATGATGAGTTTTTGTGTTTTAGGTTTGATTTTATCAAACTGAATTTTCTCTGTCAATCTTTCATTTCTTTTTAACTGTTGTTGTAGTTCTGTGAGGTCTTTGTCTGTATTACAGGTTACAACCAGATTACCAGCTTTTGTTTGTTTGCAGCTTAGCTTTGTGAGAACTGATGTGTTTACCTCCCTATTTAAAGCTTTTCTTATGTCTTGTATCGTCGTATCAGTGTCTTTTGATTTAACTAACATTGCTGGTTTTGGTGGAGGCCTTTGAGTTAGTATCTGAGAATATGATGTTTCATCGTTGTTTTGTTTCTGCCTTCTTTGTGTTGTTTGATTCCTAAGTGTTTTCTTTAATAATTCCAATTCTTTTGTTTGTTCACTTAGAGCTGCTTTCAAGAATACTCCCTGTTGGTTTATCTTTTCTTCTAGTCTTTTCCCCAGCTCACTTTTAATCATATCTCCCATTTCTTCTACAGATTTTAGTCTTTTTTTATCTTTTCTGAGTTGCAAACATTCTTCTCTCCAATCTGCCCTGTCTGCATACGTTTCTTCGTATTTTTCAATTATCAAGCTGACGTGAGTCCTGATCGTGCTTATTTCTTCTTCAACTTGACTTTTGTTTTCGTCTTTAGTAAGATTCTGTATTCTTTGTAGAGCATCTTCTATTGTTCTCTGGATCTCCTGTGTTGTTAGTTGAGATTGATTCTTCTCTACTTTTTTAATTTCGTTTTCAAGATCCTTTTGTTTCTGCTTCAGGGCCTTTATTTCATTGTTACGTTCCCTTTCTGTCTCAATCTGCTTATCTATTTGTGCTTTCAGACTCGCTAATTCTTCTTCGTATTTGTCTGCCATCTCTTTCTGATATGTCATCGATTGGGACGTTTCTATTTGCTTCTCCTGGACTTGGTCTCCCTTCGTGTTCTCTTCTTTCATTCTTCTCCTCTTCTTCTGCTAGTCTTTTCACCAGGATTGCTTTTATTTCTTTGCATTTGTCCGCATTTCCTCTTTGCTTTTTCTTTGTCAATCTGTCAAGTTCTGCCTTTAATTCCTTTGTTGACAGTTTTTCTATTTTTGCGTTTTGTATACATTGAGATTGTGGTTGCAATGATGTTTTCGACTTCGGCTGAATATTTGGCGTTGTGCCAGTTTTGGTCACGGAATTATCTTTACTCATTGTTCTTGTTTTCTCACCGTTTCTATTCGCCGATGGTGTAATTTCTCTTTCTTTAAATTCTTATAAAGAAATATCCGATAATTCGCTTTCTGGGTTTTCACTTTCCGACATTGATTATTGAACTTTGTCAGTTATATACTTTCTTCTACGATTGTAAGTTCTATCTCTTCAAAGTCTTGTCGTAAAATACCCTATATTTCCCTTTCTAATTTTGAAGAACTTTGTCAATTATATGTTTTCGTCAACGATTTAAGCAAGAATTTCCTATCGCCTTGCAAATGTACTACTATAATAATCTCTATAACACCAATCAAATAGATTTATATCATTAGCTAAGGAGTGGGGCGACCAGACCCTCCCGACATGCATCAAAGAAGGAAAGGGAAAAAAGGAAAGAAAAAGGGAAAAAATATGGTCAAAAGGACCATTGGAAATGACTTTGAGAAAAGAAGGAAGAAGCCAAATGATGGGATAGAAAATTTGGAATAAAAAATGAAATAAAAATAAAATAAAAAAATGAAAGAGATAGTAATTAACCAAAAGGAGAGGGGGGGGGGTATAAGGCCAGTGAAAAAGCTTCCCGTGCAACTGAAGTTCATGTACAAAAGGAATTACGATACTATTAACAAAAGAAAATACGATTCTTTACAATGATACGTGACAACATGTGATAGGTGATCTGCAACACAATAATTTGTAGACAAGAAAAACCAGTAACCACAAGAAAAGCACAACGCTTTCTAGCGGCTACAAATGAAGTTCTGTTAAGATTACTGTGGGACAAACTCTCAGTAACAAGAGCAATTCAAGAATTTCAAACCAAAACAATTTACCTTCATAAATTTAAGAATTTGAAAAAGATATAAACAGAACTGTATAGGAAAAGGTGAAACATAAAAATGAAATGGCGGGATTTAGTCTATGCATAAAATCTTAGAGGATGATATGTTACACCACGATAAAAGCTAAAATAGTAAAATAGTATAACATGTTAGAAGAAAAAGGAGGGGGGTTAGCCTGTGGGGCAAAGCAATGTTAATGAGGGCAGTTAAAAAGAAATAGGTGTAAAAATACTCCAATTTTGAGCCAAATGTGACGATATGAAGACGAATAACAAAACTAGCCCCTCCCTGCCCCCATAACTAGACCCCTATTAAAGATAGGTAAAAACCAAAATAGCCAAAAGGAGCATCGAGAAAAGAACCCCTAGGCACTTTAGAGCTAGAACCGGAAAAATTTTTGAGCTCTATCTCCCATAGAAAGAGAGAAAAATGGAGGAAACCGATTACCGCAGAACCAGTTGATAAAGTAATATTAAAAAAACTCTACCTTCTTGTCATAACAAGTTAATTCCCAGTCATAAGGATGATTGGGACAGGATCTCCTCAACAGGAGCTAAACAAGGATATCAAACACGGTACAGTTACCAATAGAAATAGAGAAGTTGAAAATGTTATACGCAGAACAGTAAAAGAAATGGTGATACGTAGGAATGAATAAGTGGGACTAAATCTATGCATAGAGACCAAAAGAATGATATGTTACACCATTACAGCAAATAAAACGGTAAAAACGTTGATAATATTAAGAAAAAGGAGGGGGGACAGGTCTGTTGTGCTAAAACGGTGTGAAGACAAGCCACTAGTTGGATAGTAAAGAGAAATACTCAACAATTGGCTGTAAAGTGACGATATGTGTAAAAAACAAACAATTGCCCCACCCTGCCCCCGTAGCTGGTCCCCTAAATGACATAAAAAAAAACCAGTAGAGCCAAAAGAAGCAGCGCAAACAGTTTCCTTAGGCGCTGCAGAGCTGATTTCGGAAAAATATTTAAGCCCTATCTCCCATAGGAAAGGAGGTAAATGGGAAAAACCACTTTCCGCAATGTGTATAATTAAAAAAAGTATAATATTGAATGAGAATTCTTGAAAAATATTGTAAGTAAACTAAAAGTAAACAAATTTAATGAAGTCTTATAGCAGACTAAGGGCTAAATACAGAGAAAAATGGTTACATGAAGTGGGTACCAACAGAAGTGGAGTAAAGCAGTAAGATTGTGATTTATAATAAAATGATCTCAGAAAAAATACTGCAGCCTATAATACTAAATTAATTACTCAATTTTTCCTGCAATATATGTCCTAAATTAAATCAAAACAAAACTAAGATTAATCTTAATTTTAAAGACCTAAATAATACGCTGTTAGACAACAATAATATGAAAAACGTAAACAAATGCTTTGAGTCATTAAAATGAAATTAAGTAACAGACCACTCCATCTATCTCCTTACAGCTTATAAGATCTAAAGATATATGTTCAAAGCACCCCTCTTTAAGAGAGGCACTCAGAAAAAGTTAGCAGTTGAAAACAACTAAACCTTAATGATAAAAGTTTCGAATACTAAAGTTAGCCAACGACCAACCAACCAAGCGGTTTTTATTTACATTTTAAAATACAAAATAAAAATACTTAGAGACTATGTAGATAAAAAAATTCTTTCACATATGAAAAATATAAAGATTAGATTTAGATATTTTCACAAAAAGAATTTGAAAACGTTAAATTTAAACATGAAATTTTAAATTTAAAAATGACAGAACGCCCATGTTAACGTATGGGAAAAATTCCATAAAAATTTTGAGTGACATTTAAAAAAAAAAGTACAATTTACCAGTGGTTGCAGACCCCCAACATGAATTTAACATATTACATATGAAAGCCAAGATTCCAAAGTATATAAAACAATCAATATTATTTTAAAAATTATGAAATTCATATTAATTTAAGTACATCAAAAAAGTAAACAATCCAATATAAAACCAATGGGCATCCATTTTGTTTCTTGAACTCTTAGAACAAAAACATCAACTTTTCAAACTGATTTAAATGATGTTATACTCAATGAAAAGTTAAAAATTTTAGTGATAAAATGGTCTACGTATCATAAAGTATCTGAATTAAGGTATTTCTATAAAAATTCTAACCGTTAAAGTTATGTAATAAGCGTTCTAAGAACGAACAATTTTGAAAATGGCGCTATGGTGAGCTAAGGTATATGAACTTCAATGGTTAATAACTCCTGAATTAATTCACTAAAATAAGCACTACATGACTCAAAATGGAGCTAAGATGTTCAAGCAACATAATTAAACATGAATAATCAATTATATATACAGGTAAAAGCACAGGAAGCATCGGTGCAGGTGGCAAGCACTGGGCTCAATAGAGAAACGAAAGTAAAAGTAGTAGAAAGTTTAAAAGAACATAACTCCCGAAACCCTGCACCGAAAATCAAAAACCTTATATCAAAATGTTCAGCATAAAGTAAGGAAGAGATAGATACATGACAGAAGGTTCTAGCTTACCCCGAAAAAATTATGCTGACATCAGGAGCCTTTGCAAGATGATGCTACTATGTTGAAGGAGAAGGGAGAATCTCTTAATTCTGAACAACCAAAATTATAAGCTTAAAAAAAAAATCATGCGTCAAGCATAGATTACGAAACACTTTCGAACACATTCATAATAGTGTGTCGCACCTCCTCCGTTTAATAAAACGAAAAATGATATCTAAGTAAACAATTTGGAAAACGCACAACAGATTTGGAAACCCAATTTGAGAAATTACCATCAATATCTGAAAAGATATTCTAATTCGTTTGTGAAGCCTTGTCTATGAAGTACAGATTTGAATATATACTACATAGTCTGCTAAAATTTAGTTAAGTTAGAAAACGCATAACACAGTTGAAAATTTCCATTCAGCAATTTCCGCCAATAAAAGAAAATGTACTGAAATATTTTTGTACAGTCCTCTGTATGATCTATAAAATTTATACTCATGAAGTAATATGCAAAAATATGTTAAATTAACTTACATCACAAATGAAAACACTCTTGTAGCAATTATCGCTCATAGAGACTGAATTATGTCGTGTATCCCTGTAAATGAACGATAAATGCTATGTACACTATATTCTGCACTAAAGAATCGTGTAGTGCACCTCTGTGCTGTATATCAGTTTCAATATGTTGAAATAATGCAGCATTATTAAAATACACTGCAAACTATTTTTTTCGTAGAGCGTAATGCAACGGAATTCTTTTTAGTGTTCCTGTAAATGAGCTATAAAGTTACAGGATTCATTTTCAATACCTTACATTCCAAAGTAAACCTCAACAACTTATATTGATTACATGGAAATCCGAGTATATTTACGCGAGTTAGAGTACAAACAGACAAACAGGCAGACAGACATACGGCTAGACATACGGCTAATGGTCAGATAAGCCGAAGCTCAACAATTTTAAACAATGTTGGAATGTGTTAAAATGTATCTGGTTACTATATGGTTTTTATTAATTTGAGTAAAGTTTGCGCCAGTATCTTTCAAACTACTTTGTATAGATAAATTGCATATTGTGCCATTTGTATCACAAACGATAAAACTCCTGATTTCAATTGAAAATGTTAAGTACTTTCTTTTTATTTTTATTTCCTTTATTGTTTCTGTACGTATAAGAAGAAAGTATGGGAACCGTGAAAATGTTTGACTTGTTTTTCAAATGAATTTATATTTTTAGGGTCGTGCTGAACACGATTTGACTTTTTTTCTTGAAAATGTTAGCCTGTTAATCTGCGTGTGATACAAATTTAGTGGCCGCTCTATCTCAAAATGGTTATTCATTATTCTTAAATATATTCTCAAATATCATTTTTCTAATGCACATAATTTAATAAAACTTCAGATTCAGTTAGCCCCTGGACATAAATAGATAATGACTAAATGTTAACTTACATCACTGGACTAGGGATGCTGCTGTAATATGCTTGGGGAAATATTCTAATCTAGTGCACAATAAATAGATGCAATTTAGGGAGCGTGGTTTGCAATATTATTAACTCCATTCTTGTAATTCTTATACGCTTTTTACCATATTGTTGACTGAATCACTCAATTTCCACTTTTTGCTGTGTATCCGATTATAGAATATTAGTCTTATGCTTTTTTGCGATGAACCTTATAGCTGTATCTTATTTTCTATTGTATAGAGATGCACTAAATTTAATTTTTTAGTTTAATGTGAAAAAAAATATATGTTGATCAAATTTAATAATTTATTGCTCTGTTCTTTTTATTCATTGGTTACTGAACTACTGTTAAATTCGAGCAAATGCAGTATGTTTTATAATCATAATCATTGATGCTACTATAATTTAATATGTTAGAATGATACATAAGAAATTTTTGTGATGGCCACGCTATAATTGTTATTGTGCAATTATAGAGTATGAAGTACTGTTTTCGAAACAATTGAAAGAACCACGCAGTTAAGGGTTAATATGTATTTTCAGTTATGAAATTTATTCTATGTTTATTATTCAAATATGTTCTATGTTATTATAAATTATAATATTATTTAGGACAAGTAGTTTGAGTTTTCACTTCAAATAGTTGTGTGTATATGTTACGCCAAAAGCCCGAAGTTTGGCCAGTTCACGCATTGGCCAAAAATCCAGGCTAAAGTCCCATGAACAGTGCATTTCAGTCTTTCGCCGGTCAATTACCAAAGTGGCCGGAAATCTCTGGACAATATACGAAGTGGTGATCAAAGGCCCAGTCCGATAGGTACCACTCACTAGCACGTAGTAGAAGGAAACATTCCATGTTTTAATATAATATTCTGTTCGTCTGGAGAATTTCAAGGCTCTGTGACGTATTCTGATACAGCGGATTCATTGTGAGTATTGTATTCTTCGTATCTCTATAGTATTTTATATGAATATTGTATACGACTATTCTATTATGTCTCTCTAATAAAAAAAAACGTAACTAATGCTGCTGCTGCTGCTGTACTTGAATGTATTGTGACCTTTTTACTTTCCCGGTTTATCCTGCCAAAACTATTGCATATAAAAACATGAAAACCGGGAGTTGCATGGATAAATATATCATAAACATGTTCAAGTAGCCATTTTTTAAAACGAGGAGTTTTTTGAAGCGTTATTTCATGTTGTTATTGGTCAAGATAATTAAGTTTTAGAGAATAAAAACTATTGACGGCAATTTAATGATATTTGGCAAGCATATATTTCATTAGATTGTAGTGTGCTGTGTACAATTATTTTTTTCATTTGTCTAATTTTTAATGACTTTTCCTTTTTTTTAATCTCATTATCTGAATAGAGATTTAATTTATAGTTTTAAATAACCGTTTTTATCTCATATTATCAGATTTTAAAAAGCCCAAATAATATATCTAAACAATCTTCAATTAAAAAATATATTTATACGTAGAGTTTAAAAATAATTATAACTTTAAAATGATTAAATTATAAAGTGAGAAAGGCATTAATTGATATGATTAATGATTACGTCATTTTTCAATCATTTAAAACTATTTGCGTATAATGTCTAAAGGAAAACTTTTCTTCTAGTCGTTAAAAAAGTCCGGCAAGCAGATAAATTTTTTACTTAACCATTTTATAAATCTGATTTTCAAATGTGTAATAGATCTTACTTAATCTCGAAATCCTTCGTTTCCTGCTGCTGTAGTAGTGAATGTAGCATTGAGAACTGAAAAATACTCCCAGTCACAGAGAAAAGAATGAAAACCTGATTACAGAAGATTTCCAATGCTCGTGAAAATCATTAAATCTTACGTAATCCGAAAATCTTTTCTAAAAAAGTGAAAATTGGTATGTTTTCAGAACCTGCGGGTATGTACGAAGGTTGGCGAGCGTAGCTCGTAGGGAGAAGAGCCGCCTAGTTTAAAAGAAAATAGTCTTCTTACATTTCATATAAGAGAATATCCCTTATTCTAAATCAGTATCAGTTACGAAAGACTTGTTTATAAATATATATTTTTTCTATTATTAATCTGAGGTTAGGCGAGGTGTTTTGTCTGGACGGATTTCAAAACAATATTATACGTTCAAATGTTCGAGAAACTCTTCCTGGATTTTCAATTTTTTTTTCGCTTGTGATTTTAAAAATTATAGTAACATTTATTTTACTTAAACGATTTAAGATAATTAAAGATTAAAACAAGTAGGAATTAAGAATTTTCATCATAGGTTCAAAGCCCTCTGTACCTCCCGCCCTACCCTTTGAAAACAATTATTAATATTTCATTTTATGTTCATGTGTTTAACAATTATTTTACAAAGGTTTCAGAGGTCAGAGCCCCCTCACCATGCAGAAAAATAAAAAATCGTTTCAATTAATCATTTTTAACACTTTCCAACCTAGTTGAAAAGTGTTTATGACTTCCGTTTGTCTGGCCGTCAGCCGTCAGCCGTCAGCCGTCAGCCGTCAGCCGTCTGCCGTCTGCCGTCTGGCCGTCTGCCGTCTGCCGTCTGCCGTCTGGCCGTCTGCCGTCTGCCGTCTGCCGTCTGGCCGTCTGCCGTCTGGCCGTGCTGTAACTCCCGTAAATATGCTCGGATTGCCTTGCAATTTTTATATGTTATTGTCGTTATCTATAGCACGTTCCCTATTTCAACTGAAGTGTGTAGCACTTATAGTTTTTTTACAGGGACACTCAAAAGAATTCCGTCACATGACGGTCTATGGGGAAAAATAATTTTCGGTTTATTTTAATGATGTTACACAATTGCAAACACATTGTAATTGATATATATCACTAAGGTGTATTACAAGAAGCTTAATATGGAATAGGGTGTGGATAGCACTTATAGTTAATTTACAGGGACAGTCAAAAGAAATCCGTTACATTACGTTTATGGAGAAAAATCGTCTGCGGTTTATTTAAATAATGTTTCACTATTTTAAACGCATTGAAATTTATATATATCACTAAGGTGCATTACAAGAGACTTACTACAGAATATTGTGTGTATAGCAGTCATCTTTCATTTACAGGGACACACAAAAGAATTCTCTACTGTCTGTTAACAATAATTCCTGGAAGTGCGTTTTAAGTTACTGAACGCGATTTTAAATTTAACTCACTTTTTGTTTATTACGTGGTGTGTATAAATTCTGTAGATCATATACAGGGAAATACAAAAGTTAGCGAACACATTTCCGTTTATTAACAGAAACTCCAGAAGGAGAATTTTAAACTGCGCTACGCGTTTCTTAACTGAACTAAAATTTAGCATCCTATGTAGTATATATACAAATCTATAGATCCTATACAGGGCTGAATAAAAGTATTCGGATATTTTTCCGAATATTGTATACGTTGGAAATTCCTGAACTTATGTTTTTAAATATGTTATGCGTTTTTCAAATCGTCTACTTAGATGTTATCTCTCAGCTTATTAAACGGTAATGATTTATAAAATTATTTTGGAAGCGTTGGAAAGTGTTACAAAATCTATGCTTGACGCATGATTTTTCGTTCTTGTTAATATGTGTTGTGGGATTTTTAATATATACTGTTAGATTTCTGCATCACTTTTTCTATTGATATACTTAATAATTGTTTTCACGCGATGTTCTCTGCTAAACATACACGAGTTTAATTTATTTCCAGATCATATTCTCTATTTAAAATAAAACAAGAACGAATAATCATGCGTCAAGCATAGATTATGTAACACTTTCCAACGCTTCCAAAATAATTTTACAAATCATACCGTTTAATAAGCTGAGAGATAACATCTAAATAAACAATTTGAAAAACGCATAACATATTTAAAAACATAATTTCAGGAATTTCCAACGTATACAAAATTCGGAAAAATATCCGAATACTTTTATTCAGCCCTGTATATGATCTATAGATTTGTATATATACTACACAGGATGCTAAATTTTAGTTCAGTTAAGAAACGTGTAGCACAGTTTAAAATTCTCCTTCTGGAGTTTCTGTCTATAAACGGAAATGTGTTCGCGAACTTTTGTATTTCCCTGTATATAATCGACAGAATTTATACACACCACGTAATAAACAAAAAGTGAGTTAAATTTAAAATCGCGTTCAGTAACTTAAAACGCACTTCCAGGAATTATTGTTAACAGACAGTAGAGAATTCTTTTGTGTATCCCTGTAAATGAACGATGACTGCTATACACACAATATTCATTAGTAAGCCTCTTGTAATGCACCTTAGTGATATATATAAATTTCAATGCGTTTAAAATAGTGAAACATTATTTAAATAAACCGCAGACGATTTTTCTCCTTAGACGTAATGTAACGGAATTCTTTTGACTGTCCCTGTAAATTAACTGTAAGTGCTATCCACACCCTATTCCATATTAAGCTTCTTGTAATACACCTTAGTGATATATATCAATTACAATGTGTTTGCAATTGTGTAACATCATTAAAATAAACCGAAAATTATTTTTCCCCATAGACCGTAATGTAACGGAATTCTTTTGAGTGTCCCTGTAAAAAAACTATAAGTGCTACAAACTTCAGTTGAAATAGGGAACGTGCTATAGATAACGACAATAACATATAAAAATTGCAAGGCAATCCGAGCATATTTACGGGAGTTACAGCACGGCCAGACGGCAGACGGCCAGACGGCAGACGGCAGACGGCTGACGGCCAGACAAACCGAAGTCATAAACACTTTTCAACTAGGTTGGAAAGTGTTAAAAATGGATTGCAGTTCTATTAGGATATCTTGTCGCTTTTTGGATTTTGCTTTGTTGGTGCCAATGTTCACAAACAAATATATCTAGTGTTTTGTATATGTATAATTAGTTCTATGATGAATTTGTAATGTCACCATAAAGAAAATCACATTAACATTAAATTTAGAGCATATGCGTTACCCATGCTACTTTTCACTTTCTCTGTTTTTTTACTAAAGAAAGTTTTATTATGACGCCTTGAAGTATCTGAAAGCTAAATTTACATTGTTTATTCTGTTATTTAAGTTGGTTTTTTAGCGTTCCAAAATCATCCTAGTGTATTAGTTTTTGTACTTATTTTATCAGGGTTGTGTGTCCCCTTAACGCACATGCATCCTTAATAAGGTAATCGTGTTTTTTCTTTTTTGGTAAATGATCTTAATTTACTTTTAAGCAACTGGACCTTTTATCATATTAAGTATAATTTTTTTTTCAAATGTTTCTTTTTATATTTAAAAAAATGACATCAATAACGTATAATAATCCCAGTTATTTCATTTTCTTCGGTAAAATGGAAGTAACCCAATTCGCACTATTTTGAAGAAATTTAATTACAGACATTTAAGTTTAAAATAAAATAAAAATGAAAATATTTAAATATATATATATATACTCGTCTCTAGCCATTTCGCAAACTATTCCGTAGACCCATGTCATTTCGCAATCTGGCCGGCTGCCTCTAGTCATTTCACAAGCTAGCCGACGGCCTCTAGCCACTTCGCTATCTGGCCGACTGCCTCTAGTCATTTCGCGAACTGGCCGGCCGATTTCTGAATTGGCCAACCAATTTAAAACGACTTTGATCAATTCGCAAAATAGCCGATTTTGTGCTTTGGCCGTAACATATACACATGAAAAATATAAAATTTGAAAACATGAAAATTAATAAACATGAAAATTTTAATGTGCATATATATCTCGAAATATATATATGTACTGTGAGCATTCAAAAATATAAATCTGAATGTAAGGCCATATTTATATTCTGTTCTATTATCTTTTGTAAAGAAGAGAAATCAATATCTTTTATTTGAATTTACGTTTGCTTGTTTTCATGTTTTGAATAAATCTCTCAAATTACCTCTATTTACCTTAAAGTTTCAAAAGTACAAAACTATAGAATCTAAAACTACAGTAACGACACGTTCTAAACAGAAAGTAAAAAGTGCATTAAACTATAGTGCTGGAAAGAAACTTTGAAGATGTTTCTTAGAGTTTTCAACATTATTAAAATATAAGCGTTAGTTCTAAAATATTTCGGTGTAATTTGACAGACAGTGTCTTTTCAAAAGCATTAACGGTTTTGGAAATCTTTCATTAATAACAGAAATGTTTATTCAGAAAGTACATCTTATGCTGTGTACAACATCTGATTAATATACGATTTACAAAGGACTTACTAATATCATTTGTAATTTATAATAAATAATTCATAAGTTTTTATCTCAAAAATTTTTTTGCCATTACAGAAGTATTTCGAAATTTTACACTTTTTTCGATATTTATACAGAGTGTTTTGTTATCGTTGATCAATAGTTAATGCTTAAGCTGTTAGTTTTTGAGGTATAGTTCCAGTTACATTTTTTTTAATGTTGTTCTTCCACATATGGGAATCCCTTTCAGTAAAAAAAACATATTTTTTTTAAAATACGAAATTTTAATTATTATACGGTCTTATTGTACTATTACATTTAGAAATATGTTTTCAATGCTTGAACAAGTAAAATAGTAGAAATTGTTACATTACATTCTAGGATTTTTTAACGTTTTCTGGCACTACAAATGCGTTTTATTAGAGGAGAAGGTGTAAAAATGGGCAGCCCTCTCAAAGTGGCTATAGGAGGTACTTCAGACTGATAGCCAGGACTGTAAATGATGCCATTTGTTGATATAAGATAGCAGAGAGCAGTTGGAACCGTTCTTTCAAGTAGTGTGGATGCAGAGGGAGTTATTGTGTGAATTGGTGTTTGCTCTGGACTCGAAACTTTTGACAGCTTTCTGAAATCGTTTTCTTTTCATGTTCTTATGGTTAGTTTCAAATAATTTCACAGTGATGTCTGGAAAGCGGAGATCCTAACCTACTTTTAGAAGCACGCATTTACTCACGCACGCCTTTAGGTTACATGTGAAAATGGCCGTCTTTCTTAGGAGGGGTTGGTGTAAGTATGGGCCCTCATTTAAAAGGGACCCATAATTATACTACATTTTATCTCAAACAACATAAATTATTTCAATAATTTTTTATGGGAAAACAGCAATTACTTACATTACACCCATTACCAAATGTATTATAAATTAAACCTAACAAATGCTTTGAATATCAAACAACTGTAATATTACCTTAGATGTAGATAATAATAAAAACTTTATAGATAATTATAAGGCCATTTTATTATCTTTAAATCCTGAAAGTATTTGTTAGTTTTATTTTATACTATATCTGAAAATGTGCGTAATCTAACAATATGGGCTAATGCTAGGAGGCAGTTTGTGGGAAGTCCAAAGGATTTCAAGAAAAGAGAGAAAATTCGAACAAGATGATATGATTCCTCATCGGACTAGTCTTACTGTGACTCTCTCATTGTGGACAGCGATGATGATATCAACCTCGGTATCAACGATAGGGATAAAACTGCCCCAGCGATGCAACTTACATCTTATGGGATGGAAAGTTCTCTGAAGACACTCGCGGAGAAGTGTGGGTTAAACGTATTATGCGCTACATGTGGGCACACTTAGATTGTGGCCAGTTTTGTTTGCGTTTTGTATAAATAATTTTCTTCTGTAATAAATACATTCTCTACCATTTTATATTGTTTTATCCTGTTTTAAAAAATTTCAAACTATTTTTCTATTAGCTCACGCTCTCATTTATATATTTTGTTCAAATTTTCAATCGTTAATAAAATATTTTCTATTCATCCACCCAAGTTCAAATACATTTTTTTTTAAAACTTGTAGTAGATCACACTGGATGTTAATACAGTTTTTTCAAATATTAATTAATTAATTTAATTTAATTAATTAATTTTAGTTTTATATGAGAGAGAAAAATTCTACCATTGTTTTCATAATTGAAATGAAAGGTTTTCCTCAAATTAGTGATGCCACAAATTTAAAATACCGCAACGATGATTATAAAAAAATGTTCAATAAAGATAACGTGGGACAATAATGCTGAACGGGTTTATTTTATATATTTATGATTAAAAAGTCGGAATTGACTTATTATTTTTTTTTATATTACTTGCTTGTAACTTTTTTGAAGAGGGCACATACTTGTTTAGGGTTTCGTTCATCTCACGAAACACTATTACTCCCGCTCCGTTGTCTGTCCGTCACAGAGCCGTTTTCAGAAACTATATCACTTACAGGCAAGAAAATTTGTCTACGTATAAATAAATACCTACTATGAAGCTCAAAATATTAAAATTTGAAAAAAATCGTATTAATTTAATATGGAGAGATAAAAAACCAAAATTGTAACAGCCTTTTCCTATTAAATTTAAACATTTTTGGTTATAGCTGTTGCCAATAATTAAAAATCTACAATAAAATTCTTTGTACAATAATTAATTTTCTATTGAAGGATTTCCATGTGAAAAATGAAAATGAAATAAAAAGTTTCACCATTTGAAAAAAAAAAGATTAATATGACGTCATATTAATCTTTATAAAACGGAAATTTTCAAAATTTTCTCAATAATACAATGAGTATGAGTATTTGTATGCACAGAAATCATATTAATATCACGTCATTAGAGAATTAAAAAGAAAATTAATCTGACGTCATATTTGATGTTTAACGGATTTTTCAAATCTTTGAAAATAATACAAAGCGAGTGAGTAATAGAGAATAGTAAATAAATGAGTTTGAGGAACGCATTGAATCATGATAAAAATCCGATTATGGAAATATTCGCATATTTTAACATTTAAAAAATGTACAACACGTTTAATTTAGAAATTATTTTTTTAAACATTGCATTTTGTCCACATGACAGATATTATTATGACAGAGTATAATAGCGGGCTTCGCCCGTTGACGAGCTGGTTTAGATATTCGAAAAAACGGAAAAATAGACCGGTAAATTTTTACTTTATAAAAACATGACCTTTTTTTTTTTGTTGCTAAATGAAATTTATTTGGATTTATTAAGGAAAGGATAAAGTGTTTTGAAAGGAATATTAAACGAAACCCTTTGTGCGATTTTCGATCACACTTTCCCACTTGTTTCTAGTACCTTCTTAAAAGCTTTTTGCAATCTTCGTTTCCGAACTGAAATAATTGATATTAATCATTGTTTTGCCACATCTCATTTCGTAAACTTGTTATAGTTGCTAATAAAGATAAAAAAATCTAGAATGTTTCAAAAGGTTTAGTTTAAGTCAAAAACAAAAGAGGGTGTCCATATTTATACCTTTTGCTCTATTTGTTTCCGACGTCGCGTTCCTTACACAAAAAATGTATTTTATTTCTTAAATTTAAAAAAAGTGGCTGAAATAATTCCTTTATATAGAAAACTTTATACAGAGGTATCTTATAAATAACATAAAACAGGCTGCTTATTTCATTTAAACATGTAGATTGAAAAAAAAAATTAAAAATTATGATTTGAATACATAAATGGTATTTTCATATAAAATTGATTTTCGGTGTAAATTGTGAACAATATAAAAATATACATTGAGTGTGTGTGTATTCGATTATTTACCTTAAAATGATTTTCATGTATGTTCTCTACAACGGGCAGTATGTTCTGTAAATCATGTAGCCTCTGGAATATGCATGATCATGCATGATTATTCTTGAGTGTAATGCATATAAATGCATTACTGTAATCTATTTTATTATGTTTTATACAGTTTTCAATTTAAACAAATTAAAAAAATGCAATCTTTTTCGGGTTACGCTTTTGTAATAATACACTTTGCTTTACATGTCCATTTTTTCTATTCTAAACTTCAATTACTACAATTTGTTCTCGCCAGAAACAATTTTTGTTTCCGGGGTAATCAAGTAAATACGGTGGAATGACCTTAAATAACCATACTAAATATTCTATATTTAGAAACCAGAAGCGATTTATCTTAATAACTGTAATTTGCGTTCCTAATTATGGGATGATAAGCGGCAAATTATTTCCAATAAAACTGGATTGGTTTTTGTGGAACATATCCTGATTGTAAAAAAGCATATTCAGTTTTATTATGTATTCATATATTATATCCCTTATAGTTTGAGTAAAAAATAATATTTAAATGTTTTGAAATTGTATGTTATGATTGCAGACCTCTGAATAATTCCTATCGTTTCATGTCTACATAAATAGCAAGACAAACGATACTTCAAAGAAAAATGTTGCAGAAATAAGATGTTTGAAAAGCTTTAATAAACTTCAATACATGAATAATATACCTAACTCTGTTTTAAGATAAGTTCCCTCTTTTAAAAATATTTTTGAAAAAGAGCATGTTTTAAGAAAAGTTATTATGTTGTTTATTTATCATTTTTTTTTTTAAATATACACATATTTTTGTTGGAAGAAACTTGGTACACAAAGGTAATGTATACAAATGATAAAACGTATTTTTAATGTGGTAAAAACATTTACAGTTTCAATTTATTTTAATATTTTATGTTAAAATATTTCAACATTTAGCTTTCGACAGTAGCTAATCATTCTGTATATAGATGAATCCGATAATTAAAAAAATGTTTGTAAAGAAAATTTATTCTATAAGTATATATATTGTAAAATATTTCAATAGTACAATTATTAATTTACCGATAAAAATTTCCATGGATATAAGCTCTAATCTATGTTATAATACTTCAAATATTATTTTTTCTAAATTAACTTTTATTCCCAAGGTGTTTTTTTAAGATGATTTATTTGTAATTTATTTCATTCTACACTATGTTTGTTTTGTTTAGAATTCAATTAACGTAATTTATTATTGGCCAGAAACAACTCCTTTTTCCCCAGATAAGAAACATACTTCCGTTAAATGACTTTAAATATGTGACCTTAAATATTTTATACTCTATAAAAACCAAAAGCAATTTATTTTAATGACAGCTATTTGAGATACGAACGATAAGCTATAATACAAGATACGTTATAAGATATACATTATCGTTTTATAAGAATTATAAAACAATAAGCTATGTATTGTTTTCCATAAAACTTTATTGTATTTTCGGAAAATATCAAATTTGGGAAAAGCCTTATTGATTGAGAGGTGCTACCCTCACAGCTTCTATACGGGAAGCACTTGGTTCGATGTCACAGTCGTCGTCGTAAGTGCCAGAGTTTTCTCTGATTTTCGGCACAAATGTTTCTTAATCTCCGAAAAAATAATAGAAGCACGAGAAAAAATATACAGTATTTTCTTTCGTGTTACCCAGGATTCCGAAAAGCGTTCTTTATATTTAGAAACCCTAGAAAGCAATATATTGTCGAAATTTAAAGCAACATTTATAAAACCGAAGATTATTTTGCTGCCACAGACTTTCGGAAATATTTTTATAGTGGATTAATCGGGTTTCTCAACCCAAAAAATACGTATTTTTTTTTGCTATCATTTCTCACTGAAACATTCTCATGTTCAACTAACATGTTTTACATACAAACATGATACATTAAGAGCATAATATTAACATTTACATTAATGTTATTTTGATACTTTCTCATGTATACATTCAATGATACAACTGAAAATGTTTAATTGAAAATTGATAGAAATTGAAATCGAATTGAAATCGAATAAAAATCGATATTCCGGTTAGAGAAAACTGGTTAAAGCACTATAAAAAATACTCGGAAATTTTCCTAAAATCAGTGGCATCAAAAGAATATCTTTGCTTCTTTAAATCTCGAAAAAATATTCGTTTTGAGGTATTTAAAGATAAAGAAGAGATTGCTGAGTCATGGGTAACACGGGAAAGGTTACTGTATGATTTTGTTCGTGGTTATATCATAATAGTGCAAAGCTTTTGTAAATATTGGTTAGGATTTCGTTAGAAAAGCCCCAACGCAGGGAACGCCTCCATAAGCCTATATCCCTCGCGTATATATTTGTCCGTAACAAATCCACTTCGTATTTGTGAGAAACATATTGAAATTTCTTATATAATCAGATATTCTATTCCTACTAGTTTAAGTAAAAAATAGTATTTTACAATCGCATATTTAAATTGTGCCGATGAGAGATTTCCGAATCCTTTTTTATTTTTTCACATGTGTATGAAAGGTCTTTTTTTCGTGAATAAAGACAAAGGTTTTCCACAAATAACATATCGTATAAAGCCAAGTTTAAGTATCTTATTAACTTTGAAATTTTCATTCACAAATCACTCCTAGTCTCTACATCTTTAGTTAATTATTATTTTGTGACTTGGCAATTACGTAGCACGAGAATGTGATGTATATAGTTAGTCTTAATCAAATAATACTATAACATATTAAGGTGTAATGACTTCCCTGTGCGTATATAATTTACCTTAATTAAATTATCCCATCCCATCCCATAACATGGTATGGTGTAATAACTTCCCTGTGCTGCGTAATGGCCAAGTTACAAAATAATAATGAACTAAAGATGTAGAGACTAGGAGTGATTTCTGAATGAAATTTTCAGAGTTAATAAGATACTTGAACTTGGCTTTATACGATCTCAGAACTTTTTACGGTAAATGAGTTACGAGAATTGGCTGCATTTTTTACTGGTGACTTTTTGATGAGATTTCACTTCTTTTTGTAAGTAATCCTCCTTTTCTTGATTTTGGGTTTTTTTTGGAGATCATCCACTGATTTTCGCTAAGCCCACACTCTGTCCCTATTATTTACAGGTATCAAAAATTTGAAGCTTTAGTTTCGTTTGCAAAATACTGTAGATAAAAAGAGATTTCAGGTTCCTAGGCAAGCACTAAGTTATGGGAGGGGGAGTGTCAAAAGTACTCTCAATTTCTTCCAGGATAGGTGCTATCCATCTGAGATATTACTCGCAGCTCTAGATACTTGATATTTAACATAAAAGAACTTTTTAGTATAAAAAGAAAGCCAAAATTAAAATTTCCGGAAATTTCCAATAAATCAAACTATATTTCTTTTTCGATGTTTTTCTTTCGTTTTTTTTAGTCTTTTTTTTATTATTTACGGATTTTTTAATTTATTCTTACTTTGTGTACTAAACCCTGCCTTTCTGCCAAATGTCAAGCTTCTAGGACTACAAAATTGAATTATTTTCAAATTTTCGACTTTTTATTAATTTATTGATTTTTCGATTTTAATTCTAAGTTACCTGATTTTCATGCCAATATAGTAATTATTTGATCCGTCTTCTTAGGATCATTTAGGTTCAATTTAGAGATAAATCAAGTGAATCTTAGAGTCACCATGATTTTATTTAGAAAGGACTGTCAAGCCATAACCAGCCAGTAATGTCGGGAGGGTAGGGGGAGCTGTGAAAATTTTTGTGGGGCTAACATCATTTAACAATCGTTATTTCATATGTGAAGTAAATAGAGTACAACTTGTGAAAGAAAATAAACCTGTCTATAAAGAAATCCCCTACATCGTAGCCAGTCTGTAGCAGAACTTTTCTATAACGAAATTCGTAAAGGAAAGAAAAGAAAACCATAATCCGGGGGAAATAACATAAAACAATTAGGGGCTTTGTACTAGCTAATAGGACAATTATCTTAAAACTAATGTTTCTAGCAGTACAATATCAAATTGTTTTCGAATTTTCGATTTCTTAAAGATATTTCGATTTTTCGATTTTATTTTCGAATTTAACGAATATTTTAATTGTTCCTTTTATTGAATAGTAAATACTACCTTTACACCAAGTTTTAAGTTTCTAAGACTACAAGTTAAAATTATTTTCAATTTTTGATTTTTTCGAATTTTTTTTTTATAATTTTCTGAATTTTTTAATTTTTTCATATTTTGTATCCTTTATTACAAATTTCAAGTTTCTAGCGCTACAAAATTGAATTATTTTGAAATTTCCGATCTTTTACGAGTTTTTTATTCTATTTTCGAATTTATTGTGTTTTTTCCTTTTTCTGTATCCTAAACAATAAGTATACGCCGAATTTTAAGTTCTAAAGCTACAAAATTGAATTTTTTTCAATTTTTCGAATTTTTGAATTTTTTTTTTTCGAATTTTACAGATTTTTTATTTATTTCTTTTTTTGTATTCTAAATACTACCTTTATTCCAAATTTTAAGTTTCTAAGACTACGAGATCATATTATTTTAAATTTCTCTCTTTTTTTTTCTTTTCTTTTCTGTCTTTTTTTTTTTTTTTTTTGAATTATCCACATTTTTATATGCTTATGTTTCTAGCGCTATAAAATCGAATTATTTTCAAAAATTCCTTATTTTTCGATTTCTTTCGATTTTTTGATTTTATGTTCGAATTTTATTGCGTTTTTATTTTAACTTATTCTGAATCCTAAACATTATTTTTACCGCGAATTTTAAGTTTCTAAGGCCAAAAGATCAAATTATTTAAATTTTTTTCATTTTTTTTCGAATTTTTCGAATTTTTGATTTTTTTTTCGAATTTTCTGGATTTTTTAATTTTTCCTTATTTTGCATCCTAAATACTACCTTTATTCCGAATTCCAAGTTTCTAGCGCAACCAAATTGAATTATTTGAAATTTTTTTATTTTTTTTTCGATTTTTCAATTTTATTTTCAATTTTTTTTTGTTTTTCTGATGTTTTCTTTTTCTGAATTTTAAACACTACCTTCACACCAAATTTTAAGTTTTTATAACTGCGAGATCGTGTTTTTTTCACTTTTCAATTTTGTTCGATTTTTTTTTAATTTTCGAATGTTTTTTTTTTTTGTTTTTTTTTTTTAATTCCTGATTTTATAATTTTTCCTTTCTTTGTATCCGAAACACTAGCTTTATTCCAAATTTTAAGTTTCTGTGGCTGCGGGATCTACCCAATCTTTTTGATGACGCGAGAGTGAGTGAGTGTGTGAGTGACAAAAAATCGAAATTTTGAGTTCATATATCGTCTGCACTAATTTATGGGTATTTTTTGAATTATCCATATTTTTGAATTTTTCCTTATTTAGTATCTTAAATATTACCTTTATTCCAAATTTCAAGTTTCTAGCGCTATGAAGTCGAATTATTTTCAATTTTTCCTTATTTTTCGATTTTTCCGATTTTTTCGATTTTTTGATTTTATTTTCGAATTTTATTGCGTTTTTCATTTTAACTTATTCTGAATCCTAAACACTATCTTTACTGCGAATTTTAAGTTTCTAAGGCTTAAAAATCAAATTATTTTAATTTTTTAAATTTTTTTCGAATTTTTCGAATTTTTGATTTTTTTTCGAATTTTCCGGAATTTTTAATTTTTCCTTATTTTGCATCCTAAATACTACCTTTATTCCGAATTCCAAGTTTCTAGCGCAACAAAATCGGATTATTTGAAATGTTTCGATTTTTCGATTTTTTCAATTTTGCTTTCGATTTTTTTGGTGTTTTTGATGTTTTCTTTTTCTGGATACTAAACACTACCTTCACACCGAATCTTAAGCTTCTAAGACTACAAGATCGTATTATTTTCAATTTTGAATTTTGATGGAATTTGTTGAATTTCCGAATGTTTTTTTTTTTTCGAATTTTCCGGATTTTATAATTTTTCCTTTCTTTGTATCCTAAACACTACCCTTTTTCCAAATGTCAAGTTTCTAGGGCTACGGGATCTACCTAATCTTTTTGAGGACGCGTGAACGAGTGAGTGATTGAGTGACAAAAAATCGAATGTTTGAGTTCATATATCGTCTGAACTAGAAAAGAGAGAGAGTTGCAAATTTAAATTTTGGTCCTGTGTGCCAAATACTCTAGAAAAACGAAGTTTCAAATTTTTGGGATACTCCAGCGTGGAGATATGGGGGGGGGGGGTCAAAAGTGCCCTGAGTTGCTTCCAGAAAAAGTATGCTTACGGCTGCCCTCTCTCGACTTGGCGAAGGCACTGCCGTGCCTCCAGATATTTCGAAACCTCTAAAAAACATTGACATATGAATGACATATCTTACGCATTTTTAAGACACGTTAATTTTTTTTTCCAAATACGCCATAAAAAGCGAAAAAACTAGAAATATGCTGAAACTGCATAAAATTTACATGTTTAGAAATATCGTTAAAAAAATATATTTTTTAAGAGACGAGCGGCTTTTTAAAAAAATATATTTGGATTTATCGTCATTCAAAATTTCATTTCTAACGTAAACAATCTGCGTTGAAAAGAATTGAATTCATTGCGATTTTTATATTTTCTGAAAACTATCTTGAACAATACGCACTTCGTCTGCAAAGAATAAAATTAAGGAACACTTTTGATGTCATTCGCGTATGTATCAAATCAATTAGTTTTAGATTTAGAAGTGGTGTTTTAGCCCACTAAAATCGATTTTTTGCTTATTGATTTCTGAAAAGGAAATGGAAAAACAGATAATTATGTCACAAAATATCTGTTAATTATCGCAACGGCAAAAATGATTTTGAACGTTTTTTGCTCTGTTAATATTCTTACTAGCTGCAGCAGTTAATTTGATTAGAAACGCGTTTTTAATGAAAATAAATCACTTTTTATTGAATGCATTCAGTGTTAAAAAATACCAAACGTTTGTAGGTATCATGTTTGGTAGGCATGCAATTATCGGATTGACTCTAGTTAGGTAAGTCATATTTTATGCTTGCGAGTTCTGTATTTAATTGAAAAATGATTTTTTTGTTTGTTTGCTTAAAGAAGTTCGTGAATCTACATTTTAAAGAATTTAAATTTGTTAAATGGATAGATTGTGTGTTATGAAAAAATGCAGATATTTTACCAAAATCCCTTATCATATTAATATTAACCCTTCTCATAATCGTTATTATGATAATTACTGTTTCCTCAGTTTAATTTGGTTTCGCATCATATGGCGTAATAAGATCAGTCTTTAATTTTTTTATAATGATACAATGAAATGTCGAGTTTGTATTGCCACCGGCATTTAAAGAATATCTCAAACGAAATCATGTGTGTATATACGGTAACAGATTTAGTAAATACATGTATTTTGATCAGTTTATTGCCTCATGTAATAAGATTTCAAATCGGATCTTCATAGATAAAATCAGAAAGACTCGAAATAGCTGTTTATGCATTATGAAACTCATGAACGATCTGAAGAGTAGAGAACTAACAGAAACCGATAGGATAAACATCAGCATCTAAAAGAAAGTTTAATTGAGGGCAAAAGTATACTTAATCGTTGACGTATCAATATACAGAGAACATTTCAGAGCATAAATTCTGAACATTTCTGTAAAATTTGCGGAGTATCTTCTGCAATCGCCTGCACAACCAAAGTTGGCGACAAACATCGGCGATGCTGCTAACAATGTGATTTCAAGAGTATAAAAGTTGTTATGATGATTGCAACAATGAAATTATTTTGCGTCAAGTCATTTTCACTAAAATATGCTCATTGACTGCGAACACGATTATAGAAAAATCCCAAAGTATGTAGTTTTTGCTAAATGCACTATTGAAAAGCGAAATATGAGTATAACGTAGCAAAAAGTATAGGAATTTCCTTGACATTCTTGTTAGAAACTCTAGATTTAGTAAATAATTTGATATACAATAATTCATTCAAAGCCCCAAAGTATCAACAGCGTATCAATGATTATAACAGTGGTATATACAGAGTGGTCCAAAATTATTGTCGCATTTCATATTCGAAAACAAAAGTACAAAATGAGGTACGTACATGTTTATTATTTTCTTGGATAGACAATTTAAAACAGTTTTCCACAACAACATTTTAAACATTAAATAAGTTTTACATAAGCCGGTAGATGGCGCGTCAACATTGCGTGGGGAAAATTTACTCATTGCGTCAGTCAGCAAATGTCTACAGGTACAGGAAAAAGCAATATGTACGCATCTCCAGTTCCGTATATCGATGACCTAAAACGACAAATAACTGAAATCATTGGAGGAATACCTGCTGAAATGTGGCAACAAACTTGGCATGAAATTTGATATCAGCTGGTATTTTGCGTACCACACAAGGAACTCATGTGGAACTTATTTAATGTTTAAAATGTTGTTGTGTAAAACTGTTTTAAATTTTCTTTCCAAGAAAACAATATACATGTACGTACCTTATTTTCGTCTGTTTTTTTTTTCAAACATAAAATGCGTTCAACAGTTTAGTATTTTGCCTCAATGGAAGCACAATTCAAAGTGCCTCTTGGAATATGACCATATTACTTCCATATAAAATGATATTATATTAACTGGACATTTATGTTAGCTGGATGCAAATCTCGCCAATAGCAGCTTTTACTTTTTACATCTGTGAATCGAAAACAATTATTTGATAATGAAATAAAATATTTTGATTTATGGAATTATTTATTACTTTTCATTTTTCTGTATTATAAGTGAAATAAGTGAAAATCATAAGTTTTAAATGCGTGTAGTATATGTATTTCAAATGTATGTATTCTAAATGAAATTTAGGTTTATATATTAAATGAAATGAATGCCATACGAATGATGGCGATGGCGATTTTGCAATTTATCACCTGCGCCGGGATAATAACAATAATCATATATTCTAATACGAGCAAATCTTGTGTGTGGTTATAAATATATATATATATATATATATATATATGCAAAATTTATCTTAAAAACGGCTCTAACGATTTTCACGAAATTTTGTGTCCTACCGTTTTGGGGCACCAGAAAACCATTGGGCTAGGTCACGTGTTCGAGAAAATTCGATTAGTGGGTCATTTTGGGTCATCAAGGGTCAGGGCCAAGCTAATTCTATCTAGAAAACGGTTCAAACGATTTTGACTAAATTTTGTATCTTACCATTTTCGGGCACGAGAAGGCTATTGGGCTGGGTCACATGTTCGAGAACTTTCGATTAGTGGGTCATTTTTGGGTCAACGCGGGTCAAATTAATTTTATCTCAAAAACGGCTATAACGATTTTGATTAAATTTTGTGTCCTACGAGTTTCGAGCACGATAAAATCATTGGGCTAGGTCACATGTCCGAGAAAATTCGATTAGTGGGTCATTTCTGGGTCATTGTGGGTCAAGATCTAAAAAGCGGCTCAATTTACACTAAAGTTTGCATCCAATGGTTTTCGGGCACGAGAAGACTGTTGGGCTAGGTCACATGTTCGAAAAAATTCAATTAGTGGGTCATTTTGGGCCATTTTGGGTCATGGTCAAGCTAATTGTATCTAAAAAACGGTTCAAACGATTTTGACGAAATTTTGTATCCGACTATTTTCGGGCACGAGAAGACTATTGGGCTTGGTCACATGTTCGAGAACTTTCAATTAGTGGGTCCTTTTTGGGTCAAAGCGGGTCAAATTAATTTTATCTAAAAAACGGCTCCAACGATTTTGATTAAATTTTGTATCCTACGAATTTCGGGCAAGCGAAAATCATTGGGCTAGGTCACATGTTCGAGAAAATTCGATTAGTGGGTCATTTCTGGGTCATAGTGGGTCAAGATCTAAAAAGCGGCTCAATTTACACTAAATTTTGCATCCAATGGTTTTCGAGCGCGAGAAGACTATTGGGCTAGGTGACATGTTCGAGAAAATTTAATTAGTAGGTCATTTTGGTCATGGGTCATTATGGGTCAAGCTATTTTCTCCTAAAAACGGTTCAGAGGATTTGAAATAAATTTAGCACCCTACAGGTTTAGGGAACAAGAAGACTATTAGGCTAGGTCACATGTTCAAGAAATTTCGATTAGTGGGTCATTTTGGTCATGGGTCATTATGGGTCAAGCTCTTTTATCTTAAAAACGGCTCAGACTATTTACACTAAATTTTGCATCCTATGGTTGTCGGACACGAGAAGACTGTTGGGCTAAATCACATGTTCGAGAATATTCAATTAGTGGGTCATTTTGGTCATGGGTCATGATATTTGAACTCAAATGTAATTTTGACCGAGCATAGCTCGGTCTTCCCTGCTCGTTTTTATATAAAGAAATAACAGCTTACTGACTCATCAACACAGAACTGAAACGACTAAAGTCAGGATCACGAAATTTGAAGAGTAGATTTCTGTTATGACCTAGACAAGCCATAAGAAAGGATTTCTGAAAATTCAAGAGGTGTTAAAGGGGGTGTCTAACGTTTTATGTCATTTCGCCATATCTCAACAGCAGTTTTAGGTAGGAGCATGAAATTCAGGATAACAAATCTACTAAAAAAATTGTTAAACACGTATTTCAGCGATTTTAGAAATTCGCCAACTAGGGGGTGGTTAAATGGGGGTTCGAAAGTTTTAGGTCACTTCGCCATATCTCAGTATTAGTTTTATGTAGGAGACTGAAATTCAGGAAAACAGATGTGCTAAAAAAATAGTTAAACACGGTATTTAGCGATTTTAGAAATTCACCTATTAAAGGGGTTAAATGGGGGGTTCAAAAGCAGTTTTAGATAGGAGCTTGAAATTCAGGATAACAAATCTACCAAAAAAAATATTTAAGAACGCATTTCAGCGATTTTAGAAATTAAACTCCTAAGGGTCTAAATCGGAAGTTGAAAGTTTTAAGGCCATCTGACAAGAGTAGTTTTAGGTAGGAGCAACAAATTCATGATAACAAATCTGCTAAAAAAATGGTAAAACACGTATTTCAGCGATTTTAGAAATTCACCCACTAAGGGAGTTAAATGGAGGCTTGGACGTTTTCGGCCAATGCAATATATCAGCCACAGCTTTAGGTAGGAGCATAAAATTCAGCATAACATATCTACAAAAAATGGTTAAACACGTATGTTAGCGATTTTAAAAATTCAACCACTAAGAGTCTAAATGAGAGGTCGAAAGTTTTAGGTAAGAGCATGATGTTCAGCATAACAAATCTACTAAAAATAGTGTAACAAATATTTCAGTGATTTTAAAAATTCAACCACTAAGGAGGGTTAAATGGGGGTCGAAAATTTTAAGTCATTTTGTGATATCTCAGCTGTAATTTTAGATAGGAACATAAAATACAGCTGAACTATTGTGCTAAGAAATAGTTAAACACGTATTTCAGTAATTTTAGAGCTATTTTCACGATTTTGTTGTTAATATCATATATGAACCCGATTATGGAAGATTAGACGAATAAGACAACTAATGCTGATTTTTCATTACATATTTTGCAAAAAACAGTTTTAAAATGATTTTTTTTTTTACATTTGATTTGCTGAGGATTATAGTAATGACTGCGTCAAAATATACCAAGTTTTTTCTGATAGTCATTTTTATGGTATATGGATGCGAATGCCTTATTGTGATCCACGTATTTTCAGGATATTACATTTTTACTCATGCATCCGGCAGGCCAAGTTTAACTCGCTCGAAACCAGGTGGTTCTGCTATATTAAAATAAATTTATTAGTTTCATAATGTACATAAAGAGAAAAAAATATTTATCAGATTTTTACAAACTTTTATTTAAAGTTTAAAATTTGAAAGTACTGAAATTTTATCCTACTCCCGTTTTCATACGATTTAAAACAATTTTTTTAAATTACTACCCATTCGTACCCTACATTCTAGTCGATTGCCACCCGTGTGAGGGCGGTACGGGCCGATAGTATATAATGAAAATATTATGTAATAGATATTTTTATTCTTTGTTACATTTGTCATGCCATTTCATTTATTTTTTTCTTAAAATACTTAACAGTTTAAAAATCTTGTTCTAACAGGCACAGAACTCATCTGTAACAAAGATATGCAAAAATAAGTTTTAAAAAATTTAAAAAGTATGGTTTTAATATTTTTCTTAAATAGTATTAATGTTTTCAAATTTTACCACAAAAATTGCAATTTTTCTTGGTTAAATCATTTAATTTTTTAAAGTAAATTAAAAATATGTCAAAAAGATATAAAAAATTATCAAATAAAGAAAAAATAGTTCAAAGGATATCGACTGCCTTTAATATCAATTATGCACAATGTCAGAAACTGGATTTACTAAATATCTTTCTTATAAGCTGAACTAAGGCCTAACAATCTACAATGTAATTTAAAAGTTGAATACACACACGCACACTCACATACACGCACACACACACACACACACACACACATATATATACAGGGTGATTCATAAAAGATGGGCAGAACTTTAAGGGGTTATAGTACACTTAAAGACAAATAATATTAAATAGGAGACTAAGGGTCCCAGACGTATTCCCAAGGAGATAGGGGGCATTAAAGTTTAGGGTCCGAAATTTCAAATGATTATAAAACATGGAAAAATTGGTCGATTCGTTTGCGGTTTTTGCAAAAAATTTTCTTTATGCCAGTATTTTCTTGAAATAAAATTTTAAAGTTCAATTTCAAAAAATGCCGATAGGGGGCGCTTTAGACTTTGGAGTAACAAACAACTATTTTTTAACGTTATTTTTTGTATTTCTTTAAATGATTTCGAAAGCTTAGACTTAAACTTAAATTTTGATCTAAAAATCTGAGTCCTAACGAGTAGTTAAGTAGCGTAAACTGAAATTTGAAATTTGAAACCCTTCTCCCCCCAGAACAAAAATCAGTTATTCCCGATCTTTGTGTCGTAGATTAGGCTCTAACTACTGCCGCGTTTTGCTAAAATTATTCTTTATGTCAGTATTTTCTTGAAAATAAATTTTAAAGAAAATTTTCAAAAAATTCCGATAGAGGGCGCTTTAGACTTTGGAGTAACGAACAACTATTTTATACCGTTATTTTTTGTGTCTCATTAAATGCTTTCTAAAGCTTAGACTTAAACTTAAATTTTCAGCTCAAAATCTGAATCGCTGAGCGTGGTTCAGTAGCGAGGGGAGGGGGTTCAAATTTCAACTTCTGAACATAGTTCAGTTTGCACTACTTAACCATGCCCAACGATTCTGTGCTGTGATACGAGGCAAAAATACAACTTTCGTCAAGGACTGCATAGTCGGAATTCACTCATAAAGGCACTGGCACAGTTGGAAACGTCGCTCATGCAAACGTTAAAGCTCCATTCCTGACGCTAGTCACCGGGTGAAGAAGGAAACAGAAAGTATGCAAATGTCAAATGGGGAAGAAGAAGAACACGTATGCAAAATTTCGACACGATTCAGGCATAAAAACCACTGAACGGTGAGTCAAGTGTAAGTCGCTGTAGTAATGAATCGGAAGATGGTGCCCTTCACGAATAAGGAAAAGGCTGAGATGCATTTAATTTACGGAGCGGCAGATGGAAATGGTGCAGAGGCACAACGAATGTACGGAGAGCGATTTCCTAACAGGCGGTTGCCTAACCGCAAAACTTTCGAGCGCTTGCACAGACAGTTGTGTGAGACGGGATCATTTCTCGCTTCCCGGTCGAATGCAGGTCGTGCAAAAAAGGACGAATCAGTAGTTGTTGCAGAAGCCATTCTGGATGTAGTAGCGGCGCAGCCAAGTACAAGTACACGAACAGTGGCTAGCCAGGTGGATACCTCACAGTCCACGACTTGGAGGGTACTGAAGGATGAACATTTGCTCCCGTTACATGTGCAACGAGTCCAGAAACTGTCTCCAGGGGATTATCCAAATCGTATTGAATTCGCCCGCTGGTTTCTGCAGCAGAACGCGCTAAATCCACATTTTGGACGAACTGTGCTTTTCACCGATGAATGTACCTTCACACGTGAAGGTACATTTAACACACACAATGCACATGTATGGGCGGATGTCAATCCACATGCTACGTATCCACATGCTCATCAGAGACGCTTTTCCATCAATGTTTGGGCAGGAATCCTCGGCGACCACCTAATCGGACCGTACCTTCTTCCTGAACGCCTCAACGGTAAAACATACCTCACATTTCTGCAACATGTGCTGCCAGACCTGTTAAACGTTGTTCCTCCACGCATCCGGCGGGTCATGTGGTTCCAGCACGATGGAGCGCCATCCCATTACGTACGAGACGTCCGCAACTATCTGGACATCACATTTCCGAACAGATGGATTGGTCGAGGTGGTCCTGTTGCTTGGCCTGCTCGCTCGCCAGATCTTTCACCCCTCGATTTCTTTTTTTGGGGACGATTGAAGGCTCTTATGTATGAGACACCCATTGAATCCCCCGAGGAACTGGTCGCCAGACTTTCCGCCGCTGTAGGGGAAGTGCTCGAAAAGCCTGATGTTTTCGCGAATGTTCGCCGTTCCATTCGTCGCCGTTGTTCTGCGTGCATAACCTCTGGTGGTCACAATTTTGAACATTTATTGTGATTACATGTTAATAAATATGCTTTGGTAACATAATCCTAATTTGTGTCTTTTTACCTCGTATCACAGCACACAATGTGTGGACATGGTAAACTGAACTGTGCTCAGGAGTAGAAATTTCAAACCCCTCTCCCCAGAAACTTAACCACGTCTAACGATTCAGATTTTGGGCTGAAAATTTAAGTCTAAGCTTTAGAAAGCATTTAATGAGACACAAAAAATAACGGTATAAAATAGTTGTTCGTTACTCCAAAGTCTAAAGCGCCCTCTATCGGAATTTTTTGAAAATTTTCTTTAAAATTTATTTTCAAGAAAATACTGACATAAAGAATAATTTTAGCAAAACGCGGCAGTAGTTAGAGCCTAATCTACGACACAAAGATCGGGAATAACTGATTTTTGTTCTGGGGGGAGAAGGGTTTCAAATTTCAAATTTCAGTTTACGCTACTTAACTACTCGTTAGGACTCAGATTTTTAGATCAAAATTTAAGTTTAAGTCTAAGCTTTCGAAATCATTTAAAGAAATACAAAAAATAACGTTAAAAAATAGTTGTTTGTTACTCCAAAGTCTAAAGCGCCCCCTATCGGCATTTTTTGAAATTGAACTTTAAAATTTTATTTCAAGAAAATACTGGCATAAAGAAAATTTTTTGCAAAAACCGCAAACGAATCGACCAATTTTTCCATGTTTTATAATCATTTGAAATTTCGGACCCTAAACTTTAATGCCCCCTATCTCCTTGGGAATACGTCTGGGACCCTTAGTCTCCTATTTAATATTATTTGTCTTTAAGTGTACTATAACTCCTTAAAGTTCTGCCCATCTTTTATGAATCACCCTGTATATATATATATATGTGTGTGTGTGTGTGTGTGTGTGTGTATGTGAGCGTGCATGGGTATATAGAAGATTTTCGAAATTAAGCTTTCTTATTTCAGAGGGTCGTGTAGATATTTACGTGGATTATCGCAACTTGAAAATTGAAAAACTGACACTCATTAACTATTTTTGTTTCAAAAATCTCACAAAAGTCTCCAAATGATAGAAGATTCTCTGCAACTTTATAAAGAAAAAATTATGAAAATAATTCTTTCTACTGGTCAGCAGGATATAAGTTTTTATAACAGCTGTCGCGCTATTTGCACAATGTTTACTACGAATCTGAGAGATGGTTGTATATACCTTATGAAACATTATTTGTATAAATCCGCTGTGCAATCAGCGCGAATAACGGATTCAATAAAAGTTAAGAACGTGGCCATGCTTTGAGGGTTGTAAGCTGGGCTGTTGGCCAAGGCTAAGCTTTATCTGCGATCAGACAGCGTTCAGCTTCAGCGGAACGTTTGACATGGTCAGTCGGTCGCTTTGATGCGGTTAGTCTCCCGTTTTTATGTGATCATTCTTTTTAAGCTCGGACACAGGTTAGGAGTCAGTGAGGCGATCCTTGACTTGTTTATCACCGCCCCTTTTTTATTGATGAACACAGAACATTTGGATAAAAAAGACCAAAGAAATAATTTATGACTTTTTGAAGCGGATTTTTGAAAATTTTGTCTGAATGGCCCTTAGAGAGTGTAAAACTAAGCGGTCGCCTAGAATACGGCTAAAATGTTATAATAAAACATAAAATGGAATTAAAAATATTATTTTTCTGAAAGTTTGGCTGTTTTGTTATTCTTTCATTTATCTCTTCTTTGAGTCAAATTTGTGAAGACAGCTTCAGATCCCTAAATTCTTTGGATGGAATTATTACACCTTACCTTTAGAGTAATATTTTAGTTATTCGATAAACTGAAATAAATGTTAACGAAGTACAGGAATCAACGTTATTTGTTTAGTTACAGTTCATCCCTTTAGCAAAGACATTTAGAAGACAATGGTTAATTATGTATCAGTATAAATTTATTGTACTGGAATTTTGATCTATTTTTATACGAGGTAGGGTCAAAAAGTTCCCGGAACAGGTCAATTACAAATTATTAAAAAATAGAACAATAATTTTACCTTATTGGCCTCCAAAGTACTTTCCTCCTGCATCCACACACTTCGTCCAGTGTTCGTATAACTATTCGAAACACTCCTTGAATCCCTTTTTTGAGACGTCTTTCAGTAGCTTCGTCGCATTTTAGATCATCTCATCTGAATCCATTAAACTGTGTCCTTTCAATTTCATTTTCAGCCGTGGTAACAGCTAAAATTCCGCTGTTGCTAGGTCGGGAGAATAAGGAGGGTGTTTCAGAATGGTAACACTGTGTCTGGCAAGATAATTTTGCACAATCAGAGCGACAATCCTGGTGGAGCATTGTCGTGTAAAACAAAACAATCATTTGTTGCCCATTTTTCAGGTCGTTTTCGTCTGATTGCATCTTGTAGTATTTAAAGATATCCAGGTAAAGTTATTTATTGACAGTTTGGCCTTCAGGAATAAATTCGTAGTGAATGACGCCCTCGTATTCGAAAAACAACTCCAACATCACTTTCCCTCGGCTTTTGTCCAAGCGAAATTTTTCCTTCCTTGGTGATGTTTTTGCTGACCTTTACGAATACGTTTATTTCATCGTTTCCGTATGCTTTCTTGAGCATCTCGAGCGTCTCAGAAGGCAATTTCTCGAGCAAAAGGTAGAATTTGATGTTTGCATGCTGCTCTAAATACGACATTTCAAAATACAACGAATGAAAAATTCGCTTTGTCAGAAATTATCTGCAGCTAACGCCGACAGTACCGGAAATTCATTTCAGATACCTGTGTGTTTTCCGTATCAGTGCTGCCAAACTCTAGAAAAGATATTTCCCCTCCAACGAACACCTGTGTGAATGTAGTCGACCATTCCGGGAATTTATTGACTCTACTTCGTATATAAATTTATTTTGAATTATGCACACAAGTTGTTGAACCTGAAACTGAAAAAAGTATCCGTGCATCAGTAAAAGTATTTCTTCATTGTATTTTATGTTAGTGTGGATATAAACTAACATTTCTAAAATTTTTGTCTTGGTTTTGCAGATATATCAAAGGAGGTTACTGCTTTATGGAAGGATGTCTGAGAGTGCCTAAACTACTTCCCTAAAACCTTTCGCCTAAGGCCGCTATAAGCCAATGCATGGATGGCACTTATTAAGAATACAGCTTGAAGATCGTTGATGCATAATGCTAACATTGAAAGACGCAGTTTTTGTTAGTTAATCACTTCTAAAGTTTCGAAAACTCAGCTGACACATTTAGTGCATACCGGAAACGGGAAAGTACGCTGAACTGTTTTTATAACGTTAACTAATTTTGAAATGTTAAACTAATATCGATCGCATATTCTGAATTGTATGTTAGAATGGCCCATGAAACGTTCTTATCATTCACGCAAACTGTAACTTCCGAATTTATGCAATTCCATGTTGGGTATGCTGTATTCACATAGCTAAAAATTAAATAGATAAGTATTTCCTATACATTTGTCACTTAAATATCGATGCTATACTTTTATTTCGTTATAATGATTTAGAGAAGCTGAAAGGACTTAACTGTGAATTCCTTACCAATTACATTGCAAAGTACATAAAAGAAGAGAGAGTGCGGCTCTGTAAGATGCTAAAAGACATTATCCATGTGTAATCCATAAAAATTTTTAAGAGTTCATCGATATTCCTTACTGAGATTTTCTAAAGTTACAGAGCCAATAATTCTTCCAAAGAATTTCGAGGGCCTATATAATGGTGACAGGAATTTCTCCATAAATTTCTAATACTTGAGAACGGCGCTTAGATCTCTTAACCTATTGCATGCACGTGTAACTTTTTTCAAATATCTATAACCCCACTTGAAATTTATCGACGGGATATACTCGAAATACTGAGAGTCTATGATGAGTATTCGTGATTTGCTCTACTCCAGAGAGCACGTTTAATTAGCTCTCTCGAAAGAGAGCGAAATGCGGAAAAAAATGCTGGTAAAATGACTTTATGCTCGGTATGAACCCAAGATCCTGCCTGACAAACTTTACGAAAGAACTCAAAACATATATGTTGCTTTTGTGACTGCTTATGTGCGCTGTGAAATTTCTCTAAATAAGTAAATGTTGGTCATTAACAAGTCTTCTAATTAATAGCGTTACAACGTTATAAATATTCAATTAAATTTACATAGATAAGTTATTTAATTTTCTGTAACCAAGTATGGATTATACAGAGCCAATTTCTATGAAAGAGTGTAAATAACGTTTATGTAAATCATTAGAAAATTAGATAGCATTATCTATTAAATATTAATTCAAAATTTTTTACCAGTTCTTTAAAGACTATAATTTGCAAAATGAGATTCTTTTAAAATAACAGAATTGAAAAAAATCTTATAATATTTCAAGTAGACTTATTTTGATATTAAAAGCATTATCTTTAGAAAAAGTAATAAAATAACAGCTATTTGGAAACTTGATGTTAGTAAATGTTCTAAAAAATTAAGCTTACCCACTCGATACTTATCAAAGTCGGTTCTCAATAAATGACAATCATTATCTGTTTTTCTTTTCTAATCCATTTTACTTCTCTTAAAGTTTTAAGAAAGAATGGTGTTTTCGCTTACGTTCCATTATGAGAAATAGTGAAGGATTTTCTTTCTTTTTTTACATTAAGTATGTCGAAGTTTTTCTCTAAAATGTTGATTTTTTTTAAACATTTCAAATGGTTTATTAAAAAACAAATATTTCAGTTATATAATTCACTCAATTTATTAAATATTATCAGACACCAGAAAAGTATTTTTATTCATATTTAAAGAGGCTGCTAAAAGAGGTCTTTATTATTTCGCAATTTAAGTATCATTTAAACATGTACAAAGCCTGTATAAGTCTATTTTTTGAACATACGAGATTTAAATATTCATTGTACATAATCTACTGTATAATCTTTTATATTCCATATGTCTTTATTAAATTGTAACTATATTTTTGTGCTTGCTAATTAGCAAAAGGGCCATTTTAAGATCTATATTATTTTTAGATATTATTAACAATTTCTGTAACTCCAGGTATCATTCAGTCTAATGGTTAGAGCGTTTACATCTAATCTGAAGGTAGGAACTTGGAATCCTAGCTCGGATATGGATATCCGTAATAGCTTAGGATCTTGGCATTATTGTTTCTCCCATGTGTTCAATGGCCGTGAAAACATGAAAACAGCAAACATAAACATTTTCTGTACCAAATTTTGCGACAGTGCCCGTTGAAGAGTATTTTAATTTATAACTTTGAGCCCACTTTCCCGTTCTTAGAAACTTCAGTATATTCCAGCGTATATTGTGCCCTTTTAAAGCCAGAAAAGTGCTTGAAATTTACAGGTGTGTGTTATACAGAGGGTGTTTACATACATTGGGAGCGAATTTGACAACAAAAATAAAATTCATTATTTAAAACAATTATTTTTTTTAATCTGGGAGCACGGCAGTGCGTCCGCCAAGTTCGCACAGGCCGTAAGCTACCTTTTCCCTGACCATTTCGGCCTACTTTTCACCCTCTCATAACTGCGTTTTGGTGAGAGCTAGAGAGTTTTCTTTTTTAACACACATTAATATAATGAAACTGAACTAGGTTCCAAGATTTCTTATTTCTGTATTTAATATTTTTCGAAATATGAGATTCCGAAAAAGGGCTTTTTTGTAACTGATTCACAGGGAATCATCAAATAACTAAAAAGTTGATGATCATCAAATAACTAAAAAGTTGGTGATCATCAAATAACTAAGGTACTTCTAACAGTCGTAGAATCATAAAATTTGACAAGTAAGTAGGTTTTGTCACACAATTAACCAGAAAAGTCTGAAAACATAGAATTTCTGCCTTTAAACCCTTCAAATAGGGGGTGCTGATTTGGCTATATACAGTTCGTAACACATTCAATTGGCAAATTAAATTAATTGCATTGTTGCAACCATTTGTGGTTTTTTTTGTACGATAAACATTTAAGTAATAATATTTGCCTAGACAATCATTTCCTCGCTCATATTTGACGCCAGAGTTGGTCGCCAAAGCATGATTACAGAAAATTAGCCTGAGTTTAAAGGTGTTACACGGTTTCAAGCAAAATGAATTTTTTATATTCTTTTTCGAAAACGTTGGGAAGGCAAATCTTTTAGTTTATCTCATGGAAGAACGAACAAACAGGAAGGAACATCAGGAGTTACTTTCGGTATCATTTCGTCAGGGAATTCTGGGTAACGCGATTCCAGTAACCTTTAAGCGCTTGGCGAATTTTTGGCGTTCATTTTTAGCTACGATTTTATCGGATCTTTAAGCCTTGTAAACAGGAGTTCGACTCGCGTCTATTATTTACATTTCGTACTTTTTTTTACATCTATTTCGTGAGTATAATCCTATTATTAAAGTTCACCTCGAAATAAAATTGGAGAAAGAGAAAAAGTAGAAGCAATAACATATATTTAGTTCCATGATATTTTGCTGCTGTTGCATTATTTCTTACTTCTCGTTCATTTTGCACTTTTTTTTTCATTTTTTAATGCAATGAACTTTGTATGCATTTGATATATGCACCATGTGTAAAAATAACATTTGATTTGTTCAAAATAATCATGCAAATTGACAGCTGGAAGTAAAAATGTATTCGTTATTCAAAAAAAAAGGGGGGGGTAAACTTTTTAAAAGGGCAGGGTGTTGCGCCTTGCGCCCTTAAAAAAGGGCCAAGAGGGAACTGTAAGTAATTGCATACTTAATAAAAACTGCTTATTTCATTGGTAGCACAAATAATCAAACAAATATCATTTGCAGTTAGTTTTGCATTTGTACTTAAAAAATCAAATTGCCTAAGTCTAAACTCAAAGAATATAATACAAAAAATATTAAATATTTTTTGGAAACTTTTCAAATTCTGTTCATCTTATTTTAATACATTTTTTTTTTTTGGTCAGTTCAAACATTTAGAAAATTTATGATATAAATCAGCCATGATTTAATCACTGATTTAATTAAAAATCACTGTTAATTGCCTAAGATGATTGCCTTGTATGATTTAATCACTGTTTTAGATCATCTAATAAAAATCGTTGACACTCAAGTTTCAAGGCTTCATAAAAGGAGCCCATAAAAGCAATTGATCAAAAAATTTTTACTATTTTAAAACTACGGGGAGGGGATGGGGGGTTAGTTTCAGCCCTAGTTCATGTTTATACTTAAAATTTCTATTTGTAGTTTTAAAAAATTTCATTCTTAAAAATTGGAACAGGAAATGAGATTTTTTGTTGTGAATTTTGATTTCTTTAGTATCATTTCTAAAACTTTCTACTGTCTCAAAAATTTTATAGCTGTAATTCTATAGAATTCAGTATTTTAAAAAATATACTTAATCTAATTACAAAAAGATAAAATTATCGCTAAAATTAAAATAAATGCATCACTTTAATAGAATAATAAATAAATAGATTGATTAAATTAAATTATTATTATTAAGATTTCTTCATATCTTTAATATTATTTTTTTAAATTATAATTCTCAGTATAAAATGTAATATAAGTTAAAAAATGTTTAGAATGAATCGCTAGAAAACATTAAAATACTTTAATTCACCGACCAGGTATGCGAAATGCGCTATCAACGAACTCAAACAGCATACTGATTCTTGCGTCATCAAAACAAAACAATAACAACAAAAACAGAAGTATCGAGAGAGAGAGAAAAAAAAAGCCAAATAGCGATAATCACGCCAGGCTATTGCCCCGCCTGCTTGCCCCTCCTGCAAGGTAGTCAAAAATCCCGTAGGTGGTCAAAAATCTGTGGCAACTTTCGGCAGAAACTGGTTTGTGTTGAAAGATAGGGGTTTTCCTTCCAGTAATCATTTCTACTGCCATGGTTTATCTGTCCGTTTTTCTATTTTTTACTTCCTTAAAATAAATTTTATTATAAATGTCGGTATTCTAATCGCAATAGCACTCAGTCAATCTGGCAAAATTCCAGTGGGTTGTTAGTTCTTTAAGTGCATTTTAATGATGTTAATAAACTTTATATATATATATATATGTGGTATTTTGTCTAAGCTGAGATAGTACCAGATGTAATTTTCCATGAGAAAAGGGGTAGTCCATTAAAGAACTAATATATTGCAGTCGGTCATCACGATCATGGCGAAGTAGTGAGGCAATGAAAAGACACCATAACAGTTTCTCCAGTAGAGTCCAGCCAATTTTCAGATAAATAGTTTATTAAGAATAAGAGCGATGCATCACAATTTCCACAGGTATAAAACTGATAGCCTCGGGCTTCACGATGGTTCACTTCATTGATTTAAAGATGTTAAATGGCCAGATGAATATTCTACGACATAAAAACACCAGATACGTATTTGTTTACACTTTCAGCTACGTCAAAAATCTAGCACTCCGACCGATGCGGGCGAGTTTTGTTCTCTCCGCGGAGACATACAGAAAATTACGTCACGAGCGCACAAACCAATGAGTGAGAGGCGACCTATACACCAGCGAATGAGGCTAGAGGGAGGAGCTAAGACAGTAAAGAATCCCTCTCTTGAGCGCGTATCAATTTTGAAGTGAAACTACCTCAGCACGCGAAAGACATAGCATAATAATAATAATAATAAAAAGAAAATGGCTTTTTTAAAAACATTCGAAATGAGAACGCGTCTCAGAATGTTATAGATTGGGGAGCTGATAAAAGCTACGAAGAAACTTAAAATTTTAGATTAAGATTTGGAATAAGATAATTATTAATATACGGATATTTACTTTTAAAAGGACATTAAATAGGAATAAATATTATTAAGAATTAAGGAAATGCAGATTATGTCAGAAGTTAGATTAATTTAAAAGATTAATGCGAATAAAATGGAAGGATACGAAGGAAATAAATTTTTTATGTAACATATATATATATATATATATATATATATATATATATGTGTGCACACTGGATTTTATTTGAAATATATATATCTATACTAATAATATAAAGTAGTAAAGATTGTTTGTTTGTTTGTTTGTAGGGGGTAATCTCTATAACTACTGAAGAGATTTCAAAAGTGATGGTGGTAAATTGATGGTGACAATCCCTGCTCCAACATAGGATATATTTTATGTCGGTGCCACTACTCCCAGGTGTGTGCAAAAGCGGAAAACGTTCTAAAATTTCGATTTTTTTTATACTGGAGGAGCTAGGAACTTGAAATTTGGCATGGTAGTTACTTATAAGATGTAAATGCTCTCTAAGAACAAATTCTAATAAAATTCGAAATTTAAAAGGGTGAGATGAGCGAAAAGCGTTCTGAAAACAATCTAAATTACAATTTCTATATTTAATATCTGGAACTACAGAAACGTTTTCAAAAGTGATTGTGGCAAATTGATGGTGACAGTCCCTGCTACAACATACGCTATATTTTATGTCGGTGTTACTACCCCCAGGTGGGTGCAGGAGCGAAAAACGTTCTAAAATTTCGGGGTTTTTTTTTATACTGAAGGAGCTAGAAACATGAAATTTGGCATGGTAGTTACTTATAAGATGTAAATGCTCTCTAAGAACAAATTCTAAAAAAATTCGAAATTTAAAACTGTGAGATGAGTGAAAAGCGTTCTTAAAACTTTCTAAATTACAATTTCTATGGAATCTCTGGAACTACCGAACCATTTACAAAAGTGATGGTGGCAAATTTTTGATGGCAATCCCTGCTCCAACATAGGCTATATTTTACGTCGGTGCTACTAATCCCAGGGTGGTGCAGGAGCGAAAAACGTTCTAAAATTGTTTTTTTAATATACTAAAGGAGCTAGAAATTTGAAATTTGGCATTGCAGTTACTTATAAGATGTAAATGCTCTCTAACAACAAAATAAAAAAAAATCGAAATTTAAAAGGGTGAAATGAGCAAAAAACGTTCTAAAAACATTCTAAATTACAATTTCTATGGAATCTCTGGAACTACAGAACCGATTTCAAAAGTGATGGTGGCAAATTGATGGTGACACTTCCTGCTCCAATATAGGCTATAATTTATGTCGGTGCCACTAATCCCAGGGGGTGCAGGAGTGAAAAATTTTCGAAAATTGCGACTTTTTTTATATTGATAAAGCTAGAAACTTGAAATTTGGCATGGTAGTTACTCTCTAAGAATAAATCTAAAAAAAATCGAAATTTAAAAGAATGAAATGTGCGAAAAGCGTTCTAAAATCATTCTAAATTACAATTTCTATGGAATCTCTGGAACTACAGAACCCATTTCAAAAGTGATGGTGACAATCCCTTCTCCAACATCCTCTTTAATATAAAGCTATGTGTTGCTGACGACTGGGTTTTTCGCTAATCTTTGCCACAGATTAAACTCGGAAAATGAAACATTTGAAGTTACTGAAAAAAATAATAGCTCGAAAAGTATTTGTCAGAAAATTGTTAAACAAACTGCGTTTGAAAATTAAAAAAATGTATATTTCTTAATATAAATTTCAAATCTAATTATTATGCCGTTTTTCAAATATTGAATTTAAAAATTTACCAAATTTCACAATGGAGTACCATAGCGAAAAGATAATGATAAGGGCGACGTGTCCTGACGTTTATATTGGCAATAGCACAAGTCACAAATTATATTAGTCTTATTATTCTGTTAAAATATAAAAATGAACTATGAAATGTCAATATTTTGTTTGATTAAAAATTCGTTAAGAGAAATTGACCAGCGTAGCGGGCGTAGCTTGCTAGTATATACAGGGTCATTCATAATTCCCTCCGGGGTTTCGAAAAGTTATAGTAAAAAAACGAAGACGAATACGAAAAAAAGAAACATATGAAATTATTCCGAAACTATTCAAGTTTTACTTACATACAGTGTCTCACATAAGTGATGGGACACTTGTGCTTTACAAAAGGAAACTAATCAAATAAATTAAAAACACATGTACACATTTTTTTTGTGGGTGTGTTTCATACTTAAATTTAGTAAAGATTATTACATAACATACATTTTGTCAAAATATTAAAATATTAATTTAATAAAAATACAAATGTTTAGAACGGAGCAAAAAATAGCTCACATAAGTGATGGGACACCATTATATATGCAACAAAAATCGTCTGAAATAAGCAATAAAAATATTTTTTGGGGTTTTATTTTTACTTAAAAGCAATTGGCAATAATTTATAAAATCGTCTGCAGTATTTCTCTCCAGTTTGTTTTGGAATTTTTGTGTTTTTTAGCTCTGTGTAGTCATGAATGCTAAACGAAAAGAAACTTCGCCTGAAATTCGAAAATTAGTTATTAATTTGCATATTGAACGTGGAAAATCTATTAGAAAAACTGCTGAAACAGTTAACTTGAGTCGTTCAACAGTTTTCAATATCATTAAACGATATAAAAAGAATCATATGATTCAGGATAAAAGAAGACCTGGCTGACCATCAAAGCTATCCAATGGAATAAAGCGAATTATCGTTCGAAATATTAAAAAAAATCCAAGAATTAGTGCTTCAAAAGTTGCTGCTGATTTACAAGCATTATATGGAATAATTGTTAATCCTGAAACTATTAGAAGGGTAATTCGATCTGCTGGATATCACGGTAGAGTAGCCAGGAAAAAATTCTTCGTAAGTGAAAAGAATAGAAAACTCAGACTAGCTTTCGCAAAATCCAACATAAATAAGAATTCTGATTACTGGAATAAAGTTATATTTGCTGATGAGAGTAAATTTAATATATTTGGTTCTGACGGTAGAATCTTGGTGTGGAGAAAACCCAGGGAAGAACTTCGCAAACAGAACTTGGTACCAACAGTAAAACATGGTGGAGGAGGAGTTATGGTATGGGGGTGTATGTCGTCCGCTGGAGTTGGTAATCTTGTTTTTATTGACAGTATAATGGATCAGTACAAGTATATTGATATTTTAAAGCAAAATTTGAAATCTTCAGCACGAAAATTGAACCTTCATAACGATTTTAAATTCTACCAGGACAATGACCCCAAGCACACTGCTCTGAACGTTAGACTCTGGCTGCTATATAACTGTCCTGAAATAATAAAAACACCACCACAATCTCCAGACTTAAATCCCATAGAGAATATTTGGCAAGAATTGGAATCAAGAATTCGCAAACACACCATTTCTTCAAAACAACAACTAAAATCGGTGCTTCAAGAAGAATGGGGTAAAATCACTCCAGAAATCACAAAAAAAATAGTCGAATCCATCCCAAAAAGATTAAATCATGTTTTAAAAGTAAAAGGAAATCCAACAAAATATTAAAACCTTTTAAAAAGTAAAATTTTTGGATAAATATTTGATGGAAAAGTAAGTGTCCCATCACTTATTTGAGCCATTTTTTGCTCCGTTCTGAACAATTGTATTTTTACTAAATTAATATTTTAATATTTTGACAAAATGTATGTTATGTAATAATTGTTACTAACTTTAAATATGAAACACACCCAAAAAATTTTTGCACATGTTTGTTTATTTATTTTATTGCAGTTTCTTTTTATAAAGCACAAGTGTCCCATCACTTTTGTGAGACACTGTACATTACAGGTGTTCTGTGTGTGAACCCTTGGTCACACGGCATACATCCATGTGATAGTCCAGTTCCTGCCATACTCCGTTTCTTTAAATCTGAATCAGTGGTGTCAGTTCAACGGGCCTTTCGTAATAAATATCGAAAACAGGGACCAACTGACAAAACAATTCATGTGTGGTACCGGAAATTTAAAGAAACGGAGTATGGCAGGAACTGGACTATCGCATGGATGTATGCCGTGTGACCAAGGGTTCACACATAGAACACCTGTAATGTATGTAAGTAAAACTTGAATAGTTTCGGAATAATTTCATATGTTTCTTTTTTTCATATTCGTCTTCGTTTTTTTACTATAACGTTTCGAAACCCCGAAGGGAATTATGAATGACCCTGTATATATATATATATATATATATATATATGCATATGCATCACATATATAATACATATGCATCATTATGACGTCCACATAAACAGGGTATTTTTGTCGCCAAATTTGGCGATATTTCGTTAAGTGTCGCAAAGCTTGGAGAGAATTTGACGCTAGAGGCTATTTTTCATTGCGAATTTTTAGAGCGAGTAATCATCTATTAATATTATGCGGTTAATTAAATGGCAAAACGCACGAATGTTAATAAAGTTTCAATCTTTCGTCACTACACAAGACCTCTGCTCTTGCTATTATATTGTACTGTTATTATACTTACTCTTACTATATTGTTAGTCTTTACTCTCTTAAAAGTTTATTATAGAAAGAGAATTTTCAGAATTAAAGCATCGAAACTGCCAGTTCTAGATTATTATAAATTTATAACATATATCCAGTTTATCAATATGTACGTTAGAATGAATCTTCTATAATGGGTTTCCTCGCATTTTAGCTTCATGTTTTCGAGTAAATTTAGCTAAAATCTTAAAACCAAGACATATTGACATATTATCTAAGACGATTAGATGAGAATAATGGTAGATTTTCTAATGGAAGAACGGCAGTCCGGGTTAGATTCCGGAAGAAGCCATTTTGAATGAAAGATTTCGGATGTTTGACTTTTAACTTGGGCGAACATCAGATATCAGTACTTTTTACGGCCGAAACATTAAGGAGAACTTGGCAATTTTTTTTTACAGAAAGTTTTTTGATGGGATATGTTCTGTCTGGTAGCCCTTGTTGTGGACTCTCGTATTGCAGCGGGATTTCCACGATAGTAGGGATTTTCGTAAAACTGGAAGTGGAATTTTGTTCCATTCCTTCACCACACATTTCCAGAGTCCACTCAATGTACATGGTCACAAGAGCTTGTTTTAATAGTCCTAAGACACAGTAATACATTGGTCTGTCAATCATCTGGCGCTTGGCTGGAAAATGATTAAACGGTATACACTTGATTCCAGTTTCTCTTGTCAATTTTTCAAAGAAATGCGACTGTACTGTTGGATGTACGGCTGCTCTCTTTATCCTGGTGGAACTCAACACTTTGATCGTCCGTAGGATAAAGATTTGTAATTTCTTCTTTAAAAATAGGAATTAGAACATTGTTTTGATAAAAAGTGGTGTTAATTTTAACAGTTTTCTCAACTTTTCTGATCTTTATTTTTCCGTTGTAAGAGATTCCAGAAATCATCATAAATTCTTTAGAGAAACTTTCTTTGCAGTGTTTGAACCAAAGTTGTAAATTTTTTTTGGCTTCTTTTCCGGTAATAAATCGATCTGTTTTATATTAAAGTTATTTAGATAAATCCACGATTCATCATTAGGAACAATGTGTTTCCACTTATCAGCTGCTAAATGATTTCAAATCACGGAATAGGAATAATTCTCTTTGGAAAGAGCAAATACATAACGTTCAAGCCACTCGCATCTTTCGCGTGCCATTTCAGTAGCAGATGATATTTTTTCATAACAGCCAATATCTTAGTTATCACGTTATTACATGTTGCCAGATTTTTTTCCTCTGTTGTTTCTCGTTGTTTTTTAATTTAAAGCCAAAATTGTTCCCAATATGTATAAACACCCTCTATGCACTGGTTATAAAAATGAAAGATTAAAAATTAAGTAAACAAATGGATAAGCATAAAAATTGGCATTTTTAATTTAAAAATTATGCTATTTAATCCTAGAAAATTATAAATGGTATGACGTATGAGGTTAATAATGCTGACTATCGGATAATAGGAAAAGTACTAGTTATCACGCTTGATGCAGATCCGATTACTTTTGATCAGGAAATAACATAAAACGACTCACTGGCACATTTAAATACGTTTAATATATGACGAACACATTGACAATGAAGACATTACACTACACAGAGAATAACTAGCTCACATGCCCTGCGTTGCCCGGGCCCTTGATAACACCCTGAAAAGTACCTAAAATCAATGTTGAATGATTTTATATTTTTAAATGAAAATATATCCAAACGAACTGAAGGACAGTCATTACAGTTATTGCCGATTTAATGTCGATTGAATTTCTGACGTTTTGATATATTAAACTCTCAATTCTGACCAAAAGTTCCTGAGGAAACCTAAATAATATAACGCTCTCCACCTTTCCTCTTTTAAACTCAAAATAATATACAGTATTGGCCAATTTATTAGTTCCATTCGAAAAAAAATTCCAAAACTTTGTTTCTAAGATGATTATATTAAAATTAAATAAAAATCATGCACTCGTAGCATCATAATTCACTTTTATATTTTAACAGAATAGTAAGGCTACTATAATTTGTGACTCGTGCTACAGCCAGTATACGTCAGGACAAATGGCCGTTATCATTATCTTTTTACGCGTGAAGATTTCGCTATGGTACTCCATTGTGAAATTTGGTATTTTTTGAAATTCAAAATTTGAAAAACGGCATAATCATTAGATTTGAAATTTATATCAAGAAAAATACAATTTTTTACCTTTCTAATGAAGTTTGTCTAACAATTTTCCGACAAATACTTTTCGAGCTATTAATTTTTTCAGCAACTTCAAATGTTTCATTGTCCGAGATTAATCAGTGGCAACGATTGTCGAAAATCCCAGTCGTCAACAACGCATAGCTTTTTATTAAAGAGGATAGTTATCACGATTCACGACTACATATTTCGTACGGAATCTTCCCCCGCGCGACACAGCACGCTCTCGAAAACAATCTTTTTGTTTTCTCTCCTCGCAGGCCGTTGCCATTCGGCGGTTTCTAAAAGTTCTTGCACCACGGAGTAGATGCGACCTTCACACTAGTTACTATCCTTTTTAATGTTATATATTGGAATTTTTTGCTACATATCTCATGTAATTTTGTTTGAAAAGGGAGTGCGCGTAATATCGCAAATATACCTGAAAATAGAAAAATGTAGTCTGAATTTTTAGGAGCGTATTATTCACCCGAGCGTGTTATACGCCGAAATATAAGATCACCACATAACATTCTGAGACTTCTTCTTTCCTTGTATTACATATGTCTGTTACTGTTGGCATAAATTGTCTGGCTATATTAATATAATTGTTAATATTGCAAAGGTAATTTCTTTGTCAAATATGAGGTACTTATTTCTGTGGTAGACAATGTTTCTAAATTATCGTCGATATTTGTAGTAACTTACATTACTAGCATTACAAGCTAAACGTGATTTTTGAGTTTTAAAGGTTATAAATTCGTAAAGGGAAAATTTGAACAAATGCAATCTATTGCAGTAAAATAACGCATGCGAAATATTTAATAAACAATTTTGAAAGAAATAATGTCACCTTAATTAACCTCTTTGCGATCGGCGTCGCGTTTCGTGACGCAAAAAATGATCAGACTCGTTGAAAATTCCTACGAGGAATTTCTATTTGAAAATTTTCGCTTATTTAATCTAAGTATGTCTATGATTAAATTAGGCAAAGAATTCTGTTTTTAAAAACCGGTGATTAAAAAAAAAATTATGATTCTGTAAAGGAATGTTTTTTTCGTCACGAAGAGATTAAAGAACTGTTACTTAATTGTAAACAAAAAGAAACTTTGTTTCATTTTTATGTAAGTGGGAAGAGCAGAAAAAGAAACTACTGATCGTATGTGTTAGTTTGTCTAAATGTCTTTGCTTGAATAGTATATGATTTGTAAAATTATACTATAATAATTAAATTACAATAATAGTATTGCAATATTTTTACGAAGTTCATAAACTTTCTGTTAAAAGACACAGAGAAACACATAACAAATGTGATTGAAAATGGGTTTAAAGTTTGTTTGCAAAAAAAATTAGATCTTTTCAAAATTTATTCGAAATAGTTTGTGTGTCCTTGTCAGAAAATAATGTGATATTTTCAGTAGAAAAATGGTGAAGATAATTTTCCTAATTTATGTTAATTTGCGGCCTCGGCCTGAAACCCGAGAAAAAAAACCTGTGTTTTCATCTTTTCTTGTACTTGCTAACAGAAATCTTTGTTTTATCCACTCTCAAAATTTCTATTATTAAATATGGTAAATATTAACTTTTAAAAATAGAGGTATGAAATTCAAGAAGAGTTGTGAAAAATCTATATAAATAAAACGTGCATTTTAATATTTTCATTTTTCAAATATAGTGAAAAATGATTTTTCAATATATCAGTAATATGCCAAACTGCAGTCCATGTGTCAGGAGGTTGGATAAAAAAGTTTTGTTATAGATTGTGCTTGCGACATATATTATGTGACACCATTAAATGAAAAATTTAAAATTTTCATCACTGAAATCTTTTACGTTCTTCCTAATTCGTTCTAAAACGTTTCAATTTGTGTAAAGTTCTGTGATTAAAGTTTTGACGAATGGCGTTCTTAATCGGATCAACATTAAATGACTACGTTTAAAATTTTTATTTGTCATATGTTAAGCGTTCTTCCTATTTTGCCCAAAAAATCTTTAAAATCGAATAACTTCTTTTAACGCATGCTTTCAATTCCATTGTAAAATAACGGAAAAACAATTTTACATCGGCTTAAGATTATACTTTTTAACGTCAGCGATTGACATAAGAAAACATTGAGATAAGCATTGACATAAGAATTCGCAAAAGAAAATATTGTTTCCATCTAGCGGTAAATATGGAGTCAAAAGAGATTAAATGTCAGAAATTTAGTATAGGAACTATGTTTGTATTTCAGAAAAAGACAGAAGCAATTTATATCTTCTAATATATATTTTTGTCACAAAAAATTAGAGACACAGTACTTTTTACACAAAAAGGAATTACATCAAAAAAAAAAAAAAATCGCGGAGCGTGCTGTATAAAATTTCAAAACACAGTGTCACATCTTAAGCAGGTCTCAAAACCCGACAACAAGCGACACAGCGCGCGGCTTAGGAAACAATTCAGACCTGTTCTTTGTTTCGAACAAGCTAAGAAAGAAAAAAATTGGATGGAACTACATAATTTGCCTCTTAAGTCGACTGTTGTCTCCTGTGTCGCCACAGTGTGCGGCCTGCTTTTATCCAGTCGAACGTCAGTATACTCGAAACCTGCAACCGGTCATATCATATTCAAAAGTCACACTTTTAATCCAATCAGCAGTATAATCCTCTATTCTTCAAAAAGTGGTTCTCAGTCGGCATTGTGCTAAGTCAACTGTGACGTCCCAGTGACGTCCTAAGATAATAGTAATTCCGGGAAAATATGCTTCCTACAATAGCAGCCAGGTTGCATGTGGAGTCCGAGTCGGGTAACCCGATTTTACCCGAACACGGCCAAACTCACCGTTTCAGTCGGTTTGGGTTAATGCTAATTGTTTTCTTTGTGGGTCGAGTTGACTTAGTTTCGGGGTACGGCTGGTTTGGATACGATTCTTAATATAAGAATTCAGATTGACGCAATTTTTCAGTAAAATCTAGAATATGTTTTAGATAAAAAAAATATATATTTGAATATTAATGAGTATATGTATATATGGTCATTTTTCAACATAAAAAATAAAATTGATATTAAGTATATAATTGTACAACAGTTTTCGATAATTGTATTAAAATATGGATTAATATTCTTCCATTTCAAGTTTGGTTTGGGTTAGGACTTAACTATTTTGGGTTCGGGTTTCAGTCAGATTTTGGGTTGATATGAATTTTTTTGTCGGATTCCGGTCGGTTTTCGGGTTGACAAATCTTTTTGGCGGATTCGGACTGGGTTTTGGTTTGACTTTGAAGAAATATTTCGGCTTCAGTGACTCGACCTGTGCAGCACTCTCATTGGATATATCTAAAGCAATTACTTCGCGCATTCTGTATCAATACTTTCCCACGAACAATGACTCGGAAATATATGAAGCGCTATACCTCTCTATAATTCAGCAAATATAGATGTTTCCAAAAAAGAGGTTTAGAAGTTTTACGGCACTTTTTATATACCATATATACCTACAACTGATTACTATTTGTTTCAAATACATTTACGAGAGATAGAGAAATATTTAATACTTTTTCTTAAGATAATTGTTTGTTTTTAGAAACTATTTTACATATTTTACTCTCTCAAGTTTGTCAAGACTCTCAAGTTGGAGTATTCTAGAACGACGTTTCATGACGATGAATGTTTCAAAATATGACTGTAATAGTTGTAGAAAATTTAAAAAATTCGAAAATACTATTCGTATATTGAAATAATAAGTAAAATATGTAAAATAGTTTCTAAAAACAAACAATGTTCTTCAGCGATAGTATTAAATTTTTCTCTATCTCTCGTAAATATATTTTGGCCAGGACGTTTGGATCTACCCAGATTCATAATTGAATATCATTCATATCTGCAGCATCATAGATTTCCGAGGATTTTTCTTACAAAATTTACCTTTCTTATAAAGTAATTTAGTGTCGCAATAAAATTTGTTTACAATTAGATTTCAAATGTGATTGATATATATGTACGTGAGTGTACACACGATCTTTGGCAAAGATAAAATATTAATTGAAAGTGAACTATTTTTTTCGCTTTACAATATAGTTAGATGATTTTGATAACGTTTAATGTTTTTAATATACTGGAAATACTGCTATATATTTTACTTTTTAATACAATTTTTAAATTCTTTACTTTACGTGCTTTCAATTAGCTAGTAGAATACCTATTAACTTTAATCTGCGATCTTTGCTTAATGGAATGTGTAAGAACGAACACAGGTATAAATATGAGCACCCCTCCCCAAGTGAGGTGCTGAAGACTAGCGGCCAGAACTGTAGATGACGCCATTTGTTGATATGAGATAACAGAGAGCAGTTGGAACCATTCATTCAAGTAGTGTGGATGCAACGTGAATTATTGTGCGAATTGATGTTTGTTCTGGACTGCAAACTTTTGACAGCTATCTGAAATCGTTTACTTTTCATGTTATTGTGGTTAGTTTAAAATAATTTGACAGTGATATTCGGAAAGCGGAGATTCTAAGCTACTTTTAGAAGCATTCCTTTAGTCGCGCACGTCTTTAGGTTACATGTGCCATCTTTCTTAGGTGGGGTTGGTGTAAATATGAGCCCCCATATAAAGGCGGCTCATAATTACACCACTTTTTCTCTTAAACAACATAATTTATTTCAATAATTTTTTTTACGTGAAAACAGCAATTACCTACATTATACACATTACCAAATATATTATAAAAAACCTAACAAATGCTTTGAGGTAAAAGAACTTTAAAATTACCTTAGATGTAGGTAATAATAACTTTATAGATATTTATGAGGGCATTTTATTATCTATAAATCTTCAAAGCTTTATTTTATAATATATCTGGTAATGTGCGTAATCTAAAATAATGGCGTAATGCCAGGGGGCAGGGGTGGCAAAATCAAATGTCTTATAATTAAAAAAAAAAAAAAAAAAAAAAAAAAAAAAAAAAAAAAAAAAAAAAAACATCGACCCACGAAACGATACGATTCATTATCGGACACATCAGATTACTGTGATCCGCCCCTTGTGGACAGCAAAGATGATATCAAGCTGGATATCAACGCTGGGGATAAACCAGACTCGAGTGATGCAACTTGCATCTTTTGTTATGGAAAGTTCTCTGAAGACACTCGCAGAGAAGTGTGGGTTAAATGTGTTATGTGTCAAATAAGTGCGCACTTAGATTGTGCCGGTGCTGTTTGCGATTTCTGTAAAAAAAATTGTAATAAATAAATTATCTACCATTTCGTATTGTTTTATCCTGTTTTAAAACATTTTAAACTATTTTTTGCGACTTTTTTGGAGAGGGCCAATATTTGCCCAATATTTTTTTTTTCTTGTGATTTTTTAAAAGTTTTTTGTAAAACTTCTTTTTTCGAATTGAAATATTTGATATTAATCATTGTTTTGCTTCCTCTTATTTAGTAAACTTGTTATAGTTGTGAATGAAGGCAAAAGTTCTAGAATTTTTGAAAAGGAAAGTCATTTCAAGAAAAATACAATAGAGGGTGCCCATATTTACATCTTTTCCTCAACTGTTTTAAATGAATAGCGGTGCATATACAAGAAAGTACAGATATAAAGCAATTCTTTATTTTTAGATATTCTAATACAGACAGAAATCCGGTAACATTTTCCTGAAATGTCTTTTAAATCTATTTGAAAGGCTATATGCCGAAATGTAGCATTCTAATTTTTCTTTCATTCGAGTTTTTCCTATAACTTCTGAATTTACAGTGACAAAAATATTTGATAATACACATGCCTGTGATGCGAAAAAATGGAAAGAGAAATTTAAACAAATTCTATTGAAATGAAATTTATATCAGAGGAGCCTCTGCAACACATTTTCCATGATTGAATGCGACATATGTACTTCCCAGAATTTGGCGTTTTTATCTTCTTTTTCATTATTTCTACAGTTTCATTTAATGACATTTTTTTATTTATATATTAAAAACTTCAAAGTCAAAATATATTACAATAAAGTTATTCATGTTAATGTGAATATTTGTTTTAATAAAGTCATTATTTTTCAAAGCTGTATAAATACAGTAGCTTGTTCTTGACTTCGTTTTGTATAACTATAGAAGCTTTTAGTTTTAACATGAAAACTTGGAGATGGAATCATGTAACATTAGACAGGGTAGTTCAAAATGGATATTATGTCGATTATCTTATAAAACTTTGGTGATAAAATCCTATTTCCAACTACAAAATATATTTAAATCAATATTTAGACATGGCCTTTGTTTTACAAGAGATTGTATAGGTATCGAAATACAAAATGTGATATTTACAGTCCCTACAGTGTATTACTATGAATTATATTTAGAAAAATGTTATCTTGCATCTAAGAAGGATAAAAAAAAAATAGAATAACTTTTGTATGATTAAAACTTTTCGAGTTATGATGTTTTGAATTTAATGGATTTTCAAAATTTTAACAATTTTCAACAATTTTATACCGTCAACATTTCCTGACATTAGAAACGAAAAAACGTCCTTTTAGTATAAAGAAATGCTATTATTTTTTTTTTTGAGTGTGAAACGTCAGTAAATGTTGGTTGTAAAAAAATAAACTTTTTAATGGCCTTCTTGGAGTAACATTTTTCAAAATATAAGTTATAGAAAAGAAGAAACATGTAGAAAATCAGATTTTTTTTTTTACATACAGGTTTCACTTTTTAACAAACGCGATATTTAGAAGCTGTACTTTTTGCAAATTAAAGTATATTTCTATCATCTACAATTAAAGCGATAGTCATCATAACCTCTATTTTAAATCACACCATATATTTAAAAAATATTTACTTATATCTTAATGCAGGAAATGTATTTTTACGGACATAAATGATGTAGAATTTATTATTTACTGAACAAACAAGCTGCATCAATTATATTCCATGCGAAATTACATCATCATTGAAATTGAAAATCAACAAAGATCAGGAAACTAAAAAAGTCGCATTCTTTTAAAGCTGTAGTATTACATTTATAAATAAGTTATGTTTTCTATATCAAAAGGGCGTTTGAGGTTAGTTCAGAATGTTATTTAAATGAGGAGTTGAACAAAATTAAAGTGATTGCATATGAAAATGGTTTTTCAAACAAATTTATTAATAAGTTAATTTATGAGTACAGAAATAAACAAGCTACAATAGTTAAAAAAGATATGCAATCTTCAAAATTCTACAGTATAGATTATATCCCGCATCTGTTTGAGCGGATTAAATACGCATTAAAGAAATATAATGTAACTCTTATCGCTAAACCCCCAACCAAGCTTAAATATTTGGTACATAGAATGATCGACCCTATTGATAACCGAGATAAATCTGGCATTTATATTATTCCTTTTAAAGTTAATGACAGTTCTAAAATATATTCATTTACAGGCATGACAACTCGCAAATTAAAAGAAAGGATTAAAGAGCATACAGCTGATATGAAAAAAGGTAAATTATCCACTGCTTTATCCAGATTAAATCAGGCCAAAGATATTGATGTATTTTTCAGTAAAGCTAAAATAATTTCACGAGGTTCACAGTATAATAGTTGCATAATCAGAGAGTCCCTAGAGATTTTGAAAAGAGGTGATAATGCATGTAATGATGTATTATCTTATCAGATCCCTCGTTTATGGTACAATATGCTGGGTATCACTGGGGTTTTCGGTTTCTCTTGACCCACCCCAGCTGGTAATGGTATCATCCGGACTTCAGTCACCCCCTTCATTTCATGTCTGTTTGGTTTCGCCCATTTCTAGCCTGTCCAAAACGCGCCATTTCGGAGCAGCGTCTCCTCGACTGCTTGTTGTTCATTTGAGGAAGGCTAATGTTTAGCCGAAAGCTCATGAAATTTTAACATCTTACAGTTTTAATGTTTTGAAGCTGTATTTTGATTTATTGCACCTCGATAGTAACGTAACTTATCAATGTGTTTACATTGTGCTTTATAAATATTTTATTGGGTGAATTTGACGTTCGTATTATATAGATTTTTCTATATATTTTTATTTATACAAAGAGATTATTAATATGAGTAATAGAGAAAGCAAGTAGATGTGACGTCAGCAAGTGATTATATCGTCATATGAGTTTGAGGAAAGTATTTGATTTGATTTGATAGCCTAAGAGGAACTGCTCAGACTAGTAGAAGTCTGTAGAGCATTGTGTCCCTCCCGGTCCCCTTTATTAAGGTCTTAAAAAAATACAATCTACAGCCGAAGCTGGACCCGCCGTTAAACGCGACAAGGAGCGGGATAGAATGTTTAAAACAAATACAAATACAAACTATGGTCAACGACCAGATCATATATTAGCCGGCCCTGCTAGGGAAGGACCCTTTTCGCGACAGTTAGCAGGGACTGAATAGGAGTTGTGCATTGAGTGTGGCAGCTGACGGCTACTAGGTAAGATTAGAGAGTTCTGTCAGAAAAATATAGATTTTAAGTAGCTTTCTGTTTAGGGTGTGCCTCCTTAGAATATTAGGAAGCCATTCCTTGGGAGGGATTGCAGGCTTCTTAATATGCCACTGTGCTGTTAACGGACAGGTGAAATAATAATGGGGAGCCGACGCCTCAGCGCCACACTCGCAAATGAATGTGTCTGCACATTTAAATTTGTAGAGATATGTTCGAAACGGACCGTGCCCCGTGAGAAATGCTGTTGTGTGTGCGGAGAGGTTGTAATGTGTTATTAAGACTTTCGGTATTAAATTATATGTGTGTCGGCCTTTGCTGCTGTTATCCCAGGTTGATTGCCATTCCGTGAGTATATTTGCTTTAAGTAAACGTTTTATGTATGTGGAAGGAATTGGAAGATGAATGTCAATGTGTGGTTTAGCTGTTGCTTCCTTTGCGAGTGCGTCCGCGATTTCATTACCTTGAACGCCCGTGTGCGCTGAAACGTGGCCAAGAGCTACTCTATTTAGAAGGGACTTTAACTTAAGTTTGATTTCTAGGATTAGCGGATGTTTGGTTCTATGGGCATAGATAGCCTGCAGACCCGATAGACTGTCGCTGTAAATTTGGACAAAGGGGTGTGTGGTGTTTGTCTGGATCCAGTCCAGGGCTTTTAGGATGGCATAGAGTTCTGCCTGATAAACAGAATTGTGGTCATCTAGTCTGCAGGCCCACTGATGGGTGACGGCATTCCTTTCCGTGGCGCAGAATGCTGCTGCCACACCGGTGACTGTTCCGGACCCATCAGTGAAGACAGTAATCCTAGAGGATGGGGAGAAGGAATTAAGATTGGTGTTTACTTGGAAGTGAGATGTCTCATCGGAGGGGTGTATCTACCATCCTGGAACTTTGTGCTGTATTTTGGTGTTTGGAAGGAATTCGCTTGCAGTCGGTTCATGTTTAAGGTGGAGAATACGTCCCTTGGTGTATTCATATGCGAGTATTTTGTCTATTGGTGGTATGCCGGTTATGGTATTTAGCGCATCCGTGGAGATTGTTTTGTAGCCTCGTGAGATTTGTAAGAGAAACATTCGCTGTAGTGAGATCAATTTTTGTTATTGCTTGTTTTGTTAAGTGTCCCCCCCATATGCTTGCCCCGTATGTTATTATTTTCTCTACTATGGTGTGATACCATATTTTAAGCATGAAGTTGCTAATACCCCATGTTTTTGACGTCATTTTTAGTGAGTTGTGGTGAAAAATTATGAGTTTTATTTTAAGTTGATGAAGATGTGCTAGCCAATTTTGATGCTTATCAATAGTTATGCCTAAAAGTGTGAGGTATGGAACATGGTGGACACTGGTGCCGTTGACGCGGATGATTGGGTTCCTGCCACGCAGAAGGCATGGTTTTGCAAATGTCAGTGCTTGAGATTTGCCTGGTGAAAGTTGTAGGTGTAGGGATTTCAGTAACTGGCAGAACACAGGGAGAGCTGAAGCTGCCTCTTGCTCCAAATTCAGACGGATGCGGCCCGAAAAAATAAAGGTGAAGTCGTCTGCGAACGCGTAGATGAGGAAACCTAGTTTATCTAATTCTTTAAGGAATAAATTTGCTATGAGCAGCTATAGAATGGGTCCGAGGCAAGAGCCTTGTGGTCAACCCTTTTCTAAATTGTGTGTTGAGGTGCCTGCACCCCAGTTGATTAGAACGCTGCGCTGGGATAAGTAGGAGCGGATGACTCCAGCAATATTTCTCGGGCAGTTGCGTACTTGTAGTTGTTGTATTATGTCGCGCCATTCCACGTTGTCGAAAGCCCCCTGTATATCAAGTGAGACGAGGGAAGTGTAATTTCCACGGGCAATGCTATCAGCGCAGGAAGTCATGATAGCATGAAGGGCTTTTTCGCAAGATCTGCCCTCTTTGAACCCAAATTGTCGCGGGTGCAGGATATTGTTAGTTTCTAGAAAAAAGGTCAATCGTTGGACCAGGAGCTTTTCAAGCAATTTTCCTAGCGTTGGTAGTAGGCATATCGGCCGGTATGAGCGCGGTTCAGAGGGAGACTTCCCTCGCTTCAGGAAGTATACTACTTCCCCCTGTCTCAGGACAAGTGGAAAGTAATTATGAGAGAGGCAAAGACTTGACCAGTCTGTGAGTAGTTGTGGTAGAATTTTGAATATCCGTTTTAACAGTCGGATGTCTATAGCATCGGGGCCTGGTGCTTCTTTGTCATTTAGTAAATTAAGGGCCATTCTTAATTCAGTCTTTGTGAAGGGCTTGTCTGGTGGTGCTGTGAATTCTATGTCCTCGTTATCGTGTTGTGGGTATGCTGTCTTGCCAAAAACCTGATCTGTAAGGAATTCTAAACTGTGTTGTCTGGATGCTTCGCTGGGAGGCAGTTCAAGCTTGATTTCATCAGGAGTGAAATATTTTCCTGTGAAAAATTTTTGCGATGTGCCGAAAGGTTTGGACTCACTGCTACAGAACTTCCTCCACGCTGCATTCTTGGTCAGAAGGACACTGCGCTTGTACTGCGCCGCAAGCTTCGAATATCTGGCACCCAAGACCTTTAGCTCAACCGCATTTTGGTCGAGTTGTCTGGTTGCCTTCATTTTCCGCCTGAGTGCCGTAATTAGGTTTCTCTGTGCCTTGAGTTCGGGAGTCCAGAAGGAGAACGAGCGCGTTTTCTGACTGTTTTTAGTCGTAAGCAAGCACTTGCTGCTAAACGGATTTCTTCTATGAATTTGGTAGTGAAAGTATTAATTTGTTCTGTGTTGTTGATATTGTGAAGTTGTTCAGATAGTGCCTGTTTCCATGCTTTTAGAATTTTGTCAAATTTATGGACCTTACCCCTCGAGGTGTTAAAACGTCTTCTCAACGTGTAAAGTGGAGTTGTCTGATATGTGAAATGTATGTATTTGTGATCAGAGGCACTATAAATGTCTATGACTTGCCACTGAGTGATTCTTTGAAGTGTCTGTGTGTTCGTGAGTGTGAGGTCTGGCCAGCCTCTGGCAATGACTTTACCTTTTGAGTTTACTTTTACGAAGGTTGCCTCTGAATTGTTGACATTTGCAATTGCTAGGTTATGTACCACTAAGTGTTCTGTGAGGAATTCCCCACGGAGGTCCTCCCGTACACAATTCCACAGGGCAGAATTGGCATTGAAGTCTCCTCCGCAGATGAATGCGTGTTTTTGTGTGATTAGATGGCTCCATTCTTCCATTGACTCCTCGAAATCGACTGAAGGCGCCGCATAGGTCGACCCTATGATGGTCTTGCCTTCTTTAGCGTTAATAGTGACAAAGGCACAGTGATTACCCGTGTAGAGGTGCGAGTACACTAGCTCAACATTCCTAATGACCAAGTGTGCGCTGTTTTTTTTGGAGGGGAAAATTGCCCATGATGTTGAAAAAACCCCGAGAGTTGCATCTTTGGTGCAGTAGGCGTCCTGTAGTAGTGCGATATCAATAAAATTTTGAAGAATGTGCTTCTTTGCACTGTCATTTGCTGCTTTGCAGTGATTTAAGTTAATTTGTAGGATATTTAGTTTGCCTAAAGATGGAGAGGGAGGTGCGTGAGACATCTCCGTAAGTATGCTTGACTTTTAAATTAAAAGTTAGTTTAAGATTAAAAATTAGTTTGAAATTAAGAGTTAGTTTAAGATTATAAGTTAGTTTAAGATTAAAAGTTGGTTTAAGATGAAAAGTTACCTGGGTGGTTGTAGCCGTCAGACTGCCAGTTGTTGAACTGAGTACCTGAACGTCCTCGTGGATGAAGGCTAGAACTAGGCAATGTGGGGGACGTCTGGAAGGGACTGTAGCCAAAGTGCGCTTCTGGATATGAAGGTGGCTGGTTTTCAGGGAGATAAGGCTCCGGTAGGTGGGCTCTTGGAATGAAGATGTCGTCTAAGCGTTCCCTTTCCCTGGTGTATAGAGTTCTGTAAATTTCACAGCACGAGTCCGATGCTTTGTGGTCGGTTTGATATTGTGTTTCGTTGTATTCGTTTGATTCGCAGCAGTTGATACAATCTGGGTCGTCATCGCAAGAGCGTCGAGGGTGTTTTTGCCCGCAGTTTTCGCAGAAGGTGTTGTTCTTGCAATATTTTGTCGGATGTTTAAAGCTTTGAAAGTTTCGGCAACGCTGTATGAAGGTGTGTGGGCGAAGTTGGCAATTTCTAAAGCCCATGGTGATGCCCCCATCTGCTATCCCCATCCGGCCCAGCGTCTGTGGCATCAGTATTATCCAGTCCTTGTCATCTTCAGAATGTTTATTTTTGAGGGCAGTTAGGATGCTGACGTCACCAGGCTGTACCTTGTATGTTGATTCAAAGGTCTCCATGATTCTTTCTTTTGTGACTGTGTCTGGGACGCCTAGAAGGATCATTTTGTGGTGGTCCGGGGCTTTGGTTACGAAGTTTAGCTCGCTGTTCAAGTGCTTGTTTTTTTGCAGGTCCCTTATCAGGGTTTCCTTGTCGTTCTCTGTTTTACACAGGATTTCCAGGTGAAATCTTCCTTGCGTCACTTTTTCAAGAATGATTGGGCTGGTAATCTGGTGCTTCGCGAAAATGTTGTCAATTTCCTTCCCTGATTTTCTAGAGCAACCCCTTACTACTATGGTTCTCCTTTTCCTTCTGTCTGTGAACTGTTGCTTTTCAGTGGTTGGGGGTCTTACTGGCGGCTGCACTAGGGATTTAGGAAGGGTTTGTTTAGTGGCTTGGAAGATGGCATGTTCGGTGGATTCATCTAAAGTACTTTGCGCTAGGATACTGCAATGGTTTTTGAGGGTCTTTTGCTTTTCTACTTCTTCTAGTGTTGTTCTCACTACCACGGCTATGTCTGCAGGCGTTGGGGTGACGGTTTTTAAGTTGTTGAAATCTGCTCTTAAGCTATGGCATTGCTCTTCAAAGCAGTGGTTTCTTTCTTGTAATTGTGTGATTCTAAGGCGCTGTTCTTCTTGCTGTTTTTTAACTGTTTTATCGATTTTTATAAGTGTCAAACGCAGATTCTTTATGTATGTTAAACATTCATCCTTGGTATCTGAGGATTTCATCTTATTCAGAATGTTCTTCCCATTTCTCACAAGGTCCGAAATTTGGTATTCTTCTGCTGTTGATGCTATTAGCACCATGCTTGGACTACGTGAAAGTGTGGTGTCCTGTAGCATACTTTGGTCTGTTGATGACATTATAGAAAGAGGTTCTGGAACTTAACTGCTAAGGCTTTCACAAAATATTTATATTTATATAAGTAACTCAATAAAAGAGGCGATCTTTGGGCCGCCGCCACTCGCCGCTCCGGAATTGTGCCGTCCGCCACTGGTATAGCAGCATGTGGAGAATTAAATTTAGAATAAAATAATTTGGAATAAGGAGGGGTTGGAACTGCAAAAAAGGAGCTTGCCAGGCCCCGCCACTGCCTAGGTTAAAGTTACTGTAAATCTTAAAACATCTAAAGTGATGAGCCATTAACTTCTATACGACGAGAGAAAGGCTGCAAAAATTACTAGAATCTTATTCTAAAGAGAGAATTTATTGATTTTAGTGAAAATGCGTTTTGTGGAGAGGAGATGCGAAGGTTAAACAATTGTAGAGGATAGCCCTGATGAAAGGGTCACGCCTGAGTCCAGCCCACTGAGCCAGTAAATGATTCAGTATTTGAAAATGGATTTAAAAAAAAAATGGATGCGGGTAAAAGTTAAAGATAAGAGCCATGAGGAAAGTATTGAATCATGATAAAAACGCGATTATGGAAATATTGGCATATTTTAACATTTTGAAGGTCTTTATACAACATATTTCCAATTCAACGGCCGAATAGATAGGGAAACAATGTTATTACTCCGACTTAACTCGGGCCGTTGAAGTGGTTAACTTTAAAATTGATTTTTTTAATATCGCATTTAGTCCACATGACGGGTATTATTATGACATAGCATAATAGCGGGTTTCGCCCGCTATAGCACCAGTTCCGATCTCCAAAAAAAACGAGAAAAATAGACCAGAAAATTTTTACCTCATAAAACTAATCGTTGGGGGCCACCCATCATGGATATGCACAATATAAAATATGAAAATAAAACATGTGTAAACTATTTACAAAATGCATTGCAATTCGAATAAAATCGTGGCTTTATGACGTCATAAACTTTAAATGCACTGTTACTGAATTGTGTAAAATAAACATCCTTATAACTCCAAAATTATTAATTATATTAACTAACGGTTTGCTGCATCGAATTAAGCGTCTCATTTCCAATTAAAATATATCTTTGAAATGAAATTTGAATGAAATACAGGGTCATGAAAAATTGAAGAGCGTAGAAAATATGATTACAAATATCTCGGCAACTAATTATCGAATCGACTTCATTATTTATGCAAAATTTATGTTTTTTATTGTTTTTTATGTTCACTCCTTAAAATAAACAATTTCGAAAATTTTTATATACCTTTTATCAGAACGAGTAATTCGAGAGTCCGAAAAAATTAGTTCCGGATAATCCAGGTTACTGAAATTCAATAAGCTTCTTCCCATTATTACATACTAAGTACGTACCAAATTTCAATTCTCTATCTGAATTTGTTTGGGAGATAGAGCGCTTACAGACACGCACACATACACACACACAGACACGTAGACAGACGGGCGGAAAAAAAATTTCTGTAAAAATATAATTTTCGGAAACTCCAGTGTCTGAAACGTGTAAATCCGTCAAACATTTTTTTTTCGATTTTAAAACGATTACAAGACTTACCCTATATTACGTATGATGCGTAAAACTAGGCTAGTCGCCTGAGGGGCGCCCGGCGCGTCTTCGACCACCGAACCCAAGTCTTGAGGGACTTTTAACGCGCACGACCAGATTTGTCTCTCCGTATGCGCTTCGGCGGTCGGAGGACAGCCACATGCGGATCCCCCGAACTTTTAGACCCATGTATGGACGACATAGGTCGATGCGATGCGCGGTGGATCCCATTATCAAAGGAAACCTCAGTGAAATACTTGGGGATGGGCCGGTGTTCCCTAACAGCTTCGGAGCTGGACACGCATGAGGGAGCCAGGCCCTAGGCCTTAAGTCGGGTTTTCCCGACCCGCCCTTTCTTTACCATAACTCGAGGGATGTGGAGACCTACAAAGGTAAATATGATGGGTAAGTAAAACATGACTTTTTTTTCTTTTGGAAAATGAAATTTATTTGGATTTATTAAAGGAAGGATAAAGTGTTTTGAAAGGAATATTAAACGAAACCCTTTGTGCGATCTTCGAGCACACTTACCCACTTGTTAATTTAATCATGACATCATTTTCACTACGACAGGTGAAATACATTACTGAGATTTTCCCACAGAAGATAGGTTTCATATATTTTACGCAATGAAAAATGACCGGTGCTATTATAGAGATTATTTTACATTTATGAATGAAAATGTATGTTTATGGTATCAATTTTTCACCATCAGAAGCATTCACCGTTTTGTGATAAGTTCCCCAGATAAAATTTTAAGATTGTTATCGTAAGTTGTTGTTATGGATACATAATTTTTAATTTACAATGAAATTTTCATACGTGATTTTAGATCATTGGGTCATTAAAAAAATGTAATTGACGAACTCTTCTTTAGATGAATAAATATTGTATGTTCTCAATTTTTTTATTATTACAAGCTCATGCTGTTTTTAATTGTTATCGTTTTTAACTTATGTATGAGTACAGTGGTCAAATTTGGCAACATCTAAATTTTATCACAAGAATTCAAATAAACTACGTAAATTAGATGTTGCAGTATCACAAGACGTTTTTTCTTTTTCCGAATGAATTTAAACCGAAATATGAATTATAAAGAAACACTCACACAATTTGGAATTGTTTTGGCAATTTTTGTGTTCTCAGGTTGCGACTACGTCAAATTAGGCAAAAAGCACGATGTTTTCGCAGTATTTAAATTCCTCTCCGAAAAACTCATGAAGTGTGCTTGGTTATCCATTTTGACAGAAGTGTCATATTTCTGTACTCTTCTGTTACTTACACTGCTACGAAGATCAGTTTCATGGGCAGATACTTGGATAATACACGTAAGTAATTTATGAAAAAAAATATTTCTACTGTATCTATTTGGTAAATGAACCTAAATTAAAGTTGTTGATAAAGTTGTAAATTTTAATTAAAGTTGTTGATGTTACTTCACTAAAAAAAGTTCTTCCTGTATAACTTGAGATCTCTTTTGAAGTGAAACATTTTTCTTCAGAAGCTAATTATTGTTTTAATTAAGAGATTGTATTTTTAAATTGATCTCAGACTGTGCTTGCTTGTATTATCCTTTAAATTTGTTGTATGATTGATTAATTTCACACTTCCATAATTTTCGGAACTTTGTTACTTATCATTTTAGTGTTAATGCTCGGATGCCCGGAGATAATTCCTTAATAATGACACAGATAATATTAATTATAATAAACCGTAGAAAATGAAACAGATGTAGCAGGCACAATGGGGTTGGCGCGATTTTCTGCACCATTTTGGCAAGAAAATCTCGTTTTCGAATACCTGTTAGGCCTAGCGTACGAACACAGAACGTTAACTTTATTTGACACAGATGTCATATACGCACCACATTGGCGCGATTGCAACAAAATGGCAATATTATGCCTCACATGGTAAACCGGTTATTTTGTTTATATTGTTATTTATTTACTTTTCTTTTTTAATTTAATTCTATAAATTGTTTTTATTATGCATGTTCATATTTATTTAGGTACTTCTCAACTATCCCGTCAACCACTTTTCATAACAAAAAACTGTCGCCAAACTGTAACGCCAAATAAACGAGAGAACGTTGCCATTGGAATATCAAAATAAATAAATAAATAAAATATAAGAATTTAGGGACACAATTGTTATTTTAATTAATGAAATAACTACTAAATCAGTAAAACATAATGAAAAATACACGCAAATGTCGAATTAAAAACCACTTGATGACATAAACACGTATAATGTTTCTGACATCAAGTAAATGAGACTGCATTTTTGGCGTTTAATCTTACAATTTGGCGATAGTTTTTTGTTATGAAAATGATCGTCGGGATAATAGAGAAGTACCTTTATTTATATCAAACTATCTATTTATTTTTATATCCTTTTTCTAAATAATAGAAGCTATTTCATTTATTACGTTATTTTATTTTTATATTGAAATAAAAAATCACGTACTATTATTGGGAGCTATTTGTAACTAACATTCAAAAACAGAGATTTCGCCAATTTGGCGGAGGAAAAATTGCGCCAATGTGGTGCGTATATGACATCTGTGCCCCTTATTTTATTATGAAGAAATTCGTTTTATTATACAAAACACACAATTTTGTTATAAAACACACAATTTTATCATAAAAAACATACAACCTGTTCTACCGGATTACCATTCGAAGCAAAACCTCGCAAATATCACTGAGTTGCAAAGACATTTTGGCGCCGAAAGGAAACTCCGGTGTGTCTGCAATATCTGAACCGTGCGGATTTCACCAATTGACGTAATTTATTGAAGCGCGATCAGTTACCTGGCATTGATTTTCACGAAGTTGAAAAATAGCCCTTTGTACTTTTCTGGGCACAGATGTCATATAAACACCACATTGACGCGATATTTTTCCCCCGCCAATCTGGCGAAAAGTTTGTTTTTGAATAGTAGTTACAAATAGCATGCAAAAATAGCACGTGATTTTTTATTCCAATATAAAATTAAAGTAACGTAATAAATGAAATAGCTTCTATTTAAAAAAAAAGAAAATAAAAATAAATAAATGATATAAATAAATATTGATATATGTAACAAAAACAATTTATAGAATTAAAATAAAAAATAAAAGTAAATAAACAGCAATATAAACAAAATAGTCGGGTTACCATGTGAGGTATAAAATTGTCATTTTGTTGCAATCGCGCCAATGTGGTGCGTATATGACATCTGTGCCCTTTTCTGTTATACGGACACCATGCCAAAATGTATGGTAATGCATAATGTATGTATGTAAATGTATGTATGTAAATGTATGTAAATGTATGTATGTAAATGTATGTAAATGTATGTATTAGATGTATGTAAATGTATGTATTAGATGTATGTAAATGTATGCTTGGCGACAATGGTGTCCGTATAACGGAAAAGTACCTAGCCCTGTTTTCTTGACTTCAAATATGTCAATTGTCCGTGAAAAGGGGTGAAAAGCGGGGTTGGCTCGATTGGTACTTACGTATTATCCGTGCCAGTTTTAAGCCAACTGCGCCAGGCATGGAGCCAATATTACTAATTATAGTAACCCTTATATATATTTTTTTCTTGCTACATGGTACATACATGGGTATAATCTACTTTTTTTAGTAGAGGTCATTTCTAAACGTAGTAAGATTAACAAATAGTTAATTTATTTTAGATATTGCCTTCATGAGTAAAATATAAATATTTTATTTGACAAAATAATTAAGATAGATATAGAAAATATAATATTAGCAGTTAGAAACAACATTTTTATACACATTTCATCAAAATTGCGTAAAAAGGTAACGATCGATGGAAACAAATGGATCAAATGGTTGGCAAGCAGCAGAAGGGAAAAATATTTGCCATGTTAAAGTCTATTGCAGAATTATTTCCGCCGCAAAAAAAAAATGTCATTTTAAACCTTTTTATGCATTTACTAAATGTTAACAAAATTAACTTTCTAGAATATGCTATATTATTTACCATTTCTTATATTATTTATTATTCTTTCTTATTTACTATGTTATGTACCATTTATTAATTTTACTAAAATAATGTTATGTACTATTTTTAACAATGTTATAAATTTAATAAACATATTGTTGTGAGCTCGGGGTTCGAAAGGACTGATGCCAATATATAAGAACAATAAAAAGGCTTTATTCACTATAAACAGTGCAATACGATCACAAATATCTTCTGAAAATTACAAGATATTCAGTAATCTTCAAATCCAATAAAAGCGCAGCAAAATTTCACACAGAAACAATGCGTTCAATACGATGTATCAACGACAAAATCGATCCGAGTAACACAGTTCTCAATGCAAAGCCTCTCGTGCGTATTCAATCGCATTTGACAGAGAACTAACTGAATTGAACTGATGGAGGTTCTTATATAGGTTTCGGAGATCTTTCCAGATTATTCCAGAGCTTTCGGATGCCATAAATTACCAGAAGGTGCTTTAAGTCTCGATAGAGTACCCCAAACGAGAAAGGATTCCAATGTAAAGGTATAAGGGGGGGGGGGGGGGGTTGCACAAAAAGTCGCCAAATCCGTCGCCAACTTGGCGACATTTGGCGATATATCGCCAAATTTGGCGACAAAAATAAGTCGCCAAAACCATCGCCAACTTGGCGATAAACCCATTCCTTGGCGATATTTCAATAGACTTCCATTATAAAGATGAGGGTGTAAGGTTGTTTTCCTTGCAAACCATCTGAGGCCTTTAGCATTGAGTTACATGATGCTCAATAGGAAATACATTAATAATACTGCAATTTTCACAATAATAAAATAAAATAAATTTAAACAAATGGAATATTTACAGATATATACAAAATTCATAACAATATATTACATTTTATTTATTTTATATTAATTACCATTTTTAACAATGTTATTTGATAATGTTAAATTACTGTGTTTGAAAACATGATTGGCAACGATAAACAAGATTGGTACTTGGCAACAATTTTTGGCGATCTATCGCCTGGCACGGATAATACGTAAGTACCGTTCGATCTTTGTTTTGTGCCATTTTGGCGAGAAAACCCCGTTTTTAGGTACTTGTTAGGCCTAGCTTGCTAAAACAGCATGTTAGATTTATTTTATTATGAAACAGTTTATTTTATTATAAAACACACACAATTTTTTTATAAACACACACAAATTATTTTATTATAAAACACACACAAATTATTTTATTATAAAACACACACGATTAATTTATTACGAAACAGACAATATTTAATTTATTATAAAACAGACAATATTTAATTTATTATAAAACATGCAGAATCTGTTTCTTCGGGTTTCCATAAAATCTCACCAAAATCGAAAATTAAAAGCATATTCTTAAATTACGTATTAAATGTTTACGTGTTTAAATATTTTTTTGAAAAAGTTCGATTGCGCGGGTTATTTCCTCCTTTTCTTCAAGCTCGCATATCGTTCAATTTTAGAGATGCGGAAAGATGGAAAATACCTGCGCAATTCGTCCACTTTGATCTTTTGGTTAATTCCTTTTTAAAAATACAAATATTAACCATTTAAAAAATTTCACGACTAGAAGTCAATTCGCGCTTCGCGGATCTTTTTTCTACTCCAAAAGTCACTAAATGTCAGTATTTTAGCACAATCTTTTTGCACGTTTTTCGTACTCTCGATTTACATCACGTATAAAACTCTCGAAACATTCGTACGATTAGAAGTATTTTTAAAACAATAAAATCTACAAAGGTTTCGCTCAGAAAGTTAATAGGCGAGAGGCTTTTGCTCATGTTTTTACAACTAAATATCCATATTTTTGCTTGTAAATTATACGCAGGCTTTCGAAATACTATATTTATAACTCATAAAAATTTCAAAGTGTTCAGGCGATAAGAACTATTTTTTAGGCGGGTTCGTAATTATATAAATACGTAGCACATATAGTCGTTGTCTGGTCCATCCGTCTGTCCTCCTGTCTGTCCGTCTGTCCGTCTGTCTGTTCGTCCGTCCGCATATAACAGCACAAAAACTACCCAACCGAATGGTTTGAAATGGAATATATATTATCGTAGCAAAATTTTATCGAGTCATTTCAAATTTTATGAAGATCGAATCAAAACATAAAAATACATTAATAAAAGTTTTGGTACTTACGTATTATCCGGGCCAGGTTTGAGCCAATTGCGTCATGCATGAAGCCAATATTATTAATTATAGTAACCCTTATTATGTTTTCTTTCTACATGTTAACTGCAATTACCGGTTCTTTCGAGCAGTGACAAAGGAAAACAGGAGATCGGGACGGGAGATTTAATGTTTAGCCTAGCTCCTGATTTCAGCACGTGTTTGTGCTCCTTTCTCTTCGAGTTTTGATTGCTAGTAAGTTGGTTGTTTTTTCTGATAGCTGATTTTCTCTCGTATGGGTTGTTTTCTTTCTGTTTATTGTTTACCTGATGACGACTCGGACTGAACCACGGCTAATGTTTCTTCAGATCTTGGAATTATTCCAACTATTTCGCAGTGATCACGGCATTAACGAATTTCGTGTATGTTTGGGGATTCCAATACAACGTGGCTGCTGCATCCAGTCATGTTTTTTTTTGTTTTCATGTTCGCGAAGCGATCATACATGCGGTATAGTGGTCACTGTATTAACGAATTTCGTGTATATTTTGGGATTCCAATACACCAAGGTTGCTGCATACAGTGAGAGTTATTAATGTTTTCATGTTCGCTAAGCGATCATACAAGCGGTACAGTGATCGCCGCATTAACGAATTTTGTGTATTTTTGGGGATCCAATACAACGAGGTTGCTGCATCCAGTGATTTGTTTTTGTTTTTATGTTCACGAAGCGATCATACATGTGGTACAGTGATCGCTGGATTAACGAATTTCATGTTTTTTTTTTATGTTCGCGAAGCGATGATACATGCGGTACAGTGATCGACGCATTAACTAATTTCGTGTATTTTCGGGTATTACAATACAACGAGTTTGCTGCATCCAGTGATATTTTTTGTTTGTTTCCATGTTCGCGAAGCGATCACACATGCGGTACAGTGATCGCCGCATTAACGAATTTCGCGTATTTTTTGAGATTCCAATACAACGAGGTTGCTTTATTCAGTTATGGTTTTTCCGTTTTCATATTCGCGAAACGATCATATATGTGGTATAGTGATTGCCGCAAAAACGAATTTCATGTATTTTTCGTGATCCCAATACAACGAGATTGCTACATCCAGTGATGTTTTCTTTTTCTTTTCATGTTCGCGAAGCAGTCATACATGCGGTACAGTGATCGCCGCATTAAGTAATTTCTTGTAATTTTGGGGATTCCAATACAACGAGGTAGCTGCATTCAGTGATTTGTTTTGGTTTCATGTTCGCGGAGCGATCATAAATGCGGTACACTGATCGCGGCATTAACGAATTTCGTATATTTTTGCGGATTCTAATACAAGGTGGTTGCTGCATCTAGTGACTTTTGTTTTGTTTTCATGTTCACGAAGCGATTACACATGCGTTACAGTGATTTCCGCATTAACGAATCTTTTGTATTTTCCTTTTTTTATTTTTTATTTTATTTTTTTATTTATTTACATTGATCGTTAACTTTTAATGTAATTTTGCTGAAATGTGTATATAAACATTGTTTCTTACTGCTCATATTATCTCTTTCATATCTATCGTTTTAAATTCGTGAAATAGAATAGTTATATTTTAAACATAAATGCAATATAAAAAAAATAATAACAAATCCTATCTGTACCTATGACCCCTGCTAAAAAAAGCAGATTATTCCCAGGCATGCAACAGCTGAAATCTCTCATTGTGCGCATCATTTTATTTATTTATTTACCATTTTTAACAACTTTATGTATTTAATATTATTAAATTACTGTTATGAACATGATTGGCAACGATAAACAAGATTGGTACTTGGCAACCATTTTTGGCGATCTATCTCCTGCCCCGGATAATACGTAAGTACCAAAGTGTTCTTTATTCTATTACATCCAATCGTACGTAATCTATATAATAAAAGCGAAAGTCATGTGACTAAGGAAAACAAATACCAGCACAACACTTCTTTTTTGCCATTTTTACTCAAAATTATTATTTCGAATAAAATTGCATAAAGTTACATTTTTAGACAGATCGTCCATAAAAATTGTTTGCTTGAGGAATGAGTTACATTCCAAAAAGTATAGATTCTGAGATAACTTCAGTGGAAATTATGTTAACAGCCAAATATCTCAATCCATTAGAGTAAATAAAACAAGAGATTCGTTCATTATGCGTCATAAAAGTATTAAACCATGGAGGTAATCATTCGCAAAGCAAGGTGAATTTTGCCGCGCTTTCTGGTGTAAAAAAAGGCATTTGTAAACGTGGCATTCGTAATAAGAAAAAAAAAGGCATGCTTGCCCATTTCGTTCATCGCAGACGATATAATAAGGATGATTTTTTTTACATTGTGAAACTAGTTATAAGAAGAACGCACCTCATATGTTACGTTTAACGTACAATTTCCAACTTTTTTTTTTTTAATATGAAATGACTCGACGCGAAAAAAAGGGAGAAGAAAACTAGTCTTTTTACAACTAATTATCAATTCCTTACAATGACTTGTTGGTACAGCTGTCGCAGACGCAGCAGGGCGCCATTTTGGCGCACTTTCTGGCGAGAAAATGGAGATTTTTATGTCTGCGCAATCCACCGACATAGGCGAGATTTTGCTTTGTACAGCAACCCGGTATATCAGTTTGCGTGTGTTTTATAATAAATTAAATATTGTGTGTTTTATAATAAATTAATCATTGTGTGTGTTTTAAAATAAAATAATTTGTGTGCGTTTTATAATAAAATAATTTGTGTGTGTTTTATAATAAAATAATTTGTGCGTGTTTATAATAACAATGGTGTGTTTTTTTATAAAATAAACTGTTTCATAATTAAATAAAACTAACATGCCATTTTAGCAAACTAGTCCTAACAGGTACCTGAAAACGGAGTGTTACTCGCCAAAATGACGCAAAGCAAAAATCGCGCAAACCCTGGTGCGACTCCGACAGCTATTCCATAACAGACACTTTAAGAGCGTATATTTCACTTTAAAACGACACATTCGGTTTTCATAAAATATAAATATTGCTGTGAACCCAATACGAGGTTTGTTTGGAAAGATTTTCGATTAAAAATATAAATTCTTACAAAACTGGGTGAAAGATATAAAGTGAGACATATTTGGGTATAGCAGTGCATTTCCCAAATTTTCCCTAAAATTTTTCTTATGATGGAAATCGCTGAAGGAGAACTTTCGACTGTATTATGTGTTTTGTAACTAAGCTGGTTTTGCGTCAATGCGTCGCGCACAATTCATCGCGGAACAATTCACCGCGCACAATTCATTGCAGCTTCTATTCGCCGTAGCGTCAATTCGTCGCGGCAACAAATCATTGCAGCATCAATTCGTCGCTGCGTCAATCCATCGTGGTGTCAATTTGTTTCAACGAAAATATATTTGAAGGATATGATGATAAAATTAAAGATAATTTAGTAAAATTATTTAATGATGTAAGATGTTTGTTATAACTCTATATATCTAAAAAAACAAATTATTAAATAATTTTACTACATTATCTTTAATTTTATCATCATAGCCTTCAAAAACTTTTTCAGACGTCGCGACGAATTGACGCTGTGACGAGTTGACGCTGCGATGAGCTGTCGCCGCAACGAATTGACGCTGCGATGAATTGTTCCACGATGAATTGTGAGCGACGAATTGACGCGACACCAACTAGGCCATATCTTAGCACTCTATGTAGTGTATGTATACTGATAATACACAAAAGAATTTGAGTATCTTTCCCGTAATTGCTGAAAACCCGTTTTCAAACGTGTTATGCGATTACTATATAAACTAAAGTTTTATATACGTCCCGCAGTGGCGCGGACGATAAAGCTCGGCGAAAGCCAAGCAGCAGCATCGACCACGGTCACAGCTTGGGAGGGTGCATCGTCTATCCTCTCTCGTCTGTCTAGTTCACTTAGTCTCACTGCTCTCGTTAGCAGTGCTAAACCATCTGGGATTAGAAACAACAACAACAACAGTTTTTTATACTATGTAATACATATACAAATCGATAGATCATATACATTGCTGCGCAAAGGAATTCGGATATTTTTCCGACTATAGATGGAAATTTCTGAAATTGGGTTTTCAAATGTGTTATGCGTTTTCGAGATTGTTTACTTAGATATCTTCTTTCAACTTTTTAAACGGTTTAGTTATACAGTATTCTAGAAGTCTTGAGATGTATTCCACAATCTATATGTTTGATGGAGGATTTTTCGTTCTTGTTTAACACTTTCCAACATTGTTAGAAAGTGTTAATATAACTTGTTTGTCTGTCTGGCCGTGTTCTAATTGCTGTAAATATACTGAAATTGTCATAAAATTGATATGTGATATTGAGGTTCACATTGGACCATGATCGCTAATGAAAATGAAGTGTGTAGCATTTATAGTTCGTTTACAAGGATACTCAAAATTATTCCGTCAATGTAAGAAGATAGTTTGAACTCCGCATTTTAACAGTGTTACACTATTTCCAACATAAGGAATGTGTTATGCATTTCTGATCATTCATTTATAGGCATTTGTACAAGGCATCATTTTCACAAGGCGCAAAAAAACACGCTACCACGTTGAAACAGGAGCAAGATTGTCTTGCTTTCAAAGTGATAGCACGTCTTCTTTGCGACTGATGAAGAAATACAAAGTTCTTCTGAATAGCCTTGCTTATTTCTTAATTTTATGATGTTATTAAGATGTCTTTTACCTTTATTTGCGTATCACACAAGCTTGTTCAATATTTTGATGTATATTTAGTATACTAAGAGAGGTTTGTGGACAATAAATGAACTATATATACAGTAGTACGCAAAGAAATAATTACATTGCCGTTGATGGTTGATAAATGCTGCAAGTGTGTTTTTGGTTGTGCTATTCGTTTTTTACATGAAATAACTTTTAGCTTCATATGGTGTGTATACAAATATTTATATAATATACACGGTCGCACAGAATTATTCAAGTGCAGTTCTGTCTATTGGTAAACATTTTTGAAAGAGAATTTTCAACTATGTGATACGTTTTCTAACTTAATAAAATTTTAGCATGCTACGTAGTGCATATGGAACTCTGTAGATCATATACAGGGTTGCACAAAATAGTTATAGTAATTGCTAAAATGGGTATATTAAATGTGTTATGTGTCTTCTAAACTGCTGATTAAAACCAGGGGATTCAACCCGGGCTTCTCGGATTACATAACATACTGCCCATCAGTATGCAGAACACAGGTGACAACCATTTTTTTTAATTGAAAACTCTAATATATGTTTATGGTTTCGTTCATCTAATGAAACCCTATTAGTCCCGCTTCGTTGTAGTGTGTTACAGAGCCGGTTCTGAGAAACTATATAACTTACAGTCATGAAATTCTGCGTACTTATAGCTGCATACCTACTAAGAAGCTTAAAATCATAAAAATTGAAAAAAATCGTATTATTTTAATATATAGAGATAAGAAACCAAAAATCTAAAAGCCTTTTCCTGTTAAATTTAAACATTTTTCGTTATAGCAGTTGCCAACAATTAAAAATCCACAATAAAACTATTTCTACAATAATTAATTTTCTATTGAAAAATTTCCACGTAAAAAAAAAGAAATAATAAAAAAAAGAAATAAAAAGTTTTACCAATTGAAAACAAGATCAATATAACTTAATATTGGTAATAAAAAGGAAATTTTGAAACATTTCTCAATAATACAAGGAATATGAGTATGTGTAAATATTGAAAGCAGCTTAATATGATGTCATTAGAGAATTAAAAAGAAAATTAATCTGATGTCCAACATTTTGAAGGTCTCTATAAAAAATGTTTAATTTTTAAAATGATTTTTTTAATATCGCATTTAGTTCACATGTCAGATATTATGGCGGAGTATAATAGCGGGTTTCGACCGCTAGCAAACCGGTCCAGATTTTCGAAAAAACGAGAAAAATAGACCGGTAAATTTTTACTTTATAAAAAACATTTTTTTTTAAATGAAATTTGTTTGGATTTATTAAAGAAATGATAAAGTGCTTTGAAAGGAATAGTAAACGAAACCCTTTGTCCAATCTTCGATCACATTTACCCACTTGTTTACATTTAATATGCTTTCAAACTTGGTTAATACGAGCAAAAAGGTTCCGCGTATTAGACCGGGAGGCGGCAGCACAGACAACCACCTCATCGAGTTCGCAGCTGAAATTCCAGAATTAGGTAAAACTCGATTCACATATTAAAACGCAATCGGTCTGCCAAGTCATATTTTGGTGGAAAACACGTGAAAACCCGATTTTAGCGGTTGACTCGTAGGTTTACCATTGTGTTTTCCTGCACCCAGTTCTCCATGTTTTCATACTTTTGGGTGCAGGAAAACGCAATGGTAAACCTACGAGTCAACCACTAAAATCGGGTTTTCACGTGTTTTCCACCAAGATATGACTTGGCAGACCGATTGCGTTTTAATATGCGAATCGAGTTTTAACTAATTCTGGAAATTCAGCCGTGAACTCGATGAGGTGATTGTCTGTGCTGCCGCCTCCCGGTCTATATAAAAGTACTCCTATTAACCATTACTTGTAATACGCATGAAGATAATAAAAATCTTTAAAACACAAAAACATAGTAAAACTAACTACTATTATTAAAGGCTCTAAATATCACAATGCTACAATTAACTTTATAATCATAAAGTTAACATAAAATATGTAGTCTTAACTTAGAGAGTCACTTTCTTTAGACGGGTCTTTTCTTTAGATAAAATCACAGTCCAGAAGTCAAAGCCTCTAAAAACTAGTACTAAGTCCAAAGGACATGCACGATGTACAGTAATACAACTAATCACTTCCTTTTTACGCGAAAAAAAAAAACTCGGCTGACATTGCAATAGTCGCAGCAATTTTCGATCTATTGATTTCATGTATTCTTTGTATTTTAACAGTGCAATAGTAAGCATGAAAAGACTGGTTAATATAGACCAGAGTCCGGATTTAAAGAAAGAAACAAATTTCCTGCTATGAGCCTTCCTTACATGGCTCAATGTTAAATCTTACGAAGAAGTGGTATTGCAAACGTCTTTATCTCCCCTTTCTTCTTTTCATTCTTTCAAGCACTAACTATCATCGTTGAAAGAGAACAGTTTTAGATAATAATTGAATTTATTTCTTAATTCTACCCTTCACTTCATCAAAAATCAGATTGAAATGAACAGTTATTTTGCTCGCATTAGCAGTTTCCAGATTTTGTGTCTCGTAAAAAGCGTGAAAATCTTAATATTATTTAACTGAGATTAACGTGCAAATTGCTCGTTTTAGCCGTGCTCGTATCAAACGAGTTTGCCTGCATATAGTTTTTTGAAAATGCTAGAGAAAACAGATAAATAGCAAATAACTTATTATATTCTCATTGCAAAAACTAAATTAGCGTATCCACAATAATACCAATTTATCATAATACGATTATATGTAAAGTTGCCATGTATTTATATAATACGCAAGTGAGGTGACGATTCTGGGCAGAACCCATCCATCTAACAGCATATTCCTATCAAATTAAAAAAATTAAACTGCCAAAATTAAAAATCCGCAATGAAATTCTTTCCACAACAATTAATTGTCTATTGAAAGATTCCCACGTGAAAAATAAAAATGAAAAAAAAAACTTTCAAGATTGAAAAAAAAATGAATATGTCGTCATATTGGAAGTATAACAAATTTGCAGAGAGTTCTCAATAACACAAGGAATATAAATATGAGGAATTACAGATAGAAGATGAGTATGAGGTCAACAGGTGAATATATAACATCATATGAGTTTGAGGAACGTATTGTATCGTGATAAAAATCTGATTATGGAAATATTGGCATATTTTAACATTTTGGGGTTCTGTGAATTCGTTTTCGCTATCTTTAAATCTATTCCACATACGTATATACGTGTGTGAAAGCATGTATATTAGAATTTAAACAAATGTTCAGATCCCCAGAGCTCATTCTTAGTGAAGAACTGAAATGAAGATTTCAGATTTTTTTCAAAAATACTAGGGGGCTCTGCCCACTGCTCTCTATGCTCACCAACCCCCGTTCTGATTTCACAGCCTCTTAAAACCTGGTAATGTATCTCGTTTTAAAAAGATGATGACGATGATATCACGAACGGCGACTTTCTTCTATAATCAGGTTATAATGCTTTTTCATTTACTCACTACACTCATTTCACTGGTTATAATGCTTTTTCATTTACTCATTACACTCATTTCACTGGTTATAATGCTTTTACATTTATTCATTACACTCATTTCACTGGTTATAATGCTTTTACATTTACTCATTACACTCATTTCACTGGTTATAATGCTTTTTCATTTACTCATTACACTCATTTCATTGGTTATAATGCTTTGTCATTTAATTCATCTTTTCTATTTTTAATATTCATGTGTAAACACAATTTTTATGACGTAATTTTCTTTATTTCCTGCTTTCAACACGTGATCATTTAATTATTATTTTAAACTTTCATTATTGTTTTTAATAGTCTCGCGCAAATACATTTTTTATTTCAGTTATAAAACATAATCCTTTGTGCTTATTTAGAAATTGGCAACAATATAAAAAAATGACTTTTTCAATAAAATATTTTTTACTCGATTTTTAAGGATTTTTTGAGTTTTTATTGTCCGACCGTGATAATTTTTTTAATTTCTGAAAGCTTGTTATATTTCGCGTCTGGTGGTATGATTTTCAAATCCGTAGGATGGCTAGAAAAAAAAGTAATAGCTCCTCAAAAAAAGTCCCTAGTAAAAAAGCGATGAGAATAACCCGGAATATCTACGCAGAATTTGATTGGTCCATTTCGTTTTTGGCTCAGTTCCAGATTACTTTTTTTTAATACAGAAAGATTTCTGAAAGCTTGTTATATTTCGCGTCTGGTGGTATGATTTTCAAATCCGTAGGATGGCTAGAAAAAAAAGTAATAGCTCCTCAAAAAAAGTCCCTAGTAAAAAAGCGATGAGAATAACCCGGAATATCTACGCAGAATTTGATTGGTCCATTTCGTTTTTGGCTCAGTTCCAGATTACTTTTTTTTAATATAGAAGGAAAAGTATCAGGTTTATATTTCTTGCAATGCAATTCAGTAAAAGCTGTACTGAATTGCATTCAATCGCATTCAATCTACACCGGTTTTCTTTATTAAATAAGGTATATCTATAATTTTTACTCTGTTTTGTCATCTTATTTACATCAGATAGCAAGTTTGTTGTCAAAACCCAAGAGGCGCGTGCATTAATTAAGCCCTGAACTTAAGAAAGCTGATATGAAACGTTATTGTCGAAGAATAGTATATGATTATTTTTATGAATTATTTCAAATTTTAAGTGAAACCATTATTTCTACGCACCGTCTTAGGACGGGCATTTATACTAATTAAATATCATGTAATAAGTATGTCGCGTGTGACACGCAGCACATCAATTGGTAACGAATATGATGTCACACTCATGTGTTACTAACGTTAAATCGCCTTGTTTGCCGATAGACTTTGTTTGCCATAAATAGTCGACGGGAAAGTAAATAAACACCCAAATATCACTTTCTACATATTTTGTTATTATTTACATCACTTTTTACTTAGCCTGAGTATATTTTCTTTCTTGTAGTTATTATGCATCTATATAATTAAGAGAAGCCAGGAACTTCGTTTTACGACTTGGCTCAGCTGTAGAGCAACTGTACAGATGATAATTTTTTATATCGTCGTCCGACTAATGCTCGAAATAATGACGGCATTTCTAAAAGGTGTACTCCAGGTTATTTTAATCATTGAGCTAAGGTAAGTTGTTATTATTTATTTAAACGCTCTAGTAATAATCTCGTTACTGTTAGATTCTTATAGTGCTGTAACACGGGATAATTTGAAGCGACAAAAATTGCCGCGACTCGCTAATTATCCAAGCATTTCATTGGTTTTCCGGCAAAGATTTTCCCTTGTCCGTTTTCCAAGCATTTGATTGGCTATTCCACGCGATATGGGTCATTATTATCTCGATGCCACACTACAGCCAACAAAATTGCTCCGACAGTAAAAAGTTGCTTGTTTTTCGAAGAACTCTTTTGATGCCATAGATATTATTCATTTGTCGCCCGAAAGTAGCGACAACTTTAACGCTTCGTGTAATAGAGCGACCTACCTTATACACGTAAACACACATTTCCTTAAACATAAGCCTATTCAAAGTTTGATCTCTGTTTTCTGAGAAGTTGATCTCATAATCGTCACGTCATTACCCTGACGTCAAACCATGATCTGGCCGTGTATAACGTAGGTCGCGGTAACAGCACTTTTAAAGATTGTATTCATGTGTTTTTTGCTTCTCTAATGCATACATGGCACCGCGAAGCCTGTGATAAAATCGGAATGAAATCGTGTGTGTGTGTGGGCGAAGTTCCCCTGAGCGTGCTGTGGAATTTTCGCTTTGATGTGTGTCCAGGTATAACGAAGTGAGAAAAAATTCCGAGTTTTCAACCTTCTCAGCGAAGTGAACTGATATATCCGTTCACTAAGCTGTAGGTTTCACTACAATAGAAGCAATTTTTAAATTAATATAATACTACAGATATAATGCAGTTTCAAAAAATTGAGTAATGGTTAATACTCTCGCGGATTTGATGCTAATATTGTCACATTTTCACTCCCTCATTAGCCTACACAATTGATCTATCATCATTTTAACACTTTCCAACCTGGTTGAAAAGTGTTTATGACTTCGGTTTGTCTGGCCGTCTGCCGTATGGCCGTCTGCCGTCTGGCCGTCTGCCGTCTGCCGTCTGCCGTCTGCCGTCTGCCGTCTGGCCGTTTGGCCGTCTGGCCGTGCTCTAACTCCCGTAAATATGCTCGGATTGCTCTGCAGATTTTATATGTTATTGTCGTTATCTATAGCATGTTCCATATTTCAACGGAAGTGCGTAGCACTTATAGTTTTTTTACAGGGACACTCAAAAGAATTCCGTTACATTGCGGTCTATGGGGAAAAATCATTTGCGGTTTATTTAAATAATGTTTCACTATTTTAAACGCATTGAAAAATATATATATATCACTAAGGTGCATTAGAAGAAGCTTAATATGGAATAGGGTGTGCATAGCACTTATAGTTACTTTACAGGGACAGTCAAAATAATTCCGTTACATTACGTCTATGGAGAAAAATCGTCTGCGGTTTATTTAAATAATGTTTCACTATTTTAAACGCATTGAAATTTATATATATCACTAAGGTGCATTACAAGAGGCTTACTACAGAATATTGTGTGTATAGCAGTCATCGTTCCTTTACAGGGACACACAAAAGAATTATCTACTGTCTGTTAGCAATAATTCCTGGAAGTGCGTTTTAAGTTACTGAACGCGATTTTAATTTTAACTCGCTTTCTGTCTATTACGTGGTGTGTATAAAATCTATAGATCCTGTACAGGGAAGCACAAAAGTTCGCGAACACATTTCCTTTTATTGACAGAAACTCCAGACGGAGAATTTTAAACTGTGCTACGCATTTCCTAACTGAACTAAAATTTAGCATCCTATGTAGTACATATACAAATCTATAGATCCTATACAGGGCTGAATAAAAGTATTCGGATATTTTTCCGAATATTGTATATGTTGGAAATTTCTGAAATTATGATTTTAAATATGTTATGCGTTTTCCAAATTGTTTACTTAGATGTTATCTTTTAGCTTATTAAACGGCATGATTTGTAAAATTATTTTGGAAGCGTTGGAAAGTGCTACATAATCTATGCTTGAAGCATGATTTTTCGTTCTTGTTTAAAGGAATTCTAGGAGTTCATTTAATTTTGAAATTTCGTCACCATTTAAATATGTTTCTCTCCAACTTCCAGTACTTAGGACTAACATAAATTGTACTAGAGTATGGTGTAGAGTATGGCCTAATATAAATAAACTAGATTATGGGGTCTCCTGATTCGTAAATTCTTAAATCCATAGTTTCTAGTAACCGAATATATTGTTTAGTAGAATCAACTAAATGTAAAATTTGAGAATTATATTCGTAATTTAACACAGGCATATTTATCAATTTCTTCATATAGAAAAACAAAATGTCGCGTTTGTGAAAATATTTTTCTGTCAAATTGTCCAAACCTATTTTGAAAATTTCACCACTGATCAAAGGGGAAAATGTTATTTTTTGTGTATCATTCTTTAAAACTCTCTTGATACTGTAACTTCTGAGCTCCTGATAATTTTTGATTATCTATAACAGTAGCTTTAAACAAGTTAGACAATGTCAATCATTGACCTTCAGTACAAGCAAAAGTTGAAATTGAGAAGATAGATAATTTAATCTCATCAGAATTAGAAGTAACATTGTTTTATCATACCTTTTACATTACCCTTTAAATTTTTTTTGTCTGTAGTAGCTCCCATTTCATCCAGTGTTTCAAAACTTTCTTCCATTTCCTTTTTATATTTTTCAACTCATCATCGTCATATATTCCAAAAATATTACTAAAAATAGTTTTTAATTCCTCACCAATATCACCAAATAGGTTTAAGACTACATTTAATTTATCTGAGTCTAAAATGTCTATTCCAAAGTTGTTGTTTTTTTTTTTATGTGTTAAAATCGTATGGTTTCGGTGCAAGTATAAAAACTTGTGTTTTTGAAATGCTCAAAGACAATGATCATTTCGAAATTTGAAATTATGAATCTCTCTTTCAGGGGATCAAATGCATGTTTACAAATGAACTCGCCCAGCTCAATTTTGTTTTAATTAATTAAAGAAAGAAACGCATTACGCTCCTTAACGATAACATAATACAGGTGACTGGTAAGATTACAATATCGTAGAAGTTATTGGGCGATTTTTCTCGTCTCGTCTTCCTAGAACACTCTTCCGGCTTTAAATTAGAACCTTATTCGAAGAAGAGAACAGCTACCATCTCGTGAACTACGGACTATTTTTTTTATGAATTCCACGAAAAAAAAATACAATCATATTCCACATAAACTGAAATCACATAATAATTTGAATACCACAAAGTAGAACAAAACAAAATATTTTTCGAATTCCCTAAAATAGCATTATCTCTAAGGACCACGTTATTCTTATGAAGACCATAAACAGCATTTCGCTGGGTTTGGAAGAGTACATAAAAAGTTATGTTATTGGTGTAACATTTATTTTATTTTTAACCCTCTGACCGCAAACCAAAGGGCAAAATTGTAATATAGTTTTTTTCTGTAATTCTTTTAAAATTCTGAAAAAAATATGATTTTTCCAACATGATATAAACACTTAATTACGTAATACGTTTTTAATACTAATTGGTTTTAATACTTGATTCACTTCGCCTCAATTTACCGAGACTGGTAAAATTTGATTACTGACTCGATGCAGGAATTTAGCAGCGATAAAACCAGAAGAAGCTGCAGAGTAAATAAAGAAAATAAAAGTTCCCAAAGCCGGAACAACACATGACATTTTTAATCATTAATTATTAATTAGATTAACTAATTAGATTGAAAATTGATTCAATTGTTGATAAAAGAAAACGATTGAAAGTAAATTAATCATTAATCATTAGTGTATGAGTAGGATTGAAATAAAATTCAATCCTACAATCTTTAGTCATGATTAAAAATCTAATCGTTAGTCTTCAATTGTTAGACTAATTACAATTTTGCGCCACATTGTCTGAATAACGTACATTAAAATCATTAAAATTGATTTAGTGGTCTCCCTGTAAGTATATTTTTTTAGATTACCTAACAACTATGCCAAAAAGCATTTCTGTTACTTTCGTATTAGTCGTAGGCCTGTGGTCAATTGCGAAACATTTCACTATTTATATAAACCTTAGTAATTTTTATTATTACAGTGTTTAAGCGCGTAAATGGATAACATTTCTGTTAAATTCGTGATTTATTTATTTGTGAAGTTTTAATTGCGTTTGGAAATTTCGTTATGGGATATTATACGGAAACAAACAAATGCTGAATTATTTAACATTATTTTAAGTGAAAACAGGTTAATTTTCCGAAATTGGATTGCACGCGGTTTTTAAATTATTCATGCTTGAAACTGTCTTTAAAATCCATAAACAAAACTGTAATTTAAGATCCAGTTTTTAAACAAACTGCATGTGAAAGTACGTTTTTTGCCCAATTGGACTATATAAAAATACAGAGCACAGTTTTCAGAAAAGTAGAGGCAAAGTTTAACAAGAAAAAATCGTGTGTCAAGAATAGAATATGAAAAACCACTACCTAAAACTTCCAGAACAGAGTAACAAAACTTCGTTATTTAATAAGGTAAACTAGCTGGTTCCGCCCGCTAGCGGACCCCTAATTTACATCGGTGCCTCGAATTGAAGAAAATCTCGAATCTTGTAAAACCTCGAACCGGACGAACCATCGACCCGGCTCCCCGCTGCCTTCGGCATCGTATACCGGTCATGCTACGCACGCGCCGGATAATCCCTTAATTTGCACATTCAACAGTACAAACCTCTAACCGAACGAACCTCCGACCTTGGTCTCCGCTGCCTTCGTCACCGTATACCGGTCGTGCTACGCACGCACCGGATAATCCCTTAATTTGCACATCGAATAGTATAAACCTCTAACTGAACGAATCTCCGACCCTGGTCCCCGCTGCCTATAACAACAATAATACATCTCAATTTCTCAATTATTGTTATAGGGGTAATTCTTATTATACAGTTTTGCATATCATAGCAATTTGTAATTCATGTATAGAATAATTGTACAAACACCTATAGCATTGTCCTTCCTTATTATTGTAAATTATTGAATATTATTTCTGGCATGAAAATTCCTGGTATGAGCACGGGGAGTTCTTTCCGGTTTGGACGTGGGGGTACCATTTTTCTTTGGCTTATTCTTTTGGCTTTTATTTTGATCTTTCTTCTTCAAAATTTCCTTCAAAATTCAAAATTCTTCCTCATATGTGGGGTGTCCGTATTCCTGGTTCTAGATTGATTAGAGGTATAAGTAGTTAAAAGTTTAGTGTTTAGTGATAAGTGTGAAGAGAAATTAAGTAATAAATCATTGAACTGGTTATATGTCTGACATTGATACATCAGACATTTGACTTCAGGAGTTCCCGGAAAGGGAAATAAAAATAGTTATAAGATAGTCATAGTTTTATAATCATAGAAAGAGGTATATTAATCAGTTTGCAAATAAAAGTTAGAATGGTGGATTCAGATAGAGACAACAATCCCATGCTGAGATAAAAATGAACTCATGTGTCGACACCTCTCATACTTATGCATATGTTGACGTCGTCCCAATCAGTTCAATCTCTAAAACTGTAGACAAAAATCAGACTGAAAAGTTGACTTTCAATGATGCATTCACTAAGAATTTAAATCTTAGCGATATAGCACAACAATACTATATTCATATAAAGAAAAGCAAAAAAGGTGCTATCCAACCAATGGCATTTTTGGAATGGTTTATAGTAAAACTAGAAAAATATACAAGCTATATAAGCTACTACACCAACTCAAAAGAAATCAAAAACAAACTCTCATGCCTAGAAATAGACCTAAAATCAATTTCAAAACATTATGCCACAGAGGACGACCATCTGTCAAAAGGTATAGTCAACATGATAATCGATGAAATTACCGACAAAGGAGAATTTCAAGAATATGACAGCCAAGAGGCAAGTTGTTCACAAGATGTTATCGATCTAATTACGCAGTTGACAAGGGGTGTAAGAAAACGCACTAAAGGAACATCTGCAATAGTCCACCTATACTTAGACGAATTAAAAAGACGACTTAAACTAATACAGACAGATTTCATCAATATCTATATACTAAAGGCACCATCCTCAGAGATATCCCCAAAAATGGCATTAAATATAACTGAATTACAAAATGCCTCTTACAGTCTAACACATATTGAAGATGAAAAACTGATACACAGTGGAAAATCCATACAAGATAAAGACAAAGGAAATGAAGGTGGTGATAAAAATGTTTTAAGTAAGGAAGACTGTGGAAAAGAAATGATTCAGGAAGAGTTGGAAACAGCCCATCTGAATTTACAGGTACTTTCTGGAGAGAGTACCACTCTTAGTGTACCAATGACATTGCAAGAACTAACGAGCTTAACACAAGAGAAATCTCCACTACATCAATTGGAAGATATCCTAAATCAAATTGAAAGTAATTCAAAAATTTATGATGAAGACATCCGAACACAAATAGCGAACTCAATACAGCAGATAAAAGAATATCTATACTTTGAACAAGAAGAAAGTAACGTCCTGAAAACTACGACAAACGAACTAGAGCATCAAATAGAGGAAATGAGAACTCAAATCACTCAACAATCAAAAATAATTGACAAAATGGAAAAAGAACTTCATAGCAAAGAGTTTGAAATAACCGAAAAAATTAAACAAACATCACTTATAGAAGAAATGTTTCATACCATAAAAAATCAACAAAACTTAGTTAATAATCAAGACCATCTGGAAGATGGAATCGATTCCGAAATATCGAAAAGAGCACAACTCAAGAGTTATGCTGCTGCAATTACATCCGATCAACCTATAAAAACACCTTGCTTTAAGTACTCTAAATCAGCAATAATAATAAGAAAAAGTCAATCAACGAATATTCCCATTAATGTAATAAGAAACATGTTAAATGACAAAATAAAAGGGAATAAAAAATTTAAATACATCTCATGTTCGTTAGGAAGAGATAAAAACTCGCTCATAGTCCAAACAGAATCGGACGAAAAAACAGCGGTTTTAATTGATTTTATAAATCAAATAGAAGGTTTCAGAGACTTGGCCGAAGCAGATCTTAGAGATGCTAAAAGAAAAAAAGTCATTATACTGGGAATTCCAGTAGATGTGACTGATACTGAAGTAATTGATAAGATACATCAAGAACTGGGACAAAATTTTCCTCTAGGAATAGCAAAAGTTCTCAAAAAACAAAAAATGAAAACATACCAAATAGTACTTGATGCAGAAGAGCATTACGCGAAGGCATTATTTTCAAGAAGAAAATTACCTATTCATTTTAATTTATGCCGTATAGAATATTACAATCCAGTGGTTAGGTGTAATAAATGTCAACGTTATGGCCATCAGTTGATAATTGTAGAAGTTATTATTTAACATGCGCATATTGCACAGGTAACCACAAAACAGACACATGCAAAATAAAAGAAAATTATGAACGTCATCGTTGCATCAACTGTGAAAGAGAATATAAAACCGCAGTAAAACCTGAAAAGATTGAAAGGCATAGTGCAAATTCTAGATTCTGCCCAATTTTTCAAAGATTGTTGCAACGAAAACAAAATATTACTATCTCCTATGATCCTTCAAAAGTATGTTCTCAGAACTAAAATCACTCAATATCTCTGATGACTCTATAGAAGATTCAACTGTAGAACCTCCAAAAAATGCTACATATGTAATAAATCAGACTATCCCATTGGACAATAGATATTATTTCGGAGAATCCATGACCCCACCAAATCATTTAAAAATAGTTCAAATAAACCTTAATAATTGTAAGGCTGCAAATCTCCAATTGCTGAAGTACATACATGAAAATAAAGTAGATTTAGCTTTAGTTCAGGATTATCACAAAAGTAATAACACATTCACGGGAATCCCAATTTCATGTTCCTTCTACCATTCAATAAATCAGACGTCGGGAATACTCGTATCCAATCCCTTATTAATTCATATTCAGACTCTACAAACAAATAACAGTGTATTTATAAACTTATCACTGTCATCAAAATTCATTAAAGTCGGATCACAATATTCAAAACCGAGTGGAAATCTTGATGAAGACTTCCGAGAATGGACCAGAGTCATAGAAGATACATCGAACCTTATCCTTGGGGGTGATTTCAATGCACACCTCCAGGCGTGGGGTTATAAAAGAAATAATGCTAGAGGATATATCCTACTTGACTATCTAGCAATGAGCAGATTAAGTATTATTAATGATCCTGATTCAGAATGTTGTTTTGCGCGAGACAAGTTTAAAGGCAAACCAGATTTGACCCTCTGCGGTTAACATTAAAAAAATATTATAGATTCATGGAAAATAGACTCGACATTTAAATCACTAAGTGACCATCGATATATTAGTTTTACTCTGAATGTTACACCCACAATAAGAAATTTATACCGTTTCAAAACCAAATAAGAAACGTTTAAAAAAATTCAATAAACTGTTTCAAAAACATGAAGAAACATTACTTTCAACACTTAAAGCAGTCAATTCTGTTCCAGAGTTAGAGAAGTGGACAGAGGAATTTAATGTTATCCTTTTAAACATCATGCAAAAATCACTTAAAAAGAAAAAGTTGTCTCATGAAATTAATGTATCCTGGTATACTGACAAACTTAAAGTACAGCGAAGCCACCTAAATGCTATATATAAACTACATAAAAGAAATCCAGATTCTGTAGAACTCAAGATTAAATATGTAAAAGCCAAAGCAAAATACAAATTAGATATTAAAAAAGCTAAAATTGATTCTTGGATAACATTTTGTTCGGAAACAAACAGTAAGTATGGTACTGCTTTTAAAATTCTGAAACAGAAATATTTAAAAAATACAGATCTCATCCACTTTGTCATGGAATCTTCAACTCAAAATGATACATACAAAGAGATTCAAGAACCGTTACTTCATTACCATTACAATACAAGCCCAGAATTCGAATCATCATTTCAAAACACAAACACACTATCAATAAAAGAATATAACAATTTTAAATTTACCCATAGAGAAATTCAATGTGCAATTAACGAACAAAATAAAAAGAAAGCCCCAGGATATGATCGGGTAGATGGCAGAATTTTAGAAAATTTGATAAAAAATAATATGAAGCTTATAAAGTTATTATATAACAAATGTCTCTACCTTGGACACTTTCCTGAAACGTGGAAGAAAGGAGTAGTCATCTATTTTAGAAAGAAAAACAAAGATCCATCAAAACCTGATTCATACCGTCCAATTACGCTACTACCCATGATTGGTAAAATCCTAGAAAGATTAATAAAAAATAGACCTTTAACTTATCTTGAAGCAATAAACTATCTAAAAGATGAACAGTTCGGCTTCCGTGAAAACAGAAGCACTATATCAGCTCTGGAGAGACTTAAAGAGAAAATTGCACAATTATTACAAAAACATACTTATGTAGGCATCATATCATTTGATATTACAGGTGCTTTCGATTCAATAAACTGGCACCAATTATCAGAAATAATTGATGACTCACCGTTACCCAGATACCTCAAAACCTTACTAAAAAATTATATAAGCAAAAGAAGTATAGGCTTAAATCAATATGAATATATAGAGTGGTTCAGGGTATTTAAAGGATGACCTCAGGGATCCTGTCTTGGACCACTCTTATGGCTTCTTATAGCTAACTACATAATAAAAAATTATAAAAATCTATATGAAGATATTATTGTTTAGGCAGATGATTTTTTGATTCCAATAGAGGGAAATACCGTAATAGACCTGGAAGTTACAACCAACAACAAAATAGTCCATTTTAAGAATATCTGTGATGAACTCGGTTTAAAAATATCAACTCAGAAAACGCAATCAATGCTTTTCGGTAGCAATCTCCTCGAAAGAAGACTTCCGAGATTTAAATTAGAAAATATAAAAATAAAAGTAGTAAAAAATATTAAATATCTTGGCGTATTGTTAGATTCTAAATTCAATTTTACAGATCACATGAAAGACCTTCGAACAAAGATTGCAAACTTTGTAAACGGATTTAGAGGATTTCGATTCTTTAATAAAAGTATCAAACCAGACATCCTGAAAATATGGTATCAAACAGTCATAGAACGCCAAATACTATATGCTTACGAAATTTGGTATCCAAACTTGAATACTGATGGCCGCAAATTACTACGTTCAACTCAGCGTTTGGCATTATTAAACTTAATACGGACCTATAGGACTACCTCTCACGAAGCTCTGTATCTTCTTACAAGAACTCCACCAATCCTAATAAAAATACAGAATGAATTTCAGTACTACCAACGGAAAATAAGAAATAGAAATTTGTTAATCAATAACACACAGCTAAACATTAACAATATAATGCAGAAAGAAAAATCGTATCGATTCCTCAATTACTACAGAGTCCAAAATATCAGAATTATAGAAGATAGAAAATCCATCCATCCAAAAGAATACGATGTGGAAGCCTACACAGATGGTTCTGTCATGCCAGGGGATGTAGCCAGTGCTTTCACCATATATAAAGATGGAAATAATATACATGATGAAGCAATACGACATCATCCACTGAATAACATATATCAAGCAGAATTAATGGCAATTTATAAAGCAATAAAATGGTTCTCTACCTCCGACTACAATAAACTACTAATTATTACAGATAGTTACTCTTCTATGGAAGTATTAAAAGTTGCTTTTCCTAGAAACTACATTATCAAAAGCATTTACAATCAATTACTTCAAATTCCTGATAAATCCATTATAATAACATGGACTAAATCTCATGTGGGTGATACTGGCAACGAAAGAGCTGATCTCCTAGCAAAGCAAGCCATCTTACAAGACCAATATCAATAAAGAAAAGATCTGTTGTTCCCCATTTCAATAGCAAAATTGTATTTTAAAAAGAAAACCATCTCTGACTGGCAAGCCATTTGGGACTCATGTAATAAGGGCAGAGATACCTATAAAATTATAAATAAAGTCGATCGAAATTATCTCTGCAAACAGCCAACACTGCCGTATTATCTGAGTAACCATGGCAGTTTCCCACAATACTTACATAAAATAAGAAAAAGAGCCTCACCTAGATGTCCATGCGATAAAGCAGAAGGAGATGCAGTTCACTACATATTCGGATGCTGCCCTCTTATGATCCATAACTTCCCTTTTGATAAGAACGAAACTCTCAGATATAACCTTCGTAATATCATTTTCAATCCTTCAAACTCTCAAAAGTTAAAAGAGAATTATAATATTCTCAATAAAAATTTCTCTTTCATTACGAAAGAATTTAAAAAAAAATTGACTGAACTGACCATTAACTTTCTGAACTAAAATACCATAAATTTAGGACATCATGAACTTATAGTACTTCGAAAATATTTTATATTTAACTTTCAATTTGCAAAAAATTGTTATTTTTTACCTTTTATATTTTATTATTGTTATGTAATTATATTCATTGTTTCAAATCTAATAAACAGGCGCCTCCTGCGGTGGGGGTTGGAACGGATGGGTGCTATCGGTGTCGGGTAGCGTTTATTTTTCCCCTCGTGGACTTATTGTTCCTATACCTCACGGGTGGCTATCCACGAGTGGGTGATTTCGGTCCCCGCTGCCTTCGGCACCGTATACCGGTCGTGCTACGCACGCACCGGATAATCCCTTAAATTGCACATAGAATAGTATAAACCTCTAACTGAACGAACCTCGGGCTCGGGTCCCCGCAGCCTGCGGCACCGTAGCGCTGCAGTATACGTTAGATTACTTTAATTATGATGTTTGGAGAATCAGTTTGGTGGAAATCCGTAACATAGTTTCTTAGTTATAGAAACGGACCACAGTTAAAAGAAAAAAGCGGGGGGGGGGGGCGATGACACTGCTTTTCCTTAAACAACTTATTTAGACTACCTGAGTTCTAGTTCAAAGACAGTGAGCTGTAGAAAAACTTAAAACTAAAAAAAAAAAAAAAAAAAAAAAAAAAAAAAAAATCGGTAACGGGCGAAGCCCGCTTTTCCCTAAAAATACTCGTAATGCAGTTTTTAGGGGCGGCCTACTTCTTAAAATCATAATATCTAGCTCGCACTGTCATAGAAATCTTTCTTTTGCTTTAATTATGAATTACTGCACCCCTTACATTCGGAGATGGGGCGCCACTCTGAAAAAACCCAGTTGAAACCCACGTGACCTCCTTCAGAGAAAATGCGCCTCGGCTCTGGAAAATCGATCCGACGATCGTCTGGCCACGTGTCTGCGATCTGGCGTTCGCAGTGCCGAAAGAAATGAAAAAAATTTTCTTATCGATCGATTTTTAAAGGATTTTTTCAGTTCTAATCGTCGTACTGAGATGATTTTTCGAATTTATGAAAGCAAATGCTAACCTGAATCTGTCTGTCCGTGTCCGATTTCCGAATTTCTGGACCCCCGACTTCCGAAGATACCGGTCGGTTTAAAAACCCGCGCTGTGGTTTGGGGCGCTTAATTTGCTCCGCGGCGAACCCGCTGCCTTTTCGTTCTCCGACCCGAGAGACCGGCAACCCTTGCCGGAGGCGAAAATTTGTGGTTTTCCTTTCTTTTCCAAGTTCGGTTTCGGTCCGTAATTAAAACACTTTCGTTGATTAATAACTCCCCGGGTCCTGGTCGAAAACCCGACCCGATCGAAACTTGAGCACCGCGCTATTTTTCCGAATTTTTCGGTCCGCGTCCGCCACCGGTGCGTCGATGAGTCCCGGAGCCTTTGCGTGTACAGCGGGGAGTGCACAGACAGACAGAAACACACACAGACGTTTACCGTTCTTAATATTAGGGACTAGCTGGCTCCGCCCGCTAGCGGGCCCCTAATTTACATCGGTGCCTCGAATTGTAGAAAATCTCGAATCTTGTAAAACCTCGAACCGGACGAACCTCCGACCCGAGTCCCCGCTGCCTTCGGCATCGTATACCGGTCGTGCTACGCACGCGCCGGATAATCCCTTAATTTGCACATTCAACAGTACAAACCTCTAACCGAACGAACCTCCGACCCTGGTCCCCGCTGCCTTCGGCACCGGATAATCCCTTAATTTGCATATCGAATAGTATAAACCTCTAACTGAACGAATCTCCGACACTGGTCCCCGCTGCCTTCGGCACCGTATACCGGTCGTGCAACGCACGCACCGGGTAATCCCTTAAATTGCACATAGGGTCCCCGTGGCTCGGGTCCCCGCTGCCTGCGGCACCGTATAGCAGTCGTGCTGCGCACGCGCTGTAGTATACGTTAGATTACTTGAATTATGATGTTTGGAATCAGTTTGGTGGAAATCCGTAACTTAGTTTCTGAAAGAAGTATAGAAACGGACCACAGTTAAAAGAAAAAAGCGGGGGGGGGGGGGCGATGACACTGCTTTTCCTTAAACAACTTATTTAGACTACCTGAGTTCTAGTTCAAAAACAGTGAGCTGTAGAAAAACTTAAAACTAAAAAAAAAAAAATCGTTAACGGGCGAAGCCCGCTTTTCCCTAAAAATACTCGTTCGTAATGCAGTTTTTAGGGGCGGCCTACTTCTTAAAATCATAATATCTAGCTGGCACTGTCATAGAAATCTTTCTTTTGCTTTAATTATACGAATAATGATGATTAATTATACAATTAAATAATATATCGTCTCGTAATGCAGATATGAGAATAATTTTTAGATATTCTGAAAGCAGAAACAATTTTGAGTCGCCCTGTAAAAGTTAGGAATTACTCCGCCCCTTACATTCGGAGATGGGGCGACCCTCTGAAAAAACCCAGTTGAAACCCACGTGACCTCCTTCAGAGAAAATGCGCCTCGGAAAATCGATCCGACGATCGTCTGGCCACGTGTCTGGAGTTCGCAGTGCCGAAAGAAATGAAAAATTATTCCTTATCGATCGATTTTTAAAGAATTTTTTCGGTTCTAATCGTCGTACTGAGATGATTTTTCGAATTTATGAAAGCAAATGCCCTCGTGAATCTGTCTGTCCGATTTCCGAATTTCTGGACCCCCGACTTCATTGTTTTTCGAAAGCGCACTGGAGCGATGAATACAGGCCGGTCACGTGAAAATCCTCCCGAACACCTGCGGCGGCGGAGAATAAATTAATTTCGCAGCCGTGTCTCCAGCTGTCTGACATTCCCAGCGCTGAAAGAATTCAAAAATTATTTTTTATCGATCGATTTTTAAAGGATTTTTCGGTTCTAATCGTCGTACTGAAATGAATTTTCAAATTTATGAAAGCAAATGCTCTCCTGAATCTGTCTGTCCGATTTCTGAGTTTCTGGCCCCCCGACTTCCGAAGATACGGGTCGATTTCAAAACCCCCGCTGCGGTTTGGGGCGCTTAATTTGCTCCGCGGCAAACCCGCTGCCTTTTCCTTCCCCGACCCGAAAGAGACCGGCAACCCTGTTCGGAGGCGAAAATATTTGCTGTTTTGTATTCCTTTCCAAGTTCGGTTTCGGTCGGTAATTAAAACAGTTTCGTCGATTAATAACGCCCCGGGTCCTTTCAGAAATGACTTTTTGTATGGGTTGAATGTTGAAATAAAAAAGCAGCTGTCTCTTTGGAATAGAAATAAATTCATTTGCCGTGTCATTAATGAGTTTTAATTGATATCTTTAAAAATTACTGGTAGATTTGTTTTTGTTGAATTCGCGATTTTTTTATACACGTGTTAGCAAATTTTCGTGAATGTAGAGTCATTATTTCCACTTGTTTCAAAAAGGAATGGGGCGATTTGATCTCGGATGTGTCGACCCGGCATTCTTTACGACAACCTTTTTCCCGTCTGGGGTCGATGTTGGATGTCTGGTCAGTTTTTGGCCGAAATAAAGAAAAGTTACGGTCCGAATTTCAAAAAATTTGACATTTTGGAACGACAAAAATCGGCCGCGTGTGTACCCCGATTTTCGGATCGATACCTCCGGTAATTTTTTTTATTCGATGATGCGTTAAAAAGCGACAATTTGGATGTCTGCGATTATCAAAACGGAAATTTTGTTCGATTCTTTTTCAAGTTCGGTTTCGGTCTGTAATTAAAACAGTTTCGTCGATTAATAACTCCCCGGGTCCGGGTCGGACTCCCGACCCGGCCCAAACTTGACATCCGCGCCTTTTTTCTCAATTTTTTAGGTCCGCGTCCGCCTTCAGTGCGTCGATTCGTCCCGGAGCCTTTGCGTGTACAGATCGGGAATGCACAGACGCACACACTCACTCACTCACACACACACAGACGTTCACGGACATTAATAATTATCCGACTAGCTGGCTTCGCCCGCCAGCGGGCCCCTAATTTACATCGGTGCCTCGAAACTTTTGTATTCTCCGGCTCGCATCCCCCTCGATCCGAACGAACCTCCGACACGGGTCCCCGCTGCCTTCGGCACCGGATAATCCCTTAAAGGATTTGCACATCGAATAGTATAAACCTCTAACTGAACGAATCTCCGATCCTGGTCCGGGAACAGACCGTTAATGCACAGACGCACACACTCACACACACACAGACGTTCACGGACATTAATAATTATCCGATAAGATACCTTAATAAATATTTTAGAAAATGCATAACAAAATTGAAAATAGTTTTCAGCAAAATTACCGTCCATAACAAGAAAATTACAGTAACTCTTTTGGGCAACCCTGTATTTGATCTATAGATTTGTACATATTCTACTCTACATACTATGCTAAAATTTAGTTTAGTAATAAAACTCCTAATAAGGTGAAAATTCACCTTCAGCAACTTCTACCAATAGACAGAAACATACTTTAATTCTTTTGTACGGCGCTGTATATTACACCCAGAAAAAGGAATTGATTAAAACTACAAAACATGTTTTGTTGAATACATTTTGGTTGTTTTAAGCAAAATTTTTAGTTGAAGTAAAAAATTGGTTTTCTTGCTTGGGCAAAAAAATATTGTTAACACTCTTACAAAATTTTAACAAAATTTCATCAATTTTACTTGAATTAACAAAATCTGTTTTTTTTTAAATTTTACAATAATTTTGTAATTTAAATTTGTAATTCCAGCAAAATTTTGTTGTTTTTAAAAATTTAAATTGTTGTGTAGTATCCATAACTTTCTAACGTAACTTGGTTTATGTGACTTATATTGCTATATAATTAAAGGATTAATATAATTTTTGGATAATTAAAACTTTTTTTAATTGGGACGGACCAAGGTAGTTTTAAAAATCCCCCTCTCCCATTTATTACTTTCTTCCATCTTTACAAGAAGAAAGTATTGGATTCATGAAAATTTCCGACGGAATTTAGAAGGTACTGAACACGATTTGACTGTTTTTAGAAAATGACTGTCTATGACTCTGTCTGTCTGTATGTGACAAAAATTTTATGGGTGCTCAATCTCAAGAACTAATGCACGGAATTTAATAAAACTTTATATTCAGTTACTTCCTGATAGAAATTGTTGCTGATTAGTTTTTGGTGTAAATCGCGCAACAGGTGGCTCTGCTATGTTGCATTTTTCGCAATTTCTGCAATAGCTCTATCTCATTTTCACCATTGAATTATACCTGTAATATTTGTATAATAACCAGTGAATTTTTATCCTGCTTTTTACAGGCGCAATTCACTGCTGAAAATGAATTAAAAATTAACTATGTGTTGCCGTATGCTGAGCTTTGTATTGTCGTTTCCTGCTTGCCACAGAAATTTGCGTGCTCCTGATGACATTTCAGTCTTGTGCTAAGGTTGCAGCCGGTCCGACATACATAAGAGTCAGAAATGCCGAGTTGGAATATCGTTCCTTGTAGCTCAGTGGTAGAGCGTCAGAGCGCTGTTCTGAGAACCCGAGTTCGATTACCGATTTTGGGCATTTTTCACTCTGTCGGTTTACTTCTGAAAAAAAGTAGGATATAAATTCACTTGTTATTATTCAAGGATTACAGGCGTAATTCACTGCTGAAAATGATTTAAAAAATATATAAAATTACATAATAGATTGGTTCATTTAACAGAAGTTTTTGGATTATAAACAAAACAAGTTCGTAATATAATATATTATTTAAACAAACAAAATATATTTTGTTGTAAATATTATAATTGTTTCTTTAACAAAATACCCTTTGTTGTTAAAACAAAGAAAATTCTTAAAATTACACAAAACAGTCGTTCTTTAAACAAAAGTTTTTGTTGCCAAAACTGAAAAGAACTCTTAAAGTAACGGATAATTATATTTATTTTGAGAAAATTTTCAACAAAAGAATTTTGTTAATTCAAGTAAAATTGAACCATTTTACTTCAATTAACAAAATATTTTTTTGCTGACGATACAAATTTTTATGTTGGAATTGCAAAATATAAATAAATAAATAAATAAATAAACAATATTTTTCTGTTGATTTAAACAAAATATTTTTTTGCTGACGATACAAATTTTTATGTTGGAATTGCAAAATATAAATAAATAAATAAATAAATAAACAATATTTTTCTGTTGATTTAAACAAAATTTTCATTGACCCATATCTAAACGAAAAGTTTTGTTGGGTGAACCAAATTTTTGTTGATTCAACAAAACTTTTTCTGGGTGTACCTACTGATTTTATACACACCAGGTATTAAGCTAAAATTTAATTCGGGCTCAAAAACGCTTAATACTACTGAAGTTACATTTCCAGAAATTATCATCCCTAGGCGGCCATGTATCCAGTTCTTTGCGTGGCCCTGGATATATGATTTCATTTATATTCTACAAACATCTCTTATTATACTAAATATAATTCAGCTTGAAAATGCTTAACTCAATTAAAAAACACGTTTATGCAATTCATGCTCATACTCAGACTACTACTCTCTACTTACGAATTCTTTTGTGTAGCCCTGTACATGATCTACAGAATTTATATATACAAAAATTTAGCTAAGCTTAAAAACGCGTGCCATAACTGAAAATGTACTTCCAGAAATTAATGCTAACAGACAGTATTTAGGATACAGTACTGCATCCGAAATCTTTTGTGTGGCCCTGTAAATGGACAATGAATGCTATGCACATCACATTCTACAACAAGTAACTTGCACGTAGGAAGTATCTTTAGTAATGTGTATCCGTTTCATTCTACTTGAAATAATGTAACATAATTAAAATACAAACTGCGTGTTTCCCCGTAGGCCATTATGTAAAGGAATTCTTTTGTGTGGCCCTGTAAATGAGTGATAAATGCTTTGCACACCATATTCTACAGAAAGAGTATAGTATTGGCCTTCATAAATGAATATCAATTCAGCTATGCGTAAAATGATATAACATCATTAAAATGCCTTTGATTCTTTCCCATTCACCGTAATGCAATAATAGCTAACTTTTGACTGTGCCTCTAAATAAAGTATAAATGTTACACACTTCATCTTCAATAGCGATCGTGCTATTATAGTAAAGGACAATAACTTATAAAAATTAAAAATCAATCTGAGTATATATACGAGAGTTAGAGTTCGGACAGACGGGCAGACAAACCGAAATCATAAACACTTTTCAACTGAGTTGGAAAGTGTTCAAAATCAATTGGAGTCTGTGTTAAAGTACACATATGTTTTTCAAATTAACCCTGTCCAAATTTGATTATTTTGATGCAGTTTGTTTTGTTCGATTCAGAATTGCATATTTAAAAAACATATATAAAAAAATAGATTTTTTTGAATGTTTAAAACTGATAACTGATAACCTTTTAAATGTTACTATTTAAATTAACACTATTATACAACAAATTCCATTCATTTTATAGAAATATATTTTCTTTGTTTTAGGTTCTTTGAAACGCAACCAACCCCAAACTATACGACAAATCCTTCGACGACGATAAATTCATCGATTGATGGTACGAGTGGCCAGCAAAGTGAATTTGAAAACAGCATTGGGGAGTCCATAATTGCTACAACCAGTACTGCTCTAGAAAATAATGATGCCATCCAAAATGCTCCCATTGATGCCTCCCAAAATGTTCAAAATGACAGCCCTCTGCCTGTGTACCAGCCAAATAAAGGTCTGGATCATGAAACACTTGCATCTGGTGACAGGAGGTCTCTGAACAATTTAACTGAATTTTTAAGCAATGTTGGTCTTTCCAAAATTCCTCCACCTAATAGCAACGATACAACTGAGGAAAATGTAATGCCTCCACTATATTTGACCACAGACCTATTAACTAGACGCTTGGTACACCCGCCGGAGGAATCAATGAACAATCTTACTCAGTTGCAAAGGGACTCAAATTATTTTTCAGGAGAAATGAATAACCGCAATGAAAATAATCGAACTACATCAGATGGAACTTGGTTTGGAGATATTCGTGATGGTAGTAATGTAAAGGGAATCCTTACGGAAGTAAGTATGGATTAATATGGCTACATACTATAGCTCGCATTTTTATATTTTAATCATAATCCCTAACAGGCAACTTTTCTTTAAAACTTTTGTTAACACTTTAATACCAGCATTTCAGAACGCGGACAACCACATATGGTCACCTACAACTTGGGGTGCCATTTCAGAACTTTCATTGGGGGGGGGAAGGCTAAGTTTGAAGGGGAAAAAATTAATTTAATCTTGTTGTACAGATCTGAGAAGTAATTAACAGATTTTTAGAGCCAGCTTTAGGAGGGGCGGTGACCTATTGGGAATGATTTTCATCAACCGCAGGTCTGCGTAGAGGTTATTTAATTGAATAATTCTGCAAAGATTACTTTTCGGAAATAGTGTTACCCAAAATTAAACTATCTAAGAATCCAGAGATCACTAGCCAAAATACAGTAATATTCATTTAATCATAGAATTACAGCAAGAAAATCCGTTATATATTTATACTTATGTATCTGCGGTAAAATGGAAGTGAATTAAAATGTGCACTTAAAAAGCAAGCTGATAATCAAACGGATTTAAGTTGCATCCTAATGTAAATATCCATGTAAGCCTATAAATATATCACCTCTGAATTTTATAACACCTCTAAAAAGTTGCATAGTTTTAATACCACTTGTTCTGGTGAAATTTTAATTAAATATTTAATATCTTATATTTAATAATAATTTTGTGAATATTTAATAAAAATATTATTATTTCATTTGTCGTTTATAAAAAAAAAAATTAGAATTTAAGTTCTTTGCTGGAAACAAATTATCTTTAATGGACTTTTAAAAATCCCTCAACATTCTAAAAATATAAACAAAAAAAAGCCATTATGAATGTCTTTTATTATGAGAAAGTCTGTTTTCTTGCTTTTTTCTCTGAAAATTCTTTTAGAATTTTGACACTAACTAGAGATTTAACGGACATAATTACTAAGCTCTTTAAACGTTCTTGTTGAATTGGTGATCTCAAATAACTTTTGATCTTAAGAAAACCTCTTTCTACAAATGTCACTGCTACTTAAAATGACAAAAAAAATATATAAATATGAATAAATTAAATTTGAAAAGTGGTAGTTATATTGTTGCAAGCAAAGAATTCCAGCATATGCACGATATTTTGAATCTTTGGCGATAAAATTTAGTTCTTCTATTTCCTCACTAAACATGTATCCGCCTACATGAGACAGTTTTGGATTTTTCTGGGCCATTTTTATTATGTCAAGCCCATTTTCAGATCTGCTGTACATTTTCGTATGGTGTCCTTGAACAGGTCCTGAAATTTTCAGAAGATTAGAAATAAGTTTTAATAATATTGCTTTATCTATCACTTGATTTTGCCACTAAATAGAGATTTAACGGATATGATTGCTAAGCTCTTCAAACGTTCTTGTTGAATTGGTAATCTCAACTAACGTTTGATCTTAAGAAAACACCCTTTCTACAAATATCACTGCAACTTAAAATGGCAACAAAATGTAAATATAAATAAATTAAATTTGAAATGCTGTAGCTATATTGTTGCAAGCAAATAATTCAAGCATGTGCACGTTATTTTGAATCTTTGGTGATAGAATATAGTTCTTCCATTTCCTCACAAAACATGTATCCGCCTACATGAGACAGTTTTGTGATTTTTCTGAGCCATTTACAATATGTCAATCCCACTTTCAGATTCGCTGTACATTTTCGTATGGTGTCTTTGAAAAGTTCAAAAGGTTTTTCAGAAATTTTCAGAAAAAACAAAATACATTTCGATATATTGCTTTAGCTACCACTTGATTAAGCATGACATTAAAAGGCTGTTGTTGGATTTGCCAAAAATTCATCTACAGATCTATATTCAAATAATGTTCTTTTTGCGTACGAACCTACTCCAAATCTTGAATACAAGCTCAACATCTATGTCTTTGGCAAGTTCACTAGCGTCAATCTAACATTCATCAATTTTTTTACACTCTGTATCCGTCACTAATTACAAAGCTTAGCTTTTGGAATAAAAAGATTCCTTGTAGCTACATCCATATTGTCACTCTTAAGTTCTTTACTCATAATATACTTAAGAAAGTAAGCAGGGCAAAAAAACGAGTGTGACCTGCAATTTGCATTTTTTTTTTTTGATGGACTAACGACTGAGAATTAACTTTTGCTTGAGCATCATAAGTGTTTTCAGCAACACTTTTAGCACATTATAAAGTTTGTAGTGTATTGGAGACTCCTCATAATGACAGTTTTGATTGATATCGTATTGTAAAAATAACATCTGTGTGCGTGCAGCGACATCTGTAGACTATTTTACTTTAACTTTCGACGGATGCATATGTCCTCCTGAATTTGTGGGTTTTTTGCGTTTCGCAGCAGTTTTATGCAAATTTTGGCTTTACCGATCAATCGGCAATGTATTTAAGCAGATGAAAATAGTTTTGCTTTGAATATGGTCGTATCTCGCCATAATGGAATTCGAGACCCGCTCTTGTCAGCATAAAGGGGTTGTGCTCGTGAGCTTGAAAGCTTGCTTAGAGTAGACGCTTGACTTGGTATGATAAACTAGATTGATTATTTCAATAAAGTTGTGTTGGCGGCCTCAGAATGCTATGATTTTAGTTTTTTAGCCATCTCTTAGCAAAGTTGTGGAAGCCTGCGCATCGCAAAAAAGAATATTTCCAGAATGTTAAAGTTAAGATTGGAATGGTTTCAGTTCTTGTCTGTGCGTAGGTTAAATTTTTATTTACTCATCTTATTCAAGCGATTTCCATGACTGTGTAGTAAAGTATATTTGTCTAGTGGGCTTCTTTAGACAGTATTCATCCGTCTGAGCTAAATTTCTGTGACTGAGACTCAACTACCGTCGTTGCCCTTAACGTTTTAAATAAAAACTTGTTTTATCTTGTTTTTCTGACTTTTTACTAAGTTAGCCAGGGTCTAACTCACCCTTAAAAACCAGCACGAATTATTATGAACCAGCAAGCCACAAGTTCAGTAGCCTACAGCTGACACATTTTCCATTCAACGTCCTCATCGTGTTTCAGAGAGAGTATTATAGACAGATCAGCAGCATGTTTTGTAATATATTTAACTTTTAGTAGATGCTGCAGTAAATATTGTAAATACGCTGCAGAATTCCAAAGAAAGTCTTTACATTTGAGCATGTCTTGGCCATGTATCTCATAACTAAGTAGTGGTTGTGGCATGCCCATGTGATTTAAATCAAGTTCTCTTACTGTTCTGTAGAAGTTGTTGCGCACTTCTGAGGAGTATTTTTTTATATTGACATCTGCATCGTTATTATATCGTTGTCTGCAGATATTTTCAGTATCTAGTTCTACTGTGTCAAATTCATGTTGTACAAATTCTCACCTGCGCGGCATCCTACCTCGAAATAATTGACGAAATATTCACATAATATTAGATGGTGAATTCGATTATATACTGTCAACTACATATCTAATCACCATCGACAATTGCTAATGGTGACTGATGTTGATAATATGTACAACCGAGAATTACTGCAAATTACGTAGCATCGTTGCGTTACAAAATGCTTTATAGTAGAAAAGTTCAATCCATTATATTAATAAGTTCATTTTGAATTATTTTATAAATAATGATTGTGTATTTTTTTACTTTAGATTTTTTACATTTGATCTTGCTTTAATGAATTAAACTTGCATTGCAATTAAAAAAACCAAGGGAATTCCTGTTATGCGGTGTTCCTAAGTGTTTTTAATAATTCTTATTAGCTTAAGAAAGAATTCATTTTAGAAAATAACATAAAAATAATTGTGTCCTAAGATCTCCAAAATATGCATTGTGTAATTTTGTTACACAAACCACTGTTGTTCTCTATGAAACATATTGTATAACATGTGATGTTATACAATATGATATATTACAATGCGTTGGTGTGTGCTTAAAATGGCGAGAGTAGATAACAGTCTAGCGCGGGGCCCAGTTAGAAGCTATCGATGAAGGCAACCCTGGTTTTATTCTGACATATATTTTTATGTGTCGCAATGTCGGACACATCCTACTTCTATCGAGGATACGGTCTGAAAGGCCCCAGAAAATGCATGGAAGGAGAAGAATGGTTACATTCACATAGTGCCCAAAGTTACAAAATAAATATTTCATTAGAAAAACTCTAATTACAACCTAGTTACAACACGGATAATTAATTGGCTTCTAAAATAAATATACAATTCAAGTACTCCTAATAAGTTTCAGAAAGAGTAAAAATGTCTCCGAACAAAGGGTTCACAGTAAAAAAAAAATAATAAAGTAAAATCTCTATAATAAAACCGTAAGTCATGTGACTGTCATCAACAGTTCCGGGATGCCTGTTTCCCTTTTTCATATGCCAGGCGGCCATTTTTATTCAAAATATTTTTTGAAATAAAACTGCATAAAAGTTACATTTTTAGAAAGATCGTTCAAAAAAAATAATATTTGAGAGATGATTTACGTTCAATTATGTATACATTCTGCAATAACTTCAGTTTAAATTATGTTTGCAAGTAAAATTATCTATCCATGAAAGTAAACAAAAACAAAAACAAAAAAGATTCATTCGTTGTGAACGGTTAAAATATTAAACCATGAATTTTTGGACCGCTGCCTGGTGTAAAAAAAATAATCCGCACCAGTGAGACAGTCAATGTTTACCATAATTCTGTTCTATACAACTCAACTTCCTTCCGGATGTTTTCTTGACGTAAGTTGAACTCATGTAATATTTAATGGATCAAATTTCGAAACGAATTGTCAGCTTTTATTTTTCGCGCATGCAAATTAGAAACGATACTTTAATTTTGAAATCAAATGTTTTGATTTATGATATTTTTTCTTATTTGTCTATTTTCTATTTTAAAGAAAAATGTGAACGTCATGTATTTTAAATTGGAACAGCTGTCACGGACGCACCGGGGTTGGCGCGATTTTTGTTTTGTGCCATTTTGGCGAGAAAATCCCATTTCAGGTACCTATTAGAGATTACTAAAACCGCATGTACTTTTATTTTATTATGAAATAGTTTATTTTATATTAAAAAACATGATTAATTTATTATAAAGTGGGTTAAGCGGTTTTTGTCAAGAAAGATGAAATACATAACAACAAAAAATATGCGAAATGCTACCACGATCGCAAAAGTTCTTGATTTGTCTATTAGATTTTTCCGGTTTGGCGAAGGATTGAGGAAAAAAAATAAATTATGAATAAAAATAATTTGTTACAATGCTTAATATACATTTAAGGGCGACCAAACTGGTCGCCAGTGGCGGCTAGTAAATAATAAATCTGCAAAAGTACAGAAATTGTATTGCGCTTGATTGCCAGTACCATGCGGTTAGAAGTATACATTCTAATTTTAATTTTTTTTGTTTTGTTTCCTACCATTGCTATTGTAACATAAAATTTTGCGCCATTTTTTTTCGTTGTAAATTAGCAGAACCCCCTGGCATGGCGAATTTGGTTCAAACCTGGCCCGGATAATATGTAAGTACGAATTTTACTACTCCATCTAAAGTATTAAAATATTAGCTGTGAAGTATAAGTATAAGGTATAGCTTTAGTATACAAACGAAATAGGAAATAAAGCATAACCGTTTGATTAGAGTCAGTTTGACGTCATACTGAAAGCATGTCATAGAAAGTTATATTTAGAAGATGATGTTTTATTATTTTTTTATATTATTTTTATTATTTATTATTTTTTTATTTAAATATCGGCATTAGAGTAGATGTTTTAATCCTAAAACCTTTAAATGAAGGTACTACGTTATTTAAACGCATTTATAGTAAACTTTTGAAATTATAAAATATACGAAAAATGCGCATTATCCGCTCAGAATGACGTCCATTTCGGATGCAAAATATAGCCAGTGAGTCTGATTTATTATAAAACTATTTATTGTTTATTTTTGTGGCAACATGAAAGATAACAATTCATTTCAAAATGAAAAAGAAAAGATTTGTATAAGGTTAAATTACATCAGGTGGGTAGAAAAGAGGTAAAGAGTGGTCTGGGAATTTTTTTTTAATAGCCAGCAATTTTACTCTTGTTCTAAAAAGTATTTATATCAAGTTTCGTGCAAATTGGTCCAAAATTTTGGATTTGTGTTAAAAACGTACATCCAGACACTGTTTTTATATAGATAGATTATGTGGAACGAAATGGTGGATCTTGAGTGTTTTCAAGAGGGGGTGGGCGATATTAAAAGTTTGGAGGTTTCGCAGTTGATTTCGACTGTTTTTGCTGAAGGTAGGGTTGACTTGCATTATTTCGGGTTAGTGACGGTTTCGGGTTGGGTTTTCTCTATTGCGACACGTGTTCGGTTTCACCCGATTTTTTAAAAGAAAGTCTAATTATAATTTTTTTTTTTATATAAAGGACATTCCCAAATAGCGGAAAACTTTATTTGGGTAATTATTTTTAAATTTTTATATAGTAAATGTTCTGAATAGCGGACACCTCTATTTAGCAAACACTTTTTAATTCCCAATGCAAATATTTGCATATTTTAGTCTCTGAATAGCGCACACCTCCAAATAAGAGAGAAATTTGATGGCTCCGAAGTGAACGTTATTTAAATATTTTACAGTATTTGAATATTAATGAGTATATATTATATGTTTATTTTTCTGTATAAAAAATGTAATAGATATTAGAGATATAAACATAGACTTTATTTTACAATTCTATTAAAATGTGGATTAATTTTTATTCATTTCGGACGAAGATATTTTTGACTGGTTTCGGTTTTACTTCAAATGGAATTTTCGGGTTCGGGTCGGGACAACCCGATTATCGCAAGGAGCTAGATAGGGCCAAATAAAAAGTTTAGTGCGACGTTTGAAAATTAGAGATATTTTAACCACTTAACTGAAGACGAAGAGTTTGATTGCTTCATTTTCAAAAGCTTTTGGATACCACTAATTTTTAAATGTAATCTTCGGTTTATTAATTGGCAGACATTTTTCGATTATATGAGAAAAATATTTTAGTACGGTAAAAGTGATGTTTTCTCACTATTTTTACTTTATTATGGAAAAAAAAACTGTTAAGTGAGATTTTTGTAGAATCTCAAAAATTGCCCAGTGCGGTAAATTTTTTAGGAGCTCCAAAACGTTGTTGTATTAAAAACAATTAAAAAAAACTACACTAGTCTCTAGAGAACAATTTTTTCTCAAAATTTTAATTGCCACTGGTGCTTAAAACCAAGCCTACACTACTGATCTTGTATTCTTGTACGTGTATGAATAACAATGATTTCGTAAATGCGTCAGAAAAAAGCGACTTTATTTTTGAGAACGTTAATAAAAACAATAAAAAATTGGCTGTAAATGCCCCTTAAGTTTTTCATCTTTATCACCTTTTTCATAATGGAAGGTGCGCAACTTACTTCGAAATTTCGTTTCTTATTCTGGTTCCATTTTATATAAAGTTATCATTATTTTTTCTACCGTTTTTCCCTGAATCGCATACGTTCGAACACTAGTTTGTCTCATTTTTCGAAACAAACACTTCAAATTTTGAATGTGAAACTCTGTTATTTATCACTTTGCTAATTATGCAATTGCAGTATCGCTTGATAATTTTTTTTACACATATTGCAAGTAAACAACGGGGAGAAGGGGGGGGGGACTGAGAGAAGATGATTGTAAGGAATGTGAACTTGAAAGTTGTCGCAAACCAGACACATGGGCTTGATGTCAGCTTTACGGGAGGGAATGTAAATATCGGGGGAAAAGAAAGGGGAATCTACACTGTCAAAGGTACTCGTTGACACAACCTTTCGCACTCCTGATTGAAATACTCGTAGCCGTGACGCATCCTCTACACATGTGGGGGTGGGTAGAGTGACACTGGGCGAGATTTTCTCCCTGTAACATCTCCTATAACTCTCTAGACGAATTGGAAATTGTAATAAAATGTCCAAAGAAACAACGAACCCTTCGAAGATGGAACAATAACGTTATCGAAACAAACACCTCAAATTTTGAATATGAAACTCTGTTATTTATCACTTTGCTAATTATGCAATTGCAGTATCGCTTGATAATTTTTTTACACATATTGCAAGTAAACTACGGGGAGAAGGGGGGGGGGACTGAGAGAAGATACATTACAGTATTAGTAGAAAGGTTGATTTTTTTTCTTAGAATTATGCAGCGGTAGTGCGAAAAAATATACAAAGAATTCATACAAAATCATTTTTAGAGGAAATGTGTATCTCAGGGCACTAGGGGAGACATCTTCTCGAAGTCGTATAAAGTTTCAGTTTTTTCAAGGCCAACTACTTCCTCTTCAATATATTCATAGAGACAATTTATATTTGATGCCTTGCTAGATTTCAGAGTTATGTAAAGACTAACTGGGTGTAAGACTGTTTGTTTCTTTATATCTAAGATCAGTTGTAATTCATTAAAGAATGTTTTGAAAGTTATTAAAGAAACATATATTCAGTAGATGTGTGATGCAGGCTGAAAGAAGCATTAAAAATACATTAAAACAAGCTTAGACATGTTGGATAGAGGTCCATTCCAGGACCAGGTCCGACCTGCAAACAAGAATGATTGGCCCGGAATGACCCAATATAAAAGCTAAATGTTTGGCCCGATCCCGGTCTGGCCCATACGAAAACTTTATTGACATTTCTCGCGAAAACTGAATTTTTTCAAAACATCGAAATTTCTGGAGCAACATTATCCTACAATTAAGATTATTCATAAAGCACACTTACTTATGCACATATTTTATTTTCAGATTATGTTCGAAATTCATGAAATATAGAATAGCAACACTATTAATGACAATTAGACAACTGTAATCATAAACACTGATTAAAAAATGACTTACTCAATTACATTCAAAAGAATATTCATAAGTAAATACCTAGTTTAGAAGTAAAGAAGCAAATGATAAACGAAAATCATAATTTTAAAGCACTACAAAGAAACAAAGTAGATTTTTAAAAATATATCTCCATGAATTATTAACGAAATTAAATTTCTAAAGATTACGCTTGTACAGCATCACTATAATTTTTAGAAAAATAAATAAATACTAGTATGTTGTGGCCATCACAAAACTTTCTTCTATATAAATCAAATCGTCTGCAACAAAAATTAAATGACAATATATTCGTTCTTGAGATATTGCTAACGTGGAAATCATGAAACACTGATCAGAGCAGCAGTATCTGGTGGGCAGTATACACCCAAAACCTAATAATGATCTATTTATGTCAAGTTCGAACAGAATATGAAGTTTGGTGAAAATCCATGCATTAGTTCTTGAGATATAGCTATCGCGGAAATCGTAAAAATGCAACAGAGAAGCACAACCTGTTGGGCGATTTATACCAAAACCCAATCTGCACCAATTTGTGTCAAGTTCTAACTGAGTATGATGTTTGATTAAATTCCGTGCATTACGTCTTCGGATGAATCGCCCATAAAATAGATGATCACATAAAAAAGACAAGACGGACAGATATTTTCTAAAAACAGTCAAATGGTGTTCAGGACCTGCTAAAACGTATAAATCTGTCGCTATTTTCCACAAATCCAATACTTAGATAGAAGAAAGTAAAAATACCAGCCCAATATGGGCTCGAGGAAAAGAATTTAGAGCTAAGCACGAGCCAGATCAATAATGGTTTATATTTCGACTGGGTCTGACCTTGGCCGAACTCTTAGCTTTTATACTGAGTCGGGCCAGGATCTGAAAAGATTGGCCCATGCAGACCTCTAGGAAGAATGAATTCCACGCCAGGCTCGAACAGGAAATAAGAAGTCTGGAGTGGTCCACTCCGAGTCTACAGAATGTAACGCGTGGCTCAGTCAAGAAAGAGTGAAACCAGGTCCGGTTCAAGTCCCGTGAATGAAAATTGGCCTTAGACCCGCCATTGGAATAACACCAATTTCGAATGCGAAAATATAGCGAGAGGGGGGGGGGTATGAATTTGTATTGGTTAGATGAGCAATAACAAAGAGTAGTTAATTTAACAAGGGTAACGTTGTGCAAAGGTATTTTTAATTCAGTGGTATAAATATAGAAGAGGGTGAAGAGGGTGAGCATCCCGAGCAAGGCAATGAAGTTGTAAATTAGGACTAAAGGTTCTAGGAGGAGACCTTGGTGGAGAAAGGCAAGCCACCCACGTACACATTAGCAAGGGAAGATAAAAGATGTACCGAATGTGTACGTGGGTGGCTTATCTTTTCCACTGTCCCCTATGGATTATTTCTAGAACACTCGGTCTTTATTGAGAGCTTTAATATTGGTTGCTTGGAGTGTCCACGTTTTTCCCTATTCGTCTCCATATTTATACCATTTAATATGATCTGATTATGAAAATATCTTTGCAGAAGGTGTTTCACCCTTGTTGGGTTAACTACTATCTATTATTGCTCAGTTGATGATGACAGCTGCTAATTAATTGTTCTTGAAACTAGAGTCGTGTGTTATTAATTACCATCCCGAGGAAAAAGTAGATCTAAATATCATTATCTGTCATCTCCAGATATTTTATTCACTAATTTTTTTCTAGGTTTTATTAAAAAGTAAAAAAAAATTAGTTTATCAATTCACTAAAAATTTTAAAATAGCATCTTATATATCAAATTCCATTCATCTGATGTTATTTAACTTTAGGACAAAAGCCGCACTGGTGGAAAAGTTAATGAAAGTTCGAGAATCGAAAGGGAATCTTGCAAAACTACTACACGTAGTGCGACATCCACAAATGCACCTGGTACTTCATCGTCAATTCCTCTTCGTTGTTCAACTGCAGTTCCACCTGATACGTCATCTCAGAATAAGCCTCGAGTTCGACCTAATATAGCTTCTGAATTTCCATCAACAAGGCAGTTTCGAACCCGGCGTAATGTGTACGAAATACCCTATGAACTACCAAAACGTAAATCAAGAGAGGCAAAAGATGAAAAGTAAAGCATTGTTAAACTGATAAATTACAAAAACAAGTCTTGATTTGTATGGATAACTAGAAATTATAATATAGAAATAAATGGTGAAATTAAAGATTTTTAGAGTTTTCTTTAATTAAACATACATTGTAGGTGAAAACAAGAACGAAAAATCATGCGTCAAGCATAGATTATGTAGCACTTTCCAACGCTTCTAAAATAATTTTACAAATCATTACCGTTTAATAAGCTGAAAGATGACATCTAAGTAAACAATTTGGAAAACGCATAACATATTTAAAAACGCAATTTCAGGAATTTTCAATATATACAATATTCGGAAAAATATCCGAATACTTTTATGTAGCCCTGTATATGATCTATAGATTTGTATATATACATAGGATGCTAAATTTTAGTTTAGTTAGGAAACGCGTAGCACCGTTTAAATTCTCCTTCTGGAGTTTCTGTCAATAAACGGAAATGTGTTCGCGAACTTTTGTGCTGCCCTGTATAGGATCTACAGAATTTATACACACCACATAATAGACAAAAAGCTAGTTAAGATTAAAATCGCGTTCAGTAACTTAAAACGCACTTCCAGGAATTATTGTTAACAGACAGTAGAGAATTCTTTTGTGTGTCCCTGTAAATGACCGATGACTGCTATACACACACTATTCTGTAGTAAGCCTCTTGTAATGCACCTTAGTAATATATATAAACTTCAATGCGTTTAAAATAGTGGAACATTATTTAAATAAGCCGCAGACGATTTTTCTCCATAGTCGTAATGTAACGGAATTATTTTGACTGTCCCTGTAAAGTAACTCTAAGTGCTATACACCTACTATTCCATATTAAGCTTCTTCTAATGCATCTTAGTGATCTATATAAATTTCAATGCGTTTACAATAGTGAAACATTTTAAAAATAAACCGCAAATGATTTTTCCCCATAGACCGCAATGTAACGTAATTCTTTTGAGTGTCCCTGTAAGAAAACTATAAGTGCTACACACTTCAGTTGAAATAGGGAACGTGCCATAGATAACGACAATAACATATAAAAATTGCTGAGCAATCCGAGCATATTTACGGGAGTTAGAGCACGGCCAGACGGCCAGACGGCCATCCGGCCAGACACACCGAAGTCATAAGCACTTTTCAACTAGGTTGGAAAGTGCTAAAAATGAGTAGTATGGTGTGGTCATCACAAAACTTTCTTCTATACTTGAATACTTCTATACTTTTTTACTTGAAGAAATCCTTTTGTGAAATTTTTCTTAAAAACTTAATTAATCTAACCTATAATTTTTAAGCTGTCCGTAAAATGTAATCAAAGTATACAATCAACATACAAAAGTAATCAATAAAGGCGCCCATTCAAATACACAATCTTTACAATTAAGAAATGAAAAATCTGAAAATTACGTCATATTTATACAATTATATAAATTTTTCTCTTTAGTTTTTCCAATATAAAAATAAATTATAAAAATAAATTTCTTATAAGAATGAAGTACACGTGCATAAATTTATCTTGCAAATAAGATACATCCAAAAAGTCACGTGTCTAAATATGTTTCATTATTTCTCTCTTCTCTGCAACAATGGAAGTTTTTTTTTTTTTTTTTTTTTTTTTTTATCAATGAGCCTCAAAAATGAATGACTCACTACACAGCCATCTAGTCAACAATGTACATGTACCAACAATGAATTACTATCTCACATTGTAACAGATGTACATTGTTGGTCAGATGGAGTGGTTCTGCCCAGAATCATCTTAACACTTGCGTATTATATAAATAGATAACAAAACTTTTATTCCATCCAGTATCATTTTGTTAGTGTTATTTAGTTTGAGTTAATCATGAAAAATGAATTTTATTATTATTATTATTATTTAAATGATCAAAGATAAATGTTGATAGCTAAAATGTCAAAATGCCGGAGGGTGGTATAGTCTCTTCCATCTCCGCATGGGCGCAACTGACTGCTACTTCTTCTTTATTTTAATCATCAAATGTAATGAACAATAACTTTAAAAACTACTTAAAGAAAAGAAGAAAAAAGAAACTTTACAATATCTGGGAGCAACGCAGTGCGTCCGCCAAGTTCGCACAGGCCGTAGCTACCTTTTCTTGAACCTTTTCGGCATACTTTTCAACCTCTCATAACTTCGTTTTGGGGAGACCGGCAGAGTTTTCCTATTTAACATACATTAATATCGTCAAGTTGAACTAAGTTCCACGATTTCAAGTTTCTGTATTTTTTTTTTTTTTTTCGAAATATATGATTCCGAAAAAAGGCTTTTTTGTCACCGACTCACAGGAGATCATTAAATTACTAAGGTACTTCTAACAGTCATAGAATTAAGACATTTCACAAGTAAGTAGGTTTTGGAGACTAATTAACCAGAAAATTCTGAAAAGATAGAATTTGCGCTTTTGAACCCTTCAAACATGGGTACTGGTTTTGCCATATACAGTTCGTATCACATTCAATTGGCAAATCCAGCTAATTACATTGTTGCAACCATTTATGTTTCTTGTTGTCTGATAAAATTTTAAATAATAATGTTTCCCTAGGCAATCATTTACTCACTCATATTTAACGCCGACGTCGGTCACCCAACCCCGATCACGGAAAATTATCCTGATTTTGAAGATATTGCAAAGATTTCAAGCTGAAAGAATTTTTTTATATGCTTTTCCAAAAAATTTTGATAAGGCAAATCTTTCAGTTTATCTATCCGTCTTTCTATACTTTACTTCCTTAAAATAACTTTTATTCTAAATGTCAGTATTCTAATCTCAATAGCACTCTAGTCAATAAGGCGAATTTCCGCTACTCTTTATTGGTTGTCATTCCTTTAAGTGCGTTTTAATGATGCTAATAAACATTATATGTATATATGCATATGCATCATATATATAACACACTAGCAAGCTACGCCCGCTACGCTGGTCAATTTCTTTTAACGAACCTTTAATCAAACAAAATATTGACATTTCATAAATAACTTTTATATTTTAACAGAATAATAAGGCTACTATAATTTGTGACTCGTGCTATAGCCAATATACACGTCAGGACACGTCGCCCTTATCATTATCTTTTTACGCATGAAGGTTTCGCTATGGTACTCCATTGGAAAATTTGGTAATTTTTGAAATTCAATATTTGAAAAACGGCATAATCATTAAATTTGAAATTTATATCAAGAAAAATACAATTTTTTACATTTCAAACGCAGTTTGTCTAACAATTTTCTGACAAATACTTTTTGAGCTATCATTTTTTTTCAGTAACTTCACATGTTTCATTTTCCGAGATTAATCTGTTGCAACAATTAGCGAAAAACCCAGTCGTCAGCAACGCATAGTTTTTTATTAAAGAGGCTGTTGGAGCAGGGATTGTCACCACCAATTTGCCACCATCACTTTTGAAATCGGTTCCGTGGTTCCAGAGATTCCATAGAAATTGTAATTTAGAATGACTTCTGAACGCTTTTCGCTCATTTCACCCATTTAAATTTCGATTTTTTTCCCGAAAACTAATCAGGGATACGCCTTAACTCAGTGAACCTATAAATAAAATTTGAAGGAAAACGGAATAATTCTGCATGAAAAACCCATTTATATACATTAAGGGGGGTATTAGCCCCCCGTTCCCCCCCTTTATACTTAATCAATCAATCCCGAAAACTAATCAGGGAAGCGTCTTAACCCAAGGAACCTATAAACAAATTTTGAAGCAAATGGGATAATTCTGCATGAAAAACCTATTTATATAAATTAAGGGGGGATTATCCCCCCGTCCCCCCCCCTTTATACTTAACCAATCAATCCCGAAAACTAATCAGGGAAGTGCCTTAACACAGTGAACCTATAAACAAAATTTGAAGGAAAACGGAATAATTCTGCATGAAAAACCCATTTATATAAAATAAGGGGGTATTAGCCCTCCGTTCGCCCCTTTATACTTAACCAATCAATATCGAAAACTAATCAGGGAAGCGCCTTAACACAGTGAACCTATAAACAAAATTTGAAGGAAATGGGATAATTCTGCATGAAAAAACCCATTTATATAAATTAAGGGGGGATATGCCCCCCGTTCCCTCCTTTATACTTAACCAATCAATCCCGAAAACTAATCAGGGAAACGCCTTAACACAGTGAACCTATAAACAAAATTTGAAGGAAATGGGATAATTCTGCATGAAAAACCCATTGATATAAATTAAGGGGGGGATTATCCCCCCGTGCCCCCCCCCTTTATACTTAACCAATCAATCCCGAAAACTAATCAGGGAAGCGCCTTAACACAGTGAACCTATAAACAAAATTTGAAGGAAAACGGAATAATTCTGCATGAAAAACCCATTTATATAAAATAAGGGGGGGATTAGCCCCCCGTTCCCCCCTTTATACTTAACCAATCAATCCCGAAAACTAATTAGGGAAGCGTGTTAGCACAGTGAACCTTTAACCAAAATTTGAAGGAAATGGGATAATTCTGCATGAAAAACCCATTTATATAAATTAAGGAGAGATTAGCCCCCCGTTCCCCCCTTTATACTTAACCAATCAATCCCGAAAAGTAATCAGGGAAGCGTCTTAACCCAATGAACCTATAAACAAAATTTGAAGGAAAACGGAATAATTCTGCATGAAAAACCCATTTATATAAATTAAGGGGGGGGATTAGCGCCCCCCCCCTTTATACTTAACTAATCAATCCCGAAAACTAATCGGGGAAACGCCTTAACACAGTGAACCTATAAACAAAATTTGAAGGAAAACGGATATTTCTATGAAGAGTTATCGCATTACGTACGTACATACATACATACAGAACCGGCTGGCAAGCTCTCAGGGCTTGATAGCCGCAGTTTGATAGCTAAAAAATGGCAATTTTAGAACGTTTTTTGTGCCTGCACCCCCTGGGGTTAGTGGCACCGACATAAAATATAGCCTATGTTGGTGCAGGGGTTGTCACCATCAATTTGCCATCATCACTTTTGAAATCGGTTCGGTAGTTCCAGAGATTACCCCCTACAAACAAACAAACTAGTCGTTGGGGGCCACCGTAATACTTACCCATCATGGATATGCATAATGTAAAATATTAAAATAAAAATGTGTAAACTACTTATAAAATGCATTGCAATTCAAATAAAATCGTGGCTTGATGACGTCACAAACTTTAAAGGCTGGATTACTGAATTGCTTGAAAGAGGTTTTTCCTTATAACTCCAAAAATAATAATCCTATTAACTAGCGATTTATTGCATCTGATTAAGCGTCAAATTTCCAATTAAAATATATCTTTGAAGTGAAATTTAGATGAAATACAGGGTCATGAAAAATCGAAGAGTGTGGAAAATAGGATTCCAAATATCTCGGCAACTAATTATCCGATCGACTTCATGCTTTATGCAAAATTTATGTTTTTTTATTGTCTTTTATATTTATTTCTTAAAATAAACAATTTCGAAAATTTTTATATATCTTTCATCAGAACGAATATTTCGAGAGTCCGAAAAAAATTGTTCCGATTAATCGAGGTTATTGAAATGAAATAGGCTTCTTCCCATTATTACATACTAAGTACATACCAAATTGCAAGTCTCTATCTCAATTTTTTCGGGAGATAGAGCGTTTACAGACACACAGACACACACACAGACACACACACAGACACACACACAGACACACAGACGGACGGCAAATTTTTTTTTCTAAAAATATGTTTTTCGGAATCTCCAGTGTCTGAAACGTGTAAATCCGTCAAAATTTTTTTTTCGATTTTCAAAACGATTACAAGACTTACCCTATACTACGTATGATGGGTTAAGCCGCTATCAGATTCACCAAATTTTCGAGCAACCAATTTTTCAGCCAAATTTAACCCCAACTTTTTCGCGCTCAAAGTGAAAGAAGGGTTGCAATTGTCGTTGATAAAGTTGGAGGAAAAACCGGTTACTACGAGTACCAGTTGTTACTATTTATCACTCTTTTGTTGGCGTAAATAAATCGCTCCGTACTATCGGACTTGCTGCAAAACACGTTTTGTTTTCTTCAAATTGTTTTTGCTTTCTTTTCTTTTGTTCCAATCTTTGTATCGACAATATGGTAAACAGCAAATTTCTATCGTTGAAGGATAAAAAAAAGTTGTGTTTAGCAATTTTATTATTAGATTCAGATAGCAAAAAGAAGAAACAGAAAAGAGAAGTTTGGATTAGAATTTGTAGGTAAATTGTAAAATGGAAAAAATGGAAAAATTATTCTCATGTCCCCCCCCCCCTCCCTCTCCCCTATTATAAATTTGAAAAAGTATCATACAATAGCTAAAATGCTTTTAGCAGTTTTCATATTTATTCATTTTTACAATAAGTAATGCACTCGGAATTTGCAAATACCTGATATCTTTTATTCAATTCCTACTATTAGTTCACACACTCTATATATTTATATATCTTGTTCCAATTTTCAATCGTTAATAAAATACTTTTTAGCTCACAGGCTAACAAAGCCTGGGAGCTAATGTGCCCGCCGTTTCTGTATGTACGTATGTATGTACGTAACGCGATAACTCTTGATAGAAATATCCGTTTTGCTTCAAATTTTGGTTACATGTTTATAGTGATAAGGCGCTTCCCTGATTATTAGCTCACAGGCTAACAAAGCCTGGGAGCTAATGTGCCCGCCGTTTCTGTATGTACGTATGTATGTACGTAACGCGATAACTCTTGATAGAAATATCCGTTTTGCTTCAAATTTTGGTTACATGTTTATAGTGATAAGGCGCTTCCCTGATTAGTTTTGGGGGTTCATTGGTTAAGTATAAAGGAGGGAATGGGGGACTAATCCTTCCCCCTTTATTTTTGTAAATGGGTTTTTCATGCAGAATTACCCAATTTGCTTCAAATTTTGTATATAGATTAATTGTGGTAAGGCGTTTCCCTGATTAGTTTTGGGGATTCAATGGTTAAGTATAAAGGGGGGGGGAAATAGGGGGCTAATTCCCCCCTCCCTTAATTTATTGTCGATCTCTTCATTTTTCAAGGGGCATTATACTTTGAAATAAGAGTATAATATACAATTAGTGTGAATAGCCTGTGAGCTCAATGCCATCAGTTTAATTGGACACTTTTCTTTTTATTATTCATTCACTCAAGTTCAAATACATTTTCTTAAACTTGTAGTGGATGACACTTCATGTTAATACAGTTTTTTTCAAATATTAATTCAGTAATTAAATTAATTTTAGTTTTATATTTATAAAAAATCGGTGCTTTCTTGTTATACAAGCTTCCAAGGTTTATTCGTCAAGCGATATTTTATTACAGAAATTAATCTGCAAATGATGTAATTCATTTCACGGAATTAAAAATCATCAAGATCTGAATATTTATATAACTAGCTATAGTACGAATGCACCTCATTTGTCACATTTGATGTACAATTTCCAACTTATGTTTGTAATTAAATTAATTAATTTTAGTTTTATATTTTCAAATTTTCAATCGTTAATAAAATACTTTTTATTCATCCACTCAAGTTCAAAGACTTTTTTTTAAACTTGTAGTGGATGACACTTTATGTTAATACAGTTTTTTGAAATAATAATTCATTAATTAAATTTCATTTCTATTTTGCCACTTAATATTGTGATTCTGTCATATGTATATACATATTTATATTAATTGTAATTATTTAATAAAAAGTAACTAAAATAAATTTTTTCTTTGATGACCTAAGTAGGAATTGACTTTAAAAAATTTTCTTTTATATTACTTGTTTAATGTAAAACTACAGTGTCATATTTGTTCATAACAAAACATTTTAAACCCATTTTAGCATTTAATAAGAAAAACACAAGGCATAAATATTAAAAAAGTATTTTGATTTTTGTACTCCTTCTTAAATCATAAAACACAGAATTAAATTTTAAATATATATAAAAAAAAATTATTTATGCATTCAACGACAAAATTGTGATAAAAATTAAATATCAACAAACACAAGAACAAAAATTTTTTTTCTAAATTTTTCTCTTATAAAAGAAGTATTTTAATTTTGAAAATGGGTTTTAAATTTATTTAAATATTATACTTAAATTGAGGATCAGATGTTTGAACTAATTTTTTAAGCTGATTATTTATATATTAACTGATTTTTAATTCCAAGTTAAAATTAATCTATCTAATTTTTTACTGAAAATATGGAAAACCTTATACAAACAAGCAATTAAACATTAAAAACATGTAATAGGATACCTATAACTGATTTTACAATGTTTTTGTATGCATCCAGAATAATTATATCGTAGGACTAATAACTACATACAAAACTTTGATTACACTCTAGAGATTCATAACTAGAAGCTTTAAAAATCAATACAGAGCAATACTTTTTATGCAGAATTCATTACATGGCAAAAGTAATAAAATGAACACTTTCTGCTATTCCTGTAATGCAAGGATCGATCCAGGCAAAATTTGGGGTCTATTTAGGGCTCCTTCACAAAAATCTATTTAACAAAAGAGGCTCCTTCACAAAAATCACTTTAATAAAATAGGACCCTAAACAAAAATCAATTTGATAAAATGGGTACCTTCACAAAATTTTTTATAACAAAACAACCCCTTTACAAAATTGCTTTTAATAAAATAGGCACTTTCACAAAATTCTATTCCATAAAAACTTACTATTTATTAATTATTTATTACATTGTGACATTTTAAAATGTGTAATTTGTAAACAAACAAGTTCACCAGAGAGGAAAACTTCGGCAAAAGGATTTTAAAAAGTTTTTGTTAATAAATGCTTTGTTCGAATTTGAGCAACTAGATAACTTTCGTTACAAAAAGTTATTTTTCACAAAAATATAATAAATTTCACAAAAATATAATAAATTTCACAAAAATAACCTTTACTTTTCACAAAATGGGCCCCAAGAAAAAAACCCTGCATCAACCCCTGTAGTGTTTACAAACACTGGCGATCAAACTAGGCAAGCCAAATCACGCCAATCTCATTTCATAGCAAAAAGGCGTTCCAAACGCCTCCCTCTGATTGGCTGAAATGTTGGAAGTTGGATGAAATGTCGCTCCTAGCCACGATTTTTTAGAGCTGTGGCAAATAAATTGGGGGTATTCTTGTTTGCTATCACACTGGGTGTTGGGACGATTTTTCACGGAAAATCGGCTCAAATCAAGAGTTGGCTCAAAAGTTGCTCGAAAAGTTGGTGAATCTGATAGCGGCTTAAGTAATACCCTATACTACGTATGATGGGTAAGTAACAAACAATCTTTACTCCTTTTACTTACCCATCATACGTAGTATAGGGCAAGTCTTGTAATCGTTTTAAAAATCGAAAAAAAATTTTTGACGGATTTACACGTTTCAGACACTGGAGATTCCGAAAAACATATTTTTAGAAAAAAAATTTTGCCGTCCGTCTGTGTGTCTGTGTGTGTGTCTGTGTGTGTGTCTGTGTGTGTGTCTGTGTGTCTGTAAACGCTCTATCTCCCGAAAAAATTGAGATAGAGACTTGCAATTTGGTATGTACTTAGTATGTAATAATGGGAAGAAGCCTATTTCATTTCAATAACCTCGATTAACCGGAACAATTTTTTTCGGACTCTCGAAATATTCGTTCTGATGAAAGGTATATAAAAATTTTCGAAATTGTTTATTTTAAGAAATGAATATAAAAGACAATAAAAAAACATAAATTTTGCATAAAGCATGAAGTCGATCGGATAATTAGTTGCCGAGATATTTGGAATCCTATTTTCCACACTCTTCGATTTTTCATGACCCTGTATTTCATCCGAATTTCACTTCAAAGATATATTTTAATTGGAAGTTTGACGCTTAATCAGATGCAATAAACCGCTAGTTAATAGGATTATTATTTTTGGAGTTATAAGGAAAAACCTCTTTCAAGCAATTCAGTAATCGAGCCTTTAAAGTTTGTGACATCATCAAGCCACGATTTTATTTGAATTGCAATGCATTTTATAAGTAGTTTACACATTTTTATTTTAATATTTTACATTATGCATATCCATGATGGGTAAGTATTACGGTGGCCCCCAACGACTAGTTTAATATTAGTATAGATATGGATCATTATGACGTCAGCTTAAAAAGGATATTTTATGTCGCCAAATTTAGTGATATTTCGTTAAACGTCGCCAAGTTTGGCGAGAATTAGACGCTAGCAGGTCTTTTTCAGCATATCATGATTTTAATTAAATGGTATAACCCACGAATGTTAATAAAGTTTCAAGAGTTTCTTCACTGCAGAAGACCTCTGCTATTGTTATTACATTGTACTGTTATCTGGAGGCACGGCCAAGTCGAGAAAGCACGGCCGTAAGCATCCTTTTCTGGAAGCAACTCAGGAATCTTTTGACCCCCCCCCCCCCATATCTCCGCGCTGGAGTATCCCAAAAATTTGAAACTTCGTTTTTCTAGAGTATTTGGCACACAGGACCAAAATTTAAAATTACATCTTTCTGTCTTTTCTAGTTCAGACAACATATGGACTCGAACATTCGATTTCTTGTCACTCACTCACTCACTCGTTCACGCGTCATCAAAAATATTAGGTAGTTCCCGTAGCCCTAGAAACTTGACATTTGGAAAAAAGGTAGTGTTTAGGATACAAAGAAAGAGAAAATTATAAAGTCCGGAAAATTCGAAAAAAAAACATTCGAAAATTCAACAAATTCTATCAAAATTGAAAATTGAAAATAATACGATCTTTTTGTCTTAGAAACTTAAGATTTGGTGTGAAGGTAGTGTTTAGCATCCAAAAACAGAAAACATAAAAAAAAAATCGAAAGCAAAATTGAAAAAATCGGAAAAATTGAAAAAAACCGAAAATTTGAAGACAATCCGATTTTGTTGCGCTAGAAAATTCAAATTTGGAATAAAGGTATTATTTAGGATACAGGAAAAGGAAAAATTAAAAAATCCAGAAAAGTCGAAAAAAAAATTAAAAAATTCGAAAAATTGAAAAAATTAAAATAATTTGATCTTTTAGCCTTAGAAACTTAAAATTTGGCGTAAAAGTAGTGTTCGGAATTCAGAATAAGAAAATATTAAAAACACAATAAAAATAGAAAATAAAATTAAAAAATCGAAAAAAATCGAAAAACATCGAAAATTTGAAAATAATTTGTTTTTATAGCGCTAGAAACTTAAAATTTGGAATAAAGGTAGTATTTAGGTTACAAAAAAAGAAACAATTAAAAAAATTCAGAAAAGTCGAAAAAATGTTAAAAAATTCGAAAAATTGAAAAAATGAAAATAATTTGATTTTTAGCCTTAGAAACTTAAAATTTGGCGTAAAAGTAGTGTTCGGAATTCAGAATAAGAAAATATTAAAAACACAATAAAAATCGAAAAAATCGAAAACCATCGAAAATTTGAAAATAATTCGATTTTATAGCGCTAGAAACTTGAAATTTGGAATAAAGGTAGTATTTAGGTTACAAAAAAAGAAACAATTAAAAAAATCCAGAAAATTCGGAAAAAAAATTCAAAAATTCGAAAAATTCGAAGAAAGTTGAGAAAATGAAAATATTTTGATCTTTTAACCTTAGAAACTTAAAATTCGGCTTAAAGGTAGTGTTTGGAATTCAGAATAAGATAAAATTAAAAACACAATAAAAACCGAAAATAAAATAAAAAAATCGGAAAAATCGAAAAACATCAGAAATTTGAAAATAATTCAATTTTGTACAACTAGAAACTTGAAATTTGGAATATAGGTAGTACTTAAGATAAAAAAAAGTTTAAAAACCCAGAAAATTCCAAAAAAAAAAAAAAATCGAAATTTGAAAAAATCGAATAAAAAAATTGAAAAAAGACTAATTTGTTGGAATTTCCCTGAATTTTTAATTTTGTATCTGGAGGCACGGCAGTGCCTCCGCCAAGTCGAGAGAGCACAACTGTAAGCATCCCTTTCTGGAAGCAACTCAGGGCACTTTTGACCTCCCCATATCTTTGAGCTGGTGTATCAAAAAATTTGAAACTTCCTTTATATAGAGTATGTGGTAAATAAGACCAAAATTTAAAATTTCACATTTCTGTCTTTTCTAGTGCAAACGATATATGAACTGAGAGTTTCGATTTTTTGTCACTCACTCACTCACTCACTGAGAGGTGATCAAAAAGATTAGGGGGATCCCGTAGACCTAGAAACTTGAATTTGGAATAAAGGTACTGCTTAGGATACAAAGAAAGAAAAAATGATAAAATCCAGAAAATTCGAAAAAAAATCTTTCGAAAATTCAACAAATCCAACAAAATTAAAAATTGAAAATAATACGATCTTGTAGTCTTAGAAACTTAAAATTTGGTGTAAAAAAGGTTGTGTTTAGAATTCAGAAAAAAAAAATCAAAAACATAATAAAATCGAAAATAAAATCAAAAGATAAAAAAAAATCATAAATTCGAAAATAATCCGATTTTGTTGCGCTAGAAACATGGAATTCGGAATAAAGGTAGTATTTAGGATACAAAATAAGGAAAAATTTAAAAATCCGGAAAATTCAAAAACAAATTTCGAAAATTCAAAAAAGTCTGAAAAATTGAAAATAATATGATCTTTTAAGTCTTAGAAACCTAAAATTTGGGGTAAAGATAGTGTTTAGGATTCCGAATAAGGTAAAATGAAAACAACAATAAAATTCGAAAATAAAATCGGAAAAATAAGGAAAATTTGAAAATAATTCGATTTGAAGAAACTTGAAATTTGGAATAAAGGTAATATTTAGGATGCTATTTAAGGAAAATGTTAAAAATACGGAAAATTCGAAAAAAAAAAAAAATCCGCAAAATTCGAAAAAAAAAAAAGTAATTGAAATTAATTTGATCTCGTAGTCTTAGAAATAGAAAAATTGTGTAAAGGGATTCAGAAAAATATAAAAAAATAGAAACACAACAAAAAGCGAAAATAGAATCATAAAATCGATAAAATCGAAAAAAAAAACGAAAATTTGAAAATAATTCGATTTTTTACAGCAAAAAACTTGAAATTTGGAATAAAAGTAGTATTTAGAATACAAAAAAAAAAAAAAAAAAAAAAAAAAAAATTAAATAAAAAAAAAATAAAAAAATTAAAACATTTGGAAATTTTGAAAAATTGAAAAAAAATTGATCTTGTAGCTTTAGAAACTAAACATTCAGCGTAAAGGTAGTGTTATACAGAAAAATAAAAAAATAAAACACAATAAATTCGAAAATAAAATTAAAAAATCGAAAAAAATCGAAAATTTGAAAATAATTCGATTTTGTAGCGCCAGGAACTTGAAATATGGAATAAAGGTAGTATTTAGGATACAAAAAAAGAAAAAAAAAGAAAAAATCTCGAAAATTCGAAAAAAAATTCGAAAATTCGAAAAATTGAAAAAAAAATCGATCTTGTAGCTTTAGAAACTAAAAATTCAGCGTAAAGGTACTATAGTCGTTTAGGATACAGAAAAAGGAAAAATTAAAACACAATAAATTCGAAAATAAAATAAAAAATCGAAAATTTGAAAATAAGTCGATTTTGTTGCGCTAGAAACTTGAAAATTGTAATAAAAGTGGTATTTAGGATACAAAGTAAGGAAAAATGAAAAAATTAGAAAAATTCGAAAAAAAAATTCGAAAAAAATCAAAAATTGAAAATAATTTGATCTTGTAGTCTTAGAGACTTAAAATGTAGCGTAAAGGTAATATTAAAAAAAGATACTTTTAAAAATTTGTAAAATTCGAAAATAAAATCGAAAAATTGAAATATCTGTAAACAATAAAAAATTCGAAAACAATTCGATTTTGTACTTCTAGAAACGTGAGTTTTAAGATAATTGTCTTATTAGCTAGTACACCGCCCCTAATTGTTTTGTGTTTTCTTTCCCCCGGATTATACTTTTTTAGGGTTTCGTTCATCTCACGAAACCCTATTACTCCCGCTTCGTTGTCTGTCCGTCACAGACCCATTCTCAAAAAGTATGTAACTTACAGAGTTGAAACTTTGTGTATCAATCTGAATATCAGCTATAAAGAGCTCAAAATATTAAAATTTGAAAAATTCGTATTATTTTAATAAATAGAGATAAAAAACCAATATTCTAACAGCCTTTTCCTATTACATTTAAACATTTTTCGTTATAGCAGATACCAAAACTTAAAAATTCACGATGAAATACTTTCTACAATAATTAATTTTCTATCAGACGATTTTCACGTGAAAAAAGAAAATGAAATAAAAAGTTTCACCCATTGAAAAAAAGCTTATGAAATAAAATTGATTCATGTCATAGTGGTAATAAACGGAAAAATTTCTCAACAATACAAGGAGTATGAGTATATGTATGTACACAAAACAGATTAATATCACTTCATTAGAGAATTAAAAAGAAAATCTGACGTCATATCGGAAGTTTAAAGGATTTTTCAAATGTTTCAGAATAATACAAAGCGAGTATCAATATGAGTTATAGAGAATAGTAAATAAATGAGTTTGAGGAACGTATTGAATCATGATAAAAACCCGATTATGGAAATATTCGCATATTTTAACATTTTGAAGGTGTAAAACATGTTTAATTTTGAAATTATTTTTTTAAATATCGCATTTAGTCCACATGACAGATATTATTATGACAGAATATAATAGCGGGCTTCGCCCGCTATCTGGCTGGTTTGAATATTCGAAAAAACGAGGAAAACAGACCGGTAAATTTTTATAAAAAACATGACTTTTTTTTTTTTTTTTGGTTTTTAAATAAAATTAATTTTGATTTAATAAAGAAAGGATAAAGTGTTTTGAAAGGACTATTCAACGAAATTCTTTGAGCGATCTTCGATCACACTTACACACGTGTTTTATTTTTGTTTACAAATTTCGGTATAGAAAAGTGCCGCTATAGACCGGCTATGTTATGGGCGGTTTCTTTATAGACATGTTTGTTTTCTTTCACAGGTTATACTCTATTTAATTTGCATATAAAATATGGATTATTAAATGATGTTAGCACCAAAAAAAATGTTCACAGCTCCCCCTATCCTCCCACATTACTGGCTGGTTATGGCTTGACAGTTCTTTCTAAATAAAATCATGGTGACTCTAAGATTATCTTGATTTATCTTTCAATTAACCTAAATGATCCTAAGAAGTCGGATCAAAGAATTACTATATTGGCATGAGAATCAAGAAACTTAGAAGTAAAATCGAAAAATCAATAAATTTATAAAAAGTCGAAGGTTTGAAATAATTTGATTTTGTAGTCCTACCAGCTTGACATTTGGCAGAAAGGTAGGGTTTAGGATACAAAGTAAGGAAAAATTTAAAAACCCGGAAAAAAAAGACAAAAAAAAAACTTCGATAAATCGAATATAGTTTGATTTATTGAAATTTTCCGGAAATTTTAATTTTAACTTTCTTTTTAATCTAAACAGTACTTTTGTGCTAAATATCAAGTATCTAGGTTTGCGAGTAACATCTCAGATGGATAGCACCTTTCCTAGAAGCAATTGAGAGTACTTTTGACTCCCTCCTCTCATAAAGTAGTGCTTGCCACCATAATTTCTGGCAACCTATTCTCATTTTCATGTACACAAGCAATCATCATATACATTATTTCTGCTATACAAAAGTGTGTAGTTATACAAAACATACAACGATGAATGAGGTATCATTCGAAATGTTTTTGAACATCCTTCTGACATAGAACACCCACATTTCGTTAAAACGTCTTGTTTGATTTTTTAAAAAGTCAGTTAATAAAAGTCAGTTACCTGAAATTTCTTTAAGGTAACTTTTTCGAAAATCAGTGGATGATCTCCAAAAAGAGCCCAAAATCAAGAAAAGGAGGATTATTTACAAAAAGAAGCGGAATCTCATCAAAAAGTCACCTGTAAAAAATGCAGCCAAGTCTCGTAACTCATTTACCGTAAAAAGTACTGAGATCGTATAAAGCCAAGTTTAACTATCTTATTAACTCTGAAATTTTCATTCACAAATCACTCCTAGTCTCTACATTTTTAGTTAATTATTATTTTGTGACTTGGCAATTACGTAGCACTAGAATGTGATGTATATAGTTAGTCTTAATCAAATAATACTATAACATATTAAGGTGTAATAACTTCCCTGTGCTTACATAATTTGCCTTAATTAAATTATCCCATCCCATCCCATAAGATAGTAAGGTGTAATAACTTCCCTGTGCTTATATAATTTGCCTTAATTAAATTATCCCATCCCATCCCATAAGATAGTAAGGTGTAATAACTTCCCTGTGCTGCGTAATTGCCAAGTCACAAAATAATAATTAACTGAAGATTTAGAGACTAGGAGTGATTTGTGAATGAAAATTTCAGAGTTAATAAGATAGTTAAACTTGACTTTATACGATCTCAGTACATTTTACACTAAATGAGTTACGAGACTTGACTGCATTTTTTACAGGTGACTTTTTGATGAGATTATACTTACTGTTACTATAATGTTAGTCTTTATTTTGTAAAAGCTTCTGTATTATAGAACGATAATTTACAGAAACTATTAAAGCATTGAAACTACAAGTTTTCCTTATGATTATTATAATTTTATAACATGTATCATGTTTTTCAATGTGTACGTTAGAATGAATCGTCTAAAATCGGGTTCTTGCATTTTAGCTTCAGATTTTCGATCAAAATTAGCTAAAATCTTAATTAAATTAGCTAAAATCTAAAAATTATGATGTACGTTGATTGCAGACTTAAAATTTTCAACACTTAATTTCAATTATTTTATTAATAATTTGCAAAGTTAAACTGTACTCATCCATATGCAACAGGAACAAACTTTATATTTTCAAAATTGTTCATGCAGAAGATTTATAATAAATCCATATTTGTTAAATAAATACACCATGGTTAAAGCTAACTCTATCTATTTCACACGCAGTTCTTTTCTTTTCCTTTTTTTTTTAATGAAAAATATTACACATAAAAACAAACATGACAAAACTGTTTTTTTTTAATTTGTTGTCTAGTACAAAAAAAAAATGAAGGGTCCAGGAGAATAACGATGATAGTTCGCTTTTGTAAAATTGCATGACCCCAGATTCAAAATACTATCTAGAGAGCGACCCTTGATTTTGCCTGCAAGAAGTGTATCCAAGTTAACCCACGCGACATGAGGTATTTGGCGATGAAAATATACACTCAGCAGTGCTGGTATTGTTGCTGTATCGCAGCTCTTGGCAAGGGTACAATTTTGTACAATGCTGTAATAATTACAGTGTATTTTTATGTAATGCGGGCAAATTTCAATGCAAGTTAAAGCATGCATAGACACACTTTTATAAATAATCTAGAAAATAAATTATTTGAACAAATCGAAATTCGCATACTTTTTTAAGGTTTCGTTCATCTGTCGAAACCCTATTACTCCCTCTCCGTTGTCTGTCTGTCACAGAGCTATTCTTAGAAACTATGTAACTTATAGAGTTGAAACTTTGTGTATATAGCTGAATACCAGCTATAAAGAGCTCAAAATATTAGAATTTGAAAAATTCGTATTATTTTAATAAATAGAGATAAAAAACTAAAATTCTAACAGCCTTTTTCTATTAAATTTAAACATTTTTCGTTATAGCAGATGCCAAAAATTAAAAATCCACGATGAAATTATTTCTACAATAATTAATTTTCTATCAGAAGATTTCCACGTGAAAAATGGAAATGAAATAAAAAGTTTCGCCAATTGAAAAAAAATATTAATATGAAATAAAAATGATTGACGTCATAGTGGTAAAAAAAGGGAAATTTCTCACGATTTCTCAATAACACAAGGAGTATGAGTATGAGTATGTACACAAATCAGATTAATAACACGTCATTAGAGAATTAAAAAGAAAATCTGACGTCATATTGGAAGTTTAACGAATTTTTCAGATGTTTGAGAATAATACAAAGCTAGTATCAATATGAGTAATAGAGAATAGTAAATTTATGAGTTTGAGAAACTTATTGAATCATGATAAAAATCTGATTATGGAATATATTCGCATATATCAATATTTTGAAGGTGTACAACATGTTTAATTTTGAAATTCTTTTTGTATATCGCATTTAGTCCGCGTGACAGATATTATTATGACAGAATATAATAGCCGGCTTCACCCGTTCGGATACTCGCTGGTTTGGATACTCGAAAAAACAAAAAATAGACCGGAAAATTTTTACTTTATAAAAAACAAAAAACATGAGTTTTTTTTGGGGGGGTTGCTAAAGGAACTTTATTTGGATTTATTAAAGAAAGGATTAAGTGTTTTGAAAGGAATATTAAACGAAACCCTTTGAGCAATCTTCGATCACACTTACCCACTTGTTTAAATTTCTTAGCTTCCATTAATAGATAAGAAACACACGATAAAAAAGCATAAAACATATTCAAGTTAAAACAACAAAAAAAGTCTTAATAAATATTTAAGTACATAACACATTGTATTAGTAAATTTTTGCTAGATAAAAAAGTTGGAAATATTTTTTAATAAAACTTTCCGTATATATATATATATAACGTTAGAAATTTCATAAATTACATATATACTTTGCAACAAACTAGTTTCCTTTGTAAACTTTTCTGAAAAGAAAAATAACAAGACAAAAACAACCCAAATACATATACCAGAAGGACCAGTGCGAAGCTTTCGCACTTCAATCTTTCAGATTACTTTCTGGTACATTTTAGAATTAATTTTTAATTAACTGACTTTTTAAAAAATCAAACAAGACGTTTTAACGAAATGTGGGTGTTCTATGTCAGAAGACTCTTCAAAAACATTTCGAATGATACCTCATTCATCGTTGTATGTTTTGTATAACTACACACTTTTGTATAGCAGAAATAATGTATATGATGATTGCTTGTGTACATGAAAATGAGAATAGGTTGCCAAAAATTATGGTGCCAAATTTTCTGCTCTCGCCAATGTCATTTCTTTATTTTGACAAGACCCCTAAGTTGAAAAGATACCGAATTATAAAAAAAAAAAAAAATGAAGCACTGAAAAAATGCTTAGTGAATTCCTATGAAAGAGATTCCTGAGATTTTTTCAACACTAGTCCAGAAATGTCTTAAATACATAATTCAATATTTGGTACACGACTTTTGGCAAACCTATGAAGACTTAAACATGGGATATCCAAACTTTGTGGTCTAAGGGTGTATTCAAATCCTAACTGCTTATTTTGAGACACATTTGTAAATTCATTTTTGCTCTAAAATGCATCCAACTGACAGGTTCTCTTATTCAGAAACTTTCTAATGTCCCCACTATCTCGATTTTTTGATAAAGGCAGAATATATTTCAAAAAATGTTGTCAAAGTGGACATTTTGAACCGAATTTCCCGAAGCGATAGCGCTTGTAACCAAAAAAAATTATCGTACTGTGAAAATAATTGTCTGTAAATCAATTTCTAATTAATTGAACGAAAAATAAAAACATGGGGCCCTTATAAATGTCTTTATAAATCACGCCGCCAAGTTTCCTGTTGTTACTTTTAAAAATGAGTCTGAGAATGTGTCTCAAAATTTTGAGTTGTTGAGCGTGGAAAAATATTTTTTTTGAATACCGCCTTAAGGGGCAGCAAACTAGGCTGGCGTATTAACAGCTCATTGAAATATTAAAAAATAAATACTTACATTTTTTTGTAAATCCTAATGAACTGTATATTCAATTCGAAGATAATCCTTACATTATATAATCTACTGGTGCTCCGATACAGTCCGCCTATACACAGCCATGATGAAACAAATTAAAACATATAAACAATAGGTGATGCACACGTTAAAATTAAATAAAAACCCGATTAAAAGCTCGATATCTTTTTTCAAAAAGTACGCGAAAGAAAAAAATTAACAATCGTATTGTAAATACATTAGAGGACGACCTCATCCGCTTCGGAAAAACACGAAACAAAGAAATAGATATTGAATAACTAAAATATTTAACATATTGAAACGAAATTTAACATATACGAATTTGTTTAAGACACAAATGTAACATACCAAGCATACATGTTAGGCTACATGTGAAATTCCAGTGATTCGATCGATCTATGGTGTCTTTTCCTTCTAGGATTTGAATTTGAATTTTTCTTTTAATCATAAATATAAAATAAACACGTGCGCATACATCCCAATGCATCTTTTGTAAAAATTATTTTTTTATCATTATTCTTGAGCATGACATAATGCGGTATTTTATCTTTGTGGCAACACTGATTTGATAAAACCTTTCATTTAATTTGTAAAAACAATGCTGATTTAATTTTTAATTAACTGCAATTTATAGTCAACAAACAAGTCTCAGCAAATTGTGAGTGTGCTATGTCAGACGCCGGTTCAAAGTCCTTTCATATGATATCTCACTCAACGGTTCTGCGTTTTGTATTTGCTTAGAAAAAGGGATGTTGACAACAGAAATAATCCATAACCAGTGGACCCATGCAAGGATTTCGCACTGAAATGCAATATTTTTTAATAATATCTAATATTTTTTTAGATGCAGGTTTAAACTTCTAAAGAAAAATTAAGGATAAAAATATCTACAAACAACATTAGTCAAGCCCTAATTTAGCCTACGTAATTATAGAAATGGCAATTAATTTCGCCGAAAACCGCGCAAATAAGCGTATATGGGTTTAGCACAAATCCTGTCAAAATTATCATTGAATCAGCTGATTTCTACCCTTCTGAGATAGCAGATATACCAGATAGACCGGGATCCGGCAGCACAGACAATCACCTCATCGAGTTCACGGCTGAAATTCCAGAATTAGTTAAAACTCGATTCGCTTATTAAAACGCAATCGGTCTGCCAAGTCATATCTTGGTGGAAAACACGTGAAAACCCGATTTTAGCGGTTGACTCGTAGGTTTACCATTGTGTTTTCCTGCACCCAAAAGTATGAAAACATGACGAACTGGGTGCAGGAAAACACAATGATAAACCTACGAATCAACCGCTAACATTTTAAGAAAGATCGTTCAAAATAAATTAATATTTGAGAGATGACTTACGTTCAATTATGTATATATTCTGCAATAATTTCAGTCGAAATTAGATTCGCAGTTCAAATTTTCTATTCATGAAAATAAACAAAAAAAAGATTGATTCGTCGTGAACATTTAAAATATTAAATCATGGAGGTAATCATTCGCAAAGCAAGTTCTCCGCGAATGAATTTTTGGACCGCTGCCTCGCGTCAAAAAAATAATTCGCACCAGTGAGACAATCAAAGTTTACCATAATTATGTGCTATACAACTCAACTTTCGAACCTTTTCTTGACGTAAATTGAACTCATGTAATAATATTTAATGAATCAGATTTTTAGCATTTTTAAAATCGCTAATACAGCTTTTATTTATCGCGTGTACAAATTAGAAATGATACTTTGATTTTGAAATCACATGTTTTGATTTATGATATTATTTCTTATTTATTTATTTATTTTCTCTTTTAAATGAAAAGTGGGGAGTATTTTAAATTTATGTAATATAAGCATTTTAGATTAAAGTTAAGTATTTTAAATGAAATGAGTGACAGGTTTATAATTTAAAATTAAATTAATTGTAGTATGAATGACGGTGATGGGAACGATATTTGGCGAATTATCATCTGCTCCCGGCTAACAAAAATACTCATAATTAAAAAAAAGAATAAAAATAAATAAATGATAGTTTGTTGTAAATAAATATTGATATACATATCAAAAATAATTTATAGAATTAAAATAAAAAATAAAAGTAAATAAACAACAATTTCCATAACAAAGTTTTCGCCAAATTGGCGGGGGAGGGGGGGGGGGGGAATCGCACCAACGTGCGTATGTGACATTTGTGCCCAAAAAATATGCGAAATGCTACCATGATCGCAAAAGTTCATGATTTGTCTATTAGAATCTTCCGATTTGGCGAAGGATTAAGGGAAAATTAAATTATGAATAAATGTAACGTGTTGCAATGTTTAACATACATTTAAGGGAGACCAAACTGGTCGCCAGTGGCGGCTAGTATATATATAATTTGTCATACGATAGCACCCGTATTTATAAACCGATTTGGAGGTAACTACGTCTGTGTATTAAGCTCACGAATGTCTCGACTGAGTTCGTTGGGCAGCTTGCTCCGCCATCTGGTTTCAAAATGGTGGTCACTAAAAGATTTAAAACTAAAAAACTATATACAAAAAATAGAAAATCACATTTATTTTTTGTTTAAGAATTAAACCTTGATAAAAGGATTCCAGAGCATTTTTTTGTTTTGCTTCTATCTTTAAAAATGGCTGAGATATAGCAGTTTGAAATTCTAGGGTGGCTGACATTTTGAAACAAGACATCAAATTAAACCAAATCTGGGATTAATTTATGAGTTTTAGTGAGGGTGATTTCTAACGAATACTCTTTCATTGTTGTAATTATTTTCCCAAACATACGCATAAAATTATATTCCTATTCGTTTGTGTCAAATTCTCGCCAAACTTGGCGATATATCGCCAAATTTTGCAACGAAAAATAAGTCTCCATAAATGAAGCAAACTTTGCTATAGCGGACTAAATTGACGAATTTTTCAAAGTCAGTATTAATGAATCTTCTGTAATCGGGTTATTTGGATTTTAGCTTGCTGTTTTCGTGTAAGAATAGCTAAAATCTTAAAACGTAGATATAGGAAAGCTACCATTTCCTCCCGATACAGGCCCGAAGGAATTTTTTTTTTTTTTTTTTTTTTTTTTGCGACTGCAAGTGAAAAAAATCATTATTTTTAGAATTGTCTTCATTTAATCATTATTTCATCAATTTCATTAAAGTAATTTCATAGTATTATTATCATACGTTTCATTTTTCGTTGTTTTATTTTGTGAAACTCTTGATTATCCAAAAAAATGTAAAAGAAATAGTTCGTTTCAAAATAACAGTTTTGCTTGAAATATTTTTATATTTTTGTTATTTCTACTATAACGTTTATATCTATTTGTGGTAATGTAAATAATATGTTAAAGTTATACAATTTGTTAATGAAATTTCCAAGCAATAATTTTCAAAGGTGTTAAAAATAAGTTATTATTTTTTTGTGTTTAATTATTCTTGATGTAAAGTTGAACATAATTTTTGAATTGTTTTTTCTCATAATTTATTTGACACTATCGGATAAGCATTTGATATCACTTATAAAAAGCATTTTTCTATGACGAATTTTTACTCTATAAATTTATTCATAAACATTACGTTTGTGTTGAGCTGTATAACAGTTCGATGAATAGTTTCTAAAATAAGCATTTAAATTACTATTTCAGTAAAACCTTTTGATGTACATTATTTGTCAATGTTCTTTTCTTCTAAGTTTTTGTATTATGTCAACAAAACTTAAAATATATTTTAATTCCATCTTTAATATTTTTCTATTTCAGATTTATCTAACACGTTTCAATTATATATTTGTCATAAATTTAATTGATATAACTTTTTTATACATAATGTATCAAATTATATCATTTTATTTGGAGATAGTATACAAATTTGTATACAAATTAGTATATAATTTTATGATACATACTTTTTAAGTCTTAACAAAATAAATTCTATCTATTAATTTTTATTCAAAGCACAAAACCGTATACTTGATTTATATGTTTTTAAAATAATTTTGTTGTTTGTTGTTGTTGTTGTTGTTATTTTGTTTTTCTTTTTGAAATTAACTACATTTAAATCTTTTTTTTCCAGAAAAATCAATTGATGATTTTGTTAATTTAAATAAAAATCTAGATATTTTGGTTTTGTCAACATAAGTTACAATTGCTTTTTTATTTTAATTTTTATTTTCTGCCAAACGATCAAATTTTAAATGTTCTGCAAAACAAGTTTTTAAAATGTAGCGAAGTCGCTACAACCAAAGGTTACAACTCAGTCGTAACGTCTAGTACTTTTTGCATGACCGAATAATGTATTTCTTGTAGGCTATAATTCCAGTTGAGACACTTTGTAGAAAATTCAGTTATATTGTACTTTATACAAAGACTTTGCATCTTTGACAGATGTCGTCCCATTTACCTGTTAACCGGGGAATAAACTTTTGTTCAACTGATATGCCTGATTCCCAACGGGGCACACTTTCACCAATAAAAAAGAATTTTAAAAAAATCCTTATTCATGGCAGTAATTTTGCATGAATAGGGCGTTTTAAAAAGACGAAAATCTCTATTAAAGTTTTACTGGTGGGAGTAATACGTTCAAAATATTGCAGTAGTAGTTCGTGTACCCAGTTAACAGGTTAAAAAAATAATAATAAACGGCACATAAAGAAGCCAAACAAACATATAATATTCGTCTGATTTCTCGGAATTATTTCTCCGCATGCCGCTTCGTCACTACTACTTCATCTTTCTCAGAAACTTATCGACACTCAGATTCTGAAAAATGATGCATACAAACCGAACCCAAGTGCACAGTAAATATGACGATGCCGGGAGCTTTATTATCTAATCGCGAAGTTAACACATCACTTCGAAATACATTTTTGCGATGGTAATGATTCGCCTCACCCATTTCCGCTATGTATTTCTTTGGGAAGAAATAGAGACAAAATGAACGATGTTTACATCCGAAAGCGGGTTTATTTTGGTTCAAGGGTGGGTTAATAGTTCCTGATAGAAGAGCAATCTATTTCAGTAAAATGCTTTTGACGGCTGAGAGATAATATTTCAAACGCAACGTAAATTGTGTTGTTGTTATTTAAATTCCAGGTGTTGAGGAGCTTTAAGGATTTTTTATAGCTGTTTTTTTTTCAGCATAATTTTGGATACTGAAAAAAAACCACTTTTAAAATTGCTTAGGTGAAAATGTTATGTATAATATTTTCAACAGTATGTTAAATAACTTAAAGTGCCCGAAAAACAAAATTTTACTTTAAAAAATAAATATTTTTTGTTCTTTTTTTTTTTTTTTTTTTTTTTTTTTAATATGCATTTATATAATACATACATATGTATAGTATTTTAACAATTAAAGTAAAATAAAATAAATAAATAAATTATCGAAAGATGGAGAAAAAAGTACTATATAATTTCCATTTAAATATAAAAATGTATATAATTTTATCCCTTTTAGAATGCGATAAATAGTTTAAAATAGACAGCAGAAATAGTACAGTTAGATTTTTATTTAGGATATGAAAAAATAAAATAAATTATCAGTAAAATATATTAAAAAATAAACTATAATTTGAAGCTAAAATATAAATTTAATTATTTAAGTTTTTTAATTAAAAATATGGAATTATTTAAAATTAACTAAAAGAAAAATATGAAATAAAATTTAGTAAAATAGATTTTTCTTTTTTAATGTTAAGTACTCAAACAATAAAAAATGCTTGTGAACATTAAGAATATAGCGTTCATGAAAATGAATTAATAAAATTAACATTTAATAAAACAGATTATATGGGGGGGGGGGAGAAAGGTAGAAACAGTAGAATTAACGTTGAAACATTTTAAATACATTTAGAAAAAGTTACATTTTTAATTCAGTTACTAATTTAAATTAGAGAATAAATGAAAGAACGCACATATAATCAATATGTTTATAATATTTTATAACCATAACAATGTATTGGAATTAAATAATATAAATACACAACTCACATGAAACTAATGGCTAATAATTATACAAGATGCCATGAATTTAACAGTTTGTTTTATATTATAATGTATAAGAAAAGTAGATAAATAAACTCATGTATATATATATATATATATATATATATAATAAAAAGTTTGTAAACAATAACCATTAAACCACATAAATAATCGACAATAGATAAACCGATAATTACAATATATATGTATAGATATATTCAAAAATTTAAGATTCTCAAAATTAAAAGAAGTGGCGAAAAATACTTAAAGATATATAGAGAAAAAATTCAATGTGCAGAAATTGAAAATTATTACAAGAAGCAATTGGAAACTTATATAGTGGAACACTTTTTCAAGGGCAATATTCCACTAATATAAGTAAAATGTAATTGAGTTCTGTTTGATATATACTATATATACATATATATATATATATATATATACAGTGGTGGCCAAAAGTGTGGACATTTTTTGAAAGTTTCATGTTTTTCAATTTGGTGTGCTTGTAGAATATATTAATTTTCACTTGAATACAAACGTTTATATATCAAATTGAAGGTACTTTAATGTAGAATTTAATAATAAGAACAGTATTACAATATCTGTATTACAAAAAAAGTTAGGCAACTGATAGTAAGATCTATCTTAGATTTGCATTTTTTTTTAAGTGATACTTACACAATCAATTCTTAGTAGGATAACCCTTATTTTTTAAGACAGCTTCACAGCGTCTTTTCATCGAGTGAACGAGTGTTTGGAGTTCATCTTTCGTAATCACATGTTACCAAGAATCAATTATATAGCTTCAGTAAGTTGTCTTTTATTGGATGGACGTTTTTTTCGTACAAGAATTTTCAAACGTCGCCACAAATTTTCAATTCGATTGAGATCAGGGCTGTTTCCTGGCCATGGTAATATATCTATGCCTTTATTTTGAAACCATGCTTTGCATACTTTTGCTGTGGGGCATGGAGCTGAATCCTGCTGAAAAATAAATGGTGCGTTGTTGGGGAAGAGATCCCTGATGGAAGGTATCAATTTAGGTTCCAGAACAGTTTCGATGTATTTTTTGGCATTCAGGATGCCATCAATCACTTGAATTCGGCCCACACCATCTGCAGACATACATGCCCAAATCATGACATTTGTTGGGTTTTTTGTAGTTGCTTCAATGCAATCAGGATGAAGTGCTTCTCCTACTCTACGTCTCACGTATTTTCTACCATTACTACCAAAGAGTGATATTTTACTCTCATCACTCCAGATTACTTGCTTCCATTGATGTGTTCTTTAATGTGACCATTTAATGTGTTCTTTTGCCCACTTAACTTGATTTTTGCGTTGCTTTTTAATAAATATGTTTTTTTCCTTGGAATTCTAGCTTGTAGTCCAAATTCTGATAACCATCTTCTTATTGTTCTTGAACTTACTGCAATACCCGCTGCATTCATTTCACATCTAATGCATCTGATGAAATTTTTCTATCTTGTAGGCATAGCCGTTTAATTTTTCTATCGGCAGTAGCACTTGTGCATTTTTTTCGGCCTGATTTGGCCTCATTTTCCACTGATTTCGTTTTTCATAACGTAAACAGAACTTTTGTACACCAGAACAAGTCACTGAACCACCAACTTGTCTTGCAATTTCAGCATAAGAGAGGCCATTTTCTCTCAATATGACAATTCGGCTTCTTTTTGTAGATGTCCAATTAGTTCTTCTGGTTGATGACATTGTTTAAAATTAGTTTAATTTAAAAAAGGACTTTAAATATTCAAAAACAGCAATACTCTATTTAATTGTACTAGTATGCATCATTCCGAAAAATATTTCCACAATAATAACTCTTTTACCATCCAAATTACCTAAACTATAGTTACAGACATTTTATTAATTCTCAGAACAGTGTTTGTGATTGGCTAGTTCGCTGTTATTACAAAACACGTCCTTAATCAAAACGATTTGTGTTTGTTTGTTCTACTAAAATGAGCATAACTTCTTTTGTAATACAGATATTGTAATACTGTTTTTATTATTAAACTAGATGGTACCCATCAAAACTTGACGGAAAAAATTAAAATAGTAATATTAGCAAAATAAGCTTCTTTATTACATAAGTAGGGGTGCTTATGAAACAATCTTTCAAATATTTTATTAAAAAAAATTTCCACCAGTGAATTACGTTATTATTTCCGATGCAAACTCCAAACAAACAACCCGTAAACAAAATGGAAATCAGTTTGACATTACCGCCCTATTCCCCACGGCAAGAACGAAAATTTCCTGAACCTATGAAGTATCATACAAATAGCATATCCCATATCCCTACGTTCATCTCATATTCAGTCTATAAAAGAACATATTAAATAAGGCACACATTCCCCACCCCTGTGATAATGCAACCGAATGAGCGCATGTGAATTGCTTCTCCCCAAACGCACCGTCGAAATTCGACGTTAAAAAAAAGTTTTAAAATGTTTTGATCAAAATTTTTAAAATGTCTTCTTTAATCATTGTTCGTTTTAAATCCATATCTTCTGAAACGCATCTATTGTTTTAAGCTAATCAATTTTCATGTAAAGATGAAGAATTTTTTTTACAATAATAAATCAATCTACAGAAAAAGGAGATTTTTAATGTTTTCAAGTGTAATTTATTTGTATGGTTTCTTCATTCCTTTACATAATCAGGATGATTATTCCTTTTCCATAATTAAGAGAAATAATGTAAATAAATAAATATCCAAGATTATTTTTGATTCTATTTTCATTAATATATTGTAAATTTTATTGTTAAAAGTTACTGATAAATGATACTTTAGTAAATGGGGCTTTTCTTAATTATCATTATTATTATTATTATTATTATTCTTTTTTTGAGATTTAATGGCAACATTCTTCCGTTTGTTTATTGGGCGCTACAGTTTGGCGAATTATTTGAGGTACTTTTCGGTTAGCAGGGCGCCAATGAAGTGTATATATATATATATATATATATATATATATATATATATATATATATATAGTATATACATACATAGATACAAATATATATAATGTATATAGTTTTGTTTTTCTAGTATTGAATTTATGTGGTTTATAGATTTTGGTTGGCTTTTGTGATAATGATTCTGCAAGTAATTTTCCATTGGAGTTTGTTATTATGTGTATATATATATATATACTTTATTGGCGCCGGCTAACCGAAAAGTACCTAATTTGCATATAGTTTTTTTTTCTTAATCGGACGACGGGATAATGCACGGAATTTCGACGGGATAATGAATATTTTTATGGTACCAGAATATTTTTCTGTATTTTATAGTTATATTAAGAAATATATATTTTTATGATTTGCTGAATCACTTAGTTGTTTACTTTTTCATGCATTATATTATTGAAGGTTGTTAGTTCTCTTATTCGTTTAAATATACCCTACTTATATAAAAATAGCGTGTGTTCTCTGTGGTGTTTCGCATAAACGTTGTAAAATTTAGGTTATTAGATTTTATCCAACTTTGCTGTCATAACAGCTGATGAAGCAGCCATTTTCGGCGATTTTTTTGTTACCTGTAAAATGTTTGTTTTTGGTATAGCCCGAAATAAGAAAAAATTGAGTACTTTTCCATTATACGGACACCATTGTCGCAAAGCATATATTTACATAATGGCATGGTGTCGGTATAACGGAAAATAACCAAAATTTGCGATCGATCAAATCATTGAATTTCGTTAAACATTAAATTTTCTGGTACTTTTCTATTATCCGGTCGACCACTTTTCATAACAAAAAATTATCGCCAAACTGTAAAATTAAACGACAAAAACACAGTCCGATTTACTTGATATCAGAAGCATTATACGTGTTTGTTACGTCATCAAGTGGTTTTTAAATCGAGATTTGCGTCTATTTTTCATTATGTTTTACTGATTTATTAGTTATTTCATTAATTAAAATAACAATTGTGTCCTTAAATTCATGTATCTTATTTATTTATTTATTTTGATATTCCAATGGCAACGTTCTCCCGTTTATTTGGCGTTACAGTTTGGCGATAGTTTTTTGTTACGAAAAGTGGTCGACGGGATAATAGAAAAGTACCAATTTTCTTATTTTTAATCTGAGAAAGAAACAATAATCATGGATTTAATTAATTTTGCAATATGCGGTGCAACCAAAATAATTTTAATTAAATCAGTACAGATATCGCAGACGCACCTGGGTTATTTTTTGGCACCTAAATGACGATTTTTGCTTTGTATGGCAACCTGGTGTTTTATAATAAATTTGAATATGTGTGTAAATAAATAAAATAAAATAGGTACTTTTATTTTAGCTGGGCGTCTCTCCAAATCTTGTTTCAATTGGAATCATTTAAATTGCAACATTTTACGTGAGATTTGTTATTCATATTTATATTTTTACGTTTAGATATTTTATTATGATTATATTCTAGCTAATTAAGTTTTTTTTTTTTTTTTTTTTTTTTTTTTTTTTTTTTTTTTTTAAAGATTTTATACTACAATGTTAAAATTATTCCCTAGTTGATATTAGTTAATGTCAAAAGATTGGCGAACCACAGGGTTCAGGGAAAAAACTCTATGCCCTCAAAAGTGGGAGTTGTCAACTTTATGACGTCATAAGCTTAATTAAATGTTTAATTGAAAATTACAGCTAATTAATTAAATTTTCGAACAAACGAATGCACGATAACAAATCTGTGTCCTAATATCTTTCATTTAAAAAAAGAATGGTGTAATTTGATGCAGCAGTTTGTTCTAACGGATTGTCGAAAGAAATCGCTTAGCGTTTTAAATATATAGATTTTACATTAAATTACCTTCAATTTGATATATAAATGTTTGTATTTAAGTGAAAATTAATATATTCTACAAGCACACAAATTTGAAAAACATGAAACTTTCAAAAAATGTCCAAACTTTTGGCCACCACTGTATATGCCTTAATTAGTAATATGTTTGAACTTTTAATTAATTGATTGTAAAATAATTAAGTATTGGAAACTTAAAGAATTGCTACATTGTATAAGCGGTTCCTATAGATACATAAGGCAATAGATGTTCCTCTCAGTCCGACATACTCAATTAATGAAGTTAAATAATTTTAAACTTGTAATTTATAACATACTATACTTGATTTATAGCAGAAATTTAACTAAAAATATTAATCGAATGGATAGGGTATTTATTTTTAGTTATTGCAGTCTCAATGGTTTGAAAAAAAATAACTATATTTAGTATTTATAACAAGAAATAGGCTTTAGGACTAAATAATAGGCAAGAATAGGACTTTTGCTCTTTGATTTTTTAAAACTACGTGACTCGTGACCTTTAAAATTTTTCATTAATTTTAATTCTTTTCAGTCTCACTCTAAAACCCTGAAAGTAAAAATTGCCGCTTGCAGATAACGATTTATAATATATATTTTTCAACTACTTGAATTTAATTTAACATTTTTTCATACATTATTTAATTATTAAACCATGGATATCAAGAAATTTTATTTTGTAGTCTTTAGGGAATATTTTTTATATTCTAGACGAATATTTTGCCTTCTTATTTAAGAAAAATAATCGCATATTTTTCTCAGTATACATATAAATATATTCTTGATAATGGACATACAAAATATAGCAAAAGTTGTAGATGAGTTCAATTTATTTAATAGGAAATTACATGTAATTCTTTTTATTTAAATACATTTAATACGAATATTTTTTTTTATTATTATCATATTTTTATGCAATTTATAATTTTTAAAAATACTGTTGGGTGTTATCTTCATTTAATTAAATAGCATTCGAATAAAAAAGTACAAATCATATAATAATTTATTTTCTTAAAAATATGACAGTAATTAAAATGAATTATAGCCAAAAGTATAGCAGAAATCATTCTGCCGGAAGCAAGATCCGAACTCACGTTCTATGTATAGAACCAGAGTTTAAACTAATGCTTTAGTCCAATTGGCTACGATGACCGCTTTCGAGCGTATCATAAAACTGAACAGTTTTATATTTAATCTTACGCAAATAGGTCAATTTTTTGGAAATCTTACTGAAATCCCTTTTCGTTTTAATGGAACTGATGCTTTACCCTCACGCACAGATGTTTGGCGACATTTTGGTTGGCGCGATTTTCAAGCCCGCGCCAAACCAATAACTTAATACAATAGCTAGGTTGCCATTAAAGGAAAAAATCCCCTAAATTTAGCGACTTTTTTTCTTTTTATAACCAATAAAAAAAAAAAAAAAACTGTGCATGAGTGTATGATATTATAGCCGTTTTAATATATAGGGTGGAGATAAGATAACTTTAAATTTAAGTTTTGCAAATATGAGAATATCTAATTTTAGAAATATATAAAATGTCAAATATACCTTCTGATTAATAACCCTTTTACATATATTTTTCATTTTTTGAGAACAGGGAAGAATTATTACGTACAGCGATTCAGAAAAAATGTTTGCTAAAAAAAATTAAATTTTTTTAAGGATAAAAATGTTTTTTTTAGAGTACTAGAGCACTTTTAACAGCGAGAATATTTTCAGCATTTTATCTCAAAACTAAAATTTTTGAAGACAATCTAAAGAATGTATAACAGAAGAAATATAAACGATTGTCGTAACTTTATGTTTTAGAGACGTTTAGATATAAAAATGATAAATCTTTATAAACTACATCATAATTTCAAAGTATTTAAATAACTATGGAAATCGGAATGTCAAACACAGTCGTTAATACATAAAAATCAATTTATCTTTTCATCTAATTATCGTATTTACATCATGTAGTTTATGATAAACGGTCTATAGCATTTTTTTTTATTTTAGCAGGTAAACATATTATTTGTTTCCAGATTTTCCTGTCACGGACTATTTTAATATGGTTTTGTTTTCATTTTCAATCTAAATAACTTAGATGGTATAAATTTTATTATCCTTGATAAAAAGTTTTACAAAATAACCTGTAAATTAAATTTAATATTAATAAATAATAACCTGTTGCATTTTAAAATATTTGGTGAGATTTGTCAAAGAAAGAAAAAACAATTTCAGAGAACGCTATAAATAAAGGAATTAAAATTCCAAAATGCCATAATAGATATTGTGTACATTTTATGTCTCAGTATCATATTTCAGGATATTTTAAGAATATTTGCTATTTTTTTATGTATAAAAGAATATTTTTTAATAAATAGAAACTCTAAACTCAAATATATTATCCGTCTGCTCTCTTTACATATTTAAACTGCTCGGACTATTAAGTTAACATCCTCTCGGTGTACCATGTACTCAGAATTTATGTCTGTTTTCGCCTCATTTACATCGCAAGCTACAATTCTACCGCTTTGCCTGCATTTACTAAATGTATGCGGCTCTCTGTGAAAGATTCTGGATGTATTTTCGACATTAGTCTGTTCTTATTTATGATTCATTTGCTGTGATTAATGCAAGGCTTTTTTTTTTACTTCCCCATCATACGTAGTATAGGGTAAGTCTTGTAATCGTTTTGAAAGTCGAAATTTTTTTTGACGGATTTACACATTTTAAACACTGGAGATTCCGAAAAACATATTTTTAGAAAAAAAAAAATTGCCGTCCGTCTGTATGTCTGTGTGTCTGTAAACACTCTATCTCCCGAAAAATTTGAGATAGAGACTTGAAATTTCGTATGTACTTAGTATGTAATAATGGGAAGAAGCTTATTGAATTTCAGTAACTTCGATTATCCGGAACTTTTTTTTTCGGACTCTCGAAATATTCGTTCTGATAAAAGGTATATAAAAATTTTCGAAATTGTTTATTTTAAGAAATGAATATAAAAGACATTAAAAAAACATAAATTTTGCATAAAACATGAAGTCGATCGGATAATTAGTTGCCGAGATATTTGTAATCCTATTTTCCACACTCTTCAATTTTTCATGACCCTGTATTTCATCCAAATTTCAATTCAAAGATATATTTTAATTGGAAATGAGGCGCTTAATCAGATGCAATAAACCGCTAGTTAATAGAATTATTGTTTTTGGAGTTATAAGTATGTTTCTTTTAAGCAATTCAGTAATCGCGCCTTTAAAGTTTATGACGTCATCAAGCCACGATTTTATTCGAATTGCAATGCATTTTATAAGTAGTTTACACATTTTTTATTTTAATATTTTACATTATGCATATCCGTGATGGGTAAGTATTACGGTGGCCCCCAACGACTCGTTTAGTATTATTGCTATATACAGACGTCGTCATGCATTGTAAAAAAGTGGATCGATCTACTGAAAATATTTTAGTTTTCTCATTGATTTTTGCAATTACTAATTTTTTTAGGGTTTCGTTCATCTCACGAAACCCTATTGCTCCCGCTCCGTTGTCTGTCTGTCACAGAGCCATTCTCGAAAACTATTTAACTTACAGAGTTGAAACTTTGTCCAAAAATCAGAATATCAGCTGTGAAGAGCTGAAAATATTAAAATTTGAAAAATTCGTATTATTTAAATAAATAGAGATAAAAAACCAAAATTCTAACAGCCTTTTCCTTTTAAATTTAAACATTTTTCATTATAGCAGATGCCAAAAATTAAAAATCCACGATGAAAATCTTTCCAAAATAATTAATTTTCGATCAGACGATTTCCACCTGAAAAAGGAAAATGAAATAAAAAGTTTCACCAATTGAAAAAAAAATAAATATGAAATAAAATTGATTGACGTCATAGTCGTAATAAAACGGAAAATGTCTAAGATTTCTCAATAATACAAGGAGTATGAGTATGAGTAAGTAAACAAAGCAGATTAATATCACGTCATTAGAGAATTAAAAAGAAAATCTGACGTCATATGGGAAGTTTAACTAATTTTTCAGATGTTTGAGAATAATACAAAGCGAGTATCAATATAAATAATAGAGAATGATAAATATATAAGTTTGAGAAACATATTGAATCGTGATAAAAATCCGATTATGGAAATATTCGCATATTTTAACATTTTGAAGTATACAATTTGCTTAATTTTGAAATTATTTTTTTAAATATGTCATTTAGTCCGTATGACGGATATTATTATGACAGAATATAATAGCGGGCTTGGCCCGCTATCTGGCGGGTTTAAATATTCGAAAAAACGAAAAAATAGACCGGTAAATTTTTACTTTATAAAAAACATGACTTTTTTTTTGTTGTTGCTAAATGAAATTTGTTTGAATTTATTAAAGAAAGGATAAAGTTTTTTGAAGGGAATATTAAACGAAACCCTTTGAGCGATCTTTGATCACACTTACCCAATTGTTTGTTATGTTAGTCAGTTACAAGAAAATCTGTAAGAATCACTAGAAAAAAACTAGCAACGATTCCGGTTTATAATACCGGTTACTAAAAAAATCTGTGGAATACAAATATACTAAATAATTTTAGTATCCTCAGGATTTTTTTTTACTGTGTGCTATTCAGCTTTCATTTAAATTCGATGCAATAAACCTTTAAAATGGATCTAATAATTGAAATAAATTTCCTTCATGAAACTTTATTAAGATATTGAGGAATAAAAGCAAAATATTGTGCATGTACATGCATGAAATTTTGGAGAATAATAGACAAAATTTCATGATAATTATCCGCTAAAAATTATTATTATATATGTTTATTATACAGAACGGAATATAAAATATGATTTAAATTAATAAGTAATATAATGGATTGAATTGTCAAAATTTCTCATTTACGTATTTCTTTTCATTATTATATATTATAGTAAGTTTTGAAACAGCATTCTGACATTCTTGGAAAATGTTTCATAATTTATACCTCCTGTATGATTTTTCTTTCTTGCTTCGTTTGGGAGAAAATATATGTTACGGTCAATATAATAAATCTGGTAATTATTAATAATTACCGTTTATTATTAATAATCGGTAATTATTAATACTTACCGCTAGTAAGGCATGGTGACGTCACGGTGACGTCACTGCGAAGTCACACTGTGACTTTGTGACCGTCGTCGTGACGTCAAGTGACGTCGATGTGAAGTCATTGTGACGTAAATGCGAGGTCGTTATGGCCGTTTTCAAGGCTTTCTGTGACCTCACAATGTGACTACTTTGTGAAGTCACCGTGCGACTTAAATGTGAAAAATGAGACGAATCTGCATCGGATAGGGTGACCAGATTTTACCCGAATCCTATACGGATTGTTCGGATCAAAATTTTTTTATGGTTCAAGTTTGTGACGTTTGTGACGACACTGCACCGGGTCGGGTTACCAGATTTTACCCGAATCCAATCCAGAAACTTCGGATCGATCTTTTTGGATTTGTTTGGGTACAGAATAGATTTGGATTAGTGGTCGGGTGACCTGATTTTCGTGAACCCGAACTGACCCGAGTCGGGTATAATGTTTTTACTGTAAGTCTTGTTTGGAATAGAATCTTGCATACGACCGAGTAACCAGATTTTATCAGAAATTGTGTTACGATACAATTTCCGATGTCGGCTTGGATCTAGAGTCATACACGAATCCGGTTATATACTTCTTGAACATGATTGAATGTCAACTTGAACATGAATGATGGTTGACTGAAACTATATTTTGATTCAACCCGTATTCTTACCCTAACCCAACAACAACAACAACAACAAATCTGTAAGCCCACAACCCGACCGAACCTGATAAATGATTTCGCATAGATTCGGATAACAAGATTTCACCAAATACGGATAAGATCGACGATAAGGATTGGATCGGCAATCATTTTTATTGATGCAACTCGTATTCAAATTAAAACTTTGCATCTGATTGAGAAACCGGTTAACACGAAACTTTCTGACACATTTATGAACAAACTTTTAAACGTATGGCACTTGCATGCCTGATTATTAAAGCTATTTGGAATGAATAGCGTTTTCCATTTTTAGATAAATGTAATACTTAAGATCAATGTCGGTCACGTTTTACCCGTTTCTGACGCTGCTCGTCGGAAATTTGGTTCAAAACACCGACTTTGATAGTGTTTTCTGAAACATCATCTGCCGTTACCAAAAAATGGATAACGCCATTCGATTATATATAGGGTAGATGTGCCAGTAATGGACACCCTTAAGGAATTTCTTTAACAATTATTTTTTAATTAATAGTTATAATTGTTATATTCAACATTTTTTAATATTATATTACTCTACCAACAATATTCAACCATGCTCATAGTCACATTTCCCAATGTGAATCTAAATTTAATTGTAAATAACAGAAATAAATCAAAACACCCTAAACTCCAGTAATGGACACCTCACAAAAAGTAATAGATAATTGATATTATGATTGCATTTAAAACTAGAATTTAAAGACAGCATATTAATGAAATAAATAAAGCTGAAATTTTATTGGTTATTTTTTTATAAACCAAAAACATTGAAGGTGTCCCATTACTGGAAGGCGGTTCATTACTGGCACATCTACCCTTTTGTGAATAAGAACACCTGCCAATTTCATGTATTTCCGAATAAAAATGAATTCAGAAATATGCCAGAAATTAGCTATTTTGGATTTGAGAACAACTTTAAAGAAAATATAAGTATACATTTTCAAATAAGCATTCTGAAAAATTTATATTAGGAATCAATTTAAATAATAAATATACCTATTGTGCGATATTATTAAATAATAAACATTGTATCAAGCAGTAAAACAGTTTTCGTTGTAAATGAAATATAGAACTTAAGATCATAAATGCCAAAAAAAAATTATATATTTTTTTTCTTTACAAATTATTTTATTTATAGTTTTTGATAGAATACTAAATGCAGAACTTAAATATCAATTTTTACAGTAAAACATTCGATAACACAGCTGGAAAAATTACCTTAACTAAACAGTTATTTTATTGTTTCATCAATATTTATTATTTTTGTGCATCTAACATTGACATATCTCGACAAATAAATTATTCAATGCATTAAAATGTCACATTTTTTTTTTTCAAATATACCGGAAAATTATTTCTGGAAACCTACACTAGCAACGAAATTATTAAATTGCAAATCAAATATTAATAGTTTTAAAAATTGCAATGTTTTTAATTATAATGAATAACTATGAAAATTGAACTAAGAAACGCAAAACATTAAATAAATTCCTCCTTTTACATAACAGTTTACATTTAGAATACATATTGTTAGTAAATACTTTAAGCTTTTTTCCAAATAGTCTATTTAAAAAAATTTAAAACATTAAAGATAAAATTTAATACAAGTGATTTTTTTAAAAGAAAATTTAAACATCTTAACTTTTAAATAATGCAATATTAAATGTACTAGTACTAAACATGCACTATTAACAAAACTGCGAAGACATTAAAAGTTACCTGCTGATCTATAGGTAAAGGTGTTACTATTGAATGCTCCTTATCTGCTTCCCTTTCATTGAAAAATTAGACTGTACATCCACTACAATAATTTTCAAATTATTCCAGCAGAGAGGTGTGTTCATAGATCTGAGAAATCAAATATCACACAGGCCTTATGAACGCACCCGGGTAGACACAGGGAGATGTTAAAATGGATGGTTTACTTTAAAATGGAGATTGTTCACTTTAAAACGTTAATTTACTTACACAGTATAAATCTACAAACTTAAAAGAACGCAACACACGCTAATCCTATCCTAACTTCGAATGAGAAAAAATCGTCTGCCTTCAATATGCGCGCGCAGTATTGTTTAAACACAACAAAATAACAACTAGAAGATGTTTCCAACATTACCGCAAATGATATAGGAAGAAAATAATTTAAATAAAGACATTTCAAAACCTTTATAATTTATATGGCTGAAAAATGAACTTCTAATGATGCTATAATATTCTTTTTTTATATGAGAGAGTTTTGTATTCTTAGAAATAAGCTGTGAAAATTTACATTTTTATATATTTTTTAATCCATTGCATTTGCTTTAGACGTCAAAAGTAAAGATAAATTTTAAATAATAATTGATTTAATAGGCTTTATAAAGTAATTTCGATATAAATTTAAATTGCAATCAAATTTCCTAAGTACAAATTTTTTATTTTTTACACTCTATCGAAAAGAGCAATATATTTAATAGAGGTGACATCTTACTAAGCACTGGCCAGTTTTGGATAAATTGCTATAGGAATGACATATACTTTATAACATGTTTTTAATTCATTTTTGCTCGGAAATACACGAAATTGGCTCGTGTTTTGTTCAGAAACTATGTTATTGAAAAACTTTTTCCATTTTTTGTGAAAAGCAGAAGATCTTTCAGAAAAGAATGTCAAAGTCTGCGTTTTGATTTGAATATCCGACGTGACAGTGAAAGACAGGCGAAAAACTGGTCGTCACGTGACACGAATTGCTTATAACTCGATAAATAACTAAATTTCTATTTAAGGATTTTTACCTGTGTATTATATAGTATATTTTGTTAAATTTCATGAAAATGGTAATGAAAATTGTAAAAAATTATCTGCCTCATATATGTAGACAGATATTTATTTATTATTTTATTTTGGAAATACTCACTATATTTAAATAGTGTGTGACAATATTTTTATTAATGATTTAGGTACATGACATAATTCAAATCTATATTTTATGAGTTTTTTTTTTCCAAATTCACTCTCCGATCACACCGTGAAGTCACAGAGTGTTGGCATTTTGATCATAGGTTTTACGTGACTTATGTGACTTGCAGTGACTTCATTGCAACGTCACAAAAATTTCTAAAGCTGTCAAAAAGTAATTTTCTTTATGTTACAAGATGTTCTAAAGTTTATTTTAAGTTTTCTTTAGATCTCCAAGACGTTCACATTTTGGTCACAGTGTGACGTTACAAAGTGGTGGCATTTTGGTCACAGATGTGACGTGACGTACGTGACTCACATTGACGTCACAATGACGTCACTGTGACTGTGCATGCTATGCGGGCGTTTATTATTAATAATCGGTAATTATTAATACTTACCGTTTATTATTAATAATCGGTAATTATTAATACTTACCGTTTATTATTAATAATCGGTAATTATTAATACTTACCGTTTATTATTAATAATCGGTAATTATTAATACTTACCGTTTATTATTAATAATGACCGATCAAAATGACTGGTTATTATAATTAATTAGCGGATTTATCATATTGACTGCAACATATATACTTCTTTAAATAATTTATTAAAGTACATTTTCTGAAAATATCTAGCCAATCAATTGAAATCTATTATAAAGTGCAGTCATAAAGATATATGCCGATAAATGAGGTCCTAACAAAAGGGGCGTAAAAAGACTCGAATAATATTTGTTATGTATTTCAAAGTATGCGCTATATGCGCGAGGTAAGCGATATTCATCTGTATAATAACAGTACAAGTCATATGACTGTCATAAACAGTTTTGGGCTAATCGCTTCTCTTTTCATATGCCAAGTGGCCTATTTTTACTAAAAACTTTTTTTTTTCGAATTAAACAGCATAAAAGTTACTTTTCTAGATTTTTTTTTTAATTTATTGTTTGCAAGATGTTTAACATTCAGATATGTCTATATTCTGAGATAATTTCTGTTGGAATTAAGTTGAGAGTCCACTATCTCATTCCATCAAAGTAAAGAAACACAAGAGATTCGTTCAACGTGAACGATAAAAATATTAAACATGGAGGTAATCATGTGATTGTGGATACCATTAAAGCGTTATAAAAAAGCCACTCTATATGCGCGAAATCATATTTGATAAAATATACCAATTTGGCAGTGAACACGATTACTTAATAGACTTAAATTGCCGCATAAAAAAGCGTATTCAAACGTAAAAGCCTGTAGACAGTACGCATAAATGCCGAAATCGGTGAGTTACGCAATTATGAAAACTGCTGAATTGTATAAAATAAGGATAGCAAAGAGAAAAGAAAATTGGAGAGAGATCGGCATCTAGAAGAGAGTCGGTGAATTTTTAATCAGACATATCTCAATTAACATGCCACCCGATTATCGCACATTATCCAAAAACATTAGACGAGAATATGAGAAAAACGATAGATTTTCTTTTTTTTTCGTATCACGTCTCAGACAAAGCAATTTAGAAAAAATATAGTTTAATGTGAATGTGGATTCCGTTAAAAGATTTTTTTCACAAGAAAAAAAAAACACTAAATCGTATTAGCTAAAATACGCTAATTGCCAGTAGACCCAACTACGGAAGATTACTGGAGGTTTAAAAATCTCCGCATTAGCGAACGTATTGCAAGTGATAAGCAAACGGATATGAAATTGTTTTTGGTACTTTTATTTTAACCGGCCACGAATCTTGGCCATCGCATTTTTCCCTTCGCCAATTGCAGCTTTTATTTTTTGCGTGCATAAATTTGAAATAATGCTTTGATATTGAAATAAAATGTTGTGGTTTATATATATATATATATATATATATATATATATATTTGTATTTTAGATGAAATTAGTGAAAGATATGTTTTTAAATGTATGCATTTCAATTGAAACGAGTGACTGCTTCATATTTTAAATGAAATTAGTGCAATACCATTGATGGCCACGAGAACGATATTGGCAATTTATAAATTTGTTTTGGCCCGGCTAACATAAAAGTACTGCGGTTTTTCTCAAACTTTATACCCAGAAAGGTGAAAAATTTAACAACAAAATATACACGAAATGCTGCCATAATCGCAAAGACTTCTTTAATTTTCTATCTTAATTTTCAGATTTGACAAAGAATTAAGCAAGTAAATTGAATTATGAATAATAGTAACATGTTGCAATGATTAGCATACATTTAAGGGAGACCAAATTTGTCGTCAAAGACGGCTAATACGGTTATTAATAACAATTGAGATCTCCCAGATACGGTTATAATGATAAAATTACAATTATTTTAAAACAGCAACACTGAAATTTTTGCATTGCTAAATGTCCTACGCATTGATAAACTATACGTATATTTAAGCCTAAAATAAAACTTTAAGTGTAATATACATAATCTACTTATAATGACATGCAATGTAACCATGCTGATTCCGACCACACTGATTTGCGAATCGACCGTAGCTAAACGCCATGTTAGGCTTCATGAAAAACATATGTTAACATTTAACAGCTAAATGATAATTTATTCTACTTAAAATCATGTCTGTTGAACATATTTGCATATAAAACTTGTATATCACATCCAATCGTAATGTTTGCAGTTCTAAATTAAAAATTAACAGAATAAACGTCGGTTTACCAGATATAAACGAACAAACACTGTTGCAATTCAGAATTCCAAATTCGACAAATGAATTTTAAAAATGAACGACTCTTTGTACGCTTCATTAAAAAAATACAAGTTAACATCCTGTTGTGCTTTTAAAATAATTATAAAAGCTTATTAAAGCCTTTAAATATTTTGAAACACGTTTTTCACTTTTCCATACCGGATTTATATCGACTGATGGTTTTGTGAAAAATGGAGTTAATTTCCGATTAAAGTGCTCGATTACGCCGTCTGGTGGAGAAAATATTTAACTTCTCTCTTCAGGAAAATTCTGTGCAAGCCTATGCATTACATGGGTTTTTAATTTGTTCATAATAATAATAATAATTTATTTATCAAATTTCCGATGCAAAATTTCCGATTTTATGTGACATTAGTGTTTTGTGTTTATATAACACCTGCATCGACAACTGCGATTAGTGCCTTATTAAAAGCGTTTTTAAGTCCTAATTATTAATTTTTTTAGTGAAATTATCCAAAAATCGTTCTCGAGTCAATTTTTTGGCGCCATCTACCAAGCATAAAATAAAATATTTCAGGATGCTATTTTTTCACAATTAGCATTTTTGAAATACATCGAGGGGAAAAAAAGAAAGAAAAAGAAAGGACATACTTTATATGCAAGGATTAAAATCCCTTTTAATCCTAGGAAAGGAAATCCCTTTTCAGTAAATTAACATTTGTGAAAAGACTCTATTAAAAATAATTTTTTGAAGGGGCCTAATTTTTACCTGGATAGACCTCAGATATGAGCTGTGCTAATCATTATAGGTAATTAAATTGCATTTTCCTGCTTTTATTGTTAATAGTTCTAATTATTAATAAAATATAGTTATAATGAGATTTTGCAACAGGTATATTTTTGGTGTTTTTTTTAATGATCTTTTTTAACCTATGCATATTTTAAGCTGAATTTAACGTACTTCTGTGAATTATTTTCTTTTGTATAAGAAATATAAAAGCTTTGTTTTTCTTTTTTCCAAAATTTCTTAATTTATCTATGCATATTTTTATGGCTACTTTACATAATAGCATATGTTACTTTACATAACTGCCAACTTACGCAAAATAAAGTTCAGTAAATTTCTGAAAAAAAAATCAGTTGATTAAGCCGCTTTTTAAAAAAAGCCTTGAATCGAAGTAACACTTTTTTCACTTTTTAGAAATAAAAAAAAAACAATTATAGAAAAAATACACAGATTTTTGTATTCCTAAAATTTTTAACCATTCTTAAATTTTTACCCTTTAAGCAAAAATTCGTATTTAATTTTTCTTTCTTTTGGACGTTGACTTTTACAAACATAGTTTCTGGGGGTGATTTTCATGACTTGCCACGGTTGGAATGTCGCGCATAACACAAGATGACCGTAAGATAAATTACAGAAATACTCATATTGGATCTCCAATAAAAACAACGCAATATTTCATTTTATATCATCTGTTTAAATGAAATAATATGTCAGTAATATGACATAACGTTCTAAACTTAAAATAACACCTTTCCGTCATTTTTGACGGGGGCATATGCTGGTATATATATATATATAAACAGCTTTTACACGTAAACTGAAATGTGAACGTAACAGAAGGTTGTTTCTATGAAAAGTTTCCTAAAAAAACACATCGGTCAAGTGCGAGTATAATTTGCGCTCAATGGGTTCCGTACATTAAATTTACGAGCAGGGAATACCGAGCTATGCCCGGTCAAAATTAGCATTGTGTTCAAATATCATGACCCAAGACCAAACTGACCCACTAATAAAATTTTCTCGAACATGTGACCAAGCACAATTATCTTCTCGTGCTATAAAACACGTAGGATACAAAATTTAATTCAAATCGTCAGAGTCATTTTTAAGATAAAATTAGCTTGACCCATAATGACCCATGACGAAAATGACCCACTAATCGAAATTTCTCGAACATGTGTCCTAGCCCAACAGTCTTCTCGTTCCATAAAACTGTAGTGAATACTGAATTTAGGTCAAATCCTCTGACCCGTTTTTTAGATAAAAATAGCTTGACCATAAAGACCCATGACCAAAATGACCCGGTAATCGAATTTCCTCAAGCATGTGACCTAGCCCAATAGTTTTCTCGCGCCCAAAAACCGAATGATACAAAATTTAGTTAAAATCGTCTGAGCCATTTTTAAGATTAAAAAAGTCCTTCCGGCCTGTACCGGGAGGAAAAGGTAGCTTTCCTATATCTTCGTTTTAAAATTTTAGCTAATGTTACACGAAAACAGCAAGTTATAATGCAAAGAAAACGTTTACAAAAGATTCGTTAATACTGAATTTGAATACGAAATTCGCCAAATTATTGAGCAATAGCCAAATTGGCTTCATTTATGAAGACTTATTTTGGTCGCCAAATTTGGCGATATTTCGCCAAATGTCGCCAAGTTTGGCGAGAATTTGGCGCTAATGGATATGAATATATAGTTTTATGCGTATGATTGGGAAAATTATTACAACATTGAAAATTTTTGTAATGTGCTGTCTTGTTTCAAAATGTCAGCCACCTTAGAATTTCAAACTGCTCTATCTCAGCCATTTTTTAAGATAGAGGTAAACCAAAAAATGCTCTGGAATCCTCGTATCAAGGCCTCACACTTCATTAAAAAATAAATTTGAATTTTTAACTTTTTTGTATATTTATTTTAGTTTTAAATTTTTAAGTGGCCGCCATCTTGAAACAAACTGGCGGACCAAGCTGGCCAACGAACTCGGTCGAGACATCGGTGAGCTTAATGCTCACAATTAGTTTCATCAAAATTGATTTATAAATACGAGCGTTATCGTATGACAAAAGTCAGATATATATATATATCTGACTTTTGTCATATATATATATATATATATATATATATATATATATATATATATATATATATATATATATATATATATATATATATATATATATATATATATATATATATATATATATCTATATATATATATTATATATATATATATATATATATATATATATATATAAATTAACATTTGAACAAAGGGTGGTTTTGGGGTCTGGGGGTCATGATCGGTGAAAATATATCGAAATTTTCCGGAATTGCTTTCCTCCGAACGGCTGCAATACGTAGCTTTATACCTTTTAGGTAGCTTTCAATACAAAAAAGTATAAAGCTACCTATTGCAGCCGTTCGGAGGAAAGCAGTTCCGGAAAATTTCGATATATTTTCACCGATCATGACCCCCAGACCCCAAAATCACCCTCCGTTCAAATGTTGATTTATATATATATATATATATATCTGACCTATGTCATACCATAACGCTCGTATTTATAAATCAATTTTGATGAAACTAATTGTGTGTATTAAGGTCACCAATGTCTCGACCGAGTTCGTTGGCCAGCTTGGTCCGTCATTCTGTTTCAAGATGGCGGCCATTTAAAAATTTAAAACTAAAATAAATTAAAAAAAGAGTTAAAAATTCAAATTTATTTTTTAATTTAGTGTTAGGCCTTGATACGAGGAATCCAGAGCATTTTTTGGTTTACCTCTATCTTAAAAAATGGCTGAGATAGAGCAGTTTGAAATTCTAGGGTGGCTGACATTTTGAAACAAAACAGCACATTAACGCGATTACTCGCAAATTATTTTCTTTCATTGTTGTAATAATTTTCCCGATCATACGCATAAAACCATATATTCATATCCGTTAGCGCCAAATTCTCGCCAAACTTGGCGACATTTGGCGAAATATCGCCAAATTTGGCGACCAAAATAAGTCTTCATAAATGAAGCCAATTTGGCTACTGTTCAATAATTTGGCGAATTTCTTATTCAAATTCAGTATTAAGGAATCTTTTGTAAACGTTTCTTTTCATTTTAGCTTGCTGTTTCCGTGTAACATTAGCTAAAATTTTAAAACGAAGATATAGGAAAGCTACCTTTTCCACCCGGTACAGGCCGGAATGACTTTTTGTATTGAAAGCTACCTAATAGCTTGACCCATAATAACCCATGACAAAAATTAACCACTAATCGAAATTTCTCGAACATGTGACCTAGCCCAATAGTTCTCTCGTTCCCTAAAACTGTAGGACACTAAATTTAGTTCAAATCGTCTGAGACATTTTTAAGATAAAATTAGCTTGACCCATAATGACCCATGACCAAAATGACCCACTAATCGAAATTTCTCGGACATGTGTCCCAGCCCAACAGTTTTCTCGTTCCATAAAACTGTAGGATACTAAATTTAGGTCAAATCCTCTGAGCCGTCTGTTAGATAAAAATAGCTTGACCCATAAAGACCCATCACCAAAATGACCCTGTAATCGAATTTTCTCGAGCATGTGACCCAGTCCAATGGTTTTCTCGTGTCTCAAAACAATAGGATACAAAATTTAGTTCAAATCGTCTGAGCCTTTTTAAAGATAAAAATAGCTTGACCCATAATGACCCATGACCAAAATGACCACTAATCGAAATTTCTAAAACATGTGATCTAGCCCAATAGTTCTCTCGTTCCCTAAAACTGTAGGATACTAAATTTAGTTTAAATCCTCTGAGCCGTTTTTTAGATAAAAATAGCTTGACCCATAACTACCCATGACCAAAATGACCAACTATTGGAATTTTCTCTAACATGTAACCTAGCCCAATGATTTTCTCATGACCAAAAACCGTAGGATACAAAATTTAGTTCAAATCGTCTGAGCCATTTTTAAGATACAAATAGCTTGACCCATAATGACCCATGACCAAAATGACCCTCTAATCAAATTTTCTCGAACTTTTGACCTAGCCCAACATTTTTCTTGTGCTCGAAAGCCATAGGATGCAAAATTTAGTCTAAATTGTCTGAACCGTCTTTTAGATAAAATTAGCTTAACCCACAGTGACCCAAAAATGGCCCACTAATCGAAAGTTCTCGAACATTTGACCCAGCCCAATATTCTTCTCGAGTCCGAATATGGTAGGATACAAAATTTAGTCAAAATCGTTTGAACAGTTTTTCATATACAATTAGCTTGACCCTGACCCATTGCGATACATAATGATCTAGTAATCGAATTTTCTCGAACATGTGACCTAGCCCAGTGTTTTTCTGGTGCCCCAAAACGGTAAGACCCAAAATTTCGTCAAAATCGTTAGAGCCTTTTTTAAGATAAAATTTGCATATATACAGTATATATATAACCACACAAGAGATTTCCTCGTATTAGAATATATGAATAATTACTGTATTAATTAGCAAATTTGTACTGTCTCTATTTTTTTTTTCATAATTTTAGTTTCCATAGATTCGGAAATAGAAGGGGAAAGACATTTTATTTCAGTGTACTTTCGGCGATATCTCTGAAAATATAATAACTAAAATTAAAAAATATATTTTTTTGAGTTCGATGTTACGAGATCTTTTGAACGATACCTTACACGACTTTAAAAAAAGCATAGCAGCCAAACACATAGAAAAAAATTGGTTCGTGCAAAATTTCATACACTTTTCGATGATACAATGAGGATAGACAGACGGACAGACAGACATTTTGTATATTGGGATCTCTGACCTCTAAAACGTGTAAATACGTCGAAAACAAGTAGTTGAAACAAGTAGTTTCTTCTATTATAGATACAAAAAAGTAACAAGTGGGTAAGTGTGATCGAAGATCGCAGAAAGGGTTTCGTTTAATATTCCTTTCAAAACACTTTATCCTTTCTTTAATAAATTCAAATAAATATAATTTAGCAACAACAACAAAAAAAAAGTCATGTTTTTTATAAAGTAAAAATTTACCGGTCTATTTTTCCGTTTTTTCGAAAATCTAAACCAGCCGGATAGCGGGCGAAACCAGCTATTATATTCTGTCATAATAATAATATCCGTCATACGGAATAAATGCGGTATTTAAAAAATATATAATTTCAAAATTAAACATGTTGGACGCCTTCAAAATGTTAAAATATGCAAATATTTCCATAATCGGGTTTTTATCATGATTAAATACATTCCTCAAACTCATATATTTACTATTCTCTATTATTCATATTGATACTCGCTTTGTATTATTCTCAAACATTTGAAAAATTCGTTAAACTTCCAATAGGACGTCAGATTTTCTTTTTAATTCTCTAATAACGTGATATTAATCTGCTTTGTGTACATCCTCATACTCATACTCCTTGTATTATTGAGAAATCTTAGACATTTTCCGTTTTATTTACCACTATGACGTCAATCAATTTTATTTCATATTTATCTTTTTTTCAATTGGTGAAACTTTTTATTTCATTTTCATTTTTCACGTGAAAATCGTCTGATAGAAAATTAATTATTGTAGAAATAATTTCGTTGTGGATTTTAAATATTTGGCATCTGCTATAACGAAAAATGTTTAAATTTAATAGAAAAAGGCTATTAGAATTTTGGTTTTTTATCTCTATTTATTAAAATAATACGAATTTTTCAAATTTTAATATTTTCATCTCTTTACAGCTGATATTCTGATTTATACACGAAGTTTCAACTCTGTAAGTTACATAGTTTTCGAGAATGGGTCTGTGACAGACAGACAGCGGAGCGGGAGCAATAGGGTTTCGTGAGATGAACGAAACCTTAAAAATGAGAAAATGTAGAAAAAAAAAACGTTTTTAATGTTTTATGTGTATGCCTGTTTTGGACTGATATTGACTTGAAATATCTTTAAAATTAAATAAAATGGTATTTTATCCCTACATGAAACTTTTATTCATTTTTATTGATGCCCCCCCCCCCCTCTTTTACGATACGAGCGCTCAGAATTTTTAAATATTATAGTGCTTACTCTATTACGCTATCTTTACCCCATTCTATGACTTTTTTTTTTTTTTTTTAAATATATGCGTGACTTTGCGTTCTTAGGTTATGTAACTTCTTAATCAGGATCTTTTATAAAGTACAGAAAGCAATCAGTGATAATCGTTTGCTCAAAAAATATCATTGGGGAAAAAAAATATTATTCGACTTCTTGAAAATAGATTAAGAAGATTATTATAGTAGATAATTTGTTTATACTTTACACACACACGCGCACATGAATGAGATAACACTTCGACATTTGTTTCTATATTTTGTCGATATTACATCAGGATTACAAACATTTTCTGAAAACATAGACAATTTATACAAAAAAAAAAAAACAGACCAACTAAATTTGTACAATATAGAATCTTCCGTTATAACAGGCATATTTCTAAAAGATTTGATGAAAATTCACCCGGTAAAATGTCTCATGTAAGACGGCTTACACGTGGTGACGAAATTCTTCAGCTGTATGTAGCAATAGAAATTCCCACGGAAAACTTGAAAATTTTAGTGCCATATGTTGTAAAAGTTTACGATTCAATTTGGGTTAATATAAAAAAGGCATCTCACTTGCACAGATGGAGCACGGCACCCGTAACACGATAATTTGTTTATACTTTACATGAATGAGATAACACTTTGACATTTGTTTCTATATTTTGTCGATATTACATCAGGATTACAAACATTTTCGAAAATCATAGGCAATTTATTAAAAAAAAAAAAAAAAAAAAAAAAAACACCTGTCGTCAAATTTAAAGGAATTGCTGGACAATTACCAAATATATCTAGAAAAAGAATAGACCAACTAAATCTGTACAATATAGAATCTGCCGCTATACCAGGCGTGTTTTCAAAATATTTGATGAAAATTTACCTAGTAAAATGTCTCATGTAAGACGGCCTACACGTGGTAACGAAATTCTTCAGCTGTATGTTGCAATAGAAATTCTCACGGAAAACTTGAAAATTTTAGTGACATATATTGTAAAAGTTTACGCTTCGATTTGGGTTAATAAAAAAAGGCATCTGACTCGTACAGATGGTGCACGGCATTTGTAAAGATTGATATCATCATCCAATTGGCTGAACAGAAATCTATAAATATTCTTGTTATAGAAGGAAAACATTATTTTACTCATACTTAGAATGTATTGTGGTCTTTCCGAACAGATCCCAAAGCACGTATCAGAAAACTAGCTGCACGTCGTCGAGTCCTAAAAGCTCGAACAGAAAAAGGTAATAAGATTACAGTTTTATTTCAATGCATCAGCGTACTATGAATTAATTTAATGGCAAAATAACATTACCTAATATCGGATGCTGATACGAGTAAATGTATTTGATGAAATTTTTCAACCTGCCATTGTTGAAGAAAGGAAAGACATGTTATATTTTCTGTGAGTGTAATGCCACATGCAAGCAGTTGAAAGAGTTTTTAAGAATGTAAAAAAAGGTTTAACCACAATATGTTCAAATTCAGAGAGTTACCGTAACTTACACGATGAATTAAAGAAAGGTTTATTTGAAGTAAATGTGAACAGAAAACGTCAACAGCTGTTTTACATGAAAAAATAAATCTAACTTGATGATATCACACCAATGTAAAAATTTCATTTTTAGGTAAGTGCTTAAGGATGTGGTAAAGAACGAGCAGCAAGGTCTCATGGCAGCGGTTACAGTGAAATATTAAAATAATTCACATGACAGAAAAACCACGCTTTTATATTGCAACAGGATCCTTGCAATGTAAAATCACAAATGGCTATGTAATGGAACCCGTAGTTCTAAAAATGGCATTTTAATAACAAGCTAGGAGCGGAAAGTTTTTAACATGTACTATTGCAATATTTTGTTGATACTGTCATATCCGTAACATCCCATAATATTGATGTGTACACGTTGAATCCCTGAAACATATTTGACTTGACGTGAGAGACACCATTAAACAAAAGTTTCTGCCTAACACTCCTGTTATCGTATGCATGTAATTGTTATCACCAATTTACCGAAAGGAATGTATGATGTTCTTTGTTAAAGGCGACATAGGAAATTTGTAATATGAATAAAATGTTTTTTGTTTTACTAAAATTTCTCTCTACTTCATCTCTCTTATATTATTACACTTCGCCTGCGTCCAAACTCCCCTTTTTTATAGTATTGTAGGTATCTTTCCAACAGCACTTATAGCTTTTATCTGAGCTCATATTTTTAAAATGCAAAAACTTTGTCATTGTAACCGAAACTATGCGATATAAATTATTGTTCTTCCATACATTCTTAATCTCATATCTTGAAATAACAACATCATCAATCTGATTACCTTTTGAGCAATACAGGCACTAGGGTCTTATTTATCAGCAACTTTTGTTATACCTGTATAATATATGCTATAAATACCCTAATGATACCCCCTATAAATACAATATATAAAGTTATAGAGAGAAACATACGCATATATATGTGTGTGTGTGTGTGTGTTACTGAATTATCTAATTATAAGAGCAAAGAGATATTCTGATACTAACCACAGATGCAAATACGAGTATACATAAAATATCGCAAACGTATCCAAAAATATCTCGTATTTTAGTATGTTTTATTGCAAAAATACGAATGAAACCGAAATGAAATTTTCATTTTTCTACTCTCTCATACCACTCTGAAAATATTAGCTTTAGTAATAAAATTTTCCTTAACCATTTTATTATTTCCAAAGTTTCAGCAAATATTCCGAAGTTAAAGCTTGTTTTATCTTTTATATTTTCGAAATCCGTATAATAGTTTGTCTGATATTTCTTTTCGCAAATAACCCCCATGTTTTATATTTATAGATTTTTTTAAAGATAAAAACAAAGTAAAAAACTTGCTGTCGGAGATATATTTTTGACTGGCTAACGTAAATTATTTTGATTAACGATTAAAATACCATTTATAAAATGACAAATGTGTAAGTGGGATCGAAGGGTTTTGTTCACAAAGGGTTTCGTTTAATATGTCTTTCAAAACACTTTAGCCTTTCTTTAATAAATCCAAATAAATTTCATTAAAAAAAAGTCATGTTTTAAAGTAAAAATTTACACATCTATTTTTTCGTTCTTTCGAATATCTGAACCAGATAGCGGGTGAAACGCACACACTATCTATCATGTTTTATCATGTTTTATACTCTGTCCTAATAATATCTGTCATGTAGACTAAATGCGAAATTAAAAAAGATCAATTTCAAAATTAAACATGCTGTATAGAGAACTTCAAAATGTTAAAATATGCCAATATTTCTATTATCTTTTAATCATGATTCAATTCAATACGTTCCTCAAACTCATATGACGTTATAATCATTTGCTGACGTCACATTTACTTACTTTCTCTATTACTCATATTGATACTCTCTTTTGTATTATTTTCAAACATTTGAAAAAGTCCATTAAACTTCCAATATGACGTCAAATTAATTTTATTTTTAATTTTCTAATGACGTCATATTGACCTGCTTTCTGTACTTACACATGCTCATACTCCTTGTATAATTAAGAAATGTTTGAAAGTTTTCGATTTATTACCAATATGACGTGATATTAATCTTTTTTTAATTGATGAAACTTTCTATTTCATTTACATTTTTCACGTGGAAATCTTTCAATAGAAAATTAATTATTTTTAGAAAGAATTTTATTGTGGATTTTTAATTGTTGGCAACTGCTATAATGAAAAAAGTTTAAATATAATAGGAAAAGGCTGTTAGAGTTTTAGTTTTTTATCTCGCTATATTAAAATAATACGACTTTTTCAAAATTTTATGATTTTCAGCGTGGCAGTAGGTATTCCGCTGTAAGTACTCAAAATTTGAAGTCTGTAACTTATACAGTTTCTGAGAACCGGCTCTGTGACAGACAGACAGAGAAGCGGGACGAATAGGGTTTCACGAGATGAACGAAACCTTAACAAAAAATAATCACAAAAAATCATCGCAAAGCATTTTAAACGTATTTTATATACTTTACTGGACAGTGTCAAAAATAATATAAACCTGCGTTTGAAGAGTTTAAAACTTAAAATCTCTTTTTAGGTGCGTTCGTAATTACGTAAATACATAGCACCTATTGTCGTCGTCTGGTCCGTCCGTCTGTCCGCATATAACAACGCAAAAACTACCCAACCGAATGGTTTGAAATTTAAGATATATTATCTTTGCATAATTTTGTCGAGACATTTCAAATTTTATGACAATCGAATCAAAACTTTAGACGATATTAATAAAAATATTTATTAAGAAATTTGAATTAAAAAAAAATCGGTGCTTCCTTGTTATAGGAGCTTCCGAGGTTTAATCGTCAAGCGACCGACATACTTATTTTTTATAGAAATTAATCTGCAGACGATATAATTCATTTCACAGAATTAAAAATCATCAAGATCTGAATATTTATATAACTAGCTATAGTACGAATGTACCTTATTTGTCACGTTTGACGTACAGTTTCCAACTTGTTACAGAATATATCGGACGTTCAAATACCTTATTTGTTTGAGGAAGTATGGTTTAAAGAGTAGTTTAATTTCTAATTATTTTTTCTTATGTTAAATAAATGTCCTTTTAATATTTGCTGTTATTTTTAGTAAGACCAAGTAAAGGTTTTATTCATTTGAAACAACTAATTAATATAAATAATAAAATTTGCAAACTGAATTAAATATGTGTTAAAGTTCTACAATGACGAAATGTATGATTAAATATTTTCTCGTAAAATTCGAAGCAAATTATTAGAAATTTTTTATTTTAATGATTTATTTTAATTATAGTGATTGGTAACAATATTTAACTATTTTTGTTTCTAGAACGATTGGTTCAGTAGCGGAGCCAGGAGTAAACTTTTCTTTTATTTTGGGATGCGGCGACGTTTAAATTTTTGTTAATTACGTAACTGACGTTATTTAAAATCTACGCAATAATTTACAATCGCGATGCGCCCTACCCGTGACGCACACCATTGCCTTTTCTTCAGGGCCGGTTTTCTCCTTAAGGAGACCAGCGTGCTAGAGGTTTGTGCTGGAATGGTTTTTCTAGCGTGAAAAGAGCTCACGCGTTTTGCATATTAACACTTTTAACGTTTCTGCGACCATCTGCAGTTAATATTAGAATCGATGCTCTTTAGAATTACTGAAAGTTACTGAGAAAGTTAGCTTTGTCGGGCCGTGTGCATGGGTGGTCAAAGGAGAAAGTTGTAATTGCTCCAATCTGAAGGTGAGGGGGTAGACAGGGTTCGATTACTTATAAAGTATACAAATATAATTCAAGCAGCTATTATGAATATTATTAATTACTAATTATTTAATTCTTTGAAGTCTTTTGCGAAAAGTTAGAAACATGAGCAAAAAAACTTAATTCATGGAATTAAGGTGGTTCTCAAATGACCTGCTCAACAACGGGAAATTTTCTGGCACATTTTCTGACTCATTTTTAAACTCAAAGGCCTAAAATTGGCAGGTGTGACTGTTGAAGTTATTTGGAATCAAAATGATTTTTTTTCATGTTTTGATAATTAAATTACTAATCCAGTTATAAACGATTCGTGTCACGCGACGACACGTTTTTTCCCTTTTTCGTACTGCGACGTCTGAAATTTGGTTCAAAATGACGACTTTGACAGTATTTTCTGAAATCTCTTCTGCATTTATCAAAAAGGGGATATCGTGTTTCGATAATAAAGTATCTGAATAAGAACATCTGTCAATTCAATTAGTTTCCGATTAAAAATGATTTAAAAAATATGTCATAAAGCAGTTTGTTGGGATTTGAGAACAGCCTAAAAACATCAACTCATTTCCCATCTTCATATATTGATATGCTTAGATCTATTTTATTTATTATTTCAATGCTCTTTTTAATTTGAAATTAAAGATGCTGTATAACCCGGCGTAAAGGGACTTGGAAATTACATACAGACAAATTTTCAGAAGCATTGCATAAGTACCGACTTCGGATTTTACTCCATGCTTTTCAGTAGCTGCACGTGCCATTTATCTGTTCTGCTATTCGAGTAATTTTCTGGTGTCTGACTTGCGCGCTGGGAGGCAGGAAATAGGGGAGATCTCATACGATTTGTGAAAATTGCACTAATTTGAAACACGGTGATTAGTCAGGATTTCCGTATAATACACACACAAAAAGAAAAAAGTGTTTTACTGATTTACAACTTTTACATTTAATGCTGAAATAATATTTACAAAATAAAAAATGTAATTTTTTTTAACTGGATTTTTATAAAAATATTGGTATTTCGTTTTTTTTTTTTTTTTTTTTTTTTTTCTTGCGTGTGTTTTTAACTAAACTTTTGCGAATAATTTTTGGCAAATTATTCAGAAAAGGCCGTGTAAAATTAATCACCAAATGTCTTGTTTAAATGCGAAAAATAATAAATTTACGAATCAGGTGAGTCATACTCATTCTCCAAACCGCGCCGCCCCACCAGTGGCTGAGAGGGTCTGCTCTCAAAGCTGGTAGACGAGAGGTGCTGAGTTCAATCCCCTGTCGCGCTCGTCGACCTAACCGTTTGGAGTTTTCCGTGGTTTTCTTCGAACCTTGTCGTAAATACGGGTTAGGATCCCTTAGAAAGACCCCCATGGAGGGCACTCCCCCCACCGGCCTTTATCACAATAGCACAATCGGCCGTAATAAATAACCAATCATACCGTGCGATTCATTATTATTATTATTAAACCGCAGACCAGGCCCCTACCTGCCGGGCATTATGCCCAGCTTAACGAGTTTGTAAACGATTCATTAAGACGTGGCGAGATAATCATTTGTAATTTTTTATACGGATCCACTTTTACTGAAATCTTTATTTACATTCGATAGAGAAACGAAAATGACTTCTGTCAGAGCACTTGATATCAAGAAATTTTGATAAAAGATGAAGTAATAACAAAAAAGTAAAATTCAATGAATCCGTCTTTATCGCTGACAATCATAATATTTTATCTTCTTTTAACGGTTCAGTTGTTTTAAATGGCATAATTTTAAGTTCTTTTACTGCTTATTTTTTACTCTTTATCATTATATATAAGCTACATTATCTTTATCTAATAACAGCTGAGAATTTAGGTATAACCTATTAAACTTCATATCTATTTGTTTGATAAAGCGTTTTATTCTGGCTGTTTAGTTCAATAATACGAAGGGATCCTAGCCGGGTTTCCCGGGTTACAGAAAATGCTGCTCGGTGTACAGAATATTAGGAGAAAATTTATTTTATTTGCCCATCTTTTTTTTTTTTTTTTTTTTTTTTATTGCCCACTAAAAACACCAAAAATATTTTTATATGATAAATATCAATATCTTTTTATATAAAGTTTTGAAATTGTTTAAAAACGATCTTTTCTTATTAGAAACATGTTAACGGTAAATAGATTAAAAAAATCGCCAAATATTTCCCTATTGATAGCAAAATTTATCTTTGATTATTTTTTTGCTTATGTGCGTAGTTCGATCAAAGGTCTGTTAAATTCGCGGTTTATTTATATTATTTCATGTAATTATTTGTTTATTTATTGATGGAGTTTTATTTTCGATATTTAATATTAGCCGGAAACAAATGCCAGTTGTAGTTGTTGTAGGGGCGAAATAATCCATTGTCTCTAATCGTACTGCACGCGATACAGCTAAATTTAAATAAATTCATGCTCGAAATTTATTTTAAAAACCACAACAAATCAGTAAATTCAGATACATTATTCAAACAAATTGAATTTAAAAGTACACCTTTTTCAAATTCGGCGGTGTAAAAATTTAAATTGTACGATGTTTAGAAGTTAATATGCATGTCAAATATAAGCACAATTTATTGCTTAGGTCCTTATCACCTACAACGTGAAATAAGTGTTATGCACGAACACATTTTTGCGTTGATTTTTCTATCTTATACTATAGATATATTCTATATATTCTATTCTACTCTGTAGAATATTCTATATATATTGTTTCTTTATTATATAATAATATATAATATAGAATTTTTTAAGTTAAATTTACTGAACAAAGTTTAGGGGATTCAGTACCAAATTAATAATAATAATAATAATAATAAGTAAATAAATAAAAATTAATAATAATAATAATAATAATAAATCTGTAAATAACATCTGCAAATAACAAGAGTTTTTGCGGCGTGTTTAAAGAAGCAAAGTCCTTACAGAAAATGTCGCATCTGTGGCCAAGAGGTTCTCCTCTCAAAGCTGGTAGACGGGACTTGCTGCATTCGAAACCAATCGCACCCGTCTACCTAACCATTCGGAGTTTTCCTGTTTTTCTTCGAACACCACTTTAAAGATAATTACAAAAATTTTAATGGATTTTTTTTTTATTTAACCATGTTAAAATTCCTTCTTTTTTTTCAAATGTTGGTATTTCAAACTACATTATTTTTATATTACGCTCAGGTCACTTTCTTCTACGAACCTAATACAAAAATTAAATCAGAAGAGAAAAATTAATAATTGGATTATGTGGAATAAACTTCGCATATATTTAAATTCAGATTTTTTTTAACGAAAATTTCAAATATATAAAAATTGATACTTAGTTATCTCTTACAGAATCTGAAGATACATTAAAAAATGTCAGTTATTGGTGGAAGCCGTAGCATTTTGATTATATAGAGAATATGGAAAAATACGAACAGAGAAAAATGAGTTTAAACATTTCATTTTTAAAAGATCCCTGACGTCTCGGCCTACAGGCACAGATAGATTTCGAAGACGTAGACCATGTGACGCCTGTTTATAGGAAATTGCAGAAGAAATTACCTTTTGCCATGATGCGGCAGTTGGTACAGCCCACTTCGAAATCTACATGTGTCTGTAGGCGGAGCCGGCTGGGATTTTTTTGTTTTTATTTTTTTTTTCTGTAAGGGTTGGTCCTATAAAAAACTTGTCAGAATAAAAGTTGTAGATAACATTAAGAGGATTTATAATAAATTTAAGCGGATTTGATATCTTCTTAATTGACAAAGTTATGAATTGTTTTCTTCTTAAACCCCTATTTTTACAACCCTTGAGGCCATTTTTAATTATATCAAAAATCTGTCACACATAAATTTTTGGCCCTTTTCCTAGAAGTAATAATAACTTTAAATGGATTCGATATGTATCATAATTAAGAAGTCATGTTTTTTTTCTGTTTTCACAAAAAGCCCCCCCCCCTCCATTTCCCCCCTCCCTTGTTTCGATTTTGTCCATTAACGAACTTGACCGAGATTTTATGCTCCCTGATATTATGTATCAGTTTGGAAGACATTTGTGCAGAATTATTGAAGTTATTGTGTGCATAAAAAAGTGATATAGATAGATAGATAGATGGATGCAATTTTGAACTGGGGATGGTTTTGGGTTCTGGGAGTCATGATCGGCGTAGATCTGCAAAACTTTTTCAGAAATTCCAACATAGGGAAGAATATAATAGGTGGTATTTCTTACGAAATCTACCTAAAAAGAGATAATAAAGAGAGGTACACAAAATTAACCATATATATTTTACTATTTATTATAAAGCGTCAAGAAATTTGATCGGAATGTTATAGACATATTAAGGTTCATTTTAGAATTAAAATCTGAAATCCGACATATTTCTCATTTTCTGTCAAAATGAGAGGTACTGTGTCACCTTAAGTTAATTGAAACAAATTGCTTAAAATAAATTTAAATTTACTTTTGGCTTTTGAACAAGATCTGTTAGGATATTATTGTTAAGTGTATCTTTGTTAAAAAAATATATATTTTTAAAGTTAAAAAAAAAATTAATTAATTAATACAAACATTTTCTAAACGTTTTTGTGGAATTAAAAAAATATATATGTCTTTTTTTCTAAAATGTATTGTTTTAATTGGTACATAAATATTTACAATTACATTTTCTCTTGTTTTTGATATAATTTATTTGAGTAGAAAGATTACTTTGGAAAATGGTTAATTTTTATATTGAAATTAGCTTTTTTAAAGGGAAAACAATTTATGCTTTTGTTGAGAGTTGATTAAACAAATGAAAAGATCTTTTAATATATTCGTCTTCATAAAAATTTACTATTTTAGGATTACATTTCATTGTAATATTTAAACTACTCCAGAATTTTTTTTTTTTTTTTTGCTGTGATGCATGTGCATAGATGTATAAATAAATGTATATCCGCAATTTTTTCAACAAGATATGAAAGCATTTCACTGAATTTTTTTAAATGTAATTCTCGTACACTATGGAAGGTTTTAAACCAAAACCAGACATATGGAGTATAGTATTTTTAATAGGTACGCGTCAAAAGTCTTAATATATGATTGTCTACAGAATGGCAAATTTGGCTCCCTAACAGCACCAAAGACCATTTTTATATGAAATATGTCAATTATATATTCAAATAAAATTTTGAAATTTGGTAATTTCGTGTTGCCCTCGTGCCAGAAGAAAATAGCCAAAGAAATCGCTAAAAATTTCGTTATCTATAGCATTTTTTAACATTCTGATAACTAACACTGGATCTTCGATTTAAAGCACTTATTTCAATTACGTGCCTGTTGAATTTGTGTTTTATTTATACTATTTTATGTATTGCTTAATAGAGTTTTAATTTAGATATTGAATATTATCTGGAAACAAATGCTGGACTTTTTTATTGTTTAAAGTGCAAACGGATTAATATTTTGTAATCGTCTGCAAGCCATAGAGATATAGTTTAAAAAAGTCGTGCTTGAAAGTTATTCTAAAAACCATAATAAATCAGTGAGAAAAAGATTTCAAACAAATTGCATTTGACAGTAGATTTTTTCCCTATATAAAGGGGTAAAAATTAAAAATGTGCAATGTTTATAATTTTAAAAAAATGCAGTAGCATGAATCGCAAAACTGATATTTTATAGTCAAATGTTGCCATTCGCAAAATGACGCCAGCGTTAAGCACGGACACGTTTGTCCTTTATAATATAGCCTAGCTGACATGCCCAGCGTTGACCGGAACCGTGATAATAACCTTAAAAATTCCTAAAATCAATGTTGAATGATTTTATATTTTTAAATGAAAATCTATCCAAACAAACTGAAGGACAGTCGTTATAGTTATTGCCAATTTAATGTCGACCAGAGGGCCCGTGCGAAGATTTCGCACTGAAATCTAATATTTTTTAGGTACTTCTCTATTAACCCGTCGACCGCTTTTCATAGCAAAAAACTATCGCCAAACTGTAAGATTAAACGCCAAAAATGCAGTCCCATTTACTTGATGTCAGAATCATTATGCATGTTTGTTACGTCATCTAGTGGTATTACATTCGACATTTGCGTGTATTTTTCATTATGTTTTGCTGATTTAGTAGTTATTTTATTAATTAAAATAACAATTGTGTCCTTAAATTCTTATATTTTATTTATTTTTTGATATTCCAATGGCAACGTTGTCCCGTTTATTTGGCGATAGTTTTTTGTTATGAAAAGTGGTCGACGGGATAATAGAGAAGTATCATTTTTTATCAATATGTAATATTTATTAGATGCAGGTTTAAACTTCTAAAGAAAAAGCAAGGATAAAAATATCTGCAAACAACATTTAGTTGTTAGTCAAGCCAGAATATCATCTAATTTATTCCATCAAAGTTAGACTAAAAACTGATCCAAGATTGCTAAAGGCACGCGCGAGAAAAAAAAAATTAACAATCGTATTTTGACTGCATTAGAGGATGACGTCATTCGCTTCGGGAAAACCATGGGACTTAGAAATATAAATCTAAACATTTCAATTTCAATTTCGCTTTTTAATCATAAGTATAAAATAAACCCGTGCGGTGTTTTTTATAACTAGGACTTCCCTCAAAGGGATTAGTCTGAGTGACATTGCTGAGAATATGGGGTTAACAGTTACAATATAAAAAAGATACCATATATGAAAAAGAGCAAATTAAATGATAGAATTACAAAATATCATATATAAATTCATATATACTGTTGTGTTTTCATATATCTTTTTTTGTAACATTTGGCAAAGCATCTCATTTTCTTAAGCGGGTATTGCTCAAAACTTAAAAAAAAGCCTATCTTTTAAAACGCCAAGCTTTTTAAAGTTTCGTAATCTGATATACAGCAAAGAGCGTATTTTAGCAAGCGTAGTTTAACGCAAATTTAATTTCATTGATGCAACATTTTCTTTGTAGCAAATATTTACATTTGAATTAAAAAATATTCCTCCTTGTTTATTTAATAACTATTTATAGAAACTCGTACACTTCAAACCACATTGATAACATGCTTTGCTACAAACTTGATTACCAAATTGTAGCCTAAATTCTTACTAAAGTACATAAAAAATCTTTCGATGACTTCTGTAAAGATAAATTTTACATTAAATCTCCATATCGGCGAAATTGTAAAAAAAAAAAATATTTCAAAGATAATACTTCTTGATTATTTTCTAGGAGGCTCTCCCCCCTGCGCCTTTACTACTTCAAACCCCAGACTTTTCTTCTGCCTGCCTGCCTGTCTCTCTCTACAATCTCTTTGTTTCCCTATCCGTTCTTCTACCCATCTCCCTACCCGATTGACTCGCTCTCTAAACATCTCTCTACATGTCTGTATATTTCTTTACTGGTCTCACGACCCGCCTATCTCTTTCTCTAACCGTCTGTCTACCCGTCTAACTACCCGTATGTCTAGCCGTGTCTCTATACCGTGTCTCTCTCCGTACCCATCTGTCTACTGTCTCTCTACTCGTATGTATACCCATCTCACTATCCGTCTGTCTTTGTACCCTACTCTTTAACCGTCTCGCTACCCATCTGTCTATCCGTCTCTCTAACTGTCTCACTTCACATTTCACTGCCCGTCTCTCGACACGTCTGTCTGTCTATATACCCCTCTCTACTCGTCTGTCAACTCGTATCTGTACTCATCTCTATACTCGCCTCTCTATCCACCACGCTATCCGGCTCGCAACCTTTCCCTCTACATCCTGTCTACCGGTCTCACTACTCGACTCGCTACCCATCTCCCTACACATCTCGCTACCCCTCAGTCAACCCTCTTTTTTACCTGTCTCGTTACCCGTCTGTCTATTCGTTTCGCTAACCGTTAGCTTATCTCTGTCGCTATCCGTCTCTCTATCCGTCTGTCTACCCGTGTATTTACATGTCTCTCTACCCGTCTGTCTACCTCTCGCCACCTCTTCCCAATATTTAAACAATTTAGTATACAGAAGCCGTTCATCTGTTATTAAATGCAAACAGGAGTAGTTTATTTATCTAATAAGAGTAATCAGATGCAACTTTTTAAATACATACATGAACAAGCATAATAATTCATCAGGTTTATTTTCATAGTAGTTTATGTCATTTGGCAGTAAATCTCAACTTAAACTCGAACTGCGTCAAGCTTTTTAAAAAAGACCCAAGCTTCGTATAACTGGGAAGAGAAGGTACCCTCAGGGCTATTAGATACATATTATTAAGTGAAAGTTTCGTAATCGGGTTCGCAGCCAATTGCATATGTCAGAAAGCGTGGCTTAACGCCATTTTAAATTAATTTCTGTAACCTTTTTTTTGGGGGGGGGGAGGAAGTTTCCAAATATTTACACTTAAATTCAACCTTTTGCCCCCATGTTAATATTAATGCTGTTTGTATTATTAATTAATACTTTGGTGACAGAGATTCATTCGAAACATATGTAAAAGACTTCTACTACAGTTTTTTTTTCTAGGAGAAACATCCGTTATCGGGCCCAAAGCTAATCGGGGAATTTAATGTCATTATTGTTTGTAACTCTTATAGAGGTAAAAAAAAAAATATTGTTGCTAGCATTACTCTTGTTTGAGACCAGCCTTATCTGTGTATCTGAATGGGGAAAAGTTCCGTATCATGTGCTGGTTGGCGCCATTGGGAAAAATAAAATAAAAATGGTGCTAATAGGCATTTTTAGCATCTTATCAAATTTTTCTAGAGAGTGGAAAAACATATTTTTCAAATATTTACAAATATACGTTTATTAAATCAAGTTTTTGCGCCATCTTAAAAAGTTAAGTACGGTGCTAAAATAAAATTTTATTGCCATTTTTGATATTTTAACAAGTAATGAAAATGCATAACAAACATATTTAACAAAACTAAGAGACATTTTTGTGATAAATAATTGTTATTTTCAGGGGGGCAAATTGTAAACAATTAATAAGCGAACTAAAAAATTACCGAAAATAACTTGTGGGAATCTCAGGACAGAAATATCTGATATAAATAGTATTTAAAATCTTAAAATGGAGAAGTGGTCCATATAAAAATGCAAAACATTATACGCCTGATATAAGTATTTTTTTTATTTTTTTATATTTCCGAAAGCACAGATACAAGGGTAAAAATCCCGGCACAGATGTCATATACTCACCACGTTGTCGCGATTTTTTTCCTCGCCAATTTGGCGAAAACTGTTTGTTATGTTTATTTACTTTTATTTTTTATTTTAATTCTATAGATTATTTTTATATGTATATCAATATTTATTTATATCAAACTATAATTTATTTATTTTTATATACTTTTAAAAATAATAGAATCTATTACATTTATTACGTTATTTTATTTTTATATTGAAATAAAAATTCACGTGCTATTATTGCACGCTAATTTGTAACTAATATTCAAAAATAAAGTTTTCGCCAAATTGGTGGGGGAAAAAATCGCGCCAACGTGGTGTATATAGGACGTCTGTACCTTGTTTTCATTTCACATATGTATTGGTAATTTCATGTTAACTTGGCGCAGTTGATAAATCGCCAAATATTGTTTTCATAACATCTTAATATTTCATTAATTTCATTTAACTATAAACCTTTCACTCATTTCACTTGAAATAATACATTAAAAATACAGGTCTTTTACTCATTTAAAAATATATGCCTTTCACTAATTCCATTTAAAATACTATAAAGGAAAAGAAAATAAGAAGAAATAATGCCACAACTCAAAACCTTTTATTTAAACATCAATGAAATGTTTCTGATTTACACACGCGAAATAAAAAAGCTAGGCTAATGGTGAGATTTGCGCCAAATCTCTAATACTAAGTTATTGCGGGTTTTTTTCTTTCAAACAGAAAAAAATCCAGATTAATTTTCCATTTTTATTAAATGGAAATATGCTTTATTGTACTGATTTGATCATTGTACTGATATTGTATTTCACTGTGCGTGCATATTTTTTTGCTCCATGTTACTTCATGAACTTTTGAAATCCTATTATTTAAGAAAATCTCCCGCCGGTGAAAATGACGTACGCACAAAATTTTCGTGACGTATGTACTTTAATTGTGCTTTTTTATCTATTTTTTTAATATAATTTCTAAACGGTTTAACATTTATTCTTGGTAATAAATAGACGTCGTTGTCACCTTTATAGGTACCTGCTGTAAAAATTTGAACGAAATCCATTAAATATTTTTTGAGTTATGCTTGACGAATAGTTTTAATATCCATCGTAGCTATATATGGGGCAAAGTAAGACTGCGCTGTGTATGAGTCTTCGTTGCACTCAGACAATAATTGCTATGAGCATCATATAATGGGGTATTTTATTTTTTTGGCAACAATAATTTCAGGAAAACCTTTCATTTCTTTCATGAAAACAATGTCGATTTAATTCTTTAATTTCAGCAAATTTTAATCAAAAACATGTTTTAACGAATTGTTAAGTGGGCTATGTCAGAAGCCTGTTCTAAAACCTTTCATATGGTATCTCATTCGTTGTTCTGCGTTTCATATTTTCTGAGTAAAAGGGATGTTGACAGGAGAAATAATATATAAGGATTTAATTTCTAACGTTTTGTATATTAAACTTTCAGTTCTGACCAAAAGTTTAAGAGGAAACCTAAATAATATAAAGCGCCCCCCCCCCCACCTTTCCTCTTTTAAACTCAAAATAATATACAGTATTGGCCAGTTTATTAGTCAAATTCGAGTCCAAAGCCTTGTTTCTAAGATGATTATATTAACATTAAATAAAAATCATGCACTCGTGGCATCATAATTCATTTTTATATTTTAACAGAATAGTAAGGCTACTACAATTTGTGACTCGTGCTATAGCCAGTATATGTCAGGACACACGGCCGTTATCATTATCTTTTTACGCGTGAAGATTTCGCTATGGTACTCCATTGTGAACTTTGGTAATTTTTGAAATTCAATATTTGAAAAACGGCATAATCGTTAGATTTGAAATTTATATCAGGAAAAATACAATTTTATTATCTTTCTAACGAAGTTTGTCTGACAATTTTCTGACAAATACTTTTCGAATTATTAATTTTTTTCAGCAACTTCAAATGCTTCATTTTCCGCTATTAATCTGTGGCAGAGATTATCGAAAATCCCAGTCGTCAGCAACGCATAGCTTTTTATTAAAGAGGATGCTTAAGTTTGTTGTTTTGTCTCACGTGTTTAATTTAACATGCACTTGTGAGTATTGCCACGTCCTGAAATGTGGGCTACCAGAGTTAGGGCATAAACTTCAAATACGAGCATACGTTATGAGCAGATGCTGCTACCCTCTTATTTATAAACTCACTCTACGTGGAACAAGGTGTATTAAACTAAGTGTGAATCAGTGTACCCGTGCAAATATTTCTCACTGCAGTCCAATAATTTTTAACAATATATATATATATATATATATATATATATATATATATATATATATATATATATATATATATATATTTTTTTTTTTTTTTTTTTAAATGGAGGTTTAAACTTCTAAAAAAAAAATAAGGCTAAAAATATCTGCAAACTACATTAGTCAAACCAGAATATCATCTCATTTATTCCATCAAAGGTACAGTAAAATATGAATGAAGACCGCGAGAAAAAAAATACAAAACCGTTTTCAAGAAACCCATTTTAGCGAGCATTTGTATCTCAAAGAAACCACTATTCCAAATTATACGTTTCTAGCTTCTTCAATATAAAAAAAGCGTTATTTTAAATGAGTGTTTTGCTTCTGCACCCACTTGTGACAAGTGGTTCCAGTATACACTATAGCCAGTGCTGGTGCAGAGACCTCATTTTGCCACCTTTACTTTTGAAATTAATTCGGTAGTTCTAGTAGTTTTCATCACAAACAAAAAAGACCATAAAAAGTTTTTTTTTTAAATATTAGTATAGAGTAGAGTTAAAGCTATATCTACCAAATTATAAAAAAAAAATGAACATTAAAAAAGTGAAATGAGCTATTATCCAGTAGTCAGTTCCTGGTAGTCAATGTTTGATATCCAATGTTTGTCCCCATTAAAATAATTAAGACTAACAAATTTATTTACCTTTTATACTCAAAAACATTGGTTTATTTATCCTACTAACACTGCAGTCTTATAATTTCAGAAAGAATAAAGCATAAATTAAAGCATACCTTTTAAATAATTTGTCATCCGTTAACAAAAAATAAGAAAAATGGTTATTATCAGATTTCAATTTTGAAAAGAAATGGTTAATTACTAATGTAATTAAAAAAATAATTCTTTGATGATTTCGTATAACTTATGAAAGATAGCCGCATGTTGGGAAATTGTAATATTTCATTCCTTGATAATAAATTTAAAAATTGTTACAATTTCTAAAAATTATCTCTCTATTTCTTTTTCTTTTTTATTGATCTAGATTTAAAACCAAGAAATTTTTTTCTAGGTAAATTCCCAGTGTTTCAGTATATATATTTTGTAAAAAATAGAGTTTAACATTATAAGAATTATAAATAATATAATACAATCACTTGTTAACTTTAAATTAAAGTCCAATAATGCTTAAAATGATAAAAACATAACACGGAATATTGAAAATACCTTTTTAATGTAGATAACATATGTTTCGTTCACAACTATCGGTGACATTTTCGGATCTTAATGATAAATACAAAATTCTTGCATATTTTTGATATGTTTGCTATTACTATCATGTTTACTATTTTCAAAAATATGCGAGAATTTTGTATTTATCATTAAGATCCGAAGATGTCACCGATAGTTGTGAACGAAATATATGTTATCTACATTAAAAAGGTATTTTAAATATTCCGTGTTATGTTTTCTTCACTTTAAGAATTATTGGACTTTAATTATAAGAATTAATCAACTTTTCATTCTGTGCAATGCATTGCCGTGAATAAAACAAAAAAATATTACACATGGACATTGAATATTTTTATTGTTTCTTAAACAGATCGTTATAACAAAATTCAGACGTGTCTGCATGAATGTAGTACAAAATGATAAGTTTTTTTATACAATGAATCCTTGAAGTAAATCACTTTTCACCTGGTTAAAAAGAATGAATTGCAATAGAATTTGTTTTGTGAGTTTACTTTTACAATTTCTTAATATCGTGATAAAGTACAACAAGAATAAAATAAGAAGGATATATTCTAGTTCATATATACTGTGCCACTTTGATATATTTTGATTTTCACTGAAAGGCGGTTAAAATTCATGCTCATTTCTTCTACCGGTAAACGTTTACATTGAGCAAAAAGCTTATCTTCTTCAATACGAAAAATTGATGATGATATTTGTAAACTCTTAAAAAAAGGCAGGGCATTGATTAGAAAGAAGTTGAAATTTCCGAGATGAACAATGGCAAAATCAGAAGGATAGGGATAATATATTTATTAAGTATTAATCTAGTTAACTTTTCTATAAAAAAGCTGAATACTTTACTTATGTAGAAAGGTCTGGAGGAAGAAGTCAGAAATGGCCAAAACGTATTTTTATGGCGATAGTCTTAAAAAATCATATCAATAAATTTATAAAAACTCAACTTAAAAATTTTGATTTTATATTCTTTGAGATGCCTATTTTATTTTTCTGTTTCCTTACATTTCCCGGGTTGACAATTCGGTAGTTACTTTGTGTTAAGAACAAAATGCAAATCAAAATACGCAGTTCCACTGGGAAAGGAATAATTTAATATGATTCTTTTAAAATTCTAACATAATAATTATTCACAAAAGTCTTCGCTTTGTATTACAGATGAGAAATTTGGATTTTTTAATATTGGAAAAATGAAAAAGACAAAGTTGAATCAATTTCTTTTACCATATTTATCTAGAATGATCACCAGAAAAAATTAAAATTTGCAATTGCAATTGATTTTAATTTTCGTTCAATGATAAAGAAGTTTCTTTATGGAAAGAAGGGCCTCTTTTCATTCACAGACACAATAAGGCCTTTTCAGTGCAAGAAGATGCTTTTCTTTTTTTTTTTTTGATTGGCTATTGTAGATTTGTACGAATTTCAAAAGCTAGGTTGAATGCGATGTCATTCCGACCTTCTACACACACTTGCAAGCAAGTTTCTTTTAGTCACGGGGATTTTGCTTTGTTTAAATAGTTACAGACAACTAACTAAAAGACCAAACTTAAATTTAAATGGGATCGTGGATAAGTTGGAAGTTTCGGAATGCATTATTTTGAAAAATTAACTTTAACACCATTTTCGTCAGTCGTAATAAAAAAAAAAACTCAGGATCTGATGACAAGTCCTGCTCGCCAAATTAAGCGAAATGTTGATTTGAGGCTTATATATTGTAACAGAGTTTGTGTGAAGTATAGATTAGTAACACAATAAACAATAAAACAATAACAATGAAAATATATTGAAAATGCAGTATTAGCTAAAGCTGTTTTTATGTTATCTCTTACATATAAATTAAAAACATTTAAGGAAGTTTTCAATAAAACATATTGACGCAGTCTTTTAAAATATTGTGATACAAAAAATGTAAAAAAAAAAGCTTTAAAAATAACTTTAAAATTGTATGAAATTCGAAATTAAATACACTTGTTTAAACACTGAAACATGTATAGAAATAGTTTAAAGTATGCCTTTTTTTCAACATGTTCTGTATTTCTTTTAATGAAAATAAAATAAATAGTAAATGAGCACGTTCACATTCTATAAGACATTTTTCACACTATTCTAAGAAACATGTATAACAATTAGTTTTAAATATCATTTTATGTATGAACATAATTTATTCATTACACATTATGTTTAAGGATAGTTATATAATAATTTAAAAGGTTCTCATGCATTTACTTGTTGCAACATAGGCAACGATGAACTTACAAAGCATATTTCAAACAAACTTAAATATACATAAAATAATAAATGGTAGTTCATAAAAGAAACTAATAACTGTTTTTGACTTTAAAAATATATGTACATTGTGCTTAATTTCTTTCATGAAGAAATACTCACTAAAGTGTTCAATTATCTTTTCAATAAATTAAACTGTAGACTCACAATCAATCTCGTGTCCAGCACCAGATGATATACCACTTTTGAAATCAGCTGAATTTTCCATGCAGTTTATTTTTCCAGAAGCATTCACAACGAGGTCCTTTTTAGGTCCTTTGGAATTGTTATAATTCTGATTTTTGGAGGCAATCTCGCAAGTAGACATTTCAACAGGTGATACACAGCCATCCGTTTCCAAAACATCATCCAGTTTCCCTTCAGGGGATATTCTGATGAAAGACATGTTATTTACATCTTTCTTGCTTCTGTAATGTTCATCTTTGGTGAGGTCAGTAACTATGCTTTTATCTGGTACAGTAAGGTGGTTATTTCTTGAGTAAGTGTTGTTTGGTGATTTAAAATGCTTTTGTAGTACTGAAGAATCAGCTTCAAAAGACTGTTTTGAAATGCGCAAGGAGGGTTCTTTGTCAGCGTGTCCAGCATCACTGCACATGTTTACAGTTGTGCGAAAAAGACTGCCATTGCTGGCCTTTCTTTTATTGGAATTACAAGTAAGAATATTGAGAAATGCACCTCTGTATTTAGAAGACATTGATGTGTATAAGATGGGATTTATTGTTGCGCTGAAGTAGTAAAAGCAACCTGAAAAAAAATAATTGTCAATAGTTAAAATATTTTCTAAATATACCTCTTATAAACAAAAATGAAGTAAAATGCAAAACATTTTATTCCTTTTTTAAGTTTTAAAGTAAAATCAGTAATGTATGCAAAACAATTGTTTGAATTTTACTTTTGTTTTTTATAGATCAATTTTCATGAATTTTAATTTTTTTTTGTATTTAAATAGTATCGGTGGATTCCTCTCAGTTTTTAGCTTTTCTGCGAAAACAGATGGGAATAAAATTCAAAGGCACGTGTGTTTTCATTTAAAATATCTCTACAAAGTATTACGAAAAACACAGAGTAATCATCCTATTAAAATCTTACATAACATTATTCAGAGATAAAAAAATATATATATATTGCGTTTATCGTTCTTACTTTAAGACAAACTGAGAAAATTGGAACGCTTGAAACAATGTGTATACCTACGAAATTCTTACATAATAATTTTGAGCTTTAATATAATTTCTTAATAATATATAAATTTCGAGAATATAATGTATACAAGCAAAACTTTCGATGAAGCCCTCATGATGCGGGAGGATTCTCGTAGAGCTGGAGGAAATGTAATTTAAAGAAAATATGATTTAAATTAACAACAGTGCAATAATTGTTTAAATATATTATTTAAAGTAATCTAAACATAAATCGTTATAAATTTGCAGAACTACACTAAGCAAATATATTTATTTATCATCATGATCAAACCAATAAACTCATTTCTGGTTCACTCAAAATAAATTATAGGACGATTGTGTCTTATATAACATAGCAATTACTCATTTATTATTACTAAAGTAATACCCTACAACGTTCTATGTATTTTGCATGTTTTATTTATTGTTTATATTGCTAAATTACGATATTTGTAATGTTTAATGAATTGTTTAAAAGTACTGCAATTATTTCGTTGATTATTTTGCATTTCAAGCTCTTACCTTTAGGCTGAATAGAATATTTTTACTATTAAATTGAAGACAACTATAGAAATTCTGATGGGTAGTTATATCATATTCTTTAATACGGATAATTTAAAAAAAACTATCCTAAGTAATTCACTAATGGTATCAGACTTATGTCAGTTAAATGTAGAATTATTAAAATATGTGTGAAGAAATATTTTTCACGGACGGTTAATACAATTAGACTAAACATATTATAAAAAAATAAATAATAAAATTAAACTAAAATACAGTAAAACGTATAACATCGTGTTTTTAGAAAAATGGGCTCCAAAAATGAGTTACAAATATTAAAGATATGATAATTCTATTCAGGTATTTATTAATATCATTGCTAATTTCTGCAATTATTTTCTAACATTTTGTACCAAAAATTTGCCAATCATATAAAACCTACATATTTGTTACCTATGATTCTTTCAAATGTAAAATAGTCTGCGATTCGTGAAAACAAATAAATCCTAAATTAGTAGGCTTTAGTTAATAAAATCTCTTTTCAGTGCTAACAAAATTATTTTACATGTACGGTCAATATCACGTACGCAATCTGCAGTTGGCTTTTATAGTCAATAGTATGTAATCAGTTTGTAGAACAATTTATCAGGAAACTGAAAAAAAAATATTTGTAAATAATTTTCCAAATTGAAAAAAAAAATTAAAAGCTTTCCACTTAAATACGGTATGAAATATCTTCAATGTAATTACGAACAAAATGTACAAAAACAAAGGGAACTAAAATATCATTGTTTAAATTTTGCTAGAAAAATGACCAATGTTCAATATCATGTTTCTTCTCTATGTCTAACATTCACTTCACGTTCATCATTAGTAAGATATGGAAAAATATCTCATTACTGCCCTGATATACTCCTTATGGAAAAAAATCTCATTACTTCCCTAATATGCTCCTTATGGAAAAAAATCTCATTACTGCCCTAATATGCTCCTTATGGAAAAAAAAATCCATTACTGCCCTAATATGCTCCTTATGGAAAAAAATTTCATTACTACCCTAATATGCTCCTTATGGAAAAAAAATCTCATTACTGCCCTAATATGCTACTTAATAATCATCATTTTTTTAATATTCACAGCTATTTATTTACATTTTTGGTCTAATTTTAAATAACTAAACATATTGCGTCTGAATCAAAATTTTAATATTAAAAAGACATTTAAAATCAGGCAATTAATAAAACTAACAAACAGTGCATTAATATCACATACTAAAATCAATTACAGTAGACATTTCAAGCTCTATAGAATTTCTTATCAATAAAATTATCAATACAAAACTAAAACTATTGTTCAGAATATGTCATCCTACTGTGACATATTCTCCCTGGTGATTTAATATTATAAATGGCATATTCTTGAAAGTGCACATCTGTAGGGTATGGTTTTCGATTGAAATTTGCGCTGATAAGGAGCTTGTATAGACCTTGAATTGTCTACTGTAATTGGTTTTATTAAATGACTAGCTAACCGCCCGGCGTTGCCTGGGCCCGAGATAATAACAATCTTAGAGCAAGGCGTTAACCCTCTCCCTCCTCATACCTCAAATATAACGAATAATTTGTTCAAGAAAACCACCTTCACCTACATTAACCCTTTAACGGACATTGGTTTCCCTATGAAACTAAAAAATTTCAATTACGAAATTCAACAATGACAGCAGAATTTTAATAGAAATGTTTTCTATTTGTTATGTATGAAAAATGTCGCTTTTTTATTATATACAAATAAATTTGTTCATAATTTCCGGTGTCAATCATTTATTTCAACATTTTAGCAATTGAAGTGCTTTATCCGTTAAAGGGTTAACGCGATCATTAAAAAAAAGAATTAAATTTTTCTAATAATTAAAACAGAACGAAGACGCTACGCTAAAATAGCCGGCAGATGACAACATTTCCCATCCTTAATTTCAGATCTATGTCTTAATACGTTATCTAAATTTTTGTTCATTAGTAAAAATTGGCAATTATTTCCTTTCGTTCTTGCAAAGTAAATGGAGGGATCCGCCAGAGAAACAGATCTCTTTGTAGTTTTTAATGAAAGCAGATCCCTGTATGAAACTTTCTCGGATTTTTTTCACTGGCGCTGGCAGATTTTTGGTAGTTTTGGTAGTTTTTTGCATAAATTAAGAAAAATTATCAGCCGATTTTTTTAAAAATCGCATAGTTGGATGCAGAATTATTTTTTTTCACATATGCTCAAAAATGTTCTAATTGATATCTTAATTAGTTTTCTTACAATTCGCTAATTAGTAAAATAATTTCGAATTCGTTCATTTATATTCATTCATCACTTGCAAATCCACAACAGAAGTTCCTGACTTTAGCCATTTTGATTTAAAAGAGGGTATTTTCGATGCGGTGTTTAATGATATTCTAATTAATATCTTGAGTAATTATCAAAATATTAAAATTCTGAGACTCAGGTGCACATGGTCAGACCTTGGACTATCCAATCCTTAATTTTCAGACTTCTAGGCGGGCTAGATTTTGCTAGCCATCGCAGACAGACAAACAAACACACACACGCAGAGCGAAACTTTCTTTTATTAGTATATATATCAATGTATTATTTTGTTTTGTTTTAAAAAATGTCGGATTTAAAATGTCTTTTTAATTTTAGTATTTTTGGTCTATGTTTACCAATTATATTTTTTTTTAAATATAGATGAAACAGAAAAAAATCCATTCTGCTTCCTTTCATATATTCCAACCGGAATTTTTTTTAGTTATCTCGTATTGTGATTTTAAAAAGAAAAAAAAATAGCTTTTCCTGAAAACTCCAAAATCAGAGGCTGTTTCCTTTTGCATCAAGTTATAGAATTTCCATGAAAAAAAAAAAAAAATATATATATATATATATATATATATATATATTAATTTGCCCATTAAATAATGTCACACTGCTATTGCGATACTGGCAAAAATCTTCAACATATTTTTATTTTTGTAAATTACAATTACCATATCAAAATTCACGTGTAGCATATAATATATTAATGGGAATCGCCCTATCATTCAGGGCAAACATTCTTTGTAACTGTTTGTAGTGGTTGCAGAGGAGAGATTAAATAGTCAGCAATTGTGTGTGGGGTGGGGCGTTTATGTGTACTGGGTAAGGAATTTTTTGAATTTTAAATACACTACTAAAAAAAATTAAATGATAATCTGAAAGAAAAAACAAAAAACTCCGGCATTGATTACATTTGGCCACTTTTAGTTCAATGATGAATATTCTTGTTAATTAATGCACTTAAACGGAAAACAAGAATTCAGCGTTAGCGAATAAAATAATTATAAATTTAAATGATACATGATTGATGATTTAAAACTTACTTCAAATATTATTTGTCGTCGACTCCGAAATCTTACCTCATTCAAATTAATTAACAGTAAATATCGCTCAACCGCAAGGAAACTCCAAAAGATGTCATTTACGCGTTTTATTCCACTAATATGTGTCATAGGAACGGCTTGCTGTTTGAGAAAATTTCCATAAGTCTAATTATCCTGACTACCGTTAGATTGCATTATGTATAACTTTGCCAGAACAGAACGGGGAGAAAATGTATGAGGGGATAAATTTTCTTTATCCTTCCTGGTAAAAAAAAAATCTTCCTTTGCATCTTCTGTGTAATTTAGTATTTTTGAGTTGCGACAATTTTCTTGCGGGTCAGCGATTTTCTTCCCTATCGATGTATCAGCTTTCTTTTTTTTTTTTTTTTTTTTTTTTTTTGTCACAGTAATAAAACAAGGCAGTAAAAAAAATAAATAAACAGATGGGTGCAGGAAGGGCTGAGTGCCTCTCCACCCTAGCAAATTCTAGAGGCCCTATAGACTTCATCTTACAAAACTAATATAATCTACATCACATTGCAAAAAAATTAAACTTTTTAAATTAAAAGTTTTAAGAAGGGCTGGGGCACGTGACCTCTAAATTTGCCTATATCGGTATATCATTAAAATAGATGTGGGAAAAACAACTTTGAATTAGCTAGACCAAAAAAATTCAAAGCCCCCTCTGACTTTGAGGATTTTTTATGGCCCTGGAAATAAAAATTGCAAATCTTCTTTTGCCTCTTCTGAGAAATGTAGTGTTTATTTTTGAGATGTGACAATTTTTTTGTAAGTGAGCGATTTTCTACCTTATCGATGTATCAACCTTTTTTTATTTAAAAAAAAATCATTCCTAAACGGTGTTCCTTAGTATAGGATGTTGTATTTTTTCTGCAGATGAATGAATATGATATTAAAATCCGTTAAATAAAATACCTACACAAAGTTGTTAAAATTCTCATTTTTATGTCTAATATACAGTGTGGTAATAAAATTTTTTTTTGCCGATATATGGAGCTCTAGCGGCCGGTCCGTTCAACCGATCGAGGTGAGATTTCAGATATAGTTATTCAGAGGTATGAGCTCGGGATTCTGTGAACAGCAACGGAAGTGGTGTTCATGGTTACGGTTATAGGTAAAGAAACTCGAAATTTTCCAATGGCAACGCCCATTTTTTTTTTCGTCGCAAAATGCTCAGCGCATGCGAAAACCCTAAAGAGCGTTTGAACCGTACGTGTATCACAAGAAACGGACTCGTTATGCACGCACAAAAAGAAGCTCTGCGAACGGCCAAAAAAAAAAAAAAAAAAAAAAAAAAAAAAACACGATCGGTGCGCAAGGAGGAAATGTGCACATGAAACAGAGTCAGTACACCAGTCACTGATTACAACACAGATCGGAGAAAATAAAACTTTTATTTTGATTACACATTTTCCACATGGGTGCCATCACAGGCAATTACACATTGCATGCGGGCGACTGTGGAAAATACAGCTGAACGTAACATCGCATGAGGGATGTTTGCAACCTTACGTTTGATAGAATCTTTCACATTCAGCAAAGTTTGCGGATTGCACATGTAGATTTGAGATATCCCCAGAACCAGAAATCCATAGAAGTGAGGTCCGGGGATCGCGGAAGCCACGGAAATGGAAAATGGCGTAAGATGACATGGTCGCCAAAATGCTGTTCCAGGACCCTGCGAACAGACTTCGCTATATGTGGAGGTGCACCATCTTGCATCCAAACGAGGTCATTCAGAACATTTTGCTGCAGCAATTCTGCTTTGACGTAATTCTGCAGCTTTGCCGTATAGCGGGAGCCTGTTACAGAGCAAGTTACAAATCCCGTTGGTGTCGCTTCCTCAAAGAAGTACGACCCCAAAATAATTGTGCCTGCAATGCCGCACCACACAGTAACTTTGACGTCGTATAAAGGTACTGGTGCCTCAGCGTGCAATTCATGTCTGCCTATGCACACAATTTTTGATGTTGACGTAGCCAGTTAAGGTGAAATGTGCCTCGTCCGTCCATAATATGCGAAGAGGCCAGTCGTTATCTACATCATATTGGATAAGAAATTCATTAGCAAAGTATATACGTTGTTGATGGTCCCCCACATCCAACATCTGAACGCGCTGATACCGGTAAGGAAACATGCGGATTACAGAGTGCAGTAGCTTTAGGACCGTCAATTTCGGTATATCCAATACACGAGATGCACCTCCTGCAGTTTACATGTGTCCTGTAGTCACTATGTGATGCACTTTCATAACAGTTTCCTCAGGAACAGTTGGTCGTCCGGATCGCGGTCTATCACAGGTTCAGCCAGTTTCTTCGAATTTCTTTACTAAATCACAAAGAGCTTGCGGGCTACATGGGCCACGTATTTGGCGATGGTTTCAACGGTAAACACGCAAGGTTTTCGTAGCATTCATCCCATTTTGATAATAGAGTTTTACCAATTCACCACGAACTGTCGCTGGTAGAGTCATTTCGTTAGCATGTGCGTGCTCCCGACTTAAGAACTAATATTCTCACCCCACTTTTTATACGTTTCCTACGTTAATTATCTGGCAAACGGCGTTCCGTGATTGGTGTTTTGCGTCTGTCATATGCAAATTTTCTTCGTGCGCCCTGATCGTGTTTTTTTTTTTTTTTTTGCCGTTCGGAGAGCTGTTTTTGTGGGTGCATAACGCGTCCGTTTATTGCGATACACGTACCGTTCCAACGCTCTGTAGGGTTTTCGCATGCGCTGAGCATTGTGCGACGAAAAAAAATGGGCGTTGCCATTTGAAAATTTCGAGTTTCTGCAGCTATAACCGTAACCGTGAGCGCCAATTTGTTGCCGTTCACAGAATACTGAGCTCATACCTGTGAATAACTATATCTGGAATCTCATCTCGATCGGTTGAACGGACCAGCCGCTAGAGTTCGATATATCGGCAAAGTTTTTTTATGACCACCCTGTATAAAAAAGCATTCATTGTAGGGCTAATTAAAACTTCCTTTAAAATAATTTACGGAAATAAATGATTAATTATTAAATATGCAATTTAATTCATATTTATATAAAAATAAACTATATATAAGAATGTAAAAAGTTTTATCACATTACCTGCAGCATAATACAGAACTTCATTTGCAATTCTTAGTGAAATCGTCCAATCTTCAGGAGCGACATAAACTGCAAGAAGTCTTTGCGCATGGAATGGGGCCCAGCAAACAAAGAACGCTATTACAACAGCAACTGAAAGAAAAATATATTTTAGAATACTAATATATATATATATATATATATATATAATGGACTATGATATGATACTTTTACATGCGAATTAATGTAGTTATATTTACATATTCATTAATTAATTTAAATGAAATTATATTCATTACTATTAAGAAAGTTTTAGATTAATTGTATTTACATTAATGCTCACGGTGGACAGTATCATATTAACTTCCAATATAATGTATACTTTCTTAATGCTAATATAATACATGTATTAATTTTAATAAATGTTCTACCCTAACCACTTATATCATGTGTATTTAATTTTTAACTTTGTATGCAAAAACATAATATCTAACTAATTAATTTCAATATTTAATTAATATTAATTTTAAATACTTAGCATCTTAATTCAAATAATTTAGTATTTTAATTTTAATTTAATTTAATTTTTGTGATGTTGCATTTTTGGCAAATCTATTTAATAGTGGCTATGTCATTTCCTGGTACATGTATTTTTATGTAGCATTAATCATTAATTATTAATTTTACCATTTTACATCTTATTTTTTAACGTAGAATTAATCATTAATACATCCATTTTTACTTTAATGTAATTGGATATTTTATTTATTATTTAATTATTTAATTTAATTTATTTATTATTTATTATCATTCTTTAGATAGTATATGGTTTAATTTTTAAATATTAATTTTCTTCCACTGCTTTTTTTTAATTCATCGCATATTCACTTTTTCTCTCATAGATGGCAGCACCATGGTTTGTGTTGCTTTACAATATTATTCCATGGTTATTCATTTTCTAAAACTTATTTTGGCATCATGATTAATGATCTTCTAAAACTGATTTTGGCAACATGTAAAGATTTTTTGCAATTCATTGTTTAGATATGCTCATATATCTGGTTACTGATGTGCACCAACATCCTTTTTAATCCAATTGTTTTTAGAACTTTACGATTAAATTTCAAGTTTTTATCTCTTAAATATGGGTAAGGTTTCTTTCCTTTTTAATATTGTATTTATTTTTTTAACTTTAAGATTTTTTTCACAGGTTTTATTCTTTGTTTATGAGTGGTAGTCCCAAAATCATATTCTTTAGCAATGTTATGGCTAATATGATGATGAAACCATTCATTTTATTTGTGGTATTTAGGCATTTGGGACTTGATAATTCTGTCTAAATTCCAAAAATTTCATTCATTCAATTTTTAATTTAATTTCTTCTTCTTTTAAATGAGTATTTGATATCTATATTCAGAGTGTTGGAGAACGCTAGCGATGTCCATTAATTATTACATACTAAATCATAATTTCATAGTTTATGTTGGTGTTACGGTAATGTTTCATTAATGGTTATATATATATATATATATATATATATATATATATATATATATATATATATATATATATATATATATATATATACGGTCAATATGATTAATCCGGTCATTATAAATAATAACCGGTTATTACTAATAATGACCGCGGTTATTATTAATAATAACAGGCCATTATGTCTGGTCATTATTAATAATAACCGGTTATTATTAATAATGACCGAATTAATCATATTGACCGTAATACATATATCGTTCAATATTTTAACTAAAAATTTAACAAATTAGTATTCTTTTCATGCTATATTTTTTTGGTATCTTCTATACACTGTAAAACTTAAAAAAAACCGTACATAAACTTGTGATTTATGTAATATTTCTGTCTTTTGATGGAAACTTTCTGTTTTGAGGAGAATTCTAAATTTTCCAGGAATAAACGGAAAATTTCCCTTTAATCCTTATTCGTTGAATGTTTTAAACGAGAACGTTCCTTTCAAGAGAGTGCACCACCAGTGGCCAAGAAGTTCTGCTATTATAGCAGGTAGGCGGGAGGTCATGGGTTCAAACCCCTGTCGCGCTCTTCAGCCTAACTGTTCGGAGTTTCCCTTGATTTTTACCGAACCTTGCGTAAATACGGTTTAGGATCACTTAGAAAGAACCCCATGGAGGGCACTTCCCCCTCACGCCTATATCCCTAGCGCAGATAATCGGCCGTAACAAATAACAAGCCAACCTTCCAAGACAGACAAACGGAAATGTTCCTTTTTATTTGCTAAGAAATGAAAAATGTCATGTTAAAATTTCGTAATTGAGGTTGTGGCCAAAACCAAATCATTGTATATAATCAGTTGGTGTAAGTCACAGAGTGTCCCTCCTTTAATGACGAACATCAAGATTCGAATCCGGAGGAAGGCAAGGCGATAAAAAATGGGTGGGATAATATTCAATACAAATACTTGCTTAGGGTAAATATGCGTCAGTCTATATAATTTTTATTTTGAAAAATTATTTTTTTAAATAATGCGCTCTTTCTCACATATCTTTCTGAAAACAAAACTTTCTCACATTCAATAACTGAACATTTCCATGTTGAAAACGAGGGAATACCAGAACGAAATTTTGTGAAAAAAGGAGAACATATTGCAACTTTTCTACCAGTACTTTTTACGTTTTTTTCATGGAATTGTTTTATAGTGTATGATAAATGCTTCAATGTAATTACGTGTAGATTCTGTTTAAGGGAATTTAAATATTAAACCTTATTTGTAGTTTTTTTTAATATATATATTTTTTAATAATGACAAGTTACAACTTACGTCTAAGCAGCTATTTGAAAAAAAATCTAGCATAAAAAATTATTTTAGAGCACATTTTATATGTATTTGCATTTTCATTCTGAAAGTGACCATATAGCATTATTATAATTATCATTGTCTGTGAAAGTTATCGTCTATTTAGAATTAAAAAGAATTTTAGGCAACTACGAAATGTTATTGTCAATGTGATATTAAAAATATGTAAGAAATTTTTAATTAATATTTAGAAAAATGAATATATGAAACAAATTTGTGCACACTGATTTTGTAATTAAAAACAGGTGCTTTACAAAACATGTGTTCAAGGGTTGGGTTGATTATTGACGGCCAATTATCTACACATGGGATATAGGCCCGGGGGGGAGTGCCCTTCGTGGGGGTCTTTCTAAGGGAACCTAACCCGTATTTACGCATGGAGAAATCCACGGCTCGAAGAAAACCACGAAAACTCCGAACGATTAGGCCGACGGGCGCGATTGGGATCGAACCCAGCACCTCCCGTCTACCAGCTTCGAGAGCACAACCTCTCAGCCACTGGTGGGGCAACATGTGTTCAAGAGTTAAATTATTTGAAAATTAAAAATATAAAAAAAAAATATGCAATATATATCTTTTCTTTATTACGTCTGACTACTATGGTTTTTTACACTGAATAAAAAAGCAAATTTTCAAAATTTTCAAAAAAAAAAAAAAAAAAGAGAGAGAAAGATTGAATTTTAAAAATGTTCCCTATGCTCATTTACTTACAAAATTCCATCCAATTATAGTTTAAAATATCCAGGAAACTTTCGTTTGTATTTTATTTTAAAAACTAAAATTCAATCTTATGGTTTTATATAAAAGTAGTAAGCTTTCTCTATGAAAATATTAGTGGTGTCCCAAATACTGGGTGTGTGAATAAAGGAATACTTAAATATGCAAGTATATTATGAAGGAAATTCACATTAATAATTATATTTTACATGCATCAAAGAAAAAAAGAATAAAAACAAAATACCCAAAAGCAAAAATAGGTAAATCCTATTAACAAATTGGAGTATTCTGGCAAAAAATGTAAAGCATGTAATCTATTGAATTTTTAATAATATACCGACTTTAAATCACATAAAATAGTTTCTTTAAAAGTTCTTTCAGTTGACTCGAAACCATTAATTAAAAGGTCATCATACTTTCGTTCATTAGTTAAAATAACTTACTAACATTATTACTTTTCTATAAAGGTAAAAATATTTAGAAGATCATTCGTTTTTTCGTTTGTAAATCTTCGTTTGTATTTGTATAAAAATTAGATATTAACATTTTATATTAAGCTTTCTCAAGTAAAATATTAGCTGTGTTCGTCGTGATATACGTGTGTGATATACGTCGCTACGGTTTCGACCTTATTATTCGTCTCGGACGGAAATAAGGGGTGGGTGGGCCGGGAGACCGCTGCGAATTCGCAGAGAAGGCGGCGTGCTTTCGCATCACAGGAGGTTCTTTTATTTCGGTTACCGACCGGATCGGGAAAAGGTGAATGCATCGAAAAGCGGAAAGGGTTGGGCTTGGGGCTCTGGTATATGTCGGGCGACCATTGCAGCTTCAAGCTTATTATTCGTCTCTGGCAGCGGCCGTGGGTGGTTGGAATTTTAAAAAAACTAAAGCAAAAAATAGGAAAATCCTATTAAAAATCTAAAGTATTTAGTCAAAAAACACAAATCATGAAATTATTTGCAATTTTACTAATATGACGCCTTCAATTCACATGAAATAATTTCTTTAAAGGTTATTTCAGCTGATTAGAAAACTTTAACACTAAAGTAGTTGGGTGTCGGTTCTTTTTCTGCAAATATGTGATATCCTCACTTAATCCAACTCCCTTAAAAAAAAAAAAAAAATGGGAACATTCCATATACCAGGCCTTAAATACATCTCTTCTACCATAGTAAAGTAACAAGATATGCCATGTTTCTTTCTTTTTTTTTTTTTTTTTTTTTTTTTTTTAAGCTATACACTGACAAGCAAAGTTTAAATTCATCGAAAAAAACTCCAACAAGACTACTAGTTGCAGTTGATTTTTTTACCCTATCCAAAAAAATTCAAAGCTCGGAAGAAAACTTCCTGATTTCAATAAGTTACAACTTTATTAGTTTATAGAAAAGTATATTAGAATAGTGAATAAAAATTATTTCTTATCATGACTTTTCCACCAGTGGGCTCAGACCGCAAAAAGACAGAACACGGCAAAAGTACCATGAAATAAGACTACTCTCGAGTTAATTAAAGAGATATCGTATTATTGTTGTGTTATATTTTATATAGCTTAACAATATTAATACTATATTTTATATTTAAAAATATTCAGTAACTTTTTTAGTTTTATTATCATTTTTATTTTTATTTTATTTTTATTTATTTTGTACTGTTAAAACGAAAAATTAAATCTTAAATACTTTATATAAAATTATTAAACTTCCTCTAGCAAAATATTAGTGGTTGTCCCAAATATTTGTATCATACAGTGTATTAATAAAGGAATAGTTAAGAATTCAGGAACATTTTGAAGTAAATTCACATTAAGAATTATTTTTTATATACATAGAAGGAAAAAAATAAAACCTCAAAAACAGAAATAGGAAGATCCTAGTAACAAATTAAAATATTGTAACAAAAAAACGAAAAACATGAAATCATTTGCGTGTTCTTTTAATGGGACGCTTCCAATTCACATGAGCCCCACCAGTGGCTGAGAGGTTGTGCTCTCGAAGCTGGTAGACGGTAGGTGCTGGGTTCGATCCCAATCGCGCCCGTCGGCCTAATCGTTCGGAGTTTTCGTGGTTTTCTTCGAGCCGTGGATTTATCCATGCGTAAATACGGATTAGGTTCCCTTAGAAAGACCCCCACGAAGGGCACTCCCCCCGGGCCTATATCCCTAGTGTAGATAATTGGCCGTCAATAATCAACCCAACCCAACCCAATTCACATGAAATAGTTCTTTAGAGGTTCTTTCAGCTGAAAAGAAACCATTATTTAATGAGACGTCACGTCGTAATTATAACAGAGTTTCATGTTATATATATTTTCATTTTGGATTTTAATTTACGTAAATCTCTCTTTGATTTATATAAGTAATTAAAATCTTTTTACATTAATTTTATTTATTGGGGGTTACAAATTTTATTTCCTCGTTCAATATAAATGAATTTCTGTATCAAAGTTCACTATTCAAACAGAATGAATTTACGTTATAAATAGAAAAAAAAGATGAAATTAAAGTAATCCCCTTTTTAACCTTAGAATTATTGCTGTAATCATATATTCACTATAGATATAATTTACCAAAACTTATCGAGTTTCATGTTAGATCGTTAATTCTTTACTTTAAATACATGTTTGTACACAAAAATCTATTAATATCTTCAAAAACAAACTCAATAATAATTATTATTTTTATTTCTCATAAATAATCCAAATAATCAATTTAACTTCTACTTCTAAGTCAGTAATCTTCGAAATGTTAACAGTTTCAAATATAGCAATAATTATATCAAATAAATATCTCTTCATCTCATTAAAATATCGGTTTCTTTTTCAGATGTCAAATAGATGAATCGTAATATATTTTTTTCTCAGTTTTGATTACTCAATAAATACTTTATTAACGGTCGTTGATGTTTATTCGCAATTGCATCTTCCATTCAAATTAAAGCGTGATGAAGTCAGTTTCAATATTTAGATGAATATAACCAAACATTGTAACGTGTCGCTCTCTGGAGCAGATAATTATTTTAATTTTCGGAAAAGTCCACACCCAGCCAAAAGTATCTTCTCCTTTCGAATTCTAACGCCAAAATTATGTGTTATCCGCCAATTTTTGATTGCCAAGTAGTATAAACTTCTCGCACTAATTTTATGTCTCTCTTTCACTCTTGCTGTGGCTGCTGTATGTAAAAGAGACCCCTGTATCGATCTCCTGTTTCTCGGAGTACATCTCTTTATGCAGTTATAATTATAAATAAACTCTTACTTCATTAACAAAATTGGAGTTTTCTTTCATTCGATATACATGAAGCTGGTGTAAATAATTTAAAGTTTAAATATCAGTTCACCCTACCAAAATCTTTTTTTAGGTGCGTTCGTAATTATATAAATACGTAGCACCTATTGTCGTCGCTTGGTCCGTCCGTCTGTCTGTCCGTCCGTCCGTATATAATAACGCAAAAACTACCCAACCGAATGGTTTGAAATTTAAGATATATTATCTTTGCAGAATTTTGTCGAGACATTTCAAATTTTATTAAAATAGAATCAAAACTTTAGGAGATATTAATAAAAATATTTATTAAGAAATTTGAATTTTTTTTTAAAAATCGGTGCTTTCTTGTTATAGGAGCTTCCGAAGTTTAATCGTCAAGCGACCGAGATACTTATTCTATTACAGAAATTAATCTGCAGACGATATCATTCATTTCACAGAATTAAAAATCATCAAGATCTAAATATTTATATAGCTAGCTACAGTACGAACGCACCTCATTTGTCACGTTTAACGTACAATTTCCAGCTTGTTAGGTGCGTTCGTAATTATATAAATACGTAACACCTATTGTGGTCGCTTGGTCCGTCCTTCTGTCCGTCCGTCCGTCTGTCTGTCCGTCCGTCCGCATATAACAACGCAAAAACTACCCAACCGAATGGTTTGGAATTTAAGATATATTATCTTTGCAAAATTTTGTCGAGACATTTCAATTTTTTTTTTAATCGAATCAAAATTTTAGGAGATATTAATAAAAATATTTATTAAGAAATTTGAATTAAAAGAAAAAAAATGGTGCTTACTTGTTAGAGGAGCCTCCGAGGTTTAATCGACAAGCGACCGAGATACTTATTTTATGACAGAAATTAATCTGCAGACGATACAATTCATTTCGCAGAATTAAAAATCATCAAGATATGAATATTTATATAACTAGCTATAGTACGAACGCACCTCATTTGTCACGTTTGACGTACAATTTCCAACTTGTTTTAGTAATATTGTTGATTATTTGTTATAGCTTAATAACATTATTTCTTCCCTTTATATCACAAAATTATTAGAAAAAAAAATACTCACTTAGCATTTTATTCACTGATCTTCGGACAGTGGTCTTTCTGATATCAGGGCTGTTTGCTGATGCAACAGATGGGCATCTGGATGAGCAAGTGTATGTCATTCTTGCAAATTTGGTTGACCTTAATTTGATGGATATCTTTATGTACAGAATGAGGATAACAGTCAACGGAAAGAGAAAAAATATAAAGGTTGCAGCTTGCAAGAGCGGTCTTGTTACATGCTGGATTTCCATAGGCAATCCGCAGTATGCTGACTCTTCCAAATACTTTCCAGAACCTGTAAAATAAAAAGAAAAGCTCTTTTACAGATAGTTCATGTAAGAATACAGATTTATCAGAAGACTAAAAACTGTTTTATAACAGTGTATTAGAGTTAGCAGCTAAAATTTACATATATCCTCATTCGTTTTTCTTAGCAAGTTTACTTGAATACTTAAATATTGCAAAAAGTATAAGTAATATTTAGGTTTTCACACCCCTCGAGTTGTGGTAAAGCAAGTACGGGTTGGAAAATCCCGACTTAAGGCCTAGGCCTGGTTCCCTTTCGGGTTTTCAGTTCCGAAGCTGTTGGGGGACGCCAACCCGTCTCCAAGTGTCCACGGTGACTCACCGTGGTTTCACCGAGTGTCGCAACGACCTACGTCGTCAACACGTGGGTTCAAGGTTAGAGGGTACGTATCGGATTGCCTCTCTGACCGACCGAAGTGCCGTAGCGAGACTAAGCTACTGTCGCGATAAAAGTCTTTCTTGACTTGGGTTCGGTGGTCGCCTACGCGCGGTGCGCTCCCTCAGGGGCGCCTGCGGCGCGGCTTACTTTTGTCGTTTTCTTTTTAGCATATATAAAACTTGTTACGGCCTGCGCTGATTGATTCATGTTCAAAAGTTAAAAGTACGCACATAGAATAACTTAAAACATGAAAAATTATTTAAATTATACAAACAAGTCCGCAAAAGTGTTTGCCGCGTAGCTACTCAGCATCTTAAGTCACCTTAACCTCACTTCGTATAAAGATATTCATATTCCTCGAGTAGCATACTTGTGGCAGTGTACCCGACGTGGCGCGTAAGAAATCTTTTCTGGTACGTGAACCAATTATAGATATTTATCAATTTATGAGGAAAATTCATATATGTTACAAGAGGAAATATTGTGTAAACATACAAATTGTTATAAATGCACTTATTTTTGAATGAATTCCTAATGATTCATTAGTATTATAAACGTCCTGGTAAGCACTCAGTATCAACATCGCCCAACTATGAAATGTAACTTAACGGGGTTGCTAAATCTGTTTCCATCTAAGCATAAATTGTAGGGGAGGAGTTGCCATTCAATTCTAAAAGATAGTTTGAATAACTATAAAAGAACCTTACGAACTTATACCTACATACTTATAACTGAAAATGCTGGAATTTCAAAATGAACATATGCATCTGGGAAAGTTTCATTTATAAATTATTAATGTGGATTTTATTATGAAATGTCTGTAATTTTCAATTCACGCAGAACAATAAAAAATAATCATAAAATTATAAAATAATGCCATTTTAGCGGCTTGGCATTATTATTTCTTTATGTTTGTCTGTTTTGATTTAATTTTGTTTTCGCCTGCAAATATTTAAATATTTAATATCGACGGCACGTTATCGAAATGCATAAAATACAAGTGGTTGTTAATGTGTTAATATATTTTTTAATTCAAAGTTTGACAAGTTTTGTCAGTAATTAATATTTGTGAGTCTTAGGCACGTAATCACAGAATGCTGCGTATTCCCTGTAATGGAGTACAATTTATGCACAAAGAGTTTCTGTTTGTGACAAAACAGGTCTTATTCTTGTAAATATTCCACATTATGACAACACATATCTGTTAAAACATTCAGTACTAAAATTTTTCTAAAAGAAATTTAATATTTTATTTTAATCATAAAATTTTGGAATATGTTGCAGAGATTTTTTTTAATTAGCCAAACAGTCTAATTACTTTCTCTACAAACTTCTTTTCGTAATCTGAAATATTGTGCACTTAAAATTACAAATATATTACAAACAGTAGTTCTGTATTTAGCTGATTGTGGCAACGAAATTTTTCTTTCGCTTTTAATGCTCATTCATCACTTCTAAATATAGCAAAATTTCACTTTTTGCATAATTGAATATAGAGAAAAATATGCTTTTAAATAAAATTTGCTTGTAAACATAGACTCAATTTAGTTATTTTTATGCTTCCTTAAATAACTTTCAAGCATAATATTTTAAAATATATCTCAACAATGAGTATTTTTTTCTACAATAATGTGAAGTAAATAGCGACAGATTTACCACAACTGGCAGTTGATCACCGAGAGCAAATGAAAATGAAAATAAAGCATTTCCTTTATCTTTATTTTTCTCCTGTTTTTAACACTTTCCAACCTAGTTGAAAAATGTTTATGTCTTCGGTTTATCTTGCCGTCTGCCGTCTGCCCTATGGCCGTCTGTCCGTGCTCTAACTCCGGTAAATATGCTCGGATTGCTCTGCAATTTTTATATGTTAATGTCGTTATCTATAGCATGTTCCCTATTACAACGGAAGTGTGTAGCATTTATAGTTTTTTTACAGGTACACTCAAAAGAATTCCGTTACATTGCGGTCTATGGGTAAAAATCATTTGCGGTTTATTTAAATAATGTTTCACTATTTTAAACGCATTGGAATTTATATATATCACTAAGGTGCATTAGAAGAAGCTTAATATGGAATAGGGTGTGCATAGCACTTATAGTTACTTTACAGGGACGGTCAAAATTATTCCGTTACATTACGTCTATTGTGAAAAATCGTTTGCGGTTTAATTAAATAATGTTTCTCTATTTTAAACGCATTGAAATTTATATATATCACTAAGGTGCATTACAAGAGGCTTACTACAGAATATTGTGTGTATAGCAGTCATCGTTCATTTACAGGGACACACAAAAGAATTCTCTACTGTCTGTTAACAATAATTCCTGGAAGTAAGTTTTAAGTTACTGAACGCGATTTTAATTTTAACTCGCTTTTTGTCTATTACGTGGTATGTATAAATTCTGTAAATCCTATACAGGGAAGCACAAAAGTTCGCGAAGATATTTCCGTTTATTGACAGAAACTCCAGACGGAGAATTTTAAACTATGCTACGTGTTTCCTAACTGAACTAAAATTTAGCATCCTATGTAGTATATATACAAATCTATAGATCCTATACAGGGCTGAATAAAAGTATTCGGATATTTTTCCGAATATTGTACGTGTTGGAAATTCCTGAAATTATGTTTTTAAATATGTTGTGCGTTTTCCAAATTGTTTACTTAGATGTTATCTTTTAGTTTATTAAACGGTATGATTTGTAAAATTATTTTGGAAGCGTTGGAAAGTGCTACATAATCTATGCTTGACGCATGATTTTTCGTTCTTGTTTACATTTGTTTAATCTTTCGTAATAGGATCCACTTCCAAGCCATGCCATCATGGTGACGATGTCCTTTAAAGTAAATCTGAATACCATTAAAGATTTTAATAAACAATCTTCTGCCAAATCAAGTTCGCTTAAATACAACGTTTAGTCTATGGACAATGAATGTTACGGAAGATAATTATAAAATCAGATTAATCCAATATACCAGACTTCATCATTAATTGTAATCTGTCAACTAAAAAGCGATATATTCATTTTATGTTTAATATAAAATAATGTTCCAAGTTATGTTGAATTTATTATAAAAAATATGTTTACATGCTCAAAAATACAATTTTTATAAAATTCCACACTGTCCACAGGATCACTACGATAACATGAAAACGGAAATTGTTTGTGCATTATTTGTTTATATATATATATAAAGGGAGAGAGAAATAGATAGATAGAGGTAAATATAGGTACATAAAGTGATCCATATGACCGTTTACATTTTAAAATGTTCAGTTCACGTTTAAAATTTTCGCATTTAGAGTGCGGTTTGCTGTATTAGACTAGAGCAGCTGACATGTGTTTGTAGGAAAAGCAAATTATAGTTAATTTTTTTAAAACTATTTTCTCCTCCAAAAAATTTCAACTATTTGAAAAGACAAAGTAAAAACCGTTCATCGACACGAAAATTTCTAAAACTTTTTGGATTTTTGAATCTTTGAGTGATTTATTTTTCTTCTGGTACAAACGTATTTATATGCATATACATATATTAATATACAGGGTGTCCCAAATACATTGTCTTCGGCTTTTATTCCTTAAATATATTGATCATACACATATATTATAAGTTACGTTAAAAATGGTATAGAATTTTATAAAATTGATTAAAATTTTCAGGAGATTCAATTGGAAGAAATACAAAATTTAAATTTTTATACTACCGCCGTACAAAAATTTTCCAATGAGTAAAATATGACCCATACACCAATAAGTTCATGTACAAAATTGCAACATTTTTTCATAAAAAGTCGCAGAGATATGATAATATATATTACTGAGTTAAACCACTTTTCGATGCCTGAATATGATTTCATATAGGGATAAAATCATGTCGGATGATCGCGATTCAGGGGTCGTACACAAATTACGAAAGAAAACAATGATTGCAAAAATAAATAATAATTGTGCTATTTATTGCTACAAAAGTTTCTAAACTTGCAACGAGACCGCCAAATATGTTGCGCACAGATTTTGAGGATTTTTAAGTATGTTGTAGGAATCCTATCCAAACTACTCAGGTGGCTGAGAGGTTCTGCTCTCAAAGTTGGTAGACGGGAGGTGCTGCATTCAAACCTCTGTCACGATTGTCGAGTTAACCGTTCAGGATTTTCAGTGGTTTTCTTCTAACCTTGCCGTAAATCCGGGTTAGGATCCCTTAGAAAGACCCCACGGCGGACACTCCCAGCTAGGGCCTATATCCCACGTGTTGATAATCAGTCGTCATAAAATCAACCAACCAACCAACCTAACTATTCAGGTCGAACTTTTCCTTCAAATGGGCCTCACTTTTTGAAAAAAAATTGGCGCTAAAAATTGAAGCATGCATTTTGAATACCCATTAGTTTGACATCCAGAACGACGTCTCCGTGGCGTAAAGCTAGCGTTCGCACTTCCAGTCGTGGAGGCGAGGGTTATGTCCTACCCTGTTCTTTTTTAATTAATTTTATATTTTTGATGCGTTACAAGTTTTACGCAGAATTCTGTATTCTGTATCTTTGAAATTTTTGATATTTTCCTGATAAATTACATTTACATTTTCGATTTTTTCATGAAAACTTATATTTTTTTCGCAATTTTGAAATTAATATTTCTGTTGACGAAACACTTTAAACTAATTTATGTCTAGATTTTTTAAAATTTATTATTATTTACCTTTTATATTTTGATTCCCATTCTGAAATAATACTTTTTTGTAACTTTATGGAATTTCAAAGAAAAATTTATCATTGTTTTTATAATGTATACAAAATATTTTTCATTTCGAATCTTCTAAATGTATGTATGATTTGGTAATTCCAATAGCATATCTTCAAAAGATTAATAAAATATTAAAGCAGTAACGCTTTATGGAATGTGAACCAGTTGTATAAATTTTTAATGCCCTCTAAATACGTTTAACTGTAAAGTTCAAACTCAACATAATTTTTCATTTGTACAAATATAAAATAATAGATTACATTTCAACTTTTTTTCATTCTGACAAGTGAAAACTCTGTCAATGTCATACAGATAAATACAACTGGAAATGCAAAAATCGTCTGTAAATGAGAGATAAATATTAGGATACATATAAAAAATATTTGTACAAAAAAATTGTCTGCAATGACTTTTACGATAATATCAGAATAAATATTTTTTTCTTATTATTCATTGCGTTTATTTTCTTTTGGAAACAATTAAAACTTTCGAAGTAATTTTTTTACAACTTTTATTGCATTTTTACAACTTTTATTGCATTTTTAAATATATTTATTACAATTTAAGTATGTAGAGAATATATATATTATGATTACTTCTCCATTCTTACAATATTGTGAAAATAATTTATGCAAAGAAATTGTTTTAATGGTGATTTGTAATGTGGTATTTTGTTTTGAATATTTTTACGATATGTATCACAAAATTAATTCCATATTTAATAAACTAAAATTGTAAATGCCGGTGATGATAAATACTTTTGCATTGCATCAGTTAAAATATTGCAATATATTTAAAACAAAACAAATATTAAAATGACATATATTTGTATTCATTTTTTTCCTAATCAATTAAATACCTTTTAAAAAAATTGAAAATGCAAGTAAATAAAAAAATGTGTTGTTTCAAAAATATTATTAATAAATAAATAAATAAATATAAATGTAAACAATAATAGTAAGTTTTAAAAATATGAGATATCAAGACATAAATTAGTTTAGATTTAAGTCAACAAAATTATTAGTTTAAAAATTGCGCAAAAAATATAAATGTTCATGAAAAATTCGAAAATGTAAATGTAATTGATTATAAAAATATCAAAAAGTTCAAAGATACAGAATTCATAATTCTGCATAAAACTTGTAACGCGTCAAAAAATGAAAATAAATAAATAAATAAATAAATAAAATAAATAAAATAAAATAAAATAAAAAGGGTAAAAGGCACAAGGTAGGACAAAACCCTCGCCTTCGGGGCAGGAAGCGCAAACGGAGACCTCGTTCAGAAAATCACACTAATGGGTATTTGAAACATTTGACCTGAATAGTTAGGGGTATAACCCTCAACTACGTACTTTAAAATCATCAAAATCTGCGCGCATCATGTTTGTCGGTTCCCTTGTGAGTAGAAATAATAACTTTACTTTAGAATAGAAATAATAACTTTAATAGCTTGTTCAAAATGTTTCCATCCACGCCAGCGCACCGATCAGAAGCAAACATTTGCATATGCGAACATTACTTGGATGATTTAATTTTTATTGACTGTACAATTTCCAAGTTTTATTCTGCAATTCATCATGTAAGATTTTAAGGTACTTTTAAGGAAGCGAATTTTGTAAATTTGTAAATAAAACTAAAGATAAGAGCGATACTTTATTTGTTTATGAAGCATTTCTGCGTCGCGTCATCTGCACTCTATCTCTAAACATTTACATTTTAATATATGATTAACCCCTCACTAACTTTGTTTAAACATATCTCTGAGACATTTTATGATAAAATTCTAAAAATTTTTACATGACCTTATTAGTGTATGGGGTAAATTTTACTCATTGGGGGAATTTTTTTGTAAGGGGACCGTATAAAAATTGTAATTTTGTATTAATTCAAATTTAATCCCCTGTAAATTTCAAACGATTTCATAAAATTCTGTACCTTTTCTTACGTAACTTTCAAATCTATAATATATGTCGATGATCTATATTTAAGTAATGAAATTATTATAAATTCTATCATAAAACTCGAATAGTAAAATATGATAGCAAAATACACGCTAGCAATTTTAAATATTTAATCTTAATGCACTGGCGTCCTATTTTCATTCTAAAATTTGCTTTCTTACACTGCGGTGTATTCCCATTTTCGCAATACATTAATAATGAAATAATTGAATAGACAAACATTCATAGTAATAAAAGATATTACCGATAAATACTCTTTCAATTTCAATGGTAGTTAAGCTGTGATGAGATATGTTCAAACATTCTACCAGCGTAACTTCCTTAGACGTCTCCAGAGACCCATTCAGACAATCAGAGAGTGGAAACCCCACTCTCTGCAGTACATACAGTATTTACCAAATATCTAACCACTCTTTTGTACATGCATGCATACTTTAATTTATTTCTTTGTGAAAAATAGGAAATTGTACATTTAAATAACTGTAAATAATTCACAATAACAGCAAAAATTTATGGTCCATAGAAATTTAAATTGTCTACATAAAAAAATAAAAACTTTCTATTAAAAATTTAAACATCCATAATTTCATAGTTAAAACTCAATTTATATGATACAAAACATATATTTATTTAATTTATATTTTTCGTAAATTTCAATGATTATAGATATTTTTTCAATTGTAGTTCAAAATTAATTGATAAACATTTTCGTTGTGAAAATTTAGTCAAGCTCTTGATTTGAACCCAAACATCGAGAATTCAGAGACATACTGACCAGGCAAAGGAAGAAATGTATCCAATTACAAACTAAAACCTTTTTTCGCATGACCACCTGGGTTTTACACTTTATGGCTTTCATATATTTACATACTAAATACACCCTATTGATACACAAAGGTTCACCGCATTCTGCGACACCAACTTCGGTACCTATACTTGTCAGGGCTTAGAAGAACCAATAACGAGATCTAATAAACAGTACGTGCCTTGGACAACTACGCCATGATTGATAGGAAAATTTTCACACGTTATCATTTATTAACAAACAAGTTTAATTGAAATCGCTTCTCATCAACGAGAATTTTAAAGATGTAAACCACAACACAGAACAGATGTGTTACACTCATGCACCGATGTTTGGCTACTTTTCGATTGGCGGGACTTCAAAGCCAGCGCCAAAACATTAACTTAATACAATATCCAGATTACCATTAAAAAAAAATCCCCAAAATTTGGAGATTTTTTTTCCTTTTTATAATAGATTTTTAAAAAAAAGTGCGTGAGTGTAAGACATCATAGCCAGAATTTTAATAGTACAGGATATAAGTTAAGTAATTTAAAATAAGTATTCTGATTCACAGTAAGTGTAATTGAAAGAACGCAAAAAAGTTATGTTACAGTCTTATTTTTGAAAATACAGACAATTGTTCTTTCTTTTTTAATATCTTTGAAATATATAATTCCCCTCTCTCCCCCCCCCCCCCCCCCCAAAAAAAAAATCAAAAATTTCGGCAGTAGTTTTAAACGTTGCTTACAGATATTTTTTATTGAGATACTTTTTCTAATTTTTAAATTATATAGTTTTATAATACATTTCATATTTTAAATTTTTTAAATTTTTTTGTCTTAACAATTCGTAGCCCAACCAGTGGCTGAGAGGTTGTGCTGTCGAAGCTGGTAGACGGGAGGTGCTGGGTTCGATCCCAATCGCGCCCGTCGGCCTAATCGTTCGGAGTTTTCGTGGTTTTCTTCGAGCCGTGGATTTATCCATGCGTAAATACGGGTTAGGTTCCCTTAGAAAGACCCCCACGGAGGGCACTCCCCCCGGGCCTATATCCCTAGTGTAGATAATTGGCCGTCAATAATCAACCCAACCCAACCCTTAACAATTCGAAATTTTCTACTGAATAACTTATGTTTTACTTTTAAATATTCCATAATTTATGTTATAAAAGTTACAGGAAATTTTTTTATAAGTGTGGCATTGATACATACAGTATTTACCAATAAGTATTTGGTCACCTATGCAAATGTCGATATCTGCAGTACATGTCACGCTGTCCATCGTTAAATCTGCTGTCGTAAACAACACTGTTATCAGTCGCCTGCAAGATGCCACGAAGTACAGAGTTATCTGATTTCGAGAAATTTGTAATCATCGAGTACCACAGAAATGGCCGATCCTTAAGGGACATATCCAGTGTAACAATCTAATCTCATCAAAAAGTCACCTGTAAAAAATGCAGCCAAGTCTCGTAACTCATTTACCGTAAAAAGTACTGAGATCGTATAAAGCCAAGTTTAACTATCTTATTAACTCTGAAATTTTCATTCGCAAATCACTCCTAGTCTCTACATCTTTAGTTAATTATTATTTTGTGACTTGGCAATTACTTAGCACGAGAATGTGATGTATATAGTTAGTCTTAATCAAATAATACTATAACATATTAAAGTGTAATAACTTCCCTGTGCGTATATAATTTGCCTTAATTAAATTATCCCATCCTATTCCATAACATAGTAAGGTGTAATAACTTCCCTGTGATGCGTAATTGCCAAGTCACAAAATAATAATTAACTAAAGATGTAGAGACTAGGAGTGATTTGCGAATGAAAATTTCAGAGTTAATAAGATAGTTAAACTTGGCTTTATACGATCTCAGTACTTTTTACGGTAAATGAGTTACGAGACTTGGCTGCATTTTTTACAGGTGACTTTTTGATGAGATTTCACTTCTTTTTGTAAGTAATCCTCCTTTTCTTGATTTTCTCCTTTTCTTGAGATCATCCACTGATTTTCGCTAAGCCCACACTCTGTCCCTATTATTTACAGGTATCAAAAATTTGAAGCTTTAGTTTCGTTTGCAAAGTACTGTAGATAAAAAGAGATTTCAGGTTCCTAGGCAAGCACTAAGTTATGGGAGGAGGGGGTGTCAAAAGTACTCTCAATTGCTTCCAGGATAGGTGCTATCCATCTGAGATATTACTCACAGCCCTAGATACTTGATATTTAACATAAAATAACTTTTTAGTGTGAAAAGAAAGCCAAAATTAAAATTTCCAATAAATCAAATTATATTCCTTTATTCGATGTTTTTTTTTTCGTTTTTTTAGTCTTTTTTTTTATTATTTACAGATTTTTTAATTTTTCCTTACTTTGTGTACTAAACCCTGCCTTTCTGCCAAATGTCAAGCTTCTAGGACTACAAAATCGAATTATTTTCAAAATTTCGACTTTTTATAAATTTATTGATTTTTTGATTTTAATTCTAAGTTACCTGATTGTCATGCCAATATAGTAATTATTTGATCCGTCTTCTTAGGATCATTTAGGTTCAATTTAGAGATACATCAAGTGAATCTTAGAGTTACCATGATTTTATTTAGAAAGGACTATCATGCCATAACCAGCCAGTAATATCGGTAGGGTAGGGGGAGCTGTGAAAATTTTTGTGGGGTTGACAACATTTAACAATCCATATTTCATATGTGAAGTACATAGAGTACAACCTGTGAAAGAAAACAAACCTGTCTATAAAGAAATCGCCTATATCGTAGCCAGTCTATAGCGGAACTTCTCTATAACGAAATTCGTAAACGAAAGAAAAGAAAACCATAATCCGGGGGAAATAACATAAAACAATTAGGGGCGTTGTACTAGCTAATAGGACAATTATCTTAAAACTAATGTTTCTAGCAGTACAAAATCAAATTGTTTTCGAATTTTCGATTTCTTAAAGATATTTCGATTTTATTTTCGAATTTAACGAATATTTTAATTGTTCCTTTTATTGAATAGTAAATACTACTTTTACACCAAGTTTTAAGTTTCTAAGACTACAAGATAAAATTATTTTCAATTTTTGATATTTTCGAATTTTTTTTATAATTTTCTGGATTTTTTAATTTTTTCTTATTTTATATCCTTTATTACAAATTTCAAGTTTCTAGCGCTACAAAATCGAATTATTTTGAAATTTCCGATCTTTTTCGAGTTTTTTTAATTCTATTTTCGAATTTATTGTGTTTTAATTTTTCCCTTTTCTGTATCCTAAACAATAAGTTTACGCCGAATTTTAAGTTCTAAAGCTACAAAATCGAATTTTTTTCAATTTTTCGGATTTTCGAATTTTTTTTTCGAATTTTACAGATTTTTTATTTATTTCTTTTTTTGTATACTAAATACTACCTTTATTCCAAATTTTAAGTTTCTAGCTTTACAAAATAGAATTATTTTCAAAATTTCGTTTTTTTTTTTTCGATTTTTTTTTTCAATTTTTGTTGTGCTTTTAATTTTTTCTTTTTCTGAATCCTAAACACTACCTTTACACAAAATTTTCAGTTTCTAAGATTACGAGATCATATTATTTTCATTTTCTCTCTTTTTCTTACTTTTCTTTTTTTTTTGAAATTTTTGATTTTTTTAAACTATTTATATTTTTTAATGTTTCCTTATTTAGTATCTTAAATATTACCTTTATTCCAAATTTCAAGTTTCTAGCGCTATAAAATCGAATTATTTTCAAAATTTCCTTATTTTTCGATTTCTTGATTTTATTTTCGAATTTTATTGCGTTTTTATTTTAACTTATTCTGAATCCTAAACACTATCTTTACTGCGAATTTTAAATTTCTAAGGCCAAAAGATCAAATTATTTTAATTTTTTCCCAGTTTTTCGAATTTTTGATTTTTTTTTCGAATTTTCTGGATTTTTTAATTTTTCCTTATTTTGCATCCTAAATACTACCTTTATTCCGAATTCCAAGTTTCTAGCGCAACAAAATTTGATTATTTGAAATTTTTCTATTTTTTTCGATTTTATTTTTAATTTTTTTTTTGTGTTTTGATGTTTTCTTTTTCTGAATTCTAAACACTACTTCACACCTAATTTTAAGTTTTTAAGACTACAAGATCGTGTTATTTTCAATTTTCAATTTTGTTCGATTTTTTTGAATTTTCGAATGTTTTTTTTTTAATTTTCCGGATTATATAATTTTTCCTTTCTTTGTATCCGAAACACTAGCTTTATTCCAAACTTTAAGTTTCTGTGGCTGCGGGATCTACCCAATCTTTTTTGATGACGCAAGAGTGAGTGAGTGACAAAAAGTCGAAACTTTGAGTTCATATATCGTCTGGCCCCACCAGTGGCTGAGAGGTTGTGCTCTCGAAGCTGGTAGACGGGAGGTGCTGGGTTCGATCCCAATCGCGCCCGTCGGCCTAATCGTTCGGAGTTTTCGTGGTTTTCTTCGAGCCGTGGATTTATCCATGCGTAAATACGGATTAGGTTCCCTTAGAAAGACCCCCACGAAGGGCACTCCCCCCGGGCCTATATCCCTAGTGTAGATAATTGGCCGTCAATAATCAACCCAACCCAACCCGGATTATATAATTTTTCCTTTCTTTGTATCCGAAACACTAGCTTTATTCCAAACTTTAAGTTTCTGTGGCTGCGGGATCTACCCAATCTTTTTTGATGACGCAAGAGTGAGTGAGTGACAAAAAGTCGAAACTTTGAGTTCATATATCGTCTGGCCCCACCAGTGGCTGAGAGGTTGTGCTCTCGAAGCTGGTAGACGGGAGGTGCTGGGTTCGATCCCAATCGCGCCCGTCGGCCTAATCGTTCGGAGTTTTCGTGGTTTTCTTCGAACCGTGGATTTATCCATGCGTAAATACGGGTTAGGTTCCCTTAGAAAGACCCCCACGAAGGGCACTCCCCCCGGGCCTATATCCCTAGCGTAGATAATTGGCCGTCAACAATCAACCCAACCCAACCCAACTCATATATCGTCTGCACTAATTTATGGGTATTTTTTGAATTATGCATATTTTTTAATTTTTCCTTATTTAGTATCTTAAATATTACCTTTATTCCAAATTTCAAGTTTCTAGCGCTATGAAATCGAATTATTTTCAAATTTTCCTTGTTTTATGATTTTCCCGACTTTTGGATTTTATTTTCGAATTTTATTGCGTTTTTTATTTTAACTTATTCTGAATCCTAAACAGTATGTTTACTGCGAATTTTAAGTTTCTAAGGCTAAAAAATCAAATTATTTTAATTTTTTCAATTATTTACGAATTTTTGATTTTTTTTTTCGAATTTTCTGGATTTTTTAATTTTTCCTTATTTTGCATCCTAAATACTACCTTTATTCCGAATTCCAAGTTTCTAGCGCAACAAAATCGGATTATTTGAAATTTTTTGGTTTTTTCAATTTTGCTTTCGATTTTTTTGGTGTTTTTGATGTTTTTTTTTTCTGGATACTAAACACTACCTTCACACCAAATCTTAAGTTTCTAAGACTACAAGATCGTATTATTTTCAATTTTAAATTTTGATGGAATTTGTTGAATTTTCGAATGTTTTTTTTTCGAATTTTCCGGATTTTATAATTTTTCCTTTCTTTGTATCCTAAACACTACCTTTTCTCCAAATGTCAAGTTTCTAGGGCTACGGGATCAACCTAATCTTTTTGATGACGCGTGAACGAGTGAGTGAGTGCGTGACAAAAAATCGAATGTTTGAGTTCATATATCGTCTGAACTAGAAAAGACAGAAAGTTGTAATTTTAAATTTTGGTTCTGTGTGTCAAATACTCTAGAAAAACAAAGTTTCAAATTTTTGGGATACTCTAGCGCGGAGATATGGGGGTGTCAAAAGTGCCCTGAGTTGCTTCCAGAAAAGTATGCTTACGGCTGTCCTCTCTCGACTTGGCGGAGGCACTACCGTGCCTCCAGATAAACGTACCATGAAAGCAGATTTATGTAAACTTTAATTCTATGAATAAATGTCTTTTACTCAACTTTAAATCTCAAATGTAAATAATACTCACTTTAAGGTAGTCGTAAAATCTATTTCACAACTCCTACGGTGAGATAACCACAAAAACTTAAAACATAATAACTGAAGAAAAAACAAGCTACCAGCATTTATTTATTTTCTCGCTGCAATCCATAAAAAAGAGTGGACGTTGCCACAAAATACATCAAAACTTGGTTTTTCCTGAATTTCTTTAACACGAGACAATCACATGTGAACGCGCAAATAAAACAAAATATTAAAATGTCACTTCAAGTATATTTTTTCTTTTTTATATTGTTCATGCTGATTGCGTGATTTTGAACCAAAAAAAATAATGGCGATTCCGGAACATCCAGCGAGCTGAATTACCCCAAATCAATTGTGGCCTATGTGATTCAAAAGTGGAAGGTAAGCGCTGATTGTCGGAATATGCCCAGAGTCAGCAGACCCACGAAATTGGGAGATAGAGAACTTCGGGTGCCGTGCGGAAATTCGGAAGAAATTCGGAAGAGCCGCACCCAACCAATGGGACACATACGCCAAGAACTTCAACAGGCATCTGGGTGTGTTGTTTCGATAAATACCTTCCGTAAAGACTCTAATATGCTTGGTTTTCATGGTCGTACTGCCGCCCATAAGCCTTTGATCACCAAGTCCAGCCGCGTTGCTCCGTTAAGGTGGTGCAAAGCACGACGACAGTGGACCGTACGGCAGTGGAAACAGGTTCTCTGGAGTGATGAATTAAAGTTCACCTTCTACCGTTCGGATGGTAGGATCTGGGTCCAGCGTGTGCCTAGAGAATGCCTCCTGCCAGAATATATTGTGCCCACGGTTAAATTCGGCAGAGGGAGAATTATTGTCTGGGGATGTTTTTTTTCTGGTTTGGTATGGGACCCTTCGTCCCAATTCATGGTAAGCTCAACACCGACGCCTACTGAACTATTTTGGAGGACAGTGTGCTTCCTACGTTGTGGCAGTTCTAGCGTTGGACCCATGTTACTTCCAGGATGACAACAATAGCAGTCATGTTGCGAGGTCTACCATGGATTCGTATGGTAACAATGAAGTTGATGGACTGGCCTGCCCAGAGCCCAGACATGAATCTAATCGAAAACCTCTGAGAGGAGTTGGATCGTCGAATTAAAGGATGCGACAACCGTCCAAACTCAGTGAAGGAACTTACCTTTCTTCGCCATACCACTAGCTGTCGTACAAGGACTTGTAGAAAGCACGTCCAGGAGGGTTGCGGCTGTAATTGCTTCTTGCGGAGGCTCTACTAACTATTTAATATGAATAAATGTTGTTGTTTTTTCGATCACAGGTGTCCAAATACTTATTGGTAGATAGTGTATAAACTCTATTGAAATAATATATTATGACATCAAAATACACGCTAGCAATTTTAATCAGTTACTTTTAATGCAGTTTCAACTGGTGTCCAATTTTTATTCTAAAATTTGCTTTGTTATAGTGCGGTGTATTTGCATTTGTCGCAATGCATAGTTATGTAAAAATTTAAAATATCAATATTCATAGTAAAAGAAGATTATTACTGAAGAGAATACTTTCAATTTCAACGAAGGCCAAGTTGTGCGATGATACATTCATACATACCACAAACTTGACTTCCGTAGAAATCTCAAGCAACACAGCCAGCGCTGAGAGAGTAGAACCACCAAGAACGTGATCTAGGAATTTCTTCTGGCTTTTAACGACTACGCCAGGGTTGATCGGAATATTCATACCCGTTATCATTTGTTTACAAAAATCTTTATTTTTCTCGCTTCTCGTCAACGACAATTTTAAAGATGTTAATTCTGATTTACTTAGATTTTTAGTAGTATTAAACGCATATATGTATATTAAAAATAAATATTTTGATTCACAGTAAGTTACACAGGAAAGAAAGAAAAAAAAAATTAAGTTACAATCTTATTTTTGAAATGACACGCAAATATATATTTTTTTTTTCTTTTTAACGTCATTGAAATACATAACTTTCTAAAAAAAAGAATGATGGTTTTGATTTCAAAAATTTCGGAAGCGAATTTAAAAGTTGCTTTTATTGATAGTTTTTATTCAGATACTGTTTCTTAATTTTTTTTTGTTGTTGTTGTACAATTTTGTAATACATTTCATTTCTTAAATTTGAACATTATTTGACTTAATATTTCTGAATTTTCAATTGAACAATTTATGTTTTACTTTTATATTCTCCAAAATTTTTGTTATAAAAAAGGCTGGCAAAATTTCTTATAAATGTGGCATTGAAACTTATAAACCCTACTGAAATAACGTATGAGGATAGAAAAATATTGGCTAGCAATTTTAAACAGTTACTTTTAATGCAGTTTATATTGAAGCCCAATTTTCATTACAAAATTTGGTCTGTTATACTGTGGTTTACTTGCATTTGTCGCAATGCGTAATTATGTAACAATTTAAAATATCAACATTACTAGTAAAAGAAAGTTATTACTGAAGAGAACACATACAATTTCAAAAGAACCCAAAATATCATATGGTACGTCCATACATACCACGAATTTGACTTCTGTAGAAATCAAAAGCAACCCATACTGCGACTAAGAAACTAGCACAATCAACAACGTGATCCAGAAAGGTTTTTTTTTTTTTTTTGCTTTTAACCACTACGCCAGTTCTTATCTGAGGTCTGATACTAGATATGATTTGTTATAAAGAAAGCTTTCTTTATCTGGCTTCTCGTCAACGAGTTTTTTCCAAAAGTTAATCACATTTTATTTAGAGTTATAATAGTAAACTATGTTAAGTAATTTATAAGTAAGTATTATGATTCACAATAATATTAACAGATACAACGGGCAATTTTATTGAAATATGTTAATTTTTGAAAAAAAAGGAAAAGAAATAAATGTTCTTTTGATTTCAAATATTTTGGTAGTAATTTTAAACTTTACTTTTATGGATATTTCTTTTATTGAGATACTTCTTAATTTTTTTACTGATATACGTTTGTGATACATTTCATTATTTAAATTTGCACTTTTTTAAAACTTTAGATTACTGAATTTTCACTTGAAATTTGCTTAAATAAACCTTTTAAATATTCCTTAAATTATAATTTACTTAAAATATTATATAAATTATTTTATAAAAGAAGCAAGCAAAATTCTTATAAATGTGGCATTGAAACTTATAAAATGTACTGATATAATTAATATATTATAATAGCAAAATGTATGCTAGCAATTTTGCATATTTACTTTTAATGCAGTTTCAATTGGCGTCCGATTTCCATTCTATTTGCATTGTTACATTGCGGTGCATTAGTCGCAATGTATAACTATGCAAAAATTTTAAACAACATTCATAGTATAAGACAATTACTAATAGAGAGAATACTTTCAGTTTCAAAGGAACTCAATAGGTGCTATGATACGTTCATACACATGCTTGACTTCCGTAGAAATCCTAAGCGACCCAGTTAACGCCTCAGAGAGTAGAACCACCAACATCGAGAAAATTATTCGTGCGCTTAACTACTGCGCCAGGATAGATTGGAAATGTTGATCCCGATATCATTTGTAAATAAACAAGCTTTCCTCATCTCGATTCTCGTCAATGAGAATTTTAAAGACGTTAATCGTATTTTATTTAGAGTTGGGTTGGGTTGATTATTGACGGCCAATTATCTACACTAGGGATATAGGCCCGGGGGGATTGCCCTTCGTGGGGGTCTTTCTAAGGGAACCTAATCCGTATTTACGCATGGATAAATCCACGGCTCGAAGAAAACCACGAAAACTCCGAACGATTAGGCCGACGGGCGCGATTGGGATCGAACCCAGCACCTACCGTCTACCAGCTTCGAGAGAACAACCTCTCAGCCACTGGTGGGGCCTATTTTATTTAGAATTGTAATAGTAAAGCATATAAGTTCAGTAATTTAAAATAACTGTTGTGATTCACAGTAAGTTTATCTCAAAATAACGCAAAATAATTTATGTTATAATATTATTTTTGAAAAGAGAACGACGAACAGTTGTTTTTCTTTTAAACCATTAAAATACATAAATTCTTATCAAAAAAGAAAGATTCTTCTTATTGCAAAAATATTGACAGCAACTTTAAACGTTGCTTTTACTGATTTTTTTTTATTGAGGTACTTTTTCTAAATTGTTTTTCTTGTATACTTTGGTAATACATTTCATTTTTTAAATTTGAACATTGACTTAATATTTCTGAATTTTCAATTTTCAATTGAACAATTTATGTCTTATTTTTAAATACTTCATAATTTATATTATAAAATGGCTCGCAAAAGTCTTATAAATGTGGCATTGAAATATATAAACTCTGCTGAAATAATATATTATGATAGCGAAATACACGCTAGCAATTTTAAACATTTACGTTTAATAAAGTTTCAATTGGCGTCCAATTTCCATTCAAAGATTTGCTTTGTGACAGTGATGTGTGCATTTGTCGCTATGCATAATTGCAGGGTGTAGATCAAAATTCACACTCTCCACATAACCTAGTTTTTATAAAAAAGCACAAAACTGAATTATTTTTAATAAACATGATAAATTGGCACAATTGTTTTTGTGTGATATATTTTTTGGCATAGCAACTAGTTGCACATAGTCCTAAACCTGAAATAATTGTGGTAAAGATAGAATTTAAATTTAAATATGTAAAATGTGAGTTTTGCAGCAAACTTTTATGGGTAATGTTAGTTATAAAACAAAATAGTTATGAATTTACAGCAACAAGAAAAAAATCTAAACATTAGTTTTTATTAAGTTATTTTGGAGGATAATAAACAAGAAAAATCGATAAACATTTATTTTAAAAAATTGTGCAAAAAGTTTACTATTAGACATGGCTCAACTTCTTCACTGTCATTAAACTAGTGCAACATTTTACATTACTTCTTACTTCTGTACCTCCCTGATTAGTTGAATTGGAGAGTGTGAGTTTTGCAGCAAAACAGTTGTTGGATAATGTGAGTTATGTATCAAAACGAGATTTTCAGCATTTTTTTTCAACCTTTATATGTTTTTTATGGTCCAAATCTCTATTACAGTCCGATTCGCCTAACAAAGAAGAACACGGTGATATGGATAACTCAACACCTTAAAAAGGTGGATAATGTGACTTTTGCATCTGCATCATTCAATTATGTAATAATTTAAAATATCGATATTCATAGTAAAAGAAAATTAGTACGGAAGAGAATAACTTCAATGTCATAGGAACTCAAGATGTGGTAGGATACGTCCATACATACCAGAAGCTTGACTTCCGTAGAAACGCCAAGTGACACAGGCAGCGCCTCAGAGAATAGAACCACGAAGAAAGTGATTTATGAAATTATTCTTGTTTTTAAGTTTTAATCACTAGGCCAGTGCAGATCGGATAATTTTCACCCGATATCATTTGTTATCATTTGTTAACAAGAAACTTTATTTATCTCACTTTTCGCCAACGACATGTTTTCCAAATGTTAATCTCATTTTATTTAGATTTATAATGGTAAAGTATGTTGGTTGGTTGATTTATGACGGCCGATTATTTATTCGAGGGATATAGGCCCGTGGGGGAGTGTCCTCCGTGGGGGAATTTCTAAAGTAAAGTATGTTAAGTAATTTAAAATAAGTATTTTGATTCACAGTAAGTTTATCTCGAAAGAACGCAAGACTATATTATACTATCATTTTTAAAAACAGAACAATTGGCATTTTTATTCGTTGAAATATGTAAATTCTTGAAAAAAAGAAAAAGAAAGTAATGATCTTTTGATTAAAAAATTTTTTGAAATAATTTTAAACGTTTCATTTACTAATATTTTTTATTGAGTTACTTTTTCTTAATTTTTTACTGATATACGTTTGTGATACATTTCATTATTTAAATTAGCACATTTTTTTTGTCTTTATATTTAATATGAATTTTCAATTGAAAAATGTATAGTTTACTTTAAATATTCCATAATTTATTTATGTTATAAAATTGGCAGGCAAAAATGTTACGAAAGTATGTCATCGAAACTTATAATTTTTACTGAAATAATATATTATGACAGCAAAATGTACGTTAGCAATTTTGCATATGTACTTTTAATGCAGTTTCAACTGGCGTCCAATTTTCATTCTAAAATTTGATTTGTTACATTGCGGTGTATTTACATTTAGCGCAATGCATAATTCTGTATTAATTTATAATATTAACATTCGCAATAAAACAAAGATATTAATGTAGAGTATTCTTTCAATATTGGTGGAAATTAAACTGTGGTATGATACTTTCATACATACTACAAGTTTAACTTCCGCATGAATCTCAAGTGACCCATCCAGAGACTCACAAGTTGAGGTTCCACTCACCCAGATAATTAACAAAGCTTACAAGGAGTTGTTCCAAGGTTGGCGTCACAGAATACTTAAACCTTTGGGTATTGACACAGTACAGTTAGTATATAAATATATGAAAGCCATGAGGTACAATACCCAGGGGGTCTTGAGGAAAAAATTCTCAAAATTAACAATTCAGTTTATAATTGAATAACTTTCTAACTATTTAATGTGAATAAATGTTGTTTTTATTTTCGATCACAGGTGTCCAAATACTTATTGGTAGATAGTGTTATAAACTCTATTGAAATAATATATTTTGACATCAAAATACAAGCTAGCAATTTTAAACAGTTACTTTTAATGCAGTTTCAACTGGTGTCCAATTTTTTTTTTAATTTTGCTTTGTTATAGTGCGGTGTATTTGAATTTGTCGCAATGCATAGTTATGTAAAACTTTAAAATATCAACATTCATAGTAAAAGAAGATTATTACTGAAGAGAATACTTTCAATTTCAACGAAGGCCAAGTTGTGCGATGATACGTTCATACATACCACAAACTTGACTTCCGTAGAAATCTCAAGCAACCCAGCCAGCGCCTGAGAGAGTAGAACCACCAATAACGTGACCCAGGAATTTCTTCTTGCGTTTAACTACTACGCCACGGTTAATCGGAATATCCGGCCCCGCTATCATTTTTTTACAAAAAATCTTTATTTATCTCGCTTCTCGTCAACGACAATTTTAAAGATGTTAATCCTGATTTATTTAGATTGTTAGTAGTATTAAACGCAGATATGTATAGCAATTTAAAATAAATATTTTGATTCACAGTGAGTTAAACAGGAAATAATGAAAAACAAGTTAAGTTACGATCTTATTTTTGAAATGACACGCAAATATATACATTTTTTTAATGTCATTGAAATACATAACTTTCTAAAAAAGAATGATTGTTTTGATTTTAAAAGTTTTGGAAGCGAAAAATTGCTCTTATTGATAATTTTTATTCAGATACTGTTTCTTAATTTTTTTCTTTTGTTGTATAATATTGTAATACATTTCATTTCATAAATTTGAACATTATTTGACTTAATATTTCTGAATTTTCAATTGAACAATTTATGTTTTACTTTTCTATACTCCAAAATTTTTGTTATGAAAAAAACTGGCAAAATTTCTTATAAATGTGGCATTGAAACTTATAAACACTACTGAAATAACATATGAGGATAGCGAAATACTGGCTAGCAATTTTAAACAGTTAAATTTAATGCAGTTTATACTGACGTCCAATTTTCATTATAAAATTTGGTTTGTTACACTGTGGTGTATTTGCATTTGTCGCAATGCGAAATTATGTAACAATTTAAAATATCAACATTAGTAAAAGAAAGTTACTACTGAAGAGAACACATACGATTTCAAAAGAACCCAAAATATCATATGGTTCGTCCATACATACCACGAACTTGAATTCTGCAGAAATCAAAAGCGACCCATTAAGCGCCTTAGAAACCAGCACCACCAGCAACGTGTACCAGGAAGTTTTTCTTGCTTTTAACCACTACGCCAGTTCTTATCAGAGACTTTGTACCATATATGATTTGTTAAAAAGAAAGCTTACTTTATCTCGTTTCTCGTCAACGAGTTGTTTCCAAACGTCACATTTTACTCGGTTTTGTAATATTATTTAAGTTAAGTAATTTAAAAGTAAGTATTGTGTTTCACAGTAAATTGTGCTCGAAAGAACACAAGACAAGTTAAGTTATATTATTATTTTTAAAAACAAAACAACGGACATTTTTTTTTCGTTGAAATATGTAAATTCTTGAAAAAACAAGAACGAAAAATCATGCGTCAAGCATAGATTATGTAACACTTTCCAACGCTTCCAAAATAATTTTACAAATCGTTACCGTTTAATAAGCTGAAAGACAACATCCAAATAAACAATTTGGAAAACGCATAACATATTTAAAAACGTAATTTCAGGAATTTCCAACATATACAATATTCGGAAAAAAATCCGAATACTTTTATTCAGCCCTGTATATGATCTATAGATTTGTATATATACTACATAGGATGCTAAATTTTAGTTTAGTTAGGAAACACGTATCACAGTTTAAAATTCTCCTTCTGGAGTTTCTGTCAATAAACGAAAATGTGTTCGCGAACGTTTGTGCTGCCCTGTATATGAAATACAGAATTTATACACACGAAGTAATAGACAAAAAGTGAGGTAAATTTAAAATCGCGTTCAGTAATTTAAAACGCACTTCCAAGAGTTATTGTTAACAGACAGTAGAGAATACTTTTGTGTGTCCCTGTAAATGAACGATGACTGCTATACACACAATATTCTGTAGTAAGCTTCTTTTAATGCACCTTAGTGATATATATAAATTTCAATGCGTTTAAAGTAGTGAAACATTTAATTAAACCGCAAACGATTTTTCTCCATAGACGTAATGTAACAGAACTCTTTTGACAGTCCCTGTAAAGTAACTATAAGTGCTATGCACACCCTATTCCATATTAAGCTTCTTGTTATGCACCTTAGTGATATACATCAATTACAATGGGCTTGAAATTGTGTAACATCATTAAAATAAACCGTAAATTATTTTTCCACATAGACCGTAATGTAACGGAATTATTTTGAGTATCCCTGTAAAAAAAACTATAAGTGCTACACACTTCAGTTTAAATAGGAAACATGCTATAGATAACGACAATAACATATAAAAATTTCAGCGCAATCCGAGCATATTTACTATAGTTAGAGTATGGACAGACGGCCAGACGGCAGACAGCAGACGGCAATACGGCCAGACAAACCGAAGTCATAAACACTTTTCAACTAGGTTGGAAAGTTGTAAAAAGTAAAAGAAAGTAATTATCTTTTTATTTCAAAAATATTTGCAGTAATTTTAAACGTTTCATTTACTAATATTTTTATTGAGTTACTTTTTCTTAATTTTTTTACTGATATACGTTTGTGATACATTTCATTATTTAAATTTGCACAATTGTTTTTTGTTTTCATATTTAATATGAATTTTTCAATTGAAAAATGTATAGTTTACTTTAAATATTCCATAATTTATTTATGTTATAAAATTGGCAGGCAAAATTGTTATGAATGTGGCATCGAAACTTTTAATTGTTACTAAAATAATATATTATGACAGCAAAATGTACGCTAGCAATTTCGCATATTTACTTTTAATACAGTTTCAACTGGCGTCCAGTTTTCATTCTAAAATTTGATTTGTTACACTGCAGTGTATTTGCAGTGTATAAATTTCAAGCACCTAGACAAACCCTCGATCTTATATCAACTTTTAATGTAAGTTTTAATACTTAAATAAACAATCCTGAAATCTATTATTTTACATGAACTCATAAATAAATATGATCTACTTATATGCTGATTTTCATTAAAATCTATGACTTGTCAGCCACAGCTGATTTGCTCATTTAGCGCCCCACCAGTGGCTGAGAGGTTGTGCTCTCGAAGCTGGTAGACGGGAGGTGCTGGGTTCGATCCCAATCGCGCCCGTCGGCCTAATCGTTCGGAGTTTTCGTGGTTTTCTTCGAGCCGTGGATTTATCCATGCGTAAATACGGGTTAGGTTCCCTTAGAAAGACCCCCACGAAGGGCACTTCCCCCGGGCCTATATCCCTAGTGTAGATAATTGGCCGTCAATAATCAACCCAACTCAACTCATTTAGCATGGAATGACCCACATACTTCCGCACGAATCAAAAGTGACCCAGCCAGTGACTCACAAGGACAGGTTCCACTCACCCAGATAATTAACAAAGCTTACAAGAAGAGGTTCCGAGGTTGGCATCACAGAAAACTTAAACTTTTGTGTATTCATAGAGTATAGTTAGTATATAAATATATGAAAGCCATGAAGCACGATACTCAGGCGGTCTGGAGAAAAAATGCTCAAAGTTAACATTACAGTTTATAATTGGATAAATTTCTTCTTTTGCTACGCACCGTCGCGTCGTAACCTGGTCGATATATCGTTGGATTCCAGATTTTTGTGTCTGGGTTCAAATCCCCAGAATGACTTATATTTAACAGCGAAATTTTTTATCAGTTTGTTTTGAACTACAATTGAGAAAATATGTAAAATCATTGAAATTAAATAGATATTTTGTATCATATAAATACAGGTTTAACTATGGAATTATGCATGGTTAAATATTTAATGGAAAGTTTTTAAAAAAGGTAGATAATTTGCATTTATAAAGAATATAAATTTTTGTTGTTACTGTGAATTATTTGCAGTTATTTAAATGAATAATCTACTATTTTTTATAATAAAATAGATTAAAATACGTGATATACATCTGTAATATATCATTTAAATTTTGTTTCATTATCCAAACATTAAAAGAAAAAAACCCATGACTTATTAAAAGTATGCTTTTATATTTTTTAATATGAATTTTTAAAATCTCGGATTCTTAATCTTCGAATTTGTAATTAGAATAACTGTCTACGTAATAATTATTTTTAGCAATTCAAACTCTTTTTTGATGTTTAATATGTTTTTATAATAGAGTGTAATTATACAGATGCAAATTAAAGTATGAAATTTTGCTAGTTTACATATTTATTGAAAAGTAAAGTAAAAATAAATAAATAAATGAATAAACAAAAAAGTAGGCAATTGGTACACCTATAGGTCACAAAATTGTGTTAGTTTTAAAATTTACTTACTATTATTTGCATAAATAAGCTACTATTTTTCACAGTGAAATAAATTAAAATACGTTACATAAATTATAACACGCTGCTTTAATTAAACTTTTTCTGTTAGTATTAAAAGTATTTCAATAATAATAGTACTTCAAAATGTATCGTATTTTAAACAACTAATTTTTTATTTTTTTTATTTTTTAAATCTTGTATTCTTGTGTACATAATTAGAATAACTATCCATGTGCCTAAAAATAAGTTCTAAAAAGATACTGAATAAATAAAAATAATTCTTACGTAGGCAGTAAAGTCAAAACCAAAAATTTGAGATAAAAAAAAATCATATTAAAAATGTAAAAGAATATTTAAGAAAAAAAAATCACGAAACATTTAAAGTATTTGTATAATAAATTAAAATTGAAATAATATATTATAGATTTATGTCACGTACTTTAATTTATTCCTCCGTGAAAAATAGTAAAGTGTTCATTTAAATAATTGTAAATAATTCGCAATAACATAAAAAAAAAAATGTGTATAGAAATATAAATTGTCTACTTTTTTTTCTATTAAGAATTTAAACATCCAGAATTTCATAGATAAAACAGAATTTATATGATACAAAACATATATTTATTTAATTTATATTTTCCGTCAATTGCAATGGTTATAGATATTTTTTAATTGTAGTTCAAAAGTAATTGATAAAAATTTTCGCTTTGAAAAATAAGCCAAGCTGGGGATTTGAAACCAGACACAAAAATCTCGAATCCAGCGACATACAGACCGGGCAAATAAAAATTTATCTAATTTTAAACTGTTATGTAAACTTTGATGTTTTTTTTCTCAAGACCCCTGGAGTATTGCACTTGATGACTTTCATATATTTATATACTAACTATACTCTATCGGTAGACAAATGTTCACAGCATTCTGGGACTCCGACATTGGGTTGGGTTGATTATTGACGGCCAATTATCTACACTTGGGATATTTATGGTATAAATTCCATAATTTATGTTATATTCTAAAATTTGCTTTGTTATATGGTACTTGCATCATGTAATAATTTAAAATGTCAACATTCATAGTAAAAGAAATTTACTACTGAATATAATACTTTCAATTTCGACGGACCCGAAGATGTGATATGATACGTTCATACATACCACAATCTTGACTTCCGTAGAAATCCAAAGTAAAGCCAGCCAGTGCCTTAGAGAGTAGAACCACCAAGAACGTTATCTAGAAAATTACTCTTAGCTTTTAGCAACTACGCCAGTGTTGATCGGAATTTTAATAACCGATATCATCAGTTAACAAAAAAGCTTTATTTATCTGTCTTTACGTCAACGATACTTTTCAAGATATTAATCGTAATTTATTTAGAGTGTTAGTAGTGTTGAATACATATAGGTTTAGTAATTTAAAATAGACATTTTGAAAGCAAATTTAAGCGTTCCTTTTATTGATATATTTTATTGAGATACTTTTTCTTAATTTTTTACTTGTATACATTTGTAATGCATTTCATTTTTTTTAATTTGAACATTATTTGATTTAATATTTCTGAATTTTCAATTGAACAATTTATGTTTTACTTTATATGCTCCAAAATTTATGTTACAAAAATGGCTGGCAACATTCTTATAAATGTGGCATTGAAGCTTGCTGATCTGCAATTTTGCACCCGATATCATTTGTTAAAATAAAAACATTCTTTATCGCGTTTCTGGTCAACGAGTATTTTCCAAACGTTAATCATATTTTATTTAGATTTGCAATAATAAAGTATGTTAAGTAATTTAAAAGTACGTATTGCGATTCAAAGTACATTTTTCTCGAAAAAAATGTTACATTAACAGAAAATGGGATTTTTTTTTTTTTTTTTTTTTTTTTTTTTTTTTTTTTTTGAAATATGTAAATTCTTTTTAAACGTTGCTTTTACTGATTTTTTTTTGCGATATTTCTTAATTTTTTACTGATATACTTTTGTAATACACCTCATTATTTAAATTTGTCCCTTTCTTTTGCTTTATAATACTGAATTTTCAATAGAAAAATTTATAATTTACTTAAAATATTCCGTAAATTATGTTATAAAAAATAGCTGGCAAAATTCTTATAAATGTGGCATTGAAACTTATAAACTGTACAGACATAATGAATAATAGCCTGAAATAACAAGACCCCTGGGGTATTGCACTTTAAGGCTTTCATATATTTACTATACTTTATCGGTACATAAAGTACACCGCATTCTGTGACGCCGACCTCGGAACCTTTCCTTTTTATAGAGATAGTTGGTTGATTTATGACGGCCGATTATCTACACGAGGGATATAGGTTCTATGGGGGTCTTTCTAAGCCTTTTTATAGAGAAGAATCACCAACAACGAGACACGGGAAATAACACGTGCCTTTAACAACTACGCCACTGTTGATACGAAAATTTTCACACATTATCATTTATTAACAAACAAGCTTTCTTAGACTTGCTTCTCATGAACGAGAATTTTAAATATGTAAATCACGTTTTATTTAGAATTTTAATAGTAAAGTATAGAAGTTAAGTAATTTAAAATAATTATTATGATTCACAGTAAGTTAAATTGAAAGAACTCAAAACAAGCTAAGTTATAATCTTATTTTTGAAAGTACAGATAATTGTTCTTTTTTAATATCTTTAAAATATATATAATTTTTTAAAAAAAGAAAACGTTCAAAAATTTCGGTAGTAGTTATATTTTTCTTAATTTTTTTTTATTTTTTATAATAAATTTCATATTTTAAATTTAATCATTTTTGGTCTTGATATTTCTGAATTTTCTACTGAACAATTTATGTTTTACTTTTAAATATTCCATAATTTATGTTATGAAAATTGCAGACAAAGTTCGTATAAATATGACATTTAAATTTATAAACTGTACTGAAATGATATATTTTGATAGCAAAATACACACTAGTAATTTTAAACATTTACACGTAATACAATTTCAACTGGTGTCCAATTTTCATTCTAAAATTTGCTTTGTTATAGTGCGGTGTATTTGGATTTCTCGCAATACACCGATTGCGAATAAATAATTATGTAATAATTTAAAATGCCAACATTAATAGTAAAAGAAATTTACTTCTGAAGAAAGTACTTTCAATTTCAACGGAACCCAAGATCTGATATGATAAGTTTATACATATCACAATCTTGACTTCCATAGAAATCCCAAGTAACCCAAACCGCGCCTCAGAGAGTAGAACCAAGAACGTGATCTAGGAATTTCTTCTTGCTTTTAACAACTACGCCAGTGCTGATTGAAATTGTAATACCCGATATCATTTGTTAACGAAAAAGCTTTATTTATCTCTCTTCACGTCAATGAGAATTTTTAAGACGTTAATCGCAATTTATTTAGATTGTTAGTAGTGTTAAACGCATATATGTTTACTAACTTAAAATAAACCAGGAGGACCCGTGCGAAGCTTTCGCGGGTTGGGTTGGGTTGATTATTGACGGCCAATTATCTACACATGGGATATAGGCCCGGGGGGGGAGTGCCCTTCGCGGGGGTCTTTCTAAGGGAACCTAACCCGTATTTACGCATGGATAAATCCACGGCTCGAAGAAAACCACGAAAACTCCGAAGGATTAGGCCGACGGGCGCGATTGGGATCAAACCCAGCACCTCCCGTCTACCAGCTTCGAGAGCAGAACCTCTCAGCCACTGGTGGGGCCCACGAAGCTTTCGCACTGCAATCTTTCAGATTATTTCCTGGTACGTTTTAGCACTTATTTTTAATTAACTGATTTTTTTTTTTTAAATCAAACAACGCGTTTTTACGAAATGTGGTTGTACTATCTCAGAAACTTGTTCAAACACTTTTCGAATGATAAATCATTCATCGTTGTATGTTTTGTATGTGCATAGAAAAAAGGATGTTGACAACAGAAATAATATATATGATGATTGCTTGTGTATAAGAAAATGGGAATAGATTCCCAGAAAATGTTTTGGCAAATTTTCTTCTCTAGCCAAGGTCATTTCTCTAGGTTCTCAAGACCTTTATACTGGAAAAAAAAAAAAAAAAAAAAAAAAAAAAAAACGAATTGCCTATGGGAATTTAAACATGGGATGTTCAAACTTTGTGGTCCAGCAGCCATTTAAGTGACGTCAGAAATATTAACAGCTTAATGAAATAAAAAAAAAAAAAAAAAAAAAAAAAAAAAAAAAACTTATAATTTCTGTGAATCCTAATGAACTATATATCTAAATGGAAGATAATCTTTAAATTACGTAATCTACTGGTACTCCGATACAGTACGCATATACACAGCCATGATTAAACAAATAAACAGTAGGTGACGTACAAGTAAAAATTAAATAAAAACTGATTAAAAGCTTGATATTTTTGCAAAAAGTACGAGCAAGAAATAAATTAACAATCGTATTTTAATTGCATTATAGGATGACGTCATCTGATAATGCAGTATTTTATTTTTGTGGCAACACTGATTAGATGAAAATCTTTCATTTCATTTATGAAAACAATGCCGATTTAATTTTTAATCAAAAAACATGTTTTAACGAAATGTTAAGTGTGCTATGTCAGAAGCCTGTTCAAAATCCTTTCATATGCTATGTCATTCGTCGCTCTGCGTTTCATATTTTCTTAGAAAAAGGGATGTTGACAGGAGAAATAATATATACGATATTTTGATTCACAGTGAGTTAAACTGGGAAGAAAGAAAAACAAGTTAAGTTACAATCTCATTTTTGAAATTACACGAAACAAAGATATTTTTAGTGTCATTAAAATACATAATTTTCTAAAGAACCAAAAAAAAAAAAAAAAAAAAAAAAAAAAAAAGATTATTTTGATTTTAAAAATTTCGGAAGCGAATTTAAACGTTGCTTTTATTGATATTTTTTATTCTGATACTTTTTCTTAATTTTGTTTCTTGTATATTTTAGTAATACATTTCATTTCTTAAATTTGAACATTATTTGAGTTAATTTTTCTGAATTTTCAATAGAACAATTTATGTTTTACTTTATATACTCCAAAATTTATGTTATAAAAATGGCTGTCAAAATTCTTATAAATGTGGCATTGGAAGTTATAAACTCTACTGAAATAATATATGAAGATAGCAAAATGCAGGGTAGCAGTTTTAAAAATTTACGCGTAATGCAGTTTATACTGGCGTCCAATTTTCATTCTAAAATTTTTTTGTTACACTGTGGTGTATTTGCATTTGTCGCGATGCGTAATTATGTAATAATTTAAAATATCAACGTTCATAGTAAAAGAAAGCTACTACTGAAAAGAACACTTTTAGTTTAACACAAGATGTGATATGGTGTGTCCATACATACAACGAGCTTGACATCTGTAGGTATCCCAAAGGACCCAGAGAGTGTCTCAGAGACTGGAACAATCAACAACGTGATCGAAGAGAGTTTTCTTATTTTAACTACTACGCCAGTGATGATCTGAAATTTTGCACCTGATATGATTTGTAAAAATGAAAACTTTCTTTTTCACGTTTCTGGTCAATGAGTATTTTCCAAACGTTAATCATATTTTATTACTTTCTTCTATTTTTACAAGAAGAAAGTATTGGATTCATGAAAAGTTTTCACTTCCAGTTTTCGACGGATTTATACGTTTTAGAAAGTCCTGAACACGATTTGACTATTTTTAGAAAATGTCTGTCTGTGACTCTGTCTGTCTGTCTGTCTGTATGTATGTTACAAAAATTTTGTGGGCGCTCTATCTCAAGAACTAATGCTCTGAATTTAATAAAACTTTATATTCAGTTAGTCCCTGATATAAGTTGGTGCTGATTAGTTTTTGGTAAAAATCGCCCAGCAGGTGGCGCTGCTATGTAGCATTTTTTGCGATTTCCGGAATAGCTCTATCTCAAGAACTAATGCTCGGAATTTAATAAAACTTTATATTCAGTTAGTCTCTGATATAAATTGGCGCTGATTAGTTTTTGGTAAAAATAGCCCAGCAGGTGGCGCTGCTATGCAGCATTTTGCAGGATTTACACGATTTTAGCGATAGTCATATCTCAAGAAATAATGCACCGAATTTAATAAAACTTGAGTTTCAGTTAGACCTTGATATAAATTGGTGCTGATTCTTTTTAGTGTATGCAAAACCGGTGTGAGATAGAAGAAAGTTTTGGGATTGACACATCCGACTAGTTTAGATTTGTAATAGTAAAGTATGTCAAGTAATTTAAAAATAAGTATTGCTATTCACAGTAAGTTTTTCTCGAAAAAATGTTACATTAACAAAAAATGTTTTTTTTTTTTTTTTTTTTTTTTTTTTTTTTTTTTTTTTAATATTTTTGAAAAAAAAACCGAAAAGAAAAAAATGTTCTTTTGATATAAAAAATTTTGGCAGGTTTTTAAACGTTGATATTTTTTAATGACATACTTCTTAATTTTTTACTGATATACGTTTGTGATACAATTCATTATTTAAATTTGCACCTTTCTTTTACTTTATATTACTGAATTTTCAATAGAAAAATTTATAATTTACTTAAAATATTCCATAAATTATGTTATAGAAATAGCTGGCAAAATTCTTATAAATGTGGCATTGAAACTTGTAAATTGTACAGACATAATATATTATAATAGCAAAATGCACGCTAGCAATTTTGCATATTTACTTTTAACTCAGTTCAACTTGCGTCCGATTTTTAATTCTAAAATTAGCTTCCCCCCCACGGAGGACACTTCCCCCTGGGCCATTATCCCTCATGTAGATAATCGGCCGTCATAAAATCAACCAACCAACTAAAATTTGCTTTGTTACATTGAGGTATACCGGGTGGTTATAAAATAAGTATCTCTGTTTAAAGCTGTCTGTAGCTTGAAGGTATAACCGGAATGAAACCAAAATCGGTGCACTTACGATTCAAGAAGGGGGTAGAAGAATGGAACAATAAAAATAATTAATTGCAATAATCGCCGACAGATGCCGCTTTTCAGTGTGAAATGTAATGTGCAATATTACAAGATTTCGCACAAGATATCATTTTTTTTAGCAAACATAATTTTTTATCGCACTTCTCTTCAACGGGAAGTCTGAACACAAGGGTTGGTTAATTTATGACGGCCGATTATCTACTCGAGGGATTAGGGTTGAGTTGAGTTGATTGTTGACGGCCAATTATCTACGCTAGGGATATAGGCCCGGGGGGAGTGCCCTTCGTGGGGGTCTTTCTAAGGGAACCTAACCCGTATTTACGCATGGATAAATCCACGGTTCGAAGAAAACCACGAAAACTCCGAACGATTAGGCCGACGGGCGCGATTGGGATCGAACCCAGCACCTCCCGTCTACCAGCTTCGAGAGCACAACCTCTCAGCCACTGGTGGGGCCTCGAGGGATTAGGCCCTACGGGTAGTGCCCTCCGTGGGGGGGGGGTCTTTCTAAGGGATCCTAACCCGTATTTACGACATGGTTCGAAGAAAACCACGGAAAACTCCCAACGGTTAGTTCGACCAACGCGACAGAGGTTTGAACCCAGCACCTCCCATCTACCAGCTTTGAGAGCAGAACCTCTCAGCCACCTGAACACAAGGGAAGTCTTCTTGACCTTCCCGTCACTAAGGGCAATTCATTTAGTTTGGAAATTAAGGGTCCGTGTGGACAATATTTTCAAATATCTGCTTCAAAAAGTCGTAAATTATTTTCTGGACCCCCTTTTCCCCCCCCAAATTTTCAATGTCTTTCAACAAAAGAAAGGGGTATTGAGAAAGGGGTTCCGGATATCCTTCGCTGACATCTGATCTGGATTCATGAATCTTGTTACGGTTGGTTTCAACCATTTTTTTTTTAATCTACATTAATTACCTTAAATCACTTTCTCAACATTTATTTAACAACACTCTTTTTATGTTTTTAATAAATAAATAAATTAATTAAAAGTAATTGTAATAATAATAATAATAAAATCAGTTTTTATTTTTTCTTCTTTCTTTTTCTTTTTGCAAAGTAATTGCAACGTTTATAGTCTAGCTTTGCTTCCTGTTTTCAAATACGAAAAATAAATAGCAAGGAGGGATGTTTGTCAGTTAAAGACCACACAGGTGGCAAATTTGGAGACAGCCATGCACTTTCCCATGCTTGGAATCAGGGATTGGTGACACTGTGTCTATCTTTGGCTAAAAGAAAGCGAGTACACCCCAAGAGGTATTACGTTGTCTGGTGAATAGACTATGGACGCAATTAAGCATTGTGTGTTACAACCTGCAGTAAAAGAAATACTTGTCCATATCGTCTGGCTGACGCGCATGTAAACATAAGCTCATGGGACCCCCTTCAGCACAAGCCATGGGGGTGAGGCACGGTTGTCTTCCCCCATGTAGCGGCCGGCAGGGAATGAGCGACACAGTGCCGCCACCAGGGTTAGTCCATTCCTATTGTTTCCATTCCCGTACCCCCTTTGACAGAGTGGTTCCGGCCAGTTTTTGTAAGCAGCGCGGGAGAGAGAATGTTTACGAATTATCACTTGGCTCGTAAACTGACTTGTTGCTTGGTGCTTGGTTGAGACACTCATTACTTGGTTCGTAAATTTAGTAGGTGTTGCGTAGCGCCGCTCGAAATGATGTATTCTGTGTTACTGAGTTGAAGTAACATTAGCAGAGACATGGTAAAGGTCTAGAGCTATGAATACTCGAGTTTGTGATCGGCATTTTGCTTAAATAGAATGATCGTTGTCTTAGAATAGAGATGAATCTCTTCCGGGACCACTGCTAATACCCTATAGTCTCCAGTGTGAAGGGCGAAGGAAATATTGTTAAAAACTGAGAAAATTAATAGTCCTGCTCCAAAAATCAGGCTTCAAAAGTCCTCATCATGAGACTATTCTGTCCTTATTAAGACGAAGATTCCAAGTATTGCTCGTTATTAGAAGGCAACTAGATGTACGGAGGCTACCCAACCCGTTGAAATTAGGTGACTTAGCCAAGAACGAAAAGAAACCTGTCAGCTCGCCTGCTGGTATATAGCAATAGTTTTTTCTCTCAAAACAAAGAGGAAAGAGAAGCATGTTGTGCAATCGGCTGCAAAATTAAAAGAGGAAAGGGGAGTGTAAAAACCTTCCCACTGATTCAACCATTGAATTCTTCATCCACTGTAAGTAGACTTTACATAGTTTTTAAAAATTTAGCAACGGCAGAAAGCAGCGAAATGCGCGTAGGTAAAAATTCAGCCACGGCAGAAAGCAGTTCAGCTGCTGAGCACAGCGATTCGCGCAGGTCTCGTTCATCGATTCGTCCAGCTGTTAAATCGAATAGAAGTAGTCGTTCAATATCGATTTCTAGAACCGACTATTCGCTACGGGATAGGAGAGATCGTCCGAGTTATAATTACTAAATACCTTTTTTCGTTATTCAGGCATTTTTATTCAATTTTACCTTGTTTATTTGTATTTATTTATAGTTTAGTTAATGTATATGTATATTTAATTATTTTTTTTTGGCATTTTTAAAACGGAACTTAGTTTTTCTAGCGTATTAAAAGTTTGTTTTGATTGTGTTTTGATACTTTCATGTAGGCATTTTTAACCCTTTTTATGCTTATACTTAAGGTTTTTGTCTGTTTTATGGTAGATTTTGTGGTATGTACCCTTCCCCACACCGTCTTCGTAGATTTTGGGGGTATTTTTGAAAAAAACGAGTGTAATTTTTGTTACTTTAACATTTTTTTGGGATGGTATGTTTGGTATACCCTCTTGCCGAAGTTGTTCTGTGTTTTTATTTTTTTTATGCATCTGTGTTCTATACATAACCTTTTAAGGGTGTGTTTACTGTAATTAATGCATTTTAATTAGATGGATTTATTATTTACTATGCAATTTGTGGTCTTATTTGAACTTAAACTTTAAGGAGTGTGGACCCTTTTTCTTTTTTCTTGTACATACGTTCTCATGTACATACGTGGATGTGGTTGTGTATGACTTAAATTACTAGAATTAAGTATTTTCTTAATTTTACTTCCTATTTTTGGTGGAGTGTGTGTTTTTCCTTCCTGGTGATATATGTCACCACCCCTGTTTTTTATTTTTATTTTGTGGAATGTTTTCCCTGTAGTGCCCAAAAGCCCGAAACTGCTTTTGCTATAAGTAGCACAGAGGCAGAGATACTCTTTCCCTTGCACATTACTTGTAAGTGCATTTGTAAAATCTGCACAGTGAACCGAATCATTGGACTTTTTTCAAAAACAACATGGCTTCATGTAGAAAAATGTTATAAATGTGTGCGTAACTCTCTACCATGGTCTGTGATACCATGATATGTGTCTTACAGTACGTATGCGTATATATTTTTTATTTGTTTCACCAGTTGCTCTTGTGTTTTTTTTATATGGTAGAATTAATGTGTGTTTTCATAGATTAATTGACATTTACAGTGTTGTAACTATAATATTACTAGTACTTATTTACATTAATATATAGTGTTGTAATATATTGTGATGCCAATTATCAAATTTATGTATATACGCAGTGTAAAGAAACTTAATCAGTGGGCACTTCCTTCTTTTTCGGCTTAATTTTTCTCTCAAAATTCAATTTATGTGTTGTTTACAGTTCTGTTACCAGAAATTTCAGGTGAGATGTAGTTATGCGTAGGAATAGCAGTAGTAGGGAAGTGAGGTTTCACAGTCCAAGTAGAACTTGTGTTTTTTTACAGGTGCAGAATGTATCTTTTTCATTTTAGTGGTAAAATCAGCCTTATGGTCCCTCTTGTGGTAATACTCCTTTATGGTAATGTTTGAAGTAGTATTTTAGGTAATGGTTGCTACGGATGTGCGAGCTCTGGTTGTATATGTCCGAAATATACTTTTAGGGTGGTGTTTCAGCGGTGAATTATCTGGATCCCGTCCCGGGTTGGGTTGGGTTGGGTTGATTATTGACGGCCAATTATCTACACATGGGATATAGGCCCGGGGGGGAGTGCCCTTCGTGGGGGTCTTTCTAAGGGAACCTAACCCGTATTTACGCATGGATAAATCCACGGCTCGAAGAAAACCACGAAAACTCCGAACGATTAGGCCGACGGGCGCGATTGGGATCGAACCCAGCACCTCCCGTCTACCAGCTTCGAGAGCACAACCTCTCAGCCACTGGTGGGGCGATCCCGTCCCGGATCGTTGTATGATTTGTGTATGTGGGTCAGTTTTTTCAGTGTTGAGGCCCCAGCATACCATGTGGTACCCAGCTGCCTTTCAAAAAAAAAAAAAAAAAAAATTTGTTTTTTCAAAATTTTTTTTTTATTATTTAGCCGAGGGGAGCAATCTTGTTACGGTTGGTTTCAACCATTTTTTTTTTAATCTACATTAATTACCTTAAATCACTTTCTCAACATTTATTTAACAACACTCTTTTTATGTTTTTAATAAATAAATTAATTAATTAAAAGTAATTGTAATAATAATAATAATAAAATCAGTTTTTATTTTTTCTTCTTTCTTTTTCTTTTTGCAAAGTAATTGCAACGTTTATAGTCTAGCTTTGCTTCCTGTTTTCAAATACGAAAAATAAATAGCAAGGAGGGATGTCTGTCAGTTAAAGACCACACAGGTGGCAAATTTGGAGACAGCCATGCACTTTCCCATGCTTGGAATCAGGGATTGGTGACACTGTGTCTATCTTTGGCTAAAAGAAAGCGAGTACACCCCAAGAGGTATTACGTTGTCTGGTGAATAGACTATGGACGCAATTAAGCATTGTGTGTTACAACCTGCAGTAAAAGAAATACTTGTCCATAGCGTCTGGCTGACGCGCATGTAAACATAAGCTCATGGGACCCCTTCAGCACACGCCATGGGGGTGAGGCACGGTTGTCTTCCCCCATGTAGCGGCCGGCAGGGAATGAGCGACACAGTGCCGCCACCAGGGTTAGTCCATTCCTATTGTTTCCATTCCCGTACCCCCTTTGACAGAGTGGTTCCGGCCAGTTTTTGTAAGCAGCGCGGGAGAGAGAATGTTTACGAATTATCACTTGGCTCGTAAACTGACTTGTTGCTTGGTGCTTGGTTGAGACACTCATTACTGGGTTCGTAAATTTAGTAGGTGTTGCGTAGCGGCGCTCGAAATGATGTATTCTGTGTTACTGAGTTGAAGTAACATTAGCAGAGACATGGTAAAGGTCTAGAGCTATGAATACTGGAGTTTGTGATCGGCATTTTGCTTAAATAGAATGATCGTTGTCTTAGAATAGAGATGAATCTCTTACCGGGACCACTGCTAATACCCTATAGTCTCCAGTGTGAAGGGCGAAGGAAATATTGTTAAAAGCTGAGAAAATTAATAGTCCTGCTCCAAAAATCAGGCTTCAAAAGTCCTCATCATGAGACTATTCTGTCCTTATTAAGACGAAGATTCCAAGTATTGCTCGTTATTAGAAGGCAACTAGATGTACGGAGGCTACCCAACCCGTTGAAATTAGGTGACTTAGCCAAGAACGAAAAGAAACCTGTCAGCTCGCCTGCTGGTATATTGCAATAGTTTTTTCTCTCAAAACAAAGAGGAAAGAGAAGCATGTTGTGCAATCGGCTGCAAAATTAAAAGAGGAAAGGGGAGTGTAAAAACCTGCCCACTGATTCAACCATTGAATTCTTCATCCACTGTAAGTAGACTTTACATAGTTTTTATTTACATGTCTCCCTGATGAGGGAATATATTTGTGTGACTCAGAGTTGGAGAGTAAAATGCAAAATAAGCAAGAATAACTTGTAAATTCATATATGTATATTTATAGTATGATATGTTAAGAATTACAATGCGTATTTGAAAGGTAATTAATGACTTATCTCAGAAAAGTTGATCATCCTTTAATTTATGATGTTATGTTAGTCCTGAGATCCTTAATATTTGATTTAAAGATATTTAATAATCAATATTGATCAACTTTTATTTGGTGTTATTATAGTAAATTTTTTTTTGGGAATTACATTGTTTTTATAAATTTTAATTATTCAAATAAAGATTGTTTTTTGTTCATTCTCAAATATGGTATGTTCTTCTTTATATGATCTTTAATTAGTATTCTTATATCTACAGCAATCCTATGAGAGAGGTTTAACCTCTCAATTATTGTGAGTAAGGTTATGAAAGCTATGATCTTACTAAATTAATATTTTTAAATTTCTTAGATTTTAAATTCATAGTAATAGTTTATTTGAAAATTAATTGAGGTTTACGTAAGGTTATTAGATGTAATTATTGTTCCTATCTCAGTATTGGATATACTGATAATTGATGCTAAAGTAAAATTAAGTCTAATTTCATAATTGATTAATTTAATTTTTAATTATCCTTTCTTTGAAGTATTATTCAAAACAAACAACAAAATGGTTGTTTTTTAAAAAAGTAAAAAAAAAAAAAAAGTATTCAGTTATTTTATACCACTATACGATTTCCGGTTAACCGATCTGATCTGGTTCAAAATCTCCAAAATTGTTCTAAAATTTTGGTATCTCATCATATCTCTATTTTGTTAAACCTTCCTTTTTCCTTTTAGTCCTCATATTGGAGGAATTTCAGGTTACCTTCCTTTTTCCAAATTTTATGATGATTGGATTTTGCTAATTTATTGTGTATGGAGATTTGAGCTTGATCGGGTTGGAGTGGAGTTGGGTGTTCTTTATGCAATTCAGTATACTACTTTTTTTAGAAATCTGTTGCCCCTTACTACATTTAATATTGTCTTAAATTGGTGAGTTCAAAATTATCATGTTGAATTAACTTATTCGGACTCTTAAGTTTTGATATTTTGATTAGTTTAATATAATTTGCTCCCTTTTCCATGGCAACAGATTTCAGTGGAGCTAATCAGGGTATACTTGTTTTTTTGAATCAGTTAATTGTCAAATGAAGAGTGAGTTGTAATTGTTTTTTTTATTTAAGTAATTGTTTTGAAAGAACACCAAAAAAACACCACAACACTTCAAAAGACTGACTAGATCATTGGAGCGACTGACTACATCAAAGATTATGCTGAAGCTGAACGCAGTCTGATCGTACCTTAAAGTCACGCGAAAACAGTCTGCAGCTAATGGTTAATCAATGAGAGCATTCTTTTCAAATTTCTCGTTTGTATTTGAATATTTTTAAATAATTGTTGTTATTTCTTTTCATAGTTTATTTGAGATTGATGTTCAACTGAGTACTTTTCACTTTTTCTTTATTTTGGCTGCAGTTTTATTTTTTCAGAGAATAATTCGATTTTGGAAACGATTCAAAATGTTTATATTTTTCTTTGAGCTGACACATTTATGTTTTAAAGAATTATTCCAAACATACAGTACTCATATTCGTGAATAAATTCCTAAAATAAATTAAATGCAACTGTTTTAAACAAAGTAAAATCATAGGTTGATAAACAGTTATACAGATTTGGATTTGATGCAATAGAGACAATTGCAATGATATTATTTATTTATCATATCAAAATTTCTAATTGTTCTTAGTACGTGTAGTTGAATTCGAGATGAGATATGCAGGTTAAACTTTTAAATTCAGCATCACAAACTTTTTGCCGTCGTTTGCTACCACAATTTCGGAAGGGTAATTTTCACCTTATTTATTCGTAATGTTTCTGTTATTAAGTAAGGAAAATTATTCTATTCCAAAATAGTGATAACTTGATGGCCTGCAGGACCACAAGTCGTACACCCTTGGCCTACAAGATTTTAAAACAAGAAAATGACTTTGTGTGTCGGCAATATTGTTTCTGATTTCTCTTTCCGTAAAGTTTGTTAAACTCTTTAGTTGAAAATTTTTTTCAACATTGCATGTTTGATAAGCAAGTCTAGTAAGTGTGTTTTTCACAAAAAAAATTTTACGTAACGAAGTATTAGAAATGTATTTCAGCGTTTAAATAAATCTAATCATACTAATGTTTAAGAATAGTTCATGACATTATTAGTAACTAAATGCAAGAAGGCAAAATGAAAAAAATATATTAATCTCAATAAAAAATTTCTACAAATTGAATTATTAGTTAAATTTCTTTAAATTTCAGTTAATTTTAATAACTTAGTTCAATAAGGAGTTATAAGATAAAAGATGTAATAAATACTTTAAGAGATAATAATAACATATTAGCGGAAATGATTACCCCGCGTTGAAACCAGGTAGAATACGATTATAATGATATGGTATATTATTTCACAAAAAAAAGTAGTTATATCTTAAATGAAAGTATGTAATAATAATACGAATTAATAATGAAAATAAAATCACGTAAAATGCATTTAGATCAAAGTTAACTACTTTTTTACACAGTTTTTTAGATGCCATTAAACACTTAACAGATTTTTGAAAACACGATACTAATTGAGAGAGAAATACTAGTACTTCCATATAGCAACCTTTCTAAAAAGAAGATTACTATTAAAAAATACTGGTATTCAAAAGCTTTGAGTAACGAAACAAGGACGTACAGAGTGTGGGCTAAACAGTTAAGAGATTCACCGCAAAGATGCAATAAAATACTTCAAATATCTTACTTATTAGTTTTGAGCTCAAAGTAAAACACTCTCAGAAATTTCGTAAATTAACAAATTTATATAAAGGGTTCATTATTTTATACAGACTAGGGGGCTCTGCCCCCTACGAACTACGCTCGCCAACCCCCGTTCTGACACCGCATGATTTAAAAACACTGATTTGATCAACTCTAAAACGATTATTGAAGATTGTATTATAATTAAACGACCAGTGGCGATCTGCTGTAACCGGGTTTCCATTCATTTTCCTTTGACTGAGAGATTTTAAGGTCGAATCATCTGCTCTCGAAGCAGTTAACAACTGTTTTCCTGATTGATTAAATAAGATGAATCAAACATTTAAAAATAAACTTGTGTGAAATGGTTAAGTAAACTATGTCGCTGCATTGGAGAATTTTATAACGATGCTATAGAAAATTGGTTACTTCTCCATTATCCCGTCGATTACTTTCTATAAAAAGAAAAGAACTGTTGCCAGAATATATCATTTAACACCAAACGTGCATGATCGTGGCGTCGCGTTGCATTCAGTTGGCATCAAATGCGTTACACGTATTAGTTATTTCATCGAGGGATTTTTAATTCAAGTTTTATTTGTCTTTTTGATACTTCTGTATTATCCCGTCAATCAATTTTCATTAAAAAAAAAAAAAAAAAAAAAAAAAAAAAACTATCGCCAAACTGTAACGCCAAATAAACAAATAGAAGAATTTTTGGCACAAGTGTCATATACGCACCACGTTGGCGCGATTTTTTTCAACTGCCAATTTGGCGACAACTTTGTTTTTGAATAAATTGTTGTTTATTTACTTTTATTTTTTATTTTAATTCTATAAATTATTTTTATTATGTATATCAATATTTATTTATATCAAACTATCACTTATTTATTTCCTTTCCTTAAAATAATAGAAGCTATTTCATTTATTACGTTATTTTATTTTTATATTCAAATAAAAAATCACGTGTTATTAGTGCATGCTATTTGAAACTAATATTGAAAATCAAAGTTTTCGCCAAATTGGCGGTTGAAAAAAATCGCGCCATCATGGTGCGTATATGACATTTGTGCCGAATTTTGCCATAGGAATCTAAAAAATAAATAAAATAAAAATAAATAAAATAAATAAATAAAAAAACAGATAAATAAAATAAAGAAATTCGGAAAAAACTCACTCACCAAAGTGTCAACTATCAGTAAGTTTAAACAATAAAATTTACAATATATTAATGAAAACAGAAAAAAAAATCTTGGATCTTTATTTACATTATTTTTCTTAATTATCTCTCTCGGCTGGTGAATAAATGTTTGTGACGTCAGTTGAAACTGATCTATTGTATGTAACTGTTCATCGCAACATTTTCAATACCTTTTCTTTTTTAATATCATGGCACTGCCGTTTAAGGATGCAATTGTTATTTTAATTAATGAAATAATTATTAAATCAGTGCAACATAATGAAAAATATATGTATAAGTCGAATTAAAAACCACTTGATGCTATAACAAACACATGCATTGCCTCTGACGTCAAGTGAATGTGACACCACATTCACTTGACCAAAAATGCATGCATTTTTGGTGTTAAATGTGGTGTTATAGTTTGGCGATAGTTTTTTTGTTATGAAAAGTAGTCGTCGGGATAAAGGAGATGTACCATATTGTTAATGATATTTTAACAATTTATTAGTTATTTCGGTATTCTAAAGGTAATTATTAAACGTAAAAATATAGTTTTTAATTGAGAGGAAATATTATTTACGCTGTTTTAAAATTTGCAATAACAGGTAAAAGATTGGTTGAAACAAATTAATCTCTCGTGTAAATATAATTTTTAATTGAAATTGTTTGGAAATATTACTATTTGAGTATTTTAAATATGACGTAAGTTTCCCTACTTAATGCTTTGAAAACGCCTAATAATTTAATTATTTCTCGTTTTAATATTCACGCGCAAGTATATTTTTTAATACGTAATTTTCTACATTTACTGCTTTTATCACGTGATCATTTAATTATTATTTTAAAGTTTTATTTCTGTTTTTAATTGCCACGTGTAAATAAATACATTTCTTAATTGAAAGGGAATATTATTATATGCGCTATTTTACAAATTGGCAACAATTCAAATAATGGATTTTATGAAATATGAAATAAATCTTCATAAAAATAATGAAAATTTTGAATAAAAAATTGAAATTTAACCTAAAAAAATTACTCAAATTAAAAAAGTAACTGCAGTCGGCACACTGCAAACTTGTCAACTATATCCTTACAAATTATGGTTAAATTCCTGTGCATAGTTTTCGTTCCTATAAAACTTTTTCAGAAAACTGTTTTGACCAACTTTGATTTTAAATATCTCTTTAAATAATTCTTCGATTTAAAAACTATTTGCTTCAGCGTATTTATCGAACATGTCTTTATAAAACATCCAATTTTTAAATTTTTATATGTAATAGTTTTCTGGATATTAGTCCAAAAAGACTTCAAGGCACAAAATCTTCATTGACAGTGGCTGCGGCGACGGCGACGGTGACTGCGGTGGCGGTGGTTAATTTTTTTTAATATAGAGAGAAACGATATCACATATATATATATATAAATATTTTCTCAACTTTTTCTCAGAATGCATTTTTCATATATTGAGTAACATAGTAATGATAAATTAGTTAAAGCTAGAAAGTTGAATTTTCTTATACTTTTATAGATAATTTGTTTCTTTAGAACTACCGATAGTTATGAATATAACTATAATAATTCAGAAGATATACAGAACAATTTGATTTTTGATTTTCTGGAAGTTTCAGAAAATTTTATTAATTATGCTTAGAATGAACTTTTTTCTGATAAAAATGAAAAACTTTATTCTTATTAATCTTTAGATCTGAAAACCTTTCCAAAAGAACGTAAAAACAGGGAACTACTGACTTCGGCAACCAAAAAGTGTTTTTTTTTTCCATTTAATATTTAAAAATTAGTTCTTATTGCCCAAACTCTTGCGAGTTATAAATATAATATTTTTGAAGCTATGTATAATTTTTGTGCTAACATACTCATACTAAATTGTAAAAAGCAGTGGTTTTTGTTTCTGACTTTTCTTTTTTATTCATATCGAAATTCTATGATTTTTTTTTGTTGTTGTCAAATTGATTATTTTCGCACTAAACGTCATTATTTCTAAACCAAAATTTTATTAAAACAGCATCTAAAAGCTTAGTTTAACCGTTTAAACGTTTTAGAGCAATAGCGCAAAAATAATTTTACGTTAGAAGTGTAAATAGGAGTGCGCAATGTTAACCCTACGGAATAATTTTTTTTTTTCAATTGGATTATTTCCTCCCAAAATTTCATAATTTCCGACCTAAATTTATACTTAATCATTAGCTGAAAAGTTAGAATATGATATTCAAATATCAAAGCGATTGATTAAAATTAAGTGTATTTTTTAATTTAAAATGTGCGTAACGCTAATCCTATTGCAAATGCGCGTCAAAAACGAAATTCGTGAAATCTGACTTTCGGTAATGATTTTTTTTTAAATGTTAATATTCGTATTTTTTAAAACAAATGATGGACTCGTATTTTCCTTTTTTCTTTTGTGTATTTTGATTTCCCAATTCGATGCCACACGCGAGGGAGGGAGGTCATCGTGTACATTAAATGTTTAAAAGAAAATAGTCGTTATTGTCCAAGCTTTACGAAATTTTTATGAGTTAATTACATAATATTCCGTAGCATGTGTAAAAAATGCGTGGGAAAATATAGATATTTAATGGTAAATGCGCTTGTAAAAAAAATTTGTTCTTTTTTTTTATTATTTATTATTTTATTATATATGTATATATATATATAAAGAGCACAATTTACTTATTGGGATATTTTTTGTACGGGGGTTGTATAAAATGTGATATTTTTTTATTTCTTTAAATTTAATTCCTTGAAAATTTTAATCGATTTCATAAAATTCTGTACATTTTTATTACGTAAATTTGAAACTTTATCATATATATTAATCTTAATAGTTATGGATTTTCAAGTCAACGATTTATATTTTACTTATAAATATTCAATAATTTATGTTATAAAAATTACAGGTATAATTCTTATAAATGTGGCATCGAGACTTATGAACTCTACTGATATTCTACTGATAAAGTATTATGATAGTAACGTGCACGCTAACAATTTTAAATATTTACTTTTACTGCAGTTTCCACCAACGTCCGATTTTAATTATATTTATTTATTTGTATTTGAAGCTATGCATAATTATATAATAATTAAATATATTAACATTCATAATAAAAGGAAGATAACATTGACGAATGTTGTTTCAATTTCGACGGTAGTTAAACTAGTGAAATGGTACGTACAAACATATCACCAGCGTAACTTCCATAGAAACCTCAACAAACCCAGTCTGCGCCTCAGAGAGTATAACCACCAACAACGAGGTCCAGGAAATTGTTCGCGCCTTGAACCACTACGCCAGCGTTGATCGAGATTCATGTTAAAAATTTTTATAAGTAAATTACATAATATTTCGTAGCATGTGTAAAAAATGCGTAGGGTTGGGTTGGGTTGATTCATGACGGCCAATTATCAACACGAGGGATATAGGCCCGGTTGAAGTGCCCTCCGTGGGGGTCTTTCTAAGGGAACCTAACCCGTATTTACGCATGGATAAATCCACGGCTCGAAGAAAACCACGAAAACTCCGAACGATTAGGCCGACGGGCGCGATTGGGATCGAACCCAGCACCTCCCGTCTACCAGCTTCGAGAGCAGAACCTCTCAGCCACTGGTGGGGCTAAAAACAAAAATGCGTAGAAAAATATAGATATTTAATGGTAAATACGCTTGTAAAAAACTTATCTTTTTTTTATTTATTTATTTTTTATTTTATTTTTTTATATATATATAAAGGGCACATTTTGCTCATTATGAAATTTTTGTACGGGAGTCGTATAAAAATTTAAATTTTCTATTTCTTGAAATTTAATCCCCTGAAAATTTTAATCGATTTCATAAAATTCACCTTTTTATTACGTAAATTTGTACTTTATCGTATATATTAATCTTAATAGTTATGAATTTTCAAGTCAACGATTTATATTTTACTTATAAATATTCCATAATTTATGTTATAAAAATTACAGGTATAATTCTTATAATCTGGCATCGAGACTTATGAACTCTACTGATATAAAGTATTACGATAGTAACGTGCACGATAACAATTTTAAATATTTACTTTTACTGCAGTTTCCACCGACGTCCGATTTTAATTTTATTTATTTATTTATTTATTTGTTTTTGAAGCGATGCATAATTATAAAATATTCAAATATATTAACATTCATAATAAAAGGAAGATAACATTGACGAACGTTGTTTCAATTTCGACGGTAGTTAAACGGGTGTAATGGTACGTACAAACATATCACCAGCTTAACTTCCGTAGAAACCTCAACAAACCCAGCCTGCGCCTCAGAGAGTAGAACCACCAACAACGAGATCCAGGAAATTGTTCGCGACTTGAACCACTACGCCAGCGTTGATCGAAATTCACACTAAAAAAATTGATGAGTTAATTACATAATATTTCGTAGCATGTGTAAAAAGTACGTAGAAAAATATAGATATTTAATGGTAAATGCGCTTGTAAAAGACTACCTTTCTCTCATTTTTTTAATATATATATATATATATATATATATATATATATATATATATATATATATATATATATATATATATAGAGAGAGAGAGAGAGAGAGAGAGAGAGAGAGAGAGAGGGCACAATTTACTCATTTGTAAATTTTTTGTATGGGGGTCGTATAAAAATGTATTTTTTTTATTTCTTTAAATTTAATTCCCTGAAAATTTTAATCGATTTCATAAAATTCTGTACCTTTTTATTACCTAAATTTGAAACTTTATCATACATATTAATCTTAAAAGTTATGAATTTTCAAGTCAACGATTTATATTTTACTTATAAATATTCCATAATTTATGTTATAAAAATTACAGGTATAATTCTTATAAATGTGGCACCGAAACATATGAATTCTACTGATATAAAGTATTATGATTGTAAAGTGCACGCTAACAATTTTAAATATTAACTTTTACTGCAGTTTCCACCGACGTCCGATTTTAATTATATTTATATATTTATTTGTATTTGAAGCGATGCATAGTTATATAATAATTAAATATATTAACAATAAAAGGAAGATAACATTGACGAGTGTCGTTTCAATTTCGACGGTAGTTAAACAAACAAGTGAAATGGTACGTACAAACATATCACCAGCGTAACTTCCGTAGAAACCTCAACAAACCCAGCCTGCGTCTCAGAGAGTAGAACCACCAACAAGGAGATCCAGGAAATTGTTCGCGCCTTGAACCACTACGCCAGCGTTGATCGAGACTCATCATAAAAAATTTTATTAGGTTATTACATAATATTTCGTAGCATGTGTAAAAAATGCGTAGAAAAACATACATATTTAATGGTAAATGCGCTTATAAAAAAAAGAATTTCTTCTCTCTCTCTTTTTTTTTTTTTTTAATTTACTATTTTATTTTATATATATATATAAAGGGCACAGTTTACTCATTGGGAAATTTTTGTATGGGGGTCGTATAAAAATGTATTTTTTTTATTTCTTTAAATTTAATTCCCTGAAAATTTTAATCGATTTCATAAAATTCTGTACCTTTTTATTACATAAATTTGAAACTTTATCATATATATTAATCTTAATAGTTATGAATTTTCAAGTCAACAATTTATATCTTACTTATAAATATTCCATAATTTATGTTATAAAAATTACAGGTATAATTCTTATAAATGTGGCATCGAGACTTATGAACTCTACTGATATAAAGTATTATGATCAAAACGTATACAAGTCAAGCGTTCCAAGATATATGGCAGCGGTGTCCGCCGAGGTCACATCAATGAAGGTCGTACGCTACGTAGCGGAAGGAGGGGGTACTACTAGAGATTCAATATTGTTGTAATATCTATGAAATAACTGCGCATGGGCAAAACAAAAAGCAAACAATTATTCCATTCGCAAAACATTTCGACTGTTGTCTTATTTTTTATTTGTTCTTCAAGATTGTTTTAGGATATATCTAATTATTTAAATAAAATATAATTTGTTGGAAGTACTTTTAAAAGTATATCCAGTGTTATTTCATAATGTTAGTATTAAATCTTTGACATTCTGTTTTAATATCTGATGAAATTAGAAAAAAAAAAAACTAGGCAACATTTCGACTGATGTCTTATTTTTTATTTGTTCTTCAAGATTGTTTTAGAATATATTTCATTATTTAAATAAAATATAATTTGTTGGAAGTACTTTTAAAAGTGTATTCAGTTTTATTTCATAATGTTAGTTTTAAATCTTTGACATTCTGTTTTACTATTTGATAAAATTAGAAAAAAAAGTAGGCATAAATGTATCAGCTGTTAACCATTGTTTAAAAAATGTATATTTATTTCTGCAACTTAATTTTTGAGAATCTATTTATGTGGTACTTCTGCTATATCTATTGTTTTTGATATACACAAAGACACGGCACCATACCTAAATAAATACTGTGGTTTATATTAATAGAACTTTAATGAAAATGTATTTAAAAAAAACTTTTAACTTATTCCCAAAAATCCAATTTCTTACTTAAAAAAAAGTTGTAATTTATTTTTGAAATGGCCAATAATCAGATATAGCAAATAATATTACAAATTTGTTTTTAAAGCCGTTATATTGATTCCAGATGCCTCACATGAATATCTATATTTATAGCCAATTTTTAATAATACCAATAAACTTTGTTTTGAATCTAATAAAGTTATTTATCACGAATGAAAAATAAAGAGTATTTTTTTTTTCAAAAAATATAACATTTTTTTTCTTTTAATCACTTTTTCTATTCTCTTTATATTGCATTTTATTTTGTAACATGTAATATTTTATTTTCTACTTTTTAGTGTTTAAATATTTCATTGTTGCAATCTCAAAACCAGCTGGCATATTTTAGAGATCGTGGTTTGGTACATAATTATCTCCATTGTTGAACATTGTATACAGTTGTAACATTCGTATACAATTTTTGGTGACTTATCACCTGCGCCCGGAAAACAAAAATTCCATAAAATTAATTTATTAATTTATAATTAAGTTACAAAAATATCAAACTGTTTTACTGTCACCAAAAACATATCTGTGTACATAATTTTTAGGATTCTAGCATAGTTTTAAATCAATTACAAAATTCCCCATTTACATATATGTATGTTACGGTCAATATGATTAACCCGGTCATTATTAATAAAAACCGGTTATTATTAATAATGACCGGATTAATCATATTGACCGTAACAACACACACACACACACATATATATATATATATATATCACGTTAAGGTAAATAAAATAGTGTAAAAAAGGGGGTACTTTTAAGAGACTACTTCACTCATGCGAAAGCACCCGCTTGCTAATGTTAATCCTATGGGACAATTATTTTATATCTCGTTTGCATTTCAATATTTTTATGCGATTTTTTTTTCTTTTGCATTGATAGCTTAGATCGATCTCTATGCAGGCCGTTTTTCATTTTTTCGATTTTAGTTGCAGTTATTTTAATGAGGATACTTTCACTTTCGAAACCGGTTCCGAAAGTGAAAGTATCTTAATAAAAACTGTCCCTTAGGATTAACATTAGCAAGGGTGTGTTTTCGTATGAGTGAAGTAGCCTCTTAAGTTAACCGAGTGCAGTTGATAAATCGCTAAATGTTGTCCCCATCGCCAGCGTTTGTATTGCATTCATTTCGAAAATTTAAATAATACATCCTTTTAAAACACCTGCCCCTTTCACTCATTATATTTAAAATACAAATTTTTTTTAATAATAAATAATAACAGAAACTAAAACATTTTATTTGAACATCAAATCATTGTTTCTAATTTGTACGCTCACTCAAACCATAAAACTGCTATTGGCGAAAAAAAAAAAATACTATTTGCAAGATTTGCGGACATAAAATTACCAAAACATTTTTTTGGGGGTTATAATTTTGTGAATGCATTTTGTTTCTCGATAAACTGAGCCAACCCTGGCGATTAATTGCTGGTCGTCAATAAATCCGGTAAGTACTTAAAATCTAAACAAAGCAAATGACCTGAAAATGTGCAAAATTCAAAAATCCACAAAGCCCTTGGTCACAACCTGCGCGATTTCTTGTGTATTGCATTAGCAGACTACAATAAATTCTTGTGTACGTAACACTTATTTTTTTATTATTATTATTATTTTCTTTTTTAACAGGAAACATAAAATAGTTCGTAAACACTAAAAGGCGTTTCATATTGCTTTATTATTTTAAACAGATCAAAACTGTTGTTGTGAACGCTTGCCTTTTGCTATCATCGATCAGTTTTTACTGTAACTTTTATGGAATAAATGAGATGATACTCTGGATTGACTAATGCTTTTTGCAGATACTTTTATCCTTGATTTTTCTTTTGAAGTTTAAACCTGCTTCTAAAAAATATTAGAGAATGCCAAAAAAATATTAGATTACAGTGCGAAATCCTCGCACTATTCCGCTGGTAATTTTTATTGCTGGAAAGTATAATTACATTTTGTGAACATATTTTGCGAATCTGTACTCAGTCAGGGAAGCTGCGTATTTTGTTTAGTAGATTTATTTCCAAATATTTTTGATATAGTTTTTTTTAAATATATACAGTTATGTATATTTAAAAAAAAACATTCACAATATCATATTAACTTCGGGTGAAAAGGAATTAATGATACAAAGCATTAATTCCCCTTTTCCCGAAACTAATATGGTATTTTGAATGTTTTCTTTTTTAAAATATACATATCTCTATCAAAACAAACTGTATCGAAAATATTTGGCAATAAATCTACTAAATAAGATACGCAGCTTCCCTGACTGAGTACAGATTCACAAATTATGCTCAGAAGATGCGCAGATGGTAGATTTTGTGTCTTACCTAATGACGTCATCTTAAAAGCGCGCGCTTTGGCATTTCCCCCTCCGTCCACAAGGTAGCGCAGTTGTTTCAATTTTGCGGATCTGTCCTAGTATTAAGTTGGAACGCTTAACACGTATACGTTTTGATTATGATAGTAACGTGCGCGCTAACAATTTTAAATATTTATTTTTACAGCAGTTTCCACCGACGTCCGATTTTAATTATATTTATTTATTTATTTATTTGTATTTGAAGCGATGCATAATTATATAATAATTAAATATATTAACATTCATAATAAAAGGAAGATAACATTGACGAATGTTGTTTCAATTTCAACGGTAGTTAAACAAGTGAAATGGTACGTACAAACATATCACCAGCGTAACTTCCGTAGAAACCGCAACAGCCTGCGCCTCAGAGAGTAGAACCACCAACAACGAGATCCAGGAAATTGTTCGCGCCTTGAACCACTACGCCCGCGTTGATCGAGAATTACATTAAAAATTTTTATGAGTTAATTACATAATATTTCGTAGCATGTGTAAAATATGCGTAGAAAAATATAAATACTTAATGGTAAATGCTCTTGTAAAAAGACTACTTCTCTCTTTTTTTTTTTTTTTTTCTTTTTTTAATCTATATATAGAAGGCACATTTTACTCATTGGGAAATTTTTTGTACGAGGGTCGTATAAAAATGTATTTTTTTAATTTCTTTAAATTTAATCCCATGAAATTTTTAATCGATTTCATAAATTCTGTACTTTTTTATAACGCAAATTTGTAATTTATCATGTATATTTACGATCAATATTTAAGGAACAAAAGCCAAGGTCAATGTTTATTTGCTACACCGTGTATAATGTCTATCATCGATATCAAATATTGATATTTTTAAACCCGATATAGTAATGTTTATTTGCCATCCGTAGGTACGCAATGCCGTCTGTGCTTCTAATCGTTTTTTGAGAACGATCATTAGTTCCTTTACGCTTCGCAATGTATTGACCAGATGGTATATTTGTTAAAATGTTATTTTGCAACGTCAATACCTCATTCCAAATATCATCTATTCTTTTACAACTAATACAAAAATTGACTCTGAATACACAATCAAGTCATAAATTAAAATCTTAGAAGATTTTTTTTAATACATAAAAAATGGCTTAAATCAATAGCATATATAAAATTTTAAACAATAAATTTAGTTTTGTAATTTTTTTATTAATTATTCTATATTTATTAATTATTTTAATTTTATTAATTATCAATTATATATTATTCTAATTATATTAATAATTTTAATAACTTTAATTGTGTAATCTGTTTTAATTTTATTAGATATTTTATTTTTTTAAATTAATTTTTATTAGTCATTCTAATTTTATTAATTAGTAATTATATTTATTCATTGTTATTTTAAAATGTATGAGAAAGTATTCTATGTATAATTTAAATTTTTAAGAAGCATTTCTTACTAGTTAAATTCTTTTAAAAATTTGTTTCATTAAATATCAAACAAAACTGGTTGTATGATTGTATAATATTAATATTTCTGTAGGATTTCGTCTTATAATTATTTAAAGATTGAGTTGACTTCTAACAATAAATGAATACACCTCTTCCCTTTCCGCTTTTATTTAATATTTATTACTTACTCTTACAAATAATACGATTAGTTGATCACATTAGTCCATATGAATACTTGAATTCGCCTAGATTTCTGGCTCAAACCCTGTGTTTGGCATATAATTGACTTCCGACCCTCTTCATCAGATAAAAACTATCGAACAGTTCTTTTTACATCTTCTTATGTCATAGAAATATACTCTTAATAAATATTTATAATTTATAAAATATTTCATAAGAGATTTATAATAATATTTCTTGTTTTAATATATCTGTGAACATACCATTCGATAACTATTAAAAAGAAATAACAATGCTTTTATGTTTATAGGAGATCTCTGTGTACCTAGAACCACTACACTATAAAAAATACCCAATGTTTCTTATTTTATGAAAATATATTATAACCACGAACGGAAATATAATATAATCTTCTGAGTTATCCGAAATTCCGAATAGCGTGTTCCATTGTCTTTTGATTCCCCAGAAAGCAATACATTACCAAAATTTAAAGAATTATTTATAAAAACAAAGTATTTTTCGCTACCCATATTTTTCAGAAACGTTTCCGAAGGGTTTTTATAGTGTCTTAATTAGTGTCCTCAGCCTGGAATACCTATTTTTCGAATGCTATCAATTCTCAAGTAAACATTTTCATGCTCAAAAAATATGTTTAACAGACAAACATGCAAAATTAACAGCGTTAACAATGACATTAAAATTAAGATTAATTCTTTACTCTTTCATGTATAAATTAACTAATGCGGCTGAAAACATTTACTTGACATTCGAAAAACAGGTATTTCAGGCTGAGGAAACTAATTAAGACACTATAAAAACCCTTCGGAATCGTTTCTGAAAAATACGGGCAGCGAAAAATACTTTGTTTTTATAAATAATTCTTTAAATTTTGGAAATGTATTGATTTCTGGGGATTCAAAAGACAATGGAATACGCAATTTGGAATTTCGGTTAACTCAGAAGATTATAATATATTTTCGTTCGTAGTTATAGTATATTTTCATAAAATAAGAAACATTGGTCATTTTTTACAGTGTAGGTACCTATTTTAAATAATATTTATGTCTAAGCTATGATAATTGTCTGAGTGAGTGGCAGCGTCAGTTTTTAATATTAAAGTCATTTCGAAGTATGATATATTAAAATGGACAGGTGTTTTAAAAGCACAAAACTAAAATTTTGTAGCTGAATTCTTTTACAATATGACAAAGGTAAGGCGAATATATTTCTATTAACTACAACAACTACACTGTTAAAATTTTGCAACAAACTGTCCAGTCATTTGATTGTTTTTATAGAAAACGATTACATAAACATAATTTAACTCTTTTCTTTCTATATTATTGCCCATATTATGGTCAGAAAATAATTAAATTACGGTTATGTAACCGTTTTCTATAAAAACGGTTAAATGACTGGACAGTTTGCTGCAAATTTTTAACAGTGTAGTTTTGTTTGTTATGTGAAATACTAAATGCAGTATTGAAAATATTACCTAACCATATGGAATTTTTAACAGATCCCATTTTGTATGTAATCCCCGAATGTTATACCTAGGGCCGCATAATTGCCTTATACCTAGATCCTTGGCCTCACATAAAATTTCAAATTCCAATACAGAATAATTCATGATAAAAGTATTTTGATTGCATGTATAAAGCTTAAATGTTAGAATTTCGGAATTTAAATATTTTCTAGGGATTGGGTAAATGATATGTTTTCTACATGATTAAATTAATACAACTTTAAACATCTTTTAAACCAGCTGATTTTTGACTCATGTGTTCTCTAGTGATTATTGTTTGCTTTATAAATTTAAAATGTAGGTTTCTTCTTTATTATAGAGTGTAAATTCAGAATATCAAGGGAATATTTTTTGTACAACAACTACCGGCCCTAGGCACATTTGTGTTCTTGTACATTGGTCCATTTGCATTGTTTTAGGAAAAATATTATATGCATAATTTCCAACATTATGTATGTATGATAGTTCCTGTGAAATTAAACATTATAACCCATCGTGAACATTAATTTAACTGTTTTAAAAGTAGTTAGTAGTTCAGTTTTTATGTGTATAACAAAAAGTGGCCCTAAGTAGTAGTGTCTCTCCTACGTATGTTCAGATATTTATATTTATATCATCGTTTATATACCACATAAGATTGTAGATAACTATTTCTGTCAACATTAGACATGCTCCATAGTAATGGGCAGAATGAATGATTTTGATATTAATTAATCATTCGAGCATGCGTTAAAGCATAGCTGAAAACCTTCGTATTTTTTTTAATCAATTACTACCAGAAATTTTGTAAAAAAAAAAAATAAATTTGAAGCACATAAAAATAAGAAACTTGTTTATTCTTTTATCAAAACGTCTGCGTGAAATTGATTTAAAAAAATAGGAAGTTTGGCAACTATGGTTTATTCTTACACATTTTCTGAAAGAAATTAATTTAAAGAATACGAAAGTTGGAAATCATGCTTTAGCGAATGCCCTTATTAAGAATTCAGTCCATCACTAAATCTCATGTGCATATCTCAGAATATGTTTTAAGTACACAATATTATAGGAGACATTAAATATTGAGTTTATTTTTTCATACGAATAAACATCAGCAAGATATATTAAAGCTGTAAAATGCATTACTTAATATTTCACTTACCATTAGGGTCATCTACGTAGTTGATCCTAGTGTAATACGCTAATGGAAGGGCGCAAATGCAGGAAATAATCCATACAGACGTAATAAATTTTATGGCTCTTGGTAGGGTTGAAACTGTTTGAATAAATAGAGGATGACAGATGGCTATATACCTCTCAATAGTAAAAGCGACTATCGTCAGCACAGAAGCGTAACTAGTCATTTCTGCTATGAATGCTCTTAATTTACATACGACCTCTCCAAGACACCATGGATATTGTTGCCAGTACACTTTCAAGTCGTTTGGTAATCCTAGAAAAGAAATAAAACTAGTGGAATAAAAAAGTTTTCTTATATAAATATATTCATTAAAATTTTTATTGCAAAAAATACGTCAGCTGCAATTCTCAGAACAAGCATTTCATATAAAGGTCAATTGAAATTAAACGTAAAAGAAAACACAGAGCATTTAATTAAAAGAATAAGATAATGAAAAAAAAAGATAGGTAAAATTTACATTTTAGAAGATAAACGGAAAGACTTAATGAAGTGTGTTGTCATTTGAAAGTTTTCTATTTTTCTGACAATGTAATAAATCAAGATATAAAACACAATTTTCTGCGTTTTAATTAAATGAAGTGTTATATTAAAAAAATCGACTATCTGTTATTATTAATATCTAATTAGAATTTTTATTACAAAGAATTTAATGAAATATTTTCTGAAGAGAAAGAAGTTAAATATTTTCGTTAGTATTATGTATATTATAGTTAATTAAAAATGTTTCAAATATTTGGAATAAATCCCTCTAATAATTGCTTCGTTTATTGGCTAGTTCTTATACAGTAACAAGAAAAAAAATCGTGTGTCAATATAGATTATAAAATAGTTTTACGTAAATAATCTTATGCAATCTTCATCTTTCGGTTTACTGAAATTTATGAATCAAGGAATATGATCTCTGTCAAAGAATGTGTTTTATTAGCTAAAATTATAATGTCATAACACAGTAATCTCGTTTAGTATAAAAAGCGCACGATATACTCTATAAAATACCTTGTTTGAAGAAGATAATCAAAATTGCTTCAAAATAATTTCTGTCAAAGACGGTAATGTAACCGAGTGTTTTTTGGGGCATTACTACGCACGCATTTTTCAACAGATAAAGCATGCTGGTGGGAATTTCTAGAACATATATCCATTCCATTCGGTATGAAATAATTTAACATTTTAAAAAATATTTCCTATAATGGTCGCCTACATAAAATAATGTATCAGAATTATTTCGCGAGTGTCTGTTGAGAAGTGTAAATTCTGCAAAACAATTTTCAATATTGAATTTTTTGTTTTTAGACTTAAAATTCGATAAAAATTTCTTTCAGTCCTAGCATAATTAGAACACTTGAAGTGTGTAAAGTCGGACATATGAAAGAGATTATAAACACTTTTCATTTATATTGGAAAGTATTTAAAATATATAACAACAATATACGCCAAATTTAATTAAAAATATTAAAAGAAAGTTATGTGTTTTAAAAAACTTCATTTAGAAGAAAATCAAAATATTTTTCAAAATAAAAAAAAAAAAAACAGAAAACGGGTAAGCAAACGTATAAAAATGTTCAAAACAAAAACTCCCGAAAAAGGGAAAATTTGTAGAAAAAGTATTTCAAGTTTTTTCAGCTTTTCTAACACTATAATAGCGGAAGTTGTCAGACGCAATTTGCTGATCTTTAAAGTGAAATAAATTACATGTGAATGAATTCAGAAACTTGAATCTTTTGAAAATAACAATATTACTTACTACATATTAAACTTCAGAGTTTAATATCTCCTGAGAAATATGCTTATTACCATTATATTAAAATATACATTTTTAAGGAGTTAGATATTTCTTCTTAGATATTAAATATATGAAAAGTTCTTTTAGGAACTTTAGTTTTCTCCGGCAAACAAATAACTTTATATAAAATAAGTTAATTTTCCAAAAAGTGTAAACTTTACAAATGGATGCAAAAAGTCTGAAAAAAGGAAATATAAATTGCGTAGATATTTTAAAATACCTTAATCCAGCATGCATACTTGATTATTTGCAAAATTGGAAATCTTGAGTATATGAAGAAAATGACATGTTTACTAACATTACATTTCTGGGTATTTTTTTTCCCTTTATTTGTTTAGAATATACATGGAAGACTGTAAATTACGTTAAGATACGCAAATTCTTCGTGCAATTGCTTGTGATTCTTTGTGTAAACAGGTTAGCGGAACTGTTGAACAGTTTAAAGGGAATGGTAATAAAATTGCAGTAGAGTGATTGAAGCTTTAAGAAAATTTCTAAAGCATGTAGAAAGAGGGAAATCTAGAACATTTATTCTACGATAAGACTGGGTAAATGAATCGGCTATAGCACATTCAAACAATTTATAATAAATGACCATGTCACAAGAATTATTAAACTATTTTTGTATGCGCTAGATTTTTTCATCTATTCATTTGATAATTTAGAAAAAATAAGCTAAGTATTTTTTGAAATGTGAATATCATCTAAAAATGTTATTTGCATACATGTATAGTAAAGGCATTAGAAAGCCTGCTGCAAGATTTTATTAAGAGTCATCCTCGACTTCATACAGAAAATATTTTTGTATACTAGAAAATACTAAATTGAATTTAATGACAATGAGTAAATTTAGTATAGCACTTAAAAGTAGGAAAATATTTAAATTCACAACTAACGATACAAATACATCATGTAAATAAAACTTTTATATGGAACGTTAATAAAAGATTCTTACATCTTGCACTCATTTTGTTTTTGAATTTATATTATTTTGTTTTTGAGGTTCAATACATGTTTTTAACATTCAATAAAATGCAACAACTAACATTTTATTACAAAAAAGGGAAAAACAGACAGAAAAAATATTAAAATTATATTTTTTATCAATCAATGTATTTGATTTTATTAAATTTCAGATTATTTTAGAAAGCAGCTTTTGGTTACATAGCTTGCATTAAAGGTAAAGGACGTTTCAATTCTCCAGTGTACCAAAATTAATTTTACCAGTCGTTGTTAAGTCTACGTGAGAGCAGTGTGCCAGGTTTGTAAGTTTGTTACACACGTGATTCCAATAAGATCACGAGATGGTGGATGGTGAGTTTTAGTTAGGGATGCATGATATTACAGCTGCGCACAAAATAATTAAAATCTGATGAATTAAAAGACCGAAATAAAAAGTGGCTCAAAAACTCTTAACGCACAATGCAATAATTATGGCCAGAAGCATTGTCTTATTAAAAGACACTATTTCTAATGGGAAAAAAAAGCCATGGAATAATGTATCTAGTCAGCAATGATGCTTACATTTTTTATAGCTTTCATAGTAATATATAACTACGGTCATAAAACCTTACATGTTAGCGTTCTACTAATTGTAATAACACCCCGGCTTATGCAGTTTAGTAATAACTACGTTGATTTCCGGAGTAGCTTTACGCATAGAAGGCGGCATTCTCTGACACGGAGATCTTCAGGACCAACCAATAATTTCCATTGTTGTATCATTCGATTAGCGGCTAATAAATTCAATATGATTGGATATATTCGATTAATAAATGTTTTAGAGGGATGTATTTGGTACGGAATACCAGATCTAACACAGTCTGATGGCGCATTTTCTGAATTGTAATTGAACCTCTTTGAGTTGCCTCTTTGATCAATTGCGATTTGAGCCATTGGCATGCATCCATTTTACTTTCATTAGATGAAATAATTTCCGTTGTTTGCATACGTACATCGATTGTGATATGGCACCTGTTTCATTTTCAAACGTACACTAACAACCACAGCTTGTGAAATTATAGTGGGTCATTTCATTCGGAGATAGCCATCCTTAAACTACCAGAATGTTTACATTGTTAAGTTTTTTGTAATCAGTACATTTTTTAATGTGAACAATTGAGAAATTGATGTCTCAGCATGATATCCGGACATTAAACATAATTTCCACGTTCTTATTTCTCATTTACGTCATTCAGCTATGTCATTCACGCAATAAAAGTGGTAGTAATGGTTTTAATACACATGTATATTTATAAAAGAATGTCTGAAATATCAATAAATAATTCATAAGTGATGATAATAATTAAATTGGTATAATTGTTATCAATTTAATAATGGAAGAATTTGAGAATAATAATTGCAGAATTTATAATTGAAGAATAATTAAATTAATTTAATTGATAAATAATTAAATTGATGTCTCAGCATGATATCCGGACCTTAAACATATTTTCCACGTTCTTATTTCTCATTTACATCATTCAGTTATGCCATTCACGCAATAAAAGCGGTTGTAATGGTTTTAATACACATTTATATTTATAAAAAAATGTGTGAAATATCAATAAATATTTCTTACTTTTTCACAACTTATAATATTGTATTTATGTTAGAGAAAATGCATATATTGCGTTTGGTTAGATACAATAACATATGAATAATGTTTCGATGAATCATAATATTTTATCATATTATTATTTTTTAAAGCACAAATCAAGTGAATCAAATGCACTTAATCAATTACTTATTCACTTAAATACTATGGACTTATAATAAAGACTAAGCCTATAAAATTCGTTTATCTAATTTTAAGGTTTTCATTTAATAAAATGCCTTTCAAATAGTTCCCTAAAAATCAATTTTTTTTTAAACTGACAAAATAAATTCGTTCAACATATTCAGAATATTAAATTTTATTGCATAATTGTTATTATTTAACAGCTTTTAATTTTTCTTTGAAAGTTTCTCGTTAATAATTTAAAATTTTTAATTTATATTCAATTAATCTTTACAAATAACAACTCAAGTTGTACTGATAGAAGTTTGGAATACACACACATTGGGTATGTCCTAGCATATGTTTGTAAAATATTTGAATTCAGATTTACAATTGAATCGAAATTCATATTGACAATGAACTTCAGAAGGTTTCTTGTAAATATTGATCAAAGTCGAAAGCAACTTTTGAATGTTCTTAAAATGAAATGGGTAGAAAAGAATGTCTTTAATCTCATTCTTCTCAGTAGCTGTGACATGTGTTTGAATCATTTTCAGAGATTATATCCTATGTCTTAAAATCTCTTTATTGCTTCAAAGTCAGATAACTCAAAATATGTTATCAAAGAAAAGACAAATAACTTGAAAGAAAGCTTTCAGGTTAAACTTTAAAATAATGATTTCGTAATTTAAAATGTGGTGTCAAATACATTTTATGCATTTGATAAACACTGAGTGAATAATTGATTATTAAGGAGTTCTATGTAGTAGCACTGAATAAAAAAAATGCATGTATCACAAATTGAACTGATAATAAAAAATAAAATTTACAGTTTATGAAATGCGTTCTTTTAATCTCACAAGTAAAGAAAATTCATATGTTTAAAAGTATGATGACAGTTCTAAGCATTGTGTTTAAATTTCCGAGATTATTTAACTAATACGTTTTGCATTAAAAATGCAACGTTGCCGAACAACAGTCGCATTTAAAAGTTTTTTTTTTTCAAAGAAAAATATTATCACAAAAAAGTCCTGTTTTATGCTATAGTATTACATTTCTTATTTCTACCGTAAATTTTTTGTGTTTATTATTTTGCTTCTTTGAGGTAATTCTGTCTCACTAATTATTTTTTAAAACTATACTAGTGGTTGATCAACGAGTAGTTAATCAGTTTTTATATGTTGTCCAATGAATCTGTGCGTACGGTTTTTATTGCTTGTTTCGCATATACAGGGTGAATCTAAACTCTTGGGCAAAATTTTAAGGGGTGATAGTACACATCAAGACAAACAATATTAAATAGGAAACTAAGGGTCCCAAACGTCTTCCGAAGGAGATAGGCGCCATTAAAATTTAGGGTGCAAAATTTCAAATAATTATAAAAAACGTGAAAAATTGGTCGATTCGTTTGCAGTTTTCGCTAAAACTATTCTTTATGTCAGTATTTTCTTAAAAATAAATTTTAAAGATAAAGTTCAAAAAATGCCGATAGACTTTGGAGTAATTAAAAACTATTTTTTACCGTTATTGTTTGTATCTCATTAAATGCTTTCAAAAGCTTAGTCTTAAACTTAAATTTTGAGCTTAAAATCTGAATCGTTGGGAGTGATTAAGTAGCGCAAACTGAACTGTGTTGTAATTTTCTCATGAGTTGTAATTTTCCAACTGGACGAAAAATGTCCGGGCCAGGATTCGAAACTCGGATCTCTTGAAGCTGCCATGCTCTACCAACTGAGATATCCCGGTTGAATCTGGAGGGCATAATTCATTCAGCTCATGCCCTCCAGATTCAACCAGGATAGCTCAGTTGGTAGAGCATGGCAGCTTCAGCCAAGAGATCGCAGGTTCAAATCCTGGCCCGGACATTTTTCGTGCAGTTGGAAAATTACAACTCATATGAATTCTTTACCAATTTGAATAATTGTGTTAAAATTAATCCAGGCAGAAACTACTACCCCTTACACGTTAAATAAACGATAGAGTAATGAAAAAATTAAATAGAAAATTTATTCATAACAGACATGAGCAATTTCTTCGCGCAAAATAAAAATAAATAATTTGATGTATGCATGTAGTGCGCAATATGAATGAATGTTGACACGTAGAAAATGGTACCTGCATAATGCTCGTGAAAAATCACAAAAACTGCTCGAATGAGTGCCCACCAGCAACGATGCAGGCCTCAAGCCGCCGGCGGAGGGAGTTGCGAACATTAGTGTATACCCCGGGCAACTCCCGGATATCGCCTGCTACGACGGCAATCCTCGCAACCAGGTGCTCGTCGGAGTCGACAGTAAAAAGTAGTTGTTCATTACTCCAAAGTCTAAAGCGCCTTCTACCGGCATTTTAAAACTTTATCTTTAAAATTTATTTTTAAAATAATTTTTTTATTTAATTTTGTCGTCCCTCTATCGTTTATTTTACGTGTAGGGATAGTAGTTTCTGCCTCGTCTACGTCACCAAGATCAGGAATAACGGAACTGTGTTCAGATTTCAACTCCTGAATTCAGTTCAGTTTGGCTACTTAACCACTCCCAACGATTCAGATTTTGAGCTCAAAATTTAAGTTTAAGTCTAAGCTTTTGAAAGCATTTAATCGGATACAAAACATAACCGTAAAAAATAGTTGTTCATTACTCCAAAGTCTAAAGTTCCCTCTATTGACATTTTTAAAAACTTTTTCTATAAAATTTATTTTTAAGACAATATTGACATAAAGAATAGTTTTAGCGAAAACCGCAAACGAATCGACCAATTTTCCGTTTTTTATAATTATTTGAAATTTTGGACACTAAACTTTAATGGCGCCTATCTCATTCGTAAGACGTTTGGGACCCTTAGTTTCCTATTTAATATTGATTGTCTTGATGTGTACTATCACCTCTTAAAGTTTTGCCCAAGAGTTTAGATTCACGCTGTACCCTCCTTCATACGCATGATCAATTTCAATATCACAGTTTATTAAGTTGTAGCAGTGGGTGATTAACTACTAGTCAAACAATATTTTTCTTGACTTAGAACAAAATCACGAGTTAATGGCATGTAGTAAAGCCGTGCAGGTAACCTGATTTTATCGGAACCCGACCGGACACGTACTAGGTCGGATTGCGTTGTCGTTAATTTTTTTCGTTGTGGGTCGAGTTGACTTTAATTGTTTCGGGTTGGGATTTGACTCTTATGTGTCAGGTTCGGGTTGACCCAAATTTTCAAAAAAAAAATATCCTGAATATATTTCAGGTACAAAAACTATTTATTTAAACATTAATTAATCTTATACGTTATTTTTTCTACATAAAAGACAAAATTGATGTTTGAAGACATAATTTTAGACTACTTTTCTATAATTGTATTAAATTATGGGCAAGTTTCTCTTACTTGGTGTTCGGTTTTACAGTTTTCGGATTCGAGACGGTTTCGGGTTCACGTAATATTTTTATCGGTTTCGAGCAGGGTTTTGGATTGATTATAAATACAATTTTCGGGTTCCGGTCGCGTATAACTTGACTCGCGCAGGGTTCTGACACAGAGGAGAGTTGGGTTGGGTTGGGTTGATTATTGACGGCCAATTATCGACACTAGGGATATAGGCCCGGGGGGAGTGCCCTTCGTGGGGGTCTTTCTAAGGGAACCTAATCCGTATTTACGCATGGAGAAAATCCACGGCTCGAAAGAAAACCACGAAAACTCCGAGCGATTAGGCCGACGGGCGCGATTGGGATCGAACCCAGCACCTCCCGTCTACCAGCTTCGAGAGCACAACCTCTCAGCCACTGGTGGGGCGACACAGAGGAGACGAATGTAATATAGATGGTATTTTTAAATTCCTATTATTAGCTCACACTCTCTCTATATATATCTTGTTGGAATTTTCAATCGTTAATAAAATATTTTCTATTCATCCATTCAAGTTCAAATATTTTTTTAAAACTTGTACTGGATGACAATTGATGGTAATACAGTTTTTTCAAATATTTATTCATTAATTAAATTTAATTAATTAATTTTAATTTTTATATGGGAGAAAAAAATTTCTCCCACTGTTTTCATAAATGAAATGAAAGATTTATCTCAAATTAGTGATGCCAACAAAATAGCGCAACGATGATTATAAAATAATGATCAATAAAGATAACGTGGAACATTAATACTGTACGGGTTTATTTTATATATTTATGATTAAAATGTAGGAATCGACTTAAATTTTTTTTATATTACTTGTTCAGTATAAGAATATTATTTAAACATAGTTTTACGATGAGAAGGACATATGAGTGACATTTTCGAAACCGAAAATACGTATGTACTTAAATTTTTAGAAACTGACAATACAAAATCAAATATTTTCATTGAAAACATTTTTTTTAGAATTTCGGCTTTCTCTTGAGTTGGGTTGGTTGATTATTGACGGCCAATTATCTACACTTGGGATATAGGCCCGGGAGGAGTGCCCGTCGTGGGGGTCTTTCTAAGGGAACCTAACCCGTATTTACGCATGGATAAATCCACGGCTCGAAGAAAACCACGAAAACTCCGAACGATTATGCCGACGGGCGCGATTGGGATCGAACCCAGCACCTCCCGTCTACCAGCTTCGAGAGCACAACCTCTCAGCCACTGGTGGGGCCGGCTTTCTCTTGAACATTTCTTGTTAATATTCAAATTTTAATTGCTTAATAGGCGTATAGCCAACATAGTGAAAAAGTACCCAAGCCGGGACTCGAACCCGGGTCATCAGCATAGCGCACTGACGTTCTACCAACTGAACCACTTGGGAACGATATTCAGCCTGGAACTTTTTCACCAAAACATGTTGGCAAGGCTACAAACGCAGCACAAAATGGAATATTTTCCGTGAGCCGCCAACCCTGGGGCAAACACGAAATCAAAGAAAATCCAGCACATCTTTGATTTTCATGTTTGTCCCAGGGTTGGCGGCTCACGGAAAATATTCCATTTTGTGCTGCGTTTGTAGCCTTGCCAACATGTTATGGTGAAAAAGTTCCAGGCTGAGTATCGTTCCCAAGTGGTTCAGTTGGTAGAACGTCAGTGCGCTATTCTGATGACCCGGGTTCGAGTCCCTGCTTGGGTACTTTTTCGCTATGTTGGCTATACGCCTATTAAGCAATTAAAATTTGAATATTATAAATGCAAAGCGTGAGAAATTTTCTCTGAAAAAATTTCCAAGTATTAAATATGAATTTATTCATTTCTTGTTAGGTAACGAGAAAGTCTTTAAAACTCTTTTCGGTTTTTTTTTGCGTTAATGTGAAAAAGACGAAACTTGGTTTTATGTTGAAGGGATTTTCGAATCATAGTTTATTATAACTTTATGCAAAATTTGACAAAACAAAAATCTGTCGACCCATATTTGGTGTTTGGTGATAACAACTCATTTAAATCAAAATGTTATGGTTTGTTTAAAGTATTTAATCCCATATATAGGGATCAGAATGATGAATGTGGGATTGTCGACCAAGCACAGCTGTGAATCCAGAAAATATAGATGCTTGGAAACAAGTAATCACTTTATATCGTCATGAAGCATATGACGAAACTGAAGCATCTCTAAACATTTAAGGAATATAAGTGCATTTAATTTTATATGATTATTTGAAACTTGAAAAAGAATGTACGTGTTGGATTCCATAAAATGTAACTGAAATTCAAAAGTATCCTTCTGTAAAGTGGTGCAAGGAAAATCTCTGACAATTCAACTCCGGTACCTGGAAACATGCTTATGACCAGGGCTTTACAAATTTTATAAAATCTGGTAGCCAGAAAAAAAATTCTAGTAGGCAGTAAAAAATATTTACCCCCCCCCCCTTCCTCGTCATTAATTTTCAAAAAACAGAAAAGCTTTTATGAATTAATTGAGGAAAAATAATAACAGGCATTGTTTAGAATTATTAGTTACATAGTTTAGAATTATTAGTTACATAGTTTAGAAAGATAATAAGTTTTCTAATGAAACTTCTCAAAATCATGCATCTTAAAAAAAAAAAAAAAAATACTGTAAAGAGTGAATTAACCGGCATGTTCTTAAAATGCAGATTGCCGAATGCTTCAAATGTCCGGATAGTTAAATGCTACAAAATCTATATCGGCTGAGGAGCGCATCGACGAAATAGTGAAGCAGGAAAACAAGTTCTCGCCTATTTTTCTGTCGAAGTCTCAAATAATTAAATAATTCTGATTTGATTATTTTAAAATTTACATTAGATTAACTTATTTTTGCCAAATTAAAACAAAAGTTTAAAATATTTTTTGTGTGAATATAGTTTCAAAGTTTATATTTTAATATTGGGAAAGCAGTGGGATGGCATTTGTTCTCTTTTCAAGAAAGCTTAGGTCAATTTTTGAACAAAAAAGAAACAACAACAAAATCCCCATTAGATTAAATATCTTGGTGGCCAGATACAAATATTTAGTCGCCAATAGCGACCTGGTGACCGTATTTGTCAAGCCCTGCCTATGACATTGTACCAGATGCTAAAACTTTGATGTATTCTTGTGCACGTTAAACAAAACAACATTAGACTCATTAGATGTTTCAAAATGAATAAAATCCCTGAAAGTTGTTCCCGTCCAGGAAGTAATTCCAAGGAAGGGGTTACTTAATTTTTCCGTAAATCCAATCATGTAGGAACGTATTTTTGGAGTACTATATAACACTGAAAACTTGTTTGTATGAGATTGTTCGTTTGCCAAAAATATTACCTAACTCAGAAAATAAAGTATATAACGTAACATAACACAACATCACGCCAATGCAAGATCGCACAGTACATTTCGAATTATCCGTTGTATGAAGCTAGAAAAAAAATTGATGTCTCATTTCTATCATCAACCTGATTAAACATTTAATGAACTTTTCTAGTTCCCGTAGATAAAATATAAAATATGTGATAACCGATTTAGATTTTTAGAAAGTGTCGTTATATCAATAAATCATATAGTTCTCCAATACAATTTCTGACTGACATGCCCATTATGAAACTTGGTTTATCCGAATAAAAAAAAGTCTATACATTTTATATTTACGTATATTGTTTTATTAATTCGAATGTCAAACCACTGCACGAATATTGCTATCGATAAGATCAAGAGATTCTTTATTTTGAATACAAATCAGACAGTATATATTTCCAGCTTTTTACAAAAGTATCAGATGCAATTATTTTACAAGTAAAATGTTTTTGTCAAATAACATAAAAGTTGAAATTTCTTCAATTGTTGAAATGGCATCCAGTATTATTTTTAAGGTTTATAGTTTCAAAATATTGTACCATATGTAGCATTGAAAGACGTCGGTAATTTTAAAAACTTTAAGCTGCTTTTATTTTTACTTTTTAGGATATTAAAGTTTATTTATGTAAGTAGATATTTTGTAATCATCATATAAATGCTGAAGGCAAATATTATTTTTAAAATCTTGAATTTCAAATAAAGATAATTGGTTATTTTTTATCCCTTTAAAAAAACCTACATATTATACAATGATTTTATCCATATTTTTACTGCAGTTATTTACAGTATGTTTCAAAAGAATGGATTAGTGTTTGTCATTGTTTTGTCATCTATATAAATAAATGTATTGATTTTATAACTCAAGGGAATGAACAAAAAAAAAAATAATATGTATCACTTAAGTTGCACTGAAAATGACGCATTGCATTCCAATAAATAACCCATTAAAATTAATATAATTAATGTAATCAATCTATTTCGTTAGTGTCGTTTCACTTCACTGAAAATAATTGGAATCTAATTAAATGAGAAGCTTTTAGAAACACACAGAATTAAAATAAGCTATAAATTCCTATTTCCGACATCAATGAAAACTTTCTTTTCCATTCCATTTGCTTAACCCATATTTTACCATCGTCCTATATACATTGTTTATTCAGAAAATCTGAATTTTCACCAGAAAGTTTGATTAGTTTCTATTGCTTTATATATTATTGGTTATTTCGTGAATACCATAAAATAAAATTGCTATTCAAAATTTCCTGGTCTGAATTAGGAATTTTTGAATAAAAAATCCGCCAGATTTAGCGTCCTATATATAGGACGATGGTAAAATATGGGTTAATATTGTGTATCTTTACTAAATGCACGAATATCTGTAATACTAATCATCTGGATAAAACAAAAGAACGAAAAATCATGCGTAAAACATATATTATGTAACTTTTCCATCACATCCCGAAAACTAATGTCGTGCCCGTCGGCCTAATCGTTCGGAGTTTTCGTGGTTTTCTTCGAGCCGTGGATTTATCCATGCGTAAATACGGGTTAGGTTTCCTTAGAAAGACCCCCACGAAGTGCCCTCCCGCCGGGCCTATATCCCAAGTGTAGATAATTGGCCGTCAATAATCAACCCAATCCAACCCAACCCGAAAACTAATGAAATTTCACCGTTAAATACGGTGAAAGAAAATATGTTATTAAACAGTTTAGAAAACACATAACATATTTAAAAATTCAGTTTCGGCAATTGCCCCACCAGTGGCTGCGAGGTTCTGCTCTCAATGCTGATAGACGGGAGGTGCTGGGTTCAAACCCCCTGTCACGGTCGTCGACCTAACCGTTCGGAGTTTACCGGGGTTTTCTTCGAACCTTGCCGTAAATACAGGTTAGGATCCTTTAGAAAGACCCCCCACGGAGGACACTCCCCCCTAGAGCCTATATCCCAAGTGTAGATAATCGACCGTCATAAATCAACCAACTAACCGACCAGTTTCGGCAATTACATTCTGAAGTGAGAAAAGTTAGGTGAATTATTTTGTACAATAGAAATTTCGCCATCAGTCGGAAGTACACTCGAATTCTTTTGTATATACCTGTATATTACACAGTATTACTTACTATTACACAGTATGTATTTTTATCTACCGCGCATAATAAGTTAAATTAAATTCAGGTAGAAAATGAATAACGCAAATTAAGAACGCATTTCCAACAATTACCAACCACAAACGGCAATGTATCCATTTTTTTTCATAGCCAAGAATTTATTTATAGTACACAAACTTCTCTTACCGTACTAATTATAGTTCAGCAGTAAAATGCATAACGCAATTCATAACCATAATTGAGCAATTCACGACCATAGTAATACTTACGATTTATTTTGTATAGCCCTGTATATGATCAATAGAATTTGTTACGCATCATGAACTATACATAAATTTAGTTAAACTTAAAAACGCATACTACGAAAGAAAAAGGACTTCCACCAATTATCCTCTCACAGACAGTACTCAAACCGAATTCATTTGTGTGTGCTTGTAAATGAAGAATAAATACTATGCACATCATATTTTACAGTTAGCATCTTATGGTGCATCTCAATAATTTATATAAATTGAATTAAATTTGAAATAATGTAACATAATTAAAATACACTGCAAAAGATTTTTCCCTGTAAAACATTATGTAAAGGAAATCTTTTGTATAACCCTATAAATGAATGACAAATGCTTTGCACTCTATTTTCTACAGAAAACATGCTTTAGTGCACTTTGGAAATGTATAAACTTTCATTATGGTTGGAATAGTGTACCATATTAAAATTCATTTCAAGCGATTTTTCCATATTGCCCGTAATGTAAAAGAATACGTTTGAATTTCTCTGTAAATATAAATGTAACACGCTTCATTTTCAATACCGGACATGCCAGGGTAGACCTCAATAACATGCATAAATTACATGGTAATTCGAGTATATGTATGGTAGTTAGAGCACGGACGGACAGCCAAACCAAAGTCATAAACCCTTTTGAACTACAATTTAAGAACATATTAAATTTAGACAATTAAATACACTAACCCAACATGTTGGGTCAGTGTATTTAATTGTCTGAATTTAATATGTTCTTAAATTGTAAATAAAAGTAATCAGACGTGTTGTTTATATGTGCTTTAATAACTTTTGAACTATGTTGGAAATTCTTAAGGAAATGTACTTTATTTACAACGACAGCGGTTATGAATATTAAAACAAAAATCACGAAATATATCAGTTATCTATCTTTCCCCGTCAGCATATTTCTAACTGGAAAGAATCAATCATAATGTTTTGATAGGTGTAAATAAATGACACTGTTGAATATGAAATATTGCTGTTCTTTCACTTTGTAGTTTAATTCATGCACCACTGGTAAAATTTGTAAAACATTGGCATGAATAAATTTGATAGATTTTGTTATTCTAGTAATAGGATTTCAATCAAGCGAGTTAGTGTTTGATTATTAAAATTAATTAAATGTCTAATTAATGGTTTTTAAGCTATCTTATATACAAATTTGGAAATAAATATTTTTAGGCTATGTGAAAATTATGCAATTATTTATTTATTACTTTATAAAAAAGTCGATTACTGTGTAAATTTTATTACTAAGCTTTACTTTTTAAAGGAGCCAAACTTCTCTTTTATTGTTACCATAAAAGCATCTAATAACCAGAATAAGCCAAAATTTGTTTTTTAAAGAGCACCATATAGATGCAGGATTTGGGATAATTTGTGAAGGTTGTACACGTACAATGCTGACTAACTGTATGCGATGTATAGATTAACGAAACACAGCATTTTTACATAGAAGCATGCCGTAACATTCTTAATGTTACTGTATGTACAGCATTCCAAAAAAATTCTGACGGTGGCTGCATATTCAGTTCTCATTAATCTCCAACAATAATAAAGAAGGAAGTTTGTGTGTGTGTGTGTTTGTGTATGTGTCTGTGTGTTTCTCCGTTGTGTTCAGAAGAGACCGCTGCTCGCAGAGCTACAAAATGTGGTGGGAAGGTACCTCTATGCATGTAGTTTTGCACCTTGAAGCCCGAATTTGGAATTTTAGATTAGATTTTTTTTAATTTAATTTTTTATGCGAATTTTAGCATTTTTTCAGCGTTTTCCACGTTTTGCTGCAATTTTTACACATTAGTAACATGAATACGGTTCCAATCTTTTTTTCCAATATAGTAGATTTCATTTTCTTTTCAATAAAGTTTATTTGGAATTCGTACAGAGGTTTTTGAATTTTTGACGATTTTTTGTCGTTGACACTAAAAAATTTTCCCAGAATGCTTGATTGGTTCGTTGGTTGCCTTCCATTTCAGACTCAGTTATGCTCAAAATCGTCTTTTTTTTCTTTTTTTTTTATCTTGGAGAGAGTTCTTAATTCTTTACAGATAAAAAATCATTATTTTTAAAGGGAAAGGCGTGTTATTAATTATCCCGATTTGGGATTTGGATTAGATTTTTTAAATTTTCATTTTTTATGAGTTTTTTAACATTTTTCCATTTATTAATTAATAATAATTAAAATATAGATAACTAAGTCAGATTTCGCGCTCCCTGGTGGGGGAAATTGAAACTAAAAGATTTCACAGCGCGTGCGCAACACTCCTGCTATACGGTGTCATAGACAGCGGGAACGAATACTGGAGTTTCGTCCCGAAAGAAGTTTGTTTAGAACATAATGTGCCCCCTGTTGGTGGAAACTAAAACCAACAGATTTTGCAACGTGTGCGCAGCACGCTTTCCATACGGCGACGTAGGAAGCGGGGATACGTGTCAGAAAGTTGTTCAGAACTGAATGCATCCCCTGACGGTGGAAGTAAAAAATTCTCCTGAGCGTGCGCCGAAAATGGCTATTTTTTTTCGAAACCATAAATGAAATTTATCGATTTGATAATACGAGACAACGAAATATTGTGGTTTTCACTCACCCTCGAGTATTAAAAAAACTATTGGAGGTATCTATTTGATACTCACAGTATGCACATAGTTTATTTTTCGGATTCCAAAAAATGGAAATTTTGTAAATTTCGAACGTAACTTTTTTTTTTTTTTTTTTTTTTTTTGACCCAAAACAGACCCGCTTTGAATCAAATGATCCAGATATTTGAGGGTGTGGTATTGAATTTACTTTCGCTTCGGAGTCCGTCTCTCTATTTAATTTCCTAAAGACGAAAGGGTTAATAGAGGAAAGATTTCGTGCAGCTATTTTTAGAATGATCATTGGTTTCGTATTATTTTTTGACGGAACTGAGCAACGCCGGGCGGATCAGCTAGCAAATAAATAAATACAATTAAAACAAATTAAATTTTATTCACTTCTGAAAATTATTTGTCACGTTAAGTATGTAAAATCAGCAACTTTAATTTATCCTTTTCTAAGTCGAATTTGAAAATTTCTGGAAAGAAATTTAAGTATTCTAAGTGTATCAAGTCAAAAATATATGTATGTACATTTCCTGAGTAGCAATGTTTCTCTCATAAACAAATAATTCTTAAATAATTATATTAATAGTTTTCTGCGACTTTTAGAATTGGAATTATGAATACCATTCGGGGAAAGAGGGATTTCTTTTTGCATAATGTGCATATCATTTGGACACATATATGAGTTTTTATTGGACCTATAAACCTTATATCATAATTATGGCATTTAATGAACTTTAGTAATTTTTATAACACATGATATTACAAACGAACTAATTGTAACTATTCATATCTTACTTTTATCCTATGGATGGAACGGGTACAATATAGTATACTTTGTACGTGTGCCTTTTTTTCATGTAATTTTTTTAAGAAATGGTTGTTCATATGATTATTTATGTTTTAAATAATTCTTTCCTAGTCACAATATGAAATGCCAACTTTAGTATTCACTATAATACATAAATAAGCCTGTTCAACAAGAAAGTGACCGCGATAATCTGGAAAAATTAAGAAATATCATTAGTTTCTTCCCTTTTATTGAAGCAGACTTTAATAGCTATTGTAGAATTATCTAATATTTCGTCTAATCACATCCATGACTGATTGTAAGTTTATTCTTTCTCCTATAATTTTGACGAGGTTATATGCGTATTCATTTGGCAAAGATGGCCATGCCTTCTTTATTTTAAATATAAGTTGCTTCACCATATACACTGGTTTTCCTTTAAACTTCATATGATGTACGGTTCTTGGTCAGATTTGCATCTGGGTAAATTGCAGGGCATTCTATCGTAGTGACGTTATTTGTTGCCATTTTCACGCACTACACAATTTTCTGCGATGTTTGGGGTCATTGTATTTGTGCAGTACCCGACTTGTTCAGTCAGAACCCGAAAACAAAATTCAGCAGACATTAGCAAGTATTTCTGGTAGAAATTTCGCATTTTCCCTGCGTTCCTCGGCGATCGCTGTATCATTTCTTTGTTGCAGTTGTCCGGTCTAGTCCTTACTCCGAAACATCGTCCCCATTCCCAACCTCCAAATATTCCTTTACCCACTTTTTAATGAATGCCTCAGACTTCTGCATATATTTTGCGACAGCTTTAAGTGTCATGTTATGTACTTTTGCGTTATTCACGAAAAACACTTTCTCGAATCGCTTCAGGAATTTTACACTCTTTGTAATAATTGAGAATTACTTAACATCTACAATGCAATTTTTCAGCGCCGCAAACACTACCTATAAGAGATAATGGTTAAAAGATATTAAGACTGATGCGGCTGCGGTGATTCCTTATCAAATAACGACGGTCATTTTGTCGTTGATCAGACTCTATGACCAAACATCTAACAGTAAATTTCTATGCGTCTTAAACTTAAATGCGCAGAATTTTCAAGTATGAAATAAAATATATCAATGAACAATAACCATTGTTCAATCTAGCTGCAATAGTACGTTACTGATGCTTTATCACTAGGACGGACATAGCGGTCAATTTGACAGGGAACAAATAAATTTCTTTTAATATGATCCAGGATTTTCCTCATAAAATATTTAAAAAATTCACTACACAAAAATAAGTTAAATAATTAAGTCTAATAGTATTAAAGTTCAACAGTTTTAAAGTATATTTATATGATAAGAGTAAAAATTTTGACCGTTGTAGTGTTAAACTATCACTTATAGTATAATATGATAGCATCAAGATAGTAAATAGACATAGCCACGAAAATTCAAGTTGATTTCTGTAAATATTACAGGAATAATAATTAATGTCACATTTGTACTATTGAAACATCAACGGACTTATATTCCAATTACCAATGTCGACATGTTTAAAATTCACACTCTTTGTCAATAAAAGATAAAAGGGATACGTGCTCCTTCCTTCAAAAATATATAATAATAATTGACTTGTGTTGAAATTATTTATTCAAATTTAAGATACATTCCTAACTTATATGAAAAAGTATGGAATTTTAATTAGATTACATTGCATGAATTGCGGACCTCTCGCCCATTTAAATTAGTAAACCAAAAATTTATGAAATTAGTGAAGCTTTAAACAGACGAATTATTAGTTTTTTAATAGCACACTTGACTGACACATTGTCATAACCATAAATTCACGATTTCTGCTAACATATCTAACAATTTATGAGGTATAGAAACATCAAAATCAGATTGCATTTACTATTGGAAAAAAATTACTCTTAATATATTGAAATATCCTTCATTTGGAACGGGGCCGCAGCTTTCATTGAGCATTCATTGAAAATGGTAACTAGTGTAAAAATGCAACAGATGCGTTGATTTTTTTTTTTTTTGCATCATAAATAAAAGTTGGAAGTTTGATACATAAGTCACGGAAAATCAAAAAACGGAACTACCGATGTACGACTCAGAGATCAAAAGTTTATTTGACAATGCTCATATATACATTTGCAAGTGTAGTTGCTACTATTCAGACCTAGATATTTTGAAACAACGCACTGTTTGAAGATGATTTATCTTCAGCATAGGGTTTTATTTCATATTCAGTCTCAACAATTACTACATTGCTACATTACCCAAATATGCTTGAAAAATCCAAGTGTGCTCAACCTGCATTTCTTCCCCATACGTCACACAGAGTGGAGTGATATATTTTTTAATAGTTCCAATATTTTATTTTGTTTCATCTGGAGAACTTTACAACAAATTATGCATGATTTTCTGACAATTGAGTTGCTTTTCTTTCAATATACTCTGGAGTTACGTTTTAACAAAATATAATGCCAAATTGCATACAAATACCTTCTTACAATGTGTCATCATGCTTGCCGAAAAAAGTTTTTGGCCAGCTAAATCATCAAATATCTTTAATAATGTGCATACCTGTTGGTGGGAAAGAGCTTTTGACTATCCTTTACTGTTTCTAATTAATCAATTTTTTGCAGTCATTTTGATTAAAATATATACCATCGAATAACATGTGCTAAATTTATTAATCACTGCTACATTGATTAACCGCTTGTACACTCTAAAAATGACATTTTCAAAACTGAGCAAAAAATACTCAAATCTGAGTATGTCGCATAGTTAAAATGGCTCCGAATCAAAATTACTCAAGTTTGAAACCTATATGTACTCATTTCTGAAAACATGCACACACTCAAAAATAAAACATCATGTGGTCACATTTAAGTATGTCCATGTTTAAAAAATGAGTATGAACTGACCTCTATGTGCTCCGTTTTGAGTATGTCATTGTTTTAAAATTCTGAGTATTTCTGGTATTTCAGAATTGAAAGCATTGGTTCGTCATATTTGAAACAAAAACTTTCATAAGAAAATGAAAACATCGATTTACTCAGATTTGAAAGTGTCATTTTTCTCAGTGTACATTGGTAATGGAGATAAGAAATTACAGACGCATTTTAATACTGTATGTATAGACTTTTGAATTTATCTTATATTTTTTTAAAGTTGAATCACTTTAATTTCGGCATAATTACATTATATTATTCAATTTTTGTTTTAATTGAAAAATTCTTAATTAATCATCTTTTCATTTATTTACCATTCAATATATTTCAAATGCAATAAAGTTTACACGTGAAGCACTAAATAATACATTTTCTATTTAAAAGTTACGGAAAGATTTATGTAAGGTGCAACATAAAATATTTGATATTATTAACAACTCAAGCATCTCGAATTAATTTTCTTTGAACATAGTGATGTGTTTCATCATCTGGAAATTTTCTTCTTTTTCGCAGTTCTGAAAAATATTGCGATAAATCTAAAGTAGTTTTTTTTTTTCATTTTTAGAATATATTCATGGTTTTCCTAGAAAAATATTTAAAATGTAGAAAAAAGCTCTTTCAGAACCAAATGAAGTAGCATGTATTTCACTGTTTATTTTGCCGCTTTCGTAAAATGTGCAGAAAGTAATATATCAAAATGTTTTTCTAATTATTTATCGTATTTTTAACATGCTATCTACGCATTGATAATGATGTACTAGAAAAACTAATTCATGTATAAATAAAAATACTGTATACTGTAAAATTCTCTCTATTCGAATATCCTTTAGCATTTTTTTATTGAATGAAACTAGATGAATATATTTGTTTATGTGAAAAGAGCGATATTTCAAGAGCTTAGTGAATATTAACACATTTTATTATCTTCACTTTTTTCAATGTGATAGAATATTTTTTACATTTGTACTGAAAATTAAATTGTGATGAAAATACATAAATATAATTAGATTTCTTAGAATTTTATTTCAGAGGTATTGATCTAGAGGTAAAAGTACCTATATCACTAAGTCGGAAAGCAATATCCCCACGAACAGCAATAAATTTTCAAGGGCAAAAAAATTAATGATTGTGTACATGGTTAAGATTGATTTATTTAGCTTTGATTGATTTCTTTAGATAGGGTTTTAATTTCCCCAGATTGATTTCTTGATGGATATTCACCTCATTATTAATAAATATTATTTTTTTTTATTTAAATAAAATATATTAAAGAAGTTGTTTACTATGGTAGATGATGCATATTTAAAATTTTTGATGCCATTTATTGATTGGTTTGCGATCGAACTTCTTTGATTTCTCCAAATATATTATAACATATGGGTGATTTTTAAGATATGATTTCAACAAAGTTTTAACATTTTTTATAAGTTGTCTCATATCCATTCAATTACATTTAGTAAAGCAAATTTAAATTTCTCTACAAATTACCTTTCGGGCGAAAAGAGGAAACCTAGAAAGAATGTAACCAACTTATTTACTGTTATTAAATCTGATTCATAAACCTATAAAAAGAGAACAAAACTAAAGACAAGCAAAACAACCAACATAACCGCAAAGTTTTGTTGTTATATGTATTCTTTCTTTGATAAAAACGATTTGCAGAATTGTGTGACAAGAAAAATAATTTTACAATGAAACAAATAAAGAAGTTGGAATAAAGATCCAGCTGCATTTTGTAGATTTTAGATTTTTCAAAGATTTATACCTTGCATGTCAGCTGAATATGAACAATATACACCATATTTTTATGTAACAGTGTTAGATTTAGATTTTTTCTATGCTTGTCACGTTTAATAAATAATGTATTATTGAAAAAAGTAACATTTTGAAATATACATGCATCAAAAATATTCTGCTAAATTTTACCGGAAAAAAGCGATGTTGCAAAATTAGAAAAGTACACATCCCAAATGGCGTTACAAAGAATACAATTTTAAATACAAATGCTTATGAATAATTTTTTTTAAGTTAGTCACGTCAAAAATTAAAGCACTTTAACAAAATAATATAATGTAGTAAAAAAAAAAAAAAAAAATACATAAAATTTTAAAAATATAATACGAGGGAAAGTCATTAAGTAAGTCACACAAGATAATTAAATAATAACTTACAATGATATTCACTTCAAAAATATTTTTATTTCTCAACATAATCTCCACCAATACTTATGCACTTATATCATAGTTTTATCAGTGCCCCAACACCAGCTGCATAACATTCTTTGGGTTGCTGTGTCAGACACATTGGGACTTCAAATTGAACCTGTTCATCATCTGGGAACACCATTTCGCAACTTTTTCAACATCCACCATACAGCTTCGACTTAGCCCCAAGTGATATTCATCTGTTTAGTCCGCTAAAAAACCATCTTGAAGGAAGATGATGTTCACTGATGATGAAAAGGTTCAACTTGAAGTCCTAATGTGGCTGAGACAGCAACATTAGGACTTAAGAATGAGAATGTTATGGAGCTGGTGTTGGGGCACTGATAAAACGGTGATATAAGTGCATAAATATTGGTGGAGAATATGCTGAGAAGAAAAAATAGTTTTGAAGTTAATATCATTGTAAGTTATTATTTAATTATCTTTTGTGACTTACTTAATAATTTTCCTTCGTATAAAAACTAAAAATATAAAATATCACAACTAGTCACAACAAGAATATCTCATGTTATTTTTTTATATAATGTATGTATTAGTTTGAATTATTTATTTTGATGGATATTTATGATTATAGCAGAAATATCCTGATTTTTTTTCGCTGCATCAGAAATATCTGATTTTTCTCATCAATTTCTAGCGTTACGTTATAATTTCTATAATGTATCATATTTTATTAGAAATACGTTTATGATGCTGTAAACATATGGGATATCGTTTAAGTGATCTGGGATGCATAAAATGTTTCTTTCCTTTCAAAGTAGTATCATAAATTTCAGTTAATATTCTTCTGTATGGTTATCTGGTAGGTAATAGTTTTGGGGAGAAAAAAGATAATGCGAAATACGCTCATTTTATATTCTATTCTGCCAAATTATTTTGCCATATTCTTTCCTGCTAAAATTGGGACTGTCTTATGTTTTCAGCAAAATAAAATGCCATATTTTACATCAGTTTTCTGTGTTATGTTGATTTTAGAAAACAATTCTAACGGTAATATAGAAAAATGCTTTCCAAAAAATTTTCAGAGAACAAGAAATTAAGTAATTGCTTTTAATTCTATGTAATTTTAGCGTTTCTTTAAGGGGTCTTGTACCTTTTAAGCGCCGCAAAAATCGAGAAAAACAATCAAAGTTTGAATTATTGTTTTTTCTAAACCTTTACATGTATAAACATAAAATTTTGATTATTAATTAAATAGATTGTGCTTTTTAATTTAATACTATTAGAAACTGACTAATATTTTACTGAATTTGTGCATTGTTGAAATTAAAATAGCTCTTTTTTTTTACTCCACATGTCATTGCGCGCATGTTATCTTGAGAATGTATGCTTGTACTGTTATGAAATTTGATTTAGATAATAAGCGCAAATGTGTGTTTAAAATGATCTACTTTTAAATATTTACAATGATAAGATTTTTAACTATGACTATTTTTATTCATATATCATTCAATTCAATTTTTACATGGTTAATGAAATAATTTTCACCTGAGAGTACATCATTTTTAAAATAAATTATGTGCTTATTATCTATATCAAATTTCATAACAATCCAGTCATACGTTCTCAAGATATCATGCGTGCAATGACTTACGGAATAAAAAAAGAGCAACTTTATTTTCAACTATGCTAAAATTCTGTAAAAGACTAGTCAATTTCTAATGGTATATAAAAAAGCACAATCTGCTTAATCAATAGTCAAAACTTCATGCTTATACACAAAAAAGTTTTGAAGATACACTAATTCAAAGTTTTAAAGTTTTTGTTGATTTTGGCGAGTTTAAAAGGTACAAGACCCCACAAACAGTGATTTATTTTTTATATAATTCCATATCATTGATCCTTCTACCTTCCTCCTCCATTTATACCGCCATTAAACATACACAGAGAATGTTTTCAATTACATGTAAGGTACATTCATTTTTTTTATTCATCTGTTATTTTATCTTTAATATATTCTTGGTACATGTTAGGAATCGGTGAAATAATATCATAGAAACTCGACAGTTTCTCGCCAAGCATAAAAAACAGCAATGCATTGAACCGTAAATGAAAGGAATTTCCGCCAATGGATGCCAAACTATTTTACATTTTTTTTTTTTTTTTTTTTTTTTTGCACTTTGTCTAGTTTATATTTTGCGGAGGGGACAAAATGCGTTTTTGACACATCTATATCTCGCGTTCTATTTATGATAGAAACAAAATTCTTGATTCTATGGAATGGGGCGTGCCAAGGGACTAAGAATTCAAAAGTAAAGCAAAATCCGACAAATAGGTTTTCAGTAAATGCGATTTTAAAAGTGTTGTTTCTTGCACTTTTTAAATCTTGTTCAGACCAAAAACTGTTGACAGGGCTACAGCAATGTGTAATTATCAGATATTTACGCGGTTTACGTTTTTTGAATCGTTTTTATAAGTAGTTCGGACCTTTGTAAGTTTCATTTAAAAATATTAACTAGTTTTTGATTTATATCAGTTTAAAGTTATTGATTCCTATACTTAACATAGAGCAAAAAACTGTTGACAGGGCTACAGCAATGTGTAACTAACGGATTTTTACGCGGTTTACGTTTTTTGAATCGTTTTTATAAGTAGTTCGGACCTTTGTAAGTTTCATTTAAAAATATTAACTAGTTTTTGATTTATATCAGTTTAAAGTTATTGATTCCTATACTTAACATAGAGCAAAAAACTGTTGACAGGGCTACAGCAATGTGTAACTAACGGATTTTTACGCGGTTTACGTTATTTGAATCGTTTTTATGAGTAGTTCAAACCTTTGTAAGTTTCATGTAAAAATATTAATTAGTTTTTGATTTATATCAGCTTAAAGTTATTGATTCCTATACTTAACATAGAGCAAAAAAATAATAAATGACCCAACTCTTTTAGGAATGGTCGTATACACATGATATTAAGATATGTTATTACACTCGACCCAAGTAAGCTTCCTATTATTAAAAATCAAAACATTTAACGTTCGTTTACAGGGTCTCACAAAAGATCTTTTGATATAGGGCTAAAGAGTTGTGTAATTATCCGATTTCTACGCGGTTTACAGCATTTGAATTGTTTATATGAGTAGTTCAAATGTTTAATATTTCGTGTAAAAATATTAATGTTATTTATCTATACTTACCTATACTTAAGATGAAGCAAAAAAAAAATTAAATGGTCTAACTCTTTTCAAAAAGAACGTATGCGCATGATGTTAAAATATGTTACTACGAACGACCTAAGTTAGCTTCCTATTGTAAAACAGAATTGTAGAATTTACTGTTCGTTTACAGGGTAACTCAAAAGATTTTTTAATAAGACTAAAAAGTTGTGTAATTAGCGAATTTTTACGTTGAAATACATAATTCCTGTACTTAACACAGAGGAAAAACAATATTAAATTGCATAATTTTTGTCAAATTGGCTTTATACACAAGATATTCAAATATCTTACTACATCCTCTCTATTGTAAAGCGGCATTGAAGCATATACGTTTCGTTTACAGAGTCTCTTAGAAGATCTTGATTACATTACAACCGATGTATATTTACTGAGTGAGATGTATTTTAATGATTTTTCACTGTTTCAATCTCTGTAAGGTTTCATTATCTTGCTTTAAAATTTAATATGAGTTCATTTTGTCCGTCTGAAATCTCGTCGATGTTAAGCTCTAAATCTATTAAAATATAGTATTTTCATCGATTAAAAAACTGTGTTTATTTATAAATATATAATTCTAGCGTATCAGGAATTGATTGAAATAGCGATTACAAAATTTCAACTTTACGTTCATGCGCTGAGTAATAGAATGTAAAAATATTGCTACCCCAAGATTACAAGTTTTGCGTTTAAATATTTGCCGTTCATCGAATCTCCGGCTATGACGAACTTAAAATGCTAAATTTCGTATACAATAGGTGATCGGTAACGAACTGTTCGGTTTACGAACAAATCGGTTAACGAACACTTTCGCGTGAGATTTTTATGTTCGGAGAACGAACACCTCACGAAACAAAGCCATGATGAAGCAATGCCGTGTTTCATATTTGCCGAGCTATACTTATTGCCTCTATTGTCAACTTTGAGAACATTTTAACAGTTGCATACATATGTCCTAATTAATTTATGGACTGCCGGAGATTGGGGACCTATATTTTAGGATCACCGAATTGGAATGAACAGACTATATGAACAGAAATAACTTTAATAGTGTTTATACTTTTGCAAATGTTGCTAATTTTATATTTTTCAAATTCTCGAAACGTTGAGTTAAAAAACTTAAACAAATAAAAAACTTCTAAGGTGCTCAGTAATTTTCAAAAATAATATATTTAATATGTTAGTATAAAAATCCCTGTAAATTTTTATACTAATAGAAATAGGTTCGTAGAAAAAAAAATGTTGATTATTCTCGGTAAAGTATGCTCCATAATCTTATCGTTGTAGTTGACCGAAAAAAAGTGCTTCTTATTTTTCCACATTTTTCTGAAACTGTAGTATTTTAATTAGTTTATAAACTACTGTAAAATTGTCTATTTTTTTGTTTTTGAATGTACAGGGTGTCCGAGAAAGATCCGTACAACTTCAAAAATTTATTGAAAAAGAAACAATAGGGTTACAGCGCAACTAATTAGTACATTAGATAGAATAACTGAAAAAGTTTTTTTTCCTATAACTTAAGTTATTACCTTAGGAAATTCGGAGCCCCAAAATCGAACGTTATGTTTATTGACCATTCCGGACACATGAAACGTTGATTCATCGGAAAACAGTATTCGTTTCAGAAAATGTTCATCGGCATCCAAACGATGCAGCATGTCAACTGCAAATCCATAACGCTTCGCATAATCATCCGGTTGTAACGCATGCAGAATCTGAACTTTGTAGGCTGTAAGTCGCAATCGTTTATGAAGCACATCGTGTACAGTGGATCTTGGCATTTGTAGCTCCCGGGATGCTTGTCGAACTGATTTTGTAGGGCTCCTACGAAATCGTTTGGATGCCGATGAACATTTTCTGAAACGAATACTGTTTTCCGATGAATCAACGTTTCATGTGTCCGGAATGGTCAATAAACATAACGTTCGATTTTGGGGCTCCGAATTTCCTAAGGTAATAACTTAAGTTATAGGAAAAAAACTTTTTGAGTTATTCTATCTAATGTACTAATTAGTTGCGCTGTAACCCTATTGCTTCTTTTTCAATAAATTTTTGAAGTTGTACGGATCTTTCTCGGACACCCTGTATATAAACGGAAGAGTGATATAAACAAAAGAAAAAGGAAAATAAATATGTCATAAATAATCTGATGAATACAATGTAAGGAAATTAATATAAAAGTTTCCCCGTTGTTATGGTAGCGATATGTAGATTGGAATAAGTCACTCAATAAATTGTATAATTCTGATGTATAATTCTGTTTATAGCATCACCATTATTTTTTTTTGTCCCTTTCATCTTTTCTTTTCTGAATAAAAATGGAATCCGTATAATTGATATTAAATACCTTACAATAATGAGCGATATCTCATCAAAAACAACTCGTTGTAAATGATCCCGCCAAGCCACAAACCTAAAACGTCAGTCACAAAAAGAAGTGATATCACATAAAAAGAAGCGATATAGAAGTGCATACTCCGAGTCCCGTGTAAAAATCTATCACCACTCATAATGTTTCCAAAGGATTCGGAGTGAGGTACAGTATGTGAAAACTGCTTGGCGACCTGCAGGCTTTTATAATGTTTGCGTTTCCTGCAATTACATATGGCTATATTATTTTTATTTTCTTTTATTTATTTATTTATTTTACTCCCATAAAATTGTAAAAGTTGAAGCTTCTGTGTTTGCATGTCCTTTCTTATTTATGAGCTTGAAAAATGAATTTGTTGATTTTATTTACCATTATTTAAACTAAAAACACTATAACTATATATATATATATATATATATATATATATATATATATATATATATATATATATATATATATATATATATATATATATATATAATGCGAAAACCACATACCATACTTTCAATCCCAAATCTACTGAAACGGCAGAGAAAAACAAATAACCATAAAAATTTGAACTAACAAAACTTTAAACAAAAACTACAAACAGAAAAAACACAACCAATGGAGACAGGCTGCAGGGCTAAAGACCTGCATGCTGGGTTATACCGGCATTACACATGAAACTTCCCCCATGCCTGTCACAACCAAACTAACCGTAGGAAACATTAAACCAAGATGAAAAGAACGACTCAGCCGGACGAAGCTCCTTATAAAACCTACACTCACTTGGCGATATTTTTAATCGCCAAAAGGAGAGTATCACTGTATTCTTTACCTTTGACAAAACTATTCACCAAACTATTTAACAAAGCAATAGGATAACTTTGAACCATTGCACCATGATAGAGATTTATTATGTCACTCATTATACTATCATGTTTAGAATTTAATTTTGTTATCCTAATTAAACTGTTGATAAATATATTTCTAAAAATTGAAATATGTACATTAGAATTAAAATTTAATATCTTGATTGTTTCAAATTTGTAATCATTTCTCTTATCGTAAATGCAAGTACGCAATTCACCCCTCTCGATGTCGATAGCAAGGTCTAGATAATTTACATGTTTTGTGTTATATGAAGTTCTCTTTAATGTCAAACCTTGGGGGTAATAATCAAAATTTAATTCACTGTTGGAATCGTTAATCTTTACCAACAAGACATCATCAATATATCTGAAACTTAAAAAATCCTTGTTTAATGTATCATTAACTTCGTATAAAAATAAATATATATCGGCAAGTACCGAGCTGCAACTACCCCCCATAGGTATACCCTTAATCTGCTGAAACACATGTTTACCGTCAAATAAGTAATTTTCATTAACTACAAAATTAAATAAATTTATTAAATGATCCAAATCTTTACCCAAAGTATTGTAACGCTTAAAAAAATCAAAAATTTTAATTTTAAGATCTATTAAATCAATGTTATTATATAAATCTTCAAAATCATAAACATATAAACCTTTGATATTACTCAAACCTTTCAATCTATTAAGTAACTCAATACTATTTTTTATAATACAAGTGTTATTATGTTTTAATGCCACATCAAATAAACTCTGCAAAATATCCAAAAACTTTTTATTAGCAACTTCTAAATAAGTTCCAAAACCACATGTAATTGTACGAAAGGCAACAGGGTCCTTATGAAATTTAGGAATCAATACCATATAAGGTAATTCTTTACTACGTTGTGTGTATTTTAACCTTTTATAAAATGCGCCAATTCTTCTTTCTGTCTCTTTTACATTGGTATTTAATAATCTGTAATTATGTTTTTTATTATAACTTTGTTTTAGTTGGTCACTGTATAACTTTTTGCAAATAATTGCAAAATTTGTATTAGCTTTATCTATATAAGTTATAACAAAATTACTCTGTAAATCCTTAATAGATTCTTTTAATGAATTATAATCTTCTATCGAAATCCCCCCCGTTTTACCGCAATAAATTGAACTCAAATCCTTCAATACATTATGTTTCCATTCCAAAAAAGCAATTTCCGGCAAGCAAAACTTGCTCATTAATTTATGTATAAACATGTCAACGTTGATTTTTAATCGTTTTTTTATAAAATCCCTTGTATTTATCCTTTTTAAGCGAAATTTTGTACCGTATTGCATATAATTCCTCAATGTTTTGTCCTTGACAATATCTAAATTACCAGTCAATACATGACCGTGATCCACATCCACGTAATTACTATACCTTGGATCATGACAATGACATAAATTGTTATCATTGTTTCTGACGGAGAAACCTTTTTTATGCAGTGAATAATCTCCACGTGCAGCGAACGATTGAAATAAGAACATGTTAAAAACCAGACCCCAATTACCAATAAGTACTTCAAGTGCCGCAGCTGAAAAACATAGTGAACAAAACCAGAGACTGTCGAAACTAACTAATTGGAGAAACTCTGCAGACCTCCCTCCTTCAAACTATAGCTGTCTTATCCCGCGCGTGTGCACAGAACTTAAAAACATTCCCTTCAGTTTCCAAAATGTTTCTGAGCAGTTAAGACGCTCTTGTACATATATGATGTAAATATATTTAATATAATGTAAAATTGGAGCACTTATACGCAGCCTCCAAACGCGACTTAAAACATGTACATCTAGCCAAGAATTATATTATATTCAAAGGAAAATGAATCTTCTGTTTATTTTACACAATTGTCATTTTCTACTAATACTTATTATTCTTCCAATATAAGTGAATCAATGGATCAGATAAATATCGCTACAACACTTTGGATTACTACTGTGGGTATATTCAGCGCAAAAGGAAAATCTCAGGTAAGCTGAACAAACTTCTTTAACATATCAAAAGATGAAAATGTATATTAAATTTGAAGACTGATTTAACTATTTATAAAAATAAGAAAATTTATTACGCTACCGACGGTTCCCCTAACAAAGATTATGAAAGACTGATTCTGAAAAAAGAATATTATCCCAGTATCAAAAACGATAATTTAACAAATTTCTAAAAATATAATAATAAATAAAAGAACACTAAAAAAAGAAAAAAATGAATGCGATAAAAGAAAATACTCAATTTATTGAAAAACTCAATTCTACAAATTATAGTACATGGAAGTTCAAGATGCAGATGTTCCTGATTAAAGAGGAACTCGACGATATTATATAGTACAAGATCCACCAGCTCCACCCGATCCCGCATGGCACAAAAAAGATCGCAAGACTAGAGCTTTAATTAACCTAAGCATCGATGATTCTCAAATCGTAAATGTAAAAAACTTAGATACTGCCAAATTAACATGGGAAGCTCTGAAAAATATACATGAGAGAAGCAATTTATCTAGTAAGCTTTACCTGTTACGGAAACTATACAGTACTAAATTAGCTGAGGGTGCAAACATGATTTCACATATCACTAATATCTTGCAAATTATAGATAAACTTAATGCCATTGGAGAAAATATTAGCGATTCACATATTTCCGCGCTATTTCTGTGTTCTCTTCCCCCCAGTTACAATACTTTGATAACTGCGTTGGAGGCGAGACCAGAAAATGAGCTCACCCCTGATTTTATCAAAAACAAATTAACTGATGAATATAATCGTAGACATGAAATGTCAGAACAATCACATAGCGGATATAATAACAATGAGAGAGCATTTAAAACAAATAGGAGATATACACACACTGAAAATAGAAGAGAACAAAAATATTGTAACAACTGCAAAATGAAAAATCATTCGACTTACGAATGCTGGCACTACAAGAGCAGAAACACGGTACAATCCGGAAATCCTCGTAACAATCAATTCAAAAATAAAAAGAATTTCTCATCTTCATTATGTTATGAAAAAAACGAAACTCATAGGGAAAACAAAGTTCCAAACGAAAGAAAATACGCAAATGATCAGACGCAAAATAAAGCATTAATCACTCAAAAAGTAGGCAAAAATAACTGGATTCTCGATTCAGGATCTACCTCGCACATTTGTAATGATAAAAGCCTATTTAGTAAATTTATTGATTATAATAAAACTTCAGTAACGATCGCGAATGGTAATAAACTGACAGCGTTAGGTTCAGGAGAAGTTTTTATAAAAACATTAACCCCCGAAGGAAAAGAAAAACTAACGAAATTACGCGAAGTGCTTTATGTCCCAGACTTAGAGTCGAACCTAATTTCGGTTAGTAAAGCCGCTAAAAACGGGTGTAAACTAATCTTCGACGATAATAAATGCGATTTGATCTTTGATGAAGAAATATATATTAGGGCGAAAAATGAGAAAAACTTATACATTATTGAGGAAATGGACGATGTGGAAGAACCACAAAATTATGTAAACATAACGTATAACTGTGACAGCAAACAATGCATAGATCTCTGGCATCGCAGACTAGGTCACAGAGATTATGACGCGATTAAATCAATGATAACAAATCAAATTGCGGACGGAATAAAGATAGGAAAATGTAAACATCAAAATAAAACATGCGTAACTTGTATCGAAACTAAATTAACTAACATGCCGTATCCTAAATCAGCAACAAATCGAGCTACTAATATTGCGGATTTGATCCACAGTGACGTGTGTGGACCTCTAGATACACCGACTTTAGGCGGAAAAATTTATTTTATGACTCTTATTGATGACTATTCCCGATATACTACGATATATTTATTATCTAAAAAGAGCGAAGTTGCTGAAAAGATAAAAGAGTACGTAACGATGATATACAATCAGTTCGGTAAAAAACCTAAGGAAATTAGATCGGATAACGGTCGTGAGTATGTAAATCAAGAGATCGATGAATACCTAAAACAGAACGGAATTTTACACCAATTGACTGTCCCGCATAATCCGAGCCAGAATGGAGTTGCGGAGAGAAAAAATAAAAGTTTATTAGATATGACTAGAAGTATGCTATCACAAGCAAAATTAAGCAAACATTTTTGGGGTGAAGCCATAAACACCGCAACATACTTACAAAACCGACTCCCAACCAAAGCAAACAACAACAGAACACCTTACGAATTATGGAAAGGAATTAAACCGAATTTAAAACACTTAAGAACATTCGGTTGTAAAGCGCTATTTTACGTCGATAAAGTAAATAGAGGAAAACTCGATAACAGGGCTCAAACCGGAACGTTTGTAGGTTATGATACACGATCGACTGGTTATAGAATTCACACACAAGGAAAACAAATTATAATAGCGAGAACGGTGAAATTTCTTGAGAATGAAAATGTACACTCAGATAACATTGAGGAGATATAAATCACCACAAAAACATCAGATGACAATACACAATTACCGGATAGACATGAAAATCACTTAGAAATAAAACTTGACAGCGAAGAGACACCATCCGTGCCCAAACAGCAACCAATTGAACCAAGAAGGTCTAATAGGACAAATAGAGGCGTTCCTCCTGACAGATATGTTTGTCTCATAAATAGTTCATCTGAAAACATTCCCGAAAATTGGGAAGATATCGAAAAAATGAAAAATCCTAATGATAAACAAAATTGGATAAAAGCAACACAAAATGAAATCCAATGCCTAAGAAAAAATAACACTTGGACTTTAACAGATCCACCACCCGGAACAAAAATTATCGGCTCAAAATGGACTTTTAAAGTAAAAAAGGACAATTTAGGAAATATTCAAAGCTATAAAGCGCGTCTAGTAGCACAAGGATATAGTCAAAGATTCGGGATTGACTATGATCAAACCTTCGCACCTGTAGTTTCGCACGCTACAATACGTGCATTTCTCATCTCTGCATTGCACAAAAGTTTGAACGTTAAACATGTTGACGTTACCACAGCATTCTTGCACTGTGAATTAACTGAAACTGTTTATATGAGTCAACCAGACGGGTATATTAAACCCGCGATGAAAGAAAAGTTTGTAAACTTCAAAAAGCCATCTACGGTCTTAAGCAAGCCGCAAAGGCCTGGTACACCAAAATATCGGAAACACTCACAAACAATAATTTCATACAGAGCAAAAATGATCCATGTCTGTACTTTAAATCAAATCAAGAAAATCCGATATACATCATCATTTATGTAGATGATATCCTGATAGCAGGAAAGGACAGTGACATCGAAGAAACAATAAACCAACTTAAGAAAGAATATGAACTAAAAAACTTAGGAGAAGTGAATAATTACCTAGGAATAAACATTAATAAAATCAATGATACATATTACCTAAATCAAAACAATAAAATACAGGAACTAGTGAAAAAACTGAATTTAAACGACATGAAACCTCATTACACACCAATGATTGCTGGATTCAACAGACTTGAAGACGATGATAATATTTTACCTAATAACACGAAATATCGACAAGCCACAGGCACATTACTTTACATATCAACAATCACGCGTCCTGACATATCCGCAGCAGTCAACATATTATGTCGTAGAAATGAAACACCACGCCAAAAGGACTGGACAGCAGTGAACAGAATCATTTCATACCTTAAAACTACAGAAAATTTGAATTTAACTCTTAGCGCAAACAGCAAGCCCATCCTAACAGCATACGCCGATGCAGACTGGGCAGGTGACTTGAAAACACGTAAATCAACATCAGGAAATCTATTCGTGCTAGGAAAATCGCCGATTTACTGGATTACAAAAAGGCAAAATTGCATTGCACTTTCGTCAGCCGAAGCTGAATACGTTTCAGCTAGCAACGCAGCACAAGAATTAACTTGGATAACAAACTTGCTTAACGATCTCAACATTCCACAAAAATTACCCATCACGATTTTTGAGGATAATATGTCCTGTATAAAAATGACTGAAAACGATAAAGATACTAAGCGATCCAAACACATCGACATACGTTTCCACAACATCAAACTTATGAAAGAAGAAGGAAAAATTGATTTACAATACTGCCCCACTGAAGAAATGACAGCCGACACTCTCACGAAGCCCACTCCCAAACCTGTGTACGAGAAACACCGTAAGAAACTGAATCTTCAACCATTCCCCACACAGGAGATTACGGGGGAGTGACGGAGAAACCTTTTTTATGCAGTGAATAATCTCCACGTGCAGCGAACGATTGAAATAAGAACATGTTAAAAACCAGACCCCAATTACCAATAAGTACTTCAAGTGCCGCAGCTGAAAAACATAGTGAACAAAACCAGAGACTGTCGAAACTAACTAATTGGAGAAACTCTGCAGACCTCCCTCCTTCAAACTACAGCTGTCTTATCCCGCGCGTGTGCACAGAACTTAAAAACATTCCCTTCAGTTTCCAAAATGTTTCTGAGCAGTTAAGACGCTCTTGTACATATATGATGTAAATATATTTAATATAATGTAAAATTGGAGCACTTATACGCAGCCTCCAAACGCGACTTAAAACATGTACATCTAGCCAAGAATTATATTATATTCAAAGGAAAATGAATCTTCTGTTTATTTTACACAATTGTCATTTTCTACTAATACTTATTATTCTTCCAATATAAGTGAATCAATGGATCAGATAAATATCGCTACAACACTTTGGATTACTACTGTGGGTATATTCAGCGCAAAAGGAAAATCTCAGGTAAGCTGAACAAACTTCTTTAACATATCAAAAGATGAAAATGTATATTAAATTTGAAGACTGATTTAACTATTTATAAAAATAAGAAAATTTATTACGCTACCGACGGTTCCCCTAACAGTTTCTACCAATTTCTTTTGAAAAATTATTATAGTTAAAAACTGTACGTCCTAAAGGTTTATCATATTTAAAAACCTTGACAATTTCTATGTCTTTATCTGGAAGCAATTCATTGTATTTATTCAATACATGACCTATATTAATACCACGTTTTTTATGTTCCATGTAGTCCATTACAAAATACATACGATTGGCCAATTTATTGTTGTTATTGCATCTCCTCAAATATTGCTCCAAATGTTGTGATCTAATCCTTAACCTCAAAATACCTAAAGCCAAATCAATATTGTAATTACTCTTATATAAATATAAAAAGTTTAACAAATCACCTATAAAACGTTTTTTCACATTAAATATAATAAATTTTATATTTCTTATTATACCATTAAAATCACTCTCAAGAATTGAGCATTTAATTTCATCTATACTATCATATCCTTTTCCAATTACCCCATGATCCATCTCTGTAATGAATCCATAACTCATGGGATGTTCGATACGTTCGTATATTGAAACATCCAATAATGTGTTTCTTAATTTTTTCATAACGTTAGTTCCATTGAACATAACATTTAACCCGTAAGGGTACACAGTACCACATTTAATCATCATATCATTTTCACATATCATTCTTTCCCTTTTGTTAGGAACTATCTTTAAAATCGTCAATTCCATATTTTCAATACCATGCTTTTTAAAATGTCTAATTTCAATCTCCTGTTCTTCTTTATTAGTTTTACAATTTCTGATGTCAGACTTATGGTTGTTAAACTGATTATTAATTGGGTCAGAAGTTTGACCTATATATGACATACCACATATCTTGCAACTAAGTTTATATACACTATTATATACCTTACATACCTTTAAATACCTGATGTCCTCAATAGTGTTATACTCTATTCCCACACTCAGGCAAACTTTACATCGTTTATCAGTACATTTCCTTAGTTTAACAAGGAGAGTGCCAAGCTTGGTAATCACAGATTTTGATTATTTTTATATATGTTGTTGGGTAGAAGCCCCTTAGTCTCAGGTTCAATGGATTTTATACAACGCTCCTTAGTTCTCGAGAAATGGGGGGTCTAATATTATAACACAACTTAAATACTTACTTTGTTAAGAAACGGCTGCGTTGATTGTAGCTCAGTTGGTATGGCGTCTGCTCGTTGTTCAGAGGTCCCGGGTTCGATGCCGGAACGCGCTACGTTTGTTTTTCTCATTTTTTTTTTTTAATAAATATACTTGTAATTATAATTTAATGATCTAAAAAAAATTGTTAAAATAATTAAATTTTAATTTAGCATTTTTGATTTTAAAACCATTATTAAATATTTCTCATCATTTAAAGAGCTTTAAAAAATTGGATCTATTATTGACTAGTAAAAATTAAAAAATCGTTAAAAAATCAGCATATTAACTATCGAATTATAGAATTATTCTCCCATCGCAATAGAAAACGAGGATGTTTCAGATGCTAGATTATTTGTTAAAAATTCATTGTTTTACAATAAAATTTTAAGTACTTCAACGCATTTGTGACATTACTTTTCCGATTTTCATTGAATACCAACACTTCAGATTGATCTTGTAAACTACAGCTTGCTTCTTCCATTTTTATACAATTATGAGCTGTTATAGAATGATACGCACTTGTGCGATAAAGATTGAAAACAAAAACCACTTAACTGCATCAAACTAAAAAAAAGAAATAACCAAAGCCTTTAGTGGCGCCCTCTGGTTACAATAAAATAAAACATAAATATGTTGTAATTTATTTTCTTATGCTAATGTTTAATATAATTATGCTTCTTACTTTAAAAACAGAGTAGTATTATCATCGCATTAACTTCCCTTGTTAAGGCAATTTATAAATGATGTTTCTTTACAATCACGAATTGACATAATTGTTCAATATCGTTGCATTGATAAAAATTGCATTTTAAAAGTGATTTTTAAAAAAATCAAAAATGCTCAAATAAAATGTAATTATATTAACAAAAATTTTATTGAGATAATTAAATTATAGTTACAAGTATATTTTTTAAAAAAAGAAGAAAAACAAACGTAGCGCGTTCAGGCATCGAACCCAGGCCCTCGGAACAACGAGCAGACGCCATACCAACTGAGCTACAACCGACACAGTTATTTCGTTACAAAGTAAGTATTTAAGTTATGTTATAATATTAGACCCCCCATTTCTCAAGAACTAAGGAGCGTTGTATAAAATCCATTGAACCTGATACTAATGGGCTTCTACCCTACAACATATATAAAAATAATCAAAATCTGTGATTACCAAACTTGGCACTCTCCTTGTAAGATTACTGAAACTTATCTCCTTTTTTAAGTTTGTGTTATAGAACGTTCTAGTTTTATATTTTACCTCAATATCCTTACCATCACCACCATCGTAAACGTCATTAATTAAAACACTATTATAAATATATCTGGTGTTATACCTGATCGAATATCTTTTCCGTATACCTTCAACCTCCCCTCTTTCCAAACAAATATCAAACTCACAATTTTTTTCATATTTTTTTCCACAATTTTTATTATTTTTATAAAATTTTTTATTTTTCTCAATAACTAAACTGGACAAACACTTTTTACAACTACCATCATCAACACCTTTCCTTCCGTGGCCGTTTCCGCTATATATATATATATATATATTACAAAATTTAAATTTTTTCCGCAATTATTCTATAAAATTTGTCCATTCAATAATATTCGGTATATAACCCAGCTTATTAAAGTAATTCTCATTCTTAAAATAGCCTTTTACTATCCATATGTAAAGCCAATTATTCCTAATCCACTTAATAATATTTATTCGAATGTAGTTATTCTAAAAATGGCGATAGCTTTTTTAATTTATTCTTTAAATAGAACATCTTTATTTTAATCCATTATTAAAATTCATTAGTATTATTCCCGTGTGGTCAAATTGCTATAACTTCTTTATTTAAATGCTAAAATATCGTATCTCTTAAAATATTCCGCTCAAAAAACCTTATTTCATAAAGTTATCCTATTATTAAATATCAAATGTCTATTAAAATATTTCCGAAAAACTTTAATTCTTTCTTTTTTTTTTCCCCTTTTATAAAGATTCATTTTCTTTTCTTCTTATTATTTTTATTACGTATTAAATTCGAAGTTTAGCTACAGCCTCAAAAACAGATAAGCTCGTTTGTTGATATGACAGGCATCTGGTACGAGATTATGGAATATTCTGGTAGGGCGTAGAAAGTTTTTGCATTTTACAACAAAATAAATCCGCCGGAAATATTGATAAAGTTCCAAAAGAGACCTTTTGATTCGATAGAAGTGGGTCACGTGACGTATTCTGTATTATTACGCAAGCTAGTTTAAAAACACGATCATCCTGATTCGGGGAGGATTTTTTTCGACGCTGGTGTTTGCTAAAAGAATCGGGACGGATTCTAGAAAATAATGGAACGTTGTATTTTTTTTTCGTTTAGCGTTGGCTAATGAGCATTTTCCCTGAAGAGATGTCTTAAAACTGGAAATAAAAGGTTCTTCGACAAAAATATGGACTGACATTTCTTGTTGTTGATGATACCACCCGGCCGCCTGATGCGAACTAAAAGGGAAACCAATAACATAGATAACCCTATTTATCACGAGCACGACTGCCTTCTTCCCGGATTTGAACTTGGAAACACGACATTAATATAATAAGTCGGACAGGATGCTGGTGATCAACAGAAAATTTGTGTAGTTAAACGTGAAATTTGCCGATTAGAAGAATATGTTACGAGGACGTCTACGCCATTACAGCACGTTTACGTCTGGTGTTTTGTTATTTTGTAGTTTTATAATAGATTAAAAATGATCAAGCCTAAAAGAGAAAAAAAGAGGAAAAGTTGGCCTAAGTGAAGTTGTTGCTAGAGAATATACTATTCATCTTCATAAGCGTCTTCATGGTGTTGGTTTTAAAGGATTGCGAAAAAGCAGAACTTTTGTGTTATCAAGAAAATTAAAGATTTTTAGATGTGTGAGACTTTCCTGTGAAATATGCTCAAGAGTAACTGTAAGTTGGTATTTTTATTTATTGGTATCTTTATATGTTGATATTTATTAGTTTATGTTATATTTAAAATGTTTTATTTATTTAATAGTCTACCTTGAAATTTAAAGGTTTTATATACTATGTTATACTGATTAAAATTTTGTTTTTAAAATTTATTTCTGTTGCAAATATTTAAGTGTTGTTAAGGTTAATTAATTTATTTGATGATTTCGTGTGATACGTCATTGTAATATTATAGACAGTGGTATAATTTATATTTTCCTGTTTTAAGAACAGATATTCTTAAAAAAAAATATATATATATATATATATATATTATTTTAAATATGTTACTGAGATCTGATCTGTATTTTATAAAAAGACAGCTTTTTTCCTAAGGGAACATTCCTGGCACCATGCCAAACCTAAGCTACAAAACAGCTATTATGAGGGAAAAAAAAAATCTGTATGTTGAATAATAAGTGACTGGTGGTTTGAATTGTAGTAAATTAATGAGCCACTGAAATATTATTTATGATGTAAATATGTAAATAGAGTGTTAGTATTTTATTGTTTATTTAAACTGTGAATATATAAAATTAAATTTAGTATGTTATTGTTTATTTTCATTTAATGTAGCCTGTAATGTAGTATTTAATGTAGTAGTAATATGATGCATTTACCAACTTGCTAAAATATTTAATATAGAAAATTTGAAAATTTTTGATGGTGTTATAATATTAATAAAGTGTTTAAATAAAATGCTAGGTCAGGTAGCAATTAGATTACTGGAACATGTAGACATTTAGCACTATGTTAACCTAGCTGAATTGCTCTATTAGGTAATTTGAATTTTAATAATCTTAAGCTCACCAATGGGGAATTTTTTTTACACCTCATTTGTCCATAGCTTAGGTAAAAATAAGTTCATTATTTACCAAGTCCTCAGCAGTAATAAATTTACTAGAATTGAATACTCAGAATAATTATGATGTGATGATAGAATTAATACGTGATGACGATCAATATGAAGATAAAGTCATGTTTTCCTTGATGACAAATAATAAAAAATATTTAGAAGAGAAATTGGAAAATGTAGGTAAGTTGCATTCAAAAAATTCATAGGGTATGTAATAAAATTTTGTTGATGATGTTGCTCTTCTTGTTCTTTTTGCTGATGATACAATTGTTATTATTATTATTACTATGATAAAAAAATTTATTCTAAGGTAGTTAATGCAACATATTAAATTTAAATTTAGCAAAAATAATAAATAAAATTTAGGAGATTTTTATGTATTTTATTGAATAAATGTTCTGGTTAATGCTTAATTTGGATTCACAAATTCTTATAATTCTTAAAAATTCAATAGGAAAGGTTTGAATTCAGTTATGTTTCTGTCAGAAGGGTATACATGGTCTTAATTTGGAGACATGGAACAATTCGCAACCTATTTTTCACCAGATAACTTCAGACTATTTCATGAGCAACCCAAACAACAATCAAAATCACCACAGACATCACAATCACCATCACAAAATCAAACTAAAGTAAAAACAATAGAATAAATTTTAATTCTTTAAATATCTCTTATTACTCTAGTTTCAACATTATCAGGTATGTCTTTGGTGTACAACAGAGATATTACCCATTTTTGAAAGTTTAATATTTTGAAATTTAAAATAAATGTCACAGCTTTTATTTCAACATTGTGGTTATATTTTAGCCTGATCAACTAAAATATTTACTTGTTTTTGAGAGTTTTTGAGGTTGAGTAGACACCTTATGCAGGCATAAGATGTGTATTTTGATTTTAGGAATTGTCAAATTGATGTTGAAAAATGAAATTAAATGTTTTAATTCTATATCAAAATAAACTATTTTTACTTTATTTACTTTTTCTTAAACCAATTGTTTCAAAAATTTAATATTATGTTATTTACTTCAATAGATAATCAAATAGTAACCGTTTATAAATATTTCTATAATTATACAAACATATAAATGATTGGATAGTGATGATGTGATTTTACAGTGATTGTTTTGGTGTGACAATAGAAAATTAAGTATCTAAACTAATTGCCTTTGTATTCCATTTCTCAGCTAAAATTAACATCTTTTATTTGTTATTTATTGTCTTTATTTATTCTAAGTTTGCCAAAAAAAAAAAAAAAAAAAAAAAAAACTCTCTGCATTTAGGATATGAATACTTATAACTTAACAGTATAATTTTGTAAAAGGGTATCAGAGGAAAAAATTATTGTAAGGAACTAATGGTTGAGAGTTCAATTTCTAAATATTTAGATTTAAATTTATTTGGATTTTGAAATTATTATATATATTTTTTTTTATACTTTCGACTGGCAAAAATACTTTCTTATATAATTAAAAAATAAGAAATTTATTTATTTGCTATGTAATTATTTTATCCTCAACCAATATTTTTCCTAACAATAAATAAACAAACTGTGATATTTTCTTAAATTATACTGATGTTATTATATTATTATTTCTACTATTGAATTATATTATGAATTACTACATATGTTGAGAAGTATTAGTTATATTGAAAGTTATTATTGTTATGTTTATGAATTGAATTTTATTATAGCATTTATTTATATTATTGAAGAGTTATATTATTTATTAGTGAAAAAATGTTTGACAAATATTAGTTAAAGATGGTGGGATCCCAACAGAAATATAACAAATCCCACAGGAATATAACAAAGATAACATATTCCAAGTACAATAAACGACCAAGAGATAATTTGACTTGTTTATTATGTGAGAAAATTAATGTGATACTTAAGAGAAGATGTTGTGACAAGTGCTAGCATTATAAGGTCATTATAAAGTATTGGTAAGAATGACTACAGTTTTAAAATTTTGATGGAGTAATGTCTTTATTTTCAGCCTTTACATAAAAACTGTATTTTTAAGAAAGGGACTGCAGTAACCATTTTTTTTTAAAAACAAAATGAGGACTTATCACGATCCAAGAAAGAGACTGAAATAAAACAGTTGGATCTAATGAACTCAAATTTGAATTAAGTCGAATTTTTTTTTAAAAACTTTGTTTTAACAATTTGCTAGTGACTACTTATTCTAAATCTTGTGAACTTGGTAAAAGCAAAATTCTGTTACTATTATTATCCTGTTTTTCCTGTTTATTAATATTTATTATTTATTGTTATTGTATTTTTCTTGTGCACTTACAAATGGTAAGTGAGATTGTAACCATTTCTTGTATTATTTTACAGGGGAAATGCTCGTAGCTTTATTTTTATTTATCTATTAATTTTAATTGATTACTATTATTTTATTTTTGTTTTTGTTTTTGTCTTCCAGTTCTTCAGAAATTCCCCATCTCCTTGCTGGCAGTCTCTAAATTTATACTAGTCAAAATTCAAATTTCTAAAGTATTAAATTTATATTGTCTGAATTTATAGTTACTTAACTATTAACTTCATCCAAAATCTTTAGGGAGGGGGGATAATATTACAAAATTTAAATTTTTTCCGCAATTATTCTATAAAATTTGTCCATTCAATAATATTCGGTATATAACCCAGCTTATTAAAATAATTCTCATTCTTAAAATAGCCTTTTACTATCCATATGTAAAACCAATTATTCCTAATCCACTTAATAATATTTATTCGAATGTAGTTATTCTAAAAATGGCGATAGCTTTTTTAATTTATTTTTTAAATAGAACATCTTTATTTTAATCCATTATTAAAATTCATTAGTATTATTCCCGTGTGGTCAAATTGCTATAACTTCTTTATTTAAATGCTAAAATATCGTATCTCTTAAAATATTCCGCTCAAAAAACCTTATTTCATAAAGTTATCCTATTATTAAATATCAAATGTCTATTAAAATATTTCCGAAAAACTTTAATTCTTTCTTTTTTTTTCCCCCTTTTATAAAGATTCATTTTCTTTTCTTCTTATTATTTTTATTATGTATTAAATTCGAAGTTTAGCTACAGCCTCAAAAACAGATAAGCTCGTTTGTTGATATGACAGGCATCTGGTACGAGATTATGGAATATTCTGGTAGGGCGTAGAAAGTTTTTGCATTTTACAACAAAATAAATCCGCCGGAAATATTGATAAAGTTCCAAAAGAGACCTTTTGATTCGATAGAAGTGGGTCACGTGACGTATTCTGTATTATTACGCAAGCTAGTTTAAAAACACGATCATCCTGATTCGGGGAGGATTTTTTTCGACGCTGGTGTTTGCTAAAAGAATCGGGACGGATTCTAGAAAATAATGGAACGTTGTATTTTTTTTTCGTTTAGCGTTGGCTAATGAGCATTTTCCCTGAAGAGATGTCTTAAAACTGGAAATAAAAGGTTCTTCGACAAAAATATGGACTGACATTTCTTGTTGTTGATGATACCACCCGGCCGCCTGATGCGAACTAAAAGGGAAACCAATAACATAGATAACCCTATTTATCACGAGCACGACTGCCTTCTTCCCGGATTTGAACTTGGAAACACGACATATATATATATATATATATATATATATATATCTGTATATATCTGTATATATCTGTTTGTAGTTTTTGTTTAAAGTTTTGTTAGTTCGAATTTTTATGGTTATTTGTTTGTTTTCTCTGCCGTTTCAGTAGATTTGGGATTGAAAGTATGGTATGTGGTTTTCGCATTATATATATATATATATATATATATATATATATATATATATATAAACCTTATAATAAACGTTAAGTAAATTGAGATATATTGCAGTAATTCTAGCGTATGGAAATGGCATAGATCTGGGGGAAAATCCGTTCTGTCAGTTCTTTCGCATACAAAAATATTTATAAAAGTGGTATAACAAAAATGTTAAATTTATTTTTCAATTTTCAGAATTGATATACTACATATATTATAAAAGCCTGCAGGTCGCCAAGCAGTTTTCACATACTGTACCTCACTCCGAGTTCTTTGGAAACATTATGAGTGGTGATAGATTTTTACACGGGACTCGGAGTATGCACTTCTATATCGCTTCTTTTTATGTGATATCACTTCTTTTTGTGACTGACGTTTTAGGTTTGTGGCTTGGCGGGATCATTTACAACGAGTTGTTTTTGATGAGATTTTTATTTATGCAGACGTCTTTTGGCTAATACCGATGAAATTGTTTCTTTTATATTTTATTTTATTTGTTAAACGCGGCCCGTTACTATAGCAACGTAGTTGTTTTTTCTTTTGCCTTCTTTTTACGTTTCATTATCTCACGAGAAGAGGTTAAAATTTTATGGGAAAAAATTGGCATCTGCTTTTGTTGTGTAGCCAAAAAGAATGTTTTGTTATCAGTAGCTACAAATGTGATTTAAAAGAATTCCGTCTAATTTTCCAGAAAAAGAATGACGGGCATTGAATAAAGTGCACATAGAAGATATATTTTAGGATAATCTTTTATTGTGTATAGTACGATGATCCGAATCAAGGTAAAATTAATCTATAATGTTATAAATATGTAAATAACGGTCTATATCAACATCTCGTCGAATGTCCCATATCTATCATTTATAAGTGTGTAAATAAATTTTGTGATAATGAAAAGGCTTGAATATTAAAATACTTCGAGCCCATCATAGTGTTTGATAAGATGCAAACAGTATATAACTTCTAATTCCTTACTATGACATGGATTAAACAATCGCCCATCCAAAACGACACATTTTGAATATTTCAAAGTCAACTATCATACAATGTTAGATTTTAAATATAATTATAAAAATTGGTAAATTAACATGTGTGTTTAGTGCAGAAGGTATTGTATACATTTAAATGTTTTTTTTTGTTTCTTTTAAGTTTCTCCAGCTAAATTGAACTGCTTAAAATCAATTAAAAAACAATTGCAAAACTCTATAAAAGCCATATTTTTCTTAAAGAGGATAGTTTGGGGTGGGGGATTACTGGGATAGAGTGGTATTTTTATTTTAAAAGATGTATGAATAATTGCGATGGAGATGTTTTTTAGATGCACAGTTAAAATTATAGATACTGCCGTACAAACGTTAAGCGAAATAAAGCAAGTATAAAGCACCTAATTGCATAAAAAATAAACAAATATTTTTACACTGTAAAAATATGTTTATTTTTATAAACCATACCAAGACCTTTTTATCATAGTATCAGACCTCACAATCAGCAAGTTTCCTTTGACCGCTATACACGTGGTTAAAAACCACATGGTTGTCCTGTTACTAGCACCATCAATCGTCAGTAATAGGAGTATTTACGACACGAAATAACACGAAATTTTTTCTCAGCTCCATTTGTTCTATGCATTTGTTTATGAATTAGTATCGGTAGTATCCACCAGGCGGCGATACTTTCCGGAGAAAGTCAATTAATAAGTTGGCAATTACCGCGGACATTTTCTCCCATAGACTTTCTGCGGATTGTCATGTCTGATAATTGAGTCTTGAGTCATACATTATTGCGATTAAAAAATGAAAAACAAATAATTTGCGAATGTGAAATGTGTATTTTGTAGGAGAGGTGTAAAAAAGAAATATCTCCTAAAATGAGGTTTTTTTTTAATTAGAAACTCCCCGAACAAGAAAAAAAAATAATGTCCATAAATCATTGTTACTAAATTCGACAGATTTTCGTCAGACGAATAGAATAGTCTTTAAAGAAAAACCTTTATGATAGCATTTACTATAAGAGGTAGGATAATCTTTTAATGCCACCAGATAAATCTCGGGAACACTTTAATGGATAAATCAAATTGAAACTTAATGCTTGAGAAAACAAACACAGTGTTAGAATCTCAATCACATAATACTATTCCAGATATAATCATTGAAAATGTCAACAGGAAAATCAGAGAATTCTGCATAAATGTGTACTGCGTTTTGTAGGTAAACACATAAACTGAAGGTAAAAGCTAAGCCGCACAATAGAAAATGTTATGTTTGATGTATGACTAAAATCCCAGTTCAGAATAAAATAATCTCCTAGTTTCTAAGAATAACGTGAGTTCAGGGAATTTTTCAAAGAAAATACAAATCTTTTATTTTTATATAAAAACACGCCTTAGTAATCGCACGATTACATAAGGCGAGTTTTTATATAAGGAGATACTGGTATTTACATTGAAAATTCTCTGAGCTTGTGTTTACACTCTGTGGACATTTTTCTCGTTGGATTAATATAGATACAAATTCAGAACCTGCGAAATATATTTAATACAGGATATGTAGTAATGTGTTGATTAGCATGCACCCGTTTATTTGATATCTGATATACTTTTTAGTATGTTCGTCACTACAAAAATCCTCCAGTTTCCACAAATAACCAGGGTTTTCTGGATTAGAGAATTTTTCAAAGAAAATACCAGTATTTTCTTATAGAAAAATATGCCTTATGTAACTGCACGATTACATAAGGTGAAAAACCATAGGATTTATAAAACGAAACTACTTGCAAAATGTCATCACCACCACCGGGGTACATGCCGTTTAAACACAATATATATAGTCAGTTCATTTATTATGTCACGCCACACATTTGCCGAAAAATTTACAGAAAGCAAGATGCCAAAAAGAAAATGTCAGAAGAAAATCTATCCGCATGCAGCTGTACACAGAAGCTTGCGTAAAATGCGAAGTGCCTGACTAAATGAGGGAGAGAAAAACGGCAATGTGTGGATGTAAAGGATTTTGCTCACAAATCGGGAAAAGTATTCACAGAATAATTAAAAATAAGTGAAGTCATTTTAACTTGCGAAAAACTGTTATACCTGCCTGACATTTAACGCTACATTATGTAAATGCATCGCGCTTACGAGTAAAAATATATAGCATATTTTGGTATGTGTCATACATAGTAAAAGCTTCAGTAGTCAACCTTATAGTCAAATGTAAATAATTGATTACGTATCGTTTTCAACTCAACAAAAACGGCTGATTATTCTATAAAAATATCCATGTTTCTTTGCTGATGGCTTTTGACTTATAAAATGTGGATGAACATTGGAAAATTATAACACATTATTTTCAACGATATATTAGCTCTACTTAAAGTATTACATCTTCTTGTGGCTGGCTTCTGTGGAACATAGGAGACTTATCCATGATACTTAAAATACGGTAAACGATTAAAGCGAATAGCTATTTTATATCAATGAAGCAGACGATTTTCTCTAGACACTCTGGTAGATAAAATGTTGATGATTGCATAACACAAAACATTTAAAACTCAGTGGAGAATGAATGTCTTGAAAGTTTTCCATGGATATTTATTTCATAAAATTATCTATGCTTATTTCTTTTCTAAGGAATAAGTTAATAAAATTGAGGAAATGTCGTTACTCCAATACTCTGAGAGCAGTTATTTGTCCTCGTTTCAACTTTTAGGATCCCCCACATCTGACAAATTTCCCTTTAAAAAAATCTATAAATCACTTATTTTTTTTATATAATGGCTCTCATAAAGATTTTAATATATTTATAATTAATGTTTGCTTCTAAATTTTAATTCGGAAAAAAAATGTTTATTCATCTGTAGAATTTATGAACTTCTTTGGATTTCCTGTAATACTGAATCTGTAGTTAACTGATTTTTACTCCAGATTGCAGTTAAGTGTTGTTACTACATTTCGAATAGTTTGACTTTGAAATTATATTGATACTACAATTTTACATTTTTGGGTTAATGAAACGTGTAAATGAACACAAAATTTTTATTATAGTTTTGTTTTTTGTTTTCGAGAGCAATAAGCAGACTGTTAAAAGTAACAGGATGAAATATATTTGAATTTTATACACTAAGTTTTATGGATTAAAATATATTTTTAAAATGTTTATCATGTAAATTAAAAACAAGAAAATTGGTTCATTGGATATTAATATTATTTATCTCAAAAATTATTTTCTTTAGTTTACTTTATTGTGTTATCTAATATCAATAAAAGTTTTCATTTTAACAGTATGTATTTTATTATTTATTTTACATTCTTTCACTTATTTTCGAAAGAAGATCTTTGGTTGGAGTTTTTGTTATGCATTACATATTCCTCGTAAAAAGGTTATATCATAATTTTGCAGATCATTATTGCATAAAAGAATTTTTTAGAAACATTTCTTTGCTACGCCTTCCAGTGATTTATTTTAACAGGAATCAGGGTTACTAAATAAGGACGATCTTACTACGACAATTTATTGTAGCTTTCTTTTATGTCGAGAATCTTTTATATATTATCATAGTTCCACAGTCCTAAACGTATTCAATATGGTACCCTACTTTACGAAAGGGTTTTAATTAAACAAAACAACAATTTTGTCAACAAAAATGCCTATCTGTATTTGAATATACTTTTTGAATTCTTTCCAGTATCAAGTATGCTGTTTAAACTATTCCGGAAGATTACAGAGATAAAAAATTTATTAGTTTTTTGTAAGACGTTTTCTGTAATTATATGGAAATAATTGACACATGCGTAATAAAAAATGACAAAAGTTTAGGTAAAACAACACCAATTTCTTTTCGTAATGTCAATTTTATGACACAGACACATGACATTTTTATGCATAGCATATCTTGACAGACAAACAATTAAAAAAAAGTTTCACAACAAACTGCTTTTTGTAGTTATATCTTTTAATGAAGTTATCTCAGCGTTAAGTCAATTTAACATTAAAAAAAACTTTGTTATTATAGTTTCGTGGAAAAAAAATTATATTTAACGTGCATAATAAAAGTTTCCAAAAAGCTTTCAAAATGTAATTAGCATTTTTTTTCTTCATCATTTTAATACGAAGAATAAATTATATAAGAAATTTTTATGAAAATATTTCAAATAAAGGGAATTAATTCAGCTAGTGAGTTACTCAGCTGAGCGTGGTCTACATGTTTACACCAATTTAGTAATTCAAATCCCTGTGATTTCAGTATTATGTTTTTCTCTATGATTTCAATCTACACCCAAAGAAAAGTTTTGTTGAATCAACAAAAATTTGGTTTCCCCAACAAAACTTTCCGTTTAAATATGGGTCAATGGAAAATTTGTCAATGGAAAATTTTGAATCAACAAGAAACATATTGTTTTTTTATTTTTTTTTTTATTATTTTTTTTTTTTTTTTTTTTTTTTTTTTTTTTTTGCAATTTCAACAAAAATTTTGTATCGTCAACAAAAAAATGTTCTGTTAATTCAAGTAAAAATGTTTCAATTTTACTTGAATTAACAAAATTCTGTTGTTGAAAGTTTTCTCAAAATAAATATAATCATCTGTTACTTTAAGAGTTCTTTTCAGATTCGGCAACAAAAACTTTTGTTTAAAGAACAATTTTTTGTGTAATTTTAAGAATTTTCTTTGTTTTATCAACAAAAGGTTACATAAACAATTATAATATTTACTTTAAAATTATTTTTTGTATTAGAACCAATCTAAACTTAACTATTTTTTTAGATAATTTTAATTCATTTTCAGCAGTGAATTACGCCTGTAATCCTTGAATAGCAACAGGCGATTTTTTATCCTGCTTTTTTCAAGCGCAAACCTACAGATTGAACAATGTCCCAACCTGGGAATCGAAATCGGGTTCTCAGAATAACGATCTGAGGCTCTAACCACTGTGCCAGAATTAACGATACCCAAACTCGAAATTTCTCACTCTGATATATGTCGGACCGGCTGCAACCGCAGCACAAGATGGAAAAGTCATCATTAGCACAGGACCCGCTTAAAACATAAAAGTAGGGGAAGCCCGACGTTACTCTGGGGCCCCCCTCTACCAATTGCTTTGTTATTTACTAAATCCATTTTTGGTATGCTGCAACAATTTGAAATTTTACCATCAAAATTTCGAGTAAACAACAATTTAGAAAGAGCGAACTACTTAGATAAAAAGTTCGTAAGGAAGAATTGCATTTTTTACCCTGATTGATTTTTTTTTTTTTTTTTTTTTGGTAAAAAAGTAATTTTGAAAAGTAAATTTGGGGGGCACCTTTGTATTTCTTTGGGTAAGAAAGGTCTTCCCGGGACTATTCGGTAAACAGTCCCTGTCGTATGCTGGGGCCCCAGAGCGCTATTCTGAGGCCCCGGGTACGATTCTCGGTTTGGAATATTTTTCATTCTGTCGGCTTATGCTTGAAAAAAAAGCAGGATAAAAATTCACTGGTTATTATTTAAGAATAACAGGCGTAAATCACTGCTGAAAATGATTTGAAAATTAATCCGTGTATTAGTTCTTGAGATTTAGTTATAGTGAAAATCATGAAAAAAATAGCATAGCAGCGCCACCGGTTGGGCTATTTACACCAAAACGTAATCAGCTTCTATTTAAGTCAAGGTCTAACTCAATCTGTATTTTGATGTAAATCAGTGCAATTAGTTCTTTGGAAATCGCGAATCTATTGCAGAATTCGCGAAAATTGCAACATAGCAGTGCCACCTGTTGCGCGATTTACACCAAAAAATAATCAGAAAGAATTTATAATAGGAAGTAACTGAATATAAAGTTTTATTAAATTCCGTGCATTAGTTCTTGAGATAGAGCGCCCATAAAATTTTTGTCCCATACAGACAGATAGAGTCATTGACAGTCATTTTCTAAAAACATTCAAATCGTGTTCAGGACCTTCTAAAATCAGTCGGAAACCGGAAGTCGAAAATTTTTATGATTGCAAAACTTTCTTCTTGTAAAGATAGAAGAAAATAATAAATGGGACTGGGGGATTTTTGAAACTACCTTTGTCCGTCCCAATGAAAAAAAGTTTTAATTAACCCAAAATTATGTTAATCCTTTAATTATATAGCTATATAAGTCAAATAAGTCGAGTTACGTGAGAGAGTTATGGCTACTACACAACAATTAAAATTTTGCAAAAACAACAAAATTTTGCTGGAATTACGAATTTATTATAAAATTCAAAAACACAGATTTTGTTAATTCAAGTAAAATTGATGAAATTTTGTTAAAATTTTGTAAGAGTGTTAACAATATTTTTTTGTCCAAGCAACAAAACCAAATTTTTTACTTCATTTAAAAATTTTGCTAAAACAACCAAAATGTACTCAACAAAACATGTTTTGTTGTTTTAATCAATTCCCTTTTTCTGAGTGTACCTCACATCTATTATTAATAGATCAATTCCCTATATCTATCCTTATATCTATTTAGGGGTATATTTTTCCAGCATACTTTCGCCGATATCTCTGAAAATATAACACCTAAAATTTAAAAAAATATATATTTTTAAATTCGATGTTATGAGATCTTTCGAACAATACCGTACACGATATACAAAAATAATTTTTTTTTTCAAGTAACTTAATTAATATTTCGGCTAATTACAGGCAATACATAAAAACATTTAAAAGCACATTCAAGTCCTTTTAAAAATTCCAAAACGTTTTCAACCGAAACTCGGTCATCATCAGTGGAAAAACTAAATTGTTGAGTTGAGTTGTTATCTCTTTGCGTTTTCTTGCTTGCCCGGAAGTAAAATAGTTTATTCCGGGCAAGCAAGAAAACGCAAAGAGATAACAACTCAACTCAACAATTTAGTTTTTCCACTGATGATGACCGAGTTTCGGTTGAAAACGTTTTGGAATTTTTAAAAGGACTTTAATGTGCATTTAAATGTTTTTGTGTATGTTTTTACGCACCTTCAAGCAATATATTTACATTTAGTTGTATCTTAATGAATTTTAGATATATCTGAATATCTAATACCTAAAATTAAAACAAATGTATGTTTGAGTTCGATATTAGTTGATTTTTCACAGGATACCCCGAACAATATACAAAAAGAAAACTTTTTGTTTTCAAGTAACTTAATTAGCCCCCTAAATTTTTCCTACAGATATTTTTGAATGGCAAATAATCTGAAAATATGTGGGTAGAAAGGCTTTATAACTTTCCACGTCCCATAGTTTACGAGAAAAAGCGCTCTGACAGACGAACAGACAATTCAATTCAATTCAATTCAACCAAGCAGGGAGGCCTACCTTATGGCTTAAGCTCTACAAGCCCTGCTCGGCAAGTTTATTTTAAAAAAAATACAAATTACAAATGAGGCCATTAGGCTGTTGCATAATCACCATAATTACATTACAATAGGTTCACATTTGGCTGAGTTTTTGTAAGTTCATAAGAGTTTATGATTTAGAGTTCTCATTGGATGGTGTTGGTTACATTATTGTTTAAGTCCTATTTACACTTTTGATTGTCATGAACAAGAAAGTTCATCAGAGTTTATGATTTAAAGTGTTCACAATGAATGGTGGTAGTCAGATGATATATTAAATCTTATAATGGTTCCGTTTTTAGTTTTTAAGTACGGCACCCTAAAAAATTAAAAAATTAAGTTTCTTTCGCTGCCATTGATTTTCGGAAGCGTTTTCGGGTAGTTTATATAGTGTACTAATCAGTTTTCTCAAGCTGGAATATCGGATTTTAGTATGCTATCAATTCTCAATTTAACTTTCTCAGCTGCGTAACGAAATTTTTACATGCGAGAGTAACAAAAGAAAATTAATTTAATGTCAATGTTAATGTTGTTAATTCATCATTTTTGTCTGTAAAACATGTTTAATGAACATGAAAATGTATACTTTGGATTTAATTATTAACATCCCCAAAACATACATTTCAGGTTGAGAAAACTGATTAATACACGATAAATACGAAACGTTTCCGAGCAATGGGGGCAGCAAAAGAAGCACTGTTTGTAAATACTTCTTTAAACCTCAAAAATAGGTTAGTTTCTGAAGTTTATAAAGATAAAAGACGCTTTTTGGAATCGTGGATACTTTTAAAGACGTTATTGTATATTTTCGGTTGTGGTTATAATTTATTTTCCTCTAATTGAAATATTTGAGTTTTTTACGTTGTATCAAACATGTAAAACAATATCAGTGCGTTTTAATTCATTTTTATGATATAGACACATATCTTTTTTATTCATAGGAAATTTTAAACAAATAGTTAAAACAAAATTAGAATAACATGTTATTTGTTGCTATTGTACAATGATTTTGATTTATCATCGCAGTGATTGAACGTAACATCTAAATATTTTATTATTATTTTCTCGGAAAAATGTATACTTAATCAATAAAGTAAAAATATGCATAAAGTTCTAATGAATTGATTAATATTTCAAGAAACATTTCTCTTTTCTTTCAGTGTAAAAATATCTTAGTATTTATTTATTTAATTAATTTAAATATGCTAATTAATATGTTTCATGTATCCATATGGTAGATTTCGAAAAAGGGATTAGTTGAAGAAATATGATAATATTTTACTTTATTAAGGGCAGTTAATTTGATAAAATAGCAATTTTTGTAGAACTACAGAGGTTTCTAAACATTCCATATAAAATAATATATTATGTCAAAAAAATATTTTTAATTAATTATCGTATTTTTAACACAATAATACAGATGGATACATTTAAAGAAACAGAAAAAAGTTTTAACGTTCAAATAAAACTATACTGTAAATTTATATTTTCCGCATGTTATGTACGTTTTTTTTCTATACGATTAGATGAATTTACTTATTTATGTAAAGAGATTGCCATTTCAAGAGCTTCCTACAAAGGGCGTTCCATAAAAACTGAGAGTAAAATCATGCAAAATCAAGAAATATATTTACATAAAAAAATACATCATTATTTTTCAAAATATCTTCTCTCAGATGATATGCAACGGTTACTTTTCAAAAAAAAAGTAGAAAAGCATTTTTATGGAAGCTGCTTCAAAGAACCCTGCACTGTTGAAATAAATAATCGTATTAAATTCTCTGCCACGGAGCTTCTACTTGAACGTCGGAAACAGCCAGAAATCGCATGGAGCGAGATCTGTATTTTAAGGAGGATGTGGCATGATTTTAATATTACATTTACTAAGATATTACTGAACACATGTAGCGACATGTGGGCGAGCATTATTGTGATGTAATGTCCAATTCTCTACTAGTTCATGACGCTTTCTCGATAAGTATTGTCACAAAAAGTTCAAAACTGAAACATAATATTCATCATTCACAGTAGTTTTTGGAGCCACAGTATGCTTCAAAACACTTTCTGGTCGGCCAGGCTCAGGAGCCAGTTCTGCAGACAAACGTCCTTTTTTGAAATCACCATGCCATCTAAAAATCGTAGACTCGCCAAAACATTTGACTTTGTAAGCTTCTTTCATTAACTAAACTGTTTCTGAAGCTGTTTTGACCAAACGATAGCAAAATTTTATGGCACAACCATTTCGCTTTTTAACTCTTAATCACTCACCTCCATTTCTGTAGGGCAAATAAAAACAGTTCTTTAAACAAGCACGAAATTAGAAAAATAACATCGTCTGCTTCGTTTATAATATTTATAAACGTACAGTTAACAGCTTGAAAAAAATTGTCTGCAGTTTTATTTTTTATTTTCGCGGTGTTGCCATTACGTAAAAAAATAACTTTTAGTTTTTATGGAATGCCCTTTGTAATTATACCTAGTATTCAATATTCGATCATATTAAAAAAAATAACAACAGTTAAATTTTTGTTATTACAACTAAAATTCAAATAGTTTTGAATCGTATTTTATTATAGCGCAATTTAAACTAAATACCACTTTAAGACTAGGAGAGACGCTGTATCCGAAGAGTTGTATCAGATTTTTTTAACACTATCTTGATTGTGTAAATGATTTTCTTTTTCCCGCTTGTTATTGAAAAACAGTTTATAAAATGTGTGGCAAGAAAAAATATTTTACATTGAAAAGAAATATAGAAATTGGAATAATGATCAAGTTTCAAAAGATTTGAGAGGTTTTTGATATTTGAAAGATTTATACAGTATATGAATCGGTAAGGAAATTATAGAAAAATACATGCAGAGCAATAAGATCTGATTTTGTTGTCTAGATTGCACAGCTATAATAAAAAACATATTATAAATTAACATAAATTTAGTAAAAAAATAGTAAAAATGTCCTCCTAAAATTTACTTCTTTTTAGTAAAAAAAAAAAAATACTTCTAAATAGAAATCGAACGTTGACTGAGTTCGATACACCGAATTTAAAATATGTATTTTTGTTGTTGTTGTTATTGAAAAACATTTTATAAAATTCTGCTCAAGAAAAATGGTTTTACATTGAAACGAAGTATAGAAAATGGAATAATGATCCAGTTGCGTAAGATTTTAGAGGTTTTAGATTTCTGAGAGATTTATACAATATATGTGTGAGCATGGAAATCGTAGTTTTTGCATACAAAGCAACAGAGTTTGATTTTGTTAAATCTAGATTTTACACCTATAATAAATAATATATTGTTATAAATTAACACAAATTTAGTAAAAAGTAGTAAAAATTTACTTCTAAATATTACCGAAAGTGCAACAAAGCAAAAAATTCAGAAGTCCATGTACTACGAAATGTATAAATTAATCTCAAGTTAAATATTTCATTCAATGAAATTTTATTACAGTACTGTATAGCACTTAATACAACTTTAAAAATACGCATAAAGCGGTATCCTTATGTGTTGTATCGAACATTGCTTGCGTGAATGTTTTTCAATTTAAAATATGTATACCTTCTTGTAATTGTAAAACAGTTTATAAAATTCTGTGACAAGAAAAAATATTTTACATTAAAAAGAAATATAGAAATTGGAATACTGATCCAGTTGCATAAGAATTTAGAGGTTTAAACTTTAAAGAGATTTATACCATATATGTGTGTGCAAGGAAATCGTAGTATTTCAAATTAAAGTGACATAATTTTATATTTTTTAAAGTCTATATATCTCCTAGACGTGATACTTAATGTATTATTATAATATTATATTATTATAAACTAAAGCTTTCAAAGAATCATGCATTAAACATATACTTCTAAGCATTATGAAACTGCGGTGATGAAAAAAATACAAAACTTTATGTCAAAAATAGCATTTATAATAAAGAACACAATTTCAAATGCAAAAGTAGTTTTGACTTCCTATAGGCATATTTAGTCACGTAAAATTTAAAGTGGTAAAATAGAAGAGCATTATAAATATTGAAGTACTAAAATCATATATAAAAATATTACAAAACGTAATATGAAAATGAATAAAAATATGTTAACACAAGTTTTATATAATACATGATACTTCAAGTGGGTATTGTGCATAATGACTGGACTGGTTAGAATTTATTTCTTGTTAACGATATTTATGGTTAATAAGTAAAAAGAAGATTTTTGTCCTTGGGTAGTTTAGCTTAGAAATATATTTTCTTCCTCAACAATTTTCACTATCAGGTTATAATTTATGTGCTTTTATAACAGAAATATGCTTTGAATGCATAATTCTAACTATATAGCACTGCTTTTATGTTTGTGTTGGATACATAAAATCTTTCTTCCCTCGAAAAATAGTATCATAAATTTCAGTTAATATCCCACTGGATTTTTATCTACTAGAAGATGTTTCTTTATTAGAAGGGATTTTGAACTTCTGGGACTGGTTTTATAGTAGAATAAAATGCAAAAAATTTCCATCAACGTTACAAGTTTCATGGTTATTGTACACTAAATATTATAATTCTGGTATAGAAAAAACGATTTTTAAAACCTTTCTGAAAACAGATGGCTTATTAAATTGAAATCATTGTAATCGTTATTTTCGTTTCTTTTCTTTAATCTCAAATGTGACACCATTCGATATGAGCATAGAATATTTTCTATAATATATATTCAAGATGAGGAAATGATTTGGTGCATCAATTTTCTTTTCTATTAAAATATTTAAATATTGATGAAATATTCCTGTTCCACATGTAGGGTTTGAGTAATGTGTTTCAAGTGCTCTTTGTTTTTTGTTTTTAGTTAAGTGAATCAAAAAAACTTAAAATACTAAATTGTCTAATTACACGCTCATAGGAGTTTTGTGAACAGGTAAAAATATTTCACAAATCAGCATTCATTTAAAGAACAAAATCATACTATATCAGCTCTTGTCGAACGGTTTACATATATAATTTCTGGATTGGTTTGGAGCGGGGTAAGGTCAGATACAAAACTATTTTTTGTTTTTGTGGAAACTGATGACAAAATCAATCTAAAGTATCACGAAGAACATATAATTATACAAACTGTAAAGCCTTGAGTGCAAATGAACTTCAACAACAACAAAACGTTCAACAAGAGTCTGCTCATTTTGTTCGTTAAATGATTGTACAACTCTAAACAACTTTTCGTCTATACACAAAACATTTTGTGCGTGTCATGAGACACAATTTTTTCTTGCGTTTACCTAACAAAAAAAAAGTGTTTTGGACACATATAAGTAAAGATGTGTATCATCATATATTGTCAATATTTAAATATCTAAATACAGAAAATTTGTAATTTTATAGACATCAAAATATTCTTCATACCCTGCATTTACATTTTGGTCGTGTTTTTCTTTTGTTGTTTTATCTGTATTATACTTATGTCTGACTTTCTTACTGTGATTCGAGGAGGTTTCCTACCAAAATATATTTTTTTAAGCATTGAAAAGGTAGTACCACACAATATCACCTTTATATGAGACTGTGTAAAAATTGTAAAATGTATTTAAAAAAAAAAAAAAAGATACCTGTATTTTTTTTTCAATTTCTTCAAACTATGTGAATCCAAAATTAAAACTCATTCCACCAAGTAGAATTTTGAGTTATATTTAAAAAAACTACCTGCATTGCATGTCGTAATTGCATTACAATATATTTTTTTTAATATAAAGGTTTTTACGTTCCAATTTACGTATTTTTGCAAATAGATGAAATAAAAAATTCTTATCAAGTCCTTTTAGGTAAAAGTAGAAATATAATTTGATTTAAATTCATTTATTAGAAGATAGCTCAATAAAAAGTATACCAATATGCATACACCAATTTTACACAATGCGGCTGATTTTGATTGGACAAATTATATATTTTTAAGGAAAACTTTTATGGAATTATTTACTATAAAAGGTAGGATAATCTTCTAATGCAATGAAATAAGTTACTTTGGATAATTTGAGATTTAATGCCTAAGAAAACAAACACAGTGTTATAATCTCAATTACATATAGTACTATTCCAGATGCAATTATTATAAGTGTTAATCGGGAAAGTGAGAAATTCCCAATAGTTTTATACGTAGGTTTTGTAGCTAAGCACATCGTATATTGGTAAATATTATTCAGCACTATAATATATATATATATATATATATATATATATATGTTATATAAAAAATTTATTTCGCAATATTCCTTTAAATTATTTTAAATTCTGACATATTCATTATTTCCTTATTTCTTATAATATTTATTCTTATTTAATATCCTTTTAAAAGTAATAACACGTATATTAATAATTATCTTATTCCAAATCTTAATCTAAAACTTTAAGCCCATTCGTAACTTCTATCAACTCTCCAATCTATAATATTCTGAGAGACGCTAGTTGTCATTTAGAATATTTTTAAAATTTTAATTCCATGCTTCGCTTCACGCTCTGGGTATTTTTACTTCAAAATCAACGCGCAGCTGGGATCGGGATTCTTTCTTGTTAAATCTTCTTCATCGCACGTCATTAGCTTAGCTTAATTTCGCCTTTCACTGATTGCCTCGTCCGCTCGTTACGTCGCTTCTGTAACTTTCCGTAAGTTTAACAAAACCCGCCTGCAGGCATTCGGAGAGCAGATTTTTGTCGTGTTTGGAAGTGCTGATCAAATAGTTATCTGGTGTTCTGCGACTTAGAATTTCACAACAGCCACTTAAGATCTATTAAATGATGTAGTGAGTTATCGTCAAGCCTGAGGGCTATAATTTTTTAACTGTATCCTGTGTGAATTGTCCCAGCATTTCTACTCTTCATGAATAAATGATTTATCTGTAAAAATAGTTGAGTATTATTGGAGAAATTCCAATTGGGTTCCTGTTTGCCTTCATTAAGTGCCATGACTTTCGAGTTACTGACCGCAATCGTTCACCACTTTTAACCCATCTCATGAGTTTTACTGCCAGTTCTCGTGAAAAATTAATCTTCGTAGAAATCTAACATATATATATATATATATACATTATGTTGTCTTGAATAGGTTGAATGACTGAAAAATTAATGCATTTTTTTTACAAGACTGATTCTTCGAATTATCTGTTTAGGATTGAGGGGACCAGAAAGTTTAAGAAATTGACTAATATTTGATAACTTATTAGGAATAGTGTAATTCATTTAGACTATTACTTCTTGTTGCATTTATTTCCTTATGTTTTATAAAAATAAAAAAAAATACATGCTTAAATGTAAAAAAAACAACAAAAAAACCGACGTTTTATTATTTTACGACAAAATTAATCTTGCAAAACAAGTTTTGAACGTTTTGAAGTCCAGGTTCTACATTTTTTAGTCTTCATTTCTTTCTTAAACTGCTTACTACGTTGTCTCTCGATTATACCTAAAAATATAATAAAAATATTTTTTTTAAAGACCATAAAAATTGATTATGCTTTCGTTATAACTTGAAAAAACAATTTGTATGTGTTTCATGTAACATCGAGAGACAACGTAGTAAGCAGTTTAAAGAAGAAGTCAAGACTCAAAAATATAGAACCTAGACTTCAAAATCGGGATAAAACTAGTTTACAAAATTAATTTTTTCGTACAATATTAAAACTTTAATTATTTTTTATTATAATTGAACAAATATTTTTATTTCTATAAAACATAAATAAATAAATAAATGAAAAAAATAAAAACAGTCTAAATAAATGACAGGTTTTTTAATTCGCGATCAAATTGCCATCAATTTTCGTCATTTTAAACCTTTTTAGTCCCCATGATACATATAGGTGAATGCAGAATTTGTACCATAATATTTTTCTGCGATATATATAAAAGTTATTAATATAACAGCATGGAATATATTTAAATTTTCTACATTAAACTTTATAAATTAAAATACACACTTTCAAATTGTTATCGTTCGTGTGAAAAGCAACAGCAATATTAGTTAATTAGATATTATTATTATTATTATTATTTACAATGAAGTATATCCACTTTTTTTTTGTTTATTCTGTTTTCTCTATCGGGTCATTCCATGGTAACTTACGTTACATTTAGAATAATTGACTTCATTAATTTTAGTAATATAACACTAAAAAATATTCAAAATGTAATGTTTATATGATTTGCTAATTAAACCTATACAAAGCTAAATTTGGATAAAAATTACTTAAATTTAGTACTGTTTCTTGAACGCTAAAAATTATATTTACTTTGGTAACTTACGTTTCTGACAAAAAGAACGTAAGTTACCATAATAAATATAATGGACAGTGTCCTAAAAATAGCACTAAAGGTAGGTAATTTTCATCCAAATTTTGCTTTGGATAGGTTTAATTAACAAATCATATCAACATTACATTTTCAATATTTTTTGGTGTTATATTATGAAAATTACTAAAGAAAATTATTACAAATGTAATGTAAGTTACCATGGAATGACCCTATCATTGTAATTTTTTTAATTTAACAGTATTCTTTTCTTTTTTTCATTTTACATTCTTCAATTTATTTTCGAAAAAGAACATTTGCCTCATATAGTTTTACTAATCTCATAATTGCATTTAATTCATTTATTACAAGCATTATATCTAGTTGCATTTTCTGCAGAAGGCGCAGTGTCCGATATTTTTTTATGTATTCGCCAGCATTGTTTTCACACTAGAAACTTCCAAGTAGCTTCCATTTGCACATGTTAAAGAAATCAACCACGAAGTTTATATTTTTAATGAAGTACTAGAATGTAATATCAAATATATAAAAAAAAATATAGGACCCTTTGCAACCACATGTTCTAGTGATTTATTTTAATTAAAATCATGATATACTGGAAAAGGACTTCTTGACTACTGTAATTTATTGCGATTACATTTTTATGTCATGCAAAAAGAAAATATCATATATTTTGATAATTATTTTGGTTAATACTAAAATTAATGTTTATTCTTCCTTTTACGAAATTTTCTAAATTAATTAAATAGGAACAAAAAAATACTTATCTGTTTTTTAATATGTATTTTGAATTCTTCCCAATATCAAGAATGTTGTTTAACATATTCTAGGATGTGGTCTAAGAAGTTTATTAACTTATCTGTAAGACTTTATAATTATATAAAAATGAATAACACATAATGTGATACAAATAATGATAGCATTTTAATTAAAACAGTATCCATTGATTTTAATATAATCATATTAATGACACATGAGATTTTTATTCATAGCATATTTTAGACAACAAATTACGAAATAACAGTTTACGACATAATGTTATTTGTGGCTATGTCACTGACATTAATTTATCTTAGAATTAAGTAATTGTACGTACCACGTAACAATAAAAATTCTGTTTTTTTATGATACTTATATTCACGAAGGTTTAATAAGCTGATTAATATTTTTCTTCATGCCAAACTCCTTTCTAAAACGATGAATAGAAATATATCATAAATATTCATCATGATAATGAAAAGATGGGAAATTATATCAGCTAGTCGTGCGTTATTGAAATAAACGCTGCATAAGTTTTTGGAAATTTTGTACTGTTATTTATAAAGTTTTTCACTAGGACCTATTATCAATATGTCACTTCTCTGTATTCGTGTAATTAAAGTATTAATTCATTCATTCTCTATAATGTCAAGCACGTTGTTGAAATTTATTCTACGGCGTCTCCCGACGAGAAGTTTTTTATTGATTACTAAGACTTTATCTATAATCATATGAAAGTAAATATCAGAAGCTTAATAAAAAATGATAATATTTTATGTAAAAGGACATCAATATTAATTTTAATAGTATTAATTTCATGATATCGATTCAAGACCACTTTCATTATGGCATATGTTAGACAAAGAGTTAAAAAAAAAATGCAATATCATGTTACATGTGGCTATCGCTCAATGAAGTTAATTTATCACTACAGTCAGTAAACATAACATGCTGTAATAAATACTCTGTTATTGTTTTTTCGGAAAAAATATACTGAATCAATATAATTCAATAATGAATAAAGCTTGAGCAAATGATTAATATTTTCCTTTCATGGCAAAAGTCCATTCTAAATCAATGTATGGAAAAGAGATCGTAAATCATTATCACTGTTATTTCAAACACAGGAAATTAATCAACCTGTGGCTTCTACGGTAAGTGTATTATATATTTATAACAATTTACTACAGTGATTTTCAACGAGTTTTATCCCTGGCTGAGCCTTCTGTCTGATATTATTAATGAGCGAATTTCCTTCATTTTTAATTTTTAAAAATAGTCATTGATTTGATTTTATTCATCAATTTTATTTGGTAGTTGCATAATCAAATCTTACTTAAAATATGTTTTTTAATTATGTATATCATTGCATTTAACGCTCGGAATGTGAGTGAAATCTGTGTTTTGAATATACAGACATCCACATAGTTATGTATTAAGCGACTTACGTAAATTCGCACTTACGTAAATAAATCTCAAAAATTAGATATATGAACATACTAGCACGTTTGATACTCGTTTGCATACTTTTGATAATTATTTTGTTATATTATTAATTATTTTATTATTTTATAAACTTTTATAATCCCTTAACTCACAAAATATTTTTTTATTTGAAAAGTGTTCTTTCAGTTTGTTTTTATATTTTTTTCACATTTTTATAGTTTTTATCCTATAGTCTGTCTCAAAAGTTTAAGCACTCTGAAAATCTGGTAAAAAATAATTGAAGAAGAAAATATTTTATGCTAATTTACAATAAATACTTGACATTTAATCAAAATAATATAAAATAAGCCATTTTGGGTGGTTAAAATAAAAAAATATATTTCTTTTTTTTTTTTTTTTTTTTTTTTTTTCTTGAAGAAGCACTGTCTGAAAAGTTTAAGCACTTTATGCAAATTTTTTTAGAAACACGGGATTGACCGTGTGTAATCACGTTGTATGACATCATATTGCACTTTTATAAAAGTATAAAAAGAGGAGAAATTATTACCTCTCGTTTTAAAAATGCCGAAGAGTAAAGAATTCACAAAATGTGAGATTTTGAAAGTTTTTAAATTGAAATCGCAAAATAAAACTATTTCTGAAATTGCAAAAGTTTTAAATCAATCAAAGCGAGGTATATATCAAGTACTCTCTATAAATGATAATTTTAAGCGGAAACCAAGATGTGGGCGACCACGTATGACGACTGTTCAGACTGATTGGAGAATATGGAGATTGGTATCTAGACAAAATATGTTATACGGCAAATTAAAATCTTATCTCAGTGTACAGGTGTCCAAAAACACTGTACAGAGATGTATTAAAGAGTTTCATTACATCATACTAAAGAAAATGGCTCGCAAACCGTCTCTCAAATTACATCACAAACAGACAAGAATCAGCTGGGTTAAAAAACACATGTCCTACGGGGACAAATGGTTTACTGTTTTATTCAGCGATGAGAAAAAGTGGAACTTAGATGGCCCTAATGGTTGGAACGCGTATTGGCATGTTTTACGAAAGGAAACAAGGGCATTTTTCAGCAGGCAGCAAGGCGTTAAATCTGTTACGGTTTGGAGGGCATTTGGATTCAATGGCCGGACCTCTCTGGCTTTTCTAAAAGGAAGACAAGATTCAAAAAAGTATCAAGAGACGCTAAACTAACATTTGATTCCCATCGGTGACAGTTTGGGGGGGGGGGGGTCCTGAACGGACTTTTCAACAAGACAATGCCTCAATCCACGTATCACATTCTACAAAACTTTGGCTTTCTCAGAAAAATTTTAAAGTTCTTAACTGGCCAGCTTTAAGTCCAGACTTAAACCCGATTGAGAATGTCTGGGGTATTTTAACCCGCCAAGTTTACGGCAATGGAAAGCAGTCTGACTCTATTGAAGAACTCCAAGAGGCTATTGAGAAAGCATGGTACTCTGTTCCACTAGAAACCCTACGAAAACTAATAATTTCTTTATTTGAATTAATCCGAAATCACGGAAAAATAATTTGTAAGTAAAAGTTCTGTAAGAATTATAAATCTGATTGTTTTTGACACTCTGCATAAACTTTTGAGACAGTTTTTTTTTACATTTTTTTAATTATATTTTTTACAATTATGTAATTTGTTTTTTCTGCTTTTGATATCAATTATTTAAAAAATGTTGCGAAATCTGCAAATAATTTTTTTTTATTTATTCTAACTTTTTATAATTGTTTGAAAATTGACATTTTATGCTTGTGCTTAAACTTTTGAGACAGACCTTAGTAAGCACTGCTGAATGATTCTTTATTTACAAAATAATACTGTGTAAATAATACATGTATAAATATTGCAGTTTCTTACGAAATTATACTGAAGCTCGACTTACGTAAAATTCATGCTACGTAAAAGTTTATGGAACGTATTACTTACGTAAGTTGGGAGATACCTGTAACAGTCAGTAATGTTGCACTATCCTTCAAGAAGTGACATAAAAATTATGATTATAACAGTGGAAAAATAGTGCAATATTATTTTATCTAATGGGTTGAAATATGTTACAAAGCATTTAGGCTTTCTTGCAAAATATATTTGTAATTAAAATGTGGAGATAATAATAGTGACCAGTTCCCATAAGTAAAATGAGATTATATCATTTAAATTGGGGAGAGTCATTTTGATCAAACAATACTCATTAGAAGAATGCAGATATTGTTAAAAGTTCTATGGTAAGTATTTTATTATGTATTCTTCAACAAACATGGCTAAACGTTATATAACGGAATCGATTGACTTACCTTGTTCAAGAGTTACCTTGTTCTTGTACCTACAGAGAGTTATCTTGTTCATATCCGTAAAAAATGAATCTGCATCTGTTTTGTGTATGTACGTATGTATGTATGTACGTAACGCGATAACTCTTCATAGAAAAGTCGATTTGCTTCAAGTTTTGTATATAGGTTCATTCTGATAAGGCACTTCCCTGATTAGATTTGGGGGTTCATTGGTTAAGCATAAAGGGGGTAACGCTAATCCCCCTTGATATAGATAAATGGGTTTTTCATGCAGAATTAGCCGATTTACTTCAAATTCTGTTTACAGGTTTATTTTGATAAGGCGCTTCCCTGATTAGTTTTGGGGGTTCATTGGTTAAGTGTAAAAGGGGAAAACGGGGGGCTCATCCACCCCTTAATTTAATAAAATGAGTTTTTTATGCAGAATTGGTTAAGTATAAAGGGGGGAAAACAGGGAGGGGTAATTCCCCCTTAATTTAGCTAAATGGGTATTTCATGCAGAATTATCCGATTTGCTTCTAATTTGGTATGCAGAATTATTATTTATTTATTTATTCGGTATGTTTTGAGGGGTATTATTCTTTGAAATAAGAGTATAATATACAATTACTGTGAATAGCCTGTGAGCTCAATGCCATCAGTTTAGCTGGACACTTTTTACTTCATTTCGTTTGACTTTGTTTCTGTATATTACATAGATGACAAATTTATAAATTTATACTATAGAGCAGAAACATATCCGTGGATAAAACTAACGTTATATTAACGGCGGCAATGACCTGACCAATAAACCATTAAATCGTGCTTTTGGTGTTTTTTTTTTAATTTTTTAATTTTTAATTTTTTTTTATTTATAAGCATCGCACAATTCCAATTTTTATACTGTCGAATGGGAACGGTTGGGGCGTGTACTTTCAAATGCATTTTGTTTGTAAACTGTATCTCAGTTTACTGTTTTTTTATGTTTTTTAAAATAATTTTCAAGAGTGAGAATATTTTTAAAAATCTATGCCTATCGCACCCACTCCGATTAACACGTTTGGACAGTAATCAATATAAATAATTCAGCCTGTTTCTCCAGTTAATATTTCATAACGAAATAAAAATTCGCCAATAAATAAATAAGTATTGATATAAATAAGTAAAGTAAAATAAATAAAGCACAAATTTAACAGATATGTAATATAAATAGGCACTTAAACACTGAAATAATCAGAAGAAAAACAACTGTTGTAAATAGAGAAATATATGTCTTTGAAAATTTTTTCGGCTATTAAAACATGCCATGCGGCTGATATAAATTTTTTTATTGATTTTAATACATTTAAAAATTTTATTTGCATGCATGAAATTGATTTTTATTTTCATATAAAAATACTTTTTAGTGTTGTTAATGTGCAATCTAAAAATATATATTATATATAAAAAATCCGTTAACGTTTACAATAAAAAATTATTTTCGCCAAATTATTACATCAGGCAGCATATTCTGTAACCCGGAAATCCTGAATTGGAACGTATGGTTCGTACTAAATTATTAATGTTTTTAGCAGAGTTCATACGTAAATACCTTCTCATGAAAGGTTATATTGACATAATAAGAATAAATCTATAGTATACATTACGGAAATTTATCTTAAAGTTTATTATATATGTATGTGTGTATGTGTTTAAGAATATACAATTACAAAAACCACAGCATAAATACATATCTATGAAAAAATCATATAAAGTGCGAAATATTAAAAAAATGCAGTCTGAATAAATTCCTCTAGTATTAGACAAATTGCCTCTTGACGTAAGCACTCGAACAGCATTAAATTTCGATAAGGAGCCTATAACTTTTGGCAGCATTTGAAATCTAATATTCTTGTTCTGAAACACTAAAGTACACTTGACATATAAAATGTATCAAAGCATTACTCATGGCTCAACAGGTGATGGTTTTCCGTTACAATCATAAGTACCCCCACTTAAAAAAAGCAAAGATTCGAAGTATTTGTAGATGAAAACAAAGTATAAAATTTCACGTCTATTTAAAATAGTTATTTGTATTTTGATAGTTCACATAGTATTTGATACTATACTTGGATATGGATATTAAATGCTGTAAATTTATTCTTTGAAAGGTAATAATGATATTAGTGTATTATTGATGCGAATGCATGTTCTTTCGTTTATTGTTAATGCAAAGATTGTTCTTATATGTTTTCTTATATATATATATTCCATTTCACTGCATCTATAATAATAAGGAAAGAAGATTGTCTGTCTCCATGTGTATGTGTGAAGAGAAGACCGTTGGACACAGAGCTACAGAATTTTGGAATTAAGTTCTTCTTTATCTGAAGTAAAATGCACCTCGAAGTCCGGAATTCTTTATTAGATTTTTTTTTAAATTTGATTTTTTATATTACGATTCGATTTATCTACATTAATAAAAAGAATACGACTTCAACTTTTGACCTAAGTATATTAAATTTTCTCTTCTCTCCACCGTTTAAAATTTCATAAAAATCGGTTCATAATTACCCGATAAACTAATTAAAATCTCCCCAAAAATGTTTTGTTTTTATCTCAAAATTTCATCTCGAAAGAAATAAAATACCTGCCGAGGGTTCGGCTTCCTTTTGTATTTACTTACGCAACGTGGTCAGTTTATCCATTTACTTTCGGATAAGAAAGGTCAGAAATTACAAGGTAATTATTTTTTTTTAAATTTATTCAGGTAGAGATTTAAAAATTAGCATACATGCGCAAAAAGAAATTACAGTTCAGAAAATCAAATGTTTGACAAATTCGGCCGGTAACTTTTTTTTGTATAGCAAATTGACAATGGATAGAATTAATAAAGAAACTTAAATTTCAAAGTAAAAAAAAAAATAGCGCTATTTTGTTTCTGCTTCAAAAGTTAACGATAATTGATAATGTTAAAGGTCATTGGTTTATGTTTGAGGGGGGGGGGGTGTCCGGTTATAATTTAAATATCACGTTAATTCTCTAATCGAAACTCCCCTCTCTACCCCTGCCTCCCAAATGAAAACTTTTTAAATATTTCTCCGATTCAAACGAACTTTTTGTAACAATCTTCCCAGGTCCCCCATGAACTAAATGAACTTCAGTATAACTTTTTCCGCCCTTGGTTACCACCATTTCTGAATATTAATCTCTATGGGAGGTTTTATATTCTTGGGTTCTATTGGCCCGATTTCATAGAGAATTAAGATATAGATAACTAATTAACATAAGTTTCGTACGGAAAGAGGTTTGTTTAGAACAAAGTGCTCTCCCCAGCCGTGGAAAGTGAAATTAAAAAAAAATTGCGTTTAATATCGCACCGATTGAAACGAAATATTTTCTAACATTTGTCTCCTGTCCCTCAGGTACTAAATCAACTTTAGTATCATTTTTTCAGCCTTGATTATCACCATTTATGAATATCAATCTTCAAGGGAAAGATTTATTCTTTCGGGCTCTATGGGCGGATTTCAGAGGGAATTGGTTCATTCAACTTAACATGAACTAATTAAAATATAGATAACTACTTGCGATATAGATGTGGCATCCCTTAAACGTGGAAAAGTGGAACTAAAAGAATTTCAGCGCGTGCACCGCACGCCTTCTATACGGTGCCGTAGGCAGCGGGGACACGTTCGAGAATTTCGTTCCGAAAGAGATTTGTTTAGAACAGTGTGTGCCCCCTAACGGTGGAAAGCGGAAGTAAAAGATTTTGCATTTTATATTTATCCGATACAAACGGCATTTTTGTCTAACATTCTTCCGAAGTCCAGTTACTAAATAAACTTCGGTATCATTTTTTTCAGCCCTTGGTTACCAAGGTTTCTGAATATTAATTTCCGGGGAGTGGGAGGGGGATAGCTATGGAATGTGGAACTAAAAGATTTTGCAGCGCGTACGCATCACGGTGCCTTAGGCAGCGAGGACCAATGCCGTAGATTCGTTCAGAAAGAGGATTGTTTAGAACAGAATAGCCCCTTGGCGGTGAAAATTGGAAGTTTTGAAAGATTTGAAAGATTTTGTAGCGTACTGCAGCACGCCTGCTATAAGGTGCCATAAGCAGCGTGAACACGTGTCGGAAGATCGTTTGGAACAGGATGTGCATACTATCGGTCGAAGGTGAAACTAAAAGATTATCCGGCGCGAAAATGGTTATTTTTATAGAAATAGCAAAAGAAAATAACATATTTGATATTCCCAGACAACGAAATATTCTCATCTTCAATCATCTACGAATATTAACAGAGCTACTATATTATTCAAAACTCATAACATATACGTAGTTTATTTTTCTGATTCTCAAAATACAAACTTTGTGAAAATCTGACGGTAACTTTTCTTAATTTTAGCCCAAAATGGACACACCTTGAATCAATTGACCCAGACATTTGAAGGAGTTATATTGAATTTATTTCCGCTCCGGGGTTTGTCTCTCTATTTACTTTCCGACAGACGGAAGGGTTACCAGAAGAACGGTATCGTGCAGCGATTTTTAGAGTGTTTTCGCGGTTCATGCTATTTTTTGAAAGGCAGATCATCTAGTTCAATAAAACATCTTGACAATATTTAAACCCAACAGCCCAATATATATATATATATATATATATATATATCCTAGTTTCTCTAAACACATTTGTGAATAATTTTATGAAAAATCGCGTCAGTATATTTAATTTAGTGACTTTAAAATTATTTCATTGATTTTTTTTTAAATAAATTAATTGAATGATTGGTTTTATATCTGTAAGATTTTCATTTAAATATCCCTTTTTAAAATATCGAATATATTTTTAATCACTATTAAATGGTTAATAAAATTAACAAGTATGTTTCTTGTTATTATTTATAATTTGTAATTTGTATTACGGTTTTAAAATTAAAGCAATTACAAATATTGTTATTGTTCTATATTTATTCTTGTTTCTTTACTTTTAGCAGAAAAAATAAAGGAAATCTTTCATAAAAATACATATCTGAAATAACAATATTTCTCTATAAGATATAATGAAAAAAGTAAAACAATCAATATATTTCAGAATAAGAATTATTTCACTGTCAAAATAATCAGAATAAAGGGCTTTACGTTTTGAAAATTGCTCTCAATATTTAAATTTATGCGGATGTTTTAGTTGAATTTAAATGAGATTTTCGTCTGTTTGTTTTCATTTGTTCATATTCTCCAAAGCGAAATATGCAGTTAATATTTCACATGTATGAACACTCAGACACACGTCGTCCCCAATACACACACGCATAAAAAAAAAGAACATTCCAATCATTTTTGTCATCAATATGCCCCACGAAAAACGGATATAAACAGCTGACTGGAAATCATGTCTTCTGTCAACTTAAAAAATAAGGGGGTTGTCTTTATACTGAAGTTGTACAACACTCTGAAAATACGAAATTCTATACGAACATCTAATTCGGATATCTTATTTGAGTTTACTAGTTGCGGGGATTGCTTAAAGCTTTAACTACATATAAAACGTGTAATACTAAAACTTAATTTCTAAGTCATTTTTCGATTCACTGCTAAATTTTATCTTAGGGTACCAAACGTGAATTATTTCTATCAAGCAGTTCAGGTTGGTTGGTTGGTTGACTGTACGACGGCCGATTATCTACACGTGGGATATTGGCCCTACGCAAGCAGTTCAGGAATTATGGAATTTTAAAGTTTGGAACTGCTTACGTTAAATTCATTGGTATTCTTCAAATAAGATTTTAAAGGATAACTCAAGAACTACTTGGTTTACCAAGTACTTCTTGATGCTGTAATTTTGGATTCACATTAATGAAGCATCTAGAAATTGATTTTTGTTCAATGATTTATTTGTTACTGTTTTGAAAATTAATTTCGAAAAAGTATATATTTTAATTTTGATTTTGGTTAAAATATATAGATTACAACTCGTTTTAATTAGAAAATTTATTTCGAAAAAATATATTTTTTAAATTAGTTTTAAAATCAAATATGAATTGTAACCTAAAATATTTTAGACAGAAATCGATTTTTACAAGCTGTAAATATGCGAATCCATAATTACAGCTTATTCCGCCTAGAAGTAAAATGAAGTGTTACGCTTAAAAACTGCAAGCATTACAATTTGTTTTGCGCATTTACACTTTTTACACTTGAATTTAAAGTTAAGAGTTCTATATTTAAACTTTCATAATAACTAAAATTTTTGACTGAATGAAATCGCGTTTTGTATTCCACGGTACTATTCACCAAAAAACTCAAATAATAAATCAGGTGTTTGTATCAGGTTTAAAAATCAGTTGTTTGTATTGAAGATTTCAGTATGAAGACGACCGGTTTTCTTCTTAACATAGTATAAAACAAAGTCGCTTTTTCTGTCCCTATGTACGCTTAAATCTTTAAAACTACGCAACGGATTTTGATGCGGTTTTTTTAATAGATAGAGTGATTCAAGAGGAAGGTTTATATGTATAATAACATCCATTAAATAGTGGAGAAATACTGTTATTTTTGAGGTTTAAGTCGCTTTTTCTGTCCCTATATCCCTATGTACGCTTAAATCTTTAAAACTACGCAACGGATTTTGATGCGGTTTTTTTTAATAGATAGAGTGATTCAAGAGGAAGGTTTATATGTATAATAACATCCATTAAATAGTGGAGAAATACTGTTATTTTTTAGGTTTAAGTCGCTTTTTCTGTCCCTATATCCCTATGTACGCTTAAATCTTTAAAACTACGCAACGGATTTTGATGCGGTTTTTTTTAATAGATAGAGTGATTCAAGAGGAAGGTTTATATGTATAATAACATCCATTAAATAGTGGAGAAATACTGTTATTTTTTAGGTTTAAGTCGCTTTTTCTGTCCCTATATCCCTATGCACGCTTAAATCTTTAAAACTACGCAACGGATTTTGATGCGGTTTTTTTTAATAGATAGAGTGATTCAAGAGGAAGGTTTATATGTATAATAACATCCATTAAATAGTGGAGAAATACTGTTATTTTTGTGGTTTTTAATGTGATGTCGTAAATAATTTCATTTTTTCCGCTTATACATTGCAAACGCAGGCTGAACACTACAAGACTTATCAAAATAATGTACTAATTATTGTACACATTAAAAAGGTCTACAGAAAACACAAAGAGATGAAGGTTTTCAAGGTTAACCCGAAGCAAAGCGAGGGAGGGCCGCTAGTTTAACATAAATTGAAAAAAGATAATTTCCTGAAGAATGACTATATGCGTTTTTCTTTGTCACAACTTGGAGATTCAAATATATGGTGTTGGAGTTTTTATAACGACTGCACAAGTCGATTTTTCAGGTGTTTACTTTTTAACACTTCCCAACATAGTTGAAAAGTGTTATGAATTTGGTTTGTCTCTCTGTCTGTCTGCCATCTATTCGTGCTCTAACTCGAGTAAATATACTCGGATTGTCTTGAAATTGATATGTATTATTGGGGTTTACTATGGCATGTTTGATATTCAAAATGAAGTGTGTAGCATGTATGGTGCTTTTACAGGGACTCAAAAGAATTCATTTACATTACGGTCAATGGAGATAAATCGTTTGTGGCGTATTTTAATGATGTTACACTATTTTAAACATATGCAAATTGATGCATATCACTGAGGTACACTACAAGGTGCTTACTGCAGAATAAGGTGTGCAGAGAATGTACCGTTCATTTACAGGGACACTCAAAGGAATTCCGTTATATTATGGGCAGGGACTCTGAAAAGAATTTGGTTACAGTACTGTCTATGAAAAATAATTGCTGGTAGCTCGTTTTCAGATGTGGCACGCGTTTTTAAATGTAACTCATTTTTTGTATATTAATTGATGCACATGAATGCTATACAGCATATACAGGGCTGCCCAAAGGATTTCACGCATGTTGGGGTTTTTATTTTAAGAAACCTGCTACATTTTAATTACCTTAAAGCTATGCATAATTACCAAAACTTTAAATTGAATCTTGTCAACATATATACTTATAAGTTTATTCATAGACTTTATTAAATTTTAGAAAAGAAACCAAATAAAATAAACTAAACCAAAGCATTTTAAAAGGTAAATATTACCTGAGTTCTAAATCTTAAATTTACAAAATTACTAGAATTAATCATACACCAAAATTTGACAAGATTCTAAATTTTGCATAACATCTAAGTCCCCAACAACTAACCCTGTGAACTCAAGGTTTGATATGGTAACTAATTACTGAAAATTTTCATAAACATAAGAATTTGGAATAAATGAAAACTTTGAATAAAGGACCCTGGAATCTTTCTTTTTTAGAGAAAGCGCAAAAAAAGGGGGAGGTGATAATTAGTGACATAAATTAAATAAAAATATCAATTAATAAATATAAGAGATACCATATTAGTTTATGAATTCACAGGTATTAGGACTATGATCGTATAATGAAAAGTTAACTTGAGAGACCATTAGTAAATGATTAAATTTTGAATAAAGTAATTCATAAAAAAAAGATACTTCTCATAAAACTTTAGATTAAAGTATTAAAATTACTTTATATGTCAGTTCCGACTTGTACGCCATGTAATTAATTAAAGAAAAGGAAAAGGTCTCAATTAAATAAATAAAATAAATTTGAATGTTATTAATTTCAACATTTTGTAAAACAGCTGTTTATTTATTTCAGGTTGAATGCTTAAAGTATTATTTAGAGTTTCAAAATTAATGAATCAAAACTAAAGAGATAAATTAGATTAGATTTTAAAAATAAAAATAAGTAAACTCCATTTTGCAAAAACCAATAAACTTTGAGTATAAGATTAACTTCATGAATAGAGAATACAATAAATTACTTTAATTAAATTTTAAGTTTGTTATTAGAATTAATATTTAAATCAATTAAAAGAAGTTAAGTAAAAGGATTAATAAAAATCTTTGGATTGATAAACAATCCATATATATATATTACAGACTGATTCTCACAAATTAAATAAAAAAGTAAAATGCTGAAAAGAAAACTTTTTCATATAATTAAGGAAATAATAATAAAGGAAAACAGAGCGAGAATTTCTTGAGTATCATATTTATTTACAAAGACAATGTCACCAATGACTTTCATTAATTAAAATAGTTATTCAATTTTCAATGATACTTCATCATTTATAAATATAAATAATAATAGTCATGAATATTTACGAAAAAATTAGATTCAGAATCATTAATATAACACAAATAATCACATTAAATGAGTTAGAAATGTAAGTTATTTATATTTACCATACAACATTTATTGCTAATGATGAGTGTCGTAGGTCAACCACAATATGGATTTTGGCAATTCTTTGGCTTTTTTCTAAGATTCCCACAGTGACTTTAGCTGTGAGTCCAAGAATCCAGGTCCACAGAAAAAATAGCATTCATAAGGGATTCTTTAGTGGCAGTCACGCAAATGTCTTAATGTTTTTTTCAGCTCAATAGCTAAACTAATGAACGACATATTTGTTTTTGGGAGTCACAATAACTAATTGAAGATTATTTCCGCATATATTACATTAACAGCTGCTCGGATGATCGTCGGAATGGGTGAATTTATTTCTAAACATTGGTGACGACAGACGAAGATTATTTTAGCCAACCTAGGTTTGTTACTTGCTACGAACTAAAAGGCTGCTTAGATAGATATCTTTATGGCTGAATACTTCTCAGTTGATAGCATAATCCCGCAAGGTAGCTGCACTTCGAGAATTCTGTCTAGATGCGTACTTTTAATTAAGTACATAATATCAGATATCCAACACTATTCCATACAACTATATTCATTCGGGAAGTCGAATCGTTACGTTTGATTGAACGGTCATCTGCAACATGGAAATGATACTAATCGAAACACAAATGTTAGCACTAAACTGCACATCAGCATTTAAGCAAATTCATTAGAGACGTCCAATATAAATACGTGTATTGTTATTATTTTAACCGTGGTAACGCACTTCTTGCCAGCACATCATTGATTTCAATCATTTTTCACGCTCATCCTCCGGTCACTATGGACAACACTCGAATCTCCTCACCTTCCTTTGGTCCCGACTGTCTGTCGAATGAATATCTTTTTTTTTTTTTTTTTACTGACTCCGGTGGGGTGAGGGAGCATCCCATCACCCCGTACACGACACTACCATCCGTCTTTCAAAACATCCCTCTCTCTACTAGCTAACGTTCGTTCCCTTGGTAACGAGAACAGGGGGGCGGGAAAAAAACTCAACGTTGATTGGGTGAGGTGTTGCTGCGTCGAAAAATCCCGCTTAAATTCTCGGAAAAACAGCCCACAGCTGAAATGGGTACCGCGCCCACTCTCGGTCGTAAAAAATAAATTGGAGAGCAGTGTACCGTTGTTAATTTTTGTAAACAATACAAGCACCGTTTTATGGCGACACTCCTGGTCATAAAATTCTATATTCTCAGGGCAATAAAAGTTGCGTACAATACACGTGAATCGAGGCTTTCTGATATTCCCATGAAAACTGACAAAGGTTGTTTGTGAACGTTGTCCAAATATGCGTATGTGTGGTCTTGACCAACATTGTAATTACGTGACAATTTCAAACGTGGCAACTTCTAGTGGGGTTTAAAGAAAAGGAAAACAAATCTTGGGTGGTCTTTTTACTTACAGAAAAATAAAGATATTTGGATTTTGAAAATAAGAGTTTTAATTAATAATGTATAAGATAAATAAAAGAAAAAAGGGGGGTGGTTAATTAAATACTAAAAAAAATGAGTTTATAAAAAGGAAATGTTTTAAAATATTAAAGAAAATTTAAATATCAAAACTTAAATTAAGTAACCTCTAACACGCACATTTCCGTTTATTGACAGAAATTGCTGAAGAAGAATTTTGAATAATGGTAACTGAAGTAAATTTTAGCATACTGTGTAGTATGCATAATACAAATCTATAGTTCATATACAGGGCTGCCCAAAAGGAATCAGTTATTTTGTTTGACTATTGGTAGTAAATGGTGAAATTGGATTATAAAATGTGTTAGGCGTTTTCTAAATTGTTTACTTAGTAAACTGTTACAGCATTCTAAATGTGTTGGAAAGTGTTTCATAATCTGTGCTTGATGCATGATTTTTTGTTCTTGTTTAAATTTTTCACAGGATGATTTTCGTTTTTCAATTTCAAATAATCTTTCAATATTCAGAAGGAAAAACAAAAAGATGCGTAAGTTTAATGATAGATTGATAAAAGGATAAAAAGTGCTATATTTCAAATCACCAGCTTCAGAGTAAACGCAATTCTATTGCAAGAATAATTCCATATGGAAATTTAATTTGAACAAGGAAAGTAATTTTGATGAAATGTGAAAAATTCTAAGCTTTTAAAATGTGGTTAAATGAAGTAAGAGTTAAAATAAATCCATTCTTTAAGGAAATAGATTTTTTGCCAAGCAGTTGAAAACTTCTAACTTTAGGAATTTTATTTAAATTGAAACAATTTTATATAACAGTATATATTTTTTAAATTAATATATTTTAAGTAAGCACGATTTATGTATTTTTTAATCGTCTTATTAACTAATATGTGCTGCGAATTACACACTAAATATATATATATATATATATATTCGTTCCCCGGTCTGGTCACATTTTTCACTCTGTTGGTTATGCTTTGTTTAGCAAAGTGAAAATTAATTCACATACTTTGTCAGTGTTATTAAATTTTCGCGCAGTTTCAGTCCTGCTGAAAATTTAATTGGAAATTTATATGTATAATAGTTATTTATTAGTAATTTATGTAGATAAACAGTATGTAAAATGCAAACTTTGAAAATAAAATCTCGCATAAATGAACATACAGATAACTTACAGTTTTTCATCGATGACATTTGAATTTTTTTCAAAAAGTAATTTTTTGGTGGCTAACGAAAATACACTGCTCAAAACAATTAAAGGATATTGCAGTTTTAGGTGGATTTTGTATCTGGGAAACTCTTTAGCTGATTGATACATGGTCGACAGACATAGTAGGTTATATGAGAATAAATTACACATGTTTGGCAGAAAAAAATGCATTTTATTGCGCATTTGTGTACAAAAGGAAAAAAAACGCAATTTGTGCATATGAGAAAAATAGAATAAGAAAAGGTGTTTTCTTCAAAGAAAATCATTTTCAGTAGGGGGTATGGTTTCCACGGGCGGCCAGCAACGTTGAACACCTTTGAGGCATGGACTCAATGAGGCTATTAATGACGAGTTGGGGTATTCTGCCCCACTCTTCCAGAAGAGCTCTTTCCAGTTCTTGGAGAGTTTGCGGGGGTTGTTGGCGGCCAGAAACTCGTCTTCCTAGAGCGTCCCAAACGTGCTCGATTGGATTCATGTCTGGAGAACACGCTGGCCATTCCATTCGAACGATTCCTTCCTCTAAAAGGAAATCCTCCACCAGGTTTGCACGATGTGGCCTGCAGTTATCGTCCATTAAAATGAAGTTATCTCCGATTGCTGCAGCGTAAGGGACTACAATAGGTCTGAGGATCTCATCCCTATATCGGTACCAGTGAGAGCTCAATCTCGAATGATGTAGAGGTCAGTGCGCCCGTCAATGGAGATGCCACCATACACCAACACTCCTCCACCGCCAAATCTGACACTTTCGTGCACGAACGCAGGATTATTCCTACTGCCACGGTCCCTCCAGATGAAAATACGCCTATTATCCGGATGCACAGAAAAACGGGACTCGTCAGAAAACAGAATATTGCTCCATTCATTTCTCCTCCAGTTGACATGCTCGGTTGCCCACTCCCTGCGGCCGCGACGATGCCTTGATGTTAATCTAACATATACCATCGGTCGGCGAACATACAGACCTACAGCATGGAGCCGGTTTCGGACAGTCTGAGTTGAAATCGTGGTGCCTGTAGCCGAGCGAAGGTGTTGTTGGAGAAGAGTAGCGTTCATGTTTCGGTGTCTCCGAGCTGTTAACGCTAAATATCGATCTTCATTGGGCGTTGTTGCCCGTCTACGACCTTGCCCTGGTCTTCGGCCTGCACATCCACTCTCCAAAAAACGGTTCCAGATCCTGGAAATGACACTTTGTGACACTCCAATGGCTTGCGCTACTTCGGCTTGAGTTTGGCCCCCTTCTAACCTACCAACAATTCTCCAAGCTTCTGAATCTGTCAAATGACTTCGCTGAGACATCGTACTCATCGAAACAAAGCAATCACTGAATGCCGATCATCCTTGTCTTCATTCTCTTTTATCCAGTTGAAAGTCAAATTTCATTCGCTGCCGCTGAAGCGACGTTTTTGACGTCGAACTCAAAATTTGCATACTCCACAGTTTGAAAACCAGAAAAATTTGCATTTGTGATTCTCTTCTTCTATTTTCGGCAAAAAAAAATTTCGTTTATATCTTTATTTTATATAAAACTTCAAATATCCTTTAATTGTTTTGAGCAGTGTAGTTTCAATGTGCTTACATCTCTAATGTATCTGCTGTATTATTTATGGCATTCTTGAACTGACACTTTTTTTGAAATATGAGTCGCACATCGTGTTGCACATCGTGAATTTTCTACTCATGTTAAAAGTTTATTTTTGCTAATTTGTAAATAGAAAGACCTCCAAAAATTAAAACAGAACTAGAAATAAGGAGTCATACTATTCGAGTTTGACTCTATACAAAAATAAAACCATTAATATTTAATAAAAATTGAACGAATCTTACTTAAAAAAAATTTTGTATATAATTTAAACTTTTTTAACTAATAACAAAAATGCAGAAACCTACCTCTAAAATTTACATAAATAGAGAATGAGCTGTCTAAAATATTACTTGAAGAGAGCTAAACCGTTATTATTATTTAAAATGATAAATGAATGGTACAGCTTTTTTCTTAAAAAAAAAAAAAAAAAAAAAAAAAAAAACCTTGAAAGAGAAGTATTTTGAGACCTACAAGCTAGTTGTTTTGAATGAACCATATATTCTTATTCATCTAAATACATACAGGACTTCGACAAATTATATAAATCTTCTTCTTAAAGAGGACGGGATAGACACAAGGAAGTAGAGAACACCGAAAAAAAAAATCACCCCGGAACGCTCTCAAGCGTTTAGCAAGCGGTGTCGTAACCACTCGGCCACAGAGAGCCCGGTAGCTTTGTTGAAGATATTGTAAAACATAATAAATACAACACAGCACAGTTTTGGATCACATAAAATTGATTCTTCATCGGATGTAAAAATACACGTTGTTTTAGGAAGCAAACGCGCAAGGCTTTCTAAACAAATGTAGCTTAACATACATCGTGAAAAATGATATAATTCCGTAAAATAAGTAGTTTTCATATTTGTGTCTTGGCCGACAGTTTTTGTTCTGTAAAATCAAGAGGTCATTAAACCATTTATAGTGTACTCAATATGGCGAATTAAATAATACTTGTACATTTAAAAATATTTTTATAAAAACGGCCCAGTAAAGTTTATGCTTTTAAATGGTCTAAACATTACGGTTATATAAAAAGTTTGAGCGTGGTTGCAGATATTTATATTTATTTTATAAACTGAACTGTACATACACTGTTAAACGGTCAAGTGACTGGACGATTAGCTGGAAATTTTTAACTGTGTACGGTTGGTTGATTTTATGACGACCGATTATCTACTTGAGGGATTTAGGCCCCAAGGGGGAGAGTGTCCTCCGTGGGGGTATTTCTAAGGGATCCTAACCAGTATTTACGACAAGGTTTGAAGAAAACCACGGAAAACTCCGAACGGTTAGATCGACGAGCGCGGCAGGGGCTTTAACCCAGCACCTCCCGTCTACCAGCTTTTTTGAGAGCAGAACCACTCAGTCACTAACAGTGTACGGTCTTATAAGAAACTTCGAAAACTTTCCAGGAATATTTTCAAAATAAATTTGAAATTCCAAGCGCGTTTATCAATAAATTGTGTTTTCATAGAGTATGTTGTATTTACTTTCTTTAAACATTGACTGCCCAAAGAGCGGAAATGAAATACTTGAAATTTTAATCTTAATAGCTTTTCTACAGGTAAAATTACTTTTAAACTTCATTTAGTTAGACATAAAACTAATAGATATTTTTAAATATGTATTTCAAAATATTTTTCTTCAGATATTATACATACTTTGATTAAAATATGTTATGTTATTATGCCATTTTATATTAAATATATTATTGTTGCTGACATATGTTTTGATTGCTATGATTTAAAAAAATATATATCGTATGAATTAAAATAACAGTTATATTTAACAAATGTTACATAATAAAAAAATAACTTTGTAAATGTAAGGATTTAATTGATATTTGATCTTCTAAACACTTTTAGATATTTAATTTGTTTCTGTGTGAAATACACAAGACATAAATTTTGTCACGTTGCATGATGAAAACAACAATCTAAAATTAAAAAGAACACAATGAGACTTAGAGAATAAAATATTAAATATGGTTTTCTGAGAAAAGCTGAGCAAATCCGAATACTCAATGTTTAATTGTTATATGCAGAGGAAAACTACAAGTACCTAAATTATTGTAAAATAAAAATATTTAAGGCAAAATATGTAGAAAAGGTTGATTTTTTTTTACGTATTTATTAAACAGTGTAAATTTAGTAATTGCAGTATAAACATGGTGATTGTCAATGTGTTGTTGTTTTTTGCACATGAAAAGTTATAAGACAGAGGAAGAATATCTGCTAAAATTATTTTTAACGATATATGTATAATTATATTATCATTTCAATAAATATATTAGGTGTAATATTTTCTTCATACAATGTAATTTCTGAATATAAAGGTAATTTTTTAAGTCCTTCTTAGAATGTTCCAATTCTTTATTTATTTATTTTTTAAATTACATGCTAAATAAAAACCAGAAAACTCAAGAAGGACAGATAAATACATGCAGTTTTTCTGGAAGCTTTCTATTTTGTATTTTGTCCTTAATAACACAATTAGTTCTCCTCTTTTACTGCACGAATAAAGAAATGGAAATAATCTTCAAAACGTATCGTGAATGCATTTCGCATTTTGTGACATCTGAATGCATTCACTTTTCAAGGTTTTCTGATTTTTTAAATAACTGACAAGAGACTCTGGCAATTTTCTCATTAAGATGATGGCGTGATTTCAAAGGACACTGTACATCGTCGCATCAATGGAAGCATCAGCACTGTACGTCGGTATATGCACCAAATTCCTTTGTGGACTAAACAACATAATGAAAACATTTATTAACCTAGAGTAACGATAATATGCATTTGGAAGGACGAATGGGTACGAATCATTCTTTCAGAGGGAAAAAAATATTAATTCCTCTTTCCTCAGAAAATCTGATCATATTCTAATAATCATGAAACAATGAATATACCAATCAAATGAACGTTCGATTAGTATATACAGGACAAAACTACAAATGCCGATTTCATTGCAAATTAAAAATATTTAAGGTAAGGTAAGTAGAAATTTTGAATATTTAAAAAAATAAATTTAGTTTATATTTTTGGTCATACTTGATAAAAAGTGTAAATTTAGCAATTGCATTATAAGCATGGAGTAAGAAACAGGAGGAAAAAAAGATTTTTCTGGGTCAAAGATCATATAGATAATTTTTTCAGAGGTTGGTTGATTTTATTGCGGCCGATTATCTACACGAGGGATATAGGCTCTAGGGGGGAGTGCCCTCCGTGGGGGTCTTTCTAAGGGATCCTAACCCATACTTACGGCATAGTTCGAAGAAAAACACGGAAGACTTCGAACGGTTAGGTCGACGAGCGCGACAGGGGTTTGACCCAACACCTCCTGTCTACCAGCTTTGAGAGCAGAACTTCTAAGCCCCTGATGAGGCCATTTTTTCAGAGGAAAAAAATAACTTGGACAAACCAAGCGGTGCTAGGGTGTATAATGACAAAATCAAAGAATGTGATTTTTTTCCGCTCACTTTGCTACACAGCGTACAACCAACTGAGTGAAAAATGTCCAGACCAGTGATCAAACCCGAATAGCTTGGTATAACGCACCAAGTAGCCCACCGAGCACTGTGTAGCAAAAAGAAAAAAAAATGCGCTATACCAAAGTATCCAGGTTCGATCCCCTGTCTGGAAATTTTTCACGAAGTTGGTTGTACGCTGTGTAGCAAAGTGATAAAAAAATCACATCCTTTGTTATTGTCATTCATTTAAAGACGTAGTTTCAGTTCTGCTGAAAATTTAATTAGGATGTAAAAAAGGGTGTATAATGTCAAGGTTCGCACACTCCATGGAATTTTCAAGAAGTCTGGTACCATTATTAATAAGAAGAAAAGGATCAGTGTCCATAAACCATGTTTTGGCCCATGAAATAAGACTAAAACTCGATTTTGTTATACTGACTTTTTTATTTCACTTTTTAATATTAGACGGTTTATCCTGTATGATTTCAAAAAGATTTTCAACGATGTCAATAGTTTTTGCATTTTGTTTGTATTTATATGATTTACACAAGCTCAAAGTTCGTATTATTCGTAGTTTTTGATTAAAAATACGCAATTTCTCCTAATTTCACCTCAATTATTTATATGCGCGCAATCGTGCACCACTTTATTCTTCACTTATATTATAAAATACATCCGAATGTACAATATATGTAAAAATAAAAGTGTTTCAAAGCTGCACTCATAGTAAAATATTAAAAAAAATATATTACAAATTGAGGTAAAATTAGGAGAAATTGCATATTTTTCATCAAAATCTACGAATAATACGGACTTTGATCTTGTGTAAGTTATATAAATCCGAACAAAATACAAAAAAAAAATATTGTTGAAATCGTACAGGATAAACCTTCTAAAATTAAAAAGTAAAAAAGTCACTATAACAAAATCAAATTTTTGTTTTATTTCATGGGTCAAAAATACGGCTTATGGACCTTGAGTCGTTCTATTTAATTTTTAAAACACAGAACTCATAACCGCCTCGGTTATTCACAGAATTTGCAATATTCATCCGCTGATAAATAAGACAAAAAAAACTGTTAAAATTTTGTTTTAGAACCTATGCTAAGCCTGTAATGTACATAACAAATGTACCCCACAAATGTCGATTTTCAACTAGGTTCACAAAAAAGATGCAAAACATTAACAATCAAATTAAAGTAATTTTCATGTGAATGGCGTCATTTATAAACTATATCTGCAACTGTAAGTAATTTAAAAATGGTACTCTTCCATATAAAAGGAACGACTAAAATTCCAACCTGAAAAAACGACTAAATATACAGAATCGATAATATAATAAGAAATAACAAACAACTCAAATATTAGTAACATAATTATAAGTGTAATAAAGTTTTTTTAAAAAGAGCAAATTAAACAAGATTTGTTTTACATGGTTCAATCTTTCTTTCTATGGTTAATATAGTTAGATATTTAAATATGTGTAATTATAATTTCTTAAAATTTTTTTGAAGCTCTCTGCATTAAAGGATTAAATTAACTATGTAACAATTCATAAATTATTAAATTAAGAAGGCGTTTCTTTTCAAATAGTTAAGAGTAATTATTAAGGATATTTACAATTAGGAGAGAGTAGATTATACGACACCCACAAATCACCTTTTTTTATATAAGGTTTTAATAAGTGCGTAAATATTTTGCAGTTTACAGTCTGAATTTCATGTAAAAATATGTTTATATTTACATCAAGGTGTTTAATTTTTTAATGGTTATCACATTTGCTTTCAAATCAAAAATGAAATATGAAGCAATGTTAAACAAACAATCTGTATACGATTTAAATTAGTAATTTAGTATCATAAATCTTTATATTCTAAATTATACTTTAAATTAGACTATTCGTTTTTCCATATTTTATGTGTTAAATTTTCTTCGCGATTTTAGAAAAAAATAAAATAAACAAAATGTGAAAACCAAAGATGAAATTGCGCAGTGTTGTCATTTTTACTTTCCGAACACATAGTGTAAGTAAATTATTGTAATCATGGTTTGTATAAGTGTGTGAGTGAACGAGATAACTCCTACACGTATTTTCGATTATGCTCCCATTTGGCAAATAGAGGAACTTCGAGAATTATTCGGGTAATATGGAATACCAAAATTTCTGTTTGGTAAAGTGCTGCCACCAAGCGGTGATATTATAAACTACTTAAGAACATAATGAATAGAGGAAAGTTTATTCAACTAGGTAAATTATATCCAACGGTTGGAGTATCATAGTTGAGATTTTTTCCAACAGAGGGAAAATATGCCGGGGCCAGGAATCGAACCTAGGTATTTTGGTTTGCCGTACCAACGCTCTCCCTACTGAGCTATCCTGACGACATCCTGGACAAACAACCCAGGTTCGAGTCCTGGTCCCGGGATATTTTCGCTCTGTTGGAAAAAATCTCAACTATGATACTTGGTACGGCAAACCAAAGTACCCAGGTTCGAGTCTTGATCACGGCATATTTTCGCTCTGTTGGAAAAAATCTCAATTATGATACTCCAACCATTGGATACTTAAGAACATTTCCACAATAACCCCCCCCCCCCCCACCCAGAACGCGCAGTTCGTCAGTCGGTGTCAAGGCAAGTTGTGTGAATAAATATTTGTTTTACGTCTTATGAAAGTTCCAGGAGGTCATTTTTGAATATTTTTTATTCTTTATTAGAAGCAATATGTTTACATTAGAAATAAGCATAATGTGCACCGAAATACTAGCAATGTATGACGTAATACTAATTTTTAGCTCGCGATTCACACTAATAAATATAGAGTAATTTTTTCCCAAAATCATCGGTGTCGGATTATATGGAATACCAATATCTCATAATACTCCATGATTATTTTGGCGCAAAGACAGATCCTTATACTTGCGATTTATGCAAATCTTAAGTATGAACTGAAGTACAGGGTGATCTTTTTTAAAGTGACAGTGTTTCGAGCGCCATGTAGCGCGATATAATATACGAAATGGCACCATACTTGGTATTTAGACTAATCAAGACATGAGAAAAAGGATTCCGTGAAAAAAAATTAGTTCCAAAAATCGCCGCTAGGGCATTTTGTGGCGCTTTGTAATGTATAAAATGTGAGAAAAGAAAAATACTAACACATACAATCGTACAGTTAAATTATTAATGTTTATTTACTACATTAACTTCCCCGGTGAGGAATTAGACCACCTTCAATGTGAGCACCGTTCTCAGAAATAACACCGTGCATTCTGTGCACAACGTTCTCCACAGCCGTACGTAACATATCACGAGGAATATTCCGCACTGTCTTTGTTATGTTGTCCTTTAGAATAGACAAATTTGATACTCCACCAACATAAACTTGAGATTTCAAATAACCCCAGAGCCAAAAATCGCATGGCGTGAGGTCAGGGGAACGAGGCTGCCATGCAACTGGAAAACTCCGACTTATGACTCTATCATCAGTGAAGGTTTGGCGCAACAGCTGCTTTACCTTATTACCAATGTGTGGCGGCGCACCATCCTGCATAAAGATTGTTTGTTGGAGACGGTTTCTTTGCTGAAGTTGTGGAAGAACAAACGTTTGCAGCATTTCGTGGTACCTTTCTGCATTTATGGTGCACGTTTCGGGTCCTGTCGGAGTGATGGTCTCAAAAAAGAATGGCCCAATTACGCATTTGGCTGTGAAACCACACCAAACAGTGGCTTTTGGGGAATTTAATGGGATTTCACGGGAGCACGGTGTGGGGATGCTCAGAAGCCCAAATTCGGCTATTTTGTATGTTTACGGACCCATTGAGGTAAAAATGGCACTCATCTATCCTCAGATTGTTCCATGGGAAAGCATCATCAATTTCTATCCTGGCAAGAAACGATATAGCGAATGTCACTCGCTTATCATAATCACTTGGTTTCAGTTCGTGCAAGAGGCTGATTTTGTAGGGGTACAATCCAATAACGCACCGCAAAACTCTACATACCGTGGAATAATTCATGTCCAATTGTCGAGCTACACCCCGGGCGCTGCTAGTACCAGCAATGGTTCCCTGCGATCCTTCAACAATTGCAGTTGCCACATCAGTTATTACATCTTCTGATACTTGTTTACGTCCTCTCCCAGCGCGAATGGTCAGTGACCCCGTTTCCTCGAACTTCTTAATCATTTTCTTACGACCATTTAGCGATAAAGGGACCTTTCGTAATTTTTTTCTGGTTCGAAATTCCCGAAGAGCTGCGGATGCATTACATTGATTCATATAATACAGCTTCACCAGTAACGCACGTTCCGGTAACGTGATAGGCTTGCCCACTGCAGCTCGTTTACTTCAGCTGAGATTATTTGTCGGAGCTGTCTACTACTTGCTTTTATAGCCCCTATTACTGGCGCTGTCATCGCACAACATTTGCATTTTTCTTTGATACCCGTGTTTTATGCTAATTCTCGTTATTGTAAGCTACAGAAGCGCCACAAAATGCCCTAGTGGCGATTTTTGGAACTAATTTTTTTTCACGGAATCCTTTTTCCCATGTCTTGATTAGTCTAAATACAAAGTTTAGTGCCATTTCGGCTATTAGATCGCGCTACAAGGCGCTCCAAACACTGTCACTTTAAAAAAGATCACCCTGTATATTGGCTGAGTACCTAGAGACTACATTTTGTTCATGATACCATGATCAAATATTTCTTGATATTTCTTGATACCATTACATCTGCATTTTGCCAAATTCTGTTCGTTTTCTTCCTTTTTGACTCCGTATTCCATATTTTCCGACTATCTCATAATACCTTCCAAAAATTTTTTTATATTATTATTTGTTTGCTTGTGATGAAATTTCATAAATCAGCTGTGATATTGTCTCAAATGTAAATGGAATTCCATTATAACCGAAGTTCCCATATATTATAGAAAACTGTTGGAAGAACTTTATAGATTTTTGTAAAAATCAGACGAATGATTAGTAATGCGTTTTTAAGAATTTTCAAACCGGGTTGTGACCGATTCTATATGAAATATTTACAAAGAAATATGACATAATATAAGTGATAAATAATACTTCCATGTAAACCCGCATTAGTGGTGCAGAATTTCCGATCCAGCCTATTTAATTTTGTCAGAAATTTTTAAAAAGGGGAACAAAAACTTTTTTTTAATTTTCTGGACACGTCCACCAGTTTTCGTACTGTCGAGAGTAGTCACTTCAATTTTTTCATTATTAATATAGCACTGACAAAGTTATTTTTAAAGAAATTAATTTTTTGGTAAGTGATTTTAGACTTTTGCATGTAATGTCTGTGATTGAATCAGTTTCCTGTCGATATATTTTATTGAAGTAATAAATATTATGTAGCTTTTAACTCCACGCATACTCCTGGTGTTACGATAAATTTTCTTGTCAATATTTCAGTGGTATGAAAAGGAACTCTTAAAAATGTTACTTAAATTTTTAAGGCGACATTCTGATTTCAATTTTTCCCAATATAAGTGGCAAATATCCAGTTTAATAATATAATTTGGTCTAATAAACAAACATAATTTATTTTCCAGTTCTTCATTTTTCATATTTATATTTAAATACATATTCGTCTTCAAACATAAGTTCTTAAAATTTTAAATTTTAATTTTTAAAAATAGAATTAATAATAATATTAATTTAAAAAATATATTAATTTTAGCTATTTAAAAATTGATATATTATGCTTTTTTTTTATTTTTGAGTACTAAAAATAATAAATATTAAACTGACTTAAGAATTTACAAAAATATTTTCTAAACTTTTCAAGGAAAACAGTCATTTTCTACTGCAAAATCATATTTGCTAAATTTTCCCTCAAAACGAAAACTCCTGAATAAATATTAATCAATATATAAATGAAAATAATTGAACGAAGTACAATACCTTTAAATTTTATATAAATTTAGATACATAAATTTAAATATGGCGAATCTTAAAAATATATATTCTGAGATAAAAGGATTTAAAGTTTAAAACCGTCTCCTTAGAAAACCCTAGCCAGTATCACATACAAAATGTTGTACATTTTATACAAACTATTGCATTTACACGACGTTTGCGTCATTTTATTCTAAAACCTTCAGAATATCTTCCAGTCAAAAGAGTAAAAAAAACATTTTTAAGTTTTCAAAAATCTCGTACCACGGTCTACCTTAAAGTAGGTTGACAGATATGGCACAAAGCCATTGGAAAATTCTAAGGACCATACAATAACCGGATATCTTTTTTAAGTTTATACCTCACCATGCATCTAATGCTTTATTCACATTCATTATGTTATTGAGAGCAAAATATTGCTAATTTCGCTTTCATAATTACAGATTTTTCTCGTAGTATTTTAATGCTTCAGCAAAATTAGTAAAATTTTGCTATTTTTATATAAGCATTACTATGTCATTTTTTACAATACTGTAATCAGTAATCATCAGTACAGCTATGCGATTGAGTAGACAAAATTTCTATTATAATGTATGTCCAATTTCTACTGAAGTCAATAAAATATAATTTAATTTGTAAATCTGCGACATATGGATAAATATGCAACGTTTATTGGTATGTTGCATATATATGATATGTCATGCTTTAGGCTCTAAAAAATTATTAGGGTTCACATTTCTTAATTCTTTAATTATCAGCAAATTATAATATTGTAAATAAGCTTCGGCCTTTTTTTATGATTAGGAAAGTAAATACGTATGTTTTATAAAAGCTTAAAACATCATATCACCGTATGTTAATGAAATGAAAAATCAAATGAGGCACATTTTCTGAAATGTGGATTATGTCCCAAAATGTAAGTATTTTTTCGTAAATAGCTAAATAATTTGCTTTTTTTTATTGATTGTTTAATATAGTCTGAAATATTAGAAATATTTTGTCACATTGCAAAATAATTTTAGAGCTGATTTATTTACTTCATTTTAAGTTATAGAAATCCTTTAAAACAATCTTTTTTTCCTCCGTAGATGCGTTTTTAATACTATTATTCTACTGTAAGTATAAAGTGTAGATAAAAATTTGTAATGACAGAATAATATTAATTTTCAATATAAATAGTTAACAAATATAAACCTCCTGGCAGATAGCTAATAAGATTAAAGTATTTTTTAAATGTCGTATAAATATAAAAAGAAGTGTAATCCTGGATTTTATAGTAGAGATATAAAGTAAATGCATCTAGTATTATCTGCCATGTGCCAGTAGTGAGCCTCTAATTTTAAAAGTTTAAAAACAAGTCTAGAACACATTTTTGAAAAATGACTGAAAGAAATCTGATTGACTAAACCCCTTAACTATTAACTGCCCAAATCCTGTTTGGAATAGTGGTTTTTTTTTCTTTCTATTGGCGGATATGTTTATTTCCTATAGTGTCTTCAAAACGGATTTTTCGCGGAATTCTTACAGATTTCTTAAAGAAAGAAGTTTTTATTTAAAATGCTGTTTCTTTAATATCATGTTTTGTTTTGCATTAAACTTCCATTGATATGCCATATTATGAACTACATGATTTATAAAATAAGCCGAAATCTTAAAAAAATTAATTTTGAGGGGTGACGTACTTGTGGGTCACTATTTCTTAAACTGCATGACTAATGGGGATGATGGACCACTACTATAGCATAAGCCAAATTTTATCTTTAGGTTTAATTTATTTCAATTAAATATATTTTGTGCTTATAAACTTTTAGATATGATTTATTTAGTTTTTGTTTATCAAAACAAATAGTGGGCCAGGGGCCTACTATTGATGTGCAACTGGCCAAATTCTGGAGCAGCGAAAGTATTACTTCATTAAGTTATCAGACATGTGATTGTTAAGAAAAGAAGATAACAGCTAAAATAGTTTATACTTAAATGCTTCCATGTTTATACTTCAATAGTTTAAGCTTGCTTAATCATTTGATTTGTTGATTGGTCACACTTTTATAGAGTTTTAAATGTAATGGATATACCTATTAACCTGTATTAATTTTTCGCTGCATTAAAACTTTTTTGTTTTCACTAAAAATTAGAGTTTGGTTTTTTGGTGTTATAATCATATGCGTAAAATATCCAAATATTAAATAGTTAAAAAAATTAACTGCACAAAAATATAATTTAAGTCAAGTTCAATAGTAAGAGTTCAATAGTTTTTAAAATTTGTTTTGATGTAGGCATATATACAAATTCACAATCACACACATAGAAAACTATAAAATGTCGGTGTTCTTTGACTCCTGAAAGGTCTTGTTTTGCAAGAAATGTCATATTTGTTTAATAGAATATAAATCATTAAATTAACCGTGTAAAACAGTTAATTAAAAAGGTATTTTTCAACGTTAATGAATACCATGTTGCCTACGATAATCTCCATTAACTCAAAGTCCTTCAGGAATTGTCTCTCAACTTTAAAAAATATAACTATTTTTACGCAAATTGATTTACGTATCGCCAAGAACAACATTTGAAATATTTTTGAAATTGTCACTATATCTCTAAAACTAACTCCTTAGGAATTCATTATTGGTCAAGAATAAGGAAAAAAAGCTTCGTAACCGGAAAAATTTTACTATTACAGATTGCAGGACATTACGTATTATGTAAAGTGTGATCAAAACAAAAATATTATTACAACTGAAGATGAGATCCTTGTCGCTATGTCCTGCATATTTACTATTGAAATTATGTAATGTAACCATCTAAATTTTTAGCTACGTTCTCATTATTGTATATATATTTAGTTCTAGAACTGTGAAACAAAAATATCTTTTATATGGTACACACTATAATCAAGACTTCAGTAGCTGACTTTTGGGGACCCACTACTGGTGCATGAGAATTCACTATGTCCACTACAGGAGCATAGAGGAAGGTAACATTTTTCATATTTTACGTGGACTATATTTTAAAACTTTGAATCCCGAAGAATTATACTATTCAGATTACAGGACATTACACATTATGTAATATGTGATCAAAATAAAAAATATTAGCACAACTGAAGATGACGTCCTTGTCTTGCCTATTTAATATTGAAATTATGTAATGTAACCATGTAAATTTTTAAATACTTTTTCATTATTCTATATATTTAGTTCTAGAACTGTGAAACAAAAATATCTTTTATATGGCACACACTATAATCAAGAATTCAGTAGCTGACTTTTGGATACCCACTACTGGCGTTTGAGAAATTTACTATGTCCACTACTGGAGCATAGAGGAAGGTAACATTCTTCATTTTTTACTTGGACTATATTTTAAAACTTTGAATGTATATTCTGATAGATGAAGGTTAGGACTGACTAGGCTAAAACAATATATATCTTTTGGAGTTCACTATTATTTTAATTATAGATTAGATAAACGTCCTTAAGTGGAACACTATTGGTACAATTTCCTTGTCACATATAAAAATACTTAAAAGTAGCGAAATGCAGCAATATTTTAATATTTGTTAAACTAATCCATAGAGTGAAAACAGAAGGTGAAGTCAAATGGTCAAACAGCTGTAAAATATTGTTTTAAATCTTAGTTACTACACAATAAACTGTAGGAAGAGAAACGAAGGTGTGATGCGTTGTTCCAGGTAAAAAAATTCATTCATTTATTACTTCTTTTAAATGTAGGCTATTATTTAGTAAACTTGGTGAAATCAAGTCTAATCAGTTAACCTTTTTAGTAAAATAAAGTAACAATATATATATTTTTTTGTAATATTCAATTATACTGACAAAGGATGTGACTTAATTTAAAGATTAATGTATGTGAAAATTAATTCAATGGTTATGCGTTGTTTAACATAGTGAAAATTAATTCACAACCTTTGTCAGTATTATTAATTTACAGTGCAGTTTCAGTCTTGCTGAAAATTTAATTGGAAATTTAGATATTCAATTATGTTTGAAGGCTCACCTTTACACATCTGACGGATTTCGTTTAAGGTTATTTATAAAGATATATTTTAAGTAATTTGAATGCTAATTGTTTTAAATTTTAATTTATTTTATATATATTTTATTATATTATTAAAATTACGTTTATTAAACATCGTTTGATTATCAATCATGATTTGCTGATTAAACGTATAGTGTGGAAAATTTACTTATTAAATGTATAGGATGGGAAATTTTTTTTAACACGAAATATAATTCCTATTCTAAAGTCGCAGAATAAAGATGTTTGTATGAAAATAAAGTTTTCTATATATACTGTAGATTGATTCTGTTAGGGATTACATACACAATTTAGCGTAATGAAATGCATAATATGAACATCTATACATAAAAATATTTCAGTTTACCAGTTTAAAAATAGTTCAGTTATTTCAGTTATTACACTGTTGTGTCATTACAAAAGAATGAAAAATACATAATATATGAACTAAACATGTTTAGGAACTGTGTAATTATTGAGAAACATATTTTGTAAATTATCTAAAATTAATTAATAATTATAAAATAAGAATTATACAGTTATGTGTTAAATGAGGATAACGATTGTCAATTATAATTATGTTTTGTTCTGTTGGAAACATTTAACATTTATGAAATTCCTGGAAGTGAATTTTAAATTTTAATCTATAGTTTAGCTTTCTTAAAATTGTCGAATTTACATAATTCTCATAACTCGATAATTAATTGTAATATGCGAGAAGAAATCCTTTTATTTTCAAATAAGTGGATTTTTACTGAAATAAAACAAATGTGCATTAAATTATTAATTTTTCCAAAAGTGTTTCGCCAAAATATGTATGGGCTTTATATTTAAGCATTGACGAAATATTATAGAAATTATTCGCTGCGTGTTTGAAAATAGTGATTGAAATATTTTTCAATAATTTATGTCTCACTTAATAATCTTTGAAGATGGAAGATGGTTTCGTTTTCAATTATGGTATTTAGGTATCCTGAATTTAAATTCATAAAGGAAAAATTACAGTGTTGCAATTGAATGTTTTAAAATCAGGTTAAATTTTCCTTATCATCAAGTAAACCCCATATATTTCCGTGCTTAAATACCTTCTTAAAAACTAAAACAACAATTTTATTTTCCTTTCATCGATCAAAAATTAAGATATTGCCAGCATTGGAATTTTTCATTTTTTATTAATTATCATTTACTTATTTACTTACTTACTGTTTCAACTGCAACGAAGGTGCGATGTGTTGGACTAGGTAGAAAAATTCTTGCATTTATTACTTAGTTTAAATGTGGGTTATTATTTAGTCAACTTGGGTAAAGCAAGTCTAATTAGTTAACCTTTTTAGTAAAATAAAGTAACAATATTTTTTTTTAAATATTCAATTATGTTTGAAGGGTCACATTTACACATCTGACGAATTTTGTTTAAGGTTATTTCTAAAGATATAGTTTAAGTCATTTGAATGCTGATATTTTAGAATTTTAATTTATTTTATATATTTTTAATTATATTATTAAATTACGTACGTATAAATTTTAGAAACCATATGGAAATAAAAAGAAAGAATGGAATATATTTTCTGGCAGGTATGTAATAAAGAGACATTTGTAGAACTCGTGCTGTATTGTTATATAGTCCCAGGTCGGTACTAATGTTAAGTAACGCATTGTAACAGATTTGTTTGTAACGGTAATATAACATAATAGTACGGAACCCTCAATGTATGAGACATACTCGCACTTGTCCTCATTTTTTTCATATTTTGTGTATTTTTTCCAAAACAGAGCAAACCATGCCACCATTTTGATTTTGATATAGTGAGGAGGTGCGTACACTTCTTAGGCAGTGGCTGTTAATCTTGTTGGAGGTACCGAACTCCGAAATTTTCATATATGCATTTATCTAACACTTCATAATTGGAAAAATAAATTGTTATTTATTTCAAATTAAAAAAATAGAGATACTCGTAATTTTATTAGTGCACATAACGAACGATATAGACCGGGAAGCGGCAGCACAGACAACCACCTCATCGAGTTCACGGCTGAAATTCCAGAATTAGTTAAAACTCGATTCGCTTATTAAAACGCAATCAGTCTGCCAAGTCATATCTTGGTGGAAAACACCTTAAAACCCGATTTTAGCGGTTGACTCGTAGGTTTACCATTGTGTTTTCCTGCAGACAAAGGTATGAAAACATGGAGGACTGGGAGCAGGAACACACAATTGTAAACCTACGAGCCAACTGCTAAAATCGGGTTTTCGGGTGTTTTCCACCAAGATATGACTTGGAAGACCGGTTGCGTTTTAATATGCGAATCAAGTTTTAACTAATTCTGAAGTTTCAGCCGTGAACTCGATGAGGTGGTTGTCTGTGCTGCCGCCTCCCGGTCTAATACATTAGTTGCACATAGAATCAGTGTTTAAAGAACAAAACCCAATGAAACATGAATGTCATAGAAAAAAAACAACTTAATGATTATTTACTGCAAATCAATGTGACTTTTACTGTTGTCTTTTAGCAACAAGTTCAAGAATGCGCGTCTTCACCTCTGCAAGTGCCACTCTCACATAATTTTCGCAACAAAGCCTGGTCTTTTTCTTCGTTTTTATGTCTAACATTCTCGAAATGGATTGTTCGCAAGTATACGTTGTAACAAACGGTATGAGTACCTCAAGGACTTTCTTAGCAATAAGAGGGAATGGTACGATTTGGTGAGACCAAATTGTGGAGAGCGTTGTTCTTCTGAAGTTGCTGGTGAATCTGACTCTGCTGAAGTTCAATGATTTCGTCGAGGTACTCATCACTGTTATCTGCTGTCTCAACACTAAACGTGAACGGCTGTCTTACCCATGCTGGATATGACACTCTGGTGAGGACTTATCCATCGAGAGACTTTGCAAGGTCATCTAAGTACATGACAATTACTTTTTTCAGTTCTCCCAGTACAGAAATGTCTCCGATTCAAAACTCATGTTTGACCTTACCCACACTGTCGTCCAGCAGGTGATAATTTGGCAAGTTATCATTCTGTGTTCGTCGTTCCCATAACGGTAGCTTTTATTGGAAAAACTTCAGGTTTTTTTCCGATTTGATGATGTTAACTCCATCCCGTGCATATGTTGGTTGCGAAGATTGACAGCATAGAAGGTGTCGGTCATATACGTGAAAATGAGAATTAACAATCTTCATGACAATGTTGCTCTCTCAGAAAAACAGGTCTAATTCCACACTCATGACAAAAACACAATTCCCCCGGAATATCCACCGACTATTAGAATAGTATAGAAATATCTCGAATTCAGAGCTCATTTCATTTCACAGCTCTTTGAAAATGCGGTACTTCAGAGCACTATTTCGCACATAATTCACACATTTCACTATAATTTTTAATATATCTGCAAGATTTGGGGGCAAGGTTTTTATTGCCAATGCATGTCCCTGCAGAACACAGTGAGTAACAAAGATTTGTGGTAAAGCGACTTTCACAAGCACACCAAAACTAGAGTTTCGTCCCAGCATGGCTGGAGCTCCATCCGAACCAATTTCAGAAACCATATCCCGCGAAAAAGAACATTTTCTCTGAAAGAAGTCATCCACGAGTTTCTTCATGTCGACTGCCTTTGTTGTTGTTGTTGTAAAAGGCTTAAAAAGCCAAAAAAATCTTCCTTTATCATCTCGTTTTTGACATAGCTCACAAATACAACAAGCTAGCTTAGATTGGAAACATCGGTTGCCTCGTCGAGTTGTAGGCTGAATTTCACTGGGCTTGAAATCAGATCTACAACTACTTGAGACAAGATGTCATTGATCATGCCCTATATTCTGTTGGTGATATCATTTGACAGAGGAATTTGTAACAGCTTATTTTCAGCAGCTTTTCCAAGCATGATATTCGTCATCTTCAACGCAGCAGGTTTTACGTGTGTTTTCCCAATGCTGTGTGTTTTTCCCTGCTTTGCGATCAGGTACGCAACTTTATATGATGCTATTAAGATCAGTTTGTCGACGGACGCATATACGGGCAGAGTGACCCTTTCATCGAATCGGGCTCTCTTCACCTTGAATTCAGAAAAAGTTGTGTTATTGTATTTCCCATATACATGCAGTTTTAAGAAGTGTTCCTTTAATTTTGTCTGCGCTAGACTAGAATTGCTGAATTTGGCATTGCAAATCATGCATTGAGGATACTGACTTCCATCACATTCCGTTATACACGTGAGTCCATATTGTACGTATTCCGTATTCGTTCGACCACTTTCTTTTCTGTTCGACATAGTAGGAAGGGATTGGAATATTAAAAAGGAAATCACAAATGGCGTTACAATCACGGCAGTCGCAAATCTACTACTGAGCGCACCAATTTACCTGCAGCATATATATCAAGTCTATGTGAGCAGATAATGATGACCGTGCGGAGCGTGACGCGACGAATCATAGAAAGCATCAGCTACAGCCAATGATTGTCATGCTGAGCGTGATGTAACCTTAGAAAAGTGATATAGGTAGACAACGGATTCCATTGTTCTTCGATGAGAAATTTTAAACAAACATTATGCAGCTTTCATTGTCAAAAGGTGCCGTTTTTTCCATTATCTCAATAAAAGAAACGTAAATATAGAAGAAAAATGAAAATAAGGGAAAAGTTTCTTTAAAATCTTTTCGTAGAAGTTTTCTTTTAAAAGACCCTAATTTATTTATTAAAAAATAAATTAAATAATAGTTTTATCTTCTGATTGGTGATATTTTTGCTGTTCTAATATTTTTTTCAAATGATGAAAATGGCCTTGGATCACTGCATTGTATACATCGCATACCTGCCCATCTAATAAAGCTTTAAAAAAACCTTTTTTTAATATGGGACTAGTAAGTAAGGTAGCCATAATTTTTTTGTAATATCTGTTTGAAAAGCTTCAAGTTGGCACAATCATTTCATGCCGTGTTGAATTCTGTCTTGGCCTGGGAACTAACCCCCCCCCCCTCCTCCACCTTTAGAGGATTTGGTATTACAGTATAACCTCGATATCTCGAATCTCTGGGGAAGAGAAAAAAATTCGAGATATAGAGGTTTTGAGTTATCAAGGTTTTGACAAAATTAAAAAATCTAAATCTTAGAAATTGTGTTTTTGCTGTAAAAAATAAGTTTCATTAAAAACTATATGTACAATCTACTAATAATTATAAAATTACTATTTTTAACGTTTTAATAGAATTTCAAAATTGTGTTATACACATACCTGTTTCCTGTTTTGATTAAATACAATATCCAACTCTTCATCAAGAAATATATTTAGTTTTTTCTGAAGAAAAAATCTTTAATTGAAGTCTGTCGTCTCACAGAATCTTTTTGCAATTGCACAGTTTTCTGTAACGTAGTATTGGCACCAAACGCTTCTGTTCGAATATTATCGTTTGCTTCGAGAAATTTCCGCAGCAGGTCAAGTGCCTTCTCGGCTTCCTGCACGGTAATTTTTTCGTGCTCTTGTTGATCGAGTAGTATTCAATTTCTTCATCAGAAACTTCTGCATTAATGCTTGAAACAATCACTTCATCTGTCATCGTGCCGCACACTTCAAGCTCATTGTCTACATTAAAAAATTCTTCGAATGAAATTTCAGTGTGATATACCTTTTGTATTGATTCCCAGTGTTCTAGATTCAGTTATCCCTCTTCAGTTGCTTGCTTAATGGAATCAACTTCCTCTGTTTCACTGGAATTTACATTTTCAAAAAATCCTGCTTTGATAAAACAATTTCTTATCGTTGTTTCTGTAACATTTCTACATGTATAGTCAGCCATTCGCATTGACTGTAAGATGTTGATTAGGTCTGTTAGAAGGTTTACCTTCACCGATGTTATCCAGGAGTCTTCTCACAATTTGTGCTCGATAACCATCCTTGAAGCTACGGATTATCCCCTGGTCGAGTGGTTGTAACTTTGAAGTCATGTTTGGCAGCAAAAATTTAACAGTGATATTTTTGGTGAATGCAATGCAGCAAGCGTGTGACTGGATTGCTATTGCTTCTTTCAGCGTACTCTCCAGTGTAGTTTTGTTAGTTGCGGTTTATAAAGCCTTTCATTCTCATCCTTTAAGTCTTTGTATCAATAAAGGGATAAAAGAATGTGAAACGGGCATCTAGATCAAACTGTTTCTGCAGCAGATAATAGTCAAAGGTAAAATATAAAATTAATTTCTGTGGAAAAAATTTTGATATATCAAGGGTTTTGAAAAATATATTTCGAGATAACTATGGAAAATACGTAAGAATATTGATAAAAATGCAGCGGAAATTTCTTTTTTCGAGATATCAAGGGTTTCGAGAAAAGGAGGTTTGAGATATCGAGGTCCGACTGTATATGCTAATCAATGGTTTAGAAGTGCAAGATGCATCAATCTCTCCCGGAGAAAGGCGTCTGAATTCAACACTGATTTCATGAATTATCGGAATATTAAAGCCATATTTAACATTTTAAAGTGATAAATTTCATGGGATATAGCTGATTATTTTAAAGAAAAAAAGAAATAGTCTTTCAGGGTAAAAAAATAATAAAAGGAAATAATCTTTAAAAAAATGGAGTCAAAATTTATAATTTCCGGCGATTGTTTAAACATAGCCATAAGGAAAAGTTTGTTATCGGCAATGAATTCAGAGCAACATCCGGCTGCCAAAAACCCGAAACTCACTCATGGAGCTCCTGGGGTTAGATCGAACACAGATTAAGAACCACTGTTCTAAAGGGTTATGGCGCCACTATTTTAAATTAGAATATTTATGCTTAATATTAAAATTGCTTATTTTTAATCATGTTGATTCATCGGAGAATTTCTAATGTTTTTCTGTGGTTAAATAAAGCGAAATATTCTATTAAAAATTTATTGAAGAACTATAGGCACCCTGTAGATCGGTATAAGGATTTGAGAAATATTGAAATAAACTTGCCATGTTAGTTCGCTCATAATGGTAAAAAAAAAATTCTTTTTTTTTTCTTATTGATTTTCACATTTTATCTATTTCTTTCCCTCAGATGAATAAAGGCACTATTTTGATTTTGATATAGTTTTGTATTAAGGAATTTAATAATTGTATTAAAATAAAGTGTTATCTCAATTCATTCTAATACTGGAAAACCCTTTTTGTTTTACAAAGTAAGTGAAGTTTATTATATTATATTTTTATTTAATTATTTTATTGATTTTGTATTTATTCGAAATTACATTGATTTAATATCAATAAATAAGTTACTTTGAATACTGTGAGTAAATGAATTATTTTATAGTTTATATTAGATATATATCACTTTATATTAGATATGCTTTGATATATTTATGTATAAGCATAAAATATTATGTATATCTCTTCATTTTCACAGGTGGAAAAATGTTTGGAATCTAACGAAAAATACAATACACATTTGCAATATACAGTTTAGGAAAATATCTTCTATTCATTGAAGCATTTTTACTTTCCGTCTTTTATATTTTCTCTTTTAAATTATGATTTTTTAAATGTAACATATACTCTTTTAGACCCATTACAAAATTATTCTCACACGTTGCCTTTACTGAGAAGAGTAAAAATAACGTATCCTCTCTTTGGTTTATTTTAAAATATCGTTTTGCTGTTGCGAACTGTCGCTTTTTATAAATATTTTGAAGTGGTCGCAAACTGTATGAATCATTCCTCAATCTCCCCAACCACACACGTAAGAGCACGCTACTTTACATTTTCTGATAAATATTCCAAAATTTATTATGGAAGAATACCGACAATTTCCTTTTTTATTAAAGCTTAAAAATATACTCTCAGCTTCCAAGCCTTTATCTTGTGCAAAATAAAAAGACGCTGGAAATATTATTAGATAAACAATAAGGAAAATTATTGGATTATATATAAAAATAATTAATAATTGTTTTTCACAGTAAAGATGTTCTTACGCTACTTAAAAAATTCACTACGTGGTTCATTGGAATGCACCATTATGTATTTCTTAATAAATGAAGTTGATTTTATTATAATTTTATATAGTTATTTTATTGATTTTTATGTATTTATATAAAATTATATTTATGTAACATATGAATAAATAAGTTATTTTTCAGTACTATGAATAATTGAATTATATTTCTGTAGTATCGATTTATAATACATATACTTTAACATATTTATGGAAGAATAGCGATAAGTTTTTATTTATTTGACTCTAAGTGTTTAATCTTTTATCCTGTGCAAAATAAAATGACTGTGAAATTATTATTCGAGAAGCAAAAAGGAAAATTAATTGATAATATAAAAAAGTAATAATTGTTTTTCAAACTAAAGATGTTCTACGCTATTTAAAAAAATTCACTTCACGGTTCATTGTAATGCACCATTATATATATATTTTTTCATAATCACTTATGGATATTAATTTCAACATATTTTCAGAACAATTTTCCACGCTCGTTTGTTATAGTTAACATTTTTTAAAAGAAAATTTGTTAATTATTTTCGTAATCTGTTTTTGATGAATAGTTAATTAAATATATACTCTTCTCTGCGTAACAGATGTTTTTAATTCTTCAAAAAATAATTCCGAACGAAAAGAAAGTGTTCGATTCATAAAAAGAAAATGCACATTTTTCATATTTTAAATTATTTTGTAAAATTTACTACTACTTTCATCCGAAAATGATTCAATATAAGGACTTAATTTTTTTAAAATTAAATATCTGACTTATTTTCTGAGTTCAAATTTATATATATGTATATTAATTTTCTGCATTATTTACTCAGAAGTGTATTTTAAGAAGGAATATAAAAATAGCTGCTGAAATGTATCTTCTTAATCATGATGCAACTAAAATAGCTTCTTACACAGTGCAAGTCTGTTTAACAAATAATGCATTGTTATATTTTCGCCAGAGATGCTGGATGCCCCCACTTTAATCTTAGAAACAATAGTCTATAAATAATTTAGTTATTCGTAGCTTGTATTATAGTGTATAATGTTTGACTATTTTCCGAAAAGCGTGCATAATAAACACTTTTTTTTAATATGAATTTCATAAATATTCATTCAATCATATTCCCATTAATATACGTACCGCATTTGTATTGAAAATTGAATAAATTGTTATTATTTATTATTTTCAAAAAGGGAAAATTCATGTAAGCCGTATGTGAAAACATTCACGCATAAAAAGTGGTGTAAATTTATTCCAATAAAATATTCGTTAAAGTAGGTAAATAATTTAATACATATTTAAATATTTTTAATTAACTATTGTTATACATTTAAAATAATATTTAAGAGTGAACAGTGAACATCTCTGTACAAACTCTATGAAAATATACATTTAGTAAAATTTGTGTTTCAAATAATAATTCTAGCTAAGAAATGGCATTAAAATATCAATTTCTTTCAAAATGTTTTAAAAATATTGTTTCTTATATTAACATATGAGATTATTTTTTATACAGAATGCATGAAGTCCAAAACTGTACATAAATTATCTTACCATAAAGAGATCTAAACATCATAAATTTAAAATGTATTTAAAATGTATTTAATATATTGTAAATTTTAAATGTGTTCATTGAATTTTCTAAATTGATAATTTTATGCCTTAAAACTGACAGCGTTATTCTTAGTACGTACTGATGAAACTGGGTATTTAATATGGAGGAAATAATTATTTTAGATTAGTAATTGCTGTGTTTACTATAGACATAATAGGTAAGATATGCAAAAAGCCCACACTAATTGATATCATCCCTTTAACCCGAAGGACCTGTACTGAAATTGAAACGAAGACAATCCCACCCCAAGAAAATAGACACCACACATCTCTTGCAAAACCAAAGCCTGTTCATTGCAATATCGAATACATAATAATATAAAATGCACTGTGAAAACAAAAACGAAAAAAGAATGACAACTTCCTCGAATAAAAAGAAATATACCGAAATTTAAAAGACGAATACAAGTTTTAGAAAAGCAAATAGTTTTAAAAACTGAGAAATAAGAGTGTCTTAAAAGCGATCATAGAATATTAATAGCATAAAACACGAAGTAGATGTCTTAGCAATTAGCATTTAAACAAATTCTACAACAATTGGTTCAAAAATAAAGCTTTCTGATCATATATTAACTATAACACTAAGTTTACAAAAATATCGTCAAATTCTTAGTATACATTTTACATTTTTACAGTACTTGGGAAGAGATTTTTTCATAAAGCATAGCATTGTAAAATTTTCGAAAGAAATTACATGTGAGTGAAAACGTGCTTATAATTCATTATATATGTCGTGTGTCCCTATAAAATATAAGAAGTTTTATAAACACGTTTGTATTCACATATAAATTGATATTGTTTCTATTATTTCCATTTTTCAATTTGTGTTATAACACCAGTAGATATTGCAATTAAAGCTTTCGACACTAACCTAAATAAATAAACAATTGTTTAAAATTTTAAATATATCCATATTCTTAATGAAATACAGAAAGTAATGGACCTATAAAGATTAACAATAGCGTTTAAAAAATTGTTTTTGAATTTTTCAAAAACGCTGTAAACGCTTGATAAAAACACCTTGTTTAAAAAGCAGCGCTCGAACAAGTAAAACAGAAAAAACAAACAATTTTTGTACAATTAAAACTTATCGATGTTCAAATTTTAAGAGTTTTCACCATTTTCTAACATTAAAAATGTATTTTTCTGGTTTTAGTACCGGATAACACTTAAAGTTCATAAAAATCAAATTATCATAAAGCGGTATGTTTTGATCGCAAAAGAGTAGAATGCTTTACTTGTTAGATCACGGAGAAATGTTTGCTATATACAAATTATAAGGCTCATGGAACGTATAAAAATTTAAATTTCATAATTTTTTTTAAATGCCTATATTGATTTAAATGGGTTTTCATATGATCAACAACAAAATTTGAAATATTTTTGAAACTGCAACTATATCTCTAAAACTAACGGTTTAGGAATTTTTCTATTAGTCAACAAAAAGATGGCATACCATGTATTTTTTAAGACCTATGAATTCCAGCTATCGAAACAAAATCTGAAATCTCTCAATGTATGCAACATCACTGAATAAATAATAAAATAATAAAATCCATATTTAAAAATATACGCTGTAAACTTCCTAAACATTCAATTTAAAAATAAAAAATGGTATATTATAGCAAAAATTTGTTTAAATTGAAGCGTTTTTGTGTTAATAACAGTTATCTATAATCCCATAACGCAAAACTCTTACACTAACAATAGAGAATATTTAGATTGTTATTTAAATATAAAATAAATGATTTTCATTTAAATATTTTAAAGCACAATCTTGATTTGTCTCTTCTAATTAAACAGTAAATCTACTTATTTTTGTTCTTTAACAATGAAATATGTGAACATTTTATAAAATAAATTAAGAATTGTCTTTTGCACATGACACTCAAATGATAAAAATGGAGTTACTTTCTCAAGCTTATTTTCAAATCACACTGGAATTTAAATCGTGTAAACTTAATTTAAAATGTAAACATTTCAATTTTTATGCTGTATGTTTAACATTAAAAATATATTCATTTTTCAAAATATAATTTATTTTTAATATATAAATTAACTATTGTGTTTTTTTTTCTTGCAGCATTTAAAAACGAAATTATAGATTGAAATAAAGCAAAATAGTTTATAAGTTATAGTTTAGTAATAGTTTATAATTTTTAAAAATATTTCAAAAAATAGTTTTAAAAAATCTTAATAAAACCTGAATTTCAATTTTGAATTTGAAAATTTAATGAAGATTAAAATATTTCCATAATTTTACTTTACACGTCTAAAGTTTTACTTACTTTGGATATTAAGATTGAATGTAATATGCACGTATATTTTTTTCATTTTTGTCTTCGAATATTTTTATTTTCAGTTTAATTACAAGTAAAATATTCTCTACATTTTTTTATTTTTTAGATTCAGCGAGCATGTGTATTTAAACACAGACAGTTGATAAAAAAAAAAAATGTGTTTTAATATAAAAATATCGCTTCTATTTACCCAGACAGAACAAGGTGCTCCCTGAAACACAGCATCTACTTAAACTTATGCACAACTTTAATTAATTTTGTGTAGATTTTTATATATTTTTCCTTTTCTTTAATAGAGCGGCTGAGAGGTTGTTCTCTCGAAGCTGGTAGACGGGAGGTGCTGGGTTCGATCCCAATCGCGCCCGTCGGCCTAATCGTTCGGAGTTTTCGTGGTTTTCTTCGAGCCGTGGATTTATCCATGCGTAAATACGGGTTAGGTTCCCTTAGAAAGACCCCCACGAAGGGCACTCCCCCCGGGCCTATATCCCAAGTGCAGATAATTGGCCGTCAACAATCAACCCAACCCAACCCAACCCTTTTCTTTAATAATGCTTACAAAACACAGATCTTACAGAACTAAACTATAAAAATATGTACATACAATTTTGACAAATAATTAAATATTACTATATCTTTTTCATATTACTTAAAGAAGTTTGGAAGCAAAATGGTTCTCTATATTGGACTTAAATATATATATATATATATATATATATATTAATATTCGTATTTCGGAACAACTATATTCCAGAAAAAATATTAACTAAGTCGTTTTTAAATAAATGCGTATGCTTCCGTTAATATCTAAAATATATATCAATTATTAACTAACATAAGGGGACTACCAAACATGGTGCGCACAGATTTTGATGATTTTAAAGTATGCTGTAGAGATCATACACCTAACTATTCTTGTGCAAGGTTTTCTTCAAATGGGCCTCAGTTTTTAAGAATTTGAAGGTTAAAGTTCAGCATACGTTTCAAATACCCATTAGTTTGACTTCCCGCTCGTGGATTTCCTGGTTCCGCGGTAGAGTACGCGCCTGCTACTCAGGAGGTGGCGGGTTGGTTCGTTCCTTCCTCGAAATTTTTTTAATTCATTTTATATTTTTGACACATTACAAGTTAAACGCAATTATGAATTCTACAGCTTTGAACATTTTTTAAAATTATATTCTTAAAAGTTAAAATTACGTTTATGAATTTTTCATGAAAATGTATATTTTTTCTGAAAATTTTAAAATATTTCTGTAGACGAATGTCCTAATTTATCAACTAATTTATGTCTAGATATGTCATTTTTTAAAAAACGTACTAGTATTATTTCCATTTATAGATATATGTATGTGTGTATTTACCTCAATTATGAAACTATATGAGTATATATATATATATATATAATTAGTCATATATAACTATATAGTATATAGTCATATATACTATATATATATATATAGTCATATATAAGCATATGAGTATATATACATATATATATAATTTGTATTTTCTATATAAAATGTATATAGTTGACAAAAGAAGTATAAAGGGAAATATCATTTTAATATTTGATCTGTTCTAAATATATTACAATATGTTATATGATGAAATACAAAAATGTTTAATTTTACGGACATCGGTATTTTTAGTTTAGTAAACATGCAATTAATACATATGATAAACATATTAATGATACATTAATGATACATATGATAAACATATTAATGATACAGTAATGATACAAATGATAAACATATTCACAACATAAAATGACATTGAAAATGTCACTATAAAATCATTTCTTTACATGAACTTTTATGAATGTTGGAATTTTTTATGACCATATTATACTTATTTTAAATACTTGTATAATACTTTTAAAACTGTGCTAAAAATATAATTGATAAATAATGATAAATTAAACAAAAATCCAGACATAAATTAGTTTGCATTTTTATCAATAAAAATATTAGTTAAAAATGCAGAAAAAATATAAATTGTCATGAAAAATTAAAAAATGTAAATGTAATTTATTAGGAAAATATCAAAAAGTTCCAGGCTTCAGAATTCAAAATTCCTCTTAAAATATCCAATGTGTCAAAATTATAAAGGAAAAAGGTCGGATGAAAGATCGAACCCGTCACCACCTGAGTAGCACGCACGCGCATATTTAACCTCAGCGCCACAAAGTCCACACACAAGTCATTAAACTAATTGGTATTTGAAACGTATGATGAACTTTAACCCGAAATTCTCAAACACTAAGGTTCATTTGAAGCATGAACATAGAAATATATAAGGACTTCTTACGAATTAACCTTTCGAAGGAGAAAATCGTCCCTCGAAAAAATAGGTGGCACCTGTGTAGGACATTTGTATCAGTTCGTCTGCTTCTTCAAATCGCCCGCTTGATAGCCCTCGTCTGGAAGGTATCCGATATACTAATTTTATTGTCATAATGTTATTTATTTTAATTAGATATTAATATATGTATATATTTTTTAACTAACAATGGCTGGAAAGCATTATTGCAGCATTCCTGGATGCTAGAACATTGTTGGTGACAGTTTCGGTTTGTTGTTTGTAGGTGGCGCTACCTTAGCAAAGTTGAATGCAAAGTCGGGACTCGATATTAACACTATGTCATGTACAATAATAGCCCCTACTTATATCGCTTGTACAAATATATAGCTCTGTTTTCGTAACACTCAAAAAAAAAAAAAAAATCCGAATTTTTATGTAATCATACATAGATTTTTATTTTTATTTTTTTTGTATAACGTATTTTCCTTTATTTCGCTAGGAAAGGTGCAATATGTGTATAAACTAACATTTTGGAGACTAACACAAAATATTTTCGTGTATGTAATCTTTCTTCTTTTTCGCAGTGGCTGAGAAGTTCTGCTCTCAAAGCTGGTAGACGGGAGGTGCTGGTTTCAAACCCCCGTCGCGCTCGTCGACCTAACCGTTCAAAGTTTTCCGTGGTTTTCTGCGAACCGTTCCGTAAATACGGTTTAGGATACCTTAGAAAGACCGCCCCCCCTCCTCCCTTCCCCACGGAGGACACTCCAGGACCTATATCCCTCGAGTAGATAATCGGCCGTCATAATTCAACCAAACCTAATTTTTTAATGCACTGGGTTTTATGGTATTTTGTTGTATACCAGTAGACGCGATATAACGGGGAGCCAATGTATTACTTTATCCGTGTTTACCGCTTTGAATGTTGGTTAAACTCTTTGACAAAACCTGAAAGTAGTGAATTTGTATCTATTTTTGAAAATGAGTTTGTAGTCCCTACTTTTTAAAACAAGTAGTTGTAGTTTTAGTTAACTACATTTTCGATTACGTATGTGTAGTTGTAGTGCGCTCTAAAATAAAAGTATAGTTTTTCCGACCGCTCACCTGTTGAATGGGTGTCATTTTCACTAATCTTGCTTCGAGAATTAATAATTATAAATATAAATTTCTCAAGTACACAACATACTAAATAAAATGAACATAAATAAATAAATAAATATTATATATTAGAGAAATATATTTTCATTTAAATTAACTTATTTTATTCTATTTTATTTTATTTTATTTTTTTTGTATTTGAAAAATATTTTAGACAATTTATCAGAGTAAAACTTTTTAAAAAGTGAATGACTTTTATGTATTTTGTATGACATGATAATTTTCCCACATACTATGTAGAACTTATTTTTTTGTCATAATTTGTAAGTATTTAATTTCATCTACAGCATCGTTATCTTTTTAAACAGCATATACTATATTATCTGACACACAAATTAGACATTCAATTACTACTTCTAAAAAAAAAACTACAAGTCAGATATAAATTCAAACGATGTCGCAATTATTTAAGTAGCTCAACGGGTTAGTGTGTGAAAACTTATTGGACGATTTTATTTTTTTACTCCCTCTCATTTAAAGCTTGAAAGAGTTCCTTTCATTCAGTGAGTCTACGAAATCTAAGATGGGAGACGAGTTTGTGACAGCTGGATCTCTGCCATGATTATCGCGTGTCTCAAAGTTTAAAAAAACATTTCTAATATGTTTTGCTTTCCATCTAGTGAATGACATGTGTTTTTGATTTCGGGATGGCTTTTCCGACAAACAGCTTTGCAGTTTCTTTGATGAATGATAAAAAATGATGAGGTATCAAAAACTCTAAATGAAACACGTGCTTTTTCAGCAAACAAAAAGTGTTTTCTAAAACACAAAAGCTTCACAAACATTAGATTTCCGCTACAATGTAGGACATTGCTATATTATCACTAGAACGGTGGCGGTAGGGGTTAGTTTGACCCCTGAGCACTTTTCTCCGTTGATTACTTTTGTTTGGTTGGAAGAAATGTTTTGAAATTTTTGACTTTTCACAAATAGATAACAAGTATTTCAAAAACTATTCAGCATTCTCAACTTTTTAGTTTTTGAAATATTAGACAATATTGCATATATATATATATATATATATATATATATATATTAAGTGATTTATGATGTTTTTATATTATGATATCTTTTCATTTTGAATTTCAACAATTCATCTTTATCTATTTTCTTATACATTCTGGTATCTTATATATATTTTTAAATATATAAATAATGGTGCTAATTGATTTTAGCAAGCTTTTAAATATTATACGCTTTGATCTCTGCTGCAATTGCACATTATCTTTGCGTATTTTTTATTTGATTTCTACTATGTAGATATCTGATACCTGGTTATAGGAATTTTCAGTAATTGTTGCATTATTATCATCGCAAAAATTCAATATATGAGTTTCACTATTTGTTTAAATTTTAAATTTATTCAGATTGTTGGGAGAACACTTGTTGTCAATTAATTATTACATTATAATTCATAATTTCATAGTTTTTGTTGGTGTATCGGTAATATTTCATTAATGGATATATATATATATATATTAGGAATAAATATATATATATGAGATATTTATGAAAAAAATATTAATTTATAAATTGGGTGTTATTTTAGCTAGCATTAGTTTTAATTTGTGAAACCAATCAATTTTTATATCAAATGAATGAGTTATTTGAGTAGTTGTAGAATGATCCAATTGATTGCTCTGTAGGCGTTACATTAACAGTACTTTAAAAATTCAATAAATTATCAAGTAATATTAAACATAAATTAAATATAAATGATGAAATACACGTAAATTACATATTTTTTCCGATGCTTGGGATTTAAAATTGTTTTATCGTTGTTATTTCAGTAGTTTCATCGAGGGGTCAACTGGACCCTTCTCGCCGTTCCAGTAGGTAAGATTTTTCAGCCGTTCTAGTGTAAATAAGGGCGTTCGTAAATCATCAGAAACGTTTCTTTGAAGGCTTCTACCCTCAGAAAAGGGAAACCTGATTGATTAAACCAACCCTCACCTGTTTAGCGTAGGGGATTAAAAACGGATGAAGCCGTACCATTGCATTGAAAACATAGACCTTCTAATATATTTTTGCTCTGAGGTTGAAAGCAAAAGCTTTTTTTAAAGAACTCATGTTTTCACTACTATATATGCATATTTTTCCGAAAATTTTTAATTAGAGCTTGGATGCAGTTATATTTATAACCGATTGAAATGTCAGAGATTTCGGAAGATAAGAACTAATTTTTATATTGCTACGTTAAAGGAGCCGACGCGAAAACAAACAAAAAAGTGAGAAGAAAACATTTCGTTTACAACTAGATAACAATATTTTTGCACGAAATGTTTAAACGGGCTGTAAAACTGTTTTATTTATCACCAATACAGATTTCAAAGAGTTCGGACAAAAAGAACTCTTTATTAAATTCCTACTATTAGCTCACACTCTCTCTATATATATCTTGTTGGAATTTTCAATCGTTAATAAGATATTTTCTATTCATCCCAAGTTCAAATAATTTTTTTAAAACTTGTACTGGCTGACAATTGATGTTAATACAGTTTTTTCAAATATTAATTCATTAATTAATTTTAATTTTTATATGGGAGAAAAAAAATTCTCCCATTGTTTTCATAAATGAAATGAAAGATTTATCTCAAATTAGTGATGCCAACAAAAAATAAAATACCGCAACGATGATTATAAAATAATGTTCAATAAAGATAACGTGGGATATTAATGCTGCACGGGTTTATTTTATATACTTATGATAAAAAAGTAGGAATTGTCTTTAAAAAAAATTATATTACTTATTTTTAAACTATGAAACGACTCTACGTAAAAAACAAGAAAATGAGCGCTTTTATCACAAAATATCCATATTTTTTCGTGACTTTTTCATTAAAAATATAATTTCATACAAAATCCGGTTAAAAATATAAAACACTAAAAACTTGATATTTCTTTTTAAATGTATTATCACGAGCCCGGGCAACGCCAGGCGGGTGTCAGCTAGCAGTTTCTTAAAACATTTAAGTATTTTCAGTTTATAATGCTCAGTTTTTTGAAAAATTGACTATGCCCAACAAGAAACATAAAAAACACAGCCTTAAAAATAAAAGATACAGAATGGAAATGTACTTAAATTATACATCATTTCAAAATTAGATACCGTATCTTTCAGTAAAAATATAAACTGAGAAAACATTTTAATTATAAAAATATAATATAGCTTGAAATAAAATGCCCCAAAGAATGCGTTTTTTTAAGTCAATTTTTATACCAAGATTTTCTAATGATCCTATAACACAGTAGATGATAGCACACGACCCAAGACTGTGTACATATATGAAGATTTAGATCACATGGAATTTGCATTCATAAAGTGGGAAAATATTTTTTTACAGATTTTTGCAACAAAAATTTAGGTACATTTTTGTCTGCCCACTACACTGTAAAAAAATTGCAGCAAAGTATCCGGTCATTCGACCGTTTTTATAGAAAACGGTTACAACTGTAATTCAACACTATTCTGACCATAATATTGCCCATATTATGGTCAGAATACTGCTAAATTATGGTTATCTAACCGTTTTCTATAAAAACGATCAAATGCCCGGATACTTTGCTGCAAAGTTTTTACAGTGTATGTTACCTTTCTATAGATAATATAAATAACTATTAATATTGTTAAATATAATTAATAGTAAGCTTATGCATGTTATGATACAAGACTGTTTAGACCTAAACAATGTCTTGAATAATTTATTTTAAAAGGAAATCTTCTATTTGTTCACTCTGTTAGTTGTCCACTCTGTTACTAGAGTAGTTTTCCCATTAAATTACAACTCATATATTTATTCAAATTTACATTATTGTATATTTTTTAAAGGTTTTAATAGCGTCAATTAAATATTACTGCAATAATTCATATTATTGTAATAAATCTTTTAGAGGAATTGATATGTCTAATTTTTTAAACCATAGCAACAAAATGGACGCATATTTGTTTTCTATCCAAATTGGTAATATATTTGAACAAATATTTGTTTTCTATAATATTTATCATCGCTTCAAATATATATATATATATATATATATATATATATATATATATAATAAATTTGAAGAATTAAAAATAATTTTTATGTCAAGAAATGTATTAAGCGATAATATGGTGGACATTTTGCTCATGTGGTTCACGAAAATTAACACTTTTTTCTATAAATAAAAAGAAAGGTGTGAAAAAACTTTCAGATTTCATAACACGAGATACTAAAGTAGGTAATTAAAATAAAAAAAATTATATATATGTGGTCGCAGGAGTTCTCATCTGAACTTTAGACTGCAAACGCAAGCACATACTTTATTGGGGCTTGTGAAGTTGAATGATGCCTCGCGAACAATATAAATTTTGATGATGTGCAATTTTATCGTGAGAACAGAGTAGATGTGCTACAGCCTTCGCCTCGATCAGACGGATCGACGGTGGTCTCTTGTTAATTCTATGCCGGTCGGTGGAACCGCGCATTTAACAAATGATTAAGCCCGACAGACGGTCGGATCAATTCTAAGTGTATATATGTTTTTTAAATTAATGTTGTAAATATATTATATGATAATCAAGAATTAAAAGTATAACGTTTTAATCAATTGGAAAAACGTGTGGACTATTACTCTCATCCCCTAGACGCCAGCTTAAATCCTACAGATTTTGGGAATTCGGCCGCGATAATTTTTTGAACACCAGAGGACAGACTTCAGACTTCTTATCATAAATTTCCGATGCTTCGAAAAAGAGAAAGAAGAAAAGTTTTCCGAAGCTGATAAAAGAAATAATTTGACCTACTGACGTGCGTTTTTCTCCAGATGTGATGTGTTTTACAGTGTTTTTGCACCGAAAAGCGTGAATAGTGTGAATTGCTTCCTGGGTGTTTGTGACATCTTTCTACAGAAGAAGAAAAAAGGCCTCGCATCGAGTGCGATGTTTTGGTCTCATTAGTGAAAGAAAGTGGAGTGATTATTTTTTGTTGTTGTTGTAGCTATTTTTGTGCACGCAAGTAGTGATTTCAAGCAGTGAAATTATTTTTGTTTTTCTTTATCTTTTTACATTACAAAGATTAAAGCAGGGTGTAATTTTGTTTTTCCTGCATTCAACGAAGTGATAAAGAAAATAAAAAACCTGTAGTGCTTTATTTTTTTTTTGCAGGTAATATTGAAAAAGAATAAAAAAGGTGGTGGTACCTTTTGTTTTATAATATTTTAAAGGAAACGAAAAAAAATAAATACCTGTAGTGTTAATTTTTTTGCAGGTAATATTTAAAAGAAAAAAGGTGGTGGTACCTTTCTTTACGCTATTTTAAAGAAAACGAAAATTAATTACCTGTAGTGCTTTATTTTTTGTGCAGGTAATATTCAGTAATATTAAAAAGACAAGGCGGTCGAACCTTGGTCTTAAAAAAAATAAAGGGAGCTCAGATTCCCATGCATAGTGTATATTTTATATGTTTTATTTTTATATATTTAAATTGGATCTCTTATTGAAGTAAGTGAAAAAAAAAATGTTTTTTATGTGTATTGTTTATTACGATTAGATAGTTAATTTTGAATTTAATAGAAAATGGCATACCTCGCGCGAGTTAAAAAGTGTGATCTAATCACATTGGTTGAAGAATTAAATCTAGTATTGCCAGAAAATGTAAAATGTTCAGTACTGACAGACTTAATTCTTAAATCCGATAATTACGATGAAGAATACACGAAAAATATTCAAATGCGTATTACGTCAGACAGGGAAGAGAAAGAAATGAGAGAGAGGCAATTAGCTGAGGAACAATCAAAGAGGGAATTTGAAATTCGTAAGTTAGAGTTGCAGTCAACAATTAGTGCCAATGCCTCCCCTCCAACAAATAAAAATAATTTGTTAAAAATTATGGCGAAATTTGAATTACCAGGTGATATCGGGGTATATCTTAACCTTTTTGAAAGGCAAATAAATAGAATAGGATTAGATAAGAGTGAGTGGGTTTCTCATTTGCTAGGTTTGTTACCTCTTGACATAGTACAATTCGTTGGTCGGGAACCAGACCCCAATGCTTCAGATTATGATTTCGTGAAGAAATTGTTGCTTAAACGGTACCGCTTGTCACCTGAACAATTTTGACAGAAATTTAATAACCATCGTAAAGACATTCCATCTTCTTGGCGTGATTATGCTTTTGAGATTAACACATTTCTACGAGAATGGATAGAAGGTCTTCAAATACGGACTTTTTCAGAATTTCAAGACCTGATAGTTGTGGATCAAATCCGGAAAAAATTACCTCCAGACATTCGTGAACATTTTTGTGATGAATTGCCAAAAATAACAAATGTAGAAGAGTTAATTGTTAAATTAGACGATTATGAATCAGCAAGGAACAATATTAGAAAAAATGATTACAGAAACCCGAATTCGGAATTTAGAAAACGTTCGATTGAAAGTAATAGGACATTTCATCGAAGTGATACGAGTCGCGTGCCGTATGAGAAAAATTACGCAAGTGCCCAAAAAAATAGTTCAAGTGTAAAAATTCGTTGTTTCAACTGTAACGAATTTTCGCACAAGTCGATTAACTGCCCACGTAAAAGAGAAGGACCCATTTGTTTCAAATGCAAATCCATAGGTCATAAAGCGGATCAGTGTACTTATAATGTCCCTAAAAGTGTAAATTCCTTTGCAAGCGACATCTCAATTTCTTCAGATAGAATAATGAAAAACGTGATGATTTTAGGAAAAAGTATTGAAAGTTTAATTGACACAGGGAGCGAAGTAAATATGGCAAATTTAGACACTTATGATTCTCTAGGACGTCCCAAATTATATGCAAATGATATAACTTTGTCAGGTATAGGTGGAAACCATGTAACACCTATGGGCTACGTGAATCTAAATGTTGAGATGGATAATTATATTGTAAATACCGATTTATATATTGTAAAAGATTTAAATTATAATATTATATTGGGGAGTAAATTTTTAAAACAAGTAAATTTCAATATTTCTGAAAACGGAATTCAGATTACTGGAAAAAGAAAACTGAAAGAAGTCAAAATCAATTACGCAATAGCTTTCCCACGAGAAACCACAAGAAAAAATTTTGCCCACATCAGTTTCAGCACACCCAGAAATTATTTGCGGTCAGTGTTAAAAACCTCTCCTACATTTGAAAAAACTGCAACGCACGCTGATTTCGTGAGAACCGAAGAATTTAACCGCAACACTCCCATTTTTAACTTTGCTGAGAAATCAAACATGCCAATTAAAGTGCAAAGTGACTGTTTGTTAGAAAATGAAGAGTGTACAGATATGCAACCGAATTTAATGGAAACCACAAAGATTTGTTTAGCTGAAACAGCAAATTCAATAAATTTTCAGGAGATAGATACTAGTCATATTACAAACAAGGAAATTAAAACAAAATTAACGGAACTTATCACTAACTATAGGCCTAATAAAATTAAAGATACGAATTTAAAAGTAAACATAATATTAACAGACGATGTTCCAATTGCACAGCGACCACGTAGGTTAGCATTTCCGGAACAGGAATTCGTAGATAAACAGATACAGGAATGGTTAGACTCAGGTATTATAACAGAAAGTCATTCGAACTATGCATCCCCTATAGTTCTAGCGAAGAAGAAGGACAATTCATGGCGCCTTTGTGTAGATTACAGACCCCTAAACAAAAAAATAATTAAAGATCACTTCCCCTTACCAATAATAGAAGAAGTTCTAGACAACATAGAACAAGCGCAAGTTTTCACTACCTTAGATTTAAAAAATGGTTTTTTTCACATCGATATTGCAGAGGACAGTAAGAAATATACCTCATTTGTAACACATAATTCTCAATTCCAGTTCGAGAAACTCCCTTTCGGACTATCGGTTGGACCTCAACAGTTCCAAAGATACATCCATGTTGTCTTTAAACAACTAATTAAAGAAAAAGTTGTACTAGTTTATTTAGATGATATTATAATGCTTGCGCAAACTGACGAAGAAGCTCTTTTAAAACTGAAACGTGTTCTAGAAATTGCAGCTGATTACGGACTTAAGTTTAATTTTACAAAATGCCAATTTCTCAAGCGAAAAATAGAATTTTTAGGTTACATAATAGAAAATGGTACGGTTAGGCCATCAGAAGCTAAGACCTTGGCAGTGAAAAAATTCCCCGAACCCCGTACTCTTAAGCAACTACATAGTTTTTTAGGTTTAACATCTTACTTTAGAAAATACATTCCTCACTATGCGAGAGTAGCAAAGCCCTTAAGCGATTTGTTAAAAGCAGAAAATACATTCAAATTTGGACCCATCGAAAAAGAAGCTTTCGAGACACTTAAAGAGAAATTAGTAAATACCCCAGTATTGCACATATTCAGACGCGGTGCTAAATTAGAGTTGCACACAGATGCAAGTGCTATAGGTTTTGGTAGTGTCCTACTACAGGAAGATGAAAATAAAAACCTACACCCCATACATTACATGAGTAGAAAAACTACACCTACTCAATCAAAATATTCGAGTTATGAATTAGAAACACTTGCAGTAATCGAGTCAATGAAAAAATTTCGAAATTATTTATTGGGAACAAAAGTTAAAATTGTTACTGATTGTGAAGCATTCCAAAAGACACTCAACAAAAAAGATCTTTCGCCAAAAGTTGCCAGATGGGCACTATTTTTACAAGAGTTTGATTATGAAATAGTACATCGAGCGGGAAATAAAATGAAGCATGTCGATGCACTAAGCAGAAATACGGTATTGGTAGTAACACGTTCTTATGACGAATTAACAGCAAAAATTAAATTAGCGCAACAAGAAGATGAGCATATTCAAACCATCAAAAAATTAATCGAAAAAAATGAAAGCCCGGAATATTTTAATCGAAATGACATACTGTATAAATATGAAAACGACAGAGAACTGTTGATGATTCCCGTAAATATGCAAAAAGAAATAATACGCCATGTTCACAATAAAGGTCATTATGCTGTAGCAAAAACCGAAACAATAATAAAAGAAAACTATTTTATACCCCAGTTAAGGAAGCAAATAGAAAATGTCATTGCGAATTATGTAGAGTGCATTTTGTGTAATAAAAAGCAAGGGAAAGGAGAAGGTTTATTGAACCCGATCCCAAAACAAAATATTCCCCTTGAGACTTATCATATTGATCATATAGGACCAATGCCATCCACTCACAAAAATTATAATCATATTTTTACCGTCGTAGATGCTTTCACAAAATTTGTCTGGTTATACCCAGTTAAAACTACTGCTGCCGTAGAAGTTATAGATAAATTAAAATTACAACACAACATTTTCGGAAACCCGTCCCGAATAATAACCGACAAAGGACCCGCGTTTACATCCGATGATTTTGAAGCATATTGTAACGAACAAAAAATACAACATGTCCCAATAACGACAGGTGTTCCAAGAGGAAATGGCCAGATAGAACGGATGCACAGAATACTGATACCAATTTTATCAAAACTTAGCATAGAAGACCCCACAAAATGGTACAAATATGTAGCATCGGTACAGCGAATTATAAACAGCACTATATCTAGAAGCACAAAATTTTCACCATTTGAGCTTCTAACCGGAGTGAGATTGCGACATAAAAACGATTTGCAAATAAAAGAGTTGTTAGACGAAGAACATGTAAATTCGATTATGTCAGAGAGAAATTTCAATAGGGAAATTGCAAAAGAGAACATTTTAAAAATACAGCAAGAGAATCGCAAAACCTTTAATAAAAAAAGAAAAACGGCATACACTTATAAACTCGGTGATTTAGTAGCTATACAAAAAACACAATTTGGTACAGGCATGAAGTTGAGACCTAAATTTCTCGGTCCCTATGAAATCACCAAAGTGAAAGGAAAGGATCGATACAACGTAAAGAAAATTGGCTACCATGATGGTCCAAACATTACATCGAGTGCTGCTGACTTTATGAAACGATGGACAAATTCGACAGACTGATATTTTGAAACAATATTCTTTTTACTTTTATTGAACATTATGAGTGAACTCTGAACTTTAAGCAATTTTCAACGTTATAACAAGTTTTGTTGTGTTATTTTCATTTTTATATTTTAGGAAACACTGTATGTTTCAATATTTACTATTGTTTATTCTTTTGTTTGTATATATATTTTTTGTGTGTATTTGATAATTTTAGATTTTAGTCGACTGGTTCTATACCTAGTGAAATTAGTAGATGATGACTGTGAGGACACAGCACAGTCAGGACGGCCGAGTTGTGGTCGCAGGAGTTCTCATCTGAACTTTAGACTGCAAACGCAAGCACATACTTTATTGGGGCTTGTGAAGTTGAATGATGCCTCGCGAACAATATAAATTTTGATGATGTGCATTTTTATCGTGAGAACAGAGTAGATGTGCTACAGCCTTCGCCTCGATCAGACGGATCGACGGTGGTCTCTTGTTAATTCTATGCCGGTCGGTGGAACCGCGCATTTAACAAATGATTAAGCCCGACAGACGGTCGGATCAATTCTAAGTGTATATATGTTTTTTAAATTAATGTTGTAAATATTTTATATGATAATCAAGAATTAAAAGTATAACGTTTTAATCAATTGGAAAAACGTGTGGACTATTACTCTCATCCCCTAGACGCCAGCTTAAATCCTACATATAAAAAAAAAAAAAAAAAAAAAAAAAAAAAAAAAAAAAAGACATAATCAATTTCTGAATTGTAACTGTTTTTGAGAATGATCCATATCTGTAAATTATGTGAAGATTGTAATTATTTTATTTTATTCAACAAGAAAAACTCAAATGAAAAAATGAATTTTGCTTATGTACGTTCAGTATTTGATATTAAATACACAGGTTCATGCGAGTTAATATTTTTATAAGCATAGATGATTAAATATTATGCTAAATGAGAAACATATATCTCTATGAAAAATTCGAGATATATGAAAAACAATTGTTTACATTACTTACTAAAGTGATATTTGTATATACATATGTTAATTCTGATTTTCATTAAACATGTTTGAAATATGTCAGAAACACAACTTTAAACTATGAATCGATATAAGTTAATATTTTAAATTTTATATTTGCAAAAAAAAATGTAATGCATACTATCACTACTCTGAATAAATGATTGAAAACTAGCAACGTAAGTAAGAATTCTTGCAATTTGAACACTTTTAAACTTGTAATTATCTTCGTACAATTTAACTTATACGGACGAACGAATCCCTAAACGAGAATAAAATTTCTCCAAGAAAATATATTCTTACATGAAAAATAAGACAGTGAATGAAAGTTAATAACCCACTTTATATAATTATATCCCCACTAATTTCCAAAGAACATTTTGTTTTATCGGACAAGTTAAAGTTTTTATGCAATTTCCTATTTGAAAGAACTTATTTAAATTAATTGACAATCTCAGTTAATGAGCCATAACGTAATTGTAGCATGGCTTAATATAAACGAATTAGACAACAAGACATAAATTAAAACGGTTTGGGAAAACGGAATGTTAAGCGTATAAAATGCCTATTTCAATTATTACTTACCATACATAATAATTAACCAGTTTAATGTTAAATTAAAAATTCTTCCTCTAGTTTTAAAAGTATTGTTGTTTAAAAAAGTTGTATATATTTTTAAAAATATGTCGAACATTTCAGATAATAATATATAATTGCTGACTTGTTCAAAGTAAGCATTCAATTCAGTTAACTCTACATAAATTTAAACAAATGAATGGGTACGTCAAACGTGACAAATGAGGTGCGTTCGTACTGCTATTATATTAGTGAAATTAAATATATCATCTGTTATTATGATTTGATTATTTTTTGTAATAAAATAAGTACATTTTAAGTTGGCAACATTTTATCTTAAGTTGAAATATACTGAAAATTCCAATGGTAAACTTAAGTTTAGCTTTCAAAATTTTCGAACTTGAAATCCATATTTAAACACTTTTTCCATTTAATATATCGATTTCTCCGGAAGCATCTATCCAAATTAATGTCAGTAGATTATATGATTGCTATAATTAAACAATTTTAGTATACAAACTTGGTTTTTATTTTCAATAATACGGAAATAATATGATTCCGTCTTAAATATGACATATTCACCATGGCAGCCTACGATCGTTACGTATCCTGGAATATCATTGAATTAATTACGCATGATAGTATTTAATAGAATGAAGAATGTGACTATAACTTTGTCATAGAGGTTATAAAATGTCATATACGTCATATATGACTATAACGTCATACATGTCAGATAACTTGGTGATACATCTTGGTCACTTGACGATTAATCTTCGGAAGATGCTAGAACAAGGAACTAACGATTTAAAAAAAAATCAAATTACTTAATAAATATTTTTATGAATATCTTTTTAAGTTTTGATTCGATTTTCATAAAATTTAAATGACTCGACAAAATTCTGCATCAATTATACATATTAAATTTCAAACCATTCGGTTTGGTATATTTTGCGCTGTTATATGCGAACGGACGGACGGACCAGAAGACGACTATAGGTGTTACGTATTTATATAGTTACAAAAGCATCTAAAATTGAGGCATTCATCATCATAATTTCTTTTACATCTTCAGTTAAGCAAAATCATTTTATTACACTAGTAGTTAATATTTTAAATTTTATACAAACTCTAATTTACAAATGCTTAATACTATAAACTTACTTTTATTCAGAACTTATTTTCTTTACTTTTATTCATTTAGACGTAGTGGATATGATTATAGATGTAAAGAATATTTGGCCTATTTGGCTTTTCTGCCGAATATTTGGTTGTCCGAAAACTGAATATTATTAGATTGTTAGTCGAATAAATTTAGAATAATGATTTTTTTTTTTTGTAATGTTTTTCTCAAATATAAATTGACTGATTTTTTTCTTACAGTCTTGAAATTATTCTGAAAAACACAAAGTTTACAGTTGTTCTTATTCCAATAATAAGAAATAAAAAAACAATTTCCAAAGAGACGCTAAAGATCTTTAAGAAAAGGTACCAAAATATTTGTCATGTTATGTATGTATGTTAGAGTATTAAAATTGTTAAACAGAAAATAATTAAAACATCAATTTTAATTTGTTTTCAATTTTAATTCTGTTATTGAAATTGAATAAAATGAAAACAAAAATGTGTATTTTTAAAAACATTTTTATTTTTGGCCTGTAATTTACCCAAATATTCGGTACGCGGACAAATCGGCCAAGTCACTATTTGTTTTATCCGTAGATATATTGTATTATTTCATTTTCTGATACAAATACAGCAGTTTTCATAATAACTATTTAAAATAAATTTATAAAAATCATTTGGAAAATTGTATTTTAAATTAATTATTTAAAAGAAACATTTGAATACTGGAATATCGCTGATTCGCACTTTTAAATTGTTAGATTACAAAATTCGATTAGCATGTTTTATTCAAATATTTTCATTCCAGACTATATTTCTAAATACACAGTTGTTTCAATTTTTTCTTTAAGTGATGTATGCTTTTAAATAACAACAATTAAATAACATAAAACAGTTAAATAACAACACAGAGACATCATACAACAATTGGGGGAAAATTAAATATGAAAAATGAACACACACCAGTTTAAAAAATGTAGAAAAAAAATGTAGAAAAAAGTAAATGTAGAAAAATGTAGAAAAATGTAGGGAAGAAAAAGAAAAAATAACCATCAAAGCTGTTATGAAAAGTTTCCATAAAATATTAAATATAGAAAAAAATGAAATATTGAAATAATTAAATAGATAAAATAATTTGAAATAATTGTCTAACCATGCCAGAATTCTTATGCCCAAATTACCTAAAAGAAATACAATGCATTTAAACCAAAATAAACCATATGTAGAATAAAATAATAAAAAATTAGAAGTTCAAATTATTTTTTCACTATGTCAACTTTTTCCTCCATTGTCCCTTTTTAAGCTGAGTAATATCATTTTCAGTTGTAGAAAAGTTTATGTAATCATGAAGTTTCTATTAACTCAACAAAACATAGTCTTCAAACATAAGGTTCGGACTGATAAATACTACATGAAATTACAATGATAAAACGGTATACTTTTAAAACTTTACCTTGTTTTTCCTTGCAGATTTCATGTTGTGAAGAGCTTATTTTCTTCAGACTAATGTGCTTTCGTAAAATGTATAGTATTCAATAAATTTTCCCTCTTGGATGACGTGTATAAATATTTTCATTAAAAAATTATGGCTATTTACATTGGTTAAATCTTTTCGATTATATAGTTTATACCTTTTTATTTCCGCTTACATCCAACTTGATTTTCGACAATACAACTAATAAATAAGATATTTATTTATAAGAAAATGTTCCTCTGTTTTATTTCCCCCAATATATATCCTTAACTTGTATATATAAAAAAATAAAGTGAGCTTTCTGTGTTTCCGATATTTTAAATACAAGATTAAAACCCCGGATATGGGACATTATTTAGATTGAGCTATTAAAGTTCATTTCCTCAAATTCCTTTCATTCTGCAACCACCTTTTAAAGTATATAAACTGACACTACTAATGGAAGCTTTTGTATAAAACTAATTGATACTTCAAAGGAAAGGATATTAAGTAAGGAAATTCGTTATTTTTCTGAGTAAAATATATTTTTTAGTTTTAGTTAGAAGATTTTTACTGTAAAAAAGTAGAGAAAGATAATTAACCCTATAGAAAAAAAATCCCCTAGACGCTATTGTTATATACGAAATTATTTATTTATTTATTTTCACGCATTAGTTAGATTTCAGCAGTGAGGCTGTTAATGATAAACGAAACACGACAATACAACGATAAGATACTTTGCTATTAAATTTTATCTTTTCGTTCCCTATAAGTATTATTTTGGGAAGCACATCCGCAAAATCCACAAAAAAAAAAAATCGGAAAATCCATAGTATAAAAATATATTTTCCATCTTATATGATGTATTTAAATATTTTCATTTAAGAATTATGACTCTTTTCTGTGGTTAAATCATTCCAACTATACCCTATTTATTTGTTGTTGTTGTTATCGCTAGTCTACGAAAAATTCAATTACGATCAAAATAAAAGATATTTTTTCATAAAACATCCTTCATCTGCTTCTTATCCTTCATTTCGTCCCAATAAATATTATTAATTATTATGAACACTAAACTGTTTGCATGTCTCCTATACTGTAAATACAAGTTTTAAAGACTGATATTTACTGTGAATGTATCACTTTTTAGACTCATCTATTGCATTAGGTTCTCTCTTAATTATCTTAAATGAACTTTTGTTGTAGATCAAATGTAGATCCAAAGACATTTTTTGTATCAAATTAATAGGCGCATCAAGTGATAGATTTCTCTCTGGAAAAATTCATTACTTTTATGAGTGAAAGAGAATTGATTTCCCTTGAGAAGTATTTTGCAGTAAAAAACTGATAATGGTTATTAATTTTTTATATTGAAATTAAAGATAATTTTTTAAATTATAGAATTAATATCATATTATCATTTGCAAAAATTTAAAGATTATAATGAAGAGTAATAATTTATTTCAAAACTGAAATATAGTAATAATCGTTTTCCATTGTTACGCTAAACCTAGCCTTCGGTAGTGAGATACATGATGATAAAAGCAGAATGGAAATACGACAACAATATTGTTTCTATTCAATTTGGTCTTGTTTTCCCACTGTAAATGTCTTCTTGTAAAGCACGTCTTTTTGTGAAATCCACAGTATCCAATGAATTTTCCTTCTCAAATCTCTCTGCTCTAAAAAACAAAGCTTTTCGAAAATGTAAAGCTGCTTTTGATGTAACTTGATTTATTATGACCCTTCCATTTTCTCGGCTTATCCGCCGTATAAAAAAAATAAAAAAAAATCTAATTTTATAGAGAAATGTATGACAAAGACATTGAAAGAGGCAGTTTTTCCACAGCCGAATTACTTTAAACGCTAATTAATGTTGAAATTGGTCAGTATAAGAATTAAATGAGTTTTATATGACCGAAAACTTTGCATAGAAATTAAACCCTCTTTTGCAGGCTCAAGTGGTGTCTGCAATGTCCAATCATTTCTTTTAATTTTGTCTTATTTTTAAGTTTTATTTAATTTTTTTAAATTCAAAATTTCATTATCTGAATGGAAATTTAATTCATAGTTTGGAATAGCCTTTTTTTTATCTACTGTTGCATGATTTTAAAAAGCCCAATTAATATTATATTAATGCACTTTTCAATTGAAAAATATATTTTCACATCAATATAAAAAAAAAGAAAGTAAACTTAAAAATAATTAAATTATTGTGTGCGAAAAGAATTTAATGGGGAAAATAATATCATATTTAAAGCGATATTCTTATTTCGTCTAAAAGAAAACTTTCCTTCTACACGTTATAAAAGCCTGTGAGGCAGAGATATTTTTTACTAAAATATTTTATATAAGCTGATTTTTCAATGTGTAATTGATGTTTCTTAATTCATCACGAAAACAGTCATCAGCTGTCACGACAATGGTATATGCGGTCTTGAGAACCTGGAATAACAGAGTCAAAGGGAAATGAATGGCAACTCGATTACGAGAGATGTTCACTGGTCATAATAATATCATTAAAACTTTCATAGTTGGATACTGTTTTTTAAAACAGGGCAAATTATTGTGCTTTTAGAGTCTGCGGTGCCTGGACAGGAGTTGACGAGCATAGCTTGTATGAGACAAAGTCCTCTAGTAATGTACGATTACATTTAAGAATTATGGCTCTTTAAAAAAATAATAATTTCCATTGAAATCTGTACATTTTTCATTTCTAGCTTGAGATCTACTAAATGTGTAACAATACTATCAATAAATAGAATAAATATTTATAAAACATGCTTCAACTGTTTTATTTTGTCTTAATAAATATACTTAATTTGTATAGTCAATAAACTGAGCTTTTCATGTTTTCGATTCTGTAAAGACAAGATGAAATGCGCGGATATTTACTCAGAAAAGAAAAAGAAAAAAAACATTATTTAGTTAGAAATACGACAGTGTATTTTTTCTTGATTCTGTCAAATGCACTTTTTGTGTACATAGAATGCTACACTTAGTAAAAGCCTTTGTATCAAACTAATTGACACTTCAAGTAAAAAGATTTTATTTGAAGAAATTCGGATTTTTTTTCTTAGTTAACGAGAATGTCCCCTTGAGAGAATTATTATCTTAGAAAATTGATTGAAACATTATTAAATTTTTATTTAGTAAATAAAAAAAATTAAACAAAAAATAAAATAATAAACGACATTCATTGCTTCGTTAAAAAATCCAACCTTTATGATTTATGCATTATAAAAAGTTAGTGTGTCTAGATAATTATTACAAAAATATAAGAAGGCTTTAAGAAAGAAGTTAAGTATTCCTAAAGAAACGAAATAAATGTATGTTTTTCATATGAAAACTCTTTTTAAGAAATATATGCAGGGTGGACCAAAAACTTTGACATCGGCTTTTATTACTTAAACATTGATCATATACATATATTAACAATTACAATGTTACGTTAAAAAAAGTACAGAATTTTATGAAATCGATAAAAATATTTAGCGGATTACATTTGAAGAGATACAAAATTTAAATTTGTATACAGCCTCGTACAAATCCCAATGAATAAAATGTGCCACATACACTAATAAGGTCATGTGCAAAATTTCAGCATAAAAATTTAAAGTATAAAAATTTCAGTATAACCATTTAAATTTTGTATTTCTTCAAATTTAATCCCCTGAAAAATTTAATCGATTTCATAAGATTCTGTACTTTTTCTGCGTAACTTTGTAATTTATCATATATGTCTATATCAATATTTAAGTCAATGTTTTGGGACACCATGTATAGTGGCAACTGTTTTTCAAAAACAGTTGAAAGGACTCATAAACAAGGATTAAATGGTATGATATTCTCCCGATGTTATAATAATGTGCTTGAATTTTAAATCAGAAATATTTTTCATGTTAAAATATTTTGATAAAAAAGAAACTTTAAAAGAAATATTTAACAGGATGTAATATACTAAGGAAATTTCAGCTCTTCTGTAAAACTGAATATTGTATACATGCAATGTCATTCTATGATGTGTGGTGTATTTTACAGGCATACTAATACATTTTAAATTTTAAAAAAGGGTTATACAACAAAGACGTTTCATGGCGCTCAATATATTTGCATTACAAACACTGCCGAAAATATAATGCTTTAAATCATATCATATTGGGATAAACTTCCGTGGCTACTTATATTTGAGTGTTTTACTGATAAAAGATTTATTATTATCTTTGATATATTTTTAAAAGTGGAAATGCCTCTTATGTGTGGATATGATTGTATTATCATACACATATAAAAAGGTTTTGATTAAAGATAAGGAATTACACATAAATACTCTACAGAAAAAATCCCGGCTGAACAGGAAATACGTGCAGACGAAGTCTAGAATTTCTTATGAAAACTTTCCATAACATTAAGCATATATCAAGATATTCCCACATATCAACAACTATATATATCAACAAATACGCGGGGACATAAAAATTAATTTAGAAGACCACAAATAAAAGACTATAAATAATGTAGAACTACAGATATTTAAAATTTTAGGAATGAAAAACTAAATTTTTTTATATCAAAGACCTAGTAAAAGAACAAATGAAAAATTATCATCATAAGGATCAGTAAATACTAAAAAATACTCAAATAAATACTACAGCAAAATCCCAATTGTAAGCTCTACTCGCCTTCGAATGTAAGTCCCCATTTTAAGTAATTTTTATTTTATTTCCATTCACAAATATAATCCCACCCCCAAAAAAACTTTTTGCGTAAAAAAATGATTAAACAAATCCAAAGAGAGAATCTTCCACACTTTTTTTGGATTTCCACCCACTCACACACACCGAGTGAACTGTTCGCTTCCATTTTTTTTTCTGAACCGACTGCAGCGCAGCACAAGTTTAGAATCCTCAGAATCTTTAAAAAAATTCTTCCACCCTAATTTTTACTTTCTAGTAAGAGAAAGTAAATAATCAATCACATAAATTACAATCTCTCTCCCTCCGAAAATTATGATTTCACATCCTTCTTCTCCACAGCATACAAGGTTTAAAATCTTTAAAACTATTTATTTAAATGAAAATAGGCTGTATTTGTCGCGATCTATTAACAATAAATAAATAAACAACCATTTAATTTATCTCTATGCACCTGGAGTTTCCGCTTCGTCTTTTTGCCGCCCTCAGACAAAAAAATAAATAAATTTTTGTCTGTATTAAAAAAACAATTATATATTCTGTCTATGTTGCTTTCTAGTAACACTAAGTAAATAATCAATCAACTGAATTACAAATTCCCTCCCTCTGAAATTCTTTTTTCTCCCTCCCCCCAGCATGCAAAGTTTCAAACATATAAAAACCTTTTATATAAAAAAAAAATCTTCTGTCCCATTTGTTGCTGTTGAATGGCAATAAATAGGTAATATGCTACTTAAAATATCTCTCTACCTCCAAAATGTCCGCTTCGCCTCTTTGCCTCTCCACATACAAATTAAAAAAATTTCAAAACTCTATTTTTTTAAAAGTGCTGTATTTGTTACTGTCTAGTAACATTAAGTAAATATAATCCGTCTTCCAATCAGAACCTTCTGTTCCCTTTAAGTTCCACTTCCAACTCTGTCCCCCTCCCCCAACAAACAGTTTAAAATGCTCAATCCTATTTTTTTTTAATCTGTCTTATTTCTTAGTTTGTAGTAAAGTTAAATATAACACATCTAGAATCCCGCAGAAAAATTCGCCCCTTCTTTTCTCCCCAAAGGGATAATTTTAAAATATTCTGAGGAAGAAGGGCACAAAGCAAAAAATTTCCTTATATAGGATTTTGATTTCTCATACCCTTGAAAATCTCATGTATATTTAATGTTCTAAAATAAATATGTTCGCTAAAATAATTTTTTCATCCTTATTAATGAAAAAGATCAGTAGTGAGAACAGTGAAGCTGCAAGAACGAGAAAAATCTTTCTAACCCGCCGCCCTCATATCTTGAAGTTTACCCCTTTTTCTGGTGGTGAGAGAATGGAAATATAAGGGGAGAGAGGTACGGTTATTTATTTATCGTTGCTACAAAGTAACAATAGACCATAAACATATAAAAAAAACAATAGTTTTAAAGATTTTAAACTTTCTGTGCTGGGGAGGAGGGTAAAGGAAGAATCAAAAATTGCTTTGGTGTGTGTGGAGTGTAATTAAAATCCCCATTTAAATACTGTTACAAGAATGCTATAATTGAATAATAATAAAAATTTTTTTTTTAAAAATTTTAATCTGTATATACTACGGAGGAGGCAAAGGAAGAAAGGACTTTTTTTTTGAGGGAGGGAGGGGTAAAATAGAACTAATTTATATGATCATTTAATTATTGTTACAATGGAATCGCAAGCTCAGCACAAAATAATTAAGATATCATGAAATTTTAAAGATTTTAAAATGTATAAAATTAGGGGGGGGGGGGGACAGAAATTTCGGGCGGAGATGATTATTTTGGTGATAGATTATTTAATAATTGTTACTATAGAGAAATAAATAGGTCTGAAAATTTTAAATTGAAGATTTCTAAAGGTTACAATATGTGTGTTTGCTACCAGAGTGAGCAAAAGTGGAAGTGTTAATTTCAGACGAAGGGTGGTGGATTTAGATGATTGATTACACAGGGCAACAAAACAAAATGTCTTGTGCAAGGAATATTTTAACGAATTCTTATGTAATTTTTGCTGATAATTTGGTCTAGTTTTTAATGTAATCATGTCCATTTGGCTCCATTACATTGTAAAACATATTACCAACAGTGCCCATGGGTTGCTATTAATGTGATTTGAAGGAATTAAACATGTTTGCAACTTTAAAAAATATTATTTTTTTCGTACTAACAAGGTCATTGCAGTTTTCATTTTTGTGTTTCCAAAGGAAATTTTGCACTACCTCTACAAAGGCTTGTCAAGCTTCATTCGGGTGCTTTTTTTTCACGAAATTTGTGTCCTTTATGAGCTTACGGATCATTGGTCTATCAAAAATCCCTGATTTAAGTTTTTCAACCGTCACTTATGAACATCATGCACTTTGGCTAACACCAAATATATAACAGAGAGGTGTTACATATCTTAAAACTTAGATCTCATGTGTCAAAATCAAGGTCATATTTGGATTCAGGGAGCCAATTTCGTATAGGAATGGTGTTTATTTCCTTAACAGCAAAATCGTTGTTCCCCAGTGCTATTTAGTGCTACAATAAAACAACACATGAAGCAGAAAAATAAAATTAATAAAATAATAAAATTTTTCGAAGATTTTTTATTTTGTGTGCTGGAAGGGGGAGGGGGGGGTGTAGGATTTAGATGACTTTATTTATTTTATTATTTTATTTTTGCGAAAATATGCCGAAATGCGATAGATTCCTGCCCCTGTATAACCTTTTCTTACTTCTAAATTACTGACTAAAAATATTTTTAATGAATTTTTTAATTAATTTTGAATTATAAACCTCCAGCACTAAATTTAACTGAAATTGGCTTTTAAAAGGGAGTGGCTTGCAATCGAGGGTTTAGAATATTTGCATCACATTGCCACTGAAATGGAATGCACACATTATAAATATAAAAATTAACAACAATAAAAAATAATTCTGACTTATAATGATTAAAGTTAATTCAATAGTAGAAATTAGCACAGGAAATCAAAGGTCTGGTTGTGTTTATAGTTCGAAAACTGTTAAAAGAAAATAACAAATATTCGTAATCATAGAGGTAATCTTATATGAAAGTAACACATATTATAATGCATTCCAAATATAAACATATGCATAATAGTTATATTATTATTATGTTATTTATGTATTTTTAATGCTCAGCTACTTGATGGTTGGTTGGTTGATTTATCACGGCGGATTATCTAATCTTGAGATATAGATCTAGGGTCCAGTGACCTCAGTGCAGAGGGGCGGGGGGTCTTTCTAATGAATCCTAACCCGTATTTACGGCAATATTCGAAGAAAACCACTAAAATCTCCGAACGGTTAGTTCGACAAGCGCGACAGCGTTTGAACCCAGCACCTTTCGTCTACCAGCATAGAGAGCAGAACCTCTCATCCACTGGGGGGGGGGGGGGGCTCTGCTACTTGAATTTTTGTCCTTGAATTAACTAAAGTAACTCTTTATTCACTAAATGTCCTTTTGCAGAAACCCAGTATATTTCTATTCTTGAAATCTTTAGATAGCAAAATATTTCTCTTATTGACATAATTACATAAATAATTATTCCAGTCAATAAAACAGAAAATCACGAATTTACGATAGGTAATTTACTTTTAAAAAAAAAATCTTTAAAATTCCAGAAGAATAACAATCTTGTGCCGTTGTGGGACTCTACCAAATGCACTTCATTGGGCAACATACTGGTGGTATTTTATCTTTATTTCAGAGAAAAAAAATTGATACTGCATTACTAAAAACCTGCAGATCAGGTATATTTTTTAATTTTCGGCTGACAATTTCAAATAAATTCTATAAGGGGTTGCAAACATAAAATCAAGAAATAAAAATAATTGTTAATTCTATTTAATTTTTCAGCAGTGAATTACGCTTGTAATCCTTGATTAATAACCAGTGAATTTTTATCCTGCTTTTCTAAGCGTAAAACGACATAGTGAAAAATGTCCACGCCGGCATTCGAACCCGGACACTTGGAACAGCGCGCCACTGCTCTACCTTTGAGCTACAATCAATTTTAAACTTAATTACGATCAATCGACTCGATTTGATTCTCGTAGTGCAAATGTAAAACATTGAAGCGCTATTCCAAGGGTCCTGCTTCGATTCCCGTCTTGGACATTTTACACTCTGTAGGTTTACGTTCAGAAAAGCAGGATAAAAATTAACTGGTTATTCCTTAACAATAAGTGGTTTATATTTTTCGTAACTGAGCTCTTACCGTTCTTTAAAATAAAATTTTGTCACTCTGTCGCTAAGGACACGTCATAATGAGTCTTTTTCTGGAAACAACTGTCTGATTGGTTGACCAATGACGGCCGATTATCTACACGAGGTATATAGGCCCTAGGAGGGAGTGCCCTCCGTCGGGGTCTTACCAAGGGATCCTAACCCATATTTACGGAAAGGTTCAAAGTAAACCACAGAAAACTCCGAACGGTTAGGTTGACGGGCGAGACAGGGCCTTAACCCAGCTACCAGCCTTTACCCGTCTACCAGCTTTGAGAGCAGAATCTCTCAGCCACTGGTGGGGCACAACTGTCTGATATAAATAAATTTAGACAATATAGATAACCACATTACACTAAATATTTTTTTCTATTCAAATATTTATATTTAATTTCAAAATTCACTCTTTCTCAAGAAAAAAAAAGGGGGGGGGGGGCAAATCAAACAAATAAATTTTGAAAAACGCAAACAGACAAATTAAAAATGCGTATATGGTTCTATTTTGACATCGTAACTCTATAATAGTTAGTAAAAAATCGTTTCTGCGCTAGATAATTTCCATAACTCTGAAACTTTAATTATGTAGAAATAACTTTCAAATTAATTGCGTATAGTTAAACTCTATTTTACACTAACAAACAAAAAAAACTTTTTGTTAAAACAATTATTTCTTTTTAAAAATATTGTGTAGTCGAAATGCAAGTGAATCTTCTAAGAGTCAGTGAGAGTAAAGAGTTAACATTTCACACCATAATGGATAAATTGATCAACCTCGTAATAATTAACCGTGAATAACTATTATTTAAAAGATATCTTATGTTTAAGAAATCATTACAAATTTCTTTGTATTTCACATTATAATATTTATTGTTTAGAATCTTATGAATTCTTATAAATAATTAAAATGCCAACAATTTCTATTAATTGACTATCAACGTGTCTTCATATGCACGAAGTAAAATTCAAGTAACATACAATCTATAAAGAAAATCTATTTAACTAATTTATCGAAAAATAATTGTTATTTTTATTTAAAATAAAAGTTTCTAATAATTTAAATATTTAAAACAACAATTACTATTAAATTATTCCATGTTTAAATATTCATTTTTTTCCAAAATAAATAAAATGAAGTCTATGAGCGAGTGGGTTATCCGTGTAAGCTATCTGTAAATTAAAAGGATTAAAATCATAATTCTTATCGATACATGGTAAAGACAATTCAATTCATTTATCGATAAAAATGGCTAGTTATTGCTTTTAAAGTTAATATACCTTACAATTTTCAAGACATTATTATTAAAAGATATTAGTTGTAAAATTACAAAAGGCAAAAGATGAATCTTTTTGCATAAAAATGTTTTCCCAATTCTAAAATTTCAATTTGCCCAAATTGCAATATCGCAATACTATTCTATTGGGTTTCCAGAAAATACGTTCCGTTTGGGAAAATTAATTCTTACCGAGAAATTCTGTCTGTTAATTATTAAACATGAGTCATCGGAATTGATGTCTAATAATTAAATGATAGAATTTTCCGGTACGAATTAATTTTTCCAAACGAAACGAATTTTCTGACCAACCCAATATTTTAGAACCTAATCTTATTTAATATACAAATTATATTTTTAACTACTTAAATAACACATGTGAAGCGTTTTTAAAACATTATTATTAATAAACATACTTTAAAAAATTATAGTGATTTAACAATGAGTTTTTTGTATTAAAGAGCCTTTTCAATTGTAAATGATCATGTTGATCGAATAACGTTAACAATAAAACAGTTACAATTAATTAATTACATTTTAGACTTGTTGCTTCAACATGCCCTACTGATTTAAAATATTTATTTAATACTACTGCTTAAACATAAAAAAAAAGAAAAAAAAAGTGAAACCTATATGTGAGTGTGTTATCTTAAAGTTATCTCCTTTACAAAGGGTTAGATCCCAAATAATAATAAAGCATAAGTTTATCATATATATTATTTCTGTTGTCAACATCCCCTTTTCTATGAATTTACGAAACGCACAACAACGAATCAGGTATCATTCGAAAGGTTTTGGAAGCGGCTTCTTACATAGTACACTCACATTTCGTTAAAACATGTTTTTGGATTAAAAATTAAATCACTATTGTTTACATAAATGAAATAAAAGGTTTTCCTCACATTAGAGTTGTCACAAAAATTAAATACCGCATTTTATGATGATCAGCTAAGAAAGTAAAAAAAAATAAATAGTTCAAAAAAGATAAAGTATTATTTTTCCGCGCGGGATTATTTTATATTTATGGTTAAAAAGCAAAAGTGAAACTGAAATGTTTTGAAGAAAAAGACACCATCGATCGATCGAAGTAGTGGTATTATACATGTAGAATAATAGGTATGTTTTCTTATATATTAAATTAAATTGTTGTACTTTGAATGCATTCAATTTATTTTTCTTTGTTTCATGCATTCACGAGGCGGATGATGTCATCTTCTAATGCTGTTCAAATACGATTGTTATTTTTTTCCCTCACGTGTGCCTATTGCTATCTTCAATCACTTTTTAATGGCACTTTGATAGTATAAATGAGACAATATTCTAGCTTAACTAATGTTGTTTGCAGAAATTGTTATCCTTAATTTTTTTTAGAAGTTTAAACCTGCATCTAAAAAATACTACGTATTACTAAAATTATTAGACTGCAGTGCGATATCCTCGTACACTGGTTTATACTTACTCTTAAACAATAATAATTTATTTTCATAAATAAATTTATTTTAATATTTATATAATATATTAGTATCAATTATTTAATATATATATAAATATATATATAAATAAGAGTACTCACCAAAGGCTAGAATCAGCAGGTCCGAAATTGCCAAGGAGAATAAATAATAGTCTGTAGGAGTCTGAAAATGGGAGTTTCTGGAGATAACTGCACAGACAATTACATTTCCAATGCAGCCACTAATGAAGATCAACGAATATACAACAGTAATTGGGAGTACAATTGAAATAGGCATGTTCTGTGGTCCCAATTGTTCTTCAAGGTAAATCCACACATTAAAATTCATATTTTCACTGATATTCGCCATTGTGGTAGAATATATATTGTAAAGTTTTTTATATAGCTGTCATAAATTTATAATTTTATATACACGTTGACTAGGTTCTGTTTTGCTTTCATTTAAAGTTTCAACTGTTTAATGTTTCAAGGTATTTATATTTTTAACTTTACTTATCTAAAGAGAAATTTTTTTCAATATATATGAGTTTAAGAAGATCCTGTTTTTTCAGCATTTTAACAAGTTAAATATTATCACAATTTTTGCTTATCAAAGGAGTGTCTTTTAATCCAAATATTTAGATATTATCGAAATATAACACTATTTCGATCTTCTTATTCAATTACTTTTTTCAACTGTTAGCAGGTGGAATTATCATTTTATAATTATTAAAATATCCCTGTATACAGATTAGAGTACGAATTATTCAATAAATGATCAATCAGCAGAAGTATGTATTAAATAATCAAACTGTTGGATTAATGTCGGTGCAAAAATTTTGTTTTCAATCGAAAACATTATTTGGATATTTCAATATAATTAATATCCTTAAAACATGAAAGTTTAATCTTAAATATTGATAGTTTGTAAATCTTATAGCCGTAAATTTCGTAAGCTCTGAAAGTATTTCATGATGTAAAAGTATTAAATGAATTTTGAAATTTCATATTATTTCTTCTTTAGTTCATATCTTTTCAGTATTTATCATGAAATAAGTAAAACGACTTATATTTTACTAATAAGATTCAGAAGTACATCTTGTACAATATAAGTACTTCTAAGCAAAGTTTTTGAAAAAGAGATGTTATAAAGAAAAGTCATTTTGTCCGGAAACATTTTCATGTTTCTTTCTCGATTAAACATTTATGTACTAAGAAATAAGTCAGAATTTATAGCACGTGGGAATAAACAGAGTATGAAAAGCATTTTATCAGATATATAATATTCATTTGGAAATATTTTAAATCATAATTTAATTTTTTTTCATTACTGGTAATGGTCTTTATTTAAACTATTTCACTGAATTTATATATTTGTATAAACATCTATTTGTTGCTTTCTTATAAGGAAATTATTCGTGTCACTTACTTTTCGCAATATTTTTATATCCAGTTTCTTTGCGAATTTAAAACATTATTTATTAGTTTTCAAACAATCTAAAATTTCACATGTGATAAATTATTGTTTATATGAACAGTTGTGTCATGTGCAGAAATAAAAAATTTCGTTTCACAGTACACGAGAATGATTCAGCACATCACAACACTACAATTGATCCGGGAAAGTTTCTCTTCGAGCTTTAGGAACAAACTGAAGATTGAATGTGTTTCAGTTTCTGTGCGAAGAGTAGATTGTAGTGTCATTGGCTGTGGTGCAGTCATGTGACCTGATAAAAAGTCGAATCAGAAAGGGTCTAGCAGAAGGATTTTTCTTTCGTAGAATCTCGAACATAAATGGAATATGTTAGCTTCTATTTGAGATAACTTTGAAACAAAAACGCTTAAGAGATATAAGCTGGGTTTTTAAAAAAGTAAAAACTGCCCAAATAATTTATTAAGAAAATTTGAATAAAAAGGTTTTTACACAAACACACTTATAATATACTGCTTGTGGGATTTTTTCTCCGCATATTTTTAACCGCATTTTTTTCTTTCAATTTGTGAATTTTACATTCTTAGATATAATTCTTGTTATTGCATTATAATTATTGGTTCCATGTATATTGACAATTTTACTGAGATTTAATAGTTATTATCAACAAAGTTTTTACTATACATATATATATATATATATAAATAGTTATATATAGTTATAGTCATATACTTATAAATAAATATACATATCAAAAACATTTCAATTCAGCAACAAAATCCGACAAATTCTCCAATTTAGAGATAGATAAGTATGAAGTATATAAAGAATTTTATTAAGTTAATAAATAATTAACAAATTCAAACATCAAATTGCCGAAGCTCCAATTTAGAGATGGCACGCAGCAAAACACACATAATAGTTTTAAAGAAAAATTAGAAAATAAATATATAAAATGTTAAAAGATGCCAGATAAATAGAATATATATATATATATATATATATGAATATATATATATATATATATATATATATATGAATATATATATATATATATATATATATATATATAGTTATGAATATTTTAATATATGTAAATATACATTTTCAGATAGGTTGCAGAATATGAGAAATTAAGATTTGGAGATAAGTACTAGTATAGTATGTATTTGTTTAAAGGAAGTACAAATATTTATTGCAATTTTTAATTTTATTTAAACGTTTAATTTTACAATTAAAAAATATTATATCATTTAAACAATATATTCAATTTATCTTTGAATGCCTGGATAGAAAATTATGTTTAATGAGTTATAAGTTGTGAAAAATAAGATGATTTATCATATATTCTTTTAAATTTCTGTACCTGTATCTTAACCTGTTCAAACCTGAGGTATACAAATGTGGACCTTATATTACTTTCCTCATAAAAATTAAACTGTTTGAATTTTTCATATTTTTTCTTTAATTTTGTATTGTTGAATATATTTTGATTTGGAATAAAACCAATAAATGGCAGGTCTGATGCTTATTCCTTTATAAAATAAATGAATGGTGCAGATGCAAAAGTCACATTATCCACTTTTTTAAGGTACTGAGTTATTCATATCACTGTGTTTATCGTTTTAAGGTGAATTGGACTGTAATAGACATTTGGACAATAATAAACATATTAAGGGGGAAAAAATGCTGAAAACCTCGTTTTGATGCATAACTCACATTATCCAACAACTGTTTTGCAGTAAAACTCACACTCTCCAGTTCAACCAATCAGGGAGGTACAGAAGTATGAAGTAGTGTAAAATGTTCCACTAGTTTAATGACAGTGAAGAAGTTGACCCATGTCTAACAGTAAAATTTTTACACAAATTATTTTATATAAATGTTTTTTTGCGTTTTGATTTTTGTTGCGTGTTTATTCATAATGAAAATTAATGTTCAGATTTTTTTATTTTATTTGGTTCTTGTTGTTTTAAATTTATAACTATTTTTGTTTATAACTAACATTACCCATAAAAGTTGGCTGCAAAACTTACATTTTCCATATTCAAATTTAAATTCTAGCTTTACGCCAATTATTACAGGTTTAGGACTATGTGTAACTAGTTGTTATGACAACAAAAATATCACAAAAAAATTGTCAATATATCATGTTTGTTAATAATAACCAGTTTTTTGCAATTTTCTAAAAACTAGGTTAAGTGGAGAGTGTGAATTTTGCATCTGCACTTTTCGAATATTATTTTCATCTGAGTTTGCAAAACACTTCCAAGACAGTATATGAAGAAAGATAGAAATATTAATAATTGTGTAACTTACCTTAAAACAAAAAAAAAATTCGAGGATTTGTAGATTGTTTAAAGGCCTTAAATTTGTTATTGCGTGAATTTCGTTTATTGATAATTAAATTGATATTATAAGGGACTATCATTTCTAGATCCGTATTTGTGACTCTAAATTACCAGTCCCTTAAAGAATCATTTTCAGAAAAAGGGCTCTTTCCGTCATCTACGGTGTCATTTTGTTTATTCAAAAGGAAATAATGTGCATTTGTAGTGTTATTAACTTCGGGTCTCAAAATGCGAAAAAAAATATTATTCGTGGGAAAAATTCGAATTGAAAAATTCTCATTATAAACGACAAATTTTCTTGTTAGTCTGCTTTATACTAACTTTGATTTTTATGGGAATACTCTCACTGATATGTTTCTCTTATACATACATACATACACACATACAGAACCTGCGGGCACATTAGCTGTCAGGCTTAAATAACCTGTGAGTTTAAAAGGATTAAAAATTCAAATTTAATCTATATAAAGATTGTATGTAAAATATCATATTGTGTTAATTTGTTGCAGATGTGATTTTTATTACAAGTAAATAAAAATTTATATATATTTATATATACGTGAGTATATATTATTTTAATTTCATTGTATAAAACATATTTAAACAAAATAGTCAGAGAAATTCATTTAGTGAAAAATAAAAATATATAAATATGATATTCTTGGAAATATACCAAACAATATTAATTTATCCACTTAAACTATGTAAGTTATTCAAATATCTATTGCTACCAGAGATTCAATTTAATATTAATTTGTATATTCTATACTGCTTTAGAGTAAATGTAGTGAGATTTATAGTGTTTGCAGAAATATCGCTGAAAATATTTTTGTCAAAATATATACGCTGATAAGTGGCACGTGTATTGTATGTGATTACTCTTGGTTGTTTGGAGTATATCATGTTTCAAATTCGGAAAGATACAAAATTTGAAAATAACAGAAGTAAGTTATTATGGGAAGAACGTTAAAATTTCATAAACAATATTTATCATTAAAATCTGTAAAGCTTTAGAATACTAACCAAAACACAATACCTCAGTTGATAACATTCAAATTTGAATTCGCATTTGAATCATTAAAATAAACTCACCAACATAGAAGATATGTTTTCATTTCAAATCGACACGAAAACAGGAGGTTCTACAATCGATTATTTTCTCTCTCCATGTATATATATATATATATATATATATATATATACAGCATTTTGACGAGGTTGAGATATTACGATGAATAATATTCGATGAAAAAATGGCAGTTCTTCAACGATATAGCAAGTTGCAGTCGATGTATGGCGAAGTAGAAGGCAATGAAATGAGTCCACCAAAGTTTTCCAATAAATCCAGCCAATCTCGAGACAATTAATTTTATTAGAAGAAAAACAACACAGAAACAATTCCCAAAGGTCTAAAACTTATAGCCCTCGGGCTAACGTTGCTTCACTTCATTGAATTAAGATGTTACTGGGCCAGTTGAATATTCTACGGAATGAAAAACACCAGATACATATTTGTTTAGCTTCCGAAAACGTCAAATATCTAGTGCTCCGACCGATGCGACCTGGTTTTGTTCTCTCCGCGGACACATACACAGAATTACGTCAACGTTCAAACCAATGAGTGAGAGGCTAGCTCCAGCCCAACGAATGAGGCTAGAGGGCGAGGCTAAAACAGTAAAGAATCCCGTACTTGGGTGCGGATAAATTTTGAAGTTAAAATCCCAAGCGCGCGAAAAAATCAGAGCAATAATAATCACTAATATTAAGCACGGTAAACGTCTGTGTGTGTGTGTGTGTGTGTCTGTGCACTCCACCTTTGTACCCGCAAAGGCTCCGGGACCAGGCGACGCACGGACGGCGGACGCGGACCAAAAAAGGCGCGACGCTCAAGTTTCGATCGGGTCGGGATTCCGACCCGGACCCGGGGAGTTTTTAATGAGCGAAAGTGTTTTAATTACCGACCGAAACCGAAGTTGGAAGAGAAGTCAAAACAGCGAAAAGTTCGCCTCCGCCGAGGGTTGCCGGTACACGTCCGGTCCGGGAAGGAAAAGGCAGGGGGTTCCCAGGGAGCGATTTAAGCCCCAAACCGTAGCGCAGGTCCGACCCCTATCTCCAGAAGTCGGGGGGCCAGAAATTCGTAAGTCGCACGTACGCAACCGGGACGTCGTCAGGTCTCATAAATTCGAAAAATCGTTTCCGTGCGACGATTAGAACCGTAAAAATCCTTTAAAAATCGATCGATAAAAAATTATTTTTCTTTTCTTTCCGAGCTGCGATTCCCAGATCGGAGACGCACGGCCAGACGATTGTCTGGATCGGCATTTTCTTTGACGGAGGTGAGGTCACATGACGTTCAACTGGGGTTTTACAGAGGGGGGGGGCATCTCTGATTCTAAGAGGCGCAGAAATTCCAAACTTTGACAGGGCGACGCTAAATGAATTCTGCTTTCAGAATATCTAAAAATTATTGTCATATCTTCATTACGAGCCGAAATATTATTTTATTGTATAATTAATCATCGTTATTTGTATAATTAAAGCAAAAGAAAGATTTCCATTACAGTGCCGGCTAGATATTACGATTTTAAGAAGTAGGCCGCGTCTAAAAACTGCATTACGAGTATTTTCAGTTTTTGTTTTAGAGTGGTAACCAGATATTATGATAGGAAAAAGCGGGCTTCGCCCGTTATCGATTTTTTTTTTTTTTTTTTTTATAGTTTTAAGTTTTTCTACAGCTCACTGTCTTTGAACTAGAACTCAGGTAGTCTACATAAGTTGTTTGAGGAAAAGCAGTGTCATCGCCAACCCCCCCCCCCTCCCCCCGTTTTTTATGACAGTGCCGGCTAGATATTAGGATTTTAAGAAGTAGGCCGCGTCTAAAAACTGCATTATTATTTTAAGTTTTAGTATTTTAAGTTTTTGTTTTAGAGTGGCAACCAGATATTACGATAGGAAAAAGCGGGCTTCGCCCGTTATCGATTTTTTTTTTTTTTAGTTTTAAGTTTTTCTACAGCTCACTGTCTTTGAACTAGAACACAGGTAGTCTACATAAGTTGTTTAAAAGCAGTGTCATCGCCAACCCCCCCCCCCGCTTTTTTCTTTTAACTGTGGTCCGTTTCTATAACTAAGGAACTATGTTACGGATGTCCACCAAACTGATTCCAAACATCATAATTAAAGTAATAAGGACCCCCTATCCAGATATTATGATAGGAAAAGCGGGCTTTGCCCGTTATCGATTTTTTTTTTTTTGTAAGTTTTAAGTTTTTCTACAGGTCCCTGTCTTTGAACTAGAACTCAGGTAGTCTAAATCAATTCGACTCGACATCGATAGAGCTTACCGATTTTATTTCGTTTTTTCACCACTAGGGGGCGCTTTCCTATCTTCGGTTCTACGGGCATGAAAACGACGGGGTATGGCTCATTCGACTCGACATCGAAAGTCTTAACGATTTCAGTTATGATCATATAAACAGATTGCGCCACCTGGTGGCGGAAGGTGGAACTAACGTATACTGCAGCGCGTGCGCAGCACGACTGCTATACGGTGCCGCAGGTTCGTTCAGTTAGAAGTTTATACTATTCCATGTGCAATTTAAGGGATTATCCGGTGCATGCGTAGCACGACCGTCATACGGTGCCGAAGGCAGCGGGGACCAGGGTCGGAACGACTGCTATACGGTGCCGCAGGCAGCGGGGACCCGAGCCGGAGGTTCGTTCAGTTAGAGGTTTATACTATTCTATGTGCAATTTAAGGGATTATCCGGTGCCGAAGGCAGCGGGGACCGAAATCACCCACTCGTAGACAGCCACCCGTGAGGTATAGGAACAATAAGTCCACGAGGGGAAAAATAAACGCTACCCGACACCGATAGCACCCATCCGTTCCAACCCCCACCGCAGGAGGCGCCTGTTTATTAGATTTGAAACAATGAATATAATTACATAACAATAATAAAATATAAAAGGTAAAAAATAACAATTTTTTGCAAATTGAAAGTTAAATATAAAATATTTTCGAAGTACTATAAGTTTATGATGTCCTAAATTTATGGTATTTTAGTTCAGAAAGTCAATGGTCAGTTCAGTCAATTTTTTTTAAAATTCTTTCGTAATGAAAGAGAAATTTTTATTGAGAATATTATAATTCTCTTTTAACTTTTGAGAGTTTGAAGGATTGAAAATAATATTACGAAGGTTATATCTGAGAGTTTCGTTCTTATCAAACGGGAAGTGATGCATCATAAGAGGGCAGCATCCGAATATGTAGTGAACTGCATCTCCTTCTGCTTTATCGCATGGACATCTAGGTGAGGCTCTTTTTCTTATTTTATGTAAGTATTGTGGGAAACTGCCATGGTTACTCAGGGTCGGAGGTTCGTTCGGTTAGAGGTTTGTACAATTCAATATGCTAATTAAGGGATTATCCGGTGCGTGCGTAGCACGACCGGTATACGGTGCCGAAGGCAGCGGGGACCCGGGTCGGCGGTTCGTTCGGTTTGAGGTTTTACAAGATTCGAGATTTTCTACAATTCGAGGCACCGATGTAAATTAGGGGCCCGCTGGCGGGCGAAGCCAGCTAGTCCCTAATATTAAGAGCGGTAAACGTCTGTGTGTGTTTCTGTCTGTCTGTGCACTCCCCGCTGTACACGCAAAGGCTCCGGGACTAATCGACGCCCCGGCGGCGGACGCGGTCCGAAAAATTCGGAAAAATAGCGCGGTGCTCAAGTTTCGATCGGGTCGGCCGTCCGACCCGGACCCGAGGCGTTATTAATCGACGAAACTGTTTTAATTACCGACCGAAACCGAACTTGGAAAGGAATACAAAACAGCAAACATTTTCGCCTCCGAACAGGGTTGCCGGTCTCTCTCGGGTCGGGGAAGGAAAAGGCAGCGGGTTTGCCGCGGAGCAAATTAAGCGCCCCAAACCGCAGCGGGGGTTTTGAAACCGACCCGTATCTTCGGAAGTCGGGGGGCCAGAAGCTTAGAAATCGGACATACAGATTCAGGAGAGAATTTGCTTTCATAAATTCGAAAATTCATTTCAGTACGACGATTAGAACCGAAAAAATATTTAAAAATCGATCGATAAAAAATATTTTTTGAATTCTTTCAGCGCTGGGAATGTCAGACAGCTGTAGACACGGCTGCGAAATGATTTTATTCACCGCCGCCACAGGTGTTCCGGAGGATTTTCACGTGACCGGCCTGTATTCATCGCTCCAGTGCGCTTTCGAAAAACAATGAAGTCGGGGGTCCAGAAATTCGGGAATCGGACAGACAGATTCACGAGAGCATTTGCTTTCATAAATTCGAAAAATCATCTCAGTAGGACGATTAGAACCGAAAAAATTCTTTAAAAATCGATCGATAAGAAATAATTTGTCATTTCTTTCGGCACTGCGAACGCCAGATCGCAGACACGTGGCCAGACGATCTTCTGGATCGATTTTCCAGAGCCGAGGCGCATGTTCTCTGAAGGAGGTTACGTGGGTTTCAACTGCGTTTTTTCAGAGGGGGGGCATCTCCGAATCTAAGGGGCGCAGTAATTCCAAACTTTCACAGGGCGATGCAAAATTTTTTCTGCTTTCAGAATATCTAAAAATTATTCTCATATCTTCATTAGGAGCCGATATATCATTTTATTGTATAATTAATCATCGTTATTTGTATAATTAAAGCAAAAGAAAGATTTCTATGACAGTGCCGGCTAGATATTAGGATTTTAAGAAGTAGGCCGCATCTAAAAACTGCATTATTATTTTAAGTTTTAGTATTTTAAGTTTTTGTTTTAGAGTTTTAACCAGATATTATGATAGGGAAAAGTGGGCTTCGCCCGTTATCGATTTTTTTTTTTTAGTTTTAAGTATTTATACAGCTCGAACCAGATATTATGATAGGGAAAAGAGGGCTTCGCCCGTTATCGATTTTTTTTTTTTTAGTTTTAAGTTTTTCTACAACTCACTGTGTTTGAACTAGAACTCAGGTAGTCTACATAAGTTGTTTGAGGAAAAACAGTGTCATCGCCAACCCCCGCCCCCCCCCGCTTTTTTCTTTTAACTGTGGTCCGTTTCTATAACTAAGAAACTATGTTACGGATTTCCACCAAACTGATTCCAAACATCATAATTAAAGTAATAAGGACCCTCTATAACATTTTTAAAAGTTTCTGAGTTTATAACACTCTTTTCGAATAATAATATCAGATTTTATACTTTGATTTCACATTATCTCGAGTTCTATGAGTTCAATCGGAACGCGGTTTGGCTCATTCGACTCGATATCGATAGAGGATACTAGAGCTTATCGGTTTTAGTTCGTTTTTCGCCACCAGGGGGCGTTTTATTAATTCTGTTTCTATGGCCCGGATTACGACTGGGTTTGGCTCTTTCGACTGGATTTCGACAACTTTACAGATTTCGGTCATGTTCGTATAGAACACATTGCGCCTCCTGGTGGTGGAAGGTGTAATTAAAGGATTTTTCAGCCTACTCGTGTTCAATGGGTCACATCACGACGCGTTTTTGCTCAATCGACTCGACGTCGATAGAGGATACTACAGCTTATCGAATTTTGCTCCGAGTCTCACCACCAGGGGGCGCTTTCCTATCTACGGTTCTACGGGCATGAAAACGACGGGGTATGGCTCATTCGACTCGGCATCGAAAGCCTTAACGATTTCAGTTATGATCGTATAAACAGATTGCGCCACCTGGTGGTGGAAGGTGGAACTAGTGTATACTGCAGCGCGTGCGCACCACGTCTGCTATACGGTGCCGCAGGCAGCGGGGACCAGAGCCGCTGGTTCGTTCAGTTAGAGGTTTATACTATTCTATGTGCAATTCAAGGGATTATCCGGTGCCGAAGGCAGCGGTGACCCGGGTTGGAAGTTGGACCCGGGCAGGGTCGGAGATTCGTTCAGTTAGAGGTTTATACTATTCGATGTGCAAATTAAGGGATTATCCGGTGCGTGCTTAGCACAACCGGTATACGGTGCCGAAGGCAGCGAGGAGCGAAATCACCCACTCCTGGACAGCCACCCGTGAGGTATAGGAACAATAAGTCCACGAGGGGAAAAATAAACGCTACCCGACACCGATAGCACCCATCCGTTCCAACCCCCACCGCAGGAGGCGCCTGTTTATTAGATTTGAAACAATGAATATAATTACATAACAATAATAAAATATAAAAGGTAAAAAATAACAATTTTTTGCAAAGTGAAAGTTAAATATAAAATATTTTCGAAGTACTATAAGTTCATGATGTCCTAAATTTATGGTATTTTAGTTCAGAAAGTCAATGGTCAGTTCAGTCAATTTTTTTAAAAATTCTTTCGTAATGAAAGAGAAATTTTTATTGAGAATATTATAATTCTCTTTTAACTTTTGAGAGTTTGAAGGATTGAAAATGATATTACGAAGGTTATATCTGAGAGTTTCGTTCTTATCAAAAGGGAAGTGATGGATCATAAGAGGGCAGCATCCGAATATGTAGTGAACTGCATCTCCTTCTGCTTTATCGCATGGACATCTAGGTGAGGCTCTTTTTCTTATTTTATGTAAGTATTGTGGGAAACTGCCATGGTTACTCAGATAATACGGCAGTGTTGGCTGTTTGCAGAGATAATTTGGATCGACTTTATTTATAATTTTATAGGTATCTCTGCCCTTATTACATGAGTCCCAAATGGCTTGCCAGTCAGAGATGGTTTTCTTTTTAAAATACAATTTTGCTATTGAAATGGGGAACAACAGATCTTTTCTTGATTGATATTGGTCTTGTAAGATGGCTTGCTTTGCTAGGAGATCAGCTCTTTCGTTGCCAGTATCACCCACATGAGATTTAGTCCATGTTATTATAATGGATTTATCAGGAATTTGAAGTAATTGATTGTAAATGTTTTTGATAATGTAGTTTCTAGGAAAATCAACTTTTAATACTTCCATAGAAGAGTAACTATCTGTAATAATTAGTAGTTAGGCAGCGAGGACCCGGGTTGGAGGTTCGTTCGGTTAGAGGTTTATACTACTCAATGTGCAAATTAAGGGATTATCCGGTGCCGAAGGCAGCGGTGACCCTGGTCGGAGGTTCGTCCAGTTCGAGGTTTTACAAGATTCGAGATTTTCTACAATTCGAGGCACCGATGTAAATTAGGGGCCCGCTGGCGGGCGAAGCCAGCTAGTAATAATAATAAAAAGAAAATGGCTTTTAAAAAACATTCGAAATGAGAACGCGTCTCGGAATTTTATAGATTGGGGAACTGATAAAAGCTACGAATGATCTTAAATTTTAGATTAAGATTTGGAATAAAATAATTATTAATATACGGATATTTACTTTTAAAAGGACTTTAAATAGGAATAGCTATTATTAAGAATTAAGAAAATACTGACTATGACAGAAGTTAGATTATTTTTTAAATATTAATGCGAATAAAATGGAAGGATACGAAGGAAATAAATTTTTATATAACATATATATATATTATATATATATATATATTAATTTATGTATGTCCACGTATAATGTTTGAACGGATGATCCGATTTTCAGTTTATTTATTTATTTATTTAGTTTAATTTTTTGAAAGAGCTTATTGTGGTCCTGTTTTATTTTCAATAAGATGGCAAAAATATCTGTTTTTCTCTCTTCTGTTCTCTTATCTTGACTTTATAGCCCCTAATTTTTGTTAAAAGTTGCCAATTATCACGAATTTTCATATGGTGTTAACGTACACAATACTACGTTTTAACACTTTCGAACACAGTTGAAAAATGTTTATGAATTCGGTTTGGCTGCCTCTCTGTCTGTCATCTATCCTTACTCTATCATTCTTAAATATACTCGGATTGCCGCGGAATTTGTATATGTTTTGGATGCTTACTATAGTATCTTCGGTTTTGAAAATGAAGTGTGTAGCATTTACAGCTCGTTTACAACGACACACAAAATATTTCCGTTACATTGTGGTCTATGGGGAATAATCGGTTCCTATGCATTTTAATGACGTTTCAATACGTAAAGCTTAAATATATTGATTTGCATTTCTAAGGTGGGCTAAAAGATACTTCTTCAGGAATATAGAACTAGTAGCATTAATAGTTCGTTTACAGGGATGCACAAAATATTTCCATTACATTATTATCTATGGAGAAAAATCGTTTGCTATGCATTATAATGATGTTATGATATTTAAAACATAATGATATCAAAAAGGATCACTGAGGATTACTACAAATCGTTCTATATAGAACGAAGGAGTGCGTAGCATTTGTCCATTTACAGAGACGTATGAAATAATTGCATTACAGATTTTGATCGACTTCATTGTATAAAAAATGAAATTTCTTAATAATATTCTGTTACACTGCAAATTCCCAGCACACATTGGGAACACTTTGATTCAAAAAAGGAGGTTCCAGTTACCTTAATGTGTACTGAATGTATTCCGAATATGCTCCGTTATAAAGAATGTGTTCTGAAAGTGTACCAAAAGTGTTCTGCTCAGGATATCTGTTAAATGTAAACTTGGGAACACATTTGAGAAAGGATGGAGAGCAAATTTGGGCACACTTGTGAAATCATTGCTTTCAAAAAGTGCGCTAAAAAGTGTGCGGAAAAAAAGATGTTCTCAGAGGTATTCTAAAAACTGTCCCAAAAAGTGCGCTTCAAAGTGTTCTAAAAAAGGTGACAAATTAAGTGTTCTAAAATCTGTTCTGAAAAGTGTATAAAGATTTGCAGTGTAGTGTTTGAAAGTGTCTCATAATCTATGTCTGACGCATGATTTTTCGTCCTTGTTTTTATATAGTCGTTATGCCGTGTATAGTTTTTTACGTGGCCACATACAAAAGGATAATAGATTATCATTTATTACGCATCAAAATGAGAGAAATTGACAACAATGGGATTTTAAGCGAAAGATGATGATAGTAAAATATTGCTAGAAAAATATTCTGTTGTGCCAAATTATTTTCATTAAAATATACCAACTAGCTTGCATTAAAAAAGTATCAGTGCAATAAATAAACAAATGGGTAAGTGTGATCGAAAATCACTGAAACGGTTTCGTTTAATATTCCTTTCAAAACACTTTATCCTTTCTTTAAACAAATCCAAATAAATTTCATTTAACAACCAAAAAAAAAAAAAATACTCGTTTTTTGTTTTTTATAAAGTAAAAATTTACCGGTCTATTTTTTCGTTTTTTCGAGTATCCAAACCACCCCTTTAACGGGCGAAGCCGGCTATTATATTCTGTCAAAATTATATCTGTCACGCGGACTAAATGCGATATAAAAAAATGATTTCAAAATTAAATATGTTGTACACCTTCAAAATGTTAAAATATGCGAATATTTCCATAATCGGGTTTTTATCATGATTCAATACGTTCCTCAAACTCATATATTTACTATTCCTCTATTACTCATATTGATACTCGCTTTGTATTCTCAAACATTTGAAAAATTCGTTAAACTTCCAATATCACGTCAGATTTTCTTTTTAATTCTCTAATGACGTGTTATTAATCTGCTTTCTGTACATACACATGCTCATACTCCTTGTATTATTGAGAAATCGTAGAAATTTTCCGTCTTATTAATTACTACTATGACGTCAATCATTTTTATTTCATACTAGCCGAAACTGGAGACCAGTTTGGTCTCCCTTAAATGTATGTTAAGCATTGTAACACGTTACTTTCATTCCTAATTTAATTTTTTTCCTTAATCCTTCTCCAAATCGGAAGATTCCAACAGAAAAGTCAAGAACTTTTGCCATCACGGTAGCATTTCGCATACTTTTTTTGTTGTTGTTATGTATTTGATTTTTATTGACAAAAGCTGGTTATCCCATTTAAGCATTTATATGCTCCATGCCCGTTTGCTTTTCAGTTACAATATGTTCGCTAAAGCAAGGATTCTTAAACATATTAAGTAATTTTCCGTAATTGGGTCCATTGCCAATTAACGTATTTTAGTTAATACGATTTGATGCAATGAAATCCATTTTGTGGAAGTCTTTAATGATATCCACATTTACACTGAACCATATTGTTGCTAATATTTTATTTTGTCTCTCGCTAACTTTGGCTGTAGACTCGATTACGTAAGATTACAAAATCTATCATTATTCTCATCTAGTATAATACATAAATACCAAATTAACTGATCATTTCAAAATTTGATTCATTAAATATTATTACATGAGTTGTATTTGTTTACATTCAACTTACGTCAAGAAAAGTTTCGGAAGGAAGTTGAGTTGTATAAGCACTTCATCAAACGGAATTATGGCAAACTTTAATTGTCTCACAGGTCCTGGTGCGAATTATTTTTTTGACATAAGGCGGCACTCCAAAAAATCATTCACGGAAAACTTACTTTACGAACGATTATCTCCATGGTTTAATGTTTGAATATTTTAAACCTTCACGACGAATGAATTTTTTTTGTTTTGTTTTGTTTTGTTTACTTTTATGGATAGAGAGTTAGAACTGCGAAGCTAATTTCAACTGAAGTTATTGCAGAATATATACATAATTTAACGTAAGTCCTCTCTCAACTATTAATTTATTTTGAACGATCTTTCTAAAAATGTAACTTTTATGCAGTTTTATTCGAAAAATAATTTTGAATAAAAATGGCCGCCTGGCATATGAAAAAACGATTCGGGCATCCCGGAACTGTTGATGACAGTCACATGACTTACGGTTTTATTATAGAGATTGTAGAATATTTAGATTCAAGAATTAGCACAGTTCAGATTTAATAACTCAATAAATAAATAAAAGAATATCTACGTACCTTGAGATTTGTGTCATGCCCAGATTCCATGATTTTAATATCAGCCGATTATTTTGATAATCTTCTTCGTAGACTTCTATATTTGTTAAATCAAAACTAGAATTTTAATTCTAGTATTGGAAGAATATTTTCTCAATAATAAAAATAATAGTAGCTTCTAAATCAAAAAGAATTGCTTGCTTTCAATAATAAATTGAAGCTAATCACTTGACAGGTTTATCTTTTTCACATATGTTAATAAGTAGACTGACTTCAAAATAAGAGTTGAGAATTTTACAACAATCAGAATTCAGAATAACAAAAAAAAACAGCAGCATTTTATGCTCAGAATAAAAACACACAGCAGAATCACAGAATCAATTTGTTACAACTATCCCGCAGAACGAGAAGAGCTGGATCGCACACTTTCACAAAAATCTAATAAAAATAAATGAAAGATAATTAATACAAATATAACAGAAAATTATGATAGAATTTTTAAAGCACAATAATAATAAAGTTTTAGAAATTTGATAAAGTTTTTGAGAATGTTTTTTAGTCATTTTATGATGTAACAATATCAGTTCAAATAGTCCTTTAAAATAGCTTTTTTTTCATAGTGCTGTCATCTAGCGTTAAGAATTATTACTTAAAATCATACATCCTCCGCCCCCGGCAGGAGAGGGGACACCTTTGATATAGGACGCTTGATGTCACCGTCAACTGTCTTAATCAGGACAACCCGCACAAAATTATCTGTTCCAGGATAAGTCTTCAGAATCCGACCCAATTTCCCTTTCATGGGCTGTAATCTTTCGTGAACTATCACCAAATCGCCTTCTCGAAGATTTGCACGTGGAGTAGTCCATTTTGGACGTTGTTGAAGATGTTGCAAATATTCGCTGGACCACCTGTCCCAAAATTGATTTTTTGCCTTTTCTATTAAACGCCAGCGAGCATTTAAAGATATTTTAGGATGATTTGAGGATTCTGGAATATCAAGAAGAGGTGCTCCTATTAAAAAATGACCCGGCGTTAAAGCACGAGGATCAGAAAGATCTGAAGACATCGGGGTTAATGGTCTGGAATTTATGCAGCTTTCTATCTGGCAAAGCAAAGTAGTGAGCTCTTCAAAATTGAGTACGCTTGATTTACAAGCTCTTAGAAGATGAGTTTTGGTAAATTTCACCGCTGCTTCCCATAGACCACCAAAGTGTGGTGCATATGGAGGTATGAAATTCCAATTAATTTTTTGGGTGGAGAGAAATTCTTGAAAGTCTTTTTCCCTCAAGTATTTAAAAAGCTGTTTTAATTGATTGGACAGACCAATGAAATTTTTTGCATTATCAGAGAAGACATCAGAGGGCAAACCTCTGCGTGCGATAAAGCGTTTGAATGCTGCTAGCAAGGCTTGTACAGATAAGTCAGATACCAGCTCAAGTTGAACCGCTTTCGTGCACATGCAAACGAAAACTGCGATATAAGATTTTAGCTTGATTTTTGTTCTTGGCATATTTGGTTTGGTCAAAAAAAGACCAGCAAAGTCTAAGCCCACTTTGAGAAATGAACGAATTGGAGTTATTCTTTCAACGGGAAGGTTTCCCATCATTTGTTGGCAGGCTTGTGCCTTAAGGCGTTTACAAAGTACACACTTATGGAGCTCTTGTCGGTCTGTTGAACGACCATCTACAAACCAGTAGTTCTGGCGAATTGTAGAAAGCACTAACTGTGTACCTGCATGTAAATTTCTTTCGTGTATATCCTTTATTAACAATTTTGTAAAAAGACTGTTTTTAGGAAGAAGAATAGGATATTTTCTGTCAAAACTGAATGATTCATGTTGCGATAAACGGCCACTCACTCTTAATATGTCAGCTGAATCTAAGAAGACATTCAACGATAGCAATTTGCTATTGCTTGGCAAGGATTTATTTTCTTTTAAAAATTTAATTTCTGCATGAAATTCATAATTTTGATTTAATCTCACTATAGAAATGATAGAACTAGATATTTCTTGTGCACTTAGATTTCCGATGTTTCTTGTAGAATTCTGTCTAGAATTATGAATAAATCGCAAACACCATCCTATTACGCGTACTAACTTATTAAAGCTTGAGAATTTTAGAATAAAGTCTGGTAAGATATTTAATTTTGTTATGTTACTGACAGAGTTAGCTTCTTGATCTAATTCAGCGACAGGACTGTATAAGGGGGTTGGAATTGGCTCTTTTGACGACAGCCATGGAGGCCCATGCCACCACATCTTATTGTTGAGGAGTTTTCGCGGTGGAATACCCCTGGAGGCTACATCTGCAGGATTTAGCGTTCCGGGAACATGGTTCCATTCGGCTGAAGGCAATAATGTTTGCACTTGACGTACTCTATTTAATACAAACTGATTACCTTTTAAAGGAGGCGATTTTAGCCAGCAGAGCACTATCTGGGAATCAGACCATAAAAATACACTATTTATGCTCGTGGATAAAGTATCGACGATAGTTGAGCAAAGTTTTGCTAATAATAGAGCGGCGCAAAGTTCAATGCGTGGTAAAGTTTGTGGCTTTATGGGATTTACCTTTGTTTTTGCAGCAAGTAAATTGACGAATATTTCGTTAGGAGTGATAACTCGTAAGTAAGCGACAGCAGCGTAAGCTTTTCCGGAACCGTCACAAAAACCATGTAGCTTCATTTCGCAATCCTTTTTATGGCATGAATTGGTATACCGAGGAATTTCAATAGTTTCTAATAAATTAATTTCTGCCAAAAATTGATTCCAACTAATTGAAATTGAATTTGGGATTTCCTCATCCCATGAGATTTTTTCCTTCCAGAGGTTTTGTATCATTATTTTCAAATTGATCGTGATCGGGGCAAGGAAACCCAGAGGATGGAAAATTGTAGATATTACCGAGAGAAGATCTCTTTTATTTTGCACGGCTTTGAACTCGCTAAGCTTTATTTTTAGCGTATCATTAGATGAATCCCAGAATAAACCCAGAATTTTAACAGATTCATCTTCTTTGATTACATTCTTTGCTGAAGCTTTAAGTTCATCTGGTAAATGTGCGAGTACTTCAGGATCATTTGAGGACCACTTTCGTACATTAAAACCTCCGCCTTTCATGACATTAATAAGCTCCGTAATTAACGATTGAGCATTTTCTTTGGAATCTGAACCCGACAACAAATCATCGACGTAGATATTGTCGCGAATAATTTTAGAAGCCCTTTCAAAAGTTTGTTCGTTATCTATTGCTAACTGATTTAAAGTTCTAATTGCCAAAAATGGCGCACAGGCAGTGCCATAGGTTACTGTTAACAACCGATAGGTTTGAATGTTTTCTTTAGGATCGAACCGCCATAAAATACGTTGATAATCTACATGTTTTGGATTGATAAGAATTTGCCTGAACATTTTTTCGATGTCCGCACTAAAGCCTATTGGATGCATTCTGAATTTTAATAATAACTGAAAAATATCCGGTTGTAATTTCGGCCCTATCTCCAAATAATCATTTAACGAGCGACCTTCTGAACCAATTGCGGATGCATCGAATACTACCCGAAGTCGAGTTGTACAACTATCCTCTCTTATTACCCCGTGGTGGGGGAGATAAAAATGATTTGGATTTGAAATTTCTGCGGCGGGAACGAGTTCCATGTGTCCCAAATCAATATATTCTTTCATGAATGACGAATATTGTTCCTTAAGTACGGAATTTCCTTGAAGTTTATTTTCTAAGGAATTGAAACGCTTTAAAGCTTGAGATTTAGAATTTCCGAGAACAGGTTTAGATTTAAATGGAAGATCCACGATATATCTTCCTGATTCCGTGCGTGATACTGTTTTTACATAATTATCTTCTACTAGTGAAACTGGATCATAACTAGGAATTGATTCGAGTTCCCAAAATTTTTGCAATTGAGAATTTATTTGCGTCGTAACATGACAACTAACAGAAGAATTATGATTTGAATAATTCGAATAAATTACTCCAGATAATATCCAACCCAGTTTCGTATTAACAGCACTCGGTGTTCCCTTAGGACCTAGAATGGACTCTCCGATTATTATGTTAGCAAACAAATCTGCACCTATGAGTACATCAATGGAATCGGACACATGGAAATTGGGATCCGCCAGATTTAATCCTTCAATATGAGGCCAATACTTATTAGTAATCAGAAAGTTCGGTAAATTTGTTGTAATCTGATTAACAACTAAAGCATCTAACTGAAAAGTTTCGTTATTAAAATGCGGAGAAAATGTTAAAGAAACTTCCTGAAGAGCTGTCTCTGCGACCAAATTGTTTATTCCTGAAATTTTATGAATTGTAGATCTCAAGGGAAGGCCTAGCTTTTTACAACACGATTTTAAAATCAAACTCTTTTGAGAAGCGCTGTCAATCATAGCCCTACAAGGAATAAATTTTCCTGTTTTGGATTTCACATGTATAATGGCAGTAGTCAGTAATGTTTGGGAATTTTCAGTCAAAGTTTGACTGCTTAAACAATTGGATTCATCCACTTGTGCATTTGAATTACTTCCGCTATTTTGATTTGTAACCCGCTCTTGCGGTCTAAAAGAATTATGTGATGCAGAATTAGACTGTTCGTGATGCAGAATTGAATGATGTTTAGCCTTACAATATTTACAGGTAGTGCTAATCCGACAATTAGCAACAAAATGATTATCTCTTAAACAATTTGTACATAGTTTTTTTGCTTTTACTAACTGCCATCGTTGATCAACCGTTAAATTTTGAATTTCTGGGCATTTGTAAAGTGCATGCCCTTCATTGCATTTCGGACATAAGGGCTTAAAAGATTTGTTCACATTGTCCATAACAACTGCATTTGAAAGAGATTTCTTTGGGCCTTGTTGAGATTTAAAATCAAATTTATAATTAGGTTTAGTTTCATACTTAATAAATAATAAATACTTTAATTACTTCATACATATAAATAAATACATACTAAAATAACATTACAACCTTGCAAACTGCGTGCATGTCTTTCCAAAAACGTCACTAACATATCATATGTGGGAAAAATATCCTTATTTAATGATAACTCCCATTGCTTTCTTAATGAGTCATCGAATTTAGTTTGAACAATATAAACCAAAATTAAATCAACAAATTCGTTAAATTCAAATTTTAGAGATTTCAAATTTCTAATCACTTCATTGCAATTATCCAATAACTCTAGAATTGTTTTCTGCGTGGGCGATTTTAATGGTTTAGCATTAATAAATTTTGACAATAGCAAATATGCTAAATTTCTACGGTTATCATATCTGTTAACTAGAGTTTCCCATGCTTGTTTATAATTCTCATCTGAAATAGAAAATCCTGAAATTAATTTAGCAGGATAATTTTTGACACTCGCAATTAAATACGAAAATTTTAATTGATCGGAAAGCGCTTCATTTTTATGAATAGAAGTCAAAAATGTCTCTTTAAATGTAATCCAATGACTCATATCACCATAAAATATGGGCAATTGGAATTTAGGTAATTTTATTGAATTTTCCCTAATAGAACTATCCTCATCTGCATCACATCGGGTTTTTTTACTTTCGTTCTTAGTTGCAATAAACTGATCAATTTTCACTATATCTTCCACAACTAAGTCTTCAGCAGAAGTAAATGAATCGTAAAGAGTTTCAATTGTTTCTTCAGCTATACCAAAATATGATTTTTTCAAATCACTTTCTAAAATATTAAGTTCCGATTTTAATTTCTCCAATAACTGCAAATTATCTTTTTCAATCGCATCAGATACCTGATCCCTATATCTTTTTATTTCTTTTACGGTAAAATTAAATTTGGATTCCGAAGTGATTTCCGCTTTCGTTTTCGTCATTATTATAATTTTGAATAAGATGTAATTGATTAATCACCAGCCGAACTCCGAGCTTACGACGGACCAACAGTTCTGTAGAATATTTAGATTCAAGAATTAGCACAGTTCAGATTTAATAACTCAATAAATAAATAAAAGAATATCTACGTACCTTGAGATTTGTGTCATGCCCAGATTCCATGATTTTAATATCAGCCGATTATTTTGATAATCTTCTTCGTAGACTTCTATATTTGTTAAATCAAAACTAGAATTTTAATTCTAGTATTGGAAGAATATTTTCTCAATAATAAAAATAATAGTAGCTTCTAAATCAAAAAGAATTGCTTGCTTTCAATAATAAATTGAAGCTAATCACTTGACAGGTTTATCTTTTTCACATATTTTAATAAGTAGACTGACTTCAAAATAAGAGTTGAGAATTTTACAACAATCAGAATTCAGAATAACAAAAAAAAACAGCAGCATTTTATGCTCAGAATAAAAACACACAGCAGAATCACAGAATCAATTTGTTACAACTATCCCGCAGAACGAGAAGAGCTGGATCGCACACTTTCACAAAAATCTAATAAAAATAAATGAAAGATAATTAATACAAATATAACAGAAAATTATGATAGAATTTTTAAAGCACAATAATAATAAAGTTTTAGAAATTTGATAAAGTTTTTGAGAATGTTTTTTAGTCATTTTATGATGTAACAATTTCAGTTCAAATAGTCCTTTAAAATAGCTTTTTTTTCATAGTGCTGCCATCTAGCGTTAAGAATTATTACTTAAAATCATACAGAGATTAATCTTTTTTTTTTTTTTTTTCAATTGGTGAAACTTTTTATTTTATTTTCATTTTTCACGTGGAAATCGTCGGATAGAAAATTAATTATTATAGAAAGAATTTCATCGTGGATTTTTAATTTTTGGCATCTGCTATACCGAAAAATGTTTAAATTTAATAGGAAAAGACTGTTAGAATTTTGGCTTTTTATCTCTATTTATTAAACTAATATGAAATTTTCAAATTTTAATAGTTTGAGCTCTTTATAGCTGGTATTCAGCTATATACACAAAGTTTCAACTCTGATGATCGAAAGAGCTCGAGATGAACGAAACCCTAAAAACAAGCCCTTGGACTCTGTTTAATTTTTTCTTAAAAATTTTTCTTATGTTTATCGCACATCTTCTAAAAGTTAATCGAAATCATAAAATACGTAAAATATCCCCTTTATGTAGGAATTTTTGAATTTGTTTAATACTTCAAATTTGATCATCAGCACGACATGAACTTAAATATCTTTACTTTTTTCAAATTTTCATTCAGCTTTTGTTATTAACGGAAAATGCTATATTCAATTGATACTTATAATTAATTAATAATTGGTCAATGCTAAATTGCTTCACCACTCATTTTTATATCTAATATATTCAATTGATACTCCATTTTGGGTTGGGTTGATTATAGACGGCCAATTATCTACACTTGGGATATAGGCCCGAGGGGAGTGCTCTTCGTGGGGGTCTTTCTAATGGAACCTAACCCGTGTTTACGCATGGATAAATCCACGGCTTGAAGAAAACCACGAAAACTCCGAACGATTAGGCCGACGGTCGCGATTGGGATCGAACCCAGCACCTCCCGTCTACCAGCTTCGAGAACAGAACCTCTCAGCCACTGGTGAGGCGATACTCAATTTCGGAAAAAAACTCTAATAGTTTTTGTAAATCAACATAGTTAATTTTTATTTTATTATTATTATTATTTTAAACAAATTTTCACTTATCACTTTTTGAATCACTTTAATTACTTGGATTTTCAAGCACATACGATATAAAGCAAAATTCAAAGGTAATTTAATATGTACCCGATATAACTAAACTAATACCTGTAACAGACTTACAAATTAGTTAAAAATTTTAAATATACAGCATCATGCTTTTAGAAGTATTTCTTCATGGATTTTTTTAAGTGCAATTCATTATGTTGGACAGAAGATATGACTATAATATTGGATAACATTTTGTTTTAAGTTGGCAAATACTATCATGAAATATCAGTCATTTGGTTTTAACAAGTTAAATATATAATATCAATATTGCAGAAATTATTTAGCCCAATTGAATGTATTTAATGATGAAAATGCATGGTAAATTTCTCAAAGCAGAATGCACATATTAACACTGTGTACACCATGCAAATGATCAGTAGTGAAGAATTGGGACTTTTAGGACAGCGTGATGACAGTAGAGGCATTAAGGCATCGTGGCTCTTTCAGCCCTCAGTACATCTTCAGTCTCAACACCTCCATGAAGGATGGTGCCATCGCCACTCCCTGTGTTATCATGTTAGATGTTTATGAAATTTTACGAATCTATTGCTGTCTGTTGGGAAAAGGGTTTTTTGCAATTTTTAAAACAGATTTTTTTTTAAAGTTTTCCTATATAGCAACTACATAATATGTTAAAAATAGAAGGTTAAATTGAATGCAACATTTTTTTACGCTGGCAGCTCTATCTGACGGAATATTGGAAAGTTTATTAAATTTTATTGATTTTTTAACGAATTTTATAGTATGTATATCCTCTTGTTAAAATTAGCTACGTTAATTGTTACTCATATTTTTTATGCTGATAGTATCATATAGCAGGACAATTACAACTTAATTTTCTACAAGGATCCTACCTATTTTTAAAATATATGGACGACGATTTCTATACATACTATTTTTAGAAAGGATATCTCGATCCAGATTTTTTTTGCGTTTTTTATACTCTTCGTATAAGTCATAGGGTGACTAAATATGTGAAAATTGGATTTTAAAGTTTTATATATGGTGATGCGAGCGCGAGTTAATATTCACCTTCATACTTGTTTTCATTATTTTTATCCATTATTATGTCGAAACAAAGCATATTTTCACAAATGTAGGTATAGAAAGTGAATGTAATACGAACAACAATACATAATGAAAGTTAACAAAATGTATTACACAATAAAACTACACTGAAAACTTCGTAATAGAACATGAGATAAGGCAAGAACAGTAAGAATTGTGTGCCTTATTTATTAAATGGGTTAACACTTTGCCCTTCTTGTTTCTGAAAAATATACTTCTCATGACGATTCGTAAGATTAAAAAAAAATATGTAGAGGGTAAATCGAAAACTATTCCTTTTTGGATATGATGGTTTTATCATCTACAGTATAAATTAATATCATGTAGATTATCAAATGATACTTAGAACCTTTTTTAACAATTCTCCATTATAATTTCAAGATATTATTTCCGTTTTTCTAATTGGAACGAGTACTTAAAATACTTTTTTCAAAAATGATTTCTGCGTTACTAATTCATTGAATAATGTTTTGAGATAATTTAGATAAAAGTTGTATGTAAATTTCTTCATTCTGAACTAAGTTATCTTACGGATGGTAATACAACATTAATACACACACACACACACACACATATATACATACATATATGTATTGTGCTAAATTTTTTACTTTATTTTATTAATACCCCTATTATACTTTTCTACAACTTGAAACCGACCTTGAATGTCTTCAGTATTTTTATGTAATTTCAGTAGGTATTTATAAATAATTTTTGCAAGCATTATGAGTCCCCAGAAGCCCTTAAATATATATTGGAAACCAAATACACGATAAATAAGAATAATAAATACGCTTTCTCCCCGATAAAGCAATGTTTATTTATGTCTATTTAAATATTGAAGGGGGTAATAAGAAGAATTCGATACGCAAATGTCTGTTAATTGCCCAAGAGAACATTTTGTATTTAATTGACAGTTCCAGTAAGACATAAAACATTTGATTATTATCAGTTCCTCTTTCAAAACACGAGTCTTTCCTAATCTTGTAATTATATGAATTATCTTTCTGCAAAACGGCAAAAAATTGAATCAGGGCATAATTATTTTTTCGAAGCGATCTGAAACAAATGTTCATGACAGGTTTTAGGATTTTTGCTTGCATCATAAAAATTCGGAATAATGAACATACAATTTTTTGGTAATTTTTCAACTACGCCAATAATTTACCGATCATTAATTACAGCAATTTGCATCTTTTCGTAATATTATATAATAAATTCAGTTTTTTTAACATAAATCGGCTTTTTCTTTTTTTCGAATTTTATAAAAAAACATTTAATACCACCATTTGATCTTTTAATTTTTACAGACATTGAGATTAATATATATTTGTTTCATCATTGTGAATAAAGATTAAAAAAAATTATCTTTCGACACATCTAATTAGCTTTTGTTGGAATAACGCCTACGTATAAAACAGATCTTTAGAAGTGTAATTAAAATTTGAAACAGTCGCAGTATTGAATTAAAGAATATATCACGTAACAAAGATATACATAACTCTCAAATTCATAAGAAAATGTAAGTGAAAATATATCTTAAACAAGTTGGAAATTGTACATCAAACGCGACAAATGAGGTGCGTTCGTACTATACTATTTATATAAATATTCAGATCTTGGTGATTTTTAATTCTGTGAAATGAATTATATCGTCTGCAGATTCATTTCTGTAATAAAATAAGTATCTCGGTCGCTTGACGATTAAACGTCGGAAGCTCCTTATAATAAGAAAGAACCGATTTCTTTTTAAAAATTCAAATTTTTTAATAAATATTTTTATTAATATCTGCTAAAATTTTGATTTGATTTTCATAAAGTTTTAAATGTCGCGACAAAATTCTGCAAAGATAATATATCTTAAATTTCAAACCATTCATATGGGTAGTTTTTGCGTTGTTATATGCGGACTGACGGGCGGACGGACGGACGGATTAGACGACGACAATAGGTGCTACGTATTTATATAATTACGAACGCACCTAAAACAATGCGCACTGTAAATAAAAAAGACAAATGTTTATTAATCTACGAAAATAAAATATAACCACGAACGAAAATCTACAATAACCTCTTCCGAGATTCTAACGATTCCGAAGAGCGTTCTTTATCTTTAGAAACCTCAGTAACCAAGATATTTTCAAGATTGAAAGAATCATCGATAATTGAATAAATTCATATTTAAAACTTTGGAAATTTTTCCATAGAAAATTTATCACGCCTTGCATTCATAATAATCAAATTTCAATTGCTTAATAGGCGTATAGCCAACATAGTGACAAATGTACCCAAGCCGGAACTCAAGCCCCGGTCATCAGTATATCGCATTGACGTTCCACCAACTGTACCACTTGGGAGCGATACTCAGCCTGGATCCTTCTCACTATAACATGTTGGCAAGGCTACAAACACAACACAAGATGGACTATTTTCCGTGAACCACCAACCCTGGGGAAAACACGAAATCAAAGAAAATCCAGCATCGATAATTGAATAAATTCATATTGCAAGCAAACTTTTGATTTTTGGAAACGTTTCCTGGTAGTTTTTATATTGTATTATTTCTTTTTCTGAAACATGAATATCGGTTTGTTTGTTAATTCTCAATTAAACATTTTTAGCTGCGTAATTGAATTTTTACATGCAAGGGTAACAAAGTAATATTAACTTAATATTAATGTGAATGTTGTTGAATTATCATGTTTGTAAAATATGTTTCATAACATGAAACTGTTTACATGGGATTTAATTGTTAGCATCCCAAAAGTATATATTCCAGGTTTATAAAACTAATTAATACAGGATAACTAATAAACGTTTCTGACTATTAGTGGCAGAAAATGTTTACTTGAGAATTGATGGCATGCGGAAAATATGTATTCCCGGACGGGAAAACTGATGAATACACTAAAAAAACTATCTGGAAAAGTTTCCGAAAACCAGTGGTAGAAAAAGAAACTTAGATTTTATAAATTCTGCTTGAATATTAAATTGAAATATATTAGTTTCTGTGGTTTCTAAAGATAAAAAATGCTTTTCAAAAACATGAGAAACACAAAAGAGATTATTGTATGTTTTCATTCGGGGTTATGTTATATTTTCAGAGATTAAGAAACATGTCTCTTTTTTTACAGTGCACAATTTAAAATTTTCTTATTTTTTTTCCTACTAGATTTTATGAAACTTGTTTTAATATTTAATGTGATATCTGTAACTTATCCTCAGTTTCAAAGTTTAAATTCTATTTAAGTTTCATGAAACCTTAATTATAAGATTCATAAGTTCATATGCTAATTTTTATCTTCTGTGTGCCACTCAATCTTTGCATGTTTGCTTCAAACAAAACGTAAAAATTTACGAATGTAGCACTGTAGACACTTTCTGAATTTGCTACATTTATTTTTATCTTTAAAAGAATTATTAATCTTCATTTTCTCGAAAAATGTCATGTCTAATCATGTAATTTCTATTTATATTAGCTAACGAATATAATGAATAACGCTTCAATATTGTTTTTTGTTAAGAGACACTGTTAATTCATCAAATGTAGTAAAATTCTTTGCTGTAAATGTACATCGGACGTATTGTATTTACGAAAAAGTCCATTTTCTGTAATAGTTCCCAAAACAGAACAACATGTACTACACTAAGCAAAACAAATAAATCTAATTGTAGGCTTTATTTTTGCTCACAATGTTTGTTGTTTCTTTATTTTGTTGAAAAAAACAAAGCAGTATAGTTGTAATTAAGAAGAAGTCTTTTAAATTTGTATATGATTTATTTTATCATAAGGAGTCATCGACTTATTAAAACTTAGCCCAACATATTAAAGTTGAATTGCAATACCATATACTTATTACATAGTTCAGTTTAACGTGTTAAAAGTAGTGAAACAAATTGTCGTTACATTTGAATGATTAGTTTGTAAGATATAATTTATTAAAAAATAAACCAATTAGTGTAAAACTGAAACGCCAGAGGTATTTAGCCATAATTCGAAAAAAAACGTTTCCTATTTTTATGCATTTTCTTTTTTTTATATATTATGATGTGCCAAGACACAACGCAAATTAATATTTCGGATTAAACTATTGTTGAAATATTTATTAATAATTAATAAAACACCAGCATATTCTGTACTATTAGTGATAATGTTCGGATACATAAAGCTGTAATTAATCTTAATTTCATTATTTTTTTTTATAAAGTATTAAAAACTCACAGATTATAAAAGTTTTAGAATTTCTGTAATGCATATGATGAGAGAAAATTGTTGACTTTATTGTGTATGTATAATGCACACTGATATTTCATCAAAAGTATTTTTTTGCAAATACTTATATAATTTAAACAATTCAACGTAAATATGAATAATTTCGGGTGGACCAACAATGATTCTGAAATATCAGTTTAAATCTCTAGAGGGGAGAATTAATGTATGGTACAACTGAACTACAAGTCATTTCTACTCGTATATCAGAATTACAAAATCATTATGAAATTACAATAGGTATATAATAATTTCTCGGTTAATATTCTCGTGTGTTTCTCGTATAATAATTTCTCGAATAATAATTTCTCGAATAATAATTTCTCGGTTTAGTTTGGTAGACCAACATTCCTTTTATTCATATTAAAATGTTTTTTAATTAAAAAAAATTTTTTTTAATGTAAATTATTATATGATTATTCAGTATAATATATTCTATGTTTATAAGCTGGAAGTACTTAGTGTAAAATTATTTTTACAAAAATGCATTTTTTATTAACTGTCAACAGCACCGTTTACAGCAAACTCATATTTCTTTCTTTCTTTTTTTTTTGTCTGTATTAACAGAAGACCGTATTAAACAATGCAAACTTTTGAATGGGTAAAATAAACCCTTTTACTGAATAAATTGAATTCAGTTTCTGACAGAAATTAAATAGGCTACCAATTTTTGATAAAATAAACATTTTTTGTTTAATTTTTTAATTTTAGTTAAAAAGTAAGTTAGTTAAAATTTGTAAATACAAAAGTATAAATCAATGAGGACAAACAAAATAAGCGAGGTACTTTCATAATTTAACTTTAATTAAAATAATCTCTCACACTCTAAAAAAAAAAACAAAAAAAAACAAACAAAAAAAAACTGTAGAATTTTCGGAAAAAAATCTGTCAGCTATGCTACCAGATTACACTCTAGTTTGTACAGAGAAAATCTGTTAATGTCTAGTCTAGAGTAGAGGTCCGAAGATGATAGACGAATAACTTTACGGTCAATACACGTTAAAAGAGAACAATAGTATGACTATATAGTACTAGCAAAACCCACGGCTTTGCTCGCGCAATTCTTGAAAAATGCCAAGTGGTATTCGTTGGCCTATTTTCATTACAGGAAATTTTACTGCCACAGATAATTCAGAAATTACTAATTAAGCCACACTAATTAAGCAAATTTCTGTATTGACTATAGCACAGAAATTGCAATTTTAAAACTTTTCTGTTTCTGCTCACATTAAAATTAAAAAAAAATTAAAAAACTGTTCTATGGATGCATTTGTGTCTCTAACGTAACAGCCATGTAAAATTTCAAGTTTTTATCCCTAACAATTTCAGATAAATCATTGTTTAGAAGGTTTTTAGAACTTTTTCAGCTTATTTCACTTTTTTAAATTTCGATTTTTTTTAGCGAGCACTGAAATCGTAAAAAATAGCCACCATGCGATATTTCTACTTCCTATACCAGTAGCATCATTAAAATTGCAATTTTAGAAGTTTTTTGGTTCTGCACATTTTTTAAATTGCGAATTTTGTAAAAACTGTTTTGTGGAAGCATTTACGTATAAAAAATAATAGGCCTGTTAAATTCTAAGATTCTATCTCTAAAAATTTAGAAAAAATCGTAATTTATAACGTTTTCCGCTCAGCTTACACCTTTAAACTTCGAATTTTTAGTAGACTGTTTATACTAAGCGTCTCCATATTAAAAGTTACAACTATACTAAATTTCCAGTTTCCAACCCAAATAAATCCAATTAAATCATAATGTCGAACGTTTTTAGACCCTTTTCCGCTCATTTCAGCCTGTTAAATTTCGTTTTTTTAGAAACCGGTCTTAGCGAGTATTTGCATTTTAAGAGTAACCACTATACCAAATACGAAGCTTCTATACCAGCAGTATCACATAAATTGCAATTTTAGTACGTTTTTTTGCCCCAGTCCTTTTACATTTCTAATTTTTAGCAAATCGTTCTAGATGAGCCTTAACAGTTCCAAATAAATCGTAATTTAGAACGTTTTTAGAACGCTTCTCGCGCATTTCACTCTATTAATTTTCAATTTTTTTTCAAATTGTTCTGTGCGACCAAATCAGCAGCCATGTAAAATTTTAAGTTTCTGCCCCTAACAATTCCATAGTAATTGCAATTTAGAACGCTTTTTAAACGCTTTCCGCTCATTGCACCCTTTGAAATTTTGAACTTTTTAGAAACCATTGTTAGCGAGCATTTGTATCTTAAAAGTAACCGCCATGCCAAATATGTAGTTTCTAATCCTGTTAGTAAAAATAAAATCGTGATTTAGAACTTTTTTCCTCTTTAGCCCTTTTAAATTTCGATTTATTTTAAAAAACTGTTCAGTGTGCGCACTTTTGTCTTAAAAAGTATCAGCCATGTTAAATTTCACGTTCCTGCCCTTAACAATTCCATAGAAATCGTAATTTAGAATGTTTTCAGAACAGTTTTCCCTCATATCACTCTTTTAAATTTCGAATTTTTTTAAAAACTGTCCATAGAGAGCATGTATATCTTATAAGTTACTATCTTGCCCAATTTCAAGTTTCTAATCTCTTCATTATAATAAAAATTGTAATTTTAAAATATTCTTCGCTCTTGCAACACCCTGACATAAACTTGTGGCACTGACTTAAAATATATCCTGTGTTAGAGCACAGACTGTCACCATAAATTTGCGAGCATTAGGTTTAAAGTCGGTTCGGTAGTCTCAAAGATTCCATAGAAATTGTAATTTAGAATGTTTTTAGAACACATTTAGCTCATTTCACCCTTTCAAATTTCGAACTTTTTAGAAACTTTTCTTAGAGAGCATTTACATCTTATAAGTAACTACCATGCCAAATTTCAAGTTCTAGTTCCTTCAGTATAAAAAATATCGAAATTTTAGAACGTTTTTGGCTCCTGCACCCCACTGGGGGTAGTGGCAACGACATAAAATATAGCCTATGTTGCAGCAATGACTGTCACTATCGATTTGCCACCATCACTTTTGAAAATGGTTCTGTAGTTCCAGAGATTTCATAGAAATTGTAATTCGGAATGTTTTTTAGAACGCATTTCGCTCATATCACCCTCTTAAATTTCGAATTTTTTTAGAATTTGTTCTTAGAGAGTATTTACATCTTATAAATAACTACCATTCCAAGTTTCAAGTTTCTAGATCCTTCAGTATAAAAAAAATCGAAAATTCAGAACGTTTTTCGCTCTTGCAACCCCTTGTTTTAGTAGCACCGACATAAAATATAGCCTATGTTACAGCGGGGACTGTTACCATCAATTTGCAACCATTACTTTTGAAAATGGTTCTGCAGTTCCAGAGATTCCATAGAAATTGTAATTTAGAATGTTTTTAGAAAGCTTTTTGATCATCTCATCCTTTTAAATTTCGAATTTTTTTAGAATTTGTTCTTAGAGTGCATTTACATCTTATAAGTAACTACCATGCCAAATTTCATGTTTCTAACTCCTTCAGAATAAAATAAAATCTAAATTTTAGAACGTTTTTGGCTCTTGCACCCCCCCTAGGGTAGTGGCACCGACATAAAATATAGCCTATGTTAGAGCAAGGACTGTCACCATTAATTTGCCACCATCACTTTGGAAAATGGTTCTATAGTTCCAGAGATTCCATAGAAATTGTTTCCATAGAAATGTTTTTAGAACGCGTTTCGCTCATCTTACCATTTTAAAATTCGATTTTTTTTTAGAATTTGTTCTTAGAGAGCACTTACATCTTCAAAGTAACTACCATGCCAAATTTCGTGTTTCTAGCTCCTTCAGTATAAAAAAAATGGAAATTTTAGAACATTTTTCTCTCCTGCATCCCCCTGGGGGTAGGGGAACCGACATAAAATATAGCCTATGTTGGAGCAGGGACAGTGACCATCAATTTGCCACCATCACTTTTGAAAACGGTTCTGTAGTTCCAGAGATTACTCCCTACAAACAAACAAACAAACAAACAAATAATCGATACTTTTTTATACTATTAGTATAGATGACGTTTCCGTCAGATGTGCTGCGTAACCCAGAAAATCTGTACTTTAGATAAAATGGAGATATTCTGTTGAAAGAACTGTAGAATATCTGATAAAACAACAAGTTTTCATTTAGAGTGCATTTTTCTAGAGTGCAGTTTGTGATACTTGAACAAATGATCTCTTTACAACATCATTTTCCAGTTTTTCGAAACACTCCCAAAATTTGGTCTGTTCTATCACATATTGATTGGTAATATCGGAAAACAGCCATCAGCAATTTTTGAATATCTCACTTTTTATTCTTGTAGAAAGTTTTCTTTCTCTTCCTCACTATCACTGACAATTTCTTGATATCGCAATAATCAAAGCAGCTTCTGAAGAAATAATTTACAAAAAAACAGGTTCTATTCGGCTGGATGAATTTGTGACAAAAATGTCAGCATATCTGATTAGTAGTACGCTTTAAGTTATGTCTTTAACATTAATTGCAAATAGAAACTGATAGGTGAATACGAAATTGTCCTCATTAACCGAAGATACGTCTTAAGCAAAGACGCATTAACGAGAGTCCATTGTATATGCATATATTTCTCGGCTTACACAATGTAGTATTTGATTAGTCAAAATTTTGAGCATGCATTAAAAGATTTAATTTTAACTGAAATGTTCTTTGAAAAATCTCGTTTACTGTTATTATTCATTTATAAAACATTATATTATCAAACACAATTAATACACTTTTTTTTAATTAAGATTTCATGAAATATTCATTTTTATAGAAAATCAAGCTTTTAGTTTATATGAAATTTTGCATAGAAAGAGGCGTGATTAATCAATATTTTTATTTTTATATCTAACAAAAAGATAAATTTTTAAAGAAAATTCTTATTTCAGAAAAATCGTTGCTTTGAACTAACAGTAGAGTTTTTTTTAGTACTAATATGTGAAGAATTTGTGAACTTATATGTGAACTAATATGCGAAGGCAAGGATTGTTCCGTTCATTCTTTACTAAAACTTCTACGTTATTCCCTATTTATTAAAGAGGTTTCCCTTCTAATAACTTATATAATAGAAAATACTTTCGTTGGTTATTTTGTTGACTTGTATAAAATTTCAAGCTTACATATATATGTGATTAAAAGATATCTTATTTCAAGAAAATACTTGTTATTTCAATTTACTATTAAACGCCTTATCGTATTAAAGACCACTAATAAGTCACTGCAGCATTTATTTCTTATGCCTCGTTCTGAAAAAATATATTTATAGTAGTATATAACTTTTAGTAATAAGAAAATAATGAAATGTAAAAATAGAAAAAATGTTAAATATCTTTAACAAATTTAGGCTATTTTGAGTAGACGATTTTTAAAATTTCATTGAGAAAATTGTCTAATGAATGCATAATGTATGCATATATATATATATATACAGGGTGGCCATAATTAAACTGCAAGTGTTCAAGGGGTGCTGGAGAGAAAACTACCGGGAATATTCCAGTGAAATTTGGTATCTACACGTTTCAGAACATGCTCAAGTCAAATATACAAAAAAAAAATCGCCATTTTTACCCGATAGATGGCGCTATACCGTGTTTCAATGCTTATTGACGGCATATATTTAAATTTTAAGCCCATCGAACAGTATAAAAACATCAATACATTGAGTAAAGACCAGTCATGACTCTGAATAAGAAGGAACGTACATTGTTAGTGAAGATATTCTATCAGAATGGTAGCAATTATTCAGCTACTCTGAAAGAATACCGGCGTATAAACCGATTAAGAAGAGGTCCAATGAGTGTCAATGGATTGAAAAATATGATTTTAAAATTTGAAGAATCAGGAGAATTGGGTGTTATTCCAGACACAAGAGGTCGACGTCCCTTAAACCCGGACAGAGTGCAACAAATTGATGACGCCATTGCGACTACGAGTAGCAGTTCAGGAGCCAGTATGCTGCAACAAGTGAGCGCAAGAAGTGTGGCTCGGACATTATATCTTCCCTGGTCAACTGTGCATAAAGTGTTGCGCCACATTCTTCGGCGTTCTGCGTATAAAATTAAAATTCTTCAAGAATTGAAACCTCATGATGACACCCTAAAATTTGATTTTGCAAACCTTGTCCTGTCGAAAATCAGTGAAGATGACACTTGGATACAGATAATATTGTGGACAGACGAGGCGCATTTTACACTATCAGGTAGTGTAAATGTGCATAACTGCAGGATATGGGGAACGAACAAACAATACGCTAAACGTGAAGAACCCCTCCATTCCGATTATGTAACTGTATGGTGTGGAATGACTTGTGATTTTCTTGTGGGCCCATATTTCTTTGAGACCCCCAACTCCAAGTGGTCCCAAACCCTGTAGTGTTACAGGGACTAGCTACGGTGCGATGTTGAGACAACAATTGATTCCAGCATTGCAAGAGAGACATTGTTTAGAAACCACGGTATTTATGCAGGACGGATCACCCCTTCACATCGCTAAAGATGTTAAAAAATTGCTGCATGATACCTTTGGTGCGGACCAAGTCATAAGCAGAGGTTTCGACAACGCTTGGCCCCCACGTTCACCGGACCTTAATCCTTGCGATTTTTATCTGTGAGGACATCTGAAAGATATAGTTTATAGAGAACGACATGCTTCTGTTGCTGAATTGAAATCTAGCATAACGAGACACGTGAGGTGTGTTATACCACATATTTTAAATGCGACGGTGGACCATGCTGTTTTACGTTTTCAGCATGTGGTTGCATCTGGTGGTTCACATATTGAGCACATCATGTAACAATTTCATTGAATAAATAATGTCTTGTTTTCCAAAGCGTCTTTATGGATTGTTTAATTTGTAATCTTATTTACGCTAATTTTTATTACATGATACTGTAAAAATTTAATTACTGAAGCAAATTGTATGGAATTTTGATAGACTGTAAATGATATTTTATATTGTTTATATGACTCTTAGAATGTCATTGGGCTCTGTGTATCGATTTTGGAGGTTGTATATGCCACCGGTGAACGTTTAAATACGGTACAGCGCCATCTATCGGGTGAAAATGGCGATTTTTTTTTGCATATTTGACTTGTGCATGTTCTGAAACGTGTAGATACCAAATTTCACTGGAATATACCCGGTAGTTTTCTCTCCAGCACCCCTTGAACACTTGCAGTTTAATTATGGCCACCCTGTATATATATATATATATATTGTGTTGAAATATTTATAGAATTTTCTTATCTCCGACCAATGCATTTTACACAAAGAAATGTCTAAAAATTTTACATATTAAAAAGAGTTTGCGATAAACCGTTAAACAGGCTTTTTGCCATAACAAGAAGATACTGTAATATTTAGTACATAATTCTATCGAGTTTTATCATTGCTATAAAGCACAAGTAGCACACTGTTAATAATCTGGTAAATATCATTGTTGATGTTTAAAACTGCATCGGAAATTTGTAAAACTTACAAACCTGTATTACGAAGGAATAAAAACCTATACTTATTCTGCTATTTTCTTTGGCATGTTTTAAATTCAACATCTAACAACAAAGAAAAATATAAATTAACTTAGTTATGCAGGTTATTTAAAATAGCATTTGTAATTCCAATTTGATTATGTCTATCAGTGTTTTGAAAAAGATTGCCCTGTATACACATTGGAATAAACATGGTCAGATTAACCTCGTAAGGGAAGTTCATTATCATTTTGCGTCCCCGAAAAGCTTTTTAAATTACACATACATAGACATAAATAGAAAATCATCAATATTATAAATATTATTCCCTTAAGTGACATAGCCGCTTTCACATATATTTAATTAAACAGATTTTTTTATGATCCATGTATATATCGGTTGCGTCAAAAGTTTGTTAAAACTTTAAAATTTCAATAACAAGAAACAAACGATGCTAAAAAATTGCGGTTCGCCGAATTGGGACTACAGAGAAGTCGGATTTTTTTAATAACAAAATAAATCATGGTTAAAAATGTATCAATAGATGGCGCAGGCATGCATAATATGAAGCAGATGTATGCAAATTAGGCTTATAGTAAAAGACCCTTTTCAGAGAAGTGTCTGACAAACTTCTGTATCTCAGCACATGAAACAGGCCCTTTTCTCGTCTTCAGTCATTCTGCCGTGCAGAATTTTCGCAAGCGCCAGTTGCTGATTCATCGTTCTTGTAAAAGTGTTCAACCAACAGCGCTTGATCTGGTAACCATAGGATGCTGCTCTCACCGAATGAAAAATTTGTGTGTATTGAAGGGTGTCTGCTTCATATTATGCATGTAACGCCATCTATCGGTAATTTTTTAACCTTTTTTTGTAATAAAAAAAATCCAATCTTTTTCTAATACCATTCCTGCAAACAACAATTTTTTAGCAATTTTTTTTTCTTTTAACGAATTTTTAAAGTTTTAACGAATTTCTGGCGCACCCAGTACTTTAGATCAAGTATATATACTTTTAATATACATAGCTCTTGTATATTTTATTAATCGAGTGGATTCATAGACCAGCACATCAGGATCCATATAATTGGTTAACAGCCTATCGATCACATAGATATGGGTCCTGAAGTAGTGTGGATATTATCAGCATAATGCAAATTTTCTTGTGTTAAAAAATAAAAATGGGAAATCCCCCCCCCCCATTTTACCGTTAATTTAGAGTTCCCTCTTAATTATTAGAGGGCACGCTCAACCTTCATGTGCCTTTTGAGCGGTCAGACCCACGGGATAAATAGTAAATGCAGACATATAAAATGCCCGTAAATGACAAAAAAAGTGCATTTAAATATCCGATCTTCAACGTTACTGAAAATTTATATTTTTATATTCATGTATACTTAACATTTTGGCATTAAAAAAGTTGTGTTGTTTTCGAAAAGATTTTGACATGTGCGTGTGCATTTAGTTCTGTTCCATTAGAAATTCATATTTCAGATCAGAAGATTTATTGGAAATCAATGTTCTTCTTTTCCGCAACTGTCACTGTTTTAAATGTATTTCTTGTTATCATCAGAAAACAAAGAAATGAGTCATACTATGTACTGTTACTAAATTATTCAAAATGTATTCAACGAAAACTTTCAAACTGCATTGCTTTGTTTCAAAATTCATTTAAATTTATTTTAGTTTTTACTGAACAATTTGTTTTGCTACTCCAATTGTACAAAATACTTAATTTCATCATTTAAATTTCACTTGTATTTTTTTAATCGTAAATTTTATTTTGTTGACATAAATATATTCAGGGATTTTTTTTTTCAAAGATTTAACTTCTATTTTTAAAAGAATAACGTTTGCATTTAGTGGTTCTACTTCACAATAGGGTATGATTGCTGTTCTCTGATAAATAAAATTCATGTTAATTTTGTATTTATGCATGTAACGAAAGTTGAATTTTTTTCTGCTGCCTGCTGTTCTTGAAAAAAAAATGTACTTATAATATATTTAGAAACATTGGGTAGTAAGAATATCTCTAGTTTTAAATCATTTATAAAAAAAAAAAAAGAACTGTGAATAAATTTAACAAGTTGGAAATTATACGTTAAATGAGACAAATGAGGTGCGTTCTTCCTATAACTAGTTTTACAATGTAAAAGAATCTTCGTTATTATTTCAGTGAAATGAATTATATTGTTTGTTATGAGCGAAATAAGCACGCCTTTCTTTTCTCTTATTATGTATGCCACATTTACAGATGCGAATGTTTTTTTTCGAAACCAGATACCGCTGAAAAATTCACCATGGAAATCTTGCTTTGAGAATGATTACCTCCATGGTTTAATATTTCTATGATTCACGATGAACGAATCTCTTGCATTTATTTACTTTAATGAATATTTGGATAAATATTGGGTTGTTAACCTAATTTTAACTGAAGTTATTTCAGAATCTATACTTTTTTTAATGTAACTCATCTCGCAAACAATTTTTTTTTGAACGATCTTTCTAAAAATGTAACTTTTACGCAATTTTATTCGAAAAAAATATTTTGAATAAAATGGCCACCTGGTAAATGAAAAAAGAAATGGTCAGCCCATATTTGTTATATATTCCATATATTGTTTAAATTTCAAACCATTCGGTTGAGTAGTTTTTGCGCTGTTATATGCGGACAGTCGGACGGAAGACGGACCAGAAGACGACTATGGGTGCTACGTATTTATATAATTACGAACGCACCTAAAAAATTGCATTGATTTATAATACTAGATTTATTTATTCCAGAGAGAGGATTAATTGATGAGAAAGTGCTACCTTATTTTAATTAAATACTTGCTCAAGAGGCAGATAGCTTGTTTAAACTCGAAATTATACTTTGTGAGTATATTTCTTTTGACTTATTCCCATCCTCTCATATTTAACCTCTTGACACGTGAAGTTAAAATAACACTACAACTACACATTCCTTGTATTTGCACAAACAAATTGACACTGCAGATGACATAAAGAGCCCCTTTTCTGAAATTGATACTTTAGGGGACTGGTAATTTAGGTTCGTTCACATATATATGGATCAAAATTATTGGCTCCCTTAAAATAGAAATTTAATTATCAATAACCTAAATTCACGCAAAAAGAAATTTAAGGGCTTTAACAAGTGAATGATCTACAAATCCTTAAAATGTTTTATTGTAAATGGTTTAAGTTAAATAAATATGAAAATTTGTTACTTTCGTGGTCATATTGTTTTGATGGCATTTTGAAAACAGAGATAAAAATAACATTTATTTTATGAGGAAATACGCAACAATGATGACATTTATTGGTTTTGTTTAAAAGAAAAAAAAACATTCAGCTATATAGAAATAAAAATGTTAAAAAAAATCGAACAATTTAGTTTTAATAAAGAAAAGAATAGAGGTTAACTTTTGTGTACCTCAGGTCTGAAGAGGTTAAAGGGAGCTACATTTCTAATAAAACAAAATTTAAGCTTTACTTAACATTCAATTAATTTTGTTTCAGTAGATTATTCTCTTTTATTCCATTTTTAAATATTTTTATTTTTATGGTGAAGTTTAACGACAAGTGTTGAACTCTACAGTGGAAACATGGGATCTCATTCCCTTGAAATTCGCAAAGACTCAAATATTTCGTGCATATAAATTAGTTGAAATGAGAACTAAGATTTCCTACATCAGCATATTATGTTGGTTTAGACATTCAAGCCTATTTTACACGTGATAGACAAGTAACACATATTTTATGTAAAAATTAAAAATGATAATGCAATATTGAAACAGTAACCCCTATTTATTTGAAGATCAAATATGTCGTATGAATAATTTATAGAAATGCTTAACGCTAATTCTCTGAATTATTCATAAAGTGTGTTTGTTATAAAATATCTCCGAATTTTATCAGAGACAGGATGGTTCACATATCTTAGAACAAATATTTAGAGGGATAAAAAACGTAAAGTTAAGTTAATTTTATATAGGGTACCAAGTTCGTAAATCACTTATTCAGTAAAAAAAGCAGGATATCTAATTTCAAGCTGACCTGGATCTGTATCATGAATTTAAAAAATAATCAACTTCTTTTCACTAATTTTACTTGTGTGAAAATAGAATGATATTAGTCAGGGAAGTTGCTGTTCAATTTAGTCAGTTACAATGCCGAGTGTATGTCCAGTCAAATACATTCTGAATTATGAATCGTCCAACTGAGTGTTAAGCGGCAATCAGACACGCTATTTAAGTGAAACTTTAAGCTCATCACTGAACTTTTCGCTCAGCTGTTGCGCTAAAACGCTGTGTGATTGAGATTTCGAATTTGAAACATTATACGCAGTTTTTTCGACGTCAAATGGGTTTTGCTACGTGAACTGCTTAATCGGACCAATAACGTCACAGGAGCTTGCGTCAGCCACTCCTTCGAGGATTTCTGATTTCCTTTTGATTTTTATGAACTTTGATATCGTTTCGTCTATTTGTCGCCAATGTCGCCAAGCACTCTCTTGCATCTTGAATGCAATATATTAATATATATTATATATATTATATATGTGGGAATTGAACTGTTTTCCTGCTTGAACTAAAACGACAGAGTCAAAGCCAATCAGCGACTTCATCTTGATATTGCGTCATATAATCTATGTTGAAGCATGCAAGCTCCAAACCACACTTCAAAAGGAAGTCAAAAGAGGTGTTTTGGATCGAAGGGAAGCTTTGGCGTAGAGCGTGTTCAGCTTACACGACCACAACGACCATGGTCGAAGGAGAAAATATACATGGAGTTAGTCACCTTAAAAGCATGGAAATAAGCCATAATTGAATTATATTCTGTTTCTGTGCCTTCTAATAAGTGAAGCCAGCGACTATAAGCCCTTATCTTTCCAAAAAAAAGGCTCTTGTAATAAGAATATCATAATAGGAATCATGAACACAAAACATCACGTGACACAACAAAGCATCACGTGATCTGATTTAGCCCGATGCGCCTGCGCAAACTTCGCTCTCTTGACCCAAAAAAATTTGTGGTCGATTTGATCACGTGATTGGGCTTTTCGTTTGGAAGGTTGATTGAACACCTTTAACAGTTTGATCGGAAATCTAACAATTTTCAACTTTATAACTGATTTTTTAAACTTTCGTATTTCTTAACGAAACAGTATATAAAATATAACAATAGCGGAGTACGATTAATATATCAGTTTTAGTGACATATAAGTTGATGACAGGTCAGATGTGCGATCACCGATTTGTGTCAGCTTTTGGCCTAACCACTGAGCTCTAATATAATTCTATATAACTCAGTGGGTCTGCTGTAGCATAATTTACAGTCTTTATACGGTCATCATATTATGTGTAGCAGCTCGTTGTATTATATTTATCTAATTCATAATTTTATGTAATTTTGCTTTTCAAATTTGGCAGCACTCTAAAGTTTTAGTTTTTGTTTGGAAGTTTGGAACTTTAAAAAGTTTGTTCTATGCAAATAATTTATCTGAAAAGTTAAAACTGATTTAGAGATGTCAGTCGTTTTTATTTGGAAATACACATATTAAAATAATTAAGGATCGTATATGAAAGTCGTCTCCCAACAGGTCTAACACAGAAAGCCTTAAAATAATTAGACACAAGCACTCAAAAATAAATATTAATTAAAAAATATTACATACACTTACGATGTTTTGTCGTACTAAACAAATGAACCTGGATCATAAGCCTCTTCTTTTATTTTAGATTTTTCTTTTCAATTTTTATTAATATATAAAAGGGCTTCATCAGTTGCTTTATATTTTCATTAAAATGGAATACTGTTAATATAACAAAACTGTGATATCAACATGTTATGACTTTCATTTGTATTAGTAAATTAAAATATTTGTTAAAATTTGATAAAAAGAGTTTCTAATATTCTTATTAAAACATTTATTTCGGTAACAAATTGTTTGAAACTTAAATATTTAATTATCAAAATTCATTTTTAAATTTGATTTTTAAAAAATTTAGCGTTATACGTATAATTTTATTTTTATAGTATTTTACACATTGAATTTTATATTGTAAAATAGGCTTTGCATTTTAGTTTTAGTAATAATAAACCAATAAGGTACTCCATAAAAAACACACACCCATCGTATGCGCACAGATATTTTTGCACAATTCTTATTTGCTAAAAAAATATTAACGAATTGGAATAAAAAATTTAATATTATAAAGCGCAGTAAAAGAAAATTTTAATCGGGAGATTGCCCATTTATCGTATTTAAATGAGTATTTTATAATAACAATAGAAATAAATCTGTAATTGTTATTAATATCAAAATTTACTTTTATTAAAAATATTCCATTTATCATGAAAAACATAAAAAGTAACCAATAAACACTTAAAAACAAAAAACAAAAAACAAAAAAAAAATCTGAAATACAATATTTAAATAAGTATTTTATTTTAATAATAAATATTAATCTGGAACTGTTATTATGCAAAATTTACCATTTAGCATGAAAAATATATAGCAACTGACAAAACATTTTTAAATAAAAAAGCAGAAAAAAACTTGAAGAAAGCGTGGGATTCGAACTCACACTATCTAGATAGAAAGTCAATGCTTTAACCATTCACCCACCAAGTACCCAACTAACATGCAACAAAATATTAATATAAGTAGGCAAATGCGTGATTTGAACATTTGATTCTCAAGTTCACTGTAACTGTATGTTTAAAGACCAACTCCATTTTCCAGTCTCCTTCGACCATGGTCGTTGTGGTCCTGTAAGCTGAACACGCTCAGAGTCGATGAAGTTGGTGAGTTAAGACGGTTATTTTTGAACTATACTGAAGACGTCGACACTGAGATGTTTTAGATTAAATAAGATGTAATGCAGATAATCCAGATGGTTCATTAATATTCATATTTTTACATGTATTTTTAACTTTCTTTGTAGTTAGTTTTATTAATATAGAGTTCCATTTTAACTTGATGTTTTCTAGTTTATTTGAAGTAAATTGAGTGAATTATTTATTGAGTTGGTGTCAGAGAAAACCTAAACCCCATAAGTGTTGTCGAAGCGGGATCGAATGAATGTTAACGCTCACTATTGAATAGATAGAGTTCTGAATTTTATGAGAGGAATGTACATTTAAAATGATATTTTCGAACCTATTTTTATCATGTCAAGGTTAGTAGATATTCGAGAATTAGTTATTTCTTTAAAAACTGAAAAGACATCCAGTATTAAGAATTTACATCGTTTGATTTTTGGCCATGAAGGTGATAGAAAAAATCGTTCCAGAATTAGAGACTTTACGGGTTTTCCGTTTGAAGTAAATAGTGATGAATATAATGGAAAAATTCAAAAAATTAAAGATGAATTTTCGGTAAACGAACTAATTACCATTTGTAACGTGTTATGTATTGATAATTCTGGTACTTTCGATGATATAGTTGTCAGGGTTATTTCTTGCCTGTGTAATCTAAACGTATTGAGGTCAAAGATAATTTCCGAAGATAATGAAATTAGTGATGATGAAACTGAGCTAATAAATGAGACCAAAAATAATGCTAGCATTGGTGCTGGTAATATATCTTGCAATAAAATTAATGATATTGCTTCTGGTTCTGAAATAAATTATTCTGCTAGCAATAAAAATGAAATGACACAACGCTTAACCCCTGACTTTATTTTAAAACCATCTATTGGTATTAGTGATATTGAAAATATGATTGCAACATATAGTGGTAGTCAGTATGAAAGTATCGAAAAATGGATCGCTGATTTTGAGGACGTAATCTCTTTATTCAATTTAAGTGACTTGCATAAATTAATTTTAGCGAAACGCCGTATGACTGGTAAAGCTGAACTATTGATTGAGAGTGAAAGCAAATTGAATTCGTGGCACAGAGTGAAATCGTTACTCGTTTCTGAATTTGGTACAGTTTGTAATTCTGCAGAAATGCATCAGTTGTTATGTAAAAGGAAAATGAGGGATGGCGAAACTCTTGATGAATATTTTTTAAATATGAAACGACTATGCTCTCGCGGAAATGTAGAGGATTCTGCTTTAATTCAGTATGTTATCGGTGGTATTAAAGACCCTGTTTTCAAGAAATCATTTTTATATGGTTGTAACGATATTAGCGAATTTAAGCAAAAGCTTAAAGTATATGAAAAAATAAGATCGGATGGCGAAAATGTTAAACCAGAGATTGGTGTTAAGCTAAAATCAAAACCCGAAATGGAATCTGGTAACAGGTCAAAGGTAGTAAAGGCTGTTCGTTGCTTTAACTGCGGGGGGGGGGGGGGGATCACAAAAGCATTCACTGTAGAAACAAGGATAAAGGCCCTCTTTGCTTTTCGTGCAATTCGTAACGTCATAAATCGTTTGAATGCAGTAGGAGAAAGGATGTAAAGACATCAAATGATCGTTCTCAAATAAATATTGTAACGAGTTTCAAGGATTTAATTCTTAAAGAGGTTAAATTGGATTCATTGAAGTTAACTTCATTAATTGATACAGGCAGCCAGAAAACGCTTTTAAAAAAGTGTTTATGATAATTTGAGGAATGTGTTCAAATTGGAAGCTACGGATACGTGTTTGACTGGTTTGGGGAAAACATTGATTAGGCCAGCAGGTTATTTCAAGGCAGAAATTGAGGTAGATGATTCGAAATTTGAAGTTGACATTTTTGTCGTTAACGACAGTTCGATTAATTTCGATTTAATTATTGGCATTGATGTTATTCATGAAGGTACTTTAACAATTTCTGGAGATGAAGTAAAAATGTGCAAAACCGAGGATAAATCAAGTAATTTTTTGTTAATATAGTAAATATTTTAGATGAGCCTAAACTTGATTTTAGTTATGTCACTGATAAGGGCTTGCGTTCAGAATTGTCCTCCCTAATTGAAAGCTATGTGCCTACAAAATTAAAAACGGTTGACGTTAAAATGCAAATTAACCTTACTGATGAAATTCCAATTTGTTCATCCCCTCGAAGATTACCTCTGTGTGAGAAAAAAATTGTTGAAACCCAGATTGAGGAGTGGCTAGCACAAGGAATTATTCGTAGAAGTTCTTCTGATTTTTCATCGCCGGTGGTTTTGGTTAAGAAAAAAGATGGTACAACGAGACTTTGCATTGACTACAGACGTCTTAATAAAAAGACTATACGCGAACACTTTCCATTGCCTGTCAAAGATGATGTTATAGATCAATTACATTCGGCTGAGGTGTTCACAACAATCGATTTGAAAAATGGGTTTTTTCATGTAGAAGTTGAGGAAGGTTCTCGAAGGTACACTTCTTTTGTAACTCATAACGGCCAATTTGAATTTTTGAAGTGCCCGTTCGGATTGACCAATTCGCCAAGTGTATTTCAGAAATATATTTATAACGTGTTTCGAAGTTTGTTAAAGGACAATGTAGTGGTTATATACATGGATGATCTAATAATACCTTCTAAAAATGAAACTGAAGGCTTAGAAAAGCTTAAACTTGTTCTGCAGACCGCATCTGATTATGGATTAGAGTTAAATATTAAAAAGTGCATGTTCCTGAGGCGTGAAATTGATTTTTTGGGGTATAGAATTTTGAATGGAAAATTATATCCTTCTCCACTTAAAACAAAGGCAGTGATGAATTTTCCTGAACCAAAAAGTATCAAGGATATTCAAAGTTATTTGGGATTAACTGGATATTTTCGAAAGTTTAAAAAGGATTACTCAGTTATCGCTAAACCTCTCAGCGACATGGTGAGGAAAGATTCTAAATTTCGATTTGATGTGGAAGAAAAGAAAGCCTTTAGTGAGCTTAAAAGTATTTTGTCTTCCGAGCCAGTTCTGTCAATATACAATCCCAAAAGTATAACTGAAATTCATTGTGATGCTAGTATTGATGGCTACGGAGCAGTATTAATGCAACAGTCCCCAGTAGATAATAAATTTCATCCTGTGTATTTTTCCAGTAAAAAAAACAACTGAATCGGAGCGGAAGTGCACTAGTTACGAACTGGAAGTTTTGTCGGTGATAGAGGCCTTAAAGAAATTTAGAGTGTATGTATTAGGCATTCCATTTAAAATAGTTACCGATTGTAATGCATTTAAAATGACTATGGATAAAAAGGAGGTGAGTACGAAAATTGCGAGATGGTCAATACTGTTATCTGATTTCGATTATGAACTGGAACATAGGCCAGGCATTAAAATGAAGCATGTTGATGCATTGAGTAGGAATCCTGTTTGTATGGTAGTTCAGGATAGTTTAACTTTAAAAATTGCTCAGACTCAAGAGAATGATGATTATATTAAAACAATAAAAGAAATTTTGAAGGTAAGACCTTATGATGATTATTTAGTAAAAAATAACGTTCTTTATAAATGTGTTAACGGAAGTGATTTGTTGGTTGTCCCAGAGGAAATGCAAATGAATATAATTAAAGCTGTTCATGAAAGGGGTCATTATGCAGTTGTTCGAAGAGAAAAGAACTTAGGAACTGATTTTTACATTCCTAAGGTAAAATTAAAGAGTGGTGATACCTATGATGTGAAAAGAATCGGAATTATAGAAGGTCCAATGATTACTAGTACTTGCGCTGAATACATGAAGCCATGGACTGATACTGGTGAAGTTTAGTTAAAGAAATCCTGATTGTGACATTATCCTAATTGTGACAGCAGACTGACACAGACTTGTTGATATATTTAGGAATAGTATGAATTGTTTTTTTTCGTGAACGTTTTGTTAAAGAACTTTAGTTGCTGTTTTTATTTCTTTTGGTAAAAACGTATTACATATCAGTCACCTGAGGGCAGATGACAGTCAGTATGACCGAATGTGGGAATTGAACTGTTTTCCTGCTTGAACTAAAACGACAGAGTCAAAGCCAATCAGCGACTTCATCTTGATATTGCGTCATATAATCTATGTTGAAGCATGCAAGCTCCAAACCACACTTCAAAAGAAAGTCAAAAGATGTGTTTTGGATCAAAGGGAAGCTTTGGCAGAGTCGATGAAGTTGGTGAGTTAAGACGGTCATTTTTGAACTATACTGAAGACGTCGACACTGAGATGTTTTAGATTAAATAAGATGTAATGCAGATAATCCAGATGTTTCATTAATATTCATATTTTTACATGTATTTTTAACTTTCTTTGTAGTTAGTTTTATTAATATAGAGTTCGATTTTAACTTGATGTTTTCTAGTTTATTTGAAGTAAATTGAGTGAATTATTTATTGAGTTGGTGTCAGAGAAAACTAAACCCCATATATATATACATTATATATTAATATAAGTATTAACTTAATTTTTTTACAATACAAATTGTTTTATTTAATTTGTATTATTGTAATATTTATATATTACATTTAAAAGGATTTTTCTGCGTTGCCTTATATATGTGCACGGAGATTCAATTTTAATCATAGATCCTCGTGAATAAAATTTGTTTCATATTCCATCAAATGTTAAAGTATTAAAATCTCTTCAATCATTTAAGCACCAAATATCCTTACCAATCATTTTTAATACTTTCCAACATAGTTGAAAATTGTTTGACTTTGGATTGTCTGCTCGTCTGTCGGAGCTGTAACTCAAGTAAATATACTCTGATTGCCCTGTAATTTTTTATGTTATTGACGTTTAACATATAATGATTGCTATTGAAAGTGAAGAGTGCAGCATTTATAGTTCGACTGCAGGGACAGTCACAATTATTCCGTTATATTACGGTTGATATGAAAAAAAATCATTTTAAGTATATTTTGATGATGTTACACCATTTCAAGCGTAATGAAGTTGATATGCAATTTATGAGGATTATTAACGCACGTTTTTGTGCATTCTGTAGAATATGCGGTGCAAAGTATTCGTTATTCATTTATAGGGTGACACAAAATACTACTTTTACGTAATGCACTAAAGGAAAATATCACTTGCGGCGCCTTTTGATGATACTATTACGGTAATTCATATTGGCTAAATAACAAAGTCGACAGAACTGAAGTTATTGAAAAGTATTGTGTGCGTTGCATTTATCGTTCATTTACAGAGATGCACGAAAGAATTCGGTTACTGTACTGTCTAAAAGCGGTAATTGCTGGAAGTACATTTTCAACTTTAATTAAGGTTTTTAAGCTTAACTAAATTTTTGCATAGTATGTAGTGTGTATAAATTATGTTGATCATATACAGGACTACACAAAGGATATCGTAAATAATACTGCCTATGGTCTAAAAATAGTTTTTAATTGCGTTATGCATTTTCCTGCTGAACTATATTTAGTGTACTAATAGAAGTTAGTAGATTATAAATAACTTCATATACAGTGCTACGAAAGAACAAGATTACATTGCCTTTTATTGTTGGAGATTACTGGAAGTGCGTTTTAGTTGTGTTATTTGTTTTTGACCTGAATTAAATTTTGGCTTAATATGTGATGCATGCAAAAATCTTTAGATAATATACAGGGTTGTTCAAAATAATTCGAGTGTATTTCCATCTACTGGCAAAAATTGCTAAAAGTGAAATTTTTAACTGAACTAAATTTTAGCTTGTTATGTAGTATATATGAAAATCTATAGATATATACAGGGCTGCACAAATAATTCGGCTACTTCTTTGACTATAGAAAGTTACTGCTAAAACTGGACTTTTGAATGTGTCATATGTTTTTCAAATTGTTTACTTACATGTTTTCTATCACCTTATTTAACGGGGAAGTTATGTTGCAGTTTTCTGGGTGTGTTTGGGGGGCGGGGGGGAGGACGTTACATAATCTATGCGTGACGCATGGTTTTCGGTTCTTGTTATTAATGCAGTGCGTCACAAACTGCTGAAAAATATTTCAGTTATTTTAATTACCCACCAAAGATTTTTTTCTTTTTCTTTTTACTTTTTGTTTTTATTTTTGTTTTTTTTATGTATGTGGTATAGAGATGAGACGTTTAATGTCATTTATATTGATTATTCATGCTGGTATTTATCATGAGAATATCTTTGAAATAGGGGACATGCTATAGTAAACAGCAATAACATACAAAAATTTCAGTGCGATCCGAGTATATTTACGCAAGTTAGAGCACAGGCAGACGGCCAGACAAACCGAAGTCATAAACACTTTTCAACTAGGTTGGAAAGTGTTAAAAATGATCTCATAAATAAATATTGTAATATTCTATGCAAAAGAATGGGACATTTTAAAATATGACGATATGACGATTATTTGTTACTTTGAAAATTAAAAAATTTAATTAGTTAAAAACTTATTATTGTAACACCAAATTTTGAATATATCTATTTTAGCTTGTTTTTTACGAGCCTGCCAATTTTCAAATTAATCCATTGAAAACTGTAGGTTTTGGGTTTTAATGTCCACTGACTCCTTAAAGCAAAGCACTCCAAAATTATCTATTTTGGATTGACTTAAAAATCAGCATATACATAGCGTTAAAAATAAATAAATAAATAAAAAATAAAAAAATAATTGAAGTAGTACACATTGTACTATTATATACACAAGTTTGTAGCACTTTAAAAAAAAATTCTAATCGAATTTTCGGATTTTAAATTTTAAAAATGCAGCATTACAGTATAAAAAGTGTGCTAAAAACCAGACAGAAATAGTTGGAGTGTTTTCGCAAAATCCAAATATAATTCAATGAAATTATATAAATATAATCATATCTGAAATTCCAGTTCTTGCATTAAACTGTAGTAGCATCACAGTTTTATTCTTCTGGCCTGTCTTTGTTTTTAAAAGTTACTGTAAACTAATAGCTACAGCACATAACATTTTTTTAACTCTCACTCATAAATTTAGTTCCAGCTATACCCCTTTAAAGCTCAGAGATTAAAACATATGTATAGATATATGGATACAATACAACCTTTTAAATAAATACTAAAGAAAGTTGCGAGAAATGACAGACAGCCCGCGTACTATGTGCCAAGGGAGCGATAAAGGACTGCCTGTAGGAAGCCGCTTACCAAGTTAGACACAGCATTTAATGCATCTTTTAGCAAAGCGTAATCATTTTCTCCTACCTTTTTGCTGCGTGTAAAGTTGCATGATGTGCTTAAAGTTGCGCGTATTGTCCGTGTCTGATTGAGCCTTTATTCTGATGCAAGCCGTGGCACTTCTCGTAATGTCATATAGGACTTTTTTCAATGTGGTGCTCATTTCGCAGAAAACAAAATGTGTATGTTGAAACTATCATCATGAAATTTGTTTATTGATAAAGTTATTGAGAAATGTGGATTCGGCAGGGTGGTTGAAGACAGACTATTGTTTGAGGGAATAAACAGATTTTGCACTGGGTTTTGTAAGCAATTTCTTTTTATTGTCGTGTATCATCACAACTAAAATTTTACTAATAATTGTGAAAAACGCTGCATATAAATGTTACAATATCTATACTAATAAACTAAAGTTTCGTTCTGTGTGTGTGCCTGTTGGCGATGGCTAGGAAAATCTAGCCCGCCTAGAAGCTGAAAATTTAGATTTAGGTAGTCGAAACCCTCTCTTGATGACCCTCACCTGAGACTCAGAATTGTAGTATTTTAATTATTCACTGAAATATTAATTAATATCCACAAAGAACTCTCATCAAAAATACGCTTTTTGTCTTGGGTTGGTTGGATCTATAGTCTTCACAGAAATAATTAAATAAACCAGATTAGCGATGCATAGATAAGGATTTCTAACGAAATAGTGTTAATATAGATTGCAGTTACCGGCGTACAGCCATGCTAATATATCACCACCTACACACGACAAATTACACAGACGTCCCCTGTTTGAAACATTTTCCAGGCACGTTTTTCTTCATAATAATTAGCTAAATTTAAGGTTTTTTTTTTTTTTTTTTTTTTTTTTTTTTTAAACATGACATATATTATTATGATAGAGATAATTAATACAGAAAACTTTATTTAACAGATTATTTGTTATATTTGTGGGGATAGAGAGGAGTAAGGATCTAATTACATTTAACAATTTTAACATTTTTAGCTTCACCCGTAGCGTTCAATTGCTCTTTTATATAGAGAATACCACTATTTTAAATCTCAGCTAATAATGTTCCGAACATCGCCAAACCAGTTCCATTTTTTCTAAATTATCGTAAAAATCCGCATTCACAGCTTCAAGGTGTATTTCTAGAAATCAGTTACCAGTATTTTCGAATAATAGTCTAAGCCAAATTTTAAATTAAGTTCCTAAATTAACCAAATGAATCAAACTTTAAGCTTAAAGTATACATCTTAAATATAAACTATACATCTTAAGATGTATAGTGATCCTTCAGTTATTTGCTGAAGGGCGCTTGAACATCCGTCCCCCCACGCCCCCTCTTTCAAGGTTTTTTTCTCTAACTATGCCCCGTTTCCATATCTTAGTAACTATCTTTCCGACTTCCGCAACTGATTCCAAACCTTATAATTGACTTAATAGTCACCCTCTATAACATTAAACTAAATTTATGAGTAGCGGTTACCACTATTTTTGAATAATAGTTTAGGCCAAATTTGTAATTAAGTTCCTAGCTTACGGAAATGAACGAATTTTGAAAGATGCATAGAGGTCCTCCAAATTAGTCATTTACTGAAAGACACTTGAACACCCTTTACCCCCCGGCCCCTCCTTCAAAGTTTTTTTTTCCTCTAACTATGTCCCGTTTCCATATCTCCGCAACTATCTTTCCGATTTCAACGCAAGTGATTCCAAACATTATAATTATTTTAATAATCACCCTCTAAACAGTAAAGTAAATTTATGAGTAGTGGTTACCACGATTTCCGAATAATAGTTTAAGCAAATTTGTAATTCAGTTCCTAGCTTAACCAAACGAACGAGTTTTTAAAGATGCATCGTGGTCATCCTAATTAGTCATATTCTGAAGGACACTTCAACATCCCCTCCCCCGGCACTATTTTCTTTAACTGTGCCTTATTTCAATGACACGACTAATACTGTTCCCATCTTCTCGAAACAAGCTCAATTTTGTAGCGCGCCTACTATACAGTACCGTAGGTAGCGGGGACCTGTTTCAGAAGTTCGTTCGGAAAGAGGTTCGTTTAGAAAAGAATGCTCCCTTGGCGGTGAAGGTAGGAAATAAAAGATTTTAAAGAGTGTACGAGCATGCCCGGTATTAGAGATCTCTAATGTAGGATCTCTACCCGGTATACAGTGCGGAAGCCATCAGAGACCGTGACCAGATTTTCCTTTTTTAAGAGAAAGTTTATTGCACGAGATTGTGTGTGTGTGTGTGTGGGCAACTCCGGGCGGGTCAGCTAGTCCTTAATGAAATAAAAGTTAATTACATGTGGTGTCTCAAATAACTTTTAGTCTTTTACAAAGGACAAATCTAAATATTTAAAAACGCAAGGCCCATTCTTTCGTGCCGATGATTTGACAGTTCTTGAAAGAAACCTACGGCATCAACTTACTTCATTTTAGTCTTAAATGAAAGATTTTAATCTATAATCTTATGACAATAATTACTATTAATTAGCGGTAATTCACAGTTAACAATTCCTTTCCGGGTGTGCGTAGTGTCACTTTTTAAACTGTCTTCAAGTGCGTGTTCTTAAGCGCATGTGCAATATAACAAGGTTTTCTTCAAACTAAGCCAATGTAGTATGTTGATTTGTTTATTTCAAGACTTTATAATGTAGAATTAAAGGTAGGTATATAATAGAAGGTAGAATTATACACTGTAAAAAAAAAATTCCTGAGGTTACTAAAATGTTTTTAGAAAATTTGAATTCCATAGAATTTTTTAGTAACCGGATTATAAACCGGAATATTTGCTAGCTGATTTCTAGTAATTCTTACAGATATTCTTGTAACTGAGTAAGAATACAAAAAATATGTAGTAATTGCAAGGATCAATGAGAACAACTAAAATTTTTTAGATCGACCCATTTCTTTTACAGTGTACTCTTATCAAAGGAGATGAAAAATATGGATTTCGTGTAGTTTTGTATCCTATTTATAATAAAAATTATAGCCATTTTGAAATCCGGATAGAAACAATCACTAAATTTGTTCCTGAGTGGTAGCTTTATAAGTAGTTTGATATGAATATATTTCACAGAGCAGTAATTAGTAGAAATGAATATTTAAAAATATCACCAGATAAGCCGTAATATTTTGAAGGGTACAAACTAGTTATAAATTATATTTTACAAGAATTTCTTTTCTTGAAATTTTTGAAAATTTTGTTGGTTATTTAAATATTTAAATAAATTATTCCTCATTAATTATAATAAACGATTATTATGGTGAAATAGACACCCAATATAAAATATTTTTTCTTTCTATTGTGTCTTTCTAAAAAAAAAAAAAATATGAAAAAAATCAAACTTCCTGCTTACAATGCATCTGTAAATTATTTGTTTATCAATTTTATTGTTCCTTACGGCATATAAGCGCATTAAAACTTTTTATGGTAAGCCACAATAAATTGACTGAAAGGTATTGGAAGTCATTTTCAAACATAATCTTTTCTTTATGTTTCTTTACGTCATTTTAGCTTGCGTATGTTTTTCCTAACACCTTCAAAGAGATTAACGTCAAAAGTGAACAATGGCATATTTGTCAATACAGTAACTATTAAAGATTTTGTAAAATGTCCGCTACATTGACAATGATCCTGAAACATTGGATAAAAATGTTTATTTTCAATATTATCCTCTCACTACATTTTGAAATAATGTCATCGTCTGTATTGTTATACTTAAAATTCTAAACTTTCTTTATTATGTGCGTATACATCGAAAGATCTTTTCAATTTTTATACCTAGTTTAAGAGTAAACATATGCATTTTCTAATGTGATTATAAACATTTAATTACCTCAAAACAACTTTATGTGATCGATTTTACTTTACTGTGATTAGATTAATTAATCAAATTAGTTGTTCCATAAAAATAAAAATGTACAGAATGTCATAATTTCTTTTTATCATTAAAAAAATTTGAAATAGAAGGTGGCTGTTTTCGCTAAATCTTCTGCAGTATCTAAAGATATTTGGAGCATGTAAAGTTTAAAGGATTGAACAGACGAAACAACGGTACCTTCATTAGGAGCGATCATCACATATCACATCCCCATATTTCTTTCTGTGTGTGTAAATTAAAGACTATGTGTATGCATCCAACTTGATGACATTACGAGGCTGATGACAAGGAGCACAGAAATTATCGAAAGTGTAAGGCCGAATAAAGTAATTCATGTATGACATAAGATAAAGTATCGCTTTGGTATATTGAAAGTAATTATAGGGGCAAATGTTGATATCTTGTGAAGGCTGTGCACAAACAAACGTTAGACTCTAAAAAAGATTTATATATATATATATATAACAGCAACAATCGGTATAAAAATTTTAATGAGTGACAACATTTTAAAATGGTAACAGGACTTTGGAAACACCCTGTACTACCATACTTATTATTTTCTACTTTCATTTCTCTTTATGTTGTGAACTGTTCTAGAAAATGCTGTTTATAAACGCTGAAAATATATTTTGCCAGTTTTATGCTTCTTTCATCATGATAGCGTCGCTTGTTTTTCTGTGTCAATCAAACATGTTGTTTAACCTGAATTTGTTTGGTGTTGAAGTTCATTCTTCTTCATTTGGATGATTTGCAAACGAAATAAAATTTGCTGATTAATTTTTAATTACCAAGTTTCATTAATTTCACAGTAAAAGTCTTAAAATGATATGCAACTAAATAATTATCATTTCTTAGTAATTAAAATTATGTATTACAACAGAAAATGTTGCAATACATAAAATTAAAACATTTAAATTAATTAAACACTAAAATTAATTAACAAACAATAAAATTAATTAAACACTAAAATTTTAAGCTTCGTCACATTTTGTTAAGAGGTACTAATATATATATATATATATATATAATCTTAAATTATAAACAAAAACAAATTGATTTCATTTTAAACTAGAACACACGTAATCAATTGACTAATATAAATTTAACAAATATTACAATACATCGTCCTTTCGCATTTAATTTTTGCTGATAAACTTTGGTTTCACTGCTATATAGAAGAATATTATTAATGGTATCGCATATATAAAATTCATATACTATGTAAGTAAGTAGTATCAGTTTTAATAAGATATTTGCGCATTTAAAAAAAATTAAAGGCTTTATTGGTTTTTCAGCTTAAGTTTTATAAAAGCTGCTTCATTTTTTTTTGTTTTTAGAAATTTGGAAAATGTCACTACGGTTCATTGTATCACAAAAATGTGTTGTTCGAGAAAAATCTACCAAATTTTTTATCTGTTTTTTTATTATCAGAGGACAGTAAGAATTACTAATAAATTACCAATAATTACTTTAAGTACAAATTTGAAGTAAATATTACAGTTAATACTGCATACATTTGATAATACACATTATTTACAATATCATGTTAGTTTTCAAAATCTTTAACAATTTCTATTCAAAGTAAGATTTATATAAGAAAACTTTAATATGACTGCCGCAAGAAAGTTTTCTATGATTAAATTTCTTTGTTAACATTTCGAAACGCATTAGATATTGCTAGGTTTTAAAAGTTTAAACATGGGTATTAAACAAACTTATCTGTATTTCATTTAGTTTTATAATTTGAAAATGCTAATTTTCTTTAATTAAAAAATAAACTGATAATAGATGAAAATAAACACTAATAATGATTACGATTGTCATTGTAATATTTTCATTTGAATGTATTCAATTTAATTGTATTTTGAGTATTTATTTCTTCCTGATTAATTAGTAACTGCTATAGTTCATGTTATTTCATCAAATGCCTTTCAAGCTGAGCTTTTAAATATACAGCTTATTCAATGTGATGTTCGTTTTTCTTTTAAGAAATGTATGTGAAGATAATGTCTAAAAATATTCACTTCAAAGGACAAAAACAAAAGATTCATTAAAATTCTCCAGTATTTGTGGTCACGGACACACGATTTATCTTATATTCTATCGTATTCAGCTTTTGTGATATCAAGTTAAAAGTTCTTATCCCTAAAATCAGCTGTCTAAGCAACAAAGCTAAATTTAATTACATTGGAAAAATATGTATGTATTTACGTACTGTCAAGTGTAGCAGTTTCAACGACAGGTTAGCAAAAATAGGAAAGGATATCAAATAGAAATTTACTAATTAGTAACTGCTATAGTTCATGTTATTTCATCAAATGCCTTTCAAGCTGAGCTTTTAAATATGCAGCTTATTCTATGTCATGTTGATTTTTCTTTTAAGAAATCTATGTAAACATATTTAAAAGTCTATAAAAATGCACTTCGAAGGACAAAAAAAATTCATTAAAATTATCCAGTATCTGTGGTGACGGATACACAATTTATCTTATATTCTGTGGTATTCAGCTTTTGTGATATCAAGTTAAAAGTTCTTTTTCCCCAAATTATCTGTCTAAGCAACAAAGCTAAATTTCACTAGAATGGGAAAACATGTATGTATTTATGTACTGTCAAGTGTAGCAGTTTCAACGACAGATTAGTAAAAATACGCTTTAAAAAATGGGAGAAAAAAACTGCCAAAATACTGTAAATATTTCACCTGGATTCAAACACTGCAGTTTCAGCAATTTACAGGAATAACAGCAGTAATTGTGAATGGTTGAAAGCGACAACTGTTGGCGTTGTTGACCACATCTCAAATGAAAAGGGAGGCAGGGCAGGGGTAGGTGTAGTTATGACGACAAGAGATATGGATGTTGCCATTACATGACGGCGTATGCATTCACAAATATAATAAATACACCAGCTCCTTGGATTATTAAAGAAAATATTTTAAGGAGTAAAAGTAAGTTTTATCTTTATGTTTTATTATATCTTTGTTTTAATAACATCACATAATTTCTATTATATATTTGTAAGATACGAATTTAGTTTTTAAGCCATGTATATATCACGATAATAGCTTTCAAATCAAGTGCCTAAAATAAGTATTTTATCTTAAATCGTTAAAATATAGATGATTTTGCTCGGGTTACGTAGTTGTTTTGCAGTCTACTTTACCTATCAGTATTTTATCACAGGACATTTTTATATTTGCGTATAATATATGTCTAAATATAGAGGGTAAACTTTATGCATGCAGATATTTTTAAGAAGATTCCTCTTCTTTATTTCGATATTATTATACATTTTTCAAAATTCCAGTTTATGCGTTGGTATTCAAATATATTTTCTAAATCATGTAAATATTATGCTCGCTAACAGTTTTCAGTTCACTTTCGGCGTTAATTTAAATATTTATTTATGTAATATTGTATTATTATAGTTCACTAAATTTTTAAGTCTTATTACCACTGACCAGTGATTTATTTTCGATTTTCTTATATGTAATTTTCAAATCATTTATTATGATTAATCGGATAGCACTATTTTACCAATTCCTACATATTCCAAGAGCTTGTTTACTAGTGTCGCAGTATTAATTAGCAGCAACTCGTATATTTGTTTTGTTTATTATCTTTCTCTATCTCCTTCTTAAGGTTTTTATGATAACAGATTTTTTTTTTTAAATCTTATTATTTATTCTCTTTAATTATAATTAGAGATTTGTAAAAGTTTCTTGACCTCGTAATTGTTTTTATTTAATTTTTTCTCTTGTGTTCATTTCTCAATAGAATCTCAGGATATTTGTAGAATTAAATATTGATTTATAAAATTATCTTAGCATAAAAAAAGTTTCTTATCAATGAAGTTTCCATATCAGAAAGTTGCGTAAAATAAGGTCTTGTTATTAAGTATTTATGTTGGATAGTTTAAATACCAGAAATTTTTGTAGATCGTAGGATGGGGGGCGAGAGACATAATGATTACATTCCATAAGCAAAAATCTTTAAATAGATGCAGAGAATAAAACTAAAATTGTTGGAAAACAAAAAATATTTTCATGATTTAAATTAATAGGTATTTTCAAATACAAATAAATGATATACAAAGTCTTGTAAGGAACTACGGAATAGTAAATTTAATTAATTAAAGGTTAGATAAACAAATAAAATCTACCTTTGTTACAATTTTCTTTTAAATATTTTTTTTTTTCTCTAGGCAAATGACTTAAATTTATGTCTCTGATATACAAACCAAAAAATGAAATTTGTATCTTACATATGTATGAAATAATAGATTGTATAATAATGATACTAAATAAACAAAAAGATAATAATTAGTGACCAATGTCTTTAAAATATGTCACAGGTGAAATAAGAAAAAAAAAGATAAACAATACATGGAGAGGGGGGTTGCAGAAAAATATAAATATCAACAAAAATTTAAAAAGTTTTACAGCTATGCTCTTAACAATGCTATAAAATTAACAGCAAAAAATACTGTAAAATTTACAAATGTGCTGTTGACGCATGAAAAACAAAAGTGCTGAAAATTTAGAGCAAAATGTAATGGCACCCATTTTGACAGCATTTTTAGCTGAAAAAATACTTTATTTTATTTTATTTATGTTTTACAGTGTAGGAAACGATTTCAAATAGAAATTAGTTTATTTAGCAGTAATAATTATAGCTAATACCATTCAACGTATCCTTGTATATGGAGGTCAGAGTTAAACAAACTCTCCCAATACAGTGCAAAGTTCTAAGCCAGGATTCGAACCTGTGACTTTGGATATACGTGCCAATTTTCTGCCACTGAGCTAACCAGATGATTTTCAGTCTGGCATACTTCACTCACTTGCTGGTATTATCAGACCCGTAACACGGCAGCTTTACCGATGTAAACATGTTACGCGTGGAACTCCAGATGCGAATCCTAGCCAAGATATTTTTCACATAGTTTTGAAAAACTTATGAACTTTGACCTCCACCTAGAAATAATATAATATTTCAGGTTAAATTCTTATACAATTATTATTCATGGAGTAATGGAATTCCATACGTAATGTGTTTTCATCGGTAAAGCTCATTTGCAGATCTGATGATACCTACAAGTGAGTGAATCGTATCCAGCTAGATATCATCTGTGAAATTCAGTAGTATAACATTGGTGCGTATATTTAAGGTTCCAGATTCGAATCCTGACATAGATAATTTTCACACTGTTGGTAAAAATATTTCCATTTTGACCTTTAGCTACTAAGAATGTAGTACTTCAGATTGAAATCCCATCTATATTAAAAGAATCGTTAACTATACTTTACACATTTCATTACTCAAAATTTATTTTGGAATATTCTATTTACTTCTTATTCTCTTTGAATTAACCTTCTAAGGCGTTTAGTTGAATAATATCAAATCATATATGATTCATCAGCGTAATAACATATTTCCAGTAAAATTATTTTTTATATTAATAAATAACTAAATTAATGACGAATGTTTGCGAAAAACTCTATGGTATCATAACGGGTTTTAAATTTTATTATTGCAGTTTGATGCTTCGATATTATCTATAGTCTGGCATAAAATATGCATTTTTGCAATGTGTTATTTTCCGAAAATGAGAAACAAAATGCTACTGTAAAATTTGTTAGAGCTTTATTCCATATTTTTAGCATAACTTACATCCTATTCATCGATGATTTATCAATCTTGACATAATATATTTTGTGACTAGATAAACTTATATCGATGTTATAATATTTGTTATATAACACTTGAAAATTTATTATTCCATTTATGAGTCAAAATATACAAAATTCTTCTAATCTATCAGATTCAATTTTGTTTCTGTTTACGCTCTGTTTTGATGATTTTAATAGGAGAGCCTTTGAAAAATTTAAAAAGTGAATGTGTAATTTTATTAAATTCAGACATGCATGTAATTCAATTGAATAGATGAATACTCCCTAAAAAAATGAAATTTTGTAAGAAAAATATATAAAATATTTTTTGATGTTTTTCACTTATAATAATAAAGATAGACGTTTGTGTATGTATGTGTGTGTCTGTATGTGTGCTGTCTTTTGAAGAGACCACTGCAAGCGAACTACAACACTTTCGTGGAAGATACCGGTATGTCTGAAATTATGCACGTCATTGCTAGTTTTTGGAATTTGTTATTTTAAAAAATTCCATTTTTAATGTTTTTTGCGTTTGGCGGCGATTTTTTGATGTTCGTAAAAGGAATCCGGTTTCAATCTTTTGACTCAATGTAATAAATTTCGTATGTGCATTTTTTAAATTTTTCCCAAATTTTGTATACGGATTTTATCTTTTCTTTTCGCGTTTCACGACGATTTTTTGATAATAATTTTCTGAAACTGAATGCACTATCCAGTAAATCTTCTATTGCCGTGAATAAATTCAAGTAGGAAGAATGCCAAATCATTTCGTACGTCAACATGAAAGACAATGCTGAAAATTTGTATTTTATCTGTCTCAAAATAAAAAATAATTAGAATAATTCAAAGTTTGTTTGATTCTATAGAGGAGCGGGCGAATGCTGACCAACGGAGTGAGCTACCCAAACGCAGGTACATTTAATCCCAGATTCGTTTCAAAAAACCAACCAGCGCAGTGGGCGAAGCTCCACTGGTATATAACATTTAAAAAATACAATAAAATACTTTAAATTTTGTAGCATAAAAAATAATGTTTGTAAAGCTATATTGTGTGATATATTTAATCTGTTGGCTAAACTGTAGAGTCACACAAAGAATATGAGATGCATACCAGTAATATCAAAGAAAATTGAATTTCTTAAATATAATAATATATTTTTAAAATTTATATAATTGAATAATGAACTATCGTATTAATTTATATCAATATGTTATTTTATATTATAAAAATACCTTTCTTTTCAAAGAATTTCCTTCGAAAAACTTTCACTGTGCATTTAAAATTTCAGGTTAGATGTTGAAGAGCATTACAGAGCATAAATCCAGAATGTTTGACAAAATATTGACTATACATGGAAGTCATAGTGGGTTTGATAATTAATATCTTATCTTTCCTAATAATCTAATTCCAGTCACCATACATATTTACTAATGAAAAACGTATATCTAAATAAATTCGATTAAGATATGTCATAATTATAGCATTAACTCATTACAAGAGATTATATTAAAGTGATTTTTTTTTAATGGGAAGATACAAAATTTAAAGTATTGCATTAGGAATTCTGATTAAAAATATCGAAAAAGAACTTTTGAACTTGAGCAATTATTTTTCACTAAGGTTTTATAATAAACATTTTAACCCTCTGAGCGTTTTGAAAAAGGGTAAAATTGTAATGTGGTTTTTTCTGCATTTTGTTTTAAATGCTAAAAAAATATGATTCTTTCAGCATTATAAATAAAACTTAATTACAAATATGAATGTAACCCTTGATACTATTAATCATTCTTCAATGTTTTGAAAAATCATTAAATCTATATTATATTATCTTAAATATTGCATATATTGCAGTGAAACCTGGAGCTTAGTGAACGGAATATTACGTTCTACACGCTTAGAGGGTTTTAATAACTTCTTGAATTTAATATACAACATATAAGCCAAAACTTCAAGCCAATCATTATCGTTATTTTTTTATTGCTTTCAATTAAACTAGTTTAACTGATAGTGCATATTATGGCAGCATATATCAATGTTCATGTTTTTTCTTAATAAATGCATACTATTCTCGATGATTCATCAAAAGCGTTTGATGACATAGCTGATAACTCTAAAAAGTTTAATTTTTTTTTAAAAATCATAATTGAATGAATTAAAAGGACATATTACATTTTCCTAGATTTTAGGTAGTTTGTATTTTTTATATTATTCATTAAAACAGTTTAATGTTTTATATATTCGAGGGGATTCGAAGATGTAAGAAGTACGCACATCTATGCTGAAGATTAAACGATTAAATGTTTAAATTTTATTACGTATCTACCTACCTGTACAATACCCAATTGTTGAAATACTACTGATGTGCTGTCGGTCATTTGTGGTCGGTACATTTGTCGGTCGGATGTGCTGCTATCATTTCTTGTCAAATTGCATTCATAGAGGTAAAAAGAAACATTTTATCCAAATAAGATAAAATAATCTGCTTAGTTATAATTTTAATACTATATACTATGAATATTCAGTAATAATAAATTCAACAACGATAAATACCATAAATATTAAAGAATTAAATAGAAATGTTTTAACAAATAATATTAAAAACACAAAGTATCTAGAATATAGGTATATATATATATCGTGTATCTTCTTTCAATTCTTTAAATTCTGAACACAAATATTTGAATTATTTTTATAACTACCTATTGCGTCATCAAACGCTTCTGATGCGTGCATCATTAATCGAATGCATTTATTCTAAAAAAAACCTAAAAATTGATATAAGGTGCTATAATATGCGCCATTAAAATTATTTTAAATAAAGTCAATAGACAACAAGTTTTAAATTGTACGTCAAACGTGACAAATGAGGTCCGTTCGTACTATAACTAGTTTCAGTGAAATGAATTATATCGTATGTTATTATATGATTAATTTCCATAATAAATTAAGTACATTTTAAGTTGGCAACATTTTATCTTTTGTTGCTATTTACTGAAAATTCCATTGCAAAACTTAAGCCCAGTTTTAAAAATTTCAGAACTTGAAATCTATTTTTAGACTCTTTTTCCATTTAATATCTAGTCGAAATACGACATTTTCAAAACTGAGCAAACAAAACTCAAATCTGAGTATGTCCAAATGGCTCCAAATAAAAATTACTCCAGTTTGAAAAAGTGCGTACTCATTTCTGAAAACATGCACACACTCATGCACACATCATGTGCTCATATTTTATTATGTTCATTTTAAAAAATGAGTATGAACTGACTTCTATGTCCTCATTTTTGAGTATTTTTACGTTTCAAAAATGATTTTGAACTGATTCTATTCATTTTTTAGTATGTCCATGTTTAAAAAATGAATATGAACTGACCTTTATGTGATCAGTTTTGATATGTCCTTGTTTCAATATTCTGAGTATTTCTGGTATTTCAGAATTGAAAGCCTCGGGACGTCATATTTGAAACAAAAAGTTTCATAAAATGAAAATATAGATTCATTCAGATTTGAAAGTGTCATTTTTCTCAGGGTATATCTCCGGAAACATCTATCCAAAAAATTGTCGGTAAATTATATGATTGCTAAAGTTAAACAATTTTAGTATACAAATTCGGTTTTTAAATCCAGTAATACTGAAATAATATGACTCCATCTTAAATATGACATACTTACTATGGCGAGTTAAAATCATTACCTATCATGGGATATCATTGAATTAATTATGTATGATAGAATTTAATGGAATGAAGAGTGCGACTATAACTTGGTCATAGAGGTTATAAAATGTCATATACGACTATAACGTCATACATGTCAGAAAACTTGGCGATATATGTCGGTTGCTTGACGATTAATCCTCGGAAACTGGTATAGCAAGGAAGTACTGATCTAAAAAAAATCAAATTACTTATAAATATTTTTATTATAATATTTTTAACTTTTGATTCGATTTTCATAAAATTTGAAATGACCCGACAAAATTCTGCAACGATTATATGTATTAAATTTCAAATCATTCGGTTGGGTAGTTTTTGCGCTGTTATTTGCGGGCAGACAGACGGACAAACGGACTGGCCAGACGACAATTACAGGTGCTACGTATTTATATAATTACGAACGCACCTAATAACAGTCAAAACTGACTTAAGATCGTGGATCTTAAATAATTAGCTAATAACTTTATATTTCATTATTTACATATTTTAATTATATGAAAAAGCAAAATGTTAAAATACGACTAAGGTGCATGACCTTCCCTTACTTAATTAATTTTACTGACCAAAAATTAACATGATTATTAGAATTTTTTGCCGCAAAACTAAATAGAACAAGTTGGAATTTGTACGTCAAACGTGACAAATGAGGTGCGTTCGTACTATAGATAGTTATATAAATATTCAGATCTTGAGGATTTTTAATTCTGTGAAATGAATGATATCGTCTGCAGATTAATTTCTGTCATAAAATAAGTATCTCGGTCGCTTGACGATTTAACATCCATCGGAAGCTCCTATAACAAAAAAGCACCGATTTCTTTTTAAAAAATTCAAATTTCTTAATAAATATTTTTATTAATATCTCCTAAAGTTTTGATTCTATTTTAATAAAATTTGAAATGTCTCGACAAAATTCTCCAAAGATAATATATCTTAAATTTCAAACCATTCGGTTGGGTAGTTTTTGCGTTGTTATATGCGGACGGACGGACAGACAGACGGACGGACGGACAGACAGACGGACGGACGGACCAGACGACGACAATAGGTGCTACGTATTTATATAATTACGAACGCACCTAAAAATAATTGCTCAAGTTTTAGCATTTTTCAATCCCATTTAATCGCCATTTGTAATGTAATATTTTAGATTTTGTTTGTATGATGGTTTATTTATTTATTTTTAGAAAGCATATGGATTATCTTATTTCATTTATAATTTCAAATATAATTTATTTAATAGCAAATTTTTTTTTCATTATTGGCGGGAAAGTAAACGATTAAATAAGTATTGTGATTTACTCATTGTTCTTATTATTTTGAAAAGCTACATTTCTCTGAATATTTTAAAAGCTATTAGTGTAAATTTGTAAAAACTGACAGTAAACAGCATTTAAACATTTAAAAAGTAGTTATTGAAATAGTATTTTCTACTTCAATTTTTGGGATTAAGAAAATAGTATACATTATGTTTTGAAAAATGAAAAAATAGAATTTTCTGTACATAAAATCAATATAATTTAAGATTAAAAAAAAAAAAATATGTCTAAGCTACCAAAGATTACTTTCTGCTCTACATGTATAACGATCTTTCTTATTTACTAAAACATCATAAAACTGCAATAGAAATCGATTTTCTTGCCTCAAATTTCTGCAGGATTATTTAAAAAATATTTTAGTCAATCGTATAATAAGTAGTATATCTATAACGTAAATCTCTATCGTTCTATAACGTTGGAAATTTGATGCTGCGGTAAGTTGTCAAATTGAAAAGTTAGATACATGTTTTACAGAAACGAATTGTTCGTTGAATATTATACAAATCTCAATTTAAATATTGGTTTTTAAAATAACTATTGTGTAAAAAATCTAAATATAGGCTCAGATGCAATAATATGAATTTAATTGACTTTTTTGTTTTTTAAACATCTGACACTATTTCAGAAATATTTCAATTTTATTTAATGACAGGTTAAATAAGCTGAATATTTTCTTTAAGAATAGTGGGAGATGTAGAATATAAAAACCAAGAAATTGGCAACACTGCTAAAAAATCGTCTAATTCTTTACGTTTATAGCCAGAATTATAGCTGAAAAACATGTAATAGAATGTTTGAGAGTTATACTAGGCGGAAATAAACTACTCGGAGATGCAAAAGATTTAAAATCTCCACCAGTATTTTTATAGGACATTTGATATTTAAATGAATAGGTGGCAATAAATATGTACGTTCAGTAAAGCTACACTGCAAGTTTTATATTCTTATAAATAGTGAGAGAATAGAATAGAATAGAATACAGAAACAAAAACAAACAGTTTTTTTTCAGAAAGTCAACAGATGTCGTCAGCAAAATATTATTATTATTATTATTATTATTATTATTATTTTAAAGAAAAAATGCAATTGCATTGCATTGAATATAAAAATATTTTCCCTAAATATTTAAAACTATTAATTTCGAATGAATATAGTACTCATGAGATGTATCTCTAAAAGTGTTATTGCCGCGTTTGTGTTAAGATATGCTTAATATGCGCGTGTTTTGCAAAATATAGTCATTTCAAAACAACATAAAAAATAAACCAATGTATTTTCTACGAACCTTAAATTAATCAAATGATTATGCCCGGTAAATTGTTTAATACATTTGTGTATGAATATAAAATACCTTAGCATTTCACATGACGTATAAAGCATTTTAAACTGAATTCATTTTTTTTTACTTGGGATTACATTCCATGGTTTCAAAAAATCAATAAATACACAGAATTTTAAACGGAAATTCCATATGACATCTCTTTTTATAAAAATTATTTTTCTGTCAAAAGCACAAGAGCCGACACAAAAGGCCTTTATCCTGGGTATAATGATGATTTAGCAATTTATTTTGTATTAAAGTATAAATATTTTCTGCCGACCTATTTTTAAGAAATTCTGAAAAAAAATGTTATCTTGACCACATGTTGTGTCATCATTTAAAAATCTTAAACACGGTAAAATATACGACGCAGCTATTTCGATAAGTATAATTTTATTAGAGATATTTTCATTTATTTTTTTATAAAAGACGCTTTAGTATAGATTCGCACAGTATAGATATCCGAAATTAATAAAAAATTGAAAAGTAGTTAATATTTATTGACGATTAGAAAATTCTAGTATGAATGACTTATTTTATTTCACATTTTATCATTTTGTTAGTATTATACAGGGTGTCACAAAAAGTCTGAAGCGTAAATAATTAAGTATAATAATTTTAATTAATAAATTAAAAGTAAATCGCATTGTAAATTAAAATATAAGGTAAAAATTAAGTTTCTGATAGTGAAATACTGCTGCAATGAATTTTCAAAAAATCATACATTTTAAATTTTTATATGGTCCTGAGGTCTTATTAGTTATAATTTGAAATTTTTTTCCATGCTCTACAAAGTACAACAGTAAAAATTAAATTTTTCTACGACCGAAATCCACCGAGTTATGATACTTTGAATTTTATAAAATTTCGGAGCTTTCCAGCACTAAACAAACAATTTTCTAGTGCTATAAAGCTCAAAAAATTAAAAAAAAATCATATTATCATAACGCAATAAATTTTGGTATTAGAAGAATGGACTTTGTATTGGCGTACTTACCAAAGCATGGAAAAAAGTTTTCTAAAAAATCCCAAGAACAGTATAAAAATTTTTAAAGTTTAACTTTTTGGAAATTAATGGATGGGACTATTACATCAACTGAAATTTAATTCCTATCTTATTTTGAACAATTTTGCAATTTATAAAGACTACGTATCTCTAACAGGTAAAAAACTAAAGAACGTTTCCACTTTTTGCGGGCACCCTGTATACTGCCTTAATTTTTGTATCTAAATATGTGGTTGGAAATGCTTGAAAAAATACGCAAACACAAACAGTCCAACCCAGCCATACTCAATAATTTTTTTTCTCGTATGCCGCAAAATAACTTTGCGATGTTACGCGGGCCGCAACATACTTATATATTTCTCTATATTAAAAAAAAAGTAACTACCGCCGCCGCAGCCGCTGTCAATGAAGATTTTTTGTTTCAGACTAATATCCAAAAACTATTGCATCCAAAAATTTAAAAATTGATAGTTTTATAAGGAAATGTTCCATAAACACGCTGAAGCAGACAGTTTTTAAATCGAAGAATTATTTTAATAGATATTTAATATTAAAGATGGTCAAAATAGTTTTATTAAATAGGTTTTATAGGAACGAAAACTATGCGCAGGAATTTAACCATAATTTATAAGGATATAGTTGACAAGCTTGAGGTGTGCAGACTGCAATTATTTTTTTAATTTGAGTAATTTTTTGAGGTTATATTTCAATTTTTATTTAAAATTTTCATTATTTTGAGAAAGATTTATTTCATATTTCATAAAATCCATTATTTGAATTGTTGCCAATTTGTAAAATAGCGCACATAATAATATTCTCTTTCAATTAAGAAATGTATTTACACGTGAATATTAAAAACAGAAATAAAACTTTAAAATAATAATTAAATGATCACGTGTTAAAAGCAGTAAATGTAGAACAATACGTAATAAAAAATATACTTGCGCGTGAATATTAAAAAGAGAAATAATTAAATTATTATGCGTTTTCAAAGCATTAAGTAGGAAAACTTACGCCATATTTAAAATGCTCAAATAACAATATTTCCAAACAGTTTCAATTAAAAATTATACTTACACGTGAGATTAATTTATTTCGACAAATCTTTTACCTATTATTGCAAATTTTAAAACAGTGTAAATAATAATATTTCCTCTCAATTAAAAACTATATATTTACGTTTAATAATTACCTTTAAAATACCGAAATAACTAATAAATTGTTAAAATATCACTAACAATATGGTACTTAAGCTTTATTTCGTCGACCACTTTTCATAACAAAAAACTATCGGGAAACTATAGGATTTAACAACGGCAGCGCCATGATATTAAAAAAAGAAAAGGCACTGAAAAATGTTGCGATGAACACTGACATACAATAGATCAGTGTCAACTGACGTTACAAACATTTATTCACCAGCCGAGCGGGATAATTGTAAATAAATATCCAAGATTTTTTTTTCTGTTTTCAATTATATATTGTAAATTTTATTGTTTAAACTTACTGATAGTTGACACTTTGGTGAGTGAGGTTTTTCCGAATTTGTTGTATTTTGTTTATTTATTTTAATTTAATTTTATTTATTTATTTATTTTGAGATTCCAATGGCAAATTTCTTCTTTTTGTTTATTTGGCGTTACAGTTTGGCGATAGTTTTTTTTTTTTAATGAAAATTTATTAAAATAATATTCAACTACAGACTTGAATGTTAAAAATACATAAAAACAATTAAAATTATCAAATAGACGTTTCGTGCACTTTCGTACACATTATCAGTACTTCGAACACAACTGCAAAGCCACCAGAACCAATACAAGAGAAATAATTAAAGTCACAGTTTAGTTAAAACATTGTATTCTGTTAGAATCTGTGCAGCCTCGTTAATTGGAGATTCAGATAAAACCGTCATCCAACAATCCAGGAAGATACGACTGCTGTACACGCAACATTTTGAACAGGCAATTTGCGCTTTCTTAAAATCAGGCACATGGTCAAAATCCAATGCATGTGCAACCAATCTCGAGGTAGAGCGCCTCTATTAAACGAATCCCTATGTTCTTTCAACCTCACATTTAAGGATCGTCCAGTCTCTCCTATATAGCTGGATCCGCAACCCTTGCAAGGAATTCGGTAAACTACACCTGTAAGGTCAAATCTGGAATATTTATGTTTGTAGTAAACCCCAAAAAATCTTAATTGGATTTAAAGGCGCATAAGCAGTCCTGATGCCCACATTCGCAAAAATATCAGATATTTTCTCAGAAATGTTGGCGTAGTACGGTAAAGATGTAGTTCCTACAGGTATGTGGCACGTTGGTAAGGTGTGGGATATTCATGCGATCTCTTCGATAGTTCCGATAAAACTCTATGGCACCATCTTCGCGGGTTATCGTTATGGCGTAAATCGGAAATTATTCTACAAATTTCATTATTGTAACTGACCTCGCTATTACAAAATCTTAATGCTCTATTGTACAATGACCTTACCACACCAACTTTATGTGAAAGAGGGCTGTTAGAGTTGAAATTTAGATATTGACCGGAAGAAGTAATTTTTCTATAAACGGAAGTTTTTAAAACATGAACATTGTTGACAAAACTTCTCTCTAGTAATATATCCAGGAAGGGGAGTATTTTATTATCTTCATTTTCAATAGTAAATTGGATGGATCTAGACATTGAATTTGCCTTGCCTAAAATGTCGACAAGATAACCCTTCTCCGCAATCAGAAAAATGTCCAAATAACATTTTGTTCTATTCACATTCTATTCACTCGGTATGTTCTATACACATACTCAGTCACATCCGAATAGGTTCATAAATAAGAGAGTTACAGTATGACATACGCCATATATATATATATATATGGATATATATAAATCAACATTTGAACGGAGGGTGGTTTGGGGGTCTGGGGGTCATGATCGGTGAGAATATACCAAAAAATCTTTGAACTGCTTTCCTCCGAACGGCTGCAATAGGTAGCTTTTTGTAATGAAAGTTACCTAAAAATATCGTAGTATTTTGTACGTTGTTTTTAACCTGGTATAATCACGAAATATTGGTTTTTCGGACACTATGAATTCTCAAGGAAACATTGTCAACTGTGTTGGAGCATTTATACGTATCTGCAAGAGTAAGAAAGTAATGACCATTTTCAGCTATTAATTTAGCATGTTTGTCTATTGAATACATAAATGTTTAGTTGAGAAAATTATAGCAATAAAAAACAAGAACGAAAAATCATGCGTCAAGCATAGATTATGTAACACTTTCCAACCCTTCCAAAATAATTTTACAAATCATACCGTTTAATAAGCTGAAAGATCACATCTAAGTAAACAATTTGGAAAACGCATAACATATTTAAAAACATAATTTCAGGAATTTCCAACGTATACAATATTCGGAAAAATATCCGAATACTTTTATTCAGCCCTGTATATGATCTATAGATTTGTATACATACTACATAGGATGCTAAATTTTAGTTCAGTTAAGAAACGCGTAGCACAGTTTAAAATTCTCCTTCTGGAGTTTCTGTCAATAAACGGAAATGTGTTCGCGAACTTTTGGGCGTCCCTGTATATGATCTACAGAATTTATACACACCACGCTATAAACAAAAAGTGAGTTAAATTTAAAATCGCGTTCAGTAACTTAAAACGAACTTCCAGGAATTATTGTTAACAGACAGTAGAGAATTATTTTGTGTGTCCCTGTAAATGAACGATGACTGCTATACACACATTATTCTGTAGTAAGCCTCTTGTAATGCACCTTAGTGATATATATAAATTTCAATGCATTTAAAATAGTGAAACATTATTTAATTAAACCGCAGACGATTTTTCTCCATAGACTTAATGTAACGGGATTCTTTTGAGTGTCCTTGTAAAGTAACTATAAGTGCTATGCACACCCTATTCCATATTAAGCTTCTTGTAATGCACCTTAGTGATATACATCAATTACAATGTGTTTGAAATTGTGTAACATCATTAAAATAAACCTCAAATGATTTTTCCCCATAGACCGTGATGTAACGGGATTATTTTGAGTGTCCCTGTAAAAAAACTATAAGTGCTACACACTTCAGTTGAAATAGGGAACGTGCTATAGATGACGACAATAGCATATAATAATTGCAGGGCAATCCGAGCATATTTACGGCAGTTAGAGCACGGACAGACGGCCAGACGGCAGACGGCAGACAAACCGAAGTCATAAACACTTTTCAACTAGGTTGGAAAGTGTTAAAAACGACGTTTGCTATTTATACTGGATTAAGAAAACTAATTAGTGCAATATAAAAACTACTTCATAACATTTCTGACAGTCAAAAACAGCAAAAGTGACTACTATTTCAGATATGCTCGTTTAAATCTCAGAAATGTATTAGTTTATGAAATATCTGACGATAAAGGAATACTTTTTGGAATCATGGCTAACTCGAAAAAGATTCGATTACATTTTCGTAACTCTTCTATAAAAATCACTAAACAATTATCTTTTTTTCATATAGTGCATTTCATTCAAACACTTTTTCCCTTCAATAAATGAAATTGGTAATTCTGCATTAAAAAAAATCTCAAATGTATGTACATAAAATTTACATAATTATCCAATTTTTATTTACAGTAGTAAATATTGAATTTAGAAAAAGGAAACGGTTTATATCATTTACTATTTATAACTTTTTAAAAATTATAAGAAGATGACTATGGTAGGCACTAAAGTAAATTTTAAAATAAAATAAATTTTATCCAGAAAATTTTTACACGTCCCTCGAGTTCTGGTACAGGAAGTGCGCGTCTGGAAAACCCGACTTAAGGCCTAGGACCTGGCTCCCTTTTAGGTGTCCATCCCCGAAGCTGTTGGGGAACCCCGGCTGGTCCCCAAGTGTAACGTCGTGGTGTCTCAAGAGGGTGAGAATCACCGCAATCGCAACGGCCTATGTCGTCATTCACTTGGTTTCAATGGAAGTGATGCGCAGGTGGCGGTGCTCCCATCGGTCGCAGCGCATACAGGAGGACCCTCCTGGTTGTGCGCGTTCTAGGTCCCTCAGGACTTGGTTGTGACAGTTCACGTGCCTGACGTGCGTCACTCGGTGCCTGGCGGCGCAGCTCAGTTTTATCTATGAAAAAATATAATTCATCTATAAATACTAACAATTTTTTTAGTTAACATTTTAATATTGAATAATATTTGTAAATATAAAATTATAATTTTTTATCATATAAAAATATACCTTAATCATATGTAGCAAGCATATTTTTTCTCCACTCATTTATCAGGCAATTTTTATAAATACATACTTTATAAAACACCAGCTGTTTCAAAAGCGAAATAAATCATTTCCACCTGAACTGGTCATAAAAGTCTCATTAGAATTCTTCCATATTGATGGTTTTGAGGAGTTAAAAAAATTTTTTGCAATTTTCAGATGCAGAAAAAAACTGGGCAAAAACAATAATTAACGTCATTGCTCCCGGATAAAATAACTCAACGGAGCATGTATCCACTAGTGGATATACTGAGCGCGAAGTGGTTAAGTAATATTTTAAAAGCTAAATTAGTTTATGAAAAAAAATGGAAATATGAAATAGCTGTTGACTCTAAACCATATATTAGTTACATAAAAATAATTAAAAATATTACCATAAATAATTAACTTAAAGAGAAAAAAAAAGGATTTTAAAACGTTTTTTGTATACATAATTTATAAGTATTTTCTGAAACATAGCTTTTTTTTTTCCATGCATATTACAAGCAGAACATTACAGACATGAAAAATATTTTCTTTCTTTGAAATGTTAGTTAACTGCCAACATAAATTTTGTTTGAACGCACTTTACATAGGTTATTACTTCACAAAACATTAATAGGAATATTGAAATTACAATATAGATCTATGCACGTTATTAATATTAATAAGAATATCGGGTGCACACGTTTGTTACTTATGTTTTTATTACATTTTTAATACTTCCTTTATTTATTTAGAGTATGAAAATGATGTAAAATTATTCCAATTTTTTCGAAATAGAAGGATGTTTTGCTTTTTTTTAAATATGTATATAACTAAAAGTAATATTGACATAATATTAGTTAATTGGTAGCATTTACTACAATATATTTTAATTAAATGGGAAAAAAGTATAAGCGATAAACAAACACTATCTATAATGAAGTATAAATACAGTGGGTGATCGGTTAACGAACTGTTCGGTTTACGAACAGATCGGTTAACGAACACTTTCACGAGAGATTTTTATGTTCGGATAACGAACACATGTTCGGTTAACGAACACTTCACAAAACAAAGCCAAGAAGAAGCAATTCTGTGTTAGATTTGCAGAACTGTATTTAATTTTCGGGCCCTACATTTTAGGACCACCAAATTAGAATGATCAGATTAAAAATATTAATTTTTATATTTTGTGTCCCTTTTAAAAAATGTATTTTTAGTTGAAAATTAATTATCTTAATTGAATTTTAGTTCCTAAATTATTAACAGACTTTTGGCTCCACTTAACATTATCAGGCCCTGCATTAAACACGATCTCTTAAAGAACTAATAGAGTTTTTGATAGGTCAAATTGATAAACTGATATGATTTTATGATTTAGTAAATGAATGTGATCCTAAAAGTTTTTACAAAGGGCATGCCATTTATTTATTTTTCTTAAGTATTGCACGCAACGGACAAAGCCATCAAAATACGATTTGTCCATAATAAATACGGAAAAATTTAGGGAGATTTTATACTAATTTTTATATAATACTTAGCTTTTAAGAACGAATTATTCGAATTCTCATACAAATCTATACCAATTCTATGATCGGTTAACGAACAATTCGGTTAGCGAACACTGTTTTAGAAAGGATTAAGTTCGTTAACCTATCACCCACTGTATTCGTAATCTATTGAATATTTTTATTCCATTTGCATTCAATCCTTCACATACATCACTCTAAAAATGACATTTTCAAAACTAAGCAAAAAGTACTCAAATCTGAGTATGTCGCATAGTCAAAATGGCTCCGAATCAAAATTACTCAAGTTTGAAACATGTATATACTCATTTTTGAAAACATGCACACACTCAAGAATAAAACATCATGTGCTCATATTTGAGTATGCCCATGTTCCAAAAATAAGTATGAGCTCTCTTTTATGTGCTCACTTTTCAGTATTTCCATGTTTCAAAAATGAGTTTGAACTAATTATAATCACTTTTTGAGTATGTCCATGTTTCAAAAATGGGTATGACCTGACCTCTATATGCTCAGTTTTGAGTATGTCCATATTTCAATATTCTGAGTATTTCTGGTATTTCAGAATTGAAAGCATTGGGTCGTCCTATTTGAAAAAAAAAAGTTTCATAACAAAATGAAAACATCGATTTACAGATTTGAAAGTGTTATTCTTTTCAATGTATGCGTTTATCAACCATTTACAAATGACATTTTGTGAAACCATCAATTCATTAATGAGATATATTCTTTTATTACTATTCTTAAATTATTCGTTTGTTTAGCCTTATACTACCTAACTTTTTACAAAATTAAATGAAAACTTTTTAAAAATATTCTTTAACACTAATTATGTATTTTTTAAAAATTTTATTCAAGTATTATTTTCAAGTATTTAAAAAAAACAGTATTGTAATTTCATATAGTGTCAAAAGTGTTTTATCCTATAGAAAATATCATTATTGCAACTTCAGCAATGACAAAATAGAATGTCAAAATTTTTATTTATTAATTTAAAATTCCAAATTCCTGCCGTAACAATATATTTAGTTTGATTCTAGTTAAGCGACATTATGTCGAATTTTCATCAAATGTTTTATTTGATCCAATTCATCACTTTATTCTAGTTTCGTTATAAAATAGTTCAATCATCATACATCAAGAGAACTTTCTAAAGAGAATTTTTGCTTAAGAATTATGCAGCAATTTTCCTTTATTAGACAGGGCCGAATTTCATTCAAAAATTTCGATGTAAGGCATTATGGAATTAAACGGAAAGTCGTTTTAAATTTATTACGCCTATGTAATTTATTGAAAGTGAACGAAACTGAAAAATAATTATTTTCATGCAGTAAAAAAAATACTTTACATAACAGAGTTTTGTTTCAGAATTTAAAGATGCATATTTGCTTATAATTTTGATTTTGATGCAAAATAATGGAAATGTAAATTTCGATGTATGGAATTGATGAATTTATTAAGAATTGTCTCAAAAGTAACATGGGTATATGTTACAATAGAACTGTAACTTTCAAATTTTTTCAAATTTTCAAACTTTTTTTGAAAATCGATAAAACTATTTTTTTTATTTCATAAAAATAATTATTTTCATGCAGTCATGACGAAAAATGAATTTACTTTGTTTCGTAAATTAAAGATGTTCATTTTGAAGCAAAATAATGAAAATGCAAATTTCGATGTAGGGTTTTGCCCAATTTATTAAGAATTGTCTGAAAAGTAGCATGGTTGTGTAATTCGTCCAAATACAATGAAACTAAAAAAATAAAATCCTTCATTAAAAAATATGTTACATAAGAGAACTTTGTTTCAGCGTTTAAAGATACACATTCATTTAATGATTTGTTAGTTGATGCAAAATAATGAAAAATCAAATTATGAAAATTTTAATACAAAATATATTTATTATTTTTTAAAACACAAAGTATTGTGGCGAAAGTATCAATTTGCAAATGTTCTGCCTTATAAATCTTGTCACTTTCGAGTGTAACTTTCACCAGCCAATTGAGTAATTTTATTTTGTTTCGCTCCGAATTTTATGCAAATGTACAGTACAATAGTTTCTCTGTCAAAATAATACAAATTTGACTGTCGTTAATTTTTCAGGGACAAATGGTTTGACTTAATTGGATTTTAATATAATGGGAAATGACATTTAAAACATTGTTCAAGTTATATTTTTTGAAACGAAAAGTTTAGACATTAGCTATTGAACTGCGATAATATTAGACATCATATTCCACAGTCGTACACAGTAAGATAGTGTGCAGAAACGCTTTTAAATAAAGTTTAAGTTTGTACCACTTGATGCTTGTTTATTGATACTTTATTTGTAGTGTTTGACACCGTATTTCAAGTGTTGATGGTGTTTTGTTTGGAAGTTACAAAAATAAAGTACTTTTTTGTCTTGAAAGTTACTCATTTATCTGTGTTTTAATCGTTTATCTTCAGTATAACAGTATCTGATATTTTAGTCCGAATATGATACATATGCTGCACTACTTCTTCACTTAAAAACAAGTGTTTTAACTCTAATAAATATGAATGCAAAAAAAAAGTTCGTAATCCTTTCTTTCAACAAATGGACGTGGTATACACAGTGATACATAGAAACTGTGCTGCACAATAAAACACTTTCTACCTGTACCACATTACAGTTATACTTATTCTAAAAGGAATACGGTATTAAAAAAAAGATATTCTATATCTTTAGTTTATTGTCTGTATTTACTATTTTCTTACTGATATTACCAATTTATTGAAAGATATTATTACATATTGCTTTTTGGCAATGCTTATTAAGACATGATTTCCATTGTTATGTCATTAGAGAAGGTCAAACTATACGACATAGTTCATAATAATATATGACAGAGACAAATCTGTTTGTTATTCTGTCAATACACATATAGTCTCATTTAATATAAACTTATATAAAAATTTATAAATAAGTAAAATAAACGTTAAGCCATAAAGCTTACGTAAAGATTAAAAGAGACAATTTTTCTATTGATTGAATAAAAAATTGATTTGTCTTTGTCACATATTATTATAAATTAATTATAACATACTATTTGACCTTCTCTAATGACATAACAATGGACATAACATGCACGTAGCCATCGCCAAAAATGTAATATATAATAATGTCAGATAATAAATGGGTAATATAAATAACAAAATAACCAATAAGGTATTTCGACTAAATAAGGCTATGCTTTTAATAAGATTAAAAGCCTATATATTGTAAAGGACAGTCTGTGCCCGACAAATGGAAGCATATACCCGAGAGTTTATGTGACCTTGGCGTGTGAAAATAGTTTAAATCTCAACCGATACCGTCTTCTTCGTCATTTTTGGACGACTGAATTTTTCGACACGTCGTTGTTTAAAACAGTAAGTAAACTTTTATATCAAATCAGTGTAAATTATTGATTGGATTTTATAATCTTTACATGATGTTCAAGCAAATTTAACGATCTTTTTGAATGTGTATTGAAATATTCCGCTTTTTTAAAATTCTGTTTGTGTTTGAAACTAAAATATGTGGAAAAAAACGAGGAATCCCCTAATAAGTCTGGTCTTATTGAAGGACACTGTATTTTCATCGTGTATTATCATTACCAAATCTATAAGTAAACATTATTATGTGTCAATACTTGTAGAAAACTGTGAAATTTATCAAAGCAGTGGTAAAGAGACGTCTTTAGAGCTCGTTAACCAAAACATTAAGGACATGTTGGCAAAATGGATGAAAACAAGAAAGGGATAAAATTTGTACATGATCGGAGTAATCGGAAGGATTCAAATTTGTACAATAATGAAAAACAGATCATATAATGAGAGAATCAAATATTTGTCTGATGGTTTATGTTCCTATGTAACTGGTAATTGCTAATTTCGTTTTGCCATGTAATTTAACTATTAACCTGACCGCTGAGGAGGATTTAGAAAAATATAAATATTATTAATCGATGTACATGTAATACATAAGACGAAGGCATTGAACTTGAATAAAATATTGATATCGAGTTGCAAGGTAATAATAATGGAAGTGAAACAGAAAAATACATAACGATTGAAACATTCGAATGTTATTATATTTCAAATAAAGTAGTGAGTCAAAATACGTCCATTAGAAATCACTTTTGAATATACACTAAAAACACTTTTTATTTTGCTTAAAAGACGTCAACATAAACATTAAAGATGTTAAAATTTAAAATTTACATGTTTCGATTTGTTCATCAAATCGTCATCAGAATATACACAAACCACAAATACAATGTACATAAAAACGAGAGATTAATTTAATTAAAAACCAGAGAGTCTGAACAGTCACTATGTGAAAGAAGGTACAACACCCTCTATACTTTTAATTTTAACATCGCTCTTAGATCCATCTGCAGACCGCATCCCACTATTATTCAACCACTCAACCCAAATCTTTGGAATATTAAATGACAACGTATCATTACATACTTTCGAGCTTCTTAAATAAATTTTAATAGATTCCCTCACAAAAAGTTGAAAATAAAAACTGGAACTATAAATCAATTTAGCTTCAATAAATAGGATGTTGATGTTCTATCTATTATTTAATCTTGATAAAGCAGTATTCCCTCTCCCATATTTAATATCTGCAATATGCTCCTTACATCTAACATTGAATTTCCTCTGTGTCATACCAACATAACATATTGGTTGAAACATATTCCAAATTTCAAGGTGAAAAAAAGAACTATAACTTTACTCTTAAACCCCTGAAAGAACAACTGCGATTATCTTACAGAGCTGTTTAAGAGAAAGTGTTTGGAGTGACTACTATGAAATGATTTCATCAAAGGGGAGGTAAATAAAGGCATTGTCCTTAAAAACAAAAATCCGGCTCTCAAAAAAAAGTTCAAATAAAAGTATTTAATATTGACAGAGCGAAAATGGATCCAAAACCAATAATCGTAATCATGGATATTAAAGACGAAAAATTTTATGAACTTTGTGCTAAATTGGATAAATGAATTCAAAATCCATTTTACTTTAATGAAATTTTTTTAAACATCAAAGTTGACACAGAGGAAAGTGTACGTGAAGTGCTAAATATGCTTTCTTTAGAAGAAGCTTTTTAAAGACGTGTGCTACTAAAATGTGATTTTGTAAGTTTTGTAATTCAATATGCCAACTTTGCTGCAACAAGTGAGTTTAGTTATGATTTTGTAATATTAGAGGAAATTCTAATAAATCAATTTTATTTATTCCATGAAATTTCCCTTTAATAGGTTAAATAGAGTAAAATATAAAATGTTTAAGTTTAATGACATACTAAGTTAAGCTTAATCTGATTCTAGGCTTCGTTTAAAAATTTTCATGAAAAAGCTAGAATTAAAATTTTAATGAAAGAAAATTTAGAGTTATCTGAAATAAAATTATTTTAATTTACTATTCAAAACATACAATCTTTAAATAAGTAAATATAATTAAATGTTCAGTTGAAAATGCATCAGATACATAAGTAAAGAAATGCAATATTTTAACTAGGCGTTATCCGAATCCAATGCTAAACTCATCAATGATTTACACTCTTTACTAAAATGAGTCGGAAAATGTCAGCATTTACCGAAATGCTCTGGTAAAAGCCCGAAATGAAAATATTTAAAAGTATTTTTAGGGCTTTTTTCAACTTACTTCGGTAAATACCAGACCGGAGATAGGGCTTTATAATAACACATATATATGTGTGTGTGTGTATGTGTTACTGTATATGTGTGAATATCTGTGATTAAATTAATAATTTTAGTTAAAACGATGTCATATAATAATTCTGATAAATTGCTCTTTTCAAGCGGCCTAAGTCTTTAGGGGGCAAGGGGACAGAGATATCCCGAAACAAGATCCCTAACTACAATCAAGCTTTATGTGGTGAACATCTTGGTTAGACGAAATTACCACTGCATATCACTTCTAAACGACAAGGCCAAGAGAAAATTTACTGGAGGAATTTCCTATTTATAAAAAATAAAATTATGGTTACCTAGAGAACAATGATGGCTACATAATTAATATAGGATATTAGATAATGATCAATGATGATTACATAATAATTAATGATTGTAACATAATGAATGTTACACAATATAAAAAGAAAGAAATATAACAAAGCCAAAATGATGTTCTGACTATAACATACATAGTCGTCTTTGGAGACAAAATCTACGCTAGATCATCAAGATAGCAATTATTATTATGAATAAGAAATTCACTCTTTATAATCAGATACATAAATTAGATAATCGGGTTAGATAAGACAGAGGGATCTAAAATGTAGGTCAACAATATCGTAGAGACATCTGTTCATGCTTTTTATGATGTTATTTAGAAGTCAGTGTGCATTGTAGCACATATTATTGTGAAATGGAGAGTAAGACTCAGACACACAATGGTGAAGTTCTTTGCCCTATTTCGTATAAGTATGACTGGAATGAGCTATGATTTATCAGGAATAGCATTAGAAATCTATTTTTAATCTGAAAATTTAAAAAACCAATTTGGAAGTAAATAATGCGTGTAGCGACTCACATCTGCCATATTTCATTGTAGTTATCAATATGAAATCGAATTTAGTTTTACCGAAGATTTTAAATATGATGTTGGAATTGAAATGACAAATGGTGAAAAGTCTTCTTTTTGTGCGTCCTGTTTGGCTAGTGCATCTGCCAATTCATTTCCAGCTACACCTGTGTGGCCTCTGACACCAACTGAAATAAATTAAATGCTTAGAATTCAATAACAAGCCTAGGATTTTCGAGATTATATGATCTCTATAATCCACATTCGACAATGCAAAAAGATTGGATATTCTGTCGGATCTCAGTCCTTGGAAAGGAAGTTATATTTCGTGGAAATTTAAGTTTTATGAATTCATTAATATGTTGTGTCTCTGACCTTAGATTTTTTTTCAATCGCAAAAGCCATATTGGAAAAAAAGTCCTTCCGGCCTGTACCGGGAGGAAAAGGTAGCTTTCCTATATCTTCGTTTTAAAATTTTAGCTAATGTTACACGAAAACAGCAAGTTAAAATGCAAAGAAACGTTTACAAAAGAATCGTTAATACTGAATTTGAATAAGAATTTCGACAAATTATTGAGCAATAGCCAAATTGGCTTCAATTATAAAGACTTATTTTGGTCGCCAAATTTGGCGATATTTCGCCAAATGTCACAAATGTTGCTAATTTTGTCGCCAATTTTGCCAATTTTGTCGCCAATGTCTCCAATTTTGGCGCTAACGTATATGAATATACAGTTTTATGCGTATGATTGGGAAAATTATTACAACAATGAAAGAAAATAATTTGAGAGTAATGTTAATGTGCTGTTTTGTTTCAAAATGTCAGCCACCCTAGAATTTCAAACTGCTCTATCTGAGCCATTTTTTAAGATAGAGGTAAACCAAAAAATGCTCTGGAATCCTTGTATCAAGGCCTAACACGTAATTAAAAAATAAATTTGAATTTTAAACTTTTTTGTATGCTTATTTTAGTTTTAAATTTTTAAATGGCCGCCATTTTGAAACAGAATGGCGGACCAAGCTGGCCAACGAACTCGGTCGAGACATTGGGGACCTTAATACACACAATTAGTTTCATCGAAATCGATTTATAAATACGAGCGTTATCGTATGACATAGGCCAGATATATATATATATATATATATATATATATATATATATATATATATATATATATATATATGTATATATATATATATATATAAACATTTAAACGGAGGGTGGTTTTGGAGTCTGGGGGTCATGATCGGTGAAAATATATCGAAATTTTCCGGAACTGCTTTCCTCCGAACGGCTGCAATAGGTAGCTTCATACATTTTTGTATTGAAAGCTACCTAATAGTGGCAAAAGGCAAAATTGTTTTGCAAATATTTATTCTACATACAAGTTATGTAAAAAAAAAGGGATATTATTATGAATATTTTTTAGTCAATTTTAATTTTTGTACAACTTTTATTTACTATGAAAAATATTTTAAGAAACAAAATGATTAATTGCGTTATTTAATTTAATTTATTTATTTATTGAAAACGAAACACGATTTGCTAGCAAATCTTAATTCTATATTCCGGTTTTCTCACGTTTAGATTTTAAAAATAGTATAATATGTAAATCACTATCTGTATTTCATCTTTTATAATGCAATGTCTCTTATCCTTAGACATTTATTACTACATGAATATTGTATTCATAAGAATGCATTCTTTGAAAATTCCTTATTCATTATACATCGGACATACACACCAATATATATATTTCTTTGTTTAATTAAATCAGTATATGTTTGAGTTTCTCTATTTACTTGCATATTCATTTCAATGCATGTGTATTTCTTTTCATACTATTTTTTGTATAAAAAGTCGAGAAAAAAGAATAATTTTTTAGGCAAACAAAATATATGTAATAGAAAATATTTTTTATTACGGAAAATCTATTAATTTAAAAAGCACATAAAAACAGATTATCTTAATCAAATACTGTAGATACCGCTTAATGTAATCGCGATTAATGTAATCATCCGGTTAATGTTATCAAAATCACCATGTCCCGACCCATTATATTCCGCTTCCTACTAAAAGCATCGCTTTATGGGATCAATACTCTATTTAATGTTATTACTTTTTCAGCAGACTAGTTCCTGAAAAATTTCCAAAAAAATAAATAAATAAATAAATAAAAACTATTCTTCTGTAAACATTGCATCTTATGCTAATGTCATAGAATTGAATATCTTCTATAGTTAAAAATTTTTTTGTTACTGCTGTATTCTGTGAAACTGAAAACTTTAGAAACTACGGAAAATTTCCTCGATGATATGAAGAATGGAGATATGAGGCCTGGGGAGCGATCGAAAATGACTTTCCTGTAGCTGAAAAGTTCACAGAAACTGAAATTTACAAACATTTTCGTTCAAAAGTTTTCGAAGAAATGCAAAATCGTGATGATGATGATGTTCGGTAAGACGATGAAAGCCAACTTTTATAAGACCACTTAAAAAGACAGACATAAGAAATGCGTTGAAAATGTTTTCAAACAAGGTGTACAGCATCGTAGGACAATTTTCAGAAACAATAGTAGTATGAACAAGTCATTAATAAACTTTTAAGATAGAATTTTAAACAAACAAAAATTACCGAATTCTCTCAGTAAATGTTATTTATCACTTTAAAAGTCGTCATTACAACAAGGGTGAGGAATCATTTTCTTAGGATGGATATTATCATTTCATATTTTCTTAAATCGCTTATAGTTATCTAAAACTCGTGGTCTCGAGGTGATTACATTAAACGGCATCTACTGTATTTGTTTTTCATATTTTTTCTGTATTTCAAACTATTGCGATTATTTCAGTTTTTGTTACCAAAAAATTTTAAAACACATTTTCCTCTAAATGGAATATTTAAAAATATTCCATTTTCAAATTACATATTCAAATTTTTCTTAAGAAAAATATTTCAATTTTAGCAAAAATAATTTTGAAACATTTTTATAAATGACAAAACACAAAACTGGGCCGTGCGTTTTTAGACGTAATTTTCAATATAAAATTTTCCTGCTGAGAAAAATATTAGGAAAAGGTTGCAAAAAGAAATTCAGTATATAAACAAATAAATAATTTATTCCTCCGTATTTTAAATCTCAGCTTATTTCCAAAATTCATTTTCGTAAAAAGCGTCCAAAGCATTTTTTGTCCGTTCTTCTTTTATAATGTATAACATAAAAATACATGTACGGAAAATTCTGCTTTTCTGAAATACTGAATTGTTTAAAAAATAAATATGTAGATAAGTATGTAAAATTTTGCATTGTTTCTGCATCATGATAATTTTTAATTAAAAATATTAATAGTTTAAAACATATGAATACATATTCTGCATTTGAGACACTCCTTCTTATACATTTTATACAAATCCAAAAAAAAATTAATATTTTAAAAAATATTATTAATTATGACATTTCTAGTTGATGTATAAGTTTAACAAAAATATGAACCCAAAACGATTTATTTTAAAGGGCTATTGTCAATCTTTTACTGATAATTTTTTATGCATTACTTTATCCCCTAATACTTAATTATCATTTACATAATCTATAACGTATATTTTGTCAACATATGTTACTGACGGCTCATATATAAACAAGAATTAAATGTTTCGAGATTCTGAAAGCACTTGTAATTATTCATTACACATTATTTACAAAAATCGCATTATAGGAATAAATTCGGTGTGCCAAAGATTTTCAATAAAACTCTAATATAGAAAATTTCACAATAATTTAGCCTCTAATATGTATTTTTTCAGTTTTATTTTTTTATACATTTATTTACCACTATTTTACATATCAAGTCAAGTGGTGTAGCTCATAAAGCCACAAATAGGTAATTTTCTTCTGCATTTTTCTAAGAAGATTTGTCAACTGTACTACTAGGAACAAAAAGTTCAAAGATTCTGATGATAGGCGCCAAACCTGTCTAAAAGAGCGGGGACAGGTGATGTGAGATGTGGTGAGGAAAAAGTACGGCCGCAGTGTTGTGTGTTTTCAGATAGTTCATGTCAGTGAACTGTACTCGTTCGCGATTATCAAAAGCAAAAAGGGCGTTTGAATAACACTGTGCGGCCAACAAATTCTTACAGTGTATGGAGAAGTCACTGGTAGAAAGATGGGTAGCAGCTTTACGATGAGGGAAGAATGTGTCTTGTGAAGGCGTTTTCAAAATACGCCATTTCAAGACTGCACCTAAGATCAAAGGAGCTCAAACCGTGCAAAGGAGATAATCTCGTCAAAAGACTTCCAGGAAAGTTTTCAGCAACTGTGTATGCGTTGGCAGAAGTGCGTAGCTGCATGTCATATATTGCATTTGATAAAGTCCCAAGATTTGGTAGTGTCTCCTACATATTCATAGGAAGAATTGACATTATATAGATTATACATTAAAATATCCAAATTCGAAAATCGAAGACAATTAGTAGATATAAGAAGAAAAACTTTCAATTAAATCAACTCAGATAAATAAAAAAAATATTGTAGCGTACATTACCATACTCTATAAAACATTCGTTAAAATATTGATTTGTACTATTTAAAAAAATACATTTTTTATATGATATGAAATAGATAAAATACTTACATTATATATAAGCAAAAGAAATATGTAAACATATAAATAATTTATACATACACTGAGTGGCCAAAAAATTAGAGAGACACCCTTTATTTTAAAGAAAACCAGTCCGCCAGTGACTTAGAATGACGTAACAATGCAGAGTTACTTATATAAGAAACTCTTAGCATCGTACCATGTTGCTACCATCAAAGCTAGTGTAAAAATGGGTAAGATGAAAGATTTAATTGACTTTGAACGAGTGATGATCGTCGGTGAAAGGGCAGCTGGTACCAGCATCTCTGAAATGACGACTCTTTTAGGATTTTATCGCCTAACAGTATCTCGAGTGTTTAGAAAGTGGGAGTTAAGAAAAAAACTTCAAGCTATAAGGACCATTCTGGTCGAAAAATGCTGATGAACGAGGGAGGTGAAAGGCTAGTAGCACGCATAGTCCGCAGCAACAGAAGGGTAACAACACGGCAAATTACAGCTGAAATGTATGCAGGTGCATCACAAAGCATATCCCAATGCACAACAAAACGAGCAAAGGATGGGCTTTAGCAGCAGGAGACCACCAAGAGTGTCTTTGGTAACACAGAAAAGTAGGAAAAGAGGCATGTTGAAAACGAAGGCATGACGAAATTCGTCATTTGAACACTGAAAAAAAAGTAGCCTGGTACGATAAATCTCATTTGGTGCTTCATCATGCAGATGGCTGGATTAGAATATGGCGCAAACAGCACGAATTCGTGGATCCCTCATGCCGTATGACAAGTCTTCAGACTAGTGACAGTGGAATTATCGCGTGAGTAATCTTTTCTTGGAGTACCCTGGATTCCTTGATATCTGTGGACCCAACTCAGAACAGCACAGCTTACCTCAACATCGTTGCCGATCACGTGCACTCGTTTATGGCTATAATGTTCTCCTATGGAGATGGAAACTTTCGGCAGGACAATGCACCTTGCCACCATGCTCGATCGGTCTTAAATTGTTTTGAGAATCATCAATCAGAATTTAACCTGCTCCCATGGCCAACTGAGTCCCCTGATCTCAATACTATTGAGCGTTTTGGGGGCGAAGTCGAAAGAGCACTTTAAAACGTGGAAACACCACCTTCCAATCTGACCCAACTATGGTGTTGGTGAAGGGCCGTCTGGATGAGTAAAGTTAAACATAAAAATATATCGGTAGGTAATAATTTGATAAGATAAAAGATATAATCTGATTGCACGAAAGGCAATTGGAGACATCGTCGACACTAGCGAACATGTAGAGATTGCAGGACGGCGCACCTGCAGACCACACAGCTGAAAAAGAGGATCGTGGATATAAGTTGATGGTACAAGAGCGTTGCCGCAATATTGACGGTTCTACATCCTGAGTGTATGAATTGGAGTCCGCATGAAGAAAAAAGGAAGAACAAGAGTTGTCACGTTTGTACTTTTAATCAAGTTCCAACATCTCATTAGCAAAGTCAAAGTGAAATTCAGACTGGGCAGGAGTTATTTGATTTTTGATGGAGCGACATTCCAAGTAAGAATAATACATTTTGAGAGGTGACGGAGGTGTTTCGCGATTTCAAGTCGCAAAAGTCCCAGATGGGAAAGCAATTCTTGAGCTTTCAAAAGAATTCAGCAGACAGGCAACGTGGCCGATGCGAATTATTTTCACTATACGAAAATATCGGTCCAATTTCAATGGCGAAATCTTCGACGGCTAGTCTTTCTATGCTTCTGAACTCCTTTTAGAAGGATTCTTAACGCTCTCAGCACCACCTATCGGTGCTATTTTTAACTAAATTTTGAGATTTACGTATAAGATTCTTACGATTTTTTTAATAAACATATCACTGGTTTCATGTTTCCATCTATCACCGTTTCCGGGTTATTGATTTTTAAAGTTAGGGGTCCTTTATGAAACACCCTGTATATACACACATATATGTCTGTATATATAAGTAAATATATTTGTTTATGGTTTGGAATAAATATAATTTCTACATTAGTATATATAAATAAATAATATGTCCTAAAATATTTTACAAATTTTAAATATTTTTAAAGTATTACTTCATTTTTTCTTTTGTGTAAATTATATAACTACCGTTTCAATTTTGGTATACTTCCAATTTGGATAATTGCATGTTATTTCACTGTGCCATAAAAGGATGTTGTTCTAAAAAACATAAATATATTTATACAAAAATAATTCGCGTTGATCTTCTATTGATCTCCATTCTTCATCAAACGTTAAAACACTAAGAATTATTAATTACTTTAAATTCAAGTTTGGATTAAATATTCCAGTAAATATAAATATGATTTAACAGGTCGTATTATATTTGTCGTTTCTCTAAACTCTAAATATATATATCTTAAGAAGCCTGCCTGTATCAATGTCTATTCAAATTAAGATTTAGATTGGAAATCTTTCTGAAACTTACCGTATGGGCGTTTCTAGGATTAAATGCCTTTGTTTAAAATCCTACAAGCAGTAGAGATTGCAGAGGTCTGAGTATTAACCTTGAGCATTAACAGAACGCTTCTGAGTTTCGTTTACTTTTAACATTTAAGGATACTGAATTTCTAGTCGGTAACTTTTCAGTTGATTGAAATTGAAGCTTTTAAGTACGAAACCTCGACACATAAACTTCCAAGTGGATAAGTTAAACGTGCGGATTTACTGGTATAGAAATTGTTATACAATAACAAATCTGCAAAACGTGTGTGTTCCTTGTATACATCTTAGTTTTAGCTAGATACTAACCGTCAAGATTTGACGGTAAAAACTTGAAAGTTCTATTAGAAGTATGTTTGAATTATTAATTAGTTGTTTTTAAATTAATTGAGTAATAAAAACTTGATGAATTGTTATATTGTGTAAGCGATTCCTATACATGTAAGGCAATAGATGGTTCTGGAATAACGAATTGAAAGAATTTTGAGCTAGGATTTGTAACCTATTTTGCCTGCCTTTTTAGCAAAAGTTTAACTAAAAACATTAATTGAATGAGTAGGACATTTATCTTTACTTACTACAGTCTCATTTTTTTAAATATCAATATTTAGTATTTTCTATTTTTTTTATTACTAGACCTTTAGAATTAATTTCGTTTTTATCAGTCTGACTCTAAAACATTGAACTTAAAATTTGCTGTTTGCAGATAAAGACTTATAACATATATTATTTATTAATTGAATTTTATTTTACATTTTCGTACATTATTTATATATTAAACATGGATATCAAGTTGATTTATTTTATAGTTCTTATAAGAATATTTTCTTTCTTTCCTCTTGTACTTCTTTTCTTTTTCTTTTTACGGTGAATAAATACATACTTAGTATATAAATATATATTCTTGATACTGGTCATACAAAATATAGATAAAAGTTTAGATCAATTTATTTAATCGATAACTACATGCAAAATATTTTATTTTTAATATTTTTAATATAAAGTTAGAAGTTTAAAAAAAATATTGTTGAGTTTAAAATTTTACTTACTAAAAGCTGTTTATGATAAAGATCATATACATATTTTCATTATTATTCTAAATTTATAGTTTCCTTATATTTCCTAAAGATTAATTTATTTTTACTTAAAACCTATTAAAAGTAATTACATTTCATCATATATATTAGCGGTTTTTTTTTTCTTCATTTTTATGTCTGGCTTTATTTAACCTCAAAAACGTATCTTCGTTTCTTGCATATAAATGCAGCTGTAATTATTCATTATGTACGTTAGATATTTTTCATTTATCCTTTCAACTTTATTCTATGACTGGAAAATTTAATGATAAATATAAAATTATTTTAAATCTGCGCTTTTGTCCAAGCTTAACATTAACTTCCATGTTTCATGTAAATGCAGTCTTTAAGTAATTCCCAACAGTCAAAATTCTATTTAGTTTACAAATGATTCATGTCCAGAAAATCACAGATGCTCTATTTTCTCATAACATTCATTGGATTGCCTGTCAAATTTACGAAAAATGGCCACAATGTGCCTTGCATTGCAAACCTTTCATTCCTTCACCCCTCTAAATGAATTACCAGAAGCCTAACTGCTATAAATTCTTTCTGGCAAAAACTGTTCGATATATATGTATATTCGCGCCATAATCAAAGTCTTGGAGCGGAAATGTACTGCAAAATTTGTTCAAATCATGTCTGACTCTCGTGCTGACAACAACTTAATCGTTGCTGAAGGAGGAGGCTACCTCTCACATATTTCAACTCTTAAAGAAATAAATAATACTTTCCATGGAATACTCCTTGTCTTCAATGTGACCCAGCGTAACATTTTGCAGGAGGAGCACACTGCGGTGTACACTGCACGGCCCGCTCAACGAACTTCCAAAAAGTAATATTTTTATCTGGATTTACCCAAAATATGTTTTCACGCAATCAACATCATCACATTGTTAATGAATTATGATCACAAAGATAGATAGATAGATATTACATAATTCAATATTAATTTTTTGATAAATTTTAATAATGTTTAATATTAATTATTATCTGATTATAATCGTTATTTGCTTAATAACGTTTTCAGTTGCAACTTTATCCGTATGTAACTTTGTGTTATTAAAAAAACTTTTTGAGTTGTAATTTACAAATGCACTCTCAGAAATAAAACACTCAATTTTGACGATTCCGCAATCCTCAGGCCTCATTTCGTTATTTTTGACAATCATTTCGTCACAGAGTCACGTGGTTTTTGACGAAACGCGAATCCTCAAATATCTTGACGAAACTGTTTCCTCGCTGTCAAAAATAAAACTCTTACTTTTGACGATTCCGCAATTCTTGAGCTATATTTCGTCATTTTTGACAATTATTTCGTCTCAAAATTAAGTGATTTTTAATGAAATGGAAAATCTCAAATATTTGACAAAAATGTTTCCCCATTCCCGAACAGATTACTTTTATTACAAAATCGTTCAAAAAAAAATTTACACGAAGGTATTAAATTTACAATATATTAATGAAAACAGAAACAAAAATATTTCATTCTTGGGGGCCGATATAACAGAAATGTACCAAATTTTTTACTTTATTTTTTATATCTGATAATTTGCGTCTATCCTTTTTGTAACGATTTTATGCATTTCTATTGCCTATTCAAAGATAAATTTTTCTGAAGTTACAGAATTTCGTTAAAAACGCTTAAAAAATTCTTCTAAAGTTACAGAATTTCGTTAAAAACGGTTAAAATAGTAAAATGCGAACATCATTTGGTCCATTTTCGACCGAAAGCATCAACATTTTCCCAATGGTTAAAAAAAAATCACAATTTTAGGAGCTCTTTTTTGTTTAAGAAATATATTCATATAGCAATCAAATTTAAAATATGTATAACTGACCCCCCCCCCTCTATAAACAGTAATCTTGTCCGCTGAAATTGATGAACTCGCCTCCAAAATATGCACTTAAAAATTAATTATTTCTGATCAACAAATTAATTAGACCATATTTTAATCATTCATTGAACAAAGGAAATTTCTCTAATAAATTATATTAATCAAGCCATTTTCTAATTATTTATTAACCATAGAAAAACCATAATAATAATCTAGCCTTATTAATTAAAACATGCAGAAATTATAACAGTACCGATAAAAATACAGTCTGTTTTCTAAAAATATAAACACACATCAACATCCGATAAATACATTTAAAATCAAATAATACCAAAGTCCCGCTGGCTAAGTGGTTAGAGCACTTGGCTGCCAAGCTAAACATCGCGGGTTCGAATCCGATCGAACCCCAAGTGATCTTATTTTTCCCCTAGTCAATTAAAGATGCTTCTAAAAACTCCGATAGATGGCAGCACCAACCTTTTTTTGGAACTTTCGTCAAAGAAACAATTTGACGAAATGTTTTGTCGGAGCATTTCCCAGATAACCGTTTCGTCAAAAGCGAAGAAAATTTCTTGAAATTTGAGTATTCATTTTTGAGAGTGTGTGTGATAATATTTTTATCATATTCTGAAATCAAAAGTTATGAGGTAAGGAAATCCGGACAATCATTTATGGACATTCTATATTAATTTGTTTACGAAGATAGTTTACGCATAGCCATAAGGTGTAGGCAGTGGGAAATGTGCAAACAGAAATATAGCAGATATTACTTTTAAGACAATTGAAGATATTCAAGACAATACATACGAGTATAACAACGTTTAAACTTAAATACGTAACGCTCATATTCACGTAGAAGTTGCTTTTTAAAAAGCATTATGGTTAATTTATGAGTCTGAATGAAGGATATTTCTTCTAGTTATTGCATTACAGGTTAACATTCTTCGATTTCCATATTTTTTTTAAAGATTTGTTAAGTGAGACATATTGTGGTAATTGAAGCATACTGAAAGGATATCGTTGATATTCCTTGAATTGTTTGGCTTCAAACCTCGTTTTATCGTCAGATACATTGCTGCCTCTGGGCGCTTTTTAAACTATGATTAAATCAATTCTTAACATTTTTTACGTAATAACCTCATATACAATTACGTTTGGAAAGCGAAATTTATAAATTCCTTACAAAATGTCTTTCTCGCCAAAATAGTGAACTTTGACAGTTTATGACCAATTTGTTTAATTTGTATTAAATCTGATTTATGTACCTTTGAATAACAAAACAGTCAATTTACACTTCTGAGATTAAAACCTGCTCTTAAGTACTCAGACGGAAGTTCTTTCGAATAAAAGTATGTAAATATTTTTTAACAAATCTGGAGAACAAATAGATCATGTATACTTTAAAGTGCAAAACAATATGTTTTAAATAATTCCGTATTTAGCCACTAACTGAAAATTTTAATTAAATTCCATTTTATAATTATTTTTTTGTGTCCCATTATAGGCTCGCCTCCCACATTTTCCTATCTTACCAACGTAGCAATAACTTAATTAGATTGTGCAAATATGTCCGTACCTATCAGAAGCTTTCTAGAACTGATCTCATTAGAGAATAAAAAGGGAAAATTCTATGAGGAAGCATTTATTAAGCAATTGTTAATAGAAAATAAAATTTAAACTGAATGCAATATGCAAATTTAATTCCAAGTTCATGCAATTGTTAGAGTTATTATCGCAAAATACGAGTGAAAATTACCTCTGCTTGATATTAAATTTTTATATTGAAATCGTTCTATTACCGTACAGCAGATGATAAATTTCAATTTATGATTTTTATTAGTGTTTGGGATGGTTTTATGTTAGAGCACATGGATTATTTTATTTCCCATATGATAAACCGCTCCCATATTTCGAAATTGCTAATTATTATTTTTTTTTCATTATTTGCTGGGAAATAATATATTAATGTAATACGATTTTTTTTTGAAAAGCAAAGTTATTCTTAAAATTTTAAAGACTGTTTATGTCTTTGTATAAATACCAGTACATGAAATTTTAAAATGAGTCACTATAGGAATATTTTCTAATAGAAATTTTGGATTATTGTAAAATGATAATAACAATAATAAAATATATAACAAATTATTCTTAAAGGTTTTCATTTGTTATTTCAACAGAAATTCAATTTTAGCGATAAATAACTTTTATTTCTTAACAAGTATTAAAAAAGTTAATTATTAGTTTATATTGACATCAATTTTTTATTAATAATAAACATTTTGAAAGTAATAAAAATAATTATAATTTAATTAAAATCTTATAGGTACTTATATTTAGAAAATAAAAAGATAATAGTATCTCTCATAAAAATCTGCATTATATGGGTTTAAAAATAGGCAAGGAAATCTTAATGTTTCAAAGATTATTTCCTGCATTAAGTAACGCTCTTTTCTAATATATAGTATAATAAAAACCAAATCTCCTAGCAGTCGATTTTCTTGTCTCAAATTTACGCATCATTATTTCTTACATTTCAGTCAATTCTTAAAAAAAATGAATGTAAGCTTATCTTAATTAACGATTATATATGGGTGAGGGATTTTATTTCTTTTTGTAACTTGAGAAGCAAATGACATCAATCACAAATTAAGATCGAATGTTGAATATAGTAAAAATTAGAGTTCGAATACAGGTTTGTAAAAAACATTAAGATTTGTATAAATGCTTTGTATTAAGCTGTTCATTATATTTAAAACCTCATTTATTCCGAGTAAATATTGTTGTAGTTTTCATCTTTAAATGAAGCACAAAACACATAAAATGCAAACTTTGCGGAATAAAATAAGTACGTAGTTGTTACATATTACACCACAAGCATATTCTAAAATGTGTATTTTTCCTCGAGTAAGTATTTTGAATGCTACTACTTTACTTGCTTTATATAGAAACCATTTGTACACGCATAGAAAAACATAAAATTTATTTTATTATAATTAAGAAATGTTCTTTTATCGGAAAGGCAGATTGTAATATAAATTTAAAGCGAACGGAAAAGCCATTTGTATTGTAAGTAACTGAATACATATCATCTGGAAATTTGAAAAATTTTATTTAAAGAAATAAAACGAAACTTGGACAAATGTAATTTTCTTTCCCTAAATATAATTAAATAATAATTAAAAAATAATACATTTTTGTGATAAATGTATTCTTTTAAATTTTTACTGCTATATTAGTATTGAGAGGGGTATAATACATGAGTGTATTTTTCTTTAAATTCTGTGAAAATCGACATCCAAAATAATGAAATGTATTAGCTTCAAACATTAACTTATCTGATTTCTGTGTCTCACAAGCTGCTTAAGAGATCTGTAAAGTTTTAAAAGTATTTATTATTAATATTATTATAAGAAACCACATAATAATGAATAGCTTAGGTATTCGCATGAGCTCCAATGAATTTTAAACTAAACTCAGTATCTTTAATTGACATGCAATATTGAGATTTGTTGCTTTAAAACTACATAAATTCACAATACTTATATTAATGATATTTTCAAAGGAAATTCAGCGTAATAGTCCTGTTTTATATTTATTCTTCTTCTGTCAGAACCACAAAAGCTGATTCAAAATAAATCTTAATGGAATGTTGAACACATATTGACGTATGACATTGTTAATGAAACCCCAAACACATAAACATGATAGATTGGATTTTATTTATTATTTATTTTCAAGTATTTGTCTTTCTTTTCTTTTTTTTCTTTTTGAAAATGCAGCATAAATTTTAAAATAGTTAAAACATAGATATTCAGAATGAAAAAAACAAACAAAAGGTGTTAACATGTACTATCAGTTAAAAAAATTAAAGGAAAATGATGTAATATGTTGATTTTCATTCTAAATAAATGGAGTTTATGTAGAAGTAAGAAGCAATAAATGAAAAATATTTTAAATATTTTTTAAAGTAAATTTTATTTTTTTAACAAAAAGATAGTTCAGAAAAAAATTAACATAATTATTAGATATTAGACCATAGTATTTGTTTAACCCCTTCGCGAAGAGCGTCTTTTACAGAATTTTTAATCTTTTACCACCGGTTTTTCAAAACAGAAATTTTCGCCTAATTGAATCGCAGAAATGTTAGGCTTTAATAAGGCAAAGCTTACAATAAAAAAATCCCTGACGGCTCGGCCTACAGGCACAGGTAGATTTCGAAGACGCAGACCGTGGGGTGCCTGTTTGTCGGGAATTGCTACTTCGAAACCAAACGTGTTTGCAGGCGGAGCCAGCAAGGATTTTTTTTTTTTGCTATAAGAGTTGGTCCTATAAAAAACATGCCAATATAAAAGTTTTAGATAATATTAAGAGGATTTATCATAAATTTAAGCGGATTTGAAATCTTGGGAATTGACGAAGTTATGAATTTTTTTCTTCAAAAACCTCCCCCCCCCCATTAAGGCAATTTTTAATTATATCAAAAATCTGTCATACATAAATTTTCGGCCCTTCTCCTAGAAGTAATAATAACTTCAAACGGATTCGATACGTATCATAATTAAGAAATTATGGGGTTTATTCTGTTTCACAAAAAGTCCCCCCCCATCCCCCCCCCTGGTTCGATTTTGCCCATTAACGAACTTGACCGAGATTTTATGCCCCTTGATTTTATGTATCAGTTTCGAAAAGAAGCGGGAGTTGGAACCGCCTACTTCGAAAAATAACTTGTTTGCAGGCAGAGCCGGCAGGGATTTTTTTGTTTTTAATTTTTTTTTGCTATAACGGTTTGTCCTATAAAAAACTTGTCAATATAAAAGTTTTAGATAATATTAAGAGGACTTATAATAAATTTAAGTGGATTTGAAATCTTGGGAATGGACGAAGTTCTGATTTTTTTTCTTCTAAAACCCCCTACCCTCCCCCCTTAAGGCAATTTTTAATTATATCAAAAATCTGTCATACATAAATTTTTGCCCCTGTTCCTAGAAGTAATAATAACTTTAAACGGATTCGATACGTATCATAATTAAGAAATTATGTTTTTTTTTCTGTTTTCACAAAAAGCCCCCCCACCCCCCCCCCCTTGCTTCGATTTTGCCCATTAACAAACTTGACCGAGATTTTATGCCCCTTGATTTTATGTATCAGTTTCGAAAAGATGCGGGAGTTGGAACCGCCTACTTAAAAAAATAACTTGTTTGCAGGCGGGGCCGGCAGGGATTTTTTTGTTTTTAATTTTTTTTGCTATAACGGTTGGTCCTATAAAAAACTTGTCAATATAAAAGTTTTAGATAATACTAAGAGGATTAATAATAAATTTACGCGGATTTGATATCTTGTGAATTGACGAAGCTATGATTTTTTTTCTTCTAAAACCCCCCTTTCCACCCCCTCTTGGGGCCATTTTTAATTATATCAAAAATCTGTCATACATAAATTTTCGGCCCTTTTCCTAGAAGTAATAATAACTTTAAACGGATTCGATACGTATCATAATACAGAAATTGTTTTTTTTTCTGTTTTCACAAAAAGCCCCCCCCCCCCCCGCCCATGGTTCGATTTTGCCCATTAACAAACTTGACCGAGATTTTATGCCCCTTGTTTTTATGTATCAGTTTGGAAGAGATTTATGCAGAATTTTTCCAGTTATCGTGGTCAGAAAAAAGTGACCTAGATAGATAGATAGATAGATAGATAGATAATAGATAGATAGATAGATAAAGTTTTGAACGGGGGGTGGTTTTGGGTTCTGGGAGTCATGATCGGCGTAGATCCGCAAAAAATTTTCAAAATTTCCAACTTAGGTGAGAATGTAATAGGTAGTATTTCTTACGAAATCTACCTAAAATAACTGGTGGGAGTAATCGAGGATTTTGAGCATCTTATGCGTCACGTATACGTGTCGCTCGTCCCCAAGGGGTAAATCAAATATGATAACTGAATTTTATTTCTTTGCGTTTACCTGATTTGTTTTCATAAATATCCTACTTGTAAAATATCAGGAACACTGTAAAAAAAAGTAGAATGTTTAATTTATAAAAATATAAAACAACAGCGTACGAAAATATACAATAACCTCTTTCGAGTTACCCACGATTACGAAAAGCGTCTATATCATTACAAACCTCAGAAACAAATATATTTTTGAACTTTAAAGAAACATTTATAAACAAAAAGTTTCTTTTGCCACCATGGATTTTTCTAGATGTTTTTGAGAAATATATCTAGTGTATTAATCCGTTTTCTTAAATAGAAATATCGGCTATTAAAATACTATCATTTCTCAATTAAAACTTTTCAACTGCGTAACGGAATTTCTTCCTGCAAGAGTAACAAAACGGTATTAACATTAGTGTTTATGTTAATGTTGTTAATATAGCATGTTTGTCTGTAAAATAAATTTGTTGAACATGAAACTATTAACTTGATAATTGATAAAAACCAATTAAGCAATGTTCCAGTTGAGAAAACTGATTAATACACTAAAAAAGTCTCAGAAACGTTTCCGAAAATCAGTTGCAGCAAAAGAAACTTTGTTTCTATTAAATGATTCTTTTAATCTTGGAAATATATTAGTTCCCTACCTTAATAAAGTTACAGAATAACTTTTGGATTGATGGGTGACTCGAAAGAGGTTATTGTATATATATTTTTTGTGGATACATGATATTTTCGTAGATTAATAAACATTTGTCTTTTTTTAAAGAGTGCATTATTGTTTAAGATATTTTTTTCACTTCCATTTCCTTAACAAGTCTAGAATTAAGTATTTGGTCATCTGGAAAGTTCTGCGGTTTTTCCAACCGAAGCGCTCTTTCGTATAGTTATTTTGTTATTGCTGGCAAGGAGTGACCTTGAATGACCCAGATATGTGAATTCGGTCTTTTCTGCTTGCGTTGCATTATTTTTGCTGTATATGTGGCATAATTTTTGTTTCAGTACCAGTGCTAAGAATGGAGATCCAAAAAGTTCATTTCCGTGTATTATGCTCTTCTATTTCAAGAAAGGTAAAAATGCTAGTCAGACAGCTTGTAAAATTTGTTCTGTATATGGTCAAATTACTGTTTCAAACGGCACAGTTCGAAACTGGTTTGAGAAGTTTAAGTGCGGAAATTTCATGCCTCGAACATGATACCATTTTGGATAACCGTATTCTGTAAAGGAAGATTTCTTAAAAGATGCTATCGCTAAAAATCCATGTTAGACAGTTCAGGAGCTATCACGCAGACTATATATCCCAAAAAGTACAGTGTATGATCATTTAATAGCTTCTTTTAAGAGGACCCCCCTTACAGATGATGCGTGTCATCCAGAGTGAACATCATCTTCGAGATTGAAATTTCTAAGCTTAAACTTCTCAAACCACCTTCGAACTATCTCACCTGAAACAGCACTTTGTCCATACATACCACAAATTTTACGAGCAGCCTGACTAGCATTTATACCCTTTTGAAAATAAATCTCTATTCTTATCACTGCATTGAAACAAAAATTATGCCATAACACAAGCGAGAATTATACAGTGCAAACACAAAAGACCAAATTTGCATATCTGGGTCCTTCAAGGACACCCCTTATCAGCAGTAGCAAAGTATAAGCAGACGAAACCGTGCTTAAACTTGAACAAGTAGGAAATTGTACGTTAAACGTCACATATGATGTGCGTTCGTTTTATAACTAGTTTCACAATGTAAAAAAAATATATTAAAAAGCTCCGTACTATTTCAGTTAAATGAATTATATCGTCTGCTATGAGCGAAATGAGCATGTCTCTTTTTATCTTATTGACCATGGAGATCTTGCTTTAAGAATGATTACCTCCATGTTTTAATATTTTTTATGACTCATAATGAACGAATCTCCTGTGTTTATTTACTGTAATGGATCGAGATATTCCGCTGTTAACTTAATTTCCACTGAAGTTATCTGAGAATCTAAACATTTTTTAATGTAACTTATCTCTCAATCACACAATTTTTTTGAACGATCTTTCTAAAAAATGTAACTTTTATGCAATTTTATTTTAAAAATAATTTTGAATAAAAATGGCTGCCTGGCATATAAAAAAAGAAGTGGTTTGCCCGTAATTGTTTTCCTCAGTCACATGACTTGTGCTTTTATTATATAGATTTACGTACGATAGTATTTAATTGAATAACTAAAACTTTTATTTATATAATTTTTGATTCGATTTTCATAAAATTTGAAATGACTCGACAAAATTCTGCAACGATAATATGTATTAAATTTCAACCCATTCTGTTGGGTAGTTTTTGCGCTGTTATATGCGGACAAACGGACGAACCAGTCGACGACTATAGGTGCTACGTATATATATAATTACCAACGCACCTAAAAATCACAGAACTTTCAAGATTACCCAATGTATCATGGTAACGTGGTATATTCTTTATTTAATTACTTATCAAATATTTATGGTATATTGTTTAATTTAATTCTTCGGCTGTTTCAAATTTCGAGTACACTTCTAAATATTTATTTTATACCTAGGTGTTACTCCAAAAAAGTCACTTTTTACAGTTTTTATGAAAGTTGAAACTAATTATTTCATCCCGAATTGATAATAAAATTCTCATTAGAATGATTACAGTGCTTTCATATTTATTGCTAATAGCTCATAAAAATGTTCTAGATAATTTTAAATGGGTTTCTTGAGGCATGAAAAAAAAAGATATATGACAATTGTTTAATAACATATTTTTGCTGGATTTCTGAATGGAAACGAGTATAATGAAAGTCTGTTCGTTATAAAGTTAGTATAATGATATCTAAAATGTTAATTTTATTAGTAACATGAAAAATATTAAAAAATCTCATTCAAAATAACAAATAAATATTAAATTAAAAAGAACCATTCGTATTGGTTAATTCTTTAATTATTTGTATTTTCTGCAAAAACACATTCATTTACAATTCATACTATAAAGATTACAACTAAATACAGTACAGATATTTGATTTCATTAAATTATTCGAATAATGTCATAAAATTACCTAAGTGCATGTTATACGTATTATTACATTAGAAACATTCTGACAAATATACAATAGAAACTACATATTGAAAGGAGAGAAACAGACTGCATATACTTCATATTCATAACGTGATATATCTATGTATAATCAACATATATACAAATGGCTTTTTAGCAAAATCTGATATTCACAAATGAACCATATTCTCTAATCATGGATCCCTAGTTATTTGATATTGGCTTTTAAACAGTTATGATTGACATTTTACAACTTAAATAAATACTGTATATAAAGATTTAAAGACTGTATAAAATTATACGTCATTTACATTACAATTTCTGAAGTAAAACAGACAAAGGGTCTTAAAAGATAAGTATAACAGATTTCGTTTTCCTTTTATATTATTATTATATAACGAAAAGTGAAGCAGTGGTTGTTTGGTAATTCATAACAAATATTTAGCTATAAAATTAATAGAGTAAAGCAAATAGAACATCTCCGCAAAAATAGAATATTTTCCAAATATGATAACAATACTTAACTATATTTAATAGCAATAATTAAACTGAAATATACTTGTAGTTTTCTTTTCACAAGTAAACAATTCTCACAATATGTTTCACAATATTGCAGATTTTGTAATGAAGATATATTAAGTGGTCAGGTATCATTTGAACTCACAAAATAAATGACAAGTGGGTAAGTGTGATCAAAGATCGCACAAAGGGTTTCGTTTAATATTCCTTACAAAACACTTCATCTTTTCCTTAAAAAATCCAAATAAATTTCATTTTCCAAAAAAAAAAAAAAAAAAACAATAAAATAAAAGTCGTTTTTTTTTGTTTTTTTAAAGTAAAAATTTACCGGTCCATATTTCTTATTTTTTCGAATATCTGAACCGGTCCGATAGCGGGCGAAGTCCGCTATTATACTCTGTCATAATAATATCTGTCATGTGGACGAAATGTGATATTAAAAAAAAAAATCAACTTCAAAATTAAAAAAGTTGTATAGAGACCTGCAAAACGTTAAAATATGCCAGTATTTCTGTAATCGGGTTTTTATCATGATTCAACGCGTTCCTCAAACTCATATGGCGTTATAATCAATTGTTGACGCCATATCTATTTGCTCTCTCTATTACTCATTCTGATACTCTCTTTGTATTATTCTCAAACATTTGAAAAGTCCGCTGAACTTCCAATATGACGTCAGATTAATTTTCTTTTTAATTCTCTAATGACGTCATATTAACCTGCTTTCTGTAATTACACATACTCATACTCTTTGTATTATTGAGAAATGTTTGAAAAATTTCGTTTTAATACCAATATGGCTTCATATTAATATTTTTATTCAATTGGTGAGACATTTATTTCATTTTCATTTTTCACGTGGAAATCTTTCAATAGAAAATTAATTATTGTAAAAACAATTTTATTGTGGAATTTTAATTGTTAGCAACTGTTATAACGAAAAATGCTTAAATTTAATAGGAAAATGATGTTAGATTTTTGGTTTTTTATCTTTATATATTAAAATAATATGATTTTTTCAAAATTTTGTGATTTTCAGCGTGACAATAGGTATTCAGCTGTAAGTACACAAAATTTCAAGTCTGTTAGTTGTACAATTTCTGAGAAATGGCTCTGTGACGGACAGACATAGCAATGGGACGAATAGGGTTTCGTGAGATGAACGAAACCCTAAAAAAGTGTCTACTATAAGAATTGCAGTCACCCCATAATTAATTGACTTTTAATTATAAAATTTAAAACGCATATTAAGAAAGGCTTATTTTATCAATTACAGATCTTAAAAAGTATACACGCATATAAAGTTCTTTAATTTATTTTAAAGTATAATACACTTTTTACGAAAAAAAAATTATTCTTTCATGCATTGTGCGCATGATTTTCCACATTTGAATTGCAACAACCAGCCAAAATTATTTTAATGAGTACAGATATTACGCCTTCTCACAATGACCAACAATAAAAAAATAAATAAAATGTGTATATCTTTTTTTTTTTTTTTTTTTTTTTTTTTAAAGAAACTCGAATTATTGAAGGTTTTTTTGAGAAAACTGACTTTAAAGATCAAATTACCCCTTGATTATGGAAAAAGAACTCCAACTGTTTTAGGCATAACTTCTCATCTAAAGTGAATTTTGGCATTTTTTAAAAAATATTTCTAAATAATCAAATTTAATTTTAAGCTCTAAAGAAAAAAATCGATTTTTGGACACTTTAAAGGGCATCTGACCCATTAACAAAACTGTGAAAAATATTGTGTACCATGATTTCCGAATAGTAGTATTTTCCTAATTTAATGACGTAATTCCGAAATTAAATTAGTCATATATTGATATTCGAAAATAGTGGTATCCAAAAATAAGCACGTCTACGTACTCTGAAATCTCTATAAATCATACTTTATGATTAGAAGTAAGAGAAAAGTATTACATTTTGTCAACGTGCCTTTTCTCTATATTATGAAAAAGTAACTAGCGATACTGCCTCAGGTGCATTTATTGTGATCTTATCATTTTTAGGCCTATTTTGAAAAAAAATTTCCATAAATAGAAGAAAACTAGTAGTCTTATATATAAGTGTTTGATAATCACGTACAAACAAACATTTTAAAAATCGAAGAATTATTTTAAGCGCTGTTTATTGTTGAAATCAGTCAGGATAGTTCAGCTAAACATGACTAACTTATCAAAAACTATGCCTAGAAACTTAGCCTTCACTTGCAGGTATGTACCTGATTAGATTGTGACGTGCAGGATCCAATTATTTTTTTAAATTTGACTAATTTATAAGTTTTGTTTCAAATTATTCATTCAAAAATTCTTTATTTGAACGGAAGTCTAAAATATACGTTTCTATCTACTGTTTCCAGATTTTAAAAAGCCCAAATAATAATATATTCAAACAATTTTCAATTGAAAAATATATTTACACGTGAATATTAAAAAATGATGAAAACTTTAAAATAATTTAATTATTACGTACGAAAAGCATTTAATGTTGAAAATTACGTCATATTTAAAGCAATTCATTTAAAACGTCATATTTTAAACGATATATTTAAAATTTTATATTTAAAACGATTTCCTTATAGAGTTTAAAAGAAAACTTTTCTGCCGGAAATTATAAAAGTCCGGGAGTCTGCGACATTTTTTATTTAACCATTTTATATAATCCGATTTACAAATGTGTAATTGATATTATTTAATCAATCACGAAAACAGCCATCAGCTGTCACTACAACGGTGGATCAACCTATAGATGGTGTTGGGTGGATGCGTCCTTCGTGACAGACCCCCCCCCCTCCCCTTGCAGTCAAAAGAAAATGAATGTAAACACGATTTCAGAAGCTCTGTACTTGTCGTGAGAATATCATTCAGTCTTACATAATCGGGTAATCTTTTTAAAACAGAGCAAATTAGTGTGTTTTTAGAGCCTTGGGGGAGTACAAGCGTTGTTCGTAACTGCGCAGACCTCTAAAAATATATGTTTCACTTATGGCGTAACAGTTTTAAACAAAAGAAGCATCATTTATACAATTTATGCAATATAAAAATATAAATGGATTTTATACAATCTAAATTTCGAATTCGTGTTATAAATCTCCAAGTATCTGGCAGATTGCTAATTAACAAGATATTTATTCTTGTTCAGTGAAGCTAACACGAATTTTCCTGAATTTTCATTTGATTAAATCCATCACTTGTTTCTGTAGTTTCCTTCTAAAATAGTTCAATCATCATATATCAAGTGAGCTTTATAAAGTGGAGGCTTTTTTTACTTCATTGCACAGGCGAAATTTTGTTTAAAATTTCAGTCGGAAGATATTACCAAGTTAAAATGGGAAGAGGTTTCAAAATTAGTTATGCGTAGGTAATTAAATGAAAGTATTTGGTTGATTTAACGGAATGAAAAATATTTTACCTGACAAAATATTTCTATGCCTTTTCTTTAGGAATTCAGCTAGGTTATGCATAACAATAAAAATACAAGTGATAAACATTTAACACAAAATCCATTGTACTTTACAGCGCAAGGATTTTTAATAGGCTATTGAAGAACATTGTTAAGACAATTTTCTATCTATAAATTTATATTGCACATCATCATAATTATACATGTAAGGTATACAGGGGTCGAAAAACTGTTTTTTTTATTGTAGCGAACTATAACTACAACTACTTTATCGAAAATGTTGTTAACTACAACTACGTGTTTTAAAAAGTAGCGACTACAAACTACTTTTCAAAAGTAGTCACTACTTCGCTACTTTTAGATTTTGTCAAAGGGTACACTATTAAATTGAAGACACAGATTAAATAATAAAGCGACAGCTCGTTATAGTGCGTCTGCCGAGATATAATTAAATTAATGTGACATAGCCGAGAGCATTAAAAAAGATAACATACAAGAAAATGTTTTGTGTTTGTCTCCAAAATGTTAGTTTATACACACATTAAAATTTCGTTGCAAAATTAGAGCGATATTATAATTAAAAAAATTACAGACAAACAACTTTAAACGGAGACAATAAATAAATCTGTAAATAAAGCAATTCCGAATAATAAGAAACCCGGCGTTAAAACGTGAAGACTTAATAATGAGTAAATAGACAAGTGTTGCCAGTAATAAAATCAATTCATTTGCTGGGTTAGAACTTGATTTTACCAGCAAGTGTCAATGGGAAAATCTATGACTTCATGTGAAATGTTGCAGCTGAGATTTTCCACTCAGATTCACAAATTGTTGAACAGAAAATATTTTGCATAAAAGAAGCAAGTTTCGGCTACGTGATTTGCAAAATGTTATTTCCCCCACTTGAAGTAGCGTTAAAAGTAGCGTCGGTTCTATCTACAAACGATTGATTTTTTGTATCGCGCTTCTCGCTACACTACATTATTCAAAATGTAGCATGCTACACTACAAACTACTGCAAAAAGTAGTGGCTGCTGTAGTTTCACTACTTGTAGCACGCTACTTCCAATCCCTGTGTAAGGTGTTATACTGAACGTTGCGAATAGCTGGTCTTTCGTTAATTGTTCATATGCAAAGTTAGTAAAAACTTTAAGACATTCTTATTTATATAATCTATGTAATTGCAACATAAATATTTTTATAATATTTTTTTTTTTTTTTTTAGAAAAACGCATTTGAATAGATTACTTTTATTCACGATTTTTTTTTAAATTGTTGTTCATGTTGCATATCAGTTTTTTCTGTATTCCAATAAATACAAAAATTTCAAATTCTGTTAACGAATAATTTTGATATTTTGATAAAAATTCAATGTTTAAAAGCATATTCAGGATATCCGTATGAAATAAAAATTCAAAGCTAAAAGTAAACTAATTTATGATATAAATCGAAAATATTGATGAATCCATTATTCACCTTAGCTAGAACATGCTACATGAATAAATTCAGAATTAATTTAGTCAAAGTTACAAAAAGGTAATGAACACCTTTCAGTATTTTTTACTGAATTAATTCTGAATTTATACATGTAACTAAGAAGATGTAATTTTGAAACATTTTTATAAATACAGAATTTTACAATATAGTATATAGAACACGTTTTGATGCATGCAATAAAATATTCGAAATGAGATAGTACAAAGAATTCATTATATAAACAATTACATTATTTATTCCTCTGTGTTATAAATAGTGTGCTTGTTTATTAATTTCTCTTTCTTAAAGTACTTTTAAAGTATTTCTAAAACTTTTTAATTTTTTGTGATGCATAATATATATAGTTTCTTACTTTATATGTATATATATATACACTGCCGGTCAAAAGTTTGAGACCATACTAAGGAAAAGGAGAAAATAAAATAAAACTCAAAAACTTTTTGGTATTTTCAGAAAAAAATTCAATCTTCACAAAATAAAGAACCTGATAAATAAAAGTAAACTAAATATAGACATATTATCGATTATTGCGTTTAATGTACACTTTGATGTAAAAACAGCTTAAACTGATTTTTCATCAAATAAACCCCCCTTTGCATTTTATAACCCTTTTCACCAGTCGCAGCATACGAGCAATCAATTTATCTTATGTCTTCTGGTATATTGCTCCAGCTTTCATTTAAAGTATCCCACTTGTCTTCATGTGATGAGAGACACCGATCACGAACGTTTCTATAGTATTATTACCCTAAAAGATCGATCGGATTGACATCGGGGCTCTGAGGAGGCCACACTATGTTTTTTAATACATCTTCTGCATCTTTTTGTTTTAAATAGCCTCTGCATAATTTCGAACTATTTTTAGGGTTGTTAACTTGTTGGAAAATGAACCTATTGCCATTGAATCTTATCCCGATGGAATGGCATTTGTTTCGACAATCGTTTTGTGCTGTTCTTTTTTCATAATTCCTTGGATCCGTACCAAATCTCCAGTTCCACACACACAGAGAAATAACCCCAGACCAGAACAGACCAACCGCCGTGCTTTACAGATGTCACCACACAATCTGGCAGCACCTTTACTCCGGCACAACGTCGAACAAAAATTCTCCTTTTTGTTCCAGTTGAATTTTGATTCTACACTTCAAAGAAAATTTTAAAAATCTTCTTCTGTCCAATATCGGTGGGTAAGGGCCCACTGCATTCCTTTATTCTTGTTCTGCGGCATTAATAGCACTTTTCGGATGGCAACGCGTCCAAACAAATTAGCGTCTTTCAATCTTTTTACAGTAGTAAGTGACACTGATTTGGATCGAGATTTGTTTACTTCAGCGCGAATTGCTGGCGCTGTTAGGCGCCTACTTCGTATTCTGGTAGCAGAAATGAAAGCTAGATTCTGGTAGCAACCACTTCTAGCTGCACGGTAGAAGTGGTTGCTCTCAGCTTTCCTGAGCGTGGACGATCCTGAGTACTGCCGGTTTCCTGGTATCGAACGATTGTGCTATGATCCCATCTCTTTGATAATTTTAACTGAGCGGTAATCATACGTTCAGATTTATCTTCATTATGTAGAGCAATGAAGGTAGACCGTGTTTCAATGTTGATTTCCTATTTTTTCCAACATTTTTAGGATGTCTTGACAGAAGTAAACACAAAATCAGACTAAACATGAAAATGCGTGACGAACGTCGACAAAATAGTGTATCTTAATATGAAACACCTAAAAAATAAAACAACAGTTAAATAAGTGATTAGTAAAAGTTAAGCAATAGTTAAATAATTGAACACCTGGGAATCATAAAAAATAACAATGCACTCTAAACACAAACGTCTGAAATGCAGTTAAAAAAGTATCTTAAATGGATGGTCACATTTTCAGTGAAAAAAAAGTGTCTTACTTTTTAAGACGCCTTTTTGCATCTGAAGTTAAGACATTGGGGGCGTCTTAAAACGCCACCATTTTTAAAACACTTGAAATGTCTGAAAAAGCCGCTGTTTCGTCAAATTGTTTGTTCGAAAAAAAAAAGATTGATGGCACCATCCATTGACAATTTTAGAAGCATCTCGAATTGGCAGGAGGAGGCGAATTTTACATCGCATTTCTCAAGCCTTGAATGGGATTCGAACGCGCAACCTTTGGCTTGAAAGGCGAACGTGCTGCCCGCTTTGCCAGTGAGACCTTGTGTGATTTTGATTTTAAATATGTATCTACCGGATGTTGATGTGTGATTATATTTTTAGAAAGCAGATTGTATTTTTATCGGTGCTGTTATAATATCAGCATGTTTTAATTTTTAAAGCTAGATTATTATTATGGTTTTTCTATGGTTAATAAATAATTAGAATATGGCTTGATTAATATAATTTATTAAAGAAATTGCCTTTGTTCAATGAATGATTAGAATATGCTCTAGTTAATTTGTTGATCAGAAATAATAAATTTTGAATTGCATATTGGAGGTGAGATTTTAACACGTTACTGTTTATAGAGGGGGAAAGGGATCAATTTTAAAGGGACATATTTTAAATTTGATTTTTATATGAATATATTTCTTAAATTAAAAAAAAGCTCCTAAAATTTTGATTTTTTTTTTTAACTTTTGGGAAAATGGTTGTTGCTTTCGGTTGAAAATGGACCAAATGATGTTCGCATTTTACTATTTTAACCGAAATTCTGTAACTTTAGAAGAATTTTTTAAGCGTTTTTAACGAAATTCTATCGCTTTAGCAAAATTTATCTTTGCATAGGCAATAGAAATGCATAAAATCGTTACAAAAATGTTAAAGTTACAAAAAGGATATATGCAAAATATCAGATATGAAAAATAAAGTAGAAATTTAGTAATTTCGTGTTATAGCGGCCCCCAAGGATGAAATATTTTTGTTTCTGTTTTCATTAATATATTGTAAATTTGGTACTTTTGTAACAACAAAAATAATCTGGCCGTGAATAGGGAAACATTTTCGTCAAATATTTGAGATTTTCCATTTCATTAGAAATCACTTAATTTAGAGACGAAATAATTGTCAAAAATGTTGAAATATAGCTCAAGAATTGCAGAATAGTCAATAGTGAGGGTGTTATTTTTGACAGTGAGGAAAAAGGTTTGTCAGATATTTGAGGATTCACGTTTCGTCAAAAACCAGGTGACTCTGTGACGAAATGGTTGTCAAAAATAACGAAATAGGGCTTAAGGATTGCCGAATAGTCAAAATTGAGTGTTTTATTTCTGAGAGTGTACAATGCAAAAAAAAGTGTTGGTTTTACAGTATAATACTGGCACCCCAGCTGCCAGTATTATAACGTAAAATTAACAGTAATAAACAGTAAAATAAGCAGTAATACGCTGATGAATTGAAAAATATCGAAAATAAATCACTGGCCGAAACTCAACTTAGCGGTAATAAGACTTGAAAATTTAGTGAATTATAATAGTATAATAAATAAATATTTAAACTACGCCGAAAGGCAACCGAAAACTGTTAGCGAGCGCAAAATTTTCATGATTTAGAAAATATATTTGAATACCAACGCATAAAATGGAATTTTGAAAAATGAATAATAATATCGAAATATAGAACAAGAATCTTATAAAAAAAATATCTGCATGCATAAAATTTACCTTCTATACATAGACACATATCATACGTAAATAATAAAAAAGTATTGTGATAAAATACACGTAATAGTCAAAGTAGACTACAATACAATCACATAACCCAAGCAAAATCATCATTTTTTAATGATTTAAGATAAAATACTTATTCTAGGCAAGTGACTTGAAAGCTATTATACAAATATAAACGTAATAAAAACTAAATTCGTATCTGACAAATATATAATAAATATTATGTGACGTTATTAAAACAAAGATATAAGAAACCCTAAAGATAAAACTTACTTTTATTCTTTAAAATATTTTCTTTTATAATCCAAGGAGCTCTTGTATTTATTATATTTGTAAATGCATTACGTCGTCATGAAATGCCGGCATCCCTATCTCTGATACTCATCACTACACCTGCATGCCGTGACCTCCCTCCCTTCTCATTTCAGATGTGATCAACAAAAGCAATGTCTTAATTTAAAACATTTTACCATATTAAGACACTGGCCACAGAAACCCTATTGGTTCATTTCTACCACCAGTCGATTAAGACACACAAGTGTCTTAAATTAAGGTATCTATTATGTCTATACTCTATATTAAGACATTTACGTGTCTTAAATGCATTTTCAGTGGTTTTTTTGTCTTACTTTAAGACTCCTTTACTTGCAGTGTGAATCTATCTAAATTGCTCAAACTCGGCATTCGTTAATGTTTGGAAACAATGCGTTTATTGTTACCTTTCTTGATAATTCAACAAAAGAATTTGATTTTTGGATAGCCCGTAAGGACTTTAGAAGATGTACAGGTGAAATTTGCAATTTATTTTCAAATATTTTTTGAGTATTCCTAGATAATGAAAGATTTTTTGAAGTAGTCTCAAACATTTGGCCGAAAGTGTATATATCGTAATTTATCGATTTTATGAAAGGAATTTATGAATCTTGTTTTAAACACTTAAATGTGTGGTTTGTATAACGCTGACGGCAATATAATTTTAGTATGTTGTTATAGTCATCTACAGCACGATTGTTCTTCAAGATGGTGTGCATAACACTGGTCTAACACTGGCATAACATTTTACAGCGCCACACAAAATAATTAGATTACTGTACCAGTCTATGGGCAGTAATTATATTAAATCCTAATCTAACGATTTCATGAAAGGTTTTGAAACGACGTAATACGGTGTTTGTTGGGCGCTGACAATAATGCAATTTTAGTATGCTGTTTTTGTCACTACCAAGATGATTTTCCTTGAAGATGGTGTGTAATACACTAGTAGATATTTCACAGAGCCACACAAAAGAATTTCACTATCGTTTATGGGCAGTAATTATATAAAATCCTAAAGTGAGTATTTTATGTAACGAATTTATAAAACGTCTTTGTAGACTGTAGAATATAGTACTTTATATATTTTTAAATTATACTACCGCCAACGCTTAACAAACCCTTTATTTAATAGAGTTTTAACATAATTAAATAAGGGGTTTGTTCAGTGTTGACGGTAGTATAATTTTAGTATGTTTTATAGTTACTTACAGTATGATTTTTCTTCAGGACGGTGCGTATAACACTGGTAGATATTTTACAGGGTGCACAAATATATTCGATTACACTACCGTCTATAAGTAGTAATTGTATACAATGTTTCATGTTGTTATGTCATTGTATTATTTGAAACAGTATAAAAATTGTATATGTTAATGATATTTTGTAAATGTTATGTTTCATTACGGGATGTTCTCCATTGGAAATATGGATCGTAAAATTTACAGTTCATTTCATAGAGACACAAAAGAAATCAGATGAATTACACTTTTATTCTATGATAATTATTTAACTTCAGGTGCTTCATATATCTCTATATATAGGGTGTCCCAAAAGTCCTTGACACATTTTAAAATTCAATAAAAGATCAAGCAATTGGCGTACGAGAGTGCGGTTTCGATGAAAATGTTTCTTATGATTAAAAATTCTGTTTGAGCAAATAAAAAAATAGTTCAAAAATGTCTCACAGATGGCGCTGTTTCTAGAAAGTTATAGAATAGGTAGAATGCCTTTATACATAACAATGGCGAAAGACGCACAGTGCGTATGTACAGTTTTTGTCCAAACTATGGCAACTCACATTCCAGAAGTTAACAATACTCGTCTATCCATCCTCACTCATCTAATCGAACTCAAGAGGGCTAGTATTGTTGAGTTATTGTTAAGTAATCTTATTTGTCTAATTTTTCAGATGCAATTTAAACTCAATTTTCAAGAACGAATTTCGCTCAATTTTTCAGAACAGGCTTCCGTGATTTCCAAATTCTTGTGTTGATAAAAAAATTCACGTGATAAGATTTTTCTTTTTTTCTTTTTTTTTCTTTTTTTCTTTTTTTTTTCTTTTTTTCTTTTTTTCTTTTTTTCTTTTTTTTTCTTTTTTTTTACGTTGGTAGCGCCTCTGGAGAAAAATTTCAAAACTTTTATTTTTTTTCTCATATGACAAACATACTCGAAGTTTAAATTAGATAGTACAGATTAAACTCAATTTTTTTACGCTGATAACGCCCTCTAGCAAGAAAGACATTACCTGACACCAAATTTAAATAAAATGTATTTTTTATACTTCAGAGTATGACAGACGTACTTAAAATAAAAATGTGTAGTTCAGAATGAACACCATTGGGGGGGAGTGCCCTCAGTGGGGGTCTTTCCATAAGATCCTAAACCATATTTACGGCAAGATTCGAAGAAAACCACGGAAAACTCCGAACTGTTATGCCGACGAGCGCGACAGGGGTTTAAACCCAGCACCTTCTATCTACCAGCTTTGAGAGCAGAACCACTCAGCCACTGGTGACGAGAAATAGCATAATTAATTTAGATAAAATTGGTGTTTTGTGTATTATTGTAGGAAGCCGTATTCAAGTTAAAAATAGGTTAGACAAATTCCAAATAAGTTTAACTTTGTCTATAGCGTCTTCTAGTGGGAAATATTGCAACTTTTTTTTTTTACGTTTTTAACAAAACATTAGAATAAGCTTCGAACACGATAAAATTTATGTTTTGATAAAATGTTCCAATTGATAAGTGTTTTACGCTGATTGCGCCCCCTAGCCTGAAATACATTAACTAAATTTAAATATTTTTTTTTTATATATTTCACTTTATGACAGTTGTACTAATGTTAAGAATAGGTTAGACAGATTCAACACAATTTTATTTATGTTTATAGCACACATATCAGAATAACTAAATTTAGCAAAATTTGAGTTTAAATAATTAGAATAAGCTTTTTCCACTGTAAAACGTATGTTTTTTATAAAAGTTTTGCGTTTTTCTTTCTACTGGTTGTGCCGTTGATGGGAAATTCATTGCTAACACTTTACAATGGATTTTTATATGTTTTATCAAGTGGCAACCATACTCTAAGTTGAAATAAGGTAGACCAGATTAAACTCTATTTTTTTCCCGCTGATAACGTTTTATTGCGAGAAAAATATTAACAATATTTGATTAAAAGATTTTTTAATCTTTAATCATATTGCGGAGCCGTACTGGGGTTAAAACTATATAGTATAAATTCAACAAAATTTTTCTTTTGCGTTTATAGTGCCCCTTAGTGGGAATATTTTTTTTTATGTTTTGCTGTATGAAGCCGTACTTAAGTTAAAAAAAGATGGGGTAGATTCACCAAAATTTTATTTTTGTTTAAAGCAGGGCGGAAAACAGGGAAACTAAATTATTATTTTTATTTATTTATTTATTTTTCTTTTTTTTTTTATAATTCTCCAACAAAATCTTATTTTGCATTTTAGCACACACTGGGAGGAAATAAGGCAACCAAATTTATATATTGTTGTTGTTGTTGTTTCAATGTATGACAGCTATATTGAAATAAAAAAATAAGTTGAACAGATTCAGCACAACTTTTGTTTGTGTTTAAATCGTTCCATGGCAGGAAAATCGGTATCTAAATTAACTTAGTTTAGTTTAGTTTATAAATCTTCAGAATAAGCTTCTGCCACAGTCAAATTTATGGTTTTGTATTTTTTTTCACATGATAAGACTTTTTACGCTTTAGCTTGTCCTGGTGAAAAATTGCACATAATTAAAATTTTAAAACTGATTATTTGATGTTTTCTGATATGGAAATAGTACTTGAAGTTATAATTAGATGGGACATATTAAACTCAAATTTCTTTTAAGCTGATAATGCCCCCTAAGGATAAATAGATTACCTAACACCAAATAGATTTTTTTTAAATGTTTTACTGCATGATAACCGTACTCAACTTAAAAGAAAAGGTAGTACCGAATCTCCAAAGTTTCCTTGTGGGTTTACAACGCCCTTTGCTAGAAAAAGCCAATATGCCAGCAATATATTATTTAAATTTAAATAAAATTGATTTTCTTATGTTTCACTGTATGACAGATTTAATGAAGTTAGAAATAGATTGAACAGATTTAACAGAATTTAACATTTGTTTATATCGCTCATCTGCAGGAATAGGGTAAGTGTTTTATTTTTCATTTGTGTTTTATTCATAAATCACTAGAAAAAGCTCTTACCATAATCAAATTTATGCTTTTATAAATACATATATATGTTTTTTTTTAACACTGGTAACTTTTAATTATTTAAAAAGTTTAGTTGTTCAAATTGTTTTAAAGATGCACTCTAGAAAGTATCTTCAAAACACAACTATTCTACCAAATGTACCTGTTATTTCAGATGCGCTAAAAATGAAATAAATTTAAATTGTTAAAGTTGTAGTTTGAATTATAGTGTATAGCATTCACTAATGAAGTCTGTTTCTTAGAATTACGCATATGCACTGATTTAATTAACTGAAGAATAGTTGAATAAACTAGGCAAATAGTTCTACCTCATACTGCACATTTCAAATGCATTATAATTCATGAGTGATAAATTTTCTAACAAATGTTTAATTTTCTAAATATGCGACAGGTTTTAATAATGCGACAGGTTAGATTTTGACGGTTTGTCGAGAGACTGAAAATGAAAGACATAAAAGTAAAATTCATGCAAATAGAATATACTTCTGTATTTTTTATATTTTCAGTACTTTTATACGTTATGCTAACAAGAAAAGGATAATCTGATTTTAAGATACATATTTTCTAAATTATGATAAATAAGTTTTAAGTCTTATTTGATATTAATCAGGTTATAGGACAGCTATTGTGAACTATTATATATATTTAAAATAAAATAATAAATTATACTATCGTACAAATAAAAAAAACATAAAAACAATAATAAATATTGTAAAATGCTATTGGACAGAATAGCGAAAAATACTGTACAAACACTCCCGATTGTCCGACATTCACGGGACATGTCGGATAATCTGGAGGACGTTATCAAATGAATTTTCTAAGCGTAACAATGTCAAACAATAATACAAATTCCTATAAATGAAAGTTAAATAAGTAAATGAAGAAAATATTTATTATAAAATAACAAAAATAACTGTTTTAATTTTTTAAATATTGCAAATAAAAATAAGGCATATTAAAAAATTGGATTCTATAAATATTGACCCTTTTTTGTGATAAGGAAAATTATGATGACAATTTCACGAATAAACTCACTGATATATTTTTGTCTTCTCTTTAATTGTGATTTGCTTAAAGCATGATTTCGGATTCTGATAAAAAAGGATTTTTGTTACATCTGCTTTTACGTAATTTTGAAACCATTTATGTAACGAAGAGGAATAATAATATATAAGGGTGTTTGATGGTGAGAATTCTTACAGATTTTCGTAAGTGTTCAATCCATTTTAAATGCTTTTGTGGCAAAATATTACATTACATAATACAATTTACAATACAGTGATCTAACGTAATAATACTTTAATTATTTATCAGCATTTTAACGATGCTTAGCGCTTTGTACAATTGATTATAATTAGAAACTAATACATTTTCATACACAATTTAAAAATACATCCTCCTCATCTAGGAAACATGTTAGGAGTTTCGGTTAACTGAATGTGATATTTATGATGCAACTAAAGACTAGTTTATACACTTTTTTTTCTGTAGCTGTTTCGTTTTATAATATGAAGATTTTAAAGTTTTACATCTTACTAAATCGTATTTCACGCAAGTATAAATAAAATTTCTTGTTTTACATAAATTATATAGATAAGTATATATTCATCTTCGTAAATGCATTATGGTTTTATTTTAACTTTTAGCTATAAAAAATGGTATAACCATGTAAATAGATTAGAACCACTGCATGAATTATTTTCAAGTTTTAAGTACCTAAGATAATAGACAAACTTATGAATTATTTCCTTTATTACAAAATTGCGTTTATGATCATTAAGTTAAACGTTTAAAAATGCTGTTAATGATGATCTTCAACTTTTAATAAACAAGAAGTAAAAATTAAAACAGTATTTCAAGAAATCCTTCGTTTTCACTTTTTATTTTAAATGTGTAATTTATATATAAGTTTAATTAGATTGATTTCTTTCTCAGAAATGCATTTTTTTGCAAAAGTACAGAGGTTATATTTTTTTTCCATTTAAGTTTTCTTCCCGCTTTCTGAATGTCGTTCAATCATCATAAATCAAGAAATCTTTTTTTAAGTGCTTTTGCTCTTTCACTGTTACAGTGTCATTTTCTGTTATTGGAGGGATAGAATCTCGGTTCAAATACGTAGTTCACTACATTATCAATTTATATGTCAAAGTATCACATTTATTTTCCATGCGACGATTTCGTAAAAAGTTGAAAGTGGATTTATCAAAGTCATTCGTTTGAAATTAAAAAATATATATATTATTTCTCTCTTGTTTAATTTTATATCAGTTACACACATGCGCATATTTTTAGAAATAGTGTGTGTTTCTACAAATTCTCCCAGCTATATAAAATACAGGATGATTAAATATATTTGCTTTGAATACAAATGAAAATAATTTCGCTTTAAAGAAGATTATAAAACAAGAACGAAAAATAAAGCATCAGACATGGATTATTAAACACTTTCAAAATCTAACAGAATATTATTAGGAAATTTTATTTTTTGGTACAGTGAAATAATATATCTAAATAAGCAATTAAAAAATATATAACTCAGAAAAAAAATCTATTTTCATGTGTGTAATGTGCGCGAATTCTATCGTGCAGTAATGTGTATAAATTCTGTCATACAATTCTGTATATGATCGAAAGAAATTATACACACCACGTAAATTTGAAAATGCATACCACAACGGAAAATACCCATCCAGCAATTATGGATCATAGTCAGTCTTTTAACTAAATTTTGTCGGGCATTTCTATAAATGAACAGCAATGGAAACGCACTATATAACCTACACCAGTAATAATTAATACAATGAATAATCATGCACCTGAGTGATATATTTAAATTTATTTAAGTTTTAAACATCGTAATATCATTAAAATGTACTGCAAAGGATTTTTCCCATAAATCAAAATGCAATGGAAAATCTATAGTGCGTCCCTGTAAATAAGCTATAAAATCTTCTTATTCTATACTCCTGAGAAAGCATATTGTAGCCACCTCAGTGATTCACATCAATCGCATTATGTTTGAAATATTACAACATGAAAAAAAATGCATTTCAATCTGTTTTTTCCCAATAGACCACAGTTTAACAGTCTTTTATGTATCCCTGTAAACGAAATATAAATGCTATACCTTTCATTTCAATACCAAAGATTCTATAGAAATTCCCAATAACGCATAAAAATTACATGGAAATTGGAAGATATTTAAGAGAGTTGGAGTACAGACAGGCAGACAGACGGCCAAACGGATAGACAAATTAATTTTATTAAACACATTTCAGCTATGTTGGAAAATGTTAAAAATAGTTGAATGCAATACAGAAGGAAGTTCAAAGTTTTGTTTCCATACATTGCATCTCCACTATTTTATTTTTCTTGGTCACGTGAAGTCACCAAAAATTTATATTTTCTGTGCGACCTTAAAACCAAACGTATATGGTCCTTTTAAGGTAAAATTTTTTCGATAAGAGAACTATTAAAGCCAACAATTATTTTGACTTTATGTACAGTCGAGCCGAAAAAAGAAAGAGAGAGAGAGAGAGAGAACACCCTACGTATTTTAATATAAAAATTATCACAAAAAGAAAACGAAAATTCTCATTCGAGTGGAAATTAAGTCTTGTTTCAATTTATGTTTAAAAAAAAGGCTTATGAGGCCGTTATAATTTTTTTTAATATTAATTAAAATATAAATTATAATTTGAAATAAATATTCAAAAACAATATACGTTATAAACTATAAAACTTTTAACAGAAACTTATTTCTAGAAGCTTTAAATATGTAAAAAATAAATTTCATCCCACCAAATAGTTTTTGAATTATGCTTAAAAAGCTACAAGCATTTCAGTTTTTTTATAGAACTATTAAAAATACATTTAACGTTAAGAGTTCAAACTTTTAAATCTGTATAATTCCTAAGCAACTTCACCGACTTTTTTAATGTTTGAAATCCTCGGTTAAATGTTTCTTAAATATCCAAAGATGATATCAAAATTTCATGTTCATAATGAAAATTTTAGAGTTTGATACGATGTCTGTATAAAGACGCCCCTCAAACCTTTTTTAAGTATAAATTTGAAAGAAGACATAATTCCGAATTAAATGGTCATTTTGTTTTTTACCTACGGTTATTTGGTATTTAAAATATATGAGTACCCTAATTTCCTTTTTTTTTTTAAATTTTTGACTATCTGTGCATTGTTAATACTCTAATGTACATAGTCCATTCCATAACTTGGTACTGATGTGTGGAGACACTTACAAGAAACATTTCAAAAACTGGCGTAAAATATAAAAATACACAAACAAAATTTTGAGCTTCGTTTATGTAGCCAACAGAAACAAAGCTCAAAACAAACCAGCATAAATTTAATCAACTTTAAGCATACTTTAAACAAAACTTTTCTATATTGTATAATTTTCTCCCTATCACTTTGTACAAGAAAATTGTCATTTGGACAAACAATTACGTGAGCTTGCAAGAATAAAAGACTTTTTTTGTAAAATTCACACATTTTAAACTGCTTTTTATTTAGAAATGCTAAATAAACTTCTATCAGCGTGTAATTTATAAAGTGCTTCATAGGTTTGACTTAAAAATAATTTTGAAACAGCTTTATAAAGAAATTATCTTTTGTATGAATGTAAAATATAGAATTAAAAAATATTTGCAAGAAATCCGACATTAAAAACAACTGATGTTTTTATTTTTCCAATTTTTTTGTCAAATACTTTGTTGCATATGTTTCGTCAAAAAGTAAGACAGGAGCAAATGATGATTTTCAATTGTTAAAACTAGGATTAAAAAAATATATATATCCCTTTAAAAAATATTAAAGCAAAGAGAAGAGGTTTAATATTTATGCTAACAAAATTTGTAAATGGCAAGTGTAAAAGTTGTACAAGCTTTGTCAGTGTAAAAAGGAAATAGTTTTTGCAGAAAAAATAATTAAAGAAGTTCTAATAAAAAACTATCTTGTAGATTACATTGTAAAAATAAACAAATGTTTCGTAATCTGCGAAAGTAATATTACACAGTACTAAAATATATAATAACATCTTTCGAGTTAGCCACGTTTCCCGAAAACGTTCTTTTTCTTCAGAAACATCAGAAACTAATATAATCATTTATAAAAACGATATTTCTTTTTCTCCCACTGATCTTCGGAAACGTTTCCGTTTTTATAGTATATTAAACAGTTTTCTCCAACAATAATATCAGTTTTTAAGATGCTATCATTTCTTAATTAAATATTTTCGGCATTAGAACGAAAATTTTAATTGAAAGAGTAACTAAATAATATTAATTTTAATGTTAATGGTAATGCTTTTAATTTTTCATGTTTGTCTGTAATACATATTTTTTGAACATCAAAATGTTTACTTGAGAAGGGATAGCATCCGAAAACCTATATCCCAGGTTCACAAAAGTATTTCATACACTATAAAAAGTACTCGGAAATGCTTCTGAAAATCTGCTCCAACAAAATAAATTGCTTTTATAAGTGCTTGTGTAAATCTCGAATATATGTTAGTTTCTGATGTTTCTAAAGATAAAAGAACGCTTTTTGGAATCATGGGTAATTCGGAAGAGGCTTAGAGACTATAATATACCCTCTTCCGAGGCTATACCCTCGAAAGAGGGTATATTTTTGTTTCTGGTTCATTATATTTATCTACATTAAGAAATATTTGTCATTTTTATAGTGTATATTTAATGTCAAGCATATATCTGAAATAAAAATCAGATGTCGAGGTTCTATTAAATGCAATTCGATAAACTCCATCCAACCTGAAATAATGCTACCATTTTTTCTTTCCAAAATATAATCCGGAAAAATAAAATTAAGATTATTCGTCTGTTGTTGGCGTGGAAAACTTCTGCCTAAAATATTTGGGACTGCTTTTTGAGTACCAGTGGTAGTTTTTATTCGTCGTATATTCTTTTCGTATTGTCCATTACTGTTCACAAGCCTGGAAGATTACAAACTGCGTTTCTTTATCATTAGAAACCTTTCATTGCAAACTTAAAAAAAAACGTTTATATATTGTGTAATTTTTTTTACTGTCGTTCTTTAATAAAGGTTTTTGTCATTTGGACAAACATTTGGAGTCACAAACTATTATTAGCAAGTGGTTTATAAAATGTTTGATAGTTTTAACTTAAAAAATAATTCTGAAACGGCTTTATAAAGAAATTATCTTTTGTATATCATCTGTACTACTAATTGCATAGTATGTGAAATATCGAGTTGATATATATGTAACAAATCAGATATTAAAAAATAACTGATGATTTTATATATTTTTTTTGTCTAACGTTTTCATAGACAAGTGTCGTCAAAACCTAAGATTTGTGATATATTACAATCTTTTTAATTGCTAAAAGTTGTAAAAACAAGATTATAAAGAGTAAAACAGGTTTTATTAGACTGTTGAGATATATTTTTGCTGAATCTAAGCCAATATTAAAACAAACAGAAATATTCTGTAATTGCACGGTCTATGAAGTTATTTGAAACGATTAAATGATGCTGCATCGTTACAGATTGTAGTTTTACGTGTTGCGTAAAAATTCAATATGTAATGATGCAGCATAATTTACCAAAATTGTGGCTCGAGTAACTCCATGGCTACAAATATGGAAATAAACATCCAAGTAAAAGATAAAAATAAGTGCGTATTTTTTTTTTTAAAGTACGTAAAAAAATAAATGATTGCGTTTGAAATAACTTCATAGACCGTGCATTAATATAATATTTTTGTTTGTTTTGATAATGGCTCAGATTGATCTGAAACATATGTCAGCACTCTAATAAAACCTATTTTAATGTTTATAAACCTTTTTATTTTACACCTTTTAGCAATTAAAAAGAAGTATGTAATTACAAGGTGTTATGATTTGTTACATTACAATCTGTTAATTGTATAATGCACTTTTTAGAATGCATAAGACTAAATAAGATGTGATGAGTTGTGTGATGATTCAGACATTTTCTTCGAACTAGATGCATTTATTAATTGTAAACAAGTATGTTTAATTTAAAATCTTCTTTAACAAAATGGACAATATGAATTATGAAAAAATTATAATTTTCACGAATGGACAGTTCTCTGTTATCCTACAAAACTGAAATTTCAGTTAGCTTGAAAATCTCAAGTACACATTTGAAATAATCCAACATTTCCAAAATGTAAATGTCGATATACAGAAAACTATCAACTTAAATTTAGAAAAAAGTAAAATAAATTATGGCGCAATGTCTATTAAGTATAAGTAGGTGTTACAGTGGTGGACATAATTTTAACCGTTTGAGTGCTGAAAATTCGGCCTATAATCCGCGGAACAAACAATTGTGTTTCAACCCAGAAATTTTATCTTATAAAATGTAACTCACTAGATCACTGTAAATACTTCAACTGTTGAAGAAATATTAAATGATTTCAATTATTGAATAAAATTTCTGGGTGGAAAGAAAATTTGTTTGATCCACAGATACATTGCGGCGCAGTCGCGCTTCATAGCACTCAAACGGATAAGACACCTACCTAATTTGACATACAGGGAAATAAAAGATTCAGAGCTTAAAAATGCTTTATCAAATACGACAAAAACATAAATTTATTCTGTTATCACACATAATTGTTTTACAGAAATGATAAAGCAGACAATAACCGACTTCACGCATTTACAAACATGCCACGAGGTACAGAATTAAAAGAAAGTGAAATGCGTGAAATTTGGAGATTAAATGGAACTAGTGATTCAGTTAATAATATTTCAAAAGTTATTAAACGGTCTAGATGTGCAATTTCAAATGTTTTGAAAAGAGGAAGTAATGGATCGGTGATTAAAAGATCTGGACGCACTCCTTGCTTGTCCTCGAGAAACAGACGCCATGTGCTTTCGCTCTCTACACAGAGTAAGATGACCACTACAGGCATTAAAAGTGCTTTGAAACTGAATTGTTCAAGGAAAACCATTCGCAGGTGTTGTATAATGCTTCTTATGTGAAATTTTAAAAATTGAAGAAAAAAACACCGCTTCTTAGGCGGCTCAAAATGGACTGTTTAAACTTCGCTAAACAAACTATGGCCTGGACCTCCAAATCGTGCTCTGTGTTATTTTCTGATGAAAAGGAGTTTAACCTGGATGGTCCTGACGGGTTTCGCTATTATTGGCATGATTTACGGAAGTTTCCTGATGTACAAATGAGCCGCCAAATGGTTGGAGGCTCAGTAATGGTTTGGGATGGTTTTTCGGCTCAAGGGAAAACCGATATCGTTTTTGTGAATTCAAGATGAATTCCAAAAAGTAAAAGAATCTTCTTAAAGATCAACTAGCCATATACGGTAAACTTCTTTGTGGCGAAAACTGCACTTTCCAGCACGATAACGCGTCGATTCACACATCACACGTAACAAAAAAGTGGCTTTCAGAGCAAAGTATCGCCGTTCTTCCGTGGCCTTCTCGCTCACCAGATTTAAATCCCATCGAAAACGCGGAGGGGATCTTAGCTCGTGAGGTTTACCGAAATGGGAGGCAGTTTACATGTGTCGAAGATATAAAGAATTCTATAAAATGTGCTGGGGCATTCTGTACCTCGTGGCATGTTTGTAAATGCGTGAAGTCGGTTATCGTCTGCTTTAGTTAACTGCTGACGTCATTACAGCGTGCAGAAAATTTGCATATTTGGAATAGAAGCAGGTGTTTTAATTAAAACTAGATGGAAGCCGTCAAAACTGGACGGAAAAAATACACAACATCAGTCAAATAAGCTTCTTTATTATTTAAGAAGGGGTGCGTATGAGACAGTCTTTCAAAAATGGTATTTTAAATGATTTTTCCCCAGTCAAATACAGTACTATTTCCGATGCAAACTCCAAGCAAACAATCCGTAAACAACTGTGAAATGCAAATAAGTTTGACATTACCGCCATATTCCCCACGGCAAGAAAAAAATTCATGGATCTATGAAGTATATACAAATAGTATATTCCTACGTTCATATCATATTCAGTAAATAAAAAAACATTGCAAATAAAGCTCACATTTCCTCCCCAATAAAGACTCCAGTTCTCTTCTGTATAATTAAGAACTGAAAAATCAGTTAAAATTACGTCCTGTTGACACAATCATATAAATTTTTCACTTTAATTTTATCAATGTAAAAATGAATTTCAAGCTAAGCATAACGTCATTTTCACAGGCGCAAACTTTTCTCACGTAATTTATATACGTTACTATAATGCTTAAACACCATGCATACAAATAAAAATATATTTTGTATTTAGTTGTAATGAAAAAATTGCATCAACAAAGTTATAATGCATAATGATAAAATAAACCCAATGGACAATATTCCCTTGACGTCACAATAAATATGAATTTTTATTCGCTTATAAAACACGCGGATAAATATTTTTACCGAAATTTAACTTGCAAAATAATAAATTCGGCCTAAAAGTCGCGTGTTTTTAATATTTATTATTTTTTTTTCGTAACCACAGAGTTTAGAGAATAAACTATATGTGCTTCGCAATAATGGGCGTTATCCGATTATGACGTCATTAGCAGAAGTAAAAGTTTAATTGAAAATTACGGCTAATTAATTAAATTTTCGAACAAACGAGTGTACGATAACAAATCTGTGTCCAAATATCTTTCATTTAAAAAAAGAATGATGTAATTTGATGCAGTAGTTTGTTCTCACGGATTGTCGAAAGAAATCGCTTAGCGTTTTAAATATATAGATGTTAAGGTGTCTTATAATTTTGTCCAGGGTATTTTTAATATTTTTTTATTAAACTCTATAAAAATACCATTTCTGTAAAACAATTACGTGTGATAACAGAATAAATTTATGTTTTTGTTGTATTTGCTAAAGCATTTTTAAGCTCTAAATCTTTTCTTTCACTATATGTCAAATTAGGTAGGTGTCTTATAATTATGTCCACCACTGTAAATTGTTAAGAAATTTCGTTTATTAAACTTCTAAAATTAAGCAATGAAAATAAAAGAAAGTTCTTAAAAAATAAATAATAAAACTACACTAAATATTATTAAGTAATTTAAAGTAATGTCAAGCAAATATATAAAATTAAGAAATAAGTATGTTCCGAATTAAGTTAAATATATAAAGTATGAAAAACTTGTCTTGTATTATTTACAATCAATCCACATATGCAATTAATGAATGCACAGTACAAATCACAGACGTGAATTCCTATATTTTTCTTATACCTTAACAATGTGTTTTTCATTTCACCTATGAACTTAAGGATTTTTACAATAAAAATACATTAAAATATTTCAGAAATTTATAACTTTACATGTTTTTACAATTAGGGTTTAGGAATTTTCTACACACATTCCCCCCCATGTTTTCAAAGTTTGCATAAACGAATGAAAATAGAAAGATAAAAAAAAAAAAACAGCTTACATAAAAAATAAAAGTCTAGATAATTTCAGCGACAAAATTTAATGGAAACAAAAAATTTGTGAATTGAAGAAATAGACCGTAAGAATATATTTTGAATTGAATGTTAAATAAAAAGTTGACAATACATAACAAATATAAAAGTTAGATTTCTATCTATGAACGTTGACTCCAGAAATGCTAGTATACTCCATTCATTTCAATAAAATATTTTTTTAGCGAACGTCTTAGATTAAAAACAGAAAAACGCTAGAATTTTTAAAAATAACTGTTACCCCCACTGTAAAAAAAAAAAAAAAATCCTCAGGTTACTAAAATTTTTTTAGTATATTTGTATTCCACAGTTTTTTTAGTAACCGGTACTAAAAACCGGAATCGTTGCTACCTGTTTTCTAGTACTGTTGCTAGCTGTTTTCTAGTAATTCTTACAGATTTTCTTGTAACTGAGTAAGAATACAAAAAAAATTTTTAGTAATTGCAAAAATCAATCAGAAAAACTAATTTTTTTTTTATTAATTAAAATATATTTCATGTCAGATTCATGGGTACATTTCGTGGAATTTCCAAGAATGTTGATATTGTATATTTCCTTAGTAGATCGACCCATTTTTTTTACAGTGCAGTTCCAGATTTATTTAGAGTAAATTCAAATGTGCAATTTATAAAAGATAAAGACTGGTCTGAACAAAAAATAATTTCATAAATTGGGAAAACACCGTGTTATTTTTAAGTTAACCCTTTGTTAATGTAAAAGAAGAAAAGATAACGAAGGAAATACTTTTCAAAAATAGAAAGTAGAAGTACTTTATTTTGGTTTAAGGCTGTCAAACCTTTCGGAAACTTTAATATATATGACCATAAAATTAAGGTCAGATTCAAAAAGAAAAAATACTTATAGGAATAGAATACAGATCCATCACAGTTTTTACTTTCTATCAATAAGTGTTTTAAAATATCATCTTTTCTACCTTCGTAAGCATTTTATTTTTATTTTTTATTTTTATATATTAAAGTATTATTACATAGTAGCATTTCTGCTTTATTTTTTTGTTATTGTACATATTTTAAATATCTGACAACATGTTACAAATGTTTATTAATGCTACTTTTCATCATTTACGGAAAATAATTTTTAAAAGAAAGATTTTCATATTTTATTTTGAGTTTTCATTCTAGATATCTTAAATTATTGTTTAAAAGGAAGTATTTGCCAAAAGCATTTAGAATAGCTCAAATTGTATTTTTGTTTATTAAGATTACATGTACACATATTTCTGTGCTTTTTTGTGTAAAAAAGCTATAACTTAAATGCACTCATTAAAATATGAATAAATATCATTTTTATTTATAAAATAAAATTATGTTACAAGGAAACGTTTTTAAATTTCTATTTAAACAGTTTTGCTGTTTATACTTCATGTATTGTTTAAAAATCATTACTAATATCTAAATATCTATTCTGTTAGCAACTGCAATTTCTGCGTAAATATGAATCATATGATTTTTTTTCATTTTTCTTATGAAATGAAAACATGAAAAATGTTAAAATATTTTGAGTCTTTTGATAAGGCATGAAACTTAATGCGAAATTAAGAATTTGCAATAAATTTTTAAATAGGTTAAAAATATGTTGATTGCAAAATATCAAAGATGAAATAATAAGAATATTCTTTCTAAATTTCACCATGCATCTGATTTTTTTAAACATAATTCAGTGTGCAATTAAAATATATTTTATGTCAAATTCATGGGTATATTTTGTGCAATTTCAAAGAATGTTGATTTTGTATATTCCCTAAAATTTATTACCATATTAAACTTTAAAACAATATTTTCATGAGAAAATAGTTTAAATAATATAATGTATAAATTAAAGTTTGATAGTGTAATTAACATTAGCATCCTCAAATTTTGACCTCTTCTTACACTATGAATATTTAAGAATAAATGCATAAACTACATATTTGTATGTGCTGATTTGATCCAAATAATTAAAACATAATGTCAAAAGTGTGAGTTACTATTTGAAAAAAAAATAGAGTTTTTGGAATGTTTAATATGTAGACAAATTTCATATCCCAATTTATGTATAAAATTCATTAGTAGGCGTATTAAATAATATAAAATGTAAAATATAAATGTAAGTAATATGTTACGTTTTATCTTCCATTCTTCTACATTAAAATTACTGCATGATCTTTTAAGACCGGTAGGGAGAATTATCGATGCGAAAAACAATATTTTTTGAAGCAAGATAAAATAATTTGTATATGTTCAACAAGAGTAACGTTTTTATATTTTATATTGCTAAGTTTCACAATCCTTTCGAACTGCATGACTTGTCGGAAAGTCACAAAGTTCAATAAAATCAAACGCGCATGATGGTGTGTATTCGGTCTTAAACGGTTAAACATTTATCATTTTTACTTTAAATACCAGGCGATATTGTTTTAAGTTTTTTCAGAAAACACAAAAAAGATTTGTGCGCTTCTTATATATGCTGTAGAAAAAAACAACCCGAAAAGGTATTCCAAGCAACACAATAATTATAATTTTCATACTCTAATCGATTTACGTCTTTAGAATGTACAGTTCAAACAATTTGTATTATAACGAATTCTCTATTTTATACAATAAATTTCTTTTTCCTCTAATGTAATCCGAACGTATGATATATTTGTGAAAAAAAAAACTTCTATATTAGTAAAAATTATATTTCCAATTTTGTAAATTTAAATATTAATCAGACTAAAAACGTATGAATGTTTATTACACTTTACTGAGAACCAAATGAAATCTATCTAATAATATTTTTAAAAGGAAATCTTAAGCTATGTGAATCATATCTTTCAGTGACATCTCTGAGCCATTTTAACTAAAAACACATAATTTTTCAATGGATTATCGTAATGGAAAAATACGAAAATAATGCTTTCTAAATATTTAGGTATGAAGGAAAAAAAATGACAGTCTAGAGATGTAATATTTTTCTGGATGATATATGTTTCACCTAACATTTTTTTTAAATTTCCAAACGCTTTATAATAAAATTTATTTTAAAAACCAAAGTAGAAAGTTAAATTTCAAAGTGCGACTTTCTTTTATTATTTTGAACGTAATTAATAATATCCTTTAAAACATTTGAAGTTCTGTGATTACAATATGAGCTATAAAGGTAATAAAAATGCCTCTGCTCTTATTATTGAATTAAAATATTATTAGTCTAAAAAATCCGTATTTTTTATATTAAATTAGGAACAATATTTATTTTTGAAAGAAAAGATTCATCTAAAGAGTAACAGAAAACTTTCGACTCGAAATAATTTTCATGTTCGTTTTAAAGTTTCAAGGTGCAAATCCTAGAAATATCCTTGATAAATATTAATGTATTTAAAGCAAATCTAATCCAACTGTCGATTGTTAACATTCGGAATTTGATTTCTGGTTATTTGGATTAGAATACTGTGCACCATCTCTTCAAAATAGTATCGTAATTGCAATCTTTTGATTTTATTTGCTTCTTTTATATGTTTTGTGAATAATTATATCAAATTTTGTATTTCTGACGAATATTTCCATGACTCCATAGTGATAAATAAAATTTCTTCATCGTTAAAATAATTATTGTCCCCAATTTAATATAAAAAATACGGATTTTTTAGACTTTAATAATATTTCAATTCAGTAATATGAGCCGAGGCATTTTCTCTTAAATTTAATTTGCAATTTTTATTTTTATTTTTTCAGATTCTTCAACTGCGTGATTTTTTCTTTTTGTTTCATCCAGCTGCACGTGCATGTGTTTGTGGTTTTAACGGTGTAACAACTACATTCTTTGATACGTCATTAAATTGCTACTTGAGAAGTTATGAGATGCGCCAAAAGATTAAAAAAAACATGCCTAAGGCTATAATTAATCCAACACATGTTGTTTAATTATTTGAAATATTTATATTAAGGAAAACCATTAGAACATAGCACGTTTTGTAATAGTGGTAATCTAATAACAGACATTTCGTTATCAGATTTGACTGAATGAATATTTGTATTAATTCATTAGCATCTTCCAGAATTTTTCGCATTTTTTTATATTTAAGAATGTGTTTTTAAATCACTTAGTTTGTTGACCTTAAATTGAATTGTTCGAAATGAAGGTATTAATTTATATAACAATTAGTAGGCTCCGCCCGCTATGCTGGTCGGTTTCTCCAACCGAACCTTAAATAAAAAGAAATATAACAGTGAATTTGACATTGTGTTTTAAGCATATGACCCTTTACCCTTGAATGTCTTTCCGCATTGCTTTAAAACGATACGAAATAAATTGCGCTGTTATAGTTACTAATGTATTACACAAAATTTAGGCTGTTAAAGACCAACTCGTTTATTTAATTATTTATAGTAGGATTTGCTAAAGAATGATATCACTATATGCAATATACTAAAACTATCTTTGAAAAATTAACAATGCATGTTCCATCTAAATCCATCCATCAGAATCTTTTAAAAAGGCTGATGTCTTATAATCGGGATCAACTGTTTAAACCACTTTCTCTCTAATTCTATAACTAAGAAATCTAGAACGATTTATATACTAAAACCTTCCCTCAAAAATTACCTAACTAATAGTGAAAGTCCCATCAAAATCCATTCAGCAGAACTCAATTCATAAGCGTCAGGAATGAAATTCTACTTTACAATACACACACACACACACACACATATATATATATATATATATATATAGATAGATAGATAGATAGATAGATAGATAGATAGATAGATATTATACAGATAAATGCATCTTTCATAATCATCTTTACCTGAGGTGTTGTAGATAGTATACTCTCTACAGTATACTGCAGAGTATGCAGATGTTGCAGAGAATATACTCTCTACTACATCCCTGAAAGTTATACGTCGTCTACCTACAGGAATTTTTAAGAAACTCTGAACACCCTCCGTAGCTATAACATTTGCACTCTATAGTATGTTACTCCTTGCCTATTAGCGTAAATGCTTTGGTTTTTTACCCACAGCTTCATAACTAAACAATTATGAAAATCAATTCCTGAAATATTATCCTAACTGTAAAACTCCCATCAAAATCCATTCAGTAGAACGTTAAAAGAGTTAATCTTTCATTATCTGGGTCACTTAATTTTAGAACATTTTACCGTATCGCCATAAATAAGTAATTTAGAAAATATGCATTATTTTAAATGTGAGTGAGCTTTATTTTGTGCTTTATTTTAAAATCTTTCTTAAACAAATTACCTAACTAACAGTAAAATCCTATATAAGTCTCTTCGGTAGAACATGATTTATATCCGATGAGAATGAAATACGAATTTGCGTTTTATAAATATAGTGGATGAGGATGATATGATTTTCAGTATTCGGATTCGTCATCAAACTTTTGCTTTAGAAATAATAACGCAGAAGAAAACTTAGTTACAGGGAAGTGCCAATCATCCCCAAAACATTACCTAACTAAGAGTGTCAGTCCCTCCACAATCCGTCCAGCAGATCTCTAATTATAAACGACCGGAATGATATACGAATTTGCATTTTATATTAGGTTATTAGGAAAGTTCTTTCCGTTTGGAAAAGTTGGTTTGACCGGGAAATTCTATCATTTAATTGGTACACATTGATTTTGATATCTAATGTCTAATAAATTGACGGGCAGAATTTTCCGGTTCCTACGTTTTCTTTTAGTACGTTTTTCAAAATTAGTAGGAAAATTTAATTTTTAATTAAAATTTTGTTCATTGAGTTTATATTCATGCTTATGTAACTCTTGATTTTGCCTTTTTATAAAATTATTTATGTTAGATCAATGCGTTCCATTACACCCATATCAAGTCTCATTAAACCCGGGGTTTACTGAAACAAAATTTTGCTTCATAAATTAAAGCTATTTCTCTTTCTCAAATTAAAGCTATTTCTCTTTAACTAATTAAGACTATTCGATTTCACTAATTAAGCAATGACTAATGTATTTATTTATTATAGAAAACTGTTTAAAGTAACTGTCTGTCTAAAACTGTAAGTCTGGGAATTTTATTAAAATTACACTTTCTACAATATGGACTGCAAAGCATGTCCCATAATAACCCCTAGTCTCCCATATAGTTATGCATATAGTTATTTTAAATACAAAAAAAAATCTGAATTGTATTATTGTTGTCTAAATTTATAAACAATTGCTAAAATTCCGTCTGTAATTGTTTAGAACAGTATTTTAAAATATAATCGAGGTTTCTTCAAAAAGTAAAATCTAAACAACAATTATTACAATGCAAAAGTGAAATTATAGTTTAAAAATTTGAAGTTTAATTGAATTAGACAATTAATCCAATTTAATTTATTGTCGTAATGTTGAAAACTCTCGTATAATTTATCTCTCACTTACTGAAGTTTTACCTTTAGATTTAGAAATTTTTTTATGTATATTAAGGTGTAATTATACTTTCAAATCGTCGGCATTATCTAATGTTTCTCAGTTTTGTAATCTATTTAGTTACGAAATTGAATAACTTTATTTGTTATTTCATTAAACTTTAAAATATCAATAATGATATACTTTCATACATAATTTAAACAAATTTCACTTTTTTATATGTTATGTTTTTCCTCTATTAGCAGCAAACCATACATTTAGGCATATAATCAAACGAATGGGTAACAATCTTTCAGAAAACATTCATCATTATTAGTAAAGTTTTGATGCTATATACTACTGAAAAAAAATAAGTTTTAATAAACAACGGAAGAATTTGGACATAATATGAAAAATAGGACTACTACATGAAATAAATTTTATGGGAAAATTAAATTTATGTTTCGCTATCATTATACAAAAGTATAAATTTTTACGAATCTATATTCTGCTTGTACGTCTAGAACTCAAACTCGTGATTTTCTATTCCAAGATTTTCCTATTCTTGCCCAACAATGCTAACTACTGAATTCATTAATCTTTTTTTTGTGTCAGAAGATTCACTAACAGCACGTGACCGAAAATGTGAAAGCACCGTTATACAAATGAAATAGTCTTTGTTCACGTTGCCGTCACGTGACATGGAAAATGAGTCATCTTGACATCATTGTGAAGACGATATGTTCTAAATTGTGATGAGGTCTAAATGACTCAAAAATAGGTCACAACAACAAAATTAATTAAAACAAACAGATTTGATATTTATTCGTTAATTTCTAAAAGGTGTTTCATAAAATCATAAAAACACGTGCTCAAAAGATTTTAGAAGATTTCTACTTCTTTTGGCTCCACAGGATACTTTTTCATGACAACTGGGAATGCCTTACTGCTGCATTATCTATTATACATTGTTTTGAAACTTCTTGTATAGATAGCTATCGTTACTATTTATTCTTTGATGATCATCTCTAAAATCATAATCTTGAAATATTCTTGCCATATTTTGGCTACTTAAAGATGTTGAGTCATTATATATCGTATTTGTACGTGTAACCAGCGGAGGATATGTGGGTTATTTAAATGGAGGTTTACATTATATACTTTGCAAAAATAAAATTGGCAAGTACGATTTAATTTACTTCTTGAAATACATTTGTATTCTCAAAAGTTAAAAGAAAACAATGCAACTGTAAATAATATTCTTTGGTTGAACTGGAAACACAAGAAACATTGGGTTCAGGATAGATTAGATTTTCTGAACAAACTAAAGTATAGGTGCTCGTAAAGCAGTGAAGTGTATTATTAGCATGCGTTCCCAAAGGTAGTAACACAGCGTCCTCATTCGGAGGATGTTAAAACATATAGCATAGAAGAGAAGTAAAAATCCATGGAAAGTATTTTTATTGCACAAGACCTAACGGTGAAACGAGGGGTGGCCTCCTTAGCTTAACTTAATAATTTTATCCTTCCAGGTCGAGAGTCAGAGATGATCTGATTAAATTTTGCGGAACATTTGTGCGCCAACACTTTGATTACGACACCAAGAATACATGTGCATCGGACAATTTTGCCAGCAGCAATTTTTTTACCAGCTAAGCGTCTGGCATATTAATTTAAAGGTGGGAAGAAAAAATTGCCATGCTAGGTGACTTATGGCTGTTTCTTGTAATTTTACTAAGCAGCCAGGTGGATGTTATGAGAATCAGGGCAGATGTAATTTTCTGGAAGTGAATACATTTGATGAGATAATCGAATTTTAGCAGTTGGAAAGTAACCAAAGAATACACTTACATTAAACAAGGATGTTAAGATTATGCTTCGACAATAGCCCAAATGTAAAAACCATTTTGTAGTTCTGATTAATTTTTTCTGAGAGCGAATAAAGTTAAAAGGATAAGTAACGTACTTGTTGAATGATTGTAGTTGCATTTATATGTTGGAAAGGAAGTTACACTTTTGACGTTAAGTAAAGACAGGGCATAAAATGAACGAAAATAATCTCTAATGTATTTGATAAAATGAAATTACATTTAATCTTTAAAATAGAAAGGGTTTAAGTAAAAAATAAATTAGGATTTATTAAACATAAGGTTACTAGAAATTTAGAATAATAAGGAAAATATGTGAAAGATCTTTATACCATAGCAACTAAACGAAATAACAAGCGCTTAGCAAAAGTGTAGAATTTTACTCTCTATAAAAGAAGATCATATAATAATAATAATAATAATAATAATAATAATAATAATAATAATAATAATAAAGAAACCAAGGGAGATTTCCGATAAACAACAATCAAGAGAGACACAGTGAAATATGCCAGCTTTTGAAAACTGAACGTTGTGCGTACGGAGAAATAGGAACAGTGCCTTTACCTTACACTCCCCTCGCCACTTTCGTTCACATAAGCTGATTTCGAAGGGAATTCCGTCGATTGTACGAGCAACCGGGAGCTTGCTATTGACAATTTTCAAAATTTACATTATTACAGTAACTTTTTGCCATGTACGTTTTTAAAAGAGAGGGGAACTAGGGGTATCTATTTAAATAAAATCTACAAATGTGACAAAATCTGCAAATGTGATTAATATTATTTTATTTCATTTGTTAATTTATTTATTCGCTTTTCTTTGAGAATCCATTGCTCAAGTGCTCCAATAGAGGAACCACCACGGCGTGCAACAATTTCATATTAAAAAAATAATAAAATAGATGGATATTAAAAATTAGATAGAAAAACTATTTTGAAATATATCTAAATACACCCTTTTTTAATTAAACTGATAGTGCTTAAGCCTTTATGACTGACGCCATTTAACGCCATTTAAATTTTTAATACCAGTAATTTTGTATTGATTTTTTTGCCATATTTAACCCAATCAAATGTATGATTAGACAGGGAAAAGATTACGACTAGAATATCGTGATACTAAAAATAAAAACCATACGCTCTCTATATGAAGCGTATGCGCGACATGAATTTAAAATGGCTTTTTATTTTCGGATGGAAAAAATAGAAAGCTTTTGTAAAAGATAGCAAACGTATAAAAGAAGTTTGCAAAATAAATCTCTTCAAGGAGAAAAAGGTTTTCTTTTCGAATCAATTTAAACGAAATAACAGAATTTTATAATGAAATAAACAGGAAAATATGTATGCATACAGAAGCATCTGGAATAAAAGAGTAAACTGAGTAAAAGAGTGCCTGAAAAATTTATTCTGAGAGAATTTTAGCGAAAACATAACAAAGAAAGTAATCGTTCCTATTTAGAGAAAAAGGCCACGAATGAAATAGTTTGATTCACTTATTTTTTTTTCTAACAGTCATTTAGTAAACATATAAATTTTAAAAATGAGCTTCTTACTGAAAAGATGAAATATCTGGATGGTATTTTTAAATTTCTACAAGTTATACGGCAAAATAATTGGAAAATATGCACGGAATGTTTTTCAAAATAAATATTATTGTTAAAATTACGCATTTATTTTAAATTCCTTAAAGAAGTTTAACATTAAAAATCGAGTAAAAAAATACCAAGTAAAATGCAATAATTTAAAGCATTTAATCAGGTGGTTGGTATCTTTAAGGGGGTCAAAATTTTATTTTATTTAACTATAGGCATTTTTTATATGTATTTTTTCTGAAGCGTGTCAGAGATTAAATTAAGAAATTACAATAAAAATAACTTTTCTGATAAAAAAAAGCTTTGAAAAACTTTGCTTTAAAACTTTTTTTTTAAGTTTTAATTTTAAAGTTTAAAATAATTAATTTTTTATATAACTCATGAACCACGTGTATATCTCTTGCCCGATTTCATTGATTTTTCCACTATTATGATTAGAAAAGGTTTCTTGTTAATTTTTTTTCTACATTTATAAAAATGTTACTTACAAAATTATAATAAATTTCAAAGTAAAAAATAAATAATTTTTGAGAATGATTTTTACTGCAAGGAATATATTTTCAAAAATTTCACATGAAATTAAAAAGTCTGAAGATAATTCATTAAAAACATAACATAAAAACGCCGAAAAAAATTGCATACACTTATCTTGCAAGAAAATTTATATACACTCTTGGCCATTCAAAATGCGACAACATAAAGGAATCATCCAAACAGCGTGAAATTTGCACAATGCGTACACATCGATAGGATATGCAAATGATTAAGATTTCAGCGCGCGGGTACATCATGGGAGACTGCAGCGCCCTTTACAAACAGTATATTAAGGGGAGAAAGATTTTGGTTTTGAAGAACGTGAATTGTTCTCTCGTGCGATTTTTTGTGTGTGCAGCTTCAGTATGCCTTGTAGAAAAACAAGAGCGCCATTTCAGCACGTTTCTGAGTTCGACCGCGGCAGAATCGTTGCATACAGAAATTGCGGGTTATCCTTTGGAGAAATCGGTCATCGTGTTGGACGTAGCCAAGCAATAGTGGATGCAGGAGGGAACAACTGATCGACAGGAGCGATTGCAATCGCCTCGTTTCGCCACTCCGCGGGAAGCCAGGCATATTGTGCGCATGACACTAATGGAGGGCACCGCCACTTCCACAACCATATCACAACGGATACAGTCTGTAACAAAACAATCGGTGTCCGCACGAACAATTCGACGTCGTTTGCAATACAGTGGAATGTCCGCTAGTCTCCATTACTTCGCTTACCTTTGACTTTAAACCACAGGCGTTTGCGTTTGCAATGGTGCACTGAACGGTAGAAATGGACATCCGAATGGCACGATATTGTTTTTTCGGACGAATCACGCTTCTGTCTGCAGTACCACGATGTTCGGATTTAAATTTGGAGACTCCGTGGAGAGGGGCTGTTCAACTGTTGTGTTATTCATCTTCATATTGGTCCTGCACCTGGTGTTACAGTGTGGAGTGGTATTGAATACCACTCCCATACCCTCCTAGTATGCATTAACGCTACACTTGCCAAGTAGTACTAAATTTCTGAGGTTTTGCAGCCTGTTCTTTTTCCTAATCTTCAGGGATTACCTACGGCCACTTTACAACAGGACAATGCGCGACCGCATGTTGCACACAATGTTTAAGTTTTTTCCTTAGCCCACCATATTACATTGTTATCCTGTTCTGTCCATTCTCCAGATCCATCGCTCAGAGAACATGTGTGGTCAATGAGTGTAGAACGCCTAGGCCAGCATACCGCACCCGCGGGTGCACCAGACGAACTTTGGCTACGTGTGGAGACATTATGTTCTACTATTCCCTAACAACACATTCAAAGCCTCTTTCACTCAATGCCGAGGCGTGTAGCAGCGGTTATTGACAGACGTGAAGGAAATACTTCTTCCTGATTTTATCATCTTCCTCACCTCAAAGAAGACAGTTTTTCAAATCAATTAACATTGATATTATGTTGATATGATGATATATGATTATGATAATATTTAATTAATTTATTTTTGTAGCATTATTTTATTAGAAAAAAATTAACTAAAAATATCAGCTACCTAACAAAAATTATGATTATTGTCTTTGAGACGTTAATTTTATCATCTACGAAATATCATAATTCTACATAAAAATTATATTTCATTTATTTAGACTATCTGAAATATTAGAATTGAAACTTTTAATTAAATTATTATAATGGCCTAATAAATGTGGAAAATTGTGGATGCTTCAGGCAAGAAAGTAAAATTTTCAGATCTATTAAGCAGTGAATAGAGTCCAATTTCTTCGTGAGAATGGTTATCCTGAATATATTTTTCCGGTAACACGTATGATGTATCGCCAGATATTTCCATGGGCTAAAAAGTTTTGAAAATAAGTTATGAAAATGATTTTTCAAATAAAATTTCTCAAATAGTTCTTGGTTGGTTGGTTGATTTGAGTTTAAAGGTGCAACATCAACTTTTGGGCGTGCTGCACCAAATGCTTTCAAGAAAATAGTTAAAAATAAAAATTGTCGCATTTGCATAAAATTCATCTTTTTAAGTTTCCGTACTTAAAAAGTAACAAGTTGGAAATTGTACGTCAAACGTTACAAACGAGGTGCGTTCGTACGCACGTTTTAGAATTAAATTCATGATATCCCGTGCGTAGAACGGGTTAAACAGCTAGTTAAGTATATATTTTATGACACTGTTCATACAAATATCTTAACAAGTTATATAAATATTCAGATATATATGTATCAGCTAGTTATATAAATATTCAGATCTTGATGATTTTTAATTCTGTGAAATGAATTATATCGTCTGCAGATTAATTTCTGTCATAAAATAAGTATCTCGGTCGCTTGACGATTTAACATCCATCGGAAGCTCCTATAACAAAAAAGCACCGATTTTAAAAAAAAAAATTCAAATTTCTTAATAATTATTTTTATTAATATCTCCTAAAGTTTTGATTCGATTTTAATAAAATTTGAAATGTCTCGACAAAATTCTGCAAAGATAATATATTTTAAATTGCAAACCATTTGGTTGGGTAGTTTTTGCGTTGTTATATGCGGACAGACAGACAGACGGACAGACAGACGGACGAACAGACGGACGGACCAAACGACGACTATAGGTGCTACGTATTTATATAATTACGAACGCACCTAAAAACGGAACCATTATAAGATCACGCCTGTGTCTGTTTTTCCGTCTCTCAGAGCCCTTTTTTGTCGTAAACTATGGGACGTGGAAAGTTCAAACTTGGAAAGTTATAAAGCCATTTTAGCCACATATTTTCAGATTATTAGCCATTCACAAATATATGTTTAGGAAAAAATTAAGTGGCTATTTAAGTTACTTGAAAAATAAAAGTTTTCGCTTTGTATATCATGTGGGCTAACCTGTAAAAGATCTGGTAATATCGAACTCAAAATATATATTTGTTTTAATTTTAAGTATTCCATTTTCAGAGATATTGTCGAAAATGAACTGCAAAAATATCCCCCTTCCCCCGCTCTATTTCCGAATCTACTGAAGCTAAAATTATGAAAAAATTAGGGATAGTAGGAGTTTATTTAAACCTTGCAGGAAAACTATAACGATTTTCCTACACTGTAAAAAATGACCAATATTTCTTATTTTATGAAAATATACTATAACCACGAACGAAAATATAATACAATCTTCTGCGTTATCCGAAATTTCGAATAGTGTGTTCCATTGACTTTTGAATCTTCAGAAACCAATACATTTCCAAAATTTAAAGAATTATTTATAAAAACAAAGTATTTTTCGCTGCCCGTATTTTTCAGAAACGTTTCCTAAGGGTTTTTATAGTGTATTAATGAGTGTCCTCAGCCTGGAATACCTGTTTTTCGAATGCTATCAATTGTCAAGTAAACATTTTCATGCTCAAAAAATATGTTTAATAGACAAACATGCAAAATTAACAGCGTTAACAAAAACATTAAAATTAAGATTATTTCTTTACTCTTTCATGTATAAATTAACTTATGCGGCTGAAAACGTTTACTTGAGAATGGATGACATTCGAAAAACAGGTATTCCAGGCTGAGGACACTATTTAATACACTATAAAAACCCTTCGGAAACGTTTCTGAAAAATACGGGCAGCGAAAAATATTTTGTTTTTATAAATAATTCTTTAAATTTTGGAAATATATTGGTTTATAAGGATTCAAAAGACAGTGGAACACGCTATTCGGAATTTTAGATAACGCAGACGGTTATATTATATTATAGTTCGGGGTTATAGAATATTTTCATAAAATAAGAAACATTAGTCATTTTTTACAGTGTAGGTAACATAAATTTTGAGAAAAATGCATTCTTCTGTTATACACAAACTTTACTATTCGGGTGGTCAGTGGGGGTTGATCTCAACATATCTGTCGACTCAGAATCATCCAGGGATATTTGATAATAATTTTTGAAAAAGATTGGCGGTAATTAGACGAGATATTAATAAATCTTTCTTTTTATATATTGCGTAGGTTCGAAAGATCTCGTAACATCGAACTCAAAAATATATTTGTTTTAGTTTTAGGTATTATATTTTCAGAGATATCATCGACCGTATACTGGAAAAATCTATCCTGCACCCCCTCCCGTGTGCCCGAATCTGAGGAATCTAAAATTATGATAAAAATAGGCGTAGTAGGAGTCTATTAATTAATAAACACTGATTAATAAATTTACAGTACGGAACCCATTGAGCGCGAGTTATTCTCGTACTTGACCAATTTATTTTTCCTAGAATGACTTTGGTAAATTGAATGCATAGTTAAAATATATTAGTATAAAAAAAAAGTCTAAAATGAGAGTAATTTAATATTTTAAAACATATAGAGGGCAGTTTAATTTTTATTTATTTTATTGTAACAGACGTGAAAGGAACACATATACATGTTTATATTAAGTATGTTATGCATAAAAAATACAAATACATAAAACAATAATGTATAAATGGTAGTGTGTTGCATTCAATGTCAGTTTAACTAAATGAACTTTAAACATTATGCTGGGAAAGATGTTACTGTGTAAAAATAAATTATCTCCAAAAATTATTTAAAAATTTTTAGTGGTTTAAGTTTTTTTAATTTAAATATAAGATTTATAAAAGAAGTTTCTATTAATCTATTGGTTGTTATGCTTAATCGACCAATGTTTCATAACAATCGTTTAAGTTTTATAATTGAATTAATTGACTCATTAAAATAGTTCCCTAATAGTTATTAAAACACAATCAAGAATTTTGAAACCAGTATTTATATACAATAATATTTAAATATATAACTTTATATGGCATTATGAAAAAAAATAATAGATTCATCTAACACGATTAATATTTAACAAACTGACATACATGATAAAATATTGATGAAATATTTTAAAATTAAATACTATAGAAGATAACAGTTAGAAGTACTAATCTAAATAATATCTATCAAATACATATTCATTTAATTAATATTCATTTTTGTTTAGATTAAAAGTTATCAATTACTAATTTAAAATATTTTATAAAACATTTGTATTTGATTGTTAATTAAGGGGAGGTTCTGACAATACGGCTTAATTTTCTGAGTCAGAAAATTGTCAGACAGTTGTAAAATTTTAAATAATGCATATAATTAAAAATATTTTTTGACATTGCAGTTATTGTAATTTCGTCTGAATGTGTAAATATCGTCTTATAAAATTGATTTATATTTTGATACTTCTTTGTTATAGCAGTTCCCAAGGATGAATTGCCAAGCGACTGAGATGCATCGTCAATTTATATAACGTATATGACATTACGGTCATATCTGATGTATGTGATCCTGATATAGTCATATACAATGTATGTGACCATGATGTAATCATATATGACGTATATAATACATACATATAGGTATATATATATATAGCATGTATAAAAGATGTATATGACGTACATGCGATACATATTTAAATATAACTCAAAGATGTAAATACGGGCTACATATTACCCATTATATGATGTATATATATAATATGTATATGACATATATATATATATGTGTGTGTGTGTGTGACGTATAAAGCATACATATGTAAATATGTGGCGTATGGTCCATATATATTGCACAAATATGGAGTACATATGGGCAAGGCAACGACCTTGGTAAAATCGTAACTGCGACCTTGGCGTAACAGTAATTGGAGGGTCCACTATAAAAAGGAAGTACCGATATTTTAATCGATCTCAACTCCTCCAAAGTATCGGTGAAAGTGATTACGTTTAATTATACTCGTAAACAAAACTTTCACGCAGATTTTTTAAATATATTAAATTATTTCGATTCTAAATCTCAAATTGATACAGTAAATCAAAATTAAACACAAATGGTGCGTTATTTGAAGTTTGAGGTCAATTTTTGGCACACAATTTTCATTTTCGAAACTGTTTAAACAATGGAAAGTATTAAAAATTTTAACTGTTTTAAGGTTTGTTATCTAATTACACTTATAGTGACCTATTTTCTTAATTTATTTATATATTTTATGAAACTTTAATTCCACTTTTTGATAACTATTGTAAACGAAAATCCATTTAAAATACCAGTATAATAAATAGATATTAAAAATGGAATTCAGGATTTATGATCTTCATTTATTACGCTTGCATTTTAATGCAAGACGCCATTACTAATCATAAAAATATTTATTTTACAATTTGTCTTTTTCAGTAATTTAGAGTTAAATCAACGTGAAATATAGATTTTATGCCAAGTGATTAAAAGACCCAGTAATCATTCCAATAATCACTTACATTAAAAAAAAATCAGGCAATTTTTTTAATTTAAACTACTTTTTAGGTGCGTTCGTAATTATATAAATACGTAGCACCTATTGCCGTCGTCTGGTCCGTCCATCTGTCTGATTCGTCCGTCCGCATATAACAACGCAAAAACTACACAACCGAATGGTTTGAAATTTAAGATATATTATCTTTGCAGAATTTTGTCGAGACATTTCAAATTTTATGAAAATCGAATCAAAACTTTAGAAAATATTAATAAAAATATTTATTAAGAAATTTGATTTTTGTTTTAAAAAATCGGGGCTTTTTTTTTTTATAGGAGCTTTCGAGGTTTAATGGTCAAACGACCGAGATAATTATTTTATTACAGAACTGAATCTGCAGAGGATACAATTCATTTCACAAAATTAAAAATAATCAAGATCTGAATATTTATATAACTAGCTATAGTAGGAACGCACCTCATTTGTCACGTTTAACGTACAAGTTCCAACTTGTTATGATTTCTATTAACTTTTAAACTAAAATACACTCTTTAAAAAGCTGTGTTTTCATCCCAAACACAGCAAAAGCAAGTTTGAATCTGAAAATCTTGGCAACAATTCAAAAGAAACTAATCAATCAAATCTCCTGATACCATATTATTCCATGTTCGCTAAAATATGTTAAAAGTATTTACGATTCAGTCAAATACAAAATAAAAGATGCATGCGCATACATAAGCGTCTCAGACAAAAATGAGGCGTGGTTGATTGAGTTTTCAGATGTTGCTTTAATAAAAAAGAGAAAAAATATCTCCAATAAAGTTCTATAAAAATTATTAATATTGAAATGTAAATGTTAGGAATGGAATATTTTGCCGCAATCGTCCGTAAGGCAATGCAAAAAACAATTTATTGAAATAAACTGTTATTTCAAAATTACTTTCTTTTTTATTCTTTTAAAATTTTAACAGAAGTAAAAGATAAGAAAATAGAGGACAAATGTTGATCGTCATTTGGTCTCCAATCATTATATTAGAACATTAAATGAGTTTGTATTTACTGAGAGAATTCCATTCATCATTTCAATTCTTAATTTTAAGTAATTTAGAAATACTCTTATAGTGCGATAATAATAATAACCGTTATAGAAATAGTAATTTATATTCTTAATTATACATACTAATTATACATTACTTATAAAATAGATATTTACATAAATATATATATATATATATGAGGATACTGTATCATTCTTGTGAGTAAAACATTTTTTCTACAATTTAAGGGTTCAAAATTCCAATATTATTTCAAAAATGATATCTGGTGGTTATATAGTGTGGTGATTTATAAAGATTTTAGGATAATCGTTGTAATTGATATATTATATATTTCTTAATGGTTTTTTATTTACATTTTACATATTTCCAATTTAAAATTTTTCCAATTGTTGTCTGGTAATAATTCAGTATACTTGGCTGATTCTACTGTACTTAGCATCATGCCAGTAGAATTATGAAATACTGAATTATTTTTAAAACACATGTGGGTGCAGCCAAACTGACGAGTACATCCACATGTGTTTTTTCATATCCAATTCTTGATTGGTTCTCTTGTGGTCCAGTTTTTCCACTGAATAATGTTCATAATTAATTTATTAATCCATTTGTGTTTACATAATAGCAACTCCAATTTATAATTTTTCCCCTTTCTCTCTCTTTCTTTTTAAATGTTCTTCAGGTATGAGTAAATTTGGCTAATTACCATTGAAGCACATGCTATGGTAATTTTATGATTGCACAAGTTAATTATTAGCTATGTGGTATTCTGATTACACAATATCATTAATTATCTCTTAGTAGATTTTAGTAGAATGATATTAGAACTTGATATATTTTTGAAATTCATAGATATTATAATTATATATATATATATATATATATATATATATATATATATATATATATGTGTGTGTGTGTGTGTGTGTGTGTGTGTGTGTGTGTGTGTGTGTGTGTGTTATATAAATTCGTTTTATTTTTTTAGATAAAGGAAATATGAGAAAATAGGAGATAAATATTGATCGCAAATTGCTCTCTATTTATTACATTAGTATTTTAAATGAATTTGCATTTAATAAAAAAAAAATCATTTGACTTTACAATTCTTACTTTTACGTCATTTATAGTTAAACTAAGAGGAAATATAGCAATTCGCTGAAGTTATTACTGGAAATTTTAATCATTTAATATTAAGAATTTATTTCATATTATTTTAGCTCTAAATTACTTTAACAGAAGAATTGCAAATGTAAATATTTTCCATATTTACAATTCCTTTAATTTTCATACATTGAAAACATAAAAAAAACAGGCGACAAATATTGATCGCCTTTGATGTCCATTTATTGTACTAATATTTTAAATGAATTTGTATTCACTAAAGCAAAAAACAATCTTTATAATTTTTATGTCAATTCTAATATGAAAGACTTACATAATATTAAGATTTTAAAAGTCGCTGTATTTCGATTAGTAACCTGTCAAGACTTTCTGAGAATATGTATATTTTTTTAGCTAGTTTCTTTTGTTAATAATCTAATAAACAAATAATAAACGATCTTTAAAATGTTTTCTTTTCTTTGCGATTATTAACAAAATCAAGCTTACATCAGAATCTTGGCAGCAATTCAACAGAATCTTATGAATCCAATGTCCTCATGTCACATTATTTCATGTTCATTGAAATATCTTAAAAGCATTTACGATTCAATCAAACACAAAAAACAGATATATGTGCATGCACATGTGTCGTAAATAAAAAAAAATGATTTGTGAGCAGGCCTAGTAGATTGAGTTTCCAGATGGTGTTTTAGAAAAAAAAAATAAAAGAAAATTCAAATAAAATGATTGTTATTGAAATGTAAATGTCAGGGATGAAACATATTGTACCAATCGTTCTAAAAGCAATGTAAAATTTAATCTATGAAATATACTGTTATTTCTAAAGCGAAAAAAATGGACTTTTTTTTTTGTATTAATTTTCTAAAAGGAGGAAAATCACTTTCATTTTATTCTTTCAAAATTTATGCAAAAATAAAAGATATGAAAACAGAAGAAAAAAAAATATAGAAGACAAAAGTTGATCAACATTTGTGGCATCCATTTATTATACTAGTGTTTTAAATGTGTATTTGCTAGAGAAAAAATATTTATATCTTCGATTTTTTTCTTTATGCAAGTAAGAATAATATGAAATATTACAATTTACTCGACGGATTATTGGTTTATTGGTGTTTTTAATAGTTAACTATTATCTGCACACATCATATTGATTGATTCTGAATTTAAAATATATATATATATATTTTTTTTTTTTTTTTACCATTATTATAATTTTGATACACAAAGAAAAATATGTTAATCGCCATTATAAACAATTTGTTTTTACTAAGAAAAACATATTAATATTAATAATTCTTACATTAAACTAATTTGGAGTTAGAATACTATGCAATATAACAATCTATTCAACTGATTAATTGGAGTTTCAATCTTTAGTATTAACTCTATATTTCAAATTATTTCAACTCTAAATTGCTTAATAGTAAGAATGGCTAATATAATTATTTTAGATTTTATAATTCTCTTAATTTTTATACTCAAAGCAAATATCAGAAAAATATTTATTGACATTAGATTTTCTTTTCTTCTTCTTTTTATTTTAATTGAATCCGTATTTACTAAGAAAAAATATTTATTTTACATTTTTTTCCTCATATGTAATTTAAAGTTTGAATAGTGAAATAACAACTTAAATTCAGCGTTTTAAGATCCCAACAATCCGTCGAAACCTGTTTAAAAATATTTGATGATCGTGTTAAAATGTTTAGCTAACTCCTATGCCTAATGACTTTTAAACGAAATAAACACTCTTAAAAATTTTTTTCCAATATCAGCAAAATAATTCTCAAATCTGAATCTTGACAAAAATTCAAAAGAAACCAAATCAAATCAAACCTCTTAATACCATTTCATTTAATGTTCATTGAAATAATTTATAAAAGAGAAATGTGTGTCCATATAAAAAATTTGTCGATAAAAGGAAATGATTTATGAGCAGGAGTAGTGGATTGAATATTCCGATGGTGTTTTAGCAAAAAATCAAAATCATATTCATTGAAATGCAAATGTCTTAATTTTAATATTGTTCATCAATCGCTTTTATTGCAATATAAAATAAAATTTTTAATATGAAAATATTTTGTAAGCTTTAAAAAATGTTCTTTCCAATGTCCTCAAAATAAAGCTCAAATCTGAATCTTGGCAAAAATTCAAAAGAGATCAAATAATCAAACCTCTTTATACCATTTTATTTAATGTTCATTGAAATAATTTATAAAAGAGAAATGTATGTCCATATAAAAATAATGTCGATAAAAGGAAATGATTTATGAGCAGGAGTAGTGGATTGAATATTCAGATGGTGTTTTAGCAAAAAATCAAAATCATATTCATTGAAATGCAAATGTCTTAATTTTAACATTGTTCGTCAGTCGCTTTTATTGCAATATAAAATAAAATTTTTCATATGAACATATTCTGTAAACTTTAAAAAATGTTCTTTCCAATATCCTCAAAATAAAGCTTAAATCTTAATCTTGGCAAAAATTCAAAAGAGATCAAAGAATCCAACCTCTTTATACCATTTTATTTCATGTTCATTGAAATAATTTATAAAAGAGAAATATATGTCCATATAAAAACATTGCCGAAGAAAGGAAATAACGTATGAGCAGGGGTAGTTGATTGAATATTCAGATGGTGTTTGAGCAAAAAAATAAAATCATATTCATTGAAATGCAAATGTCTTAATTTGAACATTTGTTCGTTGATCGCTTTTATGGCAATATAAAATAAAATTTTCAATATGAACATATTCTGTAACCTTTAAAAAATTTTCTTTTCAATATCCTCAAAATAAAGCTCAAATCTGAATCTTGGCAAAAATTCAAAAGAAGCATCAAACCTCTTTATACGATTTTATTTCATGTTCATTGAAATAATTTATAAAAGAGAAATGTATGTCCATATAAAAACATTGTCGAAAAAAGGAAATAATTAATGAGCAAGAGTAGTGGATTGAATATTCAGATGGTGTTTCAGCAAAAAATCGAAATAATTTTCATTGAAATACAAATGTCTTAATTTGGGCACTGTTCGTCAATCGCTTTTATGGCAGTATAAAAAAAAATTATATTATGAATATATTCTGCTATTTCGGAGCACCACTTTGGTGTTTTTGTACACATTTAATAAAAGAAGGCGAATCACTGCCAGTTTTATTCTATTAATTTAATGAAAGAAAGAAAGAAAAATGCAGAAACATACAAGAAAAAATATATTGACAGCCATATGTTACACCAGTATTTTAAAAGAACTTTCCAGAGTTTTAACATAGAAAAAATCTTTATAGTTGTGAGTATTCATTTTAACTATTGAGGATTAGAACAATGTAAAATATAAAATCGGTTTTAAAGGATCTCTATAATAAAAGTCTAAGTCATGTGACTGTCATCAACAGTTTCGGGATGTCCGCTTCACTTTTTCATATACCAGGCGGCCATTTTTATTAAAAATTACTTTTTCGAATAAAACTGCATGAAAGTTACATTTTTAGAAAGATCGTTCAAAATAAATTAATGTTTGAGAGATGACTTACGTTCAATTATGTATATATTCGGCAATAATTTCAGTTAAAATTAGGTTCGCAGTTCAAATCCTCTGTCCATGAAAGTAAACAACAACAAAAAAAACCATTCATTCGCTGTGAACGTTTAAAATATTAAACCATGGAGGTAATCGTTCGTAAAGCAAGTTCTCCGTGAATGATTTTTTGGACCGGTGTCTGGTGTCAAAAAATAATTCGCACCAGTGAGACAATCAAAGTTTACCATAAGTATGTGCTATACAACTCAACTTCCTTCCGTATCTTTTCTTGACGTATGCTGATTGTAAACAAATAAAACTCATGTAATAATATATAATAATGAATCAGATTTCGAAACGAATTATCAGTTATTCTGGTATTTATGTATTATACTTGTCCGGAAGAGAGATCACCGAAAATGATTGTTAATCACCAATCATATTTTTCATTGTTAATGACCAATCGCGTTCAAAACAGTAATTTAATATACATTTATAAAATACATAACACCATTATGTTATTTGGGCGCAAATCTCGCCAATAGCATTTTTTAAATCGGCAATAGCATTTTTTAAATCGCCAATACCAACTTTTATTTTTCGCGTGTGCAAATTTGAAACGATGCTTTGATTTTGAAACCAAATGTTTTGATGGAACAGCTGTCGCAGACGCACCGGGGTTGGCACGATTTTTGTTTTGCGCCATTTTGGCGAGAAAACCCCATTTTCAAGTACCGGTTAGAGATTGCTAAAACAGCATGTTACTTTTATTTTATTATGAAATAGTTTATTTTATATTAAAAAACACACAATGTTATTATAAAAAAAAACCACAATGATTAATATATTGTAAAACACACAATATTTAATTTATTATAAAACATACGGAATATGCTCTACCGGGTTAACATACGAAGTAAAATCTAGCCAAAACAGCCAGGTTGCCCAGGCATAAAATCGCCATTTTGGAGCCAAAATGATACCCCGGTTTGTCTGCGACAGCTGTACCTAAAAGCACCCATCATTAAAAGTGGTAAATAATATAGAATCAAAGTAAAATAATACAAAAAATAATTTAGTATACATTTATTAAACACATAAAATCATATCGACGGCCTTTAGCATAAAATCATATCGATGGCTTTTTCTACATATTTACGATGATAATTTTATTGGCGGTATGTTATATCCATCGGAATGAATATGAGATATATATTCTAATCACATACTATATACATATGAATATAATATATATATCTATCTACTATAGCAATAAAAGCATCTTTAATTGTCTGTTATATTTCTACTACATAATATTAACTATAGAGTTACAAAATAGAGAGAAAAAACGGGTTTCTGTAATTAGAATTATAGGCACCAATGTTGGCGTGGCGTATTTACCTGTTACAGACCTAATCAGTAGACATTAAGCAGAAATGCCAAAGTAAGATAATTACGCAATTATGAAAACTCCTAAACTATATCAAGAAAGGAGAGCAGAGAAAAACAGAGATCGGCATCTAGAAGGAAGTTCGTGAATTTTAATCAGATTGTACGTCACGGGTCAAAAGTTCTTACAGCAAACAGAGTTTAAAGGGAATGCGATTAAAACTGAGCTGCGCCACCAGGCGGCTGAGGGCGCCCGTCAGGTACATCAACCGCCTTACCAAAGTCCTGAGGGACTTTTAGCACGCACGACCAGGAGAGTTCCTGTATGCGCGCCGCCGCCTGCTGACAACTTCCATTCTCTTTCAAAAGTTCAATGTTTCACCAAACCATACTTGAAAATTACATGTAATAATATGCAGCCCGATTATGGCGCATTATTCAAGACGTTTTAGATGAGAATAATGTTAGATTTTCAAATCTCAGATTTTCTAATCTCAGATCAAGAGATTTTCAATCTCTTTTCTAATCGAGTCTACAGCCAAAGTTAGAGAGAAACAAAAAAATATTAGCAACAATAAGGTTCAGTGTAAATGTGGATATCATTAAAGACTTTCACAAAACAGACTTCATTGCATGAAATCGTATTAACTGAAATACGCCAATTGGCAATGGACCCAATTACGGAAAATTACTTAATATGTTTAAGAATCTCCGCATTAGCAAACATATTGCAACTGATAAGCAAACGGACATGAAGCATAAATGCTTAAGTTGGTTAAGGGGTTTTTGCCAAGAAAGATGAAATACATAACAACAAAAAATATGTGAAATGCTACCCGGATCGCAAAAGTTCTTGATTTGTCTATTAGAATCTCCCGGGTTGGCGAAGGATTAAGGAAAAAAAATAAATTATGAATAAAAGTAACGTGTTACAGTGCTTAACATACATTTAAGGGAGACCAAACTGGTGGCCAGTGGCGGCTAGTTAAAAATACTAGAAAATAGTCGTGTTATGTGTTGAAATTTTAAAAATTTGTTCCTACCACTAATATATCTATTAACCTTTAAATTTAAAATGAATTTTTTGAAATGATGTCTTTCCTTTGTAAAATCAGAAAATCTGAATCATGGCTAATCTGAATCATGGCAAAAATTCAAACTACATTTTTCTTTCTAATTTCTTCATAGCATATTATTTCATGTTCTTTGAAATAATTTAAAAGCATTTACAGTTCAAAAAATGCAAAAATTAAGATGTATATGCATGCGTGGATAAAAGGTGTTTTTTTAAATAAGGATAGTTGATTGAATTTCCCGATGGTGTTTTAAGGGGGAAAATTCTATATAAAAGCTATTGTTAGTCAAATATAAATGGCGTGAATGAAACGTTTTGTACAAATCATTCTTAAAGCAATATAAAACATGATTTATGAAATTATAGTATTATTTCGGAAAATAAAATAAATGGCTTCTTCGTTTATCCATTCTCTAAAGAAAGTAAATTCAGTTTCGTTTTCCTTTTTTCAAAATATAGATTTAATACAATGTTAAGTATAAAATCAATTTTAAATTATTCAAAAACTAGCAATAAGTCCTGTTAAGTGTTAGAAATTTTAAAACTAGTTCCTACCCCTACTATATCTATTATAAATAAAAGTAAAAATTATTTTTTTAAAGGTGTCTTTACTTTTTAAAATGAAAAAACAATGTTCTAATCTGAAGCATGGCAAATATTCAAACTACATTTATCAGTCAAACATTTTCATGTTATATTATTTCATGTTTGTTAAAAAAAGTTAAAAGCATTTACGATTGAGAAAATACAAAAGATAAGATGTACAGGGTTGTTATAATTAAAGTTCGCCTATTCAGAAAGCTCTAGAGCCGGTTCTATGGCTCCAAACGAAACAAAATTTCACTAGTACGTAGTTGAAAAGATGCGCTCTGCGAAAATCGTAAAAAAATAGTTAAAATTTTTGTCAATAGGTGGCGCAGCGCCAATATTTAAGCCGATATTTGCAGATTCCTTTATTTGTAAAAAACAAAATACAGGAAATTTTATTTCCCAGTTGGTAAAAGTATACTTTTTCAGAATCGTTATATCAATTTCGGTCAATCCAGATGAAACAGACAAAATCACAAAATTTCACCCAACGCTTGCTAAAAGATCACATTTTATTCAAATTTTCGACGAACGACGTCAAAGTGATGTCGAAATTTCGAAAACTTGAAATACCCTTCTAACCACCTTACGATTTAAAACTTGCTGATAAAGTGTGTCTGTGATTTCTTTGACACTGGAATAGTTGATTGTTTCTGAAAAACATTTGAATCTACGCTTTGTGGAGAATGGTAACTTTGAAAGAAAGGGCACTTCTTGTAAAGTTATTTTATCAAAATAACAGCAGCGCAGCTGCAGCTCTTCGAGAATTCCCGGAAACTAAAAGATGTTAGACGTGGACCAATGTCGGATCGTGGAGTTCACAAAATGATTAAAAAGTTCGAGGAACAGGAAAACTCGACATTCTTCCTGGCAGAGGACGAAAAAAGGTAGACATTTCTAGCATTGAAGATATTGCTAATGCTGCCGTGGATTTAGCAAGCCAGTCATCATTTGGTAATGCAAGTGTGCCAGCTATTGCGAATGAAGTCGATATGCCGATTTCCACTGTGAGAAAAGTGATGCGTCAAATTTTGCGCTACTATCCATACAAGATTCAGAGGGTGCAACAACTAATACAGGATGATACCGAAAGTCGGCTATCATTTTCACTACAGTTTCTTGCACGAATGAATGTGGACAATTCTTGGCCCTGGAATATTCTATGGACTGATGAAGCGCATTTTTATTTAAACGCACAAGTGAACACACACAACTGTCGAATTTGGGCGAAAGAGAATCCTACTGTTGTCCAAGAAGTTCCATTGCATGCAGCTAAAGTGACGGTGTGGTGCGGTTTCACAGCTATGTTTATGATAGGGCCATATTTTTTTGAAGAACTAACATCCACAGGACCCATTACATGTTCTGTAAATGGGAGAAGGTATCTCAATATGTTGTCAATTTTCTGATTCCCGAGCTGCAACAGCGAGGCTGCCTTCGAAATATCGTGTTTATGCAAGACGGTGCACCACCGCACATTACTAGAGCAGTTCGGACTTTCTTAACAAGCCATTTTACAGAAGACCGCATCATAAGTCGTTATTTTCAAACAGTCTGGCCACCACACCACGATCGCCTGATCAAACACCATGCGATTGTTGGTTGGGGTATTTTTGAAAGATTCTGTATCTAAAGACAGATGTCAGACAATCTCTGATCTGAAAGACAGTATTAGACTTCATATTTGCTCAATCTCACAGGACAGTTTACGCAATGCTGTAGAAAGCACAATTCTGAGAATGGAATGCGTTGTTGAAAATGGTTCATTGAGCATGCGTAATGTTATTCTTCGTTATTTCCTTGCTGCCAAGCGACACGTTTTATTTTTGTTGATGCAGATTACATCACATGAAATTATATTCATTTTTCTGTATTGTTTGGAGTCATAAGTCAGGCTCTAGAGCTGTCTGATTAGGTGAACTTTAATTATAACAATTTGCAGTTCGTCGAAGTTTGTTGAAACTTTTAAATTTGTGTGCTTCGTCTGGATTGACTGAAATTAATATAATGAATCTGCAAACATCGCCTTAAATATTGGCGCAGCGTCACCTACTGACGAAAAATGTAACTATTTGTTTTTTCGATTTTCGCCGAGCGTATATCTTCAACTACGTACTAGTGAAATTTTGTTTCGTTTGGAGCCATAGAACCGGCACTAAAGCCTTATGAATAGGCGAACTTTAATTATAACAACCCTGTATATACATGCGTGAAACAAAAGTCTTTTTTTTTCTATAAGAATAGTGAAATTAGTTTCCTAGTGGTGTTTTAAGGAGAAAAATTCATATAAAAGCCATTGTTATTGAAATTATAAATGGCATGAATGAAACATTTAGTAATGTACGGCAACTCTCGAGTACGGCAACTTCATTTTCACCGGAGCTCGGCTACTCCATGCCGCACCTACCGTCGACCCAGGGTCAGCGCCGAACACTCTCATTTTTTAATTTTCCACATAACAGCCAAACTAATCACGCGAATTAAATAATACTTGGTTTTCCATCTAATTAAACCCTTTTCTATCCCCTTTCATAATTATTTTATTTTTAACATTTTTTTTAAATTTTTCCCATTTTTGCCGTTTTTCAAAGTTCTTTTAATTTCACGGCTTTCCATCATCAGACTTCCCCACAAACTGGTTCCCCAACCCTAATCATTTATTTCTATCATCTCCCAAATTATAATTTTTTTTTCCATTATTATTTTCGGTTTTTAATCACTTTTAAATTTTCAATGTTTATGTTACCCATTCAAATTTTTAAAATTTTCGTCTTTCACTCCCCTTGCTTCAGTCCTGTCACGGAGACCCTCAATTAGCCCAGACACTTGCAATAACATTTTGCTTTCCTCTGCCCACATCAGCCATTTAGTCCAATTAGCTAATGAAGGGACTCTAACTTTTTCAGCAAAATCCCATTTTATTCAATATTTTAACTTTTACCTTCGCGTTCTAACTTTGCTAATTTGTAGTTCGGTTTTAAACTGTTTCTTCCTTTTTAAATAGTTTTTATTAACTTTTTTATTCATTTCTAAGGTATTTTTATGATGGCACACAAGCCTTCTTTTTTAAATTTTGCTCATTTTTTTTTTTTTTAAATTTTTAGTTTTTGTTAATTTTTTGTCTAAGTTCTACTTCTCATGTTATTTCGTCTAAGTTTTCTCCATGCCAAATTTCTTCAGTTGCCGCCATTTACCTGCATTTTGACATCCCTTCATAGCTAGCCAGCACCATTGACTTGTCACCCCCTTTTGCCTGGACAGGCGGCCCGCAGGTGCCGGCAGTCGGCCGGCTGGTGCAGGCCCCCGTCCCTGCTCTCCCTCATCTCACCTCTTACAATCTTGCTTTAGCTACACACAAATCTCACTACTATTAGCTGTTGTAAACATCAAAACAATTTGCATCCCACTAATATATTCTCAAGCTCATGCCACTCAGCCCTGCCTAACAGGACGCTGGGGTTTCTCTTTTTCTTACTGCACACCTAATATGCTTCTCCCCTCTTGCTGCAGACAGAAAGCCTTTTTCCCCACTTTTCAAATTCAGAAGTGTGCCACAAATCCTGTTGCACTATTCATGGATTCACTTGGTCATAAGGCGCGAGTGCCCAATGACCAGTTATCAATTGTTAATTCATTTTCCATTTTTCTACAGTTCCTAAAGAACATCCTAACCTTATTTCTTCAGCACATTCATCAAGACCGAGATGTCACAAAAAGACACGCTGACTTTAGGACATGCCTCTCAACCAGTCCTGATCTCATCAGCATCCAACCCGCCAAAGACCAGCCCAGAAAAAAGACTCACCCGCTCCATGAGCATGAACTCGATCGCATCAGCCAATGAGCAAGACGACCCGGGCATACAGGCCCAAGTGATGGCAGACCTGATTGCAAGGGCGAGTCTGTATCTTAGCCAGATCAGACAAGAAAACAAACAAGGTTTTGCCACCAAGGACATCGAATTCATCAAGCTCGAGAACCTCATTAAGCAAATCAAAGCGAGAGACATTGCAACACAACAACTTATCGCGGCTAAGGATGAGTCACTAGCTCGGTTGGAGGAGAGAGCTTTGAGCCTTGACCATCAACTGAACGACGCCAAAGCGATGCTCCACTCACGCCTATCAAGCATCCCAACACTCGAGACCATCACGGAGGCAGTCCAGACTGCACTGACCAACCAAGCTACAAAAGAAACGCATTTGGCATTAGCGGACCCACCTCCTGAACACCCACCAAAGTCTCTCCCCTATAGCCAAGTCTTGACCAGAGAACCGGTGAAAGACACCTTATCCAAACGGACTCTGGTGGTGAGAGGCAGAGACCCCACCCCAGGGAGACATGTGGAATCCCTACTGGCTCGGGAAAGAGTCTCAGTCCCGGTCAAAATTAACAGCATTGAACCCAGGAAGAACCACGTTGAGATCACCTGCAACTCCGAGGCTGATATGAGGCAGCTACAGGCGGAGCTGCAGTCCAACCGTAACATCAACACGAAGCTCAACTTCCTACAAAAAGCTCCCCAACAAAATAAAATGATTCTCCTGGGCGTTCCGGCATCCTTAGGAACACAGGACCTCACGAAGATCATCGCAGACACATACCACCTGCCAGCCACTGACATCTTCATCATCCGGGACCTCCCGCACAGAACCAATAATGACCAGAAGGACGTCCTACTGGTCATCCCAAGCTCCCTGGGCAGAGCTATCATCGAAGATGGAGGGATTGTCCTGGGTCTCAAGACCTGCCGCCTCCGCCCGCACACCACTATAGTCAGGTGCAGGAATTGCCAGAAGTTTGGACATTCAATGAAGGCCTGCCATGCTACTACACCAACTTGTGCACGCTGTGGTGGCTCCCATGCGGGGGAGAACTGCTCGGCCCCAGCAAAGTGCATTAACTGCACAAGACATAACCATCAATATGAAACAAACTTTCATATTAGGCACCAGGCGTCTGATGCGGGCTGTAGAACCTACAGGGAGGCCTACAGCAGGGAGAGAGAAAGGCTCGACCATTTCTTCAACCTTCGCCAGCGTGCCCCCCTTCTCCGAGACCCTCCACCACCACATCAACTCCAATTCCATCCGGAACCCCCACCACAGTTCCTCCACCCGCACGAGGGCTGGCTCGACCGGCAACGTAATCCACCCTTCCAAGAGAGGTACACACGAGACCTACTGGACCGCGAGGGCATTTAAACTTAACAGTCCTCTAATAGTTACCCTAGTTCATCTAATTTATGGCCCAAAACGTAAATAAATCTGATAATAACCAAAACTCACACAACCCCCCAACCATTGGTACTTTAAACTTTCTACAGATCAATCTCAATCATTGCAAGGTAGCAAATCCTGCAGCTAAAAAGCATATGGAAGACAACTCCATAGATATTGCACTTCTACAGGACGCTCACTGCAATGAAAAAGGAACCCTATCGGGCTTCCCAAAGGACTGGAAGATTTTCACGTCTCGTAAACATTCTGCGCACTTGCTCGTCAGGAATACGAGCCTCATAATCAATCACCTATACACAGGGGACCACTGCATCTTCATAACCCTCACTGCGGCGGAAGGGGAATTAATCATTGGCTCCACTTATTTAGCGCCTTCCATTAAAAACTTTGATCAAACTCTTGAAGATTGGCAACACTTAATTACACAACGAAGACCTTTCATCTGCGGAGGGGACTTCAATGCGAACTCTCCGCTCTGGGGAAGTCCTAGAGAGGACCTCAGAGGGGGGGATCTCATTGAATTTCTTGTCGTAAACAAACTTTCAATCATCAATGCCGATAATCGGAAACACACCTTTGTCAAAAAAACCAAAACAGGACAAACAATAGCAAAAGGCTTTCCAGATCATACATTAGTTAATCCACTTGCTAATCCAAACGTTCGCAACTGGCAAGTACTTGATACACATAATTTCTCAGACCACAAATACATCGAATTTAACTACAACACAACACCACTCTTTGCAGCACAACGAAGATTTAACACAAAACACGGAAACTATAAGAAATTCACCATGCAGCTTAAAGCCAGTAAACACTTCCTTAGAGACGCCCTTAACACAATCACAAACATTGAACAGCTTAATTCCTTCACAGAAAAACTTATAGCCACAATTCAATCAGCAGCGCGTTCCTCCTTCCGTCTCAAAACCCTTAGAAAATCTCCAACATACACATTCTGGACACCACAATTAAGAGCCAAACGCAACCAGCTAACAGCTCTTAGGAGAAAACTTAGATTGCTTAAGAACAACTGCAGTCCGCCTGAAACAATTAAACCACTGCAAATAAACTACAATAAACTCGCCGCGCAGTACAAACGTTGTATTCTTGACGCCAAGAGCACAGCCTGGAAATCTTTCTGCTCCAACCAAAAAGATCCCTTTGGTACTGCACATAAATTCTTCACGGGAAAATATTTCACGCCAGATGAAATTCTCCTTGAATTGCCCTCAGGCCAATCATCCAGACAGAGAAATCTAGAATTCCTTACAGAACAACTATTTGGCGAAACCGCCTACCCACAACATGACAATACAGATATCACCTTCTCTGCCCAAAACGACAAACCATTCACCAAAGCTGAGCTTCGGGACACCCTTAGCAAATTCAATGACAATAAAGCCCCGGGCCCGGACTCCATTGACTTTCGTCTACTTAAGCGCACTTTTAAAACACTCCCAGTGATCTTTATCCGTTGGGCAAATCTCTGTCTCCACCACCAATATTTTCCCCTTACACTGAGGCAAGGAGAGGTAGTCTATTTTCTGAAGCAAGGGAAGACACCCTCTGAACCCACCTCATATCGCCCAATCTGCCTACTTCCAACCCTAGGTAAATTACTAGAAAAGCTAATCGTTAACAGACTAACTTTCTTCTTAGAATCAAACAATCTTCTACATGAACGGCAATTTGGGTTCAGAGAGGGCAGATCATGTGAAAAAGCATTGAATGAAATTCTATCTTCCTGCGCCTTAAAAATTAAAGAAGGAAAATACACCTCCCTTGTATCACTGGATATCAAAGGAGCATTCGATAATGTCGAATGGAGAGATATCCTACTACAGCTCTGTCTTCTAAACTGCCCAGGAAACATCGCTGGAGTCATCAGAACCTATCTATCGAATAGAAGCATTCTAGTCAACTGGGGAGCAGGTACATCCAGCCACAACCAACAGAAGGGATGCCCTCAAGGCTCATGCCTTGGGCCAATCCTCTGGCTCCTCATAGCAAACCTGATTCTTAAAGAATTAGATCGTTTAGGCTTTCTCCTCTTTGCTTTTGCAGATGACTTCAGCTTCATCTTCTCTGGTCGAAGTCGTCTGGATTTAGAACTTGAGGCAGCTTCAGCCCTTCCCTTTTTTTGCCAGCTCCTGGAGTCTCTACACCTGCAACTATCAGCTGCAAAATCACAAGCCCTCACATTCGCGAAACCCTACAAACTAAAAAGGAAACCAACCATCAGAATTAATGGCATCAGTGTACACCATGTCTCCACCTTAAAACTTCTAGGCCTAACCATAGACCAACACCAAAATTGGTTTGCACACATAAATTACTTAAAACTTAAGCTCATTAACTACTACCACAACTCCACTAAATTAACATCTAAATCATGGGGTACTAAAAATACAATGTTAAAAATATGGTACACAACAACAATAGAAAAAATCATAACTTATGGTGCAGGAATTTGGGGAGGCCACCTAACCAAGGCAGCGCAAATAAAATTATTATCCATCCAACGCATGTTCCTACTGCAGATTTCTAGAGGATATAAAACTATTTCTAGTGATGCACTAGCAGTCATTACCGGCATCCCTCCTATCACATTTACCATTCTATACGAATTTCAAAGGAATAACATCTTACACCTACATAATAATGCCATAACACAAATCCACTTCCCACATTTAACCATTCAACACAAGATACAGAGCTGGCAAATTCACCCAGCTGATGAAACTTCCCACTTCCAAGTTAACCCTAAATGCAATTCCTACTCCCCTTCCCACCGCTTAACAGTCTTCACCGACGGCTCATGCACCGAAACCGGCGCAGGCGCAGCTTTTTGTGCTACGGAAGGCGGAGTGCTGACTCACCGGTGGGCCTGCAGATTGGACAACTTCAACTCTATATATCAGGCTGAACTCTTTGCCATCCACAAAGCTCTAGAATGGATTTCGGAACAACAAACAACCATTGCAATCCCCATCTATAGTGATAGCCTATCCAGCCTGCAGGCAATCTACGCCTTCAGAACCATCAATCCACAAATCCACGAAATTAAAACCCAACTTAGTAACCTGCTACATAAGACTTCGCTAGGTCATGTGACAGCACACAAGGGGATCTTCGGCAATGAATCTGCGGACATGCTAGCAAAGGAAGCAACGACAAAAACATCCATAGACATCTCGCTACCTGCGCCCCACTCCTATATCAAAAATCCCTTAAAATGCGCATGTTGCAGCAGTGGCAAGACCACTGGGACTACTCAGAGAAAGGAAGATATACCTATGACATAGTCCCGGCGGTATCTTGCAATCTTATTACTTTAACTCCCTCAACCACTGCCTTCCTAACGGGACACGGCCCTTTCGGGTCATATCTAAACAGGTTTAAAAGGGCCCGAACTCCCACCTGTGAGTGCGGCGCAGAGGCGTCAGCCTCACACTTCTATTTTAACTGCCCCCTTACAGCTCGCTGGCACATCCGTCGCCCCTCTTCTCCCCCTAGTGGTTGGCTTGATAATATTCTTTCCCGCCCAGCACTTTTAAATAAACTAAAAAGCATCTTTAAGTTCTTGATGGATCTTTCTAACTTTACCCGCTCCTGAGAACATCATTCAATCTTAAACCATCTTCACTGCCCAGTGTCGCGTTGGAGGTATGTCTCTGGCAGTGAACTACCTGTAATGTACTACTTCCACCCCGCCCCCTGTCGCGTTTTCTGGCGGGTTCAACTCCAGCTAAAATATGTATTTTTTTTTTTTTTTTTTTTTTTTTTAAGACCTTAATAAAGGGACCGGGAGGGACATCTATGCTCTACAGATCTGGTTCCCAGTCTGAGCAGTCCCTCTTAGGCATTCAAAATTGTTTCTTGAAAAAAAAAAGAAAATACTTTTGCTTTTATCCATTTTGTAAGAAGAGGAAAATCAGTTTGATTTCCATTCTTTAAAAATATACAGGTAGTACAATGTGAAATATATGAACGATTTTAAATGATTAAAAGTACTATTAATAAGTCGTATTATGTGTTACAATTTTAAAACAAATTGCTACACTTACTATAGATATTAATCTTTAAATTACATATACATTCTTTGAAAAGATATCATTCCTTTATAAAATCAGCAACAAAAGTTCTAATCTGAATCATTGTAAACATTCAAGCTACATTTATCAATCAAATCTCTTCATGCCACATTATTTCACATTTGTTGAAATAAGTTAACGGCATTTACGGTTCAGAAAATACAAAAGAAAAATTGTATATACATGCATGGGTAAAATATTTTTTGTCAATAAGTATAGTGGATTGAATTTCCAGATGGAGTTTTAAAGAAAATAAATCCACATAAAACCAATGTTATTGAAATATAAATAGCATAAATAAAACATTTTGTATCGATTCTTTCTAACGGAATATAAAGCATATTTTTCGAAGATATACTATTAGTTCGGAAGAGAAAAAATAGATTTTGTGTTTATCAATTCAAAGAAAGGTAATCATTTTCGTTTTCATTCTTTCAAAATTCATAAAGAAACAGAAGATAAGAAAACAGAAGACAAATAGTAGTGTTTGAAATTTATTATACAATTTTTTTTCTGATATTTTAAACGAAATTTTATTTACTACAGAAAAACATTTATCTTTACAAATACTCCAAATATTTCAGGGTTAGAATAATTTGAAATATCAACTTAATATTAATCGTTTAATAATCCCATTAATCCGTCGAGTAAACTGTTAAAATTTTCTGATAATCTGGTTAATTTTTGTTTTTTCTAATATAACGTAATAACCTTTCGTAATAACCTTTAAACTAAATAAACAATCTTAAAAAGGATTTTTTCTTTCCAATACAAGCAAAAAGAACGTAAACCCGATTCTCAGTAACAATTCAAAAATAATTTATGAATCATACTCTTCATACCATATTATTTCATGTTCGTTGAAAAATGTGTTGAAAACATTTTTGATTCATAAAAAAAAGGAGAGACTTCTCTGCATCCAGAAGTACCGTAGATAAAAAATGATTTTTCAATAAGCTTAGTGGACTAAAATTCCAGATGGTGTTTTAGTAAAATATAAATCAATAATCAATACAAAAAATATTCTAATTGAAATAATAATATTATAAATGGAACATTTTACATAATTTTTTAATGGTGGTTTTTTTAGAAGAAATAAGAAAAAAATAAGATAAGAAAATTAAAGACAAACATAATTTGCCTTTAAATCTACAATTATTTTAAACGAATTTGAATTTACCAAAGAAAAATGTAAAAAATATTTTTATTATAATTTTTCTTTGTAACTAATTTACAGTTAGAATTATATGAAGTACAGCTATTTGTAAAACTTTGTGAGGAGTTGTGTAAAATATTACTGACAATCTGGTTAAATTTTGATTCCTAAATTTTTAACATATTAACTATCCGATTTTGGGTATTTTTCATAAAGTAATTAAAAGAATCAATAACATTTTTGTCGAACATCAAAATAGATTGCAAAAATATTTGTAAAAAGTTAGTCTACTTTCATAGTTTTACAGGATTCTGGAAATGTTTTCCTTATCTTTCAAAAGCAGATTCTATTGTAGACATCAGAAAACAATAGGTTTGTAATATTGTCAAAAACACCTTTCGCAAAACATTCAAAAACTCTTTTTCTTTAAAAATTGTTTCCTTAAATCTCTAAATCTATTTTTTAAGTGCTTTCTAAATGATTCTGAAATAAAATATTTCAGCATCGTATTTTACTTATGGGATACATCCATTCTCCTTAAACGTTTCTTCAATATTAAAAGCAATCACTGTTTTTTTTTACAGTTTGTTTCATCGTATTTTTACAGCTATAAATTGCATTATAATTTTTGTATTAACAGATCGATTTTTTCACTATTAATGTAATCTTTAAAAAATCCTATTTATTTCTTAATAAAGAAAAGCATTGCTTATAAATAATTGATTTGTTTTGATTTTTTAAATTTAAAATTGTTAAATATATTTTGTCTCTCTCACACAAACATTATGCTCTATTTTAGTCCTGTAGATACTGAGATAACAAAACTGTTGTACATAAGGTGTAAAAATTTATTTATTTGAAAGCATTTATGCTACAATCATATCATTTAAATAGTGTTTCACATATAACAATACTTGAAATTATAGAAACATATACATGCCTCATGTATAAAAATTTAAACATGAAGGAAATTTTGTCAATGTATTTTGAGAGCAAATTCTGTTTAATTATATCAAAAATCTGCATTTTATTTGCCGATAAAGGCTGATTTTCTTAACTGGCAAATTTTCTAATCTATCTGGATGTAAAAAATATGAAGTTGTTTTTTGTTGTTATTGTTGTTGCAAATCCAATTTGAATGTTATCTATATATATAGGCATTTGAAAATGAAATACAATGATGAAAGTTTATCATGTATATGAAATTTTAAAAACAAATTTTCATTTTCATTTTTATGTGGTTATTTGATTTTAACCATTTTATTTCTGCTTCCATTATTGTTAGTAATTAAATTAGATTCATTCATCAACTGTGTTCTTCATAGTGCAATCTCTATTTTGTATTCAAAATTATTAACATTTCTTTCATCTTTTCCAGCAGCATACAGTGCTAGCGGCGACATTCCGGAACAAGGTATGTTGTCAAGAGAACTGCTTCATGTATTCGAACCACTTGGCAGAACTCAGCCATTAAAGTTCTGTATATAGTTAAAGAAGCTGTATTTACACTATATATAATATGAAATGCTTTTATATACATACATGACTTTCAGAAATTGTGTTGTGTCTGTAAATATAAATTCATGTTATTCGTTTGATTCAGAAATAAAATGTTTACACATGTCACGTTTTCTGCCAATAACGTTGCTTAAATTTACTGAGGTTTGATGAAAAAGAATTTAAATGTGTTAACAAATATTTAGAAGCAATTTTCATTAATTTATGTGTTTAGAATGAAGAATATTTTCTCTTTTAACATTACTTAGTAGAAATTATGTAAGGTTAAAAACAAACATACGCAAAATTGTAAAAAAAAACACAGACAGAAATACAAATGTGAATGTGTGTTATAGGACAGAGTAGCCAAATTTGGACCACTGCATTTATTTTCAGGTGTAACTCACTTCATTTTTGGAATATCTACAAAACACCACTACATGTGGTCCATCTATTCATCTACTAAATAAATAAATCTTTAGATCAATTTCTTTTTGAAAATCTTACGTTTTATTTTAATTTGAAAAAATTGTCAAAAATGGTCCAAATTCAGCGACTGGTCGCCCAAGTTGGACCCCCAGTCTTCTAAATTGGACCAAACAATATTAGGCTACTTTAACTATTAGGGAATATAAATAATTTTGTTAAAAGTAAAGTTTGCGATTAATGAATCAATTAAACAAAACAACAGGAATGAAATACAATAATTCCCTACTGTGTTGATCACTGTCAAAAATCACTGTCTTGATTTTACTTTATAGATTCAAAATCATTAGAAATTTGTTTTGGAACAAACGTTTTCATTACCTTATATCTGTAGTTTTTCCCTTCCATAATTTTCTTTCCAATTGAATTACACCTATTGACTGAAACTTGAATTTAATTCCAGTGGTTCTTTTTATCACTACTAAAATAATCCTATATCTTCCACTTTTTAGACAGCAATGTATCTTCAGTGCAGTCTTGTCTTGTGAAAGGAAGAGAGGTTGTATTGAATTCTTTCTGAACTTTAGTACCATGTTTAGTAGATAAATGTGTATACAACCCCTTAGTCGATCCACCTAATATTTTAAGCAATAGAATGAAATATAATGTATAATTGTATAATGAAATCAAATGTCTGAAAGTAAGAGTAATTGTTTTAAATCAAAATGTATTCAAAATATAAATCAAAGTTATAATTAATTAAGAATATAAATTATGGAACTAATTGCAAGTTACTCGAATATCATGTAAGAATAGATGCAAGGTTTACACATGAATTTCTTTTGTTCATAAATTATTCCAACGCACATAACATTGAACCATATTTGCAATCTGAACACTGAATTATTTCTGCTATTTTATTTTTCTTACAAATTAGGGAAAACCAATCATCACTGTCTTGATTTTTCTTTTTAGATTCTGAATCATTAGAAATTTGTTTAGCAGCAAACGTTTTCATTACCTTATATCTGTAGTTTTTCCCTTCCATCATTTTCTTTCCAATTTAATTAGGACTATTTTTTAAAACTTGATGTTCCAATTGCTTCTGTGCTTTGAGAACTTCTTTTGTTTCCTCTTTTTGTTGTTTTTTCATTTCAAGGCTTATTTATATGGTGAAGATGTTAGTTAACACAGCTGTTTTTTGACTCCCTCTGTACTTTGACTTAACTAATTTTGGCAAAGGAGATACCATTTTTAATGATTCTTTGGATTTATTTATTTTTTTTGGGGGGGGGGGGTGGGGGGGGTTGTAGATGCAACCTTCTTGTGGATCAATCTCTTCACAACTTACTCTTTCCTTTTCGTTTCCTATATCTTTGACAACTTTTGAAGTTTCTTAAAAAAAGATGAAGTGATGAAAACTTTAAATGAGAAACTGCCTTTAGCTGTCATTCGCAAAAAATTTAAATCCAGTGGTTCCTTATCACTACTGAAATAATCCTCTATCTTCCACTTTTTAGACAGCAATGTATCTTCAATGCAGTCTTGAATTGTCGAAGGAAGGGAGGTTGTATTGTTTTTTTTTCTGAACTTAAGTGCCATGTTTAGTAGATAAATGTGTATGCAACCCCTAAGTCGATCCACCTAATGTTTTAAGCACTGCGTTACAGCTTTTACATTTAGCGCTTTTTCCATCTTTTGACTTTAAATAGTAGTACCCTACTGAAGATTGAAGATCATTAACTTTCCTATGAGTTACAAAATCCTCTTCATTGGACATCTTTAAAGCAAAAGAAATATAAACGTACGAAAAGCAAAGACGTTAGCACATAATAATGACTATGATACACAAATGCGACGCTTATCTGTAAACACCTAATCCAAAATGACTAACGAAATGAAAGATATTTTCTACACACGCAGCGAAATCCAAATAAACAAATGATTTCATTTTTCCTGACTAATAGGTGTGCGGGTTACATCTGTTTGCAAGTGAAAAGATTTCGACGTTAAAAATTTAATCGCTTAGAAATATATGTAAAAAATATTTGAGATATATATTCTGTTTCAATGATTTATAAATTTCATACAAAATTATTGATTTTTTTACCAAAAGCGAAAGTCTATAAATATATATATATTTTTTTTATTATTTCAGCTGAATATTGTTCCATTAAAAACTAAGAATATTATGAAGCATTTTGCGAGTTTATGTGATACCATCATCCTGTTGCAAAATTAAACCAGCTTTGCAGTTTAGCAATACGTGTTCTCCTTCGGCGAGCTGTTCACATCAGATACTGGTCATCAGTTGCTGTGATAGCATGTAAACGACACTTACCTGGCTGACGTATATCATTCCCTGTTTCTCGAAACCAAGTTCACAACTTTATAATGACACTCCTTGCCATTACAACAGATTTAGTTATATTCTTCTGTATTTGTTCAGATTCCTGACTCAAGATAATTCGCCAGCCATGGGATCCATTAAACCACATTTTTGAGACATTTTCAAATCAGCTTTATCAGAAAACTTTTGAAATATTTCGTTTGATGAACGACATAGTAAAAGAAAGAAGCTTCTGTGAAATCGCGGTTTTAGCACTTGTATCATTGTTTTGGTAGCTGATGTCATGAACGTTTATTTGGGCATGAATTTTTTCTTCTATTTTCTACTACGCCTTCCACTATCGTTGTCCCGTTTTACGCTATTTTTTAATCGAAGTGTTTTCATAATTTCGTCAAAACCATGCTCTCCTCTAATTTTTTAGCAGTGTGTGTATATACACATGCGTGTGCGTTTGTGCTCATATACATACTATTAAATTCGTGTAAAACTTCAAATAACCCAAATACAAAACATATAATATATAATATTTTAAATATCCAAGTTGTTTAAGATTCATACAATTTAAAAAAAATGCTTGGGACATAGTACAGGACTTAAGTTTCATCTACGATGCATTTGCGTTATAACTCACTTAACCTGCAATATTCGATATGAGCCACTTACCTTCTTTTAATTTATAGGGTAATTATAACTGTTAAAGATACTGAAAACGTTTGTATCTACTCTATCAGAAGATAATTCCAGATTAATTCATTATAGAAACATAAACTACTATATTTCATGTTTCATACTTATGAGTATTAAAAAAATTTGTTTTAAAATAAAGAAAAGTATTCCAAATAATTGCAATTCACATGTTTTTAAATTAGGATTAAGTGTGCTGGTTTGATTTTTATTAAGATTTTACATAATTTGAAGTTCGCCTAAGTCTTTAAAAAAATGAAACAATTGCAATTTTTTTATTTTCTATAAATTTACAATCTTCTGTTTTAAATGAAATATATTTCTGTGAATTTCTTTTTTTCTATAGACCTCATATTCGATGTGGATTTTATGTCAAAACACAGCAATACTTTGAAATTCAAAACTACTAAGAGTTGTTGATGCCATACGTGCACTGATGTGATATTTGATGCTGAAACCAAGTTGTTTAAAATTGTACACCATACACTTGTACACTTGTTGTACACTTGTTACATTGTACACTTGTTTCTTATGAATAAATTGTCGAAATATTAAGTACTGAGTTGTCGATTTAAATGAATTTCCGTTAGATTGGATTTTTATTTTTGATAATTTATTCAAATTACGAAAATCTCTAGTTAAATGAAACTGTCACAAATTACATCTAAAAAAAAAATCGGATTTCCTTTTATCTATGTTATAGTGTACAAGCTTTGTTCTACCCGATAAGAATAATTGTTAATTAACTGCTCTTAAAAATATGCAAACATTTATCTTACATTTGTAAAAAAGAAAGAAAATTTTATACTGGAATTTAAAGGCAAGTGGAATGCTCTCATAAAATATTTTTGTTTGGATTTCCGATAATTGACATTTAAAAAAGATTTGACTGGCTAGTCAATTAGCAAAACTGTTTTTTTTTTTTTTTAAGAACTGCAAAAATAAAAATAAATTGTAGGTGAATCAGACTTCAAGAGAAGTAAAAATCTTAATGCTGTAGCTTCTCGACATACGAGGTAGAGTCGAAAAGTTCCCGGAATAGGTCAATTACAAATTATTAAAATATGGAACAATAATTTTATCTTATTGGCATTTAAAGTACTTTCCACCTGCATCCACACACTTCTTCCAGCGTTCGTATAACTGTTCAAAACACTCCTTGAATCCATTTTTTGAGTCGTTCTTCAGTAGCTTTATCGCATTTTCGATCACTTCATCTAAATCCATAAAACGGTGTCCCTTCAATTTCATTTTCATCCGTGGAAAAAGCTAAAAATCCGCTGGTGCTAGGTCGGGAGAATAAGAGGGTGTTCCAGTGTGGCAATGCTGTGTCTGGCAAGGTAATCTTTCACAATCAGAGCGCGATGTGGTGGAGCATTGTCGTGTAAAAGAAACCAATTGTTTGTTGCCCATTTTTCAGGCCGTTTTCGTCTGATTACATCTCGTAGTCGTTTAGGGAGCGCCAGGTAAAGTTCTTTATTGGCAGTTTGGCCTTCAGGAATAAAGTCGTAGTGAATGACACCCTCGTAATCGAAAAACACCTCCAACGTCACTTTCCCAAGGCTTTTGTCCAAGCGAAATTTTTCCTTCCGTGGTGATGTTTTTGCTTCCCATTCACTTAACGGACGATTTGTCTGAGGGTCTAAAGAAAGCACTATGTCTCATCACCTGTCACGATTTTCTTCAAGAAGCTGCCATCTTCATTAGCCATGTCAATTCTGCACATGTTCACTTTCATTTCTTTTTGTTCAGGGGATAACGCTTTTGGAACTATGTACAAACAAACATGATGCATGTTCAAATCATCATGAAGAATGCTGTGTGAAATTCCAAGTGATCCACTCCCATGTGAAATTCCACGTTCAAAGACAATGGCATCAATGGTTATTCTTCTGTCCGCACACACGATTTCTCGAACATTCTCAACATTTTCATCTGCGGTGGAAGAGGAGGGGCGCCCAGTCCGAGGGTCATCTTTGAAGTTTGTGCGACCTTCAAAAAAACTCTTATGCCACTCGTAAACAGCCGTTTATTTCATGGCATCAATTCCGTATGCTTTCTTCAGTATCTCGAGCTTCTCAGAAGGGGATTTCTCGAGCAAAACTCAGAATTTGATGTTTGCACGCTGCTATAAAAACGACATTTCAAAATCCGACGAATTAAAAATTTACTTTGTCAGAAATGATCCGCAACGACCGCTGACAGTACCGGAAATGAATTCCAGATGCCTGTGTGTTTTCCTTATCAGTGCTACCAACCTCTAAAACAGATATTTCCCCTCAAACGAACACCTGCGTAAATGTAGGAGACCATTCCGGGAATTTATTGACTATACCTCGTACAGTGGTTAACGGGAGAAAAACATAGCGAGATTTTCCCGAAAATACGCTATAACAGTGGGTATTTAAACGATTACATAAGATAATCTGATAATGATAACCTGATAATAAAGATGATGACATGCATGTAAGTGTTCCTTGTTTGTCTCGAAAATGCTTGTTTATATTAATATTATTACTTTCATTACAAACTGAGTTACATCGAATTGATCTTAAAGTAATTCACGCAAATGTTAAATTACTTAAAAAGATCAGTTATGGCAAACTTTTCTTTGGAATTCTAATTCAAATTAAATTTAGTATTTACATATTCTTAAAATTCCTTTTATTTTAGTACTTTAATATTATACATTTTGATATGAAGATATGTAGATTTTTTTTTTATTATTACACAGAGCTAACAGCTCCATAATTCAATACGTATTTGACTGTATATATGTTGCCATTAGCAAAATTTTAGTACACTCACGAAAGTCACATATCACAAAAGAGAAATTATACTATTTAAATTATGCTAAAATATCTCCAGTCAAATTTATGAAAGAAAATTGTTGTTTAGCTTAGAATAAGACATCCTGAAATTTTTACTGCATAAGTGGATTGTGATCCTCTTTTTCTATACAAAATCGATTGCCATGTTATGGGATCTTTTCGTGTATTATTGCCCGTAAACGATTGCACTAATAATTTTAAGATACCTTATGTATATAATATTTTATTAGTTTTTTAACCCTTTGAGGGGCGGTGGTATATATTATATACCACCTAATTTTAATCCGATTCAAACCAGAAACTTTTAATTAAATTTTACTTTTTAAACTTTCATGAGAAAAAGTTGAAAAATTGCTTATTCTTATTTTGAACTAAATTATTTCCTAAATTCCGGTGGGAATTCCACGTTACAGGAGCACAAGTGCTTGCCCCTGAAAGGGTTAAAAAGAAAATTATTTTATCAATTATGCAGTTATTGTTTTTTCAAATATGTAAATAATGTGAAAAATATATTGGATTTTATTCCAACATTTATTTCCATTAAATGATTAACAACATACAAGGATAAATATGCAAACGGAGGATTTATAGACCATTTATTTTGTTTCGAAACCCTTCTGCATAAAAGAGGGATATATTTCTAGACCAGCAATAAGTCTGTAAGTCTTTTGTATTTATTTTGTGCGTAAGATATAAAATGATGAATGATCTTTCATGCGTATGAGAAAAGAGCTATGACTGAAATAGTATATGTAATGTGTTTTGGTAGAAACTAATCGATTTACATTAAATATGGCGTTATATACATACTGAGATCGCGTACAGGGCAATGACTTGCGGGGAATGGGCAAAATCACATAACGGAAGTATTTCATGAAGAAATTTAATAGAAGTATATATATTTTTTTTAGTTTGAAAAAGAAACTATAGTAGCATAACAACAATAAACATTTTTTGTTTAGAATTATCTTTAAAAGATTGTTATTTTATGCCTAGATTTATCACAAAGCTTTCTACGAAAGTATGGTAAAAATTTTCCAAAATCATTATTAAGAATGTTACATTCAATTAGAAGTTCTTTGTTAATGTTTGTTCTGCTTAAATACATAAAAGAAATATCATCAAATTTCAATTATACAAAGTTCAGTTTTTCTTTTCTTGAAATTATAAGTGAAATTCATAAAAAAATAGTTATTAAAGTGCTACTTATCCCATTTAAGTTGTGTTTTCGGACATCAATTTTGGTAATATTCCAGAATGTGGAATTTAAAATAAGTTTTCAAAATGATTTTGGTTTATGTCTCAGAAGTGTTTCTAGAATCTAAATAAAGGTTAGTTTTAAGGTAGAAATACTTTTAAGTTTTCAAAGATATTACTTATCCATCATACGTAGTATAGGGTAAATCTTGTAATCCGTTTGAAAATAGAATTTTTTTTTTTTGATGAATTTACACGTTTCAGACACTGGGGATTCCGAAAAACATATTTTTAGAAAACAAAATTATGTCGTCCGTCTGTCTGTGTGTGTGTGTGTGTGTGTGTCTGTAAACGCTCTATCTCCCGAACAAATTGAGATAGAGACTTGAAATTTGGTATGTACTTAGTATGTAATAATGGGATGAATCTTATTGAATTTCAGTAACCTCGATTATCCGGAACTATTTTTTTCGGACTCTCGAAATATTCATTCTGATAAAAGGTATATAAAAATTTTCGAAATTGTTTATTTTAAGGCGTGAATATAAAAGACAATAAAAAAACATAAATTTTGTATGAAGAATGAAGTCGATCGGATAATGAGTTGCCGATATATTTGTAATCATATTTTCTACATTCTTCGTATTTTCATGACCCTGTATTTCATTCAAATTTAAATTCAAAGATATATTTTAATTGGAAATGGGTCGCTTAATCCGACGCAGTGAACAGTTAGTTAATATGATTATCAATTTTCTATGTTTCTTTTACGCAATTCAGTTATAGAACATTTAAAGTTTATGACGTGATCAAGCTACGGTTTTATTCGAATTGCAATGCATTTTATAAATAGTTTGCACGTTTTATTTTCATATTTCATATTACGCATATCCATTATGTGTAAGTATTACTGTGGCCTCCAACCCTTAGTTTAGTTTGTTGTTTCAATTTTGTTCATATCTTAATTGTAACTCGAGTTACACACAATTGAATATTATAAATGTTAAAGATAGAATATGCGTTCGGTGATATTTTCTTGGTTCTATAATCCCCATTTTTAACATTTTGCATGAATAAAAAACATCATGTCACGAACTTTTATGCACGTAATGATATGAAACTTTATTAAAATGCTTATTTAGGAAATGAATCATTCCTATGATTAAAAATTACATTAGTTATGATTATATAAATAAAATAGTTAATATTATAGAAATCAATAAATTATGGTAATAGTTATGATTTTGAAAAAAAAATAAACATTAGTTTTAATTTTTTTTATTAATACACTTTATGAATTGGCAATAATGAAGATTATCCTGAGTGTTGCAACATTAACTTTTCAAATAGTAATCTTAAAATTGCGTGAGTGATTCATTCCTTGAAAGATCTCATTATAATAAAATTTACACAATTAAAATATCTTGATTCTCATTTGAGTTTTAATATTTTGCGTAAGGGCCTTTTTATGGCTGTTTTTATTTACATTTTAAACCAAAATATCAAAATATTTAAACATGTACAAAAACATTTTACAAGTTTTTTTTTGTTTAAACATAGCTTTCAACGAAATACATTTTATTATCCATTTTTTATAGTTATTGCCTCCCCCTCATCCGGAAAAATTATATGATCAGTAGAATGTCTACATAAAACTTAAAACAAACACTAAAAATTAGTTAATATTAAAAATGCATACCATATCTGAACGTACACTTGCAGCGAATATCGCTCACAGTCTGTCCTGAAACAGAATTCCTTTTTGTATCTCTGTAAATAAACGATAAATGCTATCCACTGAAGCATATGTAGAAAACATGCTGTAGTGGAAATTAGTAATGCATATCAATTAATCAAGTTTAATACATCGTGACATCATTAAAATGCACCGCAAACGATTTTCCTCTACAGACTGTAAAGTAACGGAAATATTTTTCGTTTCTCTCTAAAGAAATATTCATGCTACACACTTCATTTCCAGTACACAACATGTTTTTTAACACTTTCCAACCTAGTTGAAGAGTGTTTATGACATCGGTTTGTCTGTCCGTGCTCTAACTCGCCTAAATATACTCGAATTGCCCTGAAATTTTTGTATGTTATTATCGTTTACTATAGCATGTTCCCTATTTCAACTGAAGTGTGCAGCACTTATAGTTTCTTTACAGTGACAGTCAAAAGTATTTCATTACAGTACAATCAATAGGAAATAACCGTTTCAAGCACATTTTGACGATGCTACGTCGTTTATAACATGATGAAATTGATATATAATTATGAAGTGCATTAAAACATAATTTTTGTAGAATATGGGGTGCAAAGCATTTATTATTCATTTACAGGGTCAAACAAACGAATTCTGTTACACATTGTTCTATGGGGAAAAATCATTTGCAGTGTAATTTAGTGATATTTCGCTATTTCAAACATAATGAAAATTATATGCATTACTGAAGTGCACTATAAATTCCTCTCTTGACAGGTTGGTGTGCATTGCGTTTATTTACAGGGACACATAAAATATATCGGTTAAAATACATGTGCGATATTTACAGTCTATGTGTGATAAGTGCGTTTACAACTTTGGTTTGCGTTTTTAAGTTTCACTAAATTTTTTCATAGTACGTGTGCGTTTATATACTCTGTTGATCATATACAGGGTTACACAAGGGAATTCGTAAATATTACAGAATTGTTTAAGGGTAGTTTTTAATTATGATAGTCATTTTCCTGCTGAACTGTAGTTAGTAGGTTAATAGAAGTTTGTGGAATATAAATAAATTCATATACAGGGCTACGCAAAGATAAAAATACATTGTCGTTTACAGTTCGTAATTGCTGTGAATGAGTTTTAAGTTGCCTTTCAGCTTAACATATGGTGTGTACAAAAGTCTTCAGATAATATACAGGGCTGCACAAAAGATTTCGAGTGCATTTTCATTGGTTGGTGAAAATTGCTAAATGTGAATATTCTAACTGAACTAAATTTTATTATACTATATATCGACATCTATTGACCATATACAGGGCTGCACAAATTAATTCGACTACTATTATATATTTGACACTGGAAGGTAATTTCGACAACTGTATTTTTCAATGTGTTATATGTTTTCTAAACTGTTTATTTACATATCTTCTTTCACCTTATTTAACGGTGAAGTTTGGTTACATTTTTCTGGATGTGTTGGAAAGTGTTTCATAATCTATGCTTGACGCATGATTTTTCATTCTTGTTTAAACTTTAATAACATATATCAGTTACATGGTATTCAGAGTTTACTTTCGATAGTTAGAGCACTGAAAGGTAGACAGACAGACAGCAAGCAGCAGACAGACAAGCTGAAGTGATAACACTTTCAACTATAATGAAAAGTCTTAAAACTGCTTGGTTTTGGCATTGCATTTTAAAACCATCTGTAATGTTAACATTATTTCTAAGTAAGTTATTAATATTTCTTAGAAAGTTTACTAGTGAATTTTTCTTACACATACTTTACATTATTTTACAGTAAGAATATATATAAAATATCTTATGTTATTCGAAGTATAAATAAAATATTCTTAAGAAAACTAGATTGATTTTCTAGAAACTACAAATCTGACACAATCATCAGTGGTAGTTTAATAATAATCATCAGCGTGATTAATTATGATCCTTAACAGATTCTTTTTCTTTTTGTTTAATACAAATTTAAAATTTCCACGGAGAGTATTTTTTAAAGCAAATGTTAGGAGCGAATTTATTTTCACTGCAGTTATTTCACATTTTTGATAAAGTCCTTGAAAGAATCAGCTGTCTGAAAAATATTATAAATCATTTCTCCTTGAAAGAGTCATAAAAGTCTCATTAATAATGTTTCCATATTGATCGCCAGGAGCTCATAAAAAATACCCTAAAGAATTTTAAATTGGTTTATTGAAGCATTAATATAAACTTTATGGAAGCAAAATCTGCTTAGGAAGCAATATTGTAAAATCTTAATATTTGTCAGGGTAGTAGTTGGGATGTACTGTTGTATATGCCGTGTAACTTTTGGATTTCCTAAAGAGCCTCCGTGTACACTCTGTATCTAAAATAAAGCTATAACATAAATCTCTAGCGTACATCATATATCTCTACCGTAGATCCTCTGTTTTTTTTTTTTTTTTTTTTTTTTTTTTTAATAACCGCAATGATCACCAAATGAAAACGTTTATATATGCTTCGGTTCAAAATGTTTATGAGTTGCTATTAAGTATTCCTCTAAAAATCGTATCATTAGCAATTAACATGAACAGAAAGAAAAGTTTGGTGGAATTTTAAATATAATCCCCTATTCACATAAAAATACTTGGTTTCAGACAGCATTTTCTACTTCTTCCAGTAATAAAAGTTGTACAAAGGGAAACAATATTTTTTCTGAATATTTATCTGTACAATTTTTAACAGATGATTTTCATTATTTCTCAATCTGAAATGAAGCACAGCGTGGTCCGGGTTATACTCGACTGTAAGAAATTTTATTTATCGTCGACACGAAACTAAACACGATACAAACAAAATTACGTTCGTCAATCCGAAACTTAATCCAAATCTGACACACTTCGAACCACACCCGAATAGATTTTTTTTAATGCAATTATTCTACAATTATATCTCTAATATAAATTTTATTTTTTATGTTGAATGATGAACATATACAGTGCATCTGAAAATTTCGAGCACGCACACTAAAATATGATAATAAAATTGTAAGGAGAAATAAATGGAATAATGTCACGCTACATTTTCAAAATGTAATGAATATTAAACATAGCAAAGATATTATATTTGCTACATCACAACTATGTATTTTAAAAAGAGGACTTTTTTATATTTTTGATACAAAACCCATTTCACAAAAGTTTCGGCACATTCTTCAAATATTAAGAAATGCTGGATTGGTTTATCCAACTACCCAGCTGTTTTTTTCTGTCATTAAAATAACGAATATTGAATTTCTAGTTATTTAAGATGTCGAATTCTACGGATTTCACAAAAGAAACAATGCTAAAAATTTTTAAGCTGAAATCTAAGGAGAAGCCATTTATTGAAACCTGTAGAATACTAAAATTTTAAAAGAGAAAAATGCATTAACTACGTGCTAAACATCACAATTTTGGTTGAAGATCAAGTGCAAGCAGATATCAATAACAAGAGTTCAGACTGGTCGAAAAATTGCAAAATTAATATCAAACAAAAATATCTCCACAAGAAAAAATAAGGAAAATATATATGTGCCGATGTCTCCATAGACACAATACATAGACGAATAAGAGAAAGCAAGAACTTTGTTTTAAAAACAACGTCTTGCATACTGCGTCTAAAATAATATCATTAACATGGCAGAATGGATTGGGCCTAAAAGTACAGATCGTTTGGGTAAATTGGCTGACCGTATTATTTAAGCCCAAAATTAAATTAAATATGGATTATCCTGACGTCTGGATTTGTTACTGGCAACGAAAAACAGCAGCGTACGTTCTTCAGTAGACGACAATGTGGTATGCCTCTGATCGTTTGGGGAGTGACTCCATTTAAGGGCCGTTCTCTACGGGACGCAGAGCATTAAACAAATTATCAAGAGGCACTTGAGCAATAACTACTACCATTTGATGCTATTTCATTCATAATGTTCAAAATTAAGAGAATTTGCATATTTTGTTGAATTTTATGAAACGTACTGAACGAAAGGTAACACTAATGCTTCGAAACAAAGTTGGAAATCTTTAGTGTCGAATACGTAAGCGTACACATGCGTATTGTTATGCGTCAGCCTCTATTATAGGAGCTCTAGGTGGAACGAGTAGAGTAACAGGCTTTATAAGCGCGTGGCAATTTCCGCGTTTCGTTCGCTCACACACCTCGCCGAATATCTTGATGTTTTTCTGAAACATTCAGTGAAATTCAATAGCAAACAGTAAAAATGAGTAACAAACAACGTTTTGATGATGGAATGAGGTGGCGAATGATGGGGAGACTGGAAGCATGGCAGTCTCATTTGCAGATTTCTACAGACTTCAATGTAGCGCGAAGCGTCGTGTCCAGCGTATTGTAACAGTTTAGGGATACTGGATCCATAGAGAGACAGCCGGGGCAACGTAGTCCAAGAGCTATGACCTCCAATGAAGATCGCTATTTGTCAATTACAGCGATACATTACAGGAGTGCAACAACTTTTCCGCTCTCTCGTGATCTTTATGCGGCCACAGGAAGCCGAGTTTCAAGAGTTACTGCTTCCAGAAGGCTAAATGACAGATGACTGTTTTAATAAGACCTGCTGTTTGCGTCTCGCTCACGTCTGCACACAGCAGAGCCCGTTTAGCATGGTGCAGAGAGCATCTATTTTGGACGAGGTATCAATGAGGGACGTTTCTATTCATTAATGAGTCTCACACTGTTGTCATTAATGAGTCTAAACACTGATTATGGACGCACTTTCATCTAGTGAGAATCAGGCTCTCTAACTGCCCTCCAGCGCCCGATAAAGAGACCACTATGGCAGTGGAAATTTGATGGTTTGGGCAGGCATAATGTTGGATAGCTGCACATATCTCTATATCTTTGGCAGAGCCTTTGTTACAGGTGTGACGTATATGGATAACATCGTGGAGCACCATGTCCGTCTTTTTAGGAGTGCAGTTGGCCCTGATTTTATTTTAATGGACGAAAACGCTCGCCCACATTGAGCTCATCTGGTCGACGAAATTCCAGAAAGTGAGGATATTCGCCGGATGGATTGGCCAGCCAGATCTTCATACCTAAACCCCATAAAGTATGTCTTGGACCCTCTGGAGAGGGCAATTGTAACTCGCATTCCACATTTTAGATCCACCCAGCGCCTGAAAACAGCGTTCTGGAGGAGTGAAAACAACTGCCACAGGGACTCATAAAATGCCTGATTTCCAGTATGAATTCACGTTGTGAGGGCTATATAAGTTTAAAAGTGGAGCAGAATACCTATTAACCCATTTTTTGCTCAATATTGTAAGCTCGGTTTTTTACCTTCCGACGCTAATGAGTCTTACGTACGATCATGCGTGTGCATTAGAACTGTTGAATGGTTACTTTTTTTCATTATATCAACCTATGTAAGTACATATTTTTATTAAACTCTGTCTAGTAGTTCTGGAGAAAATCGGTCAAATCTGAAAATTCTCCTAATTTTGATTATGAGTGTATTTGAAAAACTAATTGATGCAAGCGAAACACTATTATTTTAAGTTATACCAAACAAGAGAACAACTATTAAAGAAGCATCATGTAAAAGTGTTAAATATTTTTCCCATTGTACCAAAACTTTTGAGACTCTATATAGTTGAAGTATTTTACGAATTTATATTAAAATTATAAAAATGTACCCGCTTATTCATTTTGATATGATTTATTTAAATAATATTGCAGAATAAAGTAAATAAAATGATTTTGTTTAATTTTGTATTGTTATTTAATAAACGGCATTTTCTAATCGTACCTAAACTTTTGAGACAGACTGAGCATATATTTATTAATGTTAAAATATTTATTCATATTTTTATCTAAAAAAAAAAAAAAAAACTACACATTTTTTTAAAATTTCGTTTATCCAAACGCGACCCACAAGTGTATCTTAACATAAAACTGACCCGAATTAGAAATAATTAATGTCGAACCAAACTTCGAGAAAAATTGATTATTTACCTCGCCCTATGCAGGACTCCAGTTAAAAAGTTTAGGCATTTATTGAGTTTCCTAGTAGACGCCAACTTTACGCCTTGTATAGGAGTAGTTGTATTTCTAAACCTTAAGGAGACGTAAGAGAGATGAATCTGACTGTAATCTAAACTACATAAAAGTAACATTAAAAGTAATTTTTAATTATATAAAATTACCTCATGTTTTTATTGATATACATAAATTTTTTTTTTAAGTACATCGAATTTTGCGGAAATTACAAATGTTTAACAATCATCAGCGATCATTGATAAATAATCATTAAATAGTCCTCAGATTGATAATTTTTGATAATTTTTAGACTATAACAAAATGTTTAATAAAAATTTTAAATATCCCCTGAGATAATTTTTTAAGCAGATATTATAAGTAAATTTTGTTTGGGCGTAATTACCTCATACTTTTATAAATAAAATCCTTGAAAAATATCAGCTGCCTGAAGAGTGTTATAAATCATTTTCTCTTGAAAGAACCATAAAAGCTCATTAGAATTATTCCGTATTGATGGTCATGAGCTGATAAAAATTATCACACAGAAATTTAAATTGCTTTTTCTGCGCATTAAATTAAAAACCATGCCAGCGAAAACGGTTAAATTAATCTTAATTAGTAACTGTAAGCATGCATATTTTAGAGTGCTGTTGGCTTTAAATGGTCCATCAGTTACTAAAAGTGCCGAAAGAAGCAAAAGTAGTGATAAACCTTAAAGGTAAATATACACTGTATGGCCAAAAGTCACTGGACACATTTGATTTCAGACGTTTTGTCGAATATTTATAGAAAGTTTTGACGCATTCTAGTGGAATTTCAGAAATATGTAAAACATGTTTGACCTCAGATTTTTTGGTGAATGTCACTAGAGCAATTTTTGGCCAAACAACAAATTCAATAAAAAAAAATTATAATTTAGATCACACTGTAATAAATCAACCTGTAGCATATGACTACTGTATGAGACTTGTGCAAATTTGTGTTCATTTGTCTAAGACTAACACGTATATGCTTGGAGATATAAAAGATTCTTTAAAAATTTAAAGAAATTTCCGCTTGTTTTACTGTTTATAGCATGCAGCGTTTCATACCAAATTTAATACCACTTTGAAAAAACTTGATAACGTACAGTAGAAACAGCATACTACAATTAAAATATAATATTTTTAAATATTTAAGGAAATATGAGCATTTGCATTAAAGGTAACCAATTTGTTTTAATAACGTAGCAGTAAATTATAGCTCATCAAAAACATCTCATGTAAAAAAGTAGCCAAGTCTCGTGACTCTTCTATCGTAAAAAGCTCTAGCCAAGTTTAGCTCTCTTATCAACTCTAACATTTTCATACACAAATCACTCCTAGTCTGTAAAAGTTTAGTTCAAAAATATTTTGTGACTTGGCCATTACACAGCACAAGAATATAACGGCTATTGGTTCATTTTAATAATCGCTTTTTTTAATAAAGCATTGCATAAAATGGTATTTATATGAGCACTGAACGTATATTTATTTGTAGTGTGGAATTTATATTACATAATATTTTAAGCCCGGGTGCGGAAGACTCTCTTACGGGCAAGCTGGATGTCAGGAGTTTTGGGTGATGTTATTCCGATGTAACGTGAATACGTGCGAGAACCCCTTTTCAGAAAGACCTCCATTTAAGGCATCTCTCCTTTAAGCTTATATCCGAGGCATTCAAAATCAGATTTAATCAAATAATCCAATTGAATACATAACAGCCAAAGCAAGGTGAAATAATTTCCTTGTGCTGCATAATCGCGAAGTCACAAAATATTATTTAACTAAACATGTAGAGAATAGAAGTGGTTTGTGAATGAAAATGTCAAAATTAATAAGACAGATAAACTTGGCTCTGCATAATCTCAGAAATTTTTACAGTAAAATAGTCACGAGACTTTGCGACTTTTCTATACGAGAAGTTTTTGATGGAATTTCACTTTTTTTACTTTGGATTATTTTTGCACATCATCCACTGGTTCCTTTTGAGCTCACTCCCTGTCACTATTATTTGAAAATATCAAAAATTTGGAGCTTTGGTTCCATTTGCAAAGTCCTCTAGATAAAAATAAGTTTCAGGTTCCTAGGCAACTTAACCACTAAGTTATGAGGGGGTGGGTGGAATCAAAAGTACTCTCGCCAGGATAAACGCTATCGACCAGAGGTATTACACGTAGCCCTTGATAATTGATATTTGGCATAAAAGTAGTGTTTAGGATACAAAAATAGACAAAATTAAAAATCCGGAATATTCCAACAAATCGAACTATCTTAGATTTTTTGATTTTTAGATTTTTCGATTTTGTTTTTCGAAGTTTCAAGATTTTTTTAATTTTTTTCTTTCTTTGTATCTTAAACACTATATTTATTTCAAACATGAAATTTCTAGATCTACAAAATCAAAAAATTTACAAATGTTCGGTTTTTTACGAATTTTTAGATTTTATTTTATTTATTTTCGAATTTTCCGAATTTTTATATTCTATTTTCTTATTCCAAGCAGTACCTTTATGCCAATTTTTAAGTTTCTCAGTCTATGAAATCGAACTATTTTCCGATTTTTAATCGCCAAATAGTTCGATTTTTGATTTTGATAAAAAATCAAAAATCGCAGAGAACGAAATTTACTATATTATGCAAAAAGTTTGAAACCGAATTCCTTTTATGAATTTGCCGCAGCTTGTACCCAATGGGACCTTGTGCCCTTAAACCTTATACAACCAACCAACTAACCTTTTTTGATTATCAAAGATACGCCGCGGAACACGTAAAATCGCTGAGCATTGTTATAAAAGCGCAGAAGACAAAATTTACTGTAGTGGGCTAGAACATTGTACGCGGAAATCTTTCACGAATGTCAAAACATTACTGCAAAACACGAAATATCGCAAAAAATCAAAAATCGTGGTTGACAAAATTTACTATATTAGGATAAAAGTTTGAAAACCCTTCCTTATATGAATGTCAAAAAATTCGAAGCTCGAAAAAACGGCAACAATTTATTTCAAAATCGCAATAAAAATTGCCCAAAATTCAAAAATCAAGGAAGGCAAATATAGGCTATAAATTTGAAACATAATTCCCTTTACGAATGAATGTCAAAAAATCGCCGATGAACGCAAAAATCACACATGAAAAAATTTAATATAGTGCGCTAAAACATTGTAACCAGAATTATTTCACGAATCTCAAAAAATTGCCAACCCTCGCAATATAAACCGCATTAAAAGTGACTAAAATTAAAAAACGGAGAGAAACAAATTTACTATGCCAGGATAATAGTTTAAAACAGATTTTCTTGTACGGATGTCAAAAAAATGCCGCGGAATGCGAAAAATTTCTAAAAATCTTATACAAAAATTCATGAAAAATTAAAAAATCGCTGTACGAATTCGGAATAAACTTTAATGAAACTCTAACTTCCAGATGTATAACTACAGACATACATAAATACAGACATGCATAACTACAAACGGGGACTCCCTGCCAAATCGAGTAGCTAAGCATACAACGATCTCTTAAAAAACACAGAGGACAGACACACACAAATACTCTAAAACACAAACTTCTTTCCTTATTATTACTAATAGATTAAAACATTAAATGGTTTTCTTTTCTCAAATAAAGCAAACTGATGAAATTGGAACGAGATTCTAATATGCACAGTGAAGAAATATTTTTAAGGATTGAATTTTCATATATATAAGGCTTTAATGCAAGTATACACACCATGTGTAGATAAATGCAGATGAAAGGAATTTTTGGTCCATTTACGATAATACAATTAATAAGTTAAGCATCATGCTGAAAAACTTTCTCGATAATAAAATCATGATATCAAGCAAAACTTTATTTCAACCAATTTACATTCACAGTGAGACAAAATACATTAAAAGATTTATATATGTAAAATTGTGTATAAAAGATTAACTCAAATTTTTACTGAACTATTTTCATTGTCCAATGTCAACTTCAAAACAAACCTTTAAAGTGAATCTGAGCAGACGAAAGAAAAATTCAATACGCGATGTTGTAATCTTTAAATTACATTCCCTGAAACATATGACACAATACAAAAACACACTTTTAAATTTGACTTTAAATTTTTGCATTCAACATTTAAGTCACTACACTTTTATTTGATTTTTTTTCTTTTCAAAAAATGACGTTTTAATTGTAAAATAGTAATCTGTGAATAATTTTAAGCTGATATTGGTAGGAAATTTTTTTTCTATTACTTTTTTTATTATAAACTTTATTATTATTTCCGGCAAAATTGATAATTCAGGTATAATTTCCTAGCAAAATACACCTCTAAAAATAAGCTCTGGATAATAAACTAGGTACTATATAAATATTATTACAACAAAATAAATATAACTTCCTATAAGTAGTGTTATTGTATGTAAAACGTAGATGCAATATCCGTTAACCAAAAAATGTTTTTCATTACAAAAGTTATATTGTGGTATTAGCATTTCTTTTTTAAATGAAACAATATTTTGCAATTTTCTGAGAAATTAGAGTTAAACATCTGTACATATTTTTAATCCTAGCAGAGACGAAAAGACAGAGATTCTAATTTAATAACGACATTTGTTACATAATAGTTTCTTTTACCAAATAGAAGGAAAATGAAGAGTTTCATTACAAAGCAATATTTAATAATTTAATCCTATTTTATTTTTGCTGTCTTGAGCAATTCTTTTTCATTTAAAAATATTAATGAAATGTCAGACAGTAGGAAAAATTGTTTTATTATTTTAAGTTACAAGCATTATTAACGAAGAAATGTTTTTACTTAGATTTATGAGCATAAAAGGAATGTAATCTTTGAATATATTTCTTAAAGAAAACATGTCATTACTACTTACAAATGAATTTCAATGAAAAAATAACTGCTATTGATAAAGTTTCAATTTATCAGTGCTTAATTTCAGTTTTTCTTAATATTATTTTATAAAATTCACACGAAATAAATATTATATAACCTAAACGAATACTTATAAAAATAATACATTATTTAGCTGAAGTTAAAAAATAGTATGTGTATTAAATATAACTTTTTATGTTGTAAAACAATAAAACTAAAATTATTTAATTTATCAAATATTGACTGTAACTGTTATACGTATACATACATACACACACACAACACACACACACACACACACACACACACACATACACACACACACATATATATTTGCATTTCGATAATTTTCCGTTTAATTTATTTATTATCGCGTTAAAATACTTTTTTCTACTATTTGCCTTCTAAAATTTCTATTATTCTACACCTAGTGCCTTAGCTTTCCCGTATTACGAGGGCTATCCAGAAAGTAGATTACGTTTTCGTCTGTGTCTGCTAGGGGCGGGGCTAGCGCGGCCATCTTGGGGTCAGAGCGTTGCGCAGCTCAGTCGGCATCTAGCCGTGCTAGTGAGAGGTTCGTGCTGTGCTCCGTTCAGATACTGTGACGGTTTGAAATGTCTGCGTTAATTGAAAATCCCGCGAGCTGCGAGGTGCGTGCAGTAATAAGTTCACAATAACGGAACTTTCTTTGAGTTTTCCACAAATTTCGCGAAGTTTGTTGCACGAAATCATCAGCGAAAAGCTTGGTTACCACAAGTTTTGTGCAACATGGATTCCAAAAATCTTGACAGAGGACCACAAAAATCAGCGAATGGCTGCAGCGTTGAACTTTTTGGACGCTTACCATAAGGATGGTGACTCTTTACTCGATCGCATCGTTACTGGTGACGAAACATGGGTGAAACACGTGAACTGTTGGTTGAAGGCGCAGGCGGCTGAATTTTTCGACGAAGGCATTTCCAAGCTCGTACATCGCTACGATAAATGCCTTAATTTGTATGGTGACTATGTAGAAAAGTAGTATTTGAGTGTGGCTTTCATCTGTATATAATAAAATTTGTTTCCTATACTTTGTTTATTTTTTATTCCAAAACGTAATCTACTTTCTGGATAGCCCTCGTAAAATCATTCCATTCCAATTTTTTTTTCTTTCATTAGCTTAGTTTTTTTTTTCGGGACGCGTTCTATGATATTTTTGCGACTTTTCCGCTTTCATTTACACTATTTTTAATATGTGGCTACTTAGTGTATTTGAGTTAGCTGATTGGCTGGGGACCAGTTCACTCTGGATTTTAGACTGCATGACTGGTGTGCTACGTAAAATGTTATTCACGAGGATCTCGAATTTGACTGTTGGCTTCTGCATTTAAAACGATCACCTTAAGTCAAACAATTGATGTAAGTTTTAACTATATTTTACGGTGATTATATTATCTCTATGTTTCTTTGTATTTTTCTAATAGTTTGTAACCTTTAATTGTCTTAGCTTTAAGTGTATCTTAACACATAGTTACAACATCATTATCATCCTTATATATAGGGTGGGACACAGAAAACTGGCCCCACCAAAATGTTTCGATTAAACCCATTTAAGAAGAATGAGAAATAACGTAACTGTGCGTACCTTTATAGTAAATTTTGAAAATAGCCTCTATAAGCGCCTAAACATATTTGGACACAGTTTAACAGTACAGGAATGACGACATCAATTTCGCCGAGGTAAGAGCTCCGATGCACGTCCTTAAGGGGAGAAATTGTTCTTGAATATTTTACGTAAATTCGTCCTTTCTATATTTTCCACAAATAAAAATCGCTGGTCAATAAGTCCAGTGACTGTCCAATAAGTCCAGTAACCGTAAACTAGTACTAAAACTCTGTTTAGCAATAAATGGTTCATAGACATGGACGGAGCAACAGACCCCCAAGAAATAATTCGCTGGATTGGTTTTCTCAGTGTCACTTTCCGTTGTTAAAATGTATCAAGTTAATGTCAAATTTCAACACATAACATATATGTCTTCTTTTTTCTTTCCGTACTCCGTATCCCAGAGCTAGTTTTCCGTGACCCATACTGAATAAGCGTTAGTCACTGCCTGGAATTGTTGGGCGTTCATTTGATATTTAAAACTACGAAACCAAGAAGCAACGCTTTGTGAATACTGTATAAATTTGAGAAGGAACAACTGTTACAGACGCACCGGGGTTGGCGCGATTTTTGTTTGGCGCCATTTTGGCGAGAAAACCTCCTTTTCGGTTACATGTTAGGCCTAGCTTGCTAAAACAGCATGCTAGTTTTCATTTATTAGATAACAGTTTATTTTATTATAAAACACACACAAATTATTTTATGATAAAACACATTCAATGATTAAATTATTATAAAACTAACAATATTTAATTTAATATAAAACACAGGGAATCTGCTCTACCGAGTTGCCGGACGAAGCAAAATCTTGCCAAAATCGCTGGGTTGCCCAGGCATTTGATATCGCCATTTTGGCACTAAAAGTCCTTTAAGAATACGTGTTATATTTTAACAAAATAAAATATTATTAAAATAATTTTAATTTATTTTTATCCAAAATTTTTATCCTAAATGAAATAGGGAAAGTCCTGATGCACCACGACATATACAAACAAATATATATTTTTAAACTTAATAAAGTACAAAATGTTTCCCGTAAGTAAAAAATACTCCAAACACGTTTATGTGAAAGGAAAATAAAATACTAAATTTATATAAAAAATGATTGAATTTTATTTTTCTATAATAAATATTTATGTTATTTGCATTTTTCCAATAAAATGAAAACAATGTACAAATAGAACCACTATTGTATAAAGAAATTGATGAAGCGTTAAGTAAGAGAGAGGACATAGCATTAATAATATAGAAACACTGTACATAGACTTCTGCTACTTAGATTGAAAAAAAAGGAGGGAAAAAAAGTAAAACACCGTTTTGGCATTAGTTCAAAAATAAATTCAACTTAAAATGAAAGAAAAAGCCTTTCTAAAATAAATTCAACTTAAAATGAAAGAAAAAGCCTTTCTAAAATAAATTCAATTTCAGTACAAAAATAAATAAATATATATATATATATATATATAAACTACATAATAAAATAATAATAATTTGAATATGAATGTGATTTTTTATTTTAATAGAAAACTTAACTAAAAATATGTATTCCAACTGTTTCTGAATCTAAATATGGTTACAAGAAATTTGTTTCTATTAAATACATGTGTAGATTTTCCTTTAATAATATTAGCTGTTGAAGTTCAAATATAAATTGACTAACATATTTGGCACGTCAAGTCACAATATTTTATAAAGAATTTATTTGAACCAGAATACCTTATATTACGGCGTATAGCGTGCACTTTTGAAACAAGAAAATTAATCAACATTTACAGATGCGTGTTATAATCCGGGTATAAAAAGGAAAGCTTAAACATTAATTATAAGAATTGAAATTTCTATATAAATGAACAAGAGAAGAAGAAGATATTATCTGAATGAGTTAGTGTACGATTCCAAACAGCTTTGTCGGGACTTTGTGAAGAGAAGCTTGACAGTAGCATATCTCTTCACTTGGCATTTGCTTATACTTTTCATGCTTGTACTATTTATTAGCATACTTTTTAATGGTCTTTATAGTATTTTCATGATACATATCTCATGAAGGTTTCTTTGCAAAGAAAAAAAAATAGTGCGCGTAATACGGAAAATATAAATAAAGATAGAAAATAATAGAGTCACAAGTTTTAGGCTCGAGATATGCGCCGGAGTGCGTTATACGCCGTAATATGTGATAATCTGACAGAAATTGTTTTTTATATGTTATAAAAAACAACATTAAAATTGTTGAAAAAAAAAATTAAAAAAATTAAAAAAAAATAAAATAAAAAAAAAATAAAAAAATAAAAATTAAAATAAAAAATTAAAAAATTAAAAAAAATAAAATAAAAAAAATATTAAAAAAATTATAAAAAAATTATATTTTCTAGTTACAAAAAATATTAACTATTGTTTAAAAAAAACATAGAATACTCTGTTGCCAATTTATAAAGGTACAGATAGATACATTGATTTACTTTCAAGGAAAAAATAGTAAAGCAGATAATTATAACCTAAAAATCGGAAATAAAAATAATTTTAATGAAATTAAATTTGTACAAGGTCCGTTACTTATAGAAAATGTTATTAAGGATAAAAAAGATAATTTAGACAAAACATTATTTTCTTCTTTAAAAGGACTTTCATGTATTAAGTTACAACACCAAAGATACATTAGTTATTTTCTTAGACGTAAGTTGGTTACTAACCTAATAATTTTTTTATAGAGCGTAAAGTGCCGTAAAGAAATTTCTAAAAATTGATATTGCTCAGTTACGCTGCTGTTTTATCACTTATATATGCTATTTTAAGACACATAGGGTATATTTATGGTAAATATCAATAACAGTTTATTTTATTTTTGTAACATGATTATATCTTTGTAAAATATCAAAGGTTGTAATGATTAAATACGTTTAAATTTGAACATGTCACATTAATAAAATGGGCCGTATACATCGTGTATAGTCATATCGGGTTTTTGAGCGTATTCAAGACCTATCGTATAATAAAAGACTATCTAAATGAAAGCAAACTGAAATTAACGAAATTGAATTTATTTACAAAAATTTGACATTAACTTGAATATATAAATTGCCATACATAGGTTTCAAATATTATCCTGACTCTTCAATCGTATATATTAGCAATTAACTTTTTTAAGAATGCCTTTTAACATACTTTGGGACTTTATTAAATAAGTGTAATATAACAATGAAATTTGTTCAGAAAATAAAGCCTGCTTACCCCATATATATATAGATGTCTTCAAAAATACATACTGCCTTTTAGACCAACGTGACCACCATTATTTACTATATATTTCGGAAGCAGCTCTGTGAAACACCTGAGTAACACCTGCATTTTAAACGGCTGCAGCAAACTTAAGCATTTTTCTATTATTAAATTCGTAAGCTTTATTTCTATGCAGCTTCCATAGTCACAGTTTCCATTCCACATAATAATTGTAACTAAATTCTCTTTTGCGAAATATCTTCTTTCATATCATTTCTACACGGAATCGCTTTGCTCTTTTAACTAAACCGTGATGATATTCCATTTCTTACAAGTTGCCTTCGCTGCAAGAAAAAAAAGTTTAACAAAGAAGTTTCTCCACTGCATTTTCGGGATTACACAAACAGACATTGAATTTGCAGGACTATGTCTCAGCAATATGGAATGTATAAATTCCATCAAAAAGCAATTTTTCATTAAGTAACAACTAAAGGATAAATTGACAAGATTTTACCTGCGAGGGTACGGAAGGCCCCTAGTCATTTTTAATAACAGAAAAAAAAAACAATTACTATGCTATTTGTCAAACCATGAACAAAATATGGCTGTTAATTAAATAATTACTCTTAATTAAATAATTTCTTATCCTAAGAATAAGGAAACCAATCATGTGACCACAGCACACACATAAGTATCGAAACAAACATTTAGGTGCTGATCTTCGATTTTACATTTTTATGTAAACATTAAATAAACATAGCTTCGATGCAACACTAATAAATCTTACGTAATGTTTTTAAAAAAAAATTGCCATGTTTTAGTTTTATATGTGCTAGTTAAATATTTTATTTACTACAATTGTTTTTTGTTTTCTTTAAGATTCTGTAAGCGAATTACTAAATTTTATCCTCAGTAAAATAAATTTATTATTTTGTCCTGCTGAATTAGATGCAGTTTTCTACAGTCCTAAAATCGTTTTCTTAACTTTTGTTTCAGATTTCTGCATTTAAATATTATCTTTCATTTTAGTTCATATTTAATTATCCATTTCTTTAAAATTGGACAAACTGTATTAACATAACAAAATAAATTCATGAATTTTTAAAAGCCCATGACTTTGTGTCTGCGTCATTTCGATTAGGGAGGCAATCAATGCATTTATGTTATAAATAGAACACTGAGTAAAGAAACTGGGGTTCGAGATTTTCATGTTGGAAAATATTTTTTACGAAGTAAATATATGAGGAAATATTAAAATATTTCAAATTTTATTATTTCTTTGTGAGTAAAAATATTTCATAAATAATAGCGGGATGGTGATATTTCTTTCATTATGGACTTTTTTGTCGTCGCTAAAAAATCGTATTTTCACTATTAGACGACTGCCAAAAAAAATGATATTTTTACCGCAAAATCACATTTTCCCATTAAAATAAAAATTCGGCACTTTGTAGTCAAACTGAAATCTGCCAACGAAAAGTAGATTTTAATTTTCTAGGGGTTTTTTCCCTTTAAAGTTCAACCAGAAGAAGGATTTATTTTCCAATGCTAGATCCCAGTTTTTTATTAATATTTTAATAATTGTCTTTATTTCATTTATTTTTATCTTTATTTTATTATATTAGAAATAACCTCGCAAATAAAAATATCTTATTACAAACCATTTTGAAAAGAGTAAACAAAATCAAACCTGTGCGCTGTCTGATCATGTAAAATAATATGCTTCTTTTTTAAACTGTTTTTTTTTTTCATTCCAACAAGTAGGAAGTGTAAATGTATAGAAATTATATTATATTACAAAAAAAAATCTAAATGGACAAAAGAACCAAATACATGTTCTTAAAAATACATACAAACTGAAAAATCTACGTATGTTTGTGAAGAATGGTATGCTTTTAAAAATATATATCTCTGTTTAACCTGGAAGATAAAGAATATAAAAGTCTCAAAGAATAACACTGGTATTACATAAAGATTTTTGTAGCAAATCTCCTCCTGCAGAAACGAGAAATTTAATATCCATTGAAATGAGATAACAGAATTTTCAATTCAAATAAACATGAAAATATGGATGTGTGCAAATGCATCTGGAATAAAAGATGATCTAGGATTCAATGTACCAGATAAAAGTTTACTGATAGAATTTTGTAAAAGAACCAAAAGACATATCTGTGTTAAAGTTCATGAGTGTAACATTTCGATCAACACGTTTCTCCTTTTGCTTTGAAGTTCCTTTTTTTATATACATATAATCTAATTAAAATTAGCTGTTGATTCGAACGTAAAATATTATTCCATATTGTTTACTTCATACTTTTAAAATTTTATGCAATACGGAATTTTAGAGATGTAAACTGTAATGATTTAATATTAAATCAAATACTAAAATTATTATGAGTATCACAGTGAAATAAATTTAAACTAAATTGTGTAAAAATTACATACTTAATGTATGGAAAACGATATGTATTTGGGAATTGGAAATTAAATTGGTTTGATTAAGTGTCCATAATGTATTTCAAGAAAAAATAAACATGTCATAAAACGTTCTCGATATGTCCATCAAAATGTGTTACTTTTATGTAAAATTCAAAAATTTTCCGTAAACACAATTTTTTATTTAGAAATATATGTTTCGTAAACCGTTTAGATCAGCGACTTTGATTTTCCGTTTATATATATATATATATACATATATATATATATATATATATATATATATATAGCACATTATGTATTAAATGTATTCGGCAGACCCAGAATTTCGCACCATAATTAAACTAGGAATAAACATTTACATTTAATACATAATGTGCTATATTTAATCTGTGTGATCATTTGAAGCTATAGCGCTTATCGCATGGATTTTATTTATTTTTATTTTTATTTTTATTTTTATTTTAGTTTATTTTTAATCTTTTTAGCTTATATATATATATATATATATATATATATATATATCCGTAGCTATATTCCGCTGATATAGATATATATATATATACAATGGTGAACAAAAAAATTGCATCACCTAGATATATACACGTTTTGATATGTTATTTTTTTAGCCTAAAATTCATTTGGTTGCTTCAAAGCAACGTATTACTTCATTCCACGTCACTATTGCACCATACAGTAGTTACGAAATATTGCATCATCCAGTTTCCATTAATAGAGTACCAAAATGAGAGACTGATAAAATGCCGTGATTTGTTCTTTCGATTGACACCTCAGAGAAAAAAAAAACAAAAAAAAACATGGCAGTTGCTTTTAATAAAGATGTGTTTTCGACAAGTGTAAGCGCCAAAATAATAGGATGCCATCAGTCTGCAATTCGGGAGTGATTAAATTGAAACGTGAAGCTAGTCAAGTGGAGAGAAAAAACTGATCAGGCTGAAAGACGGTAACTACAACGTCTGAAAATCGATATCTGAAGCAGATGTATCTCAGTAATCGCAGGCAAGTGCTCCTGATTCAAAGCGAGATTCTGTGAACGCCCGTGGTGTTAATGTAAATGCATGAACTGACCAAAGACGGCTTAAGTAAAGTGATTTTAAATTATGATTTCAAAAAAATTTTATAACATTATCTGATATCCATACAATTGCAGTTGGTAAGCCAAATTTAAAATTTCCCTACAAATTATCTTTCTCGCCAAAATAACAAACTTAGAAGGTGTAAGACAAATTTGTTTAATTTGTTTTATTAGCTAGTTTGTGTTTAATTTGTTTATGCAAGGACCTTAAATTAAAACTAGTCGGATGTGCCAATCCCAAAACTTTCATCTATATCATACATGTTAATACTTCAAAATTCGCTATCACATCGCCAATAAAATCAATATTTTTCGCCTTTTTTTCTTACGTCAACTGCTTGCGAATCGTCGGGTTACCTGGATACGAAGCACCCTTCGTTGCACAGCCGATGTACAACACTACTCGAACGACACGAAGTCCTTCTGGCCTGTACCGGTGGGAAAAGGTAGTCTCCCTATCTCTCGGTTTTAAGATTTTAACTAATTTTATTGGAAACACTAAGCTAAAATGCGTGGAACCAGATTACAGAAGATTCAATCCCAGTTCTCATCAATATTGAATTTGATCAGAATTTCGAGAAATTAGTCGGCTATAGCCAAGCTGGCTTCATTTATGGCAAGCTATTTTTGTCGCCAAATCTGGCGATATTTCGCTAAGATTCGCCAATTTTGGCAAGAATTTAACGCTGGCGAATATCAATATATAGTGTTAAGCATATAAGATTTGGAACAGTGGTTACAACAATAAAAAACAATTTCCCCGAAAGCATGTTCACTAAAACCCATAAATTAACCCTTTTATGGAGGAAACCTGCTGTCTTGTTTCAAATGACAACCACCCTAAAATTTCAAACTGCCATACCTCAGCCATTTTTTACGATAGAGAAAACAAAAATTGCTCCGGAATCCTTGGAATTCCTCAGGAAAATCCTTTTAGGATTTCTAATATTTTGAACTGTTTGAATTTTAAATCTTTAAAGGGCTATCACAGCGCCCCCTTTCGGTGGAATATCCCCAATTTCAACTGGGAACTGCAGGCTGTAGTCAAATGATATACAAAAAATTTGGTTCGATTCTATGCATAACGTCGTGCACTTTTCCATGATTAAATAATAAAAATCGAACAGAAATAGCTATCACAGTGCCCTCTTTTTCGCAGAATAACCCAACATGCAAGTGGGCCATAGCTAAAAACTATAAATGAAATTTGGTTGAATTGTATGCATAGCTTCATGCACTTTTAGATGATACAAAGAGGACACACACATGGATACACGGACACACGAACAGACAGACATTGTGTAAAAAGCATGTTTTTCAGAATTTCTGACCCTTAAAGCGTGTATATCCGTCGAAAACCGGATGACGGCAAAAGTTTCGATTACAATACTTTCTTCTGTTATATGTAGAAGAAAGTAAAAAAAAAGAAATCAAGTTACTGTTTCGACTGAGCTGGAAGGATTTTTTTTTATTTTATTCCACTTGTTGAGCATATAGAAATTACGGTAGGGTACAGATCTATCTAGGAAATTTTTATACTATGTTTGTGACACTGTCCCGTTCTAGATGAGTGCACCTAAGTTATAACAAATTTTTAAAATGTGAAACAGTACTTTTGATCTTAAAGAGATATTCAGCTTGGAAAGTTTAAAATTACTAAGAACTATCTAAACTTGAATCGTTACGTCTTTTAAAATTCAAGGAAGTCCTTAGAACATTATATGCAAGCTGCTTCAATTTTAACAAAAGTGTTTATACCGACCTTCAGAATAATATATGCAAGCTAATTTTATTTAAAAGCGAGTTGCTAATCTCAACAGAAAGTTTTATCAAGATAATCAAGACACAATAAAAATGTCAACTCTAACATATTTCACAAGGGTTTTTTTTGTTGGTGTTCAACTGATTACAAATTCTTAAATAGAAACAGAGAAAATCAAATACAATCTCTCCAAAGCTACAGTAGTATCCAGAAACTAGCTGGAAATTTTTCAGTGATATCATTCCACGCTATCACGTGCAGCATTTATACTTCAGAATTAACCGAAACTGCCAACCAAACGTGAAATAAAACGAAAAAAAAATTGTCGGCCGATACATTTACAAGTGGAAAATTTAAAGAGGTCGTGAAAAGAATATCTTTATAAAAAAATAAAAGTTGCTATTTTCACAGTTATTTATTAGTATTTATTTTATACATTTACATTTGTAAATATATAAAATACCATTTTGTTACTCTTAGTGCATGCGTAGTGAAAATTTATTTCACACAAACGCTCATATTTCATTTAACTTTTAATATAATTATTTTTAATCGTAGTATGATGTTTCTACTGTATATTGTCCGTTTACGAAAAGTGGCGTTAAATTTGGTTGAAAATCCTGCATGCTGTAAACATAAATGCGGAAATATTTTGAATAATAAATAATAATTATTATTATTATTATATTCCTCAATATAAGTGCTATTCTTACACAAATTAACACAAAATTTGTATAATATCCACATAGTCATGTAACTACAGCTATAGATTGTTTAAGTATTTTGTTTTCAAATTTTCTCAAATTTTATTAGTTTTACTCAAAATGTTGTTAGTTTCGTGATTGCTCTCGTCATCAAACGTTCGCTGAACAATATGAAGTCAAACATATTCTGTACATTCATAAAGTTTCATAATAATTTGGCAAGTATTGTTCTAGATATTCCACGAGTGTCCGTTGACTTTTCAATATATAGTGCATGCCCTAGAATTTATATACCATTGGGGATATTTGTTTTCTCCTTAAAAAAAAAAAAAAAAAAAAAAAAAATCAAATGATTAAAAATCACAAGTAAGAAACAAAAATTAGTAAGTAAAATTACTAGACATTATTAATTACTCATTTTTCTTTAACATTCTAAAAAGGCTGTTATTGAATAGTACAAATTTCGAACGATCTGCCTGAATTGCTATCAGTATAAATTCAAATTTCAGCATTCATCATAAAGCATGATTTCAAAATATAAAGATTGTTTAATACGTCTCTAAAACCTTAATATTCTAACATTATTAAAATATTCGCATGCATTTCCTAATGCAAAATAAATTGCTCTCATGACAGAAGGCTCATATATCATTGTCCGCATTTGTTGTTTCTCTTACTGGGGCGTTTTATGTTTATCTTTCTACCATTAAAAAGTCATAAGTAAGAAAAGCAAATTACTAGACATTATTATTTATTCTTTTTTCTTAAAAAAAAATTTTTTTTTGAAAGTTTTTACACATTTTTGTCACATTCCGTTCCACGTTGTTAACAAGAAGCATCCAGTGTTAGTGGCATCTTTTCAGTGCAAGGTCTTTTGCAAAATAAACTTCGTATATGACTTCCCATCTTCTGTACAGCTCAGTCATTAGGGATCTAAATATAATCTCGGTGTTGGAACTTACTATGAAATATGCCAAAATAAATATAAATACATACTTGACATACAAAAATATGATTTTTTCTACGAATGGAATGGGTGAAACTGTCTCTCATTAGAAAGAGTAACAAAATGTTTGCAAGCACTGCGTGTTAAAATATTTTTAATCATAGGTGTTCCAATGGAAAAAAAAATATGAAGAATCTAACTAACGAAAGAATGTTGTCGCCACTATGTTTATAGTATGACGGTAAAAAAATCGGTATCTCTTTATTAGAAAAATTAAAAATTGAAATTGGATTAACATAAAATATGTATATCGTAATAAAATATAAAAAAGATACATTCAGAAACAAATATCTACATTTTTAAGTTTTGTTTATTTACACGCGATTCTTAAAAAGAAAAAGAAAGACGATTATAGACTTTTGCGAATTATAATGAAAATCCATATTAATTTCCTTTCACTGCAAATGTTAAGAACCGGAAAGGGTTTCAGAGATATAAAATAGCATGAAGTTGTGATTAATTATTTTATACTCAATTTCATTGTATTGTCATAAAAAAAAATAAAAAAAAAAAACAAGCACAGATTTCATTATCAAATTTGCGATAAAAATATAATGCACTATACGTTTGATTTTGTCGGACATCATTACTCAAAGTTGTCGGCTATTCTGCGCAATTCCCCTTTCACATTTGCGGAAAATAACTATATTTGGTATAGGCATATTTTAATAAATAAATAATATGTATTTCCAGAAACACAACATAATAAACATAATAAATATTATATTTTCCAAATAAACATAATAAAACAGTGTACGGGTAGTTCTATGATATTTTCATGTATGTACGTACACATATTATTATTATTAATTTTATAATGCTCTCATTTGCACTAATATTCTGTTCTCAGATTCTCCAATTCTCAAGTCCAAATGGTTGAAATTAATGACTATTTATATGCAAAAATTATTTTTAAGTATAATGTAACAAATTTTGTGTTGTCTTTTTACCCTAAATATAGCTTAGCATATAATTTGGTTAAAACAGAAAGTTCAGATTTCAGATAACTCGTGCTTGGCAAGAAATGAACTATCGTTTTGATGCTTTGTGGAATAAATGCGCCCAAGTTGCGTTATTCCAAGCTAATGGAATATAGACCAATTTTAGAATTTTCCTCCATCCACTGACGCGAGGGAGTTGTTTATGTCTTATACAATTTGTATGAAAAAAAGTCCTGTAATTTGCCCTTTCTTATTGAAACAACCTGTATTTAATTATGTTAAACTTTTAGTTTGTTTGAAAACGAGCATTTGATTAAAACAATTGGTCAAAATTTCGCAATATAATGAAACATATACTCAAACTTTGGTGGTTTATTTTTACAATATTAGGACCACTTTTCTAAAGAAAAAAAACACTAGTTAAAACTTGGGCATGGACAATTATGTTCATCTATAAATTAAAACTAATTATTTACCTCCTTATTTGTTTTTACTTTCTATTTTTGAACATATTCGTGTCAAGAATTTTTAGATTATACTTTACGAAATAAATCTGCAGACAGGTGCTCACCAATGAACAGAAAATCCTTCTAGAAAAAATATTTCTGGAAGATTTCTAAAATGTAATATGATCTCTCACAAAAATTCGAAACAAATTACTTATAAGTATAATTTAATAACTTAAACGATCATAACTAGTTTCATGAGAAAATGTTAACCTGCTGCAAATGACAGCATACAATACTTCTTGTAAAGTGCAAAATGTTATTGTGAAAATCCTAAAATACAACTTGACCAGAGCCTTGTGTTTTTTCGACGCAAATGTTACAGCGAAAACACAAATTTTACTATTTAAGATTTGGGCATCCATCAGGGCCGGTGTCTTTTTAAACCCCTTCAAAAAAAGTAGAAGGTTCTTAATTTGACGCGTATGTGTTGTTTTTAATGTATTTCCACCGATTACTCCGAAACTACGTGACCGATTCAGGTATTTGTTTTAATTGAAAAAGGATACTGTCGAATTGGTTCCATTTAAATTTCATAAAAATTGGTTCAGTACTTTTTTAGCAATTCAACAGAAGCCAAAAAAAAAATATTAAATATTTCATTTTTAACGATTTTTATCAAGTGACAAAGGTTTGTCACTTTCTGGCGATAAAGTCACTATCCGGTGATTTTCATTCCTCTTTATACAGTTTTGTTTCTAGAATTGTTGTAGGGAAAATCAAAAAGCAATGTGTTAATCGTTAAAAACATTTATGACGTAAACAATTAGCCAAAAAAATCAAAATTGTAAAACGTTTCAATTTACCCAAGATTTCTACAGTACACTTATTTCGTTTGAAGAACCATATTTTTTATATTAGAGGCATTTGTACGATAATATATGGTGGACCAAAAGTCCCGGACAAATTACTTTGTAGTAGTCGGGGTTTGTTTCGTTAAAAAGTTTATAGAATTATACTTAACGTTTCCTTATTTTGAATTTTTTTTGTATTTGAGTTAAAACATATACTTAAATGTAAATACTTGATCACATATTATTCTTCGTTAATATGTAATGAAAATGAATCATTATATATACAGTTAATTTGGAAAAAGATTATGACTTTTTTTATTATTTTTTCATGTTTCCCGAGCATATTCCCAACTACCCCAATGGTGGGACACATGTGAATAATTTAACCCATCTTTAAAAGATCATATTCTTCATAAATAAAATACTGAAAAGTCCTAAATTGAAAACAATAAGAATATAACAGCATAAATCTTATTTTGCTTGATTAATTTAAGATAACACTAAGAAAACACAACAAAGAAAGTAAAAAAATGTTCAAATAAGCGTCCATCTTTCCTATAATTTTATGTATTATTAAAAATATTTTAATTATTTTAAGCAGCGTTACAAATAGACGTAATTGTATATTTATTGTATTTTTCCGTCTATCAAGAAAAATTAAAGAATTTCATTTTTTTAATGCAATTACTCTAAAAAAAGAGTTAACATTTGACAAAAAGTTACATGCTTGTTCACTAAAATAAATAAATAAATTTAAAAAAAAAACCTATGTATTAAAAATTGCTATGTCTAACGGTAATTATTTGCAATACACAGAGTAAAACAATGCTTTAAGACTTAGCTGTACTTTTTAACACCTTACTCCAAATGCAGACGTTCATTTACCTCGGTGACATTTCTTTGATGTCACGGTCTTTGTTCAAGGTGCTGACTGCATTGCTTGCTATTTTAAGTGCCGTCTCTCTATTTTGGAGAGTTTTCAAAGGTTCCGGCGAGAAAAAATAAATATATGACCGAGACAAGAACAGACACCTGTCAAACGACCTAATTTGTTACTTTATAGCACTAAGGTTGCTTAGATATCTATTTCTAATAAAAAAAATCTCCAAGGAGAAATCTAATTTGTCGTAAAATGAGACTATAAGTTCTCAAAATACAAATTTATAATTGTAAAATAATTTCAGTTGTACTTCTCATCTTTTCTTAGTCATTTCTCATTAATATATTTCTAATAGGTGTGTATATATATACAGATCTGTTCTTTTTTCTTAAATGAGAAAATCTTGTCCTTATCAAATATAATTGCATGCAAATAATAAAAACAAATAATAGAATTTAATATACTTCATTTTTGAAATGAAATTAACGCATGGATAAATTTTTAATTATTATGATCTAATTACGGTATATGGTTAGAATAGTTAGAATAACAAACTTTTTGAAAGTATCAATGAATAACTAATTGTTTAATTTACCCGCGCTTAACTATTTTGATCCATTTATAACTATTAATAGTGCGGTCTCCTATAGTTAACAATAAAGGGTTAGTTTCAGTTTCTATAAGATGTAAAATTTATACAATGATGAGGACTTTTGTTTCACATCCTAATTTATTTTATTCGTTTTAGTATGAAACAATCATTGCTGTCAGTATTATAAGATATGCGATCGCTTTTATTTTTAGAAGATTTTATATGTAAAGTAACATTAAATACTAGCTGGCTTTCCCGGCGTTGCACGGGTCCTTGAAACAATAGCACAAAACGACAAAAACTCTAAAAATCGCCGAAATAAAAATTTTGCTACACGAATTTCGAATAAATGTTATTGAAAAGAGAACAAAATTTACTATATTGAGCGAAAAGGTTGAATTCCAGATTCATTTTACTATTATGGAAAAATCCCAGATAATCGTAAAAAAATAGCTAAAAGTCGCATAAAAATCGTTAAAATTTACTTAAAAAATCGCAGAGGACAAAATTTATAGTTTAAAGACTAAAACCGGATTATTTGTCGAATATTCAAATAACGCCAAAAAATACAAAAAAACCCTCTGAAAATCATACAAAACATTCGTAAAAATATTAAAAAATCGCTTTAGGAGATATGAATAAACTTTATTGTAAAAAGAACAAAAGTTACTATGTTGATCTAATAGATTAAAACCGGACACCTCTTACAACTATGAAACATCGCCATGAAACGCCGAAAAAAAAATAGACGTTAAAAATCTCATAACAAATCGCTAAAATATAAAAAATCGCCAAGGACAAAAATTATTACACTAAAATATTATAACCGAAATTCTTTCACAAATCTAAAACAATTGGCAACGGGAAATAAAGCTGAATGCCGAATGAAAATTCGTGGGTGAGAGAATGTACTGTATTAGGCTAAATGTTTAAAACCGAATTCCTTTAGGGAATGTTGAAAAATAGCCGCACAACACAGAAAATATTCTAAAGATTGCTATGAAAATTGCATTAAAAAACGTGAAAGATTAAATCTGCAGAAAAAAATATTATTATATTAGGCTAAAAGTTTAAAACCGAATTCTTTTTGCAAATGTTAAAAATAAAAGAAATTAAAAAAAAAACCGCTGACAATCGCATTAAGAATCGCTGAAAAATTAAAAATAAATATTAGGCTAAAAGTTCAATACCAAATTCCTTTTACGAATGTCAAAAATTCGCCGGCGAACATAAAAAGCACTAAACATCACATTAAAAATCGGAATAAAAATCGCTTAAATTAAAAAAAAGCGAGGATAAAACTTACGATATTAGGTTAAAAGTGCGACACCGGATCCTATTTGCGAATGTCCAAATCGCGAATAAACGCTGCAAATCACGTTAAATATCGCAAAAAAACAAACACAAAATTTACTGCAGTGGGCCCCGGTGTCGAAAAGTCGATAGAAATCGCTTCAGATTCAGAAATCGTGGTTGACAAAATTTTCTATATTAGGCTAATAGTATGAAACCGAATTTGTTTTACAACTGTCAAAAAATCTCCACGAAGCGCGAAAATCTCTAAAAATTTCATACAAATATTCGCGGAAATTTCAAAAATTTCTGTACGAATTCTGAATACACTTTATTAAAAATGAAACAATATTTACTATTTTGGGTCAAAAAATTGAAACCGGATTATTATACGAATGTGGAAAAATCGCCGCGAAACATGAAAAATCCGGTCAAGTGCGAGTTTACTCGCGTACAAAGGGTTCCGTACAATAAATTTATTAATTACTAAATGCAATAGTTCAAAAAATTGTTGCTAATAAGACTTTGTAAAAAAAACTGTACAATCTAGGGCTGGGTATAGCTATGTATACTGGCAAAGTATAAATGGATATACCAAGAACATTGGTAGATATATTAAGCCTAAAGGGTAACAAATATCGCTATTCTGTATGTTTTTTTGTTTTTTTAAACATTATCCAAATTTGTTTAAGACGACTAAAAATGAATGAATAACGCCACATTCTACGGGGATGTTGGTGAATACATTGTCAACAATTGTGTTGAGTTAAAAAATATTCCGACAGTTCATTCATTGTTTTGTTTCTTATGTCCACATTGAAATCATCTGCGATAAACAAATTTTGACATACCTCGACATACCTAGTAATGTCTAACATATAGGAATATGGTTGAACGCCGGACATTGTGGAGAAAAAAACTTAATAAAAAAATAGATAGTTAAACAAAATATCAGAACAGTTCAAAGACAATGTACTCGTATATGTAAAATAATACCACCTGTCATAATTGAATTCTATTGGAATCAAAAACGACGAATATTTCTCACTAAAAGACAAAGACCTTGTACAAAGTTAAAACTTGGCAGAGTGCCAACCTCTCTTCCGAAAGAGGTCGTAGGGTTCTTTGCGAAGAGTCACCTGTGAATCATATTTGACATAATAGACAATTTTAAGACGATTTTCAAGAAAGAAAATTGTGCTTAACAATGCAACATATTTTTAATCATAAAAAAACGATGCTTGCAGGCATGATTATTGAAGTTATTTGTAAACAAAAAGTTTTTTCATTATAAATTGAGTTATAGGAGATTTTGTCTCAAAACTACTGACATTTATTATCTTGGAATTATTCAGTGAATTATTTTGCAATAATTGCCTTCTATAATTGAATTCAATTGGAATAAAAAACGTTGACTAATTATCACTATGAATCGCCTTACCTACACCAAATACCTTATTTAAAGTTTAAACTTAATGTTGTGCCAAGCGTGCTTCGAAAGAAGGTCGCAAACTTGCAACGTCGACTTTGCCCGTGCCGCCTTTTTATAGAAAGGTTTTTAATTTATATCTGGCCTAATTACCGACATTTTTTTTTTCGAAAATCATTATCAACTATCCTTGGATGATTCTGCGTCAACTGGTACTTCGAGTGCCTGTCAACGCCCCCGATGAGCGTCCGTAAAATAATGTTTGTGCGTAACGGAAATATGCAATTTTCGGAAAAACTATGTGACCTAGCATAATCGCTATAGTTTTCCTGCAAGGTTTAAATAAACTTCCACCACCCTAATTTTTTTTATAATTTTAGTTTTAGTGGATTTGTAAATAGGAGAGTGGGGCATTTTTTTCTGCATTTTGTGCATTCTCTGAAAATATAATACCTAAAATCAAAACAAATATAGTTTTGAGTTCGTTGTTACGAGATCTTTCACATAATACCCCATACGCTATACAAAAAGAAAATTTGTTTTTGCAAGTAACATAATTTGCCTTCTAAATTTTTCTAAAGATATTTGTGAATGGCTAATAATCTATAAATAAGTAGGTCAATAGCCTTTATAACTCTACCAAGTTTGAACTTTCCCCGTTCCATAGTTTTCGAGAAAAACGGCTATGACAGACGGACAGACAGACACATGAGTAATCTTATATTGTTTCCTTTTTTTACTTTTTCAGTACAACTCCTCCAAAACACTAAACATCGCAAAAATTAAATAAAAAAAGTTTACAGTCAAAAAATCCAAAATCAGGCATCGAGGTGCTTAACTACAGGTATAGAGGTACCTTCCTGACATATTTTTAGATCTGCGTGCAGCGGTCTCTACAGAACACAGCACACATACATACACATTTCTTTCATTGTTATTATAGATAATTTTCTTTTAATATTGGTAAGTGTCATTTTTATTTAATCAAACAAATAAATTAATAAAATTTTCCTTTTATTTTTTATAAAAAATAAATAAATTTATTCTTAAGTTATAAAGACATCAATTTAAAATATATACTGGAAAAATAATAATAAAAAAAAGAATGTGAATATCTGACACAGATTTCCGCTTAAAACTTTTAAATCTATTTTCGAATTAAGATTATAATACAATCAGATTTATCTTTAGAACTTTGCATTGATTCTTAGCAGTATTTATTTAAAATAATTGCTTTTGTCTGTATATTATTTAACGTAAATTTCATCTTATTTAGAAATGTAATCAAACGTGTTTTGGTATATTTTTTTCTTGCTTTATTTAAACATTTCTTGCTTTATCGCTTTCATTTTTACTTTATTCATACTGAGAATGTAATGAACTCCATTTATTTATCTAAATATTCCTGTATTACTTTCATTTTAATTTCGACTACTATAAATAATAAGCACAGTTTCTAAGCAAACGCAGAAAAGTTCAATTCATTCATAAAACATTAATTTATGTGTAAAACTTATAGATAACGAAATATAAATAGTATTTTTAATTATCATACTAGCTGGCTTCGCCCGGAGCAAAAATCGATAAGCTGTAGTATCCTCTATCGACGTTGAGTCGAATGAGCCATACCCCGTCGTGATCCGGGCCATAGAAACAGAGATAAGAAAACGCCCCCTGGTGGTGAAAAACGAACTAAAATCGATAAGATCTAGTATCTTCTATCGATGTCGAGTCGATTGAGCCAAATCGCGGCGTGATGTGACCCATAGGACCCGAGTTGGCTGAAAAATCCTTTAATTATACCTTCCACCACCAGGGGGCGCAATCTGTTCTATATGAACAGGACCGAAATCTGTAAAGCTATCGAAATCCAGTCGAAAGAGCCAAACCCCGCCGTAATTGGGCCCATAGAACCCGATTTCTGGAAGCGCCCCTGGTGTTGAAACTTGGAACTAAAATATGTAAGCGCTATCGATTTCGAGTCGAATAAGCCAAACCGCGTTGAGATTGGACTCGCAGAACTTGAGATATTATGAAATGAATATATAAATCTGATATGATTATTCGAAAAGAGTGGTATAAACTCAGAAACTTTAAAAAATGTTATAGAGGGTCCTTACTACTGTAATTTTGATGTTTGGAATCAGTTTGGTGGAAATCCGTAACATACTTTCTGACTTAAAAGAAAAAAAAAGTGCCCCTAGCGGTGAAAAAACGAACTAAAATCGGTAAGATCTATCGATGTCGAGTCGAATCAGCCAAACCGCGTCGCGATGGGACCCATACGACATGAGATATTTTGAAAAGAAATAGATAATTCCTTAGCTTCTTTTTTTTTCCTATACAAAAATCGGGAATTTTCTAAAATAAAAAATTATGGTCCGAAATCGAAATTTTTTTGAATCCCTGAAATGTCAACCCACTCTGAGCAAGGATGCATATATTTCAGGTTCGAAAATTCGATAATTTAAAAAATTTTATATAGCGTAAAAAAAGTACAATAATTTTTAAATGCATCATTTTATCTCTTTCAGAAATGAATTATTCACAGACAATTTGTCTGCGTTGATTATTGAAATAAAAAAGCAGCTGTCTTTTTGGAATAGAAATAAATTCATTTGCCGTTTCATTACTGAGTTTTAATTGATATCTTTAAAAGTTACTGGTCGATTTTTATGAAATTTTTTTGGTGAATTTGCGATTTTTTTTACACATGTTTGCAAATTTTTGTGGGCGTAGAGTAATTATTTCCAGTTGTTTCATAAAGCAAGTGGGGCGATTTGGCCTGGTATGTGTCAACCCTGCAACGCTTACAGTAACCCTCTTTCCAGTCAATATTGGAAGTCTGTTCAGTTTTAGGCCGAAATAAAGAAAAGTTGCGGTCCGAATTTCAAAAAGTTTGAAATTTTGGAACGACAAAAATCGACTGCGTGTGTACCCCGATTTTCGGATCGATACCTCCGGTAGATTTTTTTTTTATTCGATGATGCGTCAAAAAGAGACAATTTGGATGTCTGCGATTATCAAAACGGAAATTTTCTTTTCGGGTTTCGATAAAACTGTTCCTTGTTTTCCTAATTTTGATGAGGTTTTTAATTAATAACGTTCTTAATTAAGGGCCGACTTCTTCGAAACTGTAATTCCTGGAAGCCCGGATTTTTCCGAATTTTTTGGTACCAAAATCGTCTCGCTGCTCGTTGCTAAAATTAAAAATTATGGTCCGAAATCGAAAATTTTTTGAATCCCTGGAATATCACCCCACTCTGAGCAAGGATGCACATATTTCAGAATCGAAAATACGATAATTAGAAAATTTTATACAGTGTATTAAAAAAGCCAATCCATTATTTTATCTCTTTCAGAAATAAAATATTTAGAGACGAATTCTCTGGATTGTGAGTGTTGAAAAAAAAGCACATGTCTTGTTGGAATGCAAATAAATTCATTTTACGTTTCATTAATGAGTTTTAATTGATATCTTTAAAAGTTACTGGTCGATTTTTATGAATTTTAGCTTAAAAAATTCGCGATTATTATTTACGCCCGTTTGTAAATTTTCGTCACCATATGACGATTTTTGAGATTTTTCGGAGAGAGGCTGAAAACTCTATAGTACGCCAAGCCACGTGATTTTGCGCTTTTCCAGTAGCGCCGTATCTATAGAGATTTGGTTGCGTGGAGAGGAAATGAGATGCACCTGCCCGTCTCCGACGGAATAAAAAATTCTTTTTTATCGATCGATTTTTAGAGGATTTTTTTGGTTCTAATTGTCGTACGGAAATGATTTTTCGAATTTATGAAAGCAGATGCTCTCCTGAATCAGTCTGTCCAAATTCCGAATTTCTAGGCCCGTGACTTCCGGAGATACGGGTCGGTTTAAAAGCCCGCACTACAGTTTTTGGCGTAACTTTGCTCCGCGGCAGCGCTTCCTTCACCTGCCTTCACGGACCCTCCGAGATTCGTTTCGACTGGCAACCCCTTTCGGAGGCGAAAACTTTGGGGTTTGATCGGATGGATATATAGGTTTCGATTTGATCAATTAAAACAGTTTTGTTCATTAATAACTCCCTTAATTAAGGGCCGATTTCTTCGAAACTGCAATTCCTGAAGGCCCGTATTTTTCTGAATTTTTTGACACCAAAAGCGCTTTGCTACTCGCTACGCTGGCAGACTTTATCCGGGTACAGATGCACACACACATACACAGAGAGACAGACAGACAGACGTTTACGAACATTAATAATAACGATTCCAAGAAAACTATATTTCTGAAATAAATATTTATTCTGTAGTCTCATAATAGTAAATCTCAAGAAAAAAAGTATTACCTTTTTCATAAATATAATCATTTCTTTAAATACTATATACCTATTGGCCCTGGAGGATTTTTGTTACAGAGGGAATACAAATGTTAATATACTTTTTAAAGGGATTTTAGGGGGTTAAAGAGAAAAAAATTTTTTTAAAGGGTTTAAGATCAATGTACCTAATTGTGATGACTTATAAAGGTGACAAAGTTCTTATACCTAAAACACTAACGCAAAAATCTAACATCATAAATGTGACATAAAATGCGGATCCAAACGGCAAAACATGCTACTGATTTTAACGCGTTTCTTTTAAGAGAATTTCCTATCGCAGTATCCATCCTTAATTATATGGCTTTGAAAACAGTTCCTATATACTAGGAATAGTTCCGAAATAGTAACTACCATTTCTTTTTTTATCTTTGAATGTCAAATAACCCCGACTTCCCTCATCTATCGGAAGTGAAAAGAGAAAAAAAAGACATCTTTCGAGCTGTTCTACATTTTTTATCGCATATTGGTGTCTGACTTTTATTAGCAACGAAATGGAATCTTTAAATGCAGATAAGCTGTCAGCACATGTACTAAGGTCAGTGTACGTGCAGAGTTGCCAGGGGCGATAACTTTTTTATTCTATTTCAAAGAGTACATACCACTTTTTCCATATTAAAATCCTTTGCATATATTTCTACAACAACAACAGCAAGCGGAATACACCACAAAGAAAAACCTTTTAAAAAATAGTGGTAAGACTAGAATATTAAAATAGTCGGCTGTGGCCCTGTATATGGTATTTTCATGTATTAATTAAAATGATAATTAAAACTACAAATTGTGAATAAATTATTTTTTTTTTTATAAATTTAATATTTTCACCTTAATGTTAAAAATTATTTGTCGGAATACTTAATTACATATTTCAAATGATTAAAATAGCAGAAGACATAACTTTGTAAATATATATAGAAAAATGTTACTTAATAAAAGCGAGGGATACAAAAATTTTATCAATGTATTAAGTTTTGTATCCAATGGGCAGCGAGCAATGAAAAAGCACCCTTTTCTAATTTTTGTAGAAACATGGGGCTCAAGCAGAACTGTCAAAATTATAGTCTTTAGTTATATTTCATTCATTTTTTAAAGATAATTTTATAATGAAATAAACATGTATTGTCTAATATAATCCCATTACCATTTTTACTTTTCTTTACCGATGTAATTTCTAGCTAACAAAATGCTTAAGGGAATTTCTTAAAAATCCTTGAAGTTAGACAAGCTGTTGAGGAGCTGTTGAGAGCTGGTCGTCTGACATAATCGTAGACCAATTGGAAAAAAAATTCCCCACTCAACATTACATAGTCAAGCAAAGGGATGGAATTTTGGGAACAGTGAATCTAGCTTCTCTGATAAAATGCAAATTGAAGAGTCTAGTGATAACTTAAAATTTAGAAGCTATGTAATTGTTGAGTATGAGGATGAATTTTTCGGGGCACTGTTGTTACTATTCAGAAAAATAATGATATCGATGTAAGCACATTAGTAAACGTTGTCCCAAAATTTGGAAGTGACCAGTACGGTGTGATAAAATATTTTAAGAAATGAATAAAAATTGACTTACCTACCAGTCTTCCGGTTATATTTTCTAATCAATTAAACCCAGAAGTTTTATAATATAAAATAATTTAATAAAAAAAATCGTAAAAAGAAGAAAATTTTCAATAAATACTTTTTTTGGTTCGAATGGCGTAAATTTTGTCTTGAAAAAAAAACGAAGTTTAGCAGCTGTAAAATTACCATATTGTTAAATTTGATGAACAAGTACAGTAGTCCTGGAATTCCTAAATATAAAAAATTTAGTTTATGAAATAGTTATGCAAAACATATGTCAACAAACACTGTTTTGGTTAATAATTGTGATTAATGTTGCATTGTTCATTCATTTGTTACATCTTGTCATTTTAATTTTAAAAGTTGAAAGTCTAAAGTTTAAATACTAAATGTTTAGCAGTAGGGAAATTGTGTATGGTGTTTTGTAAAATTAAAATCAGGAATTCGTGTTATATTTATAAAACTATTATATAGATATCGTAGGACTAAGTGATATATAAACTAGTGAAGACTGATTTCGTTAGAAACAACAATGCAATAAAGCATGATTTTATTGACTGCTGAATCTTTTAGTATTGTGACGTTCCCGGCAAGGACGCCTCTTTGAAGGACAGGCATATTGCTTATGCGGGCACATTCATAATTAGGCTTAAAACAATGTTTATTTAAAACCAATGTGAAAGGGATGCGATGGAGCTTCTTTTAAATTTTATCTACGCTACTCTGCACTTAACACTAATCTAATCCTGAGAAGAATATTGGATAATACTGTATAGAATATATGCAATCGACAGAACGTTCACATTCAAAAACCTAGACTTTCTTTATAACAGAGTTGCTAATCCAGTGCTTATTTCCGTTTTAGCATACTTAACTGAATTTCCATATCAATGTCATATATTATATAAAATATTTTGAAACATTGGTATCTTTGATTGAAGCAATAACATATTTTTACAAAACAACTAATCTCGAAGTTGTGATACAAATAATTAAATAAAAAAAATCCAGTTTTTCAAATCATGAAAGTTTTAGAAAACTAAATGCATGCAAAGTGGTTTTGCAGAAATATTATTGTTCGCTTTAGAAGCTACATTCTTTAAAAATAGTTTATAATTTCTACAAATAAAAGTAGTCTTACGATATAAAGGCACCTGTTCTTTTTTTCCTTTCATGTATGACAGATCATACATTTCATGCATGAACATTTCTTTGAGCGCTGTTTCGCAAATTTTGACTAACGTTAATTTTTAAACACTTTGTTATCACAAATCGCATCGAAATTAAGATTTCGATTTTAATAGTGATATGTATTTTTTAAGCTATAAATTATTACTTTGTGATATATCTTACCTTTTTAATGGCGCAACTACTGTTCGAAAGTAATACGTCTGCTCGTGCAAAAATTTAAGAACTGCCACTGAGAGATTAAGTAGGCGTAAAACAAATCAATATCAAAGACGCATTATAAGATTATGATTCAGCTGCGTTATTTTTATATGTGTATTAACAGTATAACCAATTTATTAAGTTTATAAGGAATGTTAATGTATCTTTATTAGTGAATATGTCTTTCTGACATTTTATTAAATAGCAGTTTTTTTATTATACCAATTACCATTAACTAAAATGTTCGCAGTTTTACAGCTCAAATTAACAACCTACTTTTGTTGATCTTCACGGCACTCATGACTCTGAAACCATTTATCTAAAAACTTCTTCTCTTATAAAATTAAAATTTTGATAATCCCATAGAAATATCTCACCTTGTTCAGAAATATTTTTCTTATTTCTGAAAATTGCGAATTTAAGACAAGTGTTTATTTGTTCGGAATTGTTCAACTTTATTAACAGAGCAAGAATTAGGATAATTTTATAAATGCTATTGTATCTTTCGAAATTATTATGAAATTCTGAAATGTTGTAACTTTTTTCGTGATTATTTTAATAATATTAAAAAGTAGTTTATTGGATTCACAATTAGGTGACTAATTGGTAATAAACAACGATCGTTTTTTTTTCTATATATATATATATATATATATATATATATATATATATATATATATATGTGTGTGTGTCTCTGTGTGTGTGTGTGTGATATCGTGACATATTGGAGCTGAAAAAGGCAGTTGGCGAAATCTGTTTTTTTTTATTTCCATGTATTGACACACAGGCATAGGCCGGATGGTTGTATCACTAAGAAAATGTGTGTACTCCAGAAGTAAGCAGTCGAAATTTATGTTTCAAAGCTTTATTAAATAATCAGGAACAACCAAGTAGGAGAAATGCTCTAGCAAATCGGATTAAATTTATTACTTAATCATCTCTATGTGGCAGTCGGAGTTTTAAATCTTCTTTACATGATGAAGTCTTAGAATTAATACAATGATATTACTGAAGAAAAGATGTTATTACTGGTACCAAATATCGGTACGGTACAAATATCACTGGGTTTGAATATGACAGTCATCGTGGAAACTCGACGTCTCGAAGAGCTTCGAATAAACTTCGAACTCTCCAACATCCGAAAAAACAACTCTCTCTCCTTTTCTGTCTGTCTCCCCGATTTTGCGTATTTAAGTTACTATAGCGCAAAGTGACAATCAAGTCACCTGACTTCCCTTCTCCAATCATAATCGCTTAAGATGGACTGATTAACAATTCCGGTGAACTGATCTTGAGGGGATTTTACTTACGTAGCGCGAAAGTATTTTTCTAGAATAATTTTTAGCCTCGAAATCAGGTACATGACTTGTAAACAAAAAATAAACTCTGATATCGAGAATGCCGTCTAAAAATAGATTTTGGATTGCCAGACGATAATTTTAGCTTACGCTAGAATTAAACAGAAAAAAAAAACTTATTGATGCGGAATAAAACTATAATATTAAAGCATGGAAATATTATAATAGACATTTTGATATTTTAAATAAATAGGTTTTTTAGAACGGGTTAATTTAGGAATTAAATAAAGTATTTAGATAGGTTTGATATACACGGGAAATACTAGTGGATTTTAATAGGGATTTAAATAATAAAAGGGTTTTATTTAAGGAATATAAGTAGCTCGTGTCATTTTTAGATTTAAGCAATTTGGAATAAATATTATTAGGTGGATTGTGACCTTATACCTTTACATATGGTGACTGGTAGATAAGTTTAAGAATAGATTTTAATTTAATTAGCCAGTTTAACATATGGAATATTATTAAAAGGAAAATTCATATAGAATAATGTTAACCTTGATGAATGAAAATTTAAATTTTGTAATATGTATATAGTACAACAATCCGAATTACTCTTTCAAACAACAGATAGATACCTAATTTTCGGGTATTGCATGCACACTTTTATAAAGTTAATATAATTTTAATGGAAGAAATAACCATAAATATCCCACTTATCAAATTTCAATGAATGATATGTTACAATCATTTTGATGCTATTATAATAAATGGCACGTATGATCAAAATAGTAACAACGACAATATTGCTTTGTCTTAACCATAAATAGCCTATTTGGAGGGCTCATATAATGTTAACTTTCATCATAAAATTCTCACAAGTTTTCAGTTACACGTCTTGATTTCTTAGGTCTTGTTGTATGTGGGAAAATTTAACAATGGGAAAATCCACTTTTCGACTTAAATCTTTCTTTTTTTTCTATATGAGTATCCTAATATTTTTTTAATGTTTAAAACAGGTTATAATTTTCGGTATTTCAATAGTCATCGGCCGTGTAAATTATTACATAAAGTAAATTATTATGATCCTAATTTTACAATGCTTACAATACTTTGAAATTTGATAAATTAAACATTTTTCAGTACCATTTCTACTGAAATTATATTAATTGACTTTGGAAATATTTTATGTAATCTCAGCGTGAGTTCTGTGTGTACCTGTTACAGAGCTGCGAACTAATCAGATTTTGAAGACCATTTTCCTCTTATAGAATTCTTCCTATAGAAATCATTGTCTTATTTAATCCTGTAATTTCTTTATTCAATAAAGCGAATATTTCTTTTGAAATTAGTCGTATTAGAAATTTTGAAGAGGTTAAAACTCTCCTGTTGTTTGAGAGCTGAATTTGATTTCATTGTTTTATATACAGCGTGTCCACGTATAACCTGACCGAACTTTATTTTCGCAACCATTGGTCCTAAATGCATACTTCCAATTACAAAAATGGTTTAAATAAGGTAAAGAATTATTTCTAAAGCGATTTGGGTTAAGAAAAACATTTATTAAAAAAATACGAAATTTAAATTTTTATACAGTCCCCCGGTCCTATAAGTGATATTTAGTAAAAATTTACTGCGACACTAACAAGTAAGGTAAAAAAAGTCCCACTCATCTAACATTAAAATTGACCGAATTATGAAACTTTGAAATGCATGACTTATACCACTTTTTTGCATCTCAAAACAGATGATTTCGTTCGTGCTTTCAGGGGTCGTATATAAAGTACTTAAACTTATTTCAAGGTATCTGCGCTTTGAAAGAAATAGTACAACTATTACGATTGACTTAAATTTTATTAGTTAAGTTTCAGATTAGTTAAAATAATTGTATTTTATCATATGTTTTATTTTGTAAGTATTTGAGGCTATGATTTATTTTAACAAAAATTATATTATTTTCATAAGTTTTTATTTAACTTGCAACGATCGTCTTTCAAGTTTAAAATGTGTACTCGAATTTTAATTCACTTTCAAATGTCCGATCGAAGTTAAATTTTACATACTGACTTAAATCCGATGACAATATAATATTATTATGATTTTCGAGGATATTAGAGGATAACACAAAAAAATTCGGATAGATTACCGCCAACAAGTTTAAGAAAAAAATTTAGATTAGATAACATAAACCTGCGATGGTTGTGTTTTTTAACTTTTATAATTACGTTTTATGTACTTTTTAACGCTGAATAAAAAAATTACCTTCACTTTTAACCATCATGTCAATATTTTTCGCAAATCGTAAGTTTCAAGGTTAAAAAATAGCGAAAAATCTTATACTATAAAACAGATGTAAGACTTTTTTATTCAGTTTAATTTTATTTAATTCAATAATTTATTCAATTTTTTGGCTTATACTGGGTTTTTTACAACTAAATAGCTCAGGGGTCCGATGAGGTTGGGAATGGAGGGGGGGGTCAATTTTAACGTTGAGCTTTTTAACTTTGAAATTTTCGATTTGAGAAAAATCCTGACGTGATGGTTTAAAATGAAGGTCATTTTCGGATTCAGCGCTAAAAAATGCAAATCTCACTTGTTAGTGTCACAGTAAATGTTTACTAAATATCACTTATAGGACCGGGGGACCGTATAAAAATTTAAATTTCGTAATTTTTTAATAAATGTTTTTCTTGACCCAAATCGCTTTAGAAATAATTCTTTACCTTATTTAAACCATTTTTGTAATTGGAAGTATGCATCTAGGAACAACGGTAATAGGACCAACGGAAAATAAAGGTCGGTCAGGTTTTACGTGGACACGCTGTATATTGCAGATAAATTCGTGGTTGTTTACCAATTAATTCCCTTCCTTACTTATGTATACATCCAAAATTATTGTTGGTGTAGGGTGGTATTGATGCATTTACAGTTAGAAAAACTACGGAATAAAATGAATAAAACATTGCTTCTGGGTTAGAAAGGGCAAACTAATGCAACACTTCATTGAAAATAAATGTAATAAATAAGCAACATCTTCAGATTTATATACAAAATTAATGTATTTATATAAAAAACTATAAGAAGTAGAAATATGATAATATGTCATGGTAATTGAAGTTCTTTAGTTATGATCTGTGACAGGGTAATATACGTACAAGCACCATATTAATCACAACAAAGCAGACAAATTGTTCAGGAAAATATAGTGCAGAAAAATTTATTTTTTGCATAAGAAAATTCAATAAATATTGTAATATACATGAAGATATAAATTAACAGAAATCAGTCATGTTTAATAGTAAAGAGCAGATTAAAAGGTAAGCTTCTTTCGGTAATAATTGATCACAAAATTCTAGTGTGATGTTGTTACAGATACTATTAAAACTGGTTGTTATCAGATATGTAATAATGGAAATACTTATTCACAAACCATGAAATAACTGAAATTAGAACTGTGGATGAGAACGGTGACCACAACATTAAGATGACTGTTAATAATACTGAATGTTGATAAGCAAACCAAATATGCTATTCGACACAGAAATGTTGAAATTCTATAGTATGTCTTTATTAAGTAAGACGATGATCATGTTATAAGCGCATAAACAAGAACTTTACAAGTGTAGTTATGTTTTATTTTTATAAAATTCTCGATAATCTCATTAGATTTAAAAGTGATCATGACATCTGTTCGCTTGTCGGTTTGTCCACTGGCCACCTGAACGAGCTTTAACTTTCGTAAATATGCTTGGATATTACCATAATTTGTATATGTTATTCAGCTGTACAATAGGACGTTGCGTAATGTAAAGGAGCATGTAGAATGTATAATTGGTTTACAGGACAGGCAAACATCCTTACATTATGATTGTTGGTTAAAATTATCTGCAGTAAATTTTAATGATGACACACTACTTCAAGCATAATGAAATTGAAATGCGTTACTGATATGTACTAAAACATACTTAGAATATAATGTGATTAACATTAACCTTTCATTTACAAAGTCGCTGAAGATAATGCGATTACAGTACTGTCTATGAGCGATAATTGGTGTAAATGCGTTTTCAACTGCAGTATGTGAGTTTAGGCTGAAATAATTTTGTTGTATTACGTGGTGAGCATAAACTCTATACTTTATATACATGGCTGCAGACTATAATTTATAAGCATTAAAGTCAATGGATGCGAATTGCTTAAAATGTATTTTGAACTGTGTTATGTAGCTTTCGGTTGAACTATATTTAAAGATACTAAGAAATGTTTGTCGAATATAAATACATTCATATACAGGGCTACGCAAAGCCAAATTAAACACTTTGATATTCATGGATGACGATTGTCGAAAGATTGATTTTTATTAATGTTATAAGTTTTATAATTGAATTCAAATATAGCATATTGTGCGGTGTTTATACAATCTATATATCATATACGTACTAACTCCAGAAATAAATTCTAACAATTTACCGAGTATGGGCAGTAATTACTGATATTGCGTTTTTAACTATGTTATGCGGTTTCTTCTTTCAACGTATCAAAAAATAAAATTACGTTAAAATATTCTGGGCGTGTTGGAAAATATATCATTTGAAAATATCCTAGTATAAGTGTATGGCAGAAGTTAGTTTTCGAAACGTAGCACGAATAAAATAAAAAAATAGGTGCTGGGACGTACGATGCCCTAAGCTTGTAATCAAAAGACTAGTAACACAAAGAGTTTGTGAATCTGTTTGTTGATCTGCCTGTCTGCCTGTATACGGTCTCACACTCTTATGGATATAGTTAGCGATACGCTTTTGGACACGGAGGTACTCTAAAATGTACCGAGATTTCCTTAAAGGTGATTCTTTTCAAAATTGAATTTCGTTTTTCTAACAATTAAGATTTTACGGAAATTTTACTGGATTTTGCAGTAAGTATTTTGATTTCCTCATTCGCATCTTTGTTTCTGAATATCGCATAATTTCATTCTTTACAACACAGAATCGACCGAAAAATACTCTTTTAGATAAAGTTCATCGAAAAACTGTAACATAATTGCTGTTTATCAATGATTAATTTTAAAAGAAACTTTTAATTTAAAAATATTTATGTATGTAACATTTTGCTTCATTTTCAATAAATGGTAGACTGCAAGCGATTATTTTGTTTCTCCATTTTTTTCTTCGCATAATACTGAAACACTGATAATAATACATTTTTTGGTTTGTTTTTCCAAAATTTTAGGAAAATAAAAAAATACCAAACCATATTTGCGTCATTTTGGTTCTGATAGTAAAAATTCTAAGACAAGGAAAAATGCTTCATTTTCGCGCAGTCGTAATAAAATGGGTCAAATTCCGATGAAAATGCAATTCTTCTTTCCAAAATGACTAAGTTTCAATGACGGATTCTCGTCATGTTTGCGACTTTAATAGCTACAGTGCTTTATTTACCAGTGAAAATTAAAACATTTCACCTTTGTTATGTGGGACTTTAATCTTAGTCTTTGAGAGTTTAGTCCTGTGGGAGTTTAATCTTAGAAAATAAAAGTTAAAAGTACATCTCCTTTAAAGAATCGATGTATTATGTTTCCTTTTTATGGATGAAATTGCCAATATACTTTTACATATGTCATATTCATTGATAGAAGTCTTACGTCGTTCTATGTTTAGAGTTGGCGAATACTTTTTTAGTTCTCTCCATGTGAAGAATGGGTTTAATGCTAGTTTATAATAATCCATCATAAATTAAATGGTATAGTTGGTTACATGTGCCCTTGCTGCTTATTAAATAATCGCATTACTGTTTACTATTATTTTTCTTATTTCGTACATATAAATACAAGGGTGAATCGAATATAAACGAGACATTTTAAAAATATATCAATAGAACTTGTGTATACTTGTTTTCATGTCAATCACGATTAGTTGTTAATGATTTCAAATTTATTTGACACCGTTTTATTCTTAAAACGTTCATTTATTTTGTCGTTTGCTTTATGAGTAAATATAAATTCCTAGCGTGGTTGAAAAAATTATAATTATAAAACGTTTGACAAATTTAAATGCAAAACCTACTGAACAAATTGGCGCAGATTGAATACAGAATTCAGAAAATACACCTTATGAACGTCTCACGTATATAAAGAGCAGAAGTTTTTAAAAAATGGCCACGAATAAGGAGAAACAAAGCGATTCACTATGGCAAGGCGTACAAAATGTGAAACTGCTCCACTAAAAGGAAACTTTTACATTTTATGCAGTACGCTACTGTTAAATTTTGGGGAAGATTAAGGTAGCACATCCCCAAAAACAAAGTTCTCACGCGAGAGCACTTGGTCATTCTCCACGGAATGCAGCCTCACATTCAGCTTTGAGAAATGCGGCTACACGGTTATGAAATCCTCGGGCAAGCTAAAGCACGCCCCATCTATTCCTATCATCATGGATGGAAACAGAATTGGCTTTAAATGGCAGATTCTGTATCTGAGCCTCATAATCGACCACCACCTCAGTTGGATGCCGCACCTGGCTGCCATCCAGGAGAAGGCGTTTAAAGTGTTGAACAAAATGAACCGTCTCTCAGGAGCCACATGGGGTCTGAGACCGAAAGTTAGAAAGATGCTCTACTCTATCATAGCGGAAAGAATCATTCTTTACGCGGCATCTATTTGGTTTTACTCAAGGTAGTGGTTGCAAATAGGTTGCTTAGCATGCAAAGGAGCCTACTCCTTTGCGTAACAAAATGTTACGCGACAATCTCCACGGATGCTCTCCACGTCTTGTCAGGGGTACTCCCCCTCGACTTGCGTGCAGGGCTGGAAAGGGACTACACGGCCCTTGTCCGATGGAAGAAGAGTGTTGACGGTACCGGACTAGACTCCGAGTCGGTCGACCTCTGGAGGCCCACTCCCAGACTTGAGGATCTCTGGAGAGTCCGTTGGACCGCGGATTTGGCTCCGCGGACTTCGTGTTCGTACTACACGGACGGATCCAAGCAGGAGAACGCTACAGTAGGCTGTGCGTTCCTTGCTGTGTCAGAGAACCAAGTATTTGCGGAGAGCCAGTTCCGTCTCTCAGATGGGGCGGAAGTGTTTGCGGCGGAGGTCCATGCGATCAAAGAAGCAATCACCCATGCCCACAGGAGAGGTCTCGGGGAGCTCGATGTCTTCTCAGACTCGAGATCGGCGCTCCAAGCGCTTCACGGACTTGTGGCTCAGCATAAGGCTATTGCCGAGATTAGGGATCTGATTTAAACTACAGGAATTGAGGTTCATCTGCATTGGGTCCGGGCCCATGTTGGTCACGTCTTTAACGAGAGGGCGGACAAATTGGCAAAAGAAGCCACTGCTCGACAAGACGTCGATGTAGTAATTCCAGTCACGCGCCACCAAGCCAAAAAAGACATCTTTGGACGTGCCTTGTCTAAGTGGCAAGAGAGATGGGACCAATCTGGGACCGGGCGCAAGACCTATGAATCTTTCCCACGCGTCGGCATCCGTCGACTGTAGGGCGATTTCTTCATTAATCAGGTCCTCACGGGACACGGCACTTTTGGCGATCATCAGGCTCGATTCTTTCACCACGACTCTACATGTTTTTGTGGAGTTGAGGTGTGTGACATCAGCCATGTGCTATTCCGGTGTGAGCTCTGGAAGTCTGTGCGGGAAAAGTACTTTCCTCGCGACTTTCGGACGCGAACGCCACGCGATCTCTGCCTGTGTGGCTACGCCAGAAAGGGTGTCCGGCTGATTATTCACCGACTCCCTATGCGTACTCTAGATCGCAACTTTGGTCGCCAAAGAGCAGGCCGTAATTACCGAGCTCTTCCACGCCCACACTTGAACGCACTGCGAAATGCCCGTGGTCCCCACGGTGCAGGACGTAGAGGTAGAGGTAATGGTGCAGGCTTGAGATTCGTCTCATAAGCCGGCAGTTGTCTGTGATAATATGGGCTAGTCACAGTTGTGTTTTATATGTTGTTGTAGTTAAAATTTGTTGTTGAAGTTTGAAATGTTTTAAGCATTCTAGTCAATAGTTGTTGTTGTTGTAAATTTAAGAGTTTATATTTTGTTGCACTAATCCTTTCCCTTTCAGGATCCACTGCAAGAGGGAACGTGACAACCTTTGTAGGTTGCTCACACCTCTCGAGCTGTGGTAAAGCAAGAGCCGTCGTGGTAGCTCGACATATGACCTAGCGACCGTCTCCCCCTATGGGGTATCGCGAACGAAGTCGTCGGGGGTTCCATGGCGGTTCATCAAGGTTTCGTCTCTGCGGAAGTTTCCTCCGAGATGTGGGGTTACTGCCGTGACGACCTATGTCACCAACCTTGTTAAAATGACCTGGGGGTCCGCAGTGGGGAGCGGCCTCAGGCCGATCGCAGCGCCGGGCGAGACAAAGCCCTGGTGCGTTATAAGCCCTTCAGAGGCTTGGGTGCGATGGTCGTTTACGCGCGTCGGCGACCCCCGTGGGCTCCTGAGAGGCGCAGGATAGTTTTATCATTTTCGCACTAGCATTTGTTTTGATCTCTTTAAAGAAGCGTTAGTTGGAGAAGGATTTTCATCAGATAAAAACGTCAAAGGCGTTTCGTACAATAAGCTTCAAATATATCCTAGTTCCTTTCATTATCCATATACTTAAAGCTAACCTGCTTTTTAGTTTTTCGTGCAAAAATGCTAATTATACGCATACGCGAGCATTCAGCTAATTAGCTAGAGGCTTTTACTATCTTCAGACGCGATGTTCCAGCCAATGAGGTGAAGGCTTTTTCCTTTCTCTAGAAGCGTATGTGTTCCATTTGGTTGTTCGGTTGTTGAAACTTTATAGATTTCTTTTATTAAGGTATTTTTTCATTTTACCGTATTTATTTTCTTTTTAAGTCGTATGTATTTTACTACTTTGAATTTTTTATAACTAACCCTTTTTTTGAGAGAGAAAGAGATTTCGTGGCACGAAATTCCGCGAATCGTTTCCGATGTAAACAAACTAATTTTAAACTTTTAATATGTAATTCTGTGTGATATGATTAAATTCAGGTTTTCTCAGCGACGATCACAGTATTTTTACCAAATAATTTTTGTATTAATCAAGCTTTTTTGGTTATTAAGCATAGCTAAACACGAAAGAAAACTTTGTTATTTTAAGATTTTGATGTGAATTATTTGCGTACATTTATAAGACGAGTTTCACTGAATAATTCAAGAAAAAAAAATCTCATCATTATACATATTTAGTTATGCATTATTAATTATTTACTTGGCCTTTACTTTTAATATTTCAAACTTACAGCTGAATGTAACTATTAAAACATTTGAAATACTGTATTCGTAAAATGAAATTTCAGCTTAAACACTCGACAATTACTTTTAGTTATGCATTATTAATTATTTACTTGGCCTTTACTTTTAATATTTCAAACTTACAGTTGATTGTAACTATTAAAACATTTGAAATACTGTATTCGTAAAATGAAATTTCAGCTTAAACACTCGACAATTACTTTTACTTATGCATTATTAATTATTTACTTGGCCTTTACTTTTAATATTTCAAACTTACAGCTGAATGTAACTATTAAAACATTTGAAATACTGTATTCGTAAAATGAAATTAGTTTAAACACTCGACAATTACTTTTAGTTATGCATTATTAATTATTTACTTTGCCTTTACTTTTAATATTTCAAACTTACAGCTAAATGTAATTATTAAAACATTTGAAATACTGTATTCGTAAAATGAAATTTCAGCTTAAACACTCGATAATTACTTTTAGGTTAAATTCAGGTTTTCTCAGTGACGATCACAGTATTTTTACCAAATAATTAAAAGTACTACATGCATGCATCTATCTATCTATATTAGAAATTGTGCAGGTTTCTGGTCACTGTTTTGTTTACATATTTTAAACAAAAATTTCAATTTAATAATGCACTGAAAATTATAATGAATGCTTACAATTAAACACAACAACACAAAACAAAACATTTCACAAAAACACATTATTTCCCCGATATTTTCCCACAACTAATCAATAAATTTCATGATATTTTATTGCGATTTTAAACCATGAACTTTAGTACTTTTCTGTTATATGGACACTATGCCAAAATGTATGTATGTATGTAAATGTATGTATGTATGTTTGGCGACAATGGTGTACGTATAACGGAAAAGTGCCTGAATTATTATTTATATATATATATATATATAAAATATAAACATAATTGGCGACACAGCAAGTTTTCTGGATTTCTCCCTGTCTCTCTAACCACATTGTTAACAAAACAAAAAATTCACGAAAAACACATTATTTCCCCGATATTTTCCCACAACTAATCAATAAATTTCATGATATTTTATTGTGATTTTAAACCATGAACTTTAGTACTTTTCTGTTATACGGATACTATGCCAAAATGTATGTATGTATGTATGTTTGGCGACAATGGTGTCCGTATAACGGAAAAGTGCCTGAATTATTATTTTTTTATATATATATAAAATATAAACATAATTGGCGACACAGCAAGTTTTCTGGATGTGAAAGGCGGAGATGAATTTCATTCATTCAATGACCGTTTTAAAAGTTTCAAGTTTGGATTGAGTGCACCTGAACATAAAAACCGATACCTATTTCTATGTTCATGATTGAGTTATTTGGATATCTTTTCGTATAGCACAGAAAATCATTTCTCCCGCTTTCGTAATACAGATAAATTCTGGTGTATTTTTTTTTCTTCTTTTTATATCATAAGTACTTTTCTACTTTAAATTTTTTAATTGTCGAGTTTCTAAGCTGAAATTTCATTTTTCGAATGCAGTATTTCAAATGTTGTTTTAATAATTACATTCAGCTGTAAGTTTGAAATATTTAAAATATTAAAAGTAAAGGTCAATTAAATAATTAATAATGCATAACTAAATATGTATAATGATCAGAATGACATATTAAAATGTGTACAGAATGACATGAAAATTTAAAAAAACTGAAATTTTGCACTTGCAACTTAATTGTAAATTTCATTGTTTACATTGGAAACGATTTGTGGATTTTAAGAATTTGCTGAACTTCGTGTCACCAAATTACTAAATCTCTCTCTCTCACTCTCCAAAAAAAAAAAAAAAAAAGGGTTAGTTTAAAAAAATTCAAAGTAGCAAAATACATACAACACAAAAAGAAAATAAATACGGTAAAATGAAAAAATTACTTTAATAATAGAAATCCATAAATTTTCAACGACGACATCAAACGAACGTATCTCATCTTTCGTTTGTGATAAGGAACGCTCCTTTGGCCCCCTCCACTCATTGGCTGAATTGTAAAGGGCAAAATTGGGGGACAAAATGACTACAGCATTTCTGAGAAAAGAAAAAATCAGAAAATTCACAGAAAATAATTATTTTTGTTGCAAGTTGGGTTAACTGTCTTTATGGTTCGAGTCGATTTCAGACTGAGTGTAGATTTCTGCAACTTGGATTTGGGTTAACCCGATTTTTCAAAAGTTAGTTCAAGTTCAGTATATTATTTCAGATTAAAACTATACCTATCAGGGCTTGAATTTCAGGGCGGGATTCGCGCGGAAAATTTTGAAATCCCGCCCAAAAAAGATCATGAGCGGGAGCCTCCCGCCCAAAAAATTTCAGCATTTTTGGAGAAATTTGCATTATTTAATTTACCTGCAACCGAACGATAAATTTCGTGATTTTTTTCCCCGCAACCGATTGACGGACTTTTGTGTTTTTTCCGCGACTGATCAACGAACTTTGTGGTTTTTTCCGTGACAGATCAACGAACTTTGAGTTTTTTCTGCGACAGATCGACGAACATTGCGTTTTTTAAGCGACTGATCGACGAACCTTGCGTTTTTTGGGGACATATCGACGAACTTTGCGTTTATTCTGCAATCGATCGACGAAATTTTTCTTTCTTCCCTGACTGATCGACGAACTTTGCATTTATTCCGCAATCGATCGACGAAATTTGCTTTTTTCCGCAACTGATCGACGAACGTTGCATTTTTTTCTGCGACTGATTAACGAACTTTGCGTTTTTTCTGCGACAGATAGACGAACATTGCGTTTTTTAAGCGACTGATTGACGATCCTTGCGTTTTTTGGGGACAGATCGACGAACTTTGTGTTTATTCTGCAATCGATCGACGAAATTTGCTTTTTTCCCACGACTGATCAACGAACTTTGCGTTTTTTGGTGACAGATCGACGAACTTAGCGTTTATTCTGCGACAGATTGATGAACTTTGCGTCTTTTCCACGATCGATCGGTGAATCTCAATCAAGTAAAATCTAAAGTCAGAAATTTATTTAACAACCTAATTGTTAAGGGTCCCTAACACATTTAATGGAACTTGAAAAATACACTGCATATATAAAACTTAACTTTCTTCCCTTTTTTATAATAAAAATAAACATTTTACATAATCATTCTCAGTTGACTTAATTTTTTCAATGGTATTTTGTCATGTCTGCATTAATGTAATTCTTTAAATAGCACGTAAAAGAATAGTGGGGTTTAAAGATTTTTTTTCTCCCTCCCAAACATTACAACTCCCCTCCATTTAAAAATGTTGGTAGGGAGACTCCCGTCTTTGGAAAAATTGAATTTCAAGCCCTGCCTATAATATGTTTGTGTGTATTGAGGTTTGTATAGATGTTTGTGTGTGTGCTGTTTTTAATACAGAACAGACAGTTTCATTTTTCACACGAACATTTCAAAAAATTCACATTCTTTGCGCAATCCTTTAACAAAATTCGCATTTTTTTCGTGATTCTTTAATGAAATTCGCATTTTTTTCTGTATCTTTTTTTTGTCGAGATTCATAATTTTTTCAGCTATCCTATGACGTAATTCGTGTTTTTTTTTCAGCGATAATTTGACGAAATTTGTGTTTTTTCTGCGATTTTTTTTTCACGAAATTTGCGTTATTTTCCACGATTCTTTTATGAAATTTGCGTTTTTCTGTGATCCTTAGACGAAATTTTCTTTTTTCGCAATGCTTTGATAATAATCACATTTTCTCTGCTGCCTTTTGATAAGATTCATGAATTTTCAGCAATCCTTCGATGAAATTCGCGTTTTTTCAGCAATCTTTGAAGAAATTCGTATTTTTCTCGCGATACTTTAACGAAATGTGCGTTTTCCAGCGATTTTTTGATAAAATACATTTTATTCCGCAATTTTTAGACGAAGTTTGGCAAGAAAGCGCTATCTTTGGGTGAAATTTCGTGTTTTGCGATTCTTTGACAAAATTTGCTCATCTTTTGTGTAAATCGCGTTTTTCTGTGGCCTTTTAACAAAATTCACGTTTTACATGATCCTTTGATGAAATTAGTGTTTTTCCCGTGATCATTTGACGAAATCTAGGATTTTTTTCCCGCGAAGATTGATTATATGTTTTTAGTCTGCAGGTGCCCTAAAAAGTTTGAGACGCCTGTCGCTGCATTGCATGCATTCTGCCACGGTGTATCAAACAAACAAAATTCATCCTAAAGAATTATTGTTTCGTTTCTGGAAATGAACAACCGTCCACTCATTGGCTGAATTATAAAGGGTGAAATGTGTAGGCACTAAGTATCATCTATACTATTAATGTCGGTAAACGTCTGTCTGTGTGTGTGTTGTTGTGTCTGGCGTCTGTAAGCACAAAACTCTGCATGCAGACGACGGACATAAGTGCTTTTGGTATAAAAAAATTCGTAAGTGGAGTTTTTAAAATTCACAACATTTTGCGGGAGAAGAGGGGTGCGAACGAATTTAAAAAATGAGTCCGCATCAATAATTATGGCGGCGGGGAGTATGTTTTGCCTACACGGGGCGGAGACTTTTGTTTGTTGACACCACTCATATGATATATCGTTCGAAAGGCCTGTGACTGCCTTTTCATGTTATGCATCTGTGTGGTCCATCCCCCCCACCCCCCCGCCAATTGGGGCACTTTTCTAAATTTTGCACATACCACTCATGTTATATATCGTTAAAAAGGTCTGTGACCGCTTAATCGTATTATGCATCTCCGGTGTCCATCCCCCCCCACTTTGCCCCCCCCCAAGGGGGTACTTTTGTAAATTTTGCACAATCCCTTCACGTTACGTATTGTTGGAAAGGTCTTTGACTGCTTATTCATGTTATGCATCTCCGGGGTCCATCCCGCCACTCACCCCCCCCCCTTAAGGGGGGGCAATTTTCTAAATTTTGTTGACACCCGTCGTGTCATATATTGTTGGAAAGGTCTGCGACCGCTTAATGATATTATGCATCTCCAATGTCTATCTCCCCACTTTGCCCCCCCTCACCCAAGGGGGACTTTTCTAAATTTTGCAGACAACCCTCATGTCATATATCGTTGGAAAGGTCTGTGACTGCTTAATCATATGCATATCTCCAATGTCCATTTCCCCATTTTGCCCCCCCCCCTCCCCCAAGGTGGTACTTTTCTAAATTTTGCAGACAACCCTCATGTCATATATCGTTGGAAAGGTCTGTGACTGCTTAATCATATGCATATCTCTGATGTCCATCTCCCCGCTTTGCCCCCCCCCCAAAGAGGTACTTTTCTAAATTTTGCACACAACCCTCATGTTATATATCGTTGGAACGGTCTGTGACCACTTAATCATATTATGCATGTTCCGTGTCCATCCCCTACTTTACCCCCCCCCCTCCAAGGGGGTACTTTTTAAAATTTTGCACACACCCCTCATGTTACATATCGTTTGAAAGGTCTTTGACTGCTTATTCATGTTATGCATCTCCTTGGTCCATCCCGCCATTTCCCCCTCCCCAAGGGGGCACTTACCATTTACTTGCACAACAGCGCTAAATGTGTCAGATGAAAGAACTTCCGCGAGTACATGTGCCAGTGATACTTAGCCAATTGCTGTTCTTCAACCTAGCTTTAATTCAAAGTGGGTTTTTTATTTATTTGAATTATTCTGCAAAAGTTTCAAACATTTTAAAGCAGCTATGAATTTTATTTTTATGGTACTATCAAGTTTTTTGCCGTCAAATTTTGACGGGTTCCATCTAGTATAAATAAAAACAATAAAATCTTTCAATATGTTGGAAAAAGTGTATAGATGTTAAGGAAAGCTATCTAGAAAAATAACATTGGTATAAATTTGGTAATTAATATTTTAAAAATTACATATCAAACCAGTGTCGATTATACAAGGGTCACTCTGAAATGTTTGAGACAGGGGCAGACGATATGCGATAAAAGAAAATTATTGGTCGGATATGTAAATTTAAACACTTTTATATCCGCAGACAAAACTTTGTGGCAACAATTGCAATCTAACCGTCGTAGAATAAATTTAGACAGAAGAAAAAATGGAGTTGACGCGAGAGCATTATCGAGCTGTGATTTTCTATGATTTTAAGATGGATTAAATCAAGAAGAAAACCTTTAACGGCTACAATTAGCATATGGAAATGAAGCTGAATCTCGTGCCACTGTATTCAGATGGTTTACAGAATTTAGAAGAGGACGAAATTCCCTTTTGGATAAAGAACACTCAAAAAGACCATTGTCAGCTGTAGTCACAGAAAATGTGTCGGCCATACGAGAAATGTTAATCTATGATAATCGCTGTACCTACCAAATGTTACAGAAGGAACTTAACATTGGATCCGCAGCTATACATAAAATTATTCACGAAGAACTGCATATGAAAAAAAATAGTTTGTCGTTGGGTCCCCCATAATTTAAAAGAACACCAACAAGCGGAGCATGTGTGAATTAGTATAAAATCAGTAAAATTACTTAATGATGGGGGCCACCACATTATTTCTAAAATCATAACTGATGATGAGACGTACATACATTTTTTTTTATGTACCAACACGTCAAGAAAGTAAAGTATGAGAATTTGAAGATGGACCCAAATCAACAATGGTGAAAAGACAACGAGCAATGAAAAAAGTGATGTCGTGTTCTTCAGAAGTACAGGTCTTGTGAAAGCTATTACGCTAGAAAAACAAAAGACCGTTACAGCTAACTGCTACATCACTCAGTGTCTTCCTGAAATACAAGAGTTGAATGTTAGGGGACTCATGCTTCATCATGGCAATGCATCTTCTCATTCAGAAAGAACTACAGTCGAATTTCTTGAACAAGAAAACATCAAAGTGATAGAACATCTACCCTATTCTCCTGATCTTGTTATGTGTGACTTTTGACTATTTTTTAATCTGAAAAAATGTACGTTAGCGTCATTTTCATTCCTAAGATGAGATTGATAAGGCTATAAAATAATATTTTTCATGTATTCCAAGAAAAGGATGGTTCGAGACATTTAATCTTTCAAAACTTCATCTACCATCATGCATTGATCTTGGAGGGATTTATTTTGAACACTCCTAAGAGTTGGTACTTTCAGCTTGTACTATTTAGTCATATATCAAAATTTTCATTGTGACCCTCGTATTTGTTTCAACCTTTTATATTATACTATATTTTTAAAATGGAAAATTACCTTTAAAATTCTATAACAAGTACTAAAATACAAAAACATATTTTCATTTTTATTCAATAATTTGTTTCTGTTTAATTATTAAAGATTACTATATCGCAAAATAATAAATCTTACCACACTGCATTTAAAGACAATTTAACTATTTTTAAAACATATCTGTATAACGGCAAAATATTTTTATCCCAACGAAACGTCTGCTATGCCTTTGTATTTATTTTGCGCGTAAGGTATAAAATGATGAATGATCTTTCACGCATATAAGAAAAAAGCCATATTTCAAACGGTATCAATAATGTGTTTTGACACAAACTAATCGATTCACATTAAAAATAACACTACATTCACTCTGTGACCATATATAGGACAATGACACGTCGGAAATAAGCAGAATCACATACTGCTGCATGCGGAAATACTGCATCAAATGTTATAAATAGCAAACTTTTAATTATAGATCTTTTTAGTTCAAATGAGAGATTTATTTTACGGAATAAAATCAAGTCATTATGTCAGAATAGCTTTAAAAAAGTTAAATTTAATTACAGCAGCACAAATGAATCAATTTTTTTTCTGAAATGAAAAGAATAATATTCGCGTTACATTTAAATTTTCCTTGATTATTTAGGCAGCATTAATTATAAAATGTAGCTGCTCGAACAATTTTTATAAAATAGTTTTATTACTTGAAGTTGCAAAACTATTGAGAGAATACGATCTATTAATTTAAAATTAATTTAGACTTCATAAATTTAATTGCTGGTAAATCTGCAGTGCAGATCTATTCAATAACTTCCACACAATTCAGTTCTTAGTTATTACTTTAGAGAAGAATAGATAAAATGCGGATTAAACTAATTTTCTTTCAATTAATTCATAATTCTTAGAAAAAAGTAGTAATGTTAAGTATGCAGTAAAATATTTTTTTTTTTAATACCTTCGTAAAAATCCTATTAAATTATATTAAATGTGGATTTTGTGAATCATCCTCTTCTGTCTCGTCTTATATACGGAATAAAGTATTTCACAGACGCAAATTGCTTCTACAATTCGTGTAGATAAGTGATATATAAAGTTGTGAATAAAAAAAATGAGAAATTTCATATTGACGCGACAAATATATTTTAATTATTTCTCTCCGCACTAATGTATCTATCTATCGACACTATATAAAAAACAAATGTTTCGTAATCTAAGAAAATATAATGTCACCATGAACGAAAATATACAATAACCTCTTCCAAGTTATCCACGATTCCGAAAAGCGTTCTTTATCTTTAGAAATCTCACAAATCAGTATATTTTCAAAATTTAAAGACACATTTATAAAAATAAAGTTGACTTTTGGGGAGACTATTTTTTAAACGTTCCTGAGTTGTTTTTATAATATATTAGTCAGTTTTCTCAAACCCGAATATCAATTTTTAAGAGGCTATCGATTCTCAATTAAACATTTGCGTATCTGAATTTATACAATAAAAAATAATAAAAAAAATAATAATAAAATAATAAAAAAAATCAATATTATTTTTTATATTAACTGCTGTTAATTTATCATGTTTGTCTGTAAAATATGTTTGTTGAACATGAAAATGTTTACTTGAGAATTGATAACATTCGAAAAAACTATATTCTGGTTTGAGAATACTGATTAATGCACTTTAAAAACTAGCAGCAAAAGAAATGTTGATATTATAAATGCTTCTTTAAATCTCAAAAATATATCGGTTTCAGAGGTTTTTAAAAATAAAGAATGTTTTTAGGAATCGTGAGTACCTCGAAAAATATTATTATATATTCTCGTTCGTCGTTATATTATATTTTCTTAAAATAAGAATTTCTTTTCTTTTGTTACATAATATATAAACATATATATATATATATATATATATATATATATATATATATATATATATATATATATATATATATATAATATAACAGGCTTATATACTTATGATTTCGAGGATCTTTGTAACAATGTTGATTTAATTGATTTAAAGAACAAACTAAATGATACAAATATTGATCAATTTAGCAATCTGTTTAATTTTGTCGTTTATGAAAACTATCTTTTTGAGGGAAAAAAAGTTTATAAACAGATTAGAGTAATATTTATGGGAGGTAGTTATTGTTCTATATTGGCCTATATTTTGCATAAAGCATTCTTGATCATTACTCTTAAGCGTGATCTCATAAGATATCCAATAAAAGAAAGATTCAATTAAGAATAATTCTTCCAATAAGAAAATGTCTCATTACCTTCTGAAGGAAAAGTTAAAATTTTTGAAAAACAAGTAGATGAAACAGGTCTAGAGCAAATATAAATTTACAAAAAAGAAAAAAAAACCTGAAAATTGTTTTTTAACTTAATAAAATCCCTGATTACAAACAGAGAGATATAGAAGCAAATGCACCCATTTGTGGAAAGAATACGTGTAAAAGGCTACACTGAAAATTCCCAGCACACATTGGGAACACATTTGGAACACTTTGATTCAAAAAATGTGTTCCAGTTACCTCAATGTGTACTGAAATGTGTTCCGAATGTGTTCCGCTATAAAGAAAGTGTTCCGAAAAGTGTACCGAAAGTGTTCTGCTCAGGATATTTGTTAAATCTAAACTGGGAACACATTTGAGAACAGATTGGGAACACATTTGAGAACAGATTGGGAACACATTTGAGAACAGATTGGGAACACATTTGAGAACAGATTTGGAACACATTTGGGAACGCATTTGAGAACAGATTTGGAACACATTTGGGAACAGATTTGGAACACATTTGGGAACACATTTGGGAACACATTTGAGAACAGATTTGGAACACATTTGGACGCACTTGTTAAATCATCTCTTTCTTTGTTACAACGACGCTTTGTTACAACCTACTTTGTTACTAAGAAGCCTTGATCGCAATCAATGCGGATTTCAAGATCATTATTTTTATTACTTGGGTAAGTTAAACTTTAAAATTTATTTTACAGCGCACATGAGCTCGTTATATTAAGGGTCCTATTATAGTGGCTCCACCAGTGGCTGAGAAGTTGTGCTTTCAAAGCTGGTAGACGGGAGGTGCTGGGTTCAAACCACTGTCGCGCCCGTCGACCTAACCGTTCGGAGTTTTCCGTGGTTTTCTTCGAACCTTGCGTAAATACGGGTTAGGATCCCTTAGAAAGGTCCATCATGGAAGGCACCCTCCCCCCTCCCACCGTTCTATATCCCTGGCGCAGATAATTTGCCGTAACAAATAACCAACCAACCAATTGAACCATTATAGTGATTGTCGTTTGAACGATATACACTCTAAAAAAATCCGTGAAAATACAAGAGATTTTCCGTAAAATTTTACGTGGAAGTTTCATTTTTCCAAAATTTCAGTACAATTTCCGTAAATGATATTAGTTCCGTTAAAGAGACTTCACATCCGTAAATATGCAGAAAGTTTTCCGTAATTTTAATGGATTTTTTCCGTATTTCTTTCAAAACAGTACAATTTCCGTAAATGACGTTTAAAGGCTGAGTACAGAAATCGCTTTTTTTGAAATGCGAATTAAGATTGTTATATTTACTAGAGTTCTTCTAGGATACAGGCCTGGCCCGGCTCGACCAGCTGGCTAATTCTAATCGAGGCCATGTGAATTTATTGTGAAAATAATAGTAATATTTATATTTTTTAATGAAATATTTAGAAATTTATTTTATTTTTATAAATTTAAAAAAAAAAAAAAAAAAAAAAAAAAAAAAATCTAATCTACTTATTTTTTAAATTTACTTATTTTTTTTATAGTACTTCAAATTTATGATTTTGTTTCACTATTTTTTTTTAATTTATCTTTTTTAATTAATGTGAGGCAATATTGTGTTATTTAAAGGTTTCATAACATAATATCTCTGCAAATTATAGCTATGCAAATTGGTATTAAACTAAACTGTTTTGGCTTACAAATTTATGAATTACGCTAAAATTTATTATTTTATAATTTATAATTTTACAAAGTTTACAATTTTTTCCTTAAATTTATAAAATTAGTTGATGTTTTTCCTTTACTTTTATAAAAATCAAGTTTCTAATTTTATAACGTTTTTAATTTATTTCGTTAGTTCATATTTTTATAAATTAAACTAATTTAATTTAAAATAAATCAGTTAGTCCATATTTAAACTTACCTATCCCAAAGTCATTAATTATTTTTATTATTATTATTATTATTATTCTTTTAATGTAATGTTAAAAATATAATGTTTAACAGAACCGTACGCAAAAGCTCTCAGCATAGCTGAAATATAATAATTTAATTTATTATAAAATTGTTTATTTGCGTAAGTTTTTTTAAATAAGAGATAAAAAAAAAATATTTCAATAGCATGTAATAAATAAGTCTGATTAAGATAATTGATGTTTTTATTGGAATTGATAAATAGATAATCAGGCAAATAATTTTTAAAAAGTATACGTTCGAAAAAAGAAAATGTTGGTACCGCTGTTGAATTCTGGGGGTGGCCCAGAGGGGACATTATCCCCAGGAAAATTAAAATATCCTCCCCCACGGAAGATTTTATACTTTTAATTATCAAAAAGTGCAATACCCCCCCCCCCCCACAGCAGAAATCCCTCCCGGAGAAAAATGTCTGAATTCAACACTAGTTAGTTCTGTTGCAAAAAGAAGCAATTATTACTCTTAATACAATTTTCTTATGCATATAATACATAATAAATTAAAATTTATCTGTTATAAGGCACACCAAGTAATACAGTAAATTATTGAAAATTATGAAAAGAAAATATTAAAAACATTGGAAAAATCCATCTACAGATGAAATCTCAAGTCATCTTTGCATCATAAAAAGCGATTCAAATAAGTTACAGCATTTGAGCGAAAAGCGCGACGGGTCATAGCGTCGGGGTCTAGGTCATCGGGTTAGTACACCGGACGTTATGCGTTCGATTCCGATCTTCGGTAGGGTTGGGCAAATTCTATAAACTCACTCAGAAATGAAAAAAAAGATGCCGAAATGTATCTGTCCCTTATAAGGTTGTCCTCGCGAAGGACCTAATTTTTTTTTTTGGTCCTATAAATTTTATTTTAACGACATAAAGATTTCTATAAAATACGGAAGATGTGTTCCGAAAAGTGTTCTCAAATGTGTTCCCAAAAGTGTTCTCAAATGTGTTCCCAAAAGTGTTCAAAATGTGTGCTGAACAAATTAAGTGTTCTCAAAGGTGTTCTGAAAAGTGTTCCAAAAAGTGCGCTACAAAGTGTGCTGAAAAAGGGGACAAAAATGTGTTCTCAAACGTGTTCCCAAAAGTGTTCAAAAAGTGTGCTAGAAAGTCTCAGAAGTGTTCTAAAACTGTTCCAAAAAGTGTGCTAAACAAGGGAACAAAATAAGTGTTCTAAAAAGTGTTCTGAAAAGTGTATAAATATTTGCAGTGTATGTGTACATCTTTGAACGATTTCTGAAGTTGATGATAATATTTAATTTTAAAAAATACACAATAGCTAATATCTCTGTAAGCGTGTAGTAAATTAGCAGCTCTCTTATAAAAGCAATCTAGTATATTGAGTGAGAACCTTCTGTAGATATTAATCTATACTACGCTTATCCTCCATTTAGAAATGTGTTTGCAGCTATCAGAATCTGTGGTTCGTGGTTTTCGCTGTAGTTGTATGCAAATTTCGTTACGCTGGTCAATCTGCAAAGTATAAAAGAGGATCGTAAATTCGTATCAGCGGATCACGGTTTGAGTCCTACCTTGCTAATGCTTATAAGAACAACTGGCTAGTGTTAGAGTTGGAGTTGGAGTTCGCAATGTGGACTGAGTAATCGAGAAGTGTAAAAGCTCGTCGCGTACGCGTTACAAACTTTGGTCAGCGGAAAGTTTGATTATAATTCAATAAAACTTTATCGGCTAGTTTGGAGAGATTTGTTTAGTTTGTGAAATTGTGATATAACCTTTATTTACAGTGACAGCCGTACTTGAAATATCGAAGTTATTAGTAAGTGTAGTGTGAACCACCAGTTCTCTATACATAATAAAATCACATAAAATTTGTATCAAACTCATAAATTTTCATTACAAACGCCTAATTTGACATCATACTTGTATTTTCCTGCAAACTAAAGTAATACTGCGCAGTGTGTGTGTCTTCGTATTCACTCAGACAATTATAGCAATATATAGCTATATATGGGGCAAAGTAATACTGCGCTGTGTATGAGTCTTCGTATTCACTCTACAGGTTTGAAGTTTGGAATTACTGTCCATAAATTAATTTTCAATAGTTGCGAAACAAATTGCAATGGGTATAGTTTACTAAGCATAACTTAAAAACTATTTAACGGACTGAGCTGTAATTTTGTATTCACAAATTTGAAGCTTCTGCAATTGGATTTCTGTGTTAATATTTCATAATTTACAATTCATCATATTTTTCTAAAATTATTTTTACAATATACATAATTTCAAAATTATTTTATTATTTACAACAAAAGTATTTAATAACCATATTGCAATTATTACTTTATATTTTAATTATTACAACGTGGTTTATTTCTGCGTCCAATATAAGCGTCTTTAGCTAATTTCAAATATATAAATGCTTTTTTCAGAATTCAATATTAAAAATATTAATAATTTAAAATGCGTACTCGTATGATTAATTTTATGTGTCTTCCTAGATAAATGATTATGCAAAAGTCTAAAGTTATCCTTTTATTTTTAAGTGACAACTTACAGAAGTAATAAAAAATATAGTCTTATATTTAATTGTATACGGATTCCTACATAAATGATTTCACTTGTCTCCTAAAATACTAATTATGATGATTTAATGTGGTAAGTGAAATAATTTATAGTACTAAATAATAAATTATGTACGTTTGGATTTAAATTTCACAAACTTTCTAATAAATGATTCAACATGCCATCTTAAATATATTTAATTTTATCCAGACATGTCTTATAACTGATAAAATTATGTTTAAATTTCTTTTACATTTGAAATTACCTTTTAATCAAGGTTTCAAGAACAAAAAATAAACTATTCAATAGACATGATGTAATACACTTTCTTCTTATATCTAGCTGTCTGGAGCACTCGCTGAACATATTATTAATGAATATCTTTCAACGAAACTTTCATATATCACCTATTCATATCAATAATGTCTGTCCAAAACCATATTTAGTCTTTTTCTTTGTGGTAATGTATAACTGTGAATGTGGCATTCATTTAAATAATTGTCTTTTTTTAATTTATATAAAAATATGTCACTATTTTAATATGCTTTTAAATATAAATATGTGATAAAATATACATTTTATTTCCTATATGTTTATAAACATGGAGAAATCTTTATGTTTTATTGATTTAATTATTTTCAGTTTAATAGATATGCATAAAACTGTGCATTTTTTAAAGGGGCATAGTATTTAATTTTTTTATTAGTGAATTAAAAAAATATATTTCAAAAGTTATCATTACACATTTTTTTTAAATTGTTAATTTCATCATTCTGTAAATTTCAAATTTAGATGCTTAATAAGGTATTTGATATAGATATGTTTTATTAGAAATTTTAAAATACACCTTCTATTTTATCTCTTGTATAAAGAAACTCATGATTTAGTTTTTTTTAAAATAAATTATCAATAGTGGTATAGGGTAGTCCGACTAGTAATTGAACAGCCCCCAGTGAATGTACAATTAGTAAATATTTTAATAGAATAAGGTTTGAAAAACTCCCCACTAGTTAATTATTATGCTCGGTTTAAAAAACCCGTAATTCAGTGTTATACCGTATTTGTACAAGTTGTAAAATAAATAAAACAGAATGAAATTTGAGTGTTTTTAAATTACTGCTTGTTCATCCACTGAAAATTTTTGCGTTCATTCACTGGTAAGAACTGTTCATTTACTTGGTTTTTGTATAGCTTTTTTATTAGGACACCCCTAACATCCCAAACAAAAGAATTATAAACTTCATTTTATATTTTTTAATGATTTGTATACCAACACATTTATTAGCCCTGTCACACACCGAAAGGTGTTGTTTATTAAAATATTATCAATCTTTTTTTTAATGTGTTTCAGTAAGTATTCATTTACCGGTTGGACTACCCTCGTAAACAAATTAAACAATGGATATGTTTTCTTTGATGACAGTAGTTTCCTTAAAATACATTTTAACGTTTACTCTAACATATAGCAAAGAAAATATTAAAAAAAACCACAATATAAACTAACATCAAACGTCAAAACATATTCTTGAGTTTCGTGAAAAGTCTTTCATGAAATCTCGTTAGGCTCTCCAATTTCTTCACGTACACATTTCTGTTTGGTAAGTGTTCCAATCAAACACTGTTTTGTTGTTGAAATCCAACTACCATTTTCACCCTAAAGACAATGTTAATCCTTTAGACTAGTTACACATAAACATTGAATCACTCACAAATGTAATTTTGGAGCCGTTGAACCACCTTCCTTAATTAATAGATAATAGCTTGTCACATGTTTCATGCTGCTTTACGATTATTTAATATATGAAGTTTCATATTCTGGCAAATAAAGCACACATTTTGTGACGAAATACTGTAATTTTAAAATGCTACACTTCATTATGATCTACAGGGATGTTCCGACGGAAGGTCCCAAATCTTCATGTATATATATATATATATATATAACCATTAATGAAACATTACCGTAACACCAACAAAAACTATGAAATTATGAATTAGTATGTTATGTAATAATTAATTGACAACGATAGTGTTCCCCAACACTATGAATATAGATACCATATACTTATTTATAAGAAGAATAAATTAAATTAAAAATTGAATGAATGAAATTGAATGAATGAAATTTGTGGTATTTAGACAGAATTATCAAGTCCCAAATGCCTAAATACCACAAATAAAATGTGTGGTTTCATCATCATATTAGCCATAACAATGCTAAAGAATATGATTTTGGTACTACCACATCATAACAAAGAAATAAACCTGTGAAAAAATCATATATATATATATATATATATATATATATATATATGTGTGTATATATATATTACGTGAGAGAAAACAGAGAAATGGCAAGTAATTTATGTCCTTCATTACAAAATCCAAATTGGCTGTATCTAGGCATCCAGCTGAAAAAGATTCAAAGTCGCTAGATATACCTAAGCCCAAGCCACGGTTCGAGATCGGCTCTATTTAATTATTACCCATCGCGTTAACCAATAGAGAGAACAATGAGCTGATGATTTCCCAGATAATAAAATACATTATGTGATTATTTCAATATTTTAAATTGCGAAGTATTATTACTCAAAGATTGTAAAATGTTTTTTTTTTTCATTTTATATAATATAAAAATATGCGGTATGCATACATCCTTATACTCTTTGTTACAAAAACTAAACTGGTTATATCTAGACATCTAGCTGAAAATATATTCAGAATCGCTGTCTAAGTCCAAAACATGGTTCGAAACCAGCTCTTTTTAATTAACTAGCGTGTTAATCAATAGAGCTGACAATACGCCCATATGTCTATTGAATCATCAATAGACAAGACAATACGCCGATGCCTTTACAGTAAATAAAAAACACTATGTGATTATTTCAGTATTTTAAACTATGAATTAATATTTCCCAAAAATTGTAAATTCGATTATAGTCTCCTATTTTGTATGATGTAATGATTTCGTCTTGCCTACATGCTTCACTATTGAAACTCCTGTCAATACACTGTGATTCAAATTAGTAGTAAAAATTAAAACTTATTCGGAGTCGTTAAATCAGATGACTAATACTGAAACATGAAATAATCAACTTTAATTTTTTTTCTGTCTTTGATTATCTTAATTTTAATTTCCATTTAATTAATTAAGCTTTCACATCAACAAAGAATTGAAATTATCTCCCTGCTGCTTATAAAGCAGAATCAAACTCTGTATTCTTTCAAATGCACTAAATATCTTGTAACAGCTGTAATATGAATGCAATGTTCTGATTTTTTATTTATTTATTTATTTATTTATATTTTTTGCAAAATTTTTACAAAAATATCGCATCGATTTTAAAAGTAAACAATTCCAAATGATGTTAAAGTATAGGAAATTATTTTCTATGCAATGTAATTACTTTTGTGGAATTTTACATTTATTTCTTGTGGTTTTATTGTTCTTCAAACAATAACGTAAGAATTTTTTCCCTCTTTTAAACAAATAGTAAATAAATCATTGCGACTAATTTTTAAATAAAAGAATGCGGCACGTTACTTATATAAATGTGTCATTATCTATTTGTTTATTCGATTATATTTATTTTTTTTTTACTTCTGATATAACACATTTCTGTTTGGAATTTACAATTTTGTTCTTTAAGGAAAACTGTAGATTGTCTTCTTGATGTGTTTTTAATGAGAAATCTATTTTTCTGTATGTAACATCTGCTGTTATTTTCTGAGAAGATTCTGTGAAATTAAAAAGGCATAATAAATTTAAAGAAAATACGGTAATAACCGATGATGTCTTTAATAACCCGAATCACCTTCTAAATGTTTTTCTAATTATATATATATATATTTTTTTTTATATTAAGTTCGTCAAAATACATTTTAGTGTTTTTATTATATATCCCTGTTTTAAGTTGAGTGGAAAATCTTTTAAAAATTTCTACTTTGCAGTGTACACTATGGGGAACGAATCATTAAAATAAGCAATTTAAAGTCAGCTGCATAAGCTTAAAAACTGTATATTTAAAGTAAAGCATCACACTTGTAATGTGTTTTAAAATGCTGCATTTTTTTTCTTTACTTTCCATTTTAATAGACTGTGAGAAAACAGTACGCTATGCCGTTAAATACATTGTTTTGGTTTTTGGCGTCTAGTGAATAACTTTATTTTTAATGGTATTAAATCCTTCTTTGTACATAATAAAAGTAAAATAAAAATAATTTAAAGATATAACCACAATGAACCATCTTTAATATGATTCTTTTTATGCGCCGTTAACGGTTGTACGTAAATCTTTCCTATTTTCAAAGTGTTTTTATGCATAACAATGTTAAAATGCTTCTTTATTGCATCGGGATTTAATTTTTTTGTTGGTATATCGCTTTGGTACGCTTTGTCCTATGTATATGGTAAAAGTACCTATTTTTATGCCCTGAAGAACACAGCTGCATTCAATATTATGAAATGCTGAGCAACAAATTATTTCAAGATTTAGATATTATATGAAATCAATTTTAAATTACTTTTATTTCATAAGTTTTTTTAATATTATTTATTTTCTCCGTCTTTCCTTTAATCAGTCTTTTCACATCGTTCTATTCAACGATGCATAAATGATCCTTTTTTGTATAATAAAAAAACAGAAGTAGAAAAAAAAATTAAACAGGAAAAAAATCAGAAATACATTTTTGAAATGCTTTTAAGATATTAAATACTGAAAAAAAAAAACATTTCAGTACGGGTTAAAAAATAAGCAGATAAAAGGCACAATATGGCAGTAATATTCAAGTGCTCAAAATAAAAATATTATTTTTCCATTCGAAAACGGTTCAAGGATTGCTGTAAGATACAAACTAGAGTTGAAACCTCTATTTTTATACAGTTCTTCGGGCTCGGGTTCAGGCACAAAGTTAAACTTTCATTTATTCACAAATTGATTAAAAAAAACTTGCCATTTGAGAAACAGGAATGCAAAGTAATTTTCTTAAAGTGTTTTACAATCCTTTAAAAATTAGTTTGAAAGGTAATTGAATTGTTATTCTTGGGATATACGGAGAAATATTTTATTTCATTTTGAAATCTTTTCATAGTAAAAGTCGTATAAATATCCCTTGTCCATTCTCGCTGTTAGTGTGAAGTACTTTTCCAAAATAATTGTAAAACAGGAACACATGTCTTTATGCCATAGTTGTGAAATGATAGTTTAAAAGAATACAAATTGTGGCTTTTGCAGATTTCTCCCAGTGTATGGGTATAAGTAACATATTTGTTATTTAAAACAGATTTTCAGGTACATGAAAATTACGAAACGTTGGCATGAGGGAGTGTTTAGGATTAATGCTTATATCTATCTAAGAAGATGTTTTTAAATAAAAACATTAATCTTGAAAAATTTTGAAATATTATTGACAATTTTCTACTGCGTACTTTCGGTATCGGGCTCCGGCTCCGAAAAAAGAGATTGAACTCACCTCTAGTACCAACTTTTACAGTACTTTGAAAACATACTTTAGCTTTGGCAGATCAACTTTTCTGAATCTGAATAAAAATTTCTGAGATTTTTTTTATGAATAGAAACGGGTGAAAATATTTTTGTAAACTTTTCATAAGTATTGAGTTTGGATTTCTGAACAACCTTAGGGGGTAACAACCACTTTGATGTCCCTGAAATCTAAAGCCTTTTTCGGTGTTTTTTAAAGTTATTTATTATTTTATTTTTTACTTTTTTTAAGAAGAGTGAAGAGTTTATTAATATCCATTTGCACTAATTTATTATGCATATACTTTAGTCAAAAATCAACTCGTGTTGAACTCGATATAACATCGACGTTGATGTGACAGTTGTATTTCTTCAGCAGTTATGCGTTTCCGGGTCAACGTCTGTGTTGCTCAAGAACGTTCTATGGACTCTGATTGGTTGAATCATGTATCTCGACTCCTATTGGGAATTTCTAGAAATTTCTTTCAGATTCTGAAAGCCAATTTTGATTGGTTGAATTCTGTTTTCGAGAACATTCTACGGACTCTGATTCGTTGAATCATGTGTCTCGGTTCCTATAGGGAACTTTTAGGAAACTACTTCAAATTCTAAAAGCCAATTTTATCGCTATCAAATGTCGCTAAATTTGGGGACTTCTTTTTTTTCTTTTGGCGACAAACATATGTTTGTCATTGATAAAAAAAAGTTGATTTTCTCGCTAAATGTTGCCAACTTTTCATCAAATATCGCCAAATTTAGCCACATGTTACCAATTATGCAACTTTGCTCACTGCCAAATGTTTAACAACTTAATAACTGTTTCAACATTCATTCCCATTGAAATGCATTGACACGTAGTGACCCCAAAATGACCCATTAATCGAATTTTAGCGAACATGTGACTTAGCTCAATGGTCTTCTGGTACCCCAAAACGGTATGATACAAAATTTCGTTTAAATCGATAGAGCCGTTTTTAAGATAAAATTTGCATATATACATACAGACAAAAATTGCTCGTATTATAATATATGATTAATGATGGACATTAAACTAGTAACCTACAATGTAACAAAAGAATTAGTCTTCTTAGTTTAATAATTAGTTAAATTGCGTGGTCATTTTAAGAAATGTGCATTTAAGTGAAACGGCATCGATTGAAGGTAAAATGTAAGTTTTTAAACACAAATTTCGTTACTTAAATTTACGCAGAACAGCCGAAAAAATGTTTCGAACAAAATCGTACATATTTCACTAAAACAATATTTAAGATTAATTTTTAAAAAGATCAAGTTGGTTAAGTAAAAATTGGTGGAGGTAGAGTGTCTACCGATTTTGAAAGTCTTGTTCTGAAAAAAAAAAAAACAAAAAAAAAAATCGCGCTTAATATTTTCGTACTGTTTACTCTGTATGGAACGTTCTGCTTCCTATTGCTTCAAAATTTTCTTTTAACTTTTGATATCGATTTCAAGCTAAAAAATTATTATTTTTGTGTGTCTAAAGACTGCTTTAGATGACTTTTAAAAAAATATATCTGTCAAAGTGGTGTTACCCCTTGAGTGAGGAAGATTTGTTTTTCCGTCAGATAATTATCTGCATGCAAAGTTAAGTATTGAAGTAATTTTTAATTTCTTTTACAATATAATAATTCAAAATAATTCACTTAAAAGTTGAAAAATATATGGTTATTGTCTACAGTTGTTCAAATTATCTAGCAATAATATACAATAGGAACTATGAAATATTTATAAAGCCAAAATTAAATATGAATTGTTGTTCATAAGCATTTTGATCGCAGCCGTATTTATTTGTTTCTATAAAAAAATTCTTGTTGTTTTTTAAATAGAGATATGATAAAAAGATCATATATCAGAAAAGATAAAACAAAATATGATCAAAATTTAAAATTCCTAAAAGTGTTTTATTTATCTTTATTCGTCATGTAATTTAGGATGTAATAGGACTGTGATAACATAATTTTTAAATGTATCTTTATTTTTTATTTTTATTGCATAAGATAAATTATGTGTATGGTATCCATATACTAACTTACAGAGTGTCAATATACGATACATAAGCTATTATTTTATAAAGAATTAATCAGACATACAAATGTATTGCCAAACGCTCAAAGAATTACTAAATATTTTATCTCAATATAACTCGTGAAAGGTTGTGAGAAAACATCCCTCCCCAATTCCTGACGTTAATTAACAGTTAACGAACAATTAAATCCGTAACTTAACTGTTTCCATAAAATTCCATGAACAGTAATTTAACTTGTAAACAATTTGCAGCCTGAGAATAAACTTAGCTTGTAAAACCTCTTTCAGTATAGAACTACTTTTCTTACGGCGCGGCGTTAATTAAAAACACTAGCAGTTTCAACATCCTGAAAGGAAACATTTTTCCCAATCAGCTAATTTAAGTCTAACATAAGTTTAGACATGAACGCCAATTGAAAGAAAAGTTAAATACTCCACATACAGCACAACGTGCGACATCTAAACACGAAAATTCTATAGAAAATATCTATGAGAGAAAAGAGTAGAAACTTCTTAAGAATTTGAAGTATATAATTATTTTATGGGCTGTTATTGATAGCTGTTGATGATGCATGGTACTGAAAACTTTGAATGTGGTGAGGCAGAAGCACCTTTAAATTATATTTAACAAAATTGTGCAGTAATTAAAAATAATTTTGAATATAATAAATACAAAATTAAATACATAGTTCAATATCTAATAGTATTTGAGCTCAACTGTATACAGGGTGATCCATAAATATGGAGCCAATAGCCTGTTTCCTGAAATATTGCCCCCGAACACATACTTCCAATTGCGAAATTTTATTTAAAAATATGCAAAGTTAGATGACATAAGCTGCAATCACATAGGGATTCAATTTGAAAAAATACACAAACTAAATTTTTATATTCCACCGTAGCGTAAAATATCTAATTAGAAAAAAATTCCTTATCCATTCCTGAATGAAACATAAAATATTACAGATTGTTATCTGCAAAACTCATAGAGATATGCCAATTTAAATAATTCGTCAGGTTTTAAGGGATTAGACATAAATTGAAATGTGTGTAATACAAAAAACAATGTTAATTTGAAGAGTTATTGATATGATAATTTAGGCTGTAAAGCTTGGTTGTAAATGCTTTATGCACGTCATGCAATCGTCACGATTTATTTTAAGCATAAAAGGTTTCCCTGCGCAATCCACAGTGTTGTTAATCTGAACTGATACCATGTCGCAGTACAGTAAAAAAGACTATTTCGAAATGTTAATGCTTTATGCCGTTTGTATTCGTAATGCTAGGCAAACTGTTGAAGAATATCAGTGCCGTTTCCCTAATTCTTGGTCTCTTTCTAGAAATTTTATTTATCGGCTTGTTCAGCTAATGCAAAGTACAATATGCGTACAACAACAGGGAATTCCAGATGTACCCATGTCCCCATAAATCGATACGTAAATTGACATTTTGGCTTATTTTGTTAATTATCCTGTTGCGAGTACACGAACTGTTGCTACATAATTGAACGTTACACGATCAAAAATGTCGATATTATTGAAACGGAACAGTTAAAATCCACACAGTATTCGTACAGTCCATGCACAGATACAATCAGACTATCAACGGCTTCTAGATTTCTGCAAATAGGAACTAAATCATGTAGACGAAAACACCTCCTTTCTGAGAAATGTGTTTTGGACAGAAGAATGCTGTTTCAAGCAACATGGAACAATTAATTGCCAAAATGATTATTTTTAGAGTGACACAAATCCCTGTTTCGTACGTGAAGTTCGTCACCAGCAGCAATATTCCATAAAAGTATGGTGTGTCATTTCTCGTAACTACTTGGTTGGTTCCGCATTCTATAGGAATATACTGACTAATGACCAATTTCTACAGCTCATTCTAAATGAGTTGTTTCTGGCTTTACTGATGGACTTCCCTTTACAGTGCTCCAATGCATGTAGTTTCAGTTATATGGAGCCGTTAAATCGAGGAGTTTCCAAATAGGTGGCTTTGTTTACAAGGACTGGTCAAATGTCCTTCTAGATCAATGGATGTAACTCCTTTGGATTTTTAGTTACATAGCTATTCATATGGGACAGTTTACTTGACACTTCCAGTAGACTTGCAACATCTTTCACAAAGAATTCAAGACGTCTGCCACGGTATCTCTCCAAACGAATTGGACCGAGTGCATAGAAGTATTGTTAGACGGATGCAACTATTCATTGGCGTCGGTGGTGAACATTTTGAGCAATGACTTTAAAAATCTAAATTTATCGTATGTTCTCACAATATTTGTTCTATTATCTCAATATATGTCCCATTTCTCTTGTTTTCTAGTCATCAAAAAGGTGTAATTAAGTATTGTAAATTTTATATATTGCCTTTTAATAATGTGCAATTTTGTGATACAGCGTGCAATTTTGGATGATCCCTATCTTTCATCCGAAACGCATCAATATCACGTTACGTAGACGCATGCTTAACTGGTGTACGTCCCGAATTTTCGTTTTTAATATATTTGTGAGTTGTGCAGATATCAAAATGTAATTTTTGGTGTTTCATTTAGGAATGGATGTGGAAACTTTTCCTAATTGGAAATGTTATCTTGAGGGGGCACATACAAATTTGTGTATTTTCACAAATAAACCATGCAGGGGTATGCAATTTATGTTGTCAAATCTGTACCTTTATTATGAAACTTCGCAATTGGAAGTATGTGTCTAGGGGCAAATTTTTGCAAATAGACTATTGGCTCCATGTTTATGAATCCCCTGTATATTATTATACATATTTAAGAAGAATTTTACAAAAACATTTCTTATAATACAAGAATTTCTCAATTATTAAAAAAGAAGAGCTGAAGAGTTCTCTTCTTTAAAGAATCGAAAACTTTTCCTCCTAAAATAAGATATCTTTAATAAGTCAAGAATAATTTCTCGTCTATGGAATGAAATCAGATAATGCAATCAGATTCTATCGTTCATATATATTTTATATGAATATTATTCATATATTATTCATATATATATATATATATATATATATATAGCATTAGGTATCCCAAAAATAATCATTTCATTTCAAAGTAAAAAAAAAAATTTATAGGGGAAGTATAAAATAGTGTGTGTGATTTACAACATTAAACAATTTAATGGGTTGTTTGAGACTATTTATATGTGTCTACTAAATTTTATGTTATATATCTAATACGTTTTTGACAGTTACAGATGTCAGCATTTAATTTAAGGGATCCTATAATGATTAAAAGTAATGGTTAAATTCGCAAGAGCTATTTAAATATGTCAGTTATTTAATGAAATATTTAAATGATTTATTTAATGCTTCTCTATCTTTAACAAGATATTCTAGAAAACATTAACATTTTTAATAACATTTATATTACATATAAGCATTAAAGTAACATATTTTGCTTTTGAGACCTTCTTGAATATTGACTCAATATACTATTTTGAATATTTCCGTAACTATACATTGGAGCTACATGAAAACTTATGTTTAGGTTAATATGAAGGTTTAAAACAGTTATCTGGTGTCACAATTTGGTATGAATTTTAAAACATTTAAAGTTTATTTCTATCATAATGCGCAGACGATACTCTAAACGTATTCTATGTATTTAGATTTACAGTTAGATATGGTTCCTAATTAAATTGTACTTGTTGCCCACCTTGAGCTGCAAAAATTGCAGAAACCTTTCTTGATATAGAAGTAATGTAAATAAAATGCTAAGTAAATTCGTAGTTAAACTTGATTCTGAAAAATTTTAACTTATTTTCAGTACCTTTAATGAAAAATCTCAGAAAACCGGTTGAATTTATTATTATGTATTCGAATATAATATGGCAAAATATTTATTTTATCTGACAGAAAGAATCTTTATTGTTATAGGACCATGGTATTACTATTTGATATCTTCATAAATTTTATGCAATGAAAATTCATTTTATTTTTTGTGCCTCCTTTATAGAACCTTAATATGGAATTTTGAAACAATTACGATGTTTACTATATCCATTTAAAATTACTTTTTTAATTCGAAGAAAACTTCATTTTCCAAAGTGAATGCATTCTTCTATCTTGCTGTAAAAAAAAAATTAAAACAAAACTAGGTTTTTCATCGGAGGTTTTGCATCGGGGATACATAAAAAATTTTAATGGCTGATACATTACTCATATACGTTAAATAATGAATATACATATGAATGAATAAAAGTAGTGAATTTTGTTGAGTTTTTTTTTTTTTTTGGTACAAAAGGAAAACTACATAATTTATGTGTATGCAAAAACAACAACTAAAAAAGAGTAATTTATTTACAGAAAATCCATTTTAGTATTAGGCGCGTTCAAATGAAATACGTTCGAAGCGTTCAAATTGACGAGCTGGTGCTTAAGGTGGGAAATGCACATAATGTATGCAGCATGTATTGTGTTGCGAAATCGTCATTCTGCTTTTGTTGTTTGAATGTGGCAGTACGTTAAAGTAGGCTATAGTGATTAAGAACCCGTCTAAACACGACCAACGTGCAGTAATACAGTTTTTTATCGGCAGAGAGACGCAAGCCTGTTGAGATTCATCGGAGAATGGCTGCTGTGTATGGATAAAAGTGCTTATCAAAGACAACTGTTACAGATTAGTCGCGAATGTTCCGCAACGGTCGTGAGGAAATGACGGATATGCCGTGTATTGGTCATGCACACAAAGTTGTTACCGAGACACTGATTGCGGATATTAACACTGCGGTTAAAATGTACCGTCGACGAAGCATTCGTGACTTGGCAAACGAATTAAACCTTCAAGCAACAACCGAAATCTTTCTTCGCAGACGACATTCAACGTCTTCCCAAACAACGGAATACGTGTATCAACGCCAAGGGTGACTTTTTCTAAACATATGTGCATGTTGTAAGTTTAAATATATACTATTCTTTCTAGTTCATTCAGGTTCGTGTTTCTTTTATTCATGCTCTGCATACTAGAGCTGTTGATCTGGTTTCACTTGAATACGCCTCATACGACGCATAGTTTCCCAGAACGCACAATGTGACGCACCTATGTGAAAAGGAGTCTCTAAGATTATCAATATCAGATTATCAGTGTAAGATTAGTCTCTCCACTCCTCCAGATGAGTTCTTTCTACCTATCTAACCATTTGTGTGGGCAATAGAGGCGAGTAGCAACTTGTCTGCATGACATGACTCAGGCATGTTCTATTGGTTTCATGTCCAGAGAACATGCTGTATAAAAAATTTATTTGATCTCTTCATTAAACGAAATTGTTCACCAGCCCAGAATGATACGACCTGCGAATATCATTCATTATAATAAAATTATCTCCGATCTGTAACGTAAAGGATTAAAAAAGTATGAGAGTCTCATTTCTCTACTACTGAGCCGTCCGAGTTTTATTTTTAGTTTTGTGGAGGTCGCTGCGATGTTTAATGGAGCTAAACGTATTGCGGGAAAATTGCTCCACCTCGTTCAATTCTATCTTGCTTGCACTAACGCGGTATTCCCCTCAAATACAAATACGTCTATTATCAGGATGGACTGTAAAGTGGGATTTGTCGTAGAATAGGACATTGCTCCATTCATGTCCCTTCCAATTTAAATACCAACCAGCCCACTATCTGCCGATAACACGTGGCGTTTTCTTAACCACCACACAAACTGTCAAAAACTGACATTACGCTACAGGTTTGTATTCTCATATACCTTATTTTATTATGATAATATAAACGTATAGCGTGGAATCATTTTTGGACAATTTGTGTGACCATATTATGAATCCAGCAGACAATGGTGGTGCCAGTTGCTAAGCTAAGGAATTTGAGCAGATTGTCATTCATATGAGGGGGTTAGAGTTACAGTGGAGTAAGTCAAAACTATGAAAAATCTAGATAACCATATATTCATTTCTGTTCAGTGCGACAGTTAAATAAGTCATAGGTCACTTAGAGAGTCGCTAGAGGGCAAAACAAGTTGGACCACTTAGTGCAACGGCAATACGACAAGTTTCACAAAACGCTTCATTTCCCAAATTACTAAATATTGACTTACTCCACTGTCATTCTAACCCCCTCATATAACGTTTTCTACTGTCCGTAAGATTTAAATATTGATCCTTAATTGTGGTCGCTGGTCGTCTGTAACCTTGATCTCTTGTTCTTTATGGATTTTAAGTCTCCAAAATACAATTCCCGATTCGAAATTTCACAATTTGTGATACTCACATGATTTCCACAGCTACGGCTTGTGTTTGTCCCTTTTAAAGGATATATAACTCTGCAGACCTCTGATATGTGTAAGTGATTTAGCATGACATTCTCCTGAGCAATATAAAATGGATATCGATAATTTATTTACACTCTTTGCCTTAATTAATCTGAAAGCCAAATTTTTTTTTACAACATTTACCACATTTACCGCCACCAGCACGTGATTCTCGTTGGCACAGACGAAATTTGTGTAATTCGACGTTTTAAAATATGAAATATTGTCATTTTTTAGCTTTATTCTACTATTTTCAAAAAGAATCCGATTGCATTGTTTTTTCACAAAAAATGTTTACAGAATTCTTTGATTTTTGAGTAGTATATCTGTATGTTGTTTATCAAATTTCATAAAAATACATTTTAAAGAATATAATGTGAAACTTTATTTACATAAAAACTAATTATTGATAAAATCTTAAAGCGAATATATTCTCTTTCGTTCACATCATATATAAAATCTACGTATATGAATGTTGCATATCTAATTTCATAAAACTATATTTTTTAAAATTACTTTTACTATATCCATTTAAAATTACTTTTTTAATTCGAAGAAAACTTCATTTTCCAAAGTGAATGCATTCTTCTATCTTGCTGTAAAAAAAAATTAAAACAAAACTAGGTTTTTCATCGGAGGTTTTGCATCGGGGATACATAAAAAATTTTAATGGCTGATACATTACTCATATACGTTAAATAATGAATATACATATGAATGAATAAAAATAGTGAATTTTGTTGAGTTTTTTTTTTTTTTTTGGTACAAAAGGAAAACTACATAATTTATGTGTATGCAAAAACAACAACTAAAAAAGAGTAATTTATTTACAGAAAATCCATTTTAGTATTAGGCGCGTTCAAATGAAATACGTTCGAAGCGTTCAAATTGACGAGCTGGTGCTTAAGGTGGGAAATGCACATAATGTATGCAGCATGTATTGTGTTGCGAAATCGTCATTCTGCTTTTGTTGTTTGAATGTGGCAGTACGTTAAAGTAGGCTATAGTGATTAAGAACCCGTCTAAACACGACCAACGTGCAGTAATACAGTTTTTTATCGGCAGAGAGACGCAAGCCTGTTGAGATTCATCGGAGAATGGCTGCTGTGTATGGATAAAAGTGCTTATCAAAGACAACTGTTACAGATTAGTCGCGAATGTTCCGCAACGGTCGTGAGGAAATGACGGATATGCCGTGTATTGGTCATGCACACAAAGTTGTTACCGAGACACTGATTGCGGATATTAACACTGCGGTTAAAATGTACCGTCGACGAAGCATTCGTGACTTGGCAAACGAATTAAACCTTCAAGCAACAACCGAAATCTTTCTTCGCAGACGACATTCAACGTCTTCCCAAACAACGGAATACGTGTCTCAACGCCAAGGGTGACTTTTTCTAAACATATGTGCATGTTGTAAGTTTAAATATATACTATTCTTTCTAGTTCATTCAGGTTCGTGTTTCTTTTATTCATGCTCTGCATACTAGAGCTGTTGATCTGGTTTCACTTGAATACGCCTCATACGACGCATAGTTTCCCAGAACGCACAATGTGACGCACCTATGTGAAAAGGAGTCTCTAAGATTATCAATATCAGATTATCAGTGTAAGATTAGTCTCTCCACTCCTCCAGATGAGTTCTTTCTACCTATCTAACCATTTGTGTGGGCAATAGAGGCGAGTAGCAACTTGTCTGCATGACATGACTCAGGCATGTTCTATTGGTTTCATGTCCAGAGAACATGCTGTATAAAAAATTTATTTGATCTCTTCATTAAACGAAATTGTTCACCAGCCCAGAATGATACGACCTGCGAATATCATTCATTATAATAAAATTATCTCCGATCTGTAACGTAAAGGATTGAAAAAGTATGAGAGTCTCATTTCTCTACTACTGAGCCGTCCGAGTTTTATTTTTAGTTTTGTGGAGGTCGCTGCGATGTTTAATGGAGCTAAACGTATTGCGGGAAAATTGCTCCACCACGTTCAATTCTATCTTGCTTGCACTAACGCGGTATTCCCCTCAAATACAAATACGTCTATTATCAGGATGGACTGTAAAGTGGGTTTTGTCGTAGAATAGGACATTGCTCCATTCATGTCCCTTCCAATTTAAATACCAACCAGCCCACTATCTGCCGATAACACGTGGCGTTTTCTTAACCACCACACAAACTGTCAAAAACTGACATTACGCTACAGGTTTGTATTCTCATATACCTTATTTTATTATGATAATATAAACGTATAGCGTGGAATCATTTTTGGACAATTTGTGTGACCATATTATGAATCCAGCAGACAATGGTGGTGCCAGTTGCTAAGCTAAGGAATTTGAGCAGATTGTCATTCATATGAGGAGGTTAGAGTTACAGTGGAGTAAGTCAAAACTATGAAAAATCTAGATAACCATATATTCATTTCTGTTCAGTGCGACAGTTAAATAAGTCATAGGTCACTTAGAGAGTCGCTAGAGGGCAAAACAAGTTGGACCACTTAGTGCAACGGCAATACGACAAGTTTCACAAAACGCTTCATTTCCCAAATTACTAAATATTGACTTACTCCACTGTCATTCTAACCCCCTCATATAACGTTTTCTACTGTCCGTAAGATTTAAATATTGATCCTTAATTGTGGTCGCTGGTCGTCTGTAACCTTGATCTCTTGTTCTTTATGGATTTTAAGTCTCCAAAATACAATTCCCGATTCGAAATTTCACAATTTGTGATACTCACATGATTTCCACAGCTACGGCTTGTGTTTGTCCCTTTTAAAGGATATATAACTCTGCAGACCTCTGATATGTGTAAGTGATTTAGCATGACATTCTCCTGAGCAATATAAAATGGATATCGATAATTTATTTACACTCTTTGCCTTAATTAATCTGAAAGCCAAATTTTTTTTTACAACATTTACCACATTTACCGCCACCAGCACGTGATTCTCGTTGGCACAGACGAAATTTGTGTAATTCGACGTTTTAAAATATGAAATATTGTCATTTTTTAGCTTTATTCTACTATTTTCAAAAAGAATCCGATTGCATTGTTTTTTCACAAAAAATGTTTACAGAATTCTTTGATTTTTGAGTAGTATATCTGTATGTTGTTTATCAAATTTCATAAAAATACATTTTTAAGAATATAATGTGAAACTTTATTTACATAAAAACTAATTATTGATAAAATCTTAAAGCGAATATATTCTCTTTCGTTCACATCATATATAAAATCTACGTATATGAATGTTGCATATCTAATTTCATAAAACTATATTTTTTCAGAATATCTTTCTAAACTATAAATTACACAATCCCTTCCAATATTCGTATTTTTTAAATTCTAATCATATTAAATGTTCTATCGTTATATTTCACAGAAACAATATTTAATTTATTCCATTTCTAGTCATAACTTTAAAATTATATTATTTTATCATTTCACTTTTGAAATTTTAAAGTAATTACGTTAAAATGTTTCATAAGTAAATCGAAAAGGTTATTTAAAATTATTTTGTGCTTTAGTTGGTAAAAGAGGTATTTATATTAAATTAAAGAGGCGTGAAAATATAAAATCATATCAAGTTTAACATTTATACTTAAAATAAATGAATTATTTTTAGTTAGCTACGAATAATCATTAATGCTGGCAAAATATTTAGGTTGATTTAATAGATTAGTATTATTTACAGGAAGCATAGATCTTTTTTTACTCGTATGATGACTTTGAATATTTGTAATATTTACTGGGAAAATGTTGCTAAAATATGTAGTAAAACTCCATTATTCAAGTTTAAATATTAATTACATTACATGGCTGAAAATTTAAACATATAAGTTTAAAAAAAAATTAAACCTTTAAAGATTTAAAGAAAGACTTTAAACCTCTAACGAAAATGTGTGACAATCAAGAACTGCTCAAATGGTAGGTAGTGCAATCGCTTTACAGGCAGAAATAAAGGCCAGTAAATATAACGTCATATTGACAGAAACGTGCTAATATGTTTTATTCGTATATAGGCTGAAAAAGTCATGATGTCATTTAGATTTTGAAACAAACTGTTTCTATATATATTCTAAATGTTGCAATGCTTTTTTTATGAAAGTCCTTCATGCAATGGAAACTTTACCCAAAAACTGTTTTTTTAACCATTCCACCATATGCCGTCATGCTTTTGGAGTCTATATGAAAATGCATCCTTTCTTTCAAAAAGGGCTCCATTTTCACCATCAGAACTATTCCTCCTTTCCGAGATTAGAGCGTCATGTAATTGTTTTTAAATTTCTGAGTTTCATTAAACAATAATTAAAACTAAATCGAAATGATGTAATTTTCATGTTTTATTAAATGTTTTATTCTGTGTATACTAAAGGATCTTTAAATAAATGGAAAGGGATTTGGTCCATTTAAGTGAAGAAATAAGGGTCAGCGTCATATTGACACAATTATATTGATATATTTTATATTCATTGAAAAAAATGCATTTTTTGTTTTCTTAATGATATCTTTTCAGCATGGGACAAATTGTGCTCAACATATTTTTATAATAGATTTCTTACTGTTATTTTATTTAAACATACAACTTAATAATATTTTCTCAATACATAAACTTCTTTTCTGAGATTAGTACATAATTTGACGTAATCATATTATTGTTTAAATTTTATGAAACTCATTGAAAATTTTCCTTTAAATATGACATCATTTTCACTGGTGGAATCATACTTCTGACTAGCGGAATGTGGTCAAGAAAATTCTTTGTATGCTATAAAGTCTTCACCAGATTGCTGTAATGTTGATGAAAGTCCATTGAAAACTTTTAAAGTTAAAATTTAAATAGTAAACTGGAAATAGTAAAAAAAAAAAAAAAAAAAAAAAAAAAAAAATAAACACTGATGCGGGATTATCGACAAATAAACAGATTCAGGTTTAATATATTTATATATGTATTATTAAAAGTGGGTCAAAACTCAATACAGATGACAAAAAAAACTGGCTTGTGTTTCAAATAACGTTTTAAATTTCTCTTTTGAACGGAGATCAAAGGTACTTGAACACTTAGTTATTTACGATTTGCTTTTGGTATATACATGTGCACGTTACTTCTTAACAAATTTCAAAGTGACAACAAAAGAGAACATTTAAAATGTAGCCATCAATTTACAGTGTAATTTTTGGTAATTAGTTTTGGTAAAATTGAAAAAAAAAAGACTCCGTAATTTGAAGTTTAAAAAGGTAATAATTATACATGTTTTTCGTAATTAAGATTTTCGTAATATTAAAACTCTAAACTTTTAATTGTGTTTGAACTATTAGGATGTCGAAACCTTAAGAAGAAGAAAGAAAAAGCTATTTCTAAAAACAAATGTTTTTACCAACAAAACATCGTAGTCCAATAAAGATAATTGCCCACTTAAATGTAAAATTATCTCTGTAATAAATTCTAAGCAACCCTTAATTTCATCAAAGTTCTTGCACTATTTGTTAATCGATAGAAATTATTCTAAGGAATTGACAATAGTTTTAAGTAAAACGACAATTTATTTAAATAAATGTAAAAAAAAATAATTGAAATAGTTTTTTTTAAATGACTTTTAATGTGCCCCAAAATTTCTTCAAAATATTACTCAAAATAATTAATACCTAGACATTAAATATTAAATAATCAAATTAAAATCGTGCATAATTTGTTTAAAAAGTTACTAACTCCACTATTATATTATATACAATAGTTAATTTGTTAATGTTTTGTTTCAATACAAAAACGTGTCATTATCTTTAAAAGTCTTATAACCAAATGTGACAGTCATATGCACTTTGTATACTACAGTGGGTTCCATAAAAATCTTGCAAATCATGATAAGCTAGTAACATTTGCTAGTTGAATGCGGAAATTGTGTTTTTTTCATGGTTTTTAAACACATGCGTACACTCTCAGAAAAAAACTGTAAATTTATGAGCGTTTGCCCTTCAATTTTCACGGGCAACAGCCTTATTTGATGAAAAACGGTCTAATCCACTAAATAAGCGGCCTTATCCCTTATAAACTTAGAAAGTTAAGAGCAATCCACATATTCTTACAGTTCTAGCCCATATGTTAGCAAAAATACGGTACGACCCCACACATTGTCCTCCGCTAGGGTGTAACCCTTCATTTTACTCGTGTTTCGAAAATTTTAACCCGCCAAAAGAGCGATTCTGTGATGATTATCTAACGTGCTATGTGCTACGGAACAGTAAACAAAGTGTTACTGTGTTTTAAAGTGCATTATATCCTGTGCATTATAATGCTATATTACTTTGCCCCGAAAATTACGGGCTGCACAAAATGATGGACATGGATTTTTTTTTTTTTTTTTTTTTTTTTTTTTTTTACGGGGTACGACTGGAATCTCTGCTGCCGGCCTCTGCCCGTACTTTTACTGCATTTTTTTGACAAAGTATCATTTCTAAACTCTTTATTTCCCCAACAACCCCATTTAATCTTCCATTTTTGCGTAACTCACTAAAGAGCCTGATTTTTGACTTCCCAGTAGGAACGTCATAACGGAGTCACGAAGTCACACAGGTCATTTAAGTATTATAATGTGGCGAATTAAGATATTACACTAAACTCTTTATTTCCCCAACAACCCCATTTAATCTTTCATTTTTGCGTAACTCACTAAAGAGCCTGATTTTTGACTTCCCAGTAGGAACGTCATAACGGAGTCACGAAGTCACACAGGTCATTTAAGTATTACAATGTGGCGAATTAAGATATTACACTAGTTATAGGAAGAAAAAGACTCGCTCGCAAGTTAATATTAAACCAATGGCAGTTTTCTTTTCAAACTTCTCGTTTGAATTGTAATATTTGGAAATCAATTTCTAACTGGGTACTTTTCTACTGTTTCGGTGTTGGCTGGGTATTTAGTTTTGTGAGGCCACTTTCTGTTACGGAACCGGTTTCAAAAGTGAAAATATGCTCCTAAAAACTGTAAAAGAAATCGAAAAATAAATACCCAAATAGAGATCGATTGCAGATATCCTATTTAAAAAAGATCATTTTAAAATATTGAAATTAAACGAGAAATTTAAAAAGAGCGCTCCATTTGGTTTATTGTTAGGTTGCGAGTCTTTTCAGGTGGCTAGCGTGGGAATTTCAGAACCTACGTTAGTCACCCGAAAACACTCGCAAGGTATTGTGAAACATACAGGAGCGTCATTTTCAAATTTATTGTTTGAATTTCAATGCTTTTGAATGAATATTTTTTTTATAGGATATCTGAGTTCGATGTCTAACCGTGTATCTTATATATATATATATATATATTAGGAGCGTTCAAAAGTAACGAGCCGGAGGCATAGAAACAGAAACTAGTACATGTATTTTAAATATTTTGGCCCTGGCTGTTGAGGCACTTGTCCTACTGAGACACAAGGCGGTGAATGGCTGTCTCGTAAAATTCCTGGGGCTGCGATGTGAACCAATTCCGCACGTACTGCTTGACGTCGTCATCCGAGGTGAAATATTTGCCCCTCAGTTTTTTCACTGTAACTCGGAGGTCCTGCGTAACGAGTCCATCAACCAGCTGGACGATGTCATCGGTAATACGATTGGTGTTCCAGACATTGCATGATCAGCTAAGGAAACCTGTCCTTTCCCTGAAGCGCTTATGCCACGCCTTGACCTTTTCAAAAACATGCACTGTTCACCGTACACTTTTGACATTCTTCAATGAATGTCTGTTCCCCTTACTCCTTCCGCCATCAAAAAACGAACAACACCTTTTTGCTCTTTTTTTGACGCCTTCATTTCACTGCTTACAACACGAATGAGCATTGGATGACTGATGCATGCTTCTGCTAGCTTTGTAGTCACGTGACTTCCGCTCATGACCCTCTAGCGGCGGGCATGTGGACTCTTGTCGGAAACCCTATTTCTTACTGACGCAACGATATTACCATTCTGTCACCGGTTTGCACATTCCAGACTCCGGCTCGTTTCTTTTTTAACGTCCCTTATATATATATATATATATATATATATATATATATATATACAGTGGTGGCCAAAAGTTTGGACAGTTTCATGTTTTTCAACTTTGTGTGCTTGTAGTATATATTAATTTTCACTTAAATACAAACGTTTATATATCAAATTGAAGATAATATAATGTAGATTTTAATAGTAACAACAGTATTATAATATCTGTATTACAAAAAAAGTTATGCTCATTTTAATAGAACAAACAAGCACAAATCGTTTTGAATAAGGACGTGTTTGTAATAAAAGCGTACTAGCCAATCACAAACGCTGTTCTGAGGATCAATCAAATGTCTGTAACTATAGTTTAGGTTATTTGGATGGTAAAAGAGTTATTGTTGTGGAAATATTTTGCGAAATGATGCATACTAGTACAATTAAATAGAGTATTGCTGTTTTTGAATATTTAAAGTCTTTTTTTTTAACTAAACTAATTTTAAACAATGTCATCAACAAGAAGAACTAACTGGACATCTACAAAAAGAAGCCGAATTGTCATATTGAGAGAAAATGGCCTCTCTTATGCTGAAATTGCAAGACAAGTTGGTGGTTCAGTCACTTGTTCTGGTGTACGAAAGTTCTGTTTACGTTATGACAAAACGAAATCAGTGGAAAATAAGGCCAAATCAGGCCGAAAAAAAAGCACAAGTGCTACTGCCGATAGAAAAATTAAACGGCTATGCCTTCAAGATAGAAAAAATTCATCAGAATGCAGCGGGTATTGCAGTAAGTTCAAGAACAATAAAAAGAAGGTTATCATAATTTGGACTACAAGCTAGAATTCCAATGTAAAAACCATATTTAAATCAAAAGCAACGTGAAAAACGAGTTAAGTGGGGAAAAAAACACATTAAATAGTCAGAAAATCAATGGAAGCAAGTAATCTGGAGTGATGAGAGTAAAATATCGCTCTTTGGTAGTAATGGTAGAAAATACGTGAGACGTAAAGTAGGAGAATCACTTCATCCTGATTGCATTGAAGCAACTACAAAAAACCCAACAAATGTCATGATTTGGGAATGTATATCTGCAGATGGTGTGGGCCGAATACAAGTGATTGATGGCATCCTGAATGCCAAAAAATACATCGAAACTGTCCTGGAACCAAAATTGATACCTTCCATCAGGGATCTCTTCCCCAACAACGCACCATTTATTTTTCAGCCGGATTCAGCTCCATGCCATACAGCAAAAGTATGCAAAGCATGGTTTCAAAATAAAGGCATAGATATATTACCATGGCCAGGAAACAGCCCTGATCTCAATCCAATTGAAAATTTGTGACGACGTTTGAAAATTCTTGTACGAAAAAAACGTCCATCCAATAAAAGACAACTTATTGAAGCTATAATTGATTCTTGGCACCATGTGATTACGAAAGATGAACTCCAAACACTCGTTCACTCGATGAAAAGACGCTGTGAAGCTGTCTTAAAAAATAAGGGTTATCCTACTAAGTATTGATTGTGTAAGTATCACTTTAAAAAAATGCAAATCTAAGACAGATCTTACTATTAGTTGCATAACTTTTTTTGTAATACAGATATTGTAACAGATATTGTTATTATTAAATTTTACATTAAATTACCTTCAATTTGATATATAAACGTTTATATTTAAGTGAAAATTAAGATATTCTACAAGCACACAAAGTTGAAAAACATGAAACTTTCAAAAAATGTCCACACTTTTGGCCACCACTGTATACATATATATGAAGACAATTTATGTTTTGGAACCGGTTCTGAAATCTAATGTGTGCTCAGAAAAAAATCTTCAAACAAAATCGAAAAAGTAAAAAGATACCCGCATGGTCATTGACATCAAATATCCAATGAAACAAAAATTCTTACAAATATTGAAATGTAAACTTGAAATTTTAATAGAAGGATCCCATAAAGTTAACATTAGCTAGTGAATGTCATTGCTTGACTGGTATGGGCACTTAAAGGCATCTCAATTTGCTCAATGGTGAGACTCTGGAATTTCTGATGATCTATGGCGATACAATGATGTTGGAGTAACTGGCTGTAGCTGCGTCGAGTTTAGCTTGAATAAATGAGTCTGTGGATTGTAGAATCTCTGCAATTGAACCAAATTTCCGAAAATGGATGATTCACTTGATGCGGTCGAATGGTTAGCCACTTCTGCTTATGGATATTTTGTTATGAAATTGTCTACAAGATGTGCATACAAACGACAGGCGAAATGCTGTTTTGATAAATTGTTTGTTGATGTGAATGTTGATGAGGATATTTCCAAATTGACGGTTGATAATCTTGAATCTTAAAAGTTTAACTAGGCATACAGAGTGAAACGTAAACTACTGATACTCTCAAACAACGTTAAATAGGATAAAGCAGTAAGTGTGGCATTATAATGAAGATGCACATTTACATATAAAATTCTTAATTTCGGCAATTTATTCTCAGCTGCAATGGATGACTATGCTTGCAACTGCATGTATGAGCAGACGTAACTTTATTTTCTATCAAAATATTCTGTACATTGTTTATATATGTTATTTTTGTTAGTATACTAAGGGGAAAATAAAAAGAGCTTTTCCTTTTACAAAAGGCTAATAAGTTTGAAAGGAGTTTGAAGAAATTCTGGCTTTAAAGAAAACCAACTTCGTTCAAGTTGCAACTTTAGATTTTGAGTCTTTGCAAATTGACGCCCATTAGCATATACGTCCCTAGCTAATATTCCCCAGAGGTTCTCTATTGAGTTCAGGTCAGGACTTATATCTTGCCAGTTCATAAGATTTATTGGTTTTGTCTAAACCACCCCATTGTAGAGTTGAACACGTGAATGGAGCAATGGTCTTGCTGGTATATCCATTTGTTTCCAACCAGCAACTTTCCAATTGCAAGTAACTGTACTTCAAGCATTTTCTGGTAATATTCGGTAAATTGACAACCTTTCAAAAAAGCAAAATCGGTTGTCCCATTATAAGAATAGGCTCCCCACACCAAGAGTAAACCCCCTCCTTGCTGAAAAAAGTTTGTGGTTCCTGACAAATATCGTGCCAGTAATATGATCAACCAGCGGGGCCATCTAAATTAAATTTCTTTTCATCACTGAAAAGAACAATTAACATTAGTCTGTCCAATTCATGTGATTTTGAGACCACTGAACACGAGCGTCTTTATTCTGTTTTGTAAACTTTAGCAAACGACGTATTTTGTGATAATCGAGAAACGTAGTTCCATGCAGTCATCGATGGACTGTGGTTTTTGCTACTGGAATGCTTACTTCTTTAGAAACTGACCATACAGACAGGTTCTGTGTTTAAACTAATCTCAAAATCTCAGTGTCTTGCAGTTTAGTTGATTTGTTTTGTTGTCCAGAACAAGATTTAGTTTCAAAATTATCACCTTTTGACAGAATTCAATAAATATCAACCCTGCTGCATCCAATGTTTCTTGCAATGTCCACAACTTTCCATCCACGAACCTTTAAACGATAGATTTGCAAAATTTTCTTTTTGGAAAACTGCACATTGGGACAGCATTTTTTTATATTAAATGTAGGACTGTTAAAAATTATTTGACTATTATTATCATTTTTATTCCATCATTATATATTTGCATAATTTATTTTGTCTTTCTTACCTGTTTAAGTAGCTCTTATATAAAAAAAATGGTTGTCTATAAACATTTGGGACTATAAACTTTGGGACTTATGGTATCAAAATAAAGATTGTCATACATTGCATTTAGTCACATATTTAGAAACAATATTCAATAGTATTTTCAGATATGCAAGAATTTAGAGATGTTTGTGAAGAAATCCTGAAATTAACCTCAAAACAATTCCATTTTTTAAACAACTAATAAATCCTTGAAAAAAGAATCTATCCAAAAAATGGTAAAATAAATATTATTTTCACTTCTAACGGTCACAAAAATAATCAGCATTCTCCCATATTCATAGTCACAACTAACAAAAATATGTAATTCAGAGTTTAATTTTAGTGTTTCTTTTATATCAAAATAAAAGTATTTTAAGAACTGCTTGCCAAGAAATATGATAAAAACTTAATTAGTGTGCAAAAGCATGCGTGTCTTAATCAGCTATCAGTCATAAACGGTTCACTAGGCCGTTTTAAAAATGAACGATTATATAAATTTTTTTAGTAGGTAACGTGCAAAAAATTAAATAAATGTAAAAAAATACCCTTAATATTTATAAAATATGATGCTTGTTTATTTATTATAATGCAATAGTTATTTATAAATAATTTTACGAAAGAGAAAAACAAAAGAGTTTAACAAATATAATGAGGTGTGTGTATCTAAATATAAATATTTATTTTTATCTAACGTGTCTATCTACAAAAATTTAATCTAATAAGAAATGTAATAAATGGTGAAAATAATGTTGACAAATAGAAAAAATAAATCTTCTGGACTCATATTTAAAAAAATGTTTAAAGGTATTTACCATTAATATGTATTTTAAATATTTTAATTACTGTGATTATAACTCTGTAATACAAATATTTAAAATTAATTAAATAATTATTTTTGTAAATTACTTTTAAAAATCTTTTAAGAAGAAATAATATTTGCATAACATTTTCAATTTTTATGGATCTTTTTGTACTTCAAACAATTTTTTAGTAAAAATGTTTGAGGATGGATAATGTGAAGAAAGTTATATATTATGTAAACACATACATTTTTATGCTAATATTATAGTTGCCTTCCTGAAACTTATTGTCATAAAATTATTTAAACGTAGCTTTTAATTAATTTTCATTTTTTAAAATAATAATATAAGAACAATAAACTTCTTCATATTGTAATATATTTTCTTCCTTGGATGATTCTATGTCTGTATAAACATTCTATAGTACTAATAAGATAAACTCAATTTTTTATAGGCATACGTCTGACATAGTCTGCTATTAATAATAAAAGATTTCAAAGAGACAGAGTTTTTTATACTAAAAGTACAAAAATTTATGCGTATCGAGATAATATTAAATACTAGTGGATATTCGCCCGCTTCGCTACTCGATTGTTCCCAAAAAAATGGAGTTGTGCCCCCCACTGGCTTCGGTAACTTACATATTTGCGGGCTATGCTCGGTCCCATCTCGAATCAAACGAACTTTAAATTATTGACGATTTTATTTAGACCCAAATTAAAATAAAATTTTCAGAATGGTCGTTCACGTTGCTATAGGAATCGGTTTATCATTTTCCCAACTTCACTTACATCACGTGATCAGAAAAATTTACTGTATAATTCTGTCCATTTCAATTCTTAAAAAAAGTTACAAATCGTATAAAAAACGAACATAATATTCAAAAACTGTAAAGGACAAAAAAAAAACTATGCTGTACTAAAAGATTGAAAACGGATTTCCTTAACAATGTCGCAAAACGCGAAAATATTTTTATTAATAGCATAAAAATTTTCGTGAAAAATCCCGAAATCTAAGAGGACAAAATTTAATATACTGTTAAGACTGAATTATTTAAGACTGAAACTGGATATTTTTTTACGAATTTTAAAAAATCGTTGCATAACGCAAAAAAATGCTAAAAATCACTTAAAAAATTCGCGAAAAATTCAAAAATTGTTGTTCAAATTACAAATAAACTTTATTAAAGAGTACAAGTTTACTATATTAGGCTAAAACACTGAAACCGGATAATTTTTACCAATGTAGAAAATTCATCGTAAAACGCAAACAAAAAACGCTAAAAATCGCATAAAAATACATTTATTTGTGTATGGAATTTTTAGCTTTTTTTCGCGTTTCGCCACGAATAAATCTAATAACGAAAATCTAAAAACTGGCTTTCATGTGCAAAACTTCTGACTTACAAGTGCATTCTTGCCGATTCTTGTAGTTTTGCGCGCGGCGGTCTCATCAGAAAACAGCGCATAGACACACACACAAACATATATCTTTATTATTATAGATTATTTATTTTTCGTCTGATGTGCAAACTGAATAAAAGAAGTAGATTTTAAAAACTTGGGGAGAGGAATGAAAAAATATAAAAATTATCTTTCATATCAAAAGTTAACTTAAGCAAATGACCATATTTAGTCTTGAATAGACAGAAATACTAAGTCAGATAAGTAAACAGCGGAGAAAATTTTATAGGAAAGTAATGTATTTGTTCCAAATATGTTTACTTTTTATATTATAGCTACACTTCTAGCTTCTAGTGCAAGCTTAGTTAGCTTAGTTCTACAATTGTGTATGGAAGTTTAGAGGTGTAACGTTTTCTATTTCATTTTTATACTATATTCAGCAGATTGCATATAAAACTGAGCTGTGCTGCCAGAAGCCTAAGGGCGTCTGTTAGGAACGTCTACTTTCGTACCCAAGTCCTGAGGGATTTTAGCGCACACGAGCAGGAGGGTACTCGTTTATACGGTACGGTCGTGGGAATGCTATGACCTGCTTACCACTCCCATTCTCCCAAATGAATTGACTACAGAGTTCGCTGCGACCTGCATTGGAGCCCAAGCTTAGAGGATACCACCACAGAACACTTGGGGAGAAGCTGGAGTCCCCCGACAGCTTCGGAGCCGGAACCCAAAAGAGGGAACCGATCCCTAGGGCGTATGCCGGGTTTCCACAACAAGTCTTATACTACCACAGCTTCCGAACATATAATCCTATAGGAGGAGGAAGCGACTGACGTCATCGGCTACGGCGAGGAGGATGAACCTTTCGCCAGCCCGGCACGTCGAGGAAAAGCGTCCCTGAACGCATAGACACGTCGTGGCTTAGGTTGTCTCCGCGTAACCTCCGAGAGCTTGTCCTCGGCAAACCCTAACGGCAGAACATCGGCGTAGCACGGTCGACACAATAGGGAGTCATTTGGAAACACATGATATATTAAACAAACAAAAACACAATAAATGTTAGACCAAAAACGGAAATTTATGTTAGATACCACTATCGGACTCTGAAGGACGTAGAAACTCCCTTCAAAGCGCCAGAGAGACGGTCCCGATCGAGATTAGTAGCGTGAAAGTTGCTTCTCAGACTCCTGCCAGTCCCAACCGTCAAGCACAGAAAACTCTGACAACGCATAGATGCGCTGAACTGATTTCGAACGAAGGTTCAACTTAGGTCTGGACGCCGTCATTTTACTGACGAGCCACCGGCCGGTTCCTCGAATTCGATCAGTGCAGGAAGAGGTCCAACCCCCTCCCAGAGAATGTGATACGAGCTGAAGGCCTCGGACCTGAGAGACCTCCTGCAACTTGAACACTCTTGGTCAAACGGAGCACTTCCCTTTCTGACCGAACATTGAGGGCGGTACAAGACTACTCCAGTTACAGAGACAGTCGGAAGGGTCAGACGCAAGAACCACATCGTTAGTGCTTTCGGCTTCCTTGATCCTTGCGCCGTCTACGTTCCGTCGCCTGTCAGTACCGAGGGTTACTTCACGCTGCCTGACGCACTCACCAGACGACACTATGGAACCGCAAGCGCCCCTTGTTCTGTAAAGTTCGTCCTCGCCTTCGTCTCGCCTTAGCTAAATGTGGAAGCTGTCCTACCACTGTTCGCTAGCCATTGCACTCGTGTCACCATCCTTGGCGCAAGGCTCCTTGTTTTGAGGGATTGGCCTACGTGATGGGTTTTACTACCCGGCCGTCCCGAGTTCCTCGCAGTAGACTTCAGCCCGAACACCACGTCGTCGTCAGGCGTTACCGGTCACGGGTCATAGGTGAGACTCTGAATCGGTCTTCCAGGGCATATACAGACTGCAAACCTCCTGCAGCCGAGAACCGACTCAAAGGAGGGGATAGTCCGAAGTCATGTGGGCAGGCGTTACTCCGCCTCCGGCACTATCGACTAATCGGCATTTTCTCCCTAGTGTATCTCCTCCACTTTTAGCGTATATCCTCTGCCTTTATCGTATACCCTCTGTTTTTTTTCTTTTTTTTTTTCTTTTTTTTTTTACGATTACACCACTGGGTAGTAAAGACACAAGACGCTGAAAATTTACCTTCAGCAGTTTTCGTCAGTAAACGGAAATGTATTCGAATTAGTTTGTGCAGCACTGTATATGATATATAGAATTTATACACACCATGTAATATGCAAAATATTAGTTAAATTTAAAAACGTATATTACACTTGAAAACACATTTCTAGCAAGTATTGTTCAGAAACAGTACTGTAACCGAATTATTGTTTGTGTCCCTGTAAATGAGTGATAAATGCTCTGTACACCCTTTTCTATAGAAAGCATTTTTATGTACGTCAGCGATGTATGTAAATTTCAATATGTTTGAAATAGTGTCACAACATTAAAAAACATTGCAAATACTTTTTCTCATATATACTATAATGTGACGGAATTCTTTTGAGTGTCCCTGTAAACGACCTATAAATGCTACGAACGTCACTTTCAATACCAAATATACCATGGTAAAACTCAATGACGTATATCAATTATATTGCAAGCTAAGTATATTTACGCGAGTTAGAGTACAGAGAGACAGACAGACCGAAGCTCAAAAACCCTTTTTAACCATATTGGAAAGTGTTAATAAGAGAGAAATTTCAACTGCGTTACGTTTTGAGAAGAATAAAGATTTTATTTTAAAAGTATAACAGAGTACACATGACTTTACCATCTCGACAACAAACGAAAAAGAACAGTTGACGTGATAACAAACGTATATTACATATTATACAGGGTGGTTATTAATTAACGTGAGATGTTCAGAACCCTCTAGCGAGTAAAGTATTGGACACAACATAACCAAATTTAATGAGCATGTATAACAGACCATTGGATTTCGAATTAAAAAAATAGTTCCAAAATTTTCTATTAGGGGCAATTTTGGCGCTGCAAAAGTGGATTAGTGTAAATATTGAATGATTAAATGCCAAACAATACAGTACACATCAATTTTATTTACAACAAATGTTTTTTACTTACAAACTAGGTTCAATATGAGCACCATTGGTATATTCCAAGAACTGCATACGATGTACGATGTTTCCTATTGCCCTCTCAGCATATCAGAATTGATTTCCTCACTTGTAACGTTATTCGATCTTTCAACGTTGTGATATCGGAGACATGTCCTTGATAAACAACACCTTTAAGAAATCCCCACAACCAAAAATCACAAGATTGAGATCGGGGACCTCGGTGGACATGCCGTAGGAAATGCACGACTAATGATTCTGACGTCAGAAAAATGTTGCCGCAACACACGCTGTACCCTAAGTCCAATGTGGGATGGTTCACCATCCTGCATGAATATGGTCGAATCGAGACATCCTCGCTGCTGTAGTTGTGGAATCGTGAAGTTCTGTAGCATATCTGCATACCTGGCAGCAGTAACGGTACAGGTCACTGGTCCACTTGCTCCATTTTCCTCATAAAAGTAAGGACCGATGATAAAGGATGCGGTAAAGCCACACCACACTGTGACTTTTGGCGAGTGGAGAGGCTCTTGCACACAAGCGTGCTAATTATTCGCAGCCCAAATTCGGCAGTTGCGGGTGTTAATACCACCGTTCAAATGGAAGTGCGCTTCATCTCAGAATGATGAGAAGTCTGCCAGCCTTTCCCTTTATACTCATGATCGCTACACAGAACGGATTTTATGCAAATTAATGTATTTTAGTCGGTAAACAGCGCCAAAATTTTCCCTAATGGTGTTTTTTTTTTTTTTTTTTTTTTTTTTTTTTTTTTTTTTTAATTTAGAATTCGAAATCTCATGGTCTACTATGGATGCCCATCAATTGGTTATGTTTCGTCCAATACTTTACTCGCTAGAGGGCTCTGAACACCTCACGTTAATTAATAACCACCCTGTATATAATTATTATGATGCTTAATTGTACTTATTATAATGATGGCATGAATAAATTAAAAAATAATTAAAAAAAATATGTAACTTATGAGCTAGATAAAGATATGTAATTCTGCGTGTTCACGTTTGAGCAAAAGATGGTTCATAAACTTGATGTAAAAAGGATTGTTTGAATATGATTCCAAAAGGCAATTTCTACTAAAGAATTTAATTTTCTCATTCTGGAAAATATTTCGAGATGCCGATTGTTACAGAGAGATAACTTCGGCCAAAAGAGGTTTTATTCTATAGATGGAGTAGCAAATGCGTAGAGAAATCAAATTTGTTCGGAATATTGAAAAATTTTTTATATCAAACTTTCTCTAACACAAGTATATTAATCAAGAAATTCATTAAATCGATAAAAATATTGATTTTTATTTTATATCAGATAATTGGGGTATGTTGTAAATTTTTAATATTTATGCAATACATATCTATTTTATAATTTTGTAATAATGTAAAAATACTTTTCAAATTTATCGGTTTTCTTCGAAAATCCATATAATCAAAAGAAAATACTGAACATTAAGGAAAAAATAGCATATGTACTTCTTGTGTAATTTGAAAAAGAAAAGAAAATTTCGAAAGCATTTCCAAGAATGGAAAACAAAAAGTACTATTTTAGGCAAAAGTTGTCAAAAACATTGTGACAACTTTAATATATATGACCATAAAATTCAGGCGAAGAACAAAAAAAGAAGTATATTTACGTCAACCGAAGACAGATCAATCACAGTTTTGTTTTTCTAACAAGAAACTTGAGGAAGATGTCTTTCAAGATTTTCGCTACTGTTTTAGAGCTGTTTTAGTTTGTTTTAGAATTATAATGCAATAAAATATCCAGCTTATTATATTTTATTCGTATATTGTGTTTAATTTTCAGATACCTGTCGTTCGTAGTGTTTATTGTTTTGCGTTTCATCTGTTCGAAATGATTTTTTTCTTAAATACCATCGTAGCATTTTTCTTACTAGGATATTTTTTTCAAGTTTCTTCTAGCAGAGATTTTTTTTGATAAAGTATTACAATTTTTGAATTTAATTTTACATATTTATTTATTTTTAAACTTTTTTATTTAATTTAACTTGGTTTTTTTGGGTTTTTTATGTAAAGATGGAATTTTGTAACTGATTTTTCAATCCCTTCCTGGTGTGCTAGAATTATAAAAATTAGATACAGAAGTGTGTTTCCAAAAATAATACAACATTTAAATATTTTTAGAATTTAATTATAAATTAATACATTAATTTTCAGGCATTTTTCCGTTAGCAGGCCGCAGGTGATAAATCACCAAAACAAATTATGGTTACAATTTTTTACGAGTTACAAAACAAATCGAACTTCCCAAACTACACTCGCCAAAATAGGCCAACTGGCTGTGAAACTACAACAACGAAAATTTTCCAACTCTAAAAATTAGAAAATATAAATAAAAAATAAAGACTGTAATATTTTTTTAATAATTTAATAGTCAAATACTAACAAATTTAGGAATGTACGTTGAGGAAATAGTTTAGAACTCCTGTATAGATAGTTTAAATATATTGTTACGTACGTGACGTTTTAAATAATGCTTTTTTTGTACTGCAGTATCTTAATAGGAAATATTGGGACACAATATATCTAACTTAGCGTCCTAACATTGCTAAATAATATCACGAGAGTTAACGCAAAAACCCCATTCCCTGCATACATTTTTATTTTTTAAAAAACAACCACGCACTAAAAAAGTAAGGTGGAAGGACTCATGCAACCGTAAAAGACACTAGTTCAATGGGGAACAATTAATAATTTGTAGACATTAATTAGCTGGTGTCAGTTAAGAGGAATTAGTGAATTCGCGGACATTTCACGTACAAGTCGGGGCTACAGCTGCTTGTAATTTATAGAAGATAGACTCTTGTTGCCAAAATTGACGTTTCATGAGAATGGGATGACAGATAAATTTATAACAATTTATAACTGTCACCCTGTGACCTTTGGACTACATGCGTAATCATCTCCCAGACGACATTCAGAAGGCAGTGCATAACATGAAAAATTTAGCTATGTCTGGAAGACCGCTTCATGCCATTGAACGAAGTCTCTGATTGGTCAAAATAGAGGACGAATCATGAACCTAACTTTTATATGTATATTTTAATTTCTAAATTGTATTTTGTATGTAAAATAATTATTGTTTTTTTTTCTTACAGAGAAAAAGAACCTGATCTCGAATGGTAGAGCAAGCAGTAGCTCTCTAATTAGAAGCTGTTAAATGATGGAGTCACTTTACGTGATTCTTTTTACGAAGACTCTTTACGCCGTTAAGGGCTGCGGTGCGCTTATGTTTGGTGATATGATTTTAAAAGTGTAAAGTTCATATCCTCCGCGGCATTTCCTCGATTGCTTAATAAGCTAAAGTAATGTAATTAATATAGTAAATAAAATATCACAGATTTCTTCATATTTTATTAATAAGAGATCAATGAAAATATTTAGGCAGCGATTCTTACAAGTCTCCGAGGCCTTAATCAAATCTAGCACTTGGTGCTGATTTCAGGTATGAAGATTTATCATATTTCATTGTGTCACAAAATTTAAAATATGTATTTAATAAAATTTATATAGCATGTACAGCATAGCCCAAACTGTAATTAATTTAATTAAATTAAGCTTTAAAGTTTGTCAAAGGCAAACTCATGAAAATAAATTAATTATCTTTTACTAAGCATATTCAGCAACATTCTGATTTAAGGAATTTTGTAAAGTAACGGAAATTGTCTTTTCTAGGTTACGTTAATTTCTTTTCAAAGCTATTGTAAATAAACTTTAATATCTATGTTGCAAATAAATAATTTATTTAAATAATTTAAATCTCTTTATTTACCACAATATGTGTGTCATATTTATTTTGTCATTAATTTTGTCTACATATTTATTTTAGAGTAGACATTAAGTACTTCTTCCGGTCAATTCTTATAGTATTTTAAAGAGTTTTGATTTATATTAATTTTAATATTAAATTTAAAGCGGATGATTCATAAATAACAGGACTTCTTTAACAGGACTAACTGTTAATTTTAACGTGAGCGTTGTCTTATTTTATCCCTTTTGGCTCGCGTTACCGGTTATTAGAATTTTGATTACAATCACATTAATTTAATTGGTACTTCTCTATTATCCCGTCGACCCCTTTTCATAACAAAAAACTATCGCCAAATTGTGAGATTAAACACCAAAAATGCAGTCCCATTTACTTGATCTCAGAAGCATTATACATGTTTGTTATGTCATCAAGTGGTTTTTAATTCGACATTTGAGTGTATTTTTCATTATGTTTTACTAATTAACTAGTTATTTCATTAATTAAAATAACAATTGTATCTTTAAATTCTTATATTTTATTTATTTATTTATTTTGATATTCCAATGGCAACCTTCTCCCGTTTATTTGGCGTTACAGTTTGGCGATGGTTTTTTTGTTATGAAAAGTGGTCGACGGGATAATAGAGAAGTACCATTTAATTTATTATAAGTACTATAAATGCTCCAAACATGCTGTTGGTGTCGGCTAATTAATGTATGTTGGAGAGTCTTAAAAACAATACCAGCAATTAAATATAGAAGTAAATATTCTGCCTAACAGGAAGTAGAGCAAAAATTATATATTTTTAATAAATTCACTTGTAATCAAAGCGATGTCCTTTCTATAATCGAGAACCACGCCAAACTAATTATATTGTAATTGTAAAAGATTTTGTTTTTACTACGTTATTTGCAATCATGAAATTAGGCATGATTCTTAATATAAAAATTTGATGCTTATTAAAAAGTGTTTTTTTATTATAACAATATTTATAACAATATTTATATTTTCATTTTAAAAATAGGGGTCATTCCACAGTATTTGGCTTCACAAGTTAAAAAAAAAAAAATTATAGAAAGTTAAGTGTAATACATCATTTTAAATCTTTAAATCTCTTCTATTAAAATTTATCCAAAATATTATTTTCTTTTTTAAATCAAATAAACATTAGAGCATTTTTTTTTTGCAGCCATATAGAAAAATTTGGTCATAGGTCCCATACGTAACAAATAGCTTTGTCCCGTACGTAACAGAAATAATTAGCTTTCATTAATTAATGACGCAATTTTAAAAAATAATTTTAAAGTTAATTAATAAAATGTATATTTCTGCTTCTACTTATTAAATTTATTTGTGAAAATATTAAATAAATTCAGAGTAAAATCCAAATTGCTAGAGGTACTTTTAAAACAATTTTTTGTGATGTCCCGTACGTAACACAACTTTGTTAATTAAAAAAATAAATATGTATTGGCTCAAACAAAAAGAAATTTCATAAGAATCTAGTTGAAGTGATATATAATGCATTAAAAATAATTGCAAACTTTCTCATTTATATTTTGATACTGAAAAAAAGTACAAATATCTCAAAAACTTGCTGTGAAATGTCCCGTACGTAACACATGAATACTGTGGAATGACCCATAGACATTTTCTACGTTTTAAATTATCATAAAATGGCTTTACAACATTTATGATTTACCAAGAAATGTGTGAAATTTTGTATCTCACTTATTATTTTTTTGTCTTTATTATACTATTTTTCTCTCTTGAATTTTTATATTTGTTTTTCTATTTGTTAACACATCTAACAAGGGCTAATAGAAGTTATAAAAGACAGTTTTTGACAAGAACATTTTAAAGAACACTAGAACATTAATCATTTTAAATTTCGCTAAACGTTAGAAGGGCACTCTGCAGTTTAACAATTGTTCCAAATTAACTCAAATTCGGGCCTTTCTGTATATTTGTTTCTTTCAACGGTATTGACTGTTAATTAATGGTTTCTTCGAGGTAAAAAAATACTCAAATAGAAATGTTAACAGAAAAGAGTTCGTTTGTTTTTAAAATGTTCAAAAATCATTAATCTTTCAAAATCCAGGATGCCCTAAAAATGATTAGTCTATTTTAAAAGAGCAATAAAAAATAAAAAATAAAATTTTAAAAAAAGGTTGGCGACAGAAGTGTACCGTTTGCTGCAATTTAATTAGTTGCATTAAGAATGCAATAATTTTTTATAACAATGCATCAGGCGGTACATTTTTATTATCAACAGTTTTTAAAAAGTTACTTTTCAAATATAAGATACTCATTTTTGGACTCTAAGTCTATTGCATACTTTTCAACATAGTGGAAAAGTGTTTATGAATTCGGTTTCATCTATCTGATGTCTACCGTCCCTCTGTGCTCTAGCTCGCATAGACGTACTCGTATTGCCATGTAATTCATATATATATTATTGACGATTACGGTAGCATGCTCGGTATTGAAAATAAGGTATGTAGTATTTATAGTTAATTTACAATACGACTTAAAATAATTTTATTGCAGTATGGTCTAAGAGGAAAAATCATTTGCAATGAACATATTGAAGTCAAACATATTGTAATTTATATACATCATTGAAGGGCACTACAAGTCATTTACTGTAAAATATTTTGCTCATCTCATTTACTGTTCATTTACAGGGGGACACAAAATAATTCGTCTTACTGTACTATCTAGGAGCGATAATTGATGAAAATATATTTTTAGCTTTTGTATGTGTTTTAAATTTAACTAATATCTATATATTAGTTGTTGTGTATAAATTCAGTAGATAATATACAGAGTTTCACAAAATAATTAATTTTTGTTTAGTGACGGAAAATTTTGAAACAGAATCTTAAACAGTGTTATTCGTTTCCTAATTGAACTGAATTTTATTATACTATGTAGTATATATACAAATCTATAGATCAGGGCTTCACAAATGAGTTTGGATGTTTTTCCGACTATAGATTATATTTCCCCGATATGTATTTATGGCTAAAATTACAAATGTTCAAATGGTTTTCAAATGTGTTATGTGTTTTCGAAATTATTCACTTAAATATCATATTTTATTTTATTAAACGGGGAAGTTTTGTTATAGTATTCTGCATGTGTTGGAGAGTGTTTGATAATCTGTGCTTGTCACATGATTTTTCTTCCTTGATTTTAATACATTTGGATATTATTTCGACTGAATTTTAATTAATAATTTTTTTTAAAGATAAAATTTTAAATTTAAAATTTCATTAATAGTTAGGCACTTAAAGTTTTCCAATTAATATTTTTTTCAATGTACTATAACAGTATGAGAATTATTTTTCTGAATATCTTGCTCTTATTAGTAACTATTAAAATACATAACATTTTGGATTAGTTTGAAAAATTGTAATGAAAGAAAAAAAATAGAAAAAACTTTTTTTATAGAAAGAAATAGATTCGTTATTTGAATTTCATTTTAAACATCAGTATATCAATTTAACTGAAAAGTATCTTATATCTTGAATAGTTTAACTTATAGAAAACAATGTTCTTTTTTTCGTTATGGGATAAATTTTCTTTTACGACTGACGTTATCTTTTATTTGTACCCATGTAACATATATTTATATATCATATATTTTCGTTTTAAATGTATATTAAATAAAAACGTATCGTTATTTGTTCTGAACTGGAGAAATAGGATTTTTATATAATGTAGCAAAATGAGTTTTGAAATATGGAAAACTATTATATAAAGATCATGTACATATTTTTATTATTATTCTAAATTTAAAGTTTCCCTAAAGTTTCCTAAAGCTTAATTTATTTTTACTTAAACCCTTTATATTTTAAATAATAAAAGTAATTTCATTTTACCAAATACATTAGAGATTCTTTTCTTTCATTTTATGCCTTGTCTTTACTTAACCTCAAAAATGTAACTTCCTTTCTAGCATATAAATTCAGCTGCAGTTATTCAATAGTTACGTTAGATATTTTGACTTATCCTTTTAACTTTATTCTCTGTCGGGAAAATTTAACGAAAGTAACAAACTGGTTTTTACATGTACGCTATTGTCCAAGCATAACATTAACTTTCTTGTTTTATGTATAAGTGCAGTCTCTGATTACTTTCCACCTGCCAAATTTCGGTTATCTCATAAAATGCATTCATTTCCAGAAAATCACACCAGCCCTGATTCTCATAACATCAATTGGGTTGCCTGGCAAAATTACAAGAAATAGCCATAAGTCTCCTAGCATTGCAATCCTTTCATTTCTTCCTCCCTCTGAATTAATATGCCAGCAGCCTAACTGCCGTAAAATTCTTACTGGCGAAAGTGTCCGATGCACATGTATTCTTGGCGCGGTAATTAAAGTGTTGGCGAAGAAATGTACCGCGAAATTAAATCAGATCATCTCTGTCACTCGCTCTAGAAACGTCAACTCCTTTTTACGTACGGAGGCCACCCCTTATTCATCGTTATATGTTGTAATAAAAATAGTTTCCATGCATTTGAATTCTTCTTAATGCCTTTAAGTTTTAACATCCTCCGGATGAGAACTCTGGTTTCTTGCCTGTGCCAACGCATGCTAATATTATTTTGCACTGCCTTACGATCTCCGGAATTTTGGTTTGAACAAAAATCTAATATTTTCAGAAACTCAACGATTCCTGTTCTCCTGCTCAGATCTGGAATATCTCTTTACAGAACTACTAATTTCTCCTTCCCAAAAAATATACTTATTTACGAAAAATACTTTTACTTTACTCATAACATGTTAAACAACTTTTATTTTACTCATAACATATTAAACAACATTTATTTTACTCATAACACTATTAAACTTCTTTTATTTTACTCATAACATATTAAACAACTTTTATTTTACTAATAAAATTTCTGATACTGTACACCAATAGCACTTAATAATGACAAATTTTCTCAACCCTCTCCGAGAGATATCAAAATCAGTATTTCTTCTGTGCAGACTCATTAAATAGGAGCTGCAATCCCCCGGCCGTTTTTTCAGAAATTCTCACGTTTTCAGCAAAAGCTTTTGCTGATTTGGCGAAAGCGAGAAAGTGCAACCACCTCTATCGCCAATTGTTGTCCATGTTTTTTGTTTTGATCTGATCTTGAATGTGAAATAATGGTGAACTAAATAACCTCTGCGTGTATGTAAAAGAATATTACTAAACTGGAGAAAAAAAAATCCTTGAATTACATATATTCGGAAACTTAAAGGCATTTAACGAAGTTAAAATAACATGCTCATACTATATTATCCATTTGATAAAATTTCGGGAAAAAACGAAATACACTCTTTGACTTTCACCGCAGCAAAATAATAGGGTTGCTGTTTTCTATACGTATGACGTCACAAACAAGAAGGCTTACATAAAATACAAAGGATGTGAATTATCACTTTACTAAACAGCGTACAACCAACAGAGTGAAAATATGTCCAGACTGGGGTTCGATCCCGGATCCCTTGGTATAGCTCACCAAGTGCTTTACCAATTAAACCATCCGGACGACACTATTTTCACTCTGTTGGTTGTACGCTGTTTAGTAAAGTGATAATTCACATGTTTTGTATTTCAGTAATTTACAGCGTTATTTTCAGCTCTGCTGAAAAATTAATTAGTATATAAATATTCACCGATACTGGGTTTGATTTGTCTCATGTATGCCACTAGGAGTTGTGCTCATGATTGATTATATATGCATGATTGGATATAATATGTATTCATAAGTGTAACAGTAGCAGCCATTTTATTTCAACTTTAAATTGTTGTGATAACAAGTTTCATTTCTATAAATTATTTCATTTCCTTAACACAAGTCTATTGTAACGTAACATACACACATGCATAAATACCTATTCCGTACTCATATACATATGCATATACAAATAAATCCATGTAAATGAAATTTTTTTATTTGTTTGCATATACAATGGACACTACATTAAAAAAGAAAATAATATACGTTCAACAGAAAAAACGTAACACTCATTTTACATCAACATTAAGATGCTGTAATATCAAGTTTCGTTTCTATAAATTACTTCTTTACCGAAATACAAGTATCTTGTAACATAACATACACGCATACATAAATACCTACTGCATACTCATATACATATACATAAACAAACAGAAACCATGTACACGAAAAATACTTATTTGTTCTCATATAAAATACACATTACATTTAAAAAGACATTAATATGCATTCAACAGAAAACACGCAAAAGCATCGCAAGGTTGTTGTGATATCAAGCTTCATTTATACAAATTATTTCCTTTCCGAAATATAAGTCTGTTGCAACGTAACATACACGCATACGTAACTGCCTATTCCATACTCATATACATACACATAAATAAATAAAATTCGTGTACACAAAAAATCCTTATTTCTTTGCATTTATATTACGCATTACATTTAAAAAGAATATAGTATACATTCATAAACAAAAACACAACAGGCACTTTATTTCAACCACAAGCTGTTATGATATCAAGTTTCAGTTCTATAAATTATTGCCTTTCCAACGTATAAATCTTTCAAGTTTTTTGAAACAGGAAGATAACATACACGCATACATAAATACATACTGCATATTCATATACATATACTTAAACAAATAAAAACCATGTACACGAAGAATACTTATTTGTTCTCATATAAAATACACATTGCATTTAAAAATACATTAATATGCATTCAACAGAAAAAACGCAATAAGCATTTTACATCAACCTAAGGATGTTGCGATATGAAGATTCATTTCTACAAATTATTTATTTTCCGAAATAGAAGTCAATTGCAGCGTAACATACACGCATACGTAACCCCCTATTCCACACTCATATATTGTGCTGTCCTCTAAAAAAGAAAAACCAGAAATTTTCTCTATAAAAAGTCTAATAAAGAATTAAAAAAATTAAACATGGCTAAATTTTCAGAGCTTGTTCTGACCAAGATTTGAATGCTGAGCATTTTTCATTTTATTATTTTATTACAAAATGGCAGCCAACTAAGCAAAAATTAAAAAAAAAAAAAAAAAAAAAAAAAAACATTTCTTCAAAAAATAACCTACGTTAACTGAAAAACACCCACACCTGACATAATCAGCCGAAAATTAAACATTTTATTACCTATTAATGGTTTAACATAAAAAAAAAAAACATGTAGATCTTTTTTCTAAAGTTCTATTATAGCAAGAAAATCTGTAAAAATGAAGCTCGGGTTTGCCAGAATTCTGCAATTGTTAGTTTAAATTAGTTTAAAATTAAATAAGCACTCCTTAGGTATTTTTAACAATTTTTATTATTCTAATTTTTGCATAAAAACAGAACGAAACAAAACAAAAATGACTTATATTTGTGAAATATTTGAAATATTTAAATATGTGAAATATTTGATGTAGTACTAGAGTGTGTTTTTTTTAGGAAACATTTCACTGTGGGTTTTTATGCATATATATAAACAAATAAAAATTGTGTACACAAAAAATTCTTATTTGTTTGCATGTATATTACGCATTACATTTAAAAAGAAAATAATATACATTCATAAGCAAAAATGCAACAAGCACTCCATTTCAACCCCAAGTTGTTATGATATCAAGTTTCAGTTCTATAAATTATTGCTTTCCCGACGTATGAATCTTCTTTCCTGTTGCTTTTTGCAACAGGAAGATGCTCATCGTGACAATTTTTTTTTTTTATAACGCACATACATCATCGTAAGAATGTTATCAGGCCTGCAAAGAAGAAAAAAAATATTGTTTTTTTGTTTTTTAAATCCGCTGGATAACTGATATAGTTTCTATCTGTCTCGGTCTTTTCTTTTAACATCAGGTTACGAGATATATGAATATACACATTTTAAATACCGGCTTGGAAGAAGGTTAATTATTGTATTTTTTGTTTATTTGTTTGCTTGTTTTAGTTTCTAAATGTTCAATAGAAATAAAACAAATTTAAAGAAAAATTTCAATGTAGAATTTATATAAAAAAAAAAGTCGTAATTTTATTTGTATGAAATCTTTACTGAATCTAGTAAATTATGATGAAATAGTTATGCTAGTTTTGAAAAAAAAAAAAAAATAGAATTTCGGAAGAAATAGAAAAAAAAATGAATAGAAGTCATTTTACCAGCTTAAAAAATCGCAGGATAATGCTTATCCACCAAAATTATGATTTATCTGTGCTACTGCTATAATTGAATATTTTTGAAAGACCGAATTAATTCTTATTTTATACGAACTTTGAAAATTCCAATAGGAAAGCTTCTATTATCCCCTTTCAATCGAATGATCATACCGCATTTATTATGGAAATAAAACTTCATAAAAAAAGTAGGGATCTGTAGGAAATAATGAAAGATTTATCAATATAATTGTTCAACAGAAGGGTTGATAAGTTCCCGGTCTAATAAAGAAAACACAATTTTTTAACATAATTTTATAACTTTATAACTTTAACACTTTAATAAATAACATAACTTTAATAATAAATAACAATAATTTAATAATAATAATAGTAATAATAATAATAATAATTTAATAATAATTTAATAATAATAATTTAATAAATAAATAAATAATAATAATTTAATAAATAAATAATAATAATAATTTTATAATAAATAACATAATTGTATAACAAAAAAGCTCCAAACAGTGCTCAGAATCATCGATTTGTTGCTGTTTTTAGTCAAAAGTCAACACGCACGTCACCCACTTTGACAACAGCTTTTTCATAGATAAATGTTCATTCAAAATAAAACCTACACGTTCCTCCCTTCCTTCAGAGTCTCAGCTACCTCCTTCCTGCAACTTCACTTTACGGTTCCCCAAAACGATTTTGTGGACTTTTTTGTGTTTTCCGGAGTAACCGCCTCTTTTGCGTGGTGCATCACTGGTGTCCGTACGACCATGTTTAAATTCAGCAAACCAGTCACTAATGGTTGATTTACCTGGTACAGTGTCCAGATAACGCTTATCAAGCCAACCTTTTGTTTGAAGGGTGTTTTTTCCCATCAAATAACAATTCTTGAAATTCTTGTTTATCCATTTTTTTGTTTATCAACAAAGTCGTTGAACTAAAACCAATCTAACGTTTTATCCACACGGCGAATCGTCATGACATGCTACCTTTTAAAGGTTAGTATTTACTAAAAAAACATCGGTCCGGCAAGTGCAACGCCATCTGTGTGCCAGACCGGGACCTTATCAGCCGATGTGTTATGTTTAAATTTTACTTGAATAATGATTTATTTGGCAAACTAATTTATAGCTATTTAAGTAAAATTTTGAACAAAATGTGTGTGATTTCATTTAAGATATAGTAATTACATCATCATACCTGCACATTCTATTGTATTTTGAGTAACAATATTTACGAAAAGAAATATTTGCCTTTTTAGTAGCACAATTTCTGTATTAAATAAAGATAATATTTTTATTAAAAAATAGTGATATTCAGCAGACATGGCACGTATGCCAATGTATCATAATGTTTTGTTTTAAATTTTATTTTAAACTATATATATGCATGTCGCTTCACATGGCAAAAACATTTCATGCAAAAATATCAAGGGAAAAGAAATGGATAAAAGTTACAATGACATTTTCAAGTTAAGGCATTAAATTCTACAAATTTTATTTATGCTTCAGTGGGGCACTATATATATATATATATATATATATATATATACTATACATATTTTTAAGAAAAATTTAAAATTATATATTAGTCAATTTTTTCCTCTTCGCAAGATTTTCTGCCAACATATGTTTTCAAAATTCGAATCGCAAATTTCGAAATGTGATATTTGTCTTATTTAAAAACAGAATTTTGGATTAAGTAAGGGATAATACTACAGTAAAATAATGGTATTCAAAAATTAAAATAGTAGAATCAGGTTTTTTACATCTATGCCAGATACATAGAATGTACAAGCAGCAGCAATTCATTTTGCTACTTACTTGCAATACTTCACTGTTACATTTTAATCGGTAATTTCAAAAACGACTGAAGTCCAAATTTTTTTTCGAAGTAATTTATTTTTTTCTAACGTATGTTTGAAGGTAAGCCCGCACGTATAGACAAATATTACATAAGTTTATTCATTCCCGTGTCACTTAAAATTGTCTTTTATTTCAAAATTCAACATTTATCAAGGATAATACCAAAATATTTCTCTATGGCCAATAGCAAAACAAGAAGAAAATATGATCGAAAACGATGGCAAATCTAATTAAATGCCTTAATGACTACAGATTTTTAATAATGATTAAAGATTTTCAGTACCACTATTTTCAAATTCACAGTAATTTAATCACAGAATTCTGTGATTTTATAAGATGAATATTAACCTGAGCGGAACCTATTCCGAAATTGTGGTATTCAAAATCCTTAATATTTAGGATCTATGCACTAATGTTTATCCTTAATTCTTAATTATTCGCGCTGGTGTATTTTGTATACCATTGGATGTTACAAATTTAAATAGGGCAGGTTACAAATGCGCATTGTTCGAAAATATTGTCACAGATGCCTTTGAGAGTTGTTTATAATGTCATGGTAATTGTATTTGACATAAAACTATCTCAAAGTAGGACATTACGGAGATTTTCGAACCTTAATTACGATACGTAAATAAAATGAATAATGCATTAATTTATTACTCATGTTTGGAATAATATATAACACGTCATCATACAACCATGTTCTAAATTTTATTTTTATAAAATGCAGGAATTTCGAAAAAAAAATATATATATACTCTAAAAGGTCTTTTAAATAGAATAAAAAAACTTTTTGGGGATGATGAAATTTAAATAATAACCAGAAATTATTTCACAAAAATCAGTTTTTTCATCACAAAATAATAATAATAATAATAATAATAATAATAATAATAATAATAATAGCGGAATTGTTAAACAAAAAATAAAATAATAAAATCAATAAGGGAGGTATATTTAGCATGTAAAAAAACGGAAGGCAAGTTACATTTGTCATGGAAAAATTAGAAAGAGGGTATATTAAACAAACACAAAAAATATTTAAGAAGTAGTATTTTTATCATAAAACATTATTTTGGAAAGAATGGTTTTAAACACAAAAAATAATTATGGATGGAGCGGTACTTTTAGCACGATAAAAAATACCGCTGTCCAAAAAATGTTTTGTCTATTATGAAACAAAAATGTTGTGCAAGGAGTTGTATTTTTAACATAAAAAATATTTATGCAGAGATCGGGATTTTTTATTCAAAAATGTAAAAATACTTATTCAAAAAAGATTTTTCCGCCAAAAAAGTTTTGAAAGAAGTAAACAGCGGTATTTCTAAAAGAATAATAATAATAAATAAATAAACATACACATTGTTTTATTATCTCTATAGTTATACATATGATACAAAAATTACTGTTTAATCATTAACAATTAATTTTAATCAATAGTTAAGTGACTTGTGACTAATCATGAATATTTTAGGTATAATTTGGTGCGTAATTTTTCGTTCGAATTTTCTCCTAGTTTTCAAGATTTTTCAGTACTGTTAAATCTATCGTAATAAAAGTTTCTATCGAATGCTTCAAAGATTACAACGTTCTTGATATCGCAGCAGACGTTAATCCAAAGGAATTTCCTTACCACCAATACCTGCAACATCTTTACACAGAGTTACACTTAAGAATTGACACTTGAGAATTATGAATTGGAATTGCAAAAGCTAATTGTAGTGGAAATTGTGTTCTTGTGCAATTCCAGTTTACCCACATTTTAGTGATATATTTGTCAAAACTATTTTCCTTATTTCACTGGAATATTTGTCATGGTCTATAAAGCAAAAATGATACAAAAAATAGTCGAGCAATGTTTACAAATAACAGCGGCTACAATAACGGTTTTCAACATTGTTATTGAAATACAATTACAAAAATACTTACAACAATAGTCACTGCAATAATGCCCCGAAATGCATTAGTATCAGTGGATCACCATGCTACTAATAATGAAAATTTGATACTTGCGTGTTGTTTTCAGAAGATTGCTGCACGCAGAGTTGCAAGATTTGTCAAGAAAGCATCTGCAAGTCTGAAGTTAGGTAACTCAAAAACAGTTTTTTTTTTTTTAAGTTTAATTTTCCATGCGATTTTTAGCGTTTTTTAGGGTTTCGAGGCAATTTTTTCCACATCAGAAGAAGGATTTCGATTTCAGTCTTTTAGCTCCACACAGTAAATGTTGTTTTCTATTCAATAATTTTTTTTTTGGAATTCGTACAGCGATTTTTGAATAACTTGCGAATTTTTTATACGATGATTAGCGTTTTTGCGTTTGGTGGCAATATTTTTGTTTTACATTCGTAAAAGAAATACTGTTTCATTATATTTCTCAAATATAGTAAATTGTGTTGTTTGCGGGTTTTTTTTTTCGAATATTTTTATGTTACTGTTTATTTTTATGTTTGCGTTTATTCGCGTCTCGCGGCTGTTTTTTGATAGCTTTTTTTCTGAAACGGAGAGAACTTTCTGGTAAATTTTGCTACAACCGTTATTAAATTTCAGTTGGAAGAATATGCCAGATTGGTTCCTATAGCATCAGGAATAACGATGCTGAAAATTGGAATTTAATCTTGGTTGAAGTAAAAATAATAATACTTCAAAGTTTATTTAATTCCAGGAAATGGAAATCGTATCCTTCACGGATGGAAACAACTGCAGGTAATTAGTCCCCCAACTAAAAGTTCGTTTGGGGAAAACCGACCAGCAAATTGTGCGAAGCTTCGTTAGTTATAAAATATACACAATAGTATATACGAAGAACTATAAGATTTATTATTTTTTTTAATTTGATGAGTGATAACACATCAAGATTCGAATGTAGGTTCAGATGTTCAGCAGTCTGTTCGTAAAAGATGAAACAAAACTGCAATGATTGTTGCATTATAGAGGATTCATTTCGCTCTACCTAATTAATTAGTTTTTTAAAACATCATTTTTTTTCTTAAAGTTTAGAAATATGTGGTGTACTAAAAAACACCGAACAGGAAAATTTCTTGTGCGAATTTACCTGAGTATTCAAGTGTTAACCCATTAAGCGCCGCTATATGTATTAAACTATTTTTTAATGGAACAGTTGTTTTTTCTTTATGAATAGGAAGTCTTTAAAGTATTTCTGAAGAAAAAATTTAAAAAAAATTCAAATATTTAAGAAAAATAGCATGTTCCCAAAATGGGAGCAGTGGCTCTTAATGGGGGTAATTTTTTTTTTAATTTTTACCTATGTCTCTGTGCATTTATGGTTGTTATTTCACTGTTATTTAGCTATAAAAGGGGTAATATCATTCTGAAACTGATATTTTACGAATAATTCATATAAATTAGTCCAACATCTACATTTATAATAAAAATAAAACTTAAAATTACCGATTCCATAAGCATTTTCATTATACATCTCTTTATTTTCCTCATTTACATAATTTCTGTCCTTCTATTTTACATGAAAATGATGGAACATTTTTTATGCAGCATTATATTATTTTTTTGCGTTTTCTAAAATTGATTTTTTAACTTTTTTTTTTTCTTTTTTGCTTAGTTTTTCCATATTCCGATTTGAAGATTCGTCTGAACTTCCATCTGAAATATCAAGTCTGCTTTTAATACTTTGTCTTTTTTAAACTCTAAATCAGATATTTCTTGGTATGTCTGTTGATTTAGAATTTAGAAAAATTCTACTTCACCAAATATAACATGGGATAAATCGTCGCATAAATTATTTTCTATTACATATGTAGAAAATAATTTATGCCACATACATATGAGGAAGATATCTTCCTTGTATGTTGCAATACTGCAATCAGGGAAAGAAAAAAAACGATTTCTGGAACAGCCGAAAAATCATCCAAATCTAAAAAATTGTTCAATCATCTTCCATGTAAAAAAATCAGAATAAAAAAATAATGTAATGATGAAAAATAAAGAGATGGATAATGAAAATGCTTATAGAACTGGTAATTTCATTTTGTTTTTTTTATTATAAATGTAAAAGTTGGACTAATTTATTTGAAATCTTCTTTAAATATTAGTTTCAGAATGATATTATCACTTTTATAGCTAATAAACTGAAAAATAAATACCATAAATGCACGGAGTCATATGTACAAGTTTTCAAAAACATTACCCCCATTAATAGCCATTGCTCCCATTTTGGGAACAACTTATACTTTCGGTAATTGTGATTGATCAATTATACATATTAATTCCGGATTGATGTTGTTTAATATAATACACTGTTATAAACATATTTTAACTAAAAAATATAATTTTTATTATAGAGTTTTTTTTTCTTTCGAGTACGGCCAAAAAGCTATTTTTCGCCTTTTTTAACTCATTTTAAAAAATAGAAAATTTTAATGAAACTTTTAAAAAAAATTCAGAAGTCGTCTATTATATTCAAAATTCAAATAACACGAACCTTTTAACAATATATAAAATACTCACTTTAGAAAAAAATCATAAAGCAATGTTCCCAAATTGGGAGCAATGGCGCTTAATGGGTTAAGATGAAGACGTAGATAATTTGTCTATTTTGTCAAGTCTTGATAAAAATATGATTAATATATTTTTTGTATCAGTGTAGAGCACTACAAAACACTTTCATTTAGAAGTTTTCTTTTTCTTCACTTTTTTATAATAAAATAAATAACTAACAACAGGATACAATATTTAAATATTTGAGAAATATATTCAGCATAAAAAAGTTCGTAATATATCTCGCACTTGTGTGTGGCACAGTTTTTATCTATTTAAAAAGCTCAAATATTGGACTTTATGGATTTTCAAAGCACGGATTCCTTTAGTCTTTGTTTTTGCATAAAATTTTAATTACTAGATTTAGTGTTACCTCATAAATTTTCACGTCAATTGGCTATGTTGTTTATCACTGGCAAAAAAAAAAAAAAACTACCCAACTAAATGGTATTAACCTTCTCTTGATAAGCAAAAATTAACGAATAAGCTCACAAATTAATGTCAAATATGACCTCAAACAGTAATAACTGTTGTGGTTTCTTTCAACCACTGCCATTTTTTATTTAATTTAACTTAGGAAATATTTTATTAGCCTTTATTCATTGAATATTAAAACTCGCACTCAAAAATTATTTTAATTATTTCCTTTTTAAAACTTTCCCAGTAAGTTTTTCTTCATTACATAACATTTCGTCTTTTTTTTAATGATAGTGATCGTTTTGATACGTCTGTACTTCCAGAATTGGATTCTACTAGAAGCTTCTATAACATTCTTTCCATAAGCCCACTTCCTATTCTAAGCTCCGCCCCTCGCCAATCAAATTCAAAGGAGTTTAATACGTAATTTCAAAAATTGAGATTTTTCTCTACCGATTGGCGTTTTTCAATTTTTGGCACCCCCCCCCCCCCCCTCCGTTCCCTGTAAGCGCTGAAGCTGCACGCTTTCGACACTGAGATGTTTTGCTACTAGAGTGTAAGGTGATGGCTTGGCTTGCTGTGAAAAAATGTTATGCGCACATCGAAAGTTACGATATGAAGAAAATATCCTGTTTAAAAAATTGTGATGATTTGATGTCCTTATTATTTTAATCTGATTACGGCAACAATGAAATATTTTCCACCAACGTAGATTAAAAGACGGTTGTGTGGGATGGTAGCTCGCTGGAACCTGGCATATATGGAAAGAATGGCTTATTTGCATTCGAGTGGTGATACCTTTTTTTGTTTTACAAATTTCTTGATAAAGTCATGTTTTTTTTATCTTTAAAATCAACATATCCGAGTTTCCCAAGAGAAAAATTTCATTAATTTTTTATGATGGGATTTATTTAAAACGTCAGTTGCATACTCATGATTAAAAAAAAAAAAAAAAGAGGTGAATCTAAAAAGAAGAGATTCCCTCAGAAATACTCTTTTTTCAAGATTCTTTATAAATATTAAAAATAAAGATTTATTTTGAAGCTGCAATTTTCAGTGCAAGTTCTTTTAATCACATCTGCCACTTATGTTCCTTTTTAGGTTAATGAAGGTAATATTATCACTTTTATCTTCATTGTTCTTGAATTATAAATTTAAATGAATAATTGTTTAACGAATCTTTTTATAATAATTAATATCATGTCGAAGTGGTCTTTTGCGGCCACAACAATATTGTACTCACTATACTCTTCTTCATCAAATCCCAATATATATTATTTGGCATATTAACAAAATTCCAGTGTTTAAAAAAAAAGGGAACTTATCGTCCAACCACCACAATAACAAATGGCAAAAGAAAGAGTTTCAAAGATTTTCAAAAATAGTTCTTGGAACAAATGGTTGATGTTAGCGAATGCTGAATCTAAATAATATCTTCTAAAAGCGCAGATTTTAACTTTGCTTAAAAAATTAATTAATTTTTTGGGTGTCAGGATTAGATTAGACTTTTTTAGGTGCGTTCGTAATTATATAAATACGTAGCACCTATAGTCGTCGTCTGGTCCGTTCGTCTGTCCGTCTGTGCGCATATAAAAGCAAAAAAAACTACCCAACCAAATGGTATTAAATTTAATATATATAATCGTTGTAGAATATCGTCGAGTCATTTCAAGTTTTATGAAAATCGAATCAAAATTTAAAAATATATTAATAAAAGTTTTTCTCATTGTATTCAATCTTATCATGCGTAAATAATTCAATGGTATACCATGATACGTAAAAATTCTAAGTGTCCATGGTGATTACGTTCTATTTAAGATGCTGTCATATTATTTCCGTATTACTGAATTTAAAAACCGAATTTGCATACTAAAATTGTTTATTTATATCAATCATTTAATCTACCAACAGTTATTTAGATAGATGTTTCCGGACAAATAGATATTAAATGGAAAAATATTCTAAATATGGATTTTAAGTTCTGAAATTTTCAAAGCTAGGTTTAAGTTTCCCATTGGAATTTTTGGTAAATGTCAACATAAGATAAAATGTTAGCAACTTAAAGTGTACTTATTTTCTTACGGAAAATAATCATATCATTACAACAGACGATATAATTCATTTCGCTGAAATAATAACGATGATTTTTTTTTACATTGTTTTGTTTTGGATATTTGCGCTTAGTACAGTTTTAATGTATCAGAATTGTAATTAATTGTTTGTTAAAGTGTATTGATACTTAATTTCATAAAATAAAATTAATATATATTATATAAAAATCAGCACATTAAATAAATTTTGTATTCATGCATTTTTGCATAAGAGTGAAACAGCTATTATACCAAGATCTGAATATTTACAAAACTAGTTATACGACTAGTAGTACGAACTAGTAGTACGAATGCACCCCATTTTTCAAGTTTGACGTACAATTTCATGTAGCCATTCGATGATTTTTTTAATAAACAAATTATTTTTTTTTGTTCAAAAGCAATTAAATTTTACAATATTTTGTTTCAATTTTCGATGCAATGAACGAAAAAAAGTTATTAAAAGGTATTAAACTTTAAATCCCAGCATAGTAAAGTATACTTAAAAGAACAAGGAATTTGGTTTCTGGTAAGATTTATTTTATAAAATGAAACTGTATTCGAAGTGCTTCATACAAAAGGTTTAGAATCTAATCCTATTATTTTTCTACATCGCTGAGCAATTTTATTCCCAGTAGAAATCCTTTTTTGATTTATTAAAAAATAGAAAATGTTGAATGTCGCAGAAAATAGACATTTGTAATAACTTCAGTTACTAAATGATGATGAAAAATAATAAGTGATATGCATAAAAATGTATCACTTTTAGTTCTTTGTATAATCACACTATTAAAAATAATATAAAATAACAATAAACGTAAAATATAAAATATGCAAAAAGGCAAAACGTTTAGGCGTTTTTATAGTGACAGGATATCTATTGTTTATCACTGGAAAAAAAGGCATTTGATTAAAAGCAGCATTATAATAGAAATGATCTATTTTTTTGTTTTAAAGGATAGAGTAAGAATTTTCTTTTGTTCAAAAATTATTATTCCGAAAGTTATAGAAATATATCTGATTATGATGTACTAGTAAACCTAAATACTACACTTAAAATAATACATTTAATTGAATGATTTTTTTTTTAAACTTTTAAGCCTGGTTTCTTAGCTGTGATTTTATATAACCGTACAACACATGTAAATAATTGGTGTTATAGGGACCATCACACGATAAAGCAAAAGATTAAGTTGAATTTGGCATGAAAAGCAAAGTTTCGAAAAGACTTTCTGGCATCCATTATTTACATTTTTAAATCGTATTATAGCACATCTTTATGAAATAACTGTAGATGTATCAAACTAACAAGCATTTTTTTAAAATAATTACGCCCTTTAATACATACATTGAGGAGCAGTGTATTTAATCTACACATAAATAAGTCAAAATAATGTAATGCGAAATATGTAATGTATGTCGACATAACTAAAAATTTCATTGGTCTTCTTCACTGTTTATAATATTTGACAAGAAATTGCACCTTTTTAAGAATGAGTTATGCCAACGCCCCTATAACAAAGTAGTACCAAAGAATTAAAGAATTTAAACAAATACATAAAAATAAGGTGTACACTGAGCCTGATAAATCATGTCCGTTGAATCGCTACCAATTACTGGGTCTATAAAGTTGATTTAAAACTTTTTAGAGCATACATTATTTATTTTTAATTCATTCCAATTAAAAATTAATCTTAGATTCTGTTTCAAAGGCTAATTTTGTTTATTTATAGTTTTGTTTCATTTGTTTGAAATACTTCACTAGAAAATTAAGTCATGTCTGTGAATAGAAAATTAATAAGCATCTAAATCTCAAAAGATGGCAGCAAAACAAGCTTCAGTGTGAAACAGACGTTTGCTAGTCATTTTGAACGCTAAAAATTCGTTGCAAATATTATCTGCGAAAAATACATTTTAATAACTGCGGAAAGGTAAAAACAAATAAAGATTAAAAATAATAAAATTAAGTAGAATAATATACAATATTATTTACACAAAATTTAATTCAGCAGCTTCATTCAATTACGTCTTATATTTAGTTTGTTATAAATAATAAGTGCGAATTGTAGACATAATTTCCATGGACAACATAACTAAACAGTCTGTTACGAACATAGAATGCTGATTTAATTAAGTATTTATCATGTTCTCGGGAATTATGGACATGATCAGGGGACGGAAGTAGCGCGCTACAAGTAGCTAAACTACAGCAATCTCTACTTTTTACAGTAGTTTGTAGTGTAGCCTGTTATATTTTGAACAATGTAGTGTAGCGAGAGCGCGACACAAAAAATCAGTAGTTTGTAGCGAAAACCAACGCTACTTTTAACGCTATTTCAGGGGGTAAATATGTCATTCTGCAAATCACGTGACCGAAACTTGCTTCCTTTGAGCAAAATTTGTTCTGCTCAACAATTTGCGAATCTCAGCTGCGTTGCATAGCAACGTATCCCATGAAGTCATAGATTTTTCCAATTTCCATTTGCTACTAAAATCAAGTACTAACGCACCAATGGAATTAATTTTCTTGCTGGCGACACTTGTCTATTTACTCGTTATTAGATGTTTGTGTTTTATCGCTGGGTTTCTTATTATTTGAAACGGTTTTATTTACATATTTATTTAATGTTTACATTTAGAGTTGTTTTTCTGTAATTTTCTAGATTATAATATCTCTCTGAATTTTTCTATGAAATTTGTATTGTGTGCATAAACTAACATTTTGGAGACAAACACAAAACATCTTCCTCTATGTTACCTTTCTTATATTTTTAATGCCCTCGATTATGTCACATTTATTTAATTGTATCCCAGAGGGTCGTTTAATTATTTCATCAGTGTTTTCAATTTCGAGTGTAAATTGAACCCTTTGACAAAATCTGAAAGTAGCGAAGTAGTGACTACTTTTGAAAAGTAGTTTGTAGTCGCTACGTTTTAAATCAAGTAGTTGTTGTTGTAGTTAACTATATTTTCGATAAAGTAGTTGTAGTTGCAGTTCGCTATAATAAGAAAGAAGTTTTTGCGACCCCTGGGCATGATAAAAGATAAGTTATAAGCGATAAAAAGATATTTTTTATCATTAGTTTGAAATTTTCTTTCAGATAATTTAGCCTTGAAAATAGGTTTTCTGGGATAATGATCTACTAACAGTTTCATACAAAATGTTTAGAAAATAATCTTATTATTTTTCTACACTGTTGGGCAATTTTTTGTGATTTAATTTCTTTTTTTGACATTAAAGAATAGAAAGTCTGGATTGTCGCAGGAAATATATATTTATAATGACTTCAGTTTTTTTTTTCATATAAAATAAAAATTTAACGATATCGTAACTTATTCGCTTGTGTTGGAATTCTGCACTTTTTAATTGAATGAACGGACAATAAAAATTTTCTGAAATATTTTTTTTCTTTTTAACAACTAAGTACATTGATATAATTTGTAATACTTATTTAAAGTATTGCATACAAAATTTTTACATAGAATTACAAATGTTAAAAGAAAGTAGAGTATCCTATTTATAAAAATAACACACTCTATATACAAATCACAGATTCAAAAAATTAAATATATAATATAACTGCACGAAATATTTCTTTATTACTATAGGAAAATACATTAAGTGTTACTGTCGGAAGTATTGCTTAAAAATAATTTAATTCCAAATTGGTTTCCTCATTGCCTTTACTGAAAAATGCATGGAAAGTATTGCACAAATAAAATAAAATTTTACAATTTATTTAGGATTCATAGATTTGATATAAAGATACAAAAAAAAAAAAAAAAAAAATCCGTCTCTAATTCCAGATTAGCATTTTAGATTTTGTTAATTTTCACAAAACACCAAAATAAGAATATATTTATGTTTTTCACAATTGATATATTATATTAAATACCATTTGTTTTCAAATATAAATTACTGCTACAATATTCAGTACCTCTTCAAAATAGATTTTTTTCAAAATAAAATTTATTATCTTTTGACAAAATGCACTTGTTTTTGGAAAATATTTCCTTTTTAAAAACAAAATTTAAAGACGAATTATTTTCGTATTTCGAATGGATTTACATATTATAAAGAAACAACCATCTGAAGTCTATAAAAAAATCAATTTATTTTTTTTCTTTTTATGAAGTAAACGAAAAGAAAGTTTAAACCATGGTGTCAGGTGAATTTTTAACTAAATACCTGCAAGTAAATCAGTTTTCAGAGAACAAACGGATAAAGTTTTTTATTTTAATCAATACTAGCACAAACGCTGCTGTCATTCAATACCTTTAAAAGCACATTTTTTTCTCATTCCATTCAAAGTTTAAAGGAACTTTTTTATTACCACTTCTTTGAATCTGGGATTTTAGTGGAATATTTAAAGAGTACATCGACTTAAAACGTGCTTACGTAAAAATTTGAAACATATTTTTGCAAATACGTTGAAGAACTTGATACTTCTTCTAGTTTTTTCTTTTCATTTAAGGATACCAATTCATGTGATTTATGTGTAAATAACAACTGCTTTAATGATTTTATTAACATTTATTTGTCGGGAGATTTGTTAACTATATCGATCGCAAACCACTACAAGAGGGAACCGTGACTACCTTTGTAGGTTTTCACATCCCTCGAGTTGTGGTACAGCAAGTACGGGTTGGAACATCCCGACTTAAGGCCTAGGGCCAGGTTCCCTTTGGGGTTTCCAGCTCCGAAGCTGTTGGGGGACGCCAGCCCGTCTCCAAGTGTTTTGCAGTGACTGTCCGTGGTTTCACCGCGTATCGCAACGGCCTGCGTCGCCGACACGTGGGTTCAAGGTTAGAGCGTCCGTATTGGATCGGTCCTCTGACCGGCCGTAGCGCCGTAGCGAGTCAAAGCTACTGGCGCGATAAAAGTCTTTCAGGACTTGAGTTCGGTGGTCGTCTACGTGCGGTGCGCTCCCTCATGGGCGCCTGCGGCGCAACTTACTTTTATATCGATCGAAAAGTCGCCTTTCATTAGGTTTAATTAGACTGCGGCCTGATTTTAAACACAAAATAGTTAACAAATAGCTAAAATGTGTTTAATAATAATATTAGGATTTGGTAGATTTATTGGTAGCTTTATAAATCTGCTGAAGTTTGTTATTTGAAATGCATACAAAAGTATAAAACGAAAGGTGTATTAATTTAGTGTCGCTACAACGCGCCTCTAAAATATTCTACATAATAAAATATTCTACATCACAACATTGTTTAAAAATCTAAAACAAATGAAAGGGTGGTTTACGAAAGAGAAATATTTCGTAAAGAACTATTAAGAAGATTTAATAATGTTATATATATTTAATATGAATACAATTCAATTCATTACCTAAAATTATTTAACAGTATTTCACAAGATTCAATATAGGGTTTATAATAAATCTGTGAAAGAAATAGTCAGACTATGTTACAATAAAATTATTTTAATGCTGCTTGAATCCGTTTGAACTATACACAAAGTTTTAGACAGAGTAAAACTGGAAAATTTGTCAGAACTTTAAAGGATGAGCCCACTTTGACGCCCTGGAATTTAAAGATCCTTATAATTAAAATATATATACATATGAGATGTTTATATAAGTCAATTTACACTAAATTATATTATAGTAAAAAATATATTTGTTTTAGTTTTTATAATAAATTTGATGACTTGACAAGTGAAGGGAGGGAGTGCTTCAAAAAAACAGGGTCAATTGCTAAACACAATAACTCATCGTGGGTTTAATTCAGAACAAATAGACAAAAAAGTTATTGGTCGGTTAAAAAGTTAGTAAAATGCGTGACTATTTTATATAATATACATCTGTAATAAAATGATCAACTGAAAGTAAACTGTAAACTTTCAACCAAAAATTTCGTTACTTAAAGCTACACAGAAAAGCGAGATATCGATACTGCGAATTTCACTGTAAGAAAATATGTGAAATATCAAATTGATTGTCTGACAATTGGTGGAGCTAGAGTGTCAACGGATTTTGAAAATGCTGTTATAAAAAAAAAATCGCTTAAAATTTTCGTACGCTGGGGCGCTTTTTAAATCTCCAAAACTTGCCCTTTCACTTTCAGTATAGATTTCTAAGAAATAAATAAGATTTTCGTGTTATATAAAAGATTACTGAACGCGACAATTTTTTCTTTCGAAATTTTGAAACGGTCAAAATGGTGCTACCCCTCTAGAAGTGGTAAAATACGTCGTCATGAGCAATATTCGTATAAGAAATCACGGTCTCAAATCTACTTCTAACTGAATCCGATATTTTAGCTAAATTGGCTTTAAACTTATTTTCTTTTGTGTTGAAATCGCGGGAATGTATGAAAATGCACTGTAATCGAATTATTGACAATATAAGTACTGTCACATTGTGTATGTACAGTCACTAAAATTCTGATTTAAGAAACGTCCAACTCAGTGCTCTTTTGTGAGGATCGTAATTATTGCTAGCATTTCTTGTAATGTCCGTTTATTTCACTGAAAATAAAATAAATCTGTTGAAAAATATTGTTACAATATCTTTATTATTTTAAGAGTGATGAGAGATCGTAGTTATAACGAGAGATCTCCCTGCTTTTCGGTGCCCCACCAGTGGCTGAAAAGTCCTGATCTCAAAATCTGGTAAATGGGAAGTGCTGTGGGGGTCAAACAGCGTAGATAATCGGCCGTAACAAACAACCAACCACCCAACCTCCTTTTAGGCAACCATCAAAATTGAGGAGTACCATATGGAGCAATTAAAAAGTCACAAATCAGGAAGTTGGCATTTCCATCAAGTCGACTGTTTTGTTAAAGTTATGAAAAAATTTTGGATTCAATATAAAGGCTAAGATTCTGTATTTTGGATTTAATGATTGCGGAGCTGTTTTATTCTACAAAAATTATTCATCTTGATTTTGACGTGTATTATCACACCGTAAAGCTGTGACTATTCACATTATATAAGAGTTTCTAAGTTTTCATCTGTTTAAACGTCTAATATCATAATGAATTTTAAGAGTAAAATAACCATGTGTTCCAGAATTTACATAAAAATAAATAAAGCTGATAAAATAAAGGACAAATCAGGGGTGATTGTGCTTACGGTTTTTTTTAACAACTGTTCCCGGAGAGTAATCTCCGCCTTATTTGATTACAGACTTTATAAGGCTACACTCTAAAAAAAATCCGTGAAAATACAAGAGATTCTCCGTGAAATTTTACGGAGAAGTTTCATTTTTCCAAAACAACAGTACAATTTCCGTAAATAACATTAGTTTCGTAAAGGAGATTTCAAATCCGTAGATATGCAGAAAGTTTTCCGTAAATTTGATGGATTTTTTTCAAAACAGTACAATGTCCGTATTTCCCCATTTCCGTAAATAACGTTCAGAGGTTTGCATACAGATATCGTCTTGTTTGAAATGCGAATTAAGATTGTTGTACTTATTAGGGTCCAGAGTCTTGGACCGGTCCTACCCGTTGGCCTATTTTCTGTCATTAGACACGGGCCAATCCTGGAGCTCTTTCTAACCTGGCCCGTGTCTGAACGGTAATTTTTTCTGGAAATAATAATGATATTTTTTATTTTTTAGTGAAATCTTTAGAAATTTATTTTATTTATATAAATTACAGAAAAATATTGTTTTTTTTAATCTACTTTTTTTTCTTTATAGTGCTTCAAATTATGAATATTTTCACTGACATTTTAAAATTTTATTTTAATTTTATTAACGTGAGGCAATATTGGGTTATTAAAGGTTTCGTAAAATAATATCTTTGCAAATTATTGGTATTGAAAAAAACTGATTTGTCTTATAAATTTGTGAATTAAACTAAACTTTATTATTTTACAAATTATAATTTTAGAAAGTTTATATTTTTTTCTTTAAATTTATAAAAATAATTAATGATTTTTTCTTTACTTTTATAAAGATGAAGTTTATAGTTTTATAAAGTTTATAATATATTTAGTTAGTTTATAATTTTATAAATTAAACTAAATTAATTTAGACTAAATTAATAAACACAAATTTAAACATACCTATCCCAAGGTCATTAATTTTAAAATTTTCTCTAAAAATCTATTTTTTGTAATAATATTTTTAAGGTTTTATAAAATAATAATTTTACAAATTATCGGTATGTAGGTGTTAAACTAAGCTGATTTGTCTTATAAATTCGTGAATTAAACTAAAATTTATTATTTTATAAATTATAATTTTACAAAGTTCATATTTTTTTCTTTAAATTTATAAAAAAATAATTAATAACTTTTTGTTTACTTTTATAAAAATGAAGTTTATAGTTTTATAAAGTTTATAATTTATTTCGTTAGTTTATATTTTTATAAAATAAACTAAATTAATTTAAACTAAATTATCAAGTTCAAATTTAAACTTACCTATCCTAAGGTCATTAATTTCAAAATTTTCTCTAAAAATCTATTTTTTTTTGTTTTGATTTTTTTTAATTATTCAGTTTAACAGAATCGTACACCAAAGCTCTCAGCAAAGATTAAATATAATAATTTAATTTATTATGAAATTGTTTATTGACATATGTTTTTAAAATTAGAGATAAAGAAAATGTACTTTAATAGCATGTAATAAATACGTCTACGTAAGATAATATTGTTTGTACTGGAACTGATAAATAGATCAACAGACAAATAATTTTAAAAAGTATATATACTATTGCAAAATGAAGCAAACATTAGTCTTAATAAAATGTTTTACGCATATAATACATAAAAAGTTAAAATTTATCTGTTATAAAGCATCAAATAATAAAGCAAGATATTAAAAATGATGAAAATAAAATATTGAAAAAATACATCTAAATATGAAACATTCAAGTTTTTGCATCATTAAAAGCATTTAAAATAAATAGCGACATTTGAGAAAACGAAGTGTCCAGTCCTAGCGTAATGGTACAGCCCGCCAGTTAACTGCACAGACGTTTCCGCGTTCAAACCCCGCGTTCAAGTGTTGGTTATTTACTGAAAACTCGCGCAGAAGTGAAAGTAAAAAAATAAAAAGTTTTATGAGATGTTCCTTGAGAAATATATTTTTTTTGGTCCTATAAAATTTATTTTAACGATATAAAAATATCTAAAAAATACGGAAGATATCTGTTAAAAAACGGAAATTTAAAAACGGATATTTCAGAAATCACGGAAAATTTCCTGGAATTTACGGAATTTGTTTTCCGTTAAAATACGGAAATAGTACTGGCGTCTCGATTGCCAGTACAATTTCCGTTTTTTTCAGGAAATTTTTTTTACAATGTAATATTATTATTGAGAATTACTGGCTATAAAAATTTGGAAATGCAATAAACCATGGGTTACTCCTTTAGATATTTTTTTATGTTTCCAGATAAAATGTATGTCTATGAAAATACGCTGATAAAACAAAGTGTTAAGATGAAGGATAAAAAAAGCAAGATGTATATAATGTAAAATAAGCAATTCTGATGCATAATAAAGTTCAATAAAGTGACGTAGATTTTTACTTAAATAAGAAGTTTATACAGTGGCGTCATATACTTTCCATTTTCATTATTTTTAATGTCTACTTCATAAATGGAGTAAAAAGAGATTAAAGCAACAGTAAAAACAATAAAACGAACAATAAAAAAAGAAGTAATGGATATTGTAAAAAAATGATCAATGAAACTGTGGCGTCGACATGTCTAAAAATGATTTTTTGTATTAAAATAGAAAACGAGGTCACATATAATAAAAAATGTTCGTAAACAAGTTCAAATGTAGCTATTTAGTTACATTTTAACTGATGAACTTTGTTAAACATAGTTTTTTTTTTTTTTCAATTCATGAATGCTCAAAAATTAATGACTACTGCAAAGAAAACGCATAAATAACATAAAATGAAATAAATAAAATAAGTTTAAAAAATAAAAAGGATCTTACAATTTTATTTATAAGTTTTCACAAAGAGAAAAATATTTTATTTTCTTCTTCTTTCACATAAGATGGAGCAAATATGCTTTACATACAAGCATGAACATATTTTTCACATCTGTCCAATTAAGTATTTAGAATTAAATCTTGCATCCGAAAAATTAATACAATGCCTTATTTTCTGATAAGGACTTATTTTTGCGAAAGCTTTTTACTGCTGTTTTAGATTTTTTTTTTTTTTTTTTTTTTTTTTTGAAGAAGCTGGATTGGAAAAACAAAGGGATTAGAATAAAGGGGAAATATTTAAGCCATCTACGGATTGCTGATGACATTTTAATTTTCCGTAATAGCCCTGAAGAATTGAAAAATATGCTAAAAGATTAAGCAGGAGCTAGCATGAATGTGGGATTTAAACCCTCTAAGTGTTTTGCCCGTATTTTTCCGTTTCCCAAAAATAACTTAAATCGGCTCTAGACAAGAAAAAATGTATTTTAAGATATATGTAAAATAAAAAGATATGAAGCGTATTAAAGAAAGAAACGGGGGAAGAAAATTTTAATTATATTAAGTTTTACAAGTATTTTTTTTAAATGCAGGAAAGCCCTCAGGAGCTCAGACGGTTAAAAATAAATTTGTAAACGACTAAAGTAATGTTCAATTACTTTGCATCAAAAAAGAAAATCGCCTACGACGACATTGAGATTAAAGGAGTGAAAAAATATGTCTACTTAGGACAGGAAATCGGATAGCAGTATCATGAATTGCATCAATAGAAGAATAAGAAATGGATGGAGTACTTCTGGGAAGAATAATATTAGAGTAACATGCCTCTTTGTTTGAAAAGAAAGGTATTTAACCAATGTGTATTGCCTACAGTAACTTATGGAGCAGAAACATGGACGCTAACAAAACGGATGGTACAAAGATGACAAACAACACAGCGAAGTACGGAAAGATGTATGCTAGGCATATCTAGAAGAGACAGAAAGAGAATAACCTGGATAAGAAATCCGACGCAAGTTTTTCACATCATTGAGAGAATGAAACGGCTAAAATGGAAATGGGCTGGGCACATTACAAGAAGACAAGACAATAGATTGAGCACAAACACCCTACACTGGTATTCCAGAGATGTAAAATGACCAAGTAGACGACCTCAAGAAAAGATGGAGTGAAAAAATCAGAAAAGTGGCCGATGTTAATTGTATGAGTAAAGTACTAGACAGGAAACAATGGAAAAATCTGGAAACACCTATATCCAGCAATGGACTGAAAACGGTTGATAATGATGGTGATTACTTTACCTTCATACTCTGGCACATAAAAAAAAAAATTTGTTCATAAGGCTTGTTTTTTTTAATGCCTATTTTAATTTTGCTCATAATCTATAACTTAAAACACTTAATTTCTTCCTATCTCCTACAAAGTAATAGAAAACACAATTTATTTTTAGGGTTTCGTTCATCTCACGAAAATCTATTGCTCCCGCTCCGTTGTCTGTCTGTCACAGAGCCATTCTCGAAAACTATGTAACTTACAGAGTTGAAACTTCGTGTATAAATCAGAATATCAGCTGTGAAGAGCTGAAAATATTAAAATTTGAAAAATTCGTATTATTTTAATAACTAGAGATAAAAAACCAAAATTCTAATAGCCTTTTTCTATTAAATTTAAACATTTTTCGTTATAGCAGATACCAAAGATTTAAAATCCACGATGAAATTTTTTCTAAAATAATTACTTTTCTATCAGACGATTTTCACGTGAAAAATGAAAATGAAATAAAAAGTTTCACCAATTGAAAAAAAGATAAATATGAAATAAAATTGATTTACGTCATAGTGGTAAATAAAACGGAAAATGTCTAAGATTTCTCAATAATACAAGGAGTATGAGTATGTGGATGTACACAAAACAGATTAATATCACGTCATTAGAGAATTAAAAAGAAAATCTGACGTCCTATTGGAAGTTAACGAATTTTTCAGATGTTTGAGAATAATACAAAGCGAGTATCAATATGAATAATAGAGAATAGTAAATATATGAGTTTGAGGAATGTATTGAATCATAATAAAAACCCGATTATGGAAATATTCACATATTTTAACATTTTAAAGGCGCCCAACATGTTTAATTTTGAAATTATATATATTTTTTAAATATCGCATTTAGTCCGTATGACGGATATTATTATGACAGAATATAATAGCGGGTTTCCGCAATCTGGTTGGTTTAGATTTTCGAAAAAACGGAAAAATAGACCGGTAAATTTTTACTTTATAAAAAACATGACTTTTTTTTTGCTGTTGTTGTTGCTAAATTATATTTATAAGAATTTATTAAAGAAAGGATAAAGTGTTTTGAAAGGAATATTAAACGAAACCCTTTGTGCGACCTTCGATCACACTTACCCACTTGTTTCTCTTTAAGTTTTGCTATTTTTTCTGCCTTCGTTTTCAAGACAAAACATAATACATTTACACATACGCTATACAACATTTTACATGTTTAACTTACTTCACTTTTACACTTAAAGATCGATATTATACTTTAAAGGAAGAATTAATTTAATAGTCTCTGGTTATCTATTTTAATGCAGTACATATTAATATAATATGCTCAATTTCGATTTAATTTTCATACCTTCTAATTAAGTATAAGTATTGTTATAATTAATTAAGTTTTAATATGTTTAATTAGAAGTATGTGTTTGAGATATGAACAAATGTGTTAAACGTTTCTGAGAATTTAGACAAATAAAGTAAATAGATATAAAATATATAATATATAATTAATAATAAATATATATTAATATATAATATATAATATATATTTATTTTTAAAAATGAAGTTCTGAATTTTATGCATTACTACGAGGAAAATATTTTCTTAAATGACAAAAACTCCATGAATAATTTCTTCATACTTAATTGTTTATTTTAACTGGAAAATAAATAAATTAGTTATCTCAGAGCATTCGATTTGTTTGAAAAAAAAATCATTAGAAAATTTAAATATAATTTAATACAAAATTGAAAACTTAGCAGTTGGAGGCACTGGAAGTTAAATTGATGTTTGAAAATTGTAATAGTGTCAAACTTTTTTGTGTTACAAGTAATCAATCCATTTTCATATAGAATTTTCTTTTGACATTACTCTTTTGTAAATTATCGATTGTCTGTTCTTTTTTTTTCATATTATTTCGCACGTCCAACTGGATGCATTTTGAATAATAAGAATATGTTCGATGTTAGTGCTTACATACATAATTTTTTCTGCAATTCATTCGCAATTTTCTTTTCATTAAATAAAAAAAGAAAAAAAAAACAGTTTTGAACCTATGCCTGAAAGATTGTGTTAACGGATATATTGAGTATGTTACAGTTTTTTAACCAAAAATATCCATTATCAATCACTATGCAGAATAAACTTAAAACTAATCGTTGGGGGCCACCGTAATACTTACCCATCATGGATATGCATAATGTAAAATATTAAAATAAAAATGTGTAAACTACTTATAAAATGCATTGCAATTCAAATAAAATCGTGGCTTGATGACGTCACAAACTTTAAAGGTTCGATTACTGAATTGCTTGAAAGAGGTTTTTCCTTATAACTCCAAAAATAATAATCCTATTAACTAGCGGTTTATTGCATCTGATTAAGCGTCAAATTTTCAATTAAAATATATCTTTGAAGTGAAATTTGGATGAAACACAGGATCATGAAAAATAGAAGAGTGTGGAAAAAAGGATTCCAAATATCTCGGCAACTCATTATCCGATCGACTTCATGCTTTATGCAAAATTTATGTTTTTTTATTGTCTTTTATGATCATTTCTTAAAATAAACAATTTCAAAAATTTTTATATACCTTTTTATCAGAACGAATATTTCGAGAGTCCGAAAAAAACTGTTCCGGTTAATCGAGATTATTGAAATGAAATAGGCTTCTTCCCATTATTACATACTAAGTACATACCAAATTGCAAGTCTCTATCTCAATTTTTTCGGGAGATAGAGCGTTTACAGACACACAGACACACAGACATCCAGACACACAGACACACAGACACACAGACGGACGGCAAAATTTTTTTTCTAAAAATATGTTTTTCGGAATCTCCAGTGTCTGAAACGTGTAAATCCGTCAAAAAAAAAAGTTTTCGATTTTCAAAACGATTACAAGACTTACCCTATACTACGTATGATGGGTAAGTAATAAAAATGGTAATCTAAATGAACCATTTCTCTTTCCAATTTTACTCGTATTATCACATTTAGCGTGTACCTAGCTTTTCTTAGAGAGGCTATACAACAAATATTTACAGAACAACATAAATAAATACATAAAAATACATAAATACGTAAAAACGTTAACGACAATGATTATGCTTCATGTAATGTATTAAGTGTAGACATTTAATGACGTGCAGTTAGAGTTATTAATAATTTAAATACTTGATAAAAAAAAATTAAAAAATTTTTTTTTTTTACTTTGAATATTTGATGAAAGTATTCAAAACATAAAACATAAAAAAGAAGTTTAAAAGAAGTGTTGTATTTTTTTCCGTAAAGTAAAATGAATTTGCAAAAAGCAAGTCCATGATCATGCAATTGCTTATTAAGAGTGGAAAGAAAGGAATCAAAGAAGAAATAAAGTAGCCCTAAAACGCGAAACGATTTATTCATGATGCGTAAATTGAGATTTTAAATAACAATTTTAAATGTAAATTTCTACTGCAATGCAGTAACTAAGTTTAACCTGAAGTTCCATTTATGTCTAAAGTTTTTTTCAGGGAATTACGATTTGAATTTCAAAAACTTTTATTTGAAATAGTTTCCTGGTAATTATGTAAAGAATTTTGCAATTATAAATTTGTATAAAAAAGATTGGAACTTGTACACATCGAATAAACATGCAAATAACCCCATTAACACTCTTATGAAATAAAAATTTTGTTTTCTTTTTATTAAATAAACGATGTGAAAAGAAATATGTGAAAATTCATTCATCACAGAGAAAACAGTAAATTTAAAATGAAAATATCATTCCATTAATACAAATTTAAAAAAACGCAAAAGTACGACACAAAATTACTTTGGCATCAGTTCAAAAGTAATTCCAAAATCACTGTTTTTTAATACACTTTTATTCAATGTAGAAAAAGATAAATTTATATTAGTTCAGTAGAATGGTTGAATAAAAGAAGCAATTTGCATATAGATGTAAATCATATATATTTCTTATTCATTTAAAGAAAAGATTCGAGATTGAGTATTCACATTTCTGACAGAAATATATTTCTGAACATATATGTTTTTTCTTAATTATGTTTTAACATAGTAAACGATGACCTTTTTTTCACGTTCTACTCTTTTTCTCTTATGATATTCGTTAACTAGAATATGACTCCAGTATTTTCCCGAAATTAATGATTCACTACAAAATGATTCCCTTTTGTCAAATGATTAGTATATTATAATTAAAGAGTCACACCACAAGAATATTTCATGAATGCTTAACTTAATAGATATTTGAATGGGTAATATAATTTGTAAAAAATAAGCGTATTTGTAAATAACAAGCGAAACAAGCAGTGCTTTAAGATGTATACGTTTCAGTGATTCTCAAGTTTGTTTGCTTTTGGCTTCGCATACCTCCCTTGAAAAATATCATGTATATGTTGTATCTTTTAGCTTATTTTACTTGTAAGATTTATTAATAGAAAAAAATGTACCAAAGAAAACAACAAACTTATACAAATAAAAAACCTTCCGGCCTGTACCGGAAGGAAAAGGTAGCTTTCATAGTACATGCTTTTAAAAATTTAAATTAATTTACTCAAACATCCGAAGCTAAAATGCTTGGAACCCTATTAGAGAAGATTCAATCCCGGCTTTCATTAGTACTGAATTTGAATGCGAATTTCAGCATAACAAAAATCAGATAGTTTCAAAATATCAGCCACCTTAGACCTTCAAAATAACATATTTCAGCCATTTTTAAAGATAAAGACAAAACAAAAAATATTCCAGAATCCTTGTATCAGGATCTAACACTTAACGGAAGCAACTTTTTCAATTTATAGTCTTTTACACATATGTTCGAACTTTAAAAAAAAATAAAAAATTAACATGCCGCCATTTCGAAATAAGATGGCGCATGAAGCTGACCAACGAACTCGATCAAGACCTTGGTATGTTCTGTACCTTTGATCAGTCACATTCATATCGGTTCATAAATACGAGAGTTACAGCATAACAAGTATCAGATTGTTTCAAAATCTTAGCCATCTTAGAATTTCAAACTGCCATATCCCAGCCATTTTGTAAGATATAGTCAAAACGAAAATTGTTCCAGAATCCTTGTATTACGTTCTAACACATAACAGAAACAATATTTTCAATTTATAAATTTTTTGTACACCTTTTTGAATTTTTTAAAAAAATAATTTTTTTTAACTGGCTGCCATTTTGAAACAAGAGGGCGGATGAAGCTGGCCAACGAACTCGGTCGAGGCCTTGGTATGTCCTACACAAATACTCAGTCATATCCAAATCGGTTCATAAATAAGAGAGTTACAGCATGACATATACCATATATGTATATATATTTATAAATCTACATTTGAATGGTGGGTGGTTTGGGGGTCTAGGGGTCATGATCGGTGAAAATATACCAAAAATTTTTGGATTGCTTTTCTCCGAATGGCTGCAATAGGTAGCTTTTTGTAATGAAAGTAATAATAAATTTTATTTTATTTTTAATGTAAGCGTAATAGAAAACAATCTTTTTAAGGTGTTGGTTAAGCTTATTTACCCTTACATGTTGATCAGCCCCACCAATTTAGCTTTACCGAGCCTTATTCTTGAAACTGACTTTTCGCATAACTCCTAGAAAAGTTTCACATACCACCAAGGGATACGCGTACCGTAATTTCAGAAACGCTTTACAAATTGGCGTATCCCTTAGTGGTATGAGAAGATTTTCTAGAAGTTTATGCGAAAAGCCAATCTCAAACACAAACATAAGTTTCAGTATAGTTGAATGGTTGAATCAAGCAGGCCGATCAATAAGCTATTGCTGGAACTTTTACTCCCACAATATCACCTAAAATGTTTGCTATGTAATAAAAACACAAGATTTGCTCCAAAATCGGGATAAATATATATCCCGTGTCATATATTTTAATGTAACGAACTTTTAATTTTTCAGTTTTGGCAAATATATTGATTTTATAACATTTACATATTAATTATGTTTTTTTACGAATCTATCTATACAAAATATTACAAGAAAGGGAAATCAAGCGTACCTAACCAGTCACCTTACAATACATCGTACCAACTCGTGTAGTAGAGAGCTATAACTTTCTGATTGTGACAAAAAACGTGTTAGCGTCGGAATTTTAACAAATCATTGTTGATCCTTTTTTTATAATATTGTTAGCAAAGAAAAACTGAAAAAAAAAAGAAGCGAAAACACAACAGGACCCCACAAAAAGCTTTATCCTGAATTAATTAAAAGGTTTGTTTAAAGAAGGGAGTATACTATTGTCATTCCTTTCAGAATACTGTAAATAATTCAGAATTCATATCACTTTATCTTCGAAAAGAGTTACCTGAAAGTTTGGAAGATTATTAGTGTATAACAAACCTTTTAAGCAACATGATCGAACTTGTTGAAATCTAATTTGATATTTTAATATACCTTCCGGCAGAGCTTGATTCTTGCGGTCGCTAGGTCGCCACTAGCGAAAAAGTGTTTATTTTGTCAAGTTATTTAATATGGTGGGTATTTTTTTATACAAAAATTGACCTAAAAAATGAGCACAAATGGCATTTTTCTGCCCTCACCCTTACTCGTCCGCGGTAAGCAGTAAGCTTTGTCTTCTTTCGTACTTTTAATGGAAGAACAAGTTAAAAAGGCATTTTCTATCTCACGCACAGAAAACGCCATTCTTTTCCGCCCTTCACCGCTAGCATGTCAAGTGATTATAATGTGGGCAGAGGTTTACATAAAACAGTAATAAATAGTCTCAATCCAGCCTCCGTGGCACCTAAAATTGGATACAATGCATTTTTTTGTAAGCTTTAATCCGAGTATTGTGTCAGAATTAACAGTGATTAATCTATCATATTCATTTTAAATAATGAGAACATATAAGTGACTAGCAAAACCCGCGGCTTTGCTCGCGTAATTCTTGAAAAATGGCAAGTGGTATTCGTTGGCTTATTTTCATTAGAGGAAATTTTACTGCCACAGATAATTCAGAAATTACTAATTAAGCGACACTAATTTAGCAAATTTCTGTAATGACTATGTCACAGAAATGCGCAATTTTAAAACTTTTCTGTTTTTCGCTCAGTTTACACTTTTAAACTTCGAATTTTTAATAGACTGTTTATACTGAGCGTCTGCATCTTAAAAGTTGCAACTATACTGAATTTCTAGTTTCTAACCCGAATAAATCCAATTAATCATAATGTAAAGCGTTTTTAGGCCGTTTTCCGCTCATTTCAGCCTGTTAAATTTCGATTTTTTTAGAAACCGGTCTTAGCGAGTATTTGCATTTTAAGAGTAACTACCATACGAAATACGAAGCTTCTGTACCAGCTGTATCACATGCATATCTTATAAGTTACTATCTTGTCCAATTTCAAGTTTCTAGCTCCTTCAGTATAAAAAAAATTGAAATTTTAGAACGATTTTCGCTTTTGCACCCCCTGTGCTAGTGACACCGACATAAAATATAGCCTATGTTGCAGCAGGGACTGTTACCATCAATTTTCCACCATTACTTTTGAAAATGGTTCTGTAATTCCAGAGAATCCATAGAAATTGTAATTTAGAATGTATTTAGAACACTTTTTACTCATCTCACCCTTTGAAATTTCGATTTTTTTTTTAGAATTTGTTCTTAGAGAGCATTTACATCTTATAAGTAACTAACATGCCAAATTTCATATTTCAAACTCCTTCAGTATAAAACAAATCGAAACTTTAGAACGTTTTTCGCTGCTGCACCCCCCTGGAAGTAGTGGCACCGACATAAAATATAGCCTATGTTGGAACAGGGACTGTCACCATCAATTTGCCACCATCACTTTTGAAAATGGTTCTGTAGTTCCAGAGATTACATAGAAATTGTAATTTAGAATGTTTTTAGAACGCTTTTCACTCATCTCACCCTTTTAAATTTCGAATTCTTTAGAATTTGTTCTTAGAGAGCATTTACATCTTATAAGTAACTACCATGCCAAATTTCATATTTCAAGCTCCTTCAGTATAAAAAAAATCGAAATTTTAGAACGTTTTTCGCTCCTGCACCCCCCTGCGGGTAGTTGCACCGACATAAAATATAGCCTATGTTTGAGCAGGGACTGTCACCATCAATTTGCCACCATCACTTTTGTAAACGGTTCAGTAGTTCCGGAGATTAGATAGAAATTGTAAATTAGAATGTTTTTAGAACGCTTTTCCCTCATCTGACCCCTTTAAATTTCGAATTTTTTTTAGAATTTGTTCTTAGAGAGCATTTACATCTTATAAGTAACTACAACGCCAAATTTCATATTTCTAGCTCCTTCAGTATAAAAAAAATCGAAATTTTAGAACGTGTTTTTGCTCCTGCACTCTCCTGGAAGTAGTTGCACCGACATAAAATATAGCCTATGTTGGAGCAGAATTTGCAACCATCACTTATGAAATCGCTTCAGTAGTTCCAGAGATTACCCCCTACAAACAAACAATCTTTACTACTTTATAATATTAGTATAGATTAAACTAATTCATTTGAACTAAATGCATAAAACTGAATTAAAATTTGAAGAATAATTAATTTCTTCAATTTAATTAAATTATTTTCCATTATTTGTTTCTCGCTTAAATGTTTTTATTAGCGACTAGAATTTTCTGCTGGCTACCAGATTTTATCAAATTTGTAAAGCCCCGCTTCGCCTTTCCTTGTTGAGCGCAGTTAGTAGCCAAGAGACTTTACTTTTCAATTTTATGATTTATTCTTATAATTGTTATCCATATCAACATTCTAATTGTAAAACTTACTACGCACAAACACATTCAGCGATTATTCACTCGATATTGTGTAGTTAGCAAATATTTCTCCTGAAACAGAAATGTGTTCTCTACCGCTTCACCTTTTGAGTTACTACCATTCATCCATGACGATTTGCACTTATCAAGATGTCTTCTATCTCTCTTAAAAGTTTGTAATAGTAACTCTGTGACAATCTATACTTGTGTCTTATTTAAAATCTATGATATAAATTTTCAAAAATCTCACAATGATTAGTGAAATACATAAGATTTATTTCCTTTTACGTTTTTTTTTTTCAGCTAACAGTAAAGTGAAACATAATATACCGGAAAAAATAACTTTCAAAGTGATAAATATTTATTAAAGAAAGTGCAATTAAAATTTGTCATATATAAATTTTAGAACTGTAATTTTACATTATTTTATCACCTTAATATACAGGGACAGAATAAGAGAAATGTAAATAAAAATTTATTTAAACACTTTACCATTTCAGGACAAACAAAATTAAAAATTAATCTTCTCTTTTATAAAAAAAAAAAAAAAAAGGTCTAGGATTATGAACGTAAACAAAAACGGTCTTTAGGAGCTTTTTTAAAAGGTTTTGTTTTTCTCTTCTTTTTATACTTTCAATAGAAGGAGGTATTTAATCTTAAGTAATTTTAATCACATAAGATAGAATGATACAGTAATTATAACTTATTTTTCAATGTATAGTTTCTAACATTTTTCTTACGTTTCTACGTGGAATTTACGTATTCTTTAATTAGTCTTTAAAAAAAAATTATCTATATGTTTTTAACGCTTTAAAAGATTTTGTTTATCATTTGGCAGGAATCCAAATTGACTACTTTAACTTTATATGCGTTATAATATGGAGTTACATTTGCTTCATATGCACCAGTTTCCTTTTCATGCTTAAACTTGGAGACAAAATAATTAATTTTATCTACCGGAGTATCTTAAGTAATTGGATAATTAAATTTGTTGGTATAATGTATTTTGTGGTTGGTTTAAATTAGTGTTACGCTTCCTGTATTTAATAATCCTGAGGAAATTAACAAAACATTTTAAATGTCATAATCTGTACCATTTTCCAATGTAGTTGTAAAGTGTTTATGACTTCCGTTTGTCTGGCCTTCAGTCTGTCTGCCTAGCCGTCTGTCTGTCGTCTAATGTTCGTAAATATTCTCGAATTGCCTTGTAATAAATATATGTTATTGAGGTTTAATGTGACATGTTCTTTATTTAAATTAGAGTATGTAGCATTTATAGGTCGTTTACAGAGTCACTCAAAAATTCCTTTACATTACGGTCTAGAGGTAAAAGCGTTTGTAGTGTATTTTCTTATGTTTATTATTTCAAACATAATGGAATTGATATACAACACTGAGGTGCATTGTAACAAACTTTACATAGATTATAGAGTGCGTAGTATTTATCGCCACAATAGAATCTGGTTACAAAATTCATTATGAGTGATAATTTCTTGAAGTGTGTTTTCAGCTGTGGTATGAATGTTTACACTTAACTCATTTTTAGTGTATAATGTGGTGTGCATATATTTGTATAGATCTTAAACGGAGCTGCACGGAAAAATTCTCACACATGGATGGCAATTGCCGAAATTGGATTTTATATGTTATGTGGTTGATTTTAATTGTTTGTTTAGACATTCGATTTTATTGTGTGAAAATGCGCTAATTATGTTGGAAAGAATTTCACAATCCTGATGCATGATTTATGGTGCTTGTTTTATTTTTTAAATTAACATCCTACCATTTTTTTTTAATTAATAAAGGAAATATTTGGCAAAAAAGAAACATTTACTACAAAAATTTATTTTCTACCAAATAAATTTTTAATACTATTTGTATAGCTCTTTAAAATTGTAACGGAAGCGATACAATGTGAAACGATATTTGTACAATGGGATATTCCCTGAATGGTCAAAAGTACCCGGACATTTTCGATCTTGGTCGGGGCAAGCTTATAGATTTTTAAAAGATTGCCTTTGTTTTAAATTCAAATACATAAATGGGCTGCTTCCAACTTATATTGAGATAGCTTAGATTTAATGGTACAATGCTTTTTTTTTTATTCAAATACATAAAGGGGCCCTTTTCAACTTATTTTGGGCTGTGGAGCTCATGTTCGTGTACCCACTAATTTGGAAACGGTATTACTTGCTTTTCACGATACTACTAAATTATGAAAGGAAAAATGTGCTATTATCCGCTCAAGCGTGGTTAAAAAATATTTCGTATAAATTATTATATTTTATTAAACATTCAATATATCCATTTTCTATTTTCAGTATAACATTTCTACTTTACTCAGACATTTTTTGAAAGATACTTTACATTTGATTAAATCCCAGAAAACAACAATCCCAGTTCTAATTCTTCCGCAAATGTATATTACATAAAGTAAAAACATGTCCGTAAGTGACGCTGATGGCATATTGACGGTGGCAATGAAGAATATTTATTTACTTTTGCGGGCCTCTATCTTGCTTCATGCCTGTTGCCACTTTGGGTCATGTGAACTCTAAGAGTAGAAGCGAATTGGAATATTTTTATTTTTAATGTAGAGGTATTCTGATCGGGGTGGTGAAAATGTGATGCATTTTATCGTGACTCCCAAATGGAAGAACAAGCGATTTGAATGGGAATATTATGATTATTATATACTTGAAACTTGTAAATATATACAGCATAATTAGGTGAATATAATCAAGAATTTTTATAATATGTGTATTTCTTGAAATCTGCATAGAAAAAAAAAAAAAAAAAAAAAGGAATCTTTGTTTTGCACCTGAACACTTGAATATAAATTGGAATAAAAATACTTTAATCTTGATTTAGAAAATCATCAACGTTCTCCCAAAAATTGATTATCTCGAGTATTTAATTGATTATTAGAAATTTGAAATTTTTAAACAACACATGACTTAGATAATTATTTTGTGAACCGTTAATGAAATATCGTTGTTTGTTCATCGTATGTTCTACAGACAACGACCTGAAAAACACTAGTTTTTAGCACATTTTTTTTAAAACTTTTAAACATCACGCAACCTTAATATTTACACCCATGAATAGCAAAAAAATTCACTTTGAAATGCAATTCTTTTAAAAACTGTATCTCAATATATTGATTTTTATGGCTTTTTAAATAATTTTCATTGTTGAATGTTTATTTTAAATCTATCTCTATCGCGTGCAGACCTACTAGAGAAGGTTAACTCAATTGCACTTAAAACATCTATATTATTAATCCAAAACCTATCCATGAGTAACGCTGACGGTCTATTTATGCTCGCAACGACTTGAAAAAACGATTTAGTGTTTAAAACAATTAAATGAAACTTATGTAATGAAACTTAACTTCTAACCATCCCAAAATTTTATACTCTACACCGTCGAATAGCAAAATATGTACTTTGAAATACAATTTGTTTAAAAAATGTATCTCAATTTACTGATACTTTTATGGTTTTTAAAATAATTTTCAAGCATGATTTTTAGATCTGTCTCTATCGCGTGTACCCTTGTTGTGGAAGATTAACCCCTTTTGTACTTAAAACCATGTGCATAGTTAAGCATTGGTTTCCGTCTAATATTTATAACGAAATTAATACTCAGGAATAAAATAGTAAGCAAGCAAAATATCATGAATAATACACAATCTATTGAAATTTAACAAGTATGTAATTTACTACGCGTTTAAACACTGAAATAATCCTGATCTATAAGGCTGTTGTAAGTAAAGAAATCTCTGGAGATTTCTTCGGCTATAAACCCATTGTATGCCGAATACTAAAAATTGTAATAGTTTTCGTTTTTCAAGTGGCAACACTCGCTTTTAACACTTTATTTAGGTTCCTTCTGTCAAATCAATTCAGAAAAGTACAGATATTTTATGTATTGTTTCTTAATTCCACAAATGATTAAAAACAGAAATATGCTACGCGTCTCTATATATAACACATCGGCTGATAAGTTCCCGGTTTGGCACACAGATGGCGTTGCAATCGCCTAACCGATGCTTTTTTTAGTAAATACTAACCCTTAAAAGGTAGCAGAAAAAATTTCATGTCGGTTCGCCATGTGGATAAAACATTAGAGTGGTTTTAGTTGAACGACTTTGTTGATAAACAAAAAAATGGATAAACAAGAATTTCAAGAATTGTTATTTGATGGGAAAAACATCGTTCAAACAAAAGGTTGGCTTGATAAGCGTTATCCGGACACTGCACCAGTTAAATCAACCATTATTGACTGGTTTGTTGGATTTAAACGTGGTCGTACGGACACCAGTGATGCACCATACAAAAGAGGTGGTTATTCCGGAAAACATAAAAAAAATCCACAAAATCGTTTTGGGGAACCGTAAAGTGAAGTTGCAGGAGATAGCCCAGACTCTGAAGATAGCCAAGGAACGTGTGGCTTTTATTTTGAATGAACATTTGTCTAGGAAAAAGCTGTTGTCAAAGTGGGTGCCGCGCGTGTTGACTTTTGACCACAAACAACAACGAGTCTATGATTCTAAGAACTGTTTGGAGCTTTTTCATTATAAAATTATTGTTATTATTTATTTATTAAATTATTATTATTAAATTATTATTATTATTATCATTATTATTATTAAATTATTATTATTATTATTATTATTATTATTATTAAATTATTATTATTATTATTATTATTAAATTATTATTAAAGTTATGTTATTTATTAAAGTTTTAAATTTATAAAATTATGTTAAAAAGTAGTGTTTTCTTTATTAGACCGGGAACTTATCAGCCCATCCTTTTTAATAAAAAGCTATGCGTTGCTGACGACTGGGATTTTCGATAATCGTTGCCACAGATTAATTTAAAAAAAAGAAACATTTGAAGTTACTGAAAAAATTAATAGCTCGAAAAGTATTTGTCAGAAAATTATTAGACAAACTGCGTTAGAAAGGTAAAAAATTGTATTTTTCTTGATATAAATTTCAAATCTAATGATTATGCCGTTTTTCAAATATTGAATTTCAAAAGTTACCAAATTTCACAATGTAGTAACATAGCGAAATCTTCACGCGTAAAAAGATAATGATAATGGACATGTGCCCTGACGTATACTGGCTATAGCAGGAGTCACAAATTATAGCAGCCTTACTATTCAGTTAAAATATAACAGTGAATTATGTTGCCACGAGTGCATGATTTTTATTTAATTTTAATATAATCATCTTAGAAACAAGATTTTGGAAAAAATTTTCGAATGGGACTAATAAATTAGCCAATACTGTATATTATTTTGAGTTTAAAAGATGAAAGGTGGGAGAGCGCTTTATATTATTTAGGTTTCCCCAGAAACTTTTGGTCAGAATTGAAATTTTAATATATCAATTTTGATCAGAATTGAAAGTTTAATATATCAATTTTGGTCAGAATTGAAAGTTTAATATATCAATTTTGGTCAGAATTGAAAGTTTAATATATCAATTTTGGTCAGAATTGAAAGTTTAATATATCAAAACGTCAGAAATTAAATCGACATTAAATCGGCAATAACTATAACGACTGTCCTTCAGTTCGTTTGGATAGATTTTCATTAAAAAATATGAAATCATTCAACATTGATTTTAGGTATTTTTAAGGTTATTATCACTGGCCCGGGCAACGTCGGGCATTTCAGCTAGTGTGTTATATTTAGGAAAATAAAATTAAGATATTACAGAGAAAAGTCACAGCTTCATTCAATTAATAACCGAAAAAAATATAAGGAAAATCTAAATATGAGATTGACTTTTCTATGCATTTTTGGATTGATTTAATCGAAATGCAGTGTCAAAAGTGGATGATGTTACCATTTTTAAAATGATCTGCAACTTTTCATAGGTAGACAGTGTTGCCACATCTGGAGGATTTTTATTTTAAGAAATTTCGAATTGTCACCAGAAAGTTTCAATGAATAGTTTGCTATATATACAGATTGACATTTCGTGAATAAAATAAAATAAAATTACTATTCCGAATTTTCTAGTATGAATTAGGAATTTCCGAATAAAAAATCCGCCATATTTGGCAACACTATATGTAGAACGCCCCCGCCCCCGAAGTCTAATTCATGCGTGATATTTTATAGTAAACGTTTTTATCAATAGATTGGTAGTGTTATCATTTTAAAGGATGATTAGTGGCATAATTAGTATGAGTTTTCCGTGACTGTACATCATATCGAAAGAGTTGTTTAATAAACAAAAAAATATGGTTCAGAAATATGAATCAATTCAAAAGGAGCAGCAAAACAAAAACAACATATCTAGAAATTATGATAGAAATTCATATATTTACTATTTTTTGCACCATCTAAATATTCTCGAACCCATAAATTTATTATTCGATTACATAGTGACCACGAGATATATTTAAAACTAAAGATTATTATTATTTTTAAATAATTATTATTTTTTTACATTTATTACTAAGCAATTAAATCGTTTATTTCAGAAACTCCCATAAGAGCAGAGTTTCAACTGCCGCAGACTGAGATATTATTTTACGAAAAAATTCCACAATGCGAAAATCTGCTCTCTGTATCAATTGGTAAAGTGATTTATTCATTAAGATTCATGGCAGGTGATAAAAAGTGTTTGGTCTCCGTAGCAGTTATGGATTTATTCACTAAAATGCATTTCCGCTCTATATTTTCATCTGTTTAAATGTTTTTTTTTATACTATTCAGTTGAGTTTAGGGTAAAAACTAACAAATCTAATATTTTTAGGAAACTTGAACTTTAATTTGGTCAGTTAAAAAATGTAAAATAAATTCAACTGTTCAAAATATATTAAGATACTCCTTAAATTCAAACATGCAGGGTGAACTAAGTAAAGTTAAACAAGCACATTTTGCAATGTAGAAAATTTGCTCAGCGAAAAATATTATGAACAGATAAAACATCCTGTAAAATACAAAAAAACAACCTCAAAATAAAATTTTAATTTAAAAGATGTCGATTGTGGGGTTTCTGCACAAAACGAATTTTTCAAGAACGTGAAACGATGGTATATAGATGTGCTAGGGTATATTTTAGTGGGATTTTGAACCAATTAAAGCGTCTATATACAGGATGGTCATAACGAAATTTTTCCGCGCACGAAACCTTAGCAGCTCTCCGTTTAACCAACATGAAATGAAATGCGAGATATAGTTATTTGAAGGTATGCGCTCGAGATAACGGTGAACAAGAACACAGGAGTCTGTTCAATTACGGTTACCGTGAAAAACATTTGTAAAATTTCTGAATGTCAACACCCATTTTCTCCTATTCCAAAATTATCCTATGATCATCGCACTGAAAAAAACAAACAACAACAACAAAAAAAAAACATGAATGATGTTGGAACGGTACATGCAGCATGAAAACCGTTGACGTAGGACACATACAAAAAACAACATTGTAAACAACCAATAGCAACAGAGAGAAGAGACGTACAAGCACCAATCACAGAATACCATGCGCATATTATTGTTTGTAGAAATCCCTTAAAAAGTAGTGTGGGAAAATTTTAATCTCAGTAAAACTTTCCTCTCGTCTCTATAACTATGGTTGTTTAAAATGTTGTTCTTTGCATGCATCCTATGTCTCCGATTTTTGTGCTAGATGCACCGCTCGTACGCCATTTATGTTTTTTGGCGGATCATTTTGGGATATGAAAAAGTGGGTGTTGCCATTTGAAAATTTCAAATATTTTCCACTGTAGCAATAACGGTTCTAGTTTCATTGTTTTTATTGGCCACAATCTCGAGCGCATACCTTCAAATAATTATATCATACATTACATTTCGGCTGGTTGAACGGCACGGCCCCTAGGGATTCATATAAGTTTATTTATGACTACCCTGTATACATTTAAGAAACCCAGCGTTAACTCAGTTTTGAATTATTTTTCAGTTATGGATTTTCTGAAGTAAATGATTCAATTTTAAAGATTATTCCACTGAAAGCTACATATAATATGCATATTTAGAAGTACATTCATTTAAACAATAGCTGTGCATTGAAAATTGTATAATGAACGAAAATCGTATTCATCTTGAGAAAGCAATTAATATATACGGCTGCATTAAAGTAAAAACAAAGTTTAAAACGAAATCGCTTAAATTTGAGCGCTTAAATTAAATTTGAAAACAAAATAGAAATTATTTTAAAGAATGTCACTGCTTTACAAGTTTTGATGGATGGCGTATAATTATAACCAATTACGTTTATGTCACATAATTTTTAAAGACATTTTGTGCTTAAAATAACTTTTTAAATAACGGTTAAATGATTGTGTTAATTTTTCTTATGGACAGAATAACGGTCAAAATTTTCTTCTTAATATTTTTTTTTTCTTTTCACAAACTATTAACAACATTTGAATATAACTATTGCACTAAGATTGTTATTTATATACATCATCTATCAGTTTTCACAATAATTATTATTGCCGTTCTAATATATTTTATTCCAGTAAAATTCTAAGTGTATATAACGTGCGAGAGGTATATAAGTAAATTTAAGTAATAAGCAATTATAAGTAAATAGTAGCTATATACCTTAGGTATATAATCCTTATTTAGAATACAACAATTTAATGCATCCCACGTAAACTATTCAACAGACAAGAAATAAGAAGCATATATTGATTTTATATATATATATATATATTAAGTCGTCTACAACATCGCAGGATAAATTATTAAAGTATGGCATTTTGTGAAAATTCATAGATCATTTTATCTTTGCAGTAATGTCTGTTTAAAATTAAAACCGCATCCAGACTATTTTCTATTCATTACTGTATGACAGTATATCTGACATTAGTTTAAAGGACATCACTATAGCCTAAATGGATTTAAATTACCACTAGCTGACCCCCGCCCGGCTTTGCTAGGGCCCGTGATAATAAATAAAAAAATAAAGTTTTTGTTATTTTATATCTTTAACCTGATTTTATATGAAATTATATTTTAAGATGAAATATTATCAAAACAATATTGATATTTAGTGATAAAAGCACTCATTTTCTTGTTTTTTTTTTACGTAGGGTCGTTTCATAGTTTTAAAATAAAAAGTTATTTTTTTCCGAACTCTTTAAAATCTTTATTCGTGATAAATAAATCGGTTTTACAGCCTGTGTAAAAATTTCGTGAAAAAATATTATTATCAGGTTATAAAATAAATGTTTTTTTTTTCTCGTTTTTTTTTTTGTTTGTTTGTTTCGTCGGCTCCTTTAACATAGCAATAAAAAAAAATAGTTCTCATCTTCCGAACTCTCTGACATTTCGATCGGTTATAAATATAACTGTATCCAAGTTCTCTTTAAAATTGTGTATGAAATTATATTTTAAATGAAAAATTTGCGAAAAATTACGGATATTAAGTGATAAAAACACTGTTTTTTTTCTTTTACTTAGAGTCATTGTATAGTTTAAAATAAAAAGTTATTTTAGTACGACTCTTTGAAATTTTTATTGGTGATAAATTGAACGGTTTTACAGCCCGTGTAAAAATTTTGTGAAAGAATATTGTTATCTAGTTGTAAAAGAAATGTTTTTTTTTTCTCGCTTTTTTGTTTGTTTGTTTTCGCGTCGACTCCTTTCACATAGCAATAAAAAAATAGTTCTCATCTTCCGAACTTTCTGACATTTCAATTGGTTATAAATATAACTGTCTCCAAGCTCTCTTTAAAATTTTGCGAAAAAATATATTTAGTAGTGAAAACAGTTCTTAATAAAAAGGCTTTAGCTTTCAACCTCAGAGCAAAAATATATTAGAAGGTCTTTCAATCAACCCTTTTCAACCCCCCTAGGCTAAACAGGCTATTCAATCAAGTGTCCCGTTTCGAGGGGAGAAGCCTTCAAAAAAATGTTGACGCATGCTTAAAGAGACGATATTCGTGTGGAAATTTGACAGAATGTGCTTTTTGTTTTAAATATATAGATTGAAACCCACAATACCGTAAAATAGTAATTTTATTTTCATTTTTACAAATTCTATAACTCATGTTGGTTGGTTGATTTATGACTGCCGATTATCTACACGATGGATATAGGCCCCGGGGAAAGTACCCTCCGTGGGGATCTTTCTAAGGGATCCTAACCCGTATTTACGGGAAGGTTCGAAGAAAACCACGGAAAACTCTCAACGGTTAGGTCGATGAGCGCGATAGGGGTTTGAACCCAGCATCTCCCGTCTATCAGCTTTAAAAGCAGCTTAAAAATTTCGGTTGTTTGGTTGATTTATGACGGCATATTATCTACTCGAGGGATATAGGCCCAAGGGGTGAGTGCCCTCCGTGGGGGTCTTTCTAAGGGATCCTAACCGGTATTTACGGCAAGATCCCAAGAAAACCACGGAAAGCTCCGAACGGTTAGGTCGATGAGCGCGACAGGGGTTTGAACCCAGCATCTCCCGTTATAACACATGTTACTACAATAATAATGAATATATGTTAATTAATAAAACTGTAGTTGCAATTTACTTTCATAACCTATGTAAATTGTGTTGCCAGTTCGCTATTTTTTTAAAATTCAAATTGCTTGATTGCCACCTTTTTTTTAAAGAAGAAATATTCGCCTTATTTAATTACAGATTAAATAATGCGAAAATAAGGCGAATCACACTATTTTAAAAAAAAGTTGTGGCAATTCACAAATCTGAATTAAAACAAAGTAGCGGGCTGGCAATACTGTACGTAAATATTAAAATTCTGTGTTTAGATATATACTGATAGAAGCGAGCTTTATTTGTTATCGAATTTATCACGTTTTGTTATTAACATGATATCGCTGAATACATGATAAGCGAATGATTAATTAGACCTTTCAATTCCTGTAAGATCCCTTATAATTGATCAATTAGTACTCGAATTTTTGAGCATTGAACAATTGGCGGATTAATTGACCGCCAGGTTTTTTGTTTGTTTGTTTGTTTGTTTACCCTGTTAACAAAACATGTAAGCGAATTACTATGAAGAAAATTGATTTGTTATGTTTTTTGTATGAAGACATTTACGGTGATTACTACTCTGAAATTAAGCTCATTTCATAATAAAAATAAAAATTTAAATTATGAATATATAAATACATACAAATTAGCAATTCATCACTAACACTAAACTATCCACTAAGTTGTTACATAAGACATTCAAACGCGAGGTATATGCAATTAATCTGTTTGCCGGCTTGTCCATCCATACTCAATTTAAATTTCTTAAAATGCTCTTCTATTTGGGGATTTAAAATTTGTTATGGGGGTAGATTAAACCGTGTTTCCACCAATAGATGAATAATGAACAAATTTGCAAAAGCGAACTTGCTGAAAGTCCAGGTAGTTGCGCACTAAGGACGCAGGGGACGGATCCTATCTATCTGTCTGTCTGTATCTAACTATCTTCTCTCATCTTAGAAATACTAATTTTACAATCCTAAAAAAATTATGCATAAGTAGTTTCAATCAAATATGAAATATAATATTTTTAAATTTAACCAAACCTTTATTAGTAACTAGCTGCGTAACTAACTGCGTTGTGCTGTATTTGAATTTTATAATATATTTCAAGTTTTTTTGGGGAAAATACTTACTAACACAGTTTTTAAATTAAAATGTAAAGCCATAAGTTAAATATCTAATTTTTCTCATGTATAAATTTTAATTAGACCTTTCAATTCCTGTAAGATCCCTTATAATTGATCAATTAGTACTCGAATTTTTGAGCATTGAACAATTGGCGGATTAATTGACCACCAGGTTTTTGTTTGTTTGTTTGTTTGTTTACCCTGTTATCTCAAAAACTATTTTAGGTATCGGAATGGAACAAACTTTAGTTTTCAGCTAGGATTATCATTTATAAATTTTAATTAAATATTTAAATCGCCGTAAGATTCCTTAAAATTAATCAATTAGTCCCGACATTTTTGAATATGTAAAGACCGGCTGATTGGTTAACTCACCCGATTTCCCCCTTTATTCTCAAAATCTATTTTTGTATATCGGGATGCGATGAAATGCGAATTGTAGCCGGAAAAATTGTCTATCTGCTCCTGATAAGTTTTGAGTTTGTTATGCAACCCTATTTCGAACAAACATACAAGAAATGTTTTAATGTTATTTCTGACTATATGTCGTCTAAATATTTGAAAGTCAGAGGAAGAAAGCCCTTAAAAATGTGTTTTTTTTTCTCTGAAAACCACAAAGAGTTGCTCCAATTTTATATATTAGTATAGTCACAGTTCCAGAAAATAAAAAATCAATCTTCTTATTAAAAAATAAATTAATTAACTAAACTAAAATTTCATAGAATTCTAGAAAAAGTATTTTATTTTGTTAAATTTCAAATAAAATCATTTTATTAAAACTACAGTGCTACCATCTATTGAACGCATGTGACTATAAATACTATATTGTTCATTATAGCCTTTTAATCTCGTCTTCTTTACTCTGTGTATAATTTAATGGACGACAAAGTATTACTAATACACTCTTAAAATATCTTCAAAATATTAACAATCTGCAGCTAGCAACGTGCTCTGATTGCTCTAGTTTGTTATGAAAAAAACATTGTTTTGTCTTTAATGATTTTAGCTGGGAACAATCAGTGCCGCATAAAGTACATATTTTTATGTATAATACATATGTATTTTTAAACTTTAATAAATTGATTTAAAAAAATTAAATATTTAGATTTCTTTAAAATATTTTAAAATTAATTTTATTCTAATTAAATTTAGAGTAACGCCAAGTTTTGCACATTTATGAGATTAATAATAAAAACATTGTATAGTGTATTATTGTTTTTTAATCTAATCATTTTATATTTTTCTATTTAAATTAATTAGTAGTAAAAGAAAAATAAATAAAAAATAAATATAAAATAATAATATAATAATAATATAATAAAATGTATTAATTGTTTATTGAAATAATCTTCAAGTATGAACAGTCTAAAGATATGATGATACAGCCATCAATCAGTGTCATTGGATATTTTCTCAGCCAGAACTGTATAAGATGTCTTATACCAAAAAATGCAGACCCTTTAAAAATGACGAAATGTTATTAAAAATTAATTCAGTCTTCTTAGTACAAAAATTGATTAAATTAAATACTATACATTCTAATTAAAGTCATAATTTTAATCGAATTCAAAATAGTGTTAATTTTTCTGAAGTAAAGTGCAGCCATCTACTTCACATTTGTGAAACTGATCCTATATATATTGCATTGTGTATTATATCTTTTTAATGCCACCCTTCATTATATTATTTACTAGTTTACTGAATAATGAGGTACAAATATGTTATCAAAATGATCTTCAAGGATTAGCTGTCTGCCGGTGATGATATAATGTTAGTCTTGTGAATTGTTTTGGAAAATCAAAGATTTTGTAATCACATGATATTATTAAAATTTTCTAACAACCGATTTCATTTGGGAAAATTAATTATAAAGGTCTGAATCTAAAAGGTTAAAATCTAAATAATCTTATAAAGCAGTCGGTCTTTATGTTCCATAATGTTCAATCTATGTTCAGCAGGTTAATGTTCATTTGAAATATAAATTTGCAAAAATTCCAAAAATATTCTGATAAAAAAGCGCCGATAAAAAATGCCTGGAAATTTAATATTAAACCAATAATGACGATGTCGAAAAGAATTAATATTTTCCCAATTTTAGAACCATCATTAGGCAAAATATGGAATAGAAATGTTTAGTGCGGCCATCTGTCGGACAAATTTACAAACAAACATAGTCGAGTTTCTTCCTCTTTAGAAGAACTCTATAAATAAACGCTATAGTATGCTATTTAACCCCTTGAAGAGCGGTGATGCATTTCTGCATTATTTAATTTTAATGCTTAAATGCTACACTGGCATCAGAATTTTGGAATGAAAATTTTCTTTTTCTTAAATACGTGAATAAATACTTTTGCATATTTGCAAATAAATTCGTTTATTAATTCCGGTCGCAGTAGATGGTTTCAGTATTTTACGAATATAATTACTTTGATCCTGACAGGGTTAAAAGGATATCTTTAGGTTATTTTCTAGGGGATTCTTTTTTTAATCCAATTATCCCGAAATTAATCCCGAAATTCTCAAAAAAAAAAAAAGCATTTTTTTTTCTAATAAAATAGTACAAAGTTAAATAAATTAAATAAAGCAAACCGCATATATCTACGATGATTAACAATTTTTGTGTTGTACTTTTTGTCCCTGCCCGGCTCGTAACTAAATACATTAACCATATATCTCAGAATGGATTTTATTCATAATTTCTCATGTTTAAAAAGATTCATCGGAACTTTCTTGCAAGATATGCATATGAAATTTCGTACAGAATTTTTAATAAATTGTCTTGATAATTTTTAATTTCATATGAAAAATTTAAAAACATATACCTCGAAGTAACAATCACTCACAATAATTCTCTTTTTTACTTTTAAACTTATAAATTTTGAAAGGAAAATGTTAAAAAACCTGGAAGACAAAAAAAAAAAAAAAAAAAAAAAGAAACATTTTCTAGTATAAAAAGTAATGAAATGGGGCAAGTGGTTCATGAGTTATTTAAAAAATTCAACAAGTTTAAAATTTAAAATTTTAATTAAATGGAATTCAAAGTTTTCAAAACCTTTTTATCTATAAATCAATTTTTTAAGAAAGACACATTTCAAGGGGAAAAAAATTCTTTAAGAAATGCCTATAAATAAAGAAAGTAAAATATTGACCCCCGGCCCCCTTTAAGATTGCGAAAAGCATTTTCAGTAAGATTGGTCTGACTGCTCAAACACTAATTGGTGATAAGGCTAAAAGTAGCGATTTTTCACCTGAAAGTATTTTTTTCAGAGCAGCTATTGTTTTGAATCACCGGAAGGAAATCTATTAGATTTCTAATATGAGAACCCCTATCATTTAAATGAACCCCTATTTTGTTTCTGTTTATTAAATAATTAATTTGTTTTTAGCGACAGAATAATTGTTAATTTCGATTGATGAAAAAGTTTTGTTTGCAAACATTGCAGCGCCACCAGTGGCTGAGAGGTTCTGCTCTCAAAGCTTCTAGACAGGTGCTGGGTTCAACCCCGTGTCGCGCTCGTCTACCTAACCATTCGGGGTTTTTCTTCGAACCTTGCGTAAATACGGGTTAGGATCCCTTAGAAAGAACCCCCTGGGAGGGCGTTCCCCTCGCCTGCCTAATCCCTAGCGCAGATAATCCGCAGTAATGAATAACCAACAAAACATTACAATATTGAATGTTCCCACGCCACTCCTGAATGTTTGCTTGCACTTTGTTTATGGTCACAGGCCAACAAAGGAAACTTTCACTACCAAATTTCTATGACTACTACATAAAAGTAATTTTTTTTCCTGTAAAAAGTAGATTTCTAAGAAGTTAAAAGAAATAAGAACCGAAATATAGTTTTTTATTACACGCACTTGTATAATTAGTATATTAAATTTTAAGCAAAACTTCTGTGTTTACATTCTTATATCCATAACTGAACTTAGTTTTTTGTATGTAAACATGGAGTTTTGTAATCGATTTTTCATTCACTTCCTGATACACTAGAATTATAAAAATTATGTCCACATGTTCCCATGATAAAGAACATTTTAATACTTTTAGAACTTAATTACAAATTAATGTATTAATTGTAAAGCTTTTTTCTTTATACCGCCACAGGTGATACACCGCCTCTTTATGGTTATAATTGCATACAAATTATTAATTATGTGCCAAAAAAGGCCAGCTGTCTGTGAAACTACACCAACGCAATATTTTAAACACAAAAATGTAAGAAATATAAAAATAAAATAAATAATGTAATATATATTTTAAATATACACTTAATATTAATTAACTATAACTTAATGTTAATTAAATTATGATTATACGTTGAGAAATCAATTTAGAAATTCCGAATAGATAGTTTAAATAATGCTTTCCTTTCTTTCTTCTTCCATATCTTAAAAAGAAACACAGAAAAAATATAGAAAACCCTACTAGTTTGCAATTTCTCTGTTTAATAATAGTTATCTGTATAAATCCCGAGTAATGATGTTGATTAAAGGCCTATTAAATAATATATGGAAAAATGGTAAGCACACATTATTCTCGCGAAGGAAAAAACGATATTTCCAAAGCAACTGCTAGATTATATAGCTCTATGATTCTCTCATTCGTGTGTGAGAAAAAAAAATACAGCACTGAGGGTTAGTCCAGTGGTCTGGGGTTATTCGAATTACTCGTTAATCTAATCAGTAATTTAAATGAATGAAATCATAATGCTATTTCTCTAGATATTCGAATCATCAGCTATATATGATTCATTTAAACAACGTTTACTGCATGTGAGTTACAAATTGTAAAATGCACAAATGAAATAACATAAAACTATGTTAGAATTGTTCAAAATGTTTCAAAAATCATGAGACAAACTTTAATAGATAGAAGAGTTCTCTACAGTAAGCAATTTTTGTAAAAGAAACCAGGGTCGCAATCTATTTGTTCAGCTAAAAATACAGGGTATTTAACTATTTATGGTAAACCCAATTATTTTTCCTAATTTTAAGAATAATGAGAAATGCAAATTTCAGAAGACCACATAGAACCGAGACTTTAAAACTTGAGTTTAAAAATAGTAAAATAATTTATGCATCAAGGCTTTATTTCCCATCTATTATCCGTGAATCAATAGAAATCTATATGCGTAACGTGAACATTTGCAATGAATCCGCCTCATATGAATTACCTAAAGATTGGCACGAAGTACTTTTCAGTTTTAAAAAAGCAATAAGGAAATATTAATTTTCACGTTTACAGTTCAAGCGCTTGCTTTTTTACATATATGATCTCGTGATTTATGTTTTCCAAGTTTATTTGCAAAAATTTACGAGAATATTTTTGTTTATCGTTATATATCTTGAAAATGAGAGCTGAAACATATGTCGATCAGTAAAATATTTTTATAAGCCTTTTGTGTTTCCTCTTTGTATCACTTAAGCATTTTATCTATATTTTAATTATAATCAGACTATTCTAACGAAAATGTCAATAGATTTACTTGCTTTGGGTCAAATGTAACAATATCGCGAGAACTTGTGGAAGTTATCACCATCCGCGTCTAAACAACATTGAATTAGGTACTCCATATGTCGGAATGTAGCTGCCATACAACGGTGTCACTGACTGAATTAATTATTATTTTTTCTTTATAAAATACTAGCAAGCTATGCCCGCTACGCTGGTCAATTTCTCTTAACGAACCTTTAATCAAACAAAATATTGACATTTCATAATTCACTTTTATATTTTAACAGAATAATAAGACTACTATAATTTGTGACTCGTGCCAATATACACGTCAGGACATGTCGCCCTTATCATTATCTTTTTACGCGTGAAGGTTCGCTTTGGTACTCCATTGTGAAATTTGGTAATTTTTGAAATTCAATATTTGAAAAAGGGCATAATAATTAGATTTGAAATTTATATCTAGAAATATACAATTTTTTACCTTTCAAACGCAGTTTGTCTAACAATTTTCTGAGAAATACTTTTCGAGATATTATTTTTTTCAGTAACTTCAAATGTTTCATTTTCCGAGATTAATCTGTGGCAAAGATTAGCAAAAACCCAGTCGTCAGAAACGCATAGCTTTATATAAAAGAGGATGTTGGAGCAGGGATTGGCACCATCACTTTTGAAATCGGCTTTGTAATTCCAGAGATTCCATAGAAATTGTAATTTAGAATAATTTTAGAACGCTTTTCGCTCCTTTCACCCTTTTAAATTTCGATTTTTTTTTAAATTTATTCTTAGAGAGCATTTACATTTTATAAGTAACTACAACGCCAAATTTCAAATTTCTAGCTCCTTCAATACAAAAAAAGTCGCAATTTTTTAAAATTTTCACTCCTGCACCCCATTGGGATTAGTGGCACCGACATAAAATATAGCCTATGTTGGAGTAGGGATGTTGCCATCAATTTTTCCATTACTTTTGAAATCGGTTCCGTGGTTCCAGAGATTCCATAGAAATTGTAATTTAGAATGTTTTTAGAACGCTTTTTTCTCATTTCATCCTTTTAAATTAATTTTTTTTATTTTGTTCTTAGAGAGCATTACATCTTATAAGTAACTACCATGCCAAATTTCAAATTTCTAGCTCCTTTAGTATAAAAAAAAATTTAACTTTAGAACGTTTTTTGCTCTTGCACCAACCTCGGATTAATAGCACCGACGTAAAATATAGCCTATGTTGGGGCAGGGATTGTCAGAAAAAATTTGTCACCATCACTTTTGAAAAAAGTTCGGTAGTTCCAAAGATTCCATAGAAATTGTAATTTAGAATGTTTTTAGAACGCTTTTCGCTCATCTCACAGTTTTAGATTTTTAATTTTTTTAGAATTTGTTCTTAGAGAGCATTCACATCTTATAAGTAACTACCATGCCAAATTTCATGTTTCTAACACCTTCAGTATAACAAAATCGAAATTTTAGAACGTTTTTCGCTTCTGCACCCCCCCTGGGGGTAGAGGCACCGACATAAAATATAGCCTATGTTGGATCAGGAACTGTCACCATCAATTTGCCGCCATCACTTTTGAAAGCAGTTCTGTAGTTCCAGAAATTCCATAGAAATTGTAATTTAGAATGTTTTTAGAACGCGTTTCGCTCCTCTCATCCTTTTAAATTTCGATTTTTTTTAGAATTTGTTCTTAGAGAGCATTTACATCTTATAAGTAACTACCATGAAAAATTTCAAGTTTCTAGCTCCATCAGTATAAAAAAAGTCGCAATTTTCGGACATTTTTCACTCCTGCAACCCATTGGGGTCAGTGACACCGAAATAAAATATAGCCTATGTTGGAGTAGGGATTGTCACCTCAATTTGCCACCATTACTTTTGAAATCGGTTCGTGGTTCCAGAGATTCCACAGAAATTGTAATGTAGAATGTTTTTAGAACGCTTTTCTCTCATTTCACCCTTTTAAATTTCAATTTTTTTAAAAATTTGTTCTTAGAGAGCATTACATATTATAAGTAACTACAATGCCAAATTTAAAATTTTCTAGCTCCTTCAGTATAAAAAAAAATTGCGAATCTAGAACGTTTTTCGCTCCTGAACCCCCTGGGAGTAGTGGCACTGACATAAAATATAGCCTATGTTGGAGCAGGGAGTGTCACCATCAATTTGCCACCATCATTTTTGAAATCGGTTCTGTACTTCCAGAGATTCCACAGAAATTGCAATTTAGAATGTTTTTAGAACGCTTTTCGGTCATTTCACCCTTTTAAATTTCGATTTTTTAAATTTTTTTCTTAGAGCATTTACATCTTATAAGTAACTACAATGCCAAATTTCAAATTTCTATCTCCTTCAGTATAAAAAAAATCGCAATTTTAGAACGTTTTTCGCTCTTGCACCCCCCCCCCCCCCCGGAGTTAGTGGCACCGTCCTAAAATATAGCCTATGTTGGAGCAGGGACTGTCACCATCAATATGCCACCATCACTTTTGAAAACGGTTCTGTAGTTCCAGAGATTCCATAGAAATTGTAATTTAGAATGCTTTTAGAACGCGTTTCGCTCATCTCACCCTTTTAAATTTCGAATTTTATTAGAATTTCTTCTTAGAAAGAATTTACATCTTAAAAGTAACTACCATGCGAAATTTCATGTTTCTAGCTCCTTCAGTATAAAAAAAAATTGAAATTTTAGAACGTTTTTCGCTCTTCCACCCCCTGTGTGTAGTGTCACCAACATAAAATATAGCCTACGTTGGAGCAGGGACTGTCACCATCAATTTGCCACCATCACTTTTGAAAACGGTTCTGTAGTTCCAGAGAGTCCATAGAAATTGTAATTTAGAATGTTTTTAGAACGCTTTTCGCTCATCTCACACCTTTTAAATTTCGAATTTTTTTAGAATTTGTTCTTAGAGAGCATTTGCATCTTATAAGTAACTACCATGCCAAATTTCATGTTTCTATCTGCTTCAGTATAAAAAAAATCGAAATTTTAGAATGTTTTTCGCTCTTGCACTCCCTTGGGGGTAGTGTCGCCGACATAAAATATAGCCTATGTTGGAGCAAGGACTATCACTATCAATTTGCCACCATCACTTTTGAAAATGGTTCTGTAGTTCCAGAGATTCCATAGAAATTGTAATTTAGAATGCTTTTAGAACGCGTTTCGCTCATCTCACCCTTTTAAATTTCGAATTTTATTAGAATTTCTTCTTAGAAAGAATTTACATCTTATAATTAACTACCATGCCAAATTTCATGTTTCTAGCTGCTTCAGTATAAAAAAATTCGAAATTTTAGAACGTTTTTCGCTTCTGCACCCCTCTGGGGGTAGTGGCACCGACATAAAATATAGCCTATGTTGGAGCAGCGACTGTCACCATCAATATGCCACCATCACTTTTGAAAACGGTTCTGTAGTTCCAGAGATTCCATAGAAATTGTAATTTAGAATGCTTTTAGAACGCGTTTCGCTCATCTCACCCTTTTAAATTTCGAATTTTATTAGAATTTTTTCTTAGAAAGAATTTACATCTTAAAAGTAACTACCATGCGAAATTTCATGTTTCTAGCTCCTTCAGTATAAAAAAAAATTGAAATTTTAGAACGTTTTTCGCTCTTCCACCCCCTGGGTGTAGTGTCACCAACATAAAATATAGCCTACGTTGGAGCAGGGACTGTCACCATCAATTTGCCACCATCACTTTTGAAAACGGTTCTGTAGTTCCAGAGAGTCCACAGAAATTGTAATTTAGAATGTTTTTAGAACGCTTTTCGCTCATCTCACACCTTTTAAATTTCGAATTTTTTTAGAATTTGTTCTTAGAGAGCATTTGCATCTTATAAGTAACTACCATGCCAAATTTCATGTTTCTATCTGCTTCAGTATAAAAAAAATCCAAATTTTAGAATGTTTTTCGCTCTTGCACTCCCTTGGGGGTAGTGTCGCCGACATAAAATATAGCCTATGTTGGAGCAAGGACTATCACTATCAATTTGCCACCATCACTTTTGAAAATGGTTCTGTAGTTCCAGAGAGTCCATAGAAATTGCAATTTAGAATGTTTTTAGAACGCTTTTCGCTCATCGCACACCTTTTAAATTCCGAAATATTTTAGAATTTGTTCTTAGAGAGCATTTACATCTTATAATTAACTGCCATGCCAAATTTCATGTTTCTAGCTGCTTCAGTATAAAAAAATTCGAAATTTTAGAACGTTTTTCGCTTCTGCACCCCCCTGGGGGTAGTGGCACCGACATAAAATATAGCCTATGTTGGAGCAGGGACTGCCACCATCAATATGCCACCATCACTTTTGAAAACGGTTCTGTAGTTCCAGAGATTCCATAGAAATTGTAATTTAGAATGCTTTTAGAACGCGTTTCGCTCATCTCACCCTTTTAAATTTCGAATTTTATTAGAATTTCTTCTTAGAAAGAATTTACATCTTAAAAGTAACTACCATGCGAAATTTCATGTTTCTAGCTCCTTCAGTATAAAAAAAAAATTTTGAAATTTTAGAACGTTTTTCGCTCTTCCACCCCCTGGGTGTAGTGTCACCAACATAAAATATAGCCTACGTTGGAGCAGGGACTGTCACCATCAATTTGCCACCATCACTTTTGAAAACGGTTCTGTAGTTCCAGAGAGTCCATAGAAATTGTAATTTAGAATGTTTTTAGAACGCTTTTCGCTCATCTCACACCTTTTAAATTTCGAATTTTTTTAGAAATTGTTCTTAGAGAGCATTTGCATCTTATAAGTAACTACCATGCCAAATTTCATGTTTCTATCTGCTTCAGTATAAAAAAAAATCGAAATTTTAGAATGTTTTTCGCTCTTGCACTCCCTTGGGGTAGTGTCGCCGACATAAAATATAGCCTATGTTGGAGCAAGGACTATCACTATCAATTTGCCACCATCACTTTTGAAAATGGTATTGTAGTTCCAGAGAGTCCATAGAAATTGCAATTTAGAATGTTTTTAGAACGCTTTTCGCTCATCGCACACCTTTTAAATTCCGAAATATTTTAGAATTTGTTCTTAGAGAGCATTTACATCTTATAATTAACTACCATGCCAAATTTCATGTTTCTAGCTGCTTCAGTATAAAAAAATTCGAAATTTTAGAACGTTTTTCGCTTCTGCACCCCCCTGGGGGTAGTGGCACCGACATAAAATATAGCCTATGTTGGAGCAGGGACTGTCACCATCAATATGTCACCATCACTTTTGAAAACGGTTCTGTAGTTCCAGAGATTCCATAGAAATTGTAATTTAGAATGCTTTTAGAACGCGTTTCGCTCATCTCACCCTTTTAAATTTCGAAATTTATTAGAATTTGTTCTTAGAAAGCATTTACATCTTATAAGTAACTACCATGCAAAATTTCATGTTGCTAGCTCCTTCAGTATAAAAAAAATTGAAATTTTAGAACGTTTTTCGTTTCTGCACCACCCAGGGAGTAGTGGCACCGACATAAAATATACCCTATGTTGGAGCAGGGATTGTCACCATCAATTTGCCACCATCACTTTTGAAATCGCTTCAGTAGTTCTAGAGATTACCCCCTACAAACAAACAAACAAATAAACAAAAAAACAATCTTTACTACTTTATAATATTAAGTAAGTATAGATTGAGATATATTTAGTTTATTGTTACGTTACCCATGGCAGATGTCAAGATGAAACATTGTTTTTTCTAGAAGGTTTATTTCATTTTTAATATTGAATGCGAAAATGATGAATAATAGAAATTAAAAAGCATGCTTCATCCGGAAAAACAGCTTATTAAAAATTTATGATTAAATATTTACAAACATTTCCTCAGTGTTTAACTTTTTCATGCGTAAAATTATAATGGAAATATTTGACAAAATGGCCTGAAACTTTTTTAATAATCATAATTACAATATTTTCATGCTTATTTTATTTTAATATTCATTTACGTCTTTTCGTAATAATGCATAATTATATACGTTATTGTACTTAATGATTATTCCAGGTCAGGGGTCGGAAAAACTCCTTTTTGTTTGTAGCGAACTACAAGTACAACTACTTTATGAAAAATGTAGTTAACTACAACTACAACTACTTGTTTTTAAAAGTAGCGACTACAAACTACTTTTCAAAAGTAGTCACTACTTCGCTACTTTTCGCTACTTTAGTTATCATCGCTAATTAAATACATCGCAAACTATTTTTCCCCATAGACCATAATGTAACAGAATTCTTTTGAATGTCCCTGTAAGTGAGATGTAAATGCTACATATTTCATTTTCAATGCTGAACATTCTATGGTAAACTTCAATAACATATAAAACTTTCATGGCAATCCGAGTATATTTACGAGAGTTAGAGCACGGACAGACAGACAAAGCTAATTCATAGACACTTTTTAATTATGTTGGAAAGTCTTAAAAAAAGGAAATTTGAAAGGAAAAATTGTAATAATCTTACAAATTTATGAGAGGGATATAGCACAGTAGCGCTTAAGGTGGTTCTCAATTTCCTTGCTCAACAACGCGAAACTTTTGATACATTACCTGACTCATTTTTAAACACAAAGGTATAAAATTTGTGGGTATGACTATTGAAGCGATTTGGAATCGAAATGAGTTTTTCATTTTTTGATAAATAAATTACCTATCGGGTTATAAGCGATTCGTGTCACGTTTTTTCTGCGGCGTCGGAAATTCAGTTGAAAACGCCGACTTTGACAGTGTTTTCTGAAAAATCTTCTGTCTTTACCAAAAAATAAAATAAAATAAAATAAAGAATAGTGGAAAACGTCTTTCGGTTACAAAGTTTCGAATAAGAACACTTGTATTTTCATGCTTTTCTGAACAAAAATAAATTAATGAATATGTCATAAAGTAGCCAGTTTAGGATTTGATGACAACCTTACGAGCGGACAGCCCTTGGTAAATTTGAATATACATTATTTTTTAAAAATAGAGCTAAATAGTCCTATTTCTTTACAATTTAAATATAGTTCCTGAAAGCAATTTAAAAATTGAACAAGATCATATACACTTGCATAAGTTAAATCCTTGCTTTTCTTTCCCTTTTTATCTCTTTTTGTTTGTTTCTCTTTGAAAACCCGAATTTCAACATGCCATCAAGAAATTAATTTTTTTGATGAGTGAGTACATTGCGGTTTTATCAGAAAATCCAGCAAATAATAGATCACGGGTATGCTTATGCTGACACTCAGCTGCTAGTTTGTTTGAAGCCGAAATCATCCTTCCTAGTGCAGTTTTAATAATAAAATGGTGTACTTGTTCTTTTTCTGTTCTTTTTCGAATATTTATATATTTTTTTAATTAGAGTTCTAACGATTTTAAACTGGCAGGAAGCGAGCAGAAATTTTGTTCGAAAGGGAATATTTTACATGATTGATTATTTATTTAATGTTACCAGACAGCAAAGAAAATGGAATTAAGAAGACTTTTAAATTTTGTATATGGAGATGTGGGGGAGATTTTAGGGGAAGGGAGATAATTTATAATACTGATTATTTATCGTCACTACAGAGCACTATTTAGAGCAGAAGATTTTTTTCTTTTTTTTTTTTTTTATAAAAATAAAAATAACTTAAAGACTTAAGATTTATTTGTATGCTGGGGGAGGGGGGACTTTTTATTTATTGTCATTAGAGAGTAACAAATGGAGTGAAAGATTTAATTTTTGTATAAAAATAAAGATTTAAAAATATTTTAAACTCCTTTGTAAGGTACTAGGGAAAAGCGTGAATTTGAAAGGTTAGGGATAATTTAGATGATTTATGTTTAGATAAATCCGTTCTTTTTCTTTTCTTTTCTTTGTTTTTAAATAAAGATTTTACATTTCTTTGCTTGCTGAGGGTGGGCGGCAAAAATGAGGAGAAATTAGTCCGATAAAGACTTAACATAGCAAGACGAATAACTAAAAATGTAAAAACAATCGTAGTCGTATAAAAATACAATATATTGAGAAGATTTCTATGGATTTAAATAACAATATACGAAATTTCTGACACCCAAACTGTGAAAAGGACAGTTAATTTGTGACCGTGCCTGACGTCTATGGAGAAATATATGACACTGCAACTGAGATTTGTCGTTGACGTTAGCAAATTGTTGCACAGAACATATTTCGCACAAAAGAAACAATTTATGATCACGTGATTTGAAGATTGGCACTTTTTTCCTCCCTCATAAAGTAGCGTGAAAAGTAGCGCCGATGCTCGCTACAAACTACTGATATTTTGTATCGCCCTACTAGCTACACTACACTTTTTTAATGTAGCGCGCTTCACTACAAATTACTGGAAAAAGTAGCGCCTACTGTAGTTTCGCTATTTGTAGCGCGCTACTTCCGAGCCCTGTTCCAGGTTATATTTTACCCCTTTGCTGTGCCATTTTAGAGGTACCTAATGCTATGTTTGTGTAGCCCATGCAATTTTTCCAGTATGCCATGCTTCTTTTTTTCTCCAGAAATATACTTTATGTTTCTGGTTGGTAGAGATATATTTTAGCCATTAAAAATTAAAATTCCATATCTTACTGCCTACTACGATGTTGATAAGACTTTGATAGGAAATTCGATAACTGTTGAGATTTTTTGTTACCCACATGGTTTATAAATTTATTTTTCTGTTCTGAAAAGTCACAATATTGTAGAAAAATTCATATAAGGTAAAGCTAGCAGAGATGGCACGGTTGGAGAAATTGCGCACATAGAGGTTTGGGGGGAAGAAGCAGAGTGCGCTCAGCGACTCCAGGTAGTTGTACAACAGCAGTACTGGAGTGTCTACTTGAATGTGCACGTTGATTGTTTCAAGCGTCTAAGATAAATCATTGCTATTTTTTTTTATTTTCCCAAGGTAAGTGCTTTAATTTTCATAACTATTCGTCAGACTTTCTATAGAATGTTAGTAGTACAAAATATTTGCAACTTAAACGATTTCTCATAAGCTACTTACCTAGACCAACAGTCCGAACACCAATGGTTATATTTAGAAGCGGCCATGTGTAAATAAAAGACCGCGCAATCTCTCCTACCTAAATTGGAGAGTTTGCGCATCTGCTATTTAGGAGAGATGGCGCATAGTTCCCATTAGTTTCCATGCTAGGAGAGATTACGTAGCTTATTATTAAATTTGCACAAATTGCAAATTACATGTAAAACAATTAAATGAATCAATTTTGAAGAAATTTTCGAAAAACACATAATTATCGAAACCCGGAATTTAACGTTTAAATATTCTAGAATACGCATATTTGCTACGCTGTGATAAAGGCATGAATCAAACTGTCCTTGAAACCGTTGATTTACCACCAGAATCCACACCATTTCATTTCAACAATAGTACTCGTTACAAACACTGAAACCCAAACTTCTCATATTGTAGGCCTATCTTCGCATCCCATTGCAGCAGCTACATGCATTTGTTAATCTTTAACTTCTGGAGAATCTAATGTTTCTCTCAGAAAGACACCTACAAAAGTTTTGGAAAGGCTTTCACTTACTATTCAAAGTAGTTTAATGCTATCGAAATCAAAATTTAAACAGAGTGCAACATATGTTACCGATCCACAAAGTATACATGAAAAAATACTTAAAAAAAAAAACAGCTACCCCCCCCCCCCCAAAAAAAAAAAAAAAAAAAAAAAAAAAAAAAATCAGCTGAAGATAAGATGCTTCCAGAAAAAGTGCGATTAAAAAAAACTGATGGAAAGAAAACGAAGGGCAATGAGGATGAGTGCAATGAATGTCGAGAAACGTACCAGGATACAACTTCGATCAATGACTGTATTATTCAATGTATTATTTGTGGCAGGTAGTTGCACGAAAGCTGCACCATTTACAACAATAAGTGCATCGATTGTGGACGACGACAAATTCGGTCAGCAAACAAGAAAACATGGAAACTGTGGAGACGAAAATGGACTAATTTAAATGAGTTATCATGTAACTTAATGCTTTTTTTAAACCTTTTCTAGGCTTGCATTTTCTGATTCTTTAATTTTTTAACAACTTAAACAATTAAAATTCTTTAATTGTTCTTAAAATTCTTTCATTTTTTTTTGTTTCTTTAATCATTAGGTTAAAATATTCACTCTTAATACAACAATATTTCTTCACAAAAACCTTACAACAATGTCATGTAAGTGTAATTATTATTTTTGACAATTTAATTGTAATTATTATTAATAACAATCTCTCCTACCCATGTGCGCAATCACACCAACCCTATAAGGACAGATTGTGCAAAATAACTTTTATGGTTTTATTACAACTGTTCTGTTAAATTACAGCATAACAACAAAATAGCAATGGAAATGCATTAAAAACAAATGAAGTCAAAATTATGCATGGATAGTTTAGCAAAAAATTAATATTTAGATTTTTTTATTTTTATTATATTGAATTGTGCGCAGACTCTCCTAGCTTTACCTTAAATGATCAGGGTGAAATTCATATTAATTTTATGTTTCACGTTGCACACTGCATGCTTTCAAGTCCCAAGGAAGGATGGCCCCACCAGTGGCTGAGAGGTTCTGCTCTCGAAGCTGGTAGACGGGAGGTGCTGGGTTAAACCTCTGCCGCGCTCGTCGATCTAGCCATTCGGAAGTTTTCCGTGTTTTTCTTCGAACCTTGCGTAAATACGGGTTAGGATCACTTAGAAATAACCCCACGGAGGTCACTCCACAGCCGGCCTATATCCCTAGTGGAGAATAATCGGACGTAAAAAATAACCAACCAACCAACCAACCCAAGGATAGATATGACATTTCAATTTCAAAATGAATCATTATTTTGCCTTAGATGAAAACGTTGAAACGCAACTGAAAATCAAAAGGTAATTCTGAAGTTTTAAGTTAATAGAATATACGTATACGAAAAAAACCCACAAAATTTTAATCTACTTTTTTTTTTTTTTTATAAAGTAATTAAAAAATTATTACATGTTCCCGGAATTCTAGACTTTAAATACACCTTTTGAAGAAAGTAATGAACATGTTAACTTCAAAATTTTCACGCATGTAAATAAATATCAGAAAATATTAAGAAGAAACATTTTACATTTATTTATAATTCGAAATAATATAAAAAACATTTTGCTGTTAAATTTTTAAATTAATATATATATATATATATATATATATATTGCAGAGAAATAAATTTCAGGGAAAATTTAACACATAGTTGTGTCTTTTTTTTTTTTTTTTTTTTTTTTTTTTTACTGAAATGCTAAAATTTTGGTAGAAACATAAAAAAATGAGAAAAAGATATCAAACCCAGAGGATAAAGTATTTTTACATGTTTGGTCATTAATTTAGCCCTTCGTTGAAAACAGATTTTTATTAAACAAACAAACAAAAAAAATTAACAGCATTTGCTTCGATTGCTGTTTTCATAAATTAATGATTTCAGTAATGCACAAATTTACTATTATCATTAAAAAAAAAAAAAAAAAAAAAAAAAAAAAAAAAAAAAAAATCTTTAATCAGTGCATTAATTCCATATTACTATTTGTAATTTGTTTCATTTTATTAAATAGTTTGTTTCGTGCGCACTTTTTAAGTCGTTTAATGTTTTATTTGCGACTTAATTGCATGTTAATATCTGTCTTTTAAACCAATATTTTATGGGCATTATAATTTATAAAATAAACTGTTTAACAATTCGTAATAAAAATAATTAAATTCTAAAGGTATGCGTATGGCTATATTTTTTCAAATGTGAATACAATTATTATCAATGTATATTAATTGTATATTTTCAAAACATGCCCGTATTAAATAGATTTTTTTAGAAAATTTAAGTGGGTATAAGGAGTTTTAATGACCACTCTTTTTAATAACTTATTTCAGACAACTAGTTATTCCATAGGGGTACGCAAGATTACGGGGAGGATTGAAAGACAGTTGGTATCTACCTTCTACGGGGAAAAACAAGAAAAGAAAATCTATAACATTTTCAAAAAGATATGGTGGAGCAAGATTGCCCCGGCAAAATTATAATATAAATGAATTATCACATGCTATATACTGCAGCTTGAGATATAGTGGCACGCGAGATGTGCCTGATATTATAAGGCAAGTAATATTTAAAACCCAGAAAATTATCAAAAAAAAAAAAAAAAGAAAGAAAGAAAAAAAGAAAAAAAAGAAAAGAAAGAAAGAAAAAAGAAAAGAAATGTGTCCTGCAAACCAACAGCACCTCATAAAAATCAATCCTACTCCAGCTTTTGCATTATTTATTGACAATATGGTGACAAGTAAAATGGTCAAACAGCAATATGTACCTATGGAAAAATAAACAAGGAACTCCAAGCCGATATTATTTCAAATTACAACAAATTATTATTAGAAAAAAATAATTGCTATCCTAAAGGAATTATTCTAAACTAATGTTTCGACAGAAGCCCATGTTCAATCATTAGTAAAGTAGACAAATTTTGGCACAGCAAGATTAATTTTGATATATTTGCACCAAAGGTATTTGCTGCTGTATTAAATATTATTATTTTATTATTATTTTTTCAACAAAAAGCAGTAAATAATATTTGTGAAAAATATAATTTACAAATTAGTGTTTCTTTCTGTTGATTTTCATTAGATGAATGAATGCGAGTACACGTTCATATTATACATTCATTAAGTATATAAAAATAAATTTTACCTACACATATTTCTGAAAATATTTTTCGCGTATATGTTGTACACTAATTCAGAAATGAGGCTATTTGCAAAGAGTGGAGCTAATTTGAGAATCATCTCTCCTTTTCTGACATTTTTCAGGCTTATTGCAAATAGTCTATGAAGATTTAAGTCAATTAGAAAATGAGAATTTGTTTCTCAATAAGCCTGATATATATATATATATATATATATATATATATATATATAAGAAAATTTCAGAATAATGAAATCTGCAGATAACGCAAGCGACCAGTTTCCAATTGATCCAGGCCGTAAATACGGATTAGGATCCCTTAGAAAGACCCCCACGGAGGGCACGACCCCTTACGGCCTATTTCCCTCGTGTAATTGGCCGTCATAAATCAACTAACCAATCAATTGATCCAGGCATCTATTATGCGATTCCTTCGTTTTTAAATATACATTAATTGTCGGCACCGTATGAAAATAAATATTAGAAAGAGAATCAATTGTTTATAGTGCTGCCATCTGTATTCTTCTATGAGAATATTAAATGCAATATGTTATTATTTCTTGTTGTACTTATACGGTGACAATAACACATTCTTCTATTACACCAAACATGTAAAATATAGCTATATTCAGAAAAAAATTGAACAAAGACATTCTGAGTGGATTTATTTTCTTGGAAACCGAAACTAAAAAGCAACATAATTATTTTATTTCTGAAAATACCTTCCGAAGGAAAAAAAAATTGAAAGAAAAAGAAAATGAATTTAAATAACAGACGCAAATAATAAGCTTTGTTTTTAGTGTCCTGTTTGAGTATATAGATTGCAGATTCCCAAGTAAAAAATTACATTTATTTAACAATAAAAATTAATAACTACAGCGACTTTCTGTTATTAAAAGTCAATCAAAATATGTTATGGTGCTGCCATCTTTAATCTTATAAAAGAAACTGACAGAGGAAATCTGCCGTATAAAAGTGAATTTGCATGAAAGAATTGCAAGATAAAGTACAGTTTATGCCATAAAACCGTTCACAGTACCAAAAATAAATAAATAAATAAATAAATAATTGTGATATTGAAATTCGGCTTGCACTATAATACTTGTGAAAACTCGGGATTTTTTATATTAAGAAAAAAGACAACACATAATATCGCATTTGAATTTATTCTTAATTTAGGCAATGAGAAACAAAACTGGATTAGCCCACATTTTTAAATTTGTCTGTTTCTGTCACAAAATTGTGTATTTGACGCATATTTGGAGAAAAAAACGACTATCCGACATTATCCTTTTACTATTCTCGATAATCCTTTTTTTTTTTCTCTTTAAATACGCGTCGAATACATTAACCCCTTAGGGACGAGCGACACGTATACGTGTCACATAAGATGCCCAGGATCCTCGATTATTCCTACCAGTTACTTTTTTATTGTAAGCTTTGCTTTACATAATCACAGCATTTCTGCGTTTCAATTAGGCGAAAATTTCTGTTTTGAAAAACCGGTGGAAACATATTAAAAATTCTGTAAAGGACGCTCGTCGCGAAGGGGTTAACTAAGTCACAAAAGCACAAAAATGTAAAAACGTGTTTTAGTCAAGTTTTCCTCTAATCCCCTCAAATCTTTCACAGATGATTTTTTTAAAAAAAATGTTCGTTTGTAAAATATGAAATTTTATTAGATTAAATTAAATGGGCTAATTGTAAAGTAGTTTGTTGTCGCTACTTTTTAAAACAAGCAGTTGTAGTTGTAGTTAACTACATTTTTTATAAAGTAGTTGTAGTTGTAGTTCACTACAATAAAAAAGTAGTTTTTCCGAACCCTAACTAACCCTATATTGTTAAGCAAAATAGCAATAGTATTTGTCCTGGAATTTTTTGACAAAGTTTTAATAAAAATAACTATAATTCTATTTTACAACAGTACAATTTCTATTCATGGATATTTAAATTCCAGAATTGTATTTTGAGCAGAAGCTATTTTTTATCTTTTTATCTTTCTTCTTCTTCTTCTTCTTCTTCTTCTCTCTCTCTTTTTTTTTTTTTTTTTTTTTTTTTTTTTTTTTTTATTGAATTGCCAGTGCTGCCATCTATTGAAGCTTCCGAAATTTCATCGAGTTTTATAGAGGATATTTTGTCGCTCTTGTATTTGAATTGTCGAAGTTAAATGATTAATATATGTTTAGTCAGGGTTCGGAAAAACTACTTTTTTATTGTAGTGAACTACAACTACAACTACTTTATAAAAATGTAGTTAACTACAACTACAACTGCTTGATTTAAAAAGTAGCGACAACAAACTACTTTACAAAAGTAGTCACTAATTCGCTACTTTCAGATTTTGCCAAAGGGTCAATTTACATTGAAAATTGAAGACACGCATTAAATTATAAAGCGACCCCTCGTTATATCGCATCTACTGGCATGCAATGAAATAAATGCGACATAACCAAATTAAGAAAAAATAAGAAAGAAAATGTTTACAAAAACATACAAGACAAAGTCTCCAAAATGTTAGTTTATACACACATTTCAAATTTCGTAGCAAAATTAAGAGACATATTATAATCTAGAAAATTACAGAAAAACAACTTTAAATGCAAACAAGAATTAAATCTGTAAATAAAACGATTCCGAATAATAAGAAACTCTGCGTTAAAACATGAAGACCTAATAACGAGTAAATAGACAAGTGTTGTGAGCAAGAAAATTAATTCTTTTGTGGGTTAGTACTTGATTTTAGCAGCAAGTGTCAATTGAAAAAATCTATGATTTCATGCGATGCGTTGCTATACACTGCAGCTAACATTCAAAAATTGGTGAGAAGAACAGATTTTGCACAAAAGAAGCAAGTTTCGGTCACATGATTTGCAGAATGGCAAATTTTTTTCTCTGAAGCAGCGTTAAAAGTAGCGCTGGTTTTCACTACAAACTACTAATTTTTTGTGCCGCGCTATTCGCTACACTATATTCTTTAAAATATAGCGCGCTACCCTACAAACTACTGTAAAAAGTGCACCCAGAAAAAGGAATTGATTAAAACTACAAAACATGTTTTGTTGAGTACATTTTATTTTTTTTAAGAAAAATTTGTAGTTGAAGTAAAAAATTGGTTTTGTTGCTTGGACAAAAAAATATTGTTAACACTCTTACAAAATTTCAACAAAATTTCATTAATTTTATTTGAATTAACAAAATCTTTTATTTTTATTTTACAATAATTTTGTAATTTAAATTTGTAATTGGGCTGTTGTAGAGCCCATGTCACACTTGTTTACCTATTTGTTCGGAATTTTCCTTGTGTTTCTTCGAATCTGCGATAACGCTGAGTAAATATGGGTTAGGTTCCCTAAGAAAGACCCCTTGCAGAGAGCATGGGGTCTTATTCAGAAACTATGTCATCGAAAGGCGTTTTCTTTTTTCTTGTAAAAGCAAAAGATCTTTCAGAAAATACTATCAAAGTCCCAACAAAAATCAGTCAAAAAGAGAGAAATATCACTCGAAAAGACAAACAGAAGTCGGTAGAAGTTGTTAACGTCTACCGAACAGTACATCACATTTTGAACTGTGTTATGCGTTTTTCAGATGAACTGAATTTTACTTTACAAAGTGGTTTGAGTATAATATTTAAGAATTCATATACAGGAATGTACGAAATGACGTGGGTGTAAGTGTTGTCTAGGGATGATAATTCCGGTACAGCGTTTTCAATTGTGTTTTGCGTTTAACATTCCAATTAAATTTCAATATACTAAGTGTTATCTATAAAAATTTACAGATGAAACATAAGGTTGCACAAAGAATGTCAAATATTTCATAGGTGGTAACTGATAAAAATTGGTTTCGAATTCTATTATGTGTCCTTTAAATTATTTATTTAGATATCTTTTCATTATATGAAAAAGTGAAGATTTAACAATATTCTTTTAGTGTTTCAACTGGTTTCATAATCTATGCGTAGTGCATGATTTTTCTTTCTCGTTTGTATGTTTAATGTTTTATCTATTTTAGTCCAATTAATAAAATTTCAACTATTTAAAATCCATGTTTCCTAGAAAATACTGTGATAAATCTTTTTTTTTTCTTGCATATATTGTCACTTGTTGCTTTTAAATTAATTCCTGCCAAGCCTTTCAACGGACATGGCAACAATGAATATTTGCTTTTTTTTCATAACAATATAAAAATTTTGTTAATTAGTCCGTTTTAACAATGTTGCAGTTATTGGATTGAATGAGATTTTTCTGCCATTAAAGTTTCCCCAAATGTGAGTATGTTGTTAAAAGATGGAGCTCCTTCCTTGCTTGAGAAGGTCCGTCTCGAACCGAGCGCTTTTTCTGCCATGCAAGTATTTGGTGAATATTTGTTATTCATTAATTGTATAAATATATATCATTCTGTATGCAGTACTTTTATATTTATTATTCAAGAGTCCGTCTAAGACCACTTAAGTCCCTTATGATGGGTAAAATTTTGATGACATTTTCAGAGTCTATTTATACTAACTAAATGAAAAAAAAATTATATCTTCTTAAGAACATATGTTTTTAAGGTGTTGAAGCCTCATTAGAAGTAAAGATAGTTTCCCCGTTTGATCTTGTATCAGAACTTGCATGTATATATGCAGTATATTATACATTAATGTAACTTTGCCACTCATTTATTCATGAGGACTGGTATTTCAACTCTATATTTAATAATATTCTGTAGAGGACGTAGTTATGAAAATTTTAAATATTTAATGTATTATTAGATAATAGGGAAAAGAAACGGGAACATCAATATAAATAATCTAAACCCTGTAATTATATAAAACTCTTATATATTAAATTTATAGAATCATAATATTTCATGATTTTAAGTGACGGCGTTAAAGCCAAAAGAGTCGGTTTAATTGTAAATATAAAAGAAAGCGGGTGTGTATAATGATTTATTTCTTCATTTCATTTTCGTTACAGAAAAGAATAGTTAATCTTTATGAATATTTACAACAATATAACAAAGGATATTTACAACAATATCATAAAGAATATTTACAACAATGTCAATTAAACAATTATTTCTAAAACAATAACACAACAATGAATGTTTGATATACAACAATGTAAAAACATAATCATGTTGAACAATAAGACAATTCCTTTTAAAGAATGAATGAAATTTCTTGATAGCGTTTTTAGAAAGCTGATATTGAATTAGTAGGCTGGAAAAAAGTAAACGTACAAGATATTTGCATTAGCTTAGTTTACAAATTATATCTTAGGACAAGTAATTTCTAAATCTCTAACAAGTTCGTCGCAGTGGTAAGCGTTTGGCGATTACTTCTTATTATCCTTATATCAAATACAACGGTCCTGGTGGGAAAGAATATAAATGGAAATTTAGAGAAACAAAGATGTACATTGTCGAACATCTTCTCCAAAAAGAAAAAAAAAACACGAGAGAGGGAGAATTTTCTCATTCTCCTAAATTCAATAATAATTAATTCTTCATTAAATAATTAATTCTTCAACTAATAATTAATAATTTAAAAAAATCGGAATAGTTGCTCTAGACTAGAGTCTTCTTGTGGCTTTCTGGCCACCCATCTACAATTGTTTTAGTATAGAACAAATTGCCTTATTTAATGACAAAACTTTGCAGTTGAATAAGGCGGAGATTACCTTTCGGAATTTGTGATAGCAAATGAATTTTCGGCAAAAAGTTTGAGGACCCCCTACTGTAAACTTTCCAACTGTGCAAACAAACAAATTTATTATTAGATTAGATTCTTATTCTTGTTGTATGTATTGTAATATGTATTGCGGAAATTTCCACGTAAAAATTTGAATTTTGAAACTATTCAAAACATGTCCTAGTGCAAAAATATGTTTCTTTTAATTTCAATCTTTTAACATTAAAATTGAAAAAAATATTCTTAGCGAGTATCTACGTCATAAAAATTTTCTTCATACTCAATTTGAAAATTCTAGGCTTAATAGTTTTTGAAAAATCACAGTGAAAAAATTGTTTTAGAATTTTTTTTTTCACATTTGACTGCATTAAATACTGATCGTTATTTACCGATACTTTTACTCCGACTTCGCTTTGATAGTATCAGAAAAATCGTGCGTTTAAGATTTTATCTGCTGATTTCACTACTTAAAAATAGGATTTTCTTTTAAATACCATTCTTAATGGGCATCTAATAACAACTAATAGTTAAAACCATATTCATTTTTAATTTTTTTGTAAACAAAGTTTCAGAAAAATCACTATTACAAGGCGATTTCATAAAGCTTGGTTCTCATTTAACAGTTTTAAAATGCGATAAAACAAATTAGTGAGCATGTAAGTCCTGAAAATAATCTGTATGCCATATTTTAAATTATCTGCCGATAAGATACAAAAATCGTGAAGAATTCGTAATTTAAAACATTCTCCCCTGCATTTCGCGCCTTTAAAATTAGAATTGTTGAAATAACTTTCATATATATTGCATTTGCATTTTAGATGTAAACTACTACATATTTTAAGTTTCTAGCACAAATATTTCTAGAGAAATGCTCATGAAACGAGATTTTCAGAAGTAACTTTTTTTACCTATTTTATTCCCTTAAAATTAGAGTTTTTAGAATAGGCGATTCTTGGGCGGTATTCGAATCTTAAAAGTAGTATTCGTGTTAATAAAAAGCAATATTTTTTTTAATTATTTTCTGTCATATTGTCTTTTGGATTCCCTCTATACTGACATTATTGCCTATAAGGATGTCGATAATACTTAATAGTTACACATCATATTCATTTTTAAATTTCTTGGAAAACCAGTTACAGAGAAATAGCGAAAACAACACGATTTCAAAAGGCTTGTCCTTCCTTTCACAGCTTTAAAATGCGATAAAAAAAGACCTGTATTAATAAAATTACTTAAAAAAGGTCTATGAACAAAATCCATTGGATAATTTGTCCAAAAGATTCTACAGATCTTGCGATAGCGGCCTTCAGTCACATACCAGCCACATTTAATCTTAATCGAAAAAAACGTTTCGTTTATCTGACACACGAGCAGGGAAGACCGAGCTATGCTCGGTCAAAATTAAATTTGAGTTCAAATATCATGACCCATGACCAAAATAACCCACTAATTGAATTTTTTTGAACATGTGACCTAGCCCAACAGTCTTTTCGTGCCCGAAAACCATAGGATGCAAAATTTAATGCAAATAGTCTGAGCCGTTTTTAAGATAAAATAGCTTGACCCATAATGACCCATGACCAAAATGACCCACTAATCGAAATTTCTCAAACATGTGACATAGCCCAATAGTGTTCTCGTGCTCGAAAACCATAGGATGCAAAATTTAGTGAAAATAGTCTGGCCGCTTTTTTGATAAATTAGCTTGACCCACAATGACCCAGAAATGACCCTCTAATTGAATTTTCTCGGACATGTGACCTAACCCAATGATTTTCTAGTGCCCGAAACTCGTAGGATACAAAATTTAATCAAAATCGTTAGAGTCGTTTTTTAGATAAAATTAATTTGACCCGCGTTGACCCAAAAATGACCCACTAATAAAAAGTTCTCGAACATGTGATCCAGCCCAATAGTCTTCTCGTGCGCAAAAATGGTCGGATACAAAATTTCGTCAAAATCGTTTGAACCGTTTCTTAGATACAATTAGCTTGACCATGACCAAAAATGACCCAAAATGACCCACTAATCGAATTTTCTCCAACATATGACCTAGCCCAATGGTTTTCAGGCGCCCCAAAACGGTAGGATACAAAATTTCGTCAAAATCGTTTGAGGCGTTTTTAAGATAAAATTTGCATATATATATATATATATATATATATACATATATAACCACACACAAGATTTTCTCGTATTAGAATATATAGTACATGCAGAAAACTACCTAAAACATGCTTTGGGGACCGAAATGTAAGTAAATATTAACATACACATATACATAAGCACTTGAGTACAGAATCGAGAAAATAGGCAGAATGAACTCACAAGACCTCTAAACGTTAAGAATACAAATTTCATAGTCCGTTTTTTAGCATTTTTATAATACTTCCCGTAAACTATACGTTTGTTTGCGGAAAGTAAAAATATGTGAAAATAAAAAAAAATAATCTTCTTATTAGACGCTGAGCCATCTCTAAAATACAAATATGTCAATATAATATAAGAAATATTTAAGCTATAAAAAGTAAAAGAAAAAACTATTAGCTGAATATTTAAAAAAATTCAGAAATTTATGCACAATTAAAAAAAAAAAAAAAAAAAAAACTTTATGGATATATTATATAGCTCCGATTTTAAGAAGAAATAGATGTGGACACCTGGACACAAACAAAAGAAAAGATTCAAGTGACAAGGATTCAGAGGATCACAAATGAAATATATGTGTAAAATAAAATAATAATTTAAAAAAAAAAACACTTTTTTATATGGATTCGATGTTTATCTTTAAAATCACACCTACTTTCATGACTGCAATTCATGGTTTCTCCCAAAAATTTCTATTGCAATACATTAATTTGGCGAAGGGACCGAACTTGATTATGCTTTTTTACACCCGATAGAAAACGCAAGCAAGTGTATTTATTAAAAAAAAATTTGCTTTGTTTCTTTTTAAGATATGACAAGAAGAAAGTAAAGAATTGAAGTATTTAAGGTATTTTTTTAGGATTTCTAAATTGATATCTCAACATATAATAGTAAATTAATTAATATTGAATTACTATTGATAATATTAACTCCATATTTCTTTTTTATATTTTATATATTTTAAACATTAAAATCTTTCATTGTTGCAGTTTCAAAGCCTTTCGGGATATTTTTGCGAAAAGTGAATTGGCAGTAATTAAATTTGTTGCGGTTTCAACTCGTATACAATTGTACTAGTTACAGAGAATATTTGACGATTTATCCCATTGGCGCGAGCACTGAACTCGATTATGAAAAATTCACTGATTTTTTTTACGCCTCGTGAAAGCGCAAGCAAGTAAAGTTATTAAAAATTATATAATTTTTGCGCTCTTTCTGTTTTGAGATATGGAAACAGGAATGATGAAAAGAACCATTAAAATGTTTCATTGTTGCAGTTTCACAGATATTTGACGTATATTAGCGAACGTGTACTGACGCATACTTAGAAATCCATATAGTGTACAATTGTATGAGTTACATAGATATTTGGTTAGATATTTGTTAGATATTTGTTAGATATTTGATTATATAGTTACTTATTTGACGATTTAACACCTATGGCGCGGTAACAGAAAAATTCCTTAAAATTTATATATTAATTTATAATTCAGTTCTAGAAATTTTAAAATGTTATATTATCATCGGAAAAAAAAACTTTGCGTATAACTATAATAATTTTAACATATCATAAAGTGAGTGAAATCTCGAATACAAAATTCCATCTTTATATACAAAAAACCAGGTTGAGTTAAATAAAATAGTATAAAAACAGGAACGCAAGACAATCGGAGGAAAGTATATTTAATATGTGTGAATAGTTAAATTTTTCTTGTGCTAGCATTTATAATTTTATATATTTCAGGTATAGATATTCTTAAATGGTGGTTGAAAAATATGTATTCCTCGAATTTTGAGAGGAAAAAAGATCCTGAAAGTTGGATAAAAACTAAGGAAAATAATTGAATTGAAGAGGATTGTTGGGAACACAAAGGGAAGAAACACGGGGATACGACAAACGAAACACAAGCCAATCGGGGGTAAGTATATTTACTATTGAAAAAAAATATATATAATTTTCTTATTGTAGAATTTATAATTTAATCTGATAATTTCTATCCGATGTATATATCTTTAAAAGAGGGATTAAAAATATGTATTCCTCCGATTTTGAGAGGAAAAAGGCAAAGACTTAAATACAAATAAAGTAAAAGATTGTAATGAGGATGATGGAGAGGTTCACGAATAGAGAAGACACAAGGGAACACAAGACAATCGCAGGTATGCCTATTTCCTTTGTGTAAGAATCTATATGTTTCTTCTGGCATTTAAAAGATTAACAGGGAAACAATCGGATTTAAGTATATTTATTATAGGAAATTATCTAAATATTTCGTGTATAATTTTAAATATTTCTTACTTACAGATATAGGTATTTTTAATTGGTGGATTACAAATATACATCCTTCCGATTTCTAGAAGATACAGAAGAAGAACCCAGGATAAAAAGGAACGAAAATGTTGTTTTGACGAATGTGAAGTGGATGTGGAAAAACAGAAATAGAAGAATTCTGGTAATTTGGAGGTATGTATATTTACAATAGAAAAACAAAATCTAAATGTTTCTTGTGCTTGTAATTTGTAACTTTAAATATTGCTTTTTTTTTCAGGCATAGGCATTTTTAAGTGGGGCATTAAAAATATGCATGCCTCCGATTTTAAGAAGAAACAGATGCGGAACGCTGGATGTAAGAAAAGGTAATTGTTGAAGTCAGGAATATGGAGACGATGGTGAAGGACAGAAAATAGACAACTCTAGAACAGTGGTGGTATGTACATATACTATCCGAATAATATTATAAATGTGATTGGGTGTGTAAATGTTTGGCTGAAGTAAACGTAAAAAACGAGCATTTAATGGCCCTGTATCTTTGCATATAGATGGACTATAACCCAGAAATGAACATAGGATAGATGTCGTTTATTATTTTCAAATATGTTTTTTAATAATTCAAAACATCATTATTTTTATAAAGAATCAATGAATATTTTTTCTGTAAAATGTAATTAAACATTTTACGTTGCTAAGCATTATCATTGCCTATAAATACAAAACCTGGAATAATATTTTCCCCACCAATTAATCTTAAATTTAACGATTTCCACTTGAAAAATGAAAATTAAAAAAATAGAAAAAAAGATCAATTTCTGTAATATTTGAAACGAAAATATGTAGTGTTTGTTATTAAACACGAAGTATGGATGTCGGTTACGTTGAGAAGAGGTTTTCTAGCAAAAATTGTGTTTTAATTAGAAGAAATAACGGACAATAATTATACTATTAAGAAAAGATTTCTGGACCATGGAACTATGTAAATGATCCTCCTTAGCTTCGACAAATATGACATCATATTGGAAATAAAACATGCATTTTCAAATATTCGTAATAATACCAGGAGCATGGAAATCAGTATATAAAGAAAATAGATGGATAATGACGTCATATTTATATTCAAAAACTAAAATATTTTTTATCGCTACTTATTAATAAGCTTGAATGTCAGATAGATACAGATGTGAGTTTTCTGCCAAAATCCAGGAAAAATAATTCAAAGGAAAAGAAAATTAACAAGAATTAAAAATAACTTTCTCTGGGAACAGAGAGACGTCATAGTTGAAATGAAACAAGAATTTTCAAATATGATTTGGAGGTATGCATATTTACTATTAGAAATAATCTAAATTTTCCTTTTGATAACATTTAAAATTTTAAACATTTCTTTCTTTTAGGTATAGATATTTTTAAATGATGGATTGAAAATATATATCCCTCCGAGTTTGAGAAGAAACAAAAGCGGAACCTTGGATGCAAACGATGGACAACATTGAAGTGAGGAACACGAAGTGGATGTTGAAAGGCAGAAATGGGTGAAAGCTAGAGATTTGGAGGTATGTATATTTACAATTGCAAATAACCTTTTTTTTTTCTTTTGAGCATTTAAAATTTTAAACATTTCTTTCTTTCAGGTATAGATATTTTTAAATGATGGATTAAAAATATATATCCCTCCGAATTTGAGAAGAAGCATTACCGGAACCTTGGATACAAACGATGGACAATATTGAAGTGAGGAACGCGAAGTGGATGTTGAAAGGCAGAAAAGGGTGAAAGCTAGAGATTTGGAGGTATGCGTTTTGATTATTGGAAATAACCTAAATTTTTCTTTTGATAACATTTAAAATTTTAAACATTTCTTTCTGTCAGATATAAATATTTTTAAATGATGGATTAAAAATATATATCCCTCCGAATTTGAGAAGAGACATTTGCGATACCTCGGATGTAAGCAAAGGAAAATATTGAAGTGAGAAATATGGAGATGATGCTAGATGAAAGAAATTGGAGAACAATAGAAGATTGGAGGTATACATATTTACTATAGGAAATATTCAAAATGTTTCTTGTTCCAGAATTTCTAATTTTAAACATTTCTTTCTTTCAGCTATACATATTTTTAACTTATGGATTAAATATATATATCCCTCCGAATTTGAGAAGAAACAAAAGCGGAATCTTGGATACAAACGATGGACAACATTGAAGTGAGGAACGCGGAGTGCAAATTAAAGGGCAGAAATGGGTGAAAGCTAGAGATTTGGAGGTATGCATACTTATTATTGGGAATAACCTAATTTTTTCTTTTGATAACATTTAAAATTTTAAACATTTCTTTCTTTCAGGTATAGATATTTTTAAATGATGGATTAAAAACATATATCAATCCGAATTTGAGAAGAAACAAAAGCGGAACGATGGATACAAACGATGGAAAATATTGAAGTTAGGTTCGTGGAATGGATGTTGAAGGGCAGAAATGGTTGACAGCTAGAGATTTGGAGGTATGCATATTTACTATTAGAAACAACCTAAATTTTCCTTTTGCTAACATTTAAAATTTTAAACATTTCTTTCTTTTAGGTATAGATATCTTTAAATGATGGTTTGAAAATATATATCCCTCCGAGTTTTAGAAGAAACAAAAGCGGAACCTAGGATGCAAACGATGGACAACATTGAAGTGAGGAACTCGTAGTGCATGTTTAAGAGCTGAAATGGGTGAAAGCTAGAGATTTGGAGGTATGTATATTTACTATTGGAAATAACCTAAATTTTTTTTGATAGCATTTAAAATTTTAAACATTTCTTTCTTTCAGCTATACATATTTTTAACTGATGGATTAAATATATATATCCCTCCGAATTTGAGAAGAAACAAAAGCGGAATCTTGGATACAAACGATGGACAACATTGAAGTGAGGAACACAGAGTCCATGTTAAAGGGCAGAAATGGGTGAAAGCTAGAGATTTGGAGGTATGCATACTTATTATTGGAAATAACCTAAATTTTTCTTTTGATAACATTGAAAATTTTAAACATTTCTTTCTTTCAGATATAGATATTTTTAAATAATGGATTAAAAATATATATCCCTCCGAATTTGAGAAGCAACAAAAGCGGAACGTTTGATACAAACGATGGACAATATTGAAGTGAGGAACGCGGAGTTGATGTTGAAGGGCGGAAATGGTTGACAGCTAGAGATTTTGAGGTATGCATATTTACTATTAGAAATAATCTAAATTTTAATTTTGATAACATTTAACATTTTAAACATTTCTTTCATTTAGGTATAGATATTTTTATATGATATATTGAAAATATATATCCATCCGAGTTTGAGAAGAAACAAAAGCGAAACCTTGGATGCAAACGATGGACAATATTGAAGTGAGGAACGCGGTATGGATGTTGAAGGGCAGAAATGGGTGAAAGCTAGAGATTTGGAGGTATGAATATTTACTATTGCAAATAATCTAAAATTTCCTTTTGATAACATTTAAAATTTTAAACATTTCTTTCTTTCAGGTATAGATATTTTTAAATGATGGATTGAAAATATATATCCCTCCGAGTTTGAGAAGAAACAAAAGCGGAACCTTGGATGCAAACGATGCACAACATTGAAGTGTGGAACGCGAAGTGGATGTTGAAAGGCAGAATTGGGTCAAAGATAGAGAGTTGGAGGTATGCATATATATTATTTGAAATAACCTAAATGTTTCTTTTTAGAACATTTAAAATTTTAAACATTTCTTTCTTTCAGGTATAGATATTTTTAAATGATGGATTAAAAATATATATCCCTCCGAATTTGAGAAGAAACAAAAGCGGAAAATTGGATACAAACGATGGACAACATTGAAGTGAGGAACTCGTAGTGCATGTTTAAGAGCTGAAATGGGTGAAAGCTAGAGATTTGGAGGTATGTATATTTACTATTGGAAATAACCTAAATTTTTTTTGATAGCATTTAAAATTTTAAACATTTCTTTCTTTCAGCTATACATATTTTTAACTGATGGATTAAATATATATATCCCTCCGAATTTGAGAAGAAACAAAAGCGGAATCTTGGATACAAACGATGGACAACATTGAAGTGAGGAACACAGAGTCCATGTTAAAGGGCAGAAATGGGTGAAAGCTAGAGATTTGGAGGTATGCATACTTATTATTGGAAATAACCTAAATTTTTCTTTTGATAACATTGAAAATTTTAAACATTTCTTGCTTTCAGATATAGATATTTTTAAATTATGGATTAAAAATATATATCCCTCCGAATTTGAGAAGAAACAAAAGCGGAACCTTGGATACAAACGATGGACAATATTGAAGTGAGGAACGCGGAGTGGATGTTGAAGGGCAGAAATGGATGAAAGCTAGAGATTTGGATGTATGCATATTTACTATTGGAAATAACCTAAATTTTCCTTTTGATAACATTTAAAATTTTAAACATTTCTTTTTTTCAGGTATAGATATTTTTAAATGATGGATTAAAAATATATATCCCTCCGAATTTGAGAAGAAACAAAAGCGGAACCTTGGATACAAACGATGGACAATATTGAAGTGAGAAACGCAGAGTGCATGTTGAAGGGCTGAAATGGGTGAAAGCTAGAGATTTGGAGGTATGCATACTTATTATTGGAGATAACCTAAATTTTTCTTTTGATAACATTGAAAATTTTAAACATTTCTTGCTTTCAGATATAGATATTTTTAAATTATGGATTAAAAATATATATCCCTCCGAATTTGAGAAGAAACAAAAGCGGAACCTTGGATACAAACGATGGACAATATTGAAGTGAGGAACGCGGAGTGGATGTATAAGAGCAGAAATATTTGAAAGCTAGAGATTTGGAGGTATGTATATTTACTATTGGAAATAACCTAAATTTTTCTTTTGATAACATTTAAAATTTTAAACATTTCTTTCTTTCAGATATAGATATTTTTAAATAATGGATTAAAAATATATATCCCTCCGAATTTGAGAAAAGATTTTTGCGATACCTCGGATGTAAGCAAAGGAAAATATTGAAAAGAGAAATATGGAGATGATGCTAGATGACAGAAATTGGAGAACAATAGAAGATTGGAAGTATGCATATTTACTATAGGAAATATTCAAAATGTTTCTGGAACGCGGAGTGGATGTTGAAGGGCAGAAATGGGTCAAAGCTAGATATTTGGAGGTATGCATATTTACTATTGGAAATAACCTAAATTTTTCTTTTGATAGCATTTAAAATTTTAAACATTTCGTTCTTTCAGGTATAGATATTTTTAAATGATGGATTAAAAATAAATATCCCTCCGAATTTGAGAAGAGACATTTGCGATACCTCGGATGTAAGCAAAGGAAATATTGAAGTAAGAAATATGGAGATGATGCTAGATGACAGAAATTGGAGTACAATAGAAAATTGGAGGTATGCATATTTACTATAGGAAATAATCAAAATATTTCTTGTTCCAGAATTTCTAATTTTAAACATTTCTTTCTTTCAGCTATACATATTTTTATTTGATGGATTAAATATATATATCCCTCCGAATTTGAGAAGAAACAAAAGCGGAATGTTGGATACAAACGATGGACAACATTGAAGTGAGGAACACAGAGTGCATGTTGAAGGGCTGAAATGGGTGAAAGCTAGAGATTTGGAGGTATGCATACTTATTATTGGAAATAACCTAAATTTTTCTTTTGATAACATTTAAAATTTTAAACATTTCTTTCTTTCAGATATAGATATTTTTAAATGATGGATTAAAAATATATATCCCTCCGAATTTGAGAAGAAACAAAAGCGGAATGTTGGATACAAACGATGGACAATATTCAAGTGAGGAACGCGGAGTGGATGTTGAAGGGCAGAAATGGATGAAAGCTAGAGATTTGGAGGTATGCATATTTACTATTGGTAATAACCTAAATTTTCCTTTTGATAACATTTAAAATTTTAAACATTTCTTTCTTTCAGGTATAGATATTTTTAAATGATGGATTAAAAATATATATCCCTCCGAATTTGAGAAGAAACAAAAGCGGAACATTGGATACAAACGATGGACAATATTGAAGTGAGGAACGCAGAGTGGATGTCTAAGAGCAGAAATGGTTGAAAGCTAGAGATTTGGAGGTATGCATACTTATTATTGGAAATAACCTAAATTTTTCTTTTGATAGCATTTAAAATTTTCTTTCTTTCAGGTATAGATATTTTTAAATAAAGGATTAAAAATATATATCCCTCCGAATTTGAGAAGCAACAAAAGCGGAACGTTTGATACAAAAGATGGACAATATTGAAGTGAGGAACGCGGAGTGGATGTTGAAGGGCGGAAATGGATGACAGCTAGAGATTTGGATGTATGAATATTTACTATTGGAAATAATCTAAAATTTCCTTTTGATAACATTTAAAATTTTAAAAATTTCTTTCTTTCAGGTATAGATATTTTTAAATGATGGATTGAAAATATATATCCCTCCGAGTTTGAGAAGAAACAAAAGCGGAACCTTGGATGCAAACGATGCACAACATTGAAGTGAGGAACGCGAAGTGGATGTTGAAAGGCAGAAATGGGTCAAAGCTAGAGAGTTGGAGGTATGCATATTTATTATTTGAAATAACCTAAATTTTTCTTTTGATAACATTTAAAATTTTAAACATATCTTTCTTTCAGGTATAGATATTTTTAAATGATGGATTAAAAATAAATATCCCTCCGAATTTGAGAAGAGACATTTGCGATACCTCGGATGTAAGCAAAGGGAAATATTGAAGTAAGAAATATGGAGATGATGCTAGATGACAGAAATTGGAGAACAATAGAAAATTGGAGGTATGCATATTTACTATAGGAAATAATCAAAATATTTCTTGTTCCAGAATTTCTAATTTTAAACATTTCTTTCTTTTAGCTATACATATTTTTAACTGATGGATTAAATATATATATCCCTCCGAATTTGAGAAGAAACAAAAGCGGAATCTTGGATACAAACGATGGACAACATTGAAGTGAGGAACACAGAGTGCATGTTGAAGGGCTGAAATGGGTGAAAGCTAGAGATTTGGAGGTATGCATACTTATTATTGGAATTAACCTAAATTTTTCTTTTGATAGCATTTAAAATTTTAAACATTTCTTTCTTTCAGGTATAGATATTTTTAAATGATGGATTAAAAATATATATCCCTCCGAATTTGAGAAGAAACAAAAGCGGAACCTTGGATACAAACGATGGACAATATTGAAATGAGGAACGCGGTATGGATGTTGAAGGGCAGAAATGGGTGAAAGCTAGAGATTTGGACGTATGAATATTTACTATTGGAAATAATCTAAAATTTCCTTTTGATAACATTTAAAATTTTAAACATTTCTTTCTTTCAGGTATAGATATTTTTAAATGATGGATTGAAAATATATATCCCTCCGAGTTTGAGAAGAAACAAAAGCGGAACCTTGGATGCAAACGATGCACAACATTGAAGTGTGGAACGCGAAGTGGATGTTGAAAGGCAGAAATGGGTCAAAGCTAGAGAGTTGGAGGTATGCATATTTATTATTTGAAATAACCTAAATTTTTCTCTTTAGAACATTTAAAATTTTAAACATTTCTTTCTTTCAGGTATAGATATTTTTAAATGATGGATTAAAAATATATATCCCTCCGAATTTGAGAAGAGACTTTTGCGATACCTCGGATGTAAGCAAAGGAAAATATTGAAATGAGAAATATGGGAATGATGCTAGATGACAGAAATTGGAGAACAATAGAAGATTGGAAGTATGCATATTTACTATAGGAAATATTCAAAATGTTTCTGGAACGCGGAGTGGATGTTGAAGGGCAGAAATGGGTGAAAGCTAGAGATTTGGAGGTATGCATATTTACTATTGGAAATAACCTAAATTTTTCTTTTGATAGCATTTAAAATTTTAAACATTTCGTTCTTTCAGGTATAGATATTTTTAAATAATGGATTAAAAATATATATCCCTCCGAATTTGAGAAGAAACAAAAGCGGAACCTTGGATACAAACGATGGACAATATTGAAATGAGGAACGCGGTATGGATGTTGAAGGACAGAAATGGTTGACAGCTAGAGATTTGTAGGTATGCATATTTACTATTGGAAAAAATTTAAAATTTCCTTTTGATAACATTTAAAATTTTAAACATTTCTTTCTTTCAGGTATAGATATTTTTAAATGATGGATTGAAAATATATATCCCTCCGAGTTTGAGAAGAAACAAAAACGGAACCTTGGATGCAAACGATGCACAACATTGAAGTGAGGAACGCGAAGTGGATGTTGAAAGGCAGAAATGGGTCAAAGCTAGAGAGTTGGAGGTATGCATATTTATTATTTGAAATAACCTAAATTTTTCTTTTGATAACATTTAAAATTTTAATCATATCTTTCTTTCAGGTATAGATATTTTTAAATGATGGATTAAAAATAAATATCCCTCCGAATTTGAGAAGAGACATTTCGATACCTCGGATGTAAGCAAAGGAAATATTGAAGTAAGAAATATGGAGATGATGCTAGATGACAGAAATTGGAGTACAATAGAAAATTGGAGGTATGCATATTTACTATAGGAAATAATCAAAATATTTCTTGTTCCAGAATTTCTAATTTTAAACATTTCTTTCTTTCAGCTATACATATTTTTATTTGATGGATTAAATATATATATCCCTCCGAATTTGAGAAGAAACAAAAGCGGAATGTTGGATACAAAGGATGGACAACATTGAAGTGAGGAACACAGAGTGCATGTTGAAGGGCTGAAATGGGTGAAAGCTAGAGATTTGGAGGTATGCATACTTATTATAGGAAATAACCTAAATTTTTCTTTTGATAACATTTAAAATTTTAAACATTTCTTTCTTTCACATATAGATATTTTTAAATGATGGATTAAAAATATATATCCCTCCGAATTTGAGAAGAAACAAAAGCGGAACCTTGGATACAAACGATGGACAATATTCAAGTGAGGAACGCGGAGTGGATGTTGAAGGGCAGAAATGGATGAAAGCTAGAGATTTGGAGGTATGCATATTTACTATTGGTAATAACCTAAATTTTCCTTTTGATAACATTTAAAATTTTAAACATTTCTTTCTTTCAGGTATAGATATTTTTAAATAATGGATTAAAAATATATATCCCTCCGAATTTGAGAAGCAACAAAAGCGGAACGTTTGATACAAAAGATGGACAATATTGAAGTGAGGAACGCGGAGTGGATGTTGAAGGGCGGAAATGGATGACAGCTAGAGATTTGGAGGTATGAATATTTACTATTGGAAATAATCTAAAATTTCCTTTTGATAACATTTAAAATTTTAAAAATTTCTTTCTTTCAGGTATAGATATTTTTAAATGATGGATTGAAAATATATATCCCTCCGAGTTTGAGAAGAAACAAAAGCGGAACCTTGGATGCAAACGATGCACAACGTTGAAGTGAGGAACGCGAAGTGGATGTTGAAAGGCAGAAATGGGTCAAAGCTAGAGAGTTGGAGGTATGCATATTTATTATTTGAAATAACCTAAATTTTTCTTTTGATAACATTTAAAATTTTAAACATATCTTTCTTTCAGGTATAGATATTTTTAAATGATGGATTAAAAATAAATATCCCTCCGAATTTGAGAAGAGACATTTGCGATACCTCGGATGTAAGCAAAGGGAAATATTGAAGTAAGAAATATGGAGATGATGCTAGATGACAGAAATTGGAGAACAATAGAAAATTGGAGGTATGCATATTTACTATAGGAAATAATCAAAATATTTCTTGTTCCAGAATTTCTAATTTTAAACATTTCTTTCTTTCAGCTATACATATTTTTAACTGATGGATTAAAAATATATATCCCTCCGAATTTGAGAAGAAACAAAAGCGGAACGTTGGATACAAACGATGGAAAATATTGAAGTGAGGTTCGCGGAATGGATGTTGAAGGACAGAAATGGTTGACAGCTAGAGATTTGTAGGTATGCATATTTACTATTGGAAAAAATTTAAAATTTCCTTTTGATAACATTTAAAATTTTAAACATTTCTTTCTTTCAGGTATAGATATTTTTAAATGATGGATTGAAAATATATATCCCTCCGAGTTTGAGAAGAAACAAAAGCGGAACCTTGGATGCAAACGATGCACAACATTGAAGTGAGGAACGCGAAGTGGATGTTGAAAGGCAGAAATGGGTCAAAGCTAGAGAGTTGGAGGTATGCATATTTAGTATTTGAAATAACCTAAATTTTTCTTTTGATAACATTTAAAATTTTAATCATATCTTTCTTTCAGGTATAGATATTTTTAAATGATGGATTAAAAATAAATATCCCTCCGAATTTGAGAAGAGACATTTGCGATACCTCGGATGTAAGCAAGGGAAATATTGAAGTAAGAAATATGGAGATGATGCTAGATGACAGAAATTGGAGTACAATAGAAAATTGGAGGTATGCATATTTACTATAGGAAATAATCAAAATATTTCTTGTTCCAGAATTTCTAATTTTAAACATTTCTTTCTTTCAGCTATACATATTTTTATTTGATGGATTAAATATATATATCCCTCCGAATTTGAGAAGAAACAAAAGCGGAATGTTGGATACAAACGATGGACAACATTGAAGTGAGGAACACAGAGTGCATGTTGAAGGGCTGAAATGGGTGAAAGCTAGAGATTTGGAGGTATGCATACTTATTATTGGAAATAACCTAAATTTTTCTTTTGATAACATTTAAAATTTTAAACATTTCTTTCTTTCAGATATAGATATTTTTAAATGATGGATTAAAAATATATATCCCTCCGAATTTGAGAAGAAACAAAAGCGGAACCTTGGATACAAGCGATGGACAATATTCAAGTGAGGAACGCGGAGTGGATGTTGAAGGGCAGAAATGGATGAAAGCTAGAGATTTGGAGGTATGCATATTTACTATTGGTAATAACCTAAATTTTCCTTTTGATAACATTTAAAATTTTAAACATTTCTTTCTTTCAGGTATAGATATTTTTAAATAATGGATTAAAAATATATATCCCTCCGAATTTGAGAAGCAACAAAAGCGGAACGTTTGATACAAAAGATGGACAATATTAAGTGAGGAACGCGGAGTGGATGTTGAAGGGCGGAAATGGATGACAGCTAGAGATTTGGAGGTATGAATATTTACTATTGGAAATAATCTAAAATTTACTTTTGATAACATTTAAAATTTTAAAAATTTCTTTCTTTCAGGTATAGATATTTTTAAATGATGGATTGAAAATATATATCCCTCCGAGTTTGAGAAGAAACAAAAGCGGAACCTTGGATGCAAACGATGCACAACATTGAAGTGAGGAACGCGAAGTGGATGTTGAAAGGCAGAAATGGGTCAAAGCTAGAGAGTTGGAGGTATGCATATTTATTATTTGAAATAACCTAAATTTTTCTTTTGATAACATTTAAAGTTTTAAACATATCTTTCTTTCAGGTATAGATATTTTTAAATGATGGATTAAAAATAAATATCCCTCCGAATTTGAGAAGAGACATTTGCGATACCTCGGATGTAAGCAAAGGGAAATATTGAAGTAAGAAATATGGAGATGATGCTAGATGACAGAAATTGGAGAACAATAGAAAATTGGAGGTATGCATATTTACTATAGGAAATAATCAAAATATTTCTTGTTCCAGAATTTCTAATTTTAAACATTTCTTTCTTTCAGCTATACATATTTTTAACTGATGGATTAAATATATATATCCCTCCGAATTTGAGAAGAAACAAAAGCGGAATCTTGGATACAAACGATGGACAACATTTAAGTGAGGAACACAGAGTGCATGTTGTAGGGCTGAAATGGGTGAAAGCTAGAGATTTGGAGGTATGCATACTTATTATTGGAAATAACCTAAATTTTTCTTTTGATAGCATTTAAAATTTTAAACATTTCTTTCTTTCAGGTATAGATATTTTTAAATGATGGATTAAAAATATATATCCCTCCGAATTTGAGAAGAAACAAAAGCGGAACCTTGGATACAAACGATGGACAATATTGAAGTGAGGAACGCAGAGTGGATGTTTAAGAGCAGAAATGGGTCAAAGCTAGAGAGTTGAAGGTATGCATATTTATTATTTGAAATAACCTAAATTTTTCGTTTCAGAACATTTAAAATTTTAAACATTTCTTTCTTTCAGGTATAGATATTTTTAAATGATGGATTAAAAATATATATCCCTCCGAATTTGAGAAGAAACAAAAGCGGAACCTTGGATGCAAACGATGCACAACAATGAAGTGTGGAACGCGAAGTGGATGTTGAAAGGCAGAAATGGGTCAAAGCTAGAGAGTTGGAGGTATGCATATTTATTATTTGAAATAACCTAAATTTTTCTTTTTAGAACATTTAAAATTTTAAACATATCTTTCTTTCAGGTATAGATATTTTTAAATGATGGATTAAAAATATATATCCCTCCGAATTTGAGAAGAGACATTTGCGATATCTCGGATGTAAGCAAAGGAAAATATTGAAGTGAGAAATATGGAGATGATGCTAGATGACAGAAATTGGAGAACAATAGAAAATTGGAGGTATGCATATTTACTATAGGAAATAATCAAAATGTTTCTTGTTCCAGAATTTCTAATTTTAAACATTTCTTTCAGCTATACATATTTTTAACTGATGGATTAAATAAATATATCCCTCCGAATTTGAGAAGAAACAAAAGCGGAATCTTGGATATAAACGATGGACAACATTGAAGTGACGAACGCGGTGTGGATGTTGAAGGGCAGAAATGGGTGAAAGCTAGAGATTTGGAGGTATGAATATTTACTATTGGAAATAATCTAAAATTTCCTTTTGATAACATTTAAAATTTTAAACATTTCTTTCTTTCAGGTATAGATATTTTTAAATGATGGATTGAAAATATATATCCCTCCGAGTTTGAGAAGAAACAAAAGCGGAACCTTGGATATAAACGATGGACAACATTGAAGTGAGGAACGCGGAGTGCATGTTGAAGGGCAGAAATGGGTGAAAGCTAGCGATTTGGAGGTATGCATACTAATTTTTTCTTTTCATAGCATTTAAAATTTTAAACATTTCTTTCTTTCAAGTATAGATATTTTTAAATGATGGATTAAAAATACAGTGTCATTCATAATTCCCTCCGGGGTTTCGAAACGTTATAGTAAAAAAACGAAGACGAATATGAAAAAAAGAAACATATGAAATTATTCTGAAACTATTCAAGTTTTACTTACATACATTACAGGTGTTCTATGTGTGAACCCTTGGTCACACGGCATACATCCATGCGATAGTCCAGTTCCTGCTATACTCCGTTTCTTTGATGAATGATGAATATTGAATGGATGATGAATGACAGAAACTCGAGAACGCTAGAAAATTGGAGGTATGCATATTTACAATGGGCGATAATCTAAATGTTTCTTGTGTTGGCATTTTGAATTTTTTTTTCTTTCAGGTATAGATATTTATAAATGTTCTATTAGAAATATGCATCACTCCGATTTTGAGAAGAAGAAAAGGCGGAAAGTTGGATACAAACGATGGAATATGTAAAGTGAGGAATATGGAGTGGATGATGATTGACAGAAATTGTAGAACGCTAGAGAATTGGAAGTATGCATATTTACTATACGAAATAATCTAAATGTTTCTTGTGCTGGCATTTTTAATTTTAAATTTTCTATTTTTTTCAGTTATATATATTTTTAAATGGTGGATTAAAAATTATATATCCCTCCAATTTTGAGAAGAAATATATGGAAACATATGAAAATGTTATTTTTAAAAATATGTAGAGATTGAGGTAGGATTTAAATGAGATAACGTAAGAAAATGGCAGTGTATATAGTCAGTATTGGAAATAATCTGAATGTTTCTACTATTGATATTTTTATTTTAAATATTTCTTTCTTTCAAGCATAGATATTTTCAAGTGGTTGATTAAAAATATATATACCTCCGAATTTGAGAAAGAATAGATACGGAATCCAGGATACAAACGAAAGAAAACGTTTCTATTAGGAATATGTATAGAATACGTAGAGAGAATATGTAGAGGACAAAAACAGTCGAACCTAAGTTTCTCGGAAGTACGTATATTATATGTTATGGCTTAAAAGTATGAGCAGCTAATTTTTATTATTATGTGTATAAACAACTTCAAAGCTGTCAATGCTCAGGATCAGATGGCCTTGTATACGTATGCTACTTAAATAATTATATTTATATAGATATATAACGTATATATATGTAAGATATTTTTAAAATTTTAACCTATTTTAAAACTATTCCATTTAATATTTTTATTTCGAATTTTGTCCGTTAATTTTATTTTCAGTTTTTAATCTCGGGATATCCACGTGTTTTTAGAATATCGTAGAAGGTTTTTCTCACGCTCTTTTTTATGTCTTTTTAATTCTATTTTTGTATCGTTGCGCACGAGGTTTTAAATACGTTTTCACTAGCATTGATATTGTTTTCTGTTGATCCCTGTATTGTAGAACAATGTAGACATCCTTGGAAGAATGAATTCTACTGAAATTCCTTTGAAGTTATTCATCTCTATATTCGTTATTTGATGATCTAATGTCGCAGATCTCAGTTGATTTCGATTTAGCTCAGTATCAGAGTGTCTGAGAGTCCTCTATCTTATGGAGTAAACTGCTAAATGAATATGCTTTTTCGTAACTAAATGTGATTATTTGTGTGCCAATAGAAAATCTCAAGGTTTAAGATCTCTACTACTTTTAAACTCGCCGTGGTACCTACTAGAGTGTGCATTAATTGCCATCTCACCACGAATAATAAATTATATCGTTATGGTGGTGTGTGACAACTTAGAATTTATCACAACTCACCACCACTTCATCTTAAAGAAAGCTCCCAGATATTGTAGCAAATTCATGAAATGCTACATACATACATACATACATACATATATATATATATATATATATATATACCGGGTCTTTCAAAAGTTCGCTGCGAAAGTAAAAGGCGATGAAAAAGATCTATGGATCAGAGAGACATGCGGTTTACAGATGTGTTATGTGATTTTGTAAGAGACAAAAAAAAAAGTTCAAAATCCCGGCGATTTCAGGTGCTGCTGCAGATAATTTCATGGAATAATTCCATACCACATTTCCCCAACAAAGCAATATTTGGATACAAAAGCATTAGAGAATACCGCATGTACACTTTCAATACTCAAAAATAATACTGCTTATCATATGCAATTTTTAATAACAATAGTTTCACGTGCCATTATTATTTTTGCGTATTAAAAGTGCACATGCAGTATGCTCTAATGTTTTTGTATCCCAATCGTGTGTTGTGTGAGCAATATGGAATTACTCCATGGAATTATCTGCAACAGCGCTCTCTTTTTTCGGGATTTTGAACTATTTTATTTTGGTGTCATACAAAATTCGGTAGTACCACGCTGAATATTTATCTGCAAACCGCATGTCTCTCCGACCGAAAACTCTTTTTTTTTTTTTTTTTTTTTTCGTGTTATTTCACACCGAACTTTTGAACCACATGATATATATATTGCACACACACAAAAAATAATAATAATGCAGTATATACAACAAAGAAAAATACAAAACTAAAAATGCACAAACTCTCAGATATGAAAAACATTAGATAAATCAGAAAACTCTTCATTAATAAGTAAGTCCTTATATTATGAATTGTCGGAGGGCTTTTTAAGAATATAATGATTACATTCTAAAACCTTCATGCTGCTAATAATTTTGTTGACAAGAAAATGTTAGCTAATGATGTATGAAGTCAATGAACTATCTGATATATTAGGGTGTTTACGGATATCGAAATCAAATGTTTGGGAATAAGATATAATGTAATGTGCATAAGTCGATAAAGAGCCACACGCGCACATATGAGAAGCTGATCTATTTATTACAGCAACTTTAGATGATAATTAGAAAAGACCATTTCTAAAGAAAGATCAAGATTTCAGAAAAAAATGAGCACTTTAAACCGAAGGCATTATATTTATTATATGTATTATTATTAATATCTATTAATATATACAACAGAATAAGTCAATCGATTTTGACAAACTCTTATTTTAGAGATGGAAAAGGAACTGACATACTGACATCACTGACTACTCCAGTGAACTAGGATCGAGGGATCTATTTGTTCCGTATTTATGACAAATATCTTGAAATACTATATAATGGATCAAAGTCGCATTTTTCAAATAGGAAGGATTTCGTTTTATTTATTAAATAATAATGTCATGTTCCCAGAATTTGCTCCATTCAGATTTACCATATTTACAAAGGTGTAAAAGTTATGAATGCTTTAAATTGCCAAACTCATGTTTTGTTACAGGTAAATTAATATGTGCTGATGAAAAAAGAATAGTTTGAAATGACCCTAATGCCAGAAGAACACAACGCAAGGGTTATTGCTTCTGACTTTATAACCGACATACAGGAAAACAGGCAAAGTCACTCTGAACAGTTGCATAAGCGATATAGAAATTCCATAAAACTGGAGAATGAGAGATAAGGTTAGAAGAAGTCGGTTGAAATGTATGACTGACAAGCCATCTGCAGTATCAGTTTATGCACCTTTTTACATGAAGTCCCAAACGTACTGCATAGCACAGTATCAGTATAGTGCAGTATCAGTCAATCATCGATTTTATGGATTTTTAAAACAAATGAATGGCACAATATTGAGATCACAATGGAGCCGAAAATATCCGAGAATGATACTGACAAATGGGCGATGCCCTTCTGTATCTGGGCTATCAACCTACAACAACGTGATATTTATTTCGCACACAGCACATCGTTCGCCAAGAAAGCGAATGGTTCTGTAACTAAACCGTCAGTACTAAAGATATTAAAGTGACAATAACCTTCTATGGACGGATCCATTAAAAGTAATTTGTGGCATAAAGATTATGATGTGGTATGCCATATTCGAGACACTTATCCAATCACTCTTCTGTAAATTCTCATTCATATCTAGAAATGCTGCTGGGGATCGTTTTTACATCCCTGCTCACTGATGATGATAGTTTAGAGAGTTATTTTTTAACAGGATGATGCTCCTTCTCATAACTGAAAAGCTGTTCATGAATGTATCAATGTTTAATTTTTTGACAATGAAGAGGTCTGGTCTCGTTGAATGTCGCCTAAATTACTTGATCTCATCATTTTCTATTTTAATTTCTGAAGCCATCTGAAGCTATAGAAATATGCTGTGAATATCTGCGACAGCAGCAACGTGATATCTCTTTCGCGCACAGCACATCGTTAGCCAAGGAAGCAAATTTTATGTAACTGGTTAGATAAACCGCCATAACCAAAGGTATTAAAGTGACAATAACCTTCTATGGACGTATCTATTAAAAATAATTGATGGCATAAAGATTATGATGTGGTATACCATATCGGAGACACTTATCATACCTATATTCCATGACTCTGATTCCAGATCCTGATTGACTGTTTCAACATTTCTCCAGTAAATTTTTTGGTGAGTTAATATTGAGTATATTAAACACTTTCAGCTGAATACTTAACAACAAAGTGAAATAATTGAACATATCATCTAACTCAGTGAAGTATAATTAATTATCATTTGACAGCCTTAGGAAAGCTATGTTTGTCAAAATAAAATTTAGAAATAAATTACACGGTTAATTAAGTTTTATGCAAACTACATTATAATAATTTGTTTTTACTAATTCAAAATGCATGAAATCAATTTAAAGGCTGCATTCGAAAAATCAACCAACTGTGCAAAAAAGAAGATTAGATACTTCTTAAAATATATTTTCATAGCTTAATATGCATAAAAATATATTTGCATTCCTTTTTATAATAGTATATTTTTAGTATTAAAATATTCTTTAAAAACCTTATTTATTTTTCGAAAAAATGTTTGTTTCATCGATACAAATATGTCTAGTCCTAATCCTTACAATAGGAACTAAAGTCAGAAAATCTTACATTTTTTTTCCTTGCATGTTATTAAATGACATCCGTTTTTCTTCTCTTTTATCCTCAAATATTTATTCAAGCCATAAAACGTAATCCGGATTTATTTGGTCTTTATACAGTCGTTTTAGAAGATTGTCTTTCCGACTTAAAATTCAATTGTAGCTGAAAAAGATTCAAATAAACAGGTTTGAAAGAAGGTAAAAATAGAAAACAAAACAATAACTGTTATTTTGTTATGTTTCATGTTGTCATGGGATAAAATTGCACAATAAAATCTCTTTTGAATTATTTTATTCAATAATGTTAAATCTGGTGTTAAAGTTTAGTTTATAACCTGCTTATATTTTTTATGTGTGCTTATTAAGCTTTAAATTTGATAAAAACTAAAGCGTTTTCGTTTTTTCAGTTCACTAAGCATATGTAAGAATTAAAAATAATTTAAAGAAAATTAAAAAAATATATATTTAGAGAAACAGTTGATACGCTAACAATTCTAGAGAATAATTTAAGAACAGCATAACATTAAAGAAGCGTGTGTAAAATTGTTTATGTAATTGAAAACATTGTGTAATATGGTTCATGCTGCTACATGATGATAAATAGCATTGCATTTCAGGTGTATCAGAATAAACTGTTAAACATAAAAAAATAAATAATAGAAGTATTCAATGGTGATAAAAGGAAATTAATACTTTTTCGTTTTTTGCCAGTAGGTTAATTAGCTATTCGGCTATTAAATGAAAGTTAAATTGCCAACAAATTTGATGTCAATTTAATATTTTAAAGTACCTGTATAATCATAATATAAACAATATTTCAAAACAACAAGAGAATATTTGACACTGTTAAAATTATGTTTAATTAGCGCTGCATTCATCAAAGTCAATCTGGAGAGGAATGTTTGGATTATAAAGAAAATCAATAGCGCTAAAACCAATTGATACCAATTAGTTTAAAACTCTTATTAATAAGAAATCAAAAGATCTATTTGAGAGTTTGTAAAACAGCTTGATATTCTTTATAAATAACTGATATCCAATTACAGAAAATCAGAGAAATAGAAGCACACTCAGAATGTTGCCATATGAATTGCATAATAGTAAATAAGAAATAAAATAAATTATACTTTGAGTGTTAGCTTCAGAGCAAAAATTATCTTTTTCTATATTATATAATTTCTACAATGATAAATCGATTCGAATCTTTAGGGTAATATATGATATTTGGTATAAAAGATATGATATTTGGTATTTAAAAGAATTCTCTAAACCAAATATTCTCAAATAAAAGACAGAGATAACAGTTTAACATATACATAATATCATTCACTACAATTTCTTTAATTCAGAAGAAATCTGTAGCACATAGGAGTAGAATCAAAGAAAAGCATTCGCATGGCATCTTCTTTTCAACTATATAGGATGATCACTCTCCAGTAAAATAAACGGGCGAATATGACATGAACAATGCTGCGCAATCTGAGAAAATTGGAATTTTTGTAAAATTTTATTTCGTTATATTCCCCAAGCATATCATTATATGCGTATCATATTTTTCAAAATTTTTAATTGCAGAGAATTTCAAATGTTTATTGGATACAAATATGTATTCTATGAATTTGTAACGGAATAAACACTCCAAATGTATACGTAAAATGATTCACAGACTTCCTTTTTGATCTAAGTAACACCTAACTTCTGAAAGTTAATGTATTAATTTATAACAAAAATAAAAAACTAGATTAGAAAATTTGATTCTGGCATTCAAAAAATAACTCAGTTGTAGCGTCAAGAATTACGTGAAGAAAATATTTGAACTTTAGTACCGCATCATAGATAACAACAACCTTTTTCATGGTTTCTGTGGGTATAGTAAGTAGTGCAGCAAAAAGACTATTTAGTTTTTTTGCACATGCAGAATATCTGAAATAAAACAAACGAGAATGCTTTTTTAAAACTCTTATGCTACTTCACTTTTGCTTGTTTTGTGAATGACATGTAACGCTTTATCTGCAAGATTGATGAAATATTTAACTGAATTGTTCAACTACCGTTTCTAAATTCTGTTGATAAATTGTAAGATTATTTAGAGGATTTACAATTATGGACACAAACTGGAAGATCGACTTAAGCAAATGATTAAGGGGACAGATCACCTTTAAGATGGTCAAAAATTCAATTTCAAGGTTTTGATGTCAGTAAATAGTGCATTTTATTCTGAGTAGAAAGGTACCAATGTTTTTCAGAGTCGATAATTATTGACGAAGATATAAAGTAAAACGCAATCGTCATTATTTGTTTTTGAATGGAGAGTGAAAACTTTAAATGCATTTAATTCACAACAATGATTTTCAAACTTGCGCGCACGATTTCTCCAAAAATAATTTAGATAGAACCTCAATTTTTTTCAAACTTATTAATGTTGTAACAATGAACAAAATGAACTATAATCTTTTAATTTGGTCAATAAATTAAAAAATAATTAACTGTAATTCATCGTTCTAGAACCTTCCCATAGACTTAACATTATCTTGAGCGTTTCTTCCCGTGACTAGTGTAGGCTCTTAAGGAATTGGTAATAAAAAATGTACTAAATGAAATTGACTTTAAAATAAAAAAAAATATTATTTATTTAGCATTAATTTTCTAAATTTTTATTTAAAACATAATGAAAGTTTTCTAGTTGAAATACAAACAGGTAATGAAAGAATCTGAGTGATTCCACTCGACTTTCCGAACATTTTATAGAATATCGTCAACCCAGAAATACCACAGAATAAGCTGGATTAGAACAATGAACCTTCCGTTTTGAAACTAGACGTATTACTCTTGAGGCATTATTGCTTAATTATATAACTGCAATATTCATCGCTTATACTCTGCCGCCTTTTCTTGATTATTTTCTCTATAGGAGCCGTCGCAAAATGATTGGAAAATAAAATGGTTTTAAATATCTAATCTACCCGATGATTTGTACAAAAATCTATACAATTCTGCTACTAAAAATTAAAATATATATATAGTATATATATAAAAAATCTAGTTCAGATTTCAATTGAAATTTATTTTTGCCTGTTTTAAGTACACCGTGTAGTATATTCTGTAACCTATAAAACCCCATGTTGGTTCCTTTGGTTATTTTTTAAACGTAAAAAAGGTTTGTGTATCTTAAAAAAATATTACAAAATCATGTAGTTTGTTCAGTTTGTACAAAAGTTGCAACTTACACAGAAAGAAAAATACACAGACAGACAAACAGATAATTTTTGGATCATGATGAGGTTTATATGGGAACATCATTAAAATGACTCTTTTCCAAGAAAGAAAAAGAAAATATCAGAATTATAGAATTCGTTCAAAAATTATGCGTGGACATATTACATTTTAAAATATATACAAACGGATTATACAGTCTCCTTCCTTTGAAGTCGTTTAAAAATTATATAAGCTAAATAAAAATGTATTTCTGTTAAGAGCTTTAAAGTTAAATAAACCCCACACTGTTATATTTAAATTCATAATTTAATAATTATTAAAATATTCTTATTATTATATGAACAAAATAAATAGGAGATATATTAAAATGAACGTGTCACACATTAATAAATTATGCGTATAAAATATAAACACCAATTCAACTAAAATTTTATATGTTGATAACAAATAACACAAAACTGTTGTTATTATTGGCTTATCTCTTCATATTATGTGTGTCGCATGAAAGATTTCATAGTTATGTTTTATTTATTAATTTCAAAATAGAATTTCAGCAGTTTCTTACATTAAAAGCATTAAGTGATTCAATACATAATGCGATTATAAAACGCTGGAATGCATTTACTTTAAAATACATTTAGGAAATACTTAAGTAGAAAAGTTTAAATTAGAAAACAGACGACTACCTAAAGGGCAAATGCTATCCAAAACAACACACAACTAATAATATTTTAAAATATGTTTATCGTCTTCAATTAAGTATTTGTTCTGCGATTTTATGAGATTATGTTTTATTCATAAAATTCACGGATAATTGTTACTGTTACGGTAATTGTATTATACAATGTCGTTTAATATTTGCATTTCTGATGTTAAGAAGTGACATTATTTGAATATGTCAAGGTCATAGTGGTGCAAGTCACTGACATTTAAATTTGGTGATAAGTTCGAGGATGGCATATAGACCTGTCAAACCGCTGACACCTGATTATGAGACTTAGTCGGTTAACCGACACCTCTAACAAATTTCATTATCCGATTTGCGCGGATAAATTTTAGTGAGTTAGCGTTTGTATTCGAAAATCCGGATGAAATGTATCATATTCTAATTTTAATATGATTATGTATACATGTTACGGTCAATATCATTAATCTGGTTATTATTAATAATGACCGGATATAATGGCCGGTTATTATTAATAATAACCGCGGTCGTTATTAATTGTAACCGGTTATTATTAATAATGAACGGATTAATCATATTGACCGTAACATATATCAGTACAAAAATCCTTAACGGTTTAAAAGTTGTGACGCAGAACTTTCTTTTGACTCTAAGGATTTCAAATATGGGTCTTAAAAGCAATGATATCAAATTTGAGTGACGCTATGTTCATAATATTTTTAAAAAATCACCATTTTCTTTTCAGTTTTATTTATATTCACAGGTACAATTATTATCTTAACATGAAAAAATATATAAAATTTATTCGCTGATGATTTTTCATTCAGGTCTCTCAGGAATTCAAAATATGGGTTTTAAAAGAAATGATATCAAAATTTGAATGACACCTTGACGTGAATTTAATAGGACTGTTTTAAAATTCAATTTAAATTATTTTTGGGTTGTCTTCTAAAGTATATTTACACATACAAACAATATTTTTTAATTTTTCAATGCACTGTTAAATATATTACTTTCACTGAGCCTATATTATGTATTGAAATGTATTTATTTCAATAAACTGATTTATGTTTTATGCCAAGCTATCCAAAATCATAAGTAAAATTTATGTAAATGATTATTTTGCGTCATATTATCCACTTTCATACATTTCCCTTTGTTTGGATACTATGACGCAAAATAATCATTTACATAAATTTTACTTATGATTTTGGATAGCGTGGCACAAAAGATCAATTTATTGAAATAAATACTTTATGCAAGTAATGAACATAATGCAATTAAATATACATAATGCAAGTAAATCACATTCGAACAGAAAACAATAATGTATAACTGATTGTTTTCTAAAAATTATCTTTTCTTTCTTTCTTTCTTTCTTTCTTTCTTTTTTCTTTACTTTTTTTTTCACTATAAAAATCATGCGTCAATCATAGATTATTAAAACTTTCCAACACAATCAGAATATTGTAACGAAACTTCACAGTTTAATAAGATGAAAGATGACGTCAAGATAAACAATTTGAAAAACGCATAATACATTTGAAAACCCAATTTCAGCAATTGCCACCAATAGTCGCAAAATTATCCGAATTATTCTGTGCAGTTAAGTATATGATCTGTATATTTGTATATATACAACATACTATGCAAAAATTTAGTTCAATTAGTGACACAGTTGAAAATTACATTTAAGTAATTATAATAAATAAGGGGAAATGTACTCGCATTATTTTAATCAGCCTTGTGTAAGAACAATAGAATTTATACGCACCAAGTAATATGCAAGCAAAATAATCAAACTTTGAAGCGCATACCACAATTAAAAACGAACTTTCAGCAATTATTGCTCTTGTACAATACTGCAACAAAATTATTTTGTTTGTTTTTGTAAATGAACGATAAATGCTATGCAAGCCATATTCTATATCAAGGATGGATCATTTTACATTGCATCGCATTGTCATAAATCAATTTCAATATGTTTGAAATATTGTAGCGTAATCAAAATACACTGCAAATGGTTTTTCCCTATAGTCCATAATGTTACGGAATACTTTTGTGTATCTCTGTAAACGAACTATACATGCTACGCATTTCATTTTCAAAACCGAACATGCCATAATAAGCTTCAATGACACATATCAATTACATAGCAATCCGAGTACGAATTGAGTACATTTGAGTACGAATAGACGGACAGACAGATGTCCAGACAAACCGAATTCATAAACAATTTTTAACTATGTTGAAAAGTGTTTAAAGAGTAATTGTGAAATTTAACTTTGAACTTACTTTAAATATATTTATTATTATTATTTTCTTTGATAATAGTCTGATGAAAAATAAAACCAACACAAGCGAATTTTTCAGCAAATTGTTGCAGACAGATGCGAGATATACATTCGACTGGAAACCATGTCTACCTTCCGAATAAAAATACAATATTTGAAATTGGGGTCGTCTGTATATTAAAAATTTCACCAATTGAAAATTTTAAAATGGCAGCACCCACTTCTGACACCATATTTGAGTTCTTTGGATCAAGATAGCACGGAAAAAGGTATAGTTTATGAAGATATTCTTAAATGTTTATAGAGTTGTAAAAGAAAACTTGTTATGGGTTTTTCAGTAAATTACGAAAAATAAAATTATGATTTTACAAGAAAAGGTACCGGGAAAATTTAATTAGTTAGCAGAAAAATTATATTAAGTTCGAGTCAAAATAAAGTAAAATTAATAAAATTTTTCCAGTGACTTATGTTTTTTTCATTTACTATATGTCAACATTAACAGGAGATTGTCCCAAATATACTATCCAAAAGAAAACTTTATCTATATTTTAAAAATAATTATTGTAAGGTGCTGTAAACTCAAGTTTTTAAATAATGTGGTACGTTTTATCCAAAGAAAAAAAGTTTGCCATAGTTCATAATTTCTTTAATTATGAATTTAATAGTAATTTTTATATTTAACAAGTAAAAAAAATCTCGTATCAAGTATAGATTATGAAATACTTTCCAACACTTTCCAACACTTCCCAAACACTCAAAGAAAAATTCACCGTTTAATAAGGTGAAATATGATATCTAATTCGACAATTAGGAAAACGCATAACATATTCGAAAACAAAATTTCAGCAATTACCATCAACATTCTTTTCTGCAGCCCTGTATGTGATCTATAGAAATGTACTTGTACTACATAGTATGATGAAATTTAATTCAATTAGGAAACGCATACCACAGTTGAAAATTCTTCTTCAGCAATTTCCGTTAATAAACGGAAATGTCCCAGCTATGTTTTTTGCTGCCCTGTATATGATGTATAGAATTTATACACAATAATTTATAGGCAAAAATTTAGTTAAATTGAAAAACATTTACGACAACTGAAAATGCCCTTCCAACTATTAATGTTAATAGACAGTATTATATCCAAATTCTTTTGTGTGTCCTTGTAAATGGACGATGAATTCTATGTTCACCATATTCTATAGTAAGCATAGTGCAGTGAAACTCAGTGATATATATTATTTTCAATATGTTTGAAATAGAGTATTATAAATTTGGATTGGAATGCAAATAATACCAATTGTTGTAAAAGCTGTTTAAAAACAATACATTTACTATAGTTTGTATTCTCATTAGCCTTTTTTCAAAAAATCGAAATAGTTAATTATATTTTATGGAGATGTACAGTTCTAATTTTCAGGCGAGTTAAATTTACTATTTAAAAAAAATAGTTGCAAAATTATATACATTTGAAGTAAGAGCAACAAAATTTTATCGATCCAAAATACATTTAATTATTCTGCATTCTGCTTCGGGTTTCGTTCATCTCACGAAACCCTATTAGTCCCGCTTCGTTGTCTGTAACTATATAACTTCTCAGAAACTATATAACTTACAGTCATGAAATTTTGTGTACTTATAGCTGAATACGTACTATGAAACTCAAAATCGTAAAATAAAAAAAATCGTATTATTTTAATATATAGAGATAAAAAAACAAAAATCTAACAGCCTTTTTTTATTAAATTTAAACATTTTTCGTTATAACAGTTGCCAACAATTAAAAATCGACAATAAAATTCTTTCTACAATAATTAATTTTCTATTGAAAGATATCCACGTGAAAAATGAAAATGAAATAAAAAGTTTCACCAATTGAAAAAAAAGATTAATATGACGTCATATTGGTAATAAAACGGAAATTTTCAAACATTTCTGAATAATACAAGGAGTATAAGTATGTGTAAATACAGAAAGCAGCTTAATGTGACGTCATTAGAGAATTAAAAATAAAATTATTCTGACGTCTAAATTTTGAAGGTCTCTATACAACATGTTTAATTTTGAAATAGATTTTTTTTAATATCGCATTTAGTCCACATGACATATATTATCATGACAGAGTATAATAGTGGGCTTCGCTCGCTATGGGACAGATTCAGATTTTGGAAAAAATGAGAAAAATAGACCGTTAAATTTTTACTTTATAAAAAACATGACTTTTTTTCTGAAAATGAAATTTATTTGGAATTATTGAAGAAAGGATAAAGTGTTTTGAAAGGAATATTAAACGAAACCCTTTGTGCGATCATCGATCACACTTACACACTTGTTGTTTTTGTTTTGAATTTATTTTGTTCTCAGGGTCCTCAAATGCCAAAATAGTGATTCGAAGGCAGCTATTTAGTATTATAAAGCAGCAAAATTACTACACATGAAACTAAATGATACAATTTCTTAAAAATTACCTTTTACATAATGGTGTTTTTATGAGGATGATATAAAAGTTTCAAACGCTTTTTCTCTTGTTTAAAATGGGAACGAAGGAGCATAAGGTTTGAAACAAACAAACAAAAAAAAACTTACATTTTCATAAAGAAAAATAATGATTGCAACGAAGGAACATTTGAGATTCCAACGAATGTAGTTCGACTGTTAAGATTTTCATTGAATTAAATAAAATATCCACGAAACGGAAACCTGACATTCTTAGAAGAGCAACAAATTTTGAATTTTTTCTATCGCGTTGATTAACGTATGTCAAAAAAGTGCTGCTCGCAAATTAAAAAAATAACTTGTTCGCCAAAGTCACCAATTAAGATAACGATAGTCAATTTCAATAATTCAGCAGAAATTAAAGAGTAATTGCCATTGTAAGTAGTGTTATTATTTATTGATGCCAGACTACCCAGAAACAAATATGCAAATAAACGAATAGTTCAGAACAACGTCCCAATCCTTAAATTTTGTACAATGGACACAAATAGACTCCTTACCAGGCAAAAATTCATACAGAAACTTACGCATAAAATTATATCCCAGATTTTCTTCATCTTACAGTAACACGGTTATTAATTCATTGCAGTCCTGCTCTCTAAAAACGACATTTTCAAAACTGAGTAAAAAATACTCAAATCTAAGCATGTCGCACAGTCAAAATGACTTCGAATCAAAATTACTCAAGTTTGAAACATATATAAACTCATTTCTTCATCTTACAGTAACACGGTTATTAATTCGTTGCAATCCTGCTCTCTAAAAACGACATTTTCAAAACTGAGCAAAAAATACTCAAATCTAATCGCACAGTCAAAATGACTCCGAATCAAACTTACTCAAGTTTGAAACATGTATAAACTTATTTCTGAAAACATGCACACACTCAAAAATAAAACATCATGTGCTCATATTTGAGTATGTCCATGTTTTAAAAATGAGCATGAACTGACTCCTACGTGCTCATTTTTGTGTATTGCCATGTTTAAAAATGAGTTTCAACTACTTCTAATAATTTTTGAGCATATCCATGTTTCAAAAATGAGTATGAACTGACCTCTATGTGCTCAGTTTTGAGTATGTCCATGTTTCAATATTCTGAGTATTTCTGGTTTTTCAGAATTGAAAGCATTGCGTCGTCATTTTGAAACTAAAACTTTTATAACAAAATGAAAACATCGATTTACTCAGATTTGAAAATGTTATTTTTATAAGTGTGCCAACATAAAAGTGATAAGTTAAATGTTCTTCCTATGGAGTCACAGATGAGTAAATGTTTAATTTATACGGTTGCAATTTTATAAAATTCAAGTGAAGAAGAAAACCGCGCTTTAATTTTTGAATGCAAATAGGTCCGTAATCCATCCCAACAATTTCTAACATTATTTTTATAATGTTCTATGACCTAAAACGTTCAACCCCCTATTTTTCGCCTTAGGGAGTGAATTTCTAAAATGACTGAAATGCATGTTTAACCATTTTTTAGTACAATTGTTATTCTGAATGTCATGCTCCTACCTAAAGCTTCTGCTGAGATATGGAGAAATGACCTAAAATGTTAGGACACCCCCCATTTAACCCCCCCTCCCCTTAAGGGTGCATTTCTAAAATCTTTGAAATACTTGCTTAACCCTTTTTTAGTAGATTTGTTATGCTGAATTTCATGCTTCTACCTAAAACTTGTGTTGAAGTATGGCGAAATGACGTAAAATGTCCGACCTCTCCATTTAACTCCCTTAGGGGTGAATTTCTAAAGTCTCTGCAATAGGTGTTTAAAATTTTTTTAAGTAGATTTGTAATCCTGAATTTCATGCTTCTACCTAAAACTGCTGCTGAGATATGGCGAATGACCTGAAACGTTCGACCCCCCCCCCCCCATTTAACTCTCTTAGGGGGTGAAGTTCTAAAATTGCTGAAATACGTGGTTAACCATTTTTTAGTAGATTTCTAGTCCGGAATTTCATGCTTCTACGTGCAACTGCTGCTGGGATATGGCGTAATCCCTAAACTGTTCGACCATACCTTTAACCCCTTCGGAAGGATTTCATAAATCCTTTCTTATTGTTTGCCTAGGTCGTAACTGCAATCTACTGTCCAAATTTGGTGATCCTGACTTTAGTCGTTTCAGATGGGCTTTGATGAATCAATCAGTCAGCCAGTCACTCAGTAAGGCATTCTCTTTTTACATAATAGTATAGATTGGCTTTCATTATACAAATATAAGAATAAAAGTGTAAAACATGAATTATTGTTATACAAAGCATTATTTATTACTAGTAAAGTTTATTACGGATTAACTAATTGATTTATATTAATTTAGCTCAAAGAAAAATAATTTTGGCTGCCCAGAATCTCAAATATAAGTCTGTGCGCCAGACGGATAAACTTTTATTGTAGCCATTGTTTCAAAAGAAATTTTATTAAATGAGTAAACCAGTCTTGATTGGCTGTATGAAATTGTTGTAAACGAATGATTATTCTTCAGAAGGTTTTATTGTGATAATTTTATTATTAAAAATTTATGCTCTCCTCAATATGGTTAGACAATTTAAGTAAACATTCCACTGGAAACTTACACATCTCAGCATTTATTCTGGCAGCTGAATAATTGGATTGCGTAATGGAGAAGTCATCGTCATTGTATATAATTAGTTAATTTTTCGCGATGATGCTTCTATGCTGTAAGTATTGATTACAACACAAAATCCTCAAAACAGGAGCAATAAATTAAATAGGAATCATTAATTTCAGTAAGATGTTATTAAGAATTACGTGATAATGACTAATTGAATATTATTTTAAAAGGTATGTTTTACATGCATAGAAAGTAAAGAATATCCTAAACATGTAAATATACACTCGGATTTTGGGAAGAGGAGAAACAAAAACAAAAAAAAACAAAACAAAAGAAAAACAAACACAACCCCCCCCCCCCCTGAAAAGTTGCAAAGAATTAAAACATTGAAAACATGTCTTATTTTGTTAAATAATTGTTGTTTATTAATATTGTTGTTTATTAATATGAATCACCCGGGCACCTAAATGAAATGCATGAACGAAGGAGTTTATTATTTATTATTGAAATATATATATATATATATATTTAATTTTACTCGTAAGTTGTTAAATGTGTGTTCTATTTTATATTTATTGATATTTGTTATTTTATTTTTACTTGATTTACCTTTATTGCCAATTAAAAAAAAAAAAAAAAAAAAAAAAAACAACATCGGTTCAGTGTCGCACAGAGACTTCAATAATAATAATAATAAAAAGTAGAAATATATTTAAAAAATTGATACTACATTCATTTAGTTATAGCAAAAACAGTATGACTTTATTAGGTTAATTAAAATCATAAGAATTCTTTGTTAATTTTCTACAGTTAATAACATGTTATACTTTTAATAAGTATTGAAAACATTGGACGCTATTGGAGGAAAAAAAATGATAAAAAATAAAATATATATTATTAAACGATCAATATTTATTACTCTCTAACGTGTATAAAATCTCTTAGTCGCGTAAATACTCTTTATCTTTTTAGTTAAAAACTGAAGTATCTTTTTAAAATAGCTTCATTACATATTTTTAAAATAGAACTCTGTTATGCTATACAAAATCTTCAATTCAAGTTAAAATGATGAAAGCCTACACTGAGTAAAGTTTTATTTACCGAAAACTAAACATTGTAATTTTAGTTACTTAAAAAATGAGACAAATTTGACATATCTAGTTCTACAAATACAAAAAAAAGAAATTTCTAAAAACTTAAAGGAAATGCATTAGCTTAATGTGTTTTCATATTATTATCTCAAATCATTATTATAGTAGTAATAATAATTATAGTACTAAAATCATGCTTACAACGCAATAGTAAATTGGCTTAAATGTATTGGCCAAATTTAGAATAATCACGAGGGCAAAATTAATAAGTATTTTAAAGTAATTTTAACATAAAAAAATACATTTTTCAGAGTATGGCTGACTGGTAAATTGAAAAATATTTTCTGATTTTCTTTGTTTGCAATGAAAAACAAAAACAATATTTACAATGTCAGTACTTTTTAATAAATTTCTCAGTAGTATAGGCGGACATACTCAGACATTTGTTAAAAATAATGAAGCTATTTTACATTTCCTAAAAAGCGAAGATAAACATCACATTGTATTATCTATTGTATCGTCGTATTATCTTTTTTATTTAATTTATTTATTTATTTTTTTTTAAGCTTAATATATTGCATTTCAGTCTAAAAAATTGGATTGTAGGAAATTAATTGCTATATTTCTTTTCACTAATTTGAAAAAGCTTTGTTTAATTTGCTTTTGAAAATACTTTTCCAACCAGTTCTGATATGCTAGGTTACAATTCGTGAATTCTATGGATTTTTCCGTTGGCCATATTTCTTTAAAACACGAAAATTTTCGGTTTGTTTTGTCGATTTTTCTCCAAAATATGTAAATTTCCCAATCTAATGTAAAAATTACCTGCAATCCTCCAACCTAAAACTGTATTCCCGTCAAATCACAGGGGTGTTCCGGCAGCTGTGCTGTTTAGTACTTTTTCGTAGTAGAAAAGGAATTTTTGCGTATGTCCTTTTCCCCTCAAAACACAAAAAATTCGCAAACCTAAGTTTAAAGTTTCCTGAGATACTTCAGTCAAAATATAGATATTTCTTCAAATAGCAGTAAAATCTCTGCCAATACCAGGGGTGTTCCGGAAGTTTTCTACGTGTTCTTTTTACGTTTTTTGACGAAATGTTTTTGGGAGTGTGTACGAACTAACCACGGGCACTCACGCAGACAAAATCCAAAATCTCGTTTTTTTTTTTTTTTTTTTTTTTTTTTTTTTTTTTTATGGTAATGGTCGGGGTCACCGTAGGGATTAAAAAAACATATATTGTTTGTTATATTTTTTTTCTAGCCGATAAAATTAATATTAAATTTATGGAAACGTAATTGATCATTCCTCAATACACTGGTGTGGTGTGTCGCGATCCGTAGTTTGTGTACAACCGCAGTAGAGAAATCATAGTACGGGTAGATGCATTTTTGCATATATTTGTGAAGTTGCATTTTACACGTATGGTTAGCCTTAATTTATACTAAAACTCGGGATCTATAGTGTGAAAATATAGGCTACTGAATGCAACATAAAGCAAATATCTCTCTTACAGGTGCCGTTTTAAGATAGATTTTTTTTAAACTATGCATATCTTATAATTCGGGATAGAAATGTATAGCATACCCTGCTCGAAATATAAAACTGTAGGATAATGATACATTTTTATTTAGAGATTTTCATTACAGAACTTTTCATTTTATAATATTTTTCAATTGAAACTGTCTTTATGATCACCCAGTATATTTTTATATGTATATATAATAATAATAGTCTGAGAAAGTGGCTACATTAAATTTAATGTTTGTACAAAGAAATGGGCTAAAGAAGATATAATACCTTCTGGAGTATTTATTCCTTATCTTAATTTCATTTTCATCCCGCGAAAATAAAGTATTCTTCTTTACTTGACTTAGCAGCTTTATTATTTCAATAAAATGTTCAAAATGTGCAAAATATTTAGTTTTCAAAGCTATATTTCCTTTTCCATGATAAAACAAAACTTTAATTTAAGTAAACGTTTTCATTTTGCTATAAGATTAGAAAATGGTGGTAAGTGCATTACTTTTTTAGGGTGGGATGGAGGAGTTGAGAGATTTACACTTTCTTGTATTATTTCAGGAATTATTAAAATAACTCGCTTGAAAGGAAAGAAACTGCATTGATAAAACTAACAATTAATATTTAAATATGTATTTATGATGCAGTTGGCAAAAGCTTCTATTTTTCCAAATTTCGGGAACAGTTTTGTAAATATTAAATTTCAAATTCATGATCAATACAAAATGTTTTTTATTATAAAATCCTTTCAATTGAAACGAGGTATTTGAGAAAAGTAACGCAAATAATACAATGAGGTGACAAATATCCTGTATACAAAAATTGAATTAAAACGATCTGTATAGTACAAATTAACACTAATATGAAAAACAAGATAAAAAATTGAGTAAGATGAAAAGTAATGCGTAATAATAACAAACATTTTATGGATGCCAACAGTGCTTCGTCGATTATAAAATCATACCTATTTGCACTTAATGTTTATTTTATAACAGAGATGTTTTTCAAGATGTTTTTCGTAACAATTCCTAACTTCTAAACATACCTTAAAAAAGTAAAGGTGTATACACTGTCACAAATATATAAAACGCTTTCTTACTCTACGAAAATATAATATAACCAAGACGTAATATATACAATCGGATCTTGTGAGTTAAACATGATTTCAAAAAGCGTTTTTTAGCTCTTGCATTTATAAAAAGAAAGTTCTTTTTCTCTGCCACTGATTTTCGGAAATCTTTCCAAGTAATTTTTATAATATACTAATATGTTTTATCAAACCGGAATATTGGTTTTTAAGAGCTAACAATTCTCAATTAAATATCTTCAGCAATATAATTGAATTTATACATGTCTACTTTACTACTGAAATTCAATTTGCAGCGTCATTTTTAGTCACATTACAATATCTTTTTTTTCCAGTACCTATGGAAATTTTTCTGTCTAAATTCAGCCAAAAACGTCACCTTTGTCCCTGTTGAAAATTATAGGAACTTCGTTTCTTAATAAATATATTTTGTATAGTGTAAAATGTTCTATATAAAAATTAGTTGCGCTTGCTCGATTGGATTTATTACAATCGATTTTTAAATGCTTATTCTGGAATTATGCCAATTTTGTATTTAGCATCTGCTAAAACATTCACTAAAGATAGGCCTCATATTATATTTAAGCTTATTTATCTGCATACTTCATTTGATATTCACTTTCAAATATAAGGTTTTTAATGTAGTGTTAAATTCCAATTATTTGAATTATAGTCATGATAGTTCGTATAAAAATGTAATTTCCAATAGTTGTCAATTATTTACTGAAGGATTTTTAAAAATTTGTATTTTTAAGTTTAAAGTTCAAAATAAATGTAATACTGGGGATTTTTGCTTTTTAAATATTAATTTATATCCACAGTTGCTGTTACATAAATTTCAAGTACATGATTTCAAATTATTATATCTATAAGGTTAAACTTAAAAGAATATTTTTTTTTACATCTAATTTGCGTCAGGATATCCAAAAAGAGATAAATATATATGAAAAGAGAACACACACACACACACATATATATATGTGTGTGTATAATCAGAAGTATTGTTTTGTTATCCCATATACCTTAACAGTGCTGTCTACCGACTGTTAAATCATTAAATGGAAATATAAGAAAATATAATAACTATTTTTCTTATATTTTATACATATAATTTACGGCCAAAAATAAACATCGTTTCAAATATTTTTTTTAATTTTATTACAGAGGTAAAAAATTATTTAATTTTTATATATAAACATATATAACCAAAAGTATTGTTTTTAATCTAACACTCCTTAAAAACAATGGTGTAAAGATACGCCTCATACAATGTGAATGGCGAAATTGTCACAGAGAAAAACGAAAATACCTTTTGAATTCAGAATTATGTCATCTTTCAATGAATTAAAAAAGTGTTAGGGGTCATCTTCATATTGATATTGTACGAAACTTTGAACGTTTCAATGCGAACACACAATTGTGACAGCACATTTGGAATTTTCGGTACACTTTATTTTAGGTTGCCAAACGGTAAGTGTTTCTTTAAAATAGTTTAGGAATTATGAAGGTTTAAATTTGGAACTCGTAATGTTAAATCATATTTTAATCGTTTCAAAACATATTGAAATGCAGGTAGTCTTTAAAGCAAAAAATAATTTATATACTCATAAAGCAAGAATAATGATGCCGTAAGTCCAGTATATTAGAATAATTAATAGAAGCACAAAAGAAATTTATCAGAAAAAAAGTGTTGGAAGACTTAGAGGCCGGAAGAGGTTGAGAAGGATCTTGCACATAAATAACTTATAAACTATAAATTGAAGGCCATGTATCGGCGCAGGTCTGTTAGAGTATCGGTTGTTAAAATTTAAAAAAAATAATTAAATGCGAACAAACGACGTTAAATAATTGCGGTTTGCACGAATAGGGCTAGAGGGAGATCGGATTTTCTTTAGCAACAAAAAAAGTTGTGGTTAAAAATATCGATAGATGGCGCTGGCACGCATAATATGAAGCAGATGTAAACGAATTAGGCTGATAGTATAAGATATGTTTCTTCGAAGCGTCTGACAAGCTTCAGTATCACTGAACATGAAAAGGGGACCTTTTCTCTTCTTGAGTACTTTTGCAGTGCAAAAGTTATCGCAATGCGCTGGTTGCTGATTCCCTGTTCTTACAAAAGGGCTTAATCAACAAAGCCTTGATCTGGTAACGATAGCATAGGGCTGGCATCGAATAAAGAATCTATGTGCATCAAGTTGTTTTACTGACAGCCTGATTTGCATAAATGTGCTTCATATTATACATGCCTACGCCATCTATAGGTAATTTTTTGAACCACAACTTTTATTTAATAAAAAAAAAATCCGATCAACCTCTAATACCATTCGTGAAAACCACAATCTTTTAGCATTATTTGTTCCTTTTTAATGAATTTTTAAAGCTTTAATGAATTTATGGCTCACTCGGTATGATAAAAAAGACTAAAATTCTTCACGGATTGTTGTGTGTCAATAGATAATTTTGTTGAACCACAACTTAATCCGATCACGCTCTAATACCATTCGTGAAAACCACAATCTTTTAGCATTATTTATTCCTTTTTAATGAATTTTTAAAGGTTTAACGAATTTTTGGCTCATTCGGTATGATAAAAAAGACCAAAATTCTTCACGGATTGTTATGCCATAGTATATATATACAAGTAATATATTGACGAATTTTAGTGCCCGAAAGTGTGTTATATATGCGACAAGAGTGTGCTCTAATATTGTGGAAACAAAGATTAAAGCTCAAATTGCAGCAGGAAATAGATGATAGTAGTCTCTTAGATTTTTTTAAAAATCATCTTTAATTTCCCAAACATCCAAACCTAAAATTTATAATACAGCTATAAAACCTATGGTAATTTATGGTGGTGGGATCTGAATCATATCACAAAAAGATGAAAAGTTAATCATTACTTGGCTAAGGACTATCTTAAGACAAATTTTCAGATCAGTAAATGATGGCATAGCATGGCATGGCGTATTTATATCTAATATGGCATTCGAACACCTATATAACGAAAAAAGAATTTTAAATAACCTTAGTAAGAAGAATGCCGCCGATAGGCCGTTTAATTATAATTAACAATAGAAGCCCAAAGCAAAATTGATGGGAAAGGAATTTTGGACGAACTAGGAAGAGATGGTTGGAAAAAGTAGAGAAAGACCTTGTACAAAATGAAGTTACAAACTGTAATTTAAATGCCAGGTGTGGGCACATCTAGTCTATTAAGGGTTCCCAAAATTTTACACGTATTGTAGTTCTGTAGTGTATGTATGTATGTAATATGTTGAGAACGTGTAGTGCCCTCAAGTGAGTTATGTGTGCGACAAGAATGCTCTAAAATTTTACTTTATTTTACCTGAAACTTTTATTTTAGTGTATTTGTTTTCCGTTTTTATAGTGTATAGAGAAGAAATGTAATTTTACAGATACAATCTAGTTAATTCCTTAGAAATAATGAAACGCTAAGCACTTCCTAGTGATTTTATAAATATCTATCATTTTTTCCAATAGCGGAAAATATTGCGCTCCCAAGGTATCCATTATTTAGATGCTTTACTCTACCATTAATGACACATTATATAATAAGCCTTTATTGCTAATATTTTTCTTTAACATGATAAAACAAGATTATTGAAATTTGAAATGGTGAATTCATATTTTCAGAGACCATTTTGAAACCTTCATAAAATGAGAAAATTATCTAATTACTGCTGTTTTTTAAAAACAAAATAGTACTGTTTACCCGTATTATTTGCAAACATACATATAAATTGCATTATTCAATGATTTTTTTGTAACTTGAAGAAGAATTGTCAAATCCATCGAGCATTTCTTCGAATATGGAAGAGAATACCAGTCAGAACAGATGTAATGTTTCAAACTGCCGCATATTTTACTACTTTCTTCCCAAACGGTTAAGAATAAATCAATTTATGAATTCACAATAAGAGTAATTGAATTAAATAACAATACAAACTTTAAACATGAAACATAATTAAATAAGTTTTAGTTTTATCAAAAGTTCAAATTTCATAATTTGAAGTTGGAATTATGCCTTTTATGTACTTGAATAATATATGCTTATTGAAAATGTACGCAATAGTTCATACTGAATATTACTAATCTTTTAGTAATTTCAATTTTGTTTTATTTAAACATAATATTTTGATTCTATATTTTCTAGACCGTTTTTAAACATATTCATATATTGAAAATTCAATCTAATTATCTGCATTTAAAAAAAGTGGGATCATAAATATAAAAATATTTTCCGTTGACGTGGTTTAATTAAAGACATGTATATGAAAAAGTTTCGTATTCATCGATTTTTACAAATTTAATGAACATAAGGAAACTTTATTCAGTATTTTTAAATTAATGGATCAGAACGTACTAGCGACAGATATAATATTCGAAACAAGAATGTTTTCTTGTTCTTTTTGTAGACGAAAAAAAGGAAAAAATCAACTTTTGTTTTCACAGAAAATTGAATGGATTTAAACAATGTGAAAAAAATGCATTTTTAACACTGTTTCTTGCGCCTCAAGATCAAAATGAATTACGATGCCGAAATACGGTCAAATAGGGCAATGCTGTTATAAACATTTAATGTTGAGTATTGCACTATTGAATGGTTTGTTAACTTAATACATTTAATGTATTTTACAAAATGATATACACATAAAATACATTAAAAAATAGATGAAGCTCACATTTCAACCTATTCATGAAAATTTTTTTTCAAAATCAAATGAAAAACATAAATACAATGCACCATTTACTTTACCACGTGCGACAAGTGATTTTACCATAGTTTCGTTATATGAAAATACTAAATAAAAGCGATAATGACATAAAATACATGCTCTTATGTATTACATTTTCATTTTTGCAGTGAAATAAAGGAAATTCTAAAAGTGATAGACAATCGATATACAATGTCGTTATATAAAAGTATTGAAAACAAACATGTTTTAACGTGACAAAATGTCGCAAGACATTTGTATTTGTTTCATGATTAGACAAAATATTTTGCTTCTAATTTAAGGATAAACAAATATTCACCCTTTGTGTCATGCTTTTACTTTCCAGAAACTGCCTATTTTGTTTTCAATAAATACTACAAATTATATGGCACAGATTTTTTCATGAATGTTTGTTAATGAATGATTTAGATTCATCTATGTGGAATCTTTCTCTTTTTCCTCCTTTGCTTGAACTTTCTGCACTACCATGTGATTCTGCTTGCATAATTTCGCTTTTTTATTTACTTCTCTATAATATGTCAGAATCTGAATAAGAATCGGCATCAGACCGACTGGAGGACCTTCCAATGAAATTTATGTCTTCTCTGCGCCATTGGTATTCAATTAAAATGTTACCACATATACATATGACGTTTACAATGAACATACATAACTGTTTTATGTTTACATGGTGTCATACTGCCCTGCCAGCAAACAATAAAAAGTTAAAAAAAATGAAAATATGTTGTTACTTTCTTCGGGTTCCTGTTGATGATAGCCGAAGAAAAACAGTCCTTTATACATCACACCATATTTATTATATGGATATTACAGAAAAATCAGAATTTCCAGAAGATAATGAAACACATAAAGTCGAATGCGCTAAGCGTACAGCTAGGCAGTTAAAATCAAACTCAGAATAGGAACTTCAGTATAACATCAAGTTAACGTTCACTACACTTATTATAAGTAATCCCAATTTATTGCTTAATGTTGCTAATTTGTATAAATAAAATATTACAGGTTTATATTTAATACATGCTTTTATGGTCACAAATTCATTCAATGTGGGGGTTCACAATACCGAAATCAAAAACTTTATTATAAATTGTTTTAAGCATTTTATATGTTGAAAAATTATATTTATAATTCCATGTGAAAACATTGGGTATAAATATTATAAGAAGTTTTGTTGAGAAAATTTATGTTCGTTTAAACCGATTAAAAATCTAAAAACGGTTAACATTTACACAAGATGTGTCTTAAGATACTGATGTAGCCCAGTGGTTTGTTTTTGTATTTTCAAATGTTAGCAAAATACATGAGTAACTTTAGAAATGTTAATTTTCCAAAAAAAGTAAAAAAAAAAATCAAAATATCAAGTTTCAAGAATGCTAACTTTCATGTGCAGAAATACGTTATTAATTTAGAGAATAATAAATTTTGAGACTCAAAGATCTATATTTCACTTAAGTGGTGTATCGTAAGGAGTAGTTGCGAATTTTTTACAATTAGTTAAATCTTGCATAAAGAAATTTTTTATGAGGTACATAACTTACAGCAGAATATTTTATTTATCAAAGACAAAGAGCTTCACAAAGCATTTATTTTGGCCAAGAAATTAAACTTTTACTTCAAGAAATTAAACATTTTTCAGGAAAAAACATTTATTTTTTTAACGTTTAGTTAAACAAATTAAGTACATTCTTATCTAACAAGTAGTACGTACTGGAATATAAATAAAATATAAAATTTAATTAAAAAGTGTATAATATGCTTATGGGGTTAAATTAAATTTTTAATGTAAAAATGAAAATCTTATCTTTTCTTTCGAGTGCTCATTTGCACCATTAATAGAAACTACAAAACGGAAAAAAATACGATAAGGACATGATAGAATGTGAACGTGTGTAAAAGTTATTCTGATTCACCTATTTATAGTTATTTAGTAAAAAAATATATTAACCTACTTCTCCACGCGTTTAAGTTTAGTGGAAATTACTAAATTTTCTGGGATATCAACGAATAGAAAATAAAAGTACCAAATTTAAATACCAAAAAAAGTTATCTATGTATAATATATAATGAAAAAATATCAAAATATCAAGTTTCAAGAATGCTAGCTTTTATTTTCAGAAAGACATTAGTAATTTAGAGAATGATAAAGTTTAAGACTCATAGATTTATATTTCATCTAAGTCATGTGTCGTAATGAGAAGTTGTGGACTTTTTAAAATTAGTTAAATCTTGCACTAAAGACTGTTTATGAAGTTCTTAACTTACAGCAGTCACGAATAAAATATTTATGAAAGAAAAAGGGCTTCTCAAAAACATTTATTTTGGCAATATCTGCAAGAGATAAACCTTTTCCAAGAAAAACAATTATTTTTTTCATGTTTCGTTAAAAAAACTTAAGTAGATTCTTATCTTAAAAGTGGTACGAACTGGAATAAAAATGAAACAATAAAATTTAATTATGAAAGTGTATAATATGCTTATAGAGTTAAATTAAATTTTAAATGTAATAATGGAAATCTTATCTTTTCTCACGAGTACTCATTTACTTCATTTAAAAGAAACAACACGAAACGAAAAAAAATACGATAGAAATATTATAGAATGTAAACGTGTGTAAAAGTTATTCTGATTAACCTATTTATATTTATATAGTAAACTAATTTATTAACCTACTTCTCCACGCGTTTAATTTGTAGGGAATTACTAAATTTTCTGGGATATCAACCAATAGAAAGACAAAATACCAAATTTGAATGTTTTTTTCTATACGGATTTGTTCCATATTTGGACTAATTTATTAAATCAGAAGTATAAAATCAGTATAAAAATAGCAAATAATAAACCTTTGTACAAGAATATTAAAAGAAATAGTACCAACGTTAAAAATGTACAAATAATACACAAAAAAGCAGCAAACAGCTGTTTCGAATCGAGATTCTTTTTCGAAAGTGAGATTCTTCTTCAGCGCGAAAGAGCAGCAGTGGCTTATATACCCCATGCGGGTAGAGAACGCGCCAAAAAGCAACCAATGAGAAGAAAGCACCATGAAACAACTGAGTGGACAGGTAGAGACATCTACCGGAGAACGAAAGAAACAAAAGAACCCCCCCCCCCAAAAAAAAAAAAAAAAAAAAAAAAAAAAAGGTAAATTAAATTATTGCTTTCCAAATGCTTGAAAAATCACTAGTATTAGATAAGTCATTGAGTAAGGAGTGGGAATTTTTATTGTCGCACTGAAGAAGAACATCGCTTGTGGATTCGAAACAGCTGTTTGCTGCTTTTTGCGTATTATTTGTGTATTTTTAATGTTGGCATTAATCCCTTTAATATCAAATGTTTGATATGAAAAATTGGAATATAGAAACCATTCATATGGAAACCATTTTATATATTTTAAACAAATATGGGTAATAAAACGAAACTCTATATAAAATAATAAGATGTACAGATTCAAAACAGGTTGAATGGTGCTAAAATAATATTTCGAACGTAAAATTTATATTGTTTTGTTAACTTTAAGAAGAAAATGTTATTTAAAAAAAATATTTTTGTAATAATTATGTTATATGATGTTTCTATAAATATTCTACTTTAAAAGATAATTTATATTTACGGATAAAAAATAATAATGCATTTATTCTTTATATTGAGATTATATTACAATTTCGGTACTTGTAGTATTCTGGCAGAAACAAAAACAGACATATTTAATTATCTTTTTAAAAGTTTAATAGTATCTTATTTGGCTATAAAACATCCAAATTATAAATTTGGAAAATCGCCTGTTAACATTAGCCACATACAGACTTTGACATTTAAAATTGTCTGCAAATAAATATTACATAAATCCACCGCAAATTTACACATCGATGTATTCGGAAATTATCTGCAACGTTTACATTTAAAATGGACTAACTTTATATATGTTTTAAACGTAGCGTAAATATTTATGTACATACAGAACAAATACTAATTAAAATATTTCCTTTCAAGGTAAGATGATTCATAAGAGATGCGAATGATTTATTTGGAAATTTTGCAATAGCATATTAAATCAGTGTTTGTGAACATTTAAGGGCTTGCAAAATACTTGCAATAAAGTGCATGTTTTGGGAATCCCTATCTAATTGCTTTAATATGTTCTGATTATGAAAGGTTAGACATGTTTTCTATTTGTTTCTATAAATTAAACTCATTAAAATGTTTTGAAATTGTTGATATTTCCTGCAAATTACGTTCTTGAGAAAACATTATTCAGCAAAAACGAAATAATTTTTAGACATCCAAACATAACAAAATCAGACTTTCTAATTATAAAAAAAGGGAAATGTTCTTAATTTAACAAGTAGTTAATAAATCTTTGCGTTTACGACACTGTTAGAAAAATAATATTTTTTGCGATTTTGATGACTAAAAATGTTGACTAAAATGTTGATAATGTTATACGCAATATATTTTAATTTTATGGCTAAATAATAAAATGAAATTTATTTATTTGCAATTTATCGTTTAATATACAATTATATATGAAAAGTATATCTTGTTGATGGTTCTCCGATATATGTTGACCTTAACACAACGTTATAGAATAATCAACTGCAGAGAGAATCTAGCTATGTTTTTAAGGGACTCTTTGTTAAGAAATTGATTTCCAAATATTTCTAGAATATCTTTAGCAATGTAAGTCATAGACAGTGTTTAAATAACATACGAAATTTATTTTCGGTTTTAAATAAAAATAAATGTTTGAATATTATGAAAACTACATTATTATCACCTTCACAATTCAGTCAGTGTTAAAGAATTACAGAATCTCTAGCTTTTAATTATTTATACTTTTATGACCTTTTTTGCAAAAATATATTTTTGGATAAAGAAAGTTTAAAAAAATAAAAATGAATTTAATCTAAATCTATTGATATCACAGTAATTCTATTCCCCTTTGACTAGCAAACTTTACTACTCACTAAAATATTTCATTGTGCAATATATAATAAAAGTTTTTTTTTTTTTTTTTTTTTTTTTTTACATTTAAAAAAATCTAACTTTCAATTCATCCGTCTTTTTCTCCAGTTTAAAAATTATAATCTAGAACAATATAGGTAAATATTGTAAAGAAATAATAAAATTAGAATTTGTATTCTTGGTAAATATCGTTATGATATTTTATCTACAGCTACACATCTACCCACATCATAAAATTATTCATAAATACTCTTTTTTGAAAATGAAATGAAGATATTGTTTGATATAAATTGCATTTCGATTTTTAATTCTAAGTCAATGCTTCTATTTATTGTTCTTTCCCTTTTATATTACTTTTAGAAATGGCGTACAAAGAGACGCTAGACAATATGTGCAATGCTGCGAAGAATTTTATACTGGTGTTTTATATGATTTTAAGTGAATTAATGGCCATAATAATAGCACACACACAATAGAAAGTATGTGGTATTTTTTCTATAAAAATATATTAGAGATTTACATGATAAATAAATCACTGTTTGATTCTATTTCAAATGAAAAGGATTGGATTATTATAGTTTAAAAAAACATAAATTATGATATTATCAAGAGAAATTAAAATCAGTCAACGGAAAAGTTTAATTAATACTTTCTGTTACTATACGAATTATTTAATGTAATGTTTTCTAAATAAGTTTTAAAGACGGTTATTGAAAAATGACGTTATGGTATGAATTTTTGAGTGCAGGAACTACATTATATATTACTGAATCATTTTATTACATTTCGTTGAAACTAACTAGACTCTTATAAATAAGATATTTAATCGTAATAGAAGGAATTTAAATAATAGCCATTATTAATTATAAAATGTAATTAGAAAATAAATAAAATTTGTAATATTTCCTGAGATAATATCCTTTTACCTTAGGTAGACTTGCTTATTTGCTACATATAAAGATTTTATAATTTTTTTAGCGTTTACAAATAGTAAATGCCTCTGTTAAAGTGATGAATAGAGAAATATAAGAGCTAATACGAAACGTTTTAAGTATTTAGATATGTTTCAGATAATTAAACTGACAATTTATTTACATTTGTGATTGATAGTATGACAAAAGGACTTATGAAATGCTTGCGTTGTGTACAATGCATTGTATCTTGGCTACTCTTAGATTAGATGATAAAAAACAAAATTGTACAAAACACCACATTTAAATATTTGGGAGAGATTACGAGTATCATCATGGCAAAGAAAAGCAATTTGAAAGATTTTCGAATTGCGAAATTTATCATAAGATAGTTTTTTCCAAATTTCGCAACATAAATTACAAAGGGATAATTAATTTTATCATAATAGAAAAGACGATATTTCAATGAGTTTGAAGATTCTAGAAGAATTGCTGCAGCTACCACATAATTATCCATCACAAAATACTTTCACTTTTACCAAAATTGAAGTACAATTCTAATACTTCATAGTTAAGCTCTCACTTAGCAGAAAATAAGCAAATGTTCTGATGCATGTTCTGATATTGGCAAAAAATACATTAGAAAGATTTTTTGTAATTACACATGCACCAAGAAAGTAAACCAGTTTTATGTTTTATCAAATAACATAGCGTGCAGTGTTTGTTGTTTATAAATGTTGAATTAAGATGTATTGTGTTTAATACGATTGATTTTTTAACAGCACGGAAGTTTTATTTTTATTGAGATTTTTCATGAACGAACCATCCTAACAATAACTTATCGTATAGCATAATAAGAGACCATAAACTACGTCCAGGTTCAAAATTTATCTATGAAATTGAAGACATCTGATAAAATGAAAATTATTTATGTGAGTTCAGCGAAAGTTTGGCAACTCGTGGCGTGGCTCAAAATCAAATATGTAGATAAATAAAAGACAGCGGGCAGTAAATAATTAGATAATATACATAAACTCAAGTGTAGTATTATGAACTTCAAAACAGTTTAATTGGAGCGATATGTTACTGCAGAAGATCACGAACAATGTCGATGCATGTGAAAAGTAACATCATCTACGGCAGTTTGAGGAATTTGAACCCATTAAAAGAGGAGGGTGAATTGTAAGTGAAATTGTTTGTTTTGTGAAGAGAGGGAGATATTAAAAACACATCCCAATTTTCTGCCATACATGCTCAATGTTATTAAAGTTGGTGATATTTTTGGCCTTTCTATGAAAAGCAGTGTTTTGAATTGTGAGTAATGACCGATAGTCTGTGCCTTGTAAACTCATAAATTATTTTTCATAGAATTCAAATGCAGAATTATGGGTGCATGCGAAGAGTTAGATCACCTAAGGCAGATTGAGGTAAAGGGGAGAGTGAATTGTAAGTTAAATTCTTTGTTCAGTGACGGTCGGGAAGAGATTAAAAACACATCGCAATTTTGTGCCATGCATGCTCAATGTGATTAAAGTTGGTGATATTTTTGGCCATTCTATGCCAAGCACTGTTTATGACTGTAAGTATTGGCCGATAGTCTGAGCCTTGTAAACTCTTAAATTATTTTCCATGGAAATCAAATTTAAGATTATGAACGTCAAAATGTTTAATTGTGGCGATCTTTTAATATGGAATGTGATGGCCACTGTTTGAAAAAGATGACTGACACTATTGATTCATGTGAAGAGCAAGATCATATATTGTAGTTGGAGGCATCGGATCCCATTAAAAGGGGAGAGTGAATTGCAAGTGCATTGTTTGTTCAGCGAAGCTCAGAAAGAGATTAAAAACAAACCCCAATTTTGTGGCACATATGTGCAATATGACTAAATGGGTGATCTTGTTGGCCGTTCTATCGAAGCAATGTTTGGGATTTACAGTATTGGCCTATAATCTGGTCCTTTTAAGCTGATGTATTATTTTCCATTTCAGATAATGCATGGCGGCCAATTAATGATAATGGTAAAGTGAAAACAGATAAATACGTTTTTTTTGGGGGTGGGGAATTATTTGGTGGAAAATATCTACAAATTGATCAAGATGAGAATTAAGTGTTCAAAGATTTTCTATCATCTCTTAATAAGTTCCTAAAATGAATTTAAAATGTGTCAATGATAACAATTTTAACGCTAAATGTGAAAATCATTTTAAGCATTTTGTCAAGATAAAAATGCCGGCCATATAACATTTTTGTTTAACTTTGAGGTAAATTGGAAAAGAAAAAACAACTATTTTTGGCATAAAGGAGAAGATATTACCATTACATATATAGATTTAAAAAAAAACATTTGTGACAGAAAATGACACGTCTTTAATAAGTCAAAAAAGTGAAATGAATAGTTATTCATAGGCTCTGTTCGGCTTCCTCCATTTGAATAGAATTTACTTTATAAATAGTAAGCGATATATGGTACTGTGTGTAGGGAGAGGGGTGTATCATAATTTTAGAGTTGTTCCAGTTGGGCGGGGCCATTAAAAAGTTAGAAACCACCAATTTAGATGAAATCTAAAGCATAATTTTCTTTTAAAGAAATAATCTAATATAATACTTTATTGAGCATACTGCATGAAAATGACATATTTTATTCAAATATATATATGTAGAATATAACGTGGTTTAAAAATAGATCCCACTCCTGAAAACATTGAATTTTAATATTTTTTCGAGACTAGGTAATTTATAAGCCCTTATCAAAAAATATGAAAAACTCAAATCAGCTTCCTACTTTTGACTTTAAACCAACTTTAATATCCAGAAATAAATAACGGATTTTTTTTTCTTTTAAAATAAACTGTCTTTTGGAAATAACAAGGAGAATATTTAAATTCCGAAGAAGCCGAAAAAATATCGAAGAATATATATATACATTTTTGATAAACATGTTTTTCTTTTATAAACAATTTTTACGTTTCAATTTGTACAAAACATAAAATTAAATTGGCATTTAAGTTGTCTAATTTAGGTTTCTTCAATATTTTGTTGGTGAAACATTCACTAACCATGTTTAATATGACGCTTGTCTACTAAATTCCGTATATGCGTATGGAATTGATATTTCGATTTGCTTGGTATTGCACGGTGCAATGGTATGAATGGAGGTTTATTATGGAGAATAGTGGTGGAAAGTTTTGTGAGATAACTGGAGAGCAGTAACATCCTACCAACGATAGAGTGCACTGAGGCAATATAACGGGTGTACAAAACACACATATATACATATATATATATATATATATATATATATAGAGAGAGAGAGAGAGAGAGAGAGAGCGGATACTTATTCCCACATCAAAAGAAAAACAGGAAATAATACATATTGTAAGGGAAAATTAATAATGAAACATAGTATGTTTCATACACAGTCTATTGTTTTGTGACATCCCTTACCACAATGCAAGATGACGTAGCGAATTATTATTGCTGATAAGAAAGGAAACTTGATATATTTTACATATATTACCGATATCTGGATCAGTATTACAGCAATTTGACAATTTCTTATTCTAAAAATAGATGCAATATTTAAAGATAAAACTTAACAAATGTGATTTTTCAATTTCAAAAGTAAAATCTTTGTTAAATATTTTCTTATAATTTTCCTTAAATTATTATTATTTTTATAAATATAAGAGCTTCAAATTGGTTCCTTCTTTTATTTTATTCGCTCTTTCCTAGACTGAATTGTCTAAAATTGATTCGTAAAGTTTGAAAAAAGTCAGTATTTTCCACCACTACTGAAACTAATGCAAAAGATTTATTTTGGAAGTTTTTGTTTTATTTTTTTATTTTTATCACAGTTTTCCCCTGATTTTACAAGAACATTTATGTTTACAATTAGCCGATGATACTTTTAAATTTAGGGGAGATAGGAGATAAATGGGACATTTTTACAGGCATATTTATTTTAAATATTTTATTTAAGTTATTACTAATATTATGTATCGCATTTCATATATTAGGTGTTTGTCTGCATTTTATGCACAATATTTATTCAAGATTATTATTATACAGAAATATATTATGAAATTTAAAAAAAGTTCCTCTCTGTCCCAATAATCCCCACAGCAGAGATGGATGGGTCACAAATATTTTCCTCTCTGTATTCAATGATACCAAATTAAAATTTATGACTATAAACTTATATGTAATTATATTTGTAATATATGATCTTATATGGCTGTTCTATATCAGTGTTAGTAATCTAAGAAGTGAAAACATAGTTAATCATGCATTAAAAAACTGTAATTTATATTATATATTTTAACTGAAATTTTAATGAATTACAAAGTTAAAGTTGCACGGATGTGCAGATATCAGTAACACAATAAAGGTGGGTGTCTAAAATGTTCTCAATGTGGTCTGTCATTCGCATAAGCTGGTATAAAATCCGTTTCAGTGAATGTATTGCTGTTAAAAAGGAAAATGGCAGTTTTCCTAAAACCACTGGTTTTGTTTATTTTGCTAGTACTAAAAGCTGATAAAAATGCCTCCTTGGCAAGAGCTGAGAGATTATAAATTGTAATATGCTTTCCAAGATTATTTGTCAGCCAATCATCTTGGACTGATCTCAGCTTTGCCTTTAAAGGCCCATAAACATAAACATCCAATGGCTGAAGACGACGGTGGCTACAATGAGGAGGAAATGTTAAAAGAATAATTAACATAAATTATTAATTTATAAAATTATATATTATTTAGTTAATAATAAAAGAAAAATCCAGTATATTCTAGGTATGAATGAAACAGAATCATCCCCATGATGCATATATTCAATTGCCAGCCATTTTTTCTCAGAAATTATTTTGTCACAATGGTTAATATTCATTCATTTTAATAACCAATATTGAGCCTTGAAATAAATAACTATAACATATATTAATTGTTTATAATGCATAAAATATGTAAACAACTTCAAATATACAAAAAATTACTTTTAAGCAAAGTTTTCAGGAAATGCAACTTTGAAGGAAATTGAAAACAGCCATGTGGTCTTGATTTTAGTTCTGAAACACACTATGATAGTGTCATCTATGAGGATAGGAAGCAATTAAAAAATGTTTATTGCCTGAAATATTGAGAATGTCGCATCCATCCATTGTCTCATTCATCCCCCCGTTCCCCTACATCTTCACATATACTTCAAATTAAAAAATTTTAGAAGTCATTTCATTAAAAAATATATATTTTAAATTTGTATTTATTTGGCATTTGTATGTTTCAACAAAACCTTCCATCAATTTGTTAAATTAAGCACTAACAACATAATATTTCCAGACCGTATTTATCTAAAGAAAAAATTGTTCACATCTAGCAACGAATATTTGTATGCATTTCATGAATGTTTAGTCGTAATTTAATAATCCAATTTTTATTTACCTTTATCTCATAAACTTACGTGCATCACGTATCAGCTCTTTCATTAATAATGTATATCTAAAAATCCTAATTAAATAAAGATAAAGTTTTGATAAAGTAAATAATTTTCTCAAAAGTGAGTTCTCGGAATATATGGCTTGTTAAATTCATTATGTGTTTGAAAATTATTTCTTTTCTGATATAAAATATTTATATAGATATTGAGCATATTAAGAGATTGATTTACAAAGTTTTAATGAATATGAATGATTTGTTTGAATTTATATATGTAATTGCGTGTTGATGACTATTTCATTTAAATTTTAATTATACAGAAATTCATTATCAAAATTAAACGAAAAATGTTTTTTTGTAACATCTGAATTAATGTTCGAAAAATGTCATTAAAAAGGATTAAAAATATAATTATCGCCCTAAAAATCATTACACTTTTCTAAATTATGTAGTTTGGTTTCATGTAAATTAAACATGTTCTTCTTTAAAACGTAGTAAGTTATTCAGGAAGATAAACAAGTCTCTGTCAACGGTTTTAAATTTGTACATTATTTTATTTTATTCTCTCTTTCGGAGACTGAATTTTTAAGGATTAGTTTAAAGAGTTAGAAAATCAAAATCAGAAATATTTTTTTATATTTTTCATCATTACTGCGGCAAATGCAAATGCATTAATTTACATGTTTATGTTTATTTAACCCCCTAAAGATTTCCTTTAAAATTTTATCTGGCATTAAATCAGACTTGAATAAATTCTCGTATTTACTGGTAACAGATGCTACTTTTAAATTATATTTCTTACATAAACTTCAAAATGAAAGTTTTCTGAAGTAATTTCATTAAAAACTATATTTTAAAAGTATGTTTCTATTTGGTACTTCCATGATTCATCAAAACTCTCCATAGATTTGTATTTTCCACTACCAACTTACATTTTTCGGAAAAGACTTTATCTAAAAAAAAATCTTACGTCATGTGAAGAATATTTTTATTCGTTTCCTGAATATTTATTAGTAATTTAATAAGGTAGTTTTTATTTGCCGTAATGTACTAAACTTGCTTTGCATACCATCACACTGATTAATAGCGTACAGCTAAAATCTTAATGAAGAAAAATAAAGTTTTGGTAAAATAAATCTTCTTCTCAAAAATAAGTTTTCAGAACCTATATCTTCTATATAAATATTTCTGTGCTTAATTCGTTATAAATAATTGGTATTTGAAAAGTTATTTTCTGTTGCGAAAAAAATTATAGATGTATTTTGAGAACTTTGCGCAGTTTTAATTTAAATCATGCGCTTGAATATATAGTTTTAATTTCGTGCTTGATTATTATGACTTTAACATTGATTACCATCATAATTTTTGTGTTAAAAATTCTCCATTTTTAGAATGAGACCACGTTAATTTAACAAGTTCTTGTGAAACAGCCAGTAATATATTTAGCAAGAAAATATAAACATGTGCCTGACATAGATGCTTGCTTTCATCTAATTATGAATAGTACCTACATGCAAAATATAAAAAATAATGATATAAAAAAGAAATTTATTTTAGCACTAACTTTAAAGCTGTATAGGTTTATTTTACTATGTTACTATCCGAAATACTCTTATAAATGAAAATTTAGTACTAATCTTTCTGCAAGAAAATGATAACTGTATGATTTGGTTTTATAATTACTTATAGATTTTGGATTAACTTACAACGACAACTGAATACAGCTCTCCACTTTTCAATTTTATACAATATTTATTATTTACGGGAAAAAAATAATACGATGAGTTGATCACGAAAGTTCATAAATATCAATTATATAACACATTCGTTCATTTATGAATATTTAAATTCACCTAGAACACTGGGTCAAACCCTTTGTTTGGCATATAACTTATTTATAATATTTTTGATAAGATAAAAAGTATCGAACAATTTATTCCTCTTGATTTCTGTTTTAAAATCCTCTTTTCACGAGAAGATTGCCCCCTAATCATTTTGCGATTGCTCCATGCTACTCGTGGTATGCTTTTTCTTTCATCTCGTCTTTGTAATCATCTTTGATATCGTTCATTTATTAATTGAACCCTTGAGTCTGTTATCTTGAAGTTTTGAGGATATTAATTTAGAGATGGCTATTATTAATTATCCCAAATAACTGTTTTAATAATTTGTGTAGTGTAATAAAACCGCATTTTATGTGAAATCACTATGATGTTCCAATGGTCATAAATGCTTACAGTCACAACGATGAGCGGGATATGACTTATATAATAAGAAAGTGACACTAAAGTGACAATCACCTTCGTGATTTCACTGCAAAGTGATAGGCATAGACTTTTTATTCATTTACAAAATGGTACACATCGAATTTATAGTGACGTGGATACGACTTTACAACGTAAAGTGAAGAAAATGACGACAATAATAGTAGCAAATTTGGGTTACAGATTCGGGCATTTTCTTATCCTGCTGTTATTAGTCTAAGAATTATCTTGCAGTATTTTCATCTGGGAAGACTTATGTTATCTAGTTTGTAAGAATAGTTATTTGTCTAGATTTTCTCGCAATTTCACAGCAGCATTTTATTTACAGTAAAAAACACTCATGTCTGTATAAAACTGTTTTTTTTTTCAGGTGATACTTTTAAATCATATTCTACTACGTGTAATGCGTTACCGGAATCCGAGGTTTTTCATTCTTAGATTTGCAACTATTTTGCAAACGCATTATAAAACACTTTTTAAATGAACTATAGTATTTATATCTTTAATAAAGTCTATATTCTATTTACGCAATGTAAATTTCTTTAAAAAAAAACATGTTCAAACATTGTATGTTACTCTATTTCAAGTTTATATTTAAAAATAGTAATTTTTCATATGTTTAAAGAGTAAAATTTATAACATCTTTCATTTGTTGAAGTTATCATACAGTGTGCCAATTTGTTTTTATTTAAGCATCGTTATTGATATTTATTTCACTGTTTTCGGTTTCTATGATATCCATAATAAAAGATGAAATGTGTATTACAATTTATATACGAAGAGGAGGCTTCACGAATTATTAACTTCTTTTTTTTCAGAATTTTAGCGATATTTATTTATGATCTTTCTTGAACGGTAATAATGATTTTTCATCCCAAAGATATGTTGAATGGCTCTTCTGAAATTGTAAATTAAACTAACCTATCTAATTTTGTTTGCACGTACCTAACCTTTAAAAGATTGAAAAGCTTCATTCAATAAATATTTTATAACGAACTTTCTATTCTGCTAGCTGTATCTTGCATAATCACGGCCCATTACAGTTTTTTCAACACCCATTAACCATATTTTATGTATCCCATAAAATGCATACTTTATACATCAACAGGTTAACACAGCTTAATAATAATGCTTGCAGTTACTTTAATGATATTTGCACTTTCATCTTTTGGAATGTTACAATGTATATGCATAAGGAAGACCCCATTATGACCTTCAGACAAACTAATGGGATTAAGCTTGATAATCTTGATATATAACGTAGCCTTGAATAATGTAGGGGTTTTTCAAGCTCGATCTAAAAAAAAAATACATCATGTCAAATGCAACAAAAATTCGTATTATTATTAAAGAAAATACATATGATAAGAAAACAATAGTTCATTCACCACGAGATTCACCATGAGTGAAATGATACTTCTTGACGGTTTTTGAGTAGTAAAATATACAATAGATTTCAAAAATAGTTGCAACTGACTGTCTAATATTGTACAGAATAGCTAACATAATTGTGATATAACTTTTAAATAGTTAATTTGCTTTTTAATATTTGTAATTTGTGTCTTGCAAAAAATTACTATTGACGTACATTATGCAAATTTATGTCAGTTGAATGTAATGTGATCATTAGTTTATATTTATTATAAGTAAGATAAATTATTGTTTTAAACACAACTTCTTGGAGTTAAGTTTAGATTAAAAATGCTGCGTGATAATATTTTGCTAGCTAAAATCGTTTAGCAGAAACTGTGATTATTATACTTTGATGAGTGAAAGGCCTCAACAAAAGCCCATTCACAACCCGACAATCGCCAAAATGTATTTGACATTTTCAATATTTTAGAACATTAGACATGTAAACAGGACGAGTACTAGAATTAGTGCAGTAAACGAAATTACAAACTGTTGCTATATATACCTACTTTTATTTAAATTCTTTTACATTCTCTGGTACAACGACAGATTTTCTTCAACTGCCCTGACGATTCGTTGTCTAGTTATATGAGCGTCATGAAGGTGACACATTTGAATTAAAGCAGGTTAAACCCTTTGGCAAGTTCGAAACCTTTTAAACTCTGTGTCACAAAGTTCAATGAAATTAATAAACACAAAGAAAGCACAGTTAACAAGATATATTTCTGGGATTTAGAAGAATTCGTTCCAGTCTTATCATTTTACTCCTATTGCATATCCAGTGAATATGCAATGTATTGTATCGTAATCATAAAAAATATTTTACATTGTCTTTTATGTTTATATTGCCTATTTAGTTTGATAAAATCAGTATACGTGGATTATTATAATTATATTTATTATTTAGTCGATTAAATGATTGTTCCCTATCACTGTGCGTCACGGTATACATACATATAATTAAATAAAAAATCACACTGTTAAAAAATAAATATAGAGGGATGTACAATAATAACTGAAGTAAAATAAAGTATACATTAAATCATAATATAATATAAAAAAGTAATTAAGTAATAGGATATTATTGCAATGTAAGTTAAAGTATGCATTAAATAATTGCAAATAACCACGAGACACACTGTACTGCTGATTAACATTGATTGTAGCGCAATTCAAAGCGTTTCAAGCCTGCATTTATTGTGCTAAAGTGAGTCTATGTTCTCTGTTGTAAATAGGTATGTTCATAATTTCACAACTTTTGTACTGAAGGGTGGCGATACATTTATTAACAATTAAGAATTTTTAATAACACTATAGGCAAGCAAATTTCCAGTGAAATCGCTCACGAAATTTTTTGACTCGTGCCATCATGATGTCTCAAACTTGTTGCAGAAAAGTCTTAATGTGACATTGAAAACTAAAGTGCCTCTATATGAAGTTGATGTCGAATTGAAATGACAAAGCTACGACGATGATGTGTATAGGTTTGTTTTACTCTGATTTGTGACATTAGTCAAAAAAGAATACTGATTGAAAGGGGATATTAAAAACAGTTCGTACGAAGAATTGTGGACATTTTTAAACTAATTTCTGAGTATAACAATGTATATAGTAATGAATATAGCAAATGGTAAGCAATGGAAAACAAAGCTAAAATTAATTTCGAGTGACTACAATATGTTTAGTAAATTTGTAAACATTTAAAGAGTTTTTAAAAATGAAATGAATCGGTATAATTGAATACGATTGCGAGACATAAATTCTAACAATGGAAGGTCTTTTTAATACAATAATAATAATAAAAAAACTTGGTTGAAATATTTGCAAATAGAGTTTCCTACAACAAAAACTCGGTAACTATGCAAACTAGAATCCTATTAAATGCAAGTTTAACAATCTTGCAAGATGGACAATTTGTTAATTTTTCACTTCCAATGACGCTGTTTATGATAGGTACATTAAAGGAAGAACTGCCAATCAGCCGATGCTGCAAATATGATTGACTTACCCTTCCCTTACTAAGCGCGACACTGGGAATTTGGGTTAAAGAAATATGCCAAATCAAAAAAAAAAAAAAAAAAAAAAAAAAAAAAAAAAGACTGAAAGACTGTCTTTTTTTGGTGGCATTGTAGGACGCCATTCTCAAATTATAGATTACAAGCCAATCAAGTTACGATGGATCCATCAATTAATTATATAGCTTGCAAGGTGTCATTTCTTGTGGTAGCGGATACATACAGCATATGGTGTTTCAAAATTATTATAAAGTTTCATCTAATTGGATTTTTTTTTTCAACATAATAACTTTTTTTTAAATTTTGTTCAGCACAATTTATTACTTATATTTCAACTATATTTGTAATCACATTAAGAAGATTGCTTTTCGTTACAATAAACTGCAATAATTTACACTACTTCTTCCACCGTTATGAATGTTTGAGATATTTATCGGTTACCTTGTATGTATTTTACTCAATTGATAACTGACAAAAAATATCTTCATAAAAGTTAAAAGTTTTACCAAGATGCATATAATAGTGAAAGATAAATGTTTTAAATAAATAAAATATTTTCATTTTGATTATTATTATTATTATTATCATTACATATTTTATACTGTACAAGACTTTCAGAACTGTACAGAATTTGATATATTATATTATACACTGCTATTGTTTTCATACATTTGACGGATTCTTAAGAGGAAACATAACACAAAATTCGGGAAATAAAAATATTTATATTTATGTATAAAATTTCAGATTTATTACAGAGTACGAAAAGTTTTGTATATATTTTCGCATATTGGAGTTAATGTAGTTTGTATCAAACTTCTCACCGAACCTTGAAAATGAAATGGAAAACAACTTTCTGATTTTAAAGTAATATATACACTTTGTATCCAAAATTAATGCCTTACTTTCATACTATAATAGAAAGTTTTCCAAACTTCATGCATTGGAAAATAAAAATTTCATATTTGACCTCATTCAATACTTCTAAAAATATTAATATTTTTTCATGCATTCTTTAAAATGATTGTGAGTATCTTTATTTGTTTCAATTGACGTATGTAAATAAATAAATCATTTTTATTCTTTAGAATATACATTTTTATCTTACTAAAAATTTAAACATATCCAATGAAATAAAAATGTCGTAAAGTATAATTGAACGTAAACTTATCGTAATTAAATTAAGTGCGTAAGTATAAATTGTTGAGTGATAAAATATATGCGTAGAGATTAAAATCTCTGTTGATTATACAAGCAATGCTTTTTTCGCATAAACAAACATTCAAATAATTTATATCATAAGTAAAACAAGAAAAAAACACTTTTAACTAAAATTAAAAAAATTTACTTATTTTTTACAGATGTTTTGTTTTATAAAATAAATATTTCATTACTAGACCTTTTTGAATGGATTAAATTGTGCATATATTTTACATTTTGGATTTCCAATGTCGTTTTGCTCAGTTTTAAAATTAAAAAAAAACAGTGCTGTAGTTATATCAAATGCTTCTTCAAAAGTTTTTAAATGCGTTTTTATCAAAGTGGTGTTTATCGAACTGTTGACATTGTAGAAAATTTGCTAATTAAGCTATCGTAATGCAATCTGGAATGATACTAAATGAGCCATTGCACACCACGAGAGAGACAGGGTAAGATACTTTCAGCTTCTATTCCTCTTTGTTGTAACATCATCAATTTAGGATAGTTTCCACCAACTGTCGAATTGCCTTGTGATCAAGGTACGCTGAAAAGCAGCTGATAGCGGTGGAGTACCACCTATTTCTTTTGTTGGCTGCGATAACAAGTGTAATTGGCTAGCGAATCTTTAATTTTGTTTTTAAAAGTATTATTATTTTTCTTTTTTTACAAAAAGTGCATTATAGGACATTTTTTTTTTACAAATTTTCCACAATTTCACTTTAAAAAAAGAAATATAATTTTTTTACATATAAAAATGAATGTTATACATCTACCCGCTAAGGAATCTTGTGTTAGACGGAATATTTACCCGTATTCCAATTCTGTTTTTAGAGGTTTTACTGTTTATTGTTTAGATCACGTAATGTTGCTTTATACGTAAAAAATCCGTAATGCGTATGAGAGGGATATCATAAAATTATAATATATCAGTCTGGAACATCTGTAAAACGTAATTTCGTTTCGGTTTCTAGGGATTCCGCTTTCACAGATTTTACTGTATAAAATTTACATGTATATTGAATACCGTAAAACTTTCTAAACGGAAAGATTCCGTTTCAGACATATTAGCATCTTAAAAGGTATAATTGTATTATACGGTATTCGTCCACGGAGTCGATGATTTTTTTACGTTTCAGACAGCATTACGTTACTGACAGGTTCCGCTTCCATATGATTTACTGTATTTTTATGTTCCAATTTAAAAGCCACTGTTCCGATGTTTGTGACAATGGTCCTGGCAACACTGTGAGTGACCCACATGAAAATAAATGAAAGAAAAGAGTAGGGAAATGTTATACGAGGCGTGGTTTTTAAGTAAGGGCCGTTTTGTTGTATACACTAATTGGTGGCGCGCGCGCCGCAACGAGTGGTTGCGTCGTATCCCGGCATTCCTTGGGAACAACTGTGCTCAGTTACAGATGTGTATGTAACTTGTACGATAGGTTCTGCGTCTTTAAAATGTTCAAGATTATCTAATCGCCGGGCCTACGGCCAAACCCCGCAAAAACTATGCAGAGCGATTCAATACAAAAGACGCGGCATGTTAACAGAGGGAATTTTGCTATTCCATGACAATGCAAGATCTCACACCACAGCTGAGATCCGAGCTTTATTGGATTCTTTTGGCTAGAACATTTTGAACCACCCCCCTATACAGCCCCAACCTTGTGTCGAGCGATTTCCATATTTTCCGCTATCTCAAACATCATCTCAGTGGCAACCACTGCAACGCTGACGAGGACGTGAAAACGGCCGTTACCTCTTGGTTATCGGAGCAGGCGGCAAGTTCATATGAAGAGGGTATTCAAAATCTAGTTGTAAGGTATGATAAGTGTTTAAACAAACTTGGCAAGTATGTTGAAAAACAGAGAAATGTATGTAGAATCTGAAAATAAATTTTGTTTTTGAAAATTTTCTTTCGTTTGGTTTTTATTTTCAAACGGCTCTTACTTAAAAAATACCCCTCGTAGTAATCTAAATAAAAACACATGTCACGAAACACAACATGCATCTAAATTATAAAAGGAGCACGCACAATTGTATGCTTTAGTTAATAAAGGGTATAATCAGAAAAAGGTCCACATTTAACAATATCGGCGTTGGATTGGCAGTATTTCCAATGTAACGCCAACATTTCTACAAAATTGGCGTTGGATTGGAAATACTGCCAATGTAACGCCAACATTTGTATAATATTGGCGTTTGATTAGAAAACTTTCCAATTTATCACCAATATGTAACCAATATGGGTGTTAGATAGGAAATATTTCCAATTTAATGCCAATATTTAAGGAATATTGGCGTTTTATTGGAAATATTTACAATGAATGTAATATTGGGCTAATATTGGTTTCCTACTAGGGTTTTGTACATTCCATATTTATGTATTCAGTTTAAGTTTTTAAGCGTTTATTTGATATTTTCAGAATCACCGTTGCCAAGCAGCAGAGCACACGAGGCAGAAGGTGAACTAGTAGTCATTTTATTGTTTCTTAACTTCCTTATGATCAGAATATTACGAGGATGGATCAAATAGAAATGAGACATTTTTAATAGTAGCTTTATTTTGAAATATTATTTACCAAATGTATATCAATGTTATAGATTTGTTTGACATTTAAACACTTTTTTTCCACATGTTGGGAGGATTTGATTCTTGTTTAATAAAAAGAATGTCATACTGCGCGAAAATTCTTTGACTTTTTTGTCTGATGGAAATTCTGATACTCATTACTCTTATTCCTAATGATCCAAATAAATGTTTTTTCAGATCGTAAGTTAGGATTAAGAAAGTGGTCGTTTGATTTATAGTGACATTTGTGTTTTCTTAGATATGTTGTGAGAAGTATTGCACTGTTCCCTAGAAAATGAACGTTCGGAAAGAAATGACTGTTTTAAAATCGATGCGCAACTTTAATCTTCTATAAAAATTAACGTTACTATATTGAATTATATGTACGTCGTTAATAAAATGAATTAACGTACAAAATACTCCCTAAAATATTGAACCTTACGAAAAACAATATCATTAAATATAATAATAACAATAATAAATATTGTTAAAAACATACCTTTCCATAACTATAGGTGTATGGATAGCTTTTATGCTGTTGAAGTATATGCAGTGGAAAATGTTAGACGCAGAATTTCTTATTTATGAATAAAAGGCAATGTGCTTAATCTTATTACATTACAAGAATTGAGAGATTTTAAAAATACATTTATTTTGGTCAAATCATGTAATTATTATAGTAAATAGCTCGCTGAAAGTTTTATAACTATCGATTTAATCTCAGTTTTAAGAAACAAAATGTTTTAAAATATTATATGCAAAACAGCTAGTACATAAATTTTCTACACTGTTAAAAATTTGCTGCAAACTGTCCAGTCATTTGTCCGTTTTTATTAAAAAAGGTTTGACAACCGTAATTTATCTCAACTCCTAACATATCATTGTTCATATTATGGTCAGGATACAATTAATTACTTTTATGTAACCGTTTTATATAAAATCGGTAAAATTACTGGACAGTTTGCTGCAAGTGTAATGTGTTTCTAGTATATACGAAGAAATATTTGTTGAAAATTAATTTGGGATAGAAAGAGTAAAATATTTGTACTATACGAAAACCATATACTTGAAAGAACAATTATAGTTATTTTCCACAAAACTTTTCGTATTTCCATATTTTAGTTTTCACTCTCAGCTATATTTATTACGTAAATAACTAAATTCATATGCAGATCCTACAAATCATTGTTTATGAAAAATATATTTACTAGTTTTGTCTACACAATATTTTGATTTTTTTAAATTAAAGTAAAATGAACACATAAATATACGCGAAGAAATGCAAATATTAATTTTTTTTCAAAATAAGTAGAAAAAAGAATTTTTTTTAAAAGGATAATAGAAAAAAATTATCGATATTCAGCGCATTAATTTCTTATACTAATGAACTTATCAAAATAAGTTCATTAGGAAAATCAAAGAAAAGTACAGAATAGTGATTATTTTTTTATTCTTAAAATATCAATTAGTTCTTTGAATTTATATGAATTCCACATTAGTCCTCAACGCCAAAATATTGGATTAAGAAAAGATCTAATGTTATTATATTTGGAAAAAAGTTTGTGGCATTCTAATTAAAAATATAATTAACTTTTAATACATTCTTTAAAAATTGCATTTGAATGAATGTCTCTTCCATCGATAATGATTCAAAGAAATCATTTATTTGATGGAGTAGAATATATATATTAATTCATCAATATAATAATTCATAAGTTACATATTTTCAACCCTCTTTAAAAGATTATGTCATAGAAATTTTTAATCAAAATTTTAATGAAATGAGACAGTTTAGTTAATTTTAATGGTTTCGAAAATTTGGTAATATTATCTTTATGTGAAATTTGAAATTGAAATAAAATTACGTTATTCTAAAATTATATTAAAAAAATTAATAATAAGTTTGTATTTTAGAGATTCATAATATATTTGCTTATTAAGTATCTCGGTATTGCCATTAAAACTGGTAATACATGCAAATATGATGTGATCCAAAAAAAGAAAAATGTCCTACAAATAATTACTCGTTAATTAGTTTAGTATTTTAAAGTCTTCTATCCAAATATCATATTTTATTGCTGCAAATTTTTGTCTTTTTCCTCATTCCATTTTTATCCTATTTCAAACTTAAATATAAAACTCTATTTTAAAATTTAAATGATTAGGAGTTTCTTGCTGAACATCTATACCTTTATATATACTGAAAATACCTAAAACATTCACAAAAGCGTTTAAAATGTTGCTAGAATAATATGTATAAATTGACTTATATAATGTTAAGATATCAAAATACCGGGTGCGTCATAAATTCGTGCAAACTTTAAAAATTCATAATAAAAGAAGTAATGCTGGAAAAAATTTTCGGTTTGCGTGAGTATGATCAGAAGGATTTTGGATTTTTTTTCATGTATAATAAAAAATGATTCCAAAAGTAATCGATAGAGGGCGCTCACACGTCATATTGAGGCGTTTTATACAAATCAGGGAAACACAAACAGTCCTACTAAATTGAGTATCCCATTCAATGAAATAGGGCTTTTTTGCGCCTTAAGTTATTTCTTACGTTTCTTCTCCGTGCGAAACTTTCGCAATGCAATAGTTGTGAATTCACCATTCTTGTAGAAAAGTTTAACCACCAGCGCTCAAACTGGTAACGATAGCATACTGCCGAGATCGAATGACGAAACCATTTCCAGCCAGGTGTTTTATTGCGAGCCTGATTTGCATAAAACGCCTTAGTATGACGTGTGAGAGCCCTATAAAGGTTACTTTTGGAATCTTTTTTTATTATACATGGAAAAAATATCCAAAATCTTTCTGATCATACTCGCGTAAACCGAAAAATTTTCCAAGCATTACTTCTTTTATTATGAATTTTTATAGTTTGCACGAATTTATGACGCGCCCGGTACTTGTGAAATTGGTGGGTGATAATCCAATTTGAAAAGCAATTTATTTAAACAAAAGAGCTTCTTAAGACACAAAAATTAAATCTATTCATCAAGTTTCACAGAATTCACCAATAGAACTTTTTTTAACGCCAAGCAAAATTATAGAATTGTTTTTCCTTTTCTTTCAGAAATAAAAATTAGTCATTTGGATTTGTAAGCATTTCCTTTTAGTTCTTTACGCCGAAATATTGGATAAAGAAAGCAATTATCTGTTGATATTCCGTTTGAAAAAATGTCAAAAGTCCCCCACATTCTAATTGAAAGTGTAATTAACTTTGAATACCGTCTTTGGAAAAATTTGCATTTACATGCGTGTCTTTCCGTTTGATATTGACTCAAAGAAATCATTTCTTTGACGCATTGTATTCATCGTCTTTTCTCGAGCCAGATATTTTTCATACCAAATTAAAAAAAGTATGTCATAATAATTTTAAATCAAAGTTAAATAATATGAGGAAATGAAATTAATTTTAATAATTTCAATTATTTTTTCTTCTGAATTGTTAGTTTTAGTTTGATTTGAACTAGACTTTGAAACCTAATTATTTATTTCAAAATCACGTTCGTAAATGTGTATAATTTACGTAATTTTTAAAAACACGGGCTGCGTACTGATTGCGAAACTCAGGGAAAAACAGCCGTAAATACCAAAATAATTACGTGATTGGCATTTGTGCTTCATTTACCCTCTTTCTAAAGTCCCTTTAATGTTCAACTAATGTTTAAAGTTGAAGTTCGCTTTTCTGATATTGGTAAGTTACCACTGATGTACGGAATATGTCGCATGTGATTTGTGTAATATATTTTATGTTCATTCTTAATTAATTTTTTTTTTTTATAAATGCGATGTGTCTATTACCTTTATATTATTACTTGACATTCTTCTTCGTCAGCATCAAGAGTTAATATGTGTGCTTTAAAAGGCGTTGACGCATGGAGTACACCATCCGGTGTCTTTATGGTACTACAAACCACCCGAGTTATTATATCCCCTATTATATACCCAAGTTATACTATGTAAATTAGTTTTATTAAATAACTACGGGGCTCCCCCCCCCCTGCTCGCTACGCTCTCCAACCCCCACCCCCACGTAATCGCGCAACAATCCCTATTTTCTAAAATAAAAGAAAAGGAAAAAACGCCGTAAAATCTACGCAGATTTTCATTGGTCCATTTCTAAATCGTTTGGCACATTTCCAAACACCATGTATACAAATAAAAATATATTTTGTTTTAATTGTAATGAAAAAAATAGCATCAACAAAAGCATAATCATAAAATAAACCCAATGTGGAATATTCCCGTGACGTCACAACAAATATGAATTTATATTCGCTTATTAAAATAAAGTGCACGCGGATAAATATTTTTACCGAAATTCAACTTGCAAATAAAAAAAATGGCCTAAACGTCACGTATCTTTAATATTTATTATTTCTTTTTTTATCCTCGACACAGTGGAAAGAAAAAAAAGGCCGGGACGATCTACGCTTATTTTCATTGGTCCATTTCCAAATCGTTTGGCACATTTCTAAATCGTTACTTTTTTTTTAATATAGAGGGATTTCATGTTTATTACTTTTACACTACTACTGGACATTGCATTAAACAAGGATATCATTAAAAATTCCTTACTAGGCTTTATAAACCAATGGTGTAGAGAGTGCGCCTTCCATGTCTTTATGTTACTACAAACAGCCCATCACATTAAAGGTTAAAAAAACATAATTTTTGGAGCCTTCTGTTGACGTTAACGCATGTAATTTGCTTAAATATGCTCATAAATGCCTTCATTCCACATGAAAAATACTGTTTTTGGTAAATTATTACACGAGTTTTTTATCTTTTGTCCTTCAAATAATCAACAAATTTATTACCGTAAATCAATTCGTTTTCCTCATGTCCCAGATATTTTATTTGCGAGTTTTAATTTGTACACTGCTTTATAAGCAGTGTGATTTGCTAATTATTGTAAATATTCTACCTTCATATTTACTGCAATTACATCAAGAACTTAAAAAACGTTTGATCTAATTTCCATTACGCGGTAATTTAACTTGTATAACATGAAAAAAAAGACAGATATAATATCTAGATATGTACTTACAGTTCGCCTAAAAAAAAGGAAAAAGACTCTACACTTTTAAAAATATCGTGAAAAATTACCTCTGTTTTTAAAGGCTCTCTATTTTGTGACCAATGAGAATGCTACATAAACGCCCTTGGAGCGTTCTCATTGGTCAGAAAATAGAGAGCCTTTAAAAACAGAGGTAATTTTTCACGATATTTTTAACAGTGTATACTTTTAAACCAACAATTAGTCGCAGAAAAAAATATATTGTCGTTCTATCTATATGTCTTCTGTCAATTTATGTTATAGAAAAAGTATTAGGGGGTTATCTTAAGAGATAAAATGTAATAAACTTACAAATGTTTAATAAAAATTCTTAAGAGCATATGTGGATTCATAGGAAATTTTTTCCCTTGGATTACCAAATGAGAAGTATTTTAAGAATGATGCAGGTTTAACGTACGGATTCATAATGTAAACTTCATTTTTAATAGATGTAAAACAAACTACAATGGGAAAAAAACCCTCTTTAGTTTTTTAAGCATTAGGTTAAAACTACACGATAGAAACTAAACCTGCGGTGCGGCGAGTACAATCAACGCCCCCTAGATAAGAAAGCCTTGACACTGGTCACGAAAACGTCATACCAAGCAGGCAAAACAAAGAAAAACATTCGAACAACTTGCATGTTTCGATTTCATTGGCTCATATTAATTCTATGAGCCAATGAAATCGAAACATGCAAGTTGTTCGAATTATTTTCTTTGTTTTGCCTGCTTGGTATGACGTTTTCGTGACCAATGTCAAGGCTTTCTTATCTAGGGGGCGTTGGTACAATCCACTAAGGATCCTTCTCTACAGTGCCCAGCCCTGTTTTCTTGACCATGTACCTTAAGCTGCTATGCAGCTTATGTCGATAAAAATGAAAGCACTTTTCTTTTAACACTGAGATATTGTGGAAAGGAACAACAAAACTCTTTTTCGGATAAAGAGGAAGGTGTATAGCCTCATTGTATTTGCATAATTATATTAAAAATACACTTGTGATAGGAAATTCACATGTTTGATAATTTAAAAAATGTGAAATTAATAGTTATTGTAAACGCTCTGTCAGGCTTTCTCCATGTGAATAGAGTTCACTTTTTTATATAATAAAATAGATATGTCACAGTATGTGTGTGTGTGGGGGGGTGGCTTAATGGTTTTACAGATGTTCGGTGGAGCATGGTCAATAAAAGGTTGTTAACCACTTTTTTAAAAGATTATGTCATAAGAATTTTTATTCAAAATTTTAATGACAGGTTAATTAACGAGACAGGTTAATTAACTTTAATGGTTTCGACAATTTCTTAATATTATTTTTATGTCAACTTCGAATTTTAAATGAAATGACCTTATTCTGAAATTATATAGAAAATTTTAAATTATAGATTTGCATTTTAAATGTTCATAATATATTCGTTTTTTAAGTATCTCTGCAATTAACGTCTTGGGATTAAAACAGGTATTACATGGAAATATGTCGTCAAGTGATATATTCCAAAGAAAGATAAAGCCAGGTGGTCAGCCTAACGCGGGACCTTCAGTGTTCAGTTCCCAAGTAAGCCTGATACTCATTTTACAGACCCCGAATGGATGAAAGATTGAGAGAATCTTTTCCAGCCCGTAGCCCGGAATCATTCTGTGGACCTGCAGCGTGGTACACTGGCGCGGTTACTACTGAGATACTAGGCTTCTACTTGGTACAATGAGCTGTAATTTTGGATTCGCATATTTCGAGCTTCTATAAATCGATTTTTCTATATTACAATATATATTATTTTTAGAATATTAAGCCAAAAATATATAAAACCTGAAATAGATATTCGATAATTATATGTCTATCCTGTAAAAATTTTAAAAGTAATCGATTTTTAGAAGCTTTAAGCACGCTAATGTAAATCTATAGCACACTCTGCTAAGTGGTTTTGAGTTATACTTAAAACACGACACGCATTGCAGCTTACTTTAAAATTAATAAAGATGAATTTAACATTGGGAATTCCAAATTTTAAAGCTACATAATTCCTGAACTACTTGGCGGAATGACTTCTTGTTTTGTGTACCAGGGTAAAATTGTTTAAAGAATTTAAATATTTTGTGAAAAAATTGGTGTCTATAAAGAAAATTTTAATGTTTTCTTTTTACAATTCCTTATGATGACGTCCCCTTAAGCCTTTTTCCAAAACGTTGGAGGAAGACATGCTCTTTTTTTCTGTCACATCTTATTAACTGAAGTGTATGGAATTATTTAATCTATGATCTTTCATAATGTCATTTTCTAACTTAATAATTCTCCCAAAAAACCATTTTTACACACATTATTTTACTTTTTCAACATATAGACTTTTTCAACATGCATACATTGTACATGTTTCGAAAGTTTTAAAAACATCTCTAAAATCACATAAAACCAGTCATATTTTAAAGGTTTCACAAAAGTAAAATATTTTCACCTGCCGTCCCAGGCATCCTCAATACTGATGTTATGGTTTTCTGCTCTGCCAATCGATTTGTTTGAAACTTCCATTCTGTCTTTTCCCAACAACATCTGGCACCATCTGGTATCAATTTTGGCATGAGCCATATCATTGCAAGTTTTTGAATTTGATGTATATGTTTCTATTGCTTCCCTCTGTAATGCGTAGTTTAAATTATTATAATTGGCTAATTTTTTAATATTATTGAAGTCTATTGTAATTGGGGATTTATTGTTTAATCTGGCTATTGCAGTGGTTGATTCACTTAAGTTTATATCTCTTCTGTGTTCTTTCATTCTGTCTTGAATATTTCTTTTTTTCATGCCTATATATGAATTATCTTTTCCTTCGTTATCTTTGAAATTAACCTTGTATATCCCTGATGTTATTGATAATTAAGTTTTTTCGTATCTAATCTGGTTAATTTGAAAATGGATGGATCTAGGGGGATGGGAGTATTTATTCCAAGCTTTTTGAATTCTTTTTTAATTTTAGGGAAACGATATTTATAAACGGAATTGAGTTCGTAAATTTTATCTCTTTTTAAGCTGGTGGTATCCAGTCATATCTTGATGTCGCTTTTTCGATTAACTTCTGTATAGTTTTTGTGGCGTATCCTGCATCCTCAGCTATTGTTTTAATTTTGTTTATTTCTGCGTAAAAGAGGTATTCTGTTGAACATACTTTAAGGGCTCTATGAATGTATGTATTTATTGCAGCTATCTTGCATGGGAAGGGGGTTATGCGGTATTTTGAGATTATGTGAACATTTGCATTTGGTTTTCTGAATACTGTTGTTAGTAGTTTATTTTCTGATCGAATGAGTTGTACGTCCAGGAATGCTAGTGCAACTTTTGAAACTTTTAACATATGACTGATTTTATGTGATTTTAGAGATGTTTTTAAGATTTTCAAAACATGTAAAATGCCTATCTATATGTGAAAAAAATAAAATAATATCTGTAAAAATAGGTAGTTTGGAGAATTATTATGGAATGTATGGAATGTTCTCTATTTCTGTGTCATTTTGTTTTCTTTTAGCGAAGTGAACTTTTCGAAATACCTCTAAATATTGCGATATCTAATTTTTTAAAAATGCATTTTCTTTGAAATATAATCTTAATAAACATAAATTAAAGCTTGTGATTAGATTAGACAGAATTTGCCACCAGTGAAATTTTAAATAGCAAGTCAAAGTCTATATCTTAAAACTTAGTTTTTTTTATAGAAATATCAATTAGTCATTGAAATTTTCAAGTCTGTATTTATTAGTTCTTGACGCCAAAATATTGGATTAGGAAAGCAATTATCTCAATTGATATTCTCTTTGAAGGAAAAATAAAAGTCTCTCCCAGTCTAATTGAAATTGTAATTAACTTTGAATACTTTAAAAAAATGCATTTGAATGCGTGTCTTTTCCGCCCAATATTGATTCAAAGAAATCATTTCTTTAACTCAGAGGAATGTATTGTCTTTCCTCGAGCCATTTTTTTAAAAACTTTATTTGAAAGATTATGTCAAAAGAATTTTAAATCAACTTTAGAATGATATGAGAAAAGCTAATTAATTTTAATGGTTTCATTAATTTAATTTCCTTTTTATTTATTTTTTGTTTGAAGTTCAGCTAAAAAGTAATTGCATTATTTTAAAATCAAATAAAAAAAATGTACATTGTATTAGCATTTTAGATATTGAAATATATAGTTCATTACATACCGTAATTATGTCCTATTGGGTAATTAACGTTTTGGAGTAAATGAATTTATTATGTATAAAAAAAAAGATAAGTGATTTTTGTCTACATAGAAAACATGACTATCTTAGAAACATTATTATATTTTAGTAATAAGTTTTTAATTTTGTTACCTTCTCCATTAAAGTATCAAAATTTTTTGTTTCAAATAAACCCGTTTACCTTACGTCAACGATATCATATTTAGGACTTAAATTTTGCACAGTTTTTAAAAGAAAAGTGATTTGCTTATTACGGCTGTATAGTGTCATATTCATAATCACTAAAATTATATCAAACACTTGCAAACCATTTTATGTAATTTCTATGATGTAATGTGACTTTATGACACTTTTTAAAATGATTGTAGTAAGATAGGTACTTAAAAATATATTCCTGAAAATTAGTGACGAAAATTCAGATCAATAAATGCATTTTTTGTTTATCAAATATAGAGTTTCTTAAGAAACATAAATTTAATCTTCATATTAAGTTGCATGGAATTTGAAATCAGTACAATTTTCATTAATAAATTTAAAAAAATGTATAGCTTAGTTTTTTCTTTATATAAATATCAATTAGTCATTTCACAATTTGAACAATTATTGCAATGTCTTGACGCCAAAATATTAAACTATCGCAATTGCTATTCTCTTTAAAAAAATACAAATGTACCTCAGACTAATTGAATATGTAATTAACTTTGAATACCTTTTCCAAAAAAATGCATTTGAATGCGTGTCTTTAAAGCTTGATAGTGAATAAAAAAACCAGTTTCTTGAAGGAGAAGATTAGATAATCTTTTTTCAAGCTACATTTTTTCAGCCCTTATTAAAAATATGTCATAAGAATTTAAAATCAAATTTTAAAATGGTATAAGACAATCAATTTAAATGATTTAGGCCATTTCTTTTCTTGTGTTAATATTTTTGCTTGAACTCTGCCTTTGAAATGTAATTAACTTATACTAATATTATATTAATTTTTTAATTGATTTATATTTCAGTAATATATTCGATCACACAATTATGTTCAATTGTGTAATTTTCGGATAATACTTTATTGTAATGCATATTATAATGCATATAACTATACCAATCTGTGGTTCCATTCCACGTGGAAAAATATTTTTGTTCCGCAAATTAATTCACGATAATAAAATGATAAAAGCACAACAACCTGACGTGACGTCACGTTGACGTCAATAAAGGTCATAAGTGTCACTGTCACAACGATGATCAATATATGTAACTTTTTAATTCTTCACATTATTACTTCTAAACGAAAGCCAATTTTCTAGATACCTTTGCGAAGTCTGAGTGACCGATTTTTTAGACATTTGCTATTCGTCATAAAAAGGGACGTACCGACGTCACAGTGACTTGGACTCATCTTATATTCCACGTTACGTGTCGACAATAACGACAATTTTTAGCTATTCATTTTCATATTGGTCATATTTCGGTAACGATTATATGAAGAAATTATTACGCTTGTTATGTATTACCCGCATAGAATGAACTAATGTGTGTGTTAATTTTCTTACACGTGCTTGCATGCATTTCCGATGTTACGCCTTTGAGCTCCAGTGTAGGAATCCACAGAGTCTGTCAAAAGGATTCATACGCGGGTTTTGATAAATAACTTTATTTGTACTCGGTTTATATTTGAAATTTTAATGTCAAAATGAAGCTTGAAATACGCATAACATTATAAAAATGGTTCGATATGTTCAGCTTTCATGTCAACAACTATTTCAAGTCTTCTCTTGAATCCTCTAATAACCTCAAGAAAAGTGGCTGGCGGAATGTTTTCTATCACTTCATGAATTACTTGTTATGACTCATCGAGATTTGACGGTGCATTTCGATAGCATTTATCTTTCAGATATCCCCCAAAGGAAATAATCACATGGATTGAGATCATAGAAATACGGTGCCCACTGAACATCACGTTCATATAGGCTTTCGAAACTCAGACAGAACTGTCACGAACGTGTTCTTCAATGATGACGTAGCTTTATTGAGAACGGTGAGGAGCTGCTCCATTTTGCACAAATTATGATTCAACTTTTTCGGGTCATGCAAGCAGTTAATGGGTGTGTTCCATGCCATGATCCTAAAGCATGGAACAGTACATTTTTGAATTAACTGTGGTTCTGAAAAAGTTAGCTGCTAATGCTCCTTTTAAGCAGATGGCTATACAGGTAGTCGTTTTTTGTGGATGTAGTAGCTTTTCAAAATACTCCTGACGGTTTTCTCTATACCAGTACCGGTAATTTTGCTTATTAATACGGCCGGTCAGATGAAAATGAGCCTCATTATTAAATCAAAAGTTTGGAACCGTATTTTGTTACCTCGCGATAGTCGAAGAACCTTTTCAGCGAAAACAAATCTATTTCCTTGGTATTTGCAGTCAAATTGTGCACAATTTGAATTTTAAAAGGTTAAAGATCCAGTTCACCTCTTGCTATGCAGCGAACACTTGCCTCAGAAATATTGATCTCTTGAGCAAATCTCAATCTTGAGAGACATGGATCTTCATTAAGACGTTCATCCATTTGCTGGATATTTTCAGCGGTCACCGCAGATCGTGGGCTTTCGGTTACATTTGCCTTATGATCGGCAACACATCCTGTCTCCTTAAATTTGGCGACTAAATTATTTTTCGTTTGCCTTGTTGGTGCACTGTGTCTTCAGCAAGTTTTTTAATAAAAAATACATAATGAAGAAGATGATCCACAAAAAAAAAAATCGTATTCCATGATGATGAAAATCCGTTACTCGATTAAGCTGGCTTAGGCAATTTTGGTCCATTTCGGTCCGATTGACTGAAATTTTGAAAACTGAATAACAATTTAACCCTACAAACTACGACATTTTCTGTCAGCCTAAATTGTCAGCTTTAATTTGGCATCAAAATAAAAAAAGAACGAAAAATCATGCGAAAAGCATAGATTATGTAACACTTTCCAACGCTTCCAAAATAATTTTACAAATCATTACCGTTTAATAAGCTGAAAGATAACATCTAAGTAAACAATTTGGAAAACGCATAACATATTTAAAAACGTAATTTCAGGAATTTCCAACACATATTTCCAGCATATAAAATATTCGGGAAAATATCCGAATACTTTTATTCAGCCCTGTATAGCATCTATAGATTTGTATATATATACTACATAGGATGCTAAATTTTAGTTTAGTTAGGAAACGCGTTGCACAGTTTAAAATTCTCCTTCTGGAGTTTCTGTCAATAAACGGAAATGTGTTCGCGAACTTTTGTGCTGCCCTGTGTATAAAATACAGAATTTATACACACCAAGTAATAGACAAAAAGTGAGTTAAATTTAAAATCGCGTTCAGCAACTTAAAACGCACTTTCAGGAATTATTGTTAACAGACAGTAGAGAATTCTTTTGTGTGTCCCTGTAAATAAACGATGACTGCTATACACAATACTCTGTAGTAAACCTCTTGTAATGCACCTTAGTGATATATATAAATTTCAATGCGTTTAAAAGAGTGAAACGTTATTTAATTAAACGGCAAACGATTTTTCTCCATAGACGTAATGTAACGGAATTCTTTTGACTGTCCCTGTAAAGTAACTATAAGTGCTATGCACATCCTATTCCGTATCAAGCTTCTTGTAATGCACCTTAGTGATATATATCAATTACAACCTATTTGAAATTGTGTAACATCATTAAAATAAACCGCAAATGATATTTCCCCATAGACCGTAATGTAACGGAATTCTTTTGAGTTTCCCTATACAAAACTATAAGTGCTACACACTTCAGTTGAAATAGGAAATATGCTATAGATAACGACAATAACATATAAAAATTGCAGGGCAATCCGAGCATATTTACGGGAATTAATATCACCGGCAGACTTCCATACGGCAAACAAACCGAAAAAAAAAAACACGACTGAAATGCGAAAACGCTTTTTGCTCTAACTTTTGCTTTCTTTACGTATGTATACTTTGAATTTCCATTTAAAATGAACACCGCCTCTCACACCTCTCCAGTTTCCGCGCATGCGCGCAAAATCCGTGCGTGATTCTCTTAGACGGGCTCTGTATTACTCGTTAATTTTAATATAAAATTTCCATAGATTTAATCTAGTAGTGTTCCATAGATTTAATCTAGCTCATAATTTTTTTCTAAAATTATGAAGAAAACGAAGAGACTTTACGCGGACAAAGCCATTGAGATAACTCCTAAGCTTAGAATAACATATTAACCAGTTATCTGCAAAAGGTTCTGAAACCATTTGTGGTTATTAGGTTTATCTTAATCTTATTCTCAATCTTAATAATATTATAAATGTGATTGTGTGTGTGAAGATTTGGCTGAAGTAAACGTCAAAACGGAGGATTTAATGGCCGTGTATCTTTGCATATAGATGCACATAGATGCATATAGATAACACAGAAATGGACATAGGCTAGATTTTTTTTTCAAATATTTTTCTTAATAATTACAAATTTCATTATTTTCATAGAGAATCAATGAATATTTTTCCTGTAAAATTTAATTAACCATTTTACGTTGCTAAACACTGTCGTCGCCAATAAGTACAAAACCTGGAATAATAATTTTTCCTCAACAATTGAGTGATTTCCACGTGAAAAATGAAAATTAAAAAGAATTCAAAAGGAGATTCATTGCAATCATATTTGAAACGAAAATATTTAGTAATTGTTATTATACATGAACTATGAATATAGGTTACGTTTAGAAGAGATTTTCTGTCAAAGACTGAGTTATAATTAGAAGGAAAAATTAACTATAATTATGTTATTAAGAAAAGATTTCCCTTGGACCATGGAACTATGAAAATGATCGTCCTTAGCGTCATAAGTAAATATGTATTTTCAAATATTTGTAATAATACAAGAAGCATGAATATCAGTATGTAATGAAAGTAGATAGATAATGGATGTCATATTTAAGATGAAAAACTAAAATATTTTTTATCGATACCGATTAATAATAAACTTGAATATCAGTTACATACAGATGTGAGTTTTCTGCCAAATTTTACTTCATGATTACCAGGAAAAAGAAAATTAACAAGAACTATGTCACTAAAAAGGGGGGAAAAGTGACGTCGTAATTTAAATAAAACTGGAATTTTTAAATGTGTTTTAAAAGGAGCGTGAATGAATTTCGTACATTAACAATACAAGGATCAGTAAGTATAGAAAGTATATAAGTTTCACGACATAATTAAAACGAAAAATTGAAACATTTTTTTATTTATACTGATTATTAAGCATGACTATCAGTTACACACAGGTGAGAATTGTCTGCTAAAAATCACATCATAATTATCAAGAAAAGAAAAATGAACACGATTCTATTATATTAAAATCTGACCGTTTGTTTGTATTTCGTAACTACTCATCTTAGACTATCGAACACAAAGCGATTAACTTAACACCTGTTATCATTGATCCTAAGATGTCACACAAACTCTCAGAATTAAAAAAAAATGAATTAAATTCCGCGATATTATTATTATTACTATTATTATTATTATTTTGTAAATTTTAACGAAGTTTCTCTAAAAACGGTGAGTAAATTACTCCATATTTGTGGATAGAAAAGGAGAAATAAAACAGATCAATATATTTGTTACGGCATTTTCTCATTAAAATTGAAACCAGAATTTATTTTCAATTTGAATAGATGGTGAAAACAAAATCTTGATTTCAGTAAATTTTCCGAAAACAAAAACATATTATTACATATTTAAACTTCATGAATCAATTTATTCTGAAGAAAAAACTCGTCTGTCAACACATTGTCATTTAGAAAAAAAGATTCAACTATGCATGCCAAGGAGGCAGAATTGAATTTAAAGAAAAAGCATACACTATTTCCAAGTAATTATTTTTGAAGGACGGCTGTTAAAACGGTTCACAAAGACGTTAAAAGTAAAATGCTTTATCAAGTAAAATTAACATTTGTTTTTACCAAATTCATTAATTTCCACGATTTTATTTGGCCCTCCTTTTGCATTGATTGCAATTTCATTTTCGCGATTATTTGGCCCAAAATGTAACTTTTTTAAGACTGAGTAATGGCAAGGTCCTATAACAAACATATACCGTATTGTCTCCTATGAAATGTGATAAAGAGTTAGTTATTTATTTAGGTTTTTAACTATTGGGAGTCGAGAATTTTGCTTAATTAATCCATTTATTCTTCTTTTAATGTTGCGTGAACGAAGTTACGGGTAACAGTTAGTTTAATTTAAATTTTAAATTTTAAAATTTTGTTTATGAGTTGTGTTGAAACTATGTTTAAACAACTTCAGACATGAATATTTTTTATCTATATATTACTGTGAATTGAAAGAAAACTGCTTTAAACTATGTAATTTCATTTCCATATTATAATAATTCTATTATGTATAATAACTAGATTTATGGACAAAATAATAAGAAATTTCAAGAAAAATGTAGTTTATTTTCATAAAACGAAACTGAATAAATATAAATTTTAAGTGATACTTATAAATGTATTCATCAAGTTACAAAAAATATACATTTCTCCATTAAGAATAAATTGCGGAGGCAGAATTAAACTAAATATTCAATTATAAGAAAAAAATAATAATTTAAAAGTAAGAATATAGATGAGGATGTTTCCTCAATCTATTAACTTGCTCTGTTATAGAGATGTTTTTCTACTTGACTTAATAGCCATATTTTAACAATGAACACATAAGTGCCTAAGTGTGTAACAGAATGATCAAAATGCTCAAATCATTTTTAGGAATTTGCATTTTATTTCTGAAATTGAAACCTCTATTTTCATTCTATTTTTCTAAAAGTAAAAGTCTTAAGCGTACTATATTACTATTTTTCCTTTTTATTCATATTTTTGTTTTTTCTCTTGAATTAACAAAATTGAACATTAACGCTATAAAATGCATTTTACTTTGTTGATACTTAAACTGAGTTATGCGTCCGTCTGTATTTTCTGTTTTTGTGTATAAATACATTTGGGTTACATTATTTTTTAGTTCAAAGTTCTTTTGTCATTATCTTGATTTTTTATAACAATGTAGAACCACTATTAACTATTACATATGAATTAAGGACAAAACATGTATCCTGATTTTTCTTTATACAAGCTGTCGACTATCAATAGTGTCCATTAGCTTTTTCCTAAACCGTTTGTCATAAACATACAGTTCCAATTACAAAAACGTTTAAAATGAGGTAAATAAGTATTTTTAAAGCGATTTGGGTCAATAAAAACATTTCTTTTTTAATGTTACGAAATTTAAATTTTTTTACGGTTCTGTCCTATAAGTTATATTTAGTAAACATTTTCTATTGCACTAAGAAGTAAGACTTAAAAAGTTCCATTCTTCTACGAATAAAACTGACCGAGTAATAGCTGTTTAAAGTTGAAGAACATTTTTTGCTGAGAAGTAAGGGTCATTCACAAATTTACTAGAAATATAAATAATCTTCAGATATCAAAAAAATAATACTAATTACCAGTAATTAATTAGAGTAAAATTAACATTACGATATAAATTTGAAATCTATTGTCATTCATTCGGACAGAGTAAAAAAATATATTCAACTTGTACTAAAATATAAGTGAAAAAATAACAGAATTTTTTTAAAAATGTAATGATGAAAATCAACAGTCTAAGTTTTTTAGAAAATGATACATATTTTAAAATGCTATTAGATTATCTAATCGAAAACTAAATTAATTTTATTAATTAAGTTTTCGATAATATTTTAAATAATAAATATAGTAAAAAATCTAATAATAAATCTAATAATAAAAAATAATAAATAAAATTTAAATAATATATATAATGATAATAAAGTTTCGATAATATTTAATTTAACTTAAAATTTGCTCGAAGTGACTTCCTTTGGCTGCAATGCCGAAATGAACACGTGAAATAAATCCTTCTAATACTTTAAGCACTTTGTGTAGGATCCCTGGAAGCTTAGTTCAACTTATCTGTATTTAGATGCAGAAAATTGGTATTAAATTGGTCAATTTTAGTGTTAGATGAATGGGAATTTTTTTGTCTTAATTGTTAGTGTAATAGGAAATTTTTTATAAACATCACTTGTAGGACCGAGGGACCGTATAAAAAATAAATTTCGTAACTTTCTAAGAAATGTTCTTAATGACCCAAATCGCTTTTAAAACAATTGTTTACAAAATTAAAAACATCTTTGTTATTAAAACTACATGTCTATAAATAACAGTTTAGGAAATAGCCATTGGACATCGTTGAAGGTGGACCCTGTATAGAACATTTTAAAACTTCCGTTTCTCTTCCAGTGTTTTAAATTGCATGATTTTTATTTTACATTTAACAGCTAAATTTTTACAGCTAAACTCGATCTTTGACCTAGCCTCTTTTTAACTTTTTCAATTTTTGTGGCAGATTTTTTTGATTTTTTTTTATCGAGATCATTTCCTATTTTGAAACTGGAATATTTATGTGATTCTAAAAAGAAATTTTCTAAAGAAGTGTTCTATAGTAGAAATTCAATAAATATGTGAAAAATAATTTCAATTTATTGAAAATTAAAACATTCTTAAAGCTGTTATTTGGAATTCGTTTAAAATTTTAACTGTTACATTTATTTTTTTAATTTTTAAAGTATTTCTCTATTTTAAAAACAATATATATATATATATTACTTAAAGAACTATAATAAACACATTTAAATCTCTCTCTCTCTCTCTCTCTTTTTTAATCATGCAAACAGTTATTTTAGGCGATTCTGAAACAAATATTTTTTCTTCGTTCAACATTGCTGACTCATTTTTAAACATAAAAGCTTTTAAACTCATTTTTAAACATAACGATTTGACTCATTTTTTGACATATTTTTAAATATAATTATCTGACTTATTTTTTGACCAGTTTGTAAACATAATTTTCTGACTCCTTTTTATCAAATATTTAACATAATTTTCTACTTATTTTTAAACATTAAAGCATCGTACTTGCAGGCATGATTATTGAAATTATTTGTAATCGAACATTCTTTTCTTTTATATTCTGATAAATAATGACATTTTTAATTGTAAACAATTATTGTTGCGTGACGTAAGATTTTTCATTTTCCCGCGGAAATTTCACTTAAAACCCCAACTTTGATAGCATTTTCTGAAAAATCTGTAACCTTTACCGAAAACGGAAATAACAGCTCAGTTGCATCGTGTTAAACACCAACCAATTTGATATATTTGTAAACAAAAATTAATTTGAAAATGTGTCAGAAAGTACCCACTTTGAACTGAAAAAAAGGCAAAAAAATAAATAAAAATAAAAATAAAATAAATAAATAAAATAAATAAATAAAATAAATAAATAAAATAAAAAATAACTTTCCCGAAAAAGCATTTTTAATACAAATTAACATGTTAATATATTATTTCTAATTTGAGGGACATAATAAGACAATACTACGAAATGGATGCAGATACTTGTTTTAAAATGTATTAAGATTGTCCCTTAGACATAATAAGATTTTGGAAGAAAAATTGTAACTCATGGAACATTTCAAGTATGCACTGAGTGTGGAAACTTGTTATCTGAAAAATACATTTTGAATACATTTTGCTAATTTTATTCTTTTTTTTTTTTCTAAGAATCATGAAAACACACTTTGTACGATGTATATGGCAATATGATTATATTTAAAGAAATAAAAATATTGAACTTAAAACTGAAAATTTTATTCGATTTTTGATGTTTGCAAAATCCAAAGCCCTGTTAAGTTCGATGTTTCTGTTTGTTTAGCTGACTTCAGAGGAAGATGGATGTATGAATGTTGTAGACAAAAACAAAATAAGTAAATAAACTACCTTGAATCTAATACCTTAAATTTATCTAAAAGCTACGTAAGAAAGTTCAAACATTTAGGTTTTGAATGCATATTTTTTTCAATTATGCTGTTCTATAATTTTCTTAAAATGTATTATTGATATTAAAATACATGAGAAAGAGATAAATAAATCTTAGTTAACAATAAAATGTATTTAATATATAAAACTTTTAAAAATTTTGAGTAAAATATCTACACTATTTGAGCATCTGAATGTATATATATTTAAGTGGAATCGAGAATAGAATTACCTGTTATAAAAGCATTTCAATGCTACAAAGTTCCAGTAATGATTGCGATTTACCTTGCTATTAGAATGTCTCGTTATTTACAAACAGAATTTAGAAATGTTCATTTGCAATTTAAATGTAAATATATTTATTATAAAAGGCAGTATTATAAAATAGCATTATATTTTATTTTATATGCATTTCAATTGAGATAAGAATGCTCTTGTTAAAGCTAAAATTTAATGTTGTAAAATGCTAATGATAACATTTGAAACGGTTGTTTGTAAGAAGAAACTTTATTCTGAATCAATAATGCAAATTATTCTTATAGCATTATTTAACTAAATAAGATACAATATTAATGATAAGTAATCTGAAATATTAGAAAATTTAAACCGAAAAGTCAATGTAAATATAAACAAATTGAAAAAAAAGGTATTCGTGTTTACGAACACTTTAAATAAATATAAATAGCATAAGTAACTTATGAATGTACGAAATTGGAAAGGTATGTCATATTTGAATTAAGAATTACAGTTATGTTTAAAATTTATTATTGAAAAATAACAAAATATATCTCGTCACAAAAGATATATTATATTGTTAAAACTGTAATTTAATTTTTAACATCTTTGCGCTAAGAGATGAATGCTTAAGAAAAAAATAAATTCTACAAAATTTGTTATTCATTATTTTTTTTAGAAAAGTACAAAGAATACTCAGCAAAATGTAGTTTATTGAAAATAGTAACATTGATACGATTAAAAAGTTAAATAAGCTACATTTTATATATATTTTATTCATAAGAAAAGATGGAGCACAGCGGACAACTTCTGAAATTTTATTTTTTTTTCTTCATTTAATCACATTCTCAAATTATAAGTCTTAATTGTTTTGTAAAGGTAAAATATATTAAAGCTTAAAAATGTGCCCCACTAACTCAATCAAGGTGCCCAGTGGGATACAACATGGGACATAGTGAACCATTTATTGTGAAAGGTAAATTACAATATTAATACATATTTAAAGAGAAAATTACTTTATTATAAATCTTAATCCATATTTTTACATGTACAGAATACAACAAATGATTGTTTTTACAGAATAAAACAAATGATTGTTATTTATAAAAACATATAAAATAAATTATGTACAAAATTATATTATATGCATGTACATACTTATCAAAGTTTACTTAGATAGTTAATTTTATGTGAAATTACTTACAATGTGTGAATCAATAAGAACTTAAGATAATTTTAAGACTACTCTTCTTTGAAACAACCTTCAGTTACAGTAAATTAAAAAAGCTCAAAATTAGACTTAGCAATTTATGGTTTCGGTCGTATAAGTGATATGTTCTAAAAAAAAATTTAAAAAAAATTTAAAAGAAGGCAAATAACTTTCTAAACATTTTTATTTGCAATTTTATATGAAATAGTATCCATATTCTTCAAGATGTTAAATCTGCATAGAACACAAACAAGTAATATTTTAAACATATCAAAACAAAATACTCCAGTTTTAATTTTAAATTCAACAAAAAAGAAAGTCATCCGTCAAGTGTAGATTAAGAAACATCGTCCAAAAATTAAAAAAACAACAACAATTTTTTTCCCTCGTTTAAGAAGTTTAACACATTTAAAAAGCCAATTTCAGCAATTTTACCATCCATAGTCGGAAAATTATTCAAATTCTTTTGTGAATTCCTGTATATTATCTATAGATTTTTATATATACAACATGGTATGTTAAAATGTAATTCAGTTAGAAAAAAAATAAGACAGTTAAAAATTTTCTTTAGGAATTTCCACTAGTAAAAGAAAATGTACTCAAATTCTTTTGTGTAGCCCTGCGTACGATCTATAGAATTTATGCACACCAAGTAATATGCAACAAATTAATTAAATTTAAAAACGCACACCACAACTCTAAACACACTTCTACCAATTATCACTCATAGACAGTAATGTAGCTGAATTATTTTGTGTGTACCTGTAAACTAACGATAAAATGCTATGGACACCATATTCTACAATAAACGTCTTGTGTTCTCAGTAATGTATATCAATTTAAATACATTTGAAATAGAGTATCATCATTAAAATAAATTGCAAAGGATTTTTTCCATAGACTATAATGTAACGTAATTATTTTCCGAGTCCCTGTAAACGACCTATAAATTCTACATACTTCATTTTCAATACCAAACATGCTATAGTAAATCTCAATGACATATATAAATTACATGACATTCCGAGGTCTCTATTTACGCAAGTTAGAGATTAGACCAACAGACGGCCAGGCGGAGAGACAGGCAGACAAACCAAATTCATAAACACTTTTCAACTATGTTGAAAAAACATTGTTGTAAATTTTAATATTTTCTATTGCAAAATTCACTATTATATCGGTATAAAAAAGTGGTTAACTGAGCCCGTTTTTGATGTGGTCCGTTGTACTTCATGTAGACATGGAAAAACAAAAGTTTCCAAAATATTTTGTTTTATATAAAACATCAAATTTTAAACTCATTTTTCAATAAAAGAGTTATCTTTGTTTAAACTTCAAATGTTTTTTCTTCTGTAATTCTTATATCTTAAAACAAAAATCTAAAATTCTAATGAAGCATTTTTTTTCTTTCATAGCTAAAAGAAAAACAAACTTTTTGTAAAATGATTAAATTCGACTTTGACAATATGATTTAATGTTGAAAATATTCACTACTATTTTGTCATTTATGAGTACATATATGAAAGCAAAACAATGTAAAATAAACACAATTTGAAAGGGCCATTTGCCCCTAAATTAATTTCAATAGTTGTTGTTTTTTTTTTTTTTTGTTGAAAAAATGCTTTATCAGGAATATATATTATAAATGTTCGAAATCATATGTGGTCTGCTTGTCCACAGCCGTATCTGCGATAGTTAAAATACCGCATCATTGAAAGTACGCTAAATTGGCTCCTGGGAATTTTCAAACACAGCGGATACCGGTATCGACCCCCGTATTCTTAGAACTATAAAATTAATAATATATCCCTCCTTATCAAGGAGATGTGGCAACTGACTGACACATACACATACAGACAGGATCGGGTCGATAAATTCTCGCTAATTCACATTAGTTAGCACCAACAGAATTCTGCATTTTCCTGATAAAATAATTTTCTCTTGTAAAATCATTCAGTAGTACACTGTTAAAAATTTACGGCAAATTGTCCAGTCATTCGACCGTTTTTATAGAAAACGGTTACATAACCGTAATTTAACTCTGTTCTGACAATATAATTCCACATATTATGATCAGAATAGAGTTAAATTACGGTTATGAAACGATTTTCTATAAAAACGATCAAATGACTAGACAGTCTGCTGCAAATTTTAACAGTGTATGTCAAAAGTGCATTGCAAGTTACTTGAATTATTTTTTAAAAAAATGCTCAAAGTGCCCTGAGAACTCTTAAGTGTTTGTCAATATAATGCGAAACGTGTTTTAGATTTATTAAAGTAAAAATATTCAGAGTTATATTACACTTCTCAATATAAAAAATGTATTAATTATATTATTAATGTTATAGTTCTAAATATATATATATTTTCAACTGTATTTAAAAAATTGCTTCATAATTTACGTCACAAAGGAAAAAAAACTGCATCGCTGGTTTCAATCGAATCTCCTCTCTGATTCTATTTTACTGTATATATATACACACACTCTCTCTCTCACACACACATATATATATATGTTACACTATTAAATCTTCCTTCACGATGTTTCTCTGTTTTAAGCCAAATTACCACCAATTTCACTAATTACTTATTCCTTAATAATCGTTAATTCTATTAAATTCCCCTTAAATTATTATTTTGCCCGATTTACTTAAATATAAAGTTTTTCGTTATTCATAAATTATATAATGATTTCTGATCATTTCTGTGAATTCGAATGTTTTTCGAAAACCATTTTTTTCTTTTCCTCTTTCCGAGTTTTTCGCGCCTTGGGTTCGTTTTACTATAAAATGCGTCCACTTAGAATGTGACAGAACTCTTTACTTTTTTATTCACATTGCTCATGACGTAGATTGTACGTGTATGCCGTATTCTCGCATTGGCTAGAGCGCGCGTTACGTCATGATTTGGCTTATTCACAAAAAGCAGGTACATTCGATCTTCAATCTGATTTGGGCCAAATTTTCAATTGTAAACAGTTCCCTGGCTCCGCGTTTGACTGATCATGTATTCCTAATTATTTAACTAATACGTTGATGGAGAGTTATGTTAGACATCTTTTAAGAACAGCTTGTAACAACTAACTACTTAGAGATGGCACTGACCCTTTAATCATCTAAGGACTGCTTCCTCGATGATGGTTTAATAAAAGCATAGACTTATTCATCGCCTTATTTTTGTTTCATCTTGGAGAAACACTTAATTCTTTGATTTATTGCTTTGTCCCGCCGCGATACGGCTGTATTAATAGTATTACACTACTGAATATTATTATACGACTGATATAATGCTGCTTTCATCCAATATATTTATAACATTTTATGTGTTACAAAAACATTAACATTTTATGTGTTTTTGTCGAATTCATTATAAATTCAGATATTTATCTTAGATAACACACAAATTATACTTTAAATAACCACATTTATAATCCTTGCTAGAAAATAGAATATTTCACGGAATAACTTCAGAAAGTAATTACCCAGTCTACTAATTACCTCAACATACTTTCTGAAAAGAAAATTCTTTTCTAACCCTTATTTTAGTAACGGGCTGTGAAATATGCCGCATATTATTATCTCTTCAACAGCACATAATGTGGGCCATTTTATTAAGAACAACAGAAGGCGGTTTCCTTCTAGCATTAGCCTTTAAAATAATAGAAATTTAACTTCCTTTCCAACTAAAGTTTATTGCAAAAACATATGCTACAGTATGAGAAGAACGTCTTTGTTTTAATTTTGTATTTTTAATAAGTACGTGGTGGACACTTCGAGAACGCCAGCTAATAGTGTAGCCCTAACAAAAATTAACAATAACAATGATTTATTTAAATTAATAATGAGTGGAAATGGATGGAAGTAAAATGGACATGCTTAAACTGAAGATATTTGAAATGAATCTAAAATCACTAAAACTTACTGGGGGAATGATATTTTCGTGTAATTAACAAAATTCAAACACCAACTCATTCTGTTCGCTCACAGGAACCTAATGCAACGTCATTTAAGCTTTCGATAAAAATGTCTCTAGTGTGTCTGTGAATTGCACTAAAAAAGAAACTTTAGGTACTTCAGTGTCACTATGAAAAGGAATCCCGTGGATTCCGAAACTATTTTATTTGGAATACCGAGTTTTAACACCTTACCTTGCAGGTGAACTGTCGAGAATCTATCTCAAACTCCGCCAAAATTGACGTCACTGGCTATCAGCACGGGGAAGGCTTGGTGAAATTCAGATCTAGTCTCGTTTTCCCCTCAAGGCGAGATACGACAAAATCCGACTATACACACTCTTACCACCGTATTTATAACAGTTAGACGATCACAGAAACCTAATTGACATACAATCGTACAAACAACCGTGAAAATCGCACTCGAGGAGATTCAAACAAGCTTTGCAAACGTAAAAGAAGTGATAAAATGGGTGGCTCGTTCACTTACAAATGTTGGAATCGATGCAACACGTTCACACACAAAACTCAAAAATCCATTTGGCCCTATACTACCTTCACAAGTGAGTAGCTAGGCACTTATGCTACATATGGAAAATGGGAAATTTTGAAAGTGGTAGCGGCAGCCCTGCAGATCTGGTAGATTGGTGGGAGTGGAATCCCTCCGTGCACATCTGCCAGTCATTTAGTAATCATGGGCCAATGGGTAGGTTTACAACGTCAATTTGTAGTGCAGGCATTTTAAATGGCGTCAGTCTGACTGATGCTCGCAGGGAATTTCGACGTCATTACAATTTAGAACATCACGGTTATGTTCCATAATGGTACACACGCTATGAAGACATGTGATTAGAATTTGGACGGGACGGATTCAGCTCTCAAAAAGAAACCAATGATTTCCATTGAAGTGTTACAAAGTACCATGCGAAATCTCAGAGTTCGATTCCAGAAATGCATACGTGCGAACGGTCGTCATGTTACGGAGAATGTTTTTAAAAATTGATTATTTTGTCTCAGAACGCTTAATGGCATGCAATTTGATTTTTATTTTCAACAATACAACTTAATTCCTACATATATATATTTTTTTTACTTTAGGAAAAGTTACTTCAAAAGTTCCCGTTTCTCTGTTCATTGTATATTATCATTAATTTTAATTCCTATAATTTTGAACTAGTTTTTCATTTTATGACAATAATTACTGTAAATGCCTACCATTTCCATTTTAACAAAACTGAGATATATGCTACATAAATCAGAATGTAGCTGATAGTACATATGGTGTCAGTGAACGAATTACGGTGCACTTCAGCACTTTCAATTACATCATCACATTTCAAATAAAGCAAAATTAGTCCTTTAAAAAATTCGTTGTTATATCTCCATTCATAATAACTAAAGTTGTAAACGAAAATCAGGCTTCGCCATGTAGTGAGACATCCTGTATTTTAATATTGATTTTTTCATTCAAAATTGTTCCTCTTTATGAGCGCTATCATACCTCTTATTTTGTAGAAGCAGTTTACGAATACTCTGTATCTCAAATTTAAAGTATCAAAAACGACACTATTTGTATAAATCAGTATAAATTTATCTTACATAACACAAAAAGGACATTTATATGATAAAAATTCGATTCGTTGGGGAAAAAAGAGACGGAATAAGTCTCAGAATAACTTTAACAGGTAATTACTCAGTTTGCTAATTATCTCAACATTTAGTGTGAAAGAAAAATTCTTTTGTTAACTTTATTTCATTAACTTATGGTGAAATATGTCGCATACTATTATCACTTTAATAGCACATAAAGGAAAATTTTTCATTAGTGCGAACAATAGGTTGATTCTTTTCCAATTTAGCCTTTAAAAATATATATAAAAATAATTTTCTATTTCAATTAATGCTTATGTAAAAAATAAATAGAAAAAAAATCAATCTAAAATGGGAAGAAATAGTTTATTTTAATATTGTATTTCTCAAAACGTAATCTTTAATTTTCATTTCATCGCTTTTAATGATACTGCTAATAAAACCCCAACATCCTTAAGAATTCAGAAATATTATTAATATGTTATACAAATTTAGGTTGTAAAATTTTATTCAGTAAGAGAAATTGAGGGAAGGTTAAGAGAACAAAATGAGAGATAAAATGCAGAGAGGAGGGAGAATTAAAGCGGATGTGCAATCAAGGTCTGACTTGACATTCGTAAAAGACGCAGACATTAGAAGTTTAAAAAATCGCAACTGACTGCCATTTCATATTCAGAACTTGCTTACCCGCCCGGCGTTGTACGGGACCGTCAAAAGATAATACAAAATGCAAAACACTTCTAAAAATCACGATAAAAAATCGCCAAAACTTCAAAAGTAGCCGAACAAATTCCAAAAAACATCACTGACTGAAAAGAAAAAAAATTATATTGGGCTAGACAGGGGTTCTCAAACTATGGTGCGCGTACCAGTACTGGTACGCGCAGCTCTGGCTACTGGTACGCAAAAGTTTGATACTGGTAAGTGAATTGAAATCCAGCATATTATTAATGAAATCAAAAACGGCTTAAATTTATCAACCAGGAAATATTTGAAAATTTTCGAATGCGATTTTACTAGTTTTTAGCACAACATATCTATTGTGAATATACTTTATCTTCAATTCTTTATATGGAAAACAAATACAGGAAAAAACTAAGCATCGCATTTGACTTACGACTAAATCTAACTAATATTGAACCAGACATGAGGAAGCTGTGCTTGATAGAGCAAGTCCTTCCTCCTCATTAATGGTACTAGGGAATTACTGCAATAAAGCTAAGCTACTATGTATGAATCAGTAGGCAATATGTCACTATTGTGACTGTTTTTCAACCAAAACACTGTATTTTGACACGGTTACGTATTATTAAAATGTAATGAGGATAATACTTTTTATTTGAATGTTAATATAAAGCAGTCAATCTAAGTACCAATTTAGTAATGTAATTATGCATTTTGAAATACAGTAAAATCTGCTAAGATGGCATAAAAGCCCTAGGAAATACTCCGCTTTAGACAGGTTATGATTTTGCAGTGTTTTTTATATTAGCTTTCTGTTTGTTACATGGTGGTACACGGAAGTATGAACTTCGATTTAGTGGTACGTCAGTCTAAAAGTTTGGGAACCACTGGGCTAGAAGATTGAAACCGGATTCTTTTTACTAATGTGTAAAAATTGCAGCGAATCGTGAAAAAACATTAAAATATCAAAAATTACAGAAGACAAAAACTACTATTTTAGGGCTAAAAGATTAGAACAGGATTTCTTTCACGAATGCAGAAAAATCTCTGAGGAACGAGAAAAACAATTTCAGAATCCCAAGAAAAATTCACGAGAAATTCGAAAATTGCTTCCAGAAACCCGAATAAACTTTATTGAAAAGAGGACAGAATTGGGCTGTGTGAATTTATAATATATTGAGCTAAAAGAATAAACCCGGATTCCTTTACTAATGTGAAAAAATAGCCGCGAAATACAGAAAATCTCAGAAAAAATCAAATAAAAATTGCAGAGGGCAGGTTTTACTACAGTGAAAAAAAACATTGTAACAGGAATTCGTTCACAAATGTAAAAAAATCGGCACTAAACTAAAAAAAAAAAAAACTTTAAAAATCGCTTTAAAACTTGTAGATGACAAAATGAAATATATTGCGCTAAAAGTTTGAAAACGAATTCCGGTTCCAAATGTCAAAAAATCGCATTGGAAATCGTATTAAAAATAGCTATAATTGATAAATTGCACTAAAAAAATTGACTAAATTAGGATAAAAGTTTGAAATCAAATTCTTTTCCAGAATGTCAAAAAATCGCCGCGAGGCTCGAAATAACGCTAAAAACCGCATAACAGATCTCTTCTAAATATTCCAAAAATCGCAGGGAAAAATTTTACTATATTGGAAAAAAACATTGTAATCGGAATTCGTCCATTTAGTTTCGACGCCGAACTGAAAAGATCTCTAAAAATTGTTAAATATCGCATTGAATATTCCATTAAAAATCACTAAAATTTAAAAATCATGCCGGGCGAATACTCTATTAGGCTAAAACTTTGAAAAGAATTCCTTTTACCAGTGTTAAAAAATCTCAGCAAAATGCGGAAAAAGCACTAAAAATAACTTTAAAAAAATCGCGAAGAATTCAAAATTTGCTGTATGAATTCCGAAAATACTTTATTTAAGAGAAGACAAAATTTTCTATGTTGGGCTAAAAGATTAATATCGGATGTTTTTATTAATGTAAAAAAATTCCGCCGAAACTAAAAAAAACGCAAAACATCGTACGAAAATTAAATATAACAAAATCTAATAAAGAAAATACTATATCGGACTTTGAATTGCATAACTACATATATATAGGTACTTTTCTCCCAAACTTTGGTAATACTATGTTTAAGACATATTTCTTTTATTTCTTTTTGCATCATTAATTTCTTAATAATCCCTTGTAGGCGAATCCCACCGCAAAGTTGAATATATGATATGTATATATTTAACCTCTTGGATTGTCTAAATCGGTTAATTAAGTAAATATTTATCATTAACTTAAATTTTCTTTGTTACTAATATTCATTCTTATTGCGCATTTGCCGATTTCGTAAGTATCTTATGGCGCTATTATTCGTCTGCTAATAATAAGAAAAATATCCATCTGAATTTTTCAAAAATTGATACATTGGTGTAAAATATTTTGTTACTTACGCTCTGAAATTTTCAAATTCACATTTCAATTAGTTTTCTTAATTTTGCTGATTAGTAAAAATTCTAAATTCGTTTTCTTTCTTCCGAAAGGAAATAAAATAAGAGTATATTCCGATCCGCGGAAAAATATCGCTTTTTTATCAGTTTTTAATTAATATCACGTCCCTATTTCATTCTTTCTTTGATGTTGTATGAAAATATTTCTAGCATCATTAGTCTTTTCCTAATAATAGGAAAAAATAGCATCCGAGTTTTACAAAATTTATACAATTATGTAAAATATTTTTCTACTTATGCTCTCAAATTTTAAAATCGATATCTTAATTAGTTTTCTTAATTTTAGCTTATTAGTGAAAAATCCTAATTTCTTTCATTTGCGTTGGAAAAACAGGTCCAGATATTCGTGCGCTTTTGCCATTTTGTGAAAAAAAAAACGCTTATTTGATGAGTTTTTATCTAATATCTCGGCTAATTATCAAAAAATTAAAATCTGAGCCTCAGGTGCATCAGGACCTGCCTCGGACTATTCTCATACAAATGTTCAGACATGCGCGCGCAGTACATTTTCCTAGCCATCGTCAACCGATAGACACAAACACATACACAGAGATATCGAAACTTTCTTTTATTAGTATAAATTGGTTTCCTACTTACCTTCCTTTTTTCTGTCGACAAAATAGTAAATTTTAAATTATCCACAGAAAGTTATACGTTAAAACTAAAGTATCCTTGAAGTATTTATTCAGATGTACAATGTGTTTCCAATTTTGGAAAGTTTTTATCTATTATGGATAAAATTTAAGACCTTAGTAGGAAAATGTTTTTTAACATTTAACCAAGTTGTTGTTTGTAATGTCACTCTTATTTATCAGAGAAAAGGAGAGTTAAAAGAAAATTCGACTTGATGAATGTCTCATTCGTTTTACCCTTTACTTATATACTTCTTTTCTTAAAGGTAAACGAAAAGTATTCTGTTTCTTAGAAATACAATATATTACATGAAAAAGTTTATTCACATTTAATGTATTTTGAACTGTACTGTGTTATTTCAAATAACAAGAGACATAAAAGAAATTTTTCTTATATAAAAGGACATGCATTTTATTTCAATACAATGCACATCTAAGCACTTTGTCGAAAAGTTTCATTATTTGTAAAAAATGTTTAATGTTTATATATATATGTTTTATATAACTTAAAAAATCAATAAAATTCATAACCCGCGAAGTTCTTAGGCATACCATCCAATCGGAAAAGCATAATTTTCTTCTAAAAAAAGTTGCATTCACGGTTACAATTGAGATAGATGAAATTAAGATATAGATTATTTTTTACTAAATATAATTTACTGAAAGATGTCGACCCTGAGTTTGAATCATTAACTTTAATTTTCACTTTTACAGTAAATTCTATATCAGATGCTATATAAACATGAGTTGTGCTTATGTGCATTCTAAAATTAATTCTCGTTCAAAACTTTAAGGAAGTCAGTTTTCTGTAGTCCAAATTCAAATTTATGTCTTGTCTAATTCTTCTCAAACCTAATTTTGTAAATATGTTTATTTTTGCGATTTTAAAGGGATTTAAAAATCTTTGTTATAGTTGAAAATCAGTTCTATTAAAATCTCATTCAAGGTTACGCCATGCTTTACTCAAGTAGATTGCAGTTTTAAGATTTTTAATCAATCCAGTCGCAGAAAATAAAGTAAGTTTAATTTAGAGTTTACAAGATTTTTTTGTTTTCAAAATAAAAAAACACAAATTCGTGAACTTTAACTATTTATTATATGTGTATACGATGTTCGTTCGATAGCACTTACGAGTAAATTACACATTTTTTTCATTTCGTTGGTTTTATTAATTGAGCATTGGTGACTTCCGCCAGTATTCCCGGGGAAGAAACCACGGTATCGTATTGCGAAATCTGCTATGGGATTCTGTCTGGTTTGAAATATCTAACTATTACACGCAGTAAAGTTCTAAGAATATCAACGGTTTCAGTAGTTTTTTTTTTTTTTTTTTTTAGAATCCAGAATATTTCTGATATACAGTAAAATTCTATATGAAACCGCTAAATATATCTTAACTAATTGTATCGAAACATCGTAAATGTTCGTATAATTATGTGCATACTTATGTATAATATTTTTCAAGTTTGAAAATGTGAAATACTTATAATTATAAATTTGAAATGTATATTTTAAATGGAGATGTACAGATTATAATATCTGAGATAAAAAATACAAAATACTTTTATAAATCGAATTCTAATTAAATATTTACGTTGAAAGCTGTTAGTCCAAGTGCTAGGAGTGAAAAAACTGCAAATCGTGATACAGTTATACCGTTTGGTCAGTATGTACTCTATATTAATACAAAGCATATAAGAAGGGGAGGCATCGCGGAAAGAGCGGGGAATTCAAGATGGCGGCCGTTATTCAAAATGGCGTCATTTTCGGGAATTAGTGCAATTTCGTTTCTATTCATCGTATAAAAGCATGTTTGATGGAAATGTAGATGTTTTTAGATAAAAAATATTATTTGTAACACATTACAGCACAGTCGGAAAGTATTTATGAATTCAGTTTGCCTGTTTGTCTGTCTGTCTGGTCGTCTGTCTAGTCGCGCACTAACTCAAAAAAAAAACGGATATCCAGATAATTAAAATATGGTATTGTAGTATACCGTAACAAGTTCGGTATTCATATTCAAGTGTGCATCATTCATAGTTCATTTACAGGGGCAATCAAAAGTATTCGGTTACATTATGGTATGTAGACGAAAATGTTTGCAATGTGTTTTAATGATATTATACTCTTTGAAAAATATTCAAATTTGTAAAATATTCAAAAAGGCATAAAATTTACCTTTTTACTTACTCATCATACGTAGTATAGGGTAAGTCTTGTAATCGTTTTGAAAATCTAATTTTTTTTGACGGATTTACACGTCTCAGACACTGGGGATTCCGAAACACACACACACACACACACACACACACACACACACATATATATATATATATATATATATATATATATATATATATTTACCGTCCGTCTGTGTGTGTGTGTCTGTAAACGCTCTATCTCCCGAACAAATTAAGATACAGACTTGAAATTTGATGTGCACTTATGTGAAGAGTATTGAATTTCAGTAACCTCGATTATACGAAACTATTTCTTTCGGACTCTCGAAATATTCGATCTGATAAAAGGTACATAAAAATTTTCGAAATTTTTTATTTTAAGGAGTGAATATAAATGACAATAAAAAAACATAAATTTTTTAAAAAGAATGACGTTGATTGGATAATGAGTTGCCGAGACATTTGTAATCCTATTTTCCACACTCGTCGATTTTTCATGACACTGTATTTCATTCAAATTTCAATTCGAAGATATATTATAATTGGAAATGAGACGCTTAATCCGACGCAGTAAACCGTTATTAAAATATGATTAGCAATTTTGGAGGTATAAGGATTTTTCTTTTACGCAATTCAGTAATAAATCAATTAAAGTTTATGACGTCAAAAAGCCACGATTTTATTCGAATTGCAATTCATTTTATAAATAGTTTACACATGTTTTATTTTCATGTTTTATATTATGCATATCCATGATGGGTAAGTATTACGGTGGCCCCCAACGACTAGTTTACTTCTGACAAAAATAAGACTAACGTACTCAGTAACATAAAATGTATGGACCTCAAAAGACTAAGACAAAAGGATTTGTATCTTCATCGACAATATAATTATTTTTTAACATTATTTAACAAAAGAGCTCCATTTAATATTTCTAAAAGACATTTATAACAACACAGTAGTAACACGGAAGTCATTAATTATGATATTTATAGCCGTTTAAGTCGTTTAAGTCAATTTTTAAAATTTTAAAATATTGATATAGAGTTAAACCCCCAATACCCGGCACTTAATGGATTCTTTCTTGTTCAAATCACTATTATAAAAATTTAAATCTATTTTATACATACCTTTGGTTTTGAAAAGATAGTAGAGATATATTAAAGAATTATTGTTGGCAAAATTTGGAAAAACTATACGTTTTGTTATTAAAAATTGATTTTATTCATAAATATGATCCAAACTCCAGTAACTGACTCTATTCCTATTTTGATACATCAAAATCTGACACAAAGTGAACCAGTAACTGAGACTTTATTTTAAAAGATTAAAATGCTTTAAAAAAACTTTATTCTTTATTATGAAAATAAAATACATTAATATTTATTATAAAAAGTGGGATTTAGTATTCTGTACTGAATTATTAATAATGCAGAGTATATAGTAATAGTATATATCAGTAAAATTTAATACTGCATTATTTTTAATGTATATATCCAATAACTGACATTTATGAATCAGTAACTGACATCTGGTGTCAGACAGGGGTAAAACAGCTTAAATTTTAATGGTGTTTACTACAAGATAGATTTAATTTATTATTATGCATTTTTAAACAGTTCAAATAATATATTTGGAATTTCTTTAATATAACCAATAAATGAAACCTTTGTCAGATACTGGTAAAATGAAATTCTAGGAACCAATAACTGGCATTAAGCTGAATTAAATAACTATAAACCGTAACTAATGGCCCTAATATATTATATGCGTCTTTAAACTAGTTGCTACTAGTATAACTTTAAGAAAAAAGTTTAGGATGGTTGCATTGCAAATAGATTTGGAAAACAGTTCCTTAATTTTAGAAATAAGATGGTTGCTTCAAAATGACACTTTTTGTATTCTCAAAAGTTTCTTCCTCATTGAATATGTTCTTGGCCCTCTAGTCTGTGAATAAATTGACGCAAAATAAAAATAAGTATCTCATTTACAACTAGATGACATTACATTGCATAATTTTACAATAAAATGCTTATTTGAGTTATATTTTTGCTCAAGTGTCAGTTACAGATTAGGTGTCAACAACTGGGTGTTTCACCCTACTGTACGGAAAGTTGCATGTATGACACAACATAGATTGAATCTAAAAAATATAACGTATTTAGTGTAACTCCATATTTTATGCGTTCATTCATTATGGATCTATGTTTTTTGATTAGTAAGAGACTTTTAAATGCTAGTACAAAGTGTTTTTAATTGTATATTTGCTGTGTAGTTTGTTGTACGTTATGATTCAATTCGTTGATTTCTAATTAATTTTTTCTAAATTTACTTTCACTAAATTAAAAATCCACCCCTGAAGAAAAATACAAATGTAAAAAAGCACGCCTTAATGTCGCCACAAATATTAGTATGAAATTGAAGCTAAAATCCTTCAACTGGAAATGTAATTGGTCTACATTTAATTGATACATTCAAATAATCTCAGGGCTCCCACTCTCTATTGAACAGAAAACAAACTTTATTTTTTCCACAATAATACTTAAATTTGACACTATAAAAAATATCTGCACATTCCAATTAGTGGAACTGCAAATATTCACGAAGTTTCTTTGATTGATTTCGAAGATATTCAGTATTTAAAAGAAAGCGAGACCAGTTTTAAAAGTGAGACATCTTACCATAAAGTTCAGATTCAAGGTAAATTTTATTAATGTTTTTAAATAGAAAATATTATTCCTGTTTTCAAGGTAAATTTTATTAATGCTTTAAATAGAAAATATTATTCCTGTTTTCAAGGTAAATTTTGTTAATGTTTTTAAATAGTAAATATTATTCCTGTTTTCAAGGTAAATTTTATTAATGATTTAAATAGAAAATATTATTCCTGTTTTCAAGGTAAATTTTGTTAATGTTTTTAAATAGTAAATATTATTTCTGTTAGGAAAAAAAATAAATGAATAAAATATAACTGAGACAAGTGTTACATTTTTGCCGTTTTTATGAGATTAATCAGTTTTTCAATGAATATATACGATATCTCAAACGGTAAGGATACTTGTTTAGCATATTATTCAAGAACTACTTCGCGAAATGATATAAAATTATGCGTATCATATTAGGAATATGTAGAAAGCTATTACTGTTTTACAAATTATTGGTTATTATTAATATGTTTTATAGATATTTTTTATGACTTTTTATAAAGATAGCAATACGATATTTACGAGTGAAAATTGTGATACATGAATTTTCTTTTACTTATGTACTATTTTCGCTTGTAAGAAACATTCTTTCTGTTAGCTGTTTATCCACGTTACTACTTGATATGTCATACGTGCCTATTTTAGAAAAATGAAGTTTTTATCAAAAATATATTATTGAAATACTTTTTTTAAGAGTGTACGTGGGCTGTTTGTAAGACCGGAAAGAATATCTGTTGCAGATATGAAGTTATATTTTAAAATGCTAAATTTCTAAATGCGATTATTTCTCTTTATTGAGAAGTAAATTTTCTTTTTTCTAATTGGCGAAAAAATTCTAATAAACATATTTTAATATTCATTATTTATAATGTAAGTAGTACCTTAATTATTTAAAATATATATCCATTTGTCATTTTAATTTTTTTAATTACTATATTATCTTTGGCAGCAAAAGATGAAATTTGAAAAACAATTGTCTTGAAATTTATTCTAGAAAAGCAACGACATGTTACGTTCTTATTAAAGTACATAACCTTAAATCAATTAAATCATTTTCTAATCTGAAATTTTCACAGTAAATAAAGTGTAAAGCAACACTTCTACGTATTTCAAGGACACATGTTGAAACAGTAAAATCTGCGTAAATTAAGTTATTCATATTAGTTACGATTAGTTATTCATATTAGTTAAGATTTTGAATAACATGGTCAGCGTTGTAAATAAGTTTTAAGCTATAATTTTTACAATTTTAAATATAAATTTATTTTTAAATACTTATTATTAGTGCTCTACTTAAATCATCTTTTCAAGCCAAAACCGCACCGAAGCTGTATTTCGGTACATCTTCGAGTTTCGACCGAAACCGAAATCGAAAATTAAACTTCCCCAAATGAAAATTGAAGCTTTTAATATGTGCATGGGCACAAAAATATTGTTAATTAATTTTTCACAAACACATACCTAATTGTAAAGAAAATTTTACTTATGCGTATGCATGAATATGCAAATTTTTGTTTTCAATAAAAGCAAAAACATTATTTACTCGTATTTTTTTTTTTAAATTATAGTAGAATATCTAAGACATTTATTCATTATTAAATTGATAGTTATTCATACAGAAAAAAAACCGCTTTATTGTTAATTGTTAATCGAAAAAAAGTATTTTAAAAATGCGCTTTTAAGAGAGTAATAGCACACCCATTCATATATAGGGAAATAATAGTTGTTTGCAGTGTGCAATTATTTTTTCAATAGAAAAAATATATGTATATGTGTTTAATTTTTTTCACAATATATACTCAAGATATTTTGTTTATTATCCATGTTTCTAATAATTTTTATTTAATGACCTCTCACTTATGTGCGACTTAAAAGGTGTATTTGAAGCTAGATCGATGAACAACTGAGAACAGCGCTTAAATAATGGCTCTCATGTCTTAATTTTTTTCAAAAATTTTTTTAAAGGCAGAAATAAAAAAAATTTCAAATTTTTTTTATAAAAGGCAGAAATAAAAAAAATTTCAAAATTTTTTATAAAAGGCAGAAATAAATTTTTTTTCAAAATTTTTTATAAAAGGCAGAAATAAATTTTTTTTCAAATTTTTTTATAAAACGCTTAAATAAAATTTTTGGAATATAAAATTATTGCAAAATGAAATTTAAAAATAATTTGACTCTAATATAACTTAAATAGCAAATATTTAGCTGTTTAATTTATTTAAATTGCCAATATTAAAAACCCAATATTAAATTGTATTGCATACCTATTCTGAAGTAACTTTCTTTGTTTTTCTTGCATAACCCACTGAAACATTAAACAAAACTGTCAATATTAATTTGGTTTCCTTATGACATGGTTAAACAACTTCACTTTGTAATTGATTAAAATGCATGATGCATTTGGTAATACATCAGCGTTTCAATAACAAGAAGAATATTTGCATTAAAAAATACCACATTTTTACAAGAACTATCATCACAAAGATAAACAATTATTATAATACAGACATACATACATAAAATACAATAATCCAACATGGAGTGAAAAATTAGCCAGAGCCAGGAATCGAATCTGGGTCCACAGCGTTATCTTTAAATGCTGAATGAAGGCGTGGTTTATGTGTATTTTAATATCATCACAAACTTCGTTTTTACGGATAAAACCCGTAAAAACTAAATCTTTGTTTTTTATTAAGATTTAAAAAAGTGTTCAAATTTGTACAAACGTAACACACCAAGTAGTTGTTCAGAGTGGAACTTTAGCTAGCATTATAAAACACTAATTTCCCATTCCTGACGCCGGGGCATTGAAATTGACACATATGATTGAAAGATTGGCATAATTGAGAATGTATTAGTAAGAAATCATTTCAATATTAAACTTTACATTAAACTTTACAAAAATATTATTTTTACTTTTATAAAAATCAATAGCTGAGTTTACTATTCAAAAAGAAGTGAAGATGAATTTAATATATATATATATATATATTTGCGAACACAAAAATAACTGAAAAAATAGGGTTGTAATATTTTGTTGATACTAAACTACAATCAAGTAGATTGCCAAATAGAAAAATAGTATTTTCTTTAATGAAAACCCTACTATGAATGTCTACAGCATGTTTTCGATACAAACAGCTTTATAAGTTTTTACATACATTTTTTAAAAGACAAATAGAAATAAAAATAAATTCTTTTAGATTTTTCAGCATTCTGATCCAGTGAAACTTGAACTTTTATCAAACCATGTTAGTTATACATATCCTGTTTTTTATAATTTTTGCAAAGTGTCTGATTATCACAAAACGGTTCGAATCGTCAAATAGTGATAGTATGAATAAACAATACTCGAGACTGTTAATGGGTTCTTATTCTATATGCAAGAGCTTAAGAAAGCTATCTACAGTTATTACATGCATTGCATATTCATCTATTTTTTAATGGAAATTGAACCTTTGACAAAACTCTTCAAAAACGAAATGAAACTTTTGGTTGGTCTGTGATAGTATATCATTTAACAGTGGTAGTCCCACTATAAGGTAGCCCGGAGAATGTTGGATTTAGAAAAAAATTACAGGAGGAAATAGACAAAACGATTATATGTCACACGTACGCTCATTGTCAAAAGTTCAGTACGCAGAGGAAAATATTAATTTCCGGAAGCCAATCTGAATTCGAGACGCTGGAATTCGCTGCGGAGTTGGATGGAAGCATGTAAATATGTAATTTAACAGCCACTCACGGTTTCGTATCGAGAAATATGCAAAAAATATCGTCGTATAAGAAGCCAGCATTGTGAAGTGTTGCAGGAGTTGCATGTAATGTACTGACAAAAAGTGTTTAGAACTTTCGTACGCTTTGTTTTCAAGACAGACGTGTTTCAATGGCTTCCAGAAGACGAGTGGAAGATTCTGAGCTATGGCGTGCCGGCGAGAGCATAGAAGCGAGACAATCAATCACAGATGTTGCTCTTTTCTTCGGCGTTCATCATTCAGTAATTTTAAGATTATGGAAACAATTCCTAACCAGCTAAAGAGTTGCCCGAAAACCTGTGGCCGGTCATCCAAGGGTTAAGACTCTCGATGCGGATGACGATATATTGATGTAGTAGCCAAGCGGAATCGAAGACCAACCTGCACGCGTGGGATATCTACGGTTGCAGCGTCCATTGTTAAGACGATATCTGCCACTACTGCGCACCGAAGGCCACACATAAAAGGACTGTATGCTCAGGTACCCCGAATTTGTGTTCCTCTATCCGTCCAATCCAGACGCGAACGATTAAAGTTGTGTCGGCAACATATCAATTGGACTGTGTTTGATTAGGGCAACGTTATGCTCACTGGTGAGTCGAGATTTTCTCTGTAACCAGATGACAAGTTTGTAAGGGTCTGGAGAGAAGTAGGCACATGATATAAGCACCAGAACATCACCGAACATGACGCATTCTACGGTGAAAGCATCATGGTGTGGGCAGGGATTTCGTTGGATATCGTACGGACCTGCACTTCTTTATATGAGATACGTTGACGGTTGTCCTCTATCGGACTGGAGTCCTAGACCCAACTGTGAGACTACGCTGCAACAGTTGGTTCTGCTTTCGTTTTAATGGATGATAATGAGTATCTCCATAGAGCTGTCCTCGTCGAAGAGTACCTGGAGAGTGAAGAGACTGCGCGTATGGAGTGGCGTCGTACTCGCCCGATCTAAATCCCATTTAAAATCTTTGGTATGCCCTCGAACGTGCTCTGTGTTCACGTTTCTTATTCCCAGCCACTCTCACAAAGTTGTAATCTGCTATACAGGAAGAATGGTGTTTACTTGACTCTACGTTGGTTTATCATCTCACGAGCAGGGAAGACCAAGCTATGATCGGTCAAAATTAAATTTGAGTTCGAATATCATGACCCATGACCAAAATGACCCACTAATTGAATTTTCTTGAACATGTGACTTAGCCCAACAGTCTTCTCGTGCCGGAAAACCATAGGATGCAAAATTTAGTGTAAATTGAGCCGCTTTTTAGATATTGACCCACAATGACCCAGAAATGACCCACTAATCGAATTTTCTCGAACATGTGACCTAGTCTAATGATTTTCGCGTGCCCGAAACTCGTAAAATACAAAATTTAATCAAAATCGTTAGAGCCGTTTTTTAGATAAAATTAATTTGACCCGCTTTGACCCAAAAATGATCCCCTAATCGAAAGTTCTCGAACATGTGACCCAGCCCAATAGTCTTCTCGTGCCCGAAAATAGTCGGATACAAAATTTCGTCAAAATCGTTTGGACCGTTTTTTAGATACAATTAACTTGACCATGACCCAAAATGACCCAAAATGACCCAAAATGACCCACTAATTGAATTTTCTCGAACATGTGACCTAGCCCAACAGTCTTCTCGTGCCCGGAAACCATTGAATGCAAAATTTAGTGTAAATTGAGCCGCTTTTTAGATCTTGACCCACAATGACCCAAAAATGACCCACTAATCGAATTTTCTCGGACATGCGACTTAGCCCAATGCTTTTATCGTGCTCGAAACTCGTAGGACACAAAATTTAATCAAAATCGTTAGAGCCGTTTTTTAGATAAAATTAATTTGACCCGCGTTGACCCAAAAATGACCCCCTAATCGAAAGTTCTCGAACATGTGACCCAGCCCAATTGACTTCTCATGCTCGAAAATGCTCGGATACAAAATTTCGTCAAAATCGTTTGAACCGTTTTTTAGATACAGTTAGCTTGACCCTGACCCAAAATGACCCAAAATGACCCACTAATTGAATTTTCTCGAACATGTGACCTAGCCCAACAGTCTTCTCGTGCCCGAAAACCATTGGATGCAAAATTTAGTGTAAATTGAGCCGCTTTTTAGATCTTGACCCACAATGACAAAGAAATGACCCACTAATCGAATTTTCTCGGACATGCGACCTAGCCCAATGCTTTTATCGTGCTCCAAACTCGTAGGACACAAAATTTAATCAAAATCCGTTTTGATTAAATTTTTTAGCCGTTTTTTAGATAGAATTAATTTGACCCGCGTTGACACAAAAATGAGCCACTAATCGAAAGTTCTCGAACATGTGACCCAGCCCAATTGACTTCTTATGCCCGAAAATGGTCGGATACAAAATTTCGTCAAAATCGTTTGAACCGTTTTGTAGATACAATTAGCTAGACCATGACCCAAAATGACCCAAAATGACCCACTAATCGAATTTTCTCGAGCATGTGACCTAGCCCAATGGTTTTCTGGTGCCCCAAAACGGTAGGATACGAAATTTCGTCAAAATCGTTAGAGCCGTTTTTAAGATAATTTTTGCATATATATATATATATATAACCACCCACAAGATTTGCTCGTATTAGAATATATGATGGAAAGCATGGTGACACGCTTTAAGCTTTGCATGCAAGGGAGGGGTGCTCCCATACTTTGTTAATGTCACTTTTGTTTGTTTGTTTTGGTTTTAAACATTTTTTTTGTTAATGACTCCAATATAACTTCGTATTATAACTTAAGAAAATTCAATATTGTTTTCATATTTTTATGTATTTCTTTATTTTGTTTCTTGCATAGACATTTTTGCTACTTTCCTTCTGCGTTTAAGTGTCAATCCAGGCAGTACTTGTCGATTTTTAACTTTTGGAAGTGAGTGCATATGTTTAATGTGTGTTCAATGCATATATTATGATTAAGAAATGAGGTTGTTACAGGAAGTACTGAAAAAATCCTTTTTGTTCTTCCAAATAGAGCTGAAATGCATATCCCTGTAATTTTTTTCTAATTCCAACCTGTTTAAGGGATATTTCCTGGTGAAACAGACTATTGTAATATATTATATAGAAATTTAATATTGTCTTAAGCGTATGAATTCTAAAAATAAGTAAGTTGAAAGTATAGTGCTAATATCTGAGGAAAAAGAAGATACTTTGTTTATCTAACATTACTATAATTATAATCTCGCTGCTAGAAATATTGAATTATGATATTGCAGCATCAGCACGTTTTAAACATTTGTTATTCCTGTTTAAGTTTAATTTATATAATTCATAGGACAAAGTAGGCTATGAATAAGAACACTCTGTGGAAGACATCGGATATCGACATGAGTTTTATTTAGAAAGTCGTAGTAAATGACAGCTGAATTATATTCATGATTTTAAAAAATTAAATAAATTTTCTTTCTATATTTAAAATATATTCAGACTGTAAACCTAACAAAATTTTATTAATCTTGGGAGAAGAGGGATAAATTTCCTTGAATTAGAAACGGACATTAAAATATTTAGTGGCAATATTTAAATCTGACAAGATATTTTGATTCTAAAATAAGTTTATATTAATATAATACACCTACAAGTAGTTAATTATAAGTCATTCAATGAAAAAGTTTAGGAAGATGTAAAGTTTTGATCTCATAACATTAAACATATTGTTAATGTTTTCATTCATACAGTGGTGGACATAATTATAAGACACCTACCTAATTTGACATACAGTGAAAGAAAAGATTCAGAACTTAAAAATGCTTTATCAAATACGACAAAAACATAAATTTATTCTGTTATCACACGTAATTGTTTTACAGAAATGATATTTTTATAGAGTTTAATAAAAAAATTAAAAATACCATGGACAAAATTATAAGACACCCTAACATTTTAATTAAAACACCTGCTTTTTTTTCGAAATATGCAAATTTTCTGCACGCTGTTATGACGTCAGCAGTTAACTAAAGCAGACGATAACCGACTTCACGCATTTACAAGCATGCCACGAGGTACAGAATGCCCCAGCACATTTTATAGCATTCTTTAGGTCTTCGACACATGTAAACTGCCTCCCATTTCGGTAAATCTCTCGAGCTAAGATCCCCCACAAGTTTTCGATGGGATTTAAGTCTGGGAAGCGTGAAGGCCACGGAAGAACATTGATAATTTGCTATGAAAGCCCCTTTTTTGTTACGTGCGATGTATGAATCGACGCGTTATCGTACTGGAAAGTGTAGTTTTCTCCACAAAAATGTTCACCGTATATGGCTAATTGATCTTTAAGAAGATTCTTATACTTTTCGGAATTCATTCTTGAATGCACAAGAACGATATCGGTTTTCCCTTGAGCCGAAAAACCAGCCCAAACCATTACTCAGTCTCCACCCATTTGGCGGCTATTTGTACATCAGGAGACTTCCGTAAATCATGCCAATAATAGTGAAACCCGTCAGGACCATCCAGGTTAAACTTTTTTTCATCAGAAAATAACACAGAGTACTATTTGGAGGTCCAGGCCAATAGTTTGTTTAGCGAAGTTCAAACGGTCCATTTTGTTCCGCCTTAGAAGCTGTGGTTTTTTCTTCAATTTTTTAAATTTCACTTAGGAAGCATTATGCAATCGTTGTGCATTATCTCATATTTTGAAATGAATTTCTAAATAGTTTTTAAAAGATAATTTACTAGTATGAAAAAAAAGAGAAATTTATGAATGTCTGTTTTACCGTTTATAGATCGCCGCAACCGATGAACTAGTCGTTTCCTCCATAGGACTCGATAATCGGAAGTTGTAGTAAAGTAATGGGTCGTTGGAGTGGTTCGGCGTTAGCCTAGGACACGGTTTCCTCTTTGGGGTTCCGGCTACGAAGCCGTTGGATTGTCTCAGCGTCCGCCCAAGTGTTGTGGGGTCCACCACATGTCGTACCGATCTCTGTCGTCATTCATTTGGGAAAGGGTAGAGAGGCGCAGGAGGCTCACGCCCCGTCTCTTCCCCGGCCGAAGAGCACCACCTTGTAGGTGTCCGGGTAAACCGGCCCTTCTTGGTCGTGACCTCGTATGGATTTACGAGAATCGGGATTTGGCGGTGGAGTACGACTGCCATCGGCAGTCGTAGCGTGTCATTACCGTTTCTGGATTACGAAAACCTCATTATGAAGTATTTTTTTCAACTACAAAGTCAAAGTTAGGTATTGCTTTGTTGTTATTATTATTAAGATATTTCTTTATCTTTTTTAGCTGTATATTAAAAATGAAATAAATTATTTAGAATTTACGTTAGGACAATTTTTCTCTAAATAGACATTTTCTACAAAATCTCCGTATATTTAAACGGGTAAAAGTAAGAGTGTTTTAAAATGAATACAGAAATGAAATATTGTAAGATATTTTTAAAAAAGAATATAAATATTCAACAAAAGAATAAAAAAAGGACTTAGTTTTTGTTTCTTTTTTTTTTTTTTTTTTTTTTACACCAGATGTATCAAGAATATCCACTGTTAATTATAATTTTTATCACAATTTGGTCAAAAACAATTTCCTGAAACTTGCGTTCAGAAAGTTTTCAGTACATTTTTCAGTATTAATACTTTAACTGGAAAGTTTTATGCAAATAAATCAACATTTAAAGGATAATCAAAGTATAGAACTTCAAAATATTCAAGCTGCTATTCAATGCTTACTACATAAAGCATTCTTGTAGAATTAAATAGTAAGTAATTAGTAAATTTACTAAGCAACGCTAAAATTATATTCTGATTTTTTTTACCCTAATTTAGCAGATATTTATATAATGAAAAATAAAAATGGAGATCATGGAAAACTTTTAATTTCGAACATTAGTTGCTTCTGTATATTATAAGAAAGGTCACTGGGATTATAGGTGTAAATCCCACATGTGAACTGTCGAAATGTATTTAAGATATTTTTTTGAAATTGGAGGAATTTTTAAGACCACAAATAAACAATATTATATCAGAATGATTCCATTCATTAATCGCCCTCTCTCTCTCTTTCTCTCTCTGTCTTTTTTTGTCATTGCAATATTTCCATTCATGCGTTATCAAGTTTGTCTTGTCAAGTGTAATACATCGAAAAGCGGGAAGGGTTGGACCAGGGGCTCTGACTATGTTGGACGACCGCTGGGGCTTCTAGCTTATTATTTGTCTCAACGGCGGTTGTCGGCGGTTGATGGACTGAGAGATTTCCGTGAATTCCCATCAACGAATAACTTACTCATGTAAATAAAAAAAATTGCATTTTAAATTCATTTAAATTTTAAAGTATTCCATTTATGCAAAGACAGAATTGTTGTCTATTGTTTGCATATTGTTTTTAATTGTCGCAAAATCCTAACATTTATGATAAAAATCCTCGTTTATTAAAATACATCATTGTTGCACTATTTGTTTGACTGCTTGAGAGGGACTGCTTATTAGATATACGGAACTTACCTTTTTAGTAACTATACCTTTAGCTTGTTGAAAAATAGTTAAAACATACGTTGGACTGTTAGTAATTTTGTAAGGAATATTTTAATACCTACAAGCAATTCTACAAATTCTACTGTTTGTTTATACTACAGTCAAACCTCGTTAACACGAACACGCTTAACGCGAATTACTTTTAGCATGAACTGTTTCCGATTGCTTCGTCCAGTTGTATGTAATGTATGAAGTTCAGATAACACGAACAGGAAAAGGTTCCCCATGAGTGTTCGCGTTAACGATGTTCAACTGTATTATGACAATATTTGTGAAGCAAGGTCCTACAAAAATCATATAACTGACAATCATAGACATATGTGCTGTTCAGTATCAACTACTGTCTCTAAATTCGTGATATTTGGGAGGTACGTAACTTAGGTAAAAACAAATAAAATATTTTTCAGAATACTAAAAAGAAAGATAATTTAAAAGTTAAATATATATATATATATATATATATATATATATATATATATTTATATATATATTTACCACAAATCTTCTGACACGTAAATAAAATCTACCAATAAGGTATAAATTTTAAAATTATTTATTTGTTTAAGTGTTTTATTATTAGTTTTATTATTTACTTTAGTTTTATTATTTTTTATAACAAGCTATGTGTTTCGAATATTCCTTCTGGAAATTTTAATTCAGTATAAATGAAATTTAGTTACAAAATCTATTTATAATATACATTCGTTTTTTCTCAAATTATTCTAAATGATATATATTTAAAAGTTTACTTCAAATGTTTAATTATCACAAATAGCGTAAATCCGTACCAGTGTTTTACGTGAAAATTTATCAAAATTTCGTATCTTAAAACACAAAACGCTGCTAATTTTGAAAGTTAGTCAAAGGAAATACTGTACCCAAGTTTATTACGTGCTGTGCGGAAAATTTAAACATTTACTTTATTAATATACTAATGCATACTTTCTATTCTGATTAAACGACGGAAAAGAATATTTAGAGAAGAAGTTAAGTACTTCTCTAAATTAACATTCAAGTTATTTTGATACGTCTTAATCACTATTCAAGTAGCTCATATTAAATGTAAAATTAGCTAATTAAGCTTAACTAACTAACTAGCATAGTTATTTTGTAACTATTTTAAAATTATATAAAGTTTATTAATACAGAATTGAAAATTTAAACATACAAGTGAAATTTAAGAATAACGTCATGGATATTATTTGGAAAGTAATTTAGAAATATGTTTTGTTTCCCGAAGTTCCAAATTAATAAATGAATTATATTATATTATAGTAAGAAATTAAGTTTATAGACTACTCGGAAACGTGCAATGCTGAACTATTTTAATATTTAGGATTGTGTGGCAATTTTTGTTAGTATCTGTTTAATTAAATACATTTCAATACTTGGTTATCTATATTAGACTTTTTTGTCTTTTCATAATTCCTAATTACACTGAAAATGTTTTTATTCCTTTGCAAACGTAAATATTAAATTGCAGCACATTCGTGATCTGAAGAAAATTTATGTTATTTGGCAAGTTTCTGTACTTTAACTGGAGGATGACACGAAATAGGTTCGCGAAAATTTTGTAATTTCAGAAGAAAAAGACATACATGAAAATTATATTTCTGAAACTAAAAAGCGCTTGAGCCCCTCTGACACCCCTGTGATTTAACGAAAATGCAGCCAAGATTAGAGGATTTCAAGTAGTTTTTAGCTTAGATAGTTAAGGTTTCAGAGTTTTGAAAGAAAATGGGCAAATCAAAATGTTTTTGGGAATTAACGGAATATAGTGAACGAAAAAATACACCTTTATTCAAGGAAATTTCTTAGAGTGTGATTATGTAAGTGTATAAGAGAAAAAAAAAGAACATCTGGCTAGAAAGTATTTATTTTTATTTTTTTTAATAATACTTGACACAGTTATAGAACGTATGATGTAATGCTGACGTCAGGAAAAAAATATTTAAAAAATCATTGACTAAACTGGTAAATATAGAAATATGCCGCTTATTTGAAAAGATGAAATTGAAGCCTAAAATATTATGAATAAAATTTAAAACCATATTACTATCATAGTTTACATGTTCGACACCAGATGGCGCTCCAGTGTCTCCAATTATGCAGATATAATATAAGGCACCAGTCGAACTAACGACTGTTCATTAGCTGTCCGTAACTCTGCCGTACAGCTGCCCGACGAGCACTCTTCATAACACTAACCAACATTTCTCTTAGCAAGTTAGACACAATTTGTTGTAATGAGTCTTTTAATGTTTGCGAAAACACTGGACGACTGTGGTACATCTTGAGATTCAAATATAGACAGCCAAAATTCATACATTTACATACACGAGAGATCTGGTGTACCATGCATTCAGGAAGGAGATACCAAGAACAAGATTTCATCAAAACGTTGAGCTTGGCAGTCTTTCTGGAATTAACTTTGGGAAGGCGTGCTGAATCTGTAGAAAATGTAAAGATTAAAACGGTACCAGAGTGCACTTTTATTATAGACAGATACCGAATATGAGTTCACCATCTCATGGTTTAAAAAGGAATTATTCTAGAATTACTTAGAGTATTTTGTCAAAAGCCCGGATTCATCATCATCCTTTATTTGTAAATGTCAACAACTTACAGTCATAAGTTTGCGAATTACTGATTTTTAAATTTTCTCTCGACTTTCCCATCATTCGATATATTGGTAGAATTAGTTGCATGCTTTTTTAGAGTTAAACGGAAATTAAAATGTGATTAATTGTATATTTGTTAACTGAATGACCACATAATTTTAGCCTCTGTATAATATGCATATGTATATAGACTATGTAGCATGCAAGTTTGGTATTTGAATTTAATTCATTAGTTGTACTATATGAAATGAAACATTTATACTTTTTTAAAACAACTTTGGTTAATTCGCTAAACTGGTAGGTGCATAATGGCGATCAGGCACACGAATCCTAGTTTATAATTATAGTAACAAGGTATTTAAGAAAAAGTGCATAATAATTATATTTTGCTTTACATGTAAATTGTAAATATTTACAATGTGAAGATATCATAAATATTGTTCGTTTATTTCGGACAAAACAAATGGAAGAAGCTAATATATTTTTTATGTTTGCCATTTGTAGATTTGCATTCTGATTTATAGAACGCATATTGGCAGTGTCAATCGCATGCTACTCTCGTAGTTACAACGATTATGAAAAATTTGATGAAATGTATAGAGTTGTTAACAGAAACAGTGGAGCGTTTTGGTCTCAGCGTCTGCTATTAAACTGTATAACTCACGAAATAAATGATATTATTGTTCACTATTATGTTCTCATTGCATCTACGTTAATAAATCAAATATGTTTATTAGAGGAAAAGGTGTAAATATGGGCACCTTTTTTGTTTTTGACTTACAGTGACATTCCTTTTAAAATATTCTAGATTTCTGACCTTAATTAACAACTATAACAAATTTACTAAATGAGAGGATGCAAAACAATGAATAATATCAATTATTTCAATTCGAAAACAAAGATTTACAAAGACCTTTTAAAAATGCACCTGAAAAAATGAGGTACAAATATGGGCCCTCTACAAAAAAGTCACAAAAAATTGTTTAATATGTTTTAAAACAGGATAAAACAATACAAAATGGTAGAGAATTTATTTATTACAGAAAAAAACCATTTACAAAAATCTCAAACAAAACTGGCCACAATCTAAGTGTGCCCAAATGTGTCACATGACACGTTTAACCCACACTTTTCCGCGAGTGTCTTCAGAGAACTTTACATCACAAAAGATGCAAGTTGCATAGCTCGGGGCTGGTTTATCCCCATCGTGGCTATCCAAGTTGATATCACCATCACTGTACACAAAGAGAGGATCACAGTAATCTGATGAGACCGATCGTTTCGTGTGTCAAATTTTCTTTCTTTGTTTTGAAGTCGTTTGGCCATCCCACCCCTGACTCCTTACATTACGTTAGCTTAATCAGATTCATAGAACGCACTCTTTTTTTATAATATAATATCAGAATTATATTATTAAACTAACGAATGCTTTCAGGATTTATAGATAACAAAAAAATGTTTTTATAAAGTAATAATTATCTATAAAGTTTTTATTAATATCTACATCTAAGGTAATTTTACAGTTCTCTTACATCAAAGCATTTGTTAGGTTTATTTTATAATACATTTAGTAATGTGTATAATATAGGTAATTGCTGTTATCCCGTTAAAAAATACTGAAATGATTTATGCTGTTTAAGAGACAAAGTGGTATAATTATGGGTCCTTTTTAAATGGGGCCCCATATTTATACCAACCCCACCTAAGAAAAATGGCCACTTTCACATGTAACCTAAAGGCGTGTTTCTAAAAGTAGCTTAGGATCTCCGCTTTCCGGATATCACTGTGAAATTATATTAAACTAAGCAAAGGAACATGAAAAGAAAACGATTTCAGATAGCTGTCAAAAGTTTACAGTTCAGCACAAACATCAATTCGCATAATAACTCACGCTGCATCCACACTACTCGAAAGAATGGTTCCATCTGCCCTCTGCTATCTCATATCAACAAATGGCATGATCTACAGCCGTCAGTCTTCAGCACCTCCCATAGCCACTTCTGGAGGTGTGCCCATATTTACACCTTTGCGCGTTTTTAAACCTTCTCTTATACAGTTAATAGCTTTATAGTATTGCCATAATAGAATCAACGTAAAGACGATAGTGTCATATAACACTTAATCCAAAACTGTTGTAATACAATCAGAAAAATCTATATTTCAGTACATTTTTATTTCTTTCCCTTCTGCTGTTGCTTTTTAAGAAACATTTATAAAGAAAACTATCAAAACTTCGTACAAGGGTGCGGTTTACATTTGTATGCATGTTTTGTATGCAGCTATTCCTGAAATCACCTTACGCGACACATTATTATTCATACATTATTCGTTTGCACTATTAGTGATCTGAAACTAAGAGACAAAAATGTGAATTAGTGCAGTTTTTTCCTTTATGCTATATTTTATGTGACAAGATATCGAATTTTCCAAATGTGTGATTACGCCGGTCGACATTACCAGGAACATATCAGGGAAACTACACGGTGGATACCATTTTTCAGTTCAGGCAAAGTCAAAGTCTTACCGGCATACATTAGAGACTTTTGAATAGTAAAACATCCAAAATATGATCGGCCCATACGATAATGTCATGTTACATTTCTTTCTAAATTGTAATTTATGTTATAGTATACCGACATTTATTTTAATATTACTGAAATAATATAATACAAATATTTTGTATATTAAAATTCTAAACATGAACAAGACACATTATTAACATATATGTTATATGACACTAATAAGCAGTTACAATAAGTGCTTTTGTTGTTTAAATATATAACAACCAAATCATTCTATGACATCCTTGTAAACGAAATAAGGTATGAATTCAATCGAAAAGGGATTTCATCATTCGTTCAATGAAATACATTTTTACGATAGTTAGCTCAGTTAAAAAAATTATGACCTCTCTAATGCTAAAAAAATTTTTTTTTAAAAATCATTCTTCTTTTAACATATTAAAATGATACACGAAACATATGAATGTAGAATTAAAAAAATCATATTAAAATTGAGAATAGCAATATTTTCATTTTTCGTTTCAACGTAAAAAATGTTTCTCCATATTTCCAAAAGGCAAATCTTAATTATTCATATAATGACATCGGCATCCAATTATCTTTCCCTTTGAAATGTAAAACCATAAAAAGTATTTTACTTTAACGTGCTTTAGTTATAGAAATGAAAAAAAAGAAAAATTCACAGTCTAATCAATTTTACAAACGTAAAAAAGAAATCGGATCCGATCCACTATTTCCAAACTAATGGACGAAAATATAATCACGACAGATTTAATATTCTAAGCAAGAGTGTGCTCTGCTATTTACTTCTAAAACAAGAATAGAATAAATCCACTTACGCTTTTCCAAGAAATGTAATGGCATTAAATGAAAGTAAAAAATAAAGATTGTGCAGTGAACCCCGAAATATAAATCAAATAAGATGCACAGGTATAATTATTAATCATTTAGAACTACTTCTGTCTATTAATGGACAAATATACAAAATGGATAAAATTACAAAATGCTCTTTTAAAAGTTAATGTGAAAATTAAATATTTACATAATCTGTTTATGAATTGTGACTGGAGCATAAATTCGAAAAATCAATTCTCATTCATTCTTAAAATATTTCACCATCTTTATGTAGAATAATAGGATATCCAATTATTCAATATAAACGAAACAGTACTCATGAATATATTTTTGCTTGACGTATGTGCTTTTACATATCGGATGTGAGATTTCCTTTCTGAAATCAAAATAAAATAAGAACATTTGGTGTTACTCATTTGTCCTTTGAAACATCATTTGACTTCTTGCCCCTTGGTAAAATTATCTCCTAATGGATAAATATAAAAGAGATTTTTTGAATGACAATTTAAAAATTTATATATATTATAATTTGTGTTGTAATTAACTTTTTGTTATTTTTGTGTAAATTAAAAACTTTAATACGCATACATTTTATAAAATTTGCATTGTTTTGTTGAAGACTACGGTAAATCGGCGTAATTAGCTACAGGGAGTAATTAAAAACACGTGCTACAGAGCAGTCAAGTAGTGACCTATCGATGTAAGATGCCATTAAACTTAAATATGGTAACATAAAAAGGGGGTCTCAATTGGTCCCGCCTTTTCTAGCGGTTCTTATTAAACTAGTTGGCGTAAAAAGGGATAAAAAAAGGTCTGACAAATAAAGTTTTATCTTATGTTATTTTACTTACCTATCATACGTATTATAGGGTAAGTCTTGTAATCGTTTTGAAAATCGAAAATTTTTTTGACGGATTTACACGTTTCAGACACTGGAGATTCCGAAAAACATATTTTTAGATTTTTTTTTTGCCGTACGTCTGTGTGTCTGTAAACGCTCTATCTCCCGAAAAAATTGAGATAGAGACTTGCAATTTGGTATGTACTTAGTATGTAATAATGGGAAGAAGCCTATTTCATTTCAATAACCTCGATTAACCGGAACAATTTTTTTCGGACTCTCGAAATATTCGTTCTGATAAAAGGTATATAAAAATTTTCGAAATTGTTTATTTTAAGAAATTAACATAAAAGACAATAAAAAAACATAAATTTTGCATAAAGCATGAAGTCGATCGGATAATGAGTTACCGAGATATTTGAATCCTATTTCCACACTCTTCGATTTTTCATGACCCTGTATTTCATCCAAATTTCACTTCAAAGATATATTTTAATTGAAAATTTGACGCTTAATCAGATGCAATAAACCGCTAGTTAATAGGATTATTATTTTTGGAGTTATAAGGAAAAACCTCTTTCAAGCAGTTCAGTAATCGAGCCTTTAAAGTTTATGACATCATCAAGCCACGATTTTATTTGAATTGCAATGCATTTTATAAGTAGTTTACACATTTTTATTTTAATATTTTACATTATGCATATCCATGATGGGTAAGTATTACGGTGTCCCCCAACGACTAGTTTTCTTCTGCGAAGACACAGTGGAAGGAATTGAAAATAGTGTTATATAATTTTCATTTATAGAACATTACAATACGTATCGTGCCTCTGCATAATGTGGAATGTTTCGTTTAACCTTCTTAAGTGTACAATTACACTAGAAGTTTCCTTACACGGGGAATTAGAGACAAATTTCTATAATTAGGTATTTATATTTCTGAAGACACTATTGCGTGTATTTGAATTGCTATAGACTGCTACTATAGTTTATAATTGTGATGAATTTTGTTGCGTTGCAAGGGATTTATGTGTCGCGAACCTGCGATTGCAAACAAAGTGGATAGAGCTACTCACTATTGGAAATGCATGATGTTGTTTATGGTTATGTTACGGAACACAATATGAGATTCAGGTAAGCTCTTACGTCTGAAGAGATATTGAAGTGCTTCAAAGAAGCTGACAACCGAAAAACTAAGAAGTGAGCTGAAAAGAAAAAAAAGTTTAACCTACCCTTTACATCAATAAGAATGGAAGGCCTATAAATGAAACTCATAATTCTGAGGAAGTACGGGATGAAAGAGGAAAATGTACACTGTAAAAAACGTCGAGAGACAGAGAAAAATTAGTGAATGCAGAAGTCTAAAGGGCCTATATAAAGCACAAAAGTAGTTGTAAAAAAGAAGGGATGATGAACATCATTCAACAGAAGGAAGCTGAGAATACCTGTCAAAAATATAAGTATGTAAATGAACAATATGACAGCCAAAGAGAATAATAAGAAAAATGACTCATAGACAAAATGGAGACGGAGGCCAATTTTGACGCTGTGGATTTTAAAACCATCAATGAAGAGATTGCGTTTCAGGATACTGAAAAAAGGCATGCATCTGAAACCCGCATTTGATAAATTGACGACTATGTTTGTACTGGTTAATATTATTAAAAGTGTAGCCTTAGAAAAGATAAACGCCTATTATTGCAAGATTGACTAAGTTGGTGTAAAGGATTTAGAAATCACTTGCCTCAAGAATTTAAATTCTGACAAATCGACATTTGTTACGACTGGCAATGATAGGCTTTGAATATCAAAAAGCCAAGTCAAAGCTATCTCTTTTTACTCCCGTGTAGGAGAATGAAAGCAGTAAACGTATATATTCATTTTCTGGTACTGTAAAGGTAAAAACGTGAACAATATTATATATTTATACTTTTTTATTTCATTTGTTGTTTTTATTTTGCCGACAGCGATTATCTCTTAAGACGATAATGATAGAAAGCTACTTTCAAGTACAAAATAAATGAATTAATCAAGTATATGCTTAGATACGGCGTTTCTTTCGGATTGGGGTGTACACGTATTAAAATACAAAATTTATTTTTATATGGCTGATTTTTCCTATAAATTTTATTTAAAAGAATGTTCTCCCGTATGTATAAAGGATATTAAAATAAGTTTATTCTTTTACGTCAAAATTTATTCAGTTATAATAATTTATATTTTATGAATTTTTAGGGTTTCCAGGTACTAAAAACAGATGTTTCTGTTTTTAGTGTTAGAAGATTCCACTAGTTTGGCTTCGCCAACAAATTTGTGACTATTTCTGAATATTGTGATATTTTAACGAAATAATGTACGTTCGAACAACGTAAGAAAATCTAAGGATTAAACTATAGGAAAATGTTCTTTGACCTCCAAAACTTTATCTGAGAACAGATTTTTTCATCCTTAATGCATAATTTTAAGACTGAAAAAGATCCGGCTTTAGCCTGTGATCCAGGACTTTTGAAAATAAATCGAGGTTTTTAAGGAAAAAGCTGGGTTTCTTTATCTTGGAGTTTTGGCAACTTTTCGTAAATATCTTACTTGCTGATGTTTATTTCCGATCAACGATTTATAGTCAATATCATATAAATACACAACTGATTAAAATTCACATGAAATCATCGTCTGCTATATAAATCAATCTTTATTAAATTTTTTATATTTCAATGTATTTAAATATTTTCAAATACAGGAATCTAAATTTCATCTGTAAAAATGATTTTCTAGGATTTGTTATATTTATATTTTCATTCTTTAAATATTTATTAGACGTTACACTTGAAAATTGCAACTCACTGGTGAAGCATAAAATATATTTATCTTGAAAAATTAATGAATATTTATGTGGCTTTACATTATTTCATTTTAAGACATTACATTCAAATTTATTTCATTTTTTTTCATTATTACTATTTTTTTCAAATATATCAAAAGACCATTTTTCAAAAGTGAATGGGCAAAAATAATTTGATAAACTGAAGCTACTACTCTTCTACATTCAAAATCGTAAGATTATTGGAGCACAAAATAGATAAATAATGAAAATAAAACGGAATAAGTTTTTTTCTGTATGTATTTTATGAAGAACTTTTATATTTATTCTAAAGATAGAATATTGTTCAGTGATAAAATCATGCATGAATGCTCTTTGTGAAAGGTGACTGGAAGAACTGTTTGATTTAAACGTGTTTTACTTTTATTAGTGGCGATATTACCATTTGATTTTTCCACTTTTTCTATTCTGTAGGAGATTGGAGTAACAAAGGCTTTTTAGATATTATGTATTAATTTTATAAATGATGCGTTTTTCAGTGAATTAATGACTTTAATAATAATACTGAAAATGCAATATGCTATACATTTTTGTTTGCAACAAAGAATCTAATTTAAGACCATTCATTATTCTTATATATTACAATTTAATTCTGTTTAAATTAAAGAAGAATTCTTTCTTTTAATTATTATTTTAAGAAAATATAAAAATATTGAATTAGTGCAGGAAACTAAAATGTGTGAAATTTAATAAAATAACCATTTATATTATTTGATTTATGATTACTCGACGGCAGAACATCCAATTTCTTTTTCATAAATTGCAATTTAAATTGTTGAAGCAGGTTATCATTACGGATAATTATACAATATCTGAGACATCTTTAAATTGTTTATACAAAACTACTGAAATCATAATTCAATAATAATTATAAAAATACACACAGTAAATAGCTTAAAATTATTAAACAAAACTATAATTAATTGCAAAAATCGGGTGCATTATCTTCTTTGTCTTCAATATCTGCTACACATAAGGCATTTTTTTATCCATACGAAAATAATGCCTTTAATAGGACGCCTACATAACGCATAATATAGTATAATGCCTTTAATAGAACTATTAAAAATCAAATAAGGCATATATGAGAAATGTCTGATTTCTACATTTGTATAAATTTGATACGTAATTTTATTTTGACACTGATAGTGTTAAATAAAAATTTTATTTCTGTGTTAATGAACTCTAAACAATGTTTAGAATAAATGAACTTCTGAATGAATTGTAAATGAAGAAATTACTATGCTAACATTATTGCTAAAATTTGACCCACGTCTTCAGAAGAAAACTGTCCCCTTATATTATCTAACTATTGTTAAAAATATTTGTTTATTAAAAACACTTAAGCTAAATAAATATAGAAATTTGTGCATGAGGTTAAAAGCATTTGCATGTTTGATTTCTTACAACGCAACGCCCGTTAAGAAATATTATAACTTAATTTTCAAAGATAATAAATAAAATAGTAGCTATTAAATCTACTTCTTTCGTGTCATCAATATTAATTAAAATTCAGATTTGTTTTTTTTAACAGCATATGCAATGTATAACGATCGACATCAAAGAACAAAACTTATAAGCTAAGTAAATGTAGGAAACATTTGAAAGGGTTGGGGAAAGACAGTGCTAAGCCACATTTTTGAACTTCTGAGATATTTCAATTTGAAAATTTGATCAAATACAAAAATCAAGATATATAACAAAAAGTTTTTTCATCAATGTCTTAGTAACATTTAAGATATTCTGAGTAACAATATTGCATTACTGTATTATTATTACTATTACGTTTTTTGTAAATTAGCTATGTTCATTAGGGGCATAAACGTCTGGGACAAAAACGAAACCTGGGACATATGCTACCACCAAGTGATATTATAAATAAATTATGTGTAGAATATTATAATTTACAATATTTAGCAACAGATTACAGTGTTACATTTATCTCACCAAAAATGTGGATTTGCACTTTCTTGACCCGATCCCCTCATTTAAGTTAAGTAAATATAGAAATTTGTGCATGAGGCTAAAAGCATTCCCATGTTTGATTTCTTACAACGCAACGCCCGTTAAGAAATGTTATAACTTCATTTTCAAAGATAATAAAAAATAGTAGCTATTAAATGTACTTCTTTCGTGTAATTAACACTAATTAAAATTTTATTCTTTTTTTCATCATGTATGCAATATGTAACGATCGACATCAAATAACAAAACTTATATTCGAATAGAAATGATTTGAAGATTACATATTTTTCATTTTATTTGCTTATTTCGAAGACAGAGTTTAGAATCATCTACTAATTTAGAAAATTAAAATTATGCATATATATATATATACAGAGAGAGAGAGCTTTTTTTTAAAATACTTTTCTTCTGAATACATAAATTTATATCTGCATTTATGATCAATTTAATCTGTACTACTTTCCATTTAATCTCCAATTTATACTTATTTTGTTGATTTTATACCTACTATACTCCCTACTATGTTATATAATCTTCCTTAGTTTCTATTTTGAGTTTCCTATTTTCTATGTTATTTATTTTGATTTATTTATTTTTAATACATCGTAGTCTGGTGCATTTATTCTATGCCATACTTGTATCTCTCATAAATTAATATAACGATCTGTATTTAATATTAATTTAACATCTACATACTCATCTATATTGTAATTTTATTTATTTATTTTTTTTATATTTATTTAATATTAATCTAACATCTACATTTTACATTCTATATATTTTTAATAAAATTACATACTTACTTTCCAGTATTAACTTTTCTGTTATTACCTTGTTACCTTTCTTCAATTTTCATAGAATTATAATTATATCTACATTTTTAGTAATGTAATTCAATTTTACTTTCTCTCAAACATTTGTTTCATATCTATTTGTTTATTATAGTTTTTCATTCAAATTCTAGATGACAGCAATGCCTCTTTTCACACTTTTTCTTTTTATTCTCTCGATCCTTTGGCTCACTTTACTTAGCTATTTCATGGCACATGACGCTACATTTTGCATTCTGTTACATAACTGTCAATTTAATTTCATATTAACATTCTTTTTTGTTAATTTTTGAATATTTTGTCTTCTACTAATGAAATTTAACTCTTTTCTTAGCTATTTTAATATTACAATCAACTTAGTATTTTCATACATTATAGGGCGCTTAATACTGTCATTTTTAGGCCTTATGCCGCCCATATTCGACGAAGTAACATTATCTTTACAATGAATTGTGGCTTATGGAGGTCCTCTGAAGAATACATAACATATTCAAATTTTGATATTTTTGTATTTTTACTCTTCTGTATTTAATATTCTTTTATTTATTTTTCCATACCTATATCTATCTATCTATCTAACTATATATATATATATACACATATACAGTGAGTCCCTGAATTCATGGAACAAACTATTCGGGACGGTAGAACATGCCTAGACTAGCTCAAATTACTATACAATGCATGGTCGTAACTCAAGCAGTGATGCGCTACAGGTTGGTTTCTGATTTTGGAGAGAACCATGTTTTTTACACGATATCTAACAGATAATTTCTGATTTTATTTATGCGGAATAGTGTTACTAACTAGGATGCTAATATGAATGAAAATTAGAAAAAAGAAAGAAAGAAATTGCAAAGTAAGTAGCACAAGACAGTGAGAGGGTTGCGGGATGTCTCTTAAATTGGACGAGATTTCTTTTAGAAACGTTGAGGATGAATCAGAACTCATGGGCATAACATTAAAGGGTGACAAAACACAACTAAACAAGCTATTTTCTTCTTACAATGGATGGGCGTAAGCAAACCACTAGATAGCGCTGTCATTAAACACACAAAGCGCTGGTTTTTCATACACACCGTCTTTCCTACAGTGGATTTCAAACAGGATGACGGTTTTACTAATCAGAAAAAAGGGGGAATGCATTTCGTGCATGGTACTGTGGTGGTGAGTGCACTGGAAGTCCCAATTGTATAATAAACAGCGTTCTCTCTACAATCAGAAAACATCCTGTAAAGCTTCTCTGTTTGAGAAAGTGAAATCACTGCATAAAATATCGGAGGATCAAGGTGAGCTCTTTAAATGCAGGCACGTGCACTGCAGATACATGATTCACAATGCAGTAGCACCATTTTGTGATTAAATTTAAATTAATTCTACTTTTTCGGGGATGAGCTATCTTAGGAAATCTGGCGAGCTTTGATTCACCCACCTTATATATATATATATATATATATATATATATATATATATATATATATATATATATATATATAAGTGTCGTCCAAATGAAGTGGCATTGCTGTAACAGCTCCGCTATTTGAAGAGAAAATGACTGATCATGCTCCTATAGAGGGCGCATAGTGCTGGGAATGCATGCGATATTGTCAAATCTCGCCAGATGCGTGTGTGATAGCATGTGAGCACGTTAAAAGACATCGTTCGCATCATAGGCGCCGCCAAATGGTGTCAACACGCGGTCGTGCATTTTCTAGCAGCGGAAAATGTGAGCGCGGGAGACGTGGCATGCTATCACTCGGGGTTAATCTTGCATTATAATGCTCGTCCTCATGTGGCTGTGGCGCTCCAAACGTTGTTACGGCAATTCCACTGGGAGGTTCTCGAACATCCCTCTTACAGCCCAGACCTCTCGCCATGTGACTGCCACATCTTCGGTCCACTCAAGAAAGTTCTGAAGGGACGGCGATTTGCTGACGATAATGAGGTCCAAGCTGCCGTTGAAAATTGGTTCTACAACCAACCCCGGAGCTTTTTCACCCAGGTTATCCATCTTCTCGTTGACCGCTGGGATACTTATTTCAACATACAAGGTGACTTTGTCTAGCCTATCTTTTACGTCTGTATTACTTCGTTCTTTTGTATACTAATTTATATTAATACCATTAAACCATTTTTCAAACCAACTGTAGTGCCATTTGCATTTGAGTGACCCATATATATATTTCAAAATATTTCATTATGTCTAAAAAGCGCGAAAAAGTTTTTAAAGTGCAAGTTTTTGTTTATCTTACATTCTCATACATTTGTGTCGTATTTTTTATTTCGATTAAAGCAGAATTGAACAGAGTATCGTGTTTACAAGAAACAGATGTAAATTTTAAATTATATTTCCATATAAACTTCAACTTCAGAAAAGTCGGAAGTAGTTTCATTACAAATTCTCTGCATTTGTTGAATATTTTATGAATAATCAAAACAGTCAAAATATTTGAAAATTTACTACAAGAAGCATAAATATTTGTTAAAAAAGAGAAAAAAACTTTACGCTTAGCAAAGGAGATTTTTATTGGTCTCCCCGAACTTTAGTTCATAATTTAATAATTACAGACTTTCATTAACTTTAATCTAATAAATTTGGTTGAACGAAATCTTAGGTCATTGATTAGGAGCATATAAACATTTGTGACCAAAATATTAATGAAATTAAGAACAAAATTCGTTAAACAAATTTTTTCTGAAAAATAAGCTTTTAGAATATACTAATTTTTACATTCATTTTAAATACTTAAATATATAATAAAATCTATCATTTCTGATGTCACGGTCGAAAAATTAATTTGTATTTTAATATATTTATCTTTTATATTTTTGAAACATGAACTGAAGTGCACAAAATACACCCAGAAAAAAGTTTTGTTGAATCAACAAAAATTTGGTTGACCCAACAAAACTTTTTGTTTAAATATGGGTCAATAGAAATTTTGTTTGAATCAACAAAAAAAAATATTGTTAATTTTTTTTTTTTTGCAATTCAAATAAAAAAAAAATGTATCGTCAGCAAAAAAATGTTTTGTTAATTCAAGTAAAATGGTTCAATTTTATTTGAATTAACAAAATTCTTTTTGTTACATAGATATATTCTATGTGTTATTTTAACAATCTATTTTCTTTTTTCAACAAAATATATTTGGTTCGTTTAAATAATAAAATGTCATATTACGAACTTGTTTTGTTTATACTACAAAAACGTTTATTAAATTAATAAATCTAACTACGCAAGTTTAACTATTTTTTAATTCATTTTCAGCAGTGAATTATGCCTGTAGACGTTGAATAATAACAAGTGAATTTTCATCCTGCTTTTTTTCACGCGCAAACTGAGAGAGTGAAAATTGCCCAAGCCGAGAGTTGATCCCGGTCTTCAGAACAGCGATCTGAGGCTCTACCACTGAGCTACAAGGATCAATATCTCAGCTCGGCATTTCTGACTCTTATATATTTGTCGGAACGGCTGCAACCGCAGCACAATATGGGAATGTCATCAGGAGCACGCAAATTTCTGCGGCAAGCTTGAGACGACAACACAAAGCCCAGCATATTCATATTCAGAAGTGAATTACGTCTGCAAAAAGCAGGATAAAAATTCACTGGTTATTATTCAAAGATTATAGGTGGAATTCACTGTTGAACATGAGATAGAGCTATTGCAGAAATCGCAAAAAATTCAACATAACAGCGCCACCTGTTGCGCGATTTACACCAAAAACTAATGAGCAACAATTTATATCAGGAAGCAACCGAATATAAAGTTTTATTAAATTCCGTGCATTAGTTCTTGAGATAGAGCCCCCACAAAATTTTTGTCACATACAGACAGATAGAGTCATTGACAGTCATTTTCTAAAAACAGTCAAATCGTGTTAAGGACCTTCTAAAATCCGTCGAAAACTTTGAAGATTCCAATACTTTCTTCTTGTAAAAATAGAAGAAAGTAATAAATGGGACAGGGGGATTTTTAAAACTACCTTGATCCGTCCCAATGAAAAAAAAAGGTTTAATTATCCAAAAGTTATGATAATCATTTAGTTATATAGCTATATAAGTCAAATAAGTCGAGTTACGTGAGAGAGTTATGGCTACTGCACAACAATTTTAGTTTTTCAAAAACAACAAAATTTTGCTGAAATTACAAAATTATAGTAGAATTAAAAAAACAGATTTTTTTAATTCAAGTAAAATTGATGAAATTTTGTTAAAATTTTGTAAGAGTGTTAACAATATTTTTTTCTCAAAGCAACAAAACCAATTTTTTTTACTTCAACTAAAAATTTTGCTAAAACAACCAAAATGTACTCAACAAAACAGGTTTTGTTGTTTTAATCAATTCCTTTTTCTGGGTGTAGAATACGTAACTTTAAGCTAAATTTGTTTTTAATTTTAACATCACAAAATTCACTACTCAGATAACAGTATATTAATTTAGTAGACATGATAGATTAATTTACTAGAATAGATGGAATTAAAAATGTTTCTAAATTTGCTTTAAATTATATTTTTTACTCTATTTCTTTTTAATGTAAATTTGATACTGAATTAGAATTTAGCCACGTTGATATAAATGGATTATTGTATATAAGAAATTGTTATTTGGTTGTAAATATGCGTTTTTGTTTTAATTCTCTTTGATTAAGTATATTGCCTAAGTTAATTTCTACATAGCACACAAAAATAAAGGGATTTGTTCGGTGGCTTTCGATTTGTTTATTATGCCTCTTTCTAAACACATTCTTAACATGAAGACCAAGAAAAACAATAGTAACCACCATCAGGTTACACTTACATCTCCTCTCTAAAGCTTGAACCATATTATACATATTGAAATATACATTCATATGTATACCAATATATACTCTGCTAATTTTACACTTGAAATTATTTGTATGAAACACATGATAAGCACAGAAAATCAGATACCAAAAGTAAACATTTTATCTCCAAGTCAATTTCTGGACTTCTTAATTTTCCTCTCGAATAGCGAAATAAATTCTATTGCTTTTTGAAATATAGTAATGTATATTCTGCAAATTCTACGCTTGAAAGATTCATATGAAGCTCATGATAAGCACAGAAAATCGGATTAACAAAATATTACTTTTACCTCCAAGTACTGGTCTTCTTAATTTCCCTCTCGAACACTGAAAAGGAGTTCTTTTGCTTTGTGAAATATATAAACGTATATTCAGAAAATTTTGCACTTGAAATGATTCATATAAAACACAAGAAAAGCAGGGAATATCAAATTGCAAAAATAGTTTTTTTTAAACAATTAAATAAATTACTGGTCTTCATAATTTCCCTTTCGAACACCGAAAAAAATTCTTTAGAATCGTGAAATATATCAATATGTATATTCTGCCAATTTTGTACATGATATGTAAGCACAGATAATTATAGATAATCACAGAAACTTGGTAAGCACAGAAAATCAGATTACAAAAACAAATATTTTTTACCTTCATGTCAATTACTTGTCTTCTTAATTCCCCTCTCAAACAGCGAAAAGTAATTATTTTGCTTCACTAACTGTATCGATATATATTCTGCCAATTCTGCACTTGAAATGATTCATATTAAACTCATGATCATGATGAAGCAGATTACAGAAATATTTTTTTTATCCTCGAAATCAATTACTGGTCTTCTTAATTTCCCTCTCGAACACTGAAAAGAAATTATTTTGCTCCGCTAAATATATCAATATATATTCAGCTAATTCTGAACTTGAAATTATTTATATGAAACTCATGATAAAATTATATTTTTTACATCCATTACATTTTATATGGTCTTCACAATTTCCCTTTTGAATAGCGAAAACAATTCTTTTGGATTGTAAAATATATCAGTATGTAAATTCTACCAATTCTACACTTGGAATGATTCATGTGTAACTCTTAATAAGCACAGAAAATCATATTACGAAAACAAATATTTTTTATCTTCAAGCAAATACTTGTATTTTTAATTCCCCTCTCAAACAGCGAAAAGGAATTCTTTTGCTTTGCGAACTATTTCAATATATATTCGTTTAGTACCCTGGCTGCTTGCTCTTGTTTACTTAGATTTAATCTTTCACTATATTATACTATGAAGTTTTGTTACAGTTTTCTGAAAGTGTTGGAAATTGTTTCATCCTCTATACTTGTCACATGATTTTCCAATCTTGTTTTTTTTTCTTTTTTTTCTTTATCATACAATTATTTAAAATTTTACAAAATACTCATTTTATTAAATCAAATAATGTGTTTAGTATGAGATTCAACCAGTCTATTTTTTTAATTTCACAATGTAACTAATGATGTATTTTAAAATCCCTTTTTTTTGTACTATTAAAAAATTGTTTCAGAAGATGTGCGAAGATTTTCACACCAACTCATATTACATTTGTATAATAAGTAATTGTTTTAATACTTAATTGTATAAAATTTTATGTACTACTAGCAAGCTACGCCCGCTACGCTGGTCAATTTCTTTTAACGAACCTTTAATCAAACAAAATATTGACATTTCATAAATAACTTTTATATTTTAACAGAATAATAAGGCTACTATAATTTGTGACTCGTGCTATAGCCAATATACACGTCAGGACACGTCGCCCTTATCATTATCTTTTTATGCATGAAGGTTTCGCTATGGTACTCCATTGGAAAATTTGGTAATTTTTGAAATTCAATATTTGAAAAACGGCATAATCATTAGATTTGAAATTTATATCAAGAAAAATACAATTTTTTATTTTTCAAACGCAGTTTGTCTAACAATTTTCTGACAAATACTTTTTGAGCTATCATTTTTTTCAGTAACTTCAAATGTTTCATTTTCCGAGATTAATCTGTGGCAACAATTAGCGAAAAACCCAGTCGTCAGCAACGCATAGTTTTTTATTAAAGAGGCTGTTGGAGCAGGGATTGTCACCACCAATTTGCCACCATCACTTTTGAAATCGGTTCCGTGGTTCCAGAGATTCCATAGAAATTGTAATTTAGAATGACTTCAGAACGCTTTTCGCTCACTTCACCCATTTAAATTTCGATTTGTTTTTAATTTATTCTTAGAGAGCATTTACATCTTATAAGTAACTACAATGCTAAATTTCAAATTTCTTGCCCCTTCAGTATAAAAAAGTCGCAATTTTCGAACATTTTTCGATCCTGCACCCCATTGATGTTAGTGGCACCGACATAAAATATAGCCTATGTTGGAGAAGGGATTGTCCCCATCAATTTGCCACCATTACTTTTGAAATCGGTTCTGTAGTTCCAGAGATTTCATAGAAATTGTAATTTAGACTGTTTTTAGAACGCTTTTCGCTCATTTCACCCTTTTAAATTTAAATTTCTTTTTTATTTTGTTCTTAGAGAGCATTTACATCTTATAAGTAACTACAATGACAAATTTCACATTTCTAGCTCCTTAAGTATAAAAAATAAAAATAAAACTGCCCAGTTAAACTGAGGGCATTGAGTTCACAGGCTATTCACACTAATTGTATATTATACTCTTATTTCAAAGAATTTGAAATAAGCCCATCGAAAAATGAAGTTATAAACAATATATTAAGGGTGGGGGGTCATCCCCACGTTACCCCCCCCATAGTTAACTAATGAACCCCTTAAACTAATCAGGTAAATCTCTAATTACAATGAATATATACACAAAATTTGAAGAAAATCGGATAATTCTGCATGAAAAACCCATTTATATAAATTAAGGCGGGATTAGCCCCTCCGTTCCCCCCCCTTTATACTTAACCAATCAATCCCGAAAACTAATCAGGGAAGCATCTTAACCCAATGAACCTATAAACAAATTTTGAAGCAAATGGGATAATTCTGCATGAAAAACCCATTTATATAATTTAAGGGGGGATTAGCCCCCCGTCCCCCCCCTTTATACTTAACCAATCAATCCCGAAAAACTAATCAGGGAAGCGCCTTAACACAGTGAACCTATAAACAAAATTTGAAGGAAAACGGAATAATTCTGCATGAAAAACCCATTTATATAAAATAAGGGGGTATTAGCCCTCCGTTCCCCCCTTTATACTTAACCAATCAATTCCGAAAACTAATCAGGGATGCGCCTTAACACAGTGAACCTATAAATAAAATTTGAAGGAAATGGGATAATTCTGCATGAAAAACCCATTTATATAAATTAAGGGGGGTATTAGCCCCCCGTTCACCCCCTTTATACTTAATCAATCAATCCCGAAAACTAATCAGGGAAGCGTCTTAACCCAATGAACCTATAAACAAATTTTGAAGCAAATAGAATAATTCTGCATGAAAAACCCATTTATATAAAAAAGGGGGGTTTATGCCCCTCGTTCCATCCTTTATACTTAACCAATCAATTCCGAAAACTAATTAGGGAAGCGTCTTAATACAGTGAACCTTTAACCATAATTTGAAGGAAATGGGATAATTCTGCATGAAAAACCCATTTATATAAATTAAGGGGGGATTAGTCCCCCCCCGCCTGTTCCCCCTTTTATACTTAACCAATCAATCCCGAAAAGTAATCAGGGAAGCGTCTTAACCCAATGAACCTATAAACAAAATTTGAAGGAAAACGGAATAATTCTGCATGAAAAACCCATTTATATAAATTAAGGGGGGATTAGCCCCCCGATCCCCCCCCCTTTATACTTAACTAATCAATCCCGAAAAGTAATCAGGGAAGCGCCTTAACTCAGTGAACCTATAAACAAAATTTGAAGGAAAACGGAATAATTCTGCATGAAAAACCCATTTATATAAATTAAGGGGGGGATTAGCCCCCGTTCCCCCCCTTTATACTTAACCAATCAATCCCGAAAACTAATCAGGGAAGCGCCTTAACACAGTGAACCTATAAACAAAATTTGAAGGGAAACGGATATTTCTATGAAGAGTTATCGCATTACGTACGTACATACATACATACACAACCGGCTGGCAAGCTCTCAGGGCTTGATAGCCAGTTTGATAGCTAAAAATCGCAATTTTAGAAAGTTTTTTGCTCCTGCACCCCCTGGGGTTAGTGGCACCGACATAAAATATAGCCTATGTTGGAGCAGGGGTTGTCACCATCAATTTGCCACCATCACTTTTGAAATCGGTTCGGTAGTTCCAGAGATTACCCGCTACAAACAAACAAACAAACAATCTTTACTCCTTTATAATATTAGTATAGATTCAAAATTTGTTTCAGAAGATGTGGGAAGATTTCACACCTACGCATAATAAGATGTAATTTTATTAATACGTAATTGCATGAAACCTTTATTGCTTATGAAAACAGTACTTGACACCTTTTCAAAATGGTAGCATGTGGCAAATGAGCATGCATTCAGTCTCATTCGCATGCATTCAGTCATACTCATTTTCTCAGTGGAGAAAAATAAGTTGTAAATTTTGTTGTTTAATAATGTTTAGTCTTACTTTAATTAAATCAACATGGAATGTTTGCTAATGAGGTATTATTATAGTAGTTTTTAGAAATAATTATTTGCAGAAAATATAAATAATAAACAGAATATTTAAATTTTTTTGTTATTCTTTATAAAAACTGGTCTGTAATGAATATGAAATATTATCTGGTGATTAAGGGGGCTATAAATCTTTCAAAAGATGAAAATATGTACTTTTTCTTATTATTATCTATATTAAAAATAAAAACATGTTCGTAAGTAACACTGGCTTCATATCTCCGGCGGCAATGACGTAAGGAATCTATTTTCGTTTTTTTCCAAACGTTATTACTTTTAAACATCGCACAATTTTTAATTCATTAACGTCGAATAGGGAAAAATAGTATGTTTTCAAATGTAATTTACTTCAAAACTCCATCTCAATTTACTGATTCATTATGGTTTTTAAAATAATTTCCAAGCACGATATTTTAAAAGAAAATCTATCTCGATTGCGTGCAGCTCGATTACGGAAGATTAATACGTTTGCATTTAAAACTGTGATGTTTTGCTGTTTTTAAAATAAGTTTCAAACATGCTAAAAAAAAAAAAAAACTATCTAAAGTGTGTCCAGCTCCATTACGGAAGATTAAAACTTTTGCACCTAAAGCAATGTAAATAATTCATTGTTTGAACGAAATTAACATATCATGAATAAAAAAATTAATAATTAGATAACATAATATAAATAAAAGAAATTTACCAGATATGTAAACGAAATATTTGCTTAAAGACTGAAAAAAAAATCAGAATAAAAAAAAACTGCTCTAGATAGAGAAATCTTTGGCTTTTTCTGAGCCTGTTAATTTCTGACATGCGGCTAATAGGGAAGTACTATATTTAATAAATTTCAAAATTTTATTTGAAAGCATAATTGATATTTTTTCATATGAAAATGCCTTTTGGTCCTGTTAGTGGGACACCCAAATAAAATATTAAATGTTAAACATCTATTACAATTTTCAATTGAAACAAATGGCATGCCAGGATTTGATCATCTTATTTTTATACTCTTAAAACGACATTTTCAAAACTAAGCAAAAAATACTCAAATCTGAGTATGTCGCACAGTAAAAATGGCTTCGAATCAAAATTACTCAAGTTTAAAACATGTATATACTCATTGCTGAAAACATCCACACAGTCAAGAATAAAACAACATGTGCTCATATTTGAGTATGTCCATGTTTCATAAATGAGTATAAACTGACTTCTATGTGTTCAATTTTGAGTATGTCCATGTTTAGAAAATCAATATGAACTGAGTTCAAATGTGTATGAACTCATTTTTGAGTATGTCTATGTTTCAATGAAAAATTTTAATAAAAAGTAATTTTGTTTGAAAATGAGTTTTTCTAGTATTTCAGAATTGAAAGCTTTCGGTCGTCATAATTGAAAAAAAAAGTTTCATAACAAAATGAAAGCATCGATTTTCTCAGATTTGGAAGTGTCATTTTTCTCAGTGTATAATGTTTGATTTTTTAAGAAAGTCGGTTCGATGTAATGTTACCAGGTGTCCTAATTTTCAGGAGTTCGAATACCTGTTACATATAACCATTTCACGGGACGCCGAAAGTCTGGATTTTTCAGGACGCACAAATTCCCTTTAATTTCGTCAGTACCATGCTATTCGTTAATCTTTATCGAGTAGAACTCAATGCTGTAAAACATTTGAAACAGAATCTATTTATAACGGGAAAATTTTATGATTCTACCGAAAGCAATATTATATAAATATACCAGTTAAACCAGAAACCTGTCTAAGACGGAATATTTTTCGGGTCCTTATCGATTCTTTATTTACAAGCTTTATTCTACTTTGTTTAGTAAAACTTGAGAAAATGGAGCTTGTTTATAACAGATTCCTGTCTTAAACGTTAAAATTTCACAGTCTCTACGGAAGGAATACCACACAGCTATAACTGAACAATGAGAAAAGAATCCAAAATTGAATTTGTCTCGATTCTTATCGCTTCCGCTTTCACATATTTTGCTGTATAAAATTGATTGTTGCGTTTATTTAGTACAGTAACACTTACTGAGAAGAAATTTCAAATGACAAGCAAAATATTCCTATTTAGACAGGTTTCTGTCTTATCAGGTATAATTTTATGGCATTTCGTCCGTAGTTAACTCGAAATGATTAACTTAGCCAGGATTCCGTTATTGACAGGTTTCGCTTTCATAGGATTTACTATATTTTCATGTTCCGATTTAGGAACGTTTGTCCCGCTTATTTTATCTCCTTGTTCCGTTTTTGCAACAGTGGAGCAGGCAACACTAGTCCGATGGGAAAACCCCTAACTTTACGGTCGTACAAGTGGTAAAAGTTCAGCTACGCGTATCAGCTATACCTGCGTCAATAACACTTTAAGCTCAATTATCCTGAAACATCGTTTTTCAGCGGTTTAGCCACGATAAATGTTTACAAATTAACAGATTTATAGGCTTCCTTTTCCTAAAATGAATGAAATTAAACTCTCTACAAACTATACATAAAATACAAAAAGGCAATTTTAAAGTTATAACAAAATATAACTTTACATTGATACAAATGGTAAACGTTTCGCTGCGCATAACGGCTATACTTGCGAAGGCAAAACTTTAAGTTGAATTATCTCGAAACATCATGTATTAGTGGTTGAGCCACGATAAATTTGGACAAATTAACGGAATTATAGGCTTCTTTTTCCTAAAATGAATGAAATTAAATTCTCTACAAACTATACCTGAAATACAAAGCCAATTTTAAAGCTGTAAAAAACATAATTTTACGGTGATACAAATATTAAACGTTGAGCTGCGCATAATATCGATACTTGCGAAGCCAAAACTTTAAGTTGAGTTATCTCGAAGCGCTATGTATAAACAGGTTTATCCACAATAAATTTGGACAAATTAACGGATTTACATGTTTCTTTTCTTTTCTAAAGTGAAAGAAATTAAATTTTCTACAAATTATAAAACCAAATTATAAAATCAAAACAAAATTCAAGTTATAACAAAAAGTAGGATTATTTTTTATCGATTTTAATTTTCTATCACGATGTTTAAACTTTGTTACAAGGTTTATAATCGATAGAAAACGTAATATGCTGTATAAAAAAGAAATAAGGATTCACAAATATACAACCTGTACTTTAAAATCGTGGCAAAACTAGTTTTCTATGATTAATTTTGTTGTACAATGTGAAAACTTTGTTATTGGTTTCTACAATTTAAAACAAGTATTTTTTTTTCGATAAAACATAAATAAATAAATGCAAACAGATGTAATATTCTAAAATTCCTAATCTATGATCAAACTGCAGTCAGTTTTTATATTTTCTAACCTTATTCACCTTAACTAATGTATACTACATTCAAATATTTCTATAAAACTTTGAAATTTTATTAATTATTTTCCCGTTAAAGTCAACGCGAAAATATTCATTACTTTTACAAACTATTTTCGAATAAAAAGAATAGCAGATTAATAAAATGCAAATAATGACTGCGACATTTGCCCGTATAAAAATTATCTTTACTAGTTTAATGCGTGGAGAAGAATTTGTTTAGAACTTTGATTTTGTAGCTATATCATATATCAAACTTCGATTGTTTTCATAAAATAGGTTAATCAGATTCTAAGAGTAGACTAATATTACAATCCTTTAATGGATTTGTAAGTTATTGGATTAGAACGTGGATTTAATTAGAACGTTATCAGACACTTCTGAGATTCCATTGAAAATCAAAGAATACATTAACTATGCTTTGTCAATTTACTGAAATTGAATTAGAATAAGAAAGATACAAGTAGTATGCGCTATACTTATTGCAAAGTAACTTTTAAAATCATTTTCTCCAAATAAATGCATAGGAAAGCAGAAAATATTTTCTAGCACTAATATATATTATTATAAAATTTTTTGGGGCTACGTACAAATCAGAAATGTGTTCTCGCATCAATCTCGGATTACAAATTATAAGTGATAGTAAGCTTGCAAGTTTCTCTTGGATGTTTATTTCCCAATTTTTAGCCATGGAGTAACCCGAGCCACAATTTTGGTAAATTAAATGATGCTGCATCGTTACATATTGTATTTTTACGTGTTACAATCTCTATGGTTACTCTTATAATATATTACTCGTGTTACACCATGGTTACAAATTTGGAGATAAACATCCAAGTAAAAAATAAAAATATCGTGCGTAATTTTTAAAAAAATGTACGTGAAAAATAAAATGATTGTGTTTCAAATAACCTTATAGACCATGCATTTATAGAATATTTTTGTTTGTTTTGATAATGGCTCAGATTTTGATGAAACATATGTCAATTGTCTAATAAAAGATATTTTACTGTTTATAACCTTTTTATTTTACAACTTTTTTGCAATTAAAAAGAATTATAATTACAATGTGTTATTATTTATTATATTTATATTAGTTTCTACAAAACAGAAAATGGTATAAAAAGTAAAGCTTCAAGACGTAAACCATCGACCTAATCACGAGTTCTTATTAAGCGATATTTCATCAATACTTAATTGCAACAAGTGCCTTAGTTTTTAAGTATGTATAATAGGTTATTATGTGAAATTTTTTCATGGAATCATAGTTCAACGATAGAATACATATAAAAATGGCTTCACTTATATTTATCAACATGTACTTTTCAAATAATTATTCTAATTTTAAATGGAATGTCTCATTTTATATGTTTTTAAATTTCATATTACTATTAATCAAGAACATTTTAAAACGAGATATCTAAATGTAAAAAATAATTGGACAAGAACTGAGAAATGATAATTGGAGATGTTTTATTATTAAATTGTTTTTTTAATATAAAATAGGATATCAGTAAAAAAGATAATTGTGTTTTATGCTATGTATGGACAATGGATAAAAAGTAAATTTTTCCTATACAGTAAAACCCCGGTTTTCCGAAAAGCATGGGACCAAAGCATTTTCGATTGACCGGGGAGAGCTTTTGAAGGATGAGATTAAAGCGATTTTCTTGCCTCCAAATGTGTGACTTATCTAATCCAACCAACGGACCAGGGTGTTATTTAGAACATTAAGAGGCATTACAGGAAAAGATTGATACTATGTTTTATTGAAGGACTGGCTGATGGAGCAGAAGTTGTTCAACATTTGAAACTTGTAGATATGAAGAAAGTTGGCTACTGGGTAGCTTCTTCATAGGAAGTTCAAAGTAAAACGTTAGTGAAATCTTGGCGTAAGTTATGGCCTAAGGCTGAGTCGCTTGTCTTTGAAACAGAGTTAGAGTCTCATACTACAGAGCCGGAAGCTGATGTCATTCAAATTGGGGACAGAAATGATGACAACAGTACAACACAGAAGTGTTTTTGGACATTTTCAAGCAGTTTCCTGGGAAAATATCAGAAAGTGAGGTGAGGATTAACTCGATCCAACCACTGAATAGCAAGATTTGACAGATGGGGAAATAGTTGCTGCGGTAAATCGAGGAGATGCTGATGCTAAAGAAGAGTATCCTGAACAGATTGAGAATGCGAGGATTACACACAGTCAGGCTACTAAGATTCTAGAAGCGGCACTTCGATATATTGAAGTGCAAGAAGATGCAACAGCGTCATATGTGCTGTTATTTAAAAGGAGGCGTCATAAGGCATCATTGAAGCGATACGAAGTTGAAAAAAAAGGAAAATCACAACATATTTTGTAATGAAATGAAGTGTAGTATGTGTCTGAGTAATAAAGTGTCTGCATTTACACAATGGTCCAAATAAGTAAGTTGACTTTGTTTATTCATGTCATAAAGAACAATTCTTGTTTAAAAAGGAGGTGCTGCGCGATGGTTGGTGGTGAGCTCTTCGCGTTGTTGTGGGGGGGGGGGGGCGTTTTTACCAACGTGGTGGCTGGCGTGTTGTCTGAGGTTTGTTTTTGTATTTTCTGCGGTAGTTAGCTATCGCTGGTGGTTACTTTAGTGCTATTTCGAGTCTTCAACTGGGGTAAGCGTATTTATTTATATTTCTGTGTTGAAATTAGCTCTATTATTGGACTTTACACTGATTTGGCCAATTAGTGTTGTGTAGCTGGTCTACATACCGGTATGGCAAATTCTACCTTTAATGTAGTTTCTGTCTCCAGCTCGGATATTCTGACTCCTGTAATTAATGTAGTTTCTGACTCTAGTTCTGAAATGGAAAGGTCTGTACTAAACGCAGCTTTTGACTCCAGTTCGGAAATTCCGATAGCAAATATGGAATTGACTGATGTGGAAGATGGCGGGTCACAGTTTACCGAAAATAATCCCTTCTTCGTTCGGTCGTCTGCACGAGTTGAATCATTGTTAAAAAAGGCGGCAGATAACGGAGGTAGGAATTTTAACATTTTTTAATGAGTAAAGAATCAGCAGCAATTCCCAAACGTAACCCTCGGGATGTTCAAATAGAAATAAGGTCAAAAATTGAAAATGCTGAGAAAATTGAATATGTGAAATTTACCCGGTCCGGAAGTATAATTTTTTCTACGAAAGACGAGCTGTGTGCTATAAACATTAGTAAAGTCACTTCATTTCTGGGTGTTCAAGTATCATCCAGAGTTATATGGGAAAATATTTCCAATAGGTTTCGCCTGTTCAACATCCCGGTCGATATACCGTTAGCGGATATTGCCAAGGAGATTGAGGAATCAAATAAGCTACATATTCTCGAACTACGTCGTTTTTTGAAGAAAGACAGCAAAAATGAAACGTCTCAAGTTCTTAGTACAATTTTGGGCACTTCTCTCCACCCTGAAATCAAAACATGGTTCTCTGTCCAGCGAATTCAACAATTTATTGATCGCCCTCGCCAATGGTCAAAATGTTACAAGTTTAATCACAGTACAGTCCGCTGCAAATCCGAGCAGCTATGCGCCACTTGTGGCACTCATCATGGTGGACCTTGCAAAGACCCATTATCTTGTACTAATTGTGGAGAGGAACACAAGGCCGATTACAACAAATGCGCTTTCCGTCTCAAGGAAATCGATTTACTCAGATTTAAATGTAAGAACTTTCTCTCCTTTATAGATGCTCGTAGGCAATTTCCCCCAAAATCTGAAGCAAAAACTTATGCTAAAGTAGCAACTGTTCAAAAAACGGAAGTAGAAGAATTCCAAAAAAAAAAATACTACGAACTAATGAACTAACACTATGTTGAAAATTATAGTAGATCTTTTCTCTAAACAGTCGGAGAAGGTTATTGAAGCTATCAATGATCTTAGTAATATGCTGCTCAATTGTTTAGCAAAATGGAATGACTTTTCACCTGAGAGACGTAAACGCCAGAACCATGGCGGCGGCTCTCAGACGAGGTAGCACTTACCATTATGTGACTGTTTTCTCTTACGTTTTGTTGGCTGGCGATTGCGAGTTGCAACTTGCCTGGGTGGTTGTTATGTCGTGGGCTTTGTTGTTATATTTGTTTTATTGGTTCTCTATTCACATATGGGCATAAATATTATACAGTGGAACTGTCGCAGTATAATGAATAAACTTCCCTGGCTAAGCTGCCCTCCATTTTCTACGTCCGATGTTTTGGCGATTCAAGAAACCTTTCTGTCCCCGGATAAATCTTTTTCCCTTCCTGGAAAAATTTTGTATAGGTCTGATAGGCTGGGACGCCCAGGCGGTGGACTGGCCATTGCAGTAAACAATAAATGGTCCTCTGCTCGTATCAACCTTTCTGATTCTAGTTCTGCGAATGAATTTATGGGAGTCCGCTGTTACTTTGGTTCTTCTCATTTAAACATTATTAATATTTACTCTGGCTCCGGTCTGGTTGTTACTGATATAATCAAGATCTGTCGTGATGTTGATGGCCCGACTCATCCGATAACGTACATCATCAGCTCTGGGACTCCCAGGAACAGCTCTGGGGCTCGTCTCGAACTGCCGAAGCCTTTGTGGATTGGCTTTGCGATAGCTCTTTTTTCTCTTTAACTCTTCTAATCCAACACATGTTGCCCCGAGTGGGGTGTGTTCCTCGACTGATCACTCCCTATGTTCATCTGATTTGTTTGCTGGCACAACTTTCCATGTCGAAGATAACAAGTACGAAAGTGATCACTTTCCTATCAGCATTCAGGTGGAAATTAGGACACCTTTGCAACCAGGATCCACTCTTTACAAATGGACTCTCATCTGCCGGATGGTAAATGAATATCTATTGAAATTTCCTGATATAAATTATAATTCTTTTCTTGATCTGGTTCGCCGTGCTATGCACAATTATAGTCTTTCAAGGAAGCATCCTGCTAAAGGCCTCCCAGTGTGGTGGCCAACTAAATGCAGCGGTTTGTTGAGGCAGAAGAGATATTTTCTTTAAGAAAGCCCGCCAGCTTGTGTCCACGGAGTTTTGGATAAAATTCAAACATACTGCAGCCAAGCTTCGACAAGCTACACGAGACGCTAAACGGTGTTACTGGGACTCTGTGTGCCGTAATGCTAAAGACCCTGGTATTCTGTATAAAGCTTTACGGAAGTCTAAGAACCGGCAGTCCTCGTCTCCTGATTCCCATCTCTGCCTGAGGCACGCTGACTCCCTTAGCTCTGAGGCGATTACCCAAGCGGAGCTCTTTGCAGACCATTTTAGCGAGTCTGCATTTCATGATCCGATCCCCTTAACCTTTGGTGCTGATGTATCTGGAAAGCTTAACCGCCTTTTCAGAATGACGGAACTTAAAGATTCCATTCGACGAACGAAACTCACAGCTCCGAGGGAGGATAAAATTAGTGCAGCACTCTTTAAGGGACTTTCCGATCACGCTTTGGAGTGCCTCCTTCGTATCTACAACTCAATCTGGACTACTGGAAATATCCCCTCTGAGTGGACCTCCTCCCTGATCATACCGATACTTAAACCCGACAAACCTAAAGCTAATACCACTTCTTATCGCCCCATTGCTCTTACATCTGTCATGTGCAAAATCTGCGAGAGAATGATCGCTAACAGAATTTCCAATCATCTCCTCGAAAACAAAATCCTTGACCCGAGACACCTGGGATTTCAACCGTTCCGAGACAGCCAAACTGCAATCATGATACTCCACCTTGACATTAAGCAGGCTAAAGTGGATAAAAACTTTGTTTTGGGAATCTCGCTGTACATCCAAGCAGCTTACGTCTCTGTGTATATTGATGGCCAGATACTCAAGTGTGCTAAGATAGGAATTGTTGGCCCGATACTCCAATGGCTCCATCGCTTCCTTTCCTGTCGGAGTATCAAGGTGCTCTGGAGGGGTTTCCAGTCGTCCCCCCGCACTACTGGTCGAGGAGTACCTCAGGGTGCAGTATTAAGCCCGATCCTTTTTACTATCTCTTTGTATCACTTTTCCGAGGTGCTGGAAGGTCTTGGCATCAAGTTTCTGATATATGCTGACGATATCTTTATTTACTGCATTAACTCTTCTCTAGTGACTTGCCAGGCAAAGTCACATGGTAATATCCCCAGCATTGCTCAGTCCCATTCATGGGCTTTGAACAGACGTGAGGATATACTCATCTCTCGGCTTATGTGTAAGATGGTGATCACCCCTGCTATGTTGGCTCGCTTTAATCTGACGGATGATGGTAACTGCAGCGCATGCCATGTTTCAGACTCGTTGGAACACATTCTTTTTTCTTGTATCAAATATCGGCAGCAGCGTGCTTTATCCTGGATCGTTGCAATTGTAAACAGTGATTGTTTTCGATCTTTCCCGAACTCTTTGGATAAATTTATCTGCTCGGGTGATTTCCGAGCGTCAACTATAAATTTCCTACATTGCATTAATCGTTTTTAATGGTGTTATTTCATGGAATATTAATTTGGTTTGATGGATCACTCGAGACGACAGCCATGCCGCTATAGGTCTCAAAGCCCCCCCCCCCTTACAAACTTCAAACTTGTTTTAAAATAAATTTTTTTCATATTAAAAAAAGTGTAGTTTTAAGGTCTTTCGGTTAAGCTGATTTTCGGATAACCGGTGCTCTACTGTATAATTAAATTCTGAATTTTGAAAAAAAAGAAAATAGTGCTTGGATAAATTTCCTTACGCCATGCATCACCGCCAACATATACATTTTGTTAAAAATGTATTCTGTAAATTTATGTTGTTGCACATTTTCTGAGAGTATACTACCAGTTAAAGAAGACAAAAACCCAGGTAGTACAAAAATATGCGCGCTTATGAGTTCATATGGACCCTAAGTGTGACTATAAAGATATGCGCTACCTGGGAAGAGATTGATTGAAAAACGTGTCATTTCCAACTATTTTAAAAGATAAAAAAATACAGAAGAACGATTTAAATATAACATGTCAAAAGCAAAGTTAAGTACAAAAAAGAAATAAATTAAATCAATTATTTCGGAAACTGTTTTCTAAACAAAATACAAATAAATATAGTTAATATTTTAAAATGGCTTCTATATTAATTTGGTATGTACTGAGATATTACGTCATATGATATGGATAGAAAAAATATAAATTCTATAAATGAAGACATTACAAAAATAAACTACAAATGTAAAAGAAGACTAATACATTCTGCTCTTGTGTAGGAAACAAAGTTTTGCACTGTAGTAGGATTTGGATAAGGACATTATACTAATTATTATTTTAAAGTGAAAGTTGTGCAGTTTAGGTAGTGTATTTTTATTGAAACATAATTTATGATAAATAAATTATTTTTTAAATTTGCAGATAATTCATCCATGTGTTACGTTACTAGATGATTGTCACTTTTGGCAATAACGCCTTACTTTAGATGGTGTCTGCAATAAAAACATGTGCAATATAAATTCTTGTTTTTATACAAGGAATGCTGTAATAAAAATAGTTGCAGCACAAATTCTTGTTTTCTTACAAAGAGTTCTGTAATAAAAACATTTACAGCACAAATTCGTATTTTCTTACACGAAATGCTGTAATAAAAACATTTGCAGCACAAATTCTTGTTTTCTTACAAGGAATGCTGTAATAGAAACATTTACAGCTTAAATATTCTTGTTTTAGTACAAGGACTGATGTGAAAATATTGGAATCGTGGACACAAACTAGTGTCTGTAGACTCTGTAGACTGGGAATTCAAATTTTAAATTTTATCCTAAAGGATTCAAGTAGCCAATACACGAGCCACTGGGCTCAGCAGGTGTAAATATGTTATCATATAGATATAAATAATTAAATAATATAAAAACGAACATATTAGGAAAAAAATAAAAGATAATATAATGATATGTGGTTTAGGAATACAATGTTTTACCTTTGGTTTTCGAATACATAATTTAGTAATTCTATTTTAATATACGCTGTTAAACATCTGCAGCAAACTGTCTCATCATTCAAACGTTTTTATAGAAAATGGTTACGTAACCGTAATTTAGCTCCATTCTGACCAATAATAATGGGTTATAATATGCGCAAGTAACCGTTTTTTATAAATATGACTGCGTGACTGGACATTTTTCTGCATATTTTTAATAGTGTATAATTACAATATAATTAGTACTGCCTTGATACCAGTTTATTAGTTATACAGAATAGTTAAACAGAGTAATAGTTATACACAGTAATAGCTATACACAAAAATATTATTTTTTTTTTCATTTTCCTTTAAGCAGTTGAGAAGTATTTGGATAGTAATTAAAAAAATTTCATTAAAATATTTGAAAATGACACGTGTAAACCCCTATATATTTAAACATTTTTGATGATAGGGATTTCAAATAAAAATTTCAAATGTAAATAGTTATTTACTTTTGCGCATCACGTAGAGCTTTTGGAAAAGAAAACTTAGCTCGCTAGTGATTTAAAGGCATTCATAAAAGCGATAAAAATTCGATCTTTTAGCCTAATGTTTACTCGTTATTCATAAAGCGATCTATGAATTTTTCACGATTTAAAAAAAAAATAAAATCGCCGTAAATGAGGACTTTGTTTTATTCAGAGATTTCTATTTGAAACATTACCCATACAATCCTATATTTTATATAACTGCATGGAGAAAACAATTGAAAATCGTTTAAAGAAATATTAATAATTTAAATTTAGACGAATTTCTAATGATATTAACACAATGCAAAAGTTCAGAGGCGTAAGCTGAACCAAAGCGAAAGGTAGGAGAAATGTTTATTCCAGTTCTTTTATATGGTAACCTTCTATTACAAACCGGGGACTTCGAGGGGAATTTTTTCTATTCCCATGACTGTCTATACTGGAAACATGCCGCAGGTATAAACACGTGTCTGAAATAGGTCGTGATTATATTGGTCATTTAATTTTTGAAAGATTTTTGCACGAAATATTTCAGCACAGCGAAAAATGTTCAGGTTTTACTTTTTATTAACTTTTTTGTATTTAACATGTTTTCAACGAGTGCGCGTTTTAACGAAATATTTTTTTTTACCATTGTTGTTTTAAAGCTATCAACAGTTTTTATTAAGGCTTTAATTTAATTGTTTATTTTTATTGAAAAAAAATTCGATTTCGCTTTTTAAAGAAATTTCCCAGTTATAGTTATTACCATATTAATGATTGCTCAGTAAGATGCAGAAAGCTGTGGGGTTCCTATCAATTGAAGGCTTCCGCAAATATCTTCTTCTGCATATTATAATTAAAGTATTTTTACATATATTTAATGCAATCCTCAAAACGGTAAGGTGGGTCTGCTAATATAACATATAAAGCAAAAAAGATGAAAGGTCTAAAGAATGCAAAAAGCTATTTATATACTTTATAAGCTTTCACTTTCTATATTTGTCGATAATTTTATATTTTAACGAGAAAGGATTAAACAATTTCCACAGATATACTTCATAGGAAATATCCTAAGTTGAAATGTTTAATAAAAATTTTGTCTTTTAACGTCTTCAAAATTCGTAGGACGGTATGAAATCATTATTATTTTTAATTATTCCAGCTATGTCAAGAAAAAATTGTTAGTACACATCTGCAAAGGAAAACTTCTAGTAAATATTCATAAGTTTCATTGAATATTTTTAATGTTGGTTTTAGTATTATTTTTTGAACAACTTCTTCACCAAAATGCATAGAATAGATAACTTAAATTAAAATAATTAGTGGTTACACTTCCACGTAATCAACATAATGAAAACTAATTTTAACTTGCTATAATTGAAATTTATGAAAAATAACGCACAGTAATTTTCGCTGAATATGCCCATTTATAACAATTAAAAAAATCATCTCGAATCTGGTAGTCTAATTCTATTACAAGATATTTTTAAATAAACTTTATGGAAAATATTTGTACTATTTAGTTTATTCTATTGCTGCTTTATAAGGGATTATGTTTCTGATATTTAATTATAAATTAATGCTAATAAGTGTCAATGAGATAAATAAATCGTATAAAATATGATCTTCAGCCAGAAAATCAGGATAGCAAAATTATAATTACCTTTCAAATGATTTATATAGTACTTCTACTTACTGTTTCGACAGTTTTAAAATAATAATTATTAAGAAAATCTGAAATTTTATGATATACATGTATTTAACTAATACCATCTGTCTTTAACACCTGAATGTGACTAATGAACACCAAGGAAGGTGTTCTTAAAATATATTTTTAAAAAATTACGAAAAAAATATAGAAGAATATATACGTAACCGAGGGTATAGAGTTCCAAATGCTGACAATTTCTAAATAGTAAATCAAAATAGTTAGATTACTGCGTCTAAAATGAAATATCAACAATGGATTTAATGAGGTAAACGGCTAGTACCTCTCTGTATTCTCTGGTTTGTCTAGTGCAGTAGTTAGAATTGATTCAATTATTGGACATAACTTAATTTTCTTGATCTTGCTAGGAGAGCCTGCGCACAATTCAAAAGAATAACAATAAAAAATCTAAATATTAATTTTTTGCTAAACTATCCATAAATAATTTTTTACTTCATTTGTTTTTTATCCATTTCCAATGCTATTTTGTAGTTATGCTGTAATTTAAGAGAAAAGTTGTAATAAAACCAAGAAAGTTATTTTGCGCAATCTGTCCCTAAAGGGTTGGTGTGATTACGCACATGGGTAGGAGAGATTGTTACTAATAATAACTACAATTAAATTGTTAACAATAATAATTACACTTAAATGACATTGTTGTAAGGTTTTTGTGAACAAATATTATTGTATTAGGAGTGAATATTTCAACCTAATGATTAAAGAATCAGAAAAAGGAAATAATTTTTAAAACGATTAAAAAAATTTAATTAAAGGGGAAAAAAATTAAAGAATCAGAAAAAGCAAGTCCAGATAAGATTACAAAATAGCATTAAGTTACTTGATAACGCGCTTAACTTAAAATTTATCCATTTTCATTTTTCATTTTTTATGCAAATTTACCAATAAGCTGCGTAATGTCTCCCAGCATGGAAACTAATGGGAACAATGCGCCATATCTCCTAAGTAGCAGATGCGCAAACTTTCCAATTTCAGTAGGAGAGATTGCGTGGCCTTTTATTTAAACATGGCCGCTACTAAAACGAACCGTTGGTGTTTACACTGTTAGTCTAGATTAGTATCTGATGAGAAATCGTTTAAGTTTAAAATATTTTGTACTACTGACATTGTATAGAAATTCTGACGATTAGCTATGAAAATTCAAGCACTGACTTTGGGAAAACAAAACGAAATAGCAATGCATTATCTTAAAAGCTCAAAACAGTCAACGTGCACTTTCAAGTGGACACTCCATTACTGCTATTGTACCTGCAGTCGCTGCGCGCATACTCTACTCCTCCCCCCCGAACCTCTATGTGCGCAATCTCTCCAACCTCGCCATCTCTCCTTATATATATATATATATATATATAATGAAGTAATTACCCTAATTATAATTTTAGACAACTTACAATGCGCTGTGAATATTTAAGTGTCCCATGACTTTTTGGAATGAAAAGCTGACTAGTTATATGTATGAAGAGAAAAACTATATACCTAGGGAGTTAGAATTAACCTCAGCTTACTACTGTAAGAGACGGTATAATGTGTTAAATAAAGGGAAGTGAACTGGATGCCTTAATTAACATAAATAATTACATAAAAAATAAAACAGATTAATATTTAACAATAACTGGAGTATTTATTTACATATTTAAATATATAAAAAAGGAAGACAAAAATGTATTATACACAAATTGGATAATGAAAAAAAAATATTTGAACAGTTAGGAATTAATATTCTTCTTATATTCCCATTTAGGGCTAATTACACAATCTAGACACAATTTACAATAAAAGATCAATCAAATTTATCGTTGGAATCTGAGATAGATTTCTCAATAAAAAGTAAAAATATTTAATTTTATCGTCAAAATCAATACTCCGTAAAATTTGTCATTTTGTTCACACAAAATTATAAGCCAGATTTTCTGAAACGCTTCTGAATGTAGTGACTTCGTTTCTACTTTTTAAACGAGTAAATTTTGCCATTTTATTGAATTAAAATGCAACTAATAATTTACTTTATATAATAAAAAAACAAGTTAGGAGGACCTTCAAACACTTAACTTTCAATTTGAATTGTTAAAATATTACTTTATATTTCTTCTTAAAAGGGCCAGCTAAGCTTATCAAAATAAACATATATAATATCGTCTGCATGTTATTCATAGACTATGTAGGGAAACACTGTGATTTATGAATTTACAGAAGAAAAATCGAATTTCGAATCAAGAAGAATTAAAACAACCTGAATATTCCAAACACAAACGTATATGTGGAAATCTGAGGAAGTTCCTGAAGGTTGGTGGGAAATCTGTGCTATACGTTTATTTTTTCTTTGCCTAACACTGGATTCAGAGTATTTGTAATGAATAGAGAAAGTCACAGGAATTCCAAAAACTCTCTTTTATTTTTTTAATATTTTGAAATTTTCATTTTCCTACGGTGTTACACTGAAATGTTATTAAATACTATGCTTAAATAAAACATGTTTCTTCAATACAATGTTTTTTCATTGTATTTTCATTCGGGCTGACAATAATTATCATTATCCCATAGGAATTTGTTTTCTCGGAAATTCATTAAATTGCATTAATACGTCATCAAAAATGTTTAAAATGATATTCCGCTCATATTTATTATAATTATGTATATTTACATGAGAAGTATCTCCAGTATTTTATTTTAAAAAAAATTCTACTGTGCAATTTTCGAGACATTCTTTGTTAATGTAACGTACTTTCTTCATCTCACAGATTACAGAAATATTAAAAAATATATATAAAACTTAGAGAATACCACGTAGTACAAAATGGTTGGGACAACGTGTGGCGAATTGTTGGCTGATTGTTATCCCCTATAGAAAGAAATGTCCACCTTGTCATACCGTTAGTTAACAAACCAGTTGTCAGCAAATGTCCAACAGTGTTCAAACCGTTTAATGCACAGAATCTTGCTTAGATATATTCCAAATTAGAGGGTTTTATGTACTATCTTTTTTTAAACATTTCCCAACCACGAAATTTCCCAACCACAACGTTTCCCAACCACAACGTTTCCAAACCCCAACATTTTCCAACCCCACCATTTTCTGGCGATTTACACAAACTGACAACCGTAGGCCAACAATCTTTGCCACTTCGGATAGCGCAACTTTCTTAAGTAGATGGACAGAGTCAAACATTAATAAAATTTATCAAAAATCTACCAATCTTTTTTCAATACAGAAATAATCTTTAGTCTCGGTAACATAAGTAAACCTTAACCATAGTTCTAGTAATAGCTGTTTTATCAAAGCGACAATACACAGTAGGAAAATATCATAATACTGGTAAGAGACATTTCTCTATTTTGTCATTTTGTTTCACATAGCATAGGATAAGTGTCAAAATGTACTCTGGATGTTGCATTAATTTTTTTCTTAAGTTACTTTTAACATTCGAAAGACTATGATAACTACATTTTAATAATCTGAGTTTCACCTAACATTTTATCGGGAGCGAATACATATTTTGCACGAGCAGCACGTGGCGTACATTTTACTTACAGTAGTTAAGCTATTGAAAAATCTGATTTCTAGTAAAATTTCACTAGTTAAACTATATTTGAGGATAAACTATACAGAGTGAATCTGAACTAATGGCGAAAACTTTATAACAGATACGATTCACCTAGACAAGCTTAAACTCAAACAGCATACAATGCATGGTATAAAGCTTGGTTTAAGCAGTGAAGAGCTTCACGGTGCATTCTGATTGTTGAGAGAACCTTGCTTACTGCACCGTTTTGGCAACTAGATTATTTCTATCCACAGCACCATACATGAAAAGTATGTCCTCCTTTTCTTTATTAGTAAAACCTGCCATCCTATTTGCAATACACAGCAAGAATAATGATATTTTGCTTATTTCTATTCTGTTACCCCTTATAGTTTTGCCAATGAGTTCTGATTCAAGCACACTTTTTAAAACAAAATTTGTTCTAATTTAAAATATCCCATTCCCTTACTCTCAAAAAGGATTTCTTCAAAACATGCATATATTACAGGCAGCTCAGTGCCAGCGCACCTCAGTAATTGAAAGGGGTATTTATGTTCTTTGAAGAAATTCTCGTCTTTTGTATGAAAAAATTCAGGAAAAATTGAGCCTAGGTTTGCGATTTTTAATGTTTTGAAGGGGGGGGGGGATAACATACGTAACGGTTACGTTTCTAAAGCCGCTATCAGATTCACCAAATTTTCGAGCAACCAATTTTTCAGCCAAATTAAACCCCAACTTTTTCGCGCTCAAATTGAAAGAAGGGTTGCAATTGTAGTTGATAAAGTTGGAGGAAAAACCGGTTACTACGAGTACCAGTTGTTACTATTTATCACTCTTTTGTTGGCGTAAATAAATCGCTCCGTACTATCGGACTTGCTGCAAAACACGTTTTGTTTTCTTCAAATTGTTTTTGCTTTCTTTTGTTCCAATCTTTGTATCGACAATATGGTAAACAGCAAATTTTTATCGTTGAAGGATAAAAAAAAAAGTTGTGTTTAGCAATTTTATTATTAGATTCAGATAGCAGAAAGAAGAAACAGAAAAGAGAAGTTTGGATTAGAAGTTGTATGTAAATTGTAAAATGGAAAAAATGGAAAAATTATTCTCATGTGCCCCCCCCCCCCACTCTCCCGTATTATTAATTTGAAAAACTATCATACAATAGCTAAAATGCTTTTAGCAGTTTTCATATTTATTCATTTTTACAATAAGTAATGCACTCGGAATTTGCAAATACCTGATATATTTTATTCAATTCCTATTATTAGTTCACACACTCTATATATTTATATATCTTGTTCCAATTTTCAATCGTTAATAAAATACTTTTTAGCTCACAGGTTAACAAAGCCTGGGAGCTAATGTGCCCGCCGTTTCTGTATGTACGTATGTATGTACGTAACGCGATAACTCTTGATAGAAATATCCGTTTTGCTTCAAATTTTGGTTACATGTTTATAGTGATAAGGGGCTTCTCTGATTAGTTTTGGGGGTTCATTGGTTAAGTATAAAGGAAGGAATGGGGGACTAATCCTTCCCCCTTTATTTTTGTAAATGGGTTTTTCATGCAGAATTACCCAATTTGCTTCAAATTTTGTATATAGATTAATTGTGGTAGGCGTTTCCCTGATTAGTTTTGGGGGTTCAATGGTTAAGTATAAAGGGGGGAAATAGGGGGCTAATTCCCCCCCTTAATTTATTGTCGATCTCTTTATTTTTCAAGGGGCATTATTCTTTGAAATAAGAGTATAATATACAATTAGCGTGAATAGCCTGTGAGCTCAATGCCATCAGTTTAATTGGACACATTTCTTTTTATTATTCATTCACTCAAGTTCAAATACATTTTCTTAAACTTGTAGTGGATGACACTTCATGTTAATACAGTTTTTTCAAATATTAATTCAGTAATTAAATTAATTTTATTTTTATATTTATAAAAAAATCGGTGCTTTCTTGTTATACGAGCTTCCAAGGTTTAATCGTCAAGCGACCGAGATACTTATTTTATTACAAAAATTAATCTGCAAATGATATAATTCATTTCACGGAATTAAAAATCATCAAGATCTGAATATTTATATAACTAGCTATAGTACGAATGCTCCTCATTTGTCACATTTGATGTACAATTTCCAACTTATGTTTGTAATTAAATTAATTAATTTTAGTTTTATATTTTCAAATTTTCAATCGTTAATAAAATACTTTTTATTCATCCACTCAAGTTCAAATACATTTTTTTAAACTTGTAGTGGATGACACTTTATGCTAATACAGTTTTTTCAAATAATAATTCATCAATTAAATTTCATTTCTATTTTGCCACTTAATATTGTGATTCTGTCATATGTATATACATATTTATATTAATTGTAATTATTTAATAAAAAGTAACTAAAATAATTTTTTTCTTTGATGACCTAAGTAGGAATTGACTTTAAAAAAATTTCTTTTATATTAATTGTTTAATGTCAAACTACAGTGTCATATTTGTTCATAACAAAACATTTTAAACCCATTTTAGCAATTAATAAGAAAAACACAAGGCATAAATATTAAAAAAGTATTTTGATTTTTGTACTCCGTCTTAAATCATAAAACACAGAATTAAATTATATATATATATATATATATATAAATAACAAGATTTTAAAAACACAAATTATTCTTATTATTTTTCTCAATATTTAAACACAAATAAAAGTTTATTGGCTTTTTCAGTCTCTTGTCAATTGTGCAGTTTGGGCTTGTTTGGCCAAAATTAGAAAAGTTTTTCACTGATAAAGCAATACAGCCATTGTAAAAAAGTACGTAAATACCAAGCTATTTTCAAAAATATCAAACAAATTCAATATTTTGATTGATATTGAATAATATTTTCAATAGGTTAGCCAACCTATTAAACTTACAAGCAAGAATTAAAAATTAAAATACTTCACTTAACATAAAAACTGTTATTCTACATTTCTTAATAAAATATTTTCAATTATTTATGCATTCAACGACAAAATTGTGATAAAATTTAAATATCAACAAACACAAGAACAAAATTTTTTTTTCTAAATTTTTCTCTTATAAAAGAAGTATTTTAATTTTGAAAATGGGTTTTAAATTTATTTAAATATTATACTTAAATTGAGGATCAGATGTTTGAACTAATTTTTTAAGCTGATTATTTATATATTAACTGATTTTTAATTCCAAGTTAAAATTAATCTATGTAATTTTTTACTGAAAATATGGAAAACCTTATACAAACAAGCAATTAAACATTAAAAACATGTAATAGAATACCTATAACTGATTTTACAATGTTTTTGTATGCATCCAGAATAATTATATCGTAGGACTAATAACTACATACAAAACTTTGATTACACTCTAGGGATTCATAACTAGAAGCTTTAAAAACCAATACAGAGCAATACTTTTTAAGCAGAATTCATTACATGGCAAAAGTAGTAAAATGAACACTTTCTGCTATTCCTGTAATGATCGATCCAGGCAAAATTTGGGGTCTATTTAGGGCTCCTTCACAAAAATCTATTTAACAAAAGAGATTCCTTCACAAAAATCACTTTAATAAAATAGGACCCTGAACAAAAATCAATTTGATAAAATGGGCGCTTTCACAAAATTTTTTATAACAAAACAACCCCTTTACAAAATTCCTTTTAATAAAATAGGCACTTTCACAAAATTCTATTCCATAAAAACTTACTATTTATTAATTATTTATTACATTGTGACATTTTAAAATGTGTAATTTGTAAACAAACAAGTTCACCAGAGAGGAAAACTTCGGCAAAAGGATTTTAAAAAGTTTTTGTTAATAAATGCTTTGTTCGAATTTGAGCAACTAGATTATTTTCGTTACAAAAAGTTATTTTTCACAAAAATATAATAAATTTCACAAGAATAACCTTTACTTTTCACAAAATGGGCCCCAAGAAAAAAACCCTGCATCAACCCCTGTAATGTTTACAAACATTGGCGATCAAACTAGGCAAGCCAAATCACGCCAATCTCATTTCATAGCAAAGAGGCGTTCCAAACGCCTCCCTCTGATTGGCTGAAATGTTGGAAGTTCGATGAAATGTCGCTCCTAGCCACGATTTTTTAGAGCTGTGGCAAATAAATTGGGGATATTCTTGTTTGCTATCACACTGGGTGTTGGGACGATTTTTCACGGCTCAAATCAAGAGTTGGCTCAAAAGTTGCTCGAAAAGTTGGTGAATCTGATAGCGGCTTTTTGCAAAAAATTCCTAGGCAGAAGAGCTCCAGGGACACCCCCGTGATTTAACGAAAATGCAGATTCAAATTGGATGATTTCAAGTAATGTTTGCGTTAGATTGAATGATTTTCTGTTTTTTTTTTTTTTTTTTTTTTTTTTTTTTTTTTTTTTTTTTTTGGGGGGGTGGGGGAAGTGTCATATCACATTGTTAAATAAAGTTACTTACTTTTCAATTTCTTGATATCTTCTAGTTTTCAGCCATATTGGTATTCTAGTTAGTAACAATATGTCAGCATAAATAAAATCAGAAATATTTTACTAGATATTGTGTAGTAAATGGTGTTCTCTTCCTAATCGTAAAGCGTCCTGTAGCTCTTCATTGTTTGAGTAACGACCATGCATTCTATGATGTTTTGATCTTGTGTGGGTGTGTTCTGTCTCTTCTTAGCTTTGTCGTTGAGTTCAGATTCACAATGTTAATCTTATTCAAGATAAAACGTTCTTTTCATACCATTATAACTGGTGGTAAAGTAGAGTTCACGTAAACATAAAATTGACAGATGTTATCATTAGAACACGCAGTTTCAGAGGATTTCCAAAGCCAAGTTTCAAGCTATACACGTCGCCATCTATGTTTTAGTTTTCAGCACATAGGAATAAAAGCAGTGCTAAGTTTATTTCTATTTCATATCCATACATTTTTCTTTACTAATGTAACTTAAACATAAATTAAACACTTTGAAATATTAGGTACATACTATAATTAAAAGCAGAGCAGTTATAAATTTTAGATACGTATCTTAAGATTTAAATTACATTGTTTAAATACATTTGATATACAGTGCCAGCACTTGATTAAAAATATCAAAGATATTATATTTAGTCTTTTTAGAAATATCAATTTGTCATTTCACAGTTTAAGCATTCTTTCAAGTTTTAGTTGTGAATAGATTGGGTAACGAAAGCAATTATCTCAATTGTTATTTTTAAGACAAACAAAAGTCTCTCTAATAAAAAATGTAATTAACTTGCAATACATTCATTAAACAGCGCATTTGAATGCGTGTCTTTTCTATTTAAACTTGACCCAAAGAAAAGTTTCCTTGGCATAGAAGAATACAAAATCTTTCTCACGACTTTTTTTCTGTGTAATAGATTACGTTATAAGAATTTCAAATCTATGTTATCGTGATATAATATGACAAATTAAATATGTTTAATGATTTGGATGATTCTGCTTTTCTCTTAAACCAGGAAATGTTTGTATATGACCATGAAAGGAACAGATTTTTTTTTTTTAAATTGTAGATTTACATATCAGAAAATAATCATATATAAACAGAGGAAAGTAGGTAAATTATATCCAATGGTTGGAGTATCATAGTTGAAAATTTTCCAACAAAGCGAAAATATGCCGGGACCAGGACTCGAACCTGGGTACTTTGGTTTGCTGTAACAACGTTCCCATTATTGAGCTATCCCGACGATATCCTGGTTTGGCATATCTCACTCTTATTTGTTGGACAAGGCTGCGAACTGCAGCTCTAATTTAATTCATCCGAGCTATAACCATAGCATTTACATGATGAATCTTGAAATACCTCGGAAACTCCTGTATACCAGGTAATTAGGTCATAATGAACAGAGGAATGTACATTCAACTAGGTAAATGGCTAGGGATTAACTAGGGATGAATGAAATTAGAGCTGCAGTTCGCAGCCTTGTCCAACAAATAAGCGTGAGATATGCCAGACCAGGATATCGTCGGGATAGCTCAGTAGGGAGAACGTTGGTACGGCAAACCAAAGTACCCAGGCTCGAGTCCTGGTCCCGGTAATTTTTCGCTTTTTTGAATAATGCTCAACTATGATACTCCAACCATTAGATATAATCATATATATTTGCTTAATTTTCCATCTATCAATTACTGTTTAAATGGATATTAAAAAGTCTATCGATAATGTAGCCAATATAAATAGGTGATTAATAAAATATTTCTTTACATGATGTAAATTGTTCGCGTGACAAATAATTATAATTTAACACGGTTATCTTCATAAAATCTTTAAAATGTTAACTTTTTCAAATGCAGTTTTTTGATAGTTTTTTAGTAGAGAGATTGATTACATTTAATATATAGTATGAAAGATTTTCTAAATATTTCTGCGTAATATATTACGTCATAATAATTTTAAATCAATGTTAACATGATATATGATAAGTTAAATACTACGTTTAATGATTAGGGTGATTTTCTTTTTTCTATTTCTTTTTTTCTATTCTTAATCCACGAAATATAATTACCTGACTTTGAAAAAACTCAATTGTTTTTGTAGGTTTACATTTCAGAGAATAATCTTATATTTGTTTAATTTTCCATCTATCAATTTATGTTTAAATGTATAATAAATGTTTTATCGATAATGCAGACAACATAAATAGGTGACTCATAAAATATTCCATTGCATATAGAAAATTGTTTCTGGGACAAATAATTTCAATTTAATAAGTTTATAATATTTAAATTTTTAATTGCTTAAAAGGCCTAACCAAAGCTAACCAAAATAGCTTAACCAAAATAGTGAAAAAGTACCCAAGCCAGTACTCGAACCCGGGTCATCAGTAGAGTGCACTGACGTTCTACCAACTGAATCACTTGGGAACGAAACTCAGCCTGGCACTTTCTCACTATGAAAGAGCCTACCTATAGTTCTCACTGTAAAGCTAAGCAACGGGTTGGAGTCCTGGCTTGGGTACTTTTTCACTATGTTGGTTATACGCCTTTTAAACAAGAAATGGCGTAAGAAATGTTCTATGGAAAAATTTCCAAGTATTAAATATACATTTAACAAGTTTATTTTCAAAAAATGTTAAAATGTTAACTTTTTCTAATGCAGTTTTTGCATAGATTTTTAATAGAAAGATTGTTAACATTTGATATATACAATGAAATAATTTCTAAAATGTTTCTTAACTATCGTGAAATACTTTGAGATTTATTTTATGTATATTTATTAATAATAATAAACTCATAATGTTATTTTTTTAATTCAATCAATTTTTGCGTTTACTTAGATTTATTTAAAATGTCGAATTTGGAAGTTTTATACATTGTAAATAAAATGAGCAATTTTTTTTTTATTAAATGCATTTAAAATATAAGGACTACATAAAACTATGTGCTGCACAATTTATTTATGGGAATTCTCAAAAAATATTTATTTTTAACATATTAATAGTTCATATTCAAGTTTGTAGTGAAATAATTTTTTAACTTAATAGATGAAAATACAGTAAAATAATTTTAAGCATTAATAAATTTGTTACGAGTTTCAATTTTAAAACCAACAATTCCACATTAAATATAAAAATATTTACATAATTTCCAATAAATCACCAATAACAGTAAAAAATTAATTTGTATAATAATGGACACAAATTCTATATGAAACTGTACGTATAATACTAATGTTACAGTACTCTGTCTAAAGTCATGTACAATATTTATGTGTTTTTGGAGTCATAGGGAATTTTTTTTCACGAATTCCTCGATTACATTTAAATATGTTTTCGCCTGTTCCCCTGAATGTTTGAAGAGTAGCAAGTGCAATACTTCAAAGTACAGAGTTAAAATACAAAGTGTAAAATTCAAAGCGTTACACACAACATTAAATTAGAAATTTTTCTTCATTATAGTTATCTTATACTCTAATAGATGGATTAAGAGATTATATAGATAATAAATGAAGAAATGAAGTGCGAGTTGCGAACGTGCTGTCAAGATTTTTTTTGTCAACCTACAATTCTGATGTATTAAGATGAATCTTAGCAGGTAAGAGATAATATATATATAATAATTAATATTTTATAATTAATAAATATATGTATGTAGATAAATTATATCTATAGCCATAAATATATAATAATATTCTATATTCTTAATAATATATCTATAATATATCTATATAATATATCTATATAATATATCTATCTATATATCTATCTATATAATATATCTATATAATATATCTATATAATATTATATCTATATATCTATACATATATATAATAATAATATATCTATATTCTTAATAATTCTATATTCTCCATAAATATATAATAATATTCTATATATAGACTATATTCTTCGGAGTATATAATGTTCATTTTGCTTCGTACTAGTCCCTGCTCAGATAAAGCATTTTGCCTTTATATACTGCTCAAAACATTTAAAGGTTCGCCTTTTTTGTTCCCAATTGCGCACATCTAAATTAAAAAATCTTATTAATATATGCTGAATTACTTACTATACAGTGGTCTAAAGATAATAGAAAAGGATAATTCCTTTCTCAGAACGGTAATAGTCATGCAAAAAAAATTTAGTTTACGAATTACAAATATGAAGGTGATTTGGGAATTACGTATTATGCTGTTTGAGCCGCAAAATTTTGATTATTTTTAGAAAAAGGATTTTAAAAATGATTTTGAAAAATCAATGACTTGACGAGGAAATTTTCAAGTGGAAAAGATAGAAAGAAGAGCACTAAAAAAGTATGATAAAAATGTCTCTGATTTTTCACAATGTATGATTTATTGACACTGATGCCGATATTAAGAGCTTACACTAATTACGGGAAGAAACGCTCAAGCTAATGTTAAGTCTATGGGAAGGTTATTTTCAAATTTCTGACTAGCTTTTTAATATTTTTAAATGATTGTTTTTGCAAAGGATAGCTAAGGTCGATCTCTAACGTTGTTAGTTTTAACATTTTCGATTTTTGTTGCAGTTGTTTTATAATTGGGCATTTTAAATTTTGGAACCAGTTGGAACTGGTTCTGAAAGTAAAAGTACCCTTATATAAAAAAAACTGGAACCAAAACAAAAACAATAAAAACTAACAACCTTATAGATCGACCTCAACTATCCTATGCACAAAAAAATCATTTAAAAATAATAAATGGCGAGCGAGAAATTTGAAAATAACCTTCCCATAAATTTAACATTTTCTTGTGCGTTTCTTCACATGACTAGTGTAGATTCTTAAATACTTGTGATATTAATTAAATGTTAGATTAAAATATTTTACAAGGAACAGTAGGAACAATCTCGTCATTATCCATCATTATCTTCGTAATAGCTCGTCAAAATGGAGCAACAGAAGACACTTAATTGTAAAGAAATTTCTTCTGAAGCGCAAGATAAACCGCATCGATTCAAAATGTTCAAAATCGCTTTATCAGTATGATTGGTGTGCACATTGAGTATGTTTTGTTATGAATAAGCTACTGGAGTATAAGGAGAAAGTAAGTTGATGAACATCGCAGCTCCATTAGTACAGAGTATCGTCAATTTTTCTTCCCAGAGATATTTATATTGTGTTTCACACTAGATCACATAATTCCCTTGTCTATATATGTAAAGAAAACATAAATATATATGAAGAACATAACACGCGGACTAATTCCAATTTCGCGTACATAAAAGTTCACAAAATCATGGCGTCAGATTCATTTCTTGAAAAGGAATTGCGGTTTGATTCTGTATGTTAGATCTGTCGAATTCTGCATGATGAACCTTTCAATAAGCAATATCGCACCTTAGCTAGTGTAACGTAATGAAGTATGTCATTATTCATACGACTAGAAACAACATGCAACATCATTAATTAATTCTCTATATTAGGGGCGGTGATGCGTACTTCACTACAAAATATGCACTGCACATATCTAACAATGATCAATACCTTCAAAAGCCCCTATACGATGTACCTTCTCCAAGTAAAAATCAACTCCTCACAAACATATATGAAGGCAAATTGCATATTACATGTTTCTGAGAGAAGCATATGACAAATGATTTTGCAAGGAACGGAACTAAAATTCTTCACGTAATTTGTGATATTAATTTAAAAAAACTCATACAAACTTTTATGTTTTTAAATCAAATCGTTTTTCAAAATACTCTTAATTTTGAAAAAAGCTAGCAACAGTATTAAGATTTTAAGTTGAAGATGTGACAATGAAATCCTCAAAGAGTGCTTCAGAAATCCGTCTATCATTCTGCTGAAAACATCCAGTCTGGCAGTATAATCAGTGGAAGACGCAATTGACGAAATTTCTGAATTTTGGCCTTTTTTGTATACAACAGCGATCAGTATACATCATTTTTTATTGAAAGAAAACTTGAATTTAACACTTTCTATAAATATATTTCACTTTATATTTATTTAGTGCAACCTTTAAATAATGTATAGTAGAACACGATAAGCGCAAATAATCTGACTAAAAACAAATATTTCTTACTTCTTATCTAGTTAATTACTGTTCGTTTTAATTTCCTCTTATCTAGCGAGTAGGAAGTATTCTTTTACTTCAATGAACAGATCTTTTTTAATTAAATTTACCTAAAAATGGATAGATTTTATTATCTGGGAAGATATCTTTCTTTTGGTGCAATAAAGGATAAATTTAATTTAGTGAAACAATGAACAGTACTTATTGAAATATAGGAATAAAATTAAGACTTTTAAAAGGATTTATTGGTTATTTTGTAAATTAGAAGAATAAGAAAGTTTTAAAAGAAAGATTAAATTGAAAACATTTTAAAACGAGAAAGCCCACATTTGCTATTGTATTTCAAGTACAATTTATGGAAATCAAGTTAGATATTTAAAATCTCTTCTGAGTACTTCAATTAGTATCTATATGCCTTATTTTGAATAAAACATCCTGATTATTTGAAATGAATTATGCTTTTTGCTTTGTTAATGAAATAAAATGAATTAATTTGAAAAGCTTAATACACTTGCAATACAAGTAAAATTTACATAAAATGTGCGTAATGATAAAATCCTAATGAGCTTAATTATAAATAGGTTTTTTAAAGCGTTTTTAGAAAGAATAGAAAATAGTGTAAATTTATCTTTTAAAAATAGAAACATTTTCTTCTTTTTTGTGTATAATGTGCGAGAACGAAAAGTAGTACGAAAACGTGTGCGTTTGTGTGTCAACATATTTTACAGTAACGCAATGTCAAACACTTTCACTATAGAAATCCCTTTACTACAGACTTTACAATGTATTAATAATAAAAAATTCATTGTAATTTTAAAATTTGTGTATAATAATTGCAAATTAGAACTTTATAACGTATAAGTAGAAACACCAAAAAATGTATATATTTTCATTGTTAAATAACTTAACATTGTACAGCCAAGCCCTCTCTTCATAATAATAATCAATGACTTAGTAATAAAAATAAAATAAAATAAATCTCCAAATAAAAAAATACGTATTTCGTCCATACTTTAAAGTGCTTATCTTTACTTAAATTTCGATATCGATTCGGATATTTCCTTACATAACACGAAACGAATGTTAAATAATAACACTCTTATTTATTTCTAGTATGCTAATACGAATCACTTTTAAAATAAATTATTCTATCTACTAATTACCCCATCACTCAGCGTGAAAAGATAATCTTTTTATCATTTGAGCTACAATAACATATTGTATAAAATGTGTGCATATTGTTATTTTCACTTTATAGGCACATAAAGTGGAAGATTTAATTAAGAATAACAATAGGATGTTTCCTTTATACATTAATTTTTATGCTGGAGGACAAGAAGTATTTCTGTAATTCAAGTTACAAAATTTAATAGTGTAAAAGCGAAAAATAATTCATTGTTGCTTTATAACAAATATATTTTTTTAAGATATTGCAGTAAAACTCATACAATGCATTGGCAATACATATTCGATATCAAATATACAATTCCTGAAAGTTGCAGGCTAAGTCCTCAATCGTTATTAGAATAGAAATTAGACGTCACATTAATTAGCGCTTTGAATGTCAGAATTTGAAAATGAGCCTAATTTAAAGACTCGTTTTATGTGTTATAACATACAAATCTTATGACACAATGTCGGGAGAGTACGGTGGATGATAAGAGCTTCTTGACAGGCTATAAATTGAAAGCCAAGTGCCGATTGTTATTCATGAGACGCTGAAAGAGCATCATGTTTGGGTCAGAATCTTTGTCAACAATTTTCTTAAACTGTCCAATTATAGTAAAAAGTGTATTGATGCGTGTAAACTTTTACTAAATATAACTATAGGGATTGGGGGACCGTATAAAAAATAGATTTCGTATTTTTTATAAAATTGATTTTTTTTTTTTACTTTAAAGAATAACACAATATGAATATTTACGTCATTTGAAAGTTTTTGTAATTGGAACTATGTCTACTACCAACGGTTAACAAATTAAAGGTCGGTGACAGAGAACATATTGCACCCTGTATATATGTATATTGTATATCAATGGCGAACGGCTAACATAAAATAACCATTTAATTTAAATCTTTTTTATTATTGAAGTTCTTAAAAAAATTTAACTAGATTTTTTTTTTACAGCTCGTACTTAAAAATTCTGATGACTGCTAAAAAATGTGAACTACTTTTTGTATATTGTTTATATTCTTAAATATTTACAATCAAAAAATAACTCAAGAACGATAATATATACATTATAAAAATCCCAAAAGTTAGTTAAGGATTTTTTCAAAATTTTAGAAATATAATAATTTTTTTAGTGAAATGTAAATTATTGAATGTTAATGATAAAAACCTCATTTTTACGCTAAATTATAACATTATTAAAAAAAAAAAAAAAAAAAAAAAAAAAACGTATTTTCTTTCAGATTTTCAATACCTTATATGTTATGGAAAAAATTCTCGACTGCCAGGCAGTTCTTTGTTTAGATTTGCTTTCAATAGTCTATTTTTTATATCTTTTGAGAAATTAGAATAGGAAAGAAAATCTAAAAAAAGAACTTTGCAGGCCAAACGAAAGTAGACATCGGAAAATTCTCTGAATGTATAAACAAATTTAAAAGGTTTTGTTTCGCTACAAAGTCTCTTCCTAAAAGCCACAAAAAGAATTTGAAAACACGCATTTGAATCTTTGAATGCATTTTTTTTTTTTTTTGGTCGAATACTATCTTCGCACAACCGCGATTTTGCATTTACGTATATGATTTAAAGTATGATGTGAAGGAAAAATGTCAAAATATTTTCAAGTTTTCCTATAAATAAGCAGACTTTAGTCAGAAAATAAACAAGCAGGTTGCAGAGATATAGATAATAGTATTTAAATTTTAAAATGCTTGTAAAAAAGGGCAAATGTTTCTTAATCGGTTTTCCGAATCGTTTGTAATTCGGAAAAAGTTATTGTATATTTTTGTTCGTGGTTATATTGTATTTTAATAGATTAAGAGTTTGACATTTTTGGCCGTGTAGATCTTAGAACAATTCACTAAATTGGAGCTATTAAATGTTTCTTTCAAAATAAATATATCTAATTAAAAAATATTTTATCTCTCTATGCTAAACAAAAAGGAACTAACGATGCCACTTCTGTAAATAAACTTTTTGTGATCGGAAGTCTCTCTTGGCTAATATTAAGAAAACTATTGCAGATGAAAATATGAAAATTGGTAGCATTAGAGAGATATGTCCGATAAACACGCTGAAAAAAGCAGTTTTTAAATCTAAGAATTATTTTAAGAGCTATTTATTATTGAATTTGGTAAAAATAGTTCCGTTAAACAGGTTTTATAGGAACACGGATTAGACGTAATTATTTAACAATATTTTCTAGGGATGTACTTGACATGCTTGTGTTGTGCATTGCGCAATTATTTTTTTTTTATTTCACTAATTGTTTGAGGATTTTATTTTAAATTCTGTTTTTAAATTTCCATTATTTCAATGGAGATTTATTTCGTATTTCGAAAAGGCAATTTTTTATATTGTTGCCAATTTGTAAGACAGCACAAATAATAATATTCCCTTTCAATTAAAAAAAATGTATTTAGACGGGACCATTAAAACCAGAAATGAAACTTTAAAATAATAATTAAATAATTACGTTCTAAAAGCAGTAAATGGGGAAAATTGAGTCATAAAAGATGCACTTACACGTGACTATTAAAAAGAGAAATAAAAATTTAAAATGGTAATTAAATTAATATGCGTTAAAAGTGATAAACGGGAAAAAATACGCCACATTAAAATGCTTAAATAATAATGTTTACATTAAAATTATATATTTCCAAACAGTTTCAATTTAAAAATATATTTACATGAAAGATTTATTTATTTAAAAAATGTATCTACCTATTATTGCAAATTTTAAAACTGTGCAAATAATGTTATTTCTATCCAATTAAAAAATACTTTTTCGCTGTATATTAAAAAGACAAAAGAAGACTTCGGTGAAAACTACGTCATATTGAAAACGATACATTTAAAACGTCTTATTTAAAACAACATTCGTATCGCGTCGTTATAAAATTCCGTGAGGCGGCGACATTGTTTACATAACCATGTTTTACAAGCTGTTTTTCAAATTTTAATTGATCTTATTTATTCATTCAAGAATACAGCTGTTAGCTGTTTCGACAGCAGTTGATTCGGCTTTAAAATCCCAAGGCAAAGAGAAATTAATGGAAACCGATTATAGAAGATTGCGACTGGTAGTTTAATTATAATTCAATTTTCCGTAATATTTTTAAAACAGAGCTAATTAACCTGTTTTTAGAGCCTGCGGTGTTTGAACGGTGTTTGGTGAGCATAACCCGTAGGACGATCCGTTGACTCTGCAATTAATTCTGCGCGACAAATTGATGGGACACAATTTTGTGCATTTACAATACCTTGGATCATAAACGTTAAAATTAGTTATATCTGACCACATATCTATACTAAATACTGTCACAGCAATATTTCCAGATTTTAAAATATTTTTATTGAAAATAGCTACAATTTCTTGTCTAGTAACCTTCACTTTATTTTAACACGGAATTTCTGCAGATAAATAAACCGTTAATTACTATTTTGAACTAGTAGCAGATATTTTGAATTAAAAAATTCTCGAACTTTTACTACGTCTCCCAACATAACAACACTGTAGCGAGGGATAGTGCAAGTGTGATCGTGCAAAATGTATTTTTTGCATCAAACATGAACTGAAATAAACATAGGGAAAATACCAAAGCATTGGCGGGACACAGATAAGTTATCGGCGGGCGAAGTATGGCCTGCGGGACATGTGTTTCAAATGCCCAATCTAGATATTCGACAAAATGTGTAAAATTGAAAGTGTCCAGTGATTCTTGACTGCATATTACTACAATCTTGACTAAATCTGAATATAACGTCAAATTCAAATATGATATAAAATATAAGGGTACGTTTTTAAATTTTCAGACTTTGGCATAATTTCTGTATTAACACGACACCCTAAGCTTTTTTTCTTGTTTTAACATAAATGGAAAAAAGTCATAATTTTCAATGGAATGATTACATCTGTTTTTTATTCTGTGACAATCCGGATATTAAAATGTGTGGGATATTCTCGTCTTTTTCAGTCGACCATTCGTTTTGTATGAGTTGAAAATTAGAAAAAAAAAAAAAAATATATATATGTACCTTGATGTCGTTTTAAAAAATAAGGATGTTAAATGTGATTTTCTAAATATTTTTACAGAATTGTGAAACTAGAAATTTCACCATGTATACATGAATTATTTTAAAATTAGCCATTTTATAAAAATATACGTGTATGTACTTGTAGGAATATCAATATTCTTCAGTAGTATAAAATAAATTGAATTTTATGATACAAAAGAATGTCTTATTTTACTTTAGCTCTTCAAACATATGAAAAAAAAATATTTTTAAGGGACTCGTTTCGTCAAATCTTTCAATTCTATGGAAATAAAAAATATGTGCTTTTGTTAAAAAGGTTGAATATTTGCACATTTATTTCACGACAAGGTAGAAAACAATTGAAACTAATTAACCAGTTTATGATGACATTTATTTAATTTGGTTCATCAAACATATAATATTCAGAATTTTTTTTTAATGCTTTATAGAAATTAACTTTAGAAAATAAAAAGCTGATACTTAAAAAAAAGAACTAAAGCTGTTATTTTCATGAAAAACAAATTAAGCTCGCATATGCAAAAACATTGCTAGTTCATCTGTAGCAGTCTAAAAATGATTTAAAAAATGATTTTCAATTGCGAAACGAAAATATCTACAAATTAATTTTCACAAAGTTTTGGTATCAATAAAACACTTTTATATATTTCTCTTTGATACGTGTAAAAACAGCGAAAATATACAATCTCATAATTTTTCAGACGCATACACAGCTAATGATATCGCAATTTAACAGCATATTGCATCTCACAAACACTTCATTTAATAATTATTTTCCGAAATAAGCAGTAAATCACATATACGTAAAACAATTATATGTATAGTTATTCGAAAGGAGAGAGAAATATATAAGAAAACAATTTGTTCCGTGCATCGCTTATGACACAAATTCTTACAATTTTTATATACCTTACTGAAAACATCTGAAAATCTGTAACTAATCGTCTCAAAATTTATATGAAGCATGTAACATTACAAAAAAATAAATTGTTATTTAAAAGGTATCCTTCATGGTTGATATAAAGATTATCACATTCATATACAAAATAAAATTTTCCAGGTTGCTTCCTTCATATAAATTATAAAGTTGCTATATTTGTCATTTACATTATATATTACGATTCTGCATCTATACGTTATGAGATTTGTATTGCTCAGTGCGTGTTATTTCGCGTAATATAACGAATGTTATGATCAATTCTGCTCTATTAATTTCCGACTTGCATTTAAAATGGCATAATACAGTGTTGTGTTATATTGTCCACATGAAAAGTGTTTTTATAAATGCATTCTACAAAATTGTATTTTACAAAGAACTGTTTTATGACATCCCACTAATCGTCAATTTTTTATTATCCATGAAGTAAAAGTTTTATGAATTTCTAAAAGAAAGAATTAGATCTACAGTATGATGGAATCTAAAAGTATGATGCAATCTCCAATTTTAAAGTTTTCAAAATAGCTAAGGACTCGAAGAACTTTATTGCAGCAAGGATTTACACCAGGGAAGATAGTAGATAAGCAGAAGAAGAAAGAATAAAAACAGTTTTTGTCTAGTCTCTTAATAATTCCTATTACATTAAATAAAAATGTTGTCTTATTATAAACCTATTGTTCTTTTTAATGTTTTTGTGTATTTATTTTAAAATTTTATTTTACTTTTATGTATCTATCCAATAACATGAACCACAGGATTTGATGGAGAGTTTTTTTATAAGTTTTATATAATATATTCCCTCTGACTTTTCTTTTCTGTTATTTATCATCTGTAGAGTATTTTCTGATCCAAAAGCAAATGTTAAATCTAAAAGCATTCTTTATATGCCATTTTGAAATTAACTGTAAATGTAATATAAGAATTAAACAGCATTAAAAAACATGCGTTTTACATTAGAATAGTACAGATTTTTGAAGAAAATTGTTTAGATTTCCAAAAAAATTTTGTATTGAAGATATTTCACTTCAATAAAATTTAGATTCTGTTCCAAGAATTTTGCGTAGATACTATGTATATGTTAACCATCTCATTTGTAAATAAAAATACATTTATGTAAATTTTATTCTGTTCGCTGTGTTAAGTAATTTTAAAGAGTAAGTTATAGCTATTTTATATTATACAGAGGGTGTGCGAACATTTTTAAACGATTTTTTTGGTACTTAGAGAATTATTTTACATAAAACGTTTGTGGTTTAAATGTTCAATTTGGTAACCCTTATTCTGAGCTACCTTTCTATTCCGTAATTTGGAGGACAATAATGGCTTTTGTATTTTTGAAAGAGGTATTTTGGCCCATTCCTCTTTTCCAGCGTTTCAAGGTCGAAGTTTATATAACGCGCTTTTTAAAAGTCCAAAATCACAAAAATCCATGGGTGATTTAGCTGGTACATCGGTGAAGGGTATAGCCTTGATACCCCTTTTTCGTTCCATTTTTTCCATGAAATTAATAGTGGACTGGGATGTGAGACTTCTTTTTTTTATCTTGATGCATTTTAACGGATTCATGTCGCTGGGGGTAAAGAGATGGTACATTATGTTGAAGGTTAAAATATGTTTCTGACTGTATGGGGAGTTGATGTTAACATTTTTCTCTATTCTCTTTATTTTTAATGCGCATTTATTCAAGTCAGTAACAATCATGAATCATTTTCTAAAACTTTCTTTAGATACATTGAACCATGTTTTAAGATTGTTTTTTCTTCTCTTTGAAGATGATAAATGGATCACTTTTTATTAAAACCATTTAAATAGACTTATGTTTCATCTATTGTAACAACATTTTTCCATTGTTCTTCGGTGAAATGTTTCTCATAAAGTTCATCTGTTTTACGTTCGGTGGTATGTAGTGGTAAAAGACGATGAACATTGTGTTTTTTGGCTTTTTTAAAATTCAAATCAGTGTAAATGAGTTTGGTAACAATTGCTACTGGGTATTTTATTGATTCAGAAACAGTCCTTCTAATTGGAGGATTATCTTTGACAATAAAATATCTTACCTTTGCATTTTTCGAAGAATTCTTTTTTGTTCTTGGGTACATGGTTGGAAAACATTTTTTCACTTGAAGCCAGTCATTTCCGTCTTCTCTCTGCCTTATTGACAATATTACATATTGTGGCTATAGATACAGAAAATCAATGTCTTTCACATCGTTTTGTAATAACCGAATTCGAATAATTCTCTTTGGAAACAGATGACGTGTAGTCTTTCATCCATCGTTTTTTTTAAAGGTAATTTTGCATGTACACAACCGCTCATTCATTTCAATACTCCTCCGTTTTTTAAACATTTTCCAACAAAAGCGTGTAATATACGGTACTTCAATGTACTATTCACGTAGCTGTTGTTTGGAAAGCTATTTCCATTCTCTTCTGTATCAAACATTGGCCGTAAAAAAGGGCAAACATACATTTTTGGCACGTTGTACAAAACGAAAATTTGAGGCAGAGTGTATCGTATTTGATAACTGCATCATACTATGCAAAATATACATGAGTAACCTAGTAAGATGTTTGGCATCATTTTAGGTATATGTGTGCTTCCTTAATTTTAAAGCAAAAGCAGATAATAAAGCAAGACTGAGTAATAGAATTTTTCTAGTTAGTGATTATGTTACTATTTCGAACAAGAGTGTTACAGTTGTTTCCGTGTGGCTCCTCAAAACGAATTATCTTTAAAAAAAGTTTTTCTATTGTTGCCCTAATGCAAGCAGGTCATAGCTTGTGGGATATCGCTCATTTGCAGAAAGTTTCCGTTGGTGAGATACAGTACACTCTTAAGAGGCGTGCTGATACCAACAGAGCTTTTGAACGCTCACATCCCAGGCAAATACGGAAATTTTCAAAACAGGAAAATAAGTTTATTAGAGTGATATCCAAAAGAAATAAGTTCAAAACAGCACACCAAATTCGTGCTGAAGTGACGGAAACAAGATACACAAGCGTATCAATATCTGCATTCAAACGTCGCCTCCAAGCCGCTGACTAAAACAGCTGTGGGGGAGCAAAAATCAACAACAACATTTCTACGACATATTAATAAAAGGTAATGGCCTATGTGTGCTTATAAAGCACTAGGATTGAACCAGTGATCAGTGGAAAAAGGTACTATACACTGACGAATTGAAATTCCAAATATTTGATAGTAAAGGGCGTACTCTGGGTCAGCATATGATATCTGCTTGTATCCAACCTATTATCAAGAATGGAGATGGTTCTATTATGATTTGGGAAGGTGTTGGTGGTGTTGTAGTTGGTGATCTTGTAAAAATAGATGTGATCATGATCTTCAAACGATACCACAACATCCTTGTGCGACATGCCCTCTGGCACTTGCCTTATTCATTCTACAACGACACGGAACATATTTCAAATCTGTGTAGAAATAATTCTAAATACAAACAAGGTTAACAAGTGCTCGAAAATATGGTTTGGGCCCAGTGTCCAGACTGTAACCTTGTTGAACTACTACTTTGTGATCATTTGGACAGGTGCATCAGAGATACAAATAACAAGCCGAAATCAACTTTGAGAGGTGAATCAGTGCAATTGAAATAACATTGGATCCTAATCTTTAGACAAACTAATCAATAGAATTCCCCGAATGTGTGCGGTGGTGATCATTTTTAAAGGTAATTACTTTGATAAAGGAAATATTAAAAACAAAATTATGTTGTGTATGCTAAATTATGTAATGAAGTATGTTTCTTTACATGAACAAAGCATTATATTTATGAGAGAGTGTATTACTATGTGTATTTATTGTAAAAAATTAAAAAACAAGGGGTGTATAGAAATTAATGAACGTTAGTGTAAAGAAAAATTTCAGTTTGCCATTCACGAATTTACACTTTCAAAGACATAATAGCTGTGAAAAATAATTTCCCTATGAAGACGATATTTTTACACCAAAACAAACTCGCCTAAATTATGTGACACCAGCCTCTGCACTTAAAGTAACATTTAGATATACAGAAAACAACAAAAATTTTTTCCAATCAATTTCTACATTTTGAATTATACAAAGAAATATGCCTATCACAGTGTTTTAAATTCTGTATCTGTCTCTAGTGATAGCTAGGTAAATCTATTAAACTTGTACTCGAAATCTACGCAAAGCTCATACAATATACTATACGATGCTTTCCAAATTTGTTATGATGTGAAACAAAAATAGAATTGCATCTCCTTCTATACACACTCATGGTCGAAGGAAATTCAACATGTCTTTTAAAATTTATGGATATATATATATATATATATATATATATATAAACAAATTAATTACCAATATTAAAATTAAAAAAATATTTGAAGTACTTAGATTTGTTTACTTTTCTTTCACAATAGCTTAAATAAAGGATTATTACAGAAAGACTCAAAGACAAAGACTCAAGACATAGTAGTCTGTTTAATGTATTGTTTGAAAAAAATAAATAAATAAAAGAAAAAAGAAGATGAATATTTCTTTACCTAGTGCATCTTTCTATGCCTTTCATTTGTAATTAAAAATTTAAACTATAAACATGTCAAATGTTTCCATAATTGAAAGACACTTCTGAACCACGCCATAGAAAGTGAAAAAAATAAAATTCAACGTGTTTTGCAAAAAATTTTCAACTTCAGATGCAAAAGTAAATTCTTTCGAAATCTGGAAGGTATGGGGGATAAAGGTGAAGGAAGAGCGTATGGAAAAGAAGAGTGAATAAGAAAACCGAAGCTAAAGAAAGTAGCCAATGATACGACGAGTTTACTTTGAAGGAAAGAAACATATAAATGACTCATAAAGACTTCAGCTGTCGTAATAATAACAAACCTTTTATCGCTTATAGACGAAATATAAAATATTTCAAAAGTTGATGTGCTATCAATGGTTATTTGTTTCAATGGTTATTTTTTATTTGCTTTTATTTATTTAAGTGTTTTGAAGAAGTCGCGTTTATGGTATTATGTTCTACTCAAATTTTTAATCATTTCTGTGCACTTAAATTCCAAAAATAAAATAAGAGTTAATGCATACAAAATATTCTTATACAAGACCTCTTACTGCTACCCTAATGCTTCATTAATTTTTTTTTCTACCTTTTTCCTTAAAAAGGTCAAAAATTTTTATTTCGTAAAATGTGGTTTAATATTTGAAGTTTGTATATGCGATTTATTTATTATAAAAACAAATTTTATTGAATATTGAGTCTTTTATCTAATCAATAGTTATTTGTTTATATCAAATTCACTTTTTAAGTTAATTTTCATACCACGTTTTCATGCATTTTTTTTTAAATTTGTGTTTATAGAAATTAATACCGCACTGTTGATTTTTTTCTAGTAAAACATACTATTTTTATTGAGAGATTTTAAGATTTTAAATTATTTTAAAGAAATGATTTTTATGAAAATATTTTAAGTGACAACTGAATACTAAAAATATTTTCTTATTAATAAATATTAAAATAAAAGCATGGAATATTTTATGTAATGTAATATTTTTGAGTGGATTATTTAAATGATAGCACGTTATACTAATAATATGGTCTTATACACTTTTGATATGCTTAATTATGAAGATTTTACTAAATGTCTAATATTACAACTTTTCATCTGTGAATGCTAAATTAATGGACCGAAATAAAAAACACAATATCGAAATCTATAAGGTAGACTTCTTCTTTTTCGTAAACAACAACAGCACAATAAATCTCCTCCAGCACAATAACTTTAATACAATTAAATGGGAGAAAGCGTTCTTATTCAACAGTTTTTTTACATGTGGTTGGTGATAAAAAATAAACACATTCCGTTGTCATTTTATGCAATACGAAACAAACAATGGATATATAGTAAAAACACTACATTTCAAAGAAAATATTTGAATTGGAAATTGTATGTATAGCTCATTTAATCTACATTATTCCTATATGATATCAAATCTATTTTTGATACATTGAATACAAAAGCAATTGCTGTATTTTCCCTTTTCGCATATGCTAAAAAGACACAGATGAATTTGTGGTTTGTTTAATGCTTTCTTCAGTAAATTACTGAAACGTTGGAACACTACACTACTCGATGACATATTTATAATCGTTAAACCTTACATATTATGAATTAGAGATTATGCAGATTATGCGAGATTATGCAGATTATGCGAGATTATGCAGAGATTATGCAGAAAAACAATTCGGCGATGAAAAGTGATGTGAACTTCTGCGATCTTTTCTTTTACAGTGAACTATTGCATGTTTTTCTAAGTTTATTAGACTAAGACGTGAAAGATTATAGTAATCTTCTTATTAAAATAAATAATATATATTCGTTTTAAGATGAACAAACAGAAACTATTAGTAGCACGTGCAGTTATTGAACTGCTCTAAATATACTTTTAACCATTATCCATACACAAACCAAAGTTCATTATATTTAATACCCGTTTAGAAAATGTTAAAAAGTTCTTTTTTACGTTTTAGCTACAAAGTTAATTCATTTTTTATACGAAATAACATTGTTTGTATATATAACAGTATTGCTTAAGGTTGCTCTCAAATCAAAAATAGCTACATTCTGGTACATTTGTGAATTCTTGTTTGTTGGGACACGCATGAAACAAGTAATATAATTTATTTTTTTAAGTCAATTCCCACTTTTTAATCATAAATATATAAAATAAACCCGTGCAGCATTAATGTCCCACGTTATCTTTATTGAACATTATTTTCTAATCATCGTTGCGGTATTTTATTTCTGTGGCATCACTTTCATTTCATACTTTCATCAATCTTTCATTTCAACTAAAATTAATTAATTAAATTTAATTAATGAATTAATATTTGAAAAAACTGTATTAACATAAAGTGTCATCCACTACAAGTTTAAAAAAAATTATTTGAACTTGAGTGGATGAATAGAAAATATTTTATTAACGATTGAAAATTTGAACAAGATATATATAGAGAGAGTGTGAGCTAATAGTAGGAATTTAATTAGCAGGTGTTATTTTTTAGAAACTATAAAATCGAATGGTGTTTTTCATTTTTTGGAAAAGGCAAACGATGTTTCGGAAAATACTGTCAAAGTCGGCATTTGAACCAAATTCCTTACGCGACATTACGAGAAAGGGGAGATACTTATCGTCACGTATCAAAAATCGCTTATATATCGTTAATTAATTTATTTATCAAAAAATGGAAACCACTGTTCCTTTCCATATCGCTTCAATAGTCAGACCTGCCAATTTTATGTATTTACGTTTAAAAATGTGTCAGAAAGTTTTACTTTGTAGATCAGAGGATTTCAGATCCACCTTAAATAAACTTGCATTAGATTTCTAAGAACCATAACTTTGTTAAATTATTATCAAGGACATTAACATGTTCATTACCACGCATTTGCCTAGCATTTCCGTGTAAAAATTGCGATATAAATCTATAATGCTATCCCCATTATGTACTGTTATAAACCGGTAATGAATACTTGTACGTTTAAAATGCTAACTATTTAAAAGAAATAATACATAACACGAGCAGACAACCACATCAGGTTAGCATTCCTTCCTAAACTTTTTGGCTGCATAGTTTATTCTCAAGAATACTGATGAAATTAGTGTTTCTTAAGTATGCCACTCGATTTTTTTCCCGCAATTATAAACAACTAGAACTGTTCATTTTGAAGTATTTGTAAATATGACATCATTTGCGATTAACAAAAAGAAATTAAAAAATACTATATTTTACATAAATTTTGATAATTCTTCATAAATTAACTTATCAAATGCTCATGAATTTAGAGCACTTTTTTCTAATTTTTCAATAATTTAAATTTTATTCTTACTATATTTTAGTTTTCACAGTTATTTATATTATGTTTCTTTCTAAATTAATATTTTTTAATGGCCAAAATGTTTAAAGTGTAGAAGAGAATTGGATAGCATTTTTCAAAAGAAATTTAAAGTTCAAATTATAATAATAATAAAAAAATCTATAAAGTTTAGTATTCATTTTGATTATTTAAAATCACAAAAGAAATAATCAATACATTAGAAAACATTTCCTTTTTTCGTTATGTATTTTTTTTATGGGAGCTTGGGAGCGAGGGGATTTCAGCAAGCAAATTTTATTTCGAACATTTTTATTACACATTCCAACTGCAAAATTTCTCAGTTTATGCCGGCCTTTTCAATGGTTTGTATTAAATAAATTTGACTTTATCTTATTTCACACAATTTGCATTATTTAAACGGAAAAGTATTGACTACAGGCCTTCCATAAAATAGCTGAAATACTTTCGTGAATAATTCATAGCATTTTTCACATGGTTTCTGAAATATTATAAAATATATAGATGGGCTATCTTTATGATGCTTATTTTACTGAACATCTATCTAACTTCCAGGCAATAATATCTACATTTCATTTCATCTGTATTTCATTGTATACAGAAATAGGGTTGTATACGTCGTATTTTAGAAATTGAGTAAAATAATGTTATTCAGATGATGTTCGAAATATTGATATAATGTAGGAATGGTAGCATGATTATCTTATACTAATCAAAAATCAGAAAACGGATTTTTTTTTTTTTTTTACTCTATGTGAAAAGAGTTGTGATTTATATTTCACTTAACTTTTTAATATTTTACAGAATCTGTGCTTCTTTTATTCACTCTACTACTTGACCCGTCCGGCATCGTCCGGGATAATGGTAATAGACTTAAATGTACCTAAAACAGGTGTTGAATTATTTTATATTTTAAAGGAAACTATAAGCGAAAAGGCTTGCAAGAAGCATTCTTCTTCTCTGTTTTTTTCATCAACTGTTTTCGAATGTATTTAAACTAAAAACAAAATACTTCTTATTGTCCAATCTCTTGGAAATATTTTGAGTTATACATGTAGGATATCAGTTTTAACACTTCAATTGCTTTATGACGTCTATGATTACCAAATTAACTGACGCTTTAGTAATATTATTATCCATGATTTAAATGCACGAGTTATAAATATTTTGGATCGCGAGATCAAGATTTTAATATCTTGAAAATTGGAAAAGAGCCAGTCTTCTAATTTTTATTGTGAAGCAAGCTTGGAAATGGGAAATATCCAGTAAAGGCGCTGTTAGGCCTAGTTGTTTTCTTTGGTAAAAAAAAATATTGTATATGTTTGGCGAGAAGTGGATTAGCTGAAAATAAATTGCTAATCAAGTGTTGTAGAATTATATTTCTAGGACTGTATTAAAGTTCATATTTTGTTATTCATCGTCTATTTGTGCATATAATTCCAGTAAATCTACTATTTACGTATCATCTTCTTACATTTATGGGGTCTCGGATGCCAAGATAATTAAAAGTAAAACGCCAGTATCAAAAGTTGGGTTACGAATCGGCAAGGTGAAACCGTAATCGTATTACTTCAAGTACAATTTTGTAAGATAAACATGGGAACTGTAAATAAAGCTAAGAGAATTGATCTAATAAATCTCTGCGAAGAATGCGGAATTGAAGCACCAGAAAAACCAACAATACCCGTCCTAATAAAGCTGATCAAAAGTTGGGAGAGTTACGAAGAAAAATTTATAAAAGATCGATTAGAAGTAGTTATAGCAGCTAGAAAAAGAAAATAGAAGAAGAATAAGAAAGAGAAGAGAAAAAATTTCAAGCAGAACTAGAAGAGAAGAAATTACAAGCAGAAGCAGAACTAGAAGAGAAGAAATTACAAGCAGAAGCAGAACTAGAAGAGAAGAAATTACAAGCAGAAGCAGAACTAGAAGAGAAGAAATTACAAGCAGAACTAGAAGAAAGGAAATGGCTATTGCAGATTGAAGAAAAGAAATTAGAATTGGAGCAAAAATACCGCGAAAGTGAAAGAGATTTCGAAACTAAGAAAATGTAGATACAAGAAAATTCAAGAGAACACATTGATGAAAACCCAAGGACAAATCCAGGAAAGCAATTTGAATTGCTTAGATTATTAACTAAATACGAAAGTTCAAATGATATTAGTTTATATTTGGCTATGTACGAAAGGCAAATGGCGCAAACGGGCATTGATAAAAAAGAATGGGTAAATTATTTAATTAATCTAATGCCGTTAGATGTGATTAATATAATAACGAGGGAAAACGAACACGAAATTCACGATTATGATTACATAAAAAAAATTCTTCTAAAACGCTACAAACTATCGCCAGAAGAGTTTAGGCTGAAATTTTTCTCATCTAAAAAGGAGCCATCAGCCAATTGGCGAGATTTCGCTTATGAGATCAAGGTGTATTTTCAAGAATGAATTGGAGGTCTTCAAGTAAATAACTTTGAAGATTTATCGGAATTAATTGTAGTTTATCAAATCAGGCATAATTTGCCTGCGGAAACGAAGACACATTTTGCAGAGGAATTATTAGTAATAAAGCAAATTGATGACTTAGTTAATAAATTGGATATTTACGAAACGGCACGAAGGGTTCGCAATAAACAATCAGTTATGAATACAAGTGGCAATTTTGATGACAGACGATCGAGAGTGTCTGACTATGCCAATTCGAAAAGAAGCCATGTTGACAATAGGCACAGTGTGGATCATGGAAGCAAAGAGTCGCATATAATCTGTTTTACGTGTGGCAACCCAGGTCACGTGAGTGCGAAATGTGCCATGACGAGTAATACAGAACGAGAATATTCAAATTTTTACCCGCAACGTAATCAAAATTGGCGAGACTCGAAATACCAAGATGAGACCCAAAACACGCAAAGAAAAATAATTAATATGGGCATGTTAAATGGTGAAAAAGGAAGGATCTTAGATATTCACGGACTAAAAACAAACGTATTAATTGATACAGGAAGTGATATTTCAATCGCCAATTCAAGATATCATACTGCAACAAACGCGCCAAAATTAACAAGCGACAATATACCTATATCGGGCATAGGTAGAAAAGAAATTAAGCCATCGGGTTTTTTCTGGCATAAAGTCTATGTATACGATATAAAAATACAGGATAAATTTTACGTGTTACAAGAGACGTATTATGATTTAATAATAGGTAGAAAAGCAGTAGAAGGCTTGACGTTAAAAGTAGTGGAAGTTGTTGTTAGAATAATCAGCGACAACACAGTACGAGTAGGATACATTAAAATTAACGAAGTTCCGTACGAAACTGATGAAGTAGCCACATAAAGTATATACAGCGATAATCTAAGTTGGGAAGATATGATTAATATCGACTGCGTAAACGACGAGGTGGATTTGACTCATATTACGAATTTAGCAATCAGAGAAAAAATAATAAAATTAATAAAATCATATAAGCCGAATAAAACGAAAGATACAGGGTTAAAGATGAAAATACTACTGGCAGATGAAAAACCTATCTGCGAACGTCCAAGGAGATTCCCTCTAGTTGAGCAGGAAAAAGGAGCGTCACTGACTAGGAAGGTCTTCTTAAAGCGCATACTCAGAAAATTTTGAAAGAAATGCTGATGAAGCTAATCATTTATGTATTAAAGGAACAGTGAAATTTAACTGCGGAATCCCAGTAGAAAATCTGCAAAAAAATAAAATACTTTCGAGTATTTGGCGTAAAAAGACGCGATTTGGCTAGCAACATGTTTTCCTCGCCAACGAAAGAAGATTTTTATGCATTTTAAAATTGCTTGTAAAATGCTTATTCGAATGCGCAATACTTAATGAATTTAAACTTAAACGATGAAAGTTTATTATTTTTTGTATAATTTTTGCATTTTCAACAATGTAATTTTGAAATTTCCAAATATGCCTATGAGATTTTTGTAAAATTTGAAAGTGTAAAATTGTCAAAAAATATTATACGAATGGTTTAATTCTAATGCTCATGATACCATACCCTCTTGTTCAGAATCATTTGCATTTTGCGTTCAACATTTTCAACTCGCTGTACGTTTGCTGTAATATTAAATAAAAATATTCTTTAAATCAGATTAAATAAATTATTCACGTTTTTTTAATCTATTTATTAGCGATTGAATGAAATTTTGATATTGTTTTCCCCCCATTCCACGATTTTTACTAATTTAAACGGCTTTACCGGTTATATAAGTAATTTTTAAATGTATTATTAAAAGAAAAGCCCGATGACAAACGCATTCGTTATACATTTCCATATCGAGGAAGTCGTTGTTTCCATAGCAAAAATACTTTTTCCTTGAATTGACACTGTTCAGAATCGGGTTTATTTTTCAGCTTGAAACAATTTCAATCAATTTAAATTTTCTTTTAAATCGTAAATTACGATCTTTAAATTTCATTATATATACATATAAATGTGCACACAAAATGATAGTTATAAAAATGTGTTTATTATGTAAGTTAAACTTACATAAACAAGTTCAGCATGGAAAAGTTTTTCCTTAAAGCAGGGGTGCAAAAACCTGGGCGCCAATGGACTGATTCCCACCACTAAATTTTATTAGTATTCTTCGTCAAATTGTATTAGTATCCTTAGCCTAAATTTTATCAGTATTCTTATTAGGAGAATACTAAAAATTTAGTGGTGGGACTCGGCCGATTGGCGCCTCGATTTTATCACCTCTGCCTTAAAGAGTATTTGTTATAAAACCATATTTCTTTAAATTTTATTCCGTCGTCAACCGGTGATAAATCGCCAAATAAACGAAATTTTAATAATTTTTTACAGACGTTATATTGAGGTTCCGCAGAAAATATTTTGATAGACGTATATATCCTCATGAGAAGAACATTCTGTAATTTTTTCAAAATTATCTGAGTATGCGCTTATGGAGACCTTCCTTGTGAGATGCGCAAGGTGTCCTCCAGCCTCGTATTTTTTATAAGGTTTAACAATCCTATTTTTGAAAAAAAAAACAGGCACCGCCGCGGTCGTAGAAGAAGATAACAGTGTGAAGTGGGCATTTTCTGTTTATCCATATCACTGAAATAGACCTTGATGCGACTTTCAATAAAATGGAGAAACCCCCCGCAAAATCGAAAAAAAAGGGTTAACACTAATATTTTTTTGAACAGATTGGCGACGTTAGAAAGAAAAATGACGTGGAGTCTTTCGGTTTTCCGTATTTCAAATAATAAATTTCGGGCGCGCTGCGAACAGATGAGAAAAAAAGAGCCGCTTTAGTTTTTTTTCCTTCTATGCTAGTCAGCTCCGGAACTGCAGATGCGTACCACTGTAAGAAATAAAAGTATTTTTTATGAGAATTTGTTGTGGTTTTTAAAATTAATATCTTGGCAATGAAGAAAAGAAAAATCCGACCCTCATGTGCATCTGACCCAACCCTGTACTATCCTCATCCAAATTTTCGGACCTCTACGTAGGGTAGATTTTCCAAGCCATCGCGGACAGAAACACACACACAAAAAAAAATATTTGTTTTATTAGTACAGATATGGAAAGCCTGGCAAATTCTATTTCACTCAAACTTTTAATATTTTACAATGTAAGATTTTCTACTCTGTATTTTAAAAAGATAATTAAATTTGCTAGAAAAGTACCTATCTAGCACATATAAAAACTGTAGTATACTTCAGCATTCAAAAAGTTTTTTTTCTTGTAAGTTAGTTTTGTTACTTCATCTATGTACTATTCCAAAATATATTTTCAGTTATTCATTTTGTTATAGAGAAAGAATACAGAAAGATTTTACAGAAGATATACAGAAAGATTTCTGCAAAATTTTGTCTCACAGATTTGGTCTCAGATTAAAGTATTGTAATACTACAATTTATTTTTGTGCGTGTGATTTTCGAATCACATTCAATTCATACGAGAAAAGATCCATTGTTAGTCACGTTCTGTAACTCAGCAATACTATGTCATTATGCGTGTAAAATGAAACAAAGGGGTTTGACAGTTACAATAACAAAAGCGTTTAATTATGTAATTGGTGCGTCAATTTGTTATTTAGATAGCACGATTAAAACGTATGACATTTGAAAATATTTCAGATTTCTTTTGTTGAAACCTTTTGGTGTTGTTTTTGGGAATATAGCTTTGCCGAACGGAAACCAAATGAGAGTATACTGATTTCTGCTGCTTAAAAAAAATGTATGTATAGTATTTTTTTAAGTAATGGGAATTAAAGATTTTTAAATAAAAAAATATACACTTTTGAATAATTTTTAACAATTTCATATTTAAAATATTACATTGTACTACATATTTTGACAGATGAATTCTAAATATAAACTAAGATGTTCATACAGGAAATATGTAAATGACTGATGAATTTTATGGACATTATTGTTCATTGGTTGCTGGAATAATTATGTACATTTTTATAGCTATGGACATTTAACTCCGTACTGTTAAATGTATTACATTTAAATCAAAAAGCTGCCAAGGATATTCTTTAAATGTATTTCCTTTCTATTTCAGTGCATTTGTCATGACATGTTGCATTTTGTAAATGTGCACTCTAAAAACGACATTTTCGAAACTGAGCAAAAAATACTCAAAAGGGCTCCGAATCAAAATGACTCAAGTTTGAAACATGTATATACTCATTTCTGAAAACATGCACACACTCAAGAATATAACACTATGTGCTCATATTTGAGTATATCCATGTTTAAAAAATGAGTATGACCTGACTTCTATGTACTTATTTTTGTATTAGGAACAATCTCGTCATTATCCATCATTATCATCGTAATAGATCGTCACAACGGAGCAACAGAAGACACTTAATTGTAAAGAAATCTCCTCCGAAGCACAAGATAAACCGCATCGATTCAAAATGTTCAAAATCGCTTTATTAGTATGATTGGTGTGCACATTGAGTATGTTTCCTTATGAATATGCTACTGGAGTATAAGGAGAAAGTAAGTTGATGAACATCGCAGCTGCATTAGTACAGAGTATCGTCAAGTTTTCTTACCAGAGATATTTATATTGTGTTTCACGCTAGATCATATAATTCTCTTGTCTATATATGTAAAGAAAACATAAATATATATGAAGAACATAACACGCGGACTAATTCCAATTTCGCGTACATAAATGTTCACAAAATCATGGCGTCAGATTTATTTCTTGAAAAGGAATTGCGGTTTGATTCTGTATATTAGGTCTGTCGAATTCTGCATGATGAACCTTTCAATAAGCAATATCGCACCTTAGCTAGTGTAACGTAATGAAGTATGTCATTATTCATACGACTAGAAACAACATGCAACATCATTAGTTAATTCTCTATATTAGGGGTGGTGATGCGTACGTCACTACACAATATGCACTGCACATATCTAACAATGATCAATACCTTCAAAAGCCCCTATACGATGTACCTTCTCCAAGTAAAAATCAACTCCTCACAAACATATATGAAGGCAAATTGCATATTACATGTTTCTGAGAGAAGCATATGACAAATGATTTTGCAAGGAATGGAACTAAAATTCTTCATGTAATTCGATATATTAATTAAAAAAACTCATACAAACATTTACGTTTTTAAATCAAATCGTTTTTCAAAATATTCTTAATTAAAAAAAAAGCTAGCAACAGTATTAAGATTTTAAGTTGAAGATGTGACAATGAAATCCTCAAAGAGTGCTTCAGAGATCCGTCTATCATTCTGCTGAAAGCACGCTAGATCATATAATTATCTTGTCTATATATGTAAAGAAAACATAAATATATAAGAAGAACATAACACGCGGACTAATTCCAATTTCGCGTACATAAAAGTTCACAAAATCATGGCGTCAGATTTATTTCTTGAAAAGGAATTGCGGTTTGATGACTGGCAGTATAATCAGTTGAAGACGCAATTGACGAAATTCCTGAATTTTGGGCTTTTTTGTATACAACAGCGATCAGTATACATCATTTTTTATTGAAAGAAAACTTGAATTTAACACTTTCTATAAATATATTTCACTTTATATTTATTTAGTGCAACCTTTAAATAATGTATAGTAGAACACGATAAGCGCAAATAATCTGACTAAAAACAAATATTTCTTACTTCTTATCTAGTTAATTACTGTTCGTTTTAATTTCCTCTTATCTAGCGAGTAGGAAGTATTCTTTTACTTCAATGAACAGATCTTTTTTAATTAAATCTACCTAAAAATGGATAGATTTTATTATCTAGGAAAATATCTTTCTTTTGGTGCAATAAAGGATAAATTTAATTTAGTGAAACAATGAACAGTACTTATTGAAATATAGGAATAAAAGTAAGACTTTTAAAAGGATTTATTGGTTATTTTGTAAATTAGAAGAATAAGAAAGTTTTAAAAGAAAGATTAAATTGAAAACATTTTAAAACGAGAAAGCCCACATTTGCTATTGTATTTCAAGTACAATTTATGGAAATTAAGTTAGATATTTAAAATATCTTCTGAGTACTTCAATTAGCATCTATATGCCTTATTTTGAATAAAACATCCTGATTATTTGAAATGAATTATGCTTTTTGTTTTGTTGATGAAATAAAATGGATTAACTGGAAAAGCTTATTACACTTGCAATACAAGAAAAATGGACATAAAATGCGCGTAATGAAAAAATCCTAATAAACTTAATTATAAATAGGTTTTTTAAAGCGTTTTTAGAAAGAATAGAAAATAGTGTACATTTATCTTTTAGAAATAGAAACATTTTCTTCAATTTTGTGTATAATGTGCGAGAACGAAAAGTAGTACGAAGACGTGTGTGTTTGTGAGTCAACATATTTTACAGTAAGGCAATGTCAAACACTTTCACTATAGAAATCACTTTACTACAGACTTTACAATGTATTAATAATAAAAAATTCATTGTAATTTTAAAATTTGTGTATAAGAATTGCAAATTAGAACTTTATAACGTATAAGTATAAACACCAAAAAATGTATATATTTTCATTGTTAAATAACGTAATATTGTACAGCCAAGCCCTTTCTTCATAATAATAATCAATAACTTAGTAATAAAAATAAAATAAAATAAATCTCCAAATAAAAAAATACGTATTTCGTCCATACTTTAAAATGCTTAATTTTACTTAAATTTCGATATCGATTCGGATATTTCCTTACATAACACGAAACGAATGTTAAATAATAACACTCTTATTTATTTCTAGTATGCTAATACGAATAACTTTTAAAATAAATTTATCTATCTACTAATTACCTCATCACTCAGCGTGAAAAGGTAATATTTTTATCATTTGAGCTACAATAACGTATTGCATAAAATGTGTGCATATTGTTATTTTCACTTTATAGGCACATAAAGTAGAATATTTAATTAAGAATAACAATAAGATGTTTCCTTTATACATTAATTTTTATGCTGAAGGACAAGAAGTATTTCCGTAATTCAAGTTACAAAATTTAGTAGTAGAAAAGCGTAAAATAATTCATTGTTGTTTTATAATAAATATATTTTTTAAGATATTGCAGTAAAACTCATACAATGCATTGGCAATACATATTCGACATCGAATATACAATTCCTGAAAGTTGCAGGCTAAGTCCTCAATCGTTATCAGAGACTAGACGTCACATTAATTAGCGCTTTGAATGTCAGAATTGGAAAATGAGCCTAATTTAAGGACTAGTTTCATGTGTTATAACATACAAATCTTATGGTACAATGTCGGGAGAGTACGATGGATGATAAGAGCTTCTCTACAGGCCATAAATTGAAATCCAAGTGCCGATTGTTATTCTTGAGACGCAGAAAGAGCATCATGTTGGGTCAGAATCTTTGTCATCCATTTTCTTAAACTGTCCAATTATAGTAAAAAGTGTATTGATACGTGTAAACTTTTACTAAATATAACTATAGGGATTGGGGGACCGTATAAAAAATAGATTTCGTATTTTTCATAAAATTGATTTCTTTTTTTGCTTTAAATAATAACACAACATGAATATTTACGTCATTTGAAAGTTTTTGTAATTGGAACTATGTCTACTACCAACGGTTGACAAATTAAAGGTCGGTGACAGAGAACATATTGCACCTTGTATATATGTATATTGTATATCAATGGCGAACGGCTAACATAAAATAACCATTTAATTTAAATCTTTTTTATTATTGAAGTTCTTAAAAAAATTTAACTAGATTTTTTTTTTACAGCTCGTACTTAAAAATTCTGATGACTGCTAAAAAATGTGAATTACTTTTTGTATATTGTTTATATTCTTAAATATTTACAATAAAAAAATAACTCAAGAACTATAATATATACATTACAAAAATCCCAAAATTTAGTTAAGGATTTTTTCAAAATTTTAGAAATATAATAATGTTTTTAGTGAAATGTAAATTATTGAATGTTGATGATAAAAACCTCATTTTTACGCTAAATTATAACATTAATTAAAAAAAAAAAAAAAAAAAAAAAAAAAACACTTATTTTCTTTCTGATTTTGAATACCTTATATGTTATGGAAATAATTCTCGACTGCCAGGCAGTTCTTTTTTTAGATTTGCTTTCAATAGTCTATTTTTTTTATTTATTTTGAGAAATTTGAATAGGAAAGAAAATCTAAAAAAAGAACTTTGCAGGCCAAACGAAAGTAGACATCGGAAACTTCTCTGAATGTATAAACAAATTTAAAAGGTTTTGTTTTGCTACAAAGTCTCTTCCTAAAAGCCACAAAAAGAATTTGAAAACACGCATTTGAATCTTTGAATGCATTTTTTTTTTTTTTTGGTCGAATACATTCTTCGTACAATCGCGATTTTGCATTTACGTATGTGATTTAAAGTATGATGTGAAGGAAAAATGTCAAAATATTTTCAAGTTTTCCTATAAATACGCAAGACTTTAGTCAGAAAATAAACAAACAGGTTGCAGAGATATAGATAATAGTATTTAAATTTTAAAATGCTTGTAAAAAAAGGCAAATGTTTCTTAATCAGTTTTCCGAATCGTTGGTAACTCGGAAAAAGTTATTGTATATTTTTGTGCGTGGTTATATTGTATTTTAGTATATTAAGAGTTATATGACATTTTTGGCCGTGTAAATCTTAGAACAATTCACTAAATTGAAGCTATTAAATTTTTCTTTCAAAATAAATATATCTAATTAAAAAATATTTTATCTCTCTATGCTAAACAAAAAGGAACTAACGATGCCACTTCTGTAAATAAACTTTTTGTGATCGGAAGTCTCTCTTGGCTAATATTAAGAAAACTATTGCAGATAAAAATATGAAAATTGGTAGCATTAGAGAGAAATGTTCGATAAACACGCTAAAGTAAGTAGTTTTTAAATCTAAGAATTATTTTAAGAGCTATTTATTATTGAATTTGTTAAAAATAGTTCCATTAAAAAGGTTTTATAGGAACAAGGATTAGGCGTAATTATCTAACAATATTTTCTAGGGATGTACTTGACATGCTTGTGTTGTGCATTGTGCAATTATTTTTTTTTTAATTTCACTAATCGTTTGATGATTTTATTTTAAATTCTTTTTTTAAATTTCCATTATTTCAATGGAGATTTATTTCGTATTCCGAAAAGGCAATTTTTTATGTTGTTGCCAATTTGTAAGACAGCACAAATAATAATATTCCCTTTCAATTAAAAAATGTATTTAGACGTGACCATTAAAACCAGAAATGAAACTTTAAAATATTAATTAAGAAATTACGTGCTAAAACAGTAAATGGGGGAAAATTGAGTTATAAAGAATGCACTTACACGTGACTTTTAAAAAGAGAAATACAATTTTAGAATGATAATTAAATTAATATGAGTCAAAAGTGATAAACGGGAAATAATACGGCATATTAAAATGCTTAAATAATAATGTTTACATTAAAATTATATATTTTCAAACAGTTTCAATTTAAAAATATATTTACATGAAAGATTTATTTATTCCAAAAATGTATCTACCTATTATTGCAAATTTTAAAACTGCGCAAATAATATTATTACTATCCAATTAAAAAATACTTTTTCACTGTATATTCAAAAGACAAAAGAAGACTTCGGTGAAAACTACGTCATATTGAAAACGATACATTTAAAACGTCTTATTTAAAACAACATTCGTATAGCGTCGTTATAAAGTTCGTGACGTGGCGACATTGTTAACATAACCATGTTTTACAAGCTGTTTTTCAAATTTTAATTGATCTTATTTATTCATTCATGAATATAGCTGTTAGCTGTTTCGACAGCAGTTGTTTCGGCTTTAAAATCCCCAGGCAAAGAGAAATTAATGGAAACCGATTATAGAAGATTGCGACTGGTAGTTTAATTATAATTCAATTTTCCGTAATATTTTTAAAACAGAGCTAATCAACCTCTTTTTAGAGCCTGGGGTGTTTGAACGGGGTTTGGCGAGCGTAACCCGTAGGACGAATTGACGCTGCGATGAATTGTGCGTGACGAATTGACGCGACAGAATTTTTTGCATTCACAATCCCTTGGAGCTAAAAAGTTAAAATGAGTTAGATCTGACCACATATCTATACTAAATAGTGTCACGGCAATATTTCCAGATTTTAAAATATTTTTATTCAAAATAGCTACCATTTTTTGTCCAGTAACCTTCACTTTATTTAATCACGGAATTTCTTCAGATAAATAAACCTAAAATTACTATTTTGAACTAGTAGTAGATATTTTGAATTAAAAAATTCTGAAACTGTTACCACGTCTCCCAACATAACAACACTGTAGCGAGGGATAGTGCAAGTGTGTTTGTGCAAAATGTATTTTTTGTATCAAACATGAACTGAAATAAACATATAGTCCAGTAAATTTAGACCAAAAAAAGCTTCTGCCTGGAAAGTTTTGGAGAATTTTTTTTTCTTTCTTTCTTTATGTTTTTGGGGGTTCTGAACACGAATTTCAACTTTGCCACGTCGTATCTGGTCTGCTTAAAAAATTATAAGCGAAAAACCATGAAAAAATTGGAGTTTTTTCGGTTTTTCCCCCGTATTCTGGAAAGAGTTTTTTTGAAAAGCTTATCGCACCAAATTAAACTAGAGAACATTTCCTACATTTTTCATATACAATGTTTGTTTCTAAGATGAATAGTTTTGGCATAAGAGTAAAAGGAATATTAGCGATATAATTGAAATTCCATCATCGGAGGGCGAAAACGCAATCCAGTCGCTATGCATCCATTTTAATCACTAATTTGAAGCTGTTTAGTTATTTCTGGTTGCATTTCGAATATGTTTACATTTTCTTACCAAGTTTTAAACCTTTTATAGCACTAAGAAAATAAATTGAAATCATATGATTAGGAAATATATAAAAACACAATCACTCTGCATTGATGAGAGAACCAATTTTTATTTTTCTGGTAATCTGATTTAAGTACAATTATAAGTATTGTAAGTTTAATATAATAATAACATATGTGGAAGATTATAAATAGGAAAAAAGAGGAATGTAGTGTTGTAGGCGAAAACGCTGAATGTAATGGTTTTGTGAATACAAAACGGGTGGGAGGGTGTCCTTGAAACACCAGAAAATATTACTGAAATGAGCACTAAATTTTTTGAGCGTGATAGACGATCTCGCAAAACGGTATATAATGAGGTTGTTTTTATAGAGACTATGGTACCAACGTTTTCTCAGGGAAAATTTCTCGCAAACGACAAGAAAAAAACCGTTTAATAGCACTGCTGATGTGTAGATATGGCTCTGAAAATATGGCTTGTAAGCAGGCAGAAGTAGATGCCGACACACTCATTATCGGTTCTGCGTCAATTTGTCGCGCACAATTCATCGCGGAACAATTTATCGCGGCGACAACTCATCGCAGCGTCAATTCGTCGTGGTGTCAATTCGTCGCAACGAAAATATATTTGAAGGCTATGATGATAAATTTAAAACTAATTTAGTAAAATTATTTAATGATGTAAATTGTTAGTTATAGTTCTATATATATAAAAAATAAATTATCATTAAATAATTTTAATACATTATCTTTAATTTCATCATCATAGCCTTCAAAAACATTTTCGTTGCGACTAATTGACACCACGACGAATTGACGCTGCGATGAGTTATCGCCGCGATGAATTGTTGCACGATGAATTGTGCGCGACAAATTGACGCGACAGCCTCATTATCAACACTGCTCTCAAGTTGGCACCTAACCATGAGAACGTGATAATCATTGGTGAAGATGTAGACCTTCTGGTAATTTTAATTGGACTTTTACCAATGTTTAATTCTTGAAACCAGGAAAAGGGAAAAGTCCCCAGAAGATCTATTCACCTTTTTGTGCAGTAGATAAATGAATTGCCAAACACATCCTATTTTTACATGCCATGAGTGGATGCGATACCACTTCTGCACTGTACAGTCAAGAAAAAACAAAATACCTTCAAATTTTGAAGAAATTTTCGGACCTGCAACATGGGGTAGATATATTTAAAAACCCTAGTGGTGTAGCCTATGATGTTATTAAAGCTCGGCTGTTGTTTCTGGTACACCTAGACGGATTCAGATGGAAAGCAACACCTACCCTAAACAGCTTGGGGTACAGGTGCTGCATAAAATCGGCTTTAAAATATGCAAATATAGTATCGCTCCCTGCAACAGACGATGCAGCTCGATGTCACCGTCTGCGAATTTTCCACCAAGTACAGTTATGGATAGGTAACTGTAAAAATGCTGAGGAACGGGGCTGGAATAAAACCAAGAGAGACGTCATACCCATAAAAACTGTCAAATCTCCCGCACCAGAAACTGTTCTGTGAAAAATATCCTGCAAATGCAAAACAAACTGTAGCGGAATGTGTGGCTGTAAGAAAGCAAGTTTGTTTTGTTCGCTCCTCTGCCTGAACTGCGATGGCCATTGTGACAATGTCAGCTCCTTCATTGCTGAAGATGTGTTGGAAACAGAAGTTGAGGACCCAATACAGAATTTTTTAAGTCAAGTGAAGATACAACCTGAGCCATCAAGTGATGATAATGAAGAAGAAGATACCGATGAACCTCTTGTTGAAGAATATCAACCAGGTCAACACTACATTCCTCTTTTTTCCTGTTTATAATCTTCCACATATGTTATTATTATATTAAACTTACAATACTTATAATTGTACTTAAATCAGATTACCAGAAAAATAAAAATTGGTTCTCTCATCTACGCAGAGTGATTGTGTTTTTATATCTTTCCTAATCATCTGATTTCAATTTATTTTCTTAGTGCTATAAAAGGTTTAAAACTTGGTAAGAAAATGCAAACATATTCGAAATGCAACCAGAAATAACTAAGCAGCTTCAAATTGGTGATTAAAATGGATGCATAGTCACTGGATCGCGTTTTCGTCCTCCGATGATGAAATTTCAATTATATCGCTAAAATTCCTTTTACTCGTATGCCAAAACTATTCATCTTAGAAACAAACATTGTATATGAAAAATGTAGGAAATGTTCTCTAGTTTAATTTGGTGTGATAAGCTTTTTAAAAAAATTAACCCTTTCCGGGATGCAGGGGGAAAACCGAAAAAACTCCGATTTTTTCATGGTTCTTCGCTTATAATTTTTTAAGCAGACCAGATACGAGGTGGCAAATTTGAAATTCGTGTTCAGCACCCCCAAAAACATAAAAGAATAAAGAAAAAAATTCTCCAAAACTTTCCAGGCAGAAGCCTAGATTGACTGGACTAATAGGGAAAATACCAAAGCCTTGGCGGGACACAGATAAGTTATCGGCAGGCGATGTATGGCCTGCGGGACACGTGTTTCAACAGCGCCCCGTCATGCCCGCTCTAGATATTCGACAAAATGTGTAAAATCGAAAGTGTCCTGTGATTCTTGACTGCATATTACTACAATCTTGATTACATATCGACAGAATGAAATATGATATAAAATTTAAGGGTACGTATTTAAAATTTCAGAGTTTGGCATAATTTCTATATGAACAGAACCCCTAAGCTTTTTTTCTTCTTTTAACATAAATTGAAAAAAGTCATAATTTTCAGTCGAATGGTTACATCTGTTTTTTATTCTGTGACAATCCGGATATTAAAATGTGTGGGATATTCTCGTCTTTTTTCGGTCAACCGTTTGTTTTGTATGAGTTGAGAATTAGAAAAAAAATATGTAACTTGATTTTAAAAATAAGGATGTTAAATGGCGATTTTTTAAATATTTTTACAGAATTGTGTAACTAGAAATTTCCCCGCATATATACATTAGGGTGGAACGAATTATTATTTTTTTAATTTCGATATGTAATAGAGATAAAAAATTGTCTAATGCCTTTGTTAAGACAGTATTAAAATATTTTAACAAACATAATATATTTAGAGGTACCGCAAAATACTCAAATACATGTATTTTTAAGTAGATTTTACGAATTTTGATAAATGTGGTTTAGCAAAAACCAAAAGAAATAAATTTTACAAAAAGACGGTCATCGAAGAACATATTTCTTTAGTAAAAGAGCCCAATTTTATCAATTTTATGAATTTTCATATTGCACCAACTGTGTGAGATTCTTAAAGTGCCAAACATTTTAGAAAATACTAATAAATAAACAAATAAGGAAGTTGCTCAGGGAAGGCTGATTACTACCAATAACAAAAGAAGCGATCTGGCCTTCTCATCCCTGTTGAATCCAATACACTCTTTCGTCATTTCAATCGTTTTTGGCCCCCATAATCCCTAAAGGGGTGTTTTTCTTTTATATAATAAACTAAAAACCTGGACCAAACACCAATTTTTCCGTAACAAAATATTTGTCTTATGTAATAAAAAAATGCCTGCTAATTATTAAAACTTTTATTGCAGTTAAAAATTAGTGGTATCCAAAAGTCTTTATTGGCAATGCAAGCAAATATTTCTTACCCAAGCAAAACTGTTAAATTGTTACGCTACTACAGCATTTGGGTATTAAATTGTCATCGGAATAAGAAATTTTCAGCATTACACCCCTTTTTTATTTCTATTTATTACTATTTTTAAAATATAACATATTACTGATGTATCTTTGTTGTAAATAATCTACAGATTTTTTAATCTATATTTTGTTTGTTTTACTTAAAAAAAGATGGATTTATAGCAACAAAATATCTTAGAAGTATTACAAATTATTGCAAATTGATCAAGAGAAATACAAGAATCAATGTTCAATTTTCTTTTATTGCTCTATGTTTATTATTTTTCTCGATAATATTGATGTATCTAATATTGTGATTATAATGATTTATTATACATTATATATTTTGAATAAATGTAATTGGAAGATTATGATTTGAAATATTGCTTTGAACACCAAATAAATATTAAATATTTCAGGTAGAGTTTTAATACTAAAAGCATCGATTTTTCATGTTTAAAAAATTCTTCCTTCTAAGGTAATCAATCTTCTGATAAATAAATATGAAACAATGGAAGCGGTAAAATAATAAAAATAACGAAAATCGATTATTTGACATTTTTGAGGCGATTATTATTTTTTCTGAAATAAACGTTTTTCAATACAATATATACCTGTATATAACTTGACCAATATGAAATTGGAAATCAATATAAATACCTTAATCAACTTGTTTACGGACTTTTATTTAATAAATTTATTGATTATTAATTTTTTAAAGGATTTATTATATCTGTAAACCTTTTGTGATCATAAGAGGAGTTTCATCCTTTTGTGTTCAAAGTCAAAGCAGAACACATAAGGCATTTGAATTTTTAAGAAGTCATTTCTTTATAAAATCTTCTTTGTTTGTATAAAAAATATAGTATAAAAGGCATATTAGCAGTTTTAAAGTCTTCGTTAAAATTAGTAAACTAGTTTTTTATCTATGATCGTTCATAATGTCATTTTTAGCATAATAATTCTTTGTACTACCCTTTTTCACAGACATTATTTTTTTTTCAACACAAAAAGCAAGCAGCGTACATGTCTAAAAAACTTAAAAAGTAATTTTAAAACTACACAAAACCAGTCAATCTGTTAAAAATTGTTAAAACAGTAAACATATTTTCACTTGTCAATAGGTACATCTAATTCAGAAACATGCAACGATATGGACCACGCAAAAATAGATAACAGATGATGTCATATGCTAATAAGAAAAAGCAAAATGGGGGTATTCAACAGATTGACTGATGAAGCAGAAAACATAACATCAGTGAATGAAGATACCTGAGAATGATAGGTGAAAATATTTTTATTGTTTAAAAACTTTTTAACAGATTGACTAGTTTTGTGTAGTTTTAAAAGTATTTTGTAAGACTTTTAGACATGTACACTGCTTGTTTATATGTTGAAAAATAAAATAATGTCTGTGACAAAGGCTAGTACAAAGAATTATTAGTAAACTACTTTTATACTATTTTCAGTGATAACTATTTCTTTGAAATTCCATCAATCGATATTCCTCTAAGTTCATGTGTATAGAAATTAACTGTAAATTACTTCCTAAACTGTGGAGATATGTGACATAATATTGACGAACTGTATTTCATTTGATAAAATAGAAATTCTGTAAGGTATTGACATTTTATTATATTATGTTTACCAAATATCACTATTTGGATTTGCGTTATTTGGGAAAATATATCTCAGAGACAAATAAATAAGACAGAGTTCACAAAGGAAATATGAGAAGTGCGATTACACGATTTGTAGTCAAATAAGTTTTCAAAACGATATCAAAGCAATATAAATTAGTAAATATTCCAGTACTAGACATTTCACAGATTTTTAAAGTTAAATATTTGAAGAGAAAACAGCACTGAAGCAATGTATGTAAATGCATGTTGATATTTTGGTTTGCTTAACTTACTTTTTAATGTATTTAAACAGTTTATATCAATTAAAAAAAGAACGAAAAATATTGCGTCAAGCATAGATTATGTAAAACTTTCCAACGTTTCCAAAATAATTTTACAAATCATTACCGTTTAATAAGCTGAAAGATAACATCTAAGTAAACAATGTGGAAAACGCATAACATATTTAAAAACGTAATTCCAGGAATTTCCAACCTATACAATTTTCGAAAAATTATCCGAATACTTTTATTCAGCTCTGTATATGATCTATAGATTTGTATATATACTACATAGAATGCTAAATTTTATTTTAGTTAGGAAACGCGTAGCACAGTTTAAAATTCTATTTCTGGAGTTTCTGTCAATAAACGGAAATGTGTTCACGAACTTTTGTGCTGCCCTGCATATGATATACAGAATTTATACACACCAAGTAATAGACAAAAAGTGAGTTAAATTTAAAATCACGTTCAACAACTTAAAACGCACTTCCAGGAATTATTGTTAACAGACGGTAGAGAATTCTTTTGTGTGTCCCAGTAAATGAACGATGACTGCTATACACACAATATTCTGTAGCAAGCCTCTTGTAATGGACCTTAGTGATATATATAAATTTCAATGCGTTTAAAATTCTGAAACATTATTTAATTAAATCGCAAACGATTTTTCTCCATAGACGTAATGTAACGGAATTCTTTTGACTGTCCCTGTAAAGTAACTATAAGTGCTATGCACACCATATCCCATATTAAGCTTCTTGTAATGCACCTTAGTGATATATATATGAATTACAATGTGTTTGAAATTGTGTAAAATCATTAAAATAAACCGAAAATGATTTTCCCCATAGACCGTAATGTAACGGAATTCTTTTGAGTGTCCCTGTAAAAAAACTATAAGTGCTACACACTTCAGTTGAAATATGAAACATTCGACAGATAATGACAATAACATATTAAAATTGCAGGGTAATCCGAGCATATTTACGGGAGTTAGAGCACGGACAGACGGCCATACGGCAGACAGCCATACGGCCAGACAAACCGAAATCATAAACACTTTTCAACTAGGTTGGAAAGTGTTAAAAAGGTATTTTGTAAAAAGGAATGATGTATGCTCAAAATACTATTCTTGCAGGCAGTATTATTTTAATTTAACAGATAATGGGTTGGGTTGGGTTGGGTTGATTGTTGACGGCCAATTATCTGCACTTGGGATATAGGCCCCTTAACAGATAATGCACCTTCTGCCATAATTTTTATAATAGAACCAAATTTAACTATTTTTATTTGGGTTTTAATTTTCTAAATGATAGTAAGTCACACAACAACTTAGAAATTTATCTCTTTTTTGATATATTTGATTTTGATTCTTCCCTGTAGTCTTACAAAGAATTTATATTTCATTTTACGTTGTTTTTATACTATCCTATTTAACTTAACTTAATTCATTTTTTCTAAGAGGTATTTTTGTAAATAAGATTTCACTCACTTCTGGGTATGCTAAAAAAATTAAAAATTATGTTTACTAGTATTTCCGATGACAATACATTTTAATATTTTAAATTTTATTTAAAAATTAAAAAATATATAATATTTAGGCATTTTTTCTTTATCTAGGTGCAGGTGATAAATCGACAATTAAGGGGTTCGGGACAAGAAAGTGCCAAGCCACATTTTTGGTGAATTAAATCTAACACTGTAATCTGTTGCTTAATATTTTAAATTATAATATCCAACATATAACTTGTTTCTAATGTGACTTGGTGGCAGCATATCTCTTGCCCCAACCCCTCAATTATGTTTTATGTTTACAACTGTATACGAGATGCAAGTAAAATGTAGATTACTATGTGACAAACCACGCTCTTTAAACTATGCCAACTGGCTATGAAACTGAAATAATGAAATGTTTTAAAGTTTAACGGTAGAAAATAAAATATAAATGAACAAATAAAGTGTATTATTGTATTTTAAAAATTCGCTTTTTTTGTAAAATGAAATCTGAAATATCTTATCCTTAAATTTTAGCTTAACATTTCGATTGAAATATTTCATTTTGTTGCAAAAAGTACATAATCATCCAATATTCTTTTATATACGATTTTCTTCTTCCCAGTCGTTGCTTATTTCGGGTAAGTTTCAATCATTTTAAAGTATGAGGGTTAAATTAGTTTAAATGTATTCTTTTAGTTGATACATTTTTCCTTCGACATGGGTAGATAGGGAAAATTTTCAATATAAGCGTACAAAATAAAATTAGCTAACATTTAAAGATGTGTGTTTAGTGTTACTGCCCAAATTCAGCCTAAAACACCATTTTTGCCTCTCGTAGCAAAAATATTACCTTATTGTATTAATGCTTTAAATTTAAATTAATTACGTGTAATTAAGAAGGCTTGAGATGTTTTTATTTAAAGGAAAATCATATATTGTTGGCCCCAAGTGTCTAGAATATGTATCTGTATCGATATTGGATTAATCGAATTATGTACGACGTTAAGACACTTTTAAAGGAATCGTGCGTAAAAAGTAGGTAGTTTATTTTTCTTTACACTTTTTTTCAAAACCAAGGTTTTCAATACGCGGTGGAGCCTAGTGTCTGAACCGTTCAACCGATTATATAAACCTGCAATTGAGCCTGCAATATGAAAGAAATTACTTGAATTTGATCTGCTAACGACAACCATTTTAGGGAACCGTGTGTGTAAACTAGCAAAAAATAACTATTAAATATATTTCAAAGATTTTAAATTAGAAAAATGAAGCAAATTTCGTAGGTTAATTTTCAACTATTTATTTTGTTTTCTGTGTATCAATTTAAATGAAACTAAGTTCATGTATTCGAAAACTTTAATTAGCTTTCATAAACTATATCATTTTTGTGCTTCAGATGATGATTCTACTAGGCACAATTCTGCATCACGCAAAGTCCCTCAAGCTGTGGATACGTGTTTTAAATTAAGGGTATCGACATCGTTTGTTTTAAATTTTTCACACACAAAAAGTGTCAAATTTGAAAACAATATACATGTTTAGTAGGAAAAAATCTGTTTTATTAATTCTTCATTAAAACTATATCTATATATTAAAGACAGCTTAGTGTTTGGTCTCACAAAGTATCTCGTATAATTACTGTAACCTCCCTTTAGTCTTAAAACGTAAAGTCGTAATTAGCATTTGCCATCAAAACCTTAGACTTGAGGAACAAATCTTTCCTATATCTAGTGAATCCTATAAACTATTAGATTATAACAAACACATGATAAAAAAGTCCTTCCGGCCTGTACCGGGAGGAAAAGGTAGCTTTCCTATATCTTCGTTTTAAAATTTTAGCTAATGTTACACGAAAACAGCAAGTTAAAATGCAAAGAAACGTTTACAAAACATTCGTTAATACTGAATTTGAATAAGAAATTCGCCAAATTATTGAGCCAAATTGGCCAAATTGGCTTCATTTATGAAGACTTAGTTTGGTCGCCAAATTTGGCGATATTTCGCCAAATCTCAGCCACCCTAGAATTTCAAACTGCTCTATCTCAGCCATTTTTTAAGATAGAGGTAAACCAAAAAATGCTCTGGAATCCTTGTATCAAGGCCTAACACGTAATTAAAAAATAAATTTGAATTTTTAACTTTTTTGTATATTTATTTCAGTTTTAAATTTTTAAATGGCCGCCATTTTGAAACAAAATGGCGGAACAAGCTGGCCAACGAACTCGGTCGAGACATTAGTGACCTTAATACACACAATTAGTTTCATCAAAATCGATTTATAAATACGGGCGTTATCGTATGACATAGGTCAGATATATATATATATATATATATATGGAGATATATATATATATATATATATATATGGAGATATATATATATATATATATATATATATATAAATCAACATTTGAACGGAGGGTGGTTTTGGGGTCTGGGGGTCATGATCGGTGAAAATATATCCAAATTTTCCGGAATTGTTTTCCTCCGAACGGCTGCAATAGGTAGCTTTATACTTTTTTGTATTGAAAGCTACCTAATAAGACATATAGTCCGCGGCTTCATTTAATCTTTGATCTGTTAAATCCATTATCGTTTAGTATACGATCAGTCCACTCTCAACGGTGCCCAATAACTAATTCCTAAACTGTTGGTCATAGACATATAGTTCCATTTAAAAAAAATTAAATGAGGTAACGAAGTACTTTAAATGGATTTGGGTCAATAAAAACACTTCTTAAAAAGTAACGAAATTAAAAATTTTATACGGTCCGCCGGTCTTATAGGTGATATTCAGAAAAAAATATTTATTACACTAAGAAGTAAGACAAAAAAGCCCATTTTTCTACGATTAAAACTCATGGAATAATAGCTGTACAAAGCTGAAGCATATTTTTTGCTACGAAATAGGGATCAATCACAAATTTACTAGAAATAAAAATAGTCATCAGACATAAGAAAAGAATAGTTGAGATAAAAATTAACATTACGATATAAATTTTAAATCTATTTTATTCTGACGTATCAAAGAAAAATAAACAACTTGTACTAAAAATATAAATGAAAAAAAAAATAACAGAATATTTAAAAAATGAAATAATCAAAAGCAATAGTCTCAAATTTTTAGAAAATTATACCTATTTAAAAATGCTATTAGATTATCTAATCCAAACCTCATATATACTTCTTACTTCTCTACCTCTTGGGGACGAGCGACACGTATACGTGACGCATAAGATGCTCAGAATACTTGTTTATTCCCACCAGTTACTTTTTATTGTAAGCTTTGCCTTATTTAATGACAGCATTTCTGCGATTCATTTAGGCGAATATTTCTGTTTTGAAAAACCGGTGGTAAAAGTTTAAAAATTCTGTAAAGGACGCTCGTCGTGAAGGGCTTAATTAATAAAAAATAAATTTATCTTAAAACTTACTCGAAGTAGCTTCCTTCGGCTGCAATGCAGAAATGTACACTTAAAATGAATCCTTCTAATAGTTTAAGCACTTTGTGTACGATTCCTGGAGGCATGACTCAACTCATGTGTGCTTATATGCAGAAAATTGATATAAGTCATGCAATTCTAAAATTCATTATTCGGTCAATTTTAGTGTTAGATGAATGTGATTTTTTTTTGTCTTAAGTGTTAGTGCAATAGAATTTTTTTCCTAAATATCACTTGTAGGACCGGGGATTCGTATAAAAACTAAATATCGTAACTTTTTAAGAAATGTCTTTATTGATCTAAACGATTTTTAAAATAATTGTTTACCTCATTTAAATCATTTTTGTAATTTAAACTATATGTCTATTACTAATTGTTTAGGAATTTTCTATTGGACACCATTGAGAGAGGACACCCTGTATAAGTATTTTAGATGTTATACACAGATATTCAGGAACAACTGTAATCAATCAAATATCTGAGAAAAATGTTTGTACATTTTCAGGTATAAAAAAATCAAAAGTACGTGTGATTAAGATAAAAAAATATAGAAGTGTAATTTAAAATTGATATACATATATTAGTGAAATACATATTTTTATTTTCGTATTCAATGCATACCTTGAATGGCATCAGGTCATACCTTTTTCATAGTTTAATTAGCAGAAATGTATTTCGGTATTTTCGCTCATAAGAATGAAATTACAAATTAAAAGTAAGGTAATAAATTATTTGACATTTATTTTTCATTTTTTTCCGGAATAGAATAAAATATGTTTTATTTTCGAATAATTTAAATTATCATGAACGTTCAATAATAGAGTAAAATCTTTCTTAACGAAAAATTTGCAGCGAATATGTTATTGCCATTCATAAAGTATATTTTTAGGTTTGTTTCTAAATTTCCTAATGTTATTTGATATGTATTTACATATTTTTGTTTGACATTTATAGATATTTAATTTCGTAAAGTGTTTGATAGACAAAATACAAATTTAAAAAATGTAATTTTAATATAATTCTTTCTGTGGCTTTGCAAAAATGATAATTAAAGTGAATATTTTTTTACGTTATCTCTGCTAACTCTTGTTTTATTGCGACTTGCAAACAACATAAAAAGAAATTTAAAAAAAATAAAGAAAAGTAAAGAAAAACTTATTTTTAGAGAAAATGTTTGAATTGTAATTATTACGTTTATTATTCTTAATTTTTTTTAAATTATGACTTGTTTTTTACCTAATGCAGATCAGTAATGGATTTTTTTTAAAACAATATTCGGAAAGATAAATTATATGTTTTAAAAATATTTTCTTACACTTGCGAATGGATCCAGTTTTAAACTATCAGTCATAATGCGGAAAATGTTTTTGATGTAATCAATAAACCGATTTCTAGTGCATTAGATTTTTCCATATCCGATCATTTGAAGCTTATATTCGAATGAATGTTTCTATTCTTAATATAAGAATATATTTTTCTCGATCACTAGAGCACTTTTTGGAGAAATTGGAAATTTGGTAATTAATGAACGACGAACGTTTGCTATTGCACTGTATCAAACACAGATTTAAGCCTTGAATATAGTTTTTAATACAATGTTTTTTTTATTTTATTATTTGAAATAAATTAAAATTGTACAAAAATTATAAATAAGCTGTTTTTACATTTAATCAAACTTTTGTTTAGAGAATTAATTCAAAATATTAAAATAATGCAATCTTTGTACGGATGTCACTGACAAAATGCTCATTGAAATGATTTTAGCTGATTTTATTGTTCACTTTTGGAACTTTATTGATACATATATAGTCTTTATAATGTATTTGAGTATTTGGTAAATACTGGGTATTTCAAAAGTCCAGAGGAAAAGGTGAGTGCCATAAACATATATAGGAGGATCGGAGATATTTATATTTTGCAAAATAATATTCCCCATAATGGGGATTTTATACGACAGGAAAAAATAATTAAATCAAAATCAAAGAATGCTGCTATAATTAATGTAATAAAAGTTTGAAATTATAGAAATTTTTAGCTTTATTCACAGCTGCGAGTGCTCATATTATCCACCACCCCATTCCAGCATTAAGTACTTTAACTTTATTATGTGTGATACTGCATGAAACGGCACATCATCAAAATTGGCTGTTATTTCTTGTCGTATGGTATTTTCAGTGCTCTAGAGATTGTAAATTTCCTCTATAAATACATGATTTTAAGTAGTTTTACAACCAGCAGCCACATGGTATTTTTTGGCGTGATCTTAAATTGAGTATTGCAAGCGGTATGCTTAAGTTGGATCCATAGCATTACCTGCAGCAGTGCCTTCTACCGTCTATATTCTGAACTAATTATATATATTTTTTTCCTGTAATACACATTTCTGTGTCATGAAGAATGGTAATAAGGAAATCGCAACTCTTTGAGACCGTTAGATCGTTCTTTTATCGCGTTTTACTTTTTCTCTGAACTTTTCAAACATCTGGTATTTAATGGTTAAAACACCAAGCATTAAGAGGCAAGTAGTTTTGAAAATTTGAAAGCAGAATTTTAATGTAAAACATTTGTAAAAAATGTCTCAGATTTTTCTTATAGTGAAATTGTATAAACCATATTCCAGTATTCAGAAAACAAGTAAACAGGAAATTTGAATATGAATTTAATATCCAAAACAGATAATAAATTTCAGATTTCACAATTAGCTTCATGTATCACGTAACGAAACTAGTATTATATTTAATTGAAAAATTAGAAGTATTTACAGAATTGTATTTGAATATTTTCTAATAAATACTGTTAATTTCTATTGCTGACTGTATTATGTATTTGGTTATATCAATATTTCTAATTAATTTGCAGTTTTTTTAAATGTAACCAACAAAGAAAAAATCTTAGTGCACCCTTTAAATAACAGACAATTATATTTCATGTATATAATTGGGAGATTTTTTAGTAAGTAATACATTTTTTCGTGCATGAAATTATTTTTTATTTTACTGTAATCTTACATATTTTCTAATGGTTATAGATAATCAAAGTTGGTTTATCTTTTTTTTTCTCTTTTTCTATCATTTGTATGGTCATTTTTATTAATTGTTTGTATGGGATTAAAACGTTTGCCTACAAGATTAATGGAGAATAATTGTCTTAATTTCAGAAAGTTACCAAGTAATAGAACCAATCAGGGTCTGTATTTACTCTTTCAAATGTTATAGTGGTACATCACAACAAACGACATTTAAAATTTGATGCGAATATTCAAGCTGTGTTTAGATAGTTTAACGCATCTCCAAACGCTTTACGGCTGATCTTCATTTTTTTAAATATTTAAAATAAACATGAAAATGTTTTTTTATAATGGTGACAAATAAAATCTTCAAAATGACAAATAGTAGGGTTTTAAATGTAATTAATTGTGGCTACAAATGGATTGACGTGCTAAGTTTGATATATTATTTTTATTCTGTAGGTTTTGACATATAGATTCCAAATATTTTAGGTGCCATTTATGGTCATATATCTTTTATCGGATTTTCAATATAGCGTCTAAGATGACTGTAATTTACTAATTTCTTTAATATTTGTGACACATTATTGAGAAGTATGTCAAATTATATGATTTTGGTGCCAAGAAATACGAATCTACAAACAAAATAGGATTAAATTAAGTTTTTCAAGTGTTTTAAGTGACAAGATGCAAAGAAATATCAAATACATTATTTATATTAGTTTTTTATTAATACATTATTCACAAAATATTTAAATGAAACATTATAAATCATTGATGATATCCAACATAATTACTAAAAACAGTATCTATATGTGTATACGGTACTGAGATGTTACAGATTCTCTTCTGAATCCCTACCGTCGCTGTGGTTATATTGGTAGTCCTTTGTATTGTAACTGTCACTGCATTTGCAAAGGGCAGTACAAACCAGGGAATTACTTAAGCAGAAACATTTCCCAACTGTGCACGTTCTCTTAAACTCTCATTTCACAAGTTGAGTAACTCATTTGGGCGCAGGTATCTACAGGCATTCGATTGGAGAAATTGCTACTTTGCCGTTTATTTCCAAACCATTAACAATAAGTTGGGGTATTGTTGGTCGAAGGTATTTTTAGCCCTTTTCGTGGGTGAAAATTATGTTGAATCGTAGAATATGTGACTTCAGTGCTCCAAGTGTTAACTTCTTCCCTGGAAATTTGTAGTTATGTAAAGGTACCAAGTTAGCTCTGAAATCCTTGAAAAATTACTATCATTCAAATAACCCCAGTTGGTAATTTTTGAAAACAAAGATAGATTGGATAATGGATCAACATTAGTTTCACCAAGTTCTGGAAAAGCTGTTATAATATCATCATCACGTTGAAGATTTAGGTACACTTTTATCCACTTCTCTTTTGAAATGCCTACTAATTTTCCTCTCCAGTCTCCACCAGTATCTGAATGTAAACCTAGTATACATATTTGCTTTTAAGAAAACCTATTGCTCGACATTTTTCTGTGTTTGTTGTTTCGACCGTTCATTGTTTCGAAATTCATTGTTTACTAGGTGACTTGAAACCAAATCAATCAGTAATATGAAAATATTAATATCTTCCGAAAACACATGAATCTCATGATTATCATGATGGTTCACTCTGTCATGTACATGAAGACTTATAATGGTGTCTGCTTCTTCATGTTTATGGTCACATAAATCTGAATCGAAAACATTCGTGTGGTTACTGTATGCCTTATCGCCAAAAACAACAACAATTTTCTTCTCACTAGTAGCAAAAACCTGTAGTAATTTATTTCGGAAATACTCGGCCATGGCAGGTATTTTTTTTTACTGATTGGGCGATTACCATTCCATCTATAATACACACTTTTTCTCAGAAGTGATCGAGAAATCTAATGATTCAAGTGTGGGAGAAGAATTATATTGCTCTATTTCTACAATAAATTAACATTCGTCAGATGGAATGTGAAAATATACACCTGGTAGCATCAAGCCTCACTATTTGTTCACTTTAATATGAGGGATTAGAATGACAGTGGAGTAAGGGAAAAATTTGAAAAATGTAGATAACTATATTTTTACTGAACGTATATTAATTTCTGTTCAGTGAAACAGTCCAGTAAGTCATAGTTCACTTTGGGATTCACTAGAAAGCAAAAAAAGTTGGACCACTTAATGCAACGGCAATAAAACAAGTTTCACAAAACCCTTCACTTCTCAAATTACTAAATATTGACTTACTCCACTGTTATTCTAACTCCCTTATATCCCTATTCCCCAAGCAATAATACTTAACAAATTCTGCTTCAGATATATGTGTGGTTATCAGTTGTTTCAAGTGCTTCTGGCGTATTCCAATTGTCTTAACTATTCTATACTCAGAAAGTAATGTATTGTAGTTTTGCTTAACTGCATTCATTGTAATAATTGCTCCAGAAGACAAAGAACACTTAACAATATTAACTATGTCAATATCAGCAATCAAGTAAGCACTACTATTAAGAACGTCTTTATTTTTTATCTTTTGATGACAACTCCTTTGTTCATGGCACACCCACGATGATATTCAAAGCCCTGGAATCAAGTGGTTCATTTATCATTGACAGCGCTGCACGAATATAATTATTTTATGTATTTTCTGCAATGAATTGGAATATCTCTCATATTTTTGGTAGAAACAAAATATAATTCACCGTCGTTCGGTGTTGTACATTGCAATATACACTTCTTCTCTTTAACACGTTCAAGGTTTCGTGTGGATTTAGGACTTTCAGTACCATCACATATCTCCGATGAGGACATTGAAGAACTACCCTTTTTTCTGACAGAGTGAAGATTCGTAAAATATATTTTAGTTGCGTTCATAATTATATAAATACGTAGCACCTATAGTCGTCGTCTGGTCAGTCCGTCTGTCCGTCTCTTCGCATAGAACAGCGAAAACAAAAATACCCAATCTAATGGTTTAAATTTTATTGGTCAGAATTTTGTCGAGTCATTTCAAGTTTTAAGAAAATCGAATCAAAACTTAAAAATATATTAAATAATAGTTTTCTTCATTCTATTAAATCCTAGCATGCGTAATTAATTCAATGATATCCTGTGATAGGTAATGTTTTTAGGTTGCCATGGTGATTAAGTCATATTTAAGATGGAATAATATTATTTACGTATTACTGAATTTGAAAACCGAATTTGTATACTAAATTTGTGTAATTATAGCAATCCTATAATCTAGCGACAGTTTTTGGGATAGATGTTTTGGGAGAAATTGATATAAATGGAAAGAGAGTCTAAATATCGATTTATAGTTCTAAAATTTTCAAAGCTAGGCTTAAGTTTCCCATTGTAATTTTCAGTAAATGTCAACGAAAGATAAAATGTTGCCAACTTAAAATGTACTTATTTTATTATGGACATTATTCATTTCATAATAACAGACGATATAATTTATTTTTTCAGTGAAATAATAACGATAAATTTTCTACATTGTCTTGTACTGGTTATTTGCGAATAGTATCATTTTAATGTAACAGAATTGTAATTAATTGTTTGTACAAGTGTATTGAAACTTAATTTCATAAAATAAAATTAATATCTATAATATGAAAATGTGCCCAGAAAATAAATTTTGTATTCATGCATTTTTGCATAACAGTTCAACAGCTATTGCACCAAGATCTGAATATATATAAAACTAGTTATAGTACGAACTCACCTGATTTGTCACGTTTAACGTACAATTTCCAACTTCTTGAGCTCTCTGAAATTTTTGAACATGTACGATTTCTTTGTAGTAGGAACTATGATACCGGGACAAAAGACGCTCATTTGCTGATAGTTTACTTATTCGCTGACAGAGTGGAACTAATTTTGACTCAACAAATTTTGCTCGTTTTGAAGAGAATTCTTTCAATTTTTTGAGATTGTCTATTCCAGGTTTTTACATAAATGTCCATCCATTAATCACACTAAACAATTCATTGTGTATTCATAAATTTTAATACACTCAAGAGTATAAGTAAGTAACTTCCAGGGACACATTTTTCAAATATGTATCAAAAGAGATATCCAGAAATATTAGTAATTTTGTTAATAAATGTATAAATAAATAAGAAATAACTTAACTTATGCCTATTTTGTTTTTGTAGATTTGTATTTCTTGACCTCAAAAACATATAATTTTACATACTGCTCAGTAATATGTAACAAATATTAAAGAAGTCAGTAAATGGTAGCCATTTTAGACGCAAAGTTGAAAATCCCCTCAAAAATGTGTGCCTAAAACGTGGCACCTAAGATATTTGGAATCTACATGTCAAAACCTACAGCATTAAAAATATATATCAAACTTAGCACAAAAATCGAGCTGGAAAGCATTTTATACCCTACTAAAAAGTTAAAAGAGTAACCTGGAAAAAAATACCTTGTTCGGCACATGTACGTGCACTTGGATTTGTAGATCAGAAATCTATTAGATAGTGAATGCTTAGAAGAAAATTTTGTAGAAAAGCCGGTTGTTGTACTAAAATATATTGCTAAATATTAGAAAAAATAAAAATTTCTTGAAATGTTTTCAAAAAGTTTATACTTAATAGTACTATAGGAGAATAAGTAATGCTAAATAATAAAAAATCCTTGGTAAATTTAGAGAAAACAGAAAATTTTACAGATTTGAAATATTTTTCAAACAACTTGTACCCAATATCTTTTTAATCGTAAATACTTTTACCCTTATAAATAAAATGCTTTCCGGTTCTACTTAACTTTGTCAGAAACACTGACAAAAATGAACTTATTTGGGTAACTTTTTGGAGAATTTTCTTTACAATGATTGTACGAACAAGTAGTTTGAAAGTGACATGAAGACGCTATATTTCACTTGATATAATATCCAGTTTATTGTGGAAAGTAAAATTTGAAAATCTATTAGCTTACACACGATAGATTTTTGACAGGTAAAATCAAATATACTACGCAGATATTCTAGATCTATATAATTTGTTTTAAAATTTTTGTTATTTTCATATATTTTATACCAAAGTACGTAAAAATACTAAAACGTCTTGAAACTTAATTTCAGTTTTACATGGCGACCCAATAGTCACTAGATGATTTAATTTAAAAAGCGATCAAAATTTGAAATATTTGACTTGATTAATTTAATAGTAATTAAGGCAATTTTTAAATAAGTTAATAAATTAATTAACTTATTATCGTTTTATTAATAAGTTAATTAATTAATTAATTAACTTGTTATTGTTTTATTAATAAGTTTATTAATTAATTAACTTAATTAATTAATGCCTTTTTGATGGCCATTTTAGGAAGTTTTTTTCTTCGCCGAATATTTTCTAAATCTCTTTATTATGTTATCCACAAAGCTTTACATTTTTCTTTTAAATGGTTATGGCTGTATGCTTCCCTGAACAGAAGAACTTTAATTAGAAGAACCTTGTACATAAATTATGAAATTAACATCCGAAAAAAATATGTTGTCTAATTCAAAAAATAGTAATAATACAATTCGTTTTCTAGAAACTTTAAAAATCATAATCTAAAATCACAGCTCATTCCGCGAAGAAGATTTTGAGTTATGTTTAAATTATAAAGGCATTGCAGTTTGCTTGGAAATTCTTATAAACAATGTTTATTATTAGGAGTTCAAAACTTTCAACCTGCATAGTTACTAAACTTCACTGAAAGACTTCGCGTTTCGTGTAACAAGGTAAAATTGTCCGAAGAATGTAAATATGAAGTCAGTATTTGGTGTTAGTACTGAAAATTTTAAAGTTTGTTACATTTTCAATATGTAGACGGGACGAAACTTTTTTGTAACAGAAATTAAAAGAACACATAATTCTTAATCGAGTGGCTAATTTTGTCTCTCATTAAAAAAACTCTTTAGAAACTACTATCAACTCTCTTTTGTGTTTCGTCTTCTCTTATGCGAATAAATTTGATGGGGTGTGCCTCATTTTTGTCTTTTTTGTAACGGACTGCATAATGTCCCTTTTCTTTTCATTATAAAATGTAATTTAGCCTGTTTCCTTTTTGTTTTTTTCTCTCTAATCTGCAAAGGGATACTTCTTTAGACGTTTGGAGATAGTACTAAGCCATTTTTAAAATGCCTAGGGTTATGGTTTGCACTACGTGAGATATATATTTTTTAAACTAGCATTTTGACTTATAACTGAATTTATCTTAAAGTACTCAATATTTTAATCCACAAGCTCACGCGTTGGATTTTTCATGCCCGGATACAACAAACATTTGCCGTACTAATTCCACTCGTTCAATCAAAATGTTCCAGTTTCTCATGAGCTGCGTTAAAAAGTATCTTCTTGACAATCATTATAATGCTTAGCATTTCCGATTTTTATTAGTGAAAATAAGCTTTTCGTTCCTATTAATCCGGATGTGTATACTCCTGCTTTTCTTTAGAATGCAATATATTATTTGAAAATGCGCCCCAATTTGAATTATAAGATGAAGTGTAGTGATTACAGACCTTGTTAACTGAAGTGTGATCTGAGGAGGAATCAGTCAGTGAAAATGATTAAGAAAAAGCAGATGAGAAATTCTGAAAGGGAATTAGATTTATTTAACAAATCATATATATACATCTAAATTTCCTGATTATTTTCTTTGAAGTATGATAATAGTATGAAGTATTCATAAATGGGGTAAAAATATATGAAGGTTGAATGTTCAAATTCTCCCACACAATAATTTGGAAAAATTGCATATTTTACTACATGCTTTGTGAGGAAAACAAGTCTTGTCCCTGGAAGTCCTGGCACGCGTTTCCGTGGAGCAAAAACATTCGCATGTCATCCCGGGTTAAAAAAATACAGTTAAATCCACAAGGGTTATATGAGTTAATAGAAACACGTGAACAGATTTCAAACTTTTTTTAATTATCATATAATCTCTATTCGTTCAGAAACCATGTAACCTTTAAATTTTGTGAAATGGTAGCTTTCAACCCCCTGTTATTAAAAAGATTTTTAAGAGGAAAAAAATGCAAATGGAATTTATTTTATTTTCTTTATAGGTTTACACGTGCAAAGCATAAGACAAATAATGAAAAATGGTGCGAGTATGTCGAGAGTATGTTGAATGAACCAGAAAGGATGGAACAAAAACATAATCCATGATGTAACTCCATGTCAAAAAAAAAAAATAAATGGATTTATTTCCCGAAAATAAGGTAACAAAAACAGATTGATCAGAGCATCCTCATTTCAATGACTGATATACTATGTTGAACATTTTATGTTAATTATTTCGTTGAGTCTATTGATCATAATTAGTGAGTAATTTTCTGAAATTTGAGCGCACGATATGGTTTCTCTTTGCCGTTTGCTGCCATCTTGATAATTGATACTTCTCGTGACCAACTACGGAATTACTGGGTGTTAACCATGGTACGCAAATATTAGCATTATATGAAGTTTTTTTTAAAAATATCAATACAAGCGATTACCTTTCTTGCGCATTTCATTCTATCTATGCTTACAACTGAAAACTAAAATCTTAGATATTCATTTTAATTCTTACTGCATTAATCATAGCGGCTGCTGAAAAGGCAAAATCTTAATTGCATTATTTCATTATTACCTCTCTCTAATGCTTTTTTAGCGATCTCATTTATGAAAATATCATTTAAAATTGTATTAAAAAGCACATTCCGAAGAATTGTGCATATCATATTTTTATTTTCTATGACATACAAGCCACACATAAAGTTTAACAATACTGTTGAAATGTAAGAATATGCCGTAGTACAATTTAAGTTTAAAATATTCAGATGGAAATTTCACTTTTTTTCAAAATTATTTCGGTTCTGAGCGAACGAAAATGTTCTTAATGATTTTCTGCTGTTGGATCTAAATATAATCAAGATTTTTTTATGTTATTGTATTCAAAAATTATTTCATAGATATTATTTATCTGTATACAAAATACCTTAACATAAAAAGTTATTACAAAATTGTGAGACATTTACTGGACCGATCGACACGTTTTATAGCGTAATACATCTGTCTTGAAACCCCGGTATCGGACAAATTTTATAAATTTTCACCCCGCGGTAAATCATTCTCCGCATGGGGCTGATATCCAATGCACACGAAAATTTCCGATTATGGAAATGATAAATGTTCCTTTCATTATTAACATTAAAATTTATGATCAATATAATCCTCATAAAATGTTCTAAATAAATATATATTATTTTTTTAGCGAGCTTTTCGTGTGAAGTATTTTAATAGTGTTTTACTTTAACTTACGATAACAGCTGGAATTAAAATTATTTGGAAATAATAAATTTTTCTATTATTACTTAGTAATTTTCAGTTGTTCTTCGTGTAGAAACATTTTCGGTTGCTTCAAGTTTATGTGATACGAGTTTAATTTACTGCTATTACGTTTTAATCGGAAATTACGCGGCTAGAATCCAAACATGGATAACCGTAGTAAACCTGCATGAAGAAGACTTGTATTACGAATATAATGGAATGTAGAGTGAGATTGAATTTAAACTACCAGAAACACACATGGAACAAAGATGAGAAGCTCCGAGTTCAATAATTAACAAACGAGAATTAATTACCCGAACATTAATTATGTGAAATAGACAATTTCTGCAATCATTGTAATGTTCTACATTTCAGTATTGAGGCGACTAGAGAACATTTAAATTCCTGTTGTCATAACACCATCATTACCCTACCAAACCCTACTATAAATGATCAACTCAAACCCTTAATAGCCCAAATTTTGTCCAACACAGAATAAAATATAATAGCGCAATGGCGTTTGTATAGCTTCCAACAACGCGGAAACAAAGTCAATTGGCTAAGATACTTCTTACGGACAGCTGCATATTATAGATTCGATTGATAGTTTGACGATTTTGCCGCCACAAAAATAATGAATTAACAAAAATGGTATTGAAAGCTTGGAGAACATTTTGTCTCAAAACTTCCATGACCATGTCTATCAGATTGCAGCCGAAGCTATGGGCCCCTTATCACTGGGAGAAAATCTGAACTTCCAACCTGCTAACAACGTGTCAATGTATAAATGCGTGTATAAATCCCTTACTGCTAAAGAAATTACCGCAGATCTGTTGATAGGGTGCCGCCGGGTCCTCGTTATGTTGCTTCTCAAAACAAGCAAAAAAGTTTTCTGTCCTCGCTGTTATCCATTGGTTTACTCTTTGCTGTTCCGAATTCGTGCGTAATGGTGGGGACCAATAAGGACTCACAATGTCCAATCAAGATAGGTTAAATGTGATCTTTTAACTACGTTGCAATTGACATGCTATTAATTGGTAGTCAGAGGATAGTTTTCATACCTACACTAATTTAAAATCTATTTCAACAGTACATTGTTAATTTGCAGGTAAAATTTCATAGTAATTTATGTATTGAATTTTATGTACTGTTGATTCACACAACCCAAGTAATATATTTTCCCAAAATTATAATGTACAGGAGAGTATTAGTTTAGCAGCAAATCCTTTAAAATTATTTCTCCCCACTATACTCCCTTTTAACTAAACTGGAATCGAATGGGGATTTTAGGAAGACACTCCCCCTCCTCCTTCAAAGTAACGGTGCAAGACACCACTCAACAGGTGGCTCGACTGTTATAATTTTTAATACAGACACACAAATACCCTAACAAGACGACTAGTATTTTTAATTAGCTTGTAAATCACGTATAAGGTTCCTTTTGTAACTTAGTAATAAATGTTTTAAGAAATTTAATTTTAAGAAATTGAACAATATTTGTTTATAATAATCCATTATATTTATATTTAAGTGCAAAATTGACTATTTATCTATTAAAAAACAGATATTCATGATTGAGAGGATTAACTCATTAGAGCTTAACTATATCTATTTGCTAAACAAATCTGCAAAAGTTGTACTATGGGATTTTTGTTTAGTTTTGCTATAGAAACGAACTAATACAAATCCTTTACTTTCTTTTGAAGATCATCAAGTAGCTGCAATTCCAATTCTTTTATACACATTAACCAGCAATTTATTTTACTACTTCTGTTTATCGCTATAAGAGTTAGAAGGAAAGTTGCGGTGAATAGATGTTCTCTTCTTATATATCGAGTGTAATTTTTTCTTGCTGGCTTAAAAGAAGAAACTAACATCTCTGATTTTTCATTGAAAGAGGATGATAAATATTCCTTATAAATAAAAATTCTGTTGTGTTATTTCAAATATGTAATTCTACATTTATTCCATTCTTTATATTTGTGACGTTTTAATACAACATATTTATTTTCATATTTGAAATGTAAACAAAAATTTAAAATACGCAGCAAAATGAACCTTCTCATAATAAATCAAGCTTTATTTGGCCTGTTACAGTTTTGTACTATTTTTGTTTTAGATATTAATGCAAAGAAAAAATTTAAAACAAAATCAATCCGAATAATAATTTTATCAAAATTTTGTTTTCTTAGGTATCATATGAAAGGAATTTCTTCTTTTATGTATAATTTTTATATTTAATATTTCACATTTAATAATATTTACACTTTCACACATTTTATGCGTTTATGAAACATTATTAAATTATTTTATTATTTATATTTTTTGCTTCACAAATTCGTGCTATCATAATCATATACACGGTGTTTCAAAACTATATGTCAAAATGTAAAGGCAGGTAGACGTAGGCAGGTATCGTACACCATGCTCTTAACGTGACCCCAAAAGAAGCAATCCAAACACGTCAAATCTGGAAAGCGCTGTGGGCAAGCAACATTTCCACCCCGTGCTATCTAATGCTGGCCATAGGCATCATCCACGTTCCTGCTGAAGTGATCTGAGGCTCCATCGTAGTGGAACCACACATTCTAGTGCGAACATCTGGAGGCACATCGACCAGAAGTTGAGGTAGTTTTTTTTCTTTGAAGATGCGGTATATGAAGCCGTTTAGACAACTAGGTAGAATGTACGGTTCTATTAAGTTATTGTGCACAATGCCTGTTCAAGCATTAATGGAAAACCTTTCTTGGTAGCCATGTGTTCTTGGGCCATGTGGTTTATCATGAGGCCAAAAGTGAGAATTACTGGTAATAAACATACCTGATTAAGGAAAAGGTAGACAAATCAGAGAATAAAACATCTACAGGGTAGGTGAGAATGGCTTCAGCCTGCTGTAAGTACCAGTGGGCAAAGCTCACACGCAGAATATAATCGTCAGACTGCAATGCTTGCACTCTCTGCAAATGATACGGGTGCATTCCGTCTTCATGTAAAGTCCTCCAAACAGTTACATGGCTCACGCCCAACGCACGTCCAACAGCTCTCAAGCTTGTCGAAAGACTATCTTCTACTGTGTGTAATATTGCTTCTTCCACTGCAGGAATTCAAGAAATATTTTCAGTGCCCGTATCACGCCTGCAAGAATAAAACTATTCACTCAAGCACACGCCCGATGAAGATGCTGAAATGTTCGGCAATCCGGCAATCCCGGATTCCTATCCGGGAATCGTTCCATGTACATCGTTTGAGCAGCCGCTCTCCGTTTTCTTTCGTAGCCCCATAGGTGAAATACATGTCGGCACGCTCCGCATTGGTGTTACGATACACTTTGCTCGAAATTCGTGCGATTCAAGCCAGCGAAGCGCTTTCATCCGCCTAACTCAACAGCTCCTTCCACTGCCTCAATGCTGCATTTCCTCAGCCACATTCCTATACGAAATCTTCTTCTTATCTAACCCCTCTACCTGCTTATACAATTCTGACATATAGTTTTGAAACACCCTGTATATTATATCTGATGCCAACAGTTCTTCTTCGATGCACATATAAAACGTACAAGGATGCATGAGATGTAATTCGAAAGGTTTTGGAACAGGTCTTTGATATAAAACTCTTACATTTAGTCAAAATTGTTTGAATGTAAATTTCAATTAATTCAAAATTAACCGCAATGTATCAGAAAAGAATCGCAAAGATTTTAGTGCAAAAGGCTCGCACATTTCCCCTCGTATTTAAGTATTTTATCTTATCTATTTGGGTTTTTATTTTCTTTACAAATTGTTAAATTTGTATTTTCTACAATTAATAATTTATTTTTTTCATTTACATAGCAATGAGCAACATGAGTGAAAAATGATCGAGAACAGTGTTTCATATAACAATGCATATATCACAGAGAAACACTATGTTCATTAAGCTGACGCCGGTATGATATAATTCTGTATTGATTGATACAAAATATATTAAAAAGGTTTTTTCTAAATGCTCCCAAAATGTAGAAAATAAAATACTGACAAGCCATCACTGAAAAATATACATTAAAGCAATTTCTTTAAACCATCTATGCTTACAGGGGATGTCATGCTAATGATACTATCATATCGATTTATTTGTTCTCACTGTATAGCTTTTCAGGCAAGTCTACAGAGTGGCAACTAAATACTGTTACAAATATTGATTAATTTTATTTTACAGACATTAACCTTTTGATTACGGGGCTGGGACACCATGCGTTCCATATAAGTCAACATTTAACAGTGTTATATTCAGTGACTTGCCAAAACAGGTCAAAATAAACATCTTAAAATCTGTCTTCGCACGAATCTTAAAGCACTATAATATGTGCCTAGAATTTTAAATTTATAAAAGCAGGAAGAACAAAATTTTTATAGCTTTCTTGTAAGACTGTTTCTTTTCATTTTATCTTAACAGTTAAACCATGTAATAGAATAATATTAAGTGACACAAGCTGATATTAGTATCTAGGATAAATGGAAAAGAAAATCCAATAACCTTCAAAGTAAAATGCTATCGTTTAGGATGACAATAAAATTTATATTTATATATATATATGTATATATATATATATATATATACATATAGTTCAAAAATTCCTCATGAAACTTAAAATGTACCACAAAATTTAAACTTTAAAATGAATATATATATATATATATATATATATATGACTAAAAATCTTTTCTGTTTTTATATTTATAGTAATATGACTTTTCAGTAAACTATGTCTTTTACCGACATTCAGCTTGGCAGTTTTTTTTTTAATTTTACGTGTTTTAGTGAAATGAAAAACGAAATTTTTCAAAAATGCGTTTGCGAGAGTAAAACGTATGATAATAATGGACCAGTCATATTAATGGATCAAGTGTTCGTCGCGTTACGATAGTGCATATATGCTATTTTATGTTTATATAAACAATTTTAAATAAATGAAATACTTAGATTAAGTTGCCGAAAACTTTTAGAAATATATACTAATATAGGTAGAGATAAAGTATTCTGTAATTTTCAATATCGTTGATACATTTTGCGCAATTGTCAAACAATAATTTGTCATTGAATATATGGTGTTTAAGAGTACTGTAGAGAAAGGTAACTGAGATTAAAATAGCTGAACTAAAATTAATTTTATTTCAGAATTTATGGTATTGCGAAGTAATATTATAAATTGTTACGTTGCAACACGAAAAAATACTGTATAATATAATACCTCAAACTATGTTTTTAATATGCTTTCTCACACCGTAATTGCTTATATTTGGAAATATGTCAGCTCTAAATGTACGTATTCATGTATTAGAGGAAAAGTCTATTATATTAATTAAATATTATATAAATATATAGACAATGTTAAAAATGCTCGTAAACTTTAGTAGAAATCATAAAAGCACTTATAAAATTGAAGTTTAGTAGGAAAATAGAAAAATAAAACAAATTTGATTTGATATAATTTAATAATTGAAGGTTTTACTCTATATTTCAGGAAGTATTAGAATATAACAAATATACCTCCTAATATTTTAAGATTACGAATAATGTCATCTAACACACAAAATATTTTCAGGTGTTAGATAGTAATTTAAATGTTAACACCATGCCAAGGACCTACAATGAATAAACATGCTTTAGCTCACATTTTCCTGCAATGCATAATTTGTAATCAGCAGTAATACATTTTATAAATTTAAATCTATTTTCCTCGTTGAATGTTATAATTCGGGTAAAATTGATTTCACTTGTTCCATAATAAAAGAACGCCATTGTTACGTACAAACGTATTTTGAAACCGTGATTATAATCCAGTCGATGTTACAAGCATTGTGTAAACACTTGAATTAACCAGAACCAGATGTGGAAGTTTAATGTATGTAACAATTTCTAATCAAAGTATTTTGAGTCTTGCTCAAAAAACGAAGTCTGTTCTCATTCTAGTTCAATCGAATGCATTTCTAAGTAAATTCGAAAATGTATAATCGATTGCTGCATATATTTGGTGTGAGAGTCAAGTGCTGTAAAATAATTTAAAAAAAGTTATACTTATAGTACATTTACTTTAAGATCATCGGAAGAAATTATAACATAATGTATACCATAGTATTGTCTATACTACGTTTTGTATAGCTATTTCAATTTACAATTTTGTCCTGAAACATCAACTATATATATCTGATATTTAATACATTTTGTATTATTTCTGCAAGATATTAGTTGTTTCTGATGCTTTTCATTACGATGAAAGAGATATTCTGCTGCCTCTGTGTTTAAATTTATAGTTTATCAACCTCAATACTCATTTGTGAAATAGTGACCTGAATTTATTAAAGAATTTATTTCGAAATTGTCATAAAAAGCTCATTAAAAAAAACTTTTTTAACTGCAAAAAATTCCATCACAGGCGTTTAATATTCATAAGAAATTTAATGCCTCCACTTATTCTAAAGTAATCATTTGCATCAAGTTCGAGTAATCAATCTATTTTTTTAATATGAATCTGTTATTGCAGATGGTAACTGTATTTGTTTCGTACACTTGAACATATTCAATTAACAGTTATTTCACATCTCAACTTACATGTCTTAACATCGGTACAGAAAACAGTTGTTGAAAGTCTATCTTTTGTTAGAAATTTGATTTGCATAGACTATTTTTGTGCATAAGCGTAATTGTAACAATTGTGCAGAGTTATGTATACCAGATTATATACTTAAAATTTGTTTCTATCGCATTCTTTCTAATAAAAAAAATACAATTTTCACAAATGTCTCTAACATTGAATTTTTATGAAGATGTTCTCCTATTTATTACAAAATGTTGTGTAAGTATTTGGGAAGGTAACGTAATTAGTAACTTTTGTTATAAATATTAACCTCATCCGAGAAATTAACTTACAGAAAAACCACTTTTTCATTTCCTCTTGCAAAGGGGAAAGATGGAAAGACCTTGATAAAGAAAAGAAATAGCTTCTAAGTAATCAACATTTCTTTCAACGCATAATAAATAGCAAAGTAATATTTATGACCACCAAACTTCCAATAAATGTTCAAAAGCTTTTTTAAATTGATGAACTATTATTATATGAAATAGATTAAAGACATTAGAACAATAATTTTAGCAGCAAATGAAACTTTAACATTCCAATTACGTTCTTACGCTCAAACCTCGCAATATGTGTAATTTCCTCAGACGTAAGAATGATGTAATGATAAACTCTGAACTCTTTATTATGACTTTAATTCTTCAGTCCTCTATCAAAATGTAAACGCGTAAACACGTAGAGCGAATAAGCTCTAAGATGTTAACAAATTGTATATTACTTTATAATCTAAACCTAAATATGTATGTAACATGTAATTGTCTTTATTATCCGCTTAATTAAATAATTAAGAATGTGTTTTAAAAGAAGTTAAATTATTTGCAGTCAAAGCCTAATTAAATAAATAGTTTTTCAGTTTGATAGTGATGTTAAAAACAACAGTGATGTGTTCTGTACGATCAATTTACTAACACCTTGGATTAACTACAATTGGATTATATTCAGAAGTAAGATGCACCTTCAGAAAAGGTAAAATAATTTTATCTTATCCTTTTTTAATCTTCTTGAGACATCATCGCGTTTGAACGAACCCCTCCTTCAACTTTCGCGAATATTTATTAATTATACACCGTTTTAATGTAATTTTTTCAGCTTTATCTTAATGTGTTAACTTAATTTGAAAACTTGCAGCTTTCAACTCCAATTTTATATTATTGTAATCTTGAGTTTGCAGTCGGTTTAGACGTCGTATTGACAATATATGAGAATATAATTTCTCTAAAACATCTTTTTTACCAACCAAATACATTTAAAATTTACTTGAAAAAAACACGCGTCAAGTATAGATTATGAAACACGTTCCAACAATTATAGAATACGCTTACGGAACTTTGTCAATTAATAATTTGAAAGAACATACATTATGAAAGCTATTTAGAAAACACAAAAAATGAAAACGTCCTTTCAGAATTTATCACCTATAGACGGTAAGTAACACTTTCTAACAATTATAGAATACTCTTACGGAACTTTGCCAATTAACCCAGCTGTTCTGTTCGTATTTACTTCACAACTGTACTGTTCGGGTCAATATGACCCTATTCAGAATTTTATCATTTCTAGCAGCAAATGAAAAGTGTCGTTTTAGAAATGGTTTAAATATTAGTAAAGTAGTTTATATACAGATCAAATAATATAAATTATCTAAAAAATAACGTAAAAAATATTTGAAATTGAAACTTTCCTTTATTTGCAATTTGGACAATAATATTTTAAGATTTGAAAATGTGTTTCTTACAACTGTAGCACAATATATTGTTTTTGTTGTCCATTTTGGATGGATAGAACTTGCACTTGGCACGTTTGCTACATAATGAAAAATTCACAGCAGATCCTGAGGGTACATTTTGACTTTTACTCTGTATTCTTTTCACTATTTTGATTGAGTCCTCACTTCTTGGTAGATGTTGTCTTGCTACACTGTGTGGAAAAATGAGTGATTTCCCGAATTCTTCCAAAAGTAGCCTTTGTTTGGTCAGTTTTTTCATTCCATTTGCTGTGTATTGAAGTCTATTTAATGAATACATTGCAAGCAGAAGTACCAAGCATGTTGCAGAATACCATCATGTGATAGCAATTTTACTTTTAAGTGTATATGTTCAAAAATTGATCAAGAGTATCCACAGCCCGTTTAGTTGCAATACAATCTAATATCGTTTGTGTTTTTTTAATCAGGTCCGTTGCTAAATTCTTTTTTATGATGCAAAGTGCTCATAAAAATAACATTCTTGTTGTTTTTTGGGATGTATTTTACAATTATCGTGTCCTCTGTAAAATAAAATGATGAGCTATGTACTTCTTTGTTTGGAATTTCTTCAGGAAGTTTATTTTTTCTGATGGCACCAAGTATAGTCATTTTCCGTTTTAAAAGAAATTGTCCCAAGTGTTAGAATGTAAAAGAAAGTATCACATGTAACATTGTGCCCTGAATATTCATAAGTAAGATCACTCACTATTCACATAACGTGACTTTTGTCTGACCTTTATCGTTGTTATTTTACAGGATAAATTTGTGTTTTCAGTGCATGCGAAGTTTTACTGTCACAGAAAGTCCATATTTTTATAATATTATTTAGATGGTTTTCTCAGCATGTGCTATTGAATGGACATCGGCCACGAAACCCTACTAACTGTTCATCTGGAATAACATTTGCATTCGGAAAATACAATTCTGGTGGAATTTCTACCCTAGTTTCCAGATATCATGCACAGCATCTAATTGATCCACAAACCTTCTTTCTTGACGAGAGGATTTATTATCAAATCGAAAAAAATCTCGATATTGTGCAAAAGGTTTTGAGGGACATTGTCGCACGAAACATATGTTTCTGCCAGTTTCTTTATCCCACAATTTTTTTGATGATTTGTAAACATCACCTAATAATATCTATCCAATATATGCTTAAAAAGTTTCAACTTCAACATTTACCCGATCTTTTTCGATACACTTTTCCTCCTTCAATGTTTGTCATTTTTATGATTTCGTATTCAATCGTGGAATTGAATACTGTCTCAAATGCACTTTTTACATCTGTTACCCTTGCTGTTGCATAACTTGTAACACCTGGAGTAGTTTTTATAATGTTAGCAGAAGTTAATCGACCAGAATGTGGAAGCGGATCCAATTTCAATTTATTTTACGATTCTTGGACTGAATACTCGGCATACTGTGCATTGGTTGAATATAAATATCAAAATCGTTGTCAGAACTTTCACTTTAAGCTGCATCACTTGTATGATTTTCAGTCTCAGATACATCTTCACCTTTGCTGTCAGAAGCTTCCATTAGTGTCATTCAAATGTCTACGATTCGCCATTTTTTTGTAATTAACACATTGGCACACACTCATTGTACACTCATAGGCACAACTGCTTTCAGAATGTTAGAAACCAAAACACAATGTTGCAATAGACGCGAATACATTGACCCCATGCCAACTGTAACTTTTGATTCAACCGTGTGTCTTTGGACCTTGCACGCGCTCCCTTGTCACGTGACCAAACATGCATGTAAACGAATTTTAAACAAGTTTCTGAAAGGAATAAGTTCGAACAGTTATTGTTATTCATTTCTATTGAATTATTCCAAACAAATATGAAATGTATAAGTAAAAGTAAATACTTTTTAGATTTGGGTCATATTGACCCGCACAGTACATTAGGAATAATATTAAAAATATTCCTTGGAAATACAAATAAACGCAAATCCTTCTAGGAGTACATATTTATAACATATACCAACAAAGTCATGAAATTTTATGAAACTATCTTCGTGCTATACTTTTTTATAAACGAATGCAAATTGTTTTGGATCAAATAGACCTGAACAGAACAGCAGGGTTAATAATTTAAAAGAACATACATTATGAAAGCTATTTAGAAAACACAACAAATGAAAACGTGCTTTCAGAATTTATCACCTATAGACTGCAATATATCCAGCTCGTTGTATTTTCCTGTATATAAGTTTGTTTATATTATACAAACATATCTTAATATACTAAGTATATTTCAGCTGCAAAATCCATAACTTAATTAAAAAATACTCTTAAGAAATTCACGCTCATGCACAGTAACGCTATCAATCATTTTGTGTAGCTCTGTATATGGTCCACAGATTTTATACACACCACTTAGTACGAAAAAACATATTTAAAGTTAGAAACGCATACCAAAACTGAAAACACACTCTCTGCATTATCGGTCATTGAGTAACGATTGTTTGACTGAGAGCTGAGTAATGTTTGTGTACTTTTTATTTTCTTATACTGTAACCGATTTCTTTGTGGGACCTTATACATGAACGATAAATGCTTTGCACTCTATATTCAACAAAAAGCATTATTTAGTGCACTCAAGAAGTGCATAGCTGTTTTATTATGCTATTAAATAGTATAACATCATAACATGTAATAGTATAACATCAATAGCAAACTATTTTTCCCCAAAGTCTATAATGTAAATGGATGATTCTTTTGAGTTCTACGCACTCGATTTTCAATAGCAAGCATGCCACAATGAACATCAGTAACACATATCAATTATATGGAAAACCAAGTATATTTACGAGAGTTTGAGTACGGACATATGGCAGACGGCAAACTGAGAGATAGACAAATCACATTCATTAATACTTTTACTATACTGGATTTCCCGTATTATAACCGGAGTTCTTTAACCATACGGGAGGTCTGACATCCTGGCATTATTTTATTTCAAGAACACTTTATTGCTGATAAGAACAAGATGCAAGCATATAATAAACCTGTTCTACTAGGCAATGTTGTTTTTCAGATATTTATAGTGATAATGAAAAAAAAAATCGGAATTTTTCAATTTCACCCTCTAAACAGTAAGTTTTCCTTTTGTCATCCGGAATTTCCTATATAGAAGCAATTAATAATGTTAAAGAAGATTTTTATTTGTTTTTTCGTGTACTCTAATTAATTATCTAAAATATAACGTAGTTAGTTAAAATATGGTATAAGTATTTCCATCTCTTGCAAACTTTTTTATTTCAAAATGAAAGTTGCATGATGGTTGACTCGGTTAAAACCGTCTACTTTACATCTAGTATAATTGAACCCATATGTTGATATGTGGATTTAAATCTCTCTATTTTAAAGGAAAATTACATAACACTGTCGTTGCCATAATTGAATATGTTATGACCGCTTCTCTTTTTCGGCTTATAATAAAAAAATAAACTATTGCATATTAAAATACGAAAACTGATATTTTTATAGAGCAATGCTTGATAAATACGTTGAAGCAGACAGTTTTTAAATCGAAGAATTATTGTAATATATTTAATTTTGTAATCGCTCAAAGTTGTTCAGTTTCTGAAATATATATAGGATCAAAAACTATGCGTAGTAATTTAATCATCTTTTGCAGGCACATAAATAACTAGATTGCGGTATTTATTTTCAATTTTTTACTCGAAATTTCATTATTCGAATAGAAATTTATTTCCTATTTTGAAATGTCATTTATTTGTCTATTGTTAAAAGATTTCAAAAGGCACCAATAATATTATTTCCTTTCAATTGACAAATATATTTTCAGACTGAATATTAAAAAAAAAAGAAAACTTTAAAATAATTACATTATTTGCAATTATTTTTATATTTGCATATATATGCAAATATAAAAATAATATTTTATATTGCATATATATGCATTATTTATTATGTGCAAAATTACTAAATGGGGGAAAATTACGTCATATTCAGAAAGTCCAAATAATAATATTGTCACACATTTTCACTTGAAAAAAGTTTTTACATGTGAATATTGAAAGCGCAAAAAAGCCGTAAAATAATTAAAACTTAAAATTATTACGTGCGAAAGGCATTTAATGGGGAAAATTACGTCATATTTTAAACGGTATTTTAAAACGTCATATTTAAACTTGATTTTTTACAATATCTAAACAGACAACTTTTCTTCTAGCCGTTATTATAAAAGTACGAGAAGCAGCGACAATTTTTTACTTAACCATTTTATACAAGTAGATTTTCAAATGAGTGATGTATGGATTAATTTATTTAATCCGTCATGAAATAATGTATCATCTATTGTGACAGTGGTGGATGCGGCTTTTGGGACCGAAAATTCCTTCCAGTCAAAGGGAAATTAATGGCAACCCGATTACAGAAGATTGTCACTGGCTCAGATAATATCATTCAATCTTAAGTTATCAGGGAATCTTTTCAAAACAGAGGTAATTACCGTGTTTTTACAGATTGTGGTTTCTGGACGGGAGTTGGTCAGCGTAGCTCGTAAAGGGCAGAACCTTTTAGTATTTTTTAAAAATGATCTTAAATAACTTATTGTTTAACTAATAACATAATTTTATATTAATTTTTTTTAAATATGAAATATATACTATAATATTTTAAATAATACTGACAGCAAAGTTAGATATTAATATTTCACATATAACAGCAAACTTCTATTTAAATTTTGATGTGAAGTATAGATTCAAAGAAAAGTGTTTTAAAATTCGTAATAAATTATTTATAAGACAATTATATAAATCTTAAATATATATAATATCTTATATAATATCTGTATGCTACAATTTATGCTAACAATATTGCATTAATATTTCCTATTGCATTAACATCTCCTGAGAGTCTTCTTAAGTTTTGAAAGAGTAGCTTTAAACATGTATTTGACTTCTATTGGTTATGAAAATATTTATTCATTTGTAATCCCCAGTGGCTCAGTGGCTTTACCCAGTGGCCGCATCAAATGAATATGAAATATGCTTCGCATCCAAAATGTTATTTATTATAAGTTATTAAGTAATTACCGGAGAGCAATAAATTTCCAAATAATTGAGTGTTGGCAAAAATATACTTTTTATGTAAAAGGTCAAACATCCCTTAAGTGGAAAGGTTTGACCCAGTTTACAAAGATACATGTTTTTAATAAATCAGTTTGTGTCTTTTCAAAATCCTAATGACGTAAAAATATGGAATACATAAATTATTTATATGTAATAGTCTGATATGGCACTGTATGTCTAACACAAATTACGAAAATTTTAGTAAAATATTGTTCAAACATCTCCAGTCTTTCCTCTATAGAAAATCTCCACTCTAATTGTTAATTTGTGGCTAATTACTAAATCTTTAATTGTAAATACACACAGGACAAAAATATATTAAGTGAGTTGAAGTTTTAATTCATATGCGTAAATCTAGCATGCTAATAAATCAGTTTTCTTAGCTTTTATTTTTGCATAATTTTTAAACATAGAAAGTCTAGTGGAGATGTAAACAAAAGTGATCCAATATAAAGGGTGTTCCAAAATTTGATTGACAAATTAAGAGGGATGATAGAAGGCACCAAGAGGATGAAAACTTACTACAGAACATGGGGTCGAAAATCACGTTTAGTGGGATAAAATCGCAAATATAGTTATGAAGGGTGTGACGTCGAGTGGAACAAAAAGGGCCAATAATAAGTAGAAAAAGCATTTACATGACATTGAAGTTCAATGGAATTCATTGCAGTTCAACGCCAGAAAGGAGACGATGATACATTTTTATACAAATTGTTCGAAGTTGCGGTGACGAAGCTGATTGCACAGCCGACACCGACGGACGAAGGATTGCCGGACGCGTTAAAACATATTCCTATAAAAATGTCTCGTCGTCCCCTTTCTGACGTTGAACTGTAAATCATTGCAATCATGCTTTACGTCAAATAAATGTTTTCTTAATTTATTATTAGTCTTTTTTGTTCCAACTTTCATAAATAATTTTACGCTTCTCTCCCACTTAACGTGGTTTGCGACCCAATGTTCTAGGAAAATTTTTTATCCTCTTGATGCCTTTTATCACCCCTCTTAATTTGTCGGTTGAATTTTGGAACACCTTGTATATTATTTTCATGAAAATATGAATGATGAAATTTTATAATTCACTAATCCGTTTTCTTCAAAAGAAAAGTAATAATGAACTTCTTGAATAAACTTTAGAAAATCATGCCGAATAAAAAAATGCCGAATATCTTTATACTTGATATCTACCAATTAAATAAGGTAAACTATAAAAGTTTACTGTTTCAAAGCTTTAAAGGAAATCTTAGTTGGAAAAAGTACTTTTACATTCAATACAGAAAATAAGCTTAGAAGAAAAACCTAATTGGTCTCTAAAAACCACAAATAATATTCGTCCTTTTCAGAAGTTTGCCGCCTAATTCTGAATGGAATAAATATTTCTATTACGTAATAATCTTCCCTTCAATTTACTTGTGCATTATTACGTTCCACAAGTTTTTTTACGGACAATTCTTTGAAAGACGTTATAATATGTGCTAATACATCTTCCTTTACTATACCCCTGTTTCTCCCATTTTTATCAAAGCGACTGGAATGTTTATTCCAGTTTTTTTCCTCGTGAATAAAATACATTCAATGTGCGAGATAAAATCATCTGATTTTATTTATTTTTCAATGCAGAAATATTCATATATCGATGAATGTTTTCTCTGAGAAATTTTTATTTCAATTACTAATGTTGTTTAGAGAAGAAAAATGATGAAACTGTGTTTCAATAGAAATTTTATAAACGTATTCTGACATTGACAAAAATAAAACTAACAATAACAACAAAAATTTTTTTATTGAAAATTGTTTAAAGTAACCATATAAAGATTAAAAATGTAAGAAAAAATAAAGTGATTTCAATGGCAAAGGTAGCTGTTTTGTTTAGAACATTACATTTATTACAATAATTTTAAATTCCTTTTTACACAATATGGTATTTTACAAACACTAATATTTAAGCAGGCTTACTAAAGTTTTAATTTTATTATTCCAAAATTAATTATATATAATACTTACTACAATATTTGGTACTTTTTGGTTAGCCGGGTCACAGTGATATATGTGCATATATATATATATATATATATATATATATATATATATATACAGGGTGATTCATAAAAGATGGGCAGAACTTTAAGGGGTTATAGTACACTTAAAGACAAATAATATTAAATAGGAGACTAAGGGTCCCAGACGTATTCCCAAGGAGATAGGGGGCATTAAAGTTTAGGGTCCGAAATTTCAAATGATTATAAAACATGGAAAAATTGGTCGATTCGTTTGCGGTTTTTGCAAAAAATTTTCTTTATGCCAGTATTTTCTTGAAATAAAATTTTAAAGTTCAATTTCAAAAAATGCCGATAGGGGGCGCTTTAGACTTTGGAGTAACAAACAACTATTTTTTAACGTTATTTTTTGTATTTCTTTAAATGATTTCGAAAGCTTAGACTTAAACTTAAATTTTGATCTAAAAATCTGAGTCCTAACGAGTAGTTAAGTAGCGTAAACTGAAATTTGAAATTTGAAAACCTTCTCCCCCCAGAACAAAAATCAGTTATTCCCGATCTTTGTGTCGTAGATTAGGCTCTAACTACTGCCGCGTTTTGCTAAAATTATTCTTTATGTCAGTATTTTCTTGAAAATAAATTTTAAAGAAAATTTTCAAAAAATTCCGATAGAGGGCGCTTTAGACTTTGGAGTAACGAACAACTATTTTATACCGTTATTTTTTGTGTCTCATTAAATGCTTTCTAAAGCTTAGACTTAAATTTTCAGCCCAAAATCTGAATCGTTAGACGTGGTTAAGTTTCTGGGGAGAGGGGTTTGAAATTTCTACTCCTGAGCACAGTTCAGTTTACCATGTCCACACATTGTGTGCTGTGATACGAGGTAAAAAGACACAAATTAGGATTATGTTACCAAAGCATATTTATTAACATGTAATCACAATAAATGTTCAAAATTGTGACCACCAGAGGTTATGCACGCAGAACAACGGCGACGAATGGAACGGCGAACATTCGCGAAAACATCAGGCTTTTCGAGCACTTCCCCTACAGCGGCGGAAAGTCTGGCGACCAGTTCCTCGGGGGATTCAATGGGTGTCTCATACATAAGAGCCTTCAATCGTCCCCAAAAAAAGAAATCGAGGGGTGAAAGATCTGGCGAGCGAGCAGGCCAAGCAACAGGACCACCTCGACCAATCCATCTGTTCGGAAATGTGATGTCCAGATAGTTGCGGACGTCTCGTACGTAATGGGCTGGCGCTCCATCGTGCTGGAACCACATGACCCGCCAGATGCGTGGAGGAACAACGTTTAACAGGTCTGGCAGCACATGTTGCAGAAATGTGAGGTATGTTTTACCGTTGAGGCGTTCAGGAAGAAGGTACGGTCCGATTAGGTGGTCTCCGAGGATTCCTGCCCAAACATTGATGGAAAAGCGTCTCTGATGAGCATGTGGATACGTAGCATGTGGATTGACATCCGCCCATACATGTGCATTGTGTGTGTTAAATGTACCTTCACGTGTGAAGGTACATTCATCGGTGAAAAGCACAGTTCGTCCAAAATGTGGATTTAGCGCGTTCTGCTGCAGAAACCAGCGGGCGAATTCAATACGATTTGGATAATCCCCTGGAGACAGTTTCTGGACTCGTTGCACATGAAACGGGAGCAAATGTTCATCCTTCAGTACCCTCCAAGTCGTGGACTGTGAGGTATCCACCTGGCTAGCCACTGTTCGTGTACTTGTACTTGGCTGCGCCGCTACTACATCCAGAATGGCTTCTGCAACAACTACTGATTCGTCCTTTTTTGCACGACCTGCATTCGACCGGGAAGCGAGAAATGATCCCGTCTCACACAACTGTCTGTGCAAGCGCTCGAAAGTTTTGCGGTTAGGCAACCGCCTGTTAGGAAATCGCTCTCCGTACATTCGTTGTGCCTCTGCACCATTTCCATCTGCCGCTCCGTAAATTAAATGCATCTCAGCCTTTTCCTTATTCGTGAAGGGCACCATCTTCCGATTCATTACTACAGCGACTTACACTTGACTCACCGTTCAGTGGTTTTTATGCCTGAATCGTGTCGAAATTTTGCATACGTGTTCTTCTTCTTCCCCATTTGACATTTGCATACTTTCTGTTTCCTTCTTCACCCGGTGACTAGCGTCAGGAATGGAGCTTTAACGTTTGCATGAGCGACGTTTCCAACTGTTCCAGTGCCTTTATGAGTGAATTCCGACTATGCAGTCCTTGACGAAAGTTGTATTTTTGCCTCGTATCACAGCACAGAATCGTTGGGCATGGTTAAGTAGTGCAAACTGAACTATGTTCAGAAGTTGAAATTTGAACCCCCTCCCCTCGCTACTGAACCACGCTCAGCGATTCAGATTTTGAGCTGAAAATTTAAGTTTAAGTCTAAGCTTTAGAAAGCATTTAATGAGACACAAAAAATAACGGTATAAAATAGTTGTTCGTTACTCCAAAGTCTAAAGCGCCCTCTATCGGAATTTTTTGAAAATTTTCTTTAAAATTTATTTTCAAGAAAATACTGACATAAAGAATAATTTTAGCAAAACGCGGCAGTAGTTAGAGCCTAATCTACGACACAAAGATCGGGAATAACTGATTTTTGTTCTGGGGGGAGAAGGGTTTCAAATTTCAAATTTCAGTTTACGCTACTTAACTACTCGTTAGGACTCAGATTTTTAGATCAAAATTTAAGTTTAAGTCTAAGCTTTCGAAATCATTTAAAGAAATACAAAAAATAACGTTAAAAAATAGTTGTTTGTTACTCCAAAGTCTAAAGCGCCCCCTATCGGCATTTTTTGAAATTGAACTTTAAAATTTTATTTCAAGAAAATACTGGCATAAAGAAAATTTTTTGCAAAAACCGCAAACGAATCGACCAATTTTTCCATGTTTTATAATCATTTGAAATTTCGGACCCTAAACTTTAATGCCCCCTATCTCCTTGGGAATACGTCTGGGACCCTTAGTCTCCTATTTAATATTATTTGTCTTTAAGTGTACTATAACCCCGTAAAGTTCTGCCCATCTTTTATGAATCACCCTGTATATATGCACTTACCGTAAACCGGGACACTTACCGTAAAAACATACCGTAAACCGGGACAACTTTGCCACTTTTTGAAAAATATATTTCTGTTTTCTCTGTATATGTATATGTATATGTATATGTATGTATATATATATATATATATATACATACATATATGTATATATGTTATATAAAAATTTATTTCCTTCCTATCCTTCCATTTTATTCGCATTAATATTTTAAAATTAATCTAACTTCTGTCATAGTCAGTATTTCCTTAATTCTGAATAATAACTATTACTATTTAAAGTCCTTTTAAAAGTAAATATCCGTATATTAATAATTATTTTATTCCAAATCTTAATCTAAAATTTAAGATCATTCGTAGCTTTTATCAGTTCCCCAATCTATAAAATTCCGAGACGCGTTCTCATTTCGAATGTTTTTTAAAAGCCATTTTCTTCTTCTTCTTATTATTATTATTGCTCTGATTTTTTCGCGCGCTTGGGATTTTAACTTCAAAATTTATCCGCACCCAAGTACGGGATTCTTTACTGTTTTAGCCTCGCCCTCTAGCCTTATTCGCTGGGCTGGAGCTAGCTTCTCACTCATTGGGTTGTGCGCTCGTGACGTAATTTCTGTATGTCTCCGCTGAAGGAACAAAACCAGGTCGCATCGGTTGGAGCACTAGATTTTTGACGTTTTTGGAAGTCTAAACAAATATGTGTCTTGTGTTTTTATGTCCGTAGAATATTCAACTGGCCCAGTAACATCTTAATTCAATGAAGTGAAGCAAAGTTAGCCCGAGGTCTATAAGTTTTAGACCTTTGGGAATTGTTTCTGTGTTGTTCGTCTTCTAATAAAATTATTTGTCTGGAGATTGGCTGGATTTATTGGAAAACTTTGGTGGACTCATTTCATTGCCTTCTACTTCGCCATACTCGCTAATATCGACTGCAACTTGCTATATCGTTGAAGGACTGCCATATTTTCATCGAATATTATTCATCGTAATATCTCAACCTCGTCAAAATGCTACATATATATATATATATATATATATATATATATATATATATATATATATATATATATATATATGTATGTATGTAATACATATGTATATGTTGATATATGTGTGCAGGCCCGTATTTTGGCTATGTGACGCCCTGTGCCATCAGTTAATTTATGCTCCCCACCCGTCCCTGACACACATACTAGAAGGGAGTTCGCGCTCTCTTTTCGGAGCACGAACCCGACGGATTTCGTGTCATCAGAGTCCAAGCCCCCCCCCCCCCCTCCAAACCTGATACCGAAAGTATGCAATAGAATAAAAAAATATTTTTTAAAATTTCTTTTAAAAAATAACATTTTATTTTTAAACATTTAAAAAATAACTGTTATTTTAAGAACATAACTTTTTCGGGGGGAAATTTGCATTGGATCTTATCAAAAGAAAAGTTTGGTATCAAATAAAATTTTTCTTCCTTAAAAATATTCTCATATTTTTCTCCCCCCAAAAGCAAATTTGATGGACAAATTAGCGAACTGCGTTTTACGAATAAATGCATAATATTTGCAATCGAACAATGCTTTCCTATTAACTATAAAAGGTATAAATCTGCATTTATAATAGATTTATTTCTCAAAACAATGTTACGTGATCCTTGTGTCACTGAAAATCAAATTAAATAAAAAACGCTGTAATTGACATCGTTATCTGAATAATCCGATGCTTTTATAGGAAAAGAGGAAACACTGCTCGATTGCTTTTTTTCGAATAACAATGTATGTTAATTATATCTACTTACGAATGAAAGTGACTTCTAGAATATGCAGAGCAGAGCCACAGCATAAAGTTCATGATGAAAAATAGATGTAATAATCACTAATGTTATTTTCATATGTAGAACGATAATGATTCGGAGACAATAGAAGGCTAAAAATTTTAAAACATTAAGTTAATATGGTTGACTATAAACAAAAGAAAATATTTATCTTGCGTTAGATCTCTAAAAAAAATAAATAAATAAACGCTCCAATTAAAGCTATTCCTACTGTCAAAAACAAATAACAAACATCACATTATTCCCGCTCTTCCTATTGGCGTCAATATGTCGACGCAATCGATGCCAGACAAAAATAAATCTGCAAGTATGACAAATTTTCTTTTAAATAGCATAGGCGCTTGAAAAAAAACAAGATTTCTGTTTCACGCATTAAAATAACTTGAACTGCAATAAGTAATTTAAAAAAATAAACAAATAAAAGTTTTTTTTATATTTTTTTTTATACAAGAACAAATAAAATTTCCAGTTTCAGAAAGAATGAGCCCGAGCAACTTTTATTTTATTTCGCAATAAATAGAGTATTATCTAATGTTATTTAAAGAAATATCTACTTGCATAGGTGGGAGGGGGGGGGATTTCAGATTATGCTGAGATTTACTAGTACGTGTACGATCAGTTGCGCAATTTTGAAAAAAAAAGTTTTTTTTATTTGCTTTGCTGTATTTTTTTTTTATTTTATAAAATGATCAATATTAGTTGTTTTACATATGACTTTGCAACTGCTATCGGTTTTTTAATTCAGCTTAAGCGAAAATTTCAAGCCACGGACAAATTAAGGCATAAGAAAAGGCCACAGGCACGTAGTAGCACTATCTTTCATTGACCTTTATTATAGGATAATTTTCCTCATAAACAAAACAATTACTATTTGGAAATAGTGGTGAATGTATGCCTCTGACATAAAAAAATGCTTAGTCAGGCTGTGTTACGAGCTACTGTATCTGGACTTAGATGCATCTTACAATGTGAAATCGTTCCTGGAATCAGATAGGCTGACTTGGGAATTTCAGCAGGCGCAAATAAAGTAAATTAGGTAGTAGTATTTCGCTTTCATTGTGAATTTTAAGCTTAAGTGCTCGTAGTTCCGAAAGGGTCAGCTGCGCCGAAAGCTACCTATACAGAAGGGGTGCACCAAAAACAATACTTCCAATACTATCTCAATTCGAGGCTGCTGATCTACAGAAAATTTCATAAGAAATAAATAATAAAAAAGTTAACCTGTTTTTAATTCAAAATAGAAATTATTCTTATGTATTAATAATTATTTTTATGTTTTATTTTGTATCAAAACATAAGCGGAAGAGGAAAAGAAGCACTTGGAAAACGCGTTGCACCATACTGAGAAAACGTTGCTCGAAAGAGATGAAGCAACGTCCTTTAACCATTTTCAAAATGAACAAACACAATACTGTATTACTAAACAATAATTTTTGAATTACCTTTAAAAGATAGTAATATACATTATATAAAATTAATTTGATAACAATAAAATTAAAGCTTTAGTATCCTTTTTCTTCTTCAGAAGATTTGATACACTGATTTTTCAATGATTTTCATGTATTTTAGAGTAGGAGATTTTCTTTAAAAAAATGTCTAATTCCCAGTCTGTTTTCTTTTTAATATACAGGGTCATTCATAATTCCCTCCGGGGTTTCGAAACGTTATAGTAAAAAAACGAAGACGAATATGAAAAAAAGAAACATATGAAATTATTCCGAAACTATTCAAGTTTTACTGACATACATTACAGGTGTTCTATGTGTGAACCCTTGGTCACACGGTATACATCCATGCGATAGTCCAGTTCCTGCCATACTCCGTTTCTTTAAATTTCCGGTACCACACATGAATTGTTTTGTCAGTTGGCCCCTGTTTTCGATATTTATTACGAAAGGCCCGTTGAACTGACACCACTGATTCAGATTTAAAGAAACGGGGTATGGCAGGAACTGTACTATCGCATGGATGTATGCCGTGTGACCAAGGGTTCACACATAGAACACCTGTAATGTATGTAAGTAAAACTTGAATAGTTTCGGAATAATTTCATATGTTTCTTTTTTTCATATTCGTCTTCGTTTTTTTACTATAACGTTTCGAAACCCCGGAGGGAATTATGAATGACCCTGTATATTAAAGCTATAGTCTTATTAATATGCATTAACATCATTTTTATAGCAGCTGCATAGGTGGAAATAGAAGGATATCCCTTGGAGAGATTCTGTACTTTGCGAATGATTTCTGGTGCAGATTTAGATATTGCGTTGTTTTACTTTTTGATATCCCTTAAGTAATCGACAAAGCGTCACTATTCTTTATCCTTCATTTTTAAAAGGGTTAATGGTCATTGTGTATCTAACAACAATGTTCTCCCAGAATAAGACAACACGTTTTGCAAATGCCTCATTCTCTTTTCGGCTGATATTTTAGTACAAAAGAAAATACAAGAACTATGTTGTATTACTTGTCGCAAATACATACATAGCGACTTTCGATAGCTTAAAACTACCCGTTTTAATACTTTCGTCATTTTTAAAACAATAGAAAATAATACTTTAATACGTGAAAAACATTCCTTTTAAAAAACATAACGAATATCTTTTTATTATCTCACTTCCGTGCCGACAAAACATTCTACAAAACCATTTCTACAACCACAACATTTTTTTCACACAGCTTGGAAAAATACAGTTACAAAAACGAAAAACATCTTGCTCACACAGCTTAGAAATTTACATCTACAAAAACAAAAACATATTTCTCACACAGCTTAGAAAGATACATTTATGCAAACATCGCCTGTTAGTAGGAGCCAAGAATACGTTTAATTCAATTGGATTCGCGACAATCTCCCACCTTGAGTTTTCAACAGGAAAACTCAACAATATGCACAACAAAATTCAAAATAAAACAAAATATGTGTAACATTATACTTACATTACATGGCCAAAGTATAGATATTCTTAATCCTAATTTTCAAAGACAAATTATACAAATTTCTGCAAAAATTCAAACAAAAATTAAACATATTATTACAAATTCAAATTAACACTAGGAAATGAGATCTACTAAAAAATAAGGAAAAAAGTTTGAAAAGTTCAGTGTTAAAAAAAAATAGTCTTATGACTGAAAACGTTTTGGAACAGTCACTGTTCTACCACTTCTTGTTCGTAATATTAGTTCTAAAGAGTTTTCTTTTGGAATCTCTAGATTATACAGTTTTTGTATTGGTCTTAAAAGTTCACCATTTTCAGTTTTTACCCGAGCAACTCTCGGGTGACCATCTTTTCCAGAAATTAGTTCTTGCACACGAGCTAAAGTCCAATACGTACGTTTCTTATCAGACTCTACGCGAAGGACATCACCAACGGTCAGTTGCTTGGCATTCTTTTGCAGGGAATTTTGTTGGCGTAACTGCCCTAAATACTCAATACGGAATTGTCTTCTAAGATGTTCTCGAACTTGTTGTCTATACTTTGCTCTTCTGTTTAATTCTTGTGCGTCAATTGCATCAAAATCTATCACATCTGAAGATCTTATTTCTTGAAGAAACATTGATGTTGTTAAAGGTGCTAGATCATCCACATCTTCTGAGACATACGTGAGTGGTCTAGCATTTACAACTTGTTCGCAGTCACAAAGAATTGTGATAAGCTCTTCATAGGATAATGACGCTCTACCTAGTACTTTCCTCAAGATGCGTTTCACCATTTGTATCAACCTCTCCCACCAACCACCCCACCAGGCAGCAGTAGGCGGATTGAATTTCCAACGAATCTTTTGTACAGCTGCTGCAGCTGAGATGTGTTCCCAATCGATGTCTGAAAAAGCTCTATCTGCACCGACAAAAGTTTTACCATTATCAGAATAAACGGTCGTTGGTCTTCCTCTTCTCGCTATAAAGCGCCTAAAAGATTGGAGGAAGGTATCTGTTGCTAATGACGTCACTAATTCTAAAGGTATGGCCCTGTACATTGCACAAGTGTACAACACAATCCATACCTTTTTTCCATTTTTCAAATATAAGGGCCCAGCTAAATCTACTCCAGTTATTTGGAATACTGCCGCATCTTGAACTCTTTCTGCTGGCAATGCAATAGGTTCTGACTCTGTCTTCTGTGCACTAAATATTTTACAACGCACGCATTTCTGAACTACTGCTCGAATGGTTTTCCTGGCTTTCAGGATCCAGTAGTCTTCTCGTATAGATGTCATCAAAAGAGCCACTCCTGCATGTAATAGCTCTTGGTGTTTCCAGGAGATCAATCGATGGACTACAGGATGGTCAGACGGCAAAAGAATTGGGTACTTAAAATTGACAGTATCTTCTCGATAGATGACTTGTGTTTTTACTCTGATGATACCATCTTCATCACGGATTGGTCTTAGGCTACGAATTTTCTCATTATTTTTTCCATCAAAGCTGTCTTTCTGGATCAAAATCATTAATTTTCTTTCAGCTTGTTCTATTTCTAAACATGTAAGATCAGATACTTCTTTTAAATTCGGTTTTCTTGAATTACTTATGAATCTTAGAATCCATGCAATCAATCTTATTATTTTCTTGTATGATGAAAATCGTCGATAATACCAATCATTAGGTTTCGTGTTCTTGTTTAATGCTGAAATGACACTTTTCCGTTTCTCAGTATTAATAACTTCTTCATCTGGTGATTCGACACTTTGAGGCCAAGTACATTCTGGCTCAGCCAGCCAGGCTGGTCCCTCCCACCATTTTAGCTGCAAGAACTGTTCAATGGAACAACCTCTGGAAGGAAGATCAGCCGGATTAAATTTTCCTGAAATATGTCGCCACTGATCTTTCTGTGACAAAGATCTGATTTCTTCTACACGATTCCAGACAAATGTTCCCCATCTATCATCTCGCTTTATCCAGCTTAAAGCTGTGGTTGAATCACACCAATAACAGATCTTCAAATTTGGAATTCTTAAATCAGCAATGACACGACTACCCAACCTGGCTCCAATGCAGCATGATAAAAGCTCTAACCGCGGTATAGTTAGGTTCTTAAGAGGAGCTACTCTTGCGCGTGCTTGTATAAAACTCACCAAAATTTCATATTTCTTCTTTACTCTCAGAAAAATACAAGTAGCATATGCGTGTTTACTTCCGTCACAAAATATGTGAAGACTTACATCATTTTCAAAATTATGTAGATTCATCCAGCGCTCAAGTTTGATGTCAGAAATTAATTTTATTCCTTGCACCCACTTCAAAAATTGTTTAGCTAAATTCTCTGGAATTAATTCATCCCACTTTAATTTCAACTTCCAGCATTCTTGTAGAATAAGTTTAGGGAGCAAAGTCACGGGTGAGGCAAATCCCAAAGGATCAAAAACCTTCTGAGCCAATGAAAGTAGAGCTCGTTTTGTAGGAATAATTTGCTCTTCCTCAATAGGGCCGATTTTGCAAGATAGGGTATCGTTTTGTAGATCCCAGTTTAAGCCTAGTACTGGTATTATGTTAACTGTTGAAGTTTCAGACATAATTTGAATTGGATAATTTGACAGCCATCCCCTTAAATTGAATTTCGCGGAGGACAGTAACATTCTCGATTCAATTATGAACTTGTTTAACTCTTCAGTTGTGTTGAAACTACAAACACAATTATCTACATACAAAGATTCATTCAAAGTTTCTGCTGTAGAAACAAAATTGTCAGGTGTACTTTCCAGATGGTGTTTCAGAGTAGCCGCTAGTAAAAAAGGGCTGCAATTGATTCCGAAAACCACACGTTTATGTCTGTAAATTATATTATCCTTCCATAAAAACCGTAGATAGTCTCTATCACTTTCTGTAATACCTATCTGTAAGAATGCCTTTTCTATATCAGATACTGCACCAACAGGAAATTTCCGAAAACGATGCAATATTGTCGGAATCATTTCAATCATATTTAATCCTTTATCTAGACAATCATTTAATGAAGGAAAACCTTTCACATGAGCCGAAGCATCAAAAACCGGCCTTACTTTAGTAGTTTCACTCGATTCTTTAAATACAGGCCTGTGTGGCAAATAATGTATTTTGGATTTTTTATTATCGACCACCCTTTCAATTATTCCTGCATTTAACCATGTATCAAATACTTCATTATAAACTTCAGTTTTATTCAAATTTGATAACCTTTTCTTCGTTGCAGCAAGCCGTTTTTCGGCCAATTCTCTATTACTAGGTAAGCGGGCATTATCTAGTACCAAAGGCAATGCTACTTCATACCTCCCATCTGAATCTATTCTTATGTTTCTTTTAAAATGTTGCATAGTTTCTTCATGAATTTCATTTTTAGTTTTAGATTCAACCGGATCAGTTATACCAAGAATATCTAGCTTCCATAAGTCAGCAACGGAACTTTCGTTCCAAAGAGACGAAATAACCATAAGAGAATCATTTGTTTCAGATTTAATGCCTGGAATTTTCCCCATGAGAGTCCACCCCAAATGGGTCTTTACAGCAACCGGACCACTTTTTAAAACTTTAATATTTCCGGTGAGTAATTTTCCCACCACATCGGAACCAATTAACAATTTAATTTCGTTTTCGGTTTTACATACATTGTTTTCAACATCCGAAATCTTAATACCATATTTATTTAATTCTTTTAACCAAGGTCCATTTGGCACCTTTTTTATATTAGAACAAATAACAGGAACATCTAAAACATGCATATCACATTTATAACTATTATCAATACTACTTAAATGAATTCTATATTTGTTGTGGTTTGTCTCACTTGTTTCAACACCACCAAATAATTTATGAATTAATTTAACTTCATCAATACTTTTGTAATTCAAATACTTAATTACATCTTCTGATAAATATGAACGCTCTGAGCCCGTATCTATGACTCCCCGTACAATTTTTTCTTTGCCATCGTGCTTTACACGTACATGTAAAGTTTGTAATAACACTGATGGGTCGGAACCTTGAGTAGTCAAAACAGTATCACTACTCCCTGACTCATGTTTACGACTTTCTAATGCCGTATTACTCTCTTCATTACAAACATTTTGACACATTACAGCAAAATGCCTTTTACCACAATTTAAACATTTAATCTTCGATTTACAGTGACGTGAAATATGATTTTTCTTAAGACAGACAAAACAAGCCCCCTTTTTCAAAATTATACTTCGTTTATCTTCAAAAGAAAGCGAATTAGCTTTAAAACATTTTTCTGATAAGTGACACTTGTCACAAAATATACATGTTTCCTCATATTTCTTAATTAAATGTTTATCCTTAGATTTATCACTTACAAATAAATCAGTAGCAGTTGGCACAGAATTATATTCAACATTTTTAAATCTAGTAAAAATCTTAGATTTATCAAAACCAAAACTAGTACGCGCCAATAAAATACGTTCTTCAGACAACACTTCATTTTTTAAGAAATTAAGTATAGAATTTAATTCACTCTTACCTTGATCAGACTTCTCACGATCCCGTTCCCAAATTCGGAGAACGTCATGAGGTAAACACGATTCCACCAACGGGAATAAAATGCTAGCGTATTTATCCTCTGTGACCCCAAGAGATTCCAACGATCTAAGTTTGGTTTCTAGGTTGTCATATAACGACGACAAATTACACTCTCTTTTCGATGTATTATTATTACATAATACCAGCTGCAGCAGATCGCGAACATAAATTTGTATCAGAGTGTCTTCTCTTCCGAATCTTTCTTTAAGATGTTGAATTACTTTAGCATAATTTTCAGCCGATATAGGATAACTTTTCACAATTTGAGACGCTTTCGATTTCGGAGTAATTGCTTGCATCAGATATACGAACTTCGAGTGATCGTCTAACACAGTGTCTTCGTGAATTTTCTTGAAGGTATTCCAAAATGTTAGCCACGATCTTGAGTCCCCATCAAACGGCTGCAAACTAATTTCAGGTAATCTAAGGGTGCGGGATCCCATTCTTTCGTTTTCTATCGAATTATATAAAAGAGGCTGATGTTCGACGGTAGGCTTAACAAAAAAATGTCTTACACTTTGCTTCACTGTTATTAATTTTTCATGGTATTCCTCGCATGCCTCGAACTCTTTTACATAATCTTTTTCTGGAGACCCATTCGCCAACATAAAATTTAATATTTCGTCATCTGTGGAACGTAATCTTGATGCTTTGTCTACTAATTGATCTAAAAGCTCTTCTATTAGATTAACATCTGGGCTTGACTGGTTAATAGCTTCGTTTAAAGCATTTAAAGTCTTCGTAAATGCGCTTCTAAGGGGTGTTCTTTTTATTTTTAACGCATCCATACTTGAACAGTTTTCCACTTAAAAAATATTACTTCCTATGTCCTTCTGTTCGGGCGCCAAATTGTCGCAAATACATACATAGCGACTTTCGATAGCTTAAAACTACCCGTTTTAATACTTTCGTCATTTTTAAAACAATAGAAAATAATACTTTAATACGTGAAAAACATTCCTTTTAAAAAACATAACGAATATCTTTTTATTATCTCACTTCCGTGCCGACAAAACATTCTACAAAACCATTTCTACAACCACAACATTTTTTTCACACAGCTTGGAAAAATACAGTTACAAAAACAAAAAACATCTTGCTCACACAGCTTAGAAATTTACATCTACAAAAACAAAAACATATTTCTCACACAGCTTAGAAAGATACATTTATGCAAACATCGCCTGTTAGTAGGAGCCAAGAATACGTTTAATTCAATTGGATTCGCGACATTACTAATAACAAATAGTTTAATTACCTGTAAATAATATTAGATATAATTAATTTGGTAATAATAAACTTAAAACCTTAGTAACACTACTTCTTGTTCGAACTTTAGTCATTTACATCATATACTGAATCAAAAAAGTTTGTATCCATAAAAAATGTGTTATTCATTTTTTAATCAAATGTTTTTATAGCAAAAAATAAATATGGCATAAACATATTAACTTTTCTCTAAATATCCTGTTTATATTTATTTTCAAATGCACATTTCAAAAATTAATTTGTGAGACAGGTTTATTTTTCGCAAAATGCAAATTAAAAAAGTTACGTATCGATTGATTTATGTATATTGTTATACCGAGTAGATATATTAGAATGAGTAAAAACAGAGTAAATGCGCTATAGCTAGGTTTACACACCATTGTTCAGTGAAACATACACGTTTGTAGTAATGTAACTGTAAAAGATAATGAAATATGTTCTTAATTAACTTGCGAGTTCGCCAACAGTTCATTACAAATTTTAAAGAAAAACTTAAAAACAAATGAGGATGCAAAAATGTGGTTTGCACGAAATGGATCAGGAAGAGATGTTTTTCTTTATTATAAAACGAAAAGGCCGTTGTTACAAAATTTACCAATAAAGGGCAGACAATATATATAATACATTTATGAAAAATTGGGTTATGTATAGATCTCTTGGTTGTACGTAATCTGTTATTAAATTGAGAGAGAATGCTATCATTACTAGGAAAAGCGTTATTGATAAGGTTTTTTGTTTTACATAAATGGTGAATCAGCAACCAAAGCATCGTGAAAGTGTTGCTGGCGAAATGACTTGGACCAGAAAGGGATTTTTCACCTCAGTGGACACTAAAGCTTGTCAACTGTTTGCTTTTGCATGTGCATTAAATTTTATTGCAAGTTTCGTTTGCTTCATTTACTACAAATGTTTGTGATATAAAAAAAATCAATAACTCTCTGATCCTATTCGTGTAAACCAAAATGTTTTATCATTTTTATTTAAATTATTTTTTTAAAGATATAACGAGCTTTTGATGCACTCGATGGATCTTAGATGCAAATTAAACGAGATTTAAATTTGAAATCATCTCCGGCTTACTGACACTTTCCTTTTTTTTTTTTAAATGTTTATGATTCAGATGTGTCTCTGTCGCCTGTTCGCACTCTAAATTTCGAAAATGTGCAGGGGTTTTCACTTAACTGGTATATTGTATTGAGTTTTATTATCGGCCATTTCCTGTTCAAAAGGGTGTAGGTAGAATTTAAAATTCGTTTACAAGGACACACAAAGAAATTCCGTTATATTGTGGTATATGGAGAAAATTGCTTGCTGTGTTATTTTAAAGATGTTGCACATCGTCAAACATAATGAAATTCATATGCGTCACGGAATTGAACTACAGCATGATTTCTAAAAACTATTATGGGCATAGTATTTATAATGCATTTACATGGACACACAAATAATTCTATAATATGTAGCATTTAAAATTCGTTTACAGGGACACACAAAGGAATTATGTTACATTATGGTATATGGAGAAATTTGTTTACCGTGTATTTTAAAGCTGTTAAAAAACTTTAAACACAATGAAATTCATATGCGCTACGGAAGTGAACTATAGCATGATTTCTGTAAAATATGATGTGAATAGCATTTACAAAGCATTTACAGGGACACATGGCAAGTTTTATAAATGACAAGTTTAGTTACGACAAGTTAGTTACGACAAGTTTTATAAATGAAAAGTACAAAATTATACTTTATGAGACAGCAAACTTTATTGCACTTATCTGAGTCTTTTACAAAGTCATCGAATTTGTGGAAGTAAAATAAGTGTAATAAAGTTGTTATCTCTCAGAAAGTATACTTTTGGAGTTTTTATTCACAAAACCTGTCGTAACTTTGTAAAAAGTGATTGTATCTACTTGCGAATGGTGTCATTAGATTTCGAAAAGGAAGTTTGCGGTAAACAATACCCATTCGACCTATTTAAAACAAGTTGAGTTCCCATCCCCATGAATTAAAATGCCCCCCCCCCCCCAAACCATATTAAAACAGCTACATTTTTGGGGGAGTTATTAGATCTCCATTTCTGGTGTCCCAAATTTTCGTGAATGACCACCTGTCCTTGCTGTAAAACTCAATTTAACTTACTCTAAAGCATAATGTTCGAATTTTTATTCATAAAATCTGCACTAACTTTGTAACAAATGACGGTATCTACGTGCAGATGGTGTTATTTGATTCAGAATTAAAAAATGCGTAATAAACGATACTAAAATTGACTTACTTAAAAAAAGTTGAGTTCCTGCCCACCTCAGTTAAAATGTCTCTCTTTTGCTCCCTAGAAACATGGTACAATAAAATTATTTTTGGAGACTCATTGGATCTCCATTTCCAATGCTAAAACGAAGTTCTTCCACAATTTTCTTCTCTAAATTTTGGTCTCAGTGTTCCCTGAAAAACTCTATTTTACCTATACTAGATTTCAAATTTTATTATATAAAAATGGATTATACCTTTATTTTTAGGCTATAACTTTGTAATAATTTAAAAACCTATTTATTAGGGTTTCGAAATGAAAAAAAACTATATATATATATGTATATATGAACATAATAAATAAACATAAATACTTCCCCAATCCATTCAGTGCAAAATTTAAAGCTAAGAAAATACTACTTCATTTCCTTTCTCTGACGATGTCATTGTTTTTTTCTCTCTTTTGATGTTCTGTCGCAAATACGTTTTAAAATTGTTAAACAAAATCTTTTTATTTGCTTTGTTTAAATTTGATTTGGAAGACTGTTCTTTGACTGGAAATGTTTATTGTATTTATAATGGATTTTTGTAAGCCGTTTGAAGTAACGTCAAAGTTCATTACAATAGCTGAATATATATTTTTCGTTTATGTTATATTGGATGCTCCACAGAAAACATTTCTCATTTATTTAACTTATAAATATATTTCTAAACTAGCGGAAATTCACTGGCCGGTTTTTCCAAACGAACTTCTTTCGAAACAACCCTGGGTTTCGGGACATGCGGGGTCGAGTTTCCCCCCCCCTCTTCCCCCACTCTGTTCTTGAATCAAAGCGACGCTGAAGTATTGTTATGTTTTATTTTTAGACTAAATTTTGTTTTAAAGAAACCGAATTAATTTTTCTAATGTAGAAAATTCGCCACGGAACGCGAAAAAACGATTGCATAGAAAAGGGGTAAAATATCTAATGAAAAATTGCGAAAATGGTCAAGGATTTATTTTACGAATGTCGAAAATTCGCCACAAAATGCAAAAAGCTAAGAATCGAAAGACACGTATCAGGAAAAATACAAATTCCATGTACGAATTCTATGTAAACTCTTTTGAAAAGAGCACAAAATTTACGAAATTTGACTAACGTATTGAACCCAAAATCTTTTCACTACTGGAAAGAAACTTCGATAAAACGCGAAAAAACATCAAAATCGCATAAAAATTAAGTTAAAAAACCTTAATCATAAAAATCAAAACTTGCTTGGATTCCTTTTATGGATATCAAACAATCGTTGCAAAATGCAAAAAAAAAAAAAAAAAAAAAAACTTAAAATCGCATAAAAAAATAATTAAAAAATTCTCAAAAAATTCAAAAATCGTTGCACGAAATCCGAGTTCAGTTGAGTCGTACAACGATAGCCGAACGCTACAGAAATGTTCTCGTATTTACACAAATAGCAACAATCCTTCAATTTAAAAAATGCGCTACGAAGAAAATTCTGTTCTTGTATTTTTTCGCCATAAAGTTTCTATTTTTTGTATTTTTGTATATATTATTGTATTTTTGTATATATTATTGTATTTTTGTATATATTTTTGTATTTTTGTATATATTTTGCAGTTTTTCGCCATTGTTGTACGCTTGCCGCCACTATTTTTTAAAGATACTTTCATCTGCATAGATAGTTTATTTCGACTATCTGTAAATTTAGGAACAACTCAATTTTAATCGAAGCTTCGAATGATAACTTTGAAATAGTTTTCCTTTGTATCTACATCATATACATCAAACAAATATATACGGGAAGTGGTAAGCGAATAAAATTCATAAATTTAGAAGCTTTATCTGATCTATTACAACGACCAGCAATGAATTATTAGGAGAACATACAAATCTAAAATATGCTTAATAAGTCTAGATACTTTAAGAACGTTTAAGCGCAGGGCAAGTATATGTAACGTTGTCAACTATCTGGATTTTCACGGGTTATTGTGATTTTTCTAGTACCCAATTGCGACCGAACATATTTGGTTAATTTAAATTTTAAAAATATATATAACTGTACAGTCTCCTGTGTGTACACGCATTTTAAACACGGGTATTTAAAATATTTTTATTTGTGATTTTTCCAAAAGAATTTCCCGAAACAATATAATAATTTGAACTAGAGTAAAACATATTTATGACATTTCTTTAGATAAATAATAGCGTTGCTAGGTTACAGAGGAATATTTCTTTTATCTTTTTCTAGTGGTTGTGTTAGCAGATAATAACTTTCAAATGCATTCACAATAATCTATACTAATATTATAAAGGAGTAAAGATTGTTTGTTTGTTTGTTTGTTTGTAGGGGATAATCTCTGGAACTACCGAACCGATTTCAAAAGCGATGGTGGCAAATTGATGGTGACAACCCTTGCTCCAACATAGGCTATATTTTATGTCGATGCCACTACCCCAGGGGGGTGCAGGAGCGAAAAACGTTCTAAAATTGCGATCTTTTCTATACTGAAGCAGCTAGAAATTTGAAATTTGGCGTTGTAGTTACTTATAAGATGTAAATGCTCTCTAATAACAAAATAAAAAAAATCGAAATTTAAAAGGGTGAAATGAGTGAAAAGCGTTCTAAAAACATTCTAAATTACAATTTCTCTGGAATCTCTAGAACTACCGAACCGATTTGAAATTTGGCGTTGTAGTTACTTATAAGATGTAAATGCTCTCTAAGAACAAAATTAAAAAAAATCGAAATGTAAAAGGGTGAAATGAGCGAAAAGCGTTCTAAAAACTTTCTAAATTACAATTTCTATGGAATCTCTGGAACTACCGAACCGATTTCAAAAGTGATGGTCGTAAATGGATGGTGACAACCTCTGCTCCAACATAGGATATATTTTATGTCGGTGTCACTATCCCCAGGGGGGTGCAGGAGCGAAACACGTTCTAAAATTGCGATTTTGTTTATACTGAAGGAGCTAGAAATTTGAAATTTGGCATTGTAGTTACTTATAAGATGCAAACGCTCTCTAAAAACAAAATAAAGAAATTCGAAATTTAAAAGGGTGAAATGAACGAAAAGCGTTCTAAAAACATTTTAAATTACATTTCTATGGAATCTCTAGAACTACCGAACCGGTTTCAAAAGTGATGGTGGCAAATTGGTGTTGACAATCCCTGCTCCAACAGCTTCTTTAATAAAAAACTATGCGTTTCTGACGACTGGGTTTTTCGCTAATTGTTGCCACAGATTAATCTCGGAAAATGAAACATTTGAAGTTACTGAAAAAAAATAGTAGCTCGAAAAGTATTTGTCTGTTAGGCAAATTGTGTTTGAAAGGTAAAAAATTGTGTTTTTGTTGATATAAATTTCAAATCTAATGATTATGCCATTTTTCAAATATTGAATTTGAAAAATTACCAAATTTCACAATGGAATTTCTTGTACCCATAGCGAAACCTTCATGCGTAAAAAGATAATGATAAGGGAGACGTGTCCTGGCGTGTATATTGGCTATAGCACGAGTCACAATTTATAGTAGCCTTATTATTCTGTTAAAATATAAAAGTGAATTATGAAATGTCAATATTTTGTTGGATTAAAAGTTCGTTATAAGAAATTGACCAGCGTAGCGGGCGTAGCTTGCTAGTAAGACATAAAAGTCTGACTATTAAAAACACAAGAATACTATTTTACGTATTCAGATTGACATGTATGAATCTTGATGTTATTTACAATTACGCATCACTCTTTTTCTGTTTCTATTAATCCATTCGAAATTGGTTATAGTGACCATACATACCCACTTAGCAAACATTATAAAGTTGGCAATCTTGTACCCGGGCACTCTGTGTGGTTTGTAAAGTTTATGTATCCATGGATAGCTCTGGAAATATAGTTTTTCTTGCCTACCTATGCTGTACAGTTTAATATTTTTTTTTCCTTGTAAGCAAATGTTATTTATTTAACAGGAATATTCTCTAACGTATTACGGCAATAATGATTCAATTTAGTAAAAGTATTATTTAACCTATTACGTTCAATAACGCTCATCTCTAATATATAATTTTTTCTTTAAATTCAAAAATAACTTTAACTGAAAAAAATAATTCCAATACAGACACAATGCGGCCTTTAAACTCTTTCTTTTTTCTAATTGGTGTAATAAAATGTAATTAGATTATTCAGTCTCTAAGTATATTATTCTTTACAAAGTACAATAATTAAGAAATATACTACATTTTAAAATATAATCATTACATTAACTACAGTTTCAAATACAATAATTGAAATCACAAAAACAGTTATTAATAAATGAGATGTTGTGAGCTGTTGTAAAATCGAAGCTCTAAACTAAAATCTCTACTGACGTTTTGATTTAAGCAAATAAACAAATATTTAAAATTTTCAAATATAATAAAATACATTCAAAAAATAAAAAAGCAATACTACTCTTAGGTTTAAAAAAAAAATAAAATGAAAAAAAAAAAAAACACTTCGTCCGCATATGAATGAGAAATGAGACAAAATTTTCAAGTAGTGTTGGTTTGTTAAGTTCAGGGGAACTAGAGCAAAATCCTTTTTATTTTCGGTGAAAAAATTATTTTTCTGGGAAAAAAAAATATATTGGATAAAAATATGGAAAAATAATGTTGTGTTATTGCTATCTAAACATAGCAAAAAAAAAGTTAATTTAATTAAGTTTTTGAAAAATGCTCTAAATACTAATATGCATGTAAAATAAATTACCTATTGTGTAAGAAAAGGCTATGAAAAATGTCAATCGTTTATTTACATTTAATATTTTTGGAATGAAACACATCACTTTTTCTATATATAAAAATTTATCACAATAGTTTGAAGACAATTCTCTTAATTAAATGTTAATAAATCTCTCAAGTCTGAGTTGATATATATCCCAGCACCAAATAACAACACGATAAATGAATCATTTAAAACTAATCAAGAAATTTAAATAAAAAAAATATGTTACCAAAAGACATAAATTTGTATTTTATAAATATTGCAGCATTGGACCATCCGTTAGCAAGTCAGGGTTTGCGATATTTATATACAAAAAGATGAGACTTTGTCTCTCTTTGTGTGTGCGCGTGCGATGGCTACAAAAATCTATCGCACGTAGAGATCTGAAAATTTGGATGAGGACTATCCAATTCAGGTTCTAATGCAGCTGATGATCATATTTTTTCTTTTTTTACAATTAGATAAAATATTAAGTAAACCCAAGAATTCCTTTTAAAAGAAACGTTGCGGCTTTGCGTGAGAAACCCTGTTCCACAGCGCAGAAGCAAAGGAGCTCCCATTCTAGAAGAGTGCTTTTTTTATGGCTTCTTTCTAAGAGCATTTAGGGAAAACCAATCTAAATACTGGAAAACTAAGAAAATATTCTTAAATTTCGTAATATTTAATTTCAAAAGTCGCAATCTGTTTAAAAAAAAAAAAAAAAAAAAAAAAAAAAAAAAAAAAAAATCAAAAAAAAAATTCAAAAATGTTCGATTTCTCGCCGCACTCTTTTTTCAAAGTCCACATCTGCCTGAATTTACAAACTACGTAAAAACGAAAAATGCCCATTTGATGCGGATATCTTTTTCTCCAGGATGGTTTAATTTGTTTTGCGAAATACAAAAATTAACAATTTTAAAAAGAAATCCGCAATTATAAGTCACTTTGCTCCTCACGGGCACAATTTCTTTTTTTTTGCTAAATGTAGCTAAATCTCAGTATTTTAACACAAAATTGTTACACTTCCTTTGGACATGTACTTTACACTAGGTATAAAAATCTTGAAATATTCGGATGATTAGAAGAACTTTAAAAAAATAAAATCTTAAATATTTTCTCTCACAACGTGAATACGTGGGTGGTTTTTGCTCATGTTTTACAATTAAATATCAACATTTTTGCTCGAAAATTACACACAAGCTTCCGAAATATTCTATTTATAAATTATAAGAAGCACTGCTTAGCGTGCGTACGCTGCCGAAGGAAGTGGGACACTCAACTCTAGGTTTTTTGGATAGATTTTCATTTAAAAATGTAAAATCATACAGAATAGATGGACACTGATATCTGGTATATATAAGATTATTATTTTCAAGTGCCCGGGCGTCACCGGGCGGGTCAGCTAGTTTATATAAAAAATATAAATACCTGCACTCATCGATAATAGTATATGTAATCATCTCAGTACGAAATTTATAATAAAAATGTAATTTATATGTATAAAAAATATACTTCTCCACAATACAAAACCTATATTATATACTTTGTAATATCATTTTAAAATAGATGTTTCAACTCCCCATTAAGCTAAGCGTTTCAGATTATTTTATCTCAGTTTATCACAATTGATTAGACTACATTCACATATCAATGCGTTTGCATTTTATTTTTCATTTCATTATTTTGCAATATAATTCTTTTTTAATATATTAAGACAGTTTATATTAAATAATTTCTTCTATAATTAAGTCTGTATGATAAATTATCTTATGCTAAAAGTAAGTACAAGAGAAGTGAAAATTAAAATACTGGTCTGGGGTGCATTCTTGTGCTTGGAATGAAACACGAAATTTAAACTACAGAAAACTGAATTTATGAAAATGTGAAATTGTTAAATGATATTTTTCTTACGGAAATTAGCGAAATGTGTCGCTGTAACATATAAATAAGTATTATGTAGTCGAATACATTGTAATGCATTATATGTATTTACATAAATGTTTCATAAGCTCACTATAAATGCTCATATTGCTCGGGTACGCTCCTTCTGTTTTCCTTATCTTATATTGAATTCATATATTTAAATTACATTGAAATTAATTAGGCCGTATGTTTCACGTAAAGTGATCCCAGATTCAGGAGCATACTCGAGATCTAATATAAAAGAAAGAAACATTTAAATAAAAGCAAACTGAAGTTGATTAAATTGAATTTATTTTAAAAGATTAACATATTTAAATACATAAGTGTAAATCATTATGCATAGTTTAACGTACTTAACAGTAAACTCGATCGTATGTTTTAATAATATATTTACCACCGAGAATGCCTCATCGCGTAATTAATACCAGTTTAAATAATTAAATATAATACAGAAATTTGCTCGGAATTAAAAGCCTGCTTACCCCTTATACATCTGGTAGACATCATCATCATCTAGTGGGTCCAAAATCCAATTCCTGATATTGGCGGTTGGCGGTTTCACACAACAAAAAAAACTTATAATTTTCACCTAAAATAACGGGTTACAAATACCCTGAGGACACTACTCCAAGATCATCCTTCTGAGAACCTTTTTTCTCTATCATCAATTCCCTCTTTTTCCCCTGGTCATCTCCTTTTTCTTACTTAACTATTTAGTAATTCTTACACCCTTTTTTTCCTAAATCTCGTCGTCCAATCCTTTTTTCTCATTCTGACCCCCATTTCAAGACAGCATTTTACTGGATTTTCCTATAAACATACTTCGCTTTACATTACCATAATTTTGGATACATTAAATACTTCCCCCTCTCTGGCCAAGATATCAGGTGTTAAAGCCATAACTTTGACGGTTTCTTTGATCTTATAGAAAAGCTTATTTCTAGAGGCGGCATCCCTTTTGCATCACTATTTCATCCAGCTGCAAGTCTCTGAACGCCTTTCGCCTCTTTTATTCTCTATACCTTTTCTGGTCAATAGAACACAAAACTTACTGTGACGTACTTATTCAATTTACGCGAAGTTGTGCATTCGAATTCCTTTTCTTTACAGAAAATACCCTACCTTTTAAAACCCTAAATGACCATCCGGGCGCAGCAGTTGTGTCCGGCTGCATATCTCCCAGCGTCTTTTCATTCCTTTATTCTTATACCTTTTTTGGTCAATAGGATACACACTTAGCCAGCTGTCGCCCCAAACACCTTGAGCGGAACTCGTTTGATCTTTAGTCAAATGGAACTACTATGCTATTCCTTATATTCTTGCAAAGAAATAGTAACAAAAGAAATTCCTTTTTCCCATGAACCTGGGGGCAGCACAGAACTGCTAAACTTGCTGGACATATCTCAGCAATATGCAAAAAACCCCGAAAAGAAAAAAAAGGAAAAAAAAAGAAAAATGAGATGAGTTACGCTGAACCGTGATGAGGCATTCCCACAATGTGATACAAAACAAAGTTAACACGATATTAATAGCATAACATGAAATTTCACACAACTTATACAAATAACATAAGATAACTATACTAATCAGGAAATAATGAGAAAAAAAAAATTTAAACAACAGGCCACATAGTGCCTACAATGAGAAATCAAAACTTCTAATAATATGTAAACTCAAAGAACATTGATAATAATGAAAGCATAAAATGAATAAATGTTCCTATCCAATTGCATATGTATATAAGGTTAGAAGATTCAAATAAAGAAGAATTATTTCCTGCTTAGCTAACAAGCATAATTTTGTTAATAAAACTTCATTCGTTTTTAGCGTGCTTTGCAACAGCATGTTATGAGAGTAGCTAGGGTTGTTATGAGTAAGCATACAATAAATAAAGCCGAGCCAATCAGTTTCAAAAGGAAAATCGAAGAGTTCAAATCAGGTATATTCAACCAGTCCCACATATTGGATGCTGTCACAGAACTCACAGTTCGAGTATAATTAGTGTTAAGTTGTAACAATTCCACCGACGGCTCATCTAGACAGTATCTAAAGGAGTGGCATTGTATTAACGCAGCAGATTTCAGGCAAATTTTTTCAGCAGCACATTTTTCTTCAGCCTGGAATTTAACTGTGTGGGTTGTTGCATCTAACTGTAGATATACAGCTTTCGTATGCAGAGAAATTTGCTGCAATTGTACTGTCACAATACCAGGTTGGCAGGAACTGTGTGCCTTAAATGTAAGACGAGCCAAAATAGGACAATTATAGCACCCTGTCGTAGCAATGCTTTCTCCATTCAATTGTGGACATATAGTGGATGTCTGCAGTGCGATTTTATAATTTCGAAAATGCAGTTGAACACGCACGGCCGAAGACATTAATTGTGTGGATCGTAATTTTTCTTCTTCAATGTTAAAAAAATGAATATGCTTTTGTAGGGGTAAAGCGTATTCCTGGGATGCGCGAAGGTGTTCAATGCTGTCAGGTGCTGTAATACATCTTAGATTATCCTCAAAATAATCACACGTGGTGAGTTGTGGTGCAAAGATAAAATCTGTGGTGTAAGATGTATTCGCCTGTATAGCTCCTATCATATTGGGTTGAGGAATATTGCGTTCACAGGCAGGTGCTAAAAAGGATTCCTCAGGTTTTCCAACTCGTTGGATTAGTTTTTCCGTCAAATGTAGCTGCGGTTGATCATAGGCGCCGAGTATGGAAATCTTAATTCCATTTGGCGTGTACGCTGAATCAGATATCAATAATCGTGAAATTGTGTTATTTTCAACCTGTGTTACAGAGATTTTATATTGGCATGTATGGCTTGTTAATTTTGAGACTTCGAAACTGTTCAACAGGTCCGGTTCATACCACACTCTATGAAAGTTACAACTCGGACGAGTTAAAATAAAGCAGCCGTTGCCACTGTCTCCACTGACACATGCAGAAAATCCTGGAAATTGTCGGCTTTCGGGAGTTTCTGCTTCGAAGTTTATGCCTCCCTTTCCTATAGATCGTTTAATGCAATGTGTACCACGGCCACAGAATTTGTTGAAAATACACGATATCTGACTAATTTGTTTTGTGGTAACGGGGAATGTGAAGTACAACCGTTCTTTTGTGAAAGAGCACACAATGGCATCTAATTTAATTTTTAGGGTGAACAAATGGTTTTCATGTTCGTCCGAAAACCATAAACAATTTTTGGCTGAAATAGATTGCAATGTTATTTCAGCAGTGGTGAAGATTTGGCAATTCTTCGTTCCATCATTGAGGATCTCACATGACTTTAGGTCAGACTTTATAATTGTATTTACACTGCAGTCGGCTGAAATTGTCGTGAAAATGCAAGTGCACATGAGCAGAACAAGTGGTAAGGTATAAATGTTGGCCCGTTGAATTGCGTTTCGTTCAAGGGCTGCATAACAATTATGTGTGATTTTTCGAAATGTAGATCCTATAAAAGCCCCCAAAAGCAGAGAGCAACGAGCTATAATTTTCAATAGTCGACCTAATCCATACATTATCGTTAGGAATGCATATATAATGAATTTGAAACTTTTAAAAATAAGTTTTACACACCATAACATAATGACGATGAGAATGAAGATCAACACATACATAACGTATTGAACGAGAGGTGGATAGCACTTAAAATGTTTTATAACATCATAACACAGAAGGCAATGTCGAAATTGGCAGACTGTTTTGCCCATCACATGTACAAGTCCTGTGACCACTTTGCCGCTGGGATGGATGTATGTAACCTGTAAGTCGGTTTTGTAGGCGAGTAGTTCAAATGGTATATGTATAATGTTATCTAAAGGAACATTCACGACGTGTTCAAAGTCTTCTCTACGTAAAATCACTTTTCCTGCATCAGGAAGATGAAGTAAAGGGTCCTCAAATGTAAAGGACAAGTTTCTTTGCGAAAATGTAGCTTTTTCTCCTTCTAATAGATGACGGCGAAATTTATTTGAATTGGGAATGTGACGTTTATCAAAGTAGCAGGTTTCTAAAATGATGATGTCAGGATTAGAGATAATATCGTCTGGCAAAACAGCTAAAAGATCTATTTTTTCAAAAGTCATTTCGCAGAAGCAATCGCTGTTATTGGTGCAGGGGCGCAACTTGCAGAAATCAGAGGTACCCTGACAATTCTTTTCGTCACATTCGCAGAATTTTCTATCTTTCGTGAAACAATTATAGGCAGTGGATGTAGCATCAATAACATCCCGTGAGCTGCGGAGAATATATGTAGTGGGTATTATTAGTTGATAGTCTTTCTTAATTATGAAGGTTTTATTCATAACCAAACAATGACTACAGTCATGAAAATGGCATGCATTGGGCGGTATGTCCAATTTATTCCAAATGTTTTTAGGGATTTTTCCACACACAAACTCGTTAGCAAAGTGGAATTGTAGTCCAGACTTATGTCGCTGACGCAACGGAGTGGCTACTTCCAATATTATGCAGATAAGCAGAGCTGTAAATTGAAATAAACAGGCTCTTAATTTAATATTTCCGAGCAAAAGACAAATAGTTATGCAGAACAATAACAATTTTAATTGCAAATTATATTTTTAAAATAATATCTTATCTAATTTTATTATTATTATTATTATTATTATTATTATTATTATTTTTTAAATTATTTAATTAGTAAGAAAAGGTAAAAGTAAAACATTAAGGAAAATTCCTTTCATTCAAGCAATGATTCTGTGTTGCGGGAAAAGAAATTGGAATGTATAAATATGTGAACCTGTAAAGTTTAATTCATTATAAGGAAAGTAAGAAAAAAAACCGCTTTGATCTGGAGATAACGTTAAAGGAAATGAAATATGTGCAGAAATTAATTCATAACTAAAATAATGTATACTTTAAGTAATGTAGTTATTAATAGTGCAATACATAATCCGTCAATAAATCTAACGTTCTAACAAATTTTTACCCCTGCAATTGGCCATTTTGCAAGGATAAATAACAACAAACGATTTGAAATATTCTAAGATTATGATTAGTTATTTAACGGAGTTGTTTGAAATTGATTAACATGCAGTTGTATGTATGTAACTTGATATATGTTACAACTGCAATAATGAAAAACATTAAATAGGTATGGTCAATGTTTATAAATATAAACAAAAATTTTTTTAAACAAGTAAGGTTTAACTGTATAGATTTTTTTATTATTATTATTAATTAATTAATTAATTAATTAATTAATAATAATAATTATTATTATAAACAAATTTACTATAAGTCGCTCTTGAGCCGGTTCAAATTTATGAGAATCGATGTACTTAATTAGTATAATATAATAAGATTGAGAGTGAAGGTAGACAGTCCTAGAATAAAGTAGAAAAAAAATTTACTCTATGTACACTTAATAAGTTATCAAAATTCTTTCTACATGTGATAAGACTGTTACATAACGTATAGTTTGCCTAAATAAGAAATACTTCTCTCGATAGGGTTTACTCACAATAAAACTCCGCCTTGTCTCATTACTAAATTCCAAAATTAGTAGTTAATTAGCTAATTAAGGTATCTGACTACGTTTAAAAGTGGTTTTCGACCAAAATTGTCAAAACGATTTTATTACATTTTATTAAAGCCCAACTTTTTACCTTTCCAAAACTGTATTTATTTTTATTGTACGATAAATAGAACCGGAGTTGCAGCGGTTTTTAAACTACTCAACAGCTATCACTCAAACCGGAAGTACTGTTTAAAGGACCAGAAGTACTATTTAAAGGTACTAACTGGGAGGGGGTAAGCAAAAATATGGCCTTCTAGAAATAAACAAAGGCACTGTACTTAAAAAAAGAGTATGGCTTATAAAAACAGTGAAGTTTAGATGCATATTACTGTGAAAATTCTTGTAGTAAAACGTAAAACTAAACTTTAAATGCATTTTTTGGAATATGCAATTTTTGGAGAAAATTTCATACGCAAAACATGATTTCTCAAAAAGTTATTGGAATATCTCTATGAAATTTAAAGTGCATGTTGTTTACACTATTATGACGGCAATGAACTAAACATTTAATTTTAGAATAAATATTTTTTGTTTTATGGATGTTTTCGTGGAATGACATCAATAAATTTTATGAAAATCAGCATGTATAAAGGTGCGATATACTATAAATTTTGAAACATTTAAAATATCTCTTAGATTTTAGTTCATTGCCTTTACCAATGTCGTAAGTATGACGTGTAAAAACAAAATTAAGATACATACAGTAGAATTTTCTGTAAAGTGTTTTGCGTATTGGGCCAAATTTCACTAAATTTTACCCCAAAATCCCCCATTTACCAAAATTTCATCAATGAATGAAATATTTTTTACCCTTTTTCACAGTTTCTAGTCATATTCTTAATAAAAATATGATTAAAAAATAATGAAATAGCTTTTTTGGAAAAAATTGCTCCGTACGTAGTCAGGCACCTTAATACATTAGAATCTTAAAATTGAACTTGTAACATACTATAGTAAAAATCATACACACAATGTTGGTATGAAATAATATAATGTATAAGATAAGTATCATATGTTTCCTAATATTCAAATGCAATTCTCAAAACTATAATGAATTACTTAATTAAATCACTTGAATAAAATACAATAAGTCTAAAATAATACTAAAATATGTACATATGTCTGTACGAGATGACATAATGAATTTATTTTGACGTAAAGTAACTAAATTCAAGACATGAATAATAAAAAAAAAATTAGTCAATTAGCTAATTTCCTCAGTAATATAAAACGTACATTTGAATTGTAAATTAATATAAATAAGTAAGTACATTGAACGTTTATACATGATAAGTACTATGCGCTACATGAGTATTATACCTTAACTGTAAATAAAGTATAATTCCAAAATTGATAGCAAAGTGATTAATGCAGTAAATAATGAAATTTAGATTCAAACTCTAAAATGATACACTAGAATATGTACAAATGTAAGAAATATAATGCCTTAAGGAGTATCGTGGCATAGTTCATAAATAAAATAATTTTGCTAAATTATAGATAAATAACGAAAAAATATTAAATAAAGATCCAGAATCATATGGTGAATTACATGATAAATATAACTCCTCGATTATAGTTAGCTAAAAAAAAAAAACATTAAAATAAAACCAAATTTCAAATCACATAGTAGTGATAAACGCTCGAATATGTACATTTTAATGTTTGTCCCCTACGTTTGAATAAAATACTATCTTAACATTTCTTAACTCAGAAAAGTAAAAGGAAAATTGTAGTCCTCATTCTCTCTCTCTCTCTTTTTCTCTTTCTTAACACGTATAGTAACAAATGCTTAACAATAAGGAGGGAAAGTTAGTCACTATTTCGTGATGTCTAAAGCGCATTGAAGAAAACGCTGAGGGTCATAGCGGGGCTGTATTTGTCTCAAGTCATAAGGATATGTTTGGGAAGTGTGCGTGGCATCCCTTACTGGATCGTATATAATAGTTTCATTGCTATCATCGCCTGAAGCGAGAGTGGTATCTGGTACCTGGGAAATGCTATTCATACTGTCATCATTGTTGTCTTCTGTATGTGTTTCACCTGAGGGTGAATATGATACGATTTCTTCACCTGCGTTGTGTTGGGGTTCAGCATTAATTGTGCTTGGGGCAGGCCATAAGATTTCTATGTCTGGGGTGTCTTCAAAGATATCATGTGCCTTTTTATTTTGTGGGGGTATTTCACAATGCTGTTTTTGCACTAAAGAATGGAATAAGTCCAGTTCTGGTTTTCTCGCAGTGAAAGGAATAAGTCTTTGTGCATGGACCTTTGTACTTCGAGCCGAAGGATTCGATGGGTCTATGATTGTGAAATCGACTTTATTGTGAGCCTTTTTAACTTCATAGGAACCAACGTTTAAATGCCGTTTAGTCGTTAATTTATTCCTGTCCGTGCTTCTATTATTTAAAAATACTAAATCACCAGGAGAAAATTTACGTCACCTAGAAAATTGATGTTGGTAATTTTCCTGTTTAGTGGTTGCCCTCAAGATATTTTCTTTAACTTTTCGATTTACGTAATTTAATTGAGATGCTTTTTTAGCTACGAAATCTGCATGTGACACATGTTCAACTGGGCGTCTTTCATTAAGTATATCTGTCGGTAAAATTGGTTCAAATCCCAATTGTATAAACGCCGGTTTTTCGTTAGTTGCGGAATGTACCGTATTGTTATATATTAAGGCGTAGTAGTCGATAAAATCGTCCCATTGTGATGTCTCTTCAGCAAAAATTGAGAGTGATTTTTTTATATTTTTGTTTATTGCCTCCGCCGATCCATTTCCAGATGGATGTTGAGGTGATGTAGTTAATTTAGTTACGCTAAATTTCTCACATAAGTACTTAAATACTTCGAATGTAAAGCACGAGGCGTTATCAGTGAGATATCTCGTGGGAATTCCATAAGTACAAATGTATTCTAAGACGCAGTCAGCGGTGTAACGTGTTGTAGTGTTCGGTACAGCATAAAGTTTAATAAATTTAGAAAAATGATCTATGAATGTTAGGATATATTGGTTTCCTTTATCAGTTTTGTGGAAAGGCCCAATGTAATCACCGCTAATGAATTCGTTAACTCTTGATGGGAGATAGTGTCGTTCTAATGGAACAGGAAATAACTTATTTGGTGACCTAAATGCGGCACACTGTTTACAAGAATTAACAAAGTGTTTTGTATCGGAATACATATGTTGCCAAAAGTATTTTTCACGTATAGCATGATAAGTTTTTAGAACTCCGAAATGCGCCAAATGGTTTGCAGTTAGAATATGTGGTTTAAATTTATCTGGAACAACTATTTGTTCTACTTTTGTGGATTTCCGAATTCGTGGTATTGAAGCTTTATGTAACAGTAAGCCATCACGTATGAAATAATCGGTAAAATTTTGAGAATCACCTTTAGATAGATTTCTCAACGTTGAAATAATTAATGAAAATTTTTTATCTTCGCCCTGGGCTAATTTAATATCTTCAATCGTGGGAAGGTCGATTTGAATGGCATTTACGTTGAATAGTTCCGATTTATAAGTTTTTGTATTATTTTCCATGTCTACATAAAAAAGAATGTACGCTTGCTTATTAAGAACGTCTTCTATCGTTACTTTTTGGACTTTTTCATCATCCAATATATACCAATCGCCATATTTATCCTTATTATAACAATAGTAATGTCCGTTTTCCGTTATTTCACTGTCGTGAACAATAACTGCATTGAGAGAATACCATAGTGGCTTATCACTCTTCTTATTAGTCATGTAAGGTCGAATATTTAATTTCTCAGGATAAGGAACAAATGTTGTTATTTTATTTGTTTGCGAATTCGAAAATTTGAATCTATTGAAATGAATCTTTAATATTTTGGGATTTTTTGAAATAGACGTAAATTTATTTGCTTTACCAGTTAGTTTACAATTAACACAGCGATAATTATCTGATAAATATTCTACGTTCGTAAAACGTTGTAACGAATTTTCAAGTGAATCAATTTCTTGTGTAATAGCTAAAGAAATATTCTTAAATAATTCAAAAGTAATGCTTTTCTTATTACAATATAAGCATTTTACCTCACTCTGAAAATTACCTCCAAATAAAGATGTAATTGGATTATTTATGCTGGTAATGTTCAAAGTTTCATTCGTATGATTTTTAGCAACATTTTCTAACATACAGATAACCTGAAGAAGAAATTCCTGTGCATCCGATTGTTTATTCATTCGAAACTGTGTACTGATTTTGGTTAAATTCTCGTATAATTCTAGTGGTTGAATAACCTTTCCTATGTTTTTAACAACTGAAGTTAGATGTCTCTTTAATGAACATATCATACAAAATTTTGTATTTTCACAATTTATAATGTCATGTGATAAATAATCTGTCAATGGAGACAAATACATAAGACATTGCAGTACAACATTCATATAACACGAATTTCCTAGGTTCTCTAAGCCTGTGCCATTTTCAATAAACTGATCTGTGTTGATTTGAGTTTCGCCGCCGCAATTCATAGTATTTACGTGTTTAATATTATCGGTGCTTGTACTTGCTAAAGTTTTTATGTTTTCTTTCGATTTTGTTTCGTGTGTATTGGCATTAGCGTACTTAGGTAGGGTAACAGTTTTTGTTTCTATTGCTGAATTATCAAAATAATCACGCGAGAGTATATCAGCGACAATATTTTCTGATGAAGATATATGTTCGAAGGTGTAATTATAATCAGCGAGGAACGTGAACCATCTGGCGACGCGATTGCCCGGACATTCTAATTTAGACATTTCGGTTAAACTTTTGTTATCGCAAAGTATAAGAAAATGTCTTCCGTACAGGTAATGTTTAAAAGTAGAAACACAACAAACAATAGACATAAGTTCTTTTTCTAAGATAGTATATCTCTTTTGTGTTAAGTTAAGTTTCTTTGAAAAGTAGGCAATTGGGCGGATTATTCCGTTTTTGTCAGTTTGCCCTAGCATTCCTCCCAAAACATTGTCAGACGCGTCCGCTGATAAAACGAATTGTTTCTCATAATCAGGGTGAATTAGTATAGGCGGTCGTGAAAGAAATTCTTTAAGTATATCAAATGAGAATTGTGCTTCTTTCGTCCAGCGGAAGCGTGCGGTTTTTTTGTGAGGTCAGTGAGTGGGGCTGATAACTGCGAAAAATTTTTAATGAATTTTCTGTAATAAGAAACAAGACCAACAAAACGTCGTATTTTTTTAACCGTATTCGGTGGCGGAAAATCTCGTATTTTGATTATATTTTCTTCTATCGGTCTTATGCCTTCTGCGTTAAATTTATGTCCCAGGAAGTTAATTTCGGGTAACATAAAAGAACATTGTTGATTGTAATTCCAAATAACCGGAATCTTTCAAAGAATAATCTCAATTTGTGGAGCATTTCGTCTACTCCGTTCGATCCCATGGCAAAATCATCAATGTAATTAAAAATTTCAAGATCTGATAATGGGGCCAGTATTTGATCCGCTAAATCTGCGAATACCTCTGCTGAAGCATTTAAACTCTGAGGGGTAGTTACATAACGAAAATTCCCTTTAAGGCTGCTAAATGTTGTATAGTCACGATCTTTAACTTTTAACGGTATTTGTATAAAATAAGTGGAGAACTAATATGTGAGTTGGAACGTTCGATAATATTTGCAGCTTCTAATTCCGATAACTGGTGATTCACTTCGTTTTGCAGCGCTTCTGGTATACGGTAAGGCTTAATTGATGGTAATTTATCATCGTCAACATGTAAGTTGGGCTGTATTGCTTCAGTTCTACCAATAGTATACAAGCCCTTACTAAATATATCAGCAAATTCCATAAGTAAATCTAGTAATTTATTTTTCGTTACTTCGTCTAAATGTTCTAAATTAAAATCAGAGGGTTTTAATTCATTTTTCCTGAGTTGCCGAATTACTTCTATATTTCTTGTATCGAAATTACTGCTAATTGTCCCGATTTTCGTATTTTTATTAATGGGAATGGGAGAATCGGAAAGATTAGATATATTTACTGTTATCTGTCTTTCAGTAGTAACCGGGCATACATTATTAACAAATTTAATGTTTTGATTTTTTAAGTTTGAAAAAAATTTAATTGAATCTCCCTTCTTTATAGTTTTGTTTAATGATAATTCAATATTTCTAGATTCACCAGCTTTTAAAATAACATTCTTCGGAAGATATGCATAAGTTGTCTTCTCCGTTTGTTAGTGCGTCGTGTATGTTAATAACAGCACTTTCTGATTTAATTGTGTCTGTGTTAAAACAGATGGTAAATTTTTTTGATTTTAAAAAATCGTAACCAATTATTGCATCGTAATAATCGGATAAGGGATTGTTAACGATATAAATCTTATGCTGATAATGTTTATTACTAATGTTGATGGGTAATGAAACGCAGTTTGTGATCTCTAAGTTTCCTCCTGTCACCGATGTAATTTGAGCGTCGATTTTTAATTTTTTAACTCTGTCGTCATTTTTTATTTGTTGAAAAATTCTATTATCTAAAAGAGTGGCCGATGCACCCGTGTCAATCAAAGACTTGACTAAAATTTCCGCTAATTTTAAATTAACTACCGGCAAAGTATTTTTTCGTTCATTCTTTAAAGAATTATACTGTATCATTTGCGTATTTACCTTTTCAATAAAAGCTTTCTTCTGCCCTTTAAAAAGATTCTTGTGGGTCAGGGAACCTACTCGCCCAGGGCTATTGAGAGGGAGGGCTCCCTTTAATAGTTTCCCGAGGTTTTACTATCTCGATATTCACGGTGTTGATTTGGACGCCGTCCTCTATTGTTATTGTGTGAGGAATAAGATGTTCGGTCATTCCTTCTATACCCATTATTTCTGCCTCTAAAATTGTCCCTGTTAGCCGGATTGTAAAAACAGTCGGAAGTAAAGTGTGACTTGTGACATATTCTGCAGGTGGGGACATTTCTTTGAGTGAAATTTCTATTTTGCGTATAGCGTGGATATGCTGAACCGCGTTGAAAAGAAGCACGAGCGGAATAATTGGTATATGCTCGAGGCGGGTCTTGCCTTGTTTGTAATTTTAAGCTTTCAACTTCTTTACTCAAAGCATTTATCATTTCCTGAGTGTTCAAGGTGTGGGCTTCAAGAATATTTTTAATCTCACTGTTATTCGTATTCGTAGTCGTAGACATATTATTTACAATTTGTTCGACGGGTGAATCAACAGCATTTATTTCATTAGATTGCAACAATTGTGCAAAATCCACTGCGTTTTGGAACGTTTTAGGGTCTTTTAATATTACCGATTGTTTGAATGTTCCGTGCAAACCGTGGATAAATTTTGCTAATTTCGTTTGTTCAAAAATTGTTTTAATAGCATCATTTGTTAAATCCGGAGAATTGAAAAAAATTTCCGTTGCAAGACTGACTTTGGCTGCATAAGTCTTAACTTGCTCATTCGGAAGCATCTTACAGTTCGAAAACTGTTTTTGTCTAGCACTTAAACTATATTGAGTGTCAAAATATGACAAGAATTTCTTTTTAAATTCGTCATAATCTTTCTCGCTATTCAAATCAGGTGAATGGATTATATTAGTTAATGCGTCTCCACGAATTCGCGACCTCATTATTAGTAATTTCTCGGGTTTTGTACATTTAGCCAATTCAGTAATATTTTCTAAATTTTCTACGAAAAATTTCGGCGTTATCGATGAAAGGTTATCGAATTGTGGAATTACGTTTTAAAATCCTGCAATTTTTCGAATAAGGGCCTCCGAGTCTTCTTTATTTTTGTCGGTTAGACACATTTTTATAATTACTTAAAATTCCAGAAAATAAGATAGTAGTATACCTTAAAATTCGTTGCAATTAGAATATAGCATTAAAATAACGCAGGAAAATTTTACTTGATCTGCAATAATCGTATAATAATAATCTAATAATAGTAATAATATCAAGTAATATCAGTAGTAGTATCTCAGAATATAAATAAAAGGCTAAGAGTAGAGATAAAACGTGGAGAAAATAAAATAATTATCATGGTATTGTAATCAGGAAAATATCATAATTAAAAAATTATCTCATTAGTACTCATCGAACTAGTAAATGACTAATCAAATACACAAATATGGAACCAGATACTGATTATTTAAAAAAAAAAATTCCATCTTTCGTATAAGTAAAAGTTTATAAATTAATTCATCGTGAAATCATCTTTAAAATTCATATAATGTAATAAGAAAGTTGTAATAAGACAGTAATTTCTAAAATTAATTAAAATTAATATTGATTATTTTCTCACTTACGTATCATAATAGATTATACTTTCTGATGCATATTATAAGAAAATTATAAAACAAAACAAACTCTATGACGCTTAGAAAAGTACAAGGTAAAATAAATTGATAATAAAATAAAGACGTACTTAAATGTACATTATTCACAAAGTTATATTTTATAAAAAATTTATTTTATATAATTTATTTTTAATTTAATTTATTTGTTATTATTATCACAAAATTTTCACGTTTTCTTAAAGATAAATAAGAATGTTTACAAATGTCATTAGATAATAAATGTTTTTCTAACTTCCAACGTTCAAAGGTATAAATTGAAGAAAAAAATTAATTATAATGCAATATATTTAAATATAAAAAGAAGATATTGTAAAATATAATTATTTTTCAAAAAAATTTTCACGTTTTCATTGTAAGAAATATTTTCCGAATTCCAAAATTCAGAAAAGGAAAAGAAAATTTATAATGACATATTTAAATGCAAAAAAAAAAAAAAAAAAAAAAAAATTAATTTAAAAGGCAGTTATTTCTCAGTAAGATTTTCAAATTTTCTTAGTAATAAAATATAAATGTTTTTAAATATTATTAAAATATAAATATTTTCTCAAATTCTTAAAGTTCAGTAAAGAAAGAAATTTATATTGATACATTTTAAATATAAAATAAAATATTTCAAAATATAGTTATTTCACAATAAATTTTTCAGATTTTCTTAATAAGTAATAATAAATGTTTCAAATATCATTAAGTAATAAATAATTTTCCCAAATTTTCAAAGTGCAGAAATAAAGAAATTTATCAAAAGGAAAATATTTTACAATACAGTTATGTTTCAATCAAATGTTCACGTTTTCTTAATAGGAAATAATAAATGTTTCAAATGTTATTAGGTAATAAATAATTTCCCAACTTTTCAAAGTGCAGAAAAGAAAGAAAATTTATAAAAGGAAAAGTATCCTTATATATTATTTCTCCTGTCAACATTCCTTTTTCTCTGAAAATATGCAACGCAGAACAACGAATGAGATACCATATGAAAGGTTTTTGAACCGGCTTCTGACATAGCACACTTAAATTTTTTTAAAACATGTTTTTCGATTAAAAATTGCTGTTAATGAAAAATTAAATCGACATTGATTTCATACATGAAATGAAATGTTTTCCTGAAATCTGTGTTGCCAAAAAAAAAAATTATACCGCATTATCGTATGACGTCATCCTCTAATGCAATTAAAATATGATTGTCAATTTATTTCTTGCGCGTGCTTTTTGAAAAAATATAGAGCTTTTAATCGGGTTTTTAATTTAATTTTTACGCGTGCGTCACCTATTGTTTGTTTTCTTTGTTTAATCATGGCTGTTTATATGCGTACTGTATCGGGATCGGAGCACCAGTAGATTACGTAATTTAAGGATTAACTTCCAAATATACATTTCATTAGGATTTACAAAAATTGTAAATGTTTATTTTGTAATATTTCATTAAGCTGTTAATATACCAGCGAAGTCTGATGTCACTTAAATGACTGCTGGACCACAAAGTTTGAAAGCCTCATGTTTAAGTTCCCATAGGCTTTCAAAAAAGTGGTGTACCAAATATTGATTTACGTATTTAAAAAATTTCTTTAACAGTTTTGCAAAATCTGAGGAAATGCTTTCGGTCACAGATGTCATATACGCACCACATTCGCGCGATTTTTCCCCCGCTAATTTGGCGAAAACTTTGTTTATTTACTTTTTAAACGTTGTTTATTTACTTTATTTCGTATTTTAATTCTATAAATTATTGTTATTGTGTATATCCACACATATTTATATCAAACTATCATTTATTTATTTGTATTTCCTTTTTTAAAATAATAGAAGCTATTTCATTTATTACGTTATTTTACTTTTATATTGAAATAAAATATCACATTGCTATTATTGTATGCTATTTGTAACTAATATTCAAAAACAAAATTTTCGCCAAATTGGCGGGGGGAAAAATCGTGCCAATAAGGTGAGTATATGACATCTGTGCCATGCTGGAATATAAATTCCCCAAACATCTGATTCAGTGTTTAAATATTTTTATAATTCGTTTTTTTTTTCAGTATAGGGATCTTGGCAACCTAGAGAAATAACCTTGGCAAGATAAGAAAATTTGGCAAAAAATTTTCTGGCAATTTATTCGCACAAGCAATCATTATATATATTATTTCATTTGTCAACATCCTTTTTTCTATGCATATACAAAACATACAACGAGGAATGAGGTATTCGAAAAGTTTTTGAACAATTTCTGAGAAAGTACAACTGCATTTCGTTAAAACGCGGTGATTGAATAATAATTAAAAAAAAATCAGTTAATTAAAAATTAGCGCTAAAACGTACCAGGAAATAATCTCAAAGATTGCAGTGCGAAAGTTTCGCACGGGTCCTTCTGGTTTCACAATATAGTTATATCTCAATAACTTTTTTTTCTTTTCTTAATAGTAAATAATAAATGTTTCAAATGTTATTAGGTAATAAATAATTTCCCACCTTTTCAAAGTGCAGAAAAGAAAGAAAATTTATAAAAGGAAAAGTATTTCATAATATAGTTATATCTCAATAACTTTTTTTCTTTTCTTAATAGTAAATAATAAATGTTTCAAATGTTATTAGGTAATAAATAATTTCCCAAAATTTCAAAGTGTAGAAAAGAAAGAAAATTTATAAAAGGAAAAGTATTTCACAATATAGTTATATCTCAATAACTTTTTTTCTTTTCTTAATAGTAAATAATAAATGTTTCAAATGTTATTAGGTAATAAATATTTTCCAAATTTCAATTTTCGGAAGAAAAAAAAGAAATTTGTAATATGTTTAAATATAGAAGAAAATATTTCAAAATATAGTTATTTCCGAATAAAAATTTGGTAAGAATTAATAATAAATGATCTTAAATGTTATTAAGTATGAAATAATTCTTAACAATCAGTTCTTTTCCTGTAAACATCTTATGTTCTTTTCATGACATATATGTATTTTGCGTATTTTAAAGAATACTTCAGGAATAAAATATACATCAATTCTTTATAAGTAACATACACCACTATAATGTATTTGAACCATTGCTTGAAAGTGTATGCATGAACTCTTAGAGTATGTATATCACTATTATTACTCCTTTATAAAATTACTTATAAAGCGTGTAGAATCATTGCTTGAATGAAGTAAAATAACGTACAGCATCAAGTACAGATGGCATTCTTCAATATATTTTTTTTTAAATTCTCTTAAAATTACAAATCCTTAATTTATTTATTTTATTTTATCTATTTATTTTCATTATTCATTGAACCCTTTTATTTTACTTACCCATCATACGTAGTATAGGGTAAGTCTTGTAATCGTTTTGAAAATCGAAATTTTTTTTTGACGGATTTACACGTTTCAGACACTGGAGATTCCGAAAAACATATTTTTAGAAAAAAAAATTTGCCGTCCGTCTGTGTGTCTGTGTGTGTGTCTGTGTGTGTGTCTGTGTGTCTGTAAACGCTCTATCTCCCGAAAAATTTGAGATAGAGACTTGCAATTTGGTATGTACTTAGTATGTAATAATGGGAAGAAGCCTATTTCATTTCAATAACCTCGATTAACCGGAACAATTTTTTTCGGATTCTCGAAATATTCGTTCTGATGAAAGGTATATAAAAATTTTCGAAATTGTTTATTTTAAGAAATGCATATAAAAGACAATAAAAAAACATAAATTTTGAATAAAGCATGAAGTCGATCGGATAATTAGTTGCCGAGATATTTGGAATCCTATTTTCCACACTCTTCGATTTTTCATGACCCTGTATTTCATCCAAATTTCACTTCAAAGATATATTTTAATTGGAAATTTGACGCTTAATCAGATGCAATAAACCGCTAGTTAATAGGATTATTATTTTTGGAGTTATAAGGAAAAACCTCTTTCAAACAATTCAGTAATCGAGCCTTTAAAGTTTGTGACGTCATCAAGCCACGATTTTATTTGAATTGCAATGCATTTTATAAGTAGTTTACACATTTTTATTTTAATATTTTACATTATGCATATCCATGATGGGTAAGTATTACGGTGGCCCCCAACGACTAGTTTACAATTTCCGTTAGTTTGCGAAAAGGGAGTTACGTATTTAAATTTTATTTTACTTTATTTATTTTGCTAAGTTTAAAGAAAATTTCAGTTTGCAAATTATTAAATAAATAGTGCATAAAGCACACTGTCACGGGAACCATTGCTCGGGTACGCTCCTTCTGTTTTCCTTATCTTATATTGAATTCATATATTTAAATTACATTGAAATTAATTAGGCCGTATGTTTCACGTAAAGTGATCCCAGATTCAGGAGCATACTCGAGATCTAATATACAAGAAAGAAACATTTAAATAAAAGCAAACTGAAGTTGATTAAATTGAATTTATTTAAAAAGATTAACATATTTAAATACATAAGTGTAAATCATTATGCATAGTTTAACGTACTTAACAGTAAACTCGATCGTATGTTTTAATAATATATTTACCACCGAGAATGCCTCATCGCGTAATTAATATCAGTTTGAATAATTAAATATAATATAGAAATTTGCTCGGAATTAAAAGACTGCTTACCCCTTATACATCTGGTAGACATCATCATCATCTAGTGGGTCCAAAATCCAATTCCTGATATTGGCGGTTGGCGGTTTCACACAACAAAAAAAACTTATAATTTTCACCTAAAATAACGGGTTACAAATACCATGAGGACACTACTCCAAGATCATCCTTCTGAGAACCTTTTTTCTCTATCACCAATTCCCTCTTTTTCCCCTGGTCATCTCCTTTTTCTTACTTAACTATTTAGTAATTCTTACACCTTTTTTTTTCCTAAATCTCGTCGTCCAATCCTTTTTTCTCATTCTGACCCCCATTTCAAGACAGCATTTTACTGGATTTTCCTATAAACATATTTCGCTTTACATTACCATAATTTTGGATACATTAAATACTTCCCCCTCTCTGGCCAAGATATCAGGTGTTAAAGCCATAACTTTGACGGTTTCTTTGATCTTATAGAAAAGCTTATTTCTAGAGGCGGCATCCCTTTTGCATCACTATTTCATCCAGCTGCAAGTCTCTGAACGCCTTTCGCCTCTTTTATTCTCTATACCTTTTTTGGTCAATAGAACACAAAACTTACTGTGACGTACTTATTCAATTTACGTGAAGTTGTGCATTCGAATTCCATTTCTTTACAGAAAATACCCTACCTTTTAAAACCCTAAATGACCACCCGTGCGCAGCAGTTGCGTCCGGCTGCATATCTCCCAGCGTCTTTTCATTCCTTTATTCTTATAGCTTTTTTGGTCAATAGGATACACACTTAGCCAGCTGTCGCCCCAAGCACATTGAGCGGAACTCGTTTGATCTTTAGTCAAATGGAACTACTATGCTATTCCTTATATTCTTGCGAGAAATAGTAACAAAAGAAATTCCTTTTTCCCATGAACCCGGGGGCAGCACAGAACTGCTAAACTTGCTGGACATATCTCAGCAATATGTTCGCTTTCATTATGGACAATATGATGTAGTCCAAAAAACACATTTCTTATTGCTTAGTGGTACAAGTGGGGCCAAATATCAAAAAAGGGTCGCCGATGTGGTCAATGTTGGACCGAGGGATCGATATAACTTTAAAACTGCCAATGTAGTCCGAGTTTCGATTGTGCGTTTGTGAAAAAATGTTATTTAAAAATCCTCTGTTACGATAAAATAATGTAAGAATCAGAAAACGTCCACTTTTACCTCATGATATTATGCAACAGTTGATGCTGGATATATTGAAAAAAAGTACAGAAAATCGGATAAATAGAATGTTTTAATATTTTATTGTGGTAGATAATAACATACAGTAACATTTGCATACATATATACATACTATTTGTTTCCCACTCTCTATCACACACACACCACATATACATTATGCTTGCGTCAATTTGTCGTCAGCTTGACGATATTTAACAAAATGTGGAGTAGCCAAAAACAAGGACAAGTTTGGAAGGACGATGGGCTTTGATAAATTTTAGAAATCTTTGAAAAGGTTTCCGTCAAAAATGTCTGCAGCTAGCATATATTTATTAACTTGTGAATTTAAATGATATAAAAATTTTATATAACATATGTCCAGCGTTTCATTTCCGCTATTTATAATTTAAATTTCACATGATTCGTATCAGAACAACGCAATTTAAAATATCTGAAGTGGGTAACGTATTTTTCTATAACCTTGTATATCTATTTTATATTTTCTGAATAAATCTTCTTTACACAGCAGTGAAAGAGATAAAAATCCTCTTTCGAAAGTCATTTACTGCAAGATGAACCTGTAAATTTTAAAAACAAAAAATAGGAACCCATGTCATCTTTTACGACATTTGTATTCATCATTCTTTATTCACGTTTGACATTATGATTTAAAACAATTTTTTCTCATTTGTGAGAGAGAAAGGAAATGTTTTGTACTTTACGAAGAAAGTTCAGGATCTCATTTTTCAGTTATTTTTAACTTAAAAAAACTCTTATTCAGAACATAAAATATTTTGGAAGATGATGAATAAAGACGGATTAAAACACATTATTTATTAAAAAGAAATTCGGCAGAGGAAATGAATTTTGAAAAACAAATAAAAAAACAAATTCTAAAAACATAACATTTGCATTTTATATAATTTCAAACATTTTGAAGTTAATTACATTTTTTGGTTTTTGCCCATGAATTGAATATTTATATTGACAAATTTTGCATTTGCACTTACTAAATGAAAGAAAATTGTGAATACTGAAAAACTAGGTAGTACTTAAAAAAATAATATTCAAAATATAAAAACATACTGTCAAAAATTTATGGATTCCTTCAATTCAAAAAGTAAATAAAAATAAATTTAGAAATAATAGAATAATATTTTTTGAGTATACAAGAGACACAATTATATACCAAATAGATCATATGTGCAATTATATACCATATAGATTTGCAGTAAATTTATTTAGTAAATTTAGATTTGTTTCGGAGTTATTATTATTTATTAACGGTAAATTGAATAAATAAAAAGAAAATAAATCTTAAAAATATGTGTATATAAAATATAGAGTAGAATATCTTATTTTGGATGATTTTGTCTAAGATCAAGAGTCTAATCCGAACTACAATAATTTTTTTATAAACAAAGTTTTCCAAGTCCTGCTGGGGATCTCTACTGGATGTAATTTAGAGCAATGTGTCAATACCTTTTAAAAAATATCAGTTATTTTTAAAGAAACTACTTTTTGCCAGTAAGCATAAAAGTTTTCTTTTTATTGGGCAGATTTCAACTAGGAAGGATATATATATATACTATGTTATTACATAAATGTTACAGTAAATTTCGTTAAACAATAAAATGTGCATATTTAGTGATCTCAGACAACTGTGTCCATCTAAAAACATTTTGCTTCATACAGTCCCTTCCGAAAAATGCTCATTTATGGATCTTGAAAAATTTGTGTAAAGTTCTATTCTTCAAAAACATTTTTTTCACTTCTATTGAAATTGAACATTGATACATTTTTGTGCTTGTCAGAATTGTTCATCGTATTTGCTTATTTTATTTAATACTACACAATTTTGTTTATTTATATTTAATTCTAAATAAATAATTAATAGCGACTATCTCATAAAATTCTGCTACTGAGAATTATGTATGAGAAATAGACGAATGAGTTTTATTACAAATTATTGACCATAAATGTAATATTCCAATATTACTTATGCAAAATTTTCTGTTTTACGTGATTATCATTAGGAATCCACCTATATGTGATTTTTAAGTCTTTGTTGTGTATTTGATTGTATTCTTCAAAATATTCTAGTTTTGACAAATATTTAAAAAATGACATATGTTATCAAACGCATTCGAGGTATTCTCATCCTAAAATTTGCATGTATATTTTTGGGGTTTTCGTCCGCCTATTTTTCTCAAAGTCTTTATTGTGTTGTTAATTTTCCTTTTCAAATGATTCTGTTTTACAGAGAGATTAACATTTGAATTTATGTTTAATTCTATATAGAAACGTATTTATCCTGGATATCTTTTACTTTCTTTTGAGGCTGATTTAGTAGCTTCAAATCCGATTAATTTCTGCGCATAAATTAGAAATTTCATTTACCACTTCTGTATATCGCTCTTAGAGTTAGAGGGAAAGTTGTGATGAATGTATGTATGCTTCTTACACAAGGGTCTGTTAACTTTTTTAAAAGAAAAAAAGAACTTCTTTGATTTTTCATTAAAAAAAAAGTTGCATTTTTAAAAAAGTTAAAGGTTTCTTAAAAAAAAGTTTGTTATGCCAACTCAAAATGTGTAATATTGCAATATATTGTTTATGCAACTTTTACTGTTCTTCGCGATAAACATTGGCGTTCAACCTAGCTATTCTTCATTAAGTATTTAATTGTACATGTTATTCTGTTCTTCGAATGAGTATACCTTATAAAATATTTGAAAAATTAACATTTTTGGACACACACTTTCGAGGTATTCCCCCCCCCCCTTAAATCTTTACTGTATATTTTTAGGGTTTCCGTTTGTCTGTTTTTCTTAAAATCTTTATTGTGTTGACAATTTTGATTTTAAAATGATTCCGTTTTACAGACGGATTAATATTTGAAAATTTTTTAACTATGTGCAGAAACGTTTTTATCATAGATATATTTTTAATTTTTTTTTCAGGCTGATGTAGTAGCTTCAATTCCGATTCATTTCTGCACACAAATCTGAAATTAATTTTACTACTTCTTTTTATCGCTATAAGAGTTAGAGGCAAAGTTGTGATGAATAGATGTTTGCTTCTTACACATGAATAAATTTACTTTTTTTTAATAAGAAAAGACGAACTTCTTCGATTTTTCATAAAAATACGTTGTATTTTCGAAAAAAAAAGATTTGCTGTGCGAACTCAAAATGTGTAATTCTCCAATAATATTTATGTAACATTTACTGTTATTCTTAATCAACAGTAGGATTCAACCTAGTTCTTCATTAAGTATTTATTGTATATGTGAATTTGGTCTTCGAATGATTGTAGCTTAGAGGAATATTTGAAAATTTAATATTTTTGGACAGATGCTTTCGAGGTATTCGTAACCCCCCCCCCTTAAATATTTCCTGTATATTTTTAAAGTTTTCGCCCGTCTGTGTTTCTCAAAATCTTTATCTTATTGATAACTAGCTGACCCGCCCGGTGTTGCCCGAGCCCGTGTAATAAACTCAAATCTTTTAAAAAACGAAACTCTGGCCAAGTTTTCCGATGGCTTCGACACCCTATACCGGGCACGCTTGCACGCTCCGAAAAATCTTTTATTTCCCCCTTCCACCGCCTGGGGAGCAACCTCTTTCTGAAAGAACCTCTGAGACAGGTTAACGTTGCCTACGGTACTGTATAGTAGGCGTGTGACAAAATCGAGCTGGTTTCGAGAAGATGGGAACATTATAAGTCGAGTTATTGAAATACGGCACAGTTAGAGAAAATAATCATGAGTGAGGCGCCGGGTGAAGGGGATGTTCAAGTGTGCTTCAGAAAATGACTAATTAGGAGGACTACGATGCATCTTTAAAAATTCGTTCGTTTGCTTAAGCTAGGAACTTAATTACAAATTTGCCTTAAATTATTCTTCGGAAATAGTGGTAACCGCTACTCATAAATTTAATTTAATGTTATAGGAGGTGACTATTGAGTTAATTATGTTTGGAATCAGTTGCGTTGAAATCGGAAAGTACTTGCGGAGATACGAAAACGGGGCATAGTTAGAGAAAAAACTTTGAAGGAGGGGCCAGGGAGAGGGGGGGAGAGGATGTTCAAGTTCCCTTCAGCAAATGACTAATTAGGAGGACCACTATGCATCTTTAAAAATTTGTTTGTTTGGTTAAGCTAGAAACTTAATTACAAATTTGGCTTAAACTATTATTCGGAAATAGTGGTAGCCTCTACTCATAAATTAATTTTAATGTTATAAAGGGTGTCTACTAAGTTAATTATAATGTTTGAAATCACTTTCGTTGAAATCAGAAAGATAGTTGCTGAGATATGGAAACGGGAAATAGTTAGAGAAAACTTTGAAGGAGGGCCCCGGAAGAGGTGGGGGGGGGGTGTTCAAGTGACCTTCAGCAAATAACTATTTAGGAGGATCACTATACATCTTTAAAGATTGATTCATTTGGTTAAGCTAGAAATTTAATTTGTCTTAGGCTATTATTCGGAAATACTGGTAATTGCTTTTTAGAAATACACCTTGAAGCAATGAATGCTGATTTTTACGATAATTTAGTAAAAATGGAACTAAATGGAGAAGTTCGGAATATTATTACTGAGATATTACTGCGAAACTGAGATTTAAAATAGCGGTATTCTGTATATAAAACAACATTTAAACGCTACGGGTTAAAAATTTTAAATGTAATTAGACCCCTACCCCTCGCCATTCCCGCAAATATATAACAAATAATCTGTTAAATAGTTTTCTGTAATAGTAGTCTCTATCATAATAATATATGTCCTGTTTTAAAAAAATCTTAAACCCAGATAATTATAATGAAGAAAAACGTGCCTGTAAAGGTCTTAAACAGGTGGCGTTTATGTAATTTGCCGTGCGTAGATGGCGCTGTATTAGCTTGGCTATATGCAGGTAACTGCAATCAATGTTGGCACTGTTTCGTTATAAGTCCTTATCTATGCATCGTTACTCTGATTTATTTTATGTGTTCTGAGAAGATATTCTACACAACCAACCAACCGATGAAAAAAGCGTATTTTTAATGAGAGTTCTTTGTGCATTTTAATTAATATTTCAGAAAGTAATTAAAATAATTCTGACGCAATGTTGCACCAGGAGAGGGTTTGGACTACCTAAATCAAAATTTCCAGCCTTCTAGGTTGGCTAGATTTTTCTAGCCATCGCCAACAGACACACAGAGCGAAACTTTTTTTGTATAGATTTTGATTTTCAAATGATTCTGTTTTACAGACTTATCATTATTTGAAATTTGTTTAATTCTGTGTAGAAACGTGTTTATCATAGATATATATTACTTTCATTTCAGGATGAAGTAGTAGCTTCAATTCCGATTCATTTCTGCGCACAAATCAGAAATTAATTTTACTCCGTCTGTTTATCGCTATAAGAGTTAGAGATAAAGTTGCATTGCATAGATATTAGTCCAGCAGAAATAGCGCAAAAAAGGGCCTTGCCTTACAAAAATTTGGGTAGTTCTGATTTTTGGGTATGCTGTAAAGGTTGACCCTCTAATAAAAAAACCAAGTTTTCACCCTTCTAGAGCTTGTGCGTTTTTCACAATATTGAAAAAAAACAATATTTTTCGACACTTTTTTCGATTTTTCTTTAATAACTCAATTGTAGTGCATTTTACAGAAAAAAGCACTGTTACCATTTTGCAAAGCATAAAATTCTCTACAACATGCAGTATTCATGTTTGTAAACTGTCCAAATAGGGGGTAAGATACGGAGCCGGGAAAAGGGTTAAATTTGGAAAAAAATGTAAAAATCCACAAATGACGTTAGTTTTTGCTTAATAACCCACTTTTAGTGCATTTTAGAAACAAAATTGTCTTAATCAACTTTTTAGAGCATGAGAAAGTCGATAGTTTCATTTATTATAGGTTGACCCTCTAATAAAAAAACCAAGTTTTCGATCTTCTAGACCTTGTGCGTTTTTCACAATATTGAGAAAAACCAATATTTTTCGGCACTTTCTTTGATTTTTCTTAAATAACTCAATTTTAGTGCGTTTTACAGAAAAAGCACTTTCACCATTTTGTAGAGAATAAAATTCTCTACAACATGCAGTATTCAGATTTGTAAATTGTCCAAATAGGGGTTAAGATACGGAGCCGGGAAAGTAGGGTAAAATTTGCAAAAATCCACTAAAGACGTTAGTTTTTGCTTAATAACCTACTGTTAGTGCGTTTTAGGGACAAAAGCACTTTCATCATTTTGTAGAGCATACAATTCTCTACAACAGGCTGTATTCATGTTTGTAAATTGTGCAAAAAGGGGGTAAGATATGGAGCCGGGAAAATAGAGTTAAATTTGGAAAAAATGTAAAAATCCACAAATGACGTTAGTTTTTTCTTAATAACCTACTTTTAGTGCGTTTTAGAAACAAAATTGTCATAATCAACTTTTTAGAGCATCAGATAGTCGATAGTTTCATTTATTATAGGTTGACCGTCTAATTAAAAAAAACAAGTTTTCGACCTTCTAGACTTTGTGCGTTTTTCACAATATTGAAAAAACCAATATTTTTCGGCACTTTTTTCGATTTTTCTTAAATAACTCAATTTTAGTGCATTTATTAAGCAAAAACTAAAGTCATTTGTGGATTTTTACATTTTTTCCAAATTTAACCCTATTTTCCCGGTTCCGTATCTTACCCCCTATTTGGACAATTTACAAACATGAATACTGAATGTTGTAGAGAATTGTATGCTCTACAAAATGGTGAGAGTGCTTTTGTCTCTGAAACGCACTAAAAATAGGTTATTAAGCAAAAACTAACGTCATTTGTGGATTTTTACATTTTTTCCAAATTTAACCCTATTTGACCGGCTCCATATCTTACCCCCTATTTGGACAATTTACAAACATGAATACTGCATGTTGTAGAGAATTTTATGCTCTACAAAATGGTGGAAGTGTATTTTTCTCTAAAACGCACTAAAAGTAGGTTATTAAGCAAAAACTAACGTCTTTAGTGGATTTTTGAAAATTTTACCCTATTTTCCCGGCTCTGTATCTTACCCCCTATTTGGACAATTTACAAATCAGATACTGCATGTTGTAGAGAATTTTATGTTCTACAAAATGGTGAAAGTGCTTTTTCTGTAAAATGCACTACAATTGAGTAATTTAAGAAAAATCAAAAAAAGTGCCGAAAAATATTGTTTTTTTTCAATATTGTGAAAAAGGCACAAGGTCTAGAAGATCGAAAACTTGTTTTTTTTATTAGAGGGTCAACCTATAATAAATGAAACTATCGACTATATCATGCTCTAAAAAGTTGATTATGACAATTTTGTTTCTAAAATGCACTAAAAGTGGGTTATTAAGCAAAAACTAACGTCATTTGTAGATTTTTACATTTTTTGCAAATTTTACCCTATTTTCCCGGCTCCGTATCTTATCCGCTATTTGGACAATTTACAAACCTGAATACTGCATGTTGTAGAGAATTTTATGCTCTACAAAATGGTAGCAGTGCTTTTTTCTATAAAATGCACTAAAATTGAGTTATTAAAGAAAAATCGAAAAAAGTGTCGAAAAATATTGGTTTTTTCAATATTGTGAAAAACGTACAAGCTCTAGAAGGTCGAAAACTTGGTTTTTTTATTAGAGGGCCAACCTTTACAACATACCCAAAAATCAGAACTACCCGAATTTTTTTAAGGTAAAATGCTATTTCTACTGGACTATATCTGCGTCATTCATGTGTGTGTCTTTGCATTACTAGATTAAAAGAAAATGCGAACTTCTTTGATGTTTCATTGAAAGACGTTAGATTTTCAAAATCAAAGTTACAGACTTTTATAAAAATATTTTGTTGTGACAACTCAAGATGTGAAATTCTCCAACATTATTTATGCAAATTTTCGTGTTTTTCGCGATCCGCATTAGGACTCAACCTAGCTGTTCTTTATTAAGTCTTTATTGTACATGTGTTAATTTGTTCTTTAACTGTTTCTAGATTACAGTAATTTTTTGAAAATTTCACATATTTGATGAGACGCTTTCGAGCTATCTCCCCCAAAAAACTTTTACGTATAAATTTTTAGGGTTTCCATCCGTCTGTGTTCTCAAAGTGTTTACTGTGTGTGTGAAAAAATTATGTTTCATAGACAGACCGGCATTTGAAAATTTAGTATATCCATTTTAAGGCTGTTATTTTTTTAATTTATTGCCATATACGTTTTAGCTGACTAACGTGATCATCTTCAATGGGGAACAGTTGACTGAGCTGAGAGTGATAGTCAACAGTTCCCCACTGAAGATGATCACGTTAGTGATCGAAAGTCTCGGGATGTAAATGTTTGTATTTTAACGTTTTTTAACACCTCTTGTCACCTTTTAAGAATGTTTTAATGTATATTTTATTGACTTTAAATACAAGGTGAATATTTCATTCCACTTCAATTTCGTTTTTATTTCGAAATTTTCTGTCCTACATTTGTCATTTAAAGCGTCTCTTCTTTTAAAAATTTTTTATAGCTTTATTATTCTGTGCATTGTATTTTTTAGAGTTTCCTAAACTCATTCTATTAGATCACATTTGCCTGAATGGCACAACTAATAGAAGTGACATCATAATTAACACAGTTACAACAATGGAGGTGAAAATATTTCTTATTATTCTAAGAGATTTATACTTCTTGAGCACTTGTTTCTGAGCTTACAATTTAATAATTAAAACTTCCATAAACATTTAAATTGATCTTGTAGTAATCATGCGTCACTTGAGACACAATTGTCTCTCTTGATAAAAAACGCTGAAATTGCCAAATCTTAATTACATTCTTTGCACTTTATAATATCAACATGCATCTCTTTATTTATTTTTAATTCATTGGATCATAACTATATTACTTTTTTTTAAATGAATCTGCAAAACTGATACTACGTAATTTTTGTGTAATTCTATATAGGAAGATATTTATAATAATAGATATTTTACATTTTTGTACCTGGTGTAGAAGCTTCAATTCCGATACTTTTCATTACACTAACCAGCAATTTATTTTCCTTTTCTGTTTATCGCAATAAGAGTTATAGAAAAGGTTGTGTTGAACACATGTCTGCTTCTTACGCTTGTGTATATGTTTCGTCTTAGGTTAAATGAAAAAAGTTGAAGATTATTTTTTTATAAAAAAAGTTTGCAGTGTCAACTTAAAAAGTGATATTGGATTTATTCCATAATTAAATTTGTGAGATTTTAAATGCCTTTTAAATATTTGAACATTTAAATTATGATTATTAAATTCCAAGTTTCTTCTCAAAATGTACAGACGTTTTTATGAGATATCAAGCTTTATTTAGTGGTCTGTCCAAATGTGCTTTTGAACAAATTGTAGTTATGCACTTGCATGTAAGTGCAAAACAATTTTGAAAACCAATACTATGACGCTTTTTTAAAATTGTCGTATTTTTAAGTATTACAGAAAAAGGAAATTTCTTATTTTAATTTTTACATTGGACATTTACTATATCATTTAAGCATTGTATGTATTGAAAAATTATTACTAAAATATTTAACTTTTATCTTTTGTATTTCGATATTTATATTGCCATAATATTAAAACATCTTACTTTTTTATAAATTATTATTTAATTATTTTTGAGCATATGTTGCATACCACATTTTTATATTTTCCTAATATTTTAGCAATGTTAGCCCATAAAGTGTAGAAATTTAAATATTGGAAATATATCATTTAAAAACTATATAATAAATTAATTATGTTCTAACAAATTATCCATACAGGAAAGGTAATAATAACAATACTGGTATATCGATTTATTTGTTTGAGATACATTGCTAAAATGCTAACTTTATATGGTCATGTGGATTCTACATAATAGATTACATTTAAGATTTTAAGCTTGAACAACATTCCTGTATACGGCAAAGCGCTTCATCTTTCCAATTTTATTAAGGTATTCAGGCTGGAATGAGCTATTTACATGAAATAAGAATAGTAATCTCAGACGTTAATCAAGGTAGGTGGCACGTGTACATCTATACTAAAACAACAGTAAGACATCGTCATGACATCGAAATGATCCTAAATAATCACAGCCACAACGGTTACCAGAAGATTACTTTTTCAATTCTACACTTTATGACTCGCAGGTGATAGTCATTTCACGACTCCGTTTTATAACCATGGTGACCATTTTTTTCAATTCGTCACAAAATGGTACATATCAGACTAATATTTTACGTCACTTAATGGCAACAACGTTTTCATTTTCATAACGATACTTTCACATTTGGGTCATATTTGAGTCACAGTGTCATTATCATAGGGACATCAAGTGGACATTTTGGCTTAAGACGAAAAGTAGTGCGTAGGAAATTCCTTTTATTTATTCTGTTGTCAACCACTCTCTGAATAATCTTCCACATGATGTATTCATTATTTACAGTTTCCCAAAAAACTGAGAGAAAGACTGAGTATACTTAAATATTATAAGAGGGAACATTTCACCAATATATTTTTTTCTTTCAAACATTTTTAACAATCTACTTATTTATGAATCATATTCTGTACATAATATATATAACCTGAGCATATAATGTTTTAGTGCAATGAATATTTTATCCTTTCATCCCTTCGTGTTCGAAAAAATTAGTACCAAGCTCGCTTGGGAACTAAACACTGCGGGGTCCCGTATTAGGCCAACTACCTGACCTGGACATATGCTACATATCACCACAGGGCTAATGGTCAAGAAAACCAGGTTGTGGAGTGTAGATCATGATTCGTAATATTTCTTAACGCTGAAAGTTTCATTTATTTTAGTATTGAATATTTTTGCTTAAAAAATAGCTAGCAAATTATAACTAACAATGATCAGTATTATTAGGTAGCTTTCAATACAAAAAATATAAAGCTACCTATTGCAGCCGTTCGGAGGAAAGCAGTTCCGGAAAATTTCGATATATTTTCACCGATCATGACCCCCAGACCCCAAAATCCCCCTCCGTTCAAATGTTGATTATATATATATATATATATATATATATATATATATATATATATATATATATATATATATATATCTGACCTATGTCATACGATAACGCTCGTATTTATAAATCAATTTTGATGAAACTAATTGTGTGTATTAAGCTCACCAATGTCTCGACCGTGTTCGATGGTCAGCTTGGTCCGCCATTTTGTTTCAAGATGGCGGCCAATTAAAAATTTAAAACTAAAATAAATATACAAAAATGTTAAAAATTCAAATTTATTTTTTAATTCAGTGTTAGGCCTTGAAACGAGGATTCCAGAGCATTTTTTGTTTTACCTCTATCTTAAAAAACGGCTGAGATAGAGCAGTTTGAAATTCTAGGGTGGCTGACATTTTGAAACAAGACAGCACATTACAAAAATTTTCATTGTTGTAATAATTTTCCCAATCAAACGCATAAAACTATATATTCATATCCGTTAGCGCCAAATTCTCGCCAAACTTGGCGACATTTGGCGAAATATCGCCAAATTTGGCGACCAAAATAAGTCTTCATAAATGAAGCCAATTTGACTATTGCTCAATAATTTGGCGAATTTCTTATTCAAATTCAGTATTAACGAATCTTTTGTAAACGTTTTATTTGCATTTTAAGTTGCTGTTTTCATGTAACATTAGCTAAAATTTTAAAACGAAGATATAGGAAAGCTACCTTTTCCTCCCGGTACAGGCCGGAAGGACTTTTTTTAAATAATTGCAAAAAAGAGCAAACCTTTATAAACTTTTGTTCTTCCACGTACCTTAAAATAGTCTAATCTGTGCTAAGAATTCTAAATGTATCAAAGCATTACCAATGAATTTTTTACTAGTCTTATATAAGTGTATATGTACCCGCATTCTCGTAAATGGTAAAACCAATATAATCAAATAGAGTTTTAGTAATATATTCTAACTAGCCGGGCCTCGCCCGTCTATGCGGTCGTTTCCAAGGCCCTCAGAAAAAAAGGATAAACGCAAGTGATTTTGCTTGAATCACTCTCTAAATACCGGCAAAAATACAAACTCGTCGTTTCATCGTATCATTATGAAAAAAATAAAACTAAAGATGTGATCTTTTTTTATTAGTAGTTTTTTATTAATTTTTATTTATTTATTTATTTATTTTTTAATTAATTAATTTTTTTAATAATTTTATTTTTAAGTGTTTAATTAATTATCCCGCGGCCGTTTTTTACAGGTTCCTGGATAGCCATATTGAATCAATTTCTACCTTAGTAATTCCCACGTGATCGGGAAGAAAGTATGACCGTTTAACGTCACGTACGGCACTCTTCCCTTCCGATTTCATTCGCATTTTTTTACACCAGCCTACATCATGAACAATTACCTCCATGGTTTATGAATGAATCTTTTGTGTTTAGAAAATCTTCAGAAGTGTTAACATTGTTTATAATGATGATGTAACAATATTTGTCTGTAAGGTGCAACAATACAAAATTAACTATCACAATGGACTGAACAATGGAACAAAAAGTACAAGCTCCTGACAATGAAAAAGTGAGTCGTGCATCCCGGAATTGTTGATGACAGTCAAATGCTTTGCGTTTTTATTATATAGATTACATTACATTCGTCACGATATACATAATAAGAGAATCCAATAAATTTTAAAGAAAAAAGTAATCGTCCTGCAACACAATAAAAAAGCATATATTTTTTTCTAAAATTCATTTCTGTTTATGAATGTAGAGTTATAGGATTTTTCTAAAAAATAAATTGTTTTTATAAACATTCAGGGGGCAAGTTTTTTTTTTTTACTTTAAAAGTTTTAGCGAAACAAAATCGAACACGAAAAGTATCGGAAGTGCATTTTGCAGCTGTTAATAGTGATGGGATTAGAAATTTGCCGCGGTATTTGAAATTCACGGTTTTAATTAAACGAAAGACTTAGATTGAGTTGGCCAACACTTTTCAAAATATACTAACAGAAAGATACTAAAAATATGCTGTAATTTTCAGTGTGTTTAGTATAATTTTTTAAAACTTTTTAAACTGGGAATTTAATATGAAATCGCTTTTTAATTTCGCTATTTTGTTAACGCTATTTTTGAATAATAATGTTCACCTAATATAACCGCATATTTTTACGATAAAATAAAGCTAAGAATATCATTAAAAATAGTGGCATACAGAAAATATATAATATTTAAAAGACTGGCAAAATAAAAGCTTAAAATTATTTTTTAAGCTTAAAATTATTTAAGTTATTTTATAATAAATTTTAAAAGTGATACATTACAAGACAAAAAAATGCCGTCTGATGAAATATCCTTTTTTTTCTAACATTATAATTATTTATATTTGTTATATCACATTTCAAAATGTGATACAACATTCCATATTACCTCTTATAAGTATTAATGTATTGGATAAATGAACCTTAATGATTTTGCTCTGCTATATTTATAAAGATATACATTTAAAAAAAAACATAAGAATGTATAATAATAATTGTTTTTAATGTAATAGAATAATCACAGGTTTTCATGTATGTTTGAGTAAGTATTAGCATATAACAAATACATCTGACAATACATTAATATTCAAAACAGAGTAATATAACACACAAAACATTTTCACTTAATAGTTAGTAATTTAAAATATTAACATCATTTGAACAACATCAAATGAATAAACATGCGTTGGCTTACATTTCCCTGCATTGCATTAATTAGATGTATTCAGCAGTATTGTATTTAACTGCGCTTTCAGTTTCTTCAATTTTACCAGAAATTCGTAAACACTTGAATTAACTAGAGCCAGATGTGGATATTAAATATTTTGTAACGATCCATAATCAAAGTATTTTGAGTCTTATTTAAACATTTGTTACCATTCTAGTTCAAAAGATGCACCTTGATATTAATGTGAAAATATATAATTACTTGATGCAGGAAATTTAATAAAAAGAAAGTTTTAGTAAAAACAAAACGTAATCAAATTGCTAAAAAATTATACGTTTCATGTATTTTCTTGGAGATCATCAAGAGAATTTATAACTTAACGTATATCCGAGTATGTTTTTTAAGTCTTTTCATTATAATTATTTAATATATATATATACAGGGTGTATCTGAAATGCCTCAACATACTTAGACGGATGATAGTACTCATGAAGATGAACAAAAAATGCAATGGAACATGAGGTCGCAAATGACGTTTAAAGGATGAAAATCGAGAAAAGACATCTGGAAATGGACAAACAGAGACAAGAAAGAAACACTCCTGAAATTATTTATTGCACAGAATAGGTACAACACAGTCCGTGACCTCCAGAGAAAACAAATATTTTGCAACAATTGTTCAAAGTGTCGACCGCGGACATTATTACACAGAGTACATCTACGGAGGAACCACTGACGGACACGCTCGAAGATTCCGGGAGTTTCCTGGATTTATCCTGTAGAGGTCACAATACGCTCTAATACTTCTTCTGACGTTTCTACTGGCGTCTCATAAATGAGGGATTTCATCTGTCGCCAGAAGAAAAAATCAAAAGGGTTAAGGTCCGGCTAGCGTGGAGGCCAAGCAACAGGGCCACCAGGTCCAATCCATCTTACCGGATAAACTCCATCAAGGTGGTTACGCACGTCCACAAATATGAGGCGGAGCACCATCGTGCATGTACCAAATTTGTTGCTGCACGTAGGCTTGTGTAGCAGAAAGCAAACCTGGTAGGATATTCCGCAGGAAGCTTAGGTAAGTTGGACCATTGAGACGGTCAGGCAGCAAGTATGGGCCCACCGGGTTATCACTGAGCATGCCTCACCACGTTTTTGTTATCTCTTTCTGACCAGATATGCACAAAGTGAAAGGAAAACCAGCTTCGTGCTACTAGCCAGTTCTTAAGAAAAGCAGCATGCGAGATTTCGATATTTATATTAGTTTTGCGATTTTCACCCTTTAAACGTCATTTGCGAACCCATGTCCCATTGCATTTTTTGTTCGTCTTGATGAGTACTATCATCCCCCTAAGTTTGTTGAAGCATTTCAGATACACCCTGTATATATATATATATAAACATAAAATACACAGGTCTGATACATAATCCTTTTAGTCTATTTCTGCACAATTTTAGTTGTTTCGTATGTTTTGTACTATGCTTAATGCAGTTATATCAATCTTTTAAGAAACGTCTAAAGATTTTCAACAAAATAAGGAAGAATATCCCTAAAATTCACGCTCAAAATGCAGCATCTTCAAAACAATTTTAGATTCAAAGTCGTATTTTTGTCGTATTTATCATAGCTTCAAAAAATTAAAAATGGTTATAATGTGTTCTCGTTCCCTAAAAGCTTTGTTTAGTACTGTCTTTAGCTTATGCATCAATAATTAAGAAGGTCTTGTAATAATGCTTAGGTGTCTAGTGTCTTTTTTTGGACAAAATTTGTAATTTTCAAATTGGATATTCTCGTGTCTGTTTGTGCCTACTCAGTCCAGTGGTTAGCATGCTGGCCAAAAAGTAACGAGCTTAGGCTGACGTTCGTAGGTTCGATATCAGCTCGGTCTGAGCGGTGTGACCATGCAAGTTCTTTAAAGTATTTCTTATACAAAAACGATAATTCGGGAAAAGATAATTCCGTTCCCAAAAAAGTCCTCCCTGAAGACATCCCTAATATAGGATTGCGCCCAAAACTTGGCGATACTTGAAAAAACTTCAAATTCTTAAATTTGTGCCTGTATGTCTAAATTTACATTTTACAAAACACAATTTTTGATCTGTGCAAAGATGTATTCAAGAGTTTTACAGTATATATTTTTTTGGAGGCACGAATAAATAAATGCTTATAAAAACTCTTCAAACTGGAGAAAAATTTTCAGCACAGGCCTGTGCTATTGATTACATATCTGATTATATTATGTAAAATCGTTTCAATTCCATTTTTTCCAAATTCTATATGAAAATAATGTTAAATATTCTAAATGTGTCCCTCATCTGCAGGCATACTCGTGTACTCACATGCATACACAAGTGTTTTTTATAGATGCTGACACGTTCAGCATACTGAACTTGATTTTCTGTTTAAAATAATCTGTATTTTTCTTACAGATGTTAGTTTTATTAGTAATTGTTCCTCATAATGTAACATTTCTGCATGCTAATATTGAGAGTATTTTAGCTAGTCTTTTGATATAAAAAATTACATTTTGCGTCTTGTAATAAAGTTTAATATACATGTGAGGTACAATCAAGGACGTTTTACAAATTAATTGGACGATTTACAAACTACGTCATTGAATTGTTAATCGTATCACCTGCACTTTTCCACTTACGATATGTAATGCGGTAATTTAAAGTTACGGGGCACATTAAGGTACATCATCGTGTAGAACAAGGTTTCCCAATCCTTTATTGGCCATGCCTCACCAAAGCATCTGTAAAATATAGATTCCCCCACCTCATTCTTTAAAGTCTATCTTTTTATTATTTAAAGGGAATTTTATTCACATGGAGGGACCTCAAAAGAGTTTTGACAATAAGAAGTCATTTCGTATTTTTCTAGCTCATGAAAGAGGTAATTTTTCTATCACAAATTTGTTTTAACTTAATAATTCTATAAATACGATAAGGCCTTATATCTTCGTTTTTATGCCATTCAAAGTTGTATTGTTATTTGTATATTTACCTCAGCGTGAAACAAAATTGTTGCATTGTCTGCATTTTATCTTCACACAATATCTTCAAGAGACAGTCACATTTGACATTAAATATAATATCATATATACATTTTATAATATATTTTAATAGCTTATTAATAACTAGCGAAATAATTTTGGACACACTAAGATTTCATTATGAGTAACACAATACACAACATGAAGAAATTTTCTGAATGTGTTTATCTTAGTCAATTTTAAGTGGACATATTTGTTTTCCATTATGACACATATGTGTATAATCGGATTTTAAATTTTTAACTGAATGTCACTATATATATGTATATTTATTTATTTATTTACTGTGTACAAGGCCTGCAATAGAGCCAAAATAAATTGAATATTTTCAAATTTCCTTTTCTGATACACATTTGGCATTTATAAATTTTATAAGCTTTATAGTACCTTGTTCAGCTATTTAAATTTTTTCTAAATTAAATGCAATCAAGATAGTCAAATTTAACAGTTACTAACATTGTTGAAAAGCGTTTATGAATTCCGTTTGTTGATCTGCCATTTTTCATCTTTCCGTTGTCTGACTGACCGTGCTCTCACTCTCGAAAATATAAGCGGAATGGTTTGAAAATTTTATATGTTATTGAGATTTACTATAGAATATTTGGTATTGAAAATGAAGTGTGTAGCAGTTAGTTTCTTCATTGTTATTTTCATTACTGTCTGTGATGGAAAATCGTTTGAGGTGCATTTTATTGATGTTACGATATTTCCAATATAGTGAGTTTGATATACATATTTGAGATGGAGTACAACATGCTTCCTCAGTAGCGTACAATAACTAGCATCTATAGTTATATTACTTGGACCCACAAACTGGATTCAACTAGATAATGATCTGTGGAGAAAATCGTTTGCGGTGTATTTTAAAGGTATTATGATACTTCAAACATAACGAAATAACTGAAGTGCACCGCATGTTTTCTATATATTATAGAGTGCATAACATTTATCGTCCGTTCATTTACAGAGACATACTAAATAATTCGATTAAAGGACTGACGAAGATCGATAACGGTTGGAAGTGCGTTTTCCTCTGTGGTATGCATTTTTAAACTGATCTAATTTTTAAAGCAAACAAAATAGTAATAACACCATAAATATTAGGAAATGCACTAGGCCTTTCAAAAATAATTTTGTCTTTCTTTTTCAGGCCCAGATGACACGTGCTACCACTTTGAAGGCAGGAGAAAGACTGACAGGAAATGGAAAGAAAAGTGACAAATGAAAGAAAATATCCAGCAGGAAAGGAGAAGGCATTAAGCCAATCACGCAAAAGTATCATCAAATCAGAAGAACACTGAACAGAAGGAAAGTTATGAAGCAAATAGAATAAAAACATAGTCAAGCAATTAAAAGAAATTACAAGAATATATCGAATATAAATATAATTAATAAATATGTACGAAATTATCAATAAATAAATACAAAATATGAATCAGTTTTGGAATTATAAAAAAATTAGATATAATAATAACAGTAAAAATAGAAAATAAATGCAAATAAAATAGAGATTAAAAATTAATAATATATTTAAATATAATAATATAATAATAAATACCAAACTATTAAACATAATTTTTTTAAATAAAAAACTAAGTGGTCAAACTAAACAAATTTTTCCAAGTTTCGGAGAGAATAATAGAATAAGATTATTTATTAATAAGTAACTTTAGCGTATTCTTTGCGCTTAAAGAAGAAAGTCAAAGTTCTTTCGAAATGCCTAGTGCATTTTGTAATTTTTATGGAATCATTAAGAAGTTTCTTATTTTTATTGTATCACACCAGCTTGTCCAAAATTTTAATGTGATCTTTTGTTGTGTATATTAGGTGGTGTGTATAATTTCTATAGATCACATACAGGGCTACATGAAAGACTTCAAACATTACTGGATATGGACAGCAATTGCTGAAAATTAAATTTTACTTAATTACGTGTTTTTGTTAGTTGCTTAATTAGATATCTCATTTTAGTCTAGGAAAAAAGTATTATTTCCTAATAGTGTCCTGTTAGCGATGGAAAGAGTTTCATAATCTATGCCTGATGCATGATTTTTCGTTCTTATTAGATATACGATGAAGTAGTTGCCCGTGTAAAATTTCCGTATGTGACATACAGCAGAACACATAAAAACACAAATCTGATTCAACTAATAGGTGGAAATACTCGTAAATAGTTTGATAAAAATTTCACATAAGAAAATAACAAGGAAAGTTGTAAAACTTTCTAAGCAGAAAAAAAATGTTTGGTGTCTAAAAATTATATAAAAATGTTTTAATAATTAATTCGGTTTAGATTTTATTTTTAACTTTTGGTTGAAAACTTTTCCAAAAAATCAAGAAAAAATGTGTGTTTCTTTTTTTATTATTATTATTTCGTACGTATTCTTTTATTTTTTGTCTACAACATTACTTTTCCTAAATAAGACAAAAAACAGACAGGGAATGATTTAGCAGCAAGTTTGGAATTGTCTCCATAAAAAAAAAAGCTTGCTGACGGTATCGGCAAGATACTGGCGACATCGACATTTCCGGTGGTATCGGCAGGATACAAGTTGTCGATACCATTTCCGTCCCTATTTCGAAACTTCAGGCGATAGATGTTATTCAAAAACACACAGTCAACCTGGTAAAGACAATTCCGATAGAATTTATGGAAGCACACTGTGCTGCCTCCATACAGACCCTTATTCGTGCAACGCCCAAGTATGGTCAGATATTGGCAACACCGATTACGCCTAGATACTGCGCTAAATACGATTAATTTTTATTTCATACTTTTATAGTGAAGAAACTTTACAGATACAGAAGTGAAATTATAAAATATTATATAAGTTAACTTTTAATATGTATATATATGTATGTTTAATAAACTCAAAAACATTGAAATAATTTAAAAAAAAAACCTTGTCAAGTAAGATTAAGTTCAAAATTGTTTGTATATCAATTTGTTTCACCAACAGACGTCAGTTATCAGTCATTTCCGATCAGCGTCATTTGTAAATATAAATGACATGCCGATATTTTTCCGTAAGGGGACCGATACAAGTAACAGACATTTGAAAAAGCACGGGTATTTAGTATGAGATACCGCCATATATAAACTGACATTTAACCGATACCACTGTACTGAAGCCGAGACTAATAAGATACTGCCGACTGCGGTCCGATCGTTTGACAAAATGTATGCGTTAGCTGGGCATGCTGCACATTCATGAATGTAGCTAACTTAGTTCACCAGTTATTTTCGACGAAACGGAATTATGTAATCATCCTAGATAATTACCAAAATGTTTGTTGCAGATAAATATTTTCAATGAGAAACGCAAAAAAATCCCGTTACAGTTACGTTTTCTTAACTTTTCTGTCCATATTGCTTTTAAATTAAAATGTAGAAAGCATATTAAAGATGTAAATGAAAATGATTCAATAAATATTACTTTCATGCAATGATAAATATGGATTTTTTTTTTTACTTTCAGACCTATATTCTGCAAAAGAAAATCAATTTATTTTAAAAAATTTCGAGCCTCCTAAAAAACATGGTATGTTTCATACTGATGAATTTAATATCGTGAACTGCAATAGTTTATTGTATTATAGCTTTAAATAAAAAATCGACACTGCAGAAAAAAGCAATTTTACATTCAATACAAAAAATATGTTTAGAAGAAGAGTCTAAATAAAGTCTACAAAAGATAAAAAATTTCAGCTTTATGACACGTTTGTCATTTAATTCTTAATGAAATAAATATTTCCTTTACGTAATATTATTTCTGTCACTTTACTTGTGTATTATCATTTTCTGCGTGCTTTTTACGGAAAAATATCTGCAAAAATTAGATGTTTATTAGTACATCTTACTTCAATATACCCCAGTTTCTTGTTTATCAAAGACCAGAAATGTTTATTCAACTTTTTTCTCTTCGTAAATAAAATCTTTTCAATGTGAGTGATAAATTCTTCTTTTATTTTTAATTCAATGTAGAAATATTCTAAAGACGATCAATGTTGTCATATAGATATTTTTTTTTCAATTGCTACACTTTTATGTATGTTGTTTAGAGATGCAAAATCATGAAAAAATAAATTCAAATTTATTTAGAATTATAAAGAATTTAGGCATTGACAACTTCACCCCCCCCTACTTACTTAAGAGTAAATTTTAAATTATTTCAACATATAAAGAGTATAAATATTCATACATTAAGTAAACATTATTAGGAAAAGATGCGTGTTTGTTTTTCGCCAATATAAAAAGTGAAATAATAAATTATTCACAAAAAATTAATTTATTATTACATTATATGTCATTATATAACTTTTAAATTTGTACATCGTATGCTGAAGCAAAAATCTCTGCATGAATACGAATATATTTTGTTATTAATTTGTGAAATACTCGTTTTATACAGACAAAAAATTATATTGATTTATTACGTAGTGCCATTTTATTACTTTGAATAACAGACTTCCTGCATTAGGGAGACTTTTCTGGCAAAACAAACTTGTTCACTTTCTTTTAATTTATTAGCCGTACTTTTTGGTTACATTTATAAACTACACATTTAAAAAGCTAATCTGAGAGACATATTATTTTTATAGGAATATTCAAATTTGGAATGTTAAATATCGGTAGATCAACGCACACTGCTCGAAAATTGCTAAGGTTGGAGGACAGTATCAATGAAAACAGCCACAAAATTGAAAGCAGTGGCATATGGAAATTAGTATATGTGTGATATTCAGTATGCAATAATGTGCATATGCAAATATTTGATTTCTGGACGCATTGGTAGCGATAACAGATTTTAATATTTGGTGGGTGTTGCATTTGTTGTTCAAAGTGACAGTTGAATTCAAAGGAATCGATTGACGACTTTGAAATTTCGAATATATCTTGGACACATCACTTAGATGATTTCACACGTGTCCGTATTATTGGAAAGGTCAAAGAGAGGCGAGAAAAAACAGATGTATCCAAAACATTTCACATGCCCACAGTGTGACCACCGCTGTTTCTCAGCTTCGTGGTATATTTCTACAAAATTGGATGTGTATTAGATCTCATGGGGGATAGTCATCTTTGTAGTATCATGGTTTATGAAGACAGGTATATTCTCTTATCAGCATAAATAAACCTGTACACCATAGTTAGTCATGTTTCTAATCAAATTTTTGCTGACACATGCGAGCGAATGTCCCAAAACAATCTCTATAAACTGTATCCAGGCATTTTCATAAAGGAGGACAGTACGCCCGTTAGCCTGTTGTGTGCGTTACACTGTGGATAGATCACCGCAGCGCCCATTTGTAATGGTGTTGTCAGAATGAAATTAATCAGAGAACGACTATGTTTATATACTTTTAATAGATGAGAGTAGGTTTAGCCTGTCATCTGATGGTAGACGGTGTCTGATCTGGCATGAACCTTAGTAGCGTGTATTGTTCAAAGAGTATCATGAAAGCGTTATGAAAAGAGTACACACTCCCAGTTGTTATCGGTCTAGTTGCGATGCTGACGAAAACATTGTAAAAGAGCGCTAAGGGGAACGTTTGACAACGGGACGCACATAACAGACCTTTGGATATATAATCGTCCTTACCGCAAACGTCTGGCTACAGTTTTCCACGATATCTGCTTGTTTGTGGCAGTAATTAATGTGTAAATTACTACTTGATTACATATGGTGTGCGGTCCCTTTTGGCCAATGGGACAATATACCTGCCTTCTATGCCCGTTTTACTGTAAAGACGGTCTTCCCTGTTTCACAAATTACACATCCGAGTCCATCAAAATTCCCTACTAAGCCTAGAAACAACACTGTGGGTGATGAGGAATTTCCTGAACACATCAGTTATTAGTCGCCGATTTTCGCACTATCACATAATATGGTCACGTGAAATATTCATCTAAGTGATGTCCGCAAGACATATACAAAATTTCAACGTCACCAAGTGATTCTTTAGAGTTTAAAATTCACTTTGAAGAACTACTGTCATTTCACGACAAATCCATTAAATCCCTTATCAGTGCTATCACATGAACAACACGTGTGAAAATCAAAAGTTTGCATGCGCACGATATTTCTTACTGCATCTAGTACTTATGCTAATTTTCACATACCGTAACATTTGATATTCTGGTTATGATAGTTTACAGTGATATGCATCCTTAACAAATTGTCCATCAGAGCATATAATTAATTGAGACTCTAGAAATTATAAAGTTCGTAAAATATTATTCACAGGTGGTGTGTTATGGACTCTGATTCATTTCATTCAGAATAATAGGAGACTAGTGCCAAATAAGTATTATATTTTCCAGCTAGTACTTGATTTGTTACGATATCGAACAAAATACTATCTATAGGGAAATAATTCATCTTAAACTTGGTTTAATAAATATAGTTCTTGATAGTTTTCAATGCTGTGGTTGTCCAACCTGGCGCCCGCAAAATACCAGAATTATCATACTGTAAACTTCGGCTTTCTTAATCGCAGGAATTTGGAGACTAAATAAGGATAGGATTTCTTTATTAAAATATTAGTATTCTGAAGATGCTAGATTTGACAAACCATGACCAGAGCCGCATGTGAATAGAAAATATTATATGAAACAGAAAACACAGCAATCCACGATCACCTGGTTCACAGATCATTGGTAACGGAGAACTGTGTCTTCACCAGCTTATCATCATATATGCTTTTGACATCCGTTGTAAGCTGAACACTTTGTAAATGCAAAGTTCACGTGACATGAATTGTTCATCCCCTAGTTGTGTAACAGTACGAGAATCAATCGTTGATCCGGTAATCAAAATTACGATGCCACTTGAGATGTGCAAACACTTTCGGGGATCTGGCACGACTTCTTCTGCGGAAAGTATCTTCTTTTCTTGATCCACTTTTGTAAACACCAGTATCCCCACGACAACAGAAAATGCAGCAGAATTTGTATCTATTACCACAGAAGTTCTAAGTTTTTTTAAACACACGGATAAATTAAACTCCTATTTATTCAAAAATGTAGTGCATTTCTTTGAAATGAACCTTTTGGTAGAAGCTAATACTTCACTTATTTTTTTAACTTACAAACTTAGACATTTTTATGTTTTGACGCATTTGGAAAGAAGTATAAAAATAGTTAAACTCTTAAGGATAAGTTTAGCTGATATTTCTGTAGGATGTTATAATCTTATGTAACATATTGCATTAAAGAATATTATGACATATTCTTTGGCCTTTCTTAAAGTGACATGTAACAAAAAATAATGTAGCAGTTTTGTATAATTACTATAAAACCTCAGGGAATTCAGACTAAAGGTATTAATGCTAAGCTGGTTAAAGTTTATAAATACTAATTTGAAATTTTAGAAATTTTCAGAATTATATCATCTATAGAAGAAAACATACTCTATAGAAGTTGATTGAATTTAACAACTAACGTTCAGATCTAGCAAAAAGCATCCGATAAGTGTGTAATTAGGTTATGTCAGTCATTCTAATTTATGTCTATATTTTTCGTAGTTGTTTGAAAAATATAAACAAATTCCTTACAAACAAATTATACTTAAACATTAATTAAATGAGACAACGGTTGTTAGGGGCAGAGAAAATCTGCCCCTAACAACCTAAATGTACATATTTTTAAGGGGCAGAGCCTCCTAAAGATATGTACATTTTTATTCTAAAGAATCCCAACAATAAGCAGTTGAAGAGCAAATTTGCAAGGAATTTAATATAAAAGTTCTCAAAAATTAGATTTTCCAACTCTTTGAAAAATATGATATTCTTAGAAATTTACAGATAATCTAACATTATTGTATTGCGTATTTACGGATTTTAGATATTGTGTGAAGTGAGATGAAAATAAATGTGTCTTGCAAAATTGACGTTGAGGCTCCTAATGTAAATGTTTACTGGTAAAACCACAATTACACGTGTACAATTTTAAATCTACGGAAATGTCCGAAACTTGTTTAAAACGCAAAATATGCTGAAATATGATTTTTTTTTCAAAATAATTTTGTATTAAAATTACCCAATTTTAAAAATAGATAGTGTAACATTAATAGGCTGTTTAAATTGTTTAAAATAATTCACAACACTCATTACAAGTCTTTTTTTTTCTCTGACATCCCCTTTCATATCAGTGGATTTTCTACATAAGAATTTACTTCCTTAAACAGGCAGTTTTTTTTCTGTACCACCCATGTATATGGATATTTGACAGGAGAAGCAACGGAATATTCGATGTTTGTTTAATTCTTTAAGCTCAAGTTGATAGATTTTTTTCCGCAGTAATAAATAATTTTATTTACAATCATATTTCTTTGATATTGAAATGAATAACCCGATCTAGAAGTTTTACTTCTTTGCACACCTATATGGCAGCAGCAGATTTTGCCAATGTTTAGTTGCATTTCCTAGATGAATTTAAAAAAAAAATAATTTTCATGTGTTAAAGATTTTCTGTTTTTCGAACGTTATAAAAATATTTCTCATATAACAGATAATTATTTTTTTTTTTCATGGACCAACTAGTAATTAATATTTATTTGAAATTTTCACAATTACTGTCATTTTAACATAAATTTGCATCGTTAATTCTTGTGGTTGCATGCTATGTTATGTTTGAATGCAATTTTTAAACTATATAGTCCAATTTAAGAGTGTCCCATAACCACATCTATATATTTTTTAAACATGTTTTCAAAAGTTTAATAACCAGGAGCTCAAAGAGTTAAATACCAAAAATTTTAATAGAGAAACTTGTTAAACGTAAGTTTTGTGAAATATGATTGTATACATAGATATTTCCGTACTCTGTCATGTATTACGTATGTAAATTTTTGATAAATTGGGCTAAACAAAATACAGACCGTGTATAGTCAACTTAAAATCGACAAAACACGTTAAAAAACATATCCATAATTTAAAAAAAGTATCGCATCTCATAATAGCGTTTTATGCATTTTTTACAAAGTTAATTTTGTCTTTATTTTTCAACTGTAACTTTATCAGTTATGTAAAGTTTTATAAAGATGTTTATTGAAGTTTTCGAATGCCAAAACAATTTTTAAATGTATATTTAAACATAAATCCCGTTCCCTTCCATTCAGAACAAAATTTAAAACAAAGAACTTTCCTGTTTTATTTCATTTCTTTTCGCACATGATGGCATTGATTTTCTTTTCTCTTTTGATGTTCTGTCGCAAATACGTTTTAAAGCTGCAAAACAAAATCTTGATTTATTTGCTATTTTTAAATTTGATTTGGAAGACTGTTCTTTGACTGGAAATTTTCATTGTATTTGAAATGGATTCTCGTAAATCCATTTGAAATATTGTCAAAGTTCATTACAATAGTTATATATACATTTATTTTGTGTTATATAGAATGCTTCACAGTAAACGTATTTCATTTATTACTTATCCATCATACGTAGTATAGGGTAAGTCTTGTAATCGTTTTGAAAATCGAAAAACTTTTTTTGACAAATTTAAACGTTTCAAACACTAAAGTTCGCGAAAAACATATTTTTAGAAAAAAAATTGCCGTCCGTCTGTCTGTGTGTGTGTCTGTAAACGCCATATCGCCCGAACAAATTGAGATAGAGACTTGAAATTTGTTATGTAATTAGTATGCAATAATGGGAAGAAGCTCATTGAATTTCAGTAACCTCGATTATGCGGAACTATTTTTTTTGGACTCTCGAAATATGCGTTCTGATAAAAGATATATAAAAATTTTCGAAATTGCTCATTTTAAGGAGGAAATATAAAAGACAATAAAAAAACATAAAAGTTGCATAAAGAATGAAGTTGATCAGATAATTAGTTGCCGAGATATTTGCAATCATATTTCCACACTCTTCGATTTTTCATGACCCTGTATTTCATTCACATTTCAATTAAAAGATATATTCTAATTGGAAATGAGACGCTTAATCCGACGAAGTAAACCGTTAGTAATATGATTATCTATTTTGGAGTTATAAGGAAGTTTCTTTTACGTAATTCAGTAATAGAGCATTTAAAGTTTATGAAGTCATCAAGCCACGATTTTATTCGAATTGCAATGCATTTTATAAATAGTTTACACATGTTTTATTTTCACATTTTATATTATGCATTTCCATGATAAGCAAGTATTACGGTGGCCGCTAACGACTAGTTTAACTTATAAATATATCTGTGAAATACAGTTAATTATTTACATAACTAAAAATGAAAAAAAAAAAAAAGAAGATGCATACTTTGAATATCTTTTGTGAATGTACTCTGTAAAAAACAACAACAACATATGTGTATTAATTTACGAAAATATAATATAACCACAAAGGAAAATATACAATAACCTCTTCCGAGTTATTCGTTAGTCCGAAAAGCGCTGTTTATCTTAATCAGAATCAAATATATTTTCGGGATTTAAAGAAGCATTTAAAAAAAAAATCTTTTACTTCCGGTGATTTTCGGAAACGTTTCAGAGTATTTTTTTAATGTATTTTTTAGTTTCCTCAAATCGAGATATTGGTGTTTAGAGTACTAACAATTCTGAATTTAACATTTTCAGATGCGTAAATGAATTTATAGATGAATCTGTAAAAATGTTTGTTGAACATGAAAATGTTCACTTGTCAACTGATAACATCCAAAAAAACTATATTCTGTTTTGAGAAAAATGATTATCTATATATATATAAGAAAGTCCTTTCTGGCTAGATGGTCAACGCACAGCCAAAACTACTGTACCTACAAAGACGAAACTTGCAGGAAAAAACTTCTTAGTATGTAGGTGGGATTTTCAAAAACTCCACCCATAAGGGGGGTAAAAAAGGGAACAAACTTAAAAAAAATTCCTTAAAAATTGGGTATTATAGTTACGTAGTTACGTGACAAATGATAACATATTTTAAATTTAGTATTTTTGTATGCTAAATCGAATGGTATTAATTAAATACTCATAAGTCAAATAGTTCGTGAGATATTGCACATTTTTCTAGTTTGGCGAAGTCTTTGACGTCAAAATCTAAGAATTCTAACAATACAAGTGATAATTTTTAAAAATACGTCCGTTACTATAGCATTGGAAAAAATTCAAATTAAATATTTTTGTTTATTTTTGCAGATAGAAACATTAACTGCTCAATTGGGAATTGAATGTTATTCTTACGGATATTTATGTAATTGTGTATTATTATTATTATTTCTACAAACGCTACGATTTAAAATAAAATGTGATTGCTAAAATAAAGGGTACATCTCAATTATACCGTCGACCACTGTTCATTAAAAAAAAATCATCGCCAAACATGAACTCCAAATAAACAAATGGAAGAATGTTGCCATTGGAACATCAAAATAAATAAATAAAATAAAATAAATTAGGAAAAGCCCCACTCACCAAAGTGTCCAGTAAGTTTTAACACAAAAAATTACAATATATTAATGAAAATAGAAAAAAAAATCTTGGATATTTATTTATTTACATTATTTTTCTTAATTATCCTTCTCGGTTGGTGAATAAATGTTTGTGACGTCATTTGAAATTGATCTATTGCACTTAACTATGAAACGCAACATTTTTACAATACATTTTCTCTTTTAATGTCATGGCACAGCCGTTTAAGGACGCAATTTTTATTTTAATTAACGAAATAACTAAATCAGAAAAACAAAATGAAAAATACAGGTAAATGTCGAATTAAAAACCGCTTCATGACATAACAAACACGTTTAATACTTCTGACGTCAAGTGAATGGGACTGCATTTTTGGCGTTGAATCTTATAGTTTGGCGATAGTTTTTTTTATGAAAAGTGGTCGACGGGATAGTGGAGAAGTACCAAATAAAGTGTCGAAGGTCTGATTAGTATTATGTATTACTTCTTTATTTGTTTTCAGTCTTCAGCCATGTTTCTCTTTTTCTTTGGGTAGTTATTCATATGATTTCGGGCTAATTTTCCGCAATCGGATACCTCGCCAATTGGCGTATTAGCCACAATGTTGAAAGCATCGTTTATGTTTGAAGGAAATCTTCATGATGAATCCTGTTACAGAAAATCATATCTATGAGTATAAACCGCATACTCACATTTTAATCAGGTAATGTTTTTGAAAGGTTTTAGCGTATAGCTATTTTACGTTGCTTTGTTATAGAGCTAAAGAGGAAAGCTCTAAAATTATGTGAACCCGATTATTAAAATTTACTTAAAAAAATTCTACTGAACAAATTTTAATGGAAGTGATTTTTCAGGTATGGTTAATGACCCTACAACATATCATTCTATGTTGCTTAGTGATAGAGCTAATGGGAAAGTGATTGGGAAAGGTGAATGCAATTATGAAAGATATATCTACTATGTATTTAAAATGCAAATTCGTTTTTCATTCCGACCGTTTTTAATTTGAGTTCTGCTGTACGGACTTTGGTGGGATTTACACTGTTAGTTAGGCAATTTTGTGGGGATGGTTGGTACTTCTCTGGAGCTAAGTTTTCGTCTGCGTTGTGTTTTCTGAAGCGAAAGCTTGACAACGAATCCGATTACAAAAATCATATCATAATCATCTATAATACTTATAAAACGCAATTTCTTATTCTATTCCGATTGGTTTATACTCAGGTTCTACCGAGCAGATTTTTATATGCTTTCACTGTTAGTTAGGTAATTTGTTTTAGAAAGGTTTTAAAATAAAGCACATTGTCCTACATTGCTTATTTATAGAGCCACGTGAGGAAGTTATAGATAAAATTAGGTGAACCCGATTATGAAAGATTACCTTTTTTAAAGTTCTACTGAACGGATTTTGATGGGAGTTTCGCAGTGTGATTATATATTTCAGGAATTGATTTTCTACATTGTTTAGTAATGGAGCTATGGGAGAAAGTTGTCAGTGGTGTGGTCGTAAAAAAACAGTGCATATACTCTATAGACAGAGGATATATACTAAAGAGTGTGTATTATAACACATGGGCTGATAAGTTCCCGGTCTGGCACACAGATGGCGTTGCAATTGCCAAACCGATGCTTTTTTTAGTAAATACTAACCTTTAAAAGGTAGCAGAAAAAAGGTCATGACTATTCGGCGTGTGGATAAAACGTTAGAGTGGTTTTAGTTGAACGACTTTGTTGATAAACAAAAAAATGGATAAACAAGAATTTCAAGAATTGTTATTTGATAGGGAAAAAACACCGTTCAAACAAAAGCTTGGCTAGATAAGCGTTATTCGGACACTGCACCAGGTAAATCAACCATTATTGACTGGTTTACTGAATTTAAACGTGGTCGTACGGACACCAGTGATGCACCACGCAAAAGAGGTGGTTACTCCGGAAAACTTAAAAAAAGTCCACAAAATCGTTTTGGGGAATAGTAAAGTAAAGTTGCAGGAGATAGCTCAGACTCTGAAGATATCCAACAAACGTGTAGGTTTTATTTTGAATGAACATTTGTCTATGAAAAAGCTGTTGTCACAGTGGGTGCCGCGCGTGTTGACTTTTGACCAAAAACAACAACAAATCGATGATTCTAAGCATGGTTTGGAGCTTTTTCGTTATAAAAATTATGTTATTTATTATAACATTTTTATTATTATTTATTTTTTAAATTATTATTATTATTAAACTATTATTATTAAATTATTATTATTATTATTATTATTATTAAACTATTATTATTAAATTATTATTATTAATATTATTATTATTAAACTATTATTATTAAATTATTATTATTATTATTATTATTATTATTAAATTGTTATTATTTATTATTAAATTTATGTTATTTATTAAAGTTTTAAAGTTATAAAGTTATAAAATTTTATTAAAAGTTGTGTTTGCTTTATTAGACCGGGAACTTATCAGCCCATGTGTTAGCTACGGACTGTGTGCAGAATTTCGTCTTAAAAATTCTAGAAGGTTGACGGCATATACCAGCATATACTTTCTACAATATCCCTGAGAGTTCTATCAACAGGTGAAGATGATTATGAAAGATACATTTATCTGTCTACTGTATATGTATAATGCAAAGGGAATTTCGATCCTGCCACTTATACCTTGAATTCTGCTGAATGGATTTTGCTGGAACTTGCACAGTTAGTTAGCTAAATTTTGAGGGGAAATTTTAGTGCATAACATATCGTTCTATGTTGCTTAGTTAAAGAATCAGGGGAGTTGGGGCATTTCCATAATCAGTTGAACCCAAATATGAAACATTAGACTTTTTTAAAGATTCTGCTGAATGGATTTCATTGGAACTTGCATTGTTAATTTTCCAGGGATAGTTTTAGTATATTGCATATCGTTATACCGTTCTTTAGAAAATCATACTGTAAATGATTAAATAAACGAGTTGGTCTTTAACAGCCTAAATTTCGTGTAACACATTAGAAAATATAACAGCGTAATGGCTTTCGTATCGTTTTACACCAATGCGGAAGGACATGAAGGTAAAAGTTCATGTTCATTAGATTCAAGTTTTTTTTTTTTTTTTTTTTTTTTTTTTTTTTTTTTTGAGAAACCAACCAACGTAGCGAGCAAAGCCTTCTAGAGGTAATAATAATTGTTAATTTTATCTGTATATAAAATTCTATATGTGTAAAAGAAAGTCCTGACTTGGGAGATCATCAACCCACAGTCCAAACTACTGAAGCTGCAAACACGAAAATTGCGGGGAAAATACTTCTTAGGATGTAGAGGTGCAATAAGAAAGTTTTCCTAAAATTCCAGCCCTAAAGGAGTTAAAATGGGAACAAACAATAACAAAATTTGTTAAAAATCGGGTTTTATATTTATTTGTCAAATGATAACATATATCAATGTATTTTTGCATGCTTAATCGAATGGTACCAAATAAAAATATTCTAACTCCAACAATTCGTGAGATATTGCACATTTTCGAATTAGGCGTTGCCTTTGGCGACAAAACCTTAAAATTTATTGCATTGATCGCCAAGTGATATTTTCTAAAATACACTCGTCATTGTTAAAGATCAAACAATACTTGGCGATTTATAAGATACTGGATAAGAAAAAAAATCACCTGATATTTTGATTAGATGAAATCTCAATAATGCCAGTTTTCGGGCTCTTTGTTTTAACTTTTTTGTTTGCTTCGGGAATTTGGAATTGAATATTATTCGGTATTTTTATGTTAGCTGGGTGCCAGTGATCGCCAAAATGTTTTTAATCTCGCCAATCCTCTCTCTCTCTCTCTCTCTCTTTTTTTTTTTTTTTGCTAATCTTTTAACGTTAGCTAATAACAACTAGCCATTATTTTAACATTTCGATATCTATATATTTAAAACGCTAAGCGATTTCTTTCGACAATCCGTCAGAACAAACTACTGCATCAAATTACACCATTCTTTTTTTAAATGAAAGATATTTGGACACAGATTTGTTATCGTGCATTCGTTTGTTCGAAAATTTAATTAATTAGCTGTAATTTTCAATTAAACATTTACTTCTGCTTATGACGTCATAAGTCGGCAACTCTCACTTTTGAGGGCATAGAGTTTATTCCCTGAACTCTGTGGTTCACCAATCTTTTGACATTAGCTAATATCAACTAGGTAATATTTTAACACTGTAGTATAAATTCTTTAAAAAAAAAAAAAAAAAAAACTTAATTAGCTAGAATATAATCATAATAAATATCTAAACGTAAACATATCAATATGAATAACAAATCTCACGTAAAATGCTGCAATTTAAATGATTCCAATTGAAACAAGATTTGGAGAGTTATCGTTGACGCCCAGCTAACATAAAAGTACCTATTTTATTTTATTTATTTACACACATATTCAAATTTGTTATAAAAGACCAGGTTGCCATACAAAGCAAAAATCGTCATTTAGGCGCCAAAAAATAACCCAGGTGCGTCTGCGATATATGTACTGATTTAATCAAAATTATTTTGGTTGCACCGCATATTGCAAAATTAATTAAATCCATGATTATTGCTTCTTTCTCAGATTAAAAATAAGAAAATTGGTACTTCTCTATTATCCCGTCGACCACTTTTCATAACAAAAAACTATCGCCAAACTGTAACGCCAAATAAACGGGAGAACGTTGCCATTGAAATATCAAAATAAATAAATAAATAAAATACATGAATTCATGGACACAATTGTTATTTTAATTAATGAAATATAATAAATCAGTAAAGCATAATGAAAATAGACGCAAATCTCGAATTAAAAACCACTTATGACGTAACAAACACGTATAATGCTTCTGACATCAAGTAAATCGCACTTTATTTTCGGCGTTTAATTTTACAGTTTGGCGATAGTTTTTTGTTATGAAAAGTGATCGACCGGATGATAGAAAAGTACCAGAAAATTTAATGTTTAACGAAATTCAATTATTTGATCGATCGCAAATTTTTGTTCTTTTCCATTATACCGACACCATGCCATACATGTAAATATATGCTTGGCGACAATGGTGTCCGTATAATGGAAAAGTACTCATTTTTTTCTTAGTTCGGGCTATATCAAAAACAAACATTTTACGGGTAACAAAAAAATCGCCGAAAATGGCTGCTTCATCAGCCGTTATGACAGCAAAGTTGGATAAAATCTAATAACCTGAATTTTACAACGTTTATGCGAAACACCACAGAGAACACAAGCTATTTTTATATAAGTAGGGTATATTTAAACGAGAACTAACAACCTATAATAAGAGAACTAACAACCTTCAATAATATAATGCATGAAAAAGTAAACAAATAAGTGATTCAGCAAATCATAAAAATATGTATTTCTTAATATAACTATAGAATACAGAAAAATATTCTGGTACCATCAAAAATATTCATTATCCCGTCGAAATTCCGTGCATTATCCCGTCGTCCCATTAAGAAAAAAAAACTATATGCAAATTAGGTACTTTTCGGTTAGCCGGCGCCAGTAATATATATATATATATATATATATATATATATATATACATAATAATAAACTCCAATGGAAAATTACTTGCAGAAATCATTATCACAAAAGCCAACCAAAATCTATAAACTACATAAATTCAATACTAGAAAAACAAAACTATATACATTATATATATTTGTATATATGTATGTACATACTATATATATATATATATATACATATATACTTCATTGGCGCCCTGCTAACCAAAAAGTACCTCAAATAATTCGCCAAACTGTAGCGCCCAATAAACAAACTGAAGAATGTTGCCATTAAATCTCAAAAAAAGAAAAATAATAATAATAATAAAAAATAATTAAGAAAAGCCCCATTTACTAAAGTATCATTTATCAGTAACTTTTAACAATAAAATTTACAATCTATATATTTAAAACGCTAAGCGATTTCTGTCGACAATCCGTGAGAACAAACTACTGCATCAAATTACATCATTCTTTTTTTAAATGAAAGATATTTGAACACAGATTTGTTATCATGCATTCGTTTGTTCGAAAATTTAATTAATTAACCGTAATTTTCAGTTAAGCTTTTACGTCTGCTAATGACGTCATAATCGGATAACGCCTACTGTTCCGAAGCACATAGTTTATTTTCTAAACTCTGTGGTTGAATAAAAGAGAAATAATAAATATTAAAAGCACGCGGTTTTAAGGCCGAATTTGTTAATTTGCAAGTTAAATTTCGGTAAAAATACTTATCCACGTGTTTTATAAGCGAATAAAAATTCATATTTTTTGTGACGTCACGGGAATATTGCCCATTGGGTTTATTTTATCATTATGCATTATAACTTTGTTGATGCCATTTTTTCATTTCAATTAAATACAAAATATATTGATATTTGTGTGCATGGTGTTTAAGCATTAATGTAAGGTATATGAAGTACGTGTGAAAAGTTTGCGCCGGTGAAAATGACGTTATGCTTAGCTTGAAGTGCATTTTAACGTTGATAAAACTAAAGAGAAAAATGTATATGATTGTGTTAACATGACATAATTTTACTGATTTTTGCATTAATAATTATAAAGATTAGAATTGGAGCCGTCATTGATTTCTTCATCTTGATTGCATACCTTGATTACATGTTACCAATTGCTTTTTTTTTTAATTATAGGATAGAAGATTTCCTTTTTTAATTAAAAAAATCACAAAAGTAAAGGATTTCAGGAAATTTAAAGTTATTAAAAATAGTGTTATGGGAATAAAACTTAAAATAATGATTGTATTTGTAGCTAGAATAAACAATGCAAGACTAATATTTCATAGGAATTATTTTGGTAGATTCATTATAAGTTCATTTAACAGTTCCTTATTAGCGCAAAGTCCTATTTCTTTCACTGTGAATTTCTCTTTCGACGTCAAAAAATGTTTTTCCACTTTTGGACGCCAGCCAAAATACAGTGGCAATTTTTAGAAATGTACAGCAGTTGTGACAACAAAGGCGCTATCGCTTTAGATTTCATCGCGCTTACATCACTACGAAATACTTACAAATTTCTATTTTTTACTACATTTTACAATTTCAATTCTTACATAATCATCTAGAAAAAAAATAAGCTTTCGATTGAAATTTATTTGAAAACTGCCGATTAATTTAACGACTTTTTAAATAATTTTCAAGCATGAAAAGTTTTTCAATTCTATCTTATCAATGACCACCAGTTTACTTCAATAATGTAAAATAGCCCCTGGGAAAGTTGCCACAATTGAAAATAGATTTCCCTAACAATCATAAAAAGTGAATAATATTTTTTTTTTTTTTAAGTGATTATCCATAAGATAGAACATTTTGGCGCTAAACAAAAATCTGTCAGGAAACAAAAAAAAAAAAAAAAAAAAAAGACTATTTTTAGTTTATGCTGAACATAAAATTGATATGTTGAATTCGTTGAAGAATATGTTCCATCAGATATCAGAATATGCTAGGATTGCATTTTTTTTTTTTTTTTTTTTTTTTTTTTTTACATTTGCTAATTGTATAAGAGGAAAAATATCCCCGACTGTGATGGAAAAGGGATAATCATCCTGATTATGTCAAGGAACCGAAGAAACCATACAAATAAATTACACTTGAAAACATTAAAAATCTCCCTCATCTGCAGATAGATTTATTACTGTAAAAAACTTCTTAATTTTTGCATAAAAATTGATTAGCTTAAAACAATGGATGCGTTTTAGAAGATATGGATTTGAAACGAACAATGATTAAAGAGGACATTTTAAAACTTTTAATTTAATCATTTTAAAACTTTTAATTTAATCATTTTAAAACTTTTTTAACGTCGAATTTCGACGGTGCTTTTGGGCAGATGCAATGAACATGCGCATAGGAGCTCATTCGGTTGCATTATCACAGGGGAGGGGTGGAGATGTGTGCTTTATTTACTATGTTCTGTTATTTACTGAATATGATATGAACGTAGGAATATACTATTTGTATATACTTCATAGGTCCATGAATTTTTTTTCTTGCCGTGGGGAATATGATGGTAATGTCAAACTGATTTGCATTACACAGTTATTTACGGATTGTTTGTTTGGAGTTTGCATCGAAAATAGTACTGTATTTGACTGGGGAAAAAATTAAATAAAATATTTGAAAGACTGTTTTATACGCACCCCTTCATAAATAATAAAGAAGCTTATTTTACTGATATTGTTATAGTATTTTTTGCGTCAAGTTTTGACGGGTTCCATCTAGTATATTAATAAAACAGAATCAAAAATAATCTTGGATATTTATTTATTTACATTATTTCTCTTAATTATGGAAAAGGAATTATCATCCTGATTATTTAAAGGAATGAAGAAACCATACAAATAAATTACACTTGAAAACATTAAAAATCTCCTTTATCTGCAGATTGATTTATTATTGTAAAAAAAAAATTCTTCATCTTTACATAAAAATTGATTAGCTTAAAACAATGGATGCGTTTCAGAAGATATGGATTTGAAACGAACAATGATTAAAGAGGACACTTTAAAAATTTTGATCAAAACATTTAAAAACTTTTTTTAACGTCGAATTTCAACGGTGCGTTTGGGGAGATGCAATGCACATGCGCATAGGAGCTCATTCGGTTGCATTATCACAAGGGGGGGATGTGTGCCTTATTTAACATGTTCTTTTATTGACTGAATATGAGATGAACTTAGGGATATGCTATTTGTATGATACTTCATAGGTTCAGGAAATTTTCTTTCTTGCCGTGAGGAATAGGGCGGTAATGTCAAACTGATTTTCATTTTGTTTACGGATTGTTTGTTTGGAGTTTGCATCGGAAATAATAACGTAATTCACTGGGGGATTTCTTTTTAAATAAAATATTTGAAAGATTGTTTCATAAGCACCCCTACTTATGTAATAAAGAAGCTTATTTTACTAATATTGTTATTGTAATTTTTTCCGTCAAGTTTTGACGGGTACCATCTAGTAATATCTTAAAAAACTTATTTAAAATAACTAAAATATAATCATAATAAAATACATAAACACAAACATATGTACACAAATAAAATGTCACGCAAAATGTTCCAATTCAAATGATGCCAATTGAAACAAGATTTGGTGAGTTTTTACTGGCGCCCAGCAATATAAAAGTACCTATTATTCTTAAGGATATTTATGTAATTGTGATTTTTAAATAAAATATGCTTGCTGAAGTAAAGTTTCGAGGGTCTGTACGGTTTCGATATTGCACATTTTCTATAATTTGGTGATGCCATTAGCGCCAACTCATCAATATTTCTAGCATTACAAGTTATAATTTCTAAAAATGCATCCATTACTATATCTTCTTTAATACCGCCACTGCAACATATCCAGGGAGTCTCATCCTGCCACTTCAAGGCACGGCACGAGGTGCAGGGTAACTGAGATCCGAGATGAACAGCCTTATTCCTGAAATAATCAATATGAGGATCATAATTAAAGCCAGACAAATACTTAGTAGTCCAAGGCAATAATTTGATATGCGATCTCTTTTCATATTTTCCTGTAGCTGTCTGACCAAAAGCGTACGTTGTTGTATGAATGCAATTCACGGGTATATTTAGTTGGATTCAAAATTCGTTTGGAGAAACCGACCAGCGTAGCGGGCGAAGCTTGCTAGTTTTCTTATAAAAAATACTCGGAAACGTTTCCGAAAACAGTGGCAGGAAAGAAACTTCGTTTTTATAACTGATTCTTTAAATACGAAAATGTATTAGTATATAAGAATAAAGGACGCGTTTCGGAATCGTTGATAACTTAGAATAGGCTATTGAATATTTTCGTTCGTGGCAATGTTTTAATATATTTTCTTTGACTAAGAAACATCAGTCATTTTTTTATACTGTATTTGATAATATAAAAAAGACATATACAGTGTGCATAGGAAAGTCCCTTTAACCTGAAAATACTTGCGAATGGAGAGTGATACAGATATGCAAGTGAGGTAAAAGGTATAGTAAAGCAAATACGCCCGACATAATGCAAACGACAGCAGCGCCCCTTAGTGGCGAAATTTGGAGATAGCCATTTCAAATCGAAAACGAAAAAAGATAGAGCAAAATTTTCAATTAGAAAGTTTTAGAGCATCAATTAATTAGTACGAAACGGCATTTAGTTCACACGGATAAGATAAAATATCGCCTGTATACCCAAAAATGTCCGAAATCGATGCGCGACGATTCTACTCTGCATATTCACATTTCGGAAATGTAGCAGTGCGCAACTGCAGATTGTGACGTTGTACTGTACTGTAACGTCTGTAAAACTTTCATTTCCAATGCATTTGTAATTTTAGTTTAAAAGGTGTTGGCGCTCACTTGATACAAACAGTATAATCTCATAGCATAAACTTATGGCAGACGATGATTTGAATCCGAATGTGCGAGCGGTTTTATTTTAAAACTTTTATTTTGGGGTATGGTGATAATGTTGAATAGCCTCACGATCACCGGACCTCACTCCGTTGACTTTCTTCCTGTGGGGTTACTTAAAAGATAAAGTTTATGCAACTCCACCTACAAGTCTGCTGGATCTACGTCGTTGTATTGAAGATGCTTGCAATAGTGTGACACCTTCCATGCTGAGAAACGTGCATTCAGAATTACTCTCACGAATACAAACGTGTATCGTGAGCAATAGCGAACTTTTAGAACATACTGAACATTAACTTTTTATCACTGTGAGACAGTTTGTCTTATTTTTGTTTTGTGTGATGTTATCAAAATGTATTGACGTAAGTACGTATTTATGCAATAGATTGTGAATATTTCTTCATACTTCTGGCTATTCCTTTCAAACGTTTACACAAAATGCAGTGCATCGATTTCGGACATTTTTGGGTATAGAAGTGACGATTTATCTTATGTGTGTGAACCAAATGTCTTTTCGTACTAATTAATTGATGCTTTGAAACTTTCTAACTGGAAATTTTGCTCTATCTCTTTTCGTTTTCGATTTGCAATGGCTATCTTCCAAATTTCGCCACTAGGGGGCACTTCTGTAGTTTGCATTAGGTTGGACGTAGTCGCTTTACTATACCGTTACCTCACTTGCATAGCTGTAGCTCTCATCGTTCGCAAGTATTTTCAGGTTAAAGGAGCTTACCTATGCACCCTGCATATGAAGACATCTTTAGTATATATTACTTATTGAATTTTTCAAATTTTATAATTAATATATTTCACTGGTAAAATGCTAAATGATGCAAACTGTAACTGTCTTAATCATAAAGTTTTTGTTGTCTCTATTTCTCTACAATATCCATAATTTGTCACATCTTTACAGTGCTTTATTTAAGGAGTTACATATTTTTGAGCATGGCAATCAAAATAATCACACCACATCACAGTAAATAAACAAGAATTGCTTGTTTAAAGCTCAAACTGATAGTCTTAGTACTTTTTTTTAATTAAGGGTCTGTTGGATCCACCGTGAGCGTACTTAATACTCGCACTTAACCTATTTATTTATTTACAACGCCGTTGATGTAGTGTTAGAGATTTGATATTGAGTTTAATATTATTGAAAAGCACACCAAGGAGCACATACTAATTGATTTTAAATAACATTAAGATTATACTATAATAGATTGTAGATATCCTATATAAATTATAAGTAGGGGAGATAGCGATGAACGGGACATTTTCACAAAAATGTTTATTTTAAATATTTTATTTAAGTTATTATCAATATTATATATCACATTTCATATATTAAGTGTTTGACTACATCTTATGCACAATATTTATTCAAGATTATTATTATACAGAAATATATGATGAAATTAAAAAGCAATTCTTCTATATCCCAATCATCCCCACAGCCGGGAGGAAAGGGACACAAATATTTTCCTCCCTTTATTCGATGTTAAGGACTAAAAGCTGAAAAAAATGGCTCCTGGGCAAAAGCTGATAAATTGTAAATTGTAATATGATCTCCAAAATTATTTGTTAGCCAATCATATTGGACTCATCTCAGCTTTACCTTAAAAGGTCCTTAAACGGAAGGATTCAATGGCTGAAGACGATGACTACAATGAAGATGAAATGTGAAAAGAATAATTACTATAAATTATTAATTTATCAACTATATAATATTATTTAGCTAATAAATATATTTTTCAGCATCCTCTAGGGATTAATGAGACAATCCCATTCATCCCATTTGAAATGTCCCAATCATCCCCATGATGCATATATTCAATTGTCAGCCATTTTGTCTTAAAAATTATTTTGCCACAATGGTTAATATTCATTCATTTTAATTACCAGTATCGAGCCTTGAAATAAACAAACTACAACATTAATTGTTTATATTGCATAAGATATTTAAGTAACTTGTAAAAAAAATTACTTTTAAGCAGAGTAAAACTAAAATTCATTAAGATACAACTAAATGTAAATATATTGCTTGAAGGTGCGTAAAACATGCATAAAACATTTCAAAGCACATTAAAGTCCTTTAAAAAAAATTCCAAAACGTTTTCAACCGTTACTCGGTCATCATCAGTGGAAAAACTAAATTGTTGAGTTGAGTTGTTATCTTTTCGCGTTTTCTTGCTTGCCCGAGATAAACTATTTTACTTCAACGCGAAAAGATAACAACTCAACTCAACAATTTAGTTTTTCCACTGATGATGACCGAGTAACGGTTGAAAACATTTTCGATTTTTTTTAAATGGACTTTAATGTGCTTTTAAATGTTTTATGTATGTTTTACGCACCTTCAAGCAATATATTTACATTTAGTTGTATCTTGAATTTTAGTTATTAAACAAGGTGAATTTGCACTGAAATTTTAACTTTTATTGATTTAAGCAGAGTTTTCAGGAAATTATAATTTAAAGGAAACTGGAAACAGCCATGTGGTCTTGCTTTTGGTTCTGAAGCACATTATGGTAGTGAAATCTATGAAGATAGAAAGCAACTAAAAAAAAAAGTTTATTGCCTGAAATATTGAGAACGTCCCTTCCATCCCTTGTCCCATTCATCCCCCATCTCCCCTATCCTATTATATCGAGAAAAAATGCATATAATTGCAATAATTTAAAAAAACAAGGTATATTTTAAATTAAGCGTATTGTCATATCCGTCAATTCTTTACACATTTTCTGTGAAAACAGTCGCAAGGTTTTTTATCAGGAGCATTTTATGAATATTTTAAGACTATATTTGCATATAAGAAGATGTCCACTAATTTGCTGGCTTACTTCTTAAAGAGTAATAAGATGATATTACGCCATTTTCATAAAGTCTTTCGTTGCATTATTTCGTTAACTATTATTTTTGTTTAATCATATTGTACTAGTGACACTTTTACTGAGTGAGCGTTCATAATATTATACGTGTAAATAATACCTGAACATAAGTACTTAGATTTCCCCTCTATTTTACCTCAATGGAGATTTTTTTACGTTGTTTTTCTTATAGGAAATAATCTTTATGAAGTTCCATTAGAATTAAGCTCTTTATTTTTCATGTACTTCGTTTACATTATTTTCAAAAGGAACATTTATATATTGTTTCCAAAGGTATAATTCAGCGAAAGTCTTAAAAACATGTCAAAATCTTGTAAAACATAGCAGGGGATTTTCTAGATTTATATTTCTGGAAGTTGTTTAGGTAAAGTAGTTAGAGTTTCTTTGTTTGTATCGCTTTCAGGGATCAGTTTCAATTTTAACTACGTAATACTGCAGTTAACTACTCTTATTTTTAATGTGGATTTTTGTGATAGATTACATAATTTTTTTCGCCTGAAAATTATTGGTATTTAAAACTCTGTGTCTTATATTCATATATCTAGTGTTTTAAAAAAGCATTACTCATAAATGTTGTATTCAGTACTCAAAAATATAATAGTAGGAAACTATTCTACTCCTGCTTGTTATTAATTTCCTTTAACACGGCTTTACTTTTTATTTGAAATCAATCATTCTTTTAGTTCCTATTTTTGTTCTATCCTACATGACAGACCTGTTTGCCAATCATGTCTAATTAAATCGCAGTAAAGGAACCGTTCGAAAAACCTTATTATATATGCTATTTCTTGTTTATATATTGAAAATGCTTCAACATTTTTGGTATGTTTGTAAATTTAAATGTAGTGCCGGTACTTAAAAAAAAAGAAGAAAACGACATTAACTTTTATTAACTCTGCTTCAACTCACCGTATAAAAATGCGATTGGTGCCAGTCGATTAATAATAATATATACATTATATACTTAAATTTTCTTAAGGTGTCGCCTACATTTGTAACAAAATTTTATATTTTCCATACTAATACCAAATTTTGAAATTTTATGTCAAATCTTCTTTAACAGTTACCTCCGAATACCAAACCAAAAATCCGTCGGTCAAATAATTTAGTGATTATGCAGATTTAACAATTGGAACTTCGAATGCTAAACTTATTTTCAATCGTCCCAAAAAATTGCAATACATGTTGTGTTTAGGTATAACTTAAAAACATAATTTAAAGAATGAGCTTTAAACTAGTGCTTGCATATTGGAGACTTCTATAAATATATTTTTGTTAAAAAAATCAAATGTTAGAATATATATTTTATCGAAAAATATTTTCAAGAATATACAAAATATCATGTATATATTATATATAACTATCCTACAATCTGTCCAAACCTACGACCCCACTAATATACAAAAGAAAAATGTGCACCTTTAATTTAAACTCTAGGTAAATGAATTAGTTAAAATATGTGTTGCTTCCTTTATAAATCAACGTTGAAATAAAATTAAACCTAATTAAAGAATTGAAGAACATTACGCTATATTTCTTTCATGTCATTTTAGAAAACTATTTTACATGTTTCTGTATATCTTTTTTGATACAAAATATTAAAAGACAGCCTTAAGGTATAACTAAAAATAGACTTCCTGAATCTATTGAATGCATAGAAAAATTTATTCGGTACACTTGTGTATTTTAATTCAGTTTCATAATTTTGTTTCCTAAATATTTCAAAGGAAAATCTGAATATCAAAATCTTCATTTTGTTTCAGATGTTTTGTCACATACATACGATTAATTCTAGTATATATACAGGGTGTTTTTTTTTAAACTGACACTATTCAGAGCCGTCTGTAGCTCGTTCTAATAACTGGATTGACACAAACTTTTGTGAATGGACTAAGAAAACTATGGGAAAAAAGATTCCAACAAAAAAAAATAGTTCCAATCACCACCGATAGGGGGAAATGTGGCGCTGTGGTCATTTATGCAACTGGGAATTAGCATAAAATACGGGCAAAAAACGGAAATGCAAATTTTTACTTACGCAAGCGACAGTAGCGCCAATAGTTTAAATTATAAATGCATGCGAAAAACACCGAGAAACAATTTCAGCTCAGGTTGAAAATGAATCTCATGTTACCGCAGCGCGCGTTACTTGTGAAGTTTTTATATTGTAACCACTACAATGCACCAGCCGCTCTTCGTTTACTTAGAACACGCCATAAACTGCGCAAAGGTCCTTTATCCGTTAATGTATTGAAAGCAATGATTCTGAAATTCGAAGAAACAGGCTCGCTAGCAGTTCGGTCAGGCAGAGGACGTAAACCGGTGGCAGAAAAAGTGATAATGGATGTTTCAACTGCAATCAACGAAAGGGAAAGTGTAAATGATGAATAAAACGTGGCATTTTATCCAAATTATTAATTTTGTCTGTTTCTGATGGGTTTTTTTCAATGTACAGCGCCACATTTCCTCCTATCGGCGGTGATTGGAACTAATTTTTTTTTGTTGGAATCTTTTTCCCCATGGTTTTCTTAGTCCATTCACAAAATTTTGTGTCTATCCAGTTATTAGAACGAGCTACAGACGGCTCTGAATAGTGTCAGTTTAAAAAAAAACACCCTGTACTTTACAAGAATATGAGGTCTAAAATCAAAAACCATTGCAATCTATTTATAAAAAAAATATTGATGACAATTATGGTGTACAATAATTTAAACTGATTAATTATTGAAATAAAATGATTGATCTCTGTTGGAAAATAGAGTATAACATAATTTCATAGAGAATATGACTTTAGGTAAAAACAATCGGTAGTTTTCAATAGGAATAAACAATTTTTAATAAAACACTTTTGAAGATGTAAAAGTGAAAGAACATCGAAAGATTTTTTAAAATGCACAGTTTTTTTTATACAGCTAACTAGGCGTCTACCTGTCTGGCATGAGTGCCTAGCTTTGCAAGTTAGTACCTGGAAGCGGGGCGATATTCCCTGATTACAGAATAGCTGTGATCCACCTGACAAATGCCTTGTTGGTATCGCTGCAGTGTTCTATAGTGGTTTGCTATAGTCCTCTTTGTTTACCAGTTCAAGGTATCTATTTAAATTTGTTGAATTGGCAGATTAAAAAAAAACAAATATTAAGGAAGAGAAAGACATTGGTCTCGTAATTTAGAACCTTTATCAGGTGACGAGACCTTTATCTGACTAGGCACCCCCCGAGGTATAATTCATAAGAAACTAGGAGGACTTTGCATCCACGACGGATTTTACGAGCAACAGGCGTCATTTGCGTGCATAGATTTACATATTTACCATATCTGTTGGCTTGTCACGTTCCTGGTGGTTGTCGCTGTAGTGTGTATCGCAAAATGTACAGTTTAAGGAGTTAGAATAAAAAAGGAAAACGCATGAAAGTACATGCATATAAAAAAAGAACAATGGATAATTGTCATGTTACACTTTCTGTTACTATCATAAATTTTCTTCCTGATCCTTCAATTTAAACTGAAAAATAATATTTTAGCTAAGAAAAATTCCATCCAAGTAATAAAGTTTTGTCAATCCAATAGTTCTCAAAGTATATTATTTTTCATAAAGAAAATAATTAAACAATGAACTGCATTTCTGGTTATATTCCATAGATTAAGTAAGCTGACATAAGTTTCTAAATATATTGAGTAGGAAATAAGATTGAACGAGCTCTAATAATCAAAGTTTTAAATTAAAAACCCTGACTTTCTTTTAAACAGATAAATACATATTTATTCTGTTAAATAATCAAAAATAATTACAAAATATAAAAAGGAAAAATTAGTTTAGAGTAAGTTTATTTAATTCGTCAAGAGAGGTAATTGTGACAAAACAAAAAAAAATGTTACTACTTGCTCCATATATTAAAAAATTCTGTTAAAAATTAACTTTTTCAGGGGAGCTGGTGCAATTTTTTTTGGTTAAAATATTCCTTGTGTCAACGGTTCTTGTATAAAGGTTAATTACACCCAGCATACCAAAATTACAATTAAAATTAAATCACTGTGTTAATAAGAATTCGAAGTGTTAAAAGAATATTCTATAAAAAAGTCAGTTGTTAATAAATGTTTTTTGAATGAAAAAAGTAACTGTTTTTTAAATATTACAATTACCACAATAAGCTCCTAACATTAAAAGGTTATAATGAAGACTTTGATGATATTTACATCAACACCAGGTAAAAGCACGACAAATATGACATTTTAATAAATAATAAAAAAAAAAACCTCAGAATATTACATTAGAAAAATTGATAATACCAAAACGTACAAAAATGCCCTATTTTGTGCATGCTAGGGCATTATTAATTTATGGATGCCATTTTTTATGTCAGAAATTTCCTTATTAAGAAATGCTTTAGTTAATTTTAGTTGAATTACAATCATTATTGCAATGACCACAAGTTGAAAACTATATGTCAAACGTAACAAATGAATTTTCCACAAACAAATGAAAAATTTTTAACAAATGAAAAATCCATTTAATATCTATTTCTCCGGAAACATCTATTAAAAAAACTGTCGGTAGATTATATGATTGCTATAATTAAACTGCTATTAGATTGCTATAATTATTGCTATAATTAAATTTTAGTACACAAAATCGGTTTTTAAATTCAGTAATACGGAAATAATATGACACCATCTTAAATATAACGTAATCACCTTGAATAAAGAAAACTTTTCTTAATATCTTTTTAAGTTTTCATTCGATTTTCATAAAATTTGAAATGACTCGACAAAATTCTGAAGAGATTATATTTATTAAAATTCAAACCATTCGGTTGGGTATTTTTGCGCTGTTATATGAAGTCAGAAAGACGGGCCAGACAATAGGCGCTATATATTTATATAATTTCGAATGCCCCTAATAATCGGACTACATTATTCCATTCAAACATTGTTATTTAAGGAAAATTTTTGTATTTACGACAATTTATTTAACAAAATGTATGTTTTTGTAAGCACAGGGTACCAATCTATGTACTCCTCAGTAAGTTCACGATATACTTTCTGAACTACGCCTCGAACCTATATTTCTATAAGTATTTTTCTGTAAAAATATTGGAACTTTAATGAATCATTCAGTGGATCAGAGTTCATGGTATTATAAATCATATGTAAAATAATCTGCATTCACAGATAATAATATAATCACCTAAAGAGAGTTTTACAATGAAACATGGATTGCTATGCACAACAACACCCGCATACATTATGTTAAACAATTTAAATGATGATTTCAAGTACCAATTAAATTCTGAATCTGATGTATTTTATAGCGGTTCGTCATAACTAATTAGACTACATATACACATGAAGGAGTTTTGTCATGTCAATATTTTGTAATTGTAACTTTAATTAATTGTAAATGGCAGTTTTTGATAATAATTTTTTTTAAAACCTGTAGGATGCTTTCTGTAATGCTGAATGTAATTATATGAATTATATTTTCTAAAAAATACTTAAGTATAGTAAAGAAAAAGTGAAAAAAAACATTTCTAAACTCACTTCTGGCAAGTTGAATCTCTAGATTTCAAAACAGGAAATAAGATCTTAAATCATCTTTTACGACAATTGTACTCATCTATCTTTATTCAAGTTTGACATCCTAATTTAAAGCACTCTTTTTTCATTTCTGAGACAGAAAAGAACTTCCAAGAAGAAAATTGAGAATCTCATTTTGAAGTTTTAACTTAAAAAATATATCTTACTCAGTAGATAAATTACAGAGTAGAATGATGAATAAAAAAGAATTAAAAACATTACTTTTTTATAAAAAACAATGCGGAAGAGGAAATGAATTTTCAAAGAAAGGGAAACGTTAAAAAATGAATACTCCTAACTCATATAAGTTCAACTAGTTTCACAATAACTGTGTTTTGTAAAAATTGTACATTAACCGATTATTCCTATTGACATATATAATATGATATGATATGCTATAACACGATGCCATCACATGATATTCGTACTTACAAAATGAATGGAAATAAAGAAAAGTTGAAAATTTCAATAGTATTTTTTTAAATAGTTTTTCTTACATGTTCAAGTAAAGAATACCAAAAAGTTAAGTCTTTTCTGGATGGCCTTGAATTCAAAATATTCAATTAAAAATAAGAATTTATAAATTCTCAGAAGATTATATAATATAAAATGGTGTACATAATATAAGCCATTAATATTATGTTGTACAATACAGTTATTAATAAATATACTTAAAAATTATTCGTGAAATATTCTGTACAATGTTTTAATGTAAAAAAAAAATAGAATGAAATTAAATGTGTTAAAATAAAATGTGACGAAATGTAACAAAATGGAGGAGAGCCTTTTGTATTGGTTGAAATTATTTACGATGTCAAAAGGTATTTTGGTGCGACAATAAAAATTTTACATCCGAAGTTTTGTAACACTGCTTGGGAGAACTACTGGATGTAAATTATTATATACCAAGACCTTTATTATTATTATTATTTTCGGATGAACACCGTGTCTAAATTCGTTTTTCCATTTTTCTTAGCAAGATTATACAATATGAGTGAAAATATCACGAAAACAATATAAAATATATTTTATTTGATCTTTCAATTCAAAACGTTTTCAAAAAATTACACAAACTTTATTGCTCAAGGATTATTTAACGGGATATACTTTCCCGGGATCTGCCACATAAATTGAAAGGACGAAATAGATAGTTCATACATCTTTTTTTCTCACAGATATTTAAAAGAAAATAACATTTATATTCATTTAAAAGAAAATAATATTTAAAAATGACATGAAGAAACACAGTTTAAGTAATATGTAGAGTGACACATTTAGATTACTGAAGTTCTTGAAATAACATTTTCCTTTAAGGTACCTGACTACGTTTAAAAAGTGGTTTTCGACCAAACTTGTCAAAATGATTTTATTCCTTTTATTAAAGCCCAAAGTTGTACCTTTCCAAAACTGCTTTTATTTTTATTGTATGATAAATAGAACTGGAGTTGTAGCGGTTTTTATACTACTCATTAGCTGTCACTCAAACCGGAAGTACTCTTTAAAGGACCGGAAGTACTATTTAAAGGTACTAACTGGGAGGGGGAAAACAAAACTATGGCCTTCTAGAAAGGCTCAGTTCTTAAAAAAAAGTGCATGGCTCATAAAAACAGTGAAGTTTAGATTCATATTACTGTGCAAATTCTTGTAGTAAAACAGAAATCTAAACTTTAAATGCATTTTTTGGAAAATGTAATTTTCGGTGAAAAATTTCCATACGCAAAACATGATTTCTCAAAAAGCTATTAGAATATCACTATGAAATTTAAATTGCGTGTTATTTACACTATTGGAAAGGCAACGATTAAATTTTAGAATAAATATTTTTTGTTTTATGGATATTTTCGTGGAAAAACATTGATGAATTTTATAAAAATCAGCATGTAAAAAGGTGCGATGTGCTATGAATTTTGAAACATTTAAAATATCTCTTAGATTTTAGTTCATTGCCTTCACTAATGTCATAAGTATGAAGTGTAAAAAGGAAATTAAGATACATGCAATATATTTTTCTATAGTGTGTTTTGCGTATTGGGCCATATTTCGCTAAATTTTACCACAAAATCCTCCATTTACCAAAATTTCATGGAAGAATGACATATTTTTTGCTTTTCTTCACATTTTATAGTCATAATATTAATAAAAATAAGTTAAAAAAAGAATTAAATATTTTTTTAACAAAAATTGCTCCGTACGTAGCCGGGCACCGTAAGTATTTTCCTTATAATTATTGTTAATTTTTAAACACATAACACTCGCGGAAAATAACTTAAACCATCGTATTTTCATACGTTCATTGTCAAAATTTATTACTGGAAACATTAAAATATAAGATATTATATATGTCAAGTATAATAAATAAGACAAGGAAAGTCATAATCTTATAGGTTTTTAAGTGAAAAAAATTTTGGAGACCTAAATTTTGTCTGTAAATGTACGAAAAAGGTCTATAAATGTTGTTGTGAGCCTCTTTGTAAGAAATGGAACTTATTACGAGCCAGAATATAAAACAGTTTAGGACCATAATATTTTTTTTTAGATTTAAAAAGTCAGTTATTATCGTTGGGGGCCACAATAAATGCGGGGGACAAGTGCAACGCTCCCACCACATCCCCTTTATTTTCTTTCTTAGATTAAGTGTGTTGTTGAAATGTAGAAAGTTCGCAAATTTTGTGCTGTTCCCTTGATAATGTTTGATAGAAAATAATAAAAGTTAAAGTAAATTTTAATGGGTACGTCTCCTAAACTTAATAACATAATGTCAAAGTCCAATCGTTTTTAAGTTTCGAAATTGATATTATAAAACCTTTCTTTAAATCTCCTGTTATTTTTGGTGTTAATAAATCTGTGTATGAGAAAAAAACTAACAATATTGATACTTACAACCAATCCCTAAATATAAAACATATCAAGCTCTTTAAATGCAACACATTCTTAATTTACATTTTCATATTAAAAATGCTATTGCTGTGCTGCATGAAAAAATATATTATGAAAGAGAGAAACTGTTTACTATTTTATATATTTAAAATTTCTACACGCTTTACTTTTTTAAATGAATTTTGCGGACATCGGAATAAATTTAATATGTTTTTCTAGTCTGATCTTTTTAATATATCAAAGAAAAAATTTAATTTATGTTTTGTTATTTTTAAATGTATAATTTTTTTCTTGCATATTAAAAAAATACCTTTTTATTCTACTCTTTTATCTGATGCATTTTTACTGAAATGTATTTTTCATTACAGAGGTTTAAATTATTGAATAAAAAAGGGAACTTTAGTAAGAAGTAAAGCCCGCCACACAATAAAAAATAAATAAAAAACGTGAATAATTCAATCATTTAAATCACCTAAATGTTCACACAAATAAAATGAAATAAAGCTCTTTGTAAAATGAGCTGTAATTTTGGATTCGCATAATTAAAGCTGCTAGAAATCGATTTCGGTTAAACAAAATGTAAGTTACAATGAGTATTGTTTTCGAAAATATACATATTTTGAAACTGAGTTTCGAAAGCGTTATGAATTGTAACTTTTTAACAGAATTCGATTTTCAAAATCTTCAAATTGAATAGCAACGAATCCAAAATTACAGCTCATTTCCTCTAGTCATTTTTCAGTTATATGCTTCAAAAACTACTTGCACTGACATCTGTTTAGCAACGATGAAAAAAAGAATTTAACATTAGGAGTTTCACAATTTAAACCTTCATATTCCTAAACTGTTATAATTAACCGAACAATTTCCTGTTTGGTATCCTAAGGTACAATTTGCTAAAAGTATCAATTATGGTGTCAACAGTGGGTATTCGTATTAAAAAATCTGAGTTTTGTACAATTTCAATATGAAGATGATCCTCTAAGCTTATTTGTTTAACATAAATTTGAAGAAGACGTCATTTCTAGTCGAATAGCTAGTGCTGTTTTTTCTTGGACTATTCGGTAATTAACATGTATTGGGTAAAGTTTTTTTTTTATTTTTATTTTATTTTATTTTTTTATTTGAGCAAATGGTATTTTACTAGGTTATTACTAATGGTATTACTACTAGATTACATCTGTTACCAGAGTATTCCCAACCTCCCCCCCCCCTCCAAAAAAAAGTGCAAAAGTTTTTTAATACATGTTTTTTGTTTTATTATTACGAGATAACTGATTTTATTTGAACTTTGAACGGTAAAATATAGATTACTGTGAGAAAGAGGATATATAAGTCTGGGAAATATAACATTTCTTATGTAACATTATCTAATTGCTTGCTTACTGAAATTTAAAGAAAGGAGAATTTATAAAAAACTAATTATTGCAGAGCAAAATCATTGTACCTGGTAAAAGTGGAGGGTTTTTTTCACATTCCGCTTTAAAAAACCGGACAATTTTCCGTTTGGTATCCTAAAGTTCAATTTGTTAAAAATATCAATTATGATGTCAAAAGTGAGTATTCGTATTGAAAATATCTGAGTTCTGTACAATTTTAATGTGAAGATGATCCTCTAAGCTTCTTTGTTTAACATAAATTGGAAGAAGACGTCATTTCCAGTCGAATAGCAATTTCTGTTTTTTTCTTGGACTATTCGGTGATTAAGATGTATTAGGTAATTTTTTTTGAGCCAACGTATTTCTTTAAAAATAATACTTTTTACACTAGGTTACATCTGTTATCAGAGTATTCGAAAAACGCCAAAAAAGTGCAAACGTTTTTTAATACATGACTTTTTTTAATTACGAGATAACTGATTTTATTTTAACTTTAAACGGTAAAATATAGATTACTGTGAAAAAGAGGACATATAAGTCTGGGAAATATAACATTTCTTATGTAAAATTATCTAATTGCTTGCTTACTGAAATTAAAAAAAAGGAGATTAAAAAAAACTAATTAGTGCAGAGCAAAATCATTGTACCTGGTAAAATTGGAGTATTTTTTCATATTCCGCTTTCCAAGAACTTTGGAAAGATCAACCATTTTTCTCATTTAATATACTGGGTTTCAAAACGTGAATAAAACTTTATCATATTTAGAGCATTTAACATATATTTAATGTCTATAATTTATTTTTTTAATAATATAAATCTGTATTGAGGAAATAATGTGAAATTCAGTAGTATTAGACTATACTGATTTCATATGATTTTCGACATTAAATAATTTATGAAATATTAATTAAAATTAATCTTTCCTTTCCTCTTATGTTAACAAGTCAAGGAAGTGTAGATAAATCGCAAAGAGGTTTCAAATACCTAAAAATAAATGTACGATTATTTTGTGTTCGACAAAAAAAATATATTGATCTTTTTTTCCTGATAGGATCTTGAATGTTTTTGGTGGTGTTGCTATTTACTTTTTGCCTGTTTAATATATCAGTGTTTATTCACAGCTTAAAGTACTGATATATCATAATAATTATTTAATGTGTGAACTCTCAAACTCAAACCAAGCCTATATTTGCCACCATACGACATCCATACAATTTTGTATTATGTTGAACTAAATTTTGGTGCTACAGTGACTTCAACCAAAAAGTGGTGAAATATCCTTCCGGCATTTGGGGTTCCGGTTGAGTTATACTTCCAGATATTGGAATGAGATTTTACTAACTTATGGTTGCAGCTATTGCTGCAAGTTGGTTAAGTCTATGACAAAATTATCAACAGTGTAAGATAATGTTAAAATAATGGAATTCTCAACAAGAATTGATAATCTAGTGAAACTGACTTTACAATTAAACTTTTGGGGTAAAATATTAAAAAGCAAACGGGAACGTTATAGAGAACGGACCAATTGGTTTAATATTAGCTTGAAAATTCCGTTTGCTAGCAAATGTAATCACTAAATCATACACATGCGAAATAACTGTCTAAACTGATATGACCCTCATTGAATAGGAAATTTTGTACTATACTGTCTTTGTCGGCCAAGTCAATCAAATTTGGTAAAATATTAAGCTTACAGAAAAGAGCTGGATCGAAAAAAAAGTAGATACTGGCACACACGACGTATGCACTTTTTCACTTAGATTTCAGTTTAGCACATTATACATTGGACGATCGATCTCTAAGACATGTAAATTTCTAAAAACAAAAATGACAATTTATGTAACAATAAAACGTTAAAAATATTTGCAAAAATGATTATTTTTTTAAACTATGCTATCACAATAATAAGTTCAAAATATATATACTCTAATAGCAGTTTTGATGAGAGTATTATAGAAAAATTCGTTATCTAATGTTTTATTTTATTCTATATAAGATTTCGTAAATTACATTATTCATCCAAAGAATGAATGTTCTATTCTTTTGTAATGAATTAGAATATAATGTTGTACCGGCAGTAATTTATTTTAACGATAACAATTTATAATATCATTGTTATTAGTTGCAATGACATATATAATCGAAATCTACTTAATTAGTAATATTTAAATAAGAGATATTTATAATTGCATTCATCGTGGGAAATCAGCTTTTTTGTGTTGATAAATGAAATTTTCCGAACAATGAGAATCTTCGCTCCATTTTTTTTTACTTTAATTACTCTAAAAACTACTCTTTTCAATTACCATTAAGGTATGAAGTCAATTTAAGAGGGATTAAAATTTTCTTTTTTTAATAATTTATTAAGTGTCTTCTTTTATTATTTTTAATACATGAGATGAAATCTTTTAATTACAACTTTTTAGAATAAACTGAATTAGCTCAAGAAATTAAAATTAATTTGGTTTAAAATTAAGGTATCAGAAATATTATGACACTTATTTAAAGAAAATATAACGATTTTAGATTCGTTATCAGCCAAGTCTAAAATTTATCTCTTTAATATGAAACCTAGTTCTATTAGGTGCACGATCAGCTTTCAAATTTCTTATGGTAAAATTAATTTTTAATTTTTCGTTTACTATTTTTAAATGATGTATCTCTGTCATAAATAGTCAAATCTTGAAAACATATAAGGAATAATGATAATTCTTGAAATGATAATTAACAATGAACTTATTTGGAATACTATTCATTTAAAACTCGTCAGATACTTGGTCATTTTAAGACATGAAAATATTTAATTATATATTTTAGAAATATCTTTCTATTTAAACAATAATAAACCATCATTTAAGCAGAGTATTAACAAATTACATGTCAGAATAGAAAAATTAAAAAAATATATTTTGATAATAAATTAAAAATATATTAATTAATGCCATACTCGTTGTTAAAATGCTATAGAGTTCAATTTCCACAGTGACCGAAATAAATAAATAAAATAACAAACTTAACCCTCTACTGCCCATGATAGCATATATGCTACCATTAGTGTTGCCAATATAGTGGATATTTTTATTCATATATTCCGTAGTCATACCAGAAAATCGGAATAAAAATCTTTGCTTTTTATAATGACAGATAATCCGAGATGAAAAATAAACGGAAATTAATAGTTGTTACTTCGGGTGTGAATTCCCATTATCCTAATTTTGTAATTTCTGGAATACATTCTACCATGGGCATTAGAAGGTTAAAATTAACGGTTTATGTATATAATGCTCTGTTAAAATCACTTCCAATATTTGCAATGTAAAAAAGAAAATACTGAGTAAAAATATGTTTTTTATTTTGAGAAACTTTTTCTTTCGAGACTACAGAAATTTAATTTTAATTTAATCTAACTTCTTTTACTTTTGAAATAAATAAAGAAGTCAATAAAATATACATTAAAACATGCTTAAAAGGTGACAAAAGATGTTACAAACGTGAAAATACAAACATTTACATCCCGAGACTTTCGATCACTAACGTGATCTTCTTCAGTGGGGAACTGTTCCCCACTGAAGAAGATCACGTCAGTGATCGAAAGTCTCGGGATGTAAATGTTTGTATTTTAACGTTTGTAACATCTTTTGTCACCTTTTAAGTATGTTTTAATGTATATTTTATTGACTTTAAATACAAGGTGAATATTTCATTCCACATCAATTTCGTTTTTATTTCGAAATTTTCTGTTATAAATAAAGAACTCAAAACTTTTCTGTGATTCACATAATCTTTGTATTCCAAACAATGAATCTCTAGGAAAGAAAGAGAACATAAATTAAATTATATTTTCGCATTGTTCACCGTAGAAATATTGTTATTAAAAAGACATTCATTTGGTCTATGATTTTATGTTTCATTTCTAATCATTTTTTCTTTTGCTGAGCTTAAAAATCCCTCTTGCAACATTCTTTAAAAATAGTAAGTGAAATTGAAGACTTGGTAAGGGAAGAAATTTATTTTCTATTTTTTCGTACTTTTTCACTAGTAATCATGTTTTGTATAATAAAACATAAAAAAGTAAGACGAAACCATTTTATAAAATACGCTATGTAACAGAAAAAAAATTATGAATTGATAAAAAAAACTTATGAAAAAGGAATTCTATTGCAAGAAATACATATTGAAATATTTCAATGTAAATGTATCATTTATTCGTTTACTTAGAAGAAAAGAATTTAAGAAGATAAGATTAGAAACTTATAAACATTTCTTAAGTATTTGAAATGTATTTATGGGTACAGTTAACAAATTTCCGTATCTCACCATTGATAGGGACGGAATAAAGAAAAAGTTTTGTCCATGTATAAGACGCAATGTATTAATTTTGTGGAAAATCATTTTCTCGTTTTGAGTCATCATGCCATGCAATTCTTTCACAATCCACCGGTTTATCATTCACCTTTTATATAAAATAAGTTAATCAATAACAGATGGTCTAATAATGGTCTACTATGCTGCCAATATCGAAAAAAGAATTCACATGCATTCAGGTCTTTTACACACAGAAAAAGGAATTGATTAAAACTACAAAACATGTTTTGTTGAGTACATTTTGGTTGTTTTAGCTAAAATCAAGTAAAATTGAACAATTTTACTTGAATTAACAAAACATTTTTTGCTGACGATACAATTTTTTTTGAATTGCAAAAAAAAAAAAAAAAAAAAAAAAAAAAAAAAAAAAAAAAATGTTGATTTAAACAAAATTCCCATTGACCTATATTTAAACAAAAAGTTTTGTTGGGTCAACCAAATTTTTGTTGATTCAACAAAACTTTTTTCTGGGTGTAACAACTGGTTTGTTGTTTTATATATTAAAAGTCAGCGACTATTATATGTGCTTTTCGATCTAGAACATTTCCTTAATTCAAAACATTCAGTATAACTATGGACCGATTCGTTAAAACACAATTTTTCACATTTAATGAATTTTTAAAATTTTAGTGAAATGCTGACTCACACTGCAGCAAGTTGTACATAACATCTTCAAAGAAAACTTTTTTCTGAAATATTCTTAGAATGTTGACGCTCATCATATAAACACATATGTTTACCTATTACAATCTATACTAATATTATAAAGGAGTAAAGATTGTTTTTTTGTTTGTTTGTTTGTTTGTACGGGGTAATCTCTGGAACCACCGAACCGATTTCAAAAGTGATGGTGGCAAATTGATGGTGACAACCCCTGCTCCAACATAGGCTATATTTTATGTCGGTGCCACTACCCCAGGGGGGTTCAGGAGCGAAAAACTTTCTAAAATTGCGATCTTTTCTATACTGAAGCAGCTAGAAATTTGAAATTTGGCGTTGTAGTTACTTATAAGATGTAAATGCTCTAAGAACAAAAAAAAAAAAAATCGAAATTTAAAAGGGTGAAATGAGCGAAAAGCGTTCTAAAACACTCTAAATTACAATTTCTATGGAATCTCTAGAACTACCGAACCGATTTGAAATTTGGTGCTGTAGTTACTTATAAGATGTAAATGCTCTCTAAGAACAAAATAAAAAAAAATCGAAATTTAAAAGGGTGAAATGAGCGAAAAGCGTTCTAAAAACATTCTAAATTGCAATTTCTATGGAATCTCCAGAACTACCGAACCGATTTGAAATTTGGCGTTGTAGTTACTTATAAGATGTAAATGCTCTCTAAGAACAAAATAAAAAAAAATTCGAAATTTAAAAGGGTGAAATGAGCGAAAAGCGTTCTAAAACATTCTAAATTACAATTTCTATGGAATCTCTAGAACTACCGAATCGATTTCAAAAGTGATGGTGGTAAATTGATGGTGACAACCCCTGCTCCAACATAGGCTATATTTTATATCGGTGTCACTAACCCCAGGGGGGTGCAGGAGCGAAAAACGTTGTAAAATTGAGATCTTTTTTATACTGAAATAGCTAGAAATTTGAAATTTGGCGTTATAGTTACTTATAACATGTAAATGCTCTCTAAGAACAAAATAAAAAAAAATTCGTAATTTAAAAGGGTGAAATGAGCGAAAAGCGTTTTAAAAACATTCTAAATTACAATTTCTATGGAATCTCTGGAACTACCGAACCGATTTCGAAAGTGGTGGTTGCAAATTGATGGTGACAACCCCTGCTCCAACATAGGCTATATTTTATGTCGGTGTCTCTAACTCCAGGAGGGTGCAGGAGCGAAAAACGTTCTAAAATTGCGATTTTTTTTATACTGAAGGAGCTAGAAATTTAAAATTTGGCATTGTAGTTACTTATAAGATGTAAATGCTTTCTAAGAATAAAATTTTTAAAAAATTCGAAATTTAAAAGGGTGAAATGAGCGAAAAGCGTTTTAAAAACATTCTAAATTACAATTTCTATGGAATCTCTGGAACTACCGAATCGATTTCAAAAGTGATGGTGGCAAATTGATAGTAACAACCCCTGCTTCAACATAGGCTATATTTTATGTCGGTGTCACTAACCCCAGGGGGGGTGCAGGAGCGAAAAACGTTCTAAAATTGCGATTTTTTTTATACTGACGGAGCTAGAAATATGAAATTTGGCATTGTAGTTACTTATAAGATGTAAATGTTCTCTAAAAACAAAACTTAAAAAAAAAATCGAAATTTAAAAGGGTGAAATGAGCGAAAAGCGTTCTAAAAACATTCTAAATTACAATTTCTATGGAATCTCTAGAACTACCGAACCGATTTCAAAAGTTATGGTGGCAAATTGGTGGTGACAATCCCTGCTCCAACAGCCTCTTTAATAAAAAACTATGCGTTTCTGACGACTGGGTTTTTCGCTAACTGTTGCCACAGATTAATCTCGGAAAATGAAACATTTGAAGTTACTGAAAAAAAATTGTAGCTCGAAAAGTATTTGTCAGAAAATTCTTAGGCAAACTGCGTTTGAAAGGTAAAAAATTGTATTTTTCTTGATATAAATTTCAAATCTAATGATTATGCCATTTTTCAAATATTGAATTTTAAAAATTACCAAATTTCACAATGGAGTACCATAGTGAAATCTTCATGCGTAAAAATATAATGATAAGGGCGACGTATATTGGCGTGTATATTGACTATAGCACGAGTCACAAATTATAATAGCCTTATTATTCTGTTAAAATATAAAAGTGAATTATGAAATGTCAATATCTTGTTGGATTAAAAGTTCGTTATAAGAAATTGACCAGCGTAGCGAGCGTAGCGGGCGTAGCTTGCTAGTATATGATAAAACATGGAAAAAATGTTATTTCTTTAAATTTTATAACTTGTTTCTCAGAAAAAACCTATTGTTAAACTTTTTTATCGATATACCTATGATATACAGCGATATATGTTACACTCTAATAAATCTGCGTCTTAATAGATTATCCTGTTTACGCATTTTATCAATTTATGAGTCATTCGACGGCATTTTATAAATTTTACTTATTTATTTTTGTTGCTCCTTAATTTATTATTATTTTTATACTGTATGTGTAGGAACTTCAATAAAAAATAATTTCAAATCAATTAAAAAATATATATATATCTGTAGAAAACATTAAGTAAAGATGCAGTAAGGAACGATAGGGAAAAGTAAAGGGAGTCGAAATCTGCAATTTTCGAAAATTCAAAGATTTATTAAAACTAGCATATTTTTTACACTAATAGAAATAAACAAAAAATTCAAAAATAATCTAAAATTTGGTACTTTCTTCTGTTAGATCGTATAATCGTCGATGATTTATATATATTTTTATAAATACTTTGAAATATACTAAAATTATGGACATAATATTTTTAAAAATTATATCAATGTGATTATATCAATGTGAAAAGGAATAGCTAATCGCACGTAACTTTATGTATTATTATTATATCCGTTCATATCCAGAGAAAAGCACTCTTTATCATATCTTTTCCATCTTGAATTATAAATATTGAAATATTGAAAAAATTCAAATATCAGAATTTCCGAAAAGCTGGTAACTCAAAAGGAGGAAGTTGCATTCGCATGCGATGTCAAAAACGACCTCTCTATATACTGTCTATATCCTGTAAGTTGTTTTCTGTTATCGCACTGGCTTATCAGATTAGGAGTCTTGAAATTGAAAAAAATGACAGCCAGTCACAATTAAAATAAACCATTTTATTGAATACATTTTCTTGATTGATATTTTGTACTTTTACAAACTAAACTCAGAAAATGTGTTTCATAAAATGTTTATCTCTATTAATCCCAAAAATATGCAGAATTTTATGAAACTTTGTAGTATCACAGTTTTCGAGCCTCACTCATTGAGAAAAATGTTTCTGAAATTTAGATTTTAAATTATTTTCTAAGTAGGTTCCAACATAGAAAGAATGAGAAAATTAAAGAAATAATGCGGAAACCCGTGTTGATTAATCTCTCGATCTACTATTTAGTAAGCATTCGAAATCTAATGCGAAAGGCTTTATCTTGAATTTTACTTGTAAAAATAAATAAAACAATAATATAGTTCCTATTACATTTTTTTAATGTTTTGTTTAAAAAAGTAAAAAAAAAAAATAAACAAAATCCATAAAAATTATCTATGTAAGAAATTAAAGTTCATATCAAATAGTCCAGATCAAAGTATTGGAAATATTCCCCTTATGAAAAATGCAACGTACTACAAATCTGCTTTCCAGTACGAACGAAAACAAATTCTTAAGCATGCCTTTTTTCATAAAATAATGATTTCTAATGGATATAAATAAAATATCGAAAAAATTATTTTATCATAAAATCATTTCACGTGTTGCACATTAAAAAAATTATTGTTTTATTGATTTTTCTAGAGAACACCCTGGAAAACTTTCTTTTAGAAAGTAATATAAAATAGCACTTAGATGTTCATTTTTTTATAAATATATATCGATGGTTTTGTCTGGATATATTTCTAAAAATATTCAATAAACAAAACTGATAAAACGATCATTAATTATATATATGATTTTCTGTTTCACAACATTTTGTCACACCAAGTAATTATCATGTACATTAATTTAACGAAAATTGAATTCAATTGTTATGGATAATTTTGTTTGCAAATATTTAAAAAAAAATCCTTGCATAAATAAAAATGTTAAAACGATGATTAAGTATTACGTTTGCTTTTCCGTTACAGAATATTTTGATGCATCAGGTTACACAATTCTGTACATTAATTTAATATAAGTGGAATCAAAGTATTTCCCATCGTAATGTAAAAATAAATATTTATTGATGTAATAATTTAAATTTTATATTTCGGAAATAAATTAACGACAAATGAATATTATTTATGTTTAATACATAATAGAGTATTTAAAGATATTAACTAAACTTTTAAAACTATATAATTTAAAATTGTTATCTGTTATTATATGAATTTTATTCTTACCTAAACTGATGATTCTTTTAGCAGCAAAAATCTCCTCTTTTCAGAAACGTGTGTTAAAAAATGCAACCATATCTTATTACACTTTATAGAGAAATTAAAAGTTATCACATTTTTGAACACACGTTTCTGAAAAGAGGATGTGTTTGCTTCTAAAATAATTATCAGTTTAGGTAAGAAGGAATTCCATATAAGAATACATGTGGCTAAGTTAATAGTTATCGCACGTGAAATCTTAATTCCTGTTCAATGTATTGACCGTTAAATACTAGGCCTTTTTTTCCGAAGGGCAGAACAAAATAAATGTATTTTATGTACTGTAAGTATTAAACAAGAATACACATAATAAAATTTAAGCAGCAACTTGTTGCAGAGAAACACCTAACTATCAATTCGATTAGAAATTATGTCTTCTTTCAAATTATGTTAAAAATTAAGCGTAAGAGGCGTCTACATACAACATTCTACCAAATTTTAAAAATTTTAAAACGAATTTTGATTAAACCGATCTTTTGATAAACCGATTTTGATTTCATATTTGGATTTTTCGGCACATTTTACTTTCTGTTGCTAAACTGAAAATCATCCGGACCTGTAAATCGGAAATATGAAGGTTTACAGTTTGGAACTTGTAATGTTAAATTTATTTCTAATCCAAATTCAAAAACACACACATATTTACGTCTAGATAAAACTAAAATTAAATAAAATAATATTAAGCTAGAGACTTTTAATGTTAAAACAAATAAAATACAAATGTATAGATGTTTCGTGTACTTACGTACACCTCATCAGTATTACGATCACAATTATAAAACCATGAGAACCAAACAAAAAAATTAGTTAAAATCACAGTTTAATTAAAACATCATATTCTTCTGGAACCTGGGTAGCCTCGTTAATCGCAGATTCAGACAAAACCGTCATCCAACACCCCAGGAAAATATGGATGCTGTATACGCAGCAGTTCGAACTGGCAATTTGCGCGTACTCGAAATCAAGTATATGGTCAAATTCAAATGCGTGTGCAACCAATTTTGATGTTAGAGGAATATTAGAATCTATTAGAAGAATCTCTATGCACTTTTATGAAACTTTTAGAAATCTTTTTCCGTTGAAACTTTCTTACACTGTTTAAAATTTGCAGCAAACTGTCCAGTCATTTGACCGTTTTTATAGAAAATGGTGACACAACCGTAATTTAACACTATTCTGACCATATTATTGCCTCTATTATGATCATAATAGAGTTAAATTGCAATTATTTAACCGTTTTCTAGAAAAACGGTCAAATGACTGGACAGTTTGCTGCAAATTTTTAACAGTGTAGGTTTCACATAATAATTCTTTCGAAACTTAATATCGAAAATATACATATTTTAAAAGTGATTTTTGAAAAAAAGTAAGTCATGTAATCTGTAATTTTTTTAACAAAAATCAATTTCATGGAGCTTTACATATGGGAATTTGACATTGCAGCACATTTTAGTAGATTTTGAGTTATGAAGTAAAAACGAACTGCATTGCAATCTGTTTTGGAACGATTAAGAAAAAATATGGAAATACAGTATAGTTTACCAAAAAAGCTAATTATGATATAAAATTTTGGTGTTCGTATTAAAAAGTTCAGAGATTGGTACAATTTTAATATGAAGACGAGCACCTGTGTTTTGTATACGTAAATTGAAGGACTTTATTACTATTGAACGAATGACTATGTTCTTTTCCTTTGAAGCAATAATTTGGCGATTAAATTGTATTGGGGTGGATCTTTTTTTTAATACCGACTGTACTATACACTGTTAAAATTTGCAGCAAACTGTCCAGTCATTTGACCATTTTTATAGAAAACAATTACATAACCGTAATTTAACTCCATTCTGACCATAATATTGCCCATATTATGGTCAAAATAGAGTTAAATTACGGTTATGTAACCATTTTCTATAAAAACGGTCAAGTGACTGGACAGTTTGCAGCAACTTTTTTACAGTGTTCATCATACAAATAATGAAATGAAGTTGATTTTTGTAAAAAAAGAATGTAGTTTTATTTGTTTTCATGAATTAAGTAAACGAACATATTGTTAAATGTTTATATTATTCATCATTTCTTTGCTTGCAGATGATATTTTAAAATAATCTATGATATATTTTTTAATTTGGTTAATTAAAATAAATCCATCAACCTTATATTTATATATTATGTGATATTTCAGATTTAATAGAAAGTTTATATTTGTGCTGACCAAAAGTTTCATGCGATTTAAAAAGAACTGAAAGATCAATAAATGAATAAATAGCGTTTCATGAAAGACTGAGATTGTGAAGTGACCTGTCGTTACTTGAGATGTTAGAGATTTCAGCTAAATTTGCTTTCTGTGTACAATTCGAGTAGTATTTATTAGAATAAACTTATTACTAGTAAATTTAGATATTGAGATAAATCCTTTGCTTATTATTCCACATTATGTTCATGCATTTTGTGAAACAAAAATTTTAATCACTGTATCATGCTTGTCAAATATTATCTATTTGATGTATCAGTTGAATGTAACTAAATTACCTATCTACAGATATTTGTTTATCGTACTGAAAGTAAAGATTTACTTAATTTTAAAAAGTGTTCATGATTTCATTTTGTTTTCGAATTTTATTTTTATGACAGATTCAGGTATTTAAACGTTTGAATTTAGCTGATTCTTTAACTGAAATGAGCCTTCGAATTTCAATACAAAAAGAAGACACAAAATGAAAAAACGAACAGGTAAAAATTTCCATTCATTTTTTTTTTAAATATAGCTTATTATTTATCTTATTTCCAATTAGCAATATTGCATACAATTTAAATTGTAATCTTTATATAAAATTCAAGAAAAAATTAAAATCTAATGAATCAATCAATACAAAATAGTTTTTAAACAGGTACTGTAACGAATATAACTAATCTATAATTTTAACCTGTAACTGAGATTTTTTATTAATGTGAAGTTTTCCTTAAATTTTGAAATATTTTTCATAAGCTTTATATGAAAAAGTATGGTTTTCATTTCTAAAATATTTGCATATACCTGTATGCTATATGATCTTCTTTTTATTCATTGGAAACACATTTATTTATATATTTATAGAAAAATACACATAACATGATTAAATATTTTTTTAATCTTTTCTTTTGTCTTCAACCTTGTCCCTACCGCCCACTAGTAAATGTTTTAATATCAGGTGGGTGATGGGTATATGTGGATATTAAAAGATAAGTTATAGATTACTGTATATTTGCTCTAAAACTATCTATATATACAGTTTGTTTCAGAATTGAGAATGTCTTGAACGAAATATACATTCTAGGTACAATATAAATCGAAATGCTGTGTTTGTAAACTGCATGTTTTACAACACTTCTCGGATTTAAAAATTTAAACTGAAACGTTCTTCAAAATCAAATTGCTAACAAGTAAAATAACAGTTCTCTTTATGTGAATTTATTTTTCAATAGAAAGTTTCTTACATATTTATATCTACTAAAATTTCTTGAACCTTTAAAAAAATTTAAAACTATTTTCCATAATAAATAAATTAGCTTACTGTGGCATTAGTGGGTGGTGTGTAAAAAAAATGTTGATGACCATGGTATAGTAAATATTATTTCGCGAAATCTTCAATTTAGGTAATATTAAAAATTTAGCTTTAAAACAATTTTTTTGTTTAGTAGTAGTTACTCTCATCATTCAAATTTCGCATCACTACATTCAAATCTGGAGAGAAAAGAGTGGGTTCCCACACATAATGTTACTCTGCTGCTTACAACGACGAATATATTTAAAGTTATAACGTACGGGAAAATTCAAGATAAATTTATTAAGTGAAGCGAAAGAAAAATCCTTTTCATCTGAGTGAAAAAAATTAAGATAATTAAAATTTTTAAACAGAAAGGAATTAACCTGCTTCCTGTTTTTGGATTTATGTTTGAAAAGGTTACAACATTTTAATAATGGCTGTGGTCTTTCATTTTATTTTAAGTATTTGGGTAGTGAAATTTTTATATTTGTTTAGTTTTTTGTAACAATGAATAGTAATGTTTATGGCAGTAAACTGTGATAAATTAATTTATAAAATTATCGTGAAATAACATAAAAAATAACTGAATACAAGAACATGTATTTTCAAATTTAATAAAGGAAATGTAACGGGTTTAACATTAATCTATCAGAAATATTTTTAAAACAAAAATGACAATTTGTATAAAAAAAGCATTCAAAATATTATCAAAACTGATTATTTTTCTAAACTGTGCTATCACAGTAATAAAATAAAAATTTATATATTCTAACGGTGGTTTTAATGAAAAGTATTACAGAAAAATTCATTTTTTAAAGTTCTATCTTATTCTATATAAGATTTCGTAAATTACATTATTCATCCAAGGAATAATTATTCTATTTCCGTGTAATGAATGAGAAAATAATGTTGTACAAACAGTTATTTATTTTAACGATAAAAATTTATAATATCATTGTTATTAGTTGCAATGATATATATAATCAAAAGCTATTCAATTAGTAATATTTCAATAAGAACTATTTATAAATGCATTCATCGTGGGAAATTAGCTTTTTGTGTTGATAAATGAAATTTTAAGAACAATGACAGTCTTCCTTTCATTTTTTTACTTTAATTATTTAAAAAAACTAGCAAGGCTCTTTTGAAATACCATTAAGTCTAAAAGTCAATTGAAGAGGAAATAAAATTTTCATTTTTTAATAATTTATTAATAGTCTTCTTTTACTATTTTTAATACGTTCGATGAAACTTTTAATTACAACCTTTAGAATAAAATGAATTAGGTCAAGAAATTAAATTTAAATCGGTTTAACATTAATCTATCAGAAATATTATTACACTTATTTAAAGAAATTATAACGATTTTAGTTTCGTAATCAACCAAGCTTAAAATTTATCTCTTTAATATAAAACCTAGTTCCATACATAATCAAATTTCAAATTTCCTATGGTAAATTTTATTTTAAATTTTTTCGTATACTACTTTTAACTCATGTAATTATGGTCATAAATAGTCAAATTTTGAACACATATTTGGAATAATTGTTGCAATAATAATTATCAATGAACTTATTTGCAATACTGTTCATTCATAACTTGTCAGTTTCTCGGACATTTTAAGACATGGAAATAATTAATTATATATTCTAGAAATATTTTGCTATTTAGACAATAAAAAAACATTATTTAAGAAGAGTATTAATGAATTACATAACAGAATAGAAGAATTAAAAAAATATTTTGATAATAAATTAAAATATATTAATTAATTCCATACTCGTAGGTAAAATGTTATAGAGATCAACTTCCACAGTGACCGAAATAAATATATAAAACAACAATCTTAAAATAAAGGGTTTATGTATATAATGCACTATTAAAATCACTTCCAATATTTGCAATGTAAAAAGAAAATGCTGACTAAAAATATGTTTTTTTATTTTGAGAAACTTTTTCTTTCGAGACTAAAGAAATTTAATTTAAATTTAATCTAACTTCTTTTACTTTGAAATAAATAAAGAACTCAAAACTTTTTTGTGGTTCACATAATCTTTGTATTCCGAACAATGAATCTCTAGGAAAGTAAGAGAACAGAAATTAAATTATATTTTCCCATTGTTCACCGTAGGAATATTGTTATTAAAAAGACATTCATTTGGTCTATGATTTTATGTTTCATTTTTAATCCCTTTTCTTTTGCTGAGCTTAAAAATTTCTCTTGCAACATTCTTTAAAAATAGTAAGTGAAATTGAAGACTTCGTAAAGGACGAAATTTATTTTCTAGTTTTTCTTAGTTTTTCACTAATAATCGTATTTTGTATAATAAAACATAAAAAAGTAAGACGAAACCATTTCATAAAATCCGCTATGTAACAGAAAAAAAATGATAAATTGATAAAGGAACTTGTATGAGAGGAATTCTATTTCAAGAAATACATATTGAAATATTTCAATGTAAATGTATCATTTATTCTTTTACTCAGAAGAAAGGATTTTAAGAAGATAAACTTTGTAACTTATAAACATTTCTCAAGTATATGACATGTGTTTATGAGTAGAGTTATCAAATTTATATCTCCCGCATTTGACAGAGACGGGATAAAGAAAAAGTTATGTCTCACATATAAGATGCAATATATTAATTTTGTGGAAAATCATTTTCTCTTCTGAGTCATCTCGTCGTGAAATTCTTTCGCCTTTCAACGGTTTATCATTCACCTGTGATATAAAACAAGTTAATCAATAACAGTTGGTCTAATAATGGTCAAACTATGCTGCCAGTATCGAAAAAGAATTCAGATGCATCCAAGCCTTTTAACATCTGCTTTGAAAAAACCTGTTTTGTATATTACATGTCAGCTTTTATTATGTGTGCTTTTCGAACTAAAACATTTCTTTAATTAAAAGAATCCAATCTACTTCTGGTCCCATTCGTTAAAAAACAATTTTCCACTTTTATTGAATTTTTAAAATTTTAATGAAATACTGACCCACACTGCAGTAAGTTGTGCATGACAACTTCAAAGAACAGCTTTTTCCTGTATTATTCTTAGAAGTCTGAAGCTCATTATATAAATACATATATCTACCTATTACAATATATGATAAAACATGAAAAAAAAAAAGTTATATATTTAAAATGTATACTTTGTTTCTCTAAAAAAAACCTATTGTTAATTTTTCCGTCATTCGACATAATTTTTCAAAAAAAATTTATGTTTTTATCTATTATCAATTTTTTTTTCACTTACTTTATGTGTTGGAACATATATATAAAAAGAAGTTAAAATTCATTTAAAAAACATTTCTATCATAAAAAAATTTTTACATAAAGATACAGAAAGGAAAGCTGAATAAAATAAATTGAGTCGATGTCAGCGATTTTGGAAAATTCAGAGGTTTATCAAATTTTATACATTTTTAGAACCAATAGATATAAAAATATATAAATAAATTATTTGAAATTTGCATTTTTTTCTATTATATCTTGTATTATCGAGGATTTATATATTTTTTTCTGAGTACTTTAAAATATACTAACATTCTAGTCAGAATATTAGAGTTTTAAATTTTATATCTCAGTAGCAAGCTACGCCCGTTACGCTTGTCAATTTCTCTTAACGAACCTTTAATCAAACAAAATATTTACATTTCATACTGCACTTTTATATTTTAAGAGAATAATAAGGCTACTATAATTTGTGACTCGTGCTATAGCCAATATACACGTCAGGACACGTCGCCCTTATCATTATCTTTCTACGCGTGACGGTTTCGCTATGGTTGGGCCATTGCAAAATTTGGTAATTTTTGAAATTCAATATTTGAAAAACAGCATAATCATTAGATTTGAAATTTATATCAAGAAAAATACTATTTTTTACCTTTCAAACGCAGTTTGTCTAATGATTTTCTGACAAATACTTTTTGAGCTATTATTTTTGTCAGTAACTCCAAATGTTTCATTTTCCGAGATTAATCTGTGGCAACGATTATCGAAAAACCCGGTCGTCAGCAACGCATAGCTTTTCATTAAAGAGGATGTTGGAGCAGGGATTGTCACCATCACTTTGCCACCATCACTTTTGAAATCGGTTCTGTAGTTCCAGAGATTCCATAGAAATTGTAATTTAGAATGTTTTTAGAAGGCTTTTCGCTCATTTCACCCTTTTAAATTTCAAATGTTTATAGAATTTGTTCTTAGAGAGCATTTACATCTTATAAGTAACTACCATACCAAATTTGATGTTTCTATCTGCTTCAGTATACAAAAAATCGAAATTTTAGTATGTTTTTCGCTCCTGCATCCACCTGGGGTAGTGGCACTGACATAAAATATAGCCTATGTTGGAGCAGGTACTGTCACCATCAATTTGCCACCATCACTTTTGAAATTGGTTCCGTAGTTCCAGAGATACCATAGAAATTGTAATTTAGAATGTTTTTAGAACGCTTTTCCCTCATCTCACCCTTTTAAATTTCGAATGGTTTTAGAATTTGTTCTTAGAGAGCATTTACATCTTATAAGTGACTACCATACCAAGTTTGATGTTTCTATTTCTTTCAGTATAAAAAAAATCGAAATTTCAGAACGTTTTTCGCTCCTGCACCCCCCTGGGGATAGTGGCACCGACATAAAATATATCCTATGTCGGAGAAGGTTTTGTCACCATCAATTTGCCACCATCACTTTTGAAATCGCTTCAGTAGTTCCAGAGATTACCCCCTACAAACAAACAAACAAACAAACAAACAAACAAGAAAACAATCTTTACTCCTTTATAATATTAGTATAGATGAAAAGAAATAAGTAACCCTACGTGATTTTATGTGTTATTATTATTTTCGTACATATACAGAAAAAAAGACCGTTTATCCTCTCCTTTCTCTCTTGGATTATATCAATTTAAATGTTGAAAAAATTTAAAAATCTGAATATTCGAAAAGCTGGTAACTCAAAAGGAGGAATGTGGTTTGTCAAGGAATATAGGTATTTCTCTCTTGAATTATATCAATTTAAATATTTAAAAAATTAAAAATCTGAATTTTCATAAAACTGGTAACTCAAAAGGAGGAATGTGGTTTGTCAAGGAATATAAGTATTTTTCTCTTGAATTATATCAATTTAAATATTTAAAAAATTAAAAATCTGAATTTTCATTAAACTGGTAACTCAAAAGGAGGAATGCGGTTTGTTAAGGAATATAAGTATTTCTCTCTTGAATTATATCAATTTAAATATTGAAAAAATTTTAAATCTGAATTTCGTAAAGCTGGTAACTCAAAAGGAGGAATGTGGTTTGTCAAGGAATGACCTCGCTATATAAGTATACTGTCTTTATCCTGTAATTTTTTTTCTGTTACCCCACTGGTTTATCAGAACAGGAGTCTTAGGAGTCTTGAAAATATAAAAATGCCAACCAGACATGAATAATAATAATAATAAAAAACTCTTATTGAATAAATATTCTTGATTCAGTTCAACAGTTTGTACGTTTACAAACTAAACCCAGAAAGTGTATTTCATAAAATGTTCATCTCTATTAGCCCCAAAAACATAAAAATTTGAGTGATGCAAAATCAGAGTTTACGACCCTCATCGGAGTTTTCGATTTTTTTGAAATAATATTTTGACAATAGATTTTAACTTATTTTGTATATAGGTTCTTACAAACAAAGAATTGGAAAAATAAAGAAATATTGCGGAAACCCATATTTAATGAAATTCTATGAAAGGAGCAATGTAGGTTACAATTTAGTACGCATTCGAAATCTAATGTAAAAGGATGTTACTTTAAAATAATTGAAATGAATTTAAAAAATGCACTATTATACATATTTAACAATATAAATGAATTTATTTGTACAAAATATAAAACTAAAAATGTCATTTTTTTTTTTTTTTTTTTTTTTTTTTTACAAATATTGGTAAAATGTATAAGTTAGATAAATTTTACAAAAATAAACAAATGATTTAAAAATAATAATTTCTGCATTTTAATGCAACAGCAACTAAATTTCCTAAAAATAAAAAAATCTCAGGATAGTTTTTGTATCAATTTACTACGAACATTGAAAAGAACATCGAATAAAACACTCTTCCAAAATTTGAAATAATACTTTATATAATGTATATTGTTATTTTTTTTATTATTATATTTAACGTCTTACATCGTGCCCATACACCATATGTGTTATAAGAGATAGATTTCTCCGTTACTCTATGATTTTAAATACCAATATTTTTCAATAGTAATCTTCGTCTTATATAACGACCGAAATGCTTAATTGAATTAAACGAAGAGTGGCTTTCGTAAAAAGTGGTATTCTATCCAAGTTTTTGTCCATGCTTTTTTTATTTTATTATGTTTAAATACTATTAATGAGTTTAATAAAATACAGTAATTTAGTATTATTTTATAATTTGTATTATGCACATTTCTAAAATACTAAATTAATTACAATGTTTAATGGACTCAGTCCTAAAATTATCATATTTTGCATGAAAAATAACTAAAACAATAATAAAGTTACTATTTCATTTTTTTAAAGTTTTATTTTCAAAAATAAATAAATAAATAAATAAAATAAAAATTACATATATAAGAAATTAAAGTTCATATCAAATAATCAAGCTCAGAGTATTGGAAATGTTCCCCTTATGAAAAATGCAATGTACTAAAAATCTGCTTTCCAATACGAGCGAAAACTATTTCTTAAGTATGCCTTTTTTATATATAAAATAATGATTTCTAATGGATATAAATAAAATATCGAAAAATAATTTTAGCATAAAACCATTTCACGTGTTGAATATGATAAAAAATATTGTTTTATTGATTTTTCTAGAGAGCACACAGAAAAAAACTTTCTTTTAGAAAGTAATATAAAATAGCATTTACATGTTCATTTTTTTTATAAATATAAATCAATGATTTTATCTGTATATATTTCTAAAAATATTCAATAAAGAAAACTGATAAAACAATCATTAAATAATATATTTGATTTTCTGTTTCACAACTTTTTGTCACACCAACTAATATTATTATGTACATTAATTTAACGAAAATTGAATTCAATTGTTATGTAATTTTGTTTGTAAATATTTTTTAAAAAACCTTGCATAAATAAAATTGTTAAAACTATGATTAAGTACTACGTTTGCTTTTCCGTTACACAATATTTTGATGCATCAGGTTACACAATTCTGTATATTAATTTAATATAAGTGGAATGAAATATTTCCCATCATAATGTGAAAATAAATATTTATTGATGTAATAATTAAAATTTTATTTTTCTGAAATAAATGAACGACAAATGAATATTATTTATATGTAATGCATAATAGGTATTTAAATCACATTTTTGAACACACGTTTCCAAAAAGCTGCTACAATAATTATCAGTTTAGGTAAGAATAAATTCCATGTAAGAATAAAACTGGCTAAGTTAATTGTTATCGTACGTGAAATCTTAAATCCTGTGAAATGTATTGGCCGTTAAATACTACCCCCCCCCCCCTAAGGACAGAACAATATAAACGCATTTTACGTACAGTTAGTATTGAAATGCGATACACTTTATAAAATTAAACCAATATATTGTTGCAGAGAAAAACAAAAATGTCCATTCAATTAGGAATTATGTCTTCTTTAAATTTGTTATAAAATAAACTTAGGAGGCGTCTTCATACAACATTCTACAAAATCCTTAAATTTTCAAAACTAACACGCGATTTTGACAGCATATTTGGATTTTTTGGTACGTTTTACTTTCGGATACTGAACAGGAAATCATCGGACTTATAGTTTCGGAAATATGAAGATTTACAGTTTGGAACTCGTAATGATAAATTTCGTTTTAATCGTTGCAAAACAGAATGTAATAAAGTTAGTTTTTACAGAACAACTGAAAAATTACTTGTGAGAATGGGCTGAAATTTTATTTCGCATAGCTGAAATTTTAAGAAATCTGTTCCTGTTGAAACATTTATAGGTTACACATAATAATTCTTTCGAAACTTAATTTTGTATATACGTATTTTAAAAGTGATTTTCGGAAAAATTATGATATGTAACCTGTAATTTTTTTTTAAACAAAACTCAATTACTTTTGCATTTCTGAGATGAATTAAAACTTTTTTCACTTTTTCTTTTTCGAGCGTTATAGAAAAATTACAGGAGATAATTTATTTTTTTATTGGACCTTCTAGTAATTAATAATTATTTGAAATTTTTACAATTACAGTAAATTTAAAATAAAATTTCATCGTTATTTCTTGTGGTTGATTGCTATGTTATTTTTGTGTGCAATTTTTAAAGTATATAGTTCAATTTAAGCCTGTCCGCTAACCACATTTAAGAAGAGTATTAATAAAATACATAAGATAGTGGAATAATGATAAAAATATATATTTTGATAATAAATTAAAAATATATTAATTAATTCCATACTCGTAGGTAGAATGTTATAGAGTTCAATTTCCACAGTGACAGATAACAAGCTTAAAATTAATGGTTTATATATATAATGTACTATATAAATCATTACCAATATTTGCAATGTAAAAAGAAAATACTGACTAAAAATATGTTTGTTATTTTGAGAAACATTTTCTTTCTAGACTAAAGAAATTTAATTTAAATTTAATCTAACTTCTTTTACTTTTGAAATAAATAAAACACTCAAAACTTTTCTGGGGTTCACATAATCTTTGTATTCCGAACAATGAGTTTCTAGGAAAGCAAGAGAACAGAAATTAAATTATATTTTCCCATTGTTCACCGCAGGAATATTGTTATTAAAAAGACATTCATTTGGTCTATGATTTTATGTTTCATTTTTAATCATTTTTCTTTTGCTGTTCTTAAAAATTCCTCTTGCAACATTCTTTAAAAATTGTAAGTGAAATTGAAGACTTGATAAGAGAAGAAATTTATTTTCTATTTTTTACTTAGTTTTTCACTGGTAATCATATTTTGTACAATAAAACATGAAAAAAGTAAGACGAAACCATTTTATAAAATCTACTATGTAACAGAAAAAAAATGATAAATTGATAAAAGAACTTATATAAAAGGAATTCTATTTCTAGAAACACATATTAAAATATTTCAATGTAAATGCATGATTTATTTTTTTACTTCGAAGAAAGGATTTTAAGCAGATAAACTTTGAATCTTATAAACATTTCTGAAGTATTTGAAATGTGTTTTTGAATTCAGTTACCAAATTTCCGTATCTCACCATTAATAGGTACGGAATAAAGAAAAAGTTATGTCTCACATATAAGACGCAATATATTAATTTTGTGGAAAATCATTTTCTCGTCGTGCAATTATTTCCCAAACCAACGGTTTATCATTCACCTGTCATGTAAAACATGTTAATAAATAACAGAGGGTCTAATAATGGTCTACTATGCTGCCAGTATCGGAAAAAGTATTCACATGCATTCAAGCCTTTTAACACCTGGTTTGAAAAAACCTGTTTTGTATATTACATGTAAGCTTTTATTATGCGTGCTTTTCGAGAAAAAAAATCTTTAATTAAAAAAATCAGATCTACTCCTGGTCCCATTCGTTAAAACACAATTTTCCACTTTTATTGAATTTTAAAATTTTAGTGAAATGCTCACCCACACTGCAGTAAGTTGTGCATGACAACTTCAAAGAGAAGCTTTTGCCTGAATTATTCTTAGAAGTCTGAAGCTCATTATATAAATAGATATATCTACCTATTACAATATATGATAAAACATGAAAAAAAATTCATTTCTTTAAAATTTATAATTTGTTTCTCAAAAAAAAAAAACTATTGTTATTTTTTTTTACCGAATTACCTATGATATATACCAATATAATATATATTCTTATAAATCTGCTTCTTAACGGAATATTCTGCTTACACACTTTAATAAGTTATGGGTCATTCGACAGATATTTTCAATTTTTTACAATTTTTTAAATGATTAATTTTTTGTTGCCACATTTTTATTTTATTTTTCTCCTCCTTTATGTGTTGGAACACATATAAAAAACATGTTAAAATCCATTTGAAAAACATTTCTATCTTAAAATACTTTTTACGTAAAGATACAACAAGGAAAGATGAAGAAAATAAAGTGAGTCAATATCTGCGATTTTGGAAAGTTCATAGGTTTATCAAATTTTACGCAATTTTTAAACCTATAGAGATAAAAAACAATGAATATATTATCTGAAATTTACAATTATTTTATATTATATGTATCATCGAGGGTTTATGTATTTTTTATGAGTACTTTAAAATATACTAAAATTCAAGTCAGAATACTAGATTTTTGAAATTTATTACTCATGAAAAGAAATAAGTAACCGTACGTACTTTTATCTGTTATTATTACTTTCGCACATATACAGAAAAAAATACTATTTGTCATCTCTTTTCTGTCTTGAATTATATCAATTTAAATGTTAAATAAATTAAATAATCGTAATTTTCAAAAGCTGGTAACTCAAAAGAAGGAATGTGGTTTGTCAAGGAATATAAGTATTTCTCTCTTGAATTATATGAATTTAAATATAGAAAAAATGAAAAAAATCTGAATTTTTGAAAAACTAGTAACTCAAAAGGAGGAATGTGGTGTGGCAAGGAATATAAGTATTTCTCTCTTGAATTATATCAATTTAAATATTGAAAAAATGAAAAAATCTGAATTTTCGAAAAGCTGGTAACTCAAATGGAGGAATGTGGTTTGTCATGGAATATAAGTATTTCTCTCTTGAATTATATCAATTTAAATATAGAAAAAATTAAAAAATCTGAATTTTTGAAAAGCTGGTAACTCAAAAGAAGGAATGTGGTTTGTCAAGGAATATAAGTATTTCTCTCTTGAATTATATAATTTTAAATATTGAAAAAAATAAAAAATCTGAATTTTCGAAAAGCTTGTAACTCAAAAGGAGAAATGTGGTTTGTCAAGGAATATAAGTATTTCTCTCTTGAATTATATCAATTTAAATATAGAAAAATTACAAAATCTGAATTTTTGAAAAGCTGGTAACTCAAAAGGAGGAATGTGGTTTGTCAAGGAATATAAGTATTTCTCTCTTGAATTATATAATTTTAAATATTGAAAAAAAATAAAAAATCTGAATTGTCGAAAAGCTTGTAACTCAAAAGGAGAAATGTGGTTTGTCAAGGAATATAAGTATTTCTCTCTTGAATTATATCAATTTAAATATTGAAAAAAAAAAATAAAAAATCTGAATTTTCGAAAAGCTGGTAACTTAAAAGGATGAATGTGGTTTGTCAAGGAATATAAGTATTTCTCTCTTGAATTATATCAATTTAAATATTGAAAAAAAAAAATCTGAATTTTCGAAAAGCTGGTAACTGAAAAGGAGGAATGTGGCTTGTCAAGGAATGACCTCGCTATATAAGTATACCGTCTATATCCTGGAAGTTGTTTTCTGTTACCCCACTGGTCTATCTGATCAGAAGTCTTGAAACTGTAAACATGATAGCCAGCCACGGATAATAATAATAATAATAAACTCTTATTGAATAAATTTGCTTGATTCAGTTTAACAGTTTGTACTTTTACAATCTAAACACAGAAAATGTATTTCATAAAATGTTTATCTCTATTAGCCTCCAAAACATGCAAGATGCTATAAACCTTTGAATAATGTAAAATTGGAGTTTTCGACTCTCATCGGAATTTTTTATTTTTATGAAATAATATTTTGACAATAAATTTTAACTTCTTTTGTATATAGGTTCACACAAACAAAGAATTGGATAAATAAATAAATATTGCGGAAAGCCATATTTATCAAAATTCTGTGAACGGAGCAGTGTAGATTACAATTTAGTAAGAATTCGAAATCGAATGTAAAAGGATATAACTTTAAAATGATTGAAATAAATTAAAAAAATACGCTATTACACAAATTTAACAATATAAATTAATTTATTTGTACATACTATAAAAATAAAAATTTCAGTAATAAAAAAAAAATTCTAGAAATATTGGTAAAAATTATATTTTAGATAAATTTTACAAAATTAAAGAAATGATTTAAAAACAATAATTTCTGTATTTTAATACGACAGAAACTAAATTTCACAAAAATGAAAAAATGTCAGGGTAGGTTTTGCATGAATTTAATTAAAAAAAAATACGTTGAATTACTTTTAAATACCAATATTTTTCAATAGTAATATTCGGCTTATATAACGACCGAATTACTTTATTGAATTAAACGAACAATGTTTTTTGTAAAAAGTGGTATTCTGTCAAAGTTTTTGCCCATATTTTTTTGTATTATGTTTTAAAACTATTAAGCAGTTAAATAAAATATAGTAATTTAATATTATTTTATATTTTGTATTATAAGTATAGAGCGTACAAATACATTACTAAGACACTAATTTAATTACAATTTTTAATGGACCTAGTCCTGAAATTATCGTAGTTTGCGTGAAAAAATTAATAAGACAATAATTTAGTTACTATTTCAATTTAAAAAAAAGTTTTGTTTCCAAAAATAAATTAAATAAATAAAATCCACAAACATTACATATATAAGAAATTAAAGTTCATATCAAATAAACAAGCTCAAAGTATTGGGAATGTTCCCCTTATGAAAAATGCAATGTACTGAAAATCTGCTTTCCAATACGATCGAAAACTATAAGTATGCCTTTTTTCATAAAATAATGATTTCTAATGGATATAAATAAAATAGCGAAAAAAAATATTTTAGCATAAAATCCTTTCACATGTCGAACATTATCAAAATTATTGTTTTATTGATTTTTCTAAAGAACACCCCGAAAAAACTTTCTTTTAGAAAGTAATATAAAATAGCACTTACATCTTCATTTTTTTTACAAATATCGATAGATGATTTTATGTGTATATATCTCTAAAAATATTCAATAAAAAAAACTGATAAAACGATCATTAAATAATATATTTGATTTTCTGTTTCACAACTATTTGTCATACCAACTAATAATATTATGTACATTTATTTAATGAAAATTGAATTCAATTGTTATGTATAATTTTGTTTATAAATATTTTTTAAAAATTCCTTGCATAAATAAAATTGCTAAAACTATGATTAAGTATTACGCTTGCTTTTCCGTTACAGAATATTTTGATGCATAAGGTTACACAATTTTGTATATTAATTTAATATAGGTAGAATGAAATTATTTCCTATCATAATGTAAAAATAGATATTTATTGATGTAATACTTTAAATTTTATTTTTCTGAACTAAATTAACGACAAATGAATATTATTTATATTTAATGCATAATAGAGTATTTAAAAATATTAACTAAACTTTTAAAACTATATAATTTAAATTTTTTATTTATTATTATATGAATTTTATTCTTACCTAAACTGATGATTATTTTAGCAGCAAAAATGACCTCTTTTCAGATACGTGTGTTCAAAAATGCAACAATTTTTTATAACTCTTTATAGAGAAATAAAAAAATGATCACTTTTTTTAACACACTTTTCCGAAAAGAGGATGTGTTTTAATGCTTAAATAATTAGGTGTTTAGGTAAGAATAAATTCCATATAAGAATATATATGGCTAACTTAATAGTTATCGCACGTGAAATCTTAATTCCTGTGAAATGTATTGAAGGTTTAATACTAGATCTTTTTTCCTAAGGAGATAACAATATAAATGTATTTTATGTACAGTAAGTATTAAAAAGCGATGCACATAAGAAAATTTAACCAGTAAATTGTTGCAGAGAAACACATAAATATCCATTCGATTAGAAATTATGTCTTCTTTCAAATTATGTTAAAAAATAAGCTTAGTCTACGTACAACAGTCTATGATATATTTTTTAATTTGGTTATTTAAAATAAAGCCAGCAACCTTATATTTATATATTAACTGATATTTTAGATTTGATAAAATGTTTATATTTGTGCTGACCAAAAGTTTCATGCGATTTTAAAAGAACTGAAAGATCAATAAATGAATAAATAGCGTTTCATGAAAGACTCAGATTGTGAAGTGGCCTGTCATTACTTGAGATGTTAGAGATTTCAGCTAAATTTGCTTTCTGTGTACAATTCGAGTAGTATTTATTAGAATAAACTTATTACTAGTAAATTTAGAGATTGAGATAATAATTTTGCTTATTATTCAACATTATGTTCATGCATTTTGTGAAACAAAAATTTTAATCGGTGTATCATGCTTGACAAATATTAACTATTTGATTTATCAATAGAATGTAACTAAATTAGCTATCTACAGATATTTGTTTATCGTACTGAAAGTAAATATTTCCTTAATTTTAAAAAGTGTTTATGCTTACATTTTGTTTTCGAATTTTATTTTTATAACGGATTGAGGTATATGAACGTTTGAATTTAGCTGATTATTTAATTGAAATCAACCCTCGTATTTGCAACACACCTTTAAGACACAAAATGATATGCAGAACAGCTGAAAATTTCAGTCAATTTCTTAAAATATTTCTTCTTATTTACCGTATTTGCCATGATCAATATTGTATACAATTTAAATTATAATTTTTATATAAAATTCAAGAAACAGTTAAAATCTTATGAACCAATCAATACAAAAAAGTTTTCAAACTGGCGTTGTATCGAATATAACGATTCTATATTTTTAATCTGTAACTGAAATGTTTTATTAATGTGAAGTTTTACTTAAATTTTGAAATATTTTTCATAATCTTTAGATGACAAAATATATCCCAAGATACCTTTTTCATCTCTAAAATAACTATATATACCTGTATGTTATATCATCTTCTTTTTTTTCATTCCAAACACATTTCTTTATATATTTATCAAGAAATACACATAACATGATTAAATAATTTATTGTTTATCTTTTATTTTGTCTTCAACCTTGTTCCTACCGCCCACTAGTAAATGTCATAAATTGGCAGGTGGGTGGTGGGTATTTGTGTATATTAAAGGGTAAGGTATAGATTATTGTACATTTGCTTTAAAACTATTCATATATACAGTTTTTGTCAGACTTGAGAGTGCCTTAAATGAAATTTAAATTCTAAATAGTATATATGAAATTGCTATGCTTGTAAACTGCGGTTGTTACAACACTTCTCGGATTTAAAAATTCAAACTTAAAGGTTCTTAAAAATCAAATTTTACGTCACAATTGCTAACAACAAAAATAACAAACCTCTTTATGTGAATTTATTTTTCAATAGAAACTTTCTTACACATATATATCTATTAAAATTTCTTGTACCTTTTAAAAAATTAAAAAAACTTTTTTCTCTAATAACTAAATTAGCTTATTGTGGCCACATTGGGTGTTGTGTAAAAAAATGGTGAAGACCATAGTATAGAAAATATTATTTTGCGAAACCTCCAATTTAGGTAATATTAAAGATTTAGCTTTAAAACAAATATTTTTCGTTAAATAGTATTTACGCTCATCGTTCAAATTTCGCATCACTACATACAAATCTGCAGAGAAAAGAGTGAGTTTCCGAATATAAGGTCACTCTGCTGCTCATAACGACAAAGATATTTAGAAGTGTAACATACGGGGAGATTTCAACATACGTTTTCGAATAAATTTATTAAGTCAAGCGAAAGAAAAATCCCTTTCCTCTGAGTGAAATAAAAGTAAGATAAGGAATATTTTTTTAAACAAAAAGGGTTTAACCTGAACCACTCCATCTTTTTGTACTTATCTATCATTAACTACTTCATCTTTTTGTATTTAATTTTGAAAAGGTTACAAATTTTAATAATGGCTGAGGTCTTTCATTTTATAAATTTTTATATTTGTTTACTTATTCGCAACAATTAATGTTACTAGCAGTAAACTGTAACAAGTTAAATTATAAAATTATCGTGAAATAACTTAAAAGAAATCCGAATACAAGAATATGTATTTTCAAATTCAACAAAGAAAAAACACTGTGTTTTAATAAACAAATCTTTCAAGAAATGAATATCTTCTCACATTGTCTCATCAAACCTTCAAAAAGCAGCCTGTTAAGAAAATCTAAGGAACGTAATTCAATGATTTTTGCATGTAAATTTAAGCATTTATTAGTAAATGACATCGCTAGATACAATAATTACCTTAATTAAAGGAATGTATTTTGAAATAGTATAAGGAAACTTTGTCGTATTTTTAGAAGTAAGACTTCAATGCAATGAATGTTTTTTTCTCATCTCACTAAAAGAAACAGAAGCTTACTAAGCTATTTAGTGCATGAAATCTCTATGTATCTTCTAAGTTTGTTAGTAATTACAAGAAAATAATGATGTAATTTATTGATGATTATAAGAAATGTTTAATGTTCAATCACGAATATCTTCATTGAACCCGATATATTTGTTTAACAAATTTTAGCCAATTTAGACATGTATGTAGAGTGCAAGATCTAAAATAAATATAAAATATAAGGAGAAATTAAACATTTACATAATAATTTGCTTAAAAAATACTTTGATACGTGAAATTTAACAGTAAATTTTGTTTTAAATGCTTTTCTTTTGAAACAATACATATCTAATTTTTTCTATCTCTCTAAGAAATTTTTACAAAAACTTATTAATTTTCTTTCATTAGTCGCCGCCTTATTTTCTTTCCTAACATTTGCATTTGATACTTTGTTTGTTCAATATGCACTAGCAGTGAAGACCGAGCTGTTCTCGGTTAACATTAGCTTGACCCGTAGTGACCCCAAAACGACCCAAATAATCGAATTTTCTTGAACAAGTGACCTAACCCAATTGTCTTTTCTTAACTCAAAACGGCAGGATAAAAATTTAGTCAAAATCGTTAGAACCGTTTTTTTAGATGAAATGAGCTGACCCATAGTGACTCCAGAATGGCCCACTAATTTAATTTTTACGCACATGTGAACTAGACCAATTGCCAAAACGGTAGTATACAAAATTTAATCAAAATCGTTAGAGACATCTTTTAGATAAAAATAGCTTGACCCGTAGTAACTCAAAAATGACCCAAAAATCAAATTATCACGAACATGTGCCTCCGCCTAATGATTTTCTCGTATCTTAAAGCTGTAGGATACAAAATTTGGTCAAAATCATTTGAGCAGCTTTTTACACAAAATTTACTTGACCCGTAGCGACACCAAAATGACCCACTTATCGAATTTTCTCTAACATGTAACCTAGCCCAATGGTTTTCTCGTAATCTAAAATGGTGGGATACAAAATTTAATCAAAATCGTTTTAGATGTTTTTTACATAAATTTAGCTTGACCCTGAAGCGTAGTGACCGAAAATGACCGAATTGAATTTCCTGAAACATGTGACCTAGCTCAATGGTCTCCTCGTGCTCGAAAGTGGTAGGAAGAAAATTTGGTCAAAATCGTTAGAGCCGTTTTTTAGATAAAATTAGCTTGACCCTTACCAGTAGTAACCCAGAATGACGCATTAATCGATTTTTCTCGATCATGTGATCTAGCCCAATGGTCTTCTTGTGTCCGAAAATGATAGGTTACAAAATTTAGTCAAAATCGTTGAAACCATTTATTAGATAAAATTTGTTTGACCCGTAAAGACCCAAAACGATCCACTAATCGAAATTCTCGAACACGTGACCTTGTCCAATGGTCTTCTCCCGCTCGAAAACGGTAGGATAAAAAAATGAGTCGGAGTCGGTTCAGCCGATTTTTTTTTACATAAAATTAGCTTGACCCAGACCGGTAGTGACACAAAATGACACATAAATAAATTTTTCTCGACCATGTGACCTAACCTAATGTTCTGGCCTTGCTGGAAAACGGCAGGATAAAAAAATACTCAAAATCGTTTCAGATTTTATAGAGATTCATTCTGATAAGGCGCTTCCCTGATTAGTTTTGGAAGTTCATGGGTTAAGTATAAAGGGGGTACGGATGGATACCCCCCCCCCCTTAATTTAGATAAATGTTTTTTCATGCAGAATTAACCGATTTGTTTCAAATTTTGTCTATAGGTTGATTCTGATAAGGCGCTTCCCTCATTAGTTTTCGGGTTCATTGGTTAAGTATAAAGAGAGGAACGAGAGGCTAATCTCCCCTTAATTTAGATAAACGGATTTTACATGCAGAAATATCTTATTTGCTTCAAATTTTGGATATAGTTTCATTGAGATAAGGTGCTACCCTGATTAGTTTTGGGGGTTCATTGGTTATGTATAAAGGGGAGGAACGAGGAGCTACCCCCCTCCCCTTAATTTATTGTCGATTTCTTTATTTTTCGAGTGACATTATTCTTTGAAATAAGAGTATATTATATAATTAGTGTGAATAGCTTATCAGCGTAATACCATCAGTTTAACTGTGCACTTTTTTTTTTAAATTACCAGAGCATTGTGTTAGAACACTATAAATCTGCGATAGAATTAATCTAGTTAAAAGACAATTTATAATGTATGATTTGCTTAAAAAACTGATCTGCTTGTATGGATGTTTGTCCAAACTCAGATTAAAATTATACTGTACATCCGGTAATTTGGGACACCGTGTGATTGGGACAGTAAGAACAATATAAGCCATGATGAACGAAATAGAAAATATCACCGATGTGCCCCAGTTAACTAGAATTTACAGTGTTTTCAAGTTAAAATGATGCTAGGCAGACTTAGAAAAATATAAATATTTAAAAATATTCAACAAAGGTAATAAGAAACAATCAGTATATAAACATTAACACTTGATTATTATCCGCCTATTTGTAATTTACAAGGTTTAAACTTAATGTTACATTTTAGTCATAATGTTAGTTTTTTTAAACTTTTGGGATTAAAGAGCAAATAAATTGCATTTTGTGGTTGATAAAGGATTTTTCCCCAAAGTATCGCTGTAAAAATTATATAAATAAAGAAATTACGCCATGTATCTCGAAGATACAGCTAAATTAATAATGTTTTATGATACGAAATAATGTTTTATAATACGAATATCGTTGTTATGCTACAATTTTTTGACGATAAGAATCGTGTGTAACACACGTGTAACATACGTTTTGAATGTATTTCTGAGATTGTACTACAAATAGTTAAATACAATCAATTTAACAATATTCACTAAAATATTTGGGTTTTTTTTATATTTATGTATTAGAATTTTGTTTAATACACCTTATAAATTCTCAATGTATTGAACGCGTAGTCTGTATCTTCACATAAGCATTATACCACAATGAAACAAAGCTTATGATTTTATCGATTTTTTATTATCTTCACTGCAAATAAAGGAGTCTTAAAGTAAGACAAAAAAACGACTGAAAAAGCATTTAAAACACGTACATGTCTTAATATAAAGCTTAGACATAATAGATAACTTAATTTAAGACACTTGTGTGTCTTAATCGACTGGTGGTAGAAATGAACCAATAGGGTTTCTGTGGCCAGTGTCTTAATATGGTAAAATGTCTTAAATTAAGACATAACGTTACGGTTGTTGATCACATCTCAATTGAGAAGGAAGGGAGGACAGCACAAGAAGGTTCAGTGATGACCACAAGATGTATGGACGGCGTTATTACATGACGGCGTAATGCATTCACAAATATAATAAATACAACAGCTCCTTGGATTATAACTGAAACTATTTAAAAAAATAAAAGTGAGATTTACCTGTATGTTTTCTTATATCTTTCTTTTAATAACGTCACATAATTTCTATTTTATATTTGTAAGATACGAGATTAGTTTTCAAGACACGTGTACAACAAGATAAATAGCTTTCAAGTTTTTTGTGTTCTGTTTTCCAACAAGTTTAGTTACATTTTCTGCATCTATTTAAAGATTTTTGTTTATTGAATGTAATCACAAAGCTTCCCCCTCCCCTTCTACAGATCTAGAAAATTTTCTGGTATTTAAACTATCAAACATAAATAATTAATTAAAATATGAAACCATTTAAAATGGATCACAATTTGTGGATTACTAAAATAGGTGTAAAAGTAAAAAGGTTCTAAAACATTAAAACAATTTTAAGATGTTAAAAACATTCGTCGGAAGATTAGTTCCAGACCAAGTAGATTATACCAGATTTTTTGTATATTGTATGATAACATATCATTACAGGATTTCCCACCACTTGTCAGGATTTCCACTGACTCCCTCAGTATACATGTAGTATAGTCGTTCATTTGCGCGATAATCTTTACTTTACTAAAATATATATCAATTTCTGTTTTTAAATTTAACCGAAAACAAAATGAAAGGTGTATTTACGGGAAAATCAATAGACTTAAAGAAGAAATCCTATAAAGGGCTACAGCAAAAATCAGTACCATATGTTAACCTCACCAATAAGAAAATAGACGGAAAACTGCATAATTTTCTAAGTATGGGACCTAAACAGATGTTTCAGAGAAAAATGTGTGGTAACGGACTGTGAAAAGATCATTAACATTATACCCATTAATAAAAAAGAGGAAGTTAGAAGCTTGTTATTCAATAATGTTCAGAAATATTTAAAAATACCTAGGGTAACGAACGATAAAGATCTAAGTGTAATCAAGCAAATTAAAAATAATCAGGAGGTCAGAATTATTTAAACGGATAAATCAAATAAACTTTCAGTATTATCTACTGCAGATTACATTGCCAAAATGGAGAATTGTATTAGTGAAATGAATTGTATAAAACTGAAAAAAGATCCAAACAATGATTAACAGAAAAACACAAGAAATAATAAAACATGGTACTTAGCCTAGTGAAATAAAAGTTAAACTTATGATTAACATAACCGCTACTACCTCCCGCTTAATAGGACGTTTGAAAGACCATAAACCTGATCTCCCTCTCAGACCTATTGTGTAAAAATATTCAGCACCAACCTATTCAATCGAGAAAGCATTTGTACCACTACTAAAAGTAATGTTACCCCCCCACCACCACCACTAAATATGCAATCAACTCTACAATAGATTTAATCAAACGAATCAAAGATTTTTAAATTTAAGACAATACTATACTTGCAAGTTTTGATATCAAGTCATTATAGCCCTCAATTAGTGTACAAGATGTCAGAAATATTATTGAAGATCAAATCAGCAATAACCCAGTGTATGGCGACTACATCAAAAATACTCTTATATCCAGTTTAAATTTAATTACTAATAATAATGTTTTCATTTTTATTGGAAATTATTATAAGCAAACAGAAGTAGCCCCGTGGGCTCCCCCATCTCCGGTTTATTAGCTGAACTAAAACTGAGACCCTTAGAAGAAGAGATTATCTCCACCTCGGATTTAAAACCTGATTTACGGATCAGATATGTCGACAATATACTCATAATTTGGAAGCATGGAATCTCAAATCTGGAAATTTTTTTAAAACATGCCAATAGTTTAGACAACAGAATACAGTTTACAATGGAAATAGAGAAAAATGGCTCATTGCCTTTTCTGGATGTTGAACTAACAACGTATAACTTAACACATTGTTTAGACCGAAATATTTACAGGAAACCATGCCGATCCAATAATACAATGTCTAATAGCAGTATAGTACCATTTAATTATAAGAAAGCAGCATATAATTTTTATGTCAGAAGGGCATTTAACGTATGTTCACAAAATTATATAAACGCATAATTAACCACGATTAAGAAAATTGCAACCCAGAATGGGTGAACTCAATGAAACATATTAACTCAATAACTCCAAGAACTCAATGAAATTTATTAACCAAGTAATTGATGATTTTAATAACAGAAAAATAATAGCCAAGAATAAAACACAAGTTTCGAAGTTTTGTAGTATAGATCATATCCCCCAACTTTATGAAAGAATCCGGTATGCTTTAAAGAAATATGACATAACATTAATTGCCAAACCTCCAACAAAATTACAAAATCTAGTACACAGAAAAATTGACCCCATAAATATGTATGAAAAAGCAGGAATTTATATCATCTCATTTAAATGTAAAAATAAAAATGAAGTATTTATATACACATGACATACATACACATACTTTTATTTGCATACACATAGTATGACAAATAGGAAATTACAAGACCGCATAAGGGAGCATAAGTCAGATATATCAAAAGGAAAACCATCTACTGCACTTTCTCGGCTAAATTTAAAAACAGAAATTGATATATATTTTAGTAAAGTAAAGATTATCGCGCAAATGAACGACCATACTACATGTATACTGAGGGAGTCAGTGGAAATCATGACAAGTGGTGGGAAATCCTGTAATGATATGTTATCATACAATATACCAAAAATCTTGTATAATCTACTTGGTGTGAATGGTACATTTGGGTTGGAATAACCCACCTCTCTCAATAGACTAGTCCATCCCCCTTCCCCCCTTCTCCATATGGGTTTCGTCTTCGGCTAATTAAACAGCTTACATTCCGGAGGTTACAGAATATTTTCCCATTTCCACCCTTTGATGATGGCCAGGTTCTGGTCGAAAGCGCTCGGGATTCCGACGAATGTTTTTAACATATTAAAATGGTTATAATATTTTAGAACCTTTTTATTTACATCTATTTTAGTAATCCACAAATTGTGATCCATTTTAAATGGTTTCATATTTTAATTAATTATTTATGTTTGATAGTTTAAACGCCAGAAAGTTTTCTAGATCTGTAGGAGGAGGGGGAAGGGAAGCTTACTGATTACATTCAATAAACAAAAATCTTTAAATAGATTGAGAAAATATAACTAAACATGTTGGAAAACAAAAAATATATATATTCATGATTTAAATTAGTAGGTATTTACATATACAAATAAATGGATATACAAAGTCCTGTATGGAAATACTGAATAATAAATTAAATTGATTAAAGGTTAGATAAACAAATAAAATCTACCTTTGTTATAATTTTTTGAAAAATATTTTTTTCTCTAGGCAAATGACTAAAATTATATCCGTGATATACATGACCAAAAAATAAAATTTGTACCTTACATATGTATGACAGAATTGATTGTATAATAATGATGTTAAAACAGTGATAGAAGTCAACAAAAAGATAATACTTAGTGCCCAAAGTCTTCAAAATATGTGCCAGGTTAAAATAAGAAGAAAAAAAAAGAATACATAGAGAAGACGAATTGGAGGAGGGGGGTAGGGACATCCTTATTGCAAGCATTTTTAGCTGTAAAAATACTGTTGTTTTTTTTTTTTGGGGGGGGGGGTTTCCCAGTGTAAAAATGACGATAAATATGTTAGTTTTGGATATTGATCAGGAAAAAACGTTTTTTGACAGTACTTAAAGAAGATTGTAACGGTTTAAAAATAATTTTAATTCCTAGAAGGATAGGATATGAATACCCTTCGCAGATTGGCTCCTTTCTAATAAATAATGTGTTACTACAGATATGTAAGAATCAAAATAGATTCCTTTAAAATTGTAATTTTGAAAAAAATTCTTTGCTTAATTGGTAATGTTCTCATAATTAAAAATTAATATAAAAGGTTAACAGTATTTAAAAAATATGCTTGGGAACATTGCACATGACTTGCTGCAATACAAAATAAATTATGACAGTATAATGCAGACTGTTGTAATAGTCTTCCATAATTGGCAACCATTTATTTTGCTTTGTAGCTTGATTGTAAGTCTAAGTTTAACCTGCTGTCAATCATCCAGTGTAAATAAGAGAAAAAAATCATATAAGATGTTTCGAGTGCCTTAAAAATGACAGCATTTTAGATGTTTCAAATGTCTAAAAAATGGCGGCTTTTTAAAACATTTCTAATGTTTTAAAAATGTTTAAATTTTTAACCTACCTATTTAACCTACCTTTAAATTTTTAACCTAAATTTTTAACCTTAATTTTCTACCATTTTTAAAACATTAGAAATGTTTTAAAAATGGTAGCATTTTAGATGTTTTGAATGTCTAAAAAATGGCGGGTTTTTCAGACATTTGAAGTGTTTTAAAAATGGCGTCTTTTTAAGACGTTTCCAATGTCTTAACTTCAGATGCAAAAATGTGTCTTAAAAAGTAAGACACTTTTTTAGCGACTGTTAGCGACTGTTATATGCGCTGGCAATTTTTATCACTACACGATGTTGATGAATTTATTTTTTATTTGCAGTGCTTTTTTAAACTTTGTTTTTTGTATAATCGCAAAATTGAATTGAAATAACAAATCGTTTGTATTAAATTTTGTTTTAAACTCGGAAAAATAAGAAAAATAATTATAAAACGTTGAAAAAAGCTTTTGGGAAAAGCTTTTGGAAAAGTACAAATATATGAAAGGTTTAGATTTCCACATTTTAAAAATGCAGGATTGTCAGCTGAAGATGACGATCGTTCAGGAAGTCGTATACAGGACGAAATGGTAAAAATACTGCTCTCGTCTGCGAATTTATTTTTTAAGATTGTCGACAAACAAACACAAGTTCTACTAAAACCTTACTAAGGTTTTATCGTATTTGTCATTTTATATGACATTAAATTGTTATTTGTTATTTTCGATCTACATTAAGTAAATGCATTCCACAGACTTTTGTATTTCACTATTCGTCTCATTTTTAAAGCAAAACTAAATAAGGAAAATATTTAGACATCTTCATTTTCAGCTGTTTATTCCAATTATCATTTAATAAAAGAACTGTTTTCTTTTCGTTTCTAGAACACATACTTGAAATTTACCTTTTCTGTAAATTGCTTTTAAGAAATGAAATTAGACAAGTTTCAAATAAATTGAAATTAAATCTATCTTTATAGTACATGGATTTTTAGAACTTAAAGGCATCTTTTTGTTTCATTTGTAAAGACAAGCTTTTACGTAAGACTTCGAAATAACGCAATTTATATATTTTTTCAATGAAAAATAAAATAAAATAAGCTTTATCAAACATCTGAATCATAACATGCTTTTCAACGTATTTCCAGTTTTTCGAAGTACCACAATCTAAGAAGAATGTTTCTAAAATATAATCAATAAAAAAGCTCAGTTTATTTATAAAAATAATACTTTTCTGTCATTTGTACAATTTTTGGATAGCTTTGATTTATGTATTAATATTTGAAAAAATATAATAAATTTCCTTTAGTTTTAAATTTTGTTGTTATTAAAACTTATTCATTTTAACATAATAAAAAAAAACACAGTCACAGTACAAATTAAAACTTTATAATTTTATGAAGATTTTTCTCTAAAAGAAAGTTTTGCGCTTGTTCCCAGCGCATCCGTGTTTATAAATCTGCGTGTGTAATCTCAAAGTACTTGTAATAGAAATACCGCGTGATAATTTGAAGATTTTTCTTAACTTGAAAATAGTTTTCGATACACGATAAAAAATAATAGCAACAGCTCCATCTGACTAGAGATGGATTGTACATTTATAAATGTCAATGATCTTATCTCAAATAAAAATACTTGATAAACTATGTGCATCAGAATTGTGTGTTTAATAATAAAAGGTAATTATTTTTAAGACAACAGAAAGCTCAGAAATCGAAAAGAAATGCCAACGCATTAACTATAAACATGTTAGAAGTATACTAAGGTCTGTCTCAAAAGTTTAAGCACAAGCATAAAATGTCGATTTTCAAAGAATTATAAAAAGTTAGAATGAATAACATTTTTTTATTTGCAGATTTCGCAACATTATTTTAATAAATGATATCAAAAGTAGAAAAAAATAAGTTACATAATTGAAAAAAAATATATAATAAAAAAATGTAAAAAAAAAAATATAATAAAAAAATTTAAAAAAAAAAAAAAAAACTGTCTCAAAAGTTTATGCACAATGTCAAAAACAACCAGATTTATAATTTTTACAGAACTTTTACTTACAAATTATTTTTCCGTGATTTCGGATTAGTTCAAATAAACGTGTGTCCATCAAAATTATTAGTTTTTGTAGGGTTTCTGGTGGCAAAGAGTACCATGCTTTCTCAATAGCCTCTTGGAGTTCTTCAATAGAGTCATACTGCTTTCCATTACCGTTAACCTGGCGGGTTAAAATACCCCAGACACTCTCAATCGGGTTTAAGTCTGGACTTAAAGCTGGCCAGTCAAGAACTTCAACATTTTTCTGAGAAAGCCAAAGTTTTGTAGAATGTGATAAGTGGATTGCGGCATTGTCTTGTTGAAAAGTCCATTCAGGACCCCCCCCCCCCAAAAAAAAAAAAAAATATATATCACCGAATGGAAGCAAATGTTGGTTTAGCGTCTCTTGATACTTTTTTGAATCTTGTCTTCCTTTTAGAAGAGCCAGAGAGGTCTGGCCATTTAATCCAAATGCCCCCTAAACCATAACATATTTACCGCCTTGCTGTCTGCTGACTAATGCCCTTGCTTCCTTTCGTAAATCATGCCAATACGCGTTCCAACAATCAGGGCCATCTAAGTTCCACTTTTTCTCATCGCTGAATAAAACAGTAATCCATTTGTCCCCGTAGGACCATGGAACTAAGAATAAACAGGAACTGACATATCCCCCAAATGATGAAGTTTCAACTATAACCGGTTCTGCCCGTTCCGCCAAGTTGTGACAACCAAAACATTCCCCCTGACAACGTTAGTAAGTGAGATTTAAGCCGTAGTTTTAATTAATTATTATAAAACAATGGGCTCGTGGGAAGCATATGGCTGCACAAATAGGTTTAGCAAGAAGATTCCTGAATAAAATTTCATCGGTAAGTAATTTATTTATTTTTCAAGACGTAATTGCTTGATGTATACAAAGCTATCCAAATGGACTGCTAAAAACTATGAGTGTAATGTGTATGAATGTAAATCAGAATATTCCGCGTTTTGACAGTTTTGTGTGTTTGTTATGTATATGTTAATTTTCACGTTAATTGCACTATATTTCTGCAGTTTTTTTGTTCATTTTTTTTATTGTTTACATCGTCTAAATCCGAGTACAGGGATGGTGTTTACATGTCAACCAAAAAGTATATATCTCTCTTTACGTATAGATAATTTGATGTTTTAATTTCGTCTACTTGTTATTTCTGCAACTGAAGTGTTTTTTATTTTTGTAGTAGTTATGTGAACTGAGCTACTTTTCTATAATTATATGCTGGGCCGGGAGGCTGCTCAGGGCCCCGCGCCAGTTGAAGTCTTGTTAGGGGGCCCCAAGCCTGTCTATATATTTAAAAACGTCGTTACTCTGTGTAAAATGATGATATTATTGCTCTAAAGATGTCTTTAAATGTTTTTTGCTTAAGTTTGTATTAATTTTCATTTCTTACAGCCAAAGTTGATATAATTGTCGCAGAATATTCAGATGTGAGGATAGTGAAAGTAACAGTTATTTAAAATTTTCTAAAGGATAGAAGATGTTTTGAAAAAAATAATTATACACATTACATGTGAAAAAATTTGCATGTTATTTTTTATACATTTTATACTCTATATTATAAATTATCCTATAATATATACAATTTTCAAAAATGATTTTTAATGTTAATTAAAGACACTTTTAACAATATAATTACAAAATGATAAGAAATTAGAGTAATCACTAAATAAAATCACTAAATATAATTAAAATCTTGAGAAATGCTTAAGTGATAGAAATTTTTATAAGCTTTTTGTTGTTTCTTTTTCTATCACTTAAGCATTTCTCAAGATTTTAAGAAATTAGCGATTAAGCTATGTGCTTGCTCATGCTGCTAAATACGTTTCTGAGTAGTTAATATTTCCAAAATGATACCCATTATCAATTTTTGCGTTTTATATAAATTTGTTTTTAGATCATTTTTGTCAAATTTTGTTGGAATATATCGAAAGTATGCAGGCATAATTTTTTTATGTACCTCCTAAAAAAAAAAAATAAATAAATAAATAAAAAAGGCAGGGATCTTATTTTGACCTTTTAAGCCTTTTATGATATGAAGCTGTGCATAATATAATAGTAACATTTCTGAAATTTCATTGCCTAGAGATTGTAGACAATTTTTCTTTTTTAACTATTTTTTCCTCAAGAAATTCAAAAGTGTTAATTAATAAGTTAAAACTTGAAAGCACAATATTTACTTAGTAGTTTTAAATAACAAAATAAAAAACTGAAAAACTACTGGGAAAGTTTTTTTTTTTTTTTTTTGGGTGGGGGGGGGGGGGGTTGTTCTTTCTAACCCTACTCAAATGGTACCTGTGATCGAACATCGAACTGATATTTTTCATATCGGACAGTCCTTCTTTAGCTTTTATTGATACACAGGGCTTAATTTGAACCAGAGCCTAGCTACGGTACTTCTCTGTTTTTAGTAAAAATGTAAATAGTGGCCAGAATTCACCGGAGCTCATAAACACTGCGTTCTGGAGCCCAGTGTAATAACGCTTCGGAAAAACGAATCCTAAATTACCATTTCCTTTCCTTCTCATATATATCCAATCTTTTGCCTTCTTTTGTATCAAAACACTTATAAGTGACGTAATGTTTCGCTCAGGTAAGAGATGGAGAGGAAACGGTCTCTATTTTTATATCAGTCTTCGGCTTTGGGCAGGTTTGAGCTCTATATGTCTTAAATTCAATATTGTATTTATTCCATTTCAAATCATTTTAATGCTATTTTGATAAGAATAAGCAGTCAACAGAGATAGTCTTTTTCTATTCTGCGTAGCTGCGAACTATTCATTATTTCTTGTGTTAACACTATTTCCGAATCATAATCCTGAGCTTATTTAATCACATAATTCTGCGATTAATTAACATTAAGGTTAGGCAAAAGTTTCTATTGTAGTAATAACTAAAAAAGGGATTAGTTTATAGATAAGTATACGCAGTAGATGTATTTAAAATCAGTACAAAAACCCTTAACGGGTTAAAAGTTGTGACGCAGCACTTTCTTTTGGCTTTATGAATTTTAAATATGGGTCTTAAAAGCAATGATATCAAATTTAAGTGACGCTATGTTAATAATTATTTTTTTAAATCATAATTTTCTTTTTAGTTTTATTTATATTCACAGGTGCAATTATTATCTTAATATGAAAAAATATATAAAATTTATTCGCTGATGCTTTTTCATTCACATCTCTCATGAATTCAAAATATGGGTTTTAAAAGAAATGATATCAAAATTTGAGTGACACCTTGGCGTTAATTTAATAGGACTCTTTTAAAATTCAATTTAAATTATTTTTGGTTTGTCTTCTAAAGTATATTTACACATACAAACAATACTTTTAATTTTTCAATACACTTTTAAATATATTACTTTCACTGAGCCTATATTATGTATTGAAATGTATTTATTTCAATAAATTGATTTATCTTCTGTGCCACGCTATCCAAAATCATAAGTAAAATTTATGTAAATGATTATTTTGCGTCATATTATCCACTTGAATACATTTCCCTTTGTTTGGATACTATGACGCAAAATAATCATTTACATAAATTTTACTTATGATTTTGGATAGCGTGGCACAGAAGATAAATCAATTTATTGAAATAAATACATTTCAATACATAATATAGGCTCAGTGAAAGTAATATATTTAAAAGTGTATTGAAAAATTAAAAGTATTGTTTGTATGTGTAAATATACTTTAGAAGACAAACCAAAAATAATTTAAATTGAATTTTAAAAGAGTCCTATTAAATTAACGCCAAGGTGTCACTCAAATTTTGATATCATTTCTTTTAAAACCCATATTTTGAATTCATGAGAGATGTGAATGAAAAAGCATCAGCGAATAAATTTTATATATTTTTTCATATTAAGATAATAATTGCACCTGTGAATATAAATAAAACTAAAAAGAAAATTATGATTTAAAAAAATAATTATTAACATAGCGTCACTTAAATTTGATATCATTGCTTTTAAGACCCATATTTAAAATTCATAAAGCCAAAAGAAAGTGCTGCGTCACAACTTTTAACCCGTTAAGGGTTTTTGTACTGATATCATTACTTTTTTAAGGTTATTGATGAGAATATCAATTAGTCGAAATTAAGCATAGGGTATAAATTAATCATTAAAATAAAATTTTAAAGAAATGCTAAAAAAGACCCCTTGGACCCCAATAAAATATGAGAGTGGTGGCCCAGGGAGAGGAATCCAAGACTCAACTTTTAAATTATACAGCGAGAGAGTAACACAATTAGAAGGATGAAAATGCATGGCAAAACCCGTTTGTTCCATCTTCCTCCGCCTAAGGACGCAACCTTTTCTATACAAACATAGCTGAAAATTTTCGGGCCGTCGATTCCGAGTCAAATGAGCCATACGTCGTCGTGATCGGTCCCATAGAACCCGATAGGAAAGTGCCCCCTGGTGGTGAAACTTGGAACTAAAATCGATATATCCTGTCGATGTCGAGTCGAATGAATCACACTGCATTGTGATGGGACCCATAGAACTCGAGATAGCTGCAAAATCCGTAAGTTCCATCTTCCACCACCAGGGGGTGGACTCTGTTCCATACAAACATAGCTGAAATCTTTGAGGCTGTCGATTTCGAGTCGAATGAGCCATACCTCGTCGTGATGGGGCACATAGAACACAAGATAGGAAAGCACACTCTGGTGGTGAAACTTGTAACTAAAATCGATATATCCTGCCGATGTCGAGTCGAACGAATCAAACTGCATTGTGATGGGACCCATAGAACTCGAGTTAGATGCAAAATCCGTTAGTTCCATATTCCACCACCAGGGAGCGCACTCTGTTCCATACAAACATGGCTGAAATCTTTGAGGCTGTCGATTTCGAGTCGAATGAGCCATACCGCGTCGTGATGGGGCGCATATGTCCCGAGATAGGAAAGCGCCCCCTGATGGTGAAACTTGTAACTAAAATCTATATATCCTGTCGATGTCCAGTTTAATAAATCAAACTGCATTGTGATGGGACCCATAGAACTCGAGTTAGCTGCAAAATCCATTAGTTCCATCTTCCACCACCAGGGGACGCACTCTGTTCTATACAAACATAGCTGAAATCCTTCAGGCTGTCGATTTCGAATGAAATGAGCCATACCTCACCGTAATCGGGCCCATAGAACACGAGATAGGATAGCGCCCCTGGTGGTGAAACTTGGAACTAAAATCGATGTATCCTATCGATGTCGAGCCAAATGAATCAAACTGCATTGTGATGGGACCCATAGAACTCAAGTTAGCTGCAAAATCTGTTAGTTCCATGTTCCACCACCAGGGGGCGCACTCTGTTCTATACAAACAGCTGAAATTTTTGAGGCTGTCGATTTCGAGTTGAGTGAGCCATACCTTGTCATGATCGGGGCCATAGAACCTAAGATGGGAATGCGCCCCCTGGTGGTCAAACTTGAAACAAGTTGAATGAATCAAACCATGTTGTGATGGGACCCATAGAACTTGAGTTAGCTCCAAAATCCATTAATTTCCCCTTCCACTGCCAGGGGCGCTCTCTGTTCTATATGAACATAACTGCCCCTGGTGGTGAAACTAAAATCAGTAAGTTCTATCGATGTCGAGTCGAATGAGCCAAACTGCATCATGATTAGGAATGCACAACCTGTGGCCCGTGATGGATAACTGGTGGCCCGCAGAGACCATACATGCCAACCTATCCAAAAATTTCGAATTTCCTTAATAATTCGTGAGAAAAATTTGCAAATTTTGTCCATAAATCGTAGGAAAATATGAATTTCATCGATCAGGCGCATAAAATCATGAATTGCATCGACTGGATGCGAATTTTGTCAAATGGGCATGGAAAAATCACAAATTTCGCCATTTTGTCGCTAGAAAAAAAAAACGCAAATTTCAATAATCGGTCAACAGAAACCAGAGATGCCAAAATCAGTAATTCCGGAGTTGCAAATTTCGTCAATCACTCAAAAAAAAAAAAAAAAAATCTTGAATTTTGTAAATCAATTGAAAAAACCTGCGAATTTTGTCGATAAGGCACTTAAAATCGTGAATTTCATGGATCGAGCAGCGAATTTCCTCGAATGGCGTGGAAAGATCGAGAATTTCAACGAACAGTTGCAGGAAAAATTTGCAAATTGTCCATAGATCATAGGAAAACATTATGAATTTTGTCTATCGGTTCTGCAAAATTATGAATTTTGTCGATAGGCATGGAAAATCGCAAATTTCGACAACTGGGCTTGGAAAAATCAAGAATTCCATCGAATGTTTGTGAAAAAATTGTAAATTTCAACGAACGGTAAAAAAAAAAAAAAAATAATTTGCGAATTTCGCCATTGTCTAGAGAAGAAAAATTGTGAATTTCATTAATTGGCCGATGGAAAGCATATCAGTTGAAAATCATGAATTTTGTCAATCAGGCACAGTAAAAACATGAATTTTGTGGATCGGGAGAAGGGAAATCATAAATTTTGTTGAACACATGCATAAAAATCATGAATTTTGTTTATCAGGCATGTAAAAATCATTAATTTCGTCAAACGGATGCATAAAAATCAAGAAAGTCATCAATTGGGTGCGTAAAAATCTTGAATTTCATCGATCAGGCGTGTAAAAAATCATGAATTTCATCGATAAAGTGCATAAAAATATAGGACAAAATTGCCATTCGCCAATCGGCGAGTAATACTGAAAATTTGCCGACTGACTTTACTGCCACCACTGGTCAAACTTAATAGTTCCAATTGCGATGATTCAATGGAAAAAGATTTTTTCCCCACTGTCGCTCGACAAATTTCAAAACCATTTGGCGAATTTCACGATTTTTTCAAAGAAATTATTTGACGGATTGTGATTTTTTTTCTTCTCGAAGCCATTCGACGATATTCGAAATTTTTTTCCCCTGAAACCAGTTGATAAATTTTGTGATTTTTCCACTATCAATGAATTTTGTGATTTTTCTGCTATCGATTGATGAATTTCGTGATTTATCGACTATCGATTAATGAATTTCACGACTTTTTCCATAAACGAACAAATTGTGCACTTTTTTTCCACTGCCATTCGACGAATTTTGCAATTCTGTTCCGCGATTGTTAGACAAATTTCACTATTTTTCTCCCGAGATCATTTGACGAATTTCGTGATTTTTAATTTTACTGACTGATTGATTTATATTTAATAATAAAAGTTAAAATATTTTGATTTAAAAACAAGATGGCTAACTGAGGGTGAATCCCAAAACTTAGCCGCATCATCAATGAGTTAGCTAATCAAGCATTTAGCTCTTACAGTTTGTTTAAAAGGTGCACACAAAAGCAAAAAATATGAATTTTTTTTTAATCCTTACCATCACTGTTGAAATCCTGAACCAATTAGAATCTAATTGTGACAGTGTATTTATCTTGCAAATATCATTGAGGAGTTTTTTATACAGGGACATCATGATAACATTCAACTTACTAAGCCAATTCAAACCTAATTATGCCAAAGTATCAATCGATGAATTCATTAATCAAATATGTTGGGCAAAATCCTAGAACAAGCAAAACATCCGATTTGGCTATTTTTTTTACGCACGTCAACCAAAAAAACGGCAACTTCCAAATTCTACCCAATCAGAACGCATGCTTTTTAAGCTTAAGCAAGCAGATACTTACACACTGCTTACGGCAAGCTTTTTCACAAAATAAACAAATTTTATTTCGTTTTACAATTATTTACAAAGTTTCAGCAAGTTTTTCTTCACGATTTTTCTATTTTTACAAACTTTTAGCAATATTTCGTCTGGATATTTCAATTTTTACATACAAGCATTTAGCAATTTTTTCCTCCAGATTTTTCTATTTTTAATAATTTTTAGCTATTTTTTCCTCCTTACTAAAACTTTGTAAATTGTCATAAAACGGAATAAAATCAATGTTTACTTCGTGAAAAAATTTTCATAGAAACTGTGTAAGTAGTGAATTCTCTGCTACAAAGAACACAGGTTATGATTGGGGAGAATCTAGAGAATTCTGATTTTTCAAATGCACGAAACTCATTCAAGCACCAGTTAGTAACATGTATATGTACTCTTTGCGTACATTAACAGAAAAAAAATCCTGGATGCATGAAACTCCCTGTGCAGCAATCTCTAGAATGCATGAAATTCATCCAAACAGCGGTTAATAATTGATATATATATATATATATATATATATATATATATGTGTGAGTACGCTTCGCGTACATTAACTGAAAAAAAAAAATCCTGGATGCACAAAACTTGCATTTCTCTGACTTCGGTATAGATAAAATGCTTCGAAATAGATAAAATGCTTCAGGGATTCAATCCAGCATCGCTGAAATGTTACATAATCACAGAAGATCACTAATTATAATTAAAATATAGATAAAATGCTGAAGTGATTACAAATTAATCACTGAAGCATTTTATCTATACTTCAAAACATATTTGTTTTGTTTCTCATTTCCAAAATAATTTTCATTCATATTTACTTATTATAAGCATGTTATTTAATTTTACTGACTGATTGATTTATATTTAATAATAAAAGTTAAAATGTTTTGATTTAAAAACAAGATGGCTAACTGAGGGTGAATCCCTAAACTTAGCCGCATCATCAATGAGTTAGCTAATCAAGCATTTAGCTCTTACAGTTTGTTTAAAAGGTACACACAAAAGCAAAAAATATGAATTTTTTTTTAATCCTTACCATCACTGTTGAAATGCTGAACCAATTTGAATCTAATTGTGACAGTGTATTTATCTTGCAAATATCATTGAGGAGTTTTTTATACAGGGACATGCAAAATCAAAACGTCATCATGATAAGATTCAAATTACTAAGCCAATTCAAACCTAATTAAGCCAAAGTATCAATCGATGAATTCATTAATCAAATATATTGGGCAAAATCCTAGAACAAGCAAAACATCCGATTTGGCTATTTTTTTTACGCACGTCAACCAAAAAATCGGCAACCTCCAAATTCTACCCAATCAGAACGAATGCTTTTTAAGCTTAAGCAAGCAGATACTTACACACTGCTTACGGCAAGCTTTATTATACAATTTTAACATAAATTTTATTTCGTTTTACAATTATTTACAAAGTTTCAGCAAGTTTTTCTTCACGATTTTCTATTTTTACAAACTTTTAGCAATATTTCGTCTGGATATTTCAATTTTTACATACAAACATTTAGCAATTTTTTCCTCCAGATTTTTCTATTTTTAATAATTTTTAGCTATTTTTTCCTCCTTGCTAAAACTTTGTAAATTGTCACAAAACGGAATAAAATCAATGTTTACTTCGTGAAAAAATTTTCATAGAAACTGTGTAAGTAGTGAATTCTCTGCTACAAAGAACACAGGTTACGATTGGGGAGAATCTAGAGATTTCTGATTTTTCAAAAGCACGAAACTCATTCAAGCAACAGTTAGTAACATATATATGTACACTTTGTGTACATAACAGAAAAAAAAAATCCTGGATGCATGAAACTCCCTGTGCAGCAATCTCTAGAATGCATGAAATTCATTCAAACAGCAGTTAATAATTTATATATATATATGTATATATGTGTATGCTTCGCGTACATTAACTGAAAAAAAAAATCCTGGATGCACAAAAATTGCTATATTCCGCACTCCCTAGAATGCATGAAATCCATTCAAGCTGCGGTCAGTAATGTTCGCACAAAAATCGGTTTACAGCAATCTCTAAAGTGCTTAAAATACATCTTATCATATAAAATCAACAAAAATGCACTTACCGTTATTTCTCATCCTTCGTTTTTTTTTAATATTTCACAGGATTTATCCTTTATGACATAAAACACATTTCATAAACATAATTCAACAAATCTGACACACAACAAACCAACCCACAGACAATAGAACTCTATTATAGAATATTCTAATCTGTCAACCAACCAATCAAATCTAATTCCCTCAAAAACCAGCTCAATTTTCAGAACCATGCATTCTGCTCATGCTAGAACCAAGCACAGAAGGCGTGGAAATAACGTAAGAAATAAACCGGTAACAAGAAAACTCATTTATCGCTTCGCTAAATTCGATGACGCCAAGCGTCTCGCTTGTTCTAGGATTTAATCTATTTTTCTTAATTATCTGTCTTAGTTTGTGAATAAATTTTTGTAATGTCAGTTGAAACTGATCTCTCGTACATAACGATGCATCACATTTTTTTAATGTTTTTTTTTTCTACACCATGATGTTGCTATTTAACAACATTATTTTAATTTAAAAAAGAAAACAAACAACTAATAAATCAGTAAATATGAACGTTTTGCACTCCTGAAACCCCCCCCCCCAAAAAAAAAAAAAAAAAAAAAAATATATATATATATATATATATTGTTTTAATTTCAGGGTAACTGAAGAAAAAAAAAAAATCCTTCTATAGCGTTTCTATTTTTCCATGCGCTGTGAAGATTTTTTAACTGGTTCAAAAACAAATTTCACAAATACTTCTAACTTAATTAACAAATATTTCAAAAATATATTTTTAATTCCATGTTGTTTATGTATGAAGAAAGAAACAAACGTTTGGTAAACTTCTATCTCTGTTTAAATAGTCTATTTCAAGAATAAAAACATTCGGTAGAATGCATAGCTTTGACAATACATAAACAAAAATGAAGAATACAGTACCTTTTTTTTTTTTTTTTTCAATTTCTTATATTTGGTGCAAGATACTACTGAATACTTTGCTACAAGATTTGTTTAAAGATATTACCCTCTCTCATGATTTTTAGGTTTCCAATGCCACGTCTACCATTGCCCCGAGAACTGACGACTGATTTCGTGATTTATTAAGTAAAATCTATATTTAACATTTGAAAATAAACTTTCACTAGAAAAAAAAAACAAAAAAAACAATGGTAGAACTTTGCATTTCTCTGACTTAGGAAAATAAATATTAGAAGATAAATACATATTTCTTTATTATTTGTTTTTAAAATGCAAATTTAAGAAATGAAATTGAAAAAAAAAAGGTACTGTATTCTTCATTTGTTTATATAGCTGATCAAATATACGCATTTCACTGAATGTTTGGATTCTTATACTATGAAAAAGAAGCTTACAAACGTGTTTTTTATCGTACATAAACAACATGGAATTAAAAATATATTCATGAAGTATTTGTTAATAGAAGTTAGAAGTATTTGTGAAATTTGATTTTCAACACTTCAAAAAATGTTCATAGCAGCGAATCGCATCGCACACGAAGAAAACAAACTGATGATTGATTCATTTTGAATGATTCCTTGTTACGCAAATTAATTGATAAAAAAAAATCTTAATCTTTTTTTTTCCTTTAAAAAATCACAAATTAAATATAAATAACAATTAAATTGTATATGTATAATTATAAAATATTTCAATATTTTAATCAATGAATCTAAATATTTTTCGACTTAATGAAGATTTTGATATAAGAAATTCTTTATTATAACAAAAAAGAAAAATATACAAACAATAATGTAATTTAATACATATATATTACATATTAAAAATTGCATTAAAAACTGTTTTCGTATTAAAAAAAAAAAATCTAAATAGTTCTTCAGCCAGATATGATTGCGAAATCGCCTTTAACTATAACCGTGATACCCATGAATATCCTGACCGCGCAGGAATAAAAAAGGGTGAAAAGGCCGAAAATCTTTAATGTTAGTCTACCAGAAAAAGCATAAGAAAAGAGTCCGATTTTGAAGCTGGATTATATAAAAAACAAGAGTTTTCCTACGTTAGCTCAAAATCTTACTCTCTTCATCTAAAAGCGATTAATATAATATATTAATTTTAAAAAAAATCGTTCGATCCATTTTCGAGATAACACCTCTGTGCCCATTACACCATTACATTTTCCATTTTCGCTTAAAAATTGGTTTCCAGATCTCAAAATCTACTGCATGTAGAAATCTATAAATTTCAGGATAGAGTTAGGCCATAGATATAAGACTAATGTGAAAAAATCGAAACGGTATGCCTCATATTTACTGAGATATTAAATGTCGGCGTTTCGATTTTCCTTTGATGTCCTGCTAGCTGTATATATGAGAGTGACGGAATCTTCGGTTTTGGGCTTACGGTTTTCGGTTTTTCGCTGCGTCACTCAAGAGACTACCGTCTCTTATGATTTGTATTCTGCTTAATAAAAAAGTAATGCTTTAAATTAAATTAAAATAAAATCCTTGACGGCTCGGCCTACAGGCACAGGTAGATTTCGAGGACGCAGACCGTGAGGCGCCTGTTTGATGGGAATTGTGGAAGAAATGACCATTTTACCATGATGCGTTAGTTGGAACCACCCATTTCGAAACCTGACTTGTTTGCAGGCGGAGCCGGCAGGGATTTTTTTTTGTTATTTATTTATTTATTTATTTATTTTTTTGCTATAAGGGTTGGACATATAAAAAAACTTGTCAATATAAAAGTTTCAGATAATATTAAGAGGATTTATAATAAATTTAAGCGAATTTGATATCTTGTGAATTGACAATGTTAGGAATTATTTTCTTCTAAAAAACCCCTTCCCCCCCTTGTGGCCATTTTTAATGATATCAAAAATCTGTCTTATCTAAATTTTTGTCCCTTATCCTAGAAGTAATAATAACTTTAAACGGATTCGATACGTATCATAATTAAGAATTTATAGGTTTTTTTCTGTTTTCACAAAAATCCCCCCTCCTCCCCATTCCACCTCTTGGTTCGATTTTGCCCATTAACAAACTTGACCAAGATTTTATGCCCCTTTATTTTATGTATCAGTTTGGAAGAGATTTGTACAGAATTATTGCAGTTATCGTGTCCATATAAAAAGTGACATAGATAGATAGATAGGTAGATATATAAAGTTTTGAACTGGGGGTGGTTTTGGGTTCTAGGAGTCATAATCGGCGTAAATCTGCAATTTGTTTCCAAAAATTCCAACTTAGGGGAGAATGTAATAGGTAGTATTCTTTACGAAATCTACCTAAAAATGATGTACGAAATATAAATATGCAAATTGTAGTGACGGCGGCGGGGGGCGGTGCGCTACAGACGTTAGTACTGCAGAATATTGGGGCTTCAGTACTTTTTTCTTAGAAACTAAGCCCTGTTGATAAATTCATATTTTTTAAAAGCACAATATTTATTTTAAGCAATAATATTAAAAACTGAAAGAACTACTGGAAGAGGTTGTGTGTGTCGGGGGGGGGGATCTGAATACCAGGCATGAAGAATACATTTAAACTGCAGGAATATCAACCAAAATAAATTAAAAGATCACCTTTGCTCTCCTATTCAGCAGAGCAATTTATGTAAAAATACACCAAAAAAAGTGCAACTCAGATAAAACTTATAGAAAAATTAACTAAAAGAAATTAAAACCTTAAAAACACTTTAATATGACATTGGAATATTTCAAACGAGCTGGATTCGGATGTAAACAAACAACGGCACCCATCCTGTGACATCCAGCTCAGTTACTTCAATCGACCGGGCAGACATCGGGGGAAATGTCTGTTCCTGTCTATTTCTAGTTCCATGCGTAGGACATGTGTTTTTTAGCCCAGTTCATTCTTGCCTGTTTGTGATGTAATTTGAGAGACGGTTTGCGAGCCATTTTCTTTAGTATGATGTAATTACACACTTTAATACGTCTATGTACAGTGTCTTTGGACACCTGTACACTGAGATTTTTAATTTGCCGTATGGACATATTTTGTCTAGATACCAATCTCCGTATTCTCCGATCAGTCTGAACAGTCGTCATACGTAGTCGCCCACATCTTGGTTTCCGCTTAAAATTATCATTTCTAGAGAGTACTTGATATATACGTCGCTTTGATCGATTTAAAACTTTTGAAATATCAGAAACAGTTTTATTTTGCAATTTCAATTAAAAAACTTTCAATATCTCACATTTTGTGAATTCTTTACCCTTTGGCATTTAAAAAAAAAATATTATTAAAAAATAATTTCTCCACATTTTGTACTTTTCTAAAAATGCATAATGATGTCATACAATGTCATTACACACGGCCAATCCCGTGTTTCTAAAAAAAGTTGCATAAAGTGCTTAAACTTTTGAGACAGCGTTTCTTCAAGAAAAAAGAAAAATTAAATAAAAATAAATATATTTTTTTTATTTTAACCAGGCAAAGTGTGACCCAAAATGTCTTATTTTATTTTATTTTGATTAAATGTCGAGTATTTATTGTAAATTAGAATAATATATTTTCTTCTTCAATTATTTTAAACCAGAGTGCTTAAATTTTTGAGACAAACTATATTTTGAATTTAGTTGCAGATTGATATTTGAATGGGTGAGTGGAAAAAGGATAACATTCCTAAAATTTAGAAAAAAAAACTGAGATTGTTTAATTGTTAATAATTAATAAATTAAACAGTATTTTTCTTTAATCATCAACTAGTTCTATAATCAAATAATAGTTAACATTTCTCTAAAATGTATATATTTTTTACATAAATGATTTTTGTGCTTCCTCAACATTTTTATCGGTTGGAATCTTATCCTTTTTACACCCAGTCTTTCAATTATATTTCAATTTAGCTGTATAGACACTCATAGGAGAGCAATGTAGGGTGCCTTTAACAGAGTGGCGACATACGGAGAGGGCACATGTCCAGAATGGTAAATTTTGACCAAACAATAACTATTGATAATACAGATCTCGGCTATATTTCGTTATACCAGTTACGAATTAGAGGAATAAATAATCATTAGCAGATATTCCAGGTCTACTTGTGTCCTATATCGGTTCGACTAATGAAGTTGTACTGCCCATCTCTGGCCACTTTTATGAAATGAAGATACTCTTGGGCAAAGTGTGAATATAAAATGTTCATGTGGTTCAGTATGGCTGATGTTCTGGAAAAATTGTTCTTTAAAGATACACGCTTGAAAATTTCAAGTTAGTTAAAGCCAAAAATTGGTGCTGTAGGAACTGCACCCATAAGATTATCAAAGATTTTATCACGATTAAATACTATAGATGAACAGTAAATTGTTACAATACTGAACCTTTATTTTATTTTAGTTAAAAACAAAAATTAGGAATGGTTGAACGATTAAATGGCCACGAATTCGTACCATTTTGAAGAGAAAACTGACACAACATTTAACCATAAAGATTGCGATAAAACTTTACAAATAAAGTGTTAATCAAACCGTGATGTATTGTAAGGGAAATCAAACTCGTTACAAATGCTCAAAATTGGAACGAGATTCGAAACCGCCACTTCTTGACATGTAACCAACGTTCTACCTTCTAGAGAATTAGTAAGATACCTCTGTTCTCTAAATTTGCATATAGAGCGTGGATATAACTATGTTTGCGTATTAGCTCTTGAAAAACTATTGTTATTGATGAATGTTGAAATCAATTTCGAGATTTAACCATGATGAAGGTTTTTTTTTTTTAATTTAGAAGAAATATATCATTTATTGATTCATCTAAGTTCTTTACAAAATGCAATGGTTTAATTTTGAAAAAAAATAACAGTTATACTTCCTTTTTTAATCGGGCATATGGAAGAACAAATATTTTAAACGTTACATACATAAATATAAGTTTAAAGGACATTTTTGTCAATCAACATATTTATTAAATCTTTCTAATATGACGTCTAATCTCAAATGAAATTTCATTTCCAGTTTTGTGTGAAAACGATTGTTTACTCAAAAAGTAAAATAAATCCAAGATTTTTATAATATCATCTACTATTTATAAAATAATCACGTTATTCCTTTATCAAGACATATTGTTATCAAATCAACAAAAATATATTCAAAAACTGTCGTCCGAAAGTGTTTGTTTCCGTTGAAAGATAAAATTAATTAGCTTTCCCTTATTTTTGTCGTGAATATGTTTTTATAATTTAAAAAGTAACTCTCATCCGATATTACGTTACTGTAATGATAAATTTAACAAAATCATCTGGGTCAAATCATATTTTTCGAGTATTAATTCGTGAGGCAGCATCACATATTGTGAACCAATTTTAGCATCCATGATTTTAGTATATATGATAAAGTAGATGATTCAGGATAATTGTGTTGCGCTCCAGCGGGGGTTGATTCTATAGGAACATCAAACAGCTTGCTACAATGTTAAATGAATCTCAACCGGATTACTGATATTACCCCTACACGGATACGTAATCAATGATCGTGTAGCCATCTATTTCACTTTGCAACAGTGTGCGTGAAGGCAACACTCCCACACTAGTGTGCCAACTAATAGTTTCGTTAAAATAAGTTTCGTTATCAGTACCATATAATCTACATTTTATACCAAATTCATCCATGTTAAAAGTGGATGCTAAAATGTGACGCTGCTGCTTTGATTGTATATTTCGATAATACCATTTAATAGTAAAACATAGTAATATGAGAATTGGTGAATAGGGTGTACATATACATAAGAAAGGGTAAATACTATTACATAAACAATTAATTCCTAATTTAACAAAAATTCCAGGATCAAGTGTTGTAAACTAGGGACTTCAAATGGCTCAGAATAGCATCTTTGCTGCTACACTTACAATCGACCTCAAAAGTCTGAAACTTAAGTGATTTTTCCTCAACAGTGCCTCTCTGAATTCACCCAATTCCAATGTTGGCTGACTCATCCCTCACATTTTGGAAAATTCTGCACGTAGAAGCCCCTACTCATATAGCCTAAACCGTTGTTCTATTGACCTTTAGCTCCGTCTTTTTCAGCACAATTATGTATAATCATGAATGACCATGTCATTCCAAGCATCGTTCAGTCTATGGCTGACGAATTTATAGATTAAAATATTGTTTTACTCAACCACTAGGGAGGAAACTTACCTTTCAAAGCTGTAACAGCATATATATATATATAGAATAAGAATAACAGTAATAAAAATAACATATATCAGTATATTTATATATCTTGCGATATTTCGAAATCTGCACCGTGGAAAACATGATCGCCGTATCAAATTGAAATCCACGCAGTCGCATTCAATATTTATTTTATTATTTCTTTATAATAATGTAATAGAAAAACATTCTCCACTTCACTAGATAACGTTGATGTTAAGAAGCATATTTCGCATATTTCATATGACTCTCTCCAGAAAGCAACAAATTTTTTAGAAGAACAGTGTAACAGAAATCTGCGATCCGTTACTCAAGTTCGACGTTAAATAATCCAAGCGAGTAAGTTATCTACACCATTTCAGGTGTATAAGATAGAGAATCAGAGCTTTTGAGCCGGAAGTCTGTTTTTATGGCAGCAGAAAATTGAAGTTCGTAGTTCTTTGCGAAAAAGGTCGCGAATTTAGGTTTGGAATAAGAAGAAAGAAAAAGAAAATGGTACAAAACGATAACTCTAATTAGAATAAGTTCCGCTTTTTAAGAATTGAGAAATAATAAAGGTTTTTTTAAGATTAATAATTACGGGAAATGCTTTTTTAGAATATTTTGAAGGGAAATAAAATATTAAATAATCATTTTAAATAAAAATAAATTTAAATAAATAAAATAAATGTAATATTGTCTAAGATGGGAAACAATTTAATAAATTAGGGTTGTATAATAAATTTAGAAGGGGAAATTTTTATTGAATAAATTTAATGAAGTGCGAAATTTAAGTTTTTGTAATATATATAAGAATAACAAATATCTGTAATACTGATTTGTTTTAGAAGTTTATATATGTTAAATATAAATATAAATTAATACAAAATTAATTAAAAAAAGAAAGTAAATTCAAAATATAATTATGAAACATTTCTATTAGAGAATGAAAAAGAATGAAAAGAATGCATAGATTATCAGGAAACACATGGTAGATAATGTTCAGTGAAGAGAAAAAAAATGGGATACAAGAGTAAGATGCGAAGGTTATGCGGGAGGTGAGGTGCACTGTAAAAAATGACCGATGTTTCTTATTTTATGAAAATATGCTATAACCACGAACGAAAATATAATATAATCTTCTGAGTTATCCAAAATTTCAAATAGCATGTTACATTGTCTTTTGAATCACCAGAAACGAATACATCTTCAAAATTTAAAGAATAATTTATAAAAAAAAATTATTTTTAGCTGCCCGAATTTTTCAGAAACGTTTCCGAAGGGTTTTTATAGTGTAGTAATTAGTGTCCTCAGGCTGGAATACCTGTTTTTCGAATGTTATCCGTTCTCAATTACACGTTTTCAGCCGCATAAGTTAATTTATACATGAAAGAGTAAATAAATAATCTTAATTTTAATAATATTGTTAACGCTGTTAATTTTGCATGTTTGTCTGTAAAACATTTTTTTGAGCATGAAAATGTTTACTTCAGAATTGATAGCATTCGAAAAACAGGTATTCCAGGCTAAGCACACTAATTAATACACTATAAAAACCCTTCGGAAACGTTTCTGAAAAATTCGGGCAGCTAAAAATAATTTGTTTTTATAAATTATTCTTTAAATTTTGAAGATGTATTCGTTTCTGGGGATTTAAAAGACAATGTAACATGCTATTTGAAATTTCGGATAACTCAGAAGATTATATTATATTTTCGTTCGTGGTTATAGCATATTTTCATAAAATAAGAAACATCGGTCATTTTTTACAATTTGGAAAAAAAGAACCAAGTTAATATTATGGATTTTTAAATAACATATTTAACAATATATTTACAAAGAGTTTTTTACTTAACACTGCAGGCTTATATAAAATAGCTAAAGTGGTTTTAGAGAATGACATAAATTAAATTACACTGTGAAAAGAGCGATTGCATAAAATTAATATTTTTTAAGCGTGTTTTTCATTACACTAATCATATGACATTTTAAACTTGACATTATATTCAAATCTTTGTAAAGATTAGATTATAACTGAATGCATAATACTATAAAGAAACGCTTTTAACGTTTCTAATGGGAATATAGGCAATTTCATTTTTATCAGAATATGAAACATCCAATTGCATACAGACCCAAGCGTCATGTAATTTAACAACATTTTTTCATTTTTCTCCAGATAAATGCTCCTGATAAGGAATTCTGCATCGTGTTCTACATGCGGCAATAAGTTGTAGAGAAAGATGATGAACATTGTGTTTTTTTGTTCTTTTTAAATTCGAATCAGTGTTAATGATTTATTTTTTAATTTAACCATGAGCATGTTAACGATGAAAAACTGTCCATATAATTGTAGGATATATTTTTACCATAAAAGGGCTTATCTTTGCAATATTCGAAGAATTAATTTTTGTTCTTGGGTACATATTGGAATATTTTTTCCACTTGAAACGAGACATTCACGTTTTTTCGTCTTATTGACAATATTATCTACTTTGGTTTTAGATATAGAAAAAGCATGTCTTTCTTAGCGTTTTTAAATAACCATATAAGAATAATTCTCCTCGGAAAGTGGAGAAATATATACTTTCATACATCGGTTCTTTAAATACGCCATTTTGTATGTAAACAGAAATTTCGGTTGCCAGACGAGAATTTATACTTTTAAAAACATATTAGCTGTGAAAAATAATTTCTCTATGTAGACGATTTCTTTTTGCCAAAATTGAGGATTTCTATATGTCGTCTAGAATATGTGGGAACAGCCTCTATTTTAGCCTAGAGATTATTCTTGCTCATATGCAACATATTTTGTACTGAATTCAAATAACGAAGAAGAATGTTTTATAACTTACGTACACATTAATAATTTCTTATCCATCAGGTTTTCTTGCGCTTTAAGATACTTTTATTGGCATATCCCTCGTATGCATCTTTCAAGTTTTGAAGCTACTATTAATATTTTTAAAATTTAAGTATTGTTATTATTAGACATAATCAATGTAAAATATATTTTAATTTCATTAGCTATTACCTTAAAAGTAACTACATTGAGTATCTGTTCAATTGACAAACATCCTTTGCATAGTGAGCAATATAATGTAGTGATCCGTATAACAATGTGAATTTAGTTGAAATAAAATTCAATTCAATTGTTATTCGTCTAGATATCTTTATAAAAAAATAATTTTCTTTTTTATGTGATAATAAAAAATATAATCGTGTTATATCGTTATTAAAATCAGTAAACGACAAATGTAAAATACAGACATTATATCAAAAATAAAGTTACATTTTGGAATTGATTTTCAAGCTATGAAACATGAAACCTTTAACTAATGCAGCTATTACATTTTATAACATATATATTAAAAAGTGTAGTTTCGAAGAAAATTAATTTATATTTTATTTGATACAATATGCTGTTGAATAATGTCTTATGAAATTACTTAGCATAAAGTATTAAAAAATTGATACAAATTAAACATTTTACATATATTTAATTTATTTCACCATACGTAGACTTTAGACTTTTGTATATATATATATATTAATTATGTGCATATTTAAAAGTATTTCATTTGTGGCAGACATAAAGTTAATTTTATCTTAACGCTGTGTTACATATTATTTTTGGTATATATGTAATGTTTGAAGAAAAACCCTACTTTCCAATTATTATGAAATGACTTTCAAAAAACTTTTCATATTTATTATTATTCTGTTGTATATTGTAGGGTGGAGCGCTCGCCTATGGAAAAATATTTTTTCTCCAAATCAAAATGGGACGGTGTGGGAAAGTTGCTCTATCATATCCTCATTCTGAATATAAAATATCTATAAAAAATATTAATATTAAATACTGCCCTAATGTCATTGAATATTGAGAAAAAACGTAAAAGCGCTCGCCTATGATTTTTTTTTCACCAAATCAAAATGGGGTGGTGTGGGAAAGTTGCTCTATCATATCCTCATTCTAAATATAAAATATATTTGAAAAATATCAATATTAAATACTGCCCGAAGATCATTGAATATTGAGAAAAAACGTAAAAGTTGTGCAGTTTTCCATTTTTTTTCCTCAAATATACAAACTATTAATAATAATTTAATTTAAAAGGAGGATCATCGAATTATTATTATTATTATTATTATATATTTATATTAAAATTAGGTAATATTTTTATCAAATTCGCTTTTATTATACTAACTCAACGATTATACTTTTTTTAAATATATGAAATAATTTATATTTTTTACTTAACCTAGGTAAGAAAATATAATTTCTAATTATATTTACAGAACTATTGTAATAAGGTAAAAATAATTTACTATTACAATTTACAAGCAATGAAGTTACCATTTTACAGTAGTTCATACTGTTTTTTGGTTTCAAAAACTGACATTTTTTTCCGAGACTCCAGACAACTTTTAATGAACCCATCGCGTCTCAAAGGACCACAAACAGCTGAAGAAGCCTACGTAACAAGTTTCACACATCTTTCAGAGGCTCGATTGTGACAAGAATATAGTTTTATCTTAGGTAAGATGTTTTCATCTATTGCCTTTGGGTTTAGGATACACTTTGTAAGGATATTATGATCTAATTACTTAGTTAATGGTTGTTCTGTCACGGTCACTTCAACCCAATTTATAAAATCGATATAGTCTTTGGCTTCAAAATTGATCTCAGGTAACTTGAACGTACGTAAAGAATTTCTTGACTTTCGAAATTTTATTATTCTACGTAGTGCTAACACTCTTTCATAGTCCCTATCGTCAGTCAACATGGCAATCAAAATATTTTCCGGATGACAAAAATAACAATTTCGTTGAATTACGGGATCTATTATTGTTTGTAATTCCTTTGGTAAATATCATGATAACATAAATGTTTTATGCAAATGCTGATCTCCGTAAATGCATGAAGGCTGGGTTTTAATTTGAAACCATATAGTTGAATAAACTCTTAGTATAAAATTTGTCAGAATTAACAAATTTTCAGACGGTTTACTTGAAGAAACGTATAGCCTAAGAATTTTATTTGCCACTGTAAGCCCCCTAGAATTTACAATTTTACCAGGATTTCTTGTATACAATTTTTCGGGACACAATCCCGAAGAAATTGCTTCACATATCTCAAGCAAATAAAGTTGATCCGTACTTAAATCCTTTTTATTAGTAATTTCTAGCAAAGCACAGCTTGTTCTATTATAATGTACAAGAGGAAGAAGTTCAATCTTTTAGATGTTTGCCAATAGATCCTGTAAAACTTTGAAACCCATTTGTTGTGCCATCAAAATGCTAGAGCAAATGGCTCTAGATAAGCTCATTGGTATGTATTTGACAAATAAGCAATTGAAGTGGTTTTCCTTCTTTTTCTTCTAGAAATTGCATGACACTTTCTTTGTAACCCATGTTAACTGTAGTTCCGTCACAGCCAATTGCAACAAGCTTACTGGTATCAATATTTTTTGTAGTTAATTTTTTTTATTTCTTCACTTAAAATTAAAGCATTTCCAGACTATAATGAAAGGTGCCCCAAATACTCAGAACCTGGTTCCTTTATAAAGCTTATAATGTTTGTAAATTGTAGTAATAAATTATTTTTTCTTTTTATTCTTCATCTTCAAGTATAATTTAAAAAAATATATTCTTACGAAGTATAAAATATAACACAATTTTTTTTGTTTTGATTATGCTTTACAATTCGGGCAGTATAAGACACCTGGATTTGATATAAATATTACATAGTTTCACTATAAGCGTACAATAATAATAATTTAAGAAGAATACTTTAAAATTAATTTAATTTTAATAATATTTGTGCATTTTATATATTTGACAAGAAAATGGAAAAATGCACAACTTTTATACAATTTTTCTCAATTTTCAATGACCTTGGGGCAGTATTTAATATTCACATTTTTCAAAGATATTTTATATTCAGAATGAGGATCCGATAGAGCAACTTTCCCACACCATCCAATTTTGATTTGAAGAAAAAAAAATTTCGCTCCACCCTATTATATTGTTGTTATTCTGCATCGACTGTAACTTCTAAATAAGTTGAAGAAAATTAAGCAAAGCAGTATATGCCCACAATCTTTGAAAGTCGACTTCAAAAATCAGCAATAACGTATGAGGTTGAGTGGGCGAATAAAAGAATTGAAAAGAGTATATGCCAACAGATTCGTAGATGCACCATCAGGCATAGGTGTGAAGAAGTGCCGTTTTAAATATAGGTCGAAACATATTGAATAAAAATGCGAATAAAGTGAATAAAAACTGTGTTTCTTGTCATTCACCTACCCATACTTTCACCGCATGTCTCTTTTTTGTGAAGAATTCCATATATTTAATTGTCCAGAGAGTTTACGATTTGCTTTATAATTATTGAGTTTATGATTTCATCTAAGTTTTTTAACTTGTTTCTAATAGTTTTTGAAAACATTATTATTTATAAGCAATACATTATGCCTCTAAATAACTAAATGGTATACGTTCATTAAAATAACTTCGCCACCTTATAGCTAGAAACATGTCATTACTTTACAGAAAACAAATAAACAATTCGTTAATGCATGTGTAATAATTTTTAAACATTTTATTTATACATACTTTCATTTTCCAAATTTTAAAGATTGTGAATGATTTAATAACATTACACAATCTAAATATTATACATTTAAACATCATTATACTGTATGTTTTACAATCTCAATTAAGAAAAATTATATCGTGTCGGATTGAATTAATCTGTCAAGGACACAAATAAGTTAATTTCTAAATCAATGAAAACAAAAGTATTTTCAGCATGATTAACTCTTACAAAGAAAATCTTTTAGAAACTCACAATTCTTCTTTGAAAAAAATATGCCATTTGAAATAATTTTACAACAGAGAACGTAACAATTTGCATATTTTATGCAAAAGCAGTAAAATACAAATATAACAGATTTGGGGAAGGATTATGTTTGGATTTAGAATCAATTGTGTAGCATAGCAAATGAAAACAAATTTTCCCTTCTTTTCGTAACAGAAATTACCCCTTTGAAGGTGGTATTTTGAAAGAAAAATGTAAGCTTTAAATTTTACACTATTTTAGATTTTTTTTTTTTTATCATTGAGTCTAAAAATGTAGGTTAAGTGACTCGAAAATCCATTTATTTCAGATAATAGGTTAAAGAAAATGGTTTTTTTTTTGTTGTTGTTGGTACTATTTTTTATTCTACTGGTTCACTTAAATTTTACTTTTCTTCAGTCATTGAAAGGGGATGTCAAATTAGGAAATAACGAACGTTTCTGATTTTATCAAACATAAAGACTTTATCAATGAACTATATTAATGCATTATTTAAACTTTATTAATTTTACACGTTAAACATGTTAATTACTAATGCATTCTCGCTGTTACTTGTTACTTGTTACATCTTTTCAGAGTTAACAAATTCCGTGATGCCTCGATCATTGTTGAGGCTCTCAATTTCACATCCGAATTAAATGAAGAATTGCGAATACTGTTAGTGTGGGATCAGAATACATACATACATACATACATACATACATACATACATACATATATATATAAATACCGGCCGTTCTAATATGGACTGATTTTATAATTCAATAACTTGCAAACGGTGACAGATATTTAAAAAAAATCTTGTAGGAGAGTAATGTATGATGTGAGAAGTTTTTTTACTGTGATTACTGAATTTAATTCGAATTACCAGAAATAGATGGCGCTGTGAGCAATATATGTCCGATAAAGGCAGAAGCAGAAATCATCCAGCATTGATGCCAAGGAAGAAGGCTGTATATATGTGTCGGTATTATTCACCAATACAATCTTGTTCGATGGTTTACATTTGAACAAGATTGTATTGTCGAATGAGACCCACTCCACATATTAAACCTCCTTCTTTCGCATCAATGTTGAGTGATTTCAGTTTTGGCCTCGAATGAGCGCCTATGTGATTTTTACAGTTGTTACATCTGTAGTTCTGTAAAAGCCTAATGGCCTCATCTGTAAATCTTTTATATATATATATATATATATATATATATATATATATATATATAAACCTGCTGAACAGTGCTTGTAGATATTAGCCATATGTTAGTCTTCCTGCTTGGTTGAAATTGAAATTGAAATTTTTATTTAGATTTCAGAGACACCTATCGCTGCTATTTGAAATTAAAACTGAGAATCCCAGTGAAAAATCTCCTAACATCATACATTATTTCCCTGCAAGAATTTTTTAAATATCTGTCAGGGTTTGCTAGTTATTGACTTTTAAAATCAGTCAGTACATTTTAGGATACCCATTATATTACACAATGTTTCAAAGATGTCAATCTTGATGGTATTATATAATGTCTCATTCAATTTTTGTAACATATGTTTAAGAAAAACAATTTGTACAGAAATCGTGCATTTTCCACAGAACGTCATATAAAATTTGTATTACTCCCTATTAATTAAAAATGTAAGATGCGATTTATTAATCTACTGTGAATCCTTATTAAAATCCTTCTTACAATTAAATGAAAATTCAATGTTTCTTAAATTATAACTGATAGTTCATTTAAAAACAGATAAATACTATTTTTTTTCCAGGAATATTTTATTAATTAAATTTTGTATAGTAATTTAAAACTGTAATACTATTTACACGTACATCTGTTTGTGTTATAGCCCTAACATTTATAAAAATATCAAATATTAAAAAAAAAAGAATAATTTAAATTTTTATACCATAAGTATGGAGAAATAGAGTTATTCATCAAATGTAATTTCTTTAGTAAGTTAGTGCTACAACAGCAGCAATAAAATTTCTTGTGCTCTTAGAATATATTTCTTCCTCACCTGATACTATGTAAATAATTTATTAATTAAATCTGGGTACTAATTTTATAAATAAAAAACGATGAATTATTTTAATTAAGTTTATGCGTGCACGTGTTTTAAAAAATTCAGAATATGTTCAGAAATTTCCTGTAAATTTCACTAAAAAGAGTTTATTATGAAAAAAAAAAGTTATTGACGTTTGGATAACCTAACCTTTGATAATAAATCATATTGAATAGACGCGAAAATTGACTAATTAAACAGTTTTAAATTGCGCTGTCAATAAAGAAAGTATTTGAAACATTTCAATTTATATTTAAGTAGAAAAAATTTCAATGATTGGCCCTTTCGAATTTCGTTGAGTATTCAGTAATTTCTGCTTCGCAAAAGTGCTTCATATAAATGGTTATTTTTGAACGAGTATTTAAAAGCACTTACGTTGTTGAAGTAGTTTTTAAAATCGTATTCGTGCAGTATTAAATATGAATTTCATATAAGTTTATTTTTTCACACGGATTTATTCTTTCATGTTTATCAATATTTATCAACATTTGTTTATTTGCATTTAATAAAAATATTTATTGTAAATAAAAATATAATACATGTCCAAATAATTTTAGTTTAAATTTGAGTATGAGAAATTTTGTTTTCTTGCATGTTGTTGAATGAACTTTACATGTTATCATTTATATCCTAACTATTCAATGAAGCAAAAAAAAAAATGAAATTTAACAGGGAATTTTTGATTTGTTTTAAAACTAAAGTTTTCTATTTAAAAATTACATTGGCTTACTCAGTAAAATGTAAAAATGCAAAATAAAGTTCCTTCCAATCTACTCTCTAAAATGATATAAGGAAATATATTTTAGACTGAATTTAAATTGTAAAATATAAAAATTCTATAAACATGCATAAGCGCATGTTTAAATGCATTTTATAAACATACATTTCATGCATATAAATTTAAGATTGTTTATGCAAGTTTTCTTGTTATTAAAATTAATAAAATACATACAAAATGTTATTAAAATCAGAGACAAGATAAATACAACACGAGAAAGTTGAATATGTTTTTAACAAATGCATGTGTATGAGTAGATCATATGTATTCTATATACACGTGTAATGATAATAACAATTTATCTACATATGTGCTTATTTAATAATTTATCATAGAGCATTTACAAGATAAAAATAATGTGAAAAGAGAACCGTGAAGAACAATAATAATTGAAAAATACTACAGCATGGAAAAATATTTTTCAATGTCGAAACTGACAAATCCTGTTAAATAATACATAAGTATATTTTGCCATTTTCAATAAGAGTAGTCATTAGAATGCTGTAGTATGTAATTGTTTTCATTGAAACATTAAATAAATTGAATTGAATATTATTGCATGGTGAGTACTGTTCTTACCTTTTAAATACCACTATTTCTAAAACTATATATTTTATATTTGCCTCATTTAATCGAAAAAATGCTATAAATTATGTGATTAAATAAGAAGATGATTACTGTTTAGAACTAATGGTATTATACTCCTTGAATATCATAAAAATTGCACACATCCTCTAATATTAGTATATATTTCTAATACAGGATGTTTAAAAAAGAATGACCCGATTAGAAATGGTCATAACTGCATTGTAAAAAAAATATCGAAAAAAACTATTTAAAAACATTACAGAAGAGAAATAAAATTACTATTTTAAGACTTCCTAACTATTTTAAAGGGCACCTATTAGTCATACAAAAAACACTGACTGTGCGTGACTCTTTGTGACTGATTTTATGGAGAAAGTCCTTTGCCTATAAACCTGAGTCAATTGAAGATGCGTATACGCAATGCACTGGTATCAGTTTCTATACGAACAAGGTTCTCAATAGCTGGCGTGAAATAGGCTGCTTGACTGCTATGTTGATTTCATCATTGTTTTGTTTACGACTAAAATTAACTACAATTGAACAGCTATTAAGCACGGATAAAAAATTCGTGCTTTCTTCTGTATTACGTTTAAAGTTTTCTCCCAAATATATTTTACAACTAAGTTATTGTCAGTTGTAATTGGGACATTTTTAAACACACTGTATGCTAGTCAAAATATGAGTCAAACATGTAGTTTTGATATGTTTTGTGATAGTGTATTTAAGTTACAAATATAAAAAAACATCACATTTAATTTTTGTTATCTTGAGTTACTTATTCGCTAACAAACGGACAAATTTCTTTAAACGTTATCTTATAATTGAGGCAGATAATTGGGCTTTTTTTGGTCAGATTATGAATAACTTAGTAAGATATATAATGTGCCAATGTTGTGTTTTATGTTATTGTTTTGCACTTGAAACGATTTAACATTTTAGCACTGTTTCAAAGTATTTATCACGTTCGTCGTCTTCTAACAGATAAAATGGCAAATTAAAAAAAAGCATTTTATCTAATTCTCTTTATTTACTACAATGTTACTGTTATATTATTATTTTTCCTTTACCAAATATATTGTTCCCAGCAAGCATTTTTTTAAAATAAAAATCATTTTTATTGCGTAACCTTTTTAATACCGTTCATGTCTCGGCAGAACACATAGATGTATAGTACTCAGTTTTTCTACAGCTTTATATATATATATATATATATATATATATATGCGTTTTATACATTGCTTTATGATCTAATTTCTATTTATGTTGAATAATTTTATAATTATTTTTTTGTACTCCAGTAGGTTTTTATTTTTATTTTGTTCCTTATATATGTAATTAGGAGCTTAATATTATCGATTTTAGGCATAACGCTGACAACATTTGATTAAACAACATATATTTACTATGAATATTCTTATGAAACTCCTCTGAAGATTCCATAAGATATTAATAATTTTTCAAATTTGATTTTTCGTTTTATTAAGTTTATGGATAAGTTTAGTTCCTGCTGTATCTTTTCCATTAATCTTTATAATATCTCATTCTTTGTTTTTTGTATGTGTTTTCATTTATATATATATATACTAATAAAAGGGAGAAAATATGGAGAAACATTCTTTACATTACTGATACCAAGTAGAATTATCTTAGGCGGATAAAATGAACAACATCTTAAAATAAAATAAAAAAATCAACTTTTACTATTTGAGATAATCGTTATATAAAAAGAAAAATATTTATGGTACAGAGATATGTGTTTTACTTTCATAAATAACATTCAAGAGGATTTAACAACCAGGAAAAACAGAAAATTTATGAAGAAAGTGCACAGATTATTAAGAAAGCAGTCTATTGTATTCTTTAAAGTTTGCTAAGATAGGATTTAAAAAAGATTTTGCATTATATGAAATAAAATAAACTTATTTTGTTTTTAACAAGTTGTCCAATCATTCTAAAGATTAAAGGGAGTCCTTGAAATTATTTTCGTCGTAAAACCTGAAAATTAAAGCAAAAGACTTACACTCTGTTTTATTACAGTGATAATCAGAAGTTTTAAACGTTATATTTTTGTGTCTTTATTCAAATACATTGCGACAAGAATACATATTTATCATCATTTCCTGTTTATAATTGAAGGCTGTTAACTTGTTATTAAAGTATTAAATGATTTATATTTTAAACTAAATTGAAAAAGAAAAGTTTATTTTTATTTATATCATCTTTGTATATATTTGTAAAATAAGGATTCCTGCTACAACTTTTTAGAAAACTGTAATGCATGCAAAAGTGTATTAGAAATCATTTTGTAATTACTACAAAATAATCCAGAAGACGTTTTACAGTATAGAAGCAGCCTGAAGTGTTCTTTCGTAATGGTTAGGTTCGCGCCGGAAGAAATAAATACGTATTCTTTCGAGACACTTTGCATTAGCTTATTTCATGCAGAGCCTGATTAACCTCTGAAGTTACGGGAAAAATCAATGACATTTTTGGGCTAGTTCTTTCGGGAAAAGTTTCTAAATTCTACATACATGAAAATGCAAAAATGCAAGAACTCTTACAGATTGTGTTCGCACATTTTCAGACGATTCTCATGGTACATACACAATGAATTTAAAATAAAATATTTGTGTTTAAAATGTTCAGTTTGGTAACCCGTATTCTGTGCTACTTTTCTACACCATAATTTTCATGAAATTAATGCATTTTGTAGTTTTGGAACATTTATTTTAGTCCATTCTTCTTGAACACCTTTCCAATGTCCATGAACGGTTGACGGTCGACGTTTGTATAACACGCTTTTTAAAAGTCTAAAATCGCAGAAATCCATGGGTGATACATCATAAGATTTAGCTGGTATATCGGTGAACGGTATATCCCTGATACCCGTTTCTCTTTCCATTTTTTTCAGGAAATTAACATTGGATTTTTATGTGTGGCTGCTTGCTTTATCGTGGTGCAATTCAACAAATTGATAGCACTGGTAAAGATATGGTATTTAATGTTAGGGATGGTTAAGGAGTAAGATATTTGTCTGATAGTATGTGAAGTTAATTTTAACATTTTTCTCCGCTCTCTTTATTTTTAATTTGCCGTTACATGCAAAGCCAGCAAGAATAGATACATTGAACCATGTTTCAAGATTTATTTTTTCTTCTTGACGATACTAAATAGATCTGTATTAATACAATTGACCCAAGCTTCAGCAATTCTAACAACGTTTTTTTATATTTTTCTGCGGATAAATGCTTCTCATAAGGAATTCTGCATCGCTTTCTATGTTCGGTGATATGTCGTGGAGAAAAATTATGTTGTGTTTTTGCATTTTTAAAATTCAAATCTCTGTTAATTATTTTGTTAACAGGTGACACTGGGCATTGTGACAATTCAGCGAAAGCCCTTTGACGGATGATTTTCTTTTACCATAAAACATCTTACCTTTGCAATATTCGAAGAATTTATTTTTATTTTTGGGTACATATTTGAAACAATTTTTCTACCCTAAGCTTCATGTTTTGCCCCTATCTTATTAGCAATATTATCTACTGTGGATTTAGTTATAGAAAACCAATGTCTTTAAAGGCGTTTTTTAATAATCGAATGCGAATATTAAAAAAAAATTATTATTATTATTATTCCTGTTAATTATTATTTATCTGCGAAAAATTCAGAAATACAGCCTTCAATCAGTACTTTAAAAGCTTCATTTTGTATGGAAACAATATTCTCAGTTGCCAGACGAGAACTTATACTTTCAAAAGCATAATAACTTTGATAAATAATTTCTCTATGCATACGATTTTCATTTTAGCAAAGAAAACTCTTCTAAAAATAAGCAAACAGCTTCTGTTTTCATGTTAGTGACATATTCTGATTGACATATCGCATGAAAAAGATTTTATATTTTCTGTAAATACAATTGATATAGTATATTTTTTCAATATAAAGTTTTATGTTCAGTTACCCTTGTGGTTTCCGTACATCGTGATGCCATAGGATTCGTTAACAGCCTAATGATCCACATTCAGATTTCACGGTTAGATATATTTCCTAAGGTGTTAACTTTTCACTCTAAAAAACTGAAAAATGGAATGTAAAAATATAAAAATGGGAAATAAAGGCCCCATTTTATAGACATTTTGGGGACCCTCTTAAAATTTAGTGTGGAAACTCTTGCTACATTTTATCCCTACACGACTATTAATTCCCTACACGACAGTTTGTGATATAATTTTAAGTGCCCTAATTTCGTCCCCCTTTTCTTTTCCATTTCATCTATCGTAGCAACACTTATCAGGCAAGGTACAAGTAACGGAAGGTAAAAGAAAACAGTTGTGAAAGTATCATTCTCCAAAACGCATACATATATTATAGACGCCGGATTTCCTACTTTTAAAAGACCTGAGTTCTTATTACGTCATGAGTACAATCGTTATTCACTGTACTATAAGTATTTATTTCCTATTCCTTACGTGCATTCTACGTAGGTAAGATGCTAACAGTAGCATACAGTGAGTTTTAGAACGTTCAGTTCAACATACAAGAACTGAAGCTCCGTCATTTTGGGAAGTACGTGGTTCCAATTTTGTCTACCATGTAGTTCTTATTTTCGTCCCGGGGACGAAATTAGGAACGATTTTTCATGACAGTTATTTCAAAATGAAAATAAATTTTAATGTCAAATAAAATAATAAGTATAATAAAATTAAATTAAATTAAATTAAATAAAAAAGTTTAAAATAAAATTCTAAATGAATATATTCATGTAGAAAAAAAAACTAATATACTTTCAAAATACTTTTTTTTAATTAAAAGAAACAATGTCACTTTTGATCGTTGCAGATGATGCCACGGAAGAAGTGGGATAAAGCCCGATGAAGTTGGCTGTTGAAGCTGTAAACAGTATGGAGATGGGCTATAAAGCTACCAGTGAACAGTACAGTGTTTCAAGATCAACGTTGGAAGATTATATTTTAAAAAAAGGTGCAGACAAAAGCGCAGAAAACATAATTCAAATGAGAATCGGCCGGACAAACAGTTTCCCACTTCAACTGGACGGTGAGTTAGTTTTATACTGTAAAGAAATGGAACGAAGTTTCTATGTACTAACTCTGTAAGATTTCAGACTAATGGCATTCCAGCTAGCCTTTTGGAATAATTAAACACACCCATTTTCATCTGAGACAAAAGTGACAGGGACCAAGTGGTTGCGTTACTTTTTGAAGCAACACACAGAACTCTCTGTTCGAAAATCTCAATCATTATCGCTCGCTTGCATTCAGGGGTTCACAGAACAAAGTGTTCAACTATTTTTCTCCATACCGAAGGCAGAATTAGAGAAAATAAAATTCCCCCCAACGAAAGTGTACAATGTAGACGAAACTGGTATCACTATTGTCCAACACAAAGCCTAAAATATCGTAGCCATGGAAGAAAAGATAAAGTCTTAACAAAACTTAGATAAACTTCCATAAAGTTTTCTCTACGGAAAGTGGTCCCTTAGTCACTGTAGTGATGTGCATGTCAGATGCAGGGATGTTTGTGTTTCCTCTCATTATGTTTCCAAAGAAGCTCATGAAGAAAGAGATAATGGTTGGTGCGCCTCCAGGATCAATATGAGGTGTGCTTGAGTCAGGATGGATTACATTAGAGCTTTTCGAAGATGGTTCTGCCAATTTTTGTACAAATTTAAAGCCATTAAAAGACGATCCCTGTGTTCGATGGGCTTCATATTCAATGGGCATCACTCGATGGGCTTCACTCACATTCTCGTACCTTGACTGTCCTTGATCTTTTTCACGGGAAAATGGTGTTATAATCTTGTATCCCCCCCGCCCCATGCAACAGTAAATTTGCATCCTCTCGATGTCGCGTTTATGTTTTCCTTTAAAGCTCTTTATGTTGAAGCAATATAAAATTGGCTGTCGAACCATCCTGATAGAAAAGGTGAGAACCTACAAATCACATAACTTTTTAATGAAGCCTACGAGCGTGCTGCTGTTCTTAAAAGTGCTATCAATGGTTTAAAAAAACGGATATCATGCCATTTAACCCCAACATTTTTTAACCTGAAGATTTTCTGGAGAAAACTCACCCCTCTCCATCTGGCTAAAATTCCAATGTAGTTGATCAACCATCATCAAGCAACCAGGTTCAGCAAACGTTGCAACCATCAGCCCTAAAGCGATCAAGGAAGTGTCAGTGATGACACCAGCAACTTCTGCCCGAAGACGTTCAGCAACATTGATCACCGGATTTTCGCATAAAAACAAAGTGAAAGATTTCCAAGCGAAAAAGAAACACTCAGGCAAAGAAAACTTCTGACAGCCACCACTCTCAAGGGAATGGGGACGTATCCACAATGTATAAAATACAAACGTGACCTACCCAGCGTCTCTGATGACGAAAGTGACTCTTCTGTTGACATTCCTAATGATGATTAAAATGGTGACGATAAAAATGGCTACAATTATGCAGAGTGCTCTATATGCTTGAAGCAGTTTTCGGAAGATAAACATGAAGAAAAATGGGTTGAGTTTCTTCATTACTACACTTGAACACGAAACATGCTCAGGAGCCAAAAACAACACAAAGTATATATTTTCCTCAAGTTTGGATGGCTAATTATTCTTTATTTTATTCTTCCACTGATTAATAGTACATTCATTTGTGCCTTAATTTAAGGTAAATAAAATTACTTACTCATTTTGAAACAAATTTCGATTTAGTTATAAGTTAAGCCTTGGCTTTTTGGATTTTTTCAGGGGGACGAAATTCGGACCATTTTTTTCGCCATACACAGATACTTTTGAAAAACAATTTTTCGCATTGTTAAATTTTTTTGTGCGAGATTTGCGTGGGTAGTTAGTCAATGTAAAATCCAAATTTGGTAGGTTACCACTGAAAATTACAATTTTCAAGAGCCTAAAAGTGACTGGGGACGAAAACAGGGCACCTCACCTTACATTTATAAAAAAGATGGTCGGAATTTCATTACCAACTATATGTAGACGAACATAAAATAGTTCTTAATGAAAGAATATATCACAAAAATATTAAGTTTAAAATGTATCTAATATATCTATTTTCACATGCTAAGAATTACTTGAGAAAAAAAAGGGAAAATAAAAAACATAAAATCCCGCTAGTTCAAAACTGTATATTAATCACAAAAACTTAAAATTGTACAGAATAAAGAGTGCTACAGAAACAAAATTCTTAATAGCTAACTTAATAGATACAGATTTTTTTTTTTTAACTTGGAGACCTTATTCAACAAATGGATTTATCTGAAGTCACATGATACAGAAGCCAAGATATAGAAAGTGCACAATATTTCATATTTGTTTATATTTGAAGCTTAAAAAATCACTTTAAAATCGTTTCTTAGAAAGCATTTTTTACAAATAACAAAAAGAAAAACAGCTTTAAAGAAGCTAAGTAATAAAATATTTCTATTTCCATTATATGATATTGTAAAAGGTTACTTTATTCTAAAAACTTGAATTTTGCAATTAGTATTTTTTATTATTATCACCATCTCTGACTAAAGAAAGTAACAATATTGCTAGCGTTATAAAGTGTAATAGATCATAAATAATGTAATAACATCTACTTAATGTATATCGCCAAAATACCTTTCAGCAAAAAGCATTCATTAGCAATGTATAAAGTATCATATGATATCGTATTTATGAAATGATTTATGAACTATAGTAACTAACATACTTTCATATTCCTGTCAATTGATTCGACAATAGAATATTAATTATTACAACTGGAAATATACTGCATTTACGTCCCGAATAAAGTTATTTGACTGAAATTTAAAATAAATAAACTTTTGTATTACCATTTGATATTTCCAATTATAAATGTCTAATAGATTAAAATAACTGAATATTTGCTAATAACAAAGTTGAATAATTTTATCAAACTAATCAAAATAAAGATTATTTCTAAAAAATATAAGATAAAAGACAAACAATTTATAATTTTACTGAATATATTAATGTATGGTAAATTCGAAACTTTTAATTACTTTATTATAAACGTTCATATTTTTGAAATATAATTTCATATACATCACACTCTTATTTAATCATCTAGAATAGCAAGCATTGAATATTCATGAAACATTTTAATAAGGAAGACCAAAAGCTATGTGTTTATAGCTAAATTATTGTTTCATATTTTATATTTCTGAAATACTAACGTAAATATTTTCATGAAAATCCTAATATCAGGAATACTGCTATTGCAATTATACATTAATTCTTAAACGTTTTCATGAAAATTTGTATTCTTATAAAAATGATGAAAAATAGGTCTAAAATTTTAAAGTTATTCTTAAAACCTCTGCGCGGGTGTGACGCTCATACACATAAAGTACTTTTGTACTTAAATGTTTTTAAGCCCAAACATATATGTTTATAATATTATATATATTTCATGCATCTTAAAACAGTAGTTTCGATTTTATAAAATAACACTTTCAAATAAAAAATAGTTTTATATGTAGCCGATGTGACATAAATGTGACACCAGCAATGTTAGCGCAATTATTTTTCTGAATGTAACACAAAATTAAAAAATATATATATCTTCTGTTTAACTACAAAATCTATGTGTAATTCACGTTTTAAACAATTATGATTGTTTAAACTACATTTAAGATTTGAAAAGTGGCTGACTTAATGATATTTTGAGTATCCAAAAAAATGACCCTTCCTTCATACCATGTTTGAAGTAAAGCATTTTTTTAACGCTTTTCTAATTTCTTTTATGGAGTCTTCTGTCCGGGAAAACAGAAAGTAAAATGTCAAATGTATATGAAAACTTGCATTTTCAATATTGTTTTTTCTTTAATAATTTCAGACTGGCAGAAAATTATCTGAAATGAACTTTAAGGAATGCATCTGATTTTGAAAATCTTTTCACTTTTAACGTTTCTCCACGTAGATATAATGATTAATATTTACACACTTACAAAAATCATGCGAAGTAAATATCCAAAAACACTGTAAATTATTTATACATAACAGAGACTTTGAAATAAATATGCATAAGTGATGGAATGCCACGCTTAACTTTCGTTGAAGAAAAATATGTTACTTTAGAAACGTGTTTTAATTTTTGTCAAAATTAAAGAAATGTAATACATGGAATATATAAATATGTATAAGGAATGGAATGTCACGCGTAATTTTGAGTTAAGAAAAAAAGATAGAAGTTTAGAAACGTGTTTTCAGTTTTGTCAAAGTTATAGAACGATGTACTTTTAAGAATAAAAAAAAAAAAGCGAAAAACATGAAGTAGTTAATAAGAAATATTTTTAATTTAAGACGCACAAATATAAATTAAATCAAGATCAATTATACAGAGTTGTAAATATTTATATTTTCTAGTGATTTTAAATCATTAGGCAGTAGTTAAATCCAAATTAAAATATGAAAGAAAAAAAAAAGAAAAATTATCTTCGGAAGATTTTATTCCCTCTCCAGTGTAGTTAAAGTAAGAAAAATATTTAAAAATGTTTTAAATTATCTCAATTTTTAATACTTTTTAAGACATTTTCATTTTTTAATACCTATTAAACAAATGGTATTGTGATCCTTAAAACTTCCTGAGTTATTTCCAGCTGAGCGTTAATATGTGTATCGTTATACTTTTGATTATCAGTTCTATTATAATTCTATGAGTTGGAAATGAAATGAAACAAAATGGTTTTATGTATGGAGTATACAGCTGTTTAAAGGAATACTGTGGTGGTGTAGTCTCATTCATATAAATATGTTTAAGACATTTAAATATTGAAAATTCTTTAATTGACAGAATATGGAACCTAATTCTGCATACAGATTTGGAAGAAAAAAATGTTCAAAGTGAATTTATCTGAATGCTATTATTTTGAGAGAAAGTTTGCTTATGTGATATCTGTTGTGATCGATAAAAACATTAAAACAATATGAAATGTTCTTTTTATTCTCTTGAATTTTTTGAAGAATCATATAAATTTATCCATTTAACACTAGAAGTACCGTGTTTCTTGCATACCTAGAACTACAGTTGTGGGTCATAGCTGACCCATGAACTTTAGTGATATAATTTTTGTTTTGTATGGGAGATTCAGATACAAAATAAGGTTTGATGTTTAATTTAAACATCTTTTATTAATTATTAATCACATTTAGATTCTAGAATATTATATAATATGAAATATAATGATGATATACCATCAAAGAAAATCCTTTAGTAGATCCTTTGAGATTTTGACAGCTCGTATGAAAAGTAAAATAAGAAAATCTTTCAAATAATATACATTCAATTAGCGATTTCAACTTCGTAGTAATGTTCTAACAGATTAATAAAATATTAAAACTGAATAAAAAGTAAATAAATAAATAAATATACATATATATCCACGATTTTTAACTTATACGGTAATTCTAAGTATAATGTTCTGTAGATAAAACAGTTTGCGATGGATTTCAGCTAAATTCGTATTAAGGCATTTTACTGTATGTTTAGGAAATGTTAAGCAATTTCATTTTTTTATTCTGAAGAACATCAGTGATACACGAAAAATAATTTTGATATATATGTAAATAAATTTCTCGTTTTATAAAAAAATATAAAAATAATACATGATATTTCTCTTACAAGAAACCAATATTATTATATTTTTAAGAATATTTTGTTGAAATATTGCAATTATTGGCTTGGATGACTATCTCGAAATCGGGATTTAGATATGTTGCCTATATTCCACCAATATTGGCAAGAAAGATTTAGCCAATACCAAGCCATGAAAATTTTCTTGCTATATTGGCATTTCATTGGAAATATTGAATATTGTCTATTTACAGATAATATTCCACAAATATTTTCCATGGAATGCCAATATTGTAGAAATATTTGCTTTCCACTGGAAATATATCCAGTGAAACGTCAATATAACACCAATAATGGTTTTATGGTCTTTACAGTGGCTAAATAATTATTTTAATATTGGCAGAATATAGGCAAAGTGTCAAAACCTTAATATTGGGGAAATATGTCACTGAAGTGATTTCAGGATTGACCGAAATTTCAGCTAATATTGATTTAAAAAATATATTGCTATTAATTATTTTCCTCTACGATTTATGTAATGAAATAAACGTTTTGCTTTTTTAAAAGGAAATATTCTACATTTAATAATAAAATGCAAAAGAATTCACTTTTAAAACCACTGCCGGAAAGATGAATACATAATGTATTTTGTGATGAAATGCAAGATGTTGCGTCGAAGTTTATATCAAATGTTCTCATCTATCTTCATTCACTTTTGACAAGATAATTTAAAACAGCTTTTTTGGATCTGCCAGACAGATAAATTTTTTTCTTTTTAAAAATTTTTAGAATTCTGAAATTTTTATTTTATGATTAAAAATATCTTTCTTATAACCGATAAGGTGTACAGATATCATAAACTTTAAATTTATCTACATTAAATTAAAATATTCATTTGTGGTTTCTTTCACTGTGAATTTTAATTAGTATTTACTTCGATATTTCTACTTAATTCAGACTAAAAATCGTTTTCTATCTGTACCAATTTTATTCATTTAGACCAGTGTTTTTTTTTTCTGTAACAAAGCATTCTTTTCAGAAATATAATTAATACCGATGCTATTAATTTCCTTTTTGCATCCCAGATTTCCACAGCTGTTTTACAAATGGGGGTTTACTATTACAAATGGGCTTGGACTACTCTGGCATGTATCTTTTTAACGAATCTTGAAATGGCTTGTGTTGTCAGTCATCAAAAGGTTCTTTTTTCCGGTTGCTGTATTTTCCAGTTCCTCGGTTATATTCTAATTCTTTTGAATTTTTAATATCAGTGATAGAAGTGATTTTGTTATTCTTTATTTGTTTGTAGAAACACCATAGATTTTAAATATCTGGCTGCTGAACTGCCTGCTCGTTACGTCAGCAGAACATATTTATCATTTAATTGGGCTGTTAAGTGCTCGTTATGTCTGCAGAACATATTTATAATGTAATCGGGCTGTTGAGTGCTCGTTACGTTTAAATAAAAGGCCGCGCAATATCTCCTACCGAAATTGGAGAGTTTGCGCATCTGCTACTTAGAAGAGATGGCGCATTGTTCCCATTAGTTTCCATGCTAGGAGAGATTACGCAGCTTATTGGTAAATTTGCATAAAAAGAAAGTAAAAATGAAAATGGACTAATTTTAGGTTAAATGTGTTATCAAGTAACTTAATGTTATTTTGTAATCCTCCCTGGACTTGCTTTTTCTGATTCTTTAATTTTTTTCCTTTAATTAAAATTTTTTAATCGTTTTTAAAATTATTTCTTTTTTCTGATTCTTTAATCATTAGGTTGAAATATTCACTTCTAATACAATAATATATGTTCACAAAAACCTTACAAAAATGTCATTTAAGTGTAATTATTATTGTTATCAATTTAATTGTAGTTATTATTAGAAATAATCTCTCCTACACTATAAAAAAAAACGGAAGGAAAAACTGCAAAAAAGGCTGTTAATATTTCCCCTAGCAATCAAACACAGCACTTTCGTTAATTTACAGTGATTACAGCTGTATAGATAGCGACATGTGTTGGCGTTATTTATCATTATCTCAAACGAGGGGAATAAACACATTTAGGTCAGCGGCAGGTGCAGTCCAATAATGAAGTGACGCTTCGATTCTACGAGAAATGGCCGCCATTAGGAGCGAGCCTATAAAGTTGTAACAATTACACATGATAATGGGTTATTACAAACATATTTTAAAGAGTAAATGTAAGTTTTATCTTTGTTTTCTTATATTATTGTTTTAATAATATCATGTAAATTCTGTTATATATTTATACGATACTAATTTTGCTTTTAAACCACGCGTATATCACGGCAGGAACTTTCACGTCATTTGTCTAGAATAAATATTTTGTTTTAAATCGTAAAAATAGATGATTTTGCTTAGTTATGTTGTTTTTTACTTTACCTCAGTATGTTCTCCTAGAACTTAGTTATGATTACGTATAATTTGTATTTAAGTATCACAGGGAAACTTTATGCAAGCATTTTTTTTTAAAACAAGATCCCTGTTTTTAGCTATGCCTTATTACGCTATTATATATTTTTCAAAACTCCAGTTCATACGTTGGCATTCGAATATACTTTCTAAATCCTATAAATATTTTACCAGCTACAGTTTTCGGTTCACTTTGGACGGTAATTTAAATATTTTTATTTATTTAATATACCTATTTAGCCGATATTTCGAACAGTGATTTATTTTCCATTTTCAAATCATTTATTATGAGTAATCTGGATGCACTATTTTATCAATTCCTAAAATATTCCTTGTTTGTTTGCTGTCGCAGCAGTAATTTGCAGCAACTCGTTTAATGTTTTTGTCCATTATCTATTTATTTTTTACGCTTAATTTTAAAGTTTTTATGTGAACAGATTTTTTTTATTATTATTTTATTCTACGTTTCTTGAACTCATAAGTGTTCTTTTTTTCTCCCCGTGTTCATTTTTCAATCAGTCCTGATATTTATGGAATTAAATGTAGACTTATAAAATTATCTTAGCATAAAATAAGTTTTTTATCAATATAATGTTTCCATATCAGCAAGTTGCGTACAATAAGGTCTTGTTATTAATTATATATGAATGATAGTTTAAATATCAGAAAGTTTTGCATGTCCGTGTTGGGGGGTGGAGGAAATAATGGCTACATTGAATAAACAAAAATATTTAAATATATACAAAAAATAACCCTAAATTTGTTGGAAGGAAAAAAAAATATATGCATGATTTAAATTAGTGGGTATTTTCAAATACAAACAAACGGATAAACAAAGTCCTGTAAAGAAATACTGTTATGATTTACTGAAAAAACATTTTATCTCTATAGGCAAATGACTAAAATTTTTGTGGGTGATATACTTGACCAAAAACCGAAATCTATTATATAATAATGATATTAAAATAATGATATAAGTAAACAAAAGGTAATACTTAGTGCCCAAAGTCTTTGAAATATGTCTCAGGTTAAAATAAGAAAAAAAAAACAATACACGGAGAGGAGGGGGGGGGGGTAAAAATATCAACAACAAATACTAAAAGTTTTACAGTGATTCTGTTAAAATTGCATTAAAATTAACAGCAAAAACGGCTGTAAAACTAACAAATCCGCTGTAAAATAAAAAAACTGAACTGCTGTAAAATTAACCGCAAAAAATGCTGTGAATTTACAAAAGTGCTGTTTATCCATAAAAAACAAAACTGCTGTAAATTCACAGCAAAATATGCTGGCACCCATATTGCCAGCATTTTTTGCTGTAAAAATACTGTGATTTTTTTTACAGTGTACCCATGTGCGCAATCACACCAACCCTGTAAGGATTGCGCAAAATACCTTTCTTGGTTTTATTACAACTGTTCTATTAATTTACAACATAACAACAAAATAGCAATGGAAATACATAAAAAACAAATGAAGTAAAAATCATTCATGGCTTGTTGAGCAAAAAATTTATATTTATATTTTTATTGTTATTCTTTTGAATTGTGCGCAGACTTTCCTAGCTGTAACTTAGATCGATAGTTGATAGATATTTAAGATAAAAAGAAAGTTGGAGTGACAGTCATTTCTGCTAGAGGTTGTTTTGTAATTATAGCTTGTTTGGCTATTGGTTTGTAAGAATTAGTAGATTGATTTAACTCTTTTTTAATTAATTATTAAAATTTATTATTTTTATAGTTTGAGGTAACCTGTACATTTTAAGGCTAATTCAAGTTTGGTTAGATTAGATGTCAACCATATATTTTCTCTGTAGTTTACCCACTGTTCATATGTCGCAATCGTTTGTGAGTTGCATACGCCAAGATTTCTCTAATATTGTTTTTATTGCTATTACATTAACTAAACATTTCTTTATATTATTTGTTAATATCCTAATATTGGGGCAATATTTCAAACATTAAATGCAATACTGGCCCATTTATTTGTCTAAAATGGACTACTATATTTAAAACGCCTAACGGAGCTCTAGGAACATCTACTGTTTTTTATTTACAAAGAATATTTCAATTTATTTTATATAGTTTAAAATATCGATAATGAAAATTAGATATACGCATAACAATAATAGAACAAAATTAATTCATTTACATTTAGTTAAATTTTGAATACAAAAAATCTCCTGTTAACTAAATATTTAAATTTATTTATTATTCTGTCTTTGTCGTCGGATATTATTATTATGTATCACATTCTTTTTAACCGGTTCAGACGTCTCCTTTATGATTCTCATAAAATAAAATACACACATTAATTCTTTGTAAATGTGTTAACAGCTGCTCCTAATAAGCGTTTGCAGTTAATTTTATGGTGCCCGCATTTGCATCTATTCTGAAATCTTAGTATATATCCCAAAGGAGGCTTTAATAATGACCTTCAAAGATAAGAATTATATTAGGTAAAATAACTTCGGTATTTTATTTTTAGAGATGCAAAAGCAAACCTTTTAAAGAAACAGGAATGCTTGAAGGCCACTGAAAATCTATAACTTGTCGTCCATATTTTTCAACGCGTTTGCACTATATGTGTTAGTCATCTTCTATTTTCGAAATACATCGTGTATTATTTCATTGTTATAGATTCTTATTTATATTTTATCATATTTTACATTTATTTTACATTATTAAGGTAAAGCTAGGATAGTCTGCGCACAATTCAAAAGAATAGCAATAAAAAATCTAAATATTAATTTTTTGCTAAACTATTCATGAATAACTTTTACTTCATTTGTTTTTTATGCATTTCCATTGCTATTTTGTTGTTATGTTGCGATTTAATAGAACAATTGTAATAAAACAAAGAAAGTTATTTTGCGCAATCTTTCCTTATAGGGTTGGTGTAATTGCGCACATGGGTAGGAGAGATTGTTACTTATAATAACTACAATTAAATTGTTAACAGTAATAATTACACTTAAATGACATTGCTGTAAGGTTTTTGTGAACAAATATTAATGTATTAGGAGTGAATATTTCAACCTAATAATTAAAGAATCAGAAAAAGGAAATAATTTTAAAAACGATTAAAAAATTTTAATTAAAGGAAAAAAAATTAAAGAATCAGAAAAAGCAAGTCCAGATAAGATTAAAAAATAAAATAATGTTACTTAATAACACGTTTAACTTAAAATTAGTCCATTTTCCTTTTTCATTTTTTTATGCAAAGTTACCAATAAGCTGCGTCATCTCTCCTACCATGGAAAAGAAATGGGAATACTGCGCCATCTCTCCTAAGTAGCAAATACGCAAACTCTCCAATTTCGGTAGGAAAGATTGCGCGGCCATTTATTTAAACATGACCTCTTCTAAAACGAACCATTGATGTTCACATTGTTAGTCTAGATTAGTAGCTTATGAGAAATCGTTTAAGTTAAAAATATTTTGTACTATTGACATTGTATAGAAATTCTGATGAAGAGCTATAAAAATTCAAGCACTTACTTTGGGAAAACAAAACAAAATAGCAGTACTTTATCTTAAACGCTCAAAGCAATCAACGTGCACTTTCAAGTAGACACTCCACTACTGTTGTTGTACAACTACCTGGAGTAGCTGCACGCTCACTCTATTCCTTCCCCCCAAACCTCTATATGTGCAATCTCTCCGACCGCGTCATCTCTCCTGGATTTACCTTATATTCATTTATCCCTATTTTATAAATAATTCTAGTATAAAACTTTTAAATATTTCTTTTTGTTTTGGTTATTTTCAAATAAAGGCAAAAATGAAGTAATTTAACGAAAAAAAAAACTATTTTTGTCACATTATGTTTTTACTTTCAATAAATTATATGTTTTCGACAATAATATAGTCAATAAATTTTAGTACTTTAAACATTAGGCAAGAAAGTTCAAGAAATATCGTAAAAAAATAAGTAACATAATTTAATTAATTTTTTTAATAATCTTTTCGACTCAATACATAAATCTCCGAAATGTGATATATTATTGAATTAGAACATTAAAAAAAATCCAAACATTTAACAAAGCCTTGAAAATTTGAAAGTGTAAAGAATTTGTAAAAATTCCCATGTGCACGCTGAAATTGTAAAAAAAATGCATTTAAATATTTATTTCGACATTATTTTTAAATAGTACTGTTATGGAAAGACCTAGATACAAACTGGTATTACGAGAAGAAAAAATAAATCATTTTACAATGCATTTTTCCCCCTTTAAAACAAGAAAGAAAAATCAGGCGTCAAGCGTAGATTATGAAAAACTTTCCAACACAGCCAGGAAACTAAGAAAACTTCGCCGTTAAATACGGTGAAAGAAGATATGTAAGTAAAAAGTTTAGAAAACATGTAACACATTGAAAAATACAGTTTTCGAAATTACCTTCCAGTGTCAAAAAAGTAGTCGAATTATTTTGTGCAGCCCTGTATATGATCAATAGATGTGGTATATTAATAGATGTGGATAGTATGATAAAATTTATTTCAGTTAGAATAACACATTTAGCAATTTTTGCCAATCGATGGAAATGCACTCGAAATCTTTTGTGCAGTCCTGTATATTATCTGAAGACTTTTGTACACACCACCTATTAAGCTAAAAGGCAACTTAAAACTCACTTGCAGCAATTACCTAACGTAAAAGACAATGTATCTTTTTGCGTAGCCCTGTATATGAATTTCTTTATATTCCACAAACTTCTATTAGTCTACTAAATATAGTTCAGCAGGAAAATGCGTAAACACAATTAAAAACTACCCTTAAACAATTCACTCCCATAATCTGTAATACTTACGAATTCCCCTGTGTAGCCCTGTATATAATCAACCGAGTTTATATATACACACGTACTATGGAAAAAAATAATTAAACTTAAAAACGCAAATCAAAGTTTAAAACGCACTTATCACACATAGACTGTAAATATCGCACATGTACTGTAACCAATTTCTTTTGTGTGTCCCTGTAAATAAACGCAATACACACAAGAGAGCAATTTATAGTGCACTTCAGTAATGTATATAATTTTCATTATGTTTGAAATAGTGAAATATCACTAAATTACACTGCAAACGATTTTTCCCCATAGAACGATGTGTAACAGAATTCTTTTGTTTGACCGTGTAAATGAATAATAAATGCTTTGCACCCCATATTCTACAAAAAGCATGTTTTAATGCGCTTCATAATTATATATCAATTTCATTATGTTTTAAATGACGTAGCGTCATCAAAATACACTTGAAACGATTATTTCCCTTTGACTGTAATGTAACAGAATACTTTTGACTGCTCATGTAAAAAAAAAAAAATATATATATAGATATAAGTACTACACACTTCAGTTGAAATAGGGAACATGCTATAGATAACGACAATAGCATATAAAAATTTCAGGGCGATCCGAGCATATTTACGAGAGTAAGAGCTCGGACAGACGGACAGACGGACAGACAAACCGAAGTCATAACCCTTTTCAACTAGGTTGGAAAGTGTTAAAAAGTTGTGGGAATTAGAAGGAAATTTCAATTTCTGGTTGCACCTAATATATTTAATATTTATGAAGGATGCTTCAAAAAATAGATAGAGAATTTTTTAAGATATTATTTATAGAAAATATGAGTTAATTTATGTCATGAACAAGTTTTGTCTTTTAAAAAAATTCGTAGGATACGAGAATTCCCGTTTTTGACATGTTTTATATACAGGTTTTTAGCAGGTTTTAATGAATTTCATATTAATTTGAAATAAAAGGAATCTCTAGTAATCTTAGCCTTTAAGATGACAAATGTGTCACAAAATAAAAGAAGATATAACTGGACATATTATTCAAACCAATTTTCGGCCAAAGGTGTGTAAACGCACCATTTCAATAAATATATTTTTATTAACACTGTGACGTATATTTTTCACTATTTTTTTTCTGCTATTTTTAAGGGTTCTGGAGACATCTATAAAATATTAGTAATTCAATTGAAGTAATCACTTTCTGTTGAGAAATTTTCGAAATACGCTAGTTTTTTACTTGAAATGGTTATTGACAAATTCGACTTTTTGAAAATGTATAATTATTCCACTTGAGATTAATCATATGTTTTTATAATGAAGTAAAGTTGCAAGTTCTGTAAATAAAATAAAGATTAAACAAATGCGATTAGAAAACTTAAATTTTTTTATTTAAATTTAATGATAAATTATTAATGGTAAATTAATAATGGTAACGTCAAATTAAATAAAATATTATTTTTCATGCACGAAACTTTTTTGGTGTCTTATTGAATATAATTTAAGCAAATTTCAATGCAAGTAACACCACATTTTATAAAATTTCTATGCTTGGCCTAAAATGGGTTAAAATGGGTGCGCAGTAGAAAGGAATGAAACTACTTTTTCCTATCTAATGTTTTAAAATTTTCTTGGAAAATAAATTTAATTTATTATTCTATTCGTCTAACTACACAAAAGGGCTTTGATGTCTGGCACATTAAGGAAATAAATTTGTGTTATTTTTGTCTTTTGAAGCACATTTACTACAATGTTTTTGTTCACGGAGTTTGCATTATAGAACCAAAGAGGTTTGATCAGAAATGTCTCTAAAACAAAAGAGTTCATTAAAAAAAGACTGTTCTAATTTATACGTTCCCAAAATCAAGCAAAATAGGATTTTTTAAATATGTAAATATTTTCTTATTTTTCAATTAAAGGTATAAATATTTTGTTGAGAATTATAAGCCAAAATGCCATAACAAAATAAATGTACGCTTGAATATTACTTGAAAATAGAAAAATATATCTCGTGAAAGAGCATATGGAGCATTTAAAAGCAGATTAGAACACTTATATTAGACAGTTTTGAAATAAAAAAAATAATATCTACCCTATATATATAAAATCCTAATGAAACAAATTTGTGAAACGATTTTATGAAACGAATTTATGAAACGATTTTATGAAACGACTGATTAAACGACTGATTATGTTTCAGGCTATTTTTAATAAAATATTTAACGCTTGATGGTGAAATTAATATCAATTGTCCATAAAAATCCGCGGATGTCAAAACTGGTAATAGAATTTTGAAATTGGAATTAGTTTTCGAGATATTAATTTTTTTCTAATTTTAATGACATTTCTATAATGATGGCAACTTATTACTCAGTTTTTTTGTGACAAAAAAGGGAAAAAAAATTAAAAGGATCCCGATAGGGATTATTGATTTCTTTTTATTCGTCATTTTCAAATTGAAATTGAATTTATCTTTTATTTCAATCGATAATGAAGACAAGATTGTGATTAAATTATGTTTTTCAGGAAAATTTGAAAAAAAAAATCACATTTCTATCGTTGTCAGGATTCAATCGTCTGTCAGCATTTAATTTAATTTATAAACTGAAAATGTTTTGAATAAATTCGTCCAAATGACGTCATTTATGTAAACGCAAAAGAAAGGAGCAAAAAAATATTTATACAATTTGTTTAGCGTAAAATGTCATTTATCCTATTTTATATATAATCAGAAGTAATTTGTATAGAAAAAACAATAATAATATACGAATAATTAAAATACGCATATAAACAAAAAAAATCGTCGAATTTGTTTCCATGGCTGTTAATGTCATTTGGCACCAAATCTCACTTTCTGATGCCCGAATTGCGCCAAGCTTTTTTTAAAAAAGACCCCTATAATAGAAAAGCACCAAAAGCTCATGGGTTTGTTTTCATAACTTTTGGCAACAAATCTATGTATATTAACGAATCTATCCCTTTTCGAAGCTCGAATTACGCCAAACCTAAAAGCAAAGGATCCTATACTGGAAAAGTACCCGATTTTCTTATGGACAATATTCAAGTGACACAACAAGGTGTAAAATTATCGCGGATAGCAAATTTGTTTAAGTATGTCATTAATTGATGCCGAATAAATGCAGGCATGCATGAACAAAATGTTTAATTAATTTTGTATGATAAATAATTATTAGAAATTCGTATATACATATTAATTAAAATAAATAATTTACATATTTAAAATAACATGAAAATATGCATGATGGCGCACTAAAATAGAGAGAAAATTGAAACCTGTTACTGAAAATGTCTATAACAGTACTTTTCAATATCGTGGTTCTTAAAGCAGATGGAATTTTTCTCATCCTTAAACGCAAAGGAAGAATAGAATACAGATCTTTGTTATAAAAGTCCGAGAGGTAGCCACAATTTAAACCTAACCATTTTATACAAGCTGGTTTTCAAGTTGTAATTGATTTTACTTATCGATCCCTAAAACAGTCGTCAGTTGTCGCAACAGCTGTGTATGAGGCCATGGTAATAAAAAAATGCCCCATTAAAACGTTAAAAGCATGGCAACCCAATTACAGATTTACCAATATTTTTAAAACAAAGCACGCTGTCATGTTTTTAGAGGCTTTGAAATCTGAGCGGGGGTTGTCGAGCGTAGCTCGCAGGGGTAGGCCCCCTAGTATTTAATAAAAATATTTAGCAAAAATCTGGTTAAAATAAAAAGTCATTTATCGTTAATTAAAAGTGATTTTAATTTAATTGCACCAAATTTCTATTAGTCTTTTGATATTTTTTCTGAATATTTAAACGGGTTAAAAGACCATTTTGAAATTAATTTTTAGGTCCAATATAAATTTTACAAACAGCAATAACGTATTCTTTAAGATGAAATGATATATTGCATTGATTTTGCTCAAAATATAAAATTTTAAGAAATAAAACCATAAATAAGGGCATATAAAGAGGAACTAAAGTGGAACTTATCGTAGATGTAGAATAAAAAATAATATTGCATGTTTTGACAGACTATTCGGACAAACCAGGTAAATAAGTAGTAACAAAATAAAAATTAACAATAAAAACAATTTATTTAAGATCAAAAGTAAAGGAGTGTGGTATTGGAGATCACACAATATTATAGATCACACAATATTATTAGTAAAATATGGTAAGGATACTAATTGAAAGGAATCCTGTGGACTCCAATATTCTTTTATTGCATGTAAATAACTCCCGTATATAATAGTACAGTTGCCACTTAGGCAAACTTTTCGATTAAACAATCTTAATCCAAACTAAGATGTTCTAGAAGGGCCAAGATGCCCTAAAATCCAACAATACTCACGAATACCGCCTTATTTATACTATCTAGTCGACCACAGCAACATAAACAATTTATTATTGCATAAAATAACTACGACAATCATATTCCTAGAGATTCAACGACACTTTGCGGAAGTAAAAGCAATGATAGAATAGGTTTGTCGTTCACGCACAAATGTTATACAAAGGACCTTCACGCACAAAACTGAACAATACTTTTGACCGGAGACCACCTTCAAAAAGACAGAATCTGGGCAATGCTAAAATGTTACTTTTATTCCTTTTAGACAATATACAATTATTAAATAGCCTCTTTTTGCACGAACCATACATCTTTATCTTTACACTACACTGTAAAAAAAAGACAAATGTTTCTTAATCTACGAAACATTAAAATAACTACAAACGACAATTTACAACAACTTCTGCTGAGTTACCCATCATTCCAAAAACAATTCTTAACTATTAAAATTATCAGAAATCAAGATATTTTTGAGATTTAAAGAAGCATTTATAAAAATTAAATAAACTACCTTTTGCTGCCACTGCTTTTCGGAAACATTTCTAACAATAGTTTTTATACAAAAGTTGTTTTAAACACAGTATAAGCTGGTGTTGTAAACACAAGTGTGTTAAAAACAGTAGTTTTTAGACTGTAATTATAATTTTTGGCAAACTTGATTATCGATTATAAGGATGCAATAAATTCTCAAATAAACATTTTCAGTGGCATAATTGAATTGAGAGTAAAACAATAATATTAATTCTAATGCTAATATCAATGCTTTTAATTCTTCATGTTTGTCTGTAAAACATGTTTATTGAATATGAAAATGTTTACCTGAGAATTCATAGTGTCCAAAAAAACCTATATTCCGGGTTGAGAAAACTGATAAATGTACAATTAAAAGTCTTGGTATTATTTCCAAAAATCAGTAGCAGCCAAATGAACTTTATTTTTATAATTGCTATTCAAAGATAAATCTATTTCTGGCATTTTTTTAAATTATGACTCTTTTCAGAATCGTTAGTTATTCGGAAGAGGTTATGGTATATTTTCGTTTATTTTTATATTAAATTATCCTAGATTAAGAAACAGCTGTCTTTTTTTTTAAAAATTATACTGGAACAATTCATCGTTTCCAATTCATGACTTTTAAGTACTGTTAGCTTTATATTTTCAGTCGATTCGTTGGTCTGTAAATCTTTCGATATGTCATTTTCGCTCTTAAAACTTTAATAATTCATTCGTTTTAAAAGTTTCATAAGACTTTTAGCTTGTTTACTATCACAAATATTTCATAATAAATTTTAATCTAAAATAAATCATTCATATGTAAGATCTTAGCGATAAAACGGTACATTTTTAAGACGTTTAATGAGAATTTGTATGTGTAAATGATTATAACTGGAAGGAATATAGTGGTATATGCATGTTTCCTTTGTGAAGATCGATATTAAAGAGTATTAAATAGCTATAAGATATCATAGTCAGTGTTGCGATTCATACTACTTATATGATTCATGCAGTGGGATGCAGAGATGTCGGAATATATATATATATATATATATATAAGAGATAGTCCCCACTGTTAAGAATAGGTTACCTTTTGATATGCAAATACTTTGAAGGAAAATTATTTGAATACTGTTTCACACAAGAAGAATCCTCCAAGTTTTAAATCGCTTAATTATCTTAATAACTTGTATAAATATTTGCTGGAACAATTATGTATCAAAGATGAACAAGTATACAGCAGTTGTGAAATATAACAAGAACGAAAAATCATGAATCACGGCATAGATTATGAAACACTTTCATAAGGTACGGAATATTGTTAAGAAATTTCATTTACACAAAATTAGGAAATGAAAACAAATCAATGTTACAACTTGAAAGAGATTATAGTTTTCAAAGGAGAAACCAATTTCTTTTTCTTATAAAACTATTGTCTTCGATGTTTTAAAGTACACTGGCCTCTAAAAGTTAAGATACAACCAGTTTCTTGACGTTCACTATTAAAAGAATGAAATTAAAGGTAAAAAATATGGTGTATATGAATGATCATAAGTAACTTCAACAAAACCTTATGAAACAATTATGACCATATCTATTTTTTAAAGAACTGAACATTTGTATGACAGTCGATGGAAATTGACCCCACTTTGGGAATTTGTGTGAAATCCTTTTATGGTTGTTGGTCTTGAATAGTTGATACTAAAATAGTGTTGTCCATCTCTAGAATATGTCGTTTACTTGATTCGTTGAGATGGTGGGCAATCGGATGGATGGAAATGGGACTATCACAAGCTGGTGCTGCTGAACGTCTTAATGTGTCTCGTGAACCAAAAATTCTGAGATCAATTTGAATCCAAAAATTCAGTATCAATAAGACTTCGCTCATGGATTACAACACCTGTACAAGATCGCTTTCTAGCTCTTTTGGCCTGAAGGAGGAAGATCACTACTGTGGCTCAGCTTATTTCAGATCATTGTAAAGCAATAGGGATGACAATACCTGCGATTACGATGCATAGACGTCTTCACAATTAAAGATTCTATGCAAGACGACCCGTTGTGTGTGGTCTTCTTAATCGACAACACAGAAGCGCCCGTTTATGTTACCCAAAAGAGCCTCCATTACCTGTAACATACAACAATGGGCTGCCGTACTGTTTATAGCTGAGTCCCGGTTTGCTTTGGAGAGTGCTCATTTCAGTGTGCTGATCTGGATAGAACAAGGTATCAGACTCTACGTATGTAACAATATTGAAAGACACAGTTATAGAGGAGGTGTAATCATGGTTTGGGCTGGAATCTCAGAGGTGGCCACAGTAACTTCCAGGAATGCCATGAAAGAACTCTGACTGCTGTGAAATATTGGGACGAGATCTTTGCTCCGTTTGTCACACAGAATGCTGGTGCTATTGGTGATGAATTAATATTAATGAATGATAATGCCCGATCGTATTGCCTAGAGTTATTGATGAATATCTTGAGGATCAAGGTTTGAAGCTAATGGAATGGACATCTAAATCTTCTGACCTTAATCTGATAGATCATCTTTTGAACTATTTCGGCAGACAGTTGACTGCTGTATATCCTCCTCCGAAGTCGTTAAATGAGCTAGGACAACTGTTTCTCCATGTATGGTCTTTCCCATTCCAGTGTCCGACAACTTATTTGACAGTATAGAAAGTCGATGCCAAATATGCATTACAAGTAGGTCCAGACACATGCTTTATTAAAATCCGTTAATTATTTTTTATTCACAAAAAACTACCTTTTTTTAAAAAAAAAAGAAAGGGAACTTTTGAAAGTAATGGAATTTTTTATTTGTAAATCGTGCTTTATGTTAAAATAAAACAAAATTCGATAAATAACTATTTAAAGCACAATTCCTCTAAATTTTATGACTTTTTGTTCATTTGTTTTCAAATTAGACACAAAAGACTAGTTGTAGCTTAACTTTTGGAGCCATCGTATTTTATCACTGATTAAATAAATAATTATTAAGAAAATAATGTACTTCTTATATCACATACCACTGATAACATTACGGAAAACGTGTCGTTACGAAAATTTAAAGCACTCAAAGTCTGCTTTCCAATATTAGAAAAATATCGACAGGTGGATGAATTATGTTAAATTTTGCAGTTTTATAAACTAATAAATGAAAATAAAAAGCGAAAAACTTAAATTACATTTTCTTTTATCAAATGGGAAATGATTATTGTTTTATCGATCTTTACAGAGAAGAAGGAGAAACCTCTATGTTTTCGGTGGTATTATAAAAGAAATCGCACAAAGTACATTGTTATTAAGCCTATATCAGCTATCTTGTTTTCAAAATATTTAATATTTTCAAGCAAAAATAAAATTTATAACATAAGAACTAGTTATTGCATTAAATTGTTTGATGAATCCGAAGATGTTTAGTGAATTATTTTAGATTTTTTTGTGCACATAAACTCCTTGAAGTTGAATATAAATATTACTAAACATAGTGTAAACTTCTACGAGGGTCGATCCAGAAATAAGGTTCCCATCCAATTTACAAATAGACAACATTGTTTGTTCTCATAGAAATTTACATCGTTGGAAAGAAGAAAATTTTCTCTATTTTTCTACATAATCACCATCTTTTTCTACGAATTTTTGTAGACGGTGCTCCAATTTCTGTATCCAATGTCGTAGAACTCCGCCGCCAACCCGCTGAGAAAGCGTTTCACCTCTTCTTTGACGTCATCGTCACTCCGAAAGCGTTGGACACGCAAATGTTCCTTTATCTAGGGGAACAAGTGATTATCACTTGTGATAATTTCAAGATAAAGGTACATTTGGGTGTCCAACGCTGCCGGAGCGACGATGACGTCAAAGAAGAGGTGAAACGCTTCCTCAGCGGCTTGGCGGTGGAGTTCTACGACTTCAAACTTGAAGTTTGTGATTTTGAAATTTTTAGAACCTTTTTCCACCCATTTCACCCTTTCAAATTTCGAACTTTTTAGAAACTGTCCATAGCGAGTATTGATAACTTAACAGTAACCACTACACAAAATTTCAAATTTCTAGTAGCAACAATAACATAAAATTTGCAATTTTAAAAAGTATTTGGCTCTTGCACCTCCTTGAGTTTTGTTCTACTGACATAAAATATAGCCTATGTTGGAGCAGAGATTGTCACCATTTTGCCACCATTATATTTAAATTGATCCATTAGTTCGAGAGATTAGACAATACAAACAAACACACAAAATAACGCTACTTTTTATACTATTAGTATAGATAATCCGGTTTAAAGGTACGGAGAGTTGAAGTTTCATAATATTAAATCTGTAGAAATAAGATGGAATTTAATAAACGTCAACTAAACTAGTCGTTGGACGCCACCGTAATACTTACCCATCATGGATACGCATAATATAAAATGTGAAAATAAAACATGTGTAAACTATTTATAAAATGCATTGCAATTCGAATAAAATCGTGGCTTGATGACGTCATAAACTTTAAATGCTCTATTACTCCAAAATTGATAATGATATTAACTAATGCTTTACTGTGTCGGATTAAGCGTCTCATTTCCAATTAAAATATATCTTTGAATTGAAATTTGAATGAAATACAGGGTCACGAAAAATCGAAGAGTGTGGGAAATAGGATTACAAATATCTCAGCAATTCATTATCCGATCGATTTCATTTTTTATGGAAAATTTATGTTTTTTCATTGTCTTTGATATTGTTTCCTTAAAATAAACAATTTCGAATATTTTTATATACATTTTATTAGAACGAATATTTCGAGAGTCCGAAAAAATAGTTCCGGATAATCGAGGTTACTGAAATTCAATAAGCTTCTTTCCATTATTACATACTAAGTACATACAAAATTTCAAGTTTCTACCTCGATTTGTTCGGTAGATAGAGCGTTTACAGACACACAGACAGATGGACGGCATTTTTATGTACGGCAAAAATATGTTTTTCGGAATCTCCAGTGTCTGAAACGTGAAAATCCGTCAATTTTGTTTTTCGATTTTCAAAACGATTACAAGATACCCTATACTACGTATGATGGGTAAGTAAAAACAGTAACTGATGTTTAATTTGTTCTACCCAAAAGACTTCAAAATACAAATATAATTTTCCGTAATTTAAAGTGTTTCTTTTTCAAGTGTTCATAAGTTCTGTAAAACAAATGTTTCTTTAAAGTGTGACTAAATATTTTCTTATACAAAATTTCATTTAAAATTAATGTGAAGTTTATAAAGTATGTTACGTATATTCATCTGTATAACTTTAAAAATGTGTCACAATCTGCTAATAGTAAATCAAACTTGAATTTATGTAAACGACTGGTAAAACATAAATGAAAAAACTTGATTTTAATATTCTAAATATATTTAAATATGCTAATTCATAAAGTATTTCTAAATTTTGCGTAAATATTAACACAAGGAAAATTTTCATTTAATCAAACGTCGTAGCGGCTCTTAGAATTCGATCAGACAAATTTTTCATCATTACTTACAGATGTTTAAATAGTAAGAAAACATCTCTTTGTATCGCTTAATAGAATTTTCTCTGTATCGCAGAGAAACTGAGATATGCTAGAGACGAAAATATACGCACCTTACCAATCAAACATTACAGAAACAAAAATGTTTATTCAAGCTAAAGAATTCTGCTTTCGCTTTGGAGTAAGGTAAAATTAAGATAAAGAGAAAACCTTATTCGGTTGTTTAATGTTTTTTTTTTGTCTGAAACCTCTCTCAAGTTTGATACTTTGTATTTCTTAGAGCTGTTTCAATGTAAATATATGTAAAGAAATATCCATCATGCGAATAATGTGAAATACAATTTGGAAAATGAATATATTTCAGAATGAGATTCATCTTGAATTACAAGTACGAGAATACTTACAACTGTGTTAAATTTTCTTTTATTATTTCTGGTTTATATATGTATATCTATAAAATCTTTTCTTAAATTGTGTAATATTGTTTTCTTAAATTTTACATTAAATCCACAGTATAAAATAAACTTTGAGCAACATTTATTATATAAAGCATAATTAATAAGATTCGACAATTTATATTTCAAAATATTTTTACTTTACTGTTTGAGTTTTACGTATAATATTGAAATTTCATGTAATAATATCTTGTATTATTTTCTAAATTTCTCATATTTTTATAAAATGTATATTTTGTAAATACTTGAAATTTAAGTAGCATATGTAAGAAATGACAGCCATTATATAATTGTTGCGAATATTCAAAATTGAAAAAAATGTTTTTAAATTAAATCTTATCGTTAATTCTTATCTTTAATTTTTTTATCTTTCTAACATCTTTATCTTTAATTCTTACTTTTAAACCTTATCTTTCGTTTTTTTAATTGAATCTAATTCGTATTCACATTCCAAACGTTTTTTAAATATCAAGTAAATTTTGCTGTTTGAAATGTATTCATTTTAAGTATTTCCTTTATATATTTTTAAGTTTTAAGTTTTTGTAAGATTATTTTTAGCGTAACGAAGAGAAAAATAAGTTTCATTTATTAAAAAGTATGTTTCGTTTTAATGATACTTTTATCTTTTTATCTGTTTCGTAGAATTTTTTCTTTAGATAGTCGTTATTTTTGTGGCTTCAAAAGCATCGCGCAGCAGTTGCATTTTTTAAATTACAGCTTTTAAAATCTTCCTATAGCAAAAGATACTTGAACTCCAACATATTTGAAATTGACAAATTCAGTTTATTTTCGTTTAGTGAATGAATGCTATTTCATGTCACAATATCCCACACAGTTTTAATATAATGCATTCCTAGGAATAGGGCATTATATAAAGCATATTTCTCAGAAATATATATATATATATAGAGAGAGAGATAGAGAGAGAGATTTGGTAGTTTATTGAACAAAATAGAAAGTACATATATTTTATTTCATTAAGACTCTTTATTATCACAATCTGTTTATTAACATGTTTAATTTTGTTAAACCCTTTATCTACCGAATTATGAATCAACAAATTGTTCAATCTCAATAATTATCTTCCTTGATGTCTGAGGGTATATTAGACAAATTATATTATAATAATATGATATTTAGATAAGGTTTTTCATTAAAACTGATTTAATAATGCGGTAGTAATAGTTCTTTTTGTGAAATATTTACAAGAATAATTAGATTAATTAACAGAGAATTCTGTTAAGGAAATATCACAATTCTTTATCGGAACAATGTAAATAAATGTATTGTGATCCTATCATTAAATAGAAAGGTTTTTATAGTTGCAAAATTTTCATATAACAAGTTTTAAAAAGAGAAGATCTACACTTATGTAAAAGGTTGAGAAAAATACCACTTTATAAAATATTTCGCTTTCACTGTTTTGCTGTGCTTTCTAAATGTTATCCAGAAAAGTATTTTGTATAAAAACAAAACGTTATTATCATTATTAGACAGATTAAAGAAATTTTATACAAAGTTTTCTCTGGTGGTACTTAAAAGTACTGTCAGTAGATAAAGGGTTAAGCTTCTGATTTTATTGTGTCCAATATTTGTATGTGTGATGCCGTAAATTAGCGAAATGTCTAAGATGTTGGATAAAACCCGAAAACGAAAGTTACATTCTTTCTACACTCAACTTACATAATTGAATATGAATGTTCGAAAATATGTTTAGTTGATGTTCATTAAGTAAAGTAAAGGCATTGTAAAGATGGTTTGTTTTAGCTCGTAACGTTAAACATTTTGATAAATTTATCATCTGCATTGTGCGAAATAATAAAATGAAAATTACGCTTTCCCGGTGATAATATCTTGCGTGTTTGGACGGATATGAATTTCAGGAAAGATGTATCAGTAGATTTTTATTATAAGAAATTAAGAAGTTTTGAAAAAGCCACCACAGAAGGAGCAATTTCATACTTCCTTACCTATATCTATAAAACAAAATGTGGAATCTCACCGAATCCAGTCAACTTAATAAATAAGAAAAATTGTTTGTAACCTTTATAACATGATTAAAACCCGAGAATGTCGCTCGGTACTGTTTGGTACCAGTGCAAATGTCTTTAAACTGACAAATTTCTAACGATAATAATTTAGTGGTTGTGAAATTTGTCAACAGATAGAACTCTCAAATAACATAAGGAAAAAGTTTTCAGTGCTGAATTATATAGGTATTACAGTCGCGTGTAGAAGGGAAGAAAAACATGACTAGTTACAAAATGGCTTGTCGTGAAATCTTAGTAAATATTCACACGTTTTTATATATAGATAAAAACAAACGAAGGCCATGACACATGTATCATAAATGTAATGAGAAACTGTGTATAATATTTTAGGGAAATATTTCATTTACAGATCAGTAACATATTTCAAATTGAATATTAGCGGTCCTATTTTCTACCGCTAGGCCTTTATAATAGCACTTTGTTATGTGATGTGCAAAAATCTGTTTATTACATTATTTTTGATAAAAGAATATTATCTAAACGGAACATAAAGTTTAATATATGTGATTATCCTTATCGATATATATATATATATATATTGTTTTCTCAGAATAAAGTTCTGTTATTGTGGTTTGGCCATTTTGTAACGTCATTTTCCCTTCTTCATCAAATATCATAGCAGTGTTCCGAATTGTAATTAATAAACATTTAGTGTACGTACACAACTTTTTTGTTTCGAAAAAGAAAATTTAAAAAAGTGTTTGTTTTAATACTACTATATAAAAACTCTTTTTCGTAGAAATCTCACAGTGGAAGAAGCTCTTCTACTACTGGAGAGATTAGAAGATTCAGATTTAGATCATATTTTTACTGAACCACCTGATGCAGCATTGATATCTGATAAAGACTGAGGGGAAGACCATGAAGGTGATATTTCAAATAAGCTTTCTGTTCGGCAGTTGCGTGCTGGATCCAGAATTTCCAGAAAGGGAGGTAGAAGAAATAGGGCGGAATTTTATGAAGATTCCTTTCTCAATTAATAATGCAACAAATTTAATATCGCAAAAAAAAAAAAAAAAACTTTTACCTGTTTTACGAGAAAGTTCGATTGGGGTGCAGTAAGTTGAATATGGATATTTATATAATTTTACAGTAATTGTTAGTATTTTGTTTCTGATTTTGTTTTTTTATATATATTTTAGAGTCTCAGATGAAATTTGTTTTGATAATCTGAATCATCTTCTAAGATAAATTTTCAAAGGCGTCGCTGCTGTACAGTGTTTTGTAATAGTCGAACACGAACTGAATGTGCTAGATGTAAGGTTAGACTTTGTGTGGTCTGCTTCATTAATTTCCATTACAAAATCTAAATATTTTATATTTTAAATTGTTTTGTATATATTTGTATTCAGTGAAATGTTTTCTTTATAATCTTAAATTAAATCTTTTTACTGAATACTGTAATGTTCAAAACTACTGAATAAAAATACATGTGTAAGTGCCGAATTGTTCCCTTAAAGGACTAGTGGTACCATATGGTACCGGCCATTTTTTACTAAAATGTGGAAATGTATTACTAAAAATGCAGTCTGCTAAACTCCGGACATCATTATGACTTCAACATATTAAAAAATATATAAATATGAGAAAAACTGTCCTCCTTTCTCGGGTTAATTTTAATTTCTAATTTTGGTATTTTGATAAAAACTGATGTTATATTTAATTATTTCACACATCAGATACAAGAAGTGGCCTGAAACTTGCATTATTTTAGGTGTTATTAGGGTCTTTTTCAAAGCATAGAGTTAAAAAATAACGCAATTTTTTCGCCATCACGTAAGGTGTTTTGACAAAGTAAAGATGAATATCAAAGAAAATAACACAGAAGATAAGAAAAATCTTTAACGTGAAAACTGTCAAAAATAAGTAGTAATTAGCAATTGTTGTAAGTAGTTACGCTTGTCATCATTGCCACAAAGCTAGATATTTTTTAATGTACTTTCTTCATCCCAAAGAAATATATCCCCCCCCCCCACACACACACCGAAGTACTTTTATTTTTGCACTCCTCCCATGCAGCAGCTAGTATTAGCCTGCTATCATAATTATTAGTGTTTCGTGATTTAATGAATAAATTTCTAACATCAATTTATAATTCTGACATTTTTATTTCAAAATTCATAATTTACTAATTAGAAAGAAATTGTCAACTTGTGTCGAAACTATAAGCGATTAAAATTTTTGAGTGCGAAATAATCAATTGATCTGCGAAATAATCATAAAAAAATAAGTAAGAGCCTTCATTTTTCCCATGCTTGTTTTATTTTTTGGTTCCTATGCTAAAAGTAAATATATTGGTAATTGCTTCCTAGTCCCGATAGTACTTAAAAGTATAATTTCAAAAACATTTTAAACATAAATTACCGTGATTTTTTATTTTATAATTTATCAAATAACATTACTTCCCAGACATTAAAATAAATAAAAAAATATATATAATAGATTTACCTATTTATGTTTAAATGTTATACAGCAGAAATATACTATCGCACATCACACAAAAAGATGGAAGCTAAAATGTGATATAGAGGCATGAAAAGATCCATGACCAAATATTTCTTGCTTCACAAAACTACTAATGTTATCTACCGATGATCGAATGAGGTATTTAACGTTGATACTGAAGCGTATATAGCTAAATGATGAATCAAAGATTATTATATACAATATAATTGAACTTGTACTTTAAAGTACCTTGGAGCATAAAAGGTTAAACAAAGTTCCTTGAAAAAATATTTTCAAAGCCTTCAGAGAACAGTATCATAAAACTAAACTTACACTAAACCACGCGCAAAGAAATTGACCTTTCCAGATAGCAATGTACGCATCGTAAAATTTTAACAAAGCATTATTGAAATAAAGGTGTTAAGTCAAGCAAACGAATTCGTTCTTCACCCGAGAGTAGTTTAAACCTGGAAAAGGAATTATTTTCTTAACTGACGTATTATGCATTTTTTTCTTCTTCCTATTATTGCCAAACATTCGTATAAGGTCAACCAACTGGATTTAAAGTTCTTTAAGAATTTACGCTGGTTTTAAAATTCTTTGAGAAATTACGCATAAAAGATTAACACTACACATAGGATCACATCGAATGAAACATTATATTTCATAATTCTATTCGCTGTTGTTATATTTATGATTGAGTGCATCAATTTAAACCAATATATAGTTTATTGCACTATTTATTGCACAAATATTACGTGTTTCATTTTAATGATTTACTCAAATAAATTAATAGAAATCTTTATATCTTCAAACAATAGTTGCAACTAGCACACAATAAAGGATTTTTTAATTAAAAATTTTTAATTTTATATTAAAAGGCGAAATTAATATTAAACATATCATTAGAATAATTATTTGGTGAATAGCATTTCACATATTTAATTACTGTATGGCATATATACTACTTGAGTATAAGTCGGCAGCGCGTATAATTCGATCTCACGTAAAAGTCAATATATTTACTTCGAGAGGATATAAAAAAAAACTTGATTGGTTTCATCAACGTGCATTGGTGTAAATTACTGTCATTGTAGGTTTAAAATACTTCTTCGTCCACTATGCCGCCATGTTCGCTACTTTGCAACATTGTTTGCATAATTTAAAAAAGTTTTCGGTTGGTAGAGCGGTCGGACAGTGCATTTTCCATCCATCGCAAAAGTAATGAAATAACATCCAATCAGTTTCAAAGGGCAAACTTACGCTGATGAATTTGGACTAGCATTTTTTCACACTTCATTTCAATAGTTTTAATAACTAGATATCAAAAGACTGAAGCAATAATGTCAATCCCCCACGGATGACAGCAAGAATTGGTTTAATATTTTTAGCTTCCATGTTTACTGCAGTATTTTGGTAAACTGCAAATGAATCTCAAACAAAAGCTAATATTTTTTTTTTTAATTTTTCATCTGACCCTTTGTTTCAGATATTCCTTAGCCAATACTTAGCACCACTAACGTAATCCCAAAATTTTTGTGGGAACGAACAATACTATAATACTGAAATTCGGCCTTCACTGGGACGCAAATTTCGCCTCAGTATTGTTATTCAAGTCGAAGATTATATTCAGATATATCGAAATTTGGAATACTAACAGTGCCACATTATATCACATATTATTACATATTATCTTAATATATTTTCTATATTGTACTCAATAGTTAAATATTAGTGTTAACAACTCAACATTTTTATTTGCATTTTTACTCGCATATATACCGTCACTTTGTACCTTTACTATGTCATAAATTTCTTGACTTACAGGGAAGTATATAAGGAGATTTTCGGAAATATCCTTCAATAACATCAAACACCTATTCCAAAGTAAAACAGATTCAATAACTATTTTCGTTTACTAGAGGCATTTTAATGACTTCCCCCCAAAAATTCTGTTTCACTATCTCATGATACATAAAATTTTATTCGCTTAAAATTATATTTGATATAATATTACTCATTTTTCAATGTGGAATAAATCAAACGGGGTTTAGCTCTGTAACGTTTTGCAGCTAATCAATCATAAAAAAGTGTTTTCAATTCATATCTTTTTAATTTTTTAGGAATGTTCATCAATTTTTAATACCTTCATGAAGTTATCTCTATATATTATAAGGTATGCATGTTGCAATGTCTGGTATTTTTATTGCAAAACCTTGCAGTGGAAATTCGAATTCTTTTTGCTCACCGATAATGATATTACGAAGTTATAGACTCAGCGGTAATGGTCTACAATATCGTTTATAGGTTGTATTGAAGTTTTCCATTGTATCTAGAATGATATATATATATATATATATATATATATATATATATATATATATATATATATATATATATATATATATATAAAGGAAATCTACGAAGCTCTTGTTTTATTAATAGCGGAATTGTAAAGTCTAGTTGGTTTTTAAAAATAGATTTGAAATGTGTTTTTAAAATGTCTGTTTTCAGTGGAAACTGTAACGCTGTTCTGATTGAATTTTAATTAAGTTTCTTTGTCACAATTTTTTAGTTATTATTGGTCTTTTCTAAACACATTTTCTTTTTCACCTATGAATGGTTTCGTTGACAGAGATTTAACTATCTCTGTCTACGCGTAGCATACGTATGCTAATCTTCTATCTATATGTATATATATACGTATGCTAAATTTTGGGGCTTTGTCTCACTTGATTGCAGTATAGAGGGTGATTCTATATTCATGGTACAAACTTTCAGTGGTGGTACAGGGCGCTAGTTCAATCCTTTTTTGTATAGGATTGCATGGATGCAAGTGAAGCGTTGAGGCAAAAACACAGGAATGAGACATGAAAGGAAAGGAATATTGTTTATTGACAGTGTCGTTGATAAGTGCTATGTTTACAATAAGTTTTAAAACGTGCGTCTACAAACAGTAATAAATGCTTGGCAGGTTCGATGGCGTGATTAGCCAGCAATACCAGGTATTACACGCACGCTTGCAGCAGCAAGGGATATTCGAGCGACGGGATCCTCCACAGAGTCAACTGAAGACGAATAAGCGAGTCTTTTCAGATGTTCCCATAAGAAGTAATCGAAGTTCGAAAAATCGGAACATCAGGATGACGCTATTTGCTGGATTGGCCCTACAGCGCCTTGAATACATAGTGTGGAAAGCGGTTTTACCGTTTTTTTATTAAAAATTTTCGAATTCCATCCGGAAATTTTGAAACAAGAATTTTTTATTTAAGAAGTCACGAAATATTTGCCATTAAGTAACGAAAAGAGCATTATAGGGAATTTCTGGTATGAATGCAAAATTTCGGAATTTAAAATAACCCAAACTGGTAATGCTTTAAAAAGTGCTAAAAAAATGTAGTCGATAAACGTGCAATGATGCGGTACAATAATAGGGCGATCGCAGCGACATCTGCTTTAAAAATAGATTTACCTCTAGCAAAAGTAACCGTTTCACTATTGACAACATGAATATAATTTATGTTAATAAAATCTTCTTGTAAATGTATATTTCAGATGTAACTGATTTTGAAGTTAGTTTTTTATCATATATGGGAATTAATCTTTTCCACTGTTCTAGCGGAGATTCATCCTTTGGTATGCTAAATAGGGATGGTTTCTAGTTTGCTGTCTTGTACCGAGTACTGCAACCAGGCACAAAATAATGCGTATCACGTTTTCTGGTCATGATCACTATCATTCATATTTTCAAAGCTTAAGAAAATCACTATCCATGTCAAAGGAAATAGGGTATAATTTAATTATTTAAAATATTTACCACCAGCTGAAACGCTTTCTCAGTTCGATTCTTATACAATGTTTGCGTTGAAAAGAGCTAGCAGACAGTGACGTAGCCAAAAAGGGGGTGCTATGGAAACCAGTAATATTATAAAGTTTTTTCGCCTTCAATATCGCAGAAAATTCTCGATTAGATAAAGCAAAAATATGTTTATAAAATTAGTGGTATCCAAACCATCTGGACCTCCACCCTGTCTACACCACTGCTAGAAGATATCGCTGCGATCGATACGTTATCTTTTCAGCATCGTTCTACATTTATCAGATTCAATTTTTTAGTACAATTTTGTAGCCGTTTTCCACACTATGTATTCTAGGCGCTGTAATTGGCACAGCATACGCAGTCCATCCTGTCACAAATGTGGCATCCAGGTGATTACGCACAACAGAGCTGCAATGGGCTGGCGTCCCATCATGCTGAAATCACAGTCGGTCACGAATGACAGTCGGAACATCTTGAAGAAGTTCTGGTAAATCCTCTTTCAGAGAAATACCGTAACAACTGACATTGAGTTGCTTTGTAACTCGTCTGTCAATCTGGTAGTAGATATGTATCAAATCAAGAAGTAATTTACAGTAACCGTGCACACATTCACAAAATATCTTTCTTGATACGTATGTGATTGTATGATGTGTGGACTATCAGTTGCCCACACATGCCAATTGTTCGCATTAAATCACGACCTACGTTATACGCGGATGTTTAAAATGTCACATGGAGTGGACCATTTTTACATGGCGATGGGTGCAAAACGGTGGGCGCGTTGCTTTGCCCCATTCGCCGTGTAAAAATGATCCCCTACAAGTGACGTTTTAAACGTCAAGCACCGGGCGTGTATGACGTAGGTTGCGATTGAATACACTCTCGCGTGTAGACATCGCCTCATCTATGAATATCACATGAGCTTGAAAGACAGACTGTAATGTAGTTTTCTATAAAACCCATTGGCAGAGTTCCACGCACAGAGGATAGTCCGCCAGTTTCAAAGCTTGTACTCTCTGAAAAAGGAAGGGGTCTAAGCTTTCTTCGTTTAAAATTGTTGACTCTCACCTACGCGATATGAAAGTGCTCTTGTACTTGAGTCGGGTCTGTCATTCGCAAGGTGCAAGATGATTCCTTCATGCCTGGACTTCATGAGCTCTTGATCGATCCGTTTTGTATCTGGTGACTTGAAATTACCTCTTTCACAAAGTTGGAGGTGTCTATGAGGAAAGAGCTCCTGGTGCATTCGTAGTACAGCTCTGTCGTTACAGTGCAGCTTTGTATGGCCGTAATGAGATGTATGCCAGCTTTATCGGAATATATAAAGTCTCTCGATACGGACGACAACAAAATTGAGAATGGAGTGTTTCCGCAGATGCGTAATGTAGATCGACGGTAAATCACCTACTGCCCTCTATCGGCAATGGATCTAACTAATAACTCTATTTTATTTTCCTTTCATGTCTCTGTCCTGTATTTGTGCTTCAACGCGTCACTAGTTTCCATAAATTCCAACACAATAAATGATTATTACAGTATTCTGTAACAACCCTAAAAGTGTGTACCATGAATTAGGAATCCCTCTGTAAATGACCCATGTTGTCTTTGATGCTTTTAGCTCTTGACGCTGATTCAGTGAGTATCCTAAATTTCCATGCTGAGGAAAATTTTAGAATGTGTTTTGAATAATGCATTGAATAATTTCACGCATGAAATTAATATATTTAATGTAATGTTAGTCGATTAAGTGTCTAAGTGGAATTTGGAATTTGAAATAGTTAATTGAGACTGTCTTGTTGTTTAATGTTTTAAATTTTGCTGATTTAATAAACGAGTTAAAATTTGTCACGACTAAAAAAACTGATTTTTCAGAACTTATAATTTTTTGCTCTAGAATATGGGCTGCTAAAATAAATAATAGGTTAAATAAACTTTAATTTAAATCGAAGCAGAAACGATTATGTGACATTGAAATAAACTACTTAATTCCTTACTTCTTAATACATTAGACATTGCCCGGCCTGTGATAATAACCTTAAATATACATACAATTAATATTGAAAGATTTTATATTTTTAAACAAAAATATTTCTAAATGAACCTATTGTTGGGGCCAGTTACCTCCAGCAGCGTACACCTTTGAATCTTAAGGATGTTATATTGTTATATGAAAATATTTCTAAACAAAATCTGGAATTTGGATCCCCACTGACTTCGGAAGCGTGCAATTTCGAATTTATATGATTTTATATTTTTAAACGAAAATCTATCAAAATTAACTAACGAGTCCTCGTTATAGTGATTGCCAATTTACTTTCTGACATTTAGATATATTGATTTGAAATAAAACGCATTCCTTCCTCTACCTATTTTTTATACGCGAATAATTTAATGTTGCAAGATGCGTTAACACGAAATGATATCTGGAAAGGTAATGAGAAAAACAAAATTAGGCAAAGTCATGAAAGACTTCCAGAAAATAATTTCCAAGACATCGTTGGAACCGGAAAAGTACCAAAAATAAGTAGTATTTTGTTTGTATCTCTATTTGTAAAGCAGATGCTGATTTTTAAAAATGTAAATGAAATGGAAAAATATATAAATAAAAATAAATAAAAACAGCAAATCGGCTTTAAGAAAATAATTTTCTTGAAAAGGTAAATACGAATATTTCTTAAAACAAAGACATCGTTAAAAGGGCAAAAATAAGTGGACATTATTTTACGATGAGGAAAGCGAATGCAGACTTGTAAACATGTAAGAAAAAAAAAACCCTATGAAATCGATGATCGGATATTTTTTCAAGTAGTAAATATTAATATTGCTAAAACAAATAACAACGTTTGTGCCAGGAAAGTACCCAGATTAAGTGAGTGTTTTTTTTTTCGTATTTCGAACACAAAACTGGATGCACCAGTTTCAAAATGCGGAAAAAAACGTAACATTTTCCCGCCCTTCGTTTCTTTCTCGGAAGTTTCTCAGAAAAGCAACTGTAGCACAGACAATGGTAATAGTGCGTCATTTTGGGATATTTATTATGGTTTTTAATTAGTATCTTGGCTAAATATCAAAAAATGAAAATCTGAGCATGTTGCATTTGGACTTAAAATATGCTAAAAAAACAGGAAATCGACATTATGAAAACATTTTTTTAAGCGACAAATTTCAATATTAAAAAGAAACACCGTTAGGACTACAAAAATACGCAGAATAAATGGGTTTCTTCTCTTTTTTCGTATTTCGATCTGAAAAACGAATGAAGGAATTTCAAATCGCGGAAGAAACGGAACATTCTTCCGCCCTTCGTTTCCTTCTGCTTGAATTTCTGCGAAAATGTTATTTTGGCAAACACAATAGCAACAGTGTGTCATTTTGTGATATTCATTGTGGGTTTCAGTTATTATCACTGCGAGTAAACAATAAATTAATATTCTGAGCCTCTCGTGCATTCGATCCTCCCTATCTCTTTCATCATTCAAATATTCAGACGTCTACGTGTGGTAGATATTTCAAGCCATCGCCAACAGAAATACAGACACGCACACGAACAAATAAATATATTTGATTTATTAGTGTAGATTTAAATTTTTCTGCTTTTGACTGTGTCATCTTATAATAATATGGGTCCAGTGATGTTGTTGCAATATGTATGTGATTAAATTTTTCATTATTGATATAATGTACTGTTTAGACGGTGTGCGCAGTAAAGCATGGTATTCTATTAGTCGTGTGTAAAATGTATATCAATTACATAGGCAAATATTTAGTCACATTTTCAAAACAGATCTAGAATCAAGTCAACACACAAATAAAGACGACTATCAATAAATACTTTATCAAATAACTTGAAGAATGATAAAAAATGTGTCTTCCATAGAAATGTAAGCTGTTATATAACAGTCCGCGCACTTATATAATAGTCAGACTAGCTCAAATATTTTAACATGAAACAAATGTTTAAATGTTATAATGTTATAGAACGCGCAAAACTAAATTTAATGATATGATAATCCATTTGATATTTTATTGTACTTTTTTGTAGAAATGTTGCTTTTCCAAAACCTCACTTTTCAATTAAAATTTCTTCATCGAAATTCCTAAAGTACTTGGAAAGAGCAGTTCTTGCAGCATGCATTGGAACAAAATAAGAAAAAAAAACATTTCACAATTATTTTGCCAGATATCGGATACAAACCTACAAATTTCACTGACACTGTTTTCATAAATATTTTTTCGCGAAAGCGTAGTAATTGAAGTGAAATAATAATTTACATTATTGAGTGTCTTAGGATTATTTCTAGATCGAATACCGAATAAAAGCAGGATTTATATCTCCTGTCAAATGGATTACATTTACAGGAACAAAAGAAGGATTAAATGTACAGCGCGCTTTGGCCAAGAAGATGAAGAAACTTTATTGTAAAGGAATATATTAATATATATAACTCTCTTTGCAAGCCATGTTTCTACATAGAAAGAAGTCTAACAAAATATTGTAGAAGTAAATGGAACGGAATAAAAAGGCTTTTAGACTAGAAATTAAAGAGAGTTAGAAGAAAAAATATAATAATTTAATTCTATGATTTGTAGAAGATCTGTAGGGAACATATTTATATACTTAAAAGAAATATAATATTTATATACTTTACTGAAAGTTTCAAACATGCAAACTTCTTTGATTATATATATATATATATATACAGTAAAATCTCGGTACAACGAATTTGTAGAGACCACAGTCTAAGTTCGTTATTCTGAAAAATTCGTTAATGTGAAATTCCAATATGGCAGATTTAAAAAATTAAATTTCGATACCCATTAAATAAAATTACATATTATTAGTAAAGTTGTATTAAATTTCTCCAAACATTTCAATAAAGAATTTATATCCAATATATTATTGTGAACAGTTTTTTCTAATATAAAAATTAAATTAATTAATTTTGAAGATTTTAATCGTAACTTCGTAACTATAAAGAAACAATAATTCATCTGCTAAAAAATGCACACGGATATATTCCATTAATGTAACTAATAATTAATTTTTTTATACAAAAAAATCGTAAATTTTCCTTTTTTTTACATTGAATTTTTTGTTCAAACAAAATCTTCAATATTATTTAATGTTGTTGTATAAAATGTGCCCGGCATAATGTTTAGCTGGGATAAATGCTTTTTAAAAGTTGCAATGCTCGACAGAGCTTCTTTTGATTGCAGAACATAAGTTTTAGTACTGGATGAACAATCGCTATTTCAACTTTCCCTGTCGTTTGCTTTCCCTTCTTTGATTAAAATTTCGGCAGTGCATCTTCGAAATCTACCTGTGCCTGTAGGCCGAACCGTCAGGGATTTTTTTTTATAATGCCTTGACGTGTGGGCTGCAAAATGGCAGTAAGAATAGGCGGTCAAAATTTTACTTTTATGTTAGATTAATTTGCTGTAATTTGGTGTACAACACTATTATCTGAGAAAAATTTATTTTTCTTCTGATTTTGCTCATTTGTTCAGTCAAACTTTTTTATCATTCTTTTTTATCATTCTTGTCATTGTCTTTTTTATCATTCTACAGGAAGTTTCTTCACAATTTTAAAGCAGCGTGGCTTGCAGATTTCAAAAATAACTTTAAATGGTTTTAAAGTATTTCATCTTTTTTGTGCCGATGACACTAAAACAGAACAAAACCGAAATCCGCGCTTTAGATTTTTCTTTTGCCTTCACAATTTTAAACTTTTATTGAGGTAGTGCAACTTCCATTGTAACTGTGTGACATGTGACGACTCCTTCATCCATTCATTGTAACCATTAGCAGATGATGTAATTTAAAACATTCTGTAACTGTGGTCCAGAGATCTAAAGGAAATTTAATGCAATAAGTGCACTTTTCGGCAATCTTTTGTGCTTCATTTGTCAAATTTATAAGGCTTGAGCTTCTCTAAGAGTTTTTAATTGTGGTAGCGGATACGCTTTGCCAGGCAGCCTATATCACGTCAATTGCCTATCTCACATTCACCGTTACAAAAATCTATTTTTTTATTTCACAAAAGGTCCTTTCTATTAATCGACGCCTAAATTAACTTCGGCATTCAGGTAAATTTCGTAAGAAATAATACCTATTACATTCTCCCCTAAGTTAGAATTTTTGAACAATTTTTGCAGATCTACGCCGATCATGACTCCCAGAACCCAAAAACACCCCCAGTTCAAAACCTTATCTATCTATCTATCTATCTATCTATCTACGTCACTTTTTTATGGACACGATAACTGCAATAATTCTACACAAGTCTCTTCCAAACTGATACATAAAATCAAGAGGCATAAAATCTCAATCAAGTTCGTTAATGGGCAAAATCGAACCAAGAGGGGAGGGAAATAGGGGGCTTTTTGTGAAACAAAAACCATAATTTCTTAATTATGATACGTATCGATTCCGGTTAAATTTATATTATTACTTCTAGGAAAAGAGGAGAAACTTTATGTATGACAGATTTTTGATATCAATAAAAATGGACCCAAGGGGGGAGGGGGGTTTTTAGAAGAAAAAAATTCATAACTTCGTTAATTCAAAAGATATCAAATCCGCTTAAATTTATTATAAATCTTCTTTAATATTATCTAAAATTTTATATTGACAAGTTTTTTATAGGACCAACCCTTATAGCAAAAAATAAAATAAAATAAAATCCCCCGCCTGCAAACAAGTTAGGTTTCGAAGTGAGTGGTTCCAACTGCCACATCATAGCAAAAAGGCCATTTCTTCCGCAATTCCCAACAAACAGGCGCTCCACGGTCTGCATCTTCAAAATCTACCTGTGCCTGTAGGCCGAGCCGTCAGGGATTTTTTTTATAATGCCTGGACGTGTGGGCTGCAAATTGGAAGTAAGATTAGGAGGTCAAAATTTTACTTTTATGTTAGATTAATTTGCTGTAATTTGGTGTACAACACTATTATCTGAGAAAAATTTATTTTTCTTCTTCTTTTGCTCATTTGTTCAGTCAAACTCCTTAGCCACTCTAAAAAGTGAAAGTTTCTTCGCAATTGTAAAGCAGCGTGGCTTGCAGATGTCAAAAAGGACTTTAAATGGTTTTAAAGGATTTTACCTTTTGTGCCGATGACATTATAACAGAACAAAACCGAAATCCGCGCTTTAGATTTTTTTTGCCTTCTCAATTTTCAACTTTCATTGAAGTAGTGCAACTTCCATTTGGTAGAAGTTGGCACAAAAACAATTTCGTGGGTATTGAAAACTTCTCGCGATATACAGGCCCCTTTTTCTTCTCCAGAAATTTGTTTTTATGCTATGCTATGCCTATGACTAAAACAAATCAGCCAACCAGAACTCGTTTTAAATTTATCGATTTTCATGTTCTGTGAAACTTTTTTGGCTTTACCATGTAATATAGGTCATGAAATGGGCAAGGTATTTGTCTTATATCTTTAAACCTAGTATATACCTTTTCATAAATCGCTTGATAGTCCGCAAGTCATATTTATTTTCTGTTCAGGTGCATATTAGACTTTTCATATAGTTTCAAAGGTTTTCATTTTCATTTAAAATGATAGCCTTTGCCGAAGTTTCTTTTGCGGCATCTACTTGCCTTCTTCCAGAACTTATTGCTTTTATAATATTAAGTTTTTCTTTCAATGAAAATTGCTAAGTTTTTCATTTCTCTACAATTGAAAAAAGAAAGAAATCTTAATTTCAAATGTGAATTATTGCAGATTAGAAATTTACTGTCAGGTACAGCTATTTATTGCCAAATTTGAATGTAAGGGACTACTTCGAAAATAAAATCTTCGGGCTTCCTACATTTTTTTAAGCGAGTGTAAATGCAAACCAAAGTAACTTTAAGAAAAGTGATTAGATATAATTAGAAAGAAAGAATTTCTTAATTTTACAGATGCGCATAGGGCAGCAATTATCCCCGTCTCTCGAAAAACAGCTTCGAGATGCGCTGAAAATTCTAAAATCGTGGGGTATTGAAAATTTAAAAAAACGTTCTCTTTCAGTATTATTGCTTTTTGATGAAGATTCTTTTTTTCTTGTCAACTCAGCGTTCGTTAACACTGAAATGAGCATTTTTTAAAGACTTTAATAAATTCGTTAATTTGAAAAATTCGTTAAAGTGAATATATTTATAATGACAAACTAAAGGGGATTTTTTTTCTAATCTAAATAAAATTCATTAAACTGAAAAATTCATTAAAGTGACATTCGTTGTAACGAGATTCTACTGTATATGATTTTCTTAACATGACATAAAAACTTAGAAATTTAAGAAAATATATTTTATAAAATCAAACTTAAGATTACTTGAAATATTTTCAAGGTAATTTTAAAGCAAAATTCTAAAAACACAAAGACACACTAACGGTGTAAAAATTATCTTATATTTTAAACTAGTTGATCCGTCCGGCGTTTCCCGGAAATCAGTAGCTTTCTTTTGCGGTATCGATAAAAATAGTCATTTTCTGTTCTCTTTCCGAACAAAACTACGGCACTCGTCCTCGATGCCTATGGCATTGTAGAACAGGAGTGCTAGGCACTCGCTGCAATGTAGTTTAGTTTCAATTTCCACCACTAGGAGACGCGAAATCATCGTACTTGCTTAACTATATCTTAATTAGTCCATGTGAAGTTCTATTTACTATTCTATTAGTCCAACTCCCATTAAAGAAGATTCCAAACATTTTTAGAACACTTTGTTCGAAACATGAAAATGCCGTAGGTCGACCATTTTTAACCACCATATCTCCCTCACCCAGATAGCTACCGACGTGCAACTACCATAGTACACGATAGGATACTCTAAGATACTACCACACACAAACACCATTGTTCTGTTGTTGGTAGTTGTGGATGCAAAGTGAAATATATGGGCGCACACGTCTATATATATACAGAGAGAGAGAAAGAGTAATTCCGGGTGAGATGCCTCATACTTTTGAATGTGTGTAAAAAATCTCATGGTGCACATAAAATAAAATAAAATCACGCTATACTATTTAATGTTAAATATGCAATATGTGTACTGTGACAAAAAATTTGAAAAAAAAATTAATATATTGTAACATTTTTTTTTTACATTGCAGCGCGTCACCCGTACATTCAGGGCAAGACTGCCAGAGATATGTACGGGAGATATGCCGTGATTATCAATAGAACAGAATGAAATTATAATTAAAAATATTCAAGCAGATATTCATATCTGGACTATAATTAACTGTGTAATAACAAAAATAAACTAAATGAGTACAATGAAACGTACCAATAGTTTCAAATCAATATTAGTCTGCCTACTTGGTTCACTAATGAAATTATCTACTTATTTTTAAAGATTGGATTTTAATTGTTATTTCAGCAACAACGGAACATCAGTGTATTAGAGAGGAAAAATGAAAAAGTAAAATAGTGTTTACATTGTTTTATTTGTTAATAAACCTATTTTTCGACCTCAATATACACAAAAGGTGTCAAAAATAATACAGTCTGCTTGTAACCAATTTTGACACATGATGTAATGAAGCCAATCACAATTCTTCTTAGTTTTGGAGTAGTTTTCTGAACATTCCTTGGAAAGAACGTCTGCGTCACATATGTGATTCAATGTTTCATTATTATCATCTTGACTTGCATTTTTCTTCGCCTTCTTACTTTTTATTTTTCTCTTTTTCTCCTTTGGTGTGATAAACTTGATACTGTTTGAATATTCATCAGTGCCTGATGAACTGTAGAGGGATCCTCCACTTGAAACTAAATTAATTTTTCTCTTTTTAGTTTTGTCATCTTTTTTGTTAACTTTCTTACAATTTTGGAATCTTTGCTCTAAATTCCTATTGTCAATAGAGGCTAAGATTTGTACCGTTTTTTTTTAATTCTGTGTTTTGCTGTCACTTGGCTAAGTCTCGAAATAGGAGAGTTTTTATGTAGGTGTTTTGTAGGTGATGGTGTTTTTACATTGCTAGTTCCAGGTCTATACATTGATTTGAGAGTGTTATTTATCACTTTACTTGATGGATTTTCCTCCTCTTGTACCATGTTTTCTGGTACGAGCACTTCACTATCCTCAAATCCTGAAACCAAATAATCTGGGAGAGCGTTGTTGTTAACAGGGAAGATTCCAGTGACTTTAAACCCTCTAATAGCGTTTCCAACAGTTTCTGATTTGTTCCAAGCATCACAGGTTAAAGACCTTACCTCATACCGAGTCAATTTGCGCCCAATATGCTGTCCAACCCAAGTAGTGCTTGCACGTTTGAAAAAATGCTTTAAATGGACCCATAAAAGATTTATTTAGAGATTGCAGAACACATGTGGCGTGAGGAGGCAGACAAAATGTGAGACTCAGTTTTGATCTGCTAGTTCCAAGAGCGCAATAGAATAAACATGGGAGCAGTGTGCCCTGGTAATTGTCTTGACAAGAAATATTGTTTGAACCACTTGTAAATTATTTCTGAATTAATATATGCGGATTTGTAATTCATATAGACTATTGATCCCGAAGGAAGGCCGTCCTGAAACTCATGTTTTAAGTATTTATCCTTTAAAATCAAAATAGGCGGTATACATCTACCTTCAGCTGAACAACATGCCACTGTACTGATGGTTTCACTTTTTTAAGCTGTAGTCAGTTTGCTAACAATCTTTTAGTTGAGATATTCCCTACTTTGTTGATTAGTTTTAATCCAGTCTTATAAACATTAAATATATACTATTTGTACATTTTACCAATTTTTCTTTCAGACATTATTTAAAAAGGCATGGTTAAATTTTTTTTCACTAAAAACGTTCCCCATCTAAAAAATGTAAAAACAGTCTTCAATAAAAATCTCTACCAGTCCACAAAAGCGCTTTCACCCCCCACTAGGGCATCATCAGTTGTGATCTTTAACTATCTTCCTCTCCATTATAGACTGATGATGCCCTAGCGGGGGGTGAAAGCGCTTTTGTGGACTGGTAGAGATTTTCATTGGAGACTGTTTTTACATTTTTTAGATGGGGAACGTTTTTAGTGAAAAAAAATTTAACCATGCCTTTTTAAATAATGTCTGAAAGAAAAATTGGTAAAATGTACAAATAGTAAATGTACAGACATTAACAAGTGAACACCTGTTTTTAACATTAAATATATTTTTAGGTTTATCTTTTAGGGCACGTTTTTTTATTTTTATTATTTCGTCATCTAACAGATCATAAAACTTTTGCGTAGCCTCTCTTGTGAAACTTCTAACCCTTGCCATTGATAAACTTTCAGCTTTCCTAATACTGAAATCGGGATGTCTTCTAAGGAAGGACCAAAACCAATCATAGCCTGCTATCTCTTTTTCGTTGTTTTATTTATGATCGGAAATTAAGGCTACTGAAAACTCGTATGCTAATCGGCAAACAAATGTTTTATCTGGGGCAAATCCTGCATCACAAAGTCTGTGTATATGTTGCACAAGTCTTTCTATACTTTCAGTTCCAAGACTGCCTAAAAACGAATACAGAAAAAAATGATTGATTATTGCACATATCTAAATAATAAATTATGTGCACTATGGGACAACCCTGGAGTAAATTTATAAAGATTCGCTACTTTGCAATTAGTGTTACATTTGGTGTGAAATTTTGTAATATATAGAGATAAAAAACCAAAATTCTAACAGCCTTTTCCTATTTAAATTAAAACATTTTTCGTTATAGCAGTTGCCAACAATTAAAAATCCACAATAAAAATCTTTCTGCAATAATTAATTTTCTATTGAAAGATTTTCACGTGAAAAATGAAATAAAAAGTTTCACCAATTGAAAAAAAATATATATGACGTCATAATGGTAATAAAACGGAAATTTTCAAAGATTTAGCAATAATACAAGGAGTATGAGTATGTTTATGTACAAAAAGCAGATTAATATCACGTCATTAGAGAATTTTAAAAAAATTAATCTGACGTCATAGTGGAAGTTTAACGGATTTTTCAAATATTTGAGAATAATACAAAGCGAGTATCAATATGAGTAACAGAGAATAGTAAATATGAGTTTGAGGAACGTATTGAATGAATCATGATAAAAACCCGATTATGGAAATATTCGCATATTTTAACATTTTAAAACTGTACAACATGTTTAATTTTGAAATTACTTTTTTTAATATCACATTTAGTCCACATGACAGATATTACTATGACAGAGTATAATAACGAGCTTCACCCGCTATCGGACCTGTTCAGATATTCGAAAAAATGGAGTTTGTGAAAAAGAGTACATATGTTTTTAATTATCGGGGTTGAAACGTTTTCCTTAATTAATGCATTTATTTTTCTTTTAATTTTACATGAACGACTTCACGGTTAATAGCCAGTAAAATATAAAATAACTAATCTTCCGTAATCTGTGGGCAAGGTTAACTCCAAACATAAGCGTTTGCTAGCAACAATATAGTTTAAAATCAATGTAGATACTTTTAAAGAACTGTCACAAAAAGTCTCACTTCCTAAAATACGCAATTTGGCAGTAGGACCTGGATTACAGAGGATTACGCAATAGGTTTAAATATCTATTTTATATAAACTTTTTTTTTAAATATCGCATTTAGTCCACACGGCAGATATTATTATGGCAGAGTATAATAGCGGGATTCGCCCGATATCGGGCCGGTTCAGATATTCGAAAAAACGAGAAAAATAGAGCGGTAAATCTTTACTTTATAATAAACATGACTTTTTTTTTCTTTTTTTTGCTAAATGAAATTTAATAGGATTTATTACAGAAAGGATAAAGTATTTTGAAAGGAATATTAAACGAAACCCTTTGTGTGATCTTTGATCACACTTACCCATTTGTTATTAATTTCCCTTGGATCGTACTTTAGTGTATATACAGCACTCTCTTATGTACATACAGGGGTCTACTTAAGACTTATGGTTGGCGGGGGGACTTTAAAATTACCAAGTCAGTTATCAACATTTGACAAATGTGTGCATTTAGCCAGAAAGTAAATTACAGTAAAACTAGTGAAAACGGAAACTGTTTATAATAAAAACTTGCCTTAAACGGAAAAATCATCTTTTTGCCTCATAAATATCACGAACTTAGGTAAGTTAAGACGAAAACCAGTCTAAAACGGTATTTGTTTCTTTCTAATTCTATTTTTACAGGTTTTACTGTGGTATTTTACAAAAAAGTTAGTAATTTTTTTTATAAATTTGCCAAGTAAGATTTGTTATTTTGCCAAGTCTAAAAATATTTGTGAACTTTGGGGAGTAGGTTTCTCGCCATCTTCACCATCGCGAGGTCCCTGTGTAGATATGTAATTTTCAACTATTTAAAACTTACATTGGGGGCCATGACCGGGAGCCGATATGTCTCCTTTTTCCCTTCTTCGCTTTGTATTTCTAACAGGGACCACATAATACCTTTCAGCTTGTCTGTAGGAAATGTCACCCTGTTTGATTCTTTTAATCACCTGCGTTAACTTTTCTGGATATCATTGTCCTCGTGGACTTACACCTTTCTTTTATAAAATGTGGGCATTTCCAACTAAATCTGTAAACAAGTTAAACATTTATACGATTTTTAAAAGCAATATTTCATTTTAAGCCAGAACGCTAAAATGCGAAATTATTACAATTGCAATTAACGGCTAATAACGTGCCTAACTTGGTTAGTCTGTGCAAAAACGAAAAAATAATAACGCTTAATCAAATACAGCAAATATACATCAATAACATAAAATTCAGTAACAAAAAAATAAGACACGGATAGATAAATTTCAGTTTTATTAATTGCGGCATCCCGTACAAAAGAAACTGCGGCATGTATACCGGATTGCAGTGCGGCATGTAACCCATTTTGTACGGCACAGACGCAGCACACCACAGTTGACTGACCTCGCAAAGAAAAATGGCCTAACCATACACAGAGTACTGTATACAGACGCTGCACTTAGTTTTGCCTTTAAAATCATGCATGCATTTAGTAATTAGCGTATAAAAAGTATTTAAGCGTAATGTGTTTAAAAGTTCGGATAATGGAATCATGCACTTACCTCTAAATAATGATTGTACAGATACAAGTAAACATCGAAATAGGATTTACGCTATACACTGGTTAAAGTAATCTCATTGCGCACCTAAACTACGTATCTGACTGCCATCTATTGATAATTACAATAAATATAATGGGTGCGGAATCTATCCCAGATGCAGCGACTCTCCCTTAGTTTATATATATATACACTGCTCAAAAAAATTAGGGGAGCAAGCAAATAAAAGAAGAGAACTGTGCAAGACAGCCATGCATGGGTATAAAATGGAGAGTACGCGTGTGTCAATGCGAAATACAGAAAAAAAGACGCAAAAAATTGTAAGGGAGCTTTAGTTCTTTAAAAGGATGGAAAGAACATGAAAAGATGGTTTAGGTCAACATTTTGGTTACATGTAAATGACAAAAAAACGTATTGTTTAGTAATTATGCAAGTTGTTTATTACGGCGTGGTCCCCTCGAACAGCTAAGACTACTGCACACCTGTTTTCCATGGATGCGATGAGGTTATCGATAAGAATTTGAGGATTACTGCTCCACTGTTCAAGAATTGCAATCTCCTTGTCCCAGACAATAAAATAAAGCCTTCGTCTCGCTGCAATGCATTGTCCGAGTGTGTCCCAAACATGCTCGATCAGATTCAGGTCAGTAAAGCATGCTGGCCATTCCATAGACTGTATTATGTCAGCTTCAACCATGTTCTCCAACAGACGAGCTGTATCTGTTCTGGCATTAAAAAAAAGGAATCCCCATGGGTGAAGGGTCAGGTATGACATGAGGTCTCAGTATCTCGTCTGCATATCTTTGGGCCGTCAAATTGCCATTCCAAATGATATGCTGCTCCGTACGTCCACCTATGCTGATTCCGGCTCATACCATCAATCCACCTTGTCTGTAATGTGATATTTCGCGAATAAATGTGGGGTTATTTCGAGTGCCTCTTTCCCTCAATACAAAAACTCGTTGAGTTTCCCACTCTAGACTGAATAGGGACTCGTCTGTAAACAGACATTTGACTCCAATCCGTTGCCTTCAATATTGATGTTCAGCAGCACATCTTCTTCGGGCCGCACGGTGGCTTGAGGTCAACGGAATACAGACCATTGGCTTACATGCATAGAGACCACCGTAATGAAACATATTTCGCACTGTTTGGCTGAACACCAGTCGTCGTTTTGCCAAGAGATACTGTCTTTGCAGCTGAGTATCATCCCTCTTTCTATCTCGACGAGCTGTTAATAGGATATATCGGTCATCAGTTGCTGTGGTGCAAGTGGTCGATCTTCCCCTGGTCGACATCTAACATTTCCTGTTTCTTGGAATCAATTCCACAGCCTTGCAAAGATATTTCTTGCAACTCCAACAGCGGCCGCTTCACTTAGTTGTGTTTTCCCGGATTCAAGTCACTCTCTAATACGCCAAGCCATGGATTCTGGTATGTCACGTTGTTGTGTCATTTTCAAATCACCCTTTCTTAAAACAAAAGCTGAGCAATTGAACTTTGCAACTGAGACAGTGAAACATACATTTCTGCAAAATCGTAATTTCTTCACTTATCTGGTTTTTGACGTCATGAACTTTGATTTGCATATGAAGTTTTATTTTTCTGTTTTCTGCTATGCCTTAGAATATGGATGTTTTAATTTAAGTTACTTATTGGTGTAAGTATTTGTGTAATTTCGTTAAAACCATGTGCTCCCCTAATTGTTTTCAGCAGTGTATATATATATATATATGTATTATAAAGCTAGTTTTGTAAGCTTAGATTAAAATAAATAATAATTCATGACATATTTGTATGCTATGGTGTGAAAATTTAGAAAGGAAATCTGCTGCAACATTTTTAGGTTTATTTTTCTCATTAAAATATATGTGATAATAAAATAATAATAATAACATAATAGTATAATTAATAATGTAATAATTTGTTATTTATTTATAAATATAAAAATATTTAAAAGACTTGTTTTTTAACTTAGTTAGAAAGTTTGTAAACAGATAATTTAAAAATATATCCTACGCCATAAGAGGGAAAAAAGCAAATAAATACTTTTTACAAATTTTTACACTAAAATTACAAATTTTAAATAAATACTGCAGTTATTACTTTGGATTCAGCATTGAACCATATTAGATAAAACCAAACTTAATGGTAGCATGCAGTGATTTTTTCTTTTGTAAAGATAAGAATTTTTTTATATTGATATAGTTATATTTAAAATGTTTGGAATAAGAAATTTGATACAGACTCTAATTTCTAAGCAAACGTAATTTTAGGATAGTCTAGAAAAATCTCTGTTAAACATCAAATAACCTCTAGAATATGTAACCGCGTGAAGTAAAGTTTTAATAGGAATGAAGGCATTTAGTTAAAGACTAAATCACCACGGCATATAACTTTACAAGCTAATGATCAACGCTGTCTGGAGCAATATGCTGCTTTATATAAAAAATATCACATCAAAATGGCATGTATTGAAAACTTTTCAAACTTAATGCTGTAATCCTTCGATTAATTACGGGTAGAATGTTGAAAGTTTCTGATTATCATAAAAGGGTCACATTAAATGCTCTAAATAGTAACATTTCTTGAGGATATTGAAATTGAATAACTTAATGGTTCCTAAATTCTCAAAATGCAAGTAATTTTTATAAAAAAAGTCTTCTTAAAAGAGTTTTTCCCAAGTATTATAGAATGGAAATTCTTGTTGAGATTTATGGGATATTATGTAATTTTTTAATTTTGAAATATTTTGTTATTGGTGTGAAAAAATGAGATCAAGAATTTAATTGCGAATAATATATTTCCCAATTGCATATTTCCGAATTATTTATTCCCAGTTATATATTTCCCAATTATTATATATTCCCAATTCTACATCCCACTGTGTCTGCCAAAGAGGGACTGCTTAGACTGTTGAGCGTAGATGGCCTTCCTGGTCCCCTTTATTAAGGTCTTAGAAAATAAAATATTCAGCCATAGCCGAACCTGCCGGGACTCCTGACAGCGGGTGAGGTGAAAAATAAGTAGTTGGAATAAATTTTATCTATTCTGTCAGGGAATAGCAAATATAAGAAGTAACACAAATTTAAAATTTTACTAATAGACATATTCATTGCCGAGATAAAACAAACTACCAAACCGATAAATGGCAAAAAGATATTGCCATGAGCAAGACCAAGAGTTACAAGGTCAATTGCGATCGAAATCATATAAGTAGGAGAAGATATTTGTGAGTCAAAATGTTCATATGCCACCGCGCTCGAAGATCAAGAGGACTTTGAATGTGCTAACGATTTGTAAGTGGACAATGATAATAGTAGTGCAAATATTGAACCTCCCACCCTCCCACCACCGTATTCACAAAGAGAAGAAGGATCTTTATGCAATTTAAAAAGCTGGGCCACCAAAGGAACCATACCCTGTCAGAAATGCTGTTGTCGAATGTGATAGCAGGAGTAGTTCTTGAGACCTAACCATGAGTATATCTACCCTTGTCTGAGTAGTCCCAGTGGTCCTGCTAGTTTTTCATAAGGGAGGTGCAGCAATGTATTTTAATATGCGAGTTGTGTACTGGTATCGATAAGTCCATCGTCTGAATGGAAATGGCTTCCTAAGGATTTATATTTTGTAAGTTAGAGTTTCTTGAACAAAATATTGTACGCTTTGTCACAAAAAATGTTTTCTTAATACATTTGTGCTTATTTATATATTTGCCAATTTTTTCTCCATACTTTAGAAACATTTGTTATTATGGATATTAGGGAAGAAATTATTGAAATTGATGAGTTCATATCTATTTTTCTGTTTTGTGGAATATTTGTGTAGCATTTTGAAGCATATATTTGTTTCATATTTTAAAAGTACATATCAGGCAAATAATGACGCCATAGAATTTATGAAAAACTAACAAGTATCATTTTAAATAAATATATTGGCCATAATACTTGGTTGTATTCATAAACTGCCTCATTTATTTAATATTTAATAAAATAAATGTAAATATATATTTCAGGTAAAAAAAACAGTTATTTGATAAATGTTTCTTATGTAACACATTGTTAATTGGTGAATAGATTGAAAATACAAGCATTGTTTTTAAATCGATAAACAGTAAATTTTTTATAAATATTGTAACAGAATGCAATGCATATCTAGTAGAATATATGCATTCGAAAGTTAGGCATCGTGCAGGCAGATACAAAGTGCAAGACAATTTTGTTATAAAATGTCATACATACTGTATTTTAAATATTAATTTACTAAGAAGATTAGGTGCTTATAAGCGCTCATTTTAGTTTACATAGCTTGTTTTCCAGATTTTAAGAACAATAGATCATTCTAGAATATGCGAAGTGTAGACGAAAGGTTTTATTCATAAGGGAATAAAACATTTTCACTATTTTATTCTAAGAGAGATACATGCTGGATGCTCATAAAACATAGAACAGGGGTTACCGCAAAACCTGAAAGAATATATCTATATATGATCGGATATATAAGATCTTACTGCAAGTTTACGATTTTACTGAACAGTGATAAAATGATCACATTTTGAAGTGTATATTTTTAGAAACTACAAAAGATTTAAGAGGAATTGACTGAAGAGTAAATGAAATAATGGTAATGAATTACTGACGCAAATGTTCGCCTGACAGTATAATTAATTTCCAACAGAAATTTCTGATAGTATTATTGATGTGGAAAAATTGATGTGGCATTCTACTTTCTAAATTTTAAAGGAATTATTGTTACATGTTTAATAAAATTGTATTAATTTTTGTAAATCCCACATTTATATTTCTCAGTGCAATTTTATAATGCTATTTAGTGCGACATTTAAAAAGGATCCATCATATAGGATTCTAATCAAAAATATTTACAGATGAAAATAAAATAAATGACAAAGTTGTTAAATTAATATATTAAATAAATTTATGGCATAGGGAAAGTGACCATATGTTACCGGAAGTTATTCAAGCAAAAAGTATGCATAAATGTGAAATAGAAATCATGACATATACAGTTTTTCATAAAATATCTATAGAAATAAATCTTTATCTAAATAAATATGTAACTAGCTTTCAGTAAATGTGTTTTAAACTGCGTGCTGAGCAATAGAAAAATAAATAAGAGATGAAACAACATTTCCTACTTTATAAAACAGTATCAGTTAATTTGTTCCAGTTTTTGAGTTCTGGACAGTCATATCTTAGCATAAAAAATAAATTAAAATACAAATACTATTATATGAATATATGCCTTTTAATTTAACATAACATTCTGAACAATTCTAAAAAAGGCATTTTCAGGAAAATCCTTAACATTTATTGGACGTCTTTTTGTGAATGCGTCTTCTTTCAATAAAAGAGCAAAGAATTTCGTATTTTTTTCCAAGAGAAAAAGGAAAAACTACGCAAGTGTAAGAAACAGATATTTGTTTACCACAACTTTCGTTCTAACTTTTATTGTGGTAAACAGAAGTGACAAAATAAATCGCTGGTCGCTGAGAAAGAAGGAAATCACGAAGTGAAGGTATTGGATGTCTTTCAAAAGAAATAAGTTAGAGTTTTCTGTGATAAAGCGTGATATATATGTATAAACATTAATGTATGTGTACATATAAGACTAATCAGAAATATAGTTTCTGTACTTTTGCATGTTTATTAGATACACATGTATTTTTTAAATGTCAATGAAAATTCAGAATAAAAAAAAAAGTTAAGATAATTTGTGTATCTGTAACTTTCTCCAGTTTTCCAATGTTGTAAACTTTAATAAAGTTTTAATCTTTATTAAAATCTTTATCATTTTTAAACTTATTCGATTTCAATTAGATATATGTGTGTTTCTTACGATTCTTCGTATTTCAAAAAAAAAATAATTTGTTCTGATCAGGAATTGTTTAACAGAAGGTATTGACATAAATTATTTTTTATGTGCATCATGAACTTTATGTATATTTGGGAAAATATTGCAATATATTTAACAAATATCAATATTATATGATATCGGGATAAATAATCCAGTCTTACTGCACACTACTCTACACAAAAAACTCACATACTAGAAATACAGTGATTCTGTGAATTTAAATAACTTTTTTATTGGTGTACAATAGCTTAACGTTTTGCCAAATAATTCAAAATAGCGGCAAACTGGATTCCAGGGTTCTATCGAAAAAATAACTTCCAAATTAACGCACTAGTAAATGCACAGTGCAATTAGATATCTTTCACCTTAATACTGCGTTTACATTATGCCGTAACCGTCAATCCAGGACTAAGAGATCTGCGAGGTGCATGATTCCTAACCAATCAGCGTGTTCATCGGTTGTTTACGTCAATGGTCGGATCTTATGCTTTAACGCTGGAACGTCAACGCCTTTGAAGAGAACCCATAATGTAAATGGTCCTTAACAGCACGTTAAAATCCGCTTCAAGTCTTATTTCACTAACAAAATCCTCATTATGTATAGTTACCAAACAACCACACTTACGTAATTATTATAACTTCGCAAAATGAAAACGACAAACAAAATCCTGGACTATTTTTATAATTTGTGCACCTTAATAAAAGACAAAATAGGATTCAGATTCACGCACAAACGTTACTTTTGCAAAACAATACGATCACATTTAAAACCAAGTAGACACCTAGGGAGCCCTTTTCAAGTGTAATCGTGCTCGCTCTCTCAAAAGACGATTTCCAAAGTATATTTTATGCATACTATTTAAAAGAAGGCAGTATTCGAAATTGATTCATATTTATATTTCTATATTAAAATAGGAATTTGAATTATAGTTAATAAAAGATTAAAAATTGTGAATCAACGGTAAGTCTTGAACGGTCGTCGGTTAATAACAAATGACAATGTATGTTTAGTAGTTATGATACAAAAAAAAGTTTTGTAAAATTTGACGTTTACTACAAGATAGTAATAGAGCTGTATCTATAGAAATAGACTTATAAACAAATGTTTCACAACCATCAATGGCATTATACATAGACAAACTTTTCTATGTATTTTATATTGTGATTCTATTTTGATGAAATTCACAATTTCAGTTTAGGTTCGACTATTCTAGTAAATGCAATTAAAACTTTTTTTCGTGTATTAAAAGTTTAAAATTTGACATATGCAAAATAATTAAGTGAAGAATGGGATATAAATTATGTTTTAATTACTTTCTTATATCTATAATAGAAGGAAGTATTTTAATCGAAATTTTATTCGACTTCCGGTTTTCGGTGGCTTTAAACATTTTAAAGGTCAGAGATACCAAAAACACGTTTTTACAAATTGGTCTGTCTGTCCGTGTATCTGTGTGACCTCTTTTTATAATGAAAAAGTGTGTGAAGTTTTGCATAGAATGGAAAGGAACTTCATATATATGTTTTTGTCTATGGCAAGTAGGTCCTAGTTGAAATTTGGGGTATTCCGCTGAAAGGGGGTGCTGTGATAACAATTTGTGTGTCCTTTTTCTTATTGTATCACCGCAAAGTGTTGAACCACACTTCTTATATATTTTTTTTGTGTATGGCTGTCAGGTCCCAGTTCAAATTGGCGATTTTCTTCCGAAAGCGGCTGCTATGATATCGATTTATGTGCGATTTTTCTTTTTGTCATCGGAAAGTGTAGGAGGTTATGGATAGAATTGAACTAAAATTCATATTATATGTACTTGACTGCCGACATCAGTTCCCAGTTGAAAATGAAAATATTTTCCCTGAAGCGATTTTCGCGACTTTAGGCAGTTTAAGTGAACATGGTCAAGAATATCTTCCATGAAATTTTATATTTAGATATAATATCAAAGGCCGAGGTTTGGATAAAATTGTAGCGGAATTCGGCCTAAAATGTCGGCTTGATGACGTGTTTAAACTATTTTCCAGACGAGTGCGGAGCTGTTAAAAAAATCGTATCCAATCAACTAATTGTCCAATCTAGGTTTAATTTGCATATTTGTAATTAGCAAAATTTTCGCATTTTTGGGTATATTACCCGTTGATTCTATTTCATTACGAAATCCCCTCCACACACACTCTCCCCACAGTTAAAAAAATATTGAGAAAAAACTTGAAGTGTAATGGAAAAATAAAATATGTTTCGACTAATTTTTCTGATACGTTATGAAACAATTTATACATTTTTCAGTCGTACCTGCCCCCGACATAGCCCGGGATTAATTTTTTCAAAAATTTTTTGGATATAACCACATAATTCTCCAATCTAGTTGTTTTTGCATATTTCTAATCAGCTAAGTTTTGTTTCTAAAATGAATAAGTAAAAAAATACGCTTCTTGAAGTATTCACATGTATGAGATAGATTAAGGCTTTAGGATTGGCACATTCGGCTAGCTTTTGAATACGCTCCATATGAAATATGGTTTTACGACATTTCCAAAAAAAAAAATAATAAAAAATACTAAGAAATAAACTGTTCTATATCTGCAATATAAAAAAAAACTTATAGAAATGTTTAACGTTTTAGAAAACAAAATTTGGACCCTCTCATAATATTTGTTGTTTATGCAATAAAATATTTATTTCTAGAAGTAATAATAGTGTACAAAACATAAAAATGGGAACTTTGTTTTCATCTTAGTATACAAACATTACATGCGGAACAAATAGGAAACTATTTAATTTTTTTCTATCTATAACAGAAGAAAGTCTTGTAATCGAGATTTTTATCGGCTTCCTGTTTTCGCTTGATTTATACTTTTTAGGGGTCAGAGATCCCGAAAAATATGTTTTTACAAAAAGTATATCTGTTCGTGTGTTTGTGCGTGGGTCGCTGTGATATTGAATTTTGTATCAATTTCAATATTGTATCATCGAAAAATATACCGAGTTTTGTATAGAACCAAACTTCATATATATGTTTTTTACTATGGCCGTCAAGTCCCAGTTGAAAATGGGGAAATTCCCCCAGAAGTTGATACAGATTTTTGGCGATTTTCCCGATTTTTTGTAGTTTAAGTGATTTTTTCTGAATATTTTCGACAAAATTTCATATTTAGATGTAATGCCGTAGGTCGAAGTTTGTATAAAATTTTAGAGCAAAACGGTCTGAAGGTGACGCTGTGATATATTTTCAAAGTTCCGAAGCTTCACAGGGCTCTGAAAATTTTTCGACCAAACAAAAATTTTTAACTACATTTTTCAGTTTTTATATTATTATATTATTTATATTTACAATATTTATCATCTACAGGATTATTTCTTGTTTTTAAATACAAAATTAACTTTTTAATTTACACTCCGTTAATTTCAGAAGACTTTTTTGTCCTGTGTCATATCACTTCCTCACGCAAACACGGCTTCCGAAAGACCGCTCGCATGTTTCCGTTGCGTCTGGAGAAGGGAATATCCTACATCATCTCGACTCGAATTATTCGTAAATGCATGCACATTCCTCTACGGTCGTCCGGGCTTTTTCCCCGACTTCCGTACTTTAATTTATCTCTTCCACGGACCTGTATGATTTCATATGCATGAAAAAATTAGCACCGCCGAAAAGGGTCAACCACCGTACCCAAATTCTGAAGAACTTTTAACGAGCACGACCAGGATGAGTCTTGTGTGTCCTAAAACTCCGACAACTGCGCATCACCCATATTTTTCAAATGATTGAGGACATGATCGCTGCGACAGCGTGCGACGGTGGAACCCATGCCTTAAAAGGAACCACCTCTTTACACTTGGGGACGTGCCAGAGTCCCAAAACTGTTTCGAGAACCAGACACCAGAAAGCGAGCTGGGCCTTAGTCCAGGTTTCTCTGGCCCGTACTTGCTGTAACAAAGCTCTTGAGACATGAAAAATCTACAGAGATAGTCACTAGCACCTTCGGCAATAGAATACAACCGACCGCAACCCCTGCCTGAGAACCCTACTTTACCGCTGGAAGACAAAAGTCAATTGCAAACACAAAAATAACAAATACATAACAAAACTTAGCAAACATAGAACAACTAAAACTCTAACAATTGAAAAACTTAACTTAACAAGACGAGTATCGAGCGTGCGAATTCTATGCACCATTCTCCCTTCTCGCGGCAGCCGCTTGCAGGTTGGGTTGCGTTCAAACGCGGTCTCCTACCGCAAAGAGCTTGGATATATCAACCAGCCCCCCAACGATCAAGGTTGTGATATAGAGTCCGCAGGAATAGCTAGTGAATGATCACTCTTACCCAATTCCAGGCGTACTCATCGAGACGCAGATCACAAGATGTTCGAGTCTGAAACTCCCGGTGAAAAAACTTTTTCTGTGCGTAACTCCAGAGGGTGCACACATACAGTGTATGAGTGATTGTGCTCTCCACTGCACCGCAAAAAAATGTGGGGTTCTTCTGAAAGAAGTGAGAATGATGGTCACCGAAGTAGAAGTTGCTCTTCGGTCTGCGAGTGCGAACTCGAAGGAATTATTTATATTCAATTCCAGCAGTCTAAGAGTTACTCCATCTCTTTTGCCATTTTGACAAGGCACGGCCAAATAGTTTTGACTTGGTATGGTTGCGCGTAGTTTTGACTTCCACGTCGACATATCGGTGAGTCATGGCGGCTTTGGCCAGTGCATCCTCGCTTTCATTTTAGGTGTGTCCCACATGAGCTCTTACCCAATGCATTAAACCTAATTTTCTGTCGTTTTGATCAAATCCCTGATATCGGCTGGCCCTGTACCCAGTAATAAGATCTTGAAGGGCTTGCAGCGCTGATCTCGAATCTGAGTTGATGTTGAGCTCCCTGGGACATCGGTGATGTTCGTCGGTAATTGTTTCCTTAATCGCACGGCCTTCGACCGCAAAAACTTTGCACCAGCTGTAAGACGGACCTGGCTCTACATACGATCACCTTCACTGAATTTTTGACACAGAGAGGGATGCAGGCCCAATGGTTCGTCCTGTTGTTTTGACACGTCCCTGTAGTACGTACACATAGTCTTCGGAGTGGACTCCAAGGTTCACTGGATCAGACAGAGCTCTTCTCGTCTGGAAATGGGCCTCCAGAGGTCCTACTAGACTAGAGACTCGGAGTCTAGTCTGGTTCCGTCAACGCTTTTTTTCCATCGAACAAGGGCCGTGAAGTTCCAGTCCAGCTCCGCACGCAAGTTATGAGGTAAAACCCCCGATAAGAAGTGCAGAGCATCTGTGTAAACTGTGGCATAGAATTTAGTAACGCATAAGAGGAAGCCTCTTTGCATGCTTAACGAACCGATTCGGTACCACCATTTTCATGCTGTACCATATCTGAGCCTTGTACCAGATAATTCGTTCTGCCAGTGCAGCATAGACTATGTTACGGAATTTCGGTCTGATCCCCCAGTTGGCTGAAATGATCAATCGATGTGTTAGTATTTAAGCATTGACCTGTTGGAACTTGGATCGAGTTTCTTCTCCATGATAGTTGATGTGAGATCCGGCTATTGTGCTCATCTATTCGAAGCTGAAAAGGAGAATAAGCAGTTGGTAAGCAGTTATTACGGTATTTCCTGCTAATTAAATAAGGATAGTTTGGTGCTCACTGAGTGCCACTTTCTGTAGTAGCCTAGGCGGACATCTTGCAATCAGTGTTCGACTAGCTTTCATCGTGGACATAGGATTTTACTGAAGGTATCTTGACTTGCTGTGTCTTCAAAGTTATAAGTTACGTTTTGAGTTCTTTATATTCAATATATTGAAGTGGTGATTTTGCTGAGTAAAGATTCGGGGGAGCTGAATTCATTTGGTTTAAGGCAAATTATTGGGGAACATTCTCAAAATCCTTGCCCAATTAAGTTTTTAATAAAATTTACTTTGAGTTTTACATCTTGTGCTCTCTCTTACAACTGACTAGCCTGGTTCACTATAACTAACAGCGACATGGCTGTTACAAGGTGTGAATAGATTGTTACACCGAAATAGACCAAATTCTATCTGAACACTAGCCGGTGCCATTCCATGAGGATAGATTGGCAAGGCTGGTTCTTGAGGGTTCTTTTCAGTGGAACAACCGTATAGTAGCGCTTTTCGTACTGAATTCGAGGCAGCACTCCGTCGCCCAGCTGTATATCCTTGATACGAAGGGGCAGGGGATAGTGGCAAACCCCATTACAACTGGACTTCATGCCGATAAGAAGACATCGTCGGCGATAACCTAAATGGTTCATACTTCATCGTCTCTTAACCGTCTCAACAAGATCTCAATCATAACCAACCAGAGCTAAGCTCCCAGACACGATACGTGTGGTACGCCTACGTTAAAGTAGTGCTCTCCGTCGGACAGAATGACGGAACCGTACCAAAGGTTTGTACATGGCCAGTAACCACTGAGGTTGGTACTTGAGGATCTTTTGGATGATCTCGAGACTGATCCCATCGTGGCCGGAATCCTTATTAGGTGGCAGCGAATCAACTGCACACTCGAGCTCATTGATAGTAAACCAGTCTGGTTCGCTGGTCCTAATATTTGCGACATGCGAAACATCATTAAAAAATTACTGAATTGAAGTATTAACACGCATTAGATAGAAGAAATTTTGGGATTGGCAGATCCCACTAGTTTTGTCTTCAATAAGAAAATATACAAAATAACGATTTTTGGTATATATTGCAGATTTTGTGTTGCGTTAAAAAAAATAATTGTTCTAGTGCAAGTTTTACTCGCGTAGAAATGGTTCCGTGCAATAAATTTATTAATTACTAACTGCAATATTATAAATAAACCGTTGCTGAAAGAAAAATAAGAATTTTTTAAAAAAAATTTGGAATTATTCTGTGAGTTATGTTTGAATAATTACTTTTAATAATCGAATTCAATTGGAATGCAAAACGTTGACTATTTATCAATATGTTCCGTCTTACATAAAACGTGGCATTGTGTCAAGCGTGCTTGGATAGGAGGTCGCAAAGTTTGCAACGCCACCTTGTTCCGTGCCACATATTTATAGAAAGGTTTTTAATTAATATATCGGCTAAATTCCGACATTTTTTTGAAAATCTTTATAAACAGATTTTGGGCGATTCCGCATCGATAAGTACCTCGAGCACCCGCAAATTAAAGTTTGTGTGTAACAGAAAAATGCTATTTTCTCAAAATCTATGCGACCTAGGATAATCGATATAGTTTTCTTGCAAGGTTTAAATAAGCTCCTACTACTCCTAATCTTTTCATAATTTTAATTTCAGTACATTTGAAATAGGAGGGGGGGGGGGTATTTTCGTACTACATTTTCGACGATATCTCTGAATAGCACCTAAAATTAACATAAATATATTTTTAAGTTCGATGTTACCAGATCTTTCGAAAGATACCACACACAATACACAATGTTTTTTTTTTTTCAAATATCCCTTCTAAATTTTTTATAAAAAATATTTGTGAATGGCTAGTAAGCTTTAAATATGTGTGTCAATAGCCTTTATAACTCTGCCAAGTTTGAACTTTCCACGTTCCATAGTGTTCGAGAAAAACAGCTGTGATAGACGGAAAGACAGACACACGGGTGGTTTTATAATGGTTTCGTTTTACTTTTAAGTACGAAACCCTAAAAATAACTAAAATTATGACAAAAAATAGTTAATTCCACTTAAATAACTTTGAGATGAAAAATGATTTTCATACTTTAAAGCAGTATTAAAAACTAAAAATAAATTTAAAAGAGTTTTAGTCCTTCTTTACGTTTTTCCAAATTACTGTAAAAAGTTTGTTTTCTTTTAAATGTCTGAGAAACTTATTCGACATTTCTTGTCAGTCGCTTGGTAACTATAAATTAATTGTTAGTTTCATTTCCTTTTCGTGGACATTTAATAACACGGTATGAGATCGAGTGAAATATATCGGTTTGATATCACTTTCAAACTTCTTGTTCTGACAAAAAAAAAAGGAAGAAAAAATCTCAAAAGTTACCAAAGAATTTTGTTGTTTGCCAGAGTTTCTGAGAAAGGTAGACTGAACCGAATGAAAGTATTTAATACATAAGTGACAAAATATCTACGAGTAAACGGATATTGAATTTATTTTATTTGGACAAAAAGCCTCCAATCTGTTTTCTTTCCACTGATTTTACTACATATTCTAATTTTAAAAAATTCTATTTTTCTTTAAAATTTTTTGATTCATATTCTAACAGCTTTTTAAGAATATTGCTTTCATTATAATACCTATGCTATCGATACTTACCTATACTTACTTACTTTTTTCGCAAAAATACACAAACAACCAATTGCTCGGTATTATGTGTTGAAATATTTTACATTATTAGCAAATAATAATATTTGCCTAATTTACTGACATATTAAATAATTTGAATTTTACAATTCGGAAATAGTTGTAGGTATCTAAATAAAATATTGTCGATTAGGTAACACTCACATACAGGCTCACGGTTACCAAAACTGGTATACTGGCTTCCAAGAGTTAAAGTACAACGAGTTTTTTGACACTCACCATTCAAATAAAAAAAATAAACGCAAGCAATATGGTTTATATGAATGATAATTAAGTATCTTTAATAATACCTTGTGAGATAATTATAACCACCACTCTTTTTTAAAGAAATGGGCACTTATATGGCTGTCAGAAGGAATGTGGATTATCCCATTTTTTATAATTTGGCTGAATTTTTTATGATTGTTTGTTTTCAAGTGTGTTACTAAGATATTGTTGGCCATGTCTAAGAGATGACATTTACCAGATTCGTTAAGGTAGCGAGCAATCGGATGAATGGAAATATTATAACAAGTTGATGCTGATAGACGACTTATTGTGTCTCTGAAACTGGTCCAAAATCTCTGGGATAAAATTGAATTTAAAAATTCATTATCAAGAAGGCCTGTTTCAAGCACTGAGAAGGAGATAGATAACAGAGGAGATATATAACAGGAGATCTGTTTTCTTATTCCCCAACATGATTTCCAGTGGTCAGCGCGGAAGGATACAGTGATTTTAGTTCGCATTCATGGCAAAACATGCTATTTACCGCATTCCCTTACATGATTAGAGAATCATTTATTAATTAGACAAGCATAGCTTAATTAGAGAAGCCTAACTTAGGATAATAACAAATGAGAACACTATTATTTGGCACTGACATCGAGGACTGATTTTTACATTTACCTTGCATGCTTCGTTTGCTTTGCAAGCTTCTGATCGCCGACTCAGAACTCCTACTATATATGGATCCAATGGTTTTAGACCAACCATGGATTACAATATCTATACACGATTGCCTGGGTCAAAAGAGGAGCAACATTACTGTGCCTCAGTTCATTTCAGATCATCGTAATGCAACAGGGATGAGAATATTTGCGACTAGATTGCTCAGACATCTTCCAAATCAAGGATTCTATACAAGATGATGCGTTGTTTGTTTACCTCTTAAAAGACTACAGAGAAGTGTCTGTTTAGGTTGAAAAAAGGAACATTTCACTTAGATCAGACAGAAATAGGCGTTTGTACTCTTCACAGACGAATCTATGTTTGCTTTGGAGAGTGATGGAAGTTATGTACTAATCTGGAGAGGACAAGGCACTATATAGTATCAATGCAACCTTATTTAAAGACAAAGTTATAAAGTTGGTGGAATCATGGTTTGTTCCAAAATCTATCTTGGTGGTCACACGTATCTACATGTGAGATATCGAGAGGAGATCTTTGCTAGATATGTCACACCATATGCTGGTGCTAATGATCATTAATGCTTAATAATGTAACATAACGCTCAACCGCATCGAGCTAGGCTTGTTGAAGAATGTATTGAGAAGCAAGATGTAAAGCGAATGGAATGGCAAATTCAATCTACTGACCTTAAACCGATAGAGAATCTTTGAACCACCTCGGTAGATAGTTGATTGTCATACGTCATCCTCAGAGGTCATTAAATGAAGGAAGTATTGCTCATTTTATAAACGTTGTTTCCCTTTCTAATATCCAAAAATTTAATTTACAGTATGCAAAGTCGATGCCATAATGCATTTCAAGTAGGGGAAACACATTCTTCATTTAAACCAATTTATTTAACTTTTTTCACAACAATCTGTCATTTGTTTTGTTATCTAACAGTAGAAAATAATTATTTATTTGTAAATTATGCTTGATGTGAAAATTAAGTAAAGCTCAATACATTACTGTTTAAAGCACAATTCTTTTCAATGTCATGTTTTTATGTTAGTTTGTTTGCAAATTAGACACAAAAAACGTCCTGTACCTTAAATATTGGAGGCCAGTGTATGGATGTCACTTACAATCATTTCATGTTAAAAATTATCTTAAGAGCATTTAGTCTTTAAACAAGGTTTTTATTACAGTCAATGAATACATGAAGAAAGTAGTTGTGAATACAGGGGCTCTCTATTAAAAGGGTCCTCACCAATTATTTAATGAGAAACAGTTGTACTTGAATTTTATTCTTTAAACTATTGAAACGTATCGCATTGAAATCGTTTTGGTCTATAAAAATATGGTTTAATATTTACATTTTAACTTTTCTAATCATTTATTTACTACTAAGGTGATGAAAAAAAATAATTTCATCTTTAAAGATTTTTCAAAATTTATACATTTATTAAATTTACATTTTGTATTCTTCATAAATCAATCAACTTTTCAAAACTCAATCTGTTATTGTTTAAAAAACAAATTGAATATCATCCAGTGTGAGATTTGCCACAGGCTTTCGGGTAGGTTTGTTCACGTTATTTGTTAGTTATCATGGTGTAATAAAATCTTTATTGAGCTAAATTAAGTCTTACTACTTTTCCATTTGTTATTAACCTTCTTCACAAAGACATCGGTTAGGCATGGACAGCCAATATTTACTGTTTAAAAAGGGATATCTTTTTCATGATACATATATTTAAGTCTTAGTATCTACAGAAAAATCTGACAAACCAATATTCCCGGTAAACCAGTGTATACCCTTTTCAGATTCGTGAAAGATAATAATTAACTGGTCATGTTGTGAAAAAAAATTTAATGTCAAAATAAATTATAAGTTAGACTAGCTTCTTCAAATGCGTTTAAATATTAGCTGTCTTGTCTAAAATTATGCAAGTTTCGTTTCTAGTTTAAATTAAAAAAATAAAAACACAAACAAAATCTTCGAGCAAAGTTACAATTTTATAAATAACGGAGATTTAAAATTGTAATGAAATTTGATTGTTAAAATTTTACTTTTCATAAATAGTTATGATAAAAAATAAAAATATATGTATTAAAGTTAGTCACTGTTCTTAATTAGCTGTATTGTATCACAGGCATTTGTTGAGAAAATTGCCCTAATTTCTGATTGACATTCTATTTCATATGTTTAATTTTTTGATTTTTGCTTTTTGATTTTTGATTTTTGCTTGCTTGTTCTTAATTATTTCATTTATTAATTTAGTAATCATAGACATGGGGAATAAAGTCCTACATTGGTATGCTTATTTCCATTAATTTGTTACTTTGGAAATTTCACAGTTTCAATTATACAAATTTGCACTTCAGAAAGTTTTTTAGGAAATCTGGTGTTACGACAATTTTAAAAAGACTATTATATGTTATGTATATGTTCTTTGACATAGTAAATAGCAAATCAATCTATATCTCAATATATATATACATTACTCAATTACTTTATTCTATTTTATATTTATAATTTCTCATACGATAAACTTTACTGATTATTACGAATTTTCACAATTCTTCTATGTAAATTATTATTATAACTATTATTATTTCTATTATTATAATTATTATTATAATTATTATATTAATTTGTATTATTTTTGCTATTAGTTTTATAGTTTAATTATAATAATGTTTTACGTTTTTTATAGTACTTTCTACGAAAGTGTTATCGCGTATTGAATAAATAAATCGCTTTAATCTTGACTTTCTTTTAACTAAGGATCCTATTAAAGAATTGTTTTGAAATGATAATAAGATATTATATAATTGTAAAATTAAAGTTATTTGATACGAAGTTTCCCTTTCATCATTTCATGGATAAATCATCTTCACTCCGTACTGTATGTTTTAAAAAATATTTTTCTAAATTCAGAAATTCCTTTGAATTTTAAAAATTGAATCAACATCTCTCATTACTTCTCTAAATGAAATTATCATAATGCTCCATTTTAAAAATGAGATATCTAAAGGTAGAAATAGAAGAGTATTTTTAATAGAAGTCATTGAAATAAATGTGCGTGATAAATTGGCTAATCTTTCTTTTTCTGAAAATAAATTGAAATTAATAAGTAATCAAGTAGAATAAGCGGTAAATGTCCTTATTTATTTTGAGTATGTAGCTGCTAAATTCTCAAAGGAAAATATGATACAAGGGATTAATAGCATATATGGTTGCAATAAGGTAAGTTGATGAATATAGAATTTCATATATTTTCATATCGGTTTCACTGCTAATTAAACCTCCAGATTCATTCTCGATTTATGTATCAAATTTGAGAATATTCTGTTTTTCTACGCAGGTTAAAATTTCCATATTTTAATAAAAATCATAAAATGCTTTTATAAGTAAATGATTGGTCGTTAATTATTTAAATGAAAAGGGAAAAAGTAGTCTTTAAAAATATTTTGTTTACTATAGCATAGAGGAAAAGTTGTAAATATGGAAACCCTTTTTTAATTTTGTCTTAAAGTAACTTTCCTTTTGAAAAATTCCATTTTTTTTACCTTCATTCACAACTATAACAAATTTACTAAATGATAGAAGGCACAACAATATTTAATATCAATTATTTCAATCCGAAAACGAAAAGTTACAAAAAGTACCAGAAAAAATGGGGTGCAAATATGGGCTCTATCCAAATATGTCACAAAAAATAGTTTAAAATGTTTTAAAAAAGGATAAAACAATACAAAATTGTAGAGAATTTATTTATTACAGAAAAAAATTATTTACAGAAATCGCAAACATAACTGGCTCTTTCAGCCCCGGCACAATCTAAGTGCACCCACATTTGGCACATAGCATATTTAACCCATACTTCTTCGCGAGTGTCTTCAGAGAATTTTTCATCATAAAAGATGCAAGTTGCATCGCTCGAGTCTGGTTTATCCCCATTGTTGATAGACAGACTGATATCATCATCGCTGTCCACAAGGGGAGGGTCACAGTAATCTGACGAGTTCGCAAGGTCTTTGGTCTTCCCACGCCTGCCCCCTGGCATTACACCATTATGTTAGATCACGTATATTACCAGATATATTATAAAATAAAACTAATGAATGCTTTGAGGATTTATAGATAATAAAATATCCTTATAATTACCTATAAATTTATTATTATCTACATCTAAGGTAATTTTAAAGTTCTCTTACCTAAAATCATTTGTTAGGTTTATTTTATAATACATTTGGTAATGTGTATAATATAAGTAATTGCTGTTTAACTGTAAAAAATATATTGAAATAATTTATGTTGTTTAAGAGAAAAGGTGGTGTAATTAGGGACCGACTTTAAGTGAGGGCCCATAATTGCACCAACCCCACCTAAGAAAGATGGCCACTTTCACATATAAACTAAAGGCGCGTTTCTAAAAATAACTTAATACTGTTCTAATTATGCCCTAATCTACTTTCATACTAGTTCATGCCTTTTACATTAACGTAATTGATGTGTTGCACTTTCTTCTCCTATATATATCCAAATATCCAATATATAAATCTATATAATAAGATGATAAAAATCGTTGTAAAACGTGTCAACTGCACCATAACGATAAAAATCCAAAAGAGGAAAAATTTAAAGGAAAGAAATATCACAATATAAGGAAATATTTTTGACAATCAGTTTTAGAGATTATAAAATGAGGATCTTTAGATAGGATGAAATTCTGTTAACTTGTGTATGATATTTTCATTTATATAGTGTGTTTCACATAGGTTTCTCATTTTTATACAAAGAAAAATCGTGTTGAACTGTTAGATCTGAATACATAACAAAAAAAAAATCAGGAAAATTGTTTGTTATAGAAATTTATTATAAAAACAGCATGTGCATGAGTACTTTTCTATGCCTTATATAGCGTACAATAAATAAATGCATTTTGAAATACTCTTTTTTTCTAATTGCTGTGATAATATAAAATAAACTATGTCAATTAAGATGATACTTGGCAGTGTAATTATATAGGCAGATCAAACAACATTTTAAGCACCATAACCTTTTAACTAATTGCAGACAAGTTTCGGTAGCATTATCCGATGCCGGTATGCTAATTGCTACCAAAACTATTGTGCAATTAGTTCAAAAGTTCTGGTGCTTAAGACGCTGTTTTAATTGCTTATAAAATAAACTCTCTACTGCTTCGATAATTTTTGCTTTAAATTGTGATTCTACATTATTGTATTGTATAAGTTCAAAACTATAAAATTTGGGAGATGAATTTATGTGCTTAAAATCGTATATGAATTCCCAATAGCAATCAATATGCATTCCTTCAATAGCAAACGTGTAATGTTACAGATAATGTCTCCCATGATTCAATAAAATCGATACTTACAACTAAAATCACATACAATATATTTTTATCGATCTGAAATTATTGAATATTGACAAATGTAATGCACTAGATTTAGATTTATTGGTTATAAAATAAATATTTTCTGGTTGATAGTTTTAAAACTACTTACTAGTAAAAATTTTGAAATAGAAATCTGAGTAAGTATAAAATAAAATATTCTTTTGCTGTTGTTTTATTTTAAATAAATTATTTTAGTTCTTTTATAAGTATGACGCATTAGACAGTTTTAATGTTCCTTTTGGATAGTCATCGAATATTATAACTTTTTAAATTAAATAATTGGAATTTCATCTTTTTTCTATTATTTGTAAGGATAAATAAATAAATATAAAGGGAAATTAAATTAGAATCCAATACTTTATGTGGCATATTTATTGGGTTGGTCAATTGGTCAGCATGGTGTCGAATTCTTGATGTTTACTAGTTACCTAAGCACGCCTGGTATGCTTATCGTACATGAATGAAGTAATGTGACTCGGTTTATGTTGGTGAAACATGTCATACTTGCATCATTCGCCTTTCCAAACATAAGCGTGCCTATAAATATGGCAAAATTCATTCGAAACTAGTACAAAATTCTTCAGATACTGGCGATATTCCAGATTTTGCAAGTATCGTAGTACTTAGATCCAACTGTAATAACGTTATGAGTAGAGTTTTTCTTGAAGGTTGGTCCACGCATTTGCAGAATTTGTCGATTAATGAGACTTGTACAATTCCACCTGAATATACAATTTTAGCATTTACATTTATTCAATTTTACATTTATTAAATTTTATTCGTTGCAAATGTTATCGTGTCTCAATCGTTCCCGTAAATCAATAGAAATATATTTGCGAAACGATAACATTTGCAACGAATCGTCTTCTTTTGAATTACCTAAAATTTGGCACGCGATGCGTTACATATTGAAAAAGCAATAAAAATAGAAATAAAATAATAATTTTCACGTTTTCCAGTTTGACCAATTTAAGGACCTGCTTGCATTCGTCATGTGATCTCGTGATTTATGATTATCATTTTCAAAAACTTTGCGAGAATATTTTATTTATCATTTTGATCTGAAGATGTCACCGTTTGAGGGAAGGAAACATATGTAATTTATATTAAAAGGTCATTTTAAACCTTTTGTGTTGTGTTTTTTAGCACTTTAACCAATAATTACACTTTAATTTAAAATGTTTCATGTTAAATATATGATATTCGACCCTTCAGAGTACTTAAATCTTAAATAAAACTAATAAAAAATTATTACATCAAGCTGACATTTGTCATGGTGAATGAAATACTTTATGTAAATAAAATATCTGTAGTATTTTGTTTTTAGTTATATCAGTCAGAAATCAAAAACTATATAAAATAAATCCATGTTAATTATGTATTTGAAAAAAATATTTATTTCGAGGAAATTGTACTACAACTCTAATATAATATAATAAACGTGTTTAATTGTAAATGTAAGAGACCTAAATATCTAATGCGGTAGCATTCTTGCTTGAGATAAACATTTAGAATTACGTTTATGAAATATGCCAAATATTCAATAATGGAATACGGTCTTGTGTTTCTCTGAATTGAATTATCATAATCCTTTTTCCCAATAAATGTTAAATTAATAAATAAACGATACTAAAATTTGTTCACATTCAATCCATTCAGATTCGCGTAAATTACATATGAATATAAAATCCGAATAATTTTATGTATTAGAGGCCTCCTGGGATTTTTACATGTTGACATGTTTCGCAAACGCATTTGATTTAAATAAAACTATACTTCCGGGATTATTCACTTTATTGAAGAAAACAACTTAAAATACATTTTACATGGCTATAGTTTATTAAGGTGATGGATTCAGCAGTACATTTATAACGCATTGCTATAAAAGGAATTAAAGTAATCTTCAGGACAAAAATTTTAGAAAATATTCATTAGTATCAGTAGCTTAGGAAATGGACAAAAAATTAACATTTTTGAAAAAAAAAACCTAATACTCAATTTTATGCATAATTATTGCGAGAGAAATCAGGAAAAAATAAAATAACTAGATTTTATGTAGAAATCACCGCTTAAGAATTTAAAAAACTTACCTTTCTTTATCCTATTCTGTTTATGGAAACAAAGAAATTCCAAACACCATAAAATATCTTTAAAAAAAAAACGTATTGATTACTACATCGATCCTATTGAAAAATTTAACAAAGAAGATATTTTTTTATTTGTCACAATAGATAACTGTTTATCAATTCTTCTTTTTTCGCTTGAACGTTTTAGCAATAAAAATTTTAGTTTGCAAGGGTTTTTATGACATACAAAACCGTCACATTAAAAAAAATATCTTACCTATTTAAAGATCTTTTTATATTTTAAAACTACAATTTGTCACAGCTACATTTGGAAACGGAAATATTGCAGGATACATGCACAAATAAAAAAAAATTAAATCCACGCTTATATATATATTACAGTTAATATGATTAATCCGGTCATTATTAATAATAACCGGTTATTATTAATAATGACCGTAACAGATATATATATATATATATAATGTAATGTGCGGACGCGTGACATGTTTTGTACGTACAACAATTATGCACGATTATAATAAAATAATAAAGAAAATTAAAATTTGATGAAATTTAATTTCTTTTTCAAAATGAATTCATTTTGCTCATAAGTTATTAATACCCTTTTGATAGATTTGTTAAAATTTTAATATTAATTATTATTGGATTATAATTGTTAGTTAATTAATAATGCTTTGAGTTGCAACATCACGCATACGCAACTTTGTCTGTGTAATTAAAAACTCACTTTGAGTGTACTTTACGAATACGGAATATTATTTTTTGTCATGTTCTTAAATGAAACGTTATGTGATAACAAAACCCCAACAATAACTTATGTGCATTGAATCTGTATATGCTCATTGTAGACTGTAATGTATAACAATATGTAACATTGAAAGAAAGCGATTTTCTCCCTTTCTCGCGCAATAGTTTTCAACCAGGGCGTAAAAATACATTGATATTCTGTGAAAGGCAGAAGCTTTATTACCAAATGTGGCGTTACAATTTTTAATCCAATTCTGTCGATATTTTACGAATTAACTAAAACTATTTTCAGTGTATTGTTCCAAATTGTGCGGTTCATTATGCGATGAGATTTAGTACAATAAAATTGTATTTATTGAAGGTTTTTTTTAAGTTTTTGAACATAAAAATGAGGAAAATATTTTCAAATCTATAAATACTAAAGAAAAGCTTTTCTTTAGAAGAATTAGAACTATTAAACAGTTAGTAGAAATATTGCAATTTGTGAAAGTATGCAAAACTGATTAAAAGTCATAATAAACAAATTTTACGAACTTCAGATTTTTTGTACACAACATTTGAAGAATACCACCTATAAAATTATCTGGATTAGATTAAAATGGTTATAGTGATTAATAGGCGTAGTTACCAGATTTAAACATTTCATTAGAGAAAGAGATATCTTAAATGAAAAAGTAGATATTTGTAATGAAGAAATTTAATAGCACATACTACGAATTATTTGATTTCTCCAAATAATTTAATTTAAAAAAATACAAAGCAATTTTTAAAGTTTTAACGTTATATGCGTGACAAGTGAGCCTGCAATGAAAAATATATACACAAAGCACTACTCAACAAAGCAAGCAGTGACTTTGAACAATAAAATTTCCAATGTATTAAAGAAAACAGAAAAAAATAACCTCTATATGTTATTTATGTACATTATTTTTCTTAATGATCCATCTCGGCTGGTGGATAAACATTTGTGACGTCAGTTGAAACTGATCTAATCTACGTAACTATGCATGGCAACATTTTTTCAATCCTTTTTATCTTTGATGCCATGACGTAGTTGTTATTTTAATTAACGAAAGAAGTAATAAATCAGTAAAACATTATTAAAATTTCAGATAAACGTTGAATTAAAAATCACTTGATAACGTAACAAATACGTGTAACGAATCTGACATCAAGTGAATGTGACGTCATAATCATGTATTTTGGGCGTTAAATCCTATATTGTGGCGATAGATTTTTTGTTTGGAAATTGATCTACGGGATAGTGGAGGTGTACGTTTGCACCAACTATAAAAAATTCACAATTATCAAGTTTCTTTTGCGCATAAAATAAAAAAAAATTATAATTTTTATCAAACGTTGAATATTTTTACATATAGATTCCCATTAATGAACTCTGTGTAATGAAATATTTTATATAAATTGTGATTAGTCTAAAGAATTATTCAACAACATTCATTTAAAAGACGTTTATGAAAACCAAAAAAAAAGTCACTTGTTTCAATTAAGAAGGATTAATTTTATTATATTAAAATCTCAATATTACTTAATTAATTATTACCCAGAAAACTGGCCTATAACTTAACTTAATAAAAAACAATGCCCATGTCTTAAAATAGTTAGAACAAAGAGTTGATCCAAAATCTAAATAACCAAATACAGTCTTTTTTGAACCTGATTTTTTTATTATTATTACAGAGCTATAAAATTTTAATGTCTACCAACATGATCTAGCACCTAACTCTTCCATGTCAAGTGACGCTAAGTACAACAACTATCCGCGTGCTGAAACTGCATTAGCCTACAGCGTATTCCTCTTTTATTATATTAAAGTCTCAATATCACTTAACTAATTATTTACCATAAAACTGGCCTATAACTTAACTTAATAAAAAACAATGCCAATGTCTTAAAATAGTTAGAACAAAGAGTTGATCCAAAATCTAAATCACCAAATACAGTCAAATCGAAATTTCTAAACATCAATGAATTTTTTTAACCTGACGCTAAGAACAACAACTATCCGCGTGCTGAAACTGCATTAGCATACAGCGTATTCTCCTTTAACGTACATATTCAGCCGCATTGAAGCACAACTACGGAAATTTATACATCTTGAAAGGTTACTAATGTCATTCACATAGTTAGCAGATAAAACGCCTGCATAAGTGAATCAAGTTTGTAGAGTGACTCAGAGAATGAATGACCCTTTTACAACTTATTACTCGCTAAAAAAATATTTTTTACATATAAAACTGATAAATAAAAAATAAATCAATCTATACATATATTTGGAAAACATAAATTTTTATGAAATAAAAATTTTTTGAAACAATATTTTTTATAAAATAGTAATTTTTTGTAAGAGTTTTCATGATTTTAGTTCTAAAAGGTCTGATATTTACTGTACAAATTAAATATCGTTACAAATGAAGAAATTCATGATTAAATATTTAAGATTATATTTTAGTTACCTTTTTTGCAAATTTCAATGGAAATATTTAATCCTTTTTATATATAAAAAAAATACCAATCGAAACCACGCATACATAATTGTATAGGTACGAGAGATTTATTCTCTTTACAAAGTCAACGTATTGAATCAGAAATTTCTGTATTGAAACTGAAATGTGATATTTAATTTTTCTTTAGAAATGTTAATAATTTAACATTGAACTTGTTTTTTATTTCATGCTACATGAACCGAATTAAGTAAATTTTATCATAAAAGAGTTAATTAGGTTTGATTTCATGCTCTCTGGTGACATATAGATTTAGAAATATAGAGCTAAATAAACACTATTTCCCTTTCAGAAGAAACAAAAGAATCAACGCTGTAAATGTCAATAAAATAATGTCTACTTTTCTATACACTATTACAATGATAAAATATAACAAATTTATGCTTTTATAAATTGATATATTTTATATTTTTGTAGCGAGATGAAGCTCGTTTAATGCGGTTGTATAAGCATTTATAATTGTTTGATATAGAAATAATACTTATATACAAAAGAAAATCTAATACAAGGTGTCCGAAAAGTCTTCCCTTCCATTAATACAAAATTTACTCATATTCGCTATACATAAGATAGACACATGAAACTGATGCCATAATGTTGAAAAAATAACAAGCTATTTTTTTATTTATTTGCAGTGTCCGTAACATGGCTGTAGTGAAGGATTATCTTTGTCCAAGAAGACGGACTACGTAACAAGAACTAGTCGACAGTGAACAAGAGCTGAAAGGGTGCAAGAAGCTGTTGTGTGAAGTATAGCTTCACGTGAATCGCAGTTGCCAAAAGAGTCTGGAGATGCCAAAAATGCACTCAGCCTTTTCCTGATTTCTGAATATTTCCGGATTACTGGATATTGACGCTGTTATACTACAGTCACGTTACGGAATCCTGCAACAAAAATTGTTTTTCCAAAATTTGAGCACCAGTTTCACATATTTATCTTTTATATAGCGGATATAAATAATTTTTGTAATCGGAGAAAGAACTTCGGATACAGTATATTATAATCATGTTCATTTAAATACATTTATTTTTAAGGTAATTTTTTTAAACAGTATTATTTTAGTATACTAGGGCTCTGCCCCCTGCTCGCTACGCTCACCAACCACCGTTCTGAGTCCACAGTCTCTTAAAACTTGGTAATGTATCCTGTTTTAAAAAGATGATGATGATGATATCACAAACGGCGACTATCTTCTGTAATCAGGTTATAATGCTTTTTCATTTAACTGGTTATAATTCTTTTTCATTTAATTTATCTTTTTTTTATTTTTACTATTCAGGTGTAAACTCAATTTCTATGACGTAATTTTCTTTATTTCCTGCTTTCAACACGTGATCATTTAATTATTATTTTAAACTTTCATTATTGTTTTTAATAGTCTCGCGCAAATACATTTTTTATTTGAGATAAAACATATTCCTTTGCGCTTATTTAGATTTTGGCACAAATATAAAAAAGCCACTTTTTCAATAAATTATTTTTTACTCGATTTTTAAGGATTTTTTGAGTTTTTATTATCCGACCGTGATAATTTTTTGAATTTCTGAAAGCTTGTTATATTTCGCGTCTGGTGGTATAATTTTTGAATCCGTAGGATGGCTAGAAAAAAAGTAATAGCTCCTCAAAAAAGTCCCTAGTAAAAATGCGATGAGAATAATCCGGAATATCTACGCAGAATTTGATTGGTCCATTTGTAAATCGTTTTTGGCTCAGTACCAGATTACTTTTTTTTAATATAGAAGGATATAGTTCGTTTACGTTTTCTTATTTTTATAATAATTAATATTAACGTTGTGATAGTATGCCTAGCTACACTTTAATAAAGGTACTGTAGTGCACGAATGAGTCTCACTTGTGATCTCATAGTTTTGAGTTACTAACATTGTGGGCGATTAATAAATCTATTCTGACTTTCTTTGACTTTGATATAGTGTGAATGGATCTATAAAATTGGGTTGTCTTCGGTATTTTGCAAAAGTGTGTTAATTACTTGCCATGGTTGTGTAGTACATACAGTGGGATTTTAACGAGTAATTTCGGATTTGGTACAAATCTCAGCAAAGGGCACTTAATGTCGACAAAATTGTCCCACTGTTTTACTTATCTCTACGTGGAGATTGATTTGAAGTGGAGTTTCCGATTTAAAATTTTCCTATAGAAGCAGCAACTGTGAGTTTGCTGTTTTTTAGTAAGGTGATATTTATATACTTAGAATAAAGAAGTATCATCTGAAATGTATTAAAATTTCAGAGTTTACTTCAAAGTGAATTTTTGCATTTTTTTCTAATAAAATAAATTGTTAGGAGATTGTGAACTGAGTTAAATGCTTTATTATTTAACTGGGACTGGGAATGGATTTCCTCCTCTTAGTTCTTCGTAATTAAGCTTAGTTTTCGATCCATCTGAATTAAGTATACATATTGCTTGTATTCCCTGATTATTGTTTAAATAAATTTTGTGTGGTTGTTACAACTTTCTTGTAGTAATATAATAGAAAGTCTATGGATTTCAGACCCAAACTTTGAAATATTAACTTTTAGAAATCAAGTACTTTATATTAAAATATTTTCCTATATACAATTATTTATACACACGCACACATAGTAAATGAATGGAAATTCCTCAAAAGTGCATTTGCTAATCTTTAGCTTTGTTTTAGAGGCAAATTACGTATTACCTTTCTTCACTGTTTTACACACTTAAAGTATCAAAATATTATTAAGATTGCATGAATTATGTTTATGTTTAAATAAAAGAATTACGCCTACAAAATAAACCAACTAAACAGAAATATTGCTAAACTTTAAAAAAAGTTCAAATCAGAGTCTTGTTATTTTTGTAAATAAATTTCGCAATTCTACATGGTGTTGAATATTTTTGATCAGTAAGAATTAAAAAGATAAACAATTTTGCAAAAAAGTAAAAATAAATAAATTAATATCTTTTACAGACTCCAGTAACAAGACATCGAGAACATAAACCCAGCAGAAAAGTCCATTTAAGTAAAAGAAACTGTTTATTTAATAAAGATTAAACAATAGTTCTCCAGTGCCTACTTTTCTTACTAAGGCTGCGTTACTCTAAAAGAGAAAGCCATTCCGTACTGCGTTCTGCATCACTACAACAGAGCTAGAAACACATATAATATATTGACAAATGTTGCCCTTTTATTTCCAATTTTTTTTAAGTACAAATGTTATTTTTTTCTAAAATTTTGCAGTCAGAAAACTCTCTCAGTTTAAATTTTTGCAAGACTAAAATAAATATTCCCGCTCTGAAATAATTGGAAAATAGCCGTAAAATTAAAAGACCATTTCTTTGTTTTGTTTTTTATTCTATTTAGCAGCTTTGAATTTATTTTTATAAATATGATTTTTAAATTATTACCTGAACATAATTTAAATTGCAACTTTACTTTTTAAGGGAAGTCCTAATAAAAGAATTGTGCATACCATTTATAGCTTTCTTACTGAGAAACATGAATGAGAAACTAAACTGAGAAACTAAAAAATGAAATTTGATCTAAGTGCTGTAATGTTTAAAATGCAACTTTACAATACTTTTATCATACCAAATTGATATAGATTATAACGATGTACTCCATTACATTCGTCGTATAAACTTATGTGCACAGTACTTACGTTACACAGTATGACAATCATGGAGTTTGGCCACAGTTCTTTCACAATTCTATCTTTCACACATGTTTTAGGGCTTTTAACATCTGTGTAAAAACATCTTATAATCTTAAATCTAATATTGTTATTCAATTAAAAGATTTTAAAATACATAAAACGTTCAATAAATAAAGCTTGTTAATTCATGCTCTCTTCTCCAATCTCTAATAATAAATTGTAGGTAAAGATTTATGAACAATGTATAAAACACCTTTTTAATTATTTATTGGATCCTTTCTAACCAACTAAACTTCTCATATGTCACTGTTTAAAAGTTTGGAATAATTGTATATATTTACCACCAGATGGATTTATTCTCCACAAAATATTTCGTTAAGAAATTTCTCATGACTATGTAACTTCATTTTTTTTATATGCTCAATTACTTTCTAGAATGTGGTTCAGAATTCAACTTCTGATTTCACTGCATATATTTAAAAAGAATTACCAATCTTAGATGCCGGTAAATCTTTCTTCTCTATCAGTACCAATTAAATTCATTTTTATCATGTATTAAATGTACAAATATTTTAGTTTGGAAGTCTATTAATTAAATATATAAATACATTCATTAATGAAAAGCAAAGCAAATGTAAACGTAAAAGGAAGACACATTATCGTTTTAGTCTGAAAATTATTATTATAGACTCCATCTTCCAGCCTTATTTTAAACTTTAATGATATGGAAAATTGACTATTATCTCGAAAATATAAAATATATTTTAAAAACATTATGCCATTTTTGTCAGATTATTAAGGATGAAAGTAATTTGATAGTAGTAAAATGTTGTAACTGTTTTAAATGGTTTTCTAAACATTTTGATGAACTTGGTTAATTTCACATTTGTTTTCTCGTTTTGATTTTTTCCCCTTTATAATAGTAATAAAATTTTCGTGCCAAAAATATATGTATCTTTTAATATAATAGGGTCATTATTTCTATTATAATGCGCCTTCTAATTTAAATTTACATTATATTTCATAAAATTATTTAGTATTAATACTTTCAAACGAAGGCACTTACTATTACTTATTTTAATTGGAATATAACTTGTAACGATATTGTATTTTCTTTCAAGTTCCAGATCTGAATCTTATTCCACATATATCCTATTTTATTAAAAGTAAATACAGATATAATTCTCTCTATTTTGCAACATTTTTTTAAAGTGTAATGTTCTTATAAATTAAAAATAAAATAAATCCATTTAAGGGGTCATACAATTTAATAATTCTGTATATTGTGGTTATGAGGCTTCTCTAAAGATTCGATATCACACTCATAATTAACTTTACCGTTTGATATAGTGTATTTTTCATTTAATGAATAATAAATTTAATGTTTCAATTTTTTTTTCACAGGTAATTTCATTGTAGTTATATATATATATATATATATATATATATATATATATATATATATATATATATGAGAATAATAATAAAAAATAACTTCGTAGACTCATGTAGGGCTAATTATGTCGTCAACAATGTTTCTAACTATATAAAGAGATGACTTTGTCTTTCCTGTAAAATTTTTAAAACGTACATTTTTCTTTAATTATAACTTACAAAAAGAATAATTTTATCACTTATTTAAGGTATCTGTAATAATATGACCACACACTGTAAAAACTAAATTATATATTAACTTAAAATATTTTTATATATACAAATAGTAATATAAAGTTATTACATAATTTACAACTTAATTTGAAGCTGAAATTGAATTCTCTCTCCAGGTTCATTTTGTATTAATTTACGCAAGCATAGCAAGTAAAAAAAGTTTCCGTTAAAATACAAAATCTTGTGAACATTTAATTCTTGAAATTTTCATTGATAATTTTCGAATGAGTGTCTTTTAGAGCTCATTTCTTTATAGAAGAAGCAGATAGCAGCTTAAAGAATTAAGGGACTAATTAATGTTTCTACAAAACATAGCAAAGTAAATTTTATTTGCTAAATTGCATACATTTTTATAAGAACTTCGTTTTCATTGGGAAGAATAAATATAACTTTGTGTTTACAGAATAAAGAAAAATTCGACAACGGTAATATCCAAAATTATATACTGACTTTCAAACTATAAAAGGAAGACTATGGGATATAACTTTAAAAAAATTATTAACGTGGTATTTTACTTCAATATTTCTTAAAGTTTAAACTCTGGAGTATTAAACTTGACTGACGAATATCAATAAAAACTAATTAAATGTATACAGAATGAAATTAAAACGCAGAATAGATGCAAAATATCTTTTCATATTTCTCGTTCAATAAAATCTTTTAAAAATATAATAGTAAAGTTTTCTTCCTTGTACGTGTAACAACACAAAATAAATAACTAAATAAATAAAATAAAATCGCGTCTTTTCTAGCAATTCAGTACAAAATTATCAGAAAAAGCTTCTTCCGGAACCATTATTTAAACATATAAGATATTCTCATATTTTAAAGATTTTCTTAGTTATTAAATTATTAAAATCGGTCAATTTGGTAAGTACAATATGATTTTTTATGCCAATAATTAAATACATTACATTTGTATGTGACATCATGAGGAAATTACAAATTTTATTCACATGTTTTCCGCATTATGATAAGAAGGTACTTATTTGTAAAAAGTATTCAATTAATTGTAAAATTAGACAAATTTATTAACTAATGTTCTGATGTTTTCTTCATACTGCTTTTAAGCTTTTAAGTCTTCAACATTTTCCCTTTTGCTCTAGAAACAATGAAGTACATCAATAAATATTAAAATAATCTTCTCTTTCGGATACATTTGTAGTAATTTGGGAGATTTTTATATATTCCAATTTCCTTTCAAAACAAAATCTAAACATATATTTAAATTTAACAATAAACACATTTTAAACATTGTTTCTAAAGTTTAATAGCTTCTGTAATTGAACTTTATTGGAAAAAAGGAAAATTCTTTAGAAGAATTTCAGTGTTCAGGTAATGTTAAATCTTCTTTGTGTCATCTGAGGAAAAGCGTGTTTTTTTTTTTACATAATCTGTCTTTTTCTGGTTGTGTGGTATCATGTTTATTGAATTTTTAGCTTTTTTTTTTTAATTCTTATATAAACGGAATATGAATAGCTCAAAATGAATAACAAAGTCAAGTACGCTTAAATGTAGTACTAGAAGAAAATACTTCGTTAATTAAATTTTAATTTCAAACATAAAGCAAAATATGGCTTAATTTCATGTAACAGATTTAACTATGGAGAAAAAACCTAAAAAAATGTTGTGCAACAAGTTGTAATGTCACGTAACAATGACAAGCGCATCTTCTGCCTTTGAAGTCCATTTGTTGGAGAAAGCTTTTGACACTGTGTATGGCATTGCATTCAGTTGAGTGGTTATCTAAGTTAAAATTTCCTGTAGCTGACTGAATACAACATAGCTGAATCATAATAGGTCCAGTACAAACAATCATGAATATCCTTTGTATTTTACACAAATACTTCTCCTAATTCCTCTATCCTTGTATTCCCTCTCTACTGAGGACGAGAAAACCGCATTGTCAAGTGCCGTTCTGAAATTGAAATTTATTTCTCTTCAGACGAAGCCGTCTAAAGCTTGAGTTTTTACCACATGTAACTAAAAATTGTTTATAGAGGTTTTAACATGCAACGGCATTTATCATATGACAGCGCCCGAAGATGCGTAGGAAAGAAATAACACCACCACGATATACGACCTATAACACTGTTCATGTCTAATTGAATGGCATTCCAGTGTAATAAGTTTGAAAGAATAAAAATTATATTGATTAGGTGGTAAATTAAAAAAAAACATAAGTGCTGCTAATAATTAATATTTCTTAAAAGCAAATTTTCCTATACAAATAAAAAATGAGCTGAAATAAAAAAAAATCGAAATTATTCGTAGTAATGATTCAACCTTTTATATAAAGATACTTTTCAGTAATTATCCATCAGAGCAGTTGAAAACTTCAATTAGTTACATCATTCGAGGCGAGACAATCCGAAGCGAGCATTCTCTACATCAATCACTCACTATAGTGAAGAGGAATAATGGGCATTAAGTGAATGGTGAACTCTGAAATTAAGAATTTCCACTATTCGTGATAAAGATCTATAAAATATCCCAGGCACAAAATAAATATTTTATGTCCATATAGTATATTTTAAAAACGATATCAACCTTTTATTAACAGAAAATAAATAAATTAATATAAAAATTATATTTTATAATGCTTCATGCAAGATTTAAACATAAAAAAATCTCTATTAATTTTATATATGTTTATCTATTTTAACCACACATATTTGTGAATTCATATTTCTATACTTTACTTCTTGTTGTGAATTTCGGACAAAGTTACACTATTTTGAACCGTATCAATGCATTCTTTTATTTATAACTTTAAAAAATATCCGTAATTAAAAAAATTAATAACTATTTATTTCAAAAATTAGCCGTTTAACAACTTTTAAAAATTAGAAAATCGTTAGAAGAAAATGTTTAAAAACATTTTAATCGTATTTTAAGATCAAATTACATAACTCCAATGGATTAGATTGAATTTTTATCGTATTTAAATTATTTGTTTGAGGAAATAAAAGTAAAATAATATAAAACAAAAATTTAACCCAAGCACTGACATTAAAAAAGAAATTTTGTAAGTAACATTTATTTCCTGATTTTAAAACTCGATTTTAGACTAGCGCTTTAAACTAAAGTGAGAAAAATGCAATCTTATGACTTTTTTAATTTAATTTAATTTTTTTAGTCAAAATATATAAATTTTAAATGCTGCATAGTTTTAAAATCAACACATAATCAAACTTATAATCAGAACTTGGAATTTAATCACAACTTATGTTCCAATTTCGTTATTACTATTAAAATACAACTAATAATCTCGCATAAATAAATTATTTCATCCCTCCTACTTTTCAACCTAAAAAGTAGTTTTTTTTCTGTAAATGGATGCATTAAATGTATCTTCCTAAGAAACGAAAATAATAACACACTCCAAATTTTAATAGTAAATTAGTAGTACGCTTGTGATAACAACTTGTTGGATTAGGCATGTTGGGTTTGTTATCAATAATTTTAAAATGCAACGGGAATTATATATTGCATAATTAATAGAGAATGCTTAAAAAGAATTCTAAGATGTCTGTAATGTTAAACAGATGCATTAAAAGTTTAATGCATGTATCATATTGGCAACGCATATTGGTAACGCATATTGGCAACGCATATTGGTAACGTATCAAACGTAATGAAGCATTGCGTGTCATATTAATCACATATGAATGATTTGTACATCTTTACCAATGTGCATAACTTTACAAAGAATGCATGATGTTCACTATCAGGAGTATTTAAGACAGAGGCAGACGTATATAAAGGCAATCATGTAAACTTTATAATGTTGTTATGATACCTAATACATTTTGTTTCACAAAATAACGAATCGAGCATTCTATGCTTGATTGATTTTCTATTCTTATTTAAAAATATACAAAGTCAAAAACTAATACCGTATCTGACTAATATATGTTCCTTCTAAAAATAAACGGTTTTCAGTGAATTACCTATCAAGCTACTTAAAATAGATTAATTGTATTACGCTCCCTTTATATTACGATAAAATTCCTAATTGCGACATAGATATTGAGAAAATATTTTTATTTATTTTGATTATTTACTTTTACATCAAATCAAGTAATTATTTCGTAACAAAACTCATGCCCTTAACAGTTAAAAAATTATAAACATATACAACATATTTTTACTCTATATTTAGATTAAAAGTAATGTAAAAAAAAATTATTATTCGTACCTTCAATGAAATTTTTTTACAAAAAAGGTGACGATATTTAAAAAAAAACATTAAACCAAATTTTCATGAAACGGAAGTGACGCAAATATACTTTCCATAGGCTTATTCCATACTAATTGGTAAGATAAACATAATATTAATATCAGTATACTCTATAAAGTTTTTTCATGCTATATAAAAGGGTCTATTCAAACAATCTGACATGTATAGTCTATGTGCCGGAAACATATTTTAAAGAAAAATGTATCTTGCCGAATGTTTGTTTTATGTGGATTTTTAAGAGTTAAAGTAGATTATATAAAAATTAATCCAGATCAATGAATCCAGATGCGTCACATTTTAATTTTTCTTCTAATGCAAATGGAAGCTGATTTATTAAATTAGGGATAAAGTTCAATATATTAAAGAGGAATGTTTAAGTAAATATTGAACAAGTGAATACCAATCTTCTTTGCACAGTGCAAGTATTTTTTTCTTCAATATATTACACTAGCAGCGATACATTTTAGAGTAGTTGGAAAGTTTTGATTAATTTTAAAGAATTGTGTAAATATATACGTGCATTTAATAATTTAATTTTTAATGAAACATCTTTTGGAAACTTTAATCATGTAATTTTAATTTGCAGTTTCGTTTTGGGAATGTGATCAGATATTGCTATGAAGTCAAATGAAAACGTTGCGGCAAATTTAAGGATGTTAAATAAATAAACAAAATGTTAAACGATTCATTTAAGTATATTACTGTAAAAAAAAAAAAAAATGCTAAAACATTTTATTTTCAAAAACACAAATTGCACAAATTGTGCTTATTAGTTGCTAAAATCAGTGTAAAAATTGTTTTAAACTCATAAAAGAGCTAAAATCCTACATGTTTCGGCTTTAAACTTAAAGCCATCATCGGGGAAGAGGAACAACACAAACGACTACTGATCTTTTAATTTTCGACACGAGAAAATTGAAATCAACAGTATGGAAAAATTTAAATAAAATAAGCGGGCGCTCTCTGTTGCCAAAGAGCGAAAAACAAAACAATGAATTAACAAGGGGTTAAAAATGTATCCCATAGACTAGGTATGTTGAAAGAAAAGTTATCATTACAAATACTTTTGAATTTGACACCAGAAGTTTGGCTAAGATACGTGGATGATATCTTTATCACATGGAATCATGGAAAGCAAGAACTCCTATCTTTCCTCTCAAAAATAAACGAAATAGATGAAAATATTAAGTTTACGTTGGAAATAGAAGGAAATTCATCACTACCGTTCCTGGATATTCAATTAATTAAAGATGACAACAACCTAAAACGTAAAGTCTATCGTAAACCGATGAGAAGTAACACAATAATCCCATTTAATGCCTCTACAACTTTCACTTATAAGATTGCTGCCTTCAATTCATTCATCAAGCGTGCTTTTCTGGTTTGTTCAAGTGAATTCATCCAAGATGAACTTAATTTTATCAGAGATATCGCCATTGACCATGGTTTCCCCGCTCATCACGTACAGAAAATTATAGAAAAATTCAATGGCCATTTAATTCAGCATCCTGTCCCTAGCAATAATAAACCAAACTATCGTAAATTCCAATATATACCTATTATATTTGAAAGGATTAAAAGGGCCCTCCGTAAATACAATATCCATCTTATTGCTGTTCCTCCCAGAAAATTGGTTGACTTAGTTTCATGTAAATTAGATCCTATCCCCCCTGATCAATTCGCAGGTGTTTATGAAATCCCCATTAGCTTAAATAATAATAGTATAATTTTTTACATTGGTATGACTAAAAGAAAGTTTTTGGAAAGGTTAAAAGAGCATAAAAACGACATAAAATTTGGAAAGTTATCCACTGCACTCTCCCGGTTTTACGCTAAAAATAATGATACTGTAATTAATTTCGATAAAGCAAGAATTATCCATAGGTTCAATAACCCATTTAAAGCCGCCATTAGGGAATCATTGGAAATCAAAATTAGAAAAGATTGTATTTGTAATGATAACTTTTCTTTCAACATACCTAGTCTATGGGATACATTTTTAACCCCTTGTTAATTCATTGTTTTGTTTTTCGCTCTTTGGCAACAGAGAGCGCCCGCTTATTTTATTTAAATTTTTCCATACTGTTGATTTCAATTTTCTCGTGTCGAAAATTAAAAGATCAGTAGTCGTTTGTGTTGTTCCTCTTCCCCGATGATGGCTTTAAGTTTAAAGCCGAAACATGTAGGATTTTAGCTCTTTTATGAGTTTAAAACAATTTTTACACTGATTTTAGCAACTAATAAGCACAATTTGTGCAATTTGTGTTTTTAAAATACTAGTTAACAGTGTAGTGTCCAAATGGATTCAATTGTCATTTTATTTTCATTTGAGTAAGTTATATATGCATAAATCGATATGACGAAAGTAAATTTTTAAGCAAATTGATAATAATAAAAAATGTATATAAATGAAAGCAGTTTTATTATAAAGTGGGCGTAACATAGCACACCCTTTTTAAAAATTACAATAATAACTTCATGATTATGGCAGATAAATATTATATGCTTTAATGTGGACTATTTTGTGTAGAAACATCTTTTATTTTATATTACAGGTATCTTCAGAGTAATCAACCGAACTATCGCCAATGTTTTATTAGTGCAATCATAGGTACAATCTGCGAAAACAGAATGAAAGGACATAATACAAATTCTCATCTTCTTTCAGAGAAAAACTACAATATCCAACCCATTGAGAATTGTGTCTTCTTTCAATTTACATTAAAATTAATAAAAATATAAGCTCAGAGGGCTGCGTCTATATTGATATAGTAACAAGTGAAAGTGTTACTACGAAAACTTCATTTTGACAATAGAAAACGATTATTGAGTCTCCGACTATCCTAGATCTAATTTTCCATAAAATTTGTTTTTATAGTTACAGATATATTAATTTTTTTAAATGTTGCTAATTTAGCGTAGTATGGTCTGAGCAGTGAAAATCGTTATTGTAAGTATGATAGGTAATACACATTGTATAAACAGATTTTAGTGGGAAGTTATTATATGTGTTAGGAAAACGCTAAATAAATATTTTAAATGTTTAAACAAACAATTAAGGACCACAGTTAGATTTATTATTAAATTACTCTTTTTCCAATGACTATATGATCTCCCAAATTATTGTGATGATGGTTTTTTAATCATAACTCACACTACAAAACCTTCTACTTTATCGAATCAGGATGTAATTAAATATTAGTGGTATGATCCAAACGTTCGGGGACAAGGTGTGAAAAACCTTACCCTGAATAGTTCACAGCACCGAAGCAGATCCACCTTTAAAGTAGTCACCTCTGGCGACGATACACTTCTGTCAGCGTTCGTATAACTTCTGGAAGCATTGCTGGAAGCCATTTTCGCAACTTCCCGTAAGGCCTCCTGTGATGCTGCTTTAAACACATCTGATGACACAAAATGAAGTCCCTGCAAATGTTTTTTCATTGATAAGAACATATAAAAGTCACACGGGGCTAAGTCCGGTAAAAAGGAGGGGGGGGGGGATATGGAAGCACATTAGTGCGAGTTTTGGCGAGAAACTAACTGTTTTACCAATTGCGATCGACGTGCTTGTGCGTTGTTGTGCCGAAGATTCCAGTCGCAACTCTGCCAGAAATAAGTTCGTTTACGACGAATGGATTCCCTCGAATGACGTAAAATGGATAAATAAAGCTTTTTGTTAACTGTTCGGCCTTCGGGAATATATTCAGAATGCAAAATTCCTTGAAAATCAAGAAATACCTCCATCATTACTTTCCCTTTGCTTCCATCCTGCCGGAATTTTTTCGATCGCGGTGAATCCAAAGTCCCCCAAAGTCTCCATTGGCGTTTTACCTAAGCGTTGGCAGAACTTAAACTACTTGTTGCAGCGCTGCTCAAGAAAAGCCAGAAATTAACAACTGCGCATGCGGTTCGGTCACATGACATGGGCTAAACCAACCTGGGCAGGTAGGGAAGGGTTGGAAGAATCCATTTCAAGCGGTTTAACTTTAGGTACTTGCTTTCGTCGTCAGGAATGGCCACAATCCCCGAATTTTTGGATAGTACCTCGTATATACAAAATACACATACTACAAGTTTCTATATATTAATTTCGGTTAAAAAATACAGACGCTACAACTAATGAATATTTCGCATATTTATTTAATGATTTACATACATATGTTATTTTAAATGTATGAAAATCACACAATTATGTTAAAGAAGATTAATAAACTCCAGAAATTGGCTTTATTTATTTATTTTATTATTCCCTAGTGCAATAAATAAATAAATCTATTCAGGTATTTCAAATTTCCATTAAAATACAGAAGTTATTAAAAACAAAATTCCACTCCTGAAACTTCCATATAAATATAAATAAAGATTTATGCGTAAAATATAATGGATATAAAACTATTTCAGTTTCGAATATTAAAAAAAAGTTTTTTGCTCCAAACTGGTATTAGGATCATTAAGTAACTTAAAAACGCATTATAACAAAAATCTCTTGCAAAGTTGTGCACAATGCCGGGAATCTCTTAGTTCAAAATGGATATAGAGACCGAGAATGGCAAATGAGAAAGCTGCCGTAAATTTCAAAAAGAAAGAATTAAAGTCCGGTTTAAGTGTAGTGTTTCTTATGTTGAAGGTAAATCGAACGATAAAATGTTAAAATATTACTACGTTAAGTATTTAGTAATTACAAAAAGTATTCAAAATAGAGGAATGGTGTAATGTATGCATCAACCAATTTTATCTGCATTGCCTTTAAGTATATAACTTAAAAAAATGATAGTTTAAAGAAAAGCTACCTGTTGGCAAAATATATCATATATTCTAATACGAGAAAATCTTGTGTGTGGTTATATATATATATATATATATATATATATATATATATATATACAAATTTTATCTTTAAAACGGCTCTAACGATTTTGACGAAATTTCGTATCCTACCGTTTTGGGGCTCCAGAAAATCATTGGGCTAGGTCACATGTTCGAGAAAATTCGATTAGTGGGTCATTTTGGGTCATTTTGGGTCGTGGTCTAGCTAATTTTATATAAAAACGGTTCAAACGATTTTGACGAAATTTTGTATCCGACCATTTTCGTGCACGAGAGGACTATTGGGCTGGGTAACATGTTCGAGAACTTTCGATTAGTGGGTCATTTTTGGGTCAGCGTGGGTCAAATTAATTTTATCTAAAAAACGGCTCAAACGATTTTGATTAAATTTTGTGTCCTACGAGTTGCGAGCACGATAAAATCATTGGGCTAGGTCCCATGTCCGAGCAAATTCGATTAGTGGGTCACACTTCTGGGTCATTGTGGGTCAAGATCTAAAAAGCGGCTCAATTTACACTAAATCTTGCATCCAATGGTTTTCGGGCACGAGAAGACTGTTGGGCTAGGTCACATGTTCGAGAAAATTCAATTAGTGGGTCATTTTGGGTCATGGTCAAACTAATTGTATCTAAAAAATGGTTCAAACGATTTTGACGAAATTTTGTATCCGACTATTTTCGGGTACGAGAAGACTATTCGGATAGGTCCCATGTTCGAGAGCTTTCGATTAGAGGGTCATTTCTGGGTCAAAGCGGGTCAAATTAATTTTATCTAAAAAACGGCTCTAACGATTTTTATTAAATTTTGTATCCTACGAGTTTCGGGCACCCGAAAATCATTGAGCTAGGTCATATGTTCGTGAAAATTCGATTAGTGGGTCATTTCTGGGTCATTGTGGGTCAAGATCTAAAAAGCGGCTCAATTTACACTAAATTTTGCATCCAATGGTTTTCGAGCACGAGAAGACTGTTGGGCTAGGTCACATGTTCGAGAAAATTCAATTAGTGGGTCATTTTGCTCATTGGTCATTATGGGTCAAGCTATTTTATCTTAAAACGGTTCAGAGGATTTGAAATAAATTTAGCACCCTACAGGTTTAGGGAACAAGAAGACTATTAGGCTTGGTCACATGTTCGAGAAATTTCGATTAGTGGGTCATTTTGGTCATGGGTCATTATGGGTCAAACTATTTTATCTTAAAAACGGCTCAGACTATTTACATTAAATTTTGCATCCTATGGTTTTCAGGCACGAGAAGACTGTTGGGCTAGGTCCAGAAAAATCAATTAGTTGGATATTTTGGTCATAGGTTATGATATTTGAACTCAAATTTAATTTTGACCGAGCATAGCTCGGTCTTCCCTGCTCGTGGAAAGATAAAATAATGTAATTTTCTGAACTATACTTACTTAATCTATATTATAAAGCAAAATATGTCCATGAGCAACGCTGATGTCATATTAACTTAGTTAACGATTTAAGAAATTAATTTCGTTTTCATAGCAACTTATGCTTTAGCTTGAAAACATCTCACAGTTTCAATTTTTACAACTTCAAAGAAAAAAAAAATTACTTTCAAATGCAATTTGTTTGTAAAATGTAACTTAATTTTCTGTACTTTATAGTTTTTAACACTTTCCAACCTAGTTGAAAAGTGTTTATGACTTCGGTTTGTCTGACCGTATGGCCGTCTGCCGTCTGGCCGTCTGGCCGTCTGGCCGTCTGGCCGTCTGTCCGTGCTCTAACTCCCGTAAATATGCTCGGATTGCTCTGCAATTTTTATATGTTATAGTCGTTATCTACAGCATGTTCCCTATTTCAACGGAAGTGTGTAGCACTTATAGTTTTTTTTACAGGGATACTCAAAAGAATTCCGTTACATTGCGGTCTATGGGGAAAAATCATTGACGGTTTATTTAAATAATGTTTCACTATTTTAAACGCATTGAAATTTATATATATCCCTAAGGTGCATTAGAAGAAGCTTAATATGGAATAGGGTGTGCATAGCACTTATAGTTACTTTACAGGGACAGTCAAAAGATTTCTGTTATATTACGTCTATGGAGAAAAATCGTCTGCGCTTTATTTAAATAATGTTTCCCTATTTTAAACATATTGAAATTTATATATATCACTAAGATGTATTTCAAGAGGCTTACTACAGAATAGTGTGTGTACAGCAGTCATCGTTCATTTACAGGGACACACAAAAGAATTCTCTACTGTAAGTTAACAATAATTCCTGGAAGTGCGTTTTAAGTTACTGATCGCGATTTTAATTTTAACTCGCTTTTTGTCTATTATGTGGTGTGTATAAATTCTGTATATCCTATACAGGGAAGCACAAAAGTTCGCGAACACATTTCCGTATTATTTAACTCCAGACGGAGAATTTTGAACTGTGCTACGCGTTTCCTAACTGAACTAAAATTTAACATCCTATGTAGTATATATACAAATCTATAGATCCTATACAGTGCTGAATAAAAGTATTCGGATTACTTAGATGTTATCTTTTAGCTTATTAAACGGTATGATTTGTAAAATTATTTTGGAAGCGTTGGAAAGTGTTACATAATCTATGCTTGACGCATGATTTTTCGTTCTTGTTTAAAATACTAGGGGGTTCTACCCCCTGCTCGCTAATGCTCTCCAAACCCCGTGAATTGCGACGCAATTCACATTAAGAACGATACGCGGTCCCAGGTCGCTTCGCTCGCTCGTCAGCTTTTTCAGCAACTCTAGCCAGAATGAATGCTATCATAAATCATTTTAACATATGGAATTGACAATTTTTTTAATGTAAAAGAATGTAAATGAAAACTTTGTTGAAAACACAATTAAAAATGCATTTAGTTGGTGCTATCAGGCGGCATAAATCATTTAAATACTATGAAAAAATGATTTTGAAAATACAATTAGTTTAAAACTCATTGCACCTATAATATTGTATAGCACAGCTTAAATTCATTTTAAAAACACTACATGGTAGGAAGATAGTTTATATATATCATCAATCATTGTATTATAGATTTTTGGGAAATAAATTATTTTTTAGTATCAAGATAGCAACAGACAGTTGATATTTTTATTCTCTCCAATTTTCGTGTGAGGGAAATTCGTAAACAAATTTTAAATAAGAGTTGAGAATTCATTTGAAATTAACGATATTACTCATCATTAAAATGAGGAATCGTCTCAAACGCTTTTGAATTACGTACATGTAATTTTATTTTTAATAACTGCTAGTTTGAGTTTGACTGCTCTTACACTGGCCACCATATTGGATTTGGAGGTAGAGCTGATCCTAGTCTGTTCATTGGTCTGAGCTCTGGAAACTACGTTGTTTGCCAAACGGTAAGCTAGAAATTCAGCCTTATTACCGCGTCACGTAAGAGAAATATATATATATATATGTTTTTGTATGAGAATATAAAGGAAGAAATTTGTCCAGCTATAAATGGCTCAAAACCCGATTACGTAAGATTAATTCGTTTGCACTTAAAACAATATAAATAATTCAACATTTTTTTGTTATCGTGTAATATTTTATAACTAAATTCCGAAATAAGTTTCACAATTACTAAAATAAGAATATAAAACACGATTCCAAAAGATATGTAATCGAACTAAGCACTGCACTTAAAATCTGAAATTATCACAATAAAAAAAATGCTATAAATAGATAAATTTCTGGAGATTAACTCCGACATGTACGAAAGTACCAAAAATTTTTTCTGGTGTAGTTAATGAGCAACCACCAAAAGTATACTAAATGTAAAAAATCTATTATAGTTTTTTATTTAAAAAAAATTCACATACGTTCTGTCTAGAGGGCAGTATATTTGTTCATCCTTAACACGAGTAACCTGAGTTGGATCGCCTAGTGTTTAGAAAAACAAAACATCTATATATTCACGAAGAAAAATAAATTATAGTAAAATTAGAAATCGTTAACAAGCATTTAATTAGGAAACATATTTTATTGATTTTCCTACCTCCTAGCCGATGCTGCCGACGTATTCAATAACAAGTGCCCGTCACCGATAAGTTGGCCTAGGTTAAACACAAGTGTAGATGAATTTATACATTAATAAAGATGGTAAACACTACTGGAAACAAACAGGAGCTTGTTATTTATTAAATAAAATATTTCTTTCACTCTCTATGTATGTTAAAAACTTTCTTACCCCTAGCATCACGAAATCTTTCAAGTCCATCGGCCAACTTATCACAACAGCCTGAAGCTGCGATCACATATAATATCCTGCAACAGTCAGTATCCGGTGTATCCTTATTAACTAATTGTTCAAGAGAAAAACTTATGAAAACATATTGCGTGATACTTTACCTCTTGTAAACTTTACAATAAGTGAATTTACGATCTAAAAACAGTTGTTTTCAGTTTAAAAATGATAACACTCTGAATGTTCCACCTGGTGCTTACATTTGAGGATTCTGTTCAAAATTGAAAATCATCGTCCTTGCAGTTGGAAATAATATATCGTATAAAGCGAGAGGCAACAGCATATATTTCAGGTCGTAATAGAAATTTTAGATTATCATTCGCATCTAGATTCTATTGATAAATCAATTCCTATAGCAATTAAAAAATTCAGAGCTTACCAAAATTTCGTAAATATAATGTCGATTGAGTAACTGACAAGAGAAAAAGTATTATGGTTGACATAGATCAATAACCATATAAATTTATCGATGAAATTTAAAGAGCTTATTATTGATAAAATCTTTCACCATTCTTTTTTATCTTGTTTAAAAGATATCATTTAATTGATTTTTTTCGCCAAAAAATCGATGAACGTAAAACCTCCAATGCGTTTCTATCAAAATATTGCTTTATAGCAAAATGATTTGTTATCTCTAAAAATAAACAAACAAAAATTACTGTAGATAACAAAAATGATTTCAAATAAAACTATTTGAAATATTTATTGTTATTTTAAAGAAGTATATTGATATATTCATAAAAACTGTTTATTTTCTTCACAGTTACACAAAATAAATAAATCAGATTTCATCGATTTGAATACATCTGTAATAGAGATAACTTATATTTAAAAAATAAATGCAGTTAAATAATCAGTCGCATTTTGTTTAGAATGTTCAGACTAAGTAGAAATCAAAAACAATCATAACTGATAATAGCACGTTTTAAATATTATATATACTAGGTGACCGGCCCAGCGTTGCCCGAGCAGATGATAACAGTCTGTGCTATACGAATATGACTGAAATTTATAAGGCTATCGAAATCAAGTCGAATGAGGCCAACCCCATCGTAATCGGGCCCATAGAACCCGATATCGGAAAGTGCCTGCTTGAGGAAGAAAGTGCAACAAAAATATTTAAGACTATCGATATCAGGTCGAATCAGCCAAACCCCGTAGTAATCGGGTCCATAGAATCCGAGATGCTCCTGTAGTTCCACCTTCCACCACCGGGAGGTGCATCATGTTCTATACGAGGATGGCTGAAATCTGTAAGGCTATCAAATTCAAGTTGAATGAGCCAAACCCCGTCTTAATCGGGTCCATATAATCCGAGATTGTAAGCGCCCATAGCGATAAAATATGGAAATAAAATATCGGAAAGCCCGTTCAATTCTGTGCGCTAAATGAACAACGATTTCTGGTTTGACATCGTTAATAAATAAGAAATTTACGCTGAAAGCAAACACGCATTTTTAACTTCGAATTATCTGTGCTTACACACACACACACACAAAAAAAAAAAAAAAAAAAAAAAACGGTAATCGGCAGAAAATAGTTGCGGTGAAGATTTTTTTTTCAAACAGATAATATTCGAATTTTTTAAACCGAAGGTGTTCTTCTATAACTGAATGCACTCACTTTAGGCTTTTCTATCGGAGTTTGCGTATTTCGAAAAAAAAAAATCCTGCGCGAGAAGGGTAAATATTGTCAAAATAGCGGAAATCGGAGAAGTGGGTTACGTAAACGACCGGTTTCGAAAGGGTTAATATAGATATTTTTTAAAACCTAAGGATGCGTTTTGAAGAAAATGAATGTGGCTATGATCTGGTCTCATCTGTTTGTCCGTATTCGCATGTTCTGAGTCAATGCCGATTTTTAAACATGAGTTGAAAATCGAAAATCACGAGAGTGGGCATCTGCATGTGGCATCTTCAATTTGTATATTTCAATTTTATAGTCTCCTGATAAAAACTTCAATCTGAATCAATTCTGTTGTTTTTGTAATTGTATATTATTTTTTTCTCATTATTCTCATTAAATAATAAAAGTTTATGCCAGTCATATTTACAAATCCATTCAAATGTATTTTAGGGATAAAATCTTTCGTTTGAATTAAAAACTATTTTTGATCAAATAATATCTCATTATATCTCTTTTTTTTCAATTAAACAAAAATTGTTTATGCCCATGACATTTAAAAATTCATTCAAATGTTTTCCCTGATGTAATTTTATAGGTTTTTTTTAATTATACTTTTATATCTGAAATTTTCCCTATTGTGCTATTCCTTATATCTTAAATGAGTACATTCATTATAATATTATTATTAATTTTCATAAATTCTATGCAGTAAAATAACAATTCTTTAAAAGCATAATCGTCATTTTTGATAGCTTATCTTTATATTAAAAGTACCATAAAAAACTAAATATATTTCAGTAAACTTTTTATAACATATTTTTTACTCATTAATTATATATTTTATTCATTAATGCATTTCATTAGCGAAGGTAAACCGTACGAATATCTTTAAGTTAAGTGCAAAGTTTAGCATATGTTAGTTTAATTGTCAATGAACGTAAATGTACAAATGTATCTGTAGTTCTGATGTTTGTAAAATTCATAAAATAATTTCATATTTTAAATATATTTCTGCAAAAAGAAATCAAATATATTTAATATTTTAAAAATAATATTAAACATAATTATTAATTCTTGTACGATACCTAATGTTGAAAAACACATAAATTTTATAATTTTCATTAAAATTAAATAGCATTAGATTACTATTTTTATACGCGATACTCTAACACATTAATAGTATATTTCGAAACAGAAAACGAAGGGCTTTCGAAGATGAAAATCTTTCGCATACTTTCTCAAGGATCATATTTTTCATGAATGCAATCTAAGCGATATTTGGACGCCTCAATTATATATTTCTGACACTTTCTATTTTTAAAAGTGTTAGAGTTCTTTTTTCTTTATTTAATGAAAAGAAAATAAACCTGCTGAATTAACGAACGTGACTAAAAATGATTTTTCTTAATTCGTTTGCCAAATGATTTAAGCCGTTTAATATAACCATGCAGTCAATAAATGCCAATGAAGAACTGATTCTTATAACAATGCAATCTGAGATTAATTATTAGTTTTTCAGGTTTTGCTGGAATTTTTCTCACAAGTATATTTTGTTTAGCTGCAAAATGACGTTGAAAAAGCACCCATTTCACCAGTACCTACGCATGCAAATTTTTATCAAGCATGCAAGTTTTTATTAAATTTTTAATTAAGCATTCGAAAATATTTTGACCATTTACTATATTATAACTATACACCTGTCAAAAGTTCGTTTTCCAGACTAAAATATGAGTTTTAGAGAACATTCGGTTTCGGTGAAAGAACATCTTTTCGGTGCGTATCGGAAAGTCAGTCCGACAGCATGAGAATTTGACATCCAACAGTGCCTTCGAGTATTTTTCATTCATGCTAATATTGTTCAACAGTTGGAACAGCATTTGTAACAA